>CAJSYZ010000005.1:0-2617883 GCA_910574455.1 Trichaptum fuscoviolaceum
AAGTGCATCTGAATTAGCGGAGCAGCTCATTAATACATCAGTAGTATTGACTATATCAATGGTTAGACATTCTGATAATAGCTATAACAGATTAGATATACGTAACATAATTGCAACTTAGAATAGACAGACAATATCTCACAGCCACTTATGCAAGTCATAGCTGAGACTAGTCAGATTACAGTCTCTGACATATATCCAGTCAGAATACGTAACAAGCCTTCTAATAGAACTCTGAGACTCTGACTTTTATTCTATTAGAATGAATATATACTGAATTATAACTTATTTTCCATTCTATTAGAATGAGATTGGACCCTGAGACTTTGGACCCTGACTTTGGTTCTAATAGAACAAAAATATTCATTTAATTCTGATTTATGGCTGGACCCTGACTTTGGTTCTAATAGAACAAAAAATATTCATTTAATTTTGATTTATGAGTGGACCCTGACTTTGGTTGTAATGGAATGAAAATATTCAGATTTATTGCTGATTTTTCCGATTTTGACTTGTAATTTTGGTGAGAGAGGTCAGACCCTGAGCGACGGAGACTGAACCCTGAGCGACGGAACCTAATTGGGATGAGCGACGAGCGACAGAAGTCAGACCCTGAGCGACGGAGGAGGACCCTGAGCGACGGAGCCCGAAAAGGCAAGAGACCCTGAGCGACGGGCTGAAAAAGGCAAGATACCCTGAGCGACGGACCGAAAAAGGAAAGAGACCCTGAGCGACGGAGACCCTGAGCGACGGGCGACGGTACACTAGGGGGGGTAGTGTAGACGGGCATATATATAGGTGACCCGGTGACCCACCCCAAATAGGAAGGTGACCCACTCTAACTAGGAAGGTGACCCACTTTGCCTTTATGCTAACCCTAGTTGCACCATATATAGGCGGATTAGGAGTGACCCAGTGACCCACTTACTAACCGGTTAGTATGGCCGGTTATATATATAGGTGACCCAGTGACCCACTACCAAAGAAGGAAGTTGACCTAGTGACCAAACCAAATAGGAAGGTGACCCACTACCAAAGAAGGAAGGTGACCCAGTGACCTTTTACATACAAGAGGATGACCCCCCTTAATTAGGAAGGTGACCCACTCTAACTAGGAAGGTGACCCACTTAACACTTCTGCTAACCCTAGTTGCACCGTATATAGGCGGATTAGGAGTGACCCAGTGACCCACTTACTTACCGGTTAGTATGGAGCGTCATATATATAGGCAATGTATTATAACTCAATGCGCATCGAAGAGGACGACATCCTAAAGGCAATGTGCCTTGTTCATCGGTCTTGGACAATTCCTGCTCAGAAGGTGCTTGGCCGAGTTCTTCATATTGGCAGAACTTTGCGTGATATGAACATACTCGTCAACCCCGTCCGAAAATCGATTTTCAGTCCTTGGACATCTGTTATCGCCATACAACTCTGCCATCCCATTGAAAGGATAGAAAAGAATCTTTGCGTGGACTGCTACGAGGGCAACGAGAGCAGCGCGGTTCTATGTTATAACTGCGCTTCAACGTTTGATGATTGGAATGATTCCGACAGACAGGATGAATGTGCGTATGTCGATGGTCGTATTACGGAACGTGACCGCCAGTGGTTCGAAAACCTACATCGCATTGTTGTCAGTTTCACACACCTCAAATGTTTCTTCCTTAAAAGCTACACCAGTTCCGTTATCGAATGGTGTGATCACATGTTCAAGGAAGTGGTCCGGCGGAACATGCACTTGGAAGAGATCATCATGTATGCGGCGAGGGGCGACGAGCCATACGATCTTAGTCCTCTGATACAGAATTTGCAATACTCGGAGCATCTGAGGACTCTGAAGCTACAAGGTGCACGGTTCAATAGAGTGGCGCTTGCGAAGGCGATGCAAGGCCCAGGCTTCACGCGCTTGACTGGTCTGACAGTCAAGCATAAAGACATCGAATATGACCTCAAAATCTTCCGTATCCTTTCCACCCAATCAAACCTTCGCCTTAAAACACTGTGCATTTCCGATGATAAGCGGAGAGACAATTCCTTTGAAAAGGATACAGCGGGTGTATTGAATCCTACACAGTGTGCCACCCTTTTCGGACACCTCCGCGTACTGCACATTGATAGCACGGAATCAGCAGACCAATGGTTCAAATTAATTGGCCCTTACTGCCCTAGCCTCGAGTCTCTGAGCATTGTCGATTCCTCGCACTCCTCTGCAACCAAAAAATACGTAACCCAAGCATCAGCATCTTCACAGGCCTCCATTATGTTCAATCAACTCAGCTCACTACGCATTGACAGCAATATGGAACCATCCGCTTGGTTCGAATGGATTGGGCCCTTTTGTCCTACCGTCAAAGACGTTGCTCTCAGTACAGTCCATTCAAAATCACCTACCATGTTACGATTCATACCCAGCACTATTCAGAGCCTACACGTACAAATATCGACTTCGTCTGACTGGAATCATCACGAAACAATCACTAATTGGATGAAGCATCTCCTGAAGGTTCCATCCTCCGAGCACTTTCCGGAACTGGGATTGCTCACAATCAGCTTTTCGAGCTGCTACATCAATGAGCTGGAGAGAAGAGCTTATAATGGCCGTGGCATTCAGAGCGAATTGAAGGAGTTTCGTGAAACAGTACTGAAATTCAAGGAGGAGTTTAGCAATGCGTGCGAAGGTGTCGGGGTGTTGTGTAATCTTGATATTTGAACTAAATTAGTTATGCACAGTATATTTGCTTCTCGATATGTTTGTAGCCTCTGAATATAGCATATATCATTATCTGCTACTTCTGTTTCAGAGCTAGAAGGAGATAAGTCAATGAGTTGTGTAGGGTAGGTGTAATTATGTGAAGTAGGGCTGTAACGACTTGCGGTCAAATGATCATCGGAGGACGGAGGAGGACCCAGAGGCGAAGATACGGAGTAAGACTGGACCGGGATAGACGTAAGCTTATCTGACAGGCGGGGGCAAGAGTGAATCGAGGTGCGATATTCGGTGCTGAGAGAAAACCTGAGGCTCGTGCAGAAGGTGACGCCCGCGACGATGGTGTTAGACGCAAGTACCATCGGATAAAATTGCAGAATAATACCTCGCCCGAGTGCCAGCGACAATCAGAATGCGCTCCATCGAGTAGCGTGTTGAGACAGAATGGCATCTCTATGGCAGTACTAGTATGTAGAAGTCGTTGATGCGCTATTGATATACGCACCGAAGTTAGTGCCGGGAGGCAACCTTGACAAAGATATCACTCTGCTTGTAAAAATCTGTAGCAAAGACAGACATTCCACCTAAAGTATAGCCAACAAGTATAGTTTCTCTCACTCGCATTTTTTCGCGAGAGTGATTTCTGTGGTTGATATTCATGCGAGTGATACCTGCTGTTTTCTTCTCAGATTTTGAGAGACACTCACGGATCGTGGGCAAACGAGCATTCACAAGATGAGAAAGTCGTGTGAGGCTGATAAGCTTTTGATTGAAATGTTTCTCCCGAGCTTTAGAGTCACAGTGTCACTTTTCTTTGAAAGTGACGCGCAGGACTGAACACGGCCAATACATCCACCGGAAGTGAAGTCTAACGCCGCAGAATCAGATGTCCTTATCAGCATCCTCGGACACTCAGGGATACCAATCGTCCCGAGGTTATTAACGACGGACAACTAAACTGCTTAAATCAACATTAGATTCACTCGACGCATTCAATTGATCCGGGAACACACGCCTGTGATTGTACCAATCGGACATCGAGCAGCGGTGAGAAGCCCGCGGCGCGGGGGGTGAAAGTCAAAGAGGTGAGTGAATTAGACTGGAAGCTATAGCCTCCATGCTTTGCTACAGTGTACATAGTAAATGCCAGATAGTTTCTAACCCCGCACACCAGCCCCGACTCGAACCCACGGAGGATTCTAGCCCGCAGTCACGGTGGTGAATGATTGACGTCTTCCTCGGAACCAAAAGGCCATAATGAATAGAAGAAAGAGAGTTGAAGCGAAGGCTGAACGGATTAGACGACTAACGCTTGAGTAGTGGAAGTGCGTTGCCAATGACCCCGCAATTCGTTGCGCTACGCCGGATTTTATAATTTGCCGAGATTCTTGACTTTTAAGTTGGACTGGACGATTCGCAGAGCGTCTAATTGCGTGGAAATCGAAATCGAAGTCGACGGTGCTGTTGGGCTCGGATTCTGGAGCCAACGGAAACGCGAACGCCTTGAATGACTGCAGTCAGTCATGGAATTTAGACGAAGAGTACGTGGTATCGGAATGTACTGGGTGACAATATCCCAGTCCATCGGTACTATCGTGAAACAGTATGGAGGCACGGATCAGCTATCAGCAGTGCAGGAGCAGGCACAGGAGCACACCGCCGTCAAGAGCGAGAGAAGGCCTGGGCGGCTAAGCAACCTATTTTTGGCCCAGAACAGAAGTGGTTATATGACCGCGAGTGCGGTGAAGCGCTGGAGCTATGCGCTCTGGACGCATGTTCAGGAGATTGCCTGAGCGAATGCTGGAGCCGGTTGCAGTGAGGACTTTTCAGGATAGATGCGGGCGAAGAGGGCTCGCTTGTATGCCGCTCAGCGGTCGCGGAGGTGTAAGGGATGCAAGGGATGTTCGTGTTGCTGCGAAAGCTCAGAACTTGTAGGAAGAAAAGTGGCGCCCAGCCTCGAATATTGGGACCAAGGAGTTAAATGACTCCCGAATATAGCCACGAACGACGGCGAACCGCAGATCGGACGATCTGCATTTTCGAACTGAGAATCACCTGGAATTGCGAAAGGAAGTGCGGGGGCGATGAGCGAGATGCTGATGATATGTATGCTGTGGCACGGCGCAGAGGGGCGTTGGAAATTGGTATAGCTTGCGGGTACCCAGTGAGTTCGGTGCACATGTAGCTGGAGGCGAGGCCAGAGAGCGTGACCTGGCTGGTAGACTGGCATCATAAGGACGATTGACGCACATACGGTCGTTTGTTCGAGTGTACCTTGCTGATTGTCAGTGCTGAAGTGCGGCGGCGGACCCGGGTGCGAAGATACTGCACTAGATAGATCGAGGTAAGTCAAGTCAAAATGCGTAAACGGCCACAGAGAACCCGCCAGTCGACGATCTTGGAATTGTAGTTATCAACGGTTGTGAGGTGAGTTTATGATGTGCATCATGATTCGGATGCATTGAGTGGACTCTAGGTATGGGTCGATCTTCCAGTTGCCCAAGGAGTGAGGTAGGCCCGGAGCCGAGGTAGCCTCTGCTAGCGACCAGCGAGTTTGAATGTTAGAGAGGACTGACGCCCGTACCTACCTATCGCGCACTTTGTCGCTGATCGGCGGTGGAGAACCCTTGTGCGGAGATAGATGGAGGCAGACCTGGAAAGCGGGTCGAAATAGTGAGCCGAGTACGGTGGTTCTCTCCCGCGTCGGTGCGGAGGAATCACCTAAGGCTTCGAGCACCGGACGAGTGCTTTCTGTCTGAGAAGCTGGACGCAGGTGTCGTTGAGAGTACGTGCCGATGATGATGCACTCTTCGCACGAGCTCCAGTAGCGAGTAGACGCGTTCATTTCCGATGTGTGGCGCGTCTTCGGCCAAAATGCAGTGATCATCCAAAAGGCAAGGATGAGGGTCGCCTAGCATCCGAGCGTTTCTTTGCAGAGAAGCAGAACGGTGTCCATTGGCATTGGCATCGGCAGGGTCACTCGCTCTAGCGTCCTCGACTTCTTATCAGTTGGTCATCGACTCGATGCAGCCATTTCAGCAGAGACACGGCCTGACCAAGCACTCTGCGAGACGATCATCAGTGCTCGGGCTAGTGAAGGCGCGGTAGTCGAAACTCACCGAAGAAGCGGTGGCAAAGCTGAGTGACTGAGTCCAAGCTGGAAGAGACAAAGTTCGGCGATGGATGGACTCAATCGTTCCAAGAAATGTAGAGAAGTTTATTGACTGAAAACTTCAATGGAACGAAGAATGTTGAGTGAAGAGTGCGAAGAGGCTTGAAAGCGGGCCCAGAGAACGAAGTTAGCTTGCGAGAGACTGCCAATCGAAGTATTATTACAAGACACTAGAGATAAGCCTAACTTTTGACTGCCAGTGGTTGTTCGGGTAGCGACCAAAGTAGAAACGTGCGTTCAAGTTTACGAGATGACGAGATGATGTCAATGCGAGTGGGTCCTGAGAATGCTTGATTCGTAAATTAGACGCGGTGGACCACTGCCAGAGGCTTCCGTGATATGTTGGTCTCTTCCCCACACCGAGATGGACGATGGCAACATGTCCTAGTTGGCGAGACTGCCCGACGTTTGCTTTGCATTTCGTAACGTGGGAACCCGAGCTTCATCATGAGAGTGCCAGTGAGGATGACGTCATGTTTGAGCTGCACGAACGACGAGCGTGCCATCCTTGAACCTGCAACGATTGATTGATACGTCGATGACGAGAGTATGACCGAATGTTCCCGTACATTACACAACCTTCAAGATTACTACTGGCACGGACCACCTCTCAGACTCTCAGGCGTTGGGACTCATCACCACTGGCACAGACCAGGTACGGCGATGTCGGAGCTGACCTGCCAGTATGTCTCAGGCTGAGGTACGGGCACAGCGAATCAGTCCTTCCGCAAAACTTCTGACTTCTAGCTTCCCATGCTTCATCGCTGCGTCCTGACTCGGCGGGCGAACGACGCCAGGTTCGTTTTGCCCCTTGTTGACTCCGTTCCGGCAGGGTCGTGCGTCCTGGGCGCCGCGGGAAGTTGAGCGGTCCTCCTCCTCCTCATCATCATCGTGGTCCCTGGAACGCCGGAAAGCTGTGTCCCTCCAGGCTCAAGCTCGAGAAGCAAAGCGATTGAAAATAATGCAGGCCTCGACTCGGTTCGGTTTGGCTCGAACGAAGTGCAAAGTGCAAAGTGCAAAATACAAAATCCTCTTCGGCAGAATCGACGACTGCGGAATCCGGATGCAAAGCGCGATCGTGGGACACTCACTGGGTCAGGAATGGGTGTAGATTGGTTTGCACGAATGGCAACTTGAAGATAGATAACAGGGCCCGCTAGCGCGTATGATTCCGCATACTTGTAAATCTAAGTTTTCTAGTCTGTACCCGGACGAGGGTCGAGGTGTAAGGAGGTCGTGCTATGCTTTACGCAAATCCACTAGGAAGCAATTTTTTTGCTTAGTCCCGTATACAGATAACGCTGGAACCCAACTTGAACCTTGTGCGGGCTGACGACGTCGAGCGTGCCGATTTGATCGGAATGAGAGGATCAGCTCAACATTTCTCTTCTCTTCTCTTCTTACTCTATTCGCCTAGGCCTACGTACGCTAAGTATATATATGTAGTATGCCCAATCCAAGTCGTCCGACTCGGCGAGTTCGAACGACGCCTGGACTGGAGCGCAGGATCTGGTTCCCCGTGGGGTATGGTACGGATATAAACTCATAGCTTATAGGGGCGTAGGGGCGTAGGCGCGCGCGCATAGCTATAGCCTGGGGCAAACACCAAGTATAGCTATATCTCAGTCTGTGCACGTCCCCGGGCTTCAGGCTGCCGTCATCCCACATTAGTTGCCCCTCAGCCTGAGGCCATTCATCCGTACACACTACCCGTGTCCGTGCTGTCGTCTAATTAGTAGTAGCCTAAAGTCCGCGTGTGTTTTTTTCTCGGTGTGTGCAAACTTCGAGCGCGCGCTTTGATAGCAATGATGGCCGCTGCCGCCAGTCAGTCAGTGCAATGCGCTGACGCTGACGCTGATGCTGCAAAGCAGCATCCGGAGCGCCAGATGCTCAGGCTACCCCGCGATAATACAGCGCTCAACTGGACCATAACGCTACCAACAATCCGCGGTGCGGTGCAGCGCAATGATTTGATTATTTCAATCTTTCATTTTCAATTCGCGATCCCGTTGTCCAGACTCCATAGTCCCGTTGACGTCGGTCTCCGAGATACACTTCCTACATACATGTACCGTAGCTGAGCTTCGAATCCTCGAGGCTTGTTTTTTGAAACTGCAGCTTGGAGAAGAGTTGGAATTTGAGATAGCTGCTGTAAGCCTGTAACAGTTAGTTTAATCGCAAAAGTCTCTATCGATGCCAGTGTTTGGTGTCTCGGTGACCTGCCAATGCCGAACTTAATATGAGACTCAACGACGGAATCAATTGGCAATGCTAACACCATCGTCAGTTTTATAGCCATTGTTATTGATATTGATATTGCCAATACCGTTATTAGCAGTCGGAACGGGATCAGAATTGCATTTGTAGTTTAAGTTTTACAGATGCGCAAACTGCCTGAACAACCCGTGAATCATATGGACTGTTAGTGATTGTTGATTCGTTTCAGTGAGAGGGACTCTGACGGTTCACAGCGACGGAAGATTCTCGAACTGATTTGATGTTAAAGCGAATGCACGGGTAATTAGTGATTAATTGAGTTGAAGAATATCAGCTATTCGCACAGACACCCGCCCCACCCCATGGCCAGAACGCGGATTTGCCAGTGCGTTTTGAGGTTGCGGCAGCGGTCGCGGACGCAATTGGCATTCTATTTATACAGCCTCTACCAATGACCCGGGAGTTGTGTCAATGGACGACGACATGGACGGACGTCGATAGGCTGATAGGCTGATAGGTTGATAGCCTGATTCGTGTTTCAGCTGCATCGAGGACGCATGGGTCCGTGGCCGTGGCTGCTGATAGTGATGTTTGATGCGAGATCAGTGGGTCCAGACAGAGTTATTGCTATAGTCATAGCCATGGGGAAGGGGTTGAAAGGGGTTGATCGAATCGCCATGATGGGTCCCACCGGCGTTCTAGGACAAGGGCTGCGTCCGTCCGTCGCGGCCTCCCTGGTAAAATGTAAAGTAAGTAGTCTGTCTACTGTATACGTCTAATGGTAGAGTAGATATGTAAATCAGTAGCTTTGACGGCTGCATGGCATTAGACGTCCGACTGGGTGATCGATGCATTACATGTAAGATGCCGGAGCTCGGTGCGCAGCGCCAGACGAGAGACAGGAGACAGCGCCGATAGAAGACCAGAAGCACGAGATGGATGACACATCGGGGAGACAGCGGCGGATGCGGATGGAAGGCAGCTGTAGAGGCAGATATGATATCCGACCGGGGCTGCTGCTGAGGTAACCGAGAAGACGCCCGTTCGCTCGGAGGTCAGAAGACTGCGGGTGGAATCAGCACAGATGTGCTTCTGAGGTAAAAATGAAGCGTTTGAGGCTTGAGTCATCGAAACTCTTTCTGCCAGACAGGATGTATGCACGTATGTATGTTGAGCCTGCTTCGAGTCAGCAGGCGTCAAGCGTAACGCCGGGTGTCGACTGTAGCCAGGTGAATGGTACGCCCGGGCGAGAAATCATAGGATTGGCTACGTGCAGGCTTGCGGGCGTGCGGGCGTGTCGACGGTCGAAAGCTGGTGTTAACCCGGAGGCGGAACAGCACATCCGGAGAAATCGTTCATCAGCAACAAACATATGCCCTCCATTCGGGCTATGTCGGAGTCACACCAGGGACGAAGAAAATAATAAGTAAATCCGATGTCGTTGATGGCCAATCACAGAGTCAGAGGTGTGTCCCGCTGCCAGTGGTTGTATGTGGCTGTGGGAACACCCGGAAAACCATGGGCCTCGGTGAATCCTCGCATCGCGCAGCCGATTGGGCAGCGGTCTAGACTGGGGACACTGGCGCACTCGGACCGGGGGGGGTCCACAAGGCAACCACGAAGGCAACTCCTCGGAGGACGCGATTGGGCCGCGTGCGGGGGGTGCCTGTCTGCGTGCTCGCCTCGCCTGTGGTTGGTTTTACGTCAACCAGTGTGGTCTAAGAGACCGGACCACCGGACCAACGGGCCACCGCTCCTCATCCGACACCGGCGATTTGTCTGTGCAATGCCACAGCCCATTTCGGTTGGTTGGTTGGCTGCCCCTTCCCTGCCCTATCTGATCCAGTCGCCCCGCGAGACCGAAGACCCAATGGGGTGCCCGTGCGAAAGTTGAGCGGGAAGCGGTAAATGCGGGGAAATGGGAGTTGGGCGATAATATAAGTGAAAAGAAACCCCCGCGCGGCGTTCCCTTTTCTTGCAGTATCCCATTCCTCTCTCCCCACACAGAGCGTATAGCAACCCATCCCTCCTCCCTCTTCCTCCTCCATCCCGCACTTCCTTCTAACCGCTTCAGCGTCCATTGTCAACTACTTCAGACGACGCTGAGATATTCATTGGAGGGAGACACCATTCGACACACATTGCAGAAGGTTCGAGGGCTTTGCAAACGCAAACTCAGGTATGTCCGCCTCTCCTCTTTTCCTCACTCACTCGCTCAATCATATTTACCTACACAGTCTATAATGGACGAACACCTCGACACCTCCTGGTGTCCCGTCTGCGACAGGCAGATCCTGCCCAAACGATACTCCGTACCCATCATCCCGCCGCAACCCATCTTACCCACACAACCCACCACCACAGCGCCGACGACGACGACGACGACGAACAACGCGGTGAAACAGTCGCAGACGACGCGCGGGAAGCACGGCACCATCAAGGCGCGCGTGCAGGGCGGTGGCCTCCTCCATGGCACCGGCCGCGTCAGGCCAGGCGGCGGTCTCAGACGCGACTCGGGCCATAACGTTCCGGCGCTCCAACAAAACCAACACCCCACCACCAACGCGGGAAAGCGCCTCTCGCCGCAGAAGCTCGCGGCCCTCCAGCAGCAGGAACAGATTCGCCAGCTCGAAGCCGCGCGCCAGGCTCAGCAGGCCCAGGTCGACCTCGCGGCCGCACAGCCTCGCCAGCGCACGGTCATCGACCAGGCGCAGACGCCTTTGTACTGCTCGGACGAGTGCATGCGCCAGGACCTCGAGCTCTCGCTCTCCGCAGCGACCACGCAGCCCATCCACACGACACGCGCGCGCCTCGGCATGCACCCGTCGCAGCTCAATCCCGAACGCGCCTCGCCACCACCGCCCTCGCCCGTCCTACCACCCGTCCCACCGAATTCGTACCGCACCCCCGGGCTGCGGCTGAGCATGTCGGAGGAGTCGGACGCGGACAGCTCGAGCGCCACGGGCACGAGCTTCTCAAACTCGGAGGCGAGCCACAGCCATAGCTCGCCCGTGGAGGTCGGCGAGTGGAGGAGAGAGAAGGAGGAGAAGGACGCGCAGGAGGGTTTGATGTCGGTCGCGGCGAGGAAGTTGTCGACGTTCTTCTCGACGGGCAACGCCCGCCAGGCGCGCGAAGAGGCCACAAGACGCGACCGCGCGGCACTCGAAGCGCGCCTCCGCGCCAGCCCGCCCAACAAGCCCGCAGAGCAGCAGCCATCAGCGGCAGACGACGAGCTCCCGAAGATCTCAACTTCCCACTCCGACTCGAACCGCCCGGGCCTCTCTAATGCTCAGCGCGCACAGAGCGCGATCGAGCTCTACTCCAAGTACCCGCTCTTCACGAAAAACAACAAGGCGAAGCCCCGCGCACGCGGCACCCTCGCCGCCAGCCCGACCGTCTCGGCGTCGTACCAGCCAGCCTCCGGTATCATCGACGCCGCACCTGCACCCATCCGCACATCGCATTCCCGCGCACGCTCGACGGCGTCGTCGACTGTTGAGGGCCGCCCGAGGAGCGTGGACAGGGTGAGCATCTTCGACGAGGACGGCGCGCTCGCGCCGGAGTTTGCGGGGCGGAAGCTGAACAAGGCGTATACGTCGCAGTCGCCGCGCCCCATCCTCGCGAAGGGCTTGGAAGGCCGCCTACTCGTGCCTGACGTGCTCCTGAAGCCGTCCGGGAGCGCGAGCGGGTCGTTGGGCGATGCCTCAATCCCGCACGTGAACAGTATGACCAGCCTCCGGATGACGCGCAGCCGCAGCGAGGCGAGCGTGCCGCGCGCGAGTGCGGGCGCGGGCGTGAAGAGCGCGCTGGGGAGCGTGAAGGAGGAGGGGGCGTGGCATCGTCCGGCGGAGAAGGCGGAGAAAGACGGAGATGAGGCGGGGAGTGAGGCGAGTGCGAGCGGCAGCGGGAGCAGCGGTGTGCGCAAGGGGAGGCGCGGAAGCGGGAGCGGGTCCAGCAGGAGTAGTAAGGACCCGAGCCGCGCGGGTCTGAAGCTGCATGAGCGCGGGCGTCTGAACATGGAGGGTGAGTTCTGTCTGGAGTTTTCTCTTGATGCTTATACTAATTGGTTTCGTGTGTTGTGAATAGCTGCGACATGGTCATACGACAACCTCGCAGAACCAACATACGCCGCGATGCCGTCCGTGCCCGTCTGGCAGCGGCGCTTCGAGGAGGTCTTCATCCCCGACGACTTCGTCCCCGCCCCATCATCTACATCGGACGCAAAGGCGTACGCGCACCTGGAGGTGTCCGAGCTGCACCGGCGCGACGAGGAGGTGGAGCGCCGCGAGGTGCGCGAGATGGGCCGGAGGCGCGGGGAGCATGATGGGCGGCCCGGCGTGTGGGTCGAGAAGGAGTGGGAGGTGCTGGCGGTGCCGGAGAGGAAGCGGTTGTTCTTGTTTGGGAGTGGGCGCAGTCCCGTGAAGCAGTAACTTTGCCGTTCGATTCCTGGGAGATGTGCAGACGCCTGGACAAGACTTATTGACGACGACGACGACGACGACGACGACGACGCTTGCATTCGCTATCATTATCATTATCGAAAACGCACAGAATACTAATCGCTCCCGTGCTCACTCTTCCTCGCTTACGCTCACGACCTACCCCGCTAACCACCGACCGACGACGACAAGTCCCTCATGCTCATCCTCGCCTCTGCATCTGACGCACGAACTCAAAAAATGTACCATAACGATCTAACACTCTATCACGCTCGCACGCTCCTAATGGCTTTCCTCGGACGTACGCTCCCGCTCCCGCTCTCCCTTACCTGGACCTCTCACCTTCGCATCATGTCGCATTTTTTGTAAAGCATTTGTATATATCCTGTACTCTTATCATGCACATTACCGTCTCGCACTCGCACTCGCATCGTTTATTCCTTTCTACAATTTTGGCCTCCAATCTTCCCGCACGCATCCTGCATTTGCATCTTCCCGTTCGCCCACCTGCATTTCGTGTTGTTCTCTGCTGTGTTTGGTTTCTAGTTTTTTTGTTCTCTTTCCTCATTTTACGATCTGGGGCTCGACGCGGTGGTGCGCTTTGTTTATTGTTTTTCTCATAGTGCATACAAAAGTTTACTTTTACTCAATGATGTCGCCGCATGCAAACGTCCTTAATTCTCTTTCTTGTGCAATTCGTTTGTGTTCTTTATCAATCAGCAATTATTGGTGTTTCCATTGGTTATTGGCACGCAATGTTAATGTTCTTCTCTTGTCGATTTCTGCTTTTCTGCTTTTGTTGGTTTTGTTGGTCTTGTGGCATTGTGCATATCTTTTCTTTTTTTACGTGTAAAAATGAATGGCTTGTACTGGAACTTAGTCTTGTAATGGAGGAATGAATGAAACTTGAATGACATCAGACAATTAACTCTAAGTTAATGGACGGACAGAGCGAGTTATTTGTGAGTCACAAACGAGGTTGGTATAGACACAGACACAGACAAAGATGGAGGGGATCTAGGCTCGAAGATCTATTTCTTGTTTAGACTCGAAGAGCATGAAGATCACGGTGAGGTGCATAATAAAGGTAACGCCGCTGGTGAGCTGTTGTATGCACCTCAAAATGAAGGGCGTGTTTCTGGGTCTTTCATTCCATGCTTCATTTTGGGCTGGGCTTTTGTCTCTTTCCTTTGACGACGACTAACGGAGCGGTGGAGGCTAGTTTAAAATACAAAGGAGGGTCATTCTGACCCGGGCCAATGAATTTGAATGCGTGCATAGAGTGTTATATCGATTGTAACCGGGTGTTGTAGTGGATTCGGATGAAAGGAAGGTCATTTTAGTTCATTACCGTTTGTATCATCAGGCTCGATCTTCATTTTGACTCGAAGAAAAGGAGACTAGGAGACTCGGAGACGGGAGCCTTCGGGATCACCGGCCTTATCTCTACGTATCGTTAGCTGGTTCGTTTCGTTGCGTTTCGGCCGTAACGAACTTGAATGTGCGTGGGTATATGGTTTAGTCGGATTCGAGGTACGATGCTAGCTCTAAATTTGAGGGCTGCTGGTGCTTTCATTGGGCGCGGCTTGCGGGCGAGTCAGGAGGTAGACATATGCCGGTGAATGGGCATTGTCACGGTCTGGGTATGTCTTTCAGGCTATATGGTTCATGTTCACGTTCATGTTGGATTTCAGGACTCAGGAGGTTCATTTTATCTTTTTGTTCATCGATATCCCGGGCCCGGGTGGTGGTTCGAGTCCAGTGGCAATGACATCCCCATCCCGTCTCGGGCTTCCTCGATTTCCGGAGTCTAGATCCTATTACACAGAATCGTTCTCCATGACTCGACTGCCAGTGCACAGCTTTACTACGTCAGGCGGCCCACGGGCGGCTTCAGGCTTGTGATCAGCTTTCTGAATCCCGATCAATACATAAATGCCTAAATCCGTATGCGTGCTGCTGTGCGCGAGGCGGGGGCGGATTCCATGTCATTTCCGAACTGCTATCTGTCTACGGTCGTGCGTGGTACGACTATTAGTTGTTATTAGCGAGGTTGGTTCATTTTATCTCTAACGGACGAACTTGGAAGACACTTAGCACATCGCATGCCATCGGCGTGCATTCTTTGGTTTTGAGTTACGAGGAGCTTGCGGTAGTAGGATATTAAGGCTTCATCTTGGAAGTCGGTAAACGCATAGCTGCACGTATGTGCTATCTGTCTTCCGTGTACCGTCCATAGCCTGCCTCTTCGCTACCTTCGCTACTCGAGGCAAGGAAACTAGAGTAGAACTTCGGAACGCAGCTCAGGGTGGGGCATGGATCTTACGCCATGAGGCGGATACAACCCTCGCGTCCTTCAAAGTTGGTTTGACTTTTGCGCTATCATATCAGAATCGTACACGCGTTCGGACTTCGGGATACTGCTGCTGTACTTGTTGTACTGAAACTAGTGAGGCACGTTGCTCGCGTATGGCCATGGGTCCACGGCACGTTGTGCATGTTGATGTTGAGGTTGATGAGAGAGAAGAGGCGTATAACCTTATACGACCAAACCCCACCCCGCCCGGGAGGATAATCCGGGGTAAATAGCCGTAGTAGTGATTGGCGCTTCCGATCATCTCTGCTGCTTTTATCTGTAGACTATATTACTGATAGCAGGGGCAATTGACGGCGAGCTGTATTATAACCATTTCTTCGGCATTACACAATATTACCTTCATACAAGTGCATATTAAAATGTTTAATGCGTAATACATTGACATTAATGCTGTTCATTTTCTTTGAAATGAATTTATGTGCACCAGCTTTCTATAGTACGGAAATTACTCCTTACGTTTCACAACTGGGAGACCAGTAATTTACCGTGCGTAATGAACCTCTACACAGTCGATTCCCACTTGTATCACGCAAGATAACAACGTCAATACGTACTGTATATTATACGAAGATACTCAATACCAGCTAAATCTCCGCTTTGAACTCTATATGATTTCAAACCCAGGTCATGAAGTAAAGTAACGCTCCAGTACGTCAGACAAGTGGACTTGGTTTGCTCGGAGTGGCCGAGTCCGACTCGGAGGGCGCAGGGTACTGTGGTCCTGAGATAGCCTTACTTAGCCTCAGAGTAGCTCTCGTACGTGCACATTGCTGCGATCTTTCCGGCGATATCATATCAAACCAGTCTCGAAATAGACCACGGCGAGTGCGAGGACCGAGAGTGCTAAGAATAGCTGCGCTGGCTCTGTGTGGGCGATGTAATGCCACAGGCAATGCTCGCCGATCCATCTGTCATAGGGCCATAGGGAGAGGAGGAGTGGGGACGCAGGCGTGGAAGCAGTTTTCATGGGGTGAGCGTCTCTGCTGTTATTTACAGCACTGAACGTGCGCGCAAAGCCCGTAGATAGATAAATGGATAGATAGACACTTGGCGCTGCGCGTGCGCGCGCAGATGCAGATGCGCCTCTGGGAGTGGGGAGCTGGGGATTAATGGAGCCCGGGCCCTCGTATGGAAGGATTCGCCGTGATCGTCGTGTAGACTTGAAGCTGTGATCATGTGCTCAGGCAACACCGTGACATCCATCGTGCTCTCAAGCCCCGCAGATGATACAGAGCGTACCGCTCCCGCTCCAAGCCAGCCTGTCTAAGCACGGGGGTTGAGCGTCGACACTCGACAGGCAATACAGCGTATCAGTGTGTTAGCGCGCAAAGCGGCACCTCCGAGGATGCGAGGATGGCCCGAGCCCTTTCCTTGTATTATTATTCCAGTTTTAAATAGGACGAAATTTGGAGGATGACGGGTCTTCCATAAGATCGTTTGGTGAGCGGGTGTCCTTTGGCTTGCGGGTTTGAGGGACCTTGACCAAGAGTCTCGACATCGAGACAGACGGACAAGTGAGAGAAGTGAGAAAAAATAATGCTGTAACTTCAAAGTACGCGTACCTATTAGAAGTTCGACTGAGTGATCGACCCTCGCCTTCTCGAGCTTCTCGCAGTCGGTACCTTGCAGACCATTAATGCTTTGAGTCTAGGCAGAGGAAGCCTCAGGCAACCGCCCGGGCTCATCAGTTCTGCGCCCTGCTTCTGAATGATTGATGATCTGAAAGTCCGGTAGCGAGCGGTAGATGATGGATCGGAGGCTTGGCAGAAGCTATTTGCCTTCAGACGCGAGACGCGAGACTGATTTACCCTGATCAGCGTCAGCATCAGCATCAGCTAGTGGCTTCAAAGGCGTTGCTCACAGCGCGAATCCGCGACGAGCCTGGGACTGAGGATCAATTTTCATCTGTTTATTTCAGCACTGGCATGTACGTGCAACATGAAACCCATCATCTCTGGCATCAGCCATCATTCCGACCGAGACGCAGATTAGACGAAGTGGCTGAGGGTGTCGGCGGGGACGCATATGGCATACCGAATCTTCGCAGAACCCGTCCTAACTCCTTCGCGCTCTGTCGACGTCCTTAATCGCAGGAGAAGTTTGCTTCTGCCGCTGTGCCTTTCTCGAAGCCGGTCGCCGCGGACTTGGACGCGGACAAAGGAGGTTACGCCGGGGTGCCAGCTCATCATCTGTAAGTCCCTACTAATGGGCGGGTCACTAATGGGCGGGAGTTATTGACAGGGTTTATTTAAATTATGGCGGAGAAGGAAGAGGTATAGCAAATACGAAAAAAATCCGGTTGCAGTCTACGTTTGAGTCCGCGGGAGAATCGAGAGACGAGGTTGGATGGAGATGTGTTTGTACTTTTTGTTCCTATTATCTCGGAGAATGGGAGATGGTTTGTGAGAATACTAGTGTGGCGTTGATAACTTGAAGAATATACTATGATATTTCATCTTTTTAGCCAAGGTGCTTTTGCAAACGTAAAGGCTAGCAATCCGTGCCAGCTAGTGGTGGTCGGAGAACGCCTTAAAATTTGTTTGCTTGGACTGAGAACAGTTTCCAAAAATCGATAAGCATCTGTGATTGCAAAGACTTGTTATCTTTTCAGACAAGGTATATTCCACAAAAAGTATGATCAAGAGTGAGTATGAAAGTAGAGAGAGAAGAAAGAGTTGACTCAACTTCGTTGAAGTTGAAGAAATTAGAGACAATTACGTCATACGGAAGGAACTGCCTCCTGGGCCGCCAGGAAAGTTCAGCAACTCCACTCGAGACTTCCACCCATGCACCGTCGACATGTCGCGCGACGAGGCGAACGCGATGGACGAGATCATCCCCAATCTCTGGATTGGCGACCTCAGAGCGGCGACGGATGAGCACCTCCTGCGCGAGCACAACATCCACAGCGTATTGTCTGCGATGAGAGGGCGGGTTAAGGTGCATGAGGTACGTTAGTTTGAGCTTACTTAGAGAGAAAGTGTATTCATGAAGGCAGCACAGACCTTCACGCACTTCCAAGTGCAGCTGGACGACACGACGGACGCGGACGCGCTCGCGTTCTTCCCGCAGTGCATCTCCTTCATCGACGGCGAGATCGAGGGCGGGCGCGGTGTGCTCGTGCACTGCCAGGCGGGCATGAGTGAGTGCGATGTTGTCTTTCATCTCGTGTCGAGGCTCATGTTACACATTGTAGGCCGCAGCGCGACGATCGTGGCGGCGTACATCATGTATGCGAAGGAGACCGATGTGGAGGGGGCGTTGCAGACCATCGTCCAGGCCCGTCCGAGCGTACAGTGCGTCCTTTCTTCTCACCCCATCGCGCGAAGAAGCTGAAGGAATTTGATAGACCAAACGACGGCTTCCTGGAGCAGCTCGACGTCTTCTACCGCGCATCGTACAAGATCTCGCGCTGGAACAAGGCAATGCGCATGTACTACCTCGAGCGTGCGCTCGACGAGATCATCAGTACGTCCTCCTCTCTTACACATTTCTGTTACTTTCACTCATGGCGCAACAGACGGCGACGGCTCGATCCCAAAAGACAACATGTTCGCCAAGTTCCCGCGTTCCCCGTCCGACTCCGCACCTGCCACGCCCGGCGGGAGTGGCGGTCCGCGCAGGCGCATCCGCTGCAAGATGTGCCGCCAGGAGCTCGCCGCACGGGAGCACATGCTCGACCACGGGCAAGTCGGACCCGGCACGCCCGCGTCCGTCTTCGCCTTCTCGCCCGCTGCGTCCCGGCGCGCGTCGAGCACTGCGCAGGACGCAATCCGGCCTGCGTTCACGCCGCTTGCGTCGATGTCGAGGCGTGGGTCCGCTGGTGCGGGTGGGGAGAGACCGATCGCACTGGCGACGCTGAATGGCGAGCCGATCCCGCTGCCTTTGCCGCTACGCCGTTTCTCTGGCTCGTCCGCATCTTCGAGGCCCGAGTCGCCGGTGAACCTGAGTCGTAGGCCGTCAAGAGGCGCGCGGAGGGGGAGTCTGCTGGCGAACGAGGTGTCGCCCAGCGGCCTGGTGGGAGCGACGATCCCGGAGGGCGTGGCGGTGGATGATTCGAGCGCGATTGCTGATGATGATGATGAAGAAGAAGATGAAGGTCATGGCAGCGATGGTGACGTGGATCGAAGAGACCGAAACACGAGTGTCGAAGCTGAGGTCAACGGCGCAGACACAAAAGACGCAAACGGCTCCGCCAATTCCAACGCCAACGCAAGCCCCACAGAAGTGAACGCAGCGCGCACGCTTCGGCGCTCAGGCTCCAACTCCGGCTCCGGCTCTGCCTCGTACTTCATGTCCCCGATGGACCTCGCGGCGCAGCTGAACGCGCACCCGAAGCTCGCTGCGTTGCGCTCGCCCGCCCTCGGCGGCATCGGGGGGTTGCAGCCCATGACACCTTTGACGCCCTTGACGACGACTTCTTCTGTGGGTACTGCGAGTACTGCGACTAATGTAGGCGCGAGCACGAGCGCGACTTCGTTGGCGAAGCTCGCCGCTGTGAGGAGTCCGCCGCTGTTGATTAATAGTACGTGTTCTGGGTATTTCCTCGAGCCTGTGAGTTCTTTTCTCTCTTTCCCTTTCTCCTCTCCTATCCATATCTCCCTCTACTCACGTCCTTCAACACCATGTCCCTCCTTATCCGAGTGCCTATGTATATGACTAACTAACGTTCGACCCGCCAATAGATGAAATGGATGGAGCCCTTCCTCGAAGACGGCCAGCTCGCGGGGAAGATCGTCTGCCCGAACAAGAAGTGCGGTGCGAAGCTGGGCAACTACGATTGGGCCGGCGTGTGCTGCAGCTGTAAGGAGTGGGTCACGCCTGTACGTCTCTCTGTCCTATGTCCCTGTAACTCTTTCTTACCGCTTGATCTCATTCATTCTCTTTCGATCTGCATTTGTGGACGACAGGGATTCTGCATCCACCGCTCGAAAGTCGACGAGGTCGTGTGAAGCAATTTCATCTTACGTGTATGTGACGCTCGCAGTCGCTGAGGACATCCAATTCATCCATCTTCGTTATTTTCGACACCTGCTGGTTTTTTTTACATCGTACTTACGTTACTGCTGCTGCAGTTGTTTTTCTTTCAACTTGTATCAATCAATCTCCAATGACCAGTTTCCGATGTCGATTCTCATCCAAGCCCTTCATTCACTGTTGTAGCGCTGATCAGATCGGATGTCATGCAAAAGTGTACCTACTACTATACATGTACTGCCTCTGAGCGAACACGATTCGCCCCGAGCTTATTTGATTTTGATTCTACCTTTCCTGCTTTCTTTCCTCTCAGTCTTCTAATCAATCTCTCGGTTATCCGCCGGAACGAAGCGTCGCCGCCGAAATTGTTAACAGGAAAAGAGAAATTACGAAGTGAATACGGACGGATTGACTTGTTCTGGCGGAGAAACCTCGACCTGGTGATACAAAAATCATCTACTTACTAGGTTGTGATACACTGCAAGGCCATCCAATACTTGCAGTACATATGTATATTCGTACAAATACGTCACTTTTAATTCTTTTATCGCGGGAGGGATCTTGCGCACCGCATACCGATGCTAGACAACGGATGTACAGAGCTCGGAAGCATTGGTATGCTGGGTTTGATTCCGGTTGAGCTCCCGAAGATATTGGGTCGGAAAATCTTCGGGCCAGTGCATGTGCAGCATAGTACATGTAGACGGTAGAGCAGACTGCTCTTGCCCGGATATCTATCGGAGGCACTTGCTCGATCCGAGGCGCCGTACATACAGTACACTGGCAGCCACGAGCAAGACGGCTTCTGATCAACATACATAATCTACAGCAAGAATCGAGATTGGACGATGACTTCGCATCTCCGTAGCTTGCGATTCTGCGACAGATTGGGTTAAGACTTTCATGATCGATTAGAATCAGGCAAAAGTGCCCATTGGTATCATGATCGCGGCCCGGAAACATGCATCGTGCTTGTTCGACCAATGATAACTTGGGCAGGGTATAACACGACAGACCGACCTATGTATACAGAATGGACATTGGACTCTAAGATCCCGGGAGGCCTTCACCCAGAGCCTCTACACTTCGGCCACCGGGAAACTTGAGTAGACCATGCCTGCACGGAACACATGTATACAGAAAATCATGCGGACGCAATAATAAGATTTAGATAGCTATTGCCTGGACCAATAGTTGCGCTGCACTTCGTACCTCAGTGGGTAAGGGAGACTGTTAGACGATGATGATGTAGGGAAACGAGCACACGTCAGGGCTCACCCTCGGGCCTTTTCTTACGAGCTCGAGCCTGAGGACCAATCCTGCGACGACAGTAAGTCCGGCGGTGCCTGATGCTGATACTCAAGGTGATGTACGGTTGGCGGTTGGCGGTTGGCGGTTGGTCGCACATCCATGTGATACGCAGCAAGATACGCAGCAAGGGCTGGCAATTGGGAGTTGGCAGTGTGCAGCGAGTGGCGGAAGCAGCTTTAACAAAGCAAAGAATCACACGAGTGCGGGGTAGGGAAGCAAGTGCGTTCCGCCTCCGCGACGGACTCCGGCCTCGGCCTCCTACGGAGCGAGTGATGTGGTTAATTGGGACCGTATAGGTTATTTGAGTTGGCCATTAACGCATGCTTCTCACCGGGTTCCCGAGGGACTATGTCAGTTGATTGTATTGCTGCAGCCAACACATGTGGGAAGAGCAAGGGCAGCCCTGCACGGTGAGAGGTACGTAGGTGCATATTTGTTGAAACATGCTGGTTCAGAGATAAGAGACTTGACCGTGACTAGCAGAACAAAGCACATCGAATACCGTGACGTCCCGCAACCTCTAGACCCGCAGGCGTTGAACATAATGTTAATTTCCTCGGCATTCGGCTATGGGCGATCCTGGCGATCCTACTCGTCGTGACGCTGAAGGTACCGTACAAAGCAGCATTGAAGTACCTCCAACACGATAAATTGAACCCGAGATACACACCTGTGATCCCACCAATCGGATGACAAGTAATAGCGAGAAGTCCTCGGCGGCAGTGTGGAAGGAGGGAATTAGCCTGGAAGCTATAGACTCCATACCAAGCTGCATACTAAATGACAAATAGTTTCTAGCCCCGCATTTCAGCCTCGAACACACGGACACTTCTAGCGCACAGGGTGATAAATGCTTGATTGGCGTCTTCCACGGAGCCAGAACGAATAGAAGAGGACTCAATGCAACGTCTGAACTATTAAGTCGGCCGCGCCTTGAGCAAAATGCTGCTAATAGCTCCGCATGTTTTATTGGTTCTCCCTGCGCACAGTGGCGGTCTTCTGTTTCATTTGGCCGTGAGATGAGCATAGTATTTAATGGCGTGGAAGTCGACATCGAGGTAGCAGGCCGGGCGAACCCATAGATTGCGTGGGACGGTTGGAGTCAAGGCCTGAAGCAGGATTGTCGCGATGGTATCATGTGAGATGCATCAACAGCAAAAGGAACGCGATGTACATACCACTTATTTACTTTTCGCAGTCTCTTCTCATCAGTGCTGCAACTGATGATGGTCGAATAGATGAAAAATCAATCTCCAAGTCCGAGTCAACGTGGCGTGGGAATGGCAGCTTCAACTTGACTTGGAGTCAGGCCGGCCGGGTCCGACTCGGAATCCGCGAAACTTATCTACCCGCCGCCCGGTATTTGACTGCTTGACATTGTCGACAACTATAACTCCCTTGCTCAGATGTCTCTGGGTGATCCACAGCTCTTCGTTGGCTCTCAAGATTATAACAAAGTTAACTCAGCCTATGTATGTCTCGTTTCCTTCCCAGGCGGATGCCATGCTTGCAAGTCTCCAGCTGTTCCACGACGTCCCGTGTCGCTTCATGGATCTCTTCTGATCTGTCATAAGTCACCCGGGCTTTGACCCCAAGCAGGTGTCTCTGCGCAACTCGGCGGAAATTATTGGTGTTGTGGAGGAGAGTCGAGTGAGGGATAGGATGGCTGCCGTTTACAAAAGAGCTCTCGACGACGATGGGCATATGGCGGCCGCAGCAGGCTGGGTTCCCGCATTTCGTGCTGTATGAGGTTCTGGATATCATCCACGCGGAACGCTTGGATAGCGTTAAGGCTCAATTCGAGGAGACTCCGACCAAGCGAGAGATGTATTATAACTCAATGTACATCAAGGAGGACGACACCTTAAAGGCAATGAGCCTTGTCCACCGGTCTTGGACTTTCCCTGTGCAGAAGGCTCTTGGTCAGATTCTTTATAATGGCAAACCGGTTCATGAGATGCATAATCTCCTTTCTCCCGTGAAAAGTCTATCTTCGGCCCTTGGACCTCCGTTGTCTCCATACACATCTTTTCACCCATTAAAAAAGAAGAAAAGAAAGGAAAAGCTTTCTGTGACGATTGTGAAGCTTACTTGTCACCGATCGAGCTCGTCCACGAATACGATACATATGAATGTGAGGCTGTTCATATCAAGGAAGATTACCGCCTTTGGTTTGACAACCTCTATCGGATTCTTGCTGGTTTCACCCGCCTCGATCGACTTTACATCAAACGATACGGCTCGGTCTTTTCAGAGTGGTCTGGTTGTCGGAATAGGTATCTGAAGGAGATTACACTTTGTGCTAAGGGTAGCATTGTGAAGTTCAATATTGGTTCTCTCATCGAGACTTCTGGCATTTTGGCGAACCTACGGACGCTGGATACAAAAGGAGCGTTGTTCTCTGATGTGGCGCGAAAAAAGGCAATGTCAGAACCTGGATTCCCGCGCTTAAGCAACTTGATCATCAAGTGCTCGATGGAATCCCTCACGAGGGACTTGTCGGTTCTGTCTACACTCTCCATCCTCTCCAACTGTCACGTTACTTCGCTGTATGTTGACGCCGAAACCAAGATAGATGAAATCTTCGAGGAAGATGTGGCAGCTGCATTCACTTCGCCGCAATGCGCTGATATCTTTAAACACCTCTGCGAGTTGCGCATTAACAGCTCTGTGGCAGCAGACCAATGATTTCAATGGATTGGTCCTTTCTGCTCCAACCTCCAGTCATTCACTCTCACGACATACGCGGAATTCTCCCCTCATGTGCTGTACCTTATACCCGCCAAGGTCCAAACAACTAATGTGCAAATTCTGTCAACGTTTCGAGACAGATATCGATGAGATCACAAGTTGGCTGGTTGGTGTGCCTTCTAGAGGTTTCTTCCTCCAGACGGTTCTTGAAGCGATGTGAGATGGGTGATGTGGAAAAGAGCCGAGGATACACTATCCATCTCTTAGATGCTTTGAAGAGGGGGATTTATGTTAGAATCCTTCAACAGCTCCTAAATGCAAGTAGCTACAGTACAATTAACAAAAACTGTCCTTTCTTTGAGGTTCAGAGGCGAACAGACGTCCATTCCTGTTGAGTGGCTCATCTCAGATTTGCGGAAAGGGCAAGATTTTGAAAATACAAGATATTATCTGTGAAGGAGGCGAGAGTAGCTTTGGTCATTGCCACAGAGTCTTTGATCAGGATGAGAGCTACTGTAGTACGCACCAATCCATCTCGGTAAAGATCTCTCAACGGCGTGGTGAAAAATTGCATACTTGAGTATTCATCAGAAGGTATTGATGCTTGAACGCAGAATGAGGTATTCATCTGTATTGCGATGATTTGGAACTTACAGAGCATCTCAATCTTGGCTCCTTCTGCACTCTGGATACGGTCCTGATGATGGTTGCGTAAACGAAGACTTTCAAGTTGCACGGCTGCGGCGTTCAATGTCGTGGGAAATTCAAGTTGCCAGTGCCTGTGAATAACGGTCGTGTTTACTTCGAGTCTTCGTCTTTCAAGTTTATACCATAATCATCATATGCAGAGCTTCATCCCTCGCCTAGACCTTATGTTGGAGAGACTCGGAACTCGAACCCGACAGTTCCATTTAAAAAACGTCCGGCGACCGCACTATCGTAATATGGCTTTCCGAATCAAGATTCAAGGATGTATACTTTCTTAATTGCTTCCGGTATGTCTTTCTGACTCGAACGACGATGAGGAACGAAAAATGCTGATCCCCGCGCTATCTCATTTACATCCGCTGAAGGACTTCGAGTCTTCGACACTGAATATCAGAGCTACAGGTACAACGTCTCGGAGGCTCCGGATCCCAGTAAGCGCCGATGGGCCTAGGGCCTTCCGCGACTCTAGCTCAGCTATGTGTTCCTTTCACAGTATCGCCAGGAGAACGATATTGTACCTATGCACCTTTCTGCCCCTTTTGAATTCCGATAGAAATGAAAAAAATGTGCCCTGGTACCTAGCAAATGACTGTGTGGTCGCTGACGAACTTCAGACGAGTCTACGATAAAACTGGCGTTCTGCGAAGAGCTTTCTTCCTGCTCTCAGTAAACAACACCATTCTCTCAAAATCAAAGACTATGGCATGCTCAGGTGCTATTTGGAACGATGTCGGGCACATCTGTCATGTTGACAACTGCAAGTGGGCATACATCGGAATTGTCAACCCGGACCACGATTCGCACTCTCCCAGCAGATGGACCGCCACCGACCTTGCGAAGCTCAACATCCTCTCCGGCGCCCAGAGTTGGTTCTTCGACAAGCCCGAGCTCGACATACAGAACCTTCCGATATCGCACTCCGTGCTCAACATCTCCATCGACAGCGGGCCGATCGAAGGGGACTTTGAGGCGAGCCGCTTCGTGCGGTATCTGCGGCATGCGATGAACGCGAAGGAGGGCGAGTCGCGCGTGGACGACCTGATGGCGGAGGTGCTCCGCATCGCGGGCTTCTACGAGCATGAGACGCTGCACGTCGTCCGCCAGAAGAACGAGTTGCTCATCGCGGGCGGTGTGCTGTTCAACGCCATCCCTGATCTTGCGGTCCACGGCATCGAGGTCAGCGGCGCGTCGTTCCCGCGGCTAGTTGTCGAGAACAAGGTGCGCAGACTATCGAAGTCTAGATCTACTGTTGAGATACCCATGGCTGATTGGTTCTGTAGGTCATTGGTTCAGACGCCTCGGCTGCGATACCGCAGTTGGTCGCAGAAGGGATCTCCGCTGCCCAGCAGTACGTAGGCAAAGCAGCTCAGGTAGAGGTGTTCGACATCCTAGGCATAATGACGATCGGTGCCAGTCCTATCTTCTTCCTTCTCCAATTCAGCCCTCGCGTGGTGGACTGCGTCAGGAACAACGTGAACGTGCCGCCGAAAACCATAACCGGGTCTGCACATTACTTTATTCCTGTCGACAAAGAAACGGATATTCCCCAATACTTTAAGGAGGGCATGGCGAATCTTGACTATCGGAGGAGAATATTTTACTATCTTTTGGCCTTCAAGCAGAGGCTGTTCAACGTAGAACGGCAGTACGTACTCGGATAGTTCATCTCAGACGGAATACATGTCACATTCATCTATAATAAATACAACAATAATGTATACAATGAGATGGGATATACAGAGTGAGATATAAAGGACATCAAATCGAAGGGAACCAGGAAGAACCGAGTCTGCAGATAAGAAATGGATCATTACATTTTAGACGCTTCGAGGTACGTCGGGGTCGGGCGATCTCTCGACGTCCAGAGGCATGTGGAAGGTCATCGCTTCCCGGTCGTCAGCCCACAGGCGTGCCCACTCGAGCGCTAGACGATAGACGTAGACTACATATACCAGTTAGCGCAGCGGCTACTTGAATAAATGAACCATAGGGGGACGTACTCTCCATGTCTATCCTCCTCCCCATCGTATTTTTCCACACCTTCCCTGCTCGCGCAATGCGGCGGAGGAGGACCTGATTTTCGTTTGGTTCGAGAGACGTGGACGAGGCCGTAAGGTTCGCGGCTTTGAGCATCGAGGGAGTCGGGCCGGAGAAGAAGGCGAATATGTTGTACAACTCGTCGTAGTTCTGGGAGAGCGGGATATAATGCAGCCTGCGCAGGGAATCAAAACATCAATGATTTGTGGATGGAAGCTATGAGGAAAAGCGAGAAAGCGTACCACGGCTGCAACCAATCCGAAAAGAACTCGTCGTAGACGGTAGCTTTGACAGGCACGCTGTCGGACGCCAAGAACGCGAAGAACCGGCCGGAGTAGCCCATGCCGTCCACGTCAACGAGGTACTTGTACTTCCAGTGCTCGCCCAGCGGGACGGACTTCGCAAACCGGTGGTCCTTCCGCAACGCCGCGCGCCCGCCGGGGTAAATCTCGCGCCCCATCTTGCGCACGAACGCGACGTCCATGATCTCGTCGTTCAGCTGCCCAATAGGGACTTGCGCAGCGGTGTAAGGTGCGCTGGACGACGAGCGCGGGGTGGGGAAGACAACCGAGACGTTGTCTGTGCTCCCCGAGCTCGCCATACGCACGAGGCGGTGTCGCTGGTACTGCGGCTGAAAGCCCGCCGGCGAGTTCCCTCCACCCGTCGTCGCGCCGCGCCAGAACACAACGTCCTTTTTCTCCGCCCACGGCACCTCCGCGTCGTCAAATGCCTTGGCCTTCATGTTCAGCGCGTCCCAGCCATATGAATACGAGCCCGTCGCTTGGTGGTAGTAGTGGCTTGGGATGCGCACGTCCGCGTACCCCTGCGCGCGGGCGGGCGAGAACACGGGGAAGAGCACGGGCAGCGTGCGCCAGTCGGAGAAGAAGTGGCCCTGCTGGTAGTGCGCGGCGGGGTGCGTGCAGAAGTCGAAGCGCGAGTCGACGGTGGAGACGAAGTGTGGGATGCTGTCACTGTCGCTGTCGCTTGGCGCAGGAGGGGAGGGGGGTGAAGAGGGATGGTGTAGGTCCAGCAGATTCGTCGCGTGTCGCCGAGCGTGGTTGGTAGGTCTTACAGATACGAATTTCCGGCGCGCTTTAGAGAATGGTGGACAGGTGCGCCGCCATGACTCCCAGACACTTCCTTCGCCCCGCCAATCTGCAGTGAAGTTGTCTCCCAAGATCGCGCTTATTCCAGCTATGACCAAACTGTCAACAGATTCAGTCACCAATGAGGTTTGAAGCAGCTCACCTGAGCTATCCTGGACAGTCATCTCCGGAAACTCCTTATGCTCCCAAGGGATGAGAATCCGGCCTTCAGCTTTCCCGTTGATGGGGAAGTCCATGTCGGGAAACTTCGTCGCGGGTGAGCAACAACAGAAAGGAGAAGACACAAGCACTACTCACCCTGTTGCCCACTTTCTCGATCATCCTCCGAAAGCCATGCGCACGCGCGTTCACCTCTCTGTCTTGGCCGATATTGTTGGCGAGGTTAAGTGCCGTCACTTTCCCGCCGCTCACCCGGACGAGCGAGATCGAGGGCAAGTGCCCAACCTACTCATGCACAATTTTGCATCAGCACTCAGCACGTCCAAGCATCACAAATTCTAGAATAAGTACGCACCTGGTCCACCCGCCTCCTCAGCTCCTGCCCCGACAGCGCCCAGAACGGCCGCAAATCCTCATCGATCGCGTCGAACTCGTCCTTCAGCACAAACTTGTGCTTCACCGCGTACCAGTACCACCTATCGAATCCCTTCGGCGGGTCGCGCCCATACCGCCTTCTGTACTCCGCGACCGCCTCGCCGAGCGACGTGCTCTGCCGTGCGAGCTTTGCGCGGTAGGCGTCCTCTGCGGCAGCCATGAGCTGCGGGATCGGGTGCTCGGTGAGCGGCGGCGCTGATGTGCTCGCGGTCGTGGTCGCAGTCGTCGAGGCAGCAACCCGGGGTCGAGCGAGGTAGGTACCGGCTTTCCAGAACACGACGGAGAGAATTGCGAGCTGGAGGAAAATAAACAGGAGGTCGGCCACCGCTGGGCGCGCGTGCCGGGACGCCTTCTTCCTCAGAGGCCCTTCAGCACCCATGTCCGAGTCCGAGTCCGAGTCTAATTTCTCGTTCTTGACGCCGTGACCGTCGTAGTGAGTGGTGGAAAGAAAAGAAAGGAAAGGAGAAAAAGAGAAAGGAGAGACGAAAAAATTAGGATTGGAGAGAATCAGGGACCGACGAGGGACATGTAATATCCGAGACCCTCCCGAGGGGCAAAAACTATGTATGTAGAACCGGGGGTATGCGGGCGACGTCGCTCTAGATGGGCGCTCTGTTTGGCGGCCCGTCCTAAGGCACGACCGTTGTGCACTTTATAGCAGTCGAGAGATACTGTACTTGCCATGTCATCATACATCTAAATTTTTTCCCCACATGTTCGCAAAGGACATGCACACGGTCATATCCACCATATCGAAAAACATAAAGAAGACGGATCGTGCGGTGAGCGCAGGAAGGTGTGGGCGCTGGTATCGTCGGCTATCCTTTCTAATCATTTCATCAACTCAATTTGAGCGTCCTCAACAGGGGCCGAGCCGAGCGTGACGATGACGACTTTAAATTCAAAAGGGCGATAAGCCAAGGTTTTGTTCTTCAGGATCAACAGCAACACATAGGCTCCTCGTTTCCGAGACATTCAGTCAAGAGAATGATCGACTAAAAAATACTCACGACGATGCTAAACTTCTTAATTTTCGTTTCACTTAGGAGAAGATGGTACTTGTGATTGATGATGGTACCATAAAACATTGATCGAAGAACGTGAAAGAGCGTCGGGCCCGGAATCTAATAAGTACAATGAGCTGCAGTTGCTGAGATGGGAAGGGCTGGAAACAGAGGTGATGAAGCTAACGAGTTAACAATAAATTAGTTGCGTATGAAGCGAATGTCGTGAATGTCAATCTTATTAAGGCGTCAGCGAGAGATGAAGTAGAGTCATAGTATGAGCACCTACCAGTAAAGCATGCTACTCGGGATGCGAAACGTCTTCCAGGCTTTTCAGCACACTCCAGATGCCCGGCGCCGACTTCTCCATCTCCTCCTGCAGCCCCCACGTCTTCATGTGCGTGACAATCGCCTTCATCGCGCGCCGCTGGTCGGGCTTGAGCACCTTGCCCAGCTTCTCGCGCTCCTTCGCATACAGATTCGCCGTCTTCTCCGCCAGCCACGCCTCGTACACCTTCGGGCGCCGCTCCATGATCGCTTCGACGATCTCAGGCCCTGTCTTTGGCCCAAACGTGCGCGAGGCCTGGTACCCGACGATCGTGTCCTTTGTTGCGCAGAGCTCGTGGAAGAACTGGTCGAGCGGCATGTTTTGTAATCGTAGGGCGGAGAGAACGTAGTTCAGCTTGGAAAGTGTAAGTGCTTCGCGCTGCTCGGCCATTTGCTTGTCGAGTGCCTCCTGTGCGGCCTTCGCTTCTGCTTCGAGGCGCGCCTTCTCCTCCTCTAGCGCAACTCGTTCTTCTTCAGTAAGCTCAGGCTCTGGCGGACCGTCCCCCTGCTGCTCCTCCCCACCCGTCGCCAATCGCGCCTCCAAGTCCTTCTGCACGATCTCGCGTGCCTCCCTGTCCTTCCTCAACGCAATCTGGCGCGCCTGCTCAAGCTTCAGCTCCTCCGGACTCATCTTCAACGCCGTCAAGCGCCGCTTCTTCGCCGACGCGTCTTGCTGCTGGCTCTCCGCAGGCTGGAACTCTCCAGAAAGCACAGACTCGCCCGGGACCTTCCGTTTGCGCCGTTTGACCTGTGGCTGTGGCTGCTGCAGCACGAACTGCGGCTGCTGTAGGAGCTGCGCGGAGTAATAGGGCTGCTGGGTGTTGGGATCGTGGATGAGCATGGGCGGAATTGCGTATGGCGGTGGGATGGCAGGCGGCGGCGGGTCTGGTGCAGCGCGGAACGTGACGAGCGACGAGCCAGATGCGATGGGCTGTTCGTCATGTCGCGGGTTTGGCTGCTGAGCGGGGATCTGGGTGGCAGAAGGGTTGACGGTCGACAGGCCAGGGTTGTAGTCGGCGATGCGGAAGCGAAGCGCGGTGAACGGCGGCGGGGGATGCGGGGGCGGGGCGGGCGTGGCTGTCGGCAGCACGTAGGGCTGGAATTTGTAGTTCATCGTCGTCGTGCATATACAAGCACGATGTCAGTGATCGCTGTGTCCAGTGAGCAAACGCCTCAGGGCGTGCTTTGTGTGAGACGTCACGTGCTCACGTCTGAACGGAAGACCGGTGCAAGTCTTGCCCGTCTGGACTTTGCAGAGACGGTCACAAGGACAGCGAGCACCAAGGTAAGTCTCCCTCCCCCAGCATTCTCTCTTCATCGCACTCATCATGTCTATTCCAGAGATACACAAGGTTGTTCGACTACACCCAGCAGACCACACCATCCATGTCGAGACCTTGCTTGCGCCAAAGTATGTACTTCGCAGCGTTCTGGAAGTTACAGCTAACTCAATTATCACAGGATCGAACACCCGGATGATGCGATCGTCAAGATAAAGGTGCATACCGTCTTTGTGAACAACAGAAATGATGTTGAGGTGACTTTGTTAGCTCTCTGGCCTTTGCGGCAGCGACTTGCATGGCTATCGTGGACATGAGGAGATCCACGACAAGTGCGTATTTCCTTACTTCCTATCCAGCTTTCTCTTATTATCTCTAGAGTCGTCACCGGACACGAGTTTGTCGGCGAGGTTGTCGCTCTCGGCGCATCGTACAGCCCAAACGCAACAGACAGACCAGCTCTCTACTCTACGCTGAAGGTCGGCGACAAAGTCGTCTCCCCGTTCACCTCGTCCTGCGGGGAATGCCAGTGCGTCATTAACCTTCCATCCTCCTACACTTACTCACCCACCATCATAGCTTCTGCCGCATCGGCTTCACGTCTCGCTGCGCACACCAGCTACTCTTCGGCTCCGGATCCCTTCCAGGCGGGCAAGCGCAGTACGTGCGCGTCCCCAAAGCCGGCGGTACGCTCTTCGTCGTACCCACCGGCTCCTCACCTGGGACCGGCACACTCGCTGCGTTCTCAGACACCTCGCTCCTCCTGCTCGCGGACATTCTACCCACTGGCGTGTTCGCCGCGCTTCAGTGCGTGCAGCACCCAAAAATCCAGCCCGTCCTCAAGGGCGAGCGCTATCCTATTGCGGGTCTCGCTGGCTGGCCAGGTGCGCAAGGTCTTGTAGGTGTGCTGCAGGACGACGGGTGGCCGAAGATGACTGAGGAGGATCGGGTGCTGAACTTGGCTGTTGTTGGTCTCGGGCCAGTCGGTGTCGTGCGTGTCCATCTTACTACTTTCACAATTGCGATTGACTAGTACTGCGCAGTGTGCAATTGTCGCATTACTTGACTTCTTGGCCACGCTCAAAGTGACATACCGCATCGTCGCAATTGACCTCGTCGAGGCGCGGAAGGAGAAGATCCTCGCTGTGTACCAGGCGCTCCCTCCTGACGCGCGCGGGACTGGCGAGTTCGTCGTCGCGTCGCCCGACGAAGCGAAGCAGATCATGAGCGACTGGACGGGCGGTGTCGGCGCCAACGGCGTGCTCGAGGTAGCGTACTCTCTCTCATCTTCATTTCACAACACAATCGCCCACACCATCTCCACCACAGATCGTCGGCAACAACCCCGCGCTCGCGCTCGCATACGACCTCATCCGGCCCTTCGGCGCCATCATCTCCGCCGGCGTGCACCAAGCCCCGCCCGTCCCGCTCACGGGACGACAGCTCTACAACAAGAACGCCGCGCTCGAGTTCGGGCGCTGCCCCGTGCGCACGGTCTTCCCGCTCGCCGCCGACCTCCTGCGGCGCCGCCAGGACGTCTTCGGGGGCGTCGGCGGGGACGTCGCGCTCGTCGAGCGTGTCGTGCCCCTCGACGACGCTGCGGAGGCGTATGTAAAGTTCAGCAAAGGCGAGTGGGGGAAGGTCGTTTTCGATCCGTGGCAGTGAAGAAAAAGTGAACTGTATACTAGGAAGTATGTATTCTGGGAATTGTCCAATGCAATGGTATATGTAATGATTCATCTGCTTCTTAGACATGAGGTTCTGTCGACTGTAGCGTCAAAATCAGACCATTAGCGCCATATATTGTCATCACCTTCAGAATGCAATCTTATGCTTCCTCTGACGCCACATTTATCTTCTCTATATCATGTATTTATTGTAGATGATGGAAACACCATACTCAGCGTCTTTGCGCAGCTCTTACAAAAAGGCAGGCGAGAAGATGTACATATCTTCGCTTCTTCAACAATTTCCTCATTCAATATAGTTAAGAAAGGATGCTCAACATCTGGGGAGTCTTGATCGAACACCGGACAACTAATACATAGTGTCTATGGTTTCATCTCTGAGGCTGTGTTGAATCGACGCAACTCTGGGCTCCGGATCTAATCTTTACAAAACCAAATGATGAGTTTGACAAGGAACTTCAGTAGAAACATTGTGAAACCCTATATACGTACATGAACTCTGGAGCTATAGATCTGGGGAACACTCTATTCCAGCACTTTGACAAAGATACCTGATCGATTCCTCGAATTCTCGAATCTGAGTGCGCAAATTCTGCGGCTCCGGTGTGCGTGATTTGCTCAGTACCCTACGTCCACTGTAGTCCCAAACAAGCAATGAAAATGATTTCAGTTCGCAAAAGTGACTAGATAACAGGCCGAGCTTCGCCGGCAGATCCCTTACTCCCTCATTCCCTGCATTTGGCTCTCCACTTTAATAGTCCATCTCATAGAGGATGTCAGTAAATAACAGAAACAAAGTCTAGAGAGTAGAGATCCGCAAAGTCTAGGTCAGACCCAGCGTGACCCGGGTCGACCGCTGACTTGGCCTGCGGTGACCTGACCTAATATTGGCCTGACCTGGTGGGTCAATGCAGGTCAAGTCATAGTCTCGTAACCAGACCAGGCTACTTATATGGGTCGCTTTGCTCGGAAGGTGTAACCGGTCTGGTTTCCAAGGTTTTGATTTAAAGAACTTGTCGCTGAGTTTGAATTATAATATAAACATAGTAGCAGACCCAGTTGATGTAATGACTAAGACGCGCGTAAAAAATAATGAAACCGAGCAACACATTGCCGCGGCCGAATGAAGCAAGTGTACCTGATGCATACAACCCGGCCGCAATTGTGCATATAGTCTACACAAAATACATTCAGTGTAATTATGAGGGACTCCTTAACTACACTAATGCCTTATAGCATATAATCTTTAAAAGTTGATGCACCAAAAAAACTTAGAGGTGGCAATCGAGCACAGACGCCAACGTAGTGCTGAAGCTGTCTGCCGTGACAACTTGAATTTAAGTTAGTTTTCTATTACATTCACATGACGACATCTGACTTTATTTTTGGAATACAAGGGAACCAACCAAATTGCTACTGCATTTAGATTAATTTCAAACTCAGCGACAAGTTCTTGTAATCGAAAACCTTGGAAACCAGGCCAGCTACGCTGTGCTTGCTCCGCAAGCCATATAAAGAAAGTAGCTTGGCCTGGTCACGAGGCTAGTCAAGTCACAGGTTAGGGTAAGGCTGGAAAATTCCGACCTGTGCCGACTTAAGCTGGCCTGAGCCGACCTAAAAGTTTAATTATTACTATATTTGGTGTTACTCGGCCACATTTGTATTGACTGAAAGTAGAAAATGTTGCCACTTTTGGACTGATGCAGTCCTGCCGCTGTTCCGGCCTACGAAACAGGGCCGTTTTTAGCTCCTTAAAGGGAATACTAGAGCCCCATATGTCTCCATACATGGTAAGTAATCTTTTATATATTAAAACTTAATAATTATACAGTTAAAAGTATCATTTTAAATATAGTTCTAGGACAGAAAGTCGACCTAGGCTGACCTCCGACCTGACCTACAACCGGTTACAAAAAGTGACCGTGATGTCACGCTGTCACACCTTTTTTTTCGCTCTTTCTTCACCTTGAGGCTTGCATTGCTCTGCAAACTGAAAACAAATGAATGCCATTATTAACCAGTATAAAAAGGAGTGTGCTAGGTTCCAAATGAAAAGAAAATGACATAGATTTAAAACCGGGTGTTTCCACCATGTGCAGCAATAACAGATTGGACCCTTTGAGGCATAGACCTCACATACTTGTTAATGTCCTCCAATGAAAGAGAATTCCATACTTCCACCACTGCACGTTTGAGCTCCTCAACACTTGTAGGAGTGCGTGGTAGGGCCCTTATCCTCCGCTTAAGTTCCCACCATATGTTTTCCATTGGATTCATGTCGGGTGACAAAGGAGGGTGTGCAAAAGTCTTGATTCCATGTCGATTAAGCCAGTTCATCGTTGATTTGCTTGTGTGGCACCGGGCATTATCTTGTTGAAAGAAGATCAGACCCCGCTCTACTGACTTCTCTGTATAATAGTCCAGAAGCTTTCCATTGAGAACTTGTTCTTGGTATCGATCTGAATTCATTCCGCCACCCTTTCCACCAGGAAAATCAAGCACAATTAATGGGCCCTTGCTATCCAACATAGCACATGCCCATACCATCACCTTGACAGACGACTGCTCAAATGTTGGAGCAGAGCATTCCTCGAGATCAGCTTCATCTGGCCTGCGGGAGACATAAACTGATCCGGGGTTGCCACCAATGTGCACATAGCACTCGTCTGACCAGATAATTTTGCTAAATTGCTCCATGGTCCATTGGGCAATTGGCTTTGCCCATGCTGCTCGTTGTTGCTTGTGGGCCCGAGAAAGGTAAGGCACTCGACGCGCTTTGCGCCGATGGAATCCTTCGCTGGCTAACACACTCCGAATGGTTGAGGTTGACAGTTGCGGTGATAACAACTTCGCAACTTCGCGCAGCGGGAGGCGGCGGTTTTTTTTCACAATGCGCACAAGACGACGGCGAACACGAGGGGTGGCTTTCGGCGGACGGCCAGATCGTGGCGCGTTGTGCGTCGAACCCGTTGCAACAAATTTTTTCCAGATGTCGTTCACCGTCGACCATGGGATTCCAAATTCGGCAGAAACTTCTGATATTTTTGCACCAGCCATAATAGCTCCAACAATGCGGTTTTTTGTTGGAGAGTCATATTGAGATCGTGAAGAATTAGTTTCAGGCATTAAGAGAGTATTATAGAAGATGTAGTAATTGTAGAGAACGAAAACATTGAACACGAAGATTTTTTGCACTTGATTACATAATACAAATCACGGTTACTTTTTGTAACCGGTTGTACATTGACCTCGACCCGTAGGTCACAGCAGGTCAAGGTCAAGGTCAAGCATCTCAGGGAATTTTACTGACCTGATCAGGTCAAGGTCAGGGCAAAAGTACCGCTGACCTGGCCTGACCTGACTTTGCGGATCTCTACTAGAGAGAATTGCTTGGGAACTGTCGAGATCCCGGGCTCCTTTTTGCATTTCCCGCACTTTCCCGCAAAGGATCCCGACATGAGCAGACAATCCCGCGGGGAGAATCCCGCCATTGGATTCCCGGCGCGAAACCTCATTCCCGACTCGCACGATCCCATGCTCACGTGACCTATCCCGCACCACTGTCCCGGCAACCATGCACGCATACACACACTCATTTACGACGACCCGCCACGGCACACGTACATTCACTTATCAACATACGCTCATTAATCCGCTAGTACCTCAAGGTGACAACCTGCAACAGTCTGGCATACCTAGTCTGGCTAGTCGCGGCCCCAGACCGCACACTGACGTCCACGGACAGGCCGTAGCCATCTGGAGAGACGGGATGGACATGCCTAGCATCGCGGTCGTAGCATGTATCGTTTGTAGTAGATAGGTGCGCATTGCGCAAGGACACTTAGCATAGATTAACTATACAGTCTTTACGAAGTAGATAAATAGCTGTAGGCATCGTAAGGAGCACCCCACTTTTGACCTCTTGTGGAGTGCTTCCTTAGGTGCGATCTCTCTCTTTTCTCCTGTGTAGTTAGTTGCGCAATACTTACTTGTGGAGTGCTTCCTTAGGGATCCGCTTACTTGACGTTCAAAGCAGTGAAGAGTCCTAGCTGGCCTTGAGAATCCCGCGACGCGCCTGGATAGAATCCCGTGCGTTTCCCGCCTGAATTCCCACAATCGTTCCCAGTCGCGAATCCAGATTCCCGAACGCGGGTTCTTGTCGCGAATTCCAGTTTCCCGAAACTGTTTCCCGCTACAATTCCCGACGGTCGTAACATTAGGTCAAAAGTCCTGGCTCACCGCCGCTCGGACTCGACACCCTCACGCTCTTTACTTCTACCCCCGCACCTGTACCGCCGACCAGCGATGTCGTCCCACCAGGAATGGGGAGGACTCGCAGACACCTTCGCTTTCCCGTCCCCAAACTCCTCGAGGGAGGAAGACAAACTCCAGCCCATCCTTGATTGCCTAGACACCCTCAAAAACGCTACTCCAAGCTAGTCAACGAACACAATCAGGTTCAGAACACAGTCGCCCAGCTCAAGCACGCCAACCGGGCGTTAGAAGCCCAAATCGTGAGTCAGCCCGCCTCCCCGTCTGGGGGTGGAGCAGGGCTCAAGATGAAGCTTCCCGACACCTTCGAAGGCGAACGAGCCAAGCTGGAAAACTGGATTCACCAGATTAAGCTCTACCTGTTCGGACAACATCCGGGGTTGGACGAAACCCGCAAGGTCGCATTCGCCCTGATGCTACTGCGGGGACCGGCGCAAGACTGGGCACGACCCATTCTAGATCGACTCCAGGACATCCCGACACCGCCAGAAGCCGCCAGCCTGGAGGCCCTGTTCACCGCCCTTCGCGCCTCTTACGGGGAAATCGATGCAGACAAAGCCGCAGCCGACAAGCTGATGCGCCTACGCCAGACAGGAACGGTCGCCAAGTTTGCGTCGCAATTCCGTGCCCTCCAAGCCCTCACCGGGTGGCCCAAGGACGCAACAACGGATGTCATCTACCTCGACATGTTCCGGAAGGGACTCAAAGACCAGGTTCGCCAGCACATCGCCAGCACAGAGGCGAAGGATATGAAATTTGATGCCTACGTCAATTGGGTTTCTGAGACGGACGAGAAGCTAAGGCTCACACACGCCTATGGACCAGTATCGAAGCCAGCGGCTATGCCCCGAAGCAATCCCGGCACCACTAGTTCAGCTCCGCGTACGATCCCGACTGCGGGCGCAAGCTCGACGAAGGATCCCAACGCAATGGAGATTGACAGAGTGCGCCGGGAGCGCAGGAGTAAGGGACTATGCTACTACTGCGGAGAGAAAGACCATTTGGTGAGCGATTGCCCAACGCGACCGCCATCCCGAAACCTAAAGGCTACGAAATCCACATCCCCGTCGAGCCCATCGCCCCCCGCGCTCCAGTCGTTCGAAGAAACGCTCAAACGTATGGCGGAACAGTACGTCCAGAATGTGCAGCAGTCCGTGCTACAGAACGCATTCGCCGCCATGACGCCCGCCGCCAAGAACGTTCACAATCCCGAAGCCCCGCCCCCAGCGGATTTTCAGTAGGGTCGTATTGCTCAGTCGCGCCCTATACGACCCAACCGCCCTTGTGGCCGAAGAACTCTCTTAATAATGGTCCCTTGTATTTAACCATCTCTACAATAGACCGTCGTCTTCGACGACATTTGAAGTTCCCGGTACAGGTTAGCGACGGAAAGACGGATGCCTTAGCCACAGTAATGTTAGACAGCGGTGCGTCGGGAACTTTCATAAATTCCCGCTACGTTTCGCGACACGGACTCCAGACCCGGGACTTGGTAATCGCGATACTTTTGCGCAACGCGGACAATTCCCCAAACGCGATTGGCCGCATCACCAAAGAAGTAGTCCTCAACGTCGAGATGAAGGGACACTTAGAACAGTTAACCATGGCCGTCGCGGATATTGGCGACGACAATATTATCATGGGGATCGACTGGTTGCGGCACCATAACCCAACCATTGACTGGACCAACGATGTGGTCAATCTCAACCGCTGCCCGCCTCAGTGTGACAACCAGCAACGCCTGGTCCCGCTTCCCCGCCTCGCCATAGCAGAAGAAGTTGAGACCCCCTGGGGGCCCGACAGGACCCAGGCCGAATGGGAAGCCGTCCCACCGGGATTTCGGTACTCAGAAAAATATTGGGACCTGTACCACAACGCCGAATCCTACTTCGTCACGACGGACAACCATTTCGCGTACAAAATTGCCGCCTTGTACACCCACTCCCAGGCCATCGCTGAGAAGTCAGCGGTGAAGGAAGGCGAGAAAACCTTCGAAGAACTAGTTCCCCCCGAATTCCGTGAGTTTGCCGACGTTTTCTCGAAAGTTGAATCCGAAAGGCTTTCACTGCGCAAGCCGTATGATCACGCCATAGATTTAGAACCCGGGAAGGTTCCCCCGTACAGCAAAATCTATCCCTTGGCCCCGGCCGAACGCGACGCCCTTCGCGAATTTGTTGACGAAAACCTGCGCAAAGGGTACATACGACCTTCGAAATCCCCTGCAGCGGCTCCCGTCTTCTTTATCAAGAAGAAGGACGGAACCTTGCGTATGGTAGTCGATTACCGACGACTGAACAATATCACGGTCAAGAATCGATACCCGCTTCCCCTCACGATGGAACTCGTAGACGCACTGCAAAAGGCGAAGGTTTTCACGACGTTAGATTTGCGATGGGGCTACCACAACGTGCGACTGAGGCAAGGCGACGAGTGGAAGGCCGCATTTCGGACTCAGGCAGGACATTTCGAACCGACGGTAATGACATTCGGGCTCACGAATGCCCCGGCGACCTTCCAGCACATGATGAACGATATCTTCAAGGACCTCATTGGAGTATACGTGATCATCTATCTTGACGACTTGCTAATCTTTTCCGAAGATGAATCACAGCACGATGAACACGTACGGGAAGTCCTTAAGCGGCTGCGCGAAAACGACTTGTTCTGTAAACCCGAAAAGTGCAAATTCAAACAGACTTCCGTCGAGTATCTCGGGATGATTATTTGGCAGGGAAAGGTGGCGATGAATCCCGCCAAAGTACAGGCGGTCCTCGACTGGCCTACCCCGAAAAAGGTGAAAGACATTCAAGCCTTCTTAGGGTTCGCGAATTTCTATCGACACTTTATTCGGGATTTCTCGCACATCGTCAAACCGCTCACGACGCTGCTGAAGAAGGACGTTCGCTGGGCCTGGACGGAAAACCAGCAGTTCGCTTTCGACTACCTCAAGCGCATGTTCACGACCGCCCCCGTCCTGATGATGCCAGACATGTCGCGACAATTCATTGTGGAATGCGACGCCTCTGATTTTGCAACCGGCGCGGTCTTGTCCCAGGAAGGCGACGACGGGCTGATACATCCTGTCACCTTTTTCTCGAAATCCCTCAACAATGCGGAACGTAACTACGAGATTTATGACAAGGAGCTACTCGCGATTATTAGAGCTCTCGACGAGTGGTGACATTATCTCGAAGGTGCGAGTCATAAACTCGATATCGTGTCTGACCACAAGAATCTGCTATATTTCTCTGAATCCCGAACGCTGACGCGACGCCAAGCCCGGTGGAGTCTGTTCCTCACCCGCTTCGACTTTACGATTCGCCATCGCCCAGGGCGACTCGGGGGCAAACCCGACGCCATGTCACGACGCGTCGATCTCCAACCAGAAGGCGAAGACAACATGGGACGAACCCTCTTGACCCCCGAAATGTTTCGGCTAAAGGCAATTCGTCGGGGAATGACGCAGGTACACGGGGATCAGGCCCTCCTACGATGCATTCGTAAGTCAGATCAGTATGAAGACGAACTGGTGGACGCGATTGAATTGGTCAAGTCTAAGGCGCCTGTTACGCATCAAGCTGCTTACCCTTGTTTACACATTGTTTATGTTCCCCCTCATCTTTTTCTCTCACCCTTTCTACCTGCATGTGCGTACACACATTGCATCATTCTTTCATCATTGACTCCACACTCCGATGGCTCCACTTGCTCCACCTTCACTCCGAGAGCCCCAGGACCTTCCACTCCGATGATACATCATTCTACTCCACTCCACTCCACCTATGCTCCGATCTGACATCATCCTCCATTAATTAGAGCCACTATGACGGACTCACTCCACTTCTGACCCGCGATGATGTAGTTTCATTCCTTGCTCCACTCTATTGTTCTCTGTAGTATATAAGGCCATGTACATAGCGCCCCAGGATGACACTTAAGTCAATCCTCCTATAGTCTTTTACAATCACGTACCAAAGACTCTGTTCACCCACGACTTCCGGTATAGAGACCCTCACAAAGCGGACCCTCTATACTGTACTTGCTACTTCACCCAACAACGCTTTGGTCACTTATCATTTCCGTGATAAGTCCATCGAAGCCGTGAACGTAACAATTAGGATTGACTTCTTTCTCATCTGAGATCGATCTCAACTCCGAAACACCCCCCTCTACGCTCTACCACATTCTACAGCAGAATAAATCGGTACACCCTACGCATTCCAATCTGGAATACTGACGGTTAAGTATTACAACTGGCCCTTGTCTACTAACTATCATATAGGAACGAAAGGAATACGAACGACAGTACGATCGAATACACCAAGCATACAGTGCTATACTTGGAAGGAAGCGACAGACAAGTAATCACAGAAATTAAGCAGGTTCACGACAGAATTTACGGTCCTTGTTACGCGTTTGGTTGGTGATAGCGTGAAGCAGAGGATCGCGACCCATTCAAGCAGCTTAGCCACGTCCAACGTAACTTGAAGAGAAGAAGGAAGCAGGGGAAAGGTCTCATCCACCACAGAAACTGCCACAGCCGGAAGACAAGCATACCCTCACTCGTAGACGACAGCAATACACGGTGAACATCGAAACAGATTATCCAGCGAACCTAGGAAGACAGAAAGGACAAGGTATCCGAAGACGTTAATATCACTCACGTATACTCTTGTAGCTCAAAGGGTTGATAACCCGAGGAAGTGCCCAACCTGAGGATTACTATACTACTCGCCGATCGCACGGAACTACCGTTGGCAGGCGTACTAAGGATCAACATCCTTAACCCCGTCTCCATCTACGACTTACAACCCACTTCATACCAATCCGACACACCCCCTCATAACCCCTCCGAACTTGACGAAAGCAGGACAGACCCACAGGACTATTCCGAGTACGAACATCGAACACAAGAAGATAACGAAAGCCTCTACGATCAACTTGTACCCCCTCGATTAGAACCCACTGTTACTCAGGAAACCTACGCATACTCCGCCGAGGAAGGAACAGATTTCGAGAACCCAAGCCACCATTGGAACGAAGTATCTGAGCACAACAGATTACTACCTCCCGTGACTCCGAATCACTCCAACCCTCCGATCACTACACCCCCAAGCGTAGAACAAGCCCTACGTCCCTTCCCTCAACTTCGAACGTCCGAACGAACTCCCACACCCGCTCCAGGACCTTCCAGAACTTTAGGAAACCTCAGACAAACTTTCCAAAGGACAGGAAGACGACTCAGGAATACATTACAACAACCGATTAATCAATCTGGCGAATCAAGCTCCCGCTCCCGCCCCCAACTTCGACCAACTAATTGAAGATAACTATCAGCACCTTGTCAATAGTGCATTAGTTCATCCGATCCAACAGAACTCCAAATACGACCTACAATACCTCCAACTCCGTCTACACTCTATACGACACGACCCCATTAATTGGATCTACCGACACGGCATCTTTTGGTTCGAAGGAAAGCCATACATTCCCGATTGTTACCTTCGCAAAGGCCTTATTGGAATCTGCCACACCAAAGTTGACAACGCCATTGATCATTTCTCCGAAAGAGAAACCCTCTTGAACCTCACATCAATCGTTTATTGGCCCGGACAACCCCAGGACGTTGCAACCGAAATACGGAAGTGTATTTGTTACCTACTACACTCTGAACCACCCACCCGAGTTGCCAGCCCACCTCTCGAAGCATCCATCCGATCCATTACTCCACCTCCTGTTGAACCCGAAGAAGGAAGCCGAACCGTTACTCCGACTCCCCCAGCAAACGAAGACACCAACTGAATTAAATTTCAGTAACTCGTTAAACTGGCGCCGAAAGACAGACCACCAGTCCCAGGAAAATACGTACCCATAGCAGCACAAGTACCCGTTGGAGTTACCCGCCCAGAAAACGCTGAATTTGACCCAGTAAACCGAGCCTGGTACAGACTTGACAAATCCAGAAGAAAAGTCTACCTTCATTTTCACTCAGGACACGACACCTGGAGAGCAATCTCGCATACCATCAAGAACCCGACCACATACTACAAACAGGTTAATACTTGGTACGCAGGAATCGAACCCAGTCAGGAAGAAATCGACCAGATACTTGCAAGAACATCGAGAACAGGCAGTCGACTTAACTCACCCAGAGTTGTTTCTTCTCAACTTGCATCACCCGCTCCTTCACAACACTCGCCATTAATCACTACTCAACCAGAAGTACCACCAGCTAAAACCGAAGCACCACCCGCTGAATCGACAGCATCACCCTCCTTATCCTACGCCGCAGCAGCAGCACCTAAAGCTGAACAAACCTCCCCACTCCTCACATTCACCCAACCGAAGGTTGAAACACCTGCACCTGTTTCTAAACTCGAATCCGAAGAACCAGAACCCAAAGCTCAAGGCAAGGCAAAGGACAACGACGAAGAACTTGTAGGACAATTTGAAGGACTTCGCATTGACACCAGATTTGAAGAAGGCGCAACTTGGATACCCACTTGGACTCCACTACCCAAGAACTACGTTTCGCAGGAGACACAAACTATCCTCACTCTCGAGCAACTAGAGAAAGAGGAAAGAGAACTAAGAAGGCGCAGACGAGAATCTGAAGAAGAAAGTTCAGAAGAAGACTCAGAAGATTCGGAAGACACCGAAGCCGAGGACACGGCACACACCGCCGAAGGATCTGCACACTCAGCCGCAGGATCTACATCGGTTAACGCCAACAATAGTAACCGAAGCTCACCTGTACCCGTAATTCTGGAAAACGACGAACACCCCGATCAGGAAGACCTTCCACAGCCACCCCCACCCCCACCATCACCTACACCCCCAGGAACCCCAGTAATAGTCGAAATGGCCGATCAAGCAGACCATCAACCGCGAGGCACCGGAGCAAATAAACCTTTTAACTTTACCGGCAAACGAAGCGAAGCTAGCCGATGGCTTAGCCTTGTTGAAAACTACTTGGCACTTAACGATTTGGACTATGCAACCGATCAACGCAAAATACGATTTGCACTCTCCTTTTGCACTGAAGGACCCGCTGCAATCTTTGCAAAGAATGTTAAAGACGAACAGGACAATGCACAATGGGTTATGACTTGGCAACAATTTGTGGACAAATTCAAGTCACACTTCATTTCCACCGATTACATTGCCGATGCATTCAAGGAACTCTCTAGCCTTAAACAAGCACCCACGGACAAAATCGACGATTACATTCATAACTTCCAGCGACTCGCACGTGAAGCGAACATCACCGACTTCACAGTACTCTTTTCCATGTTCAAGAATGGATTACTCCGCCACACGCGAACCGCACTACTTCAGAAGGATATCCCAGTTCCAGACAATGGAATAAAGATAATGGCACCATACTACGAAGCAGCCAGGAAGATAGGAAAATCATACGAGGAGATCTATCAGGACAACCGCCCGTTCAATCGACTCCGCAACCGTTATGGACAATCATCATACAATCGACCTCGATTCAACAAATTTCGCAGACGACGACTCAACGAAATGGACATAGATTCTGAACCCGAATCAGACCAACCCGAGGAACCAGAAAATTTGGAAGAATCATTCAAGCTCTACGCGATGTACTTCAACAAGCTTACGCCCGAGGAAAAGAAGAAAGCGCAAGCAGATGGACTCTGTTTCTACTGCAAGAAGGCAGGACATTTCGCAAACAAATGCCCTTCGCGTCCCGCACGCACCTCGAAGTTCCGAAGCTCAGGAAAATCCCCAAGGAAATTCCAGAACAACTTCAGACGAAACAATGGACGATTCAAGAAGCGAAACATCAACTCAATGGAACTTGACGAAGAACCCGATGACCCGGACGATTTGATTGCTGAACGCGCAATCCAGATCCATGAAATGATGACAGACCTCAATGGACAGGAACAGGAAGCATTGTTCAACATGCTAGACGAAATGCCCGATCCCAATGATGACAACGACGATTTTGACGATGATGATGGAAATTTTTGATCAACTCTAAGTTGGTTAATCCGATTCATCAACTCAACACCATCACTATCAACGGAAACACTCGCTCTTTTCGCATACCCATCACGGTACTCATTAACGGACAACCTCACACACTCTCAGCTCTACTCGACACCGGAGCACAACTCAATTTCATCAACTCAAAACTAGCCAACAAACTCAAACTAAAAACGCAGAAAATCGACAAACCCATACTAGTCAGTAACGCCGATGGTACACTCAACACAGAAGGCAGTGTCACCAAACGAACTCGAATCCACATCACACACCCCCACACTCTTTCACCACATTTCTACCTCACTCATATCCCAAAGGACGACGTTATACTAGGTCTACCTTGGTTTAAACAAGCTAAACCAAAGATAGACTGGGGAAACGATGCAATCACCATAAACAAGATTACGATTTCAACCCGAATGGAACAAGAAAAACAACAGAAACTTCCACTACCAGAAAAGCTCGACATCCCAAAGGAATATATGCCCTATGCCAACATCTTCTCCGAAAAAGAAATCCAAACATATCCACCAGCACGACCTTATGATCACGAAATCAAGACAAAACCCTCATTTATACCAAAAATCTTCAAAACCTACAATACTCCGTACCACCAAAGACCCATACTCCGTGACCTTATTAATGACCTACTCAAGAAAGGATTCATTAAACCCTCCGCATCACCGATGGCCTCACCATTATTCTTCATCAGCAAGAAAGATGGAACCCTCCGACCGATTCAGGATTATCGATATCTAAACGAGCATACAATCCGCGATGGATTTCCGATACCGAACACCCAGACACTATTGAATCAACTCCAAGGATCCAAATACTTCACCACCCTCGATATTCGACAAGGATACCACAACATTCGAATCAAGGAAGAAGACCAATGGAAAGCCGCATTCAACTGCGAAGAAGGACACTTTCAACCAACAGTTATGTTCTTTGGCCTATGCAATTCACCCGCCACCTTTCAACGTTTCATGAATGATATACTTGCGAAGCAAATCCGCGAAAACAAGTGTATTGTTTACATGGACGACATTATGATCCATGCCGCCACTATGCAACAACTTATCTCGAATACCCTCGAAGTTTTTGACGTCCTCAAGAAACACAAGCTATATCTCAAACCCGCCAAATGCCGATTCCACCAGACCGAAGTCCCATTCCTAGGATACATTATCTCCGAGTCACAGATCAAGACTGACCCGACGAAAATACAAGGAATAGTTGACTGGCCAACACCGAAGAATCTACGAGACATACGATCATTCACAGGATTTACAAACTTCTACAGGCGATTCATTCCCCATTATGCCACCATATGCCGACCTCTCGATCAACTAAAACGCAAAAACATACCATTCGTTTGGACCGACCGACAACAACATGCTTTTCAAACACTCAAGGACTTATTCTCGAAACAACCACTCCTTATGCAACCCGACCCGAACAAGCCATTCTACCTCGAAACCGACGCTTCAGCCGTAGCTACTGGTGCAGTACTACGACAACTCGACAAGGATAATCAATTACGACCAATTGGATACATCTCCCAAGCACTTAATCCGACGCAACGAAACTGGCAAATATACGACAGGGAACTATTTGCTATCATCCGCGCATTACAGACATGGCGACACTATCTATTAGGCAGCCCACATGTTATCACAGTACATTGTGATCACAAGAACCTAACCTATTGGCGACAACCACAACGATTAACCCCTCGACAAGCCCGATGGCAGAACGAACTTTCATGTTACCCCCTCCAAATCCAAGCAGTCCCCGGAAAACACATGATCCAATCCGATGCCCTTTCCCGGAGACCCGACCAATTTAAAACGGAAGGAGAACTCAACAACGAAGTTACACTTCTACCAGAAAAGGTTTTCATTCAAGAGATGGAAATACTCGAAGCCGAAATAGAAGAACAGGACGATGACGATCGAAACACCATTGACATTGACGAACTTCATGACAAGATTCGACTCGAAACAGGCAACATTCAGAAAGCAATGACACTCATTCAGAAAGAACTCCCCCTCACAAAACCAAAGATGAACGACTTCTCAATCAAGGATAACCTTGTACACTTTAGGAACAAGATCTATGTTCCGAAGAACAAGGAAATCATGAGAAACATCTTACGACTTCATCACGACCTCCCCACGCGAAATCACCCAGGAATAGCAAACACGATGGAACAGATTCGACGCACCTACTACTGGCCCCGCATGCAGCAGTTCATTTCGAAATATGTGCAAGGATGCGCAATTTGCCAACAGATGAAGATAAATCACCATCCACTTGTACCTCCGCTCAGCCCAATCATCGCAGACAAAGACACATACCCCTTTGCTACAGTCAATATTGATTTCATTACCGACCTACCGGAATCAAATGGCTACAACAGCATATGTGTTATTGTGGACCATGATTGCACCAAGGCAATAGTACTCACCCCATGCAACAAGACAATCACCGCACTCGATACCGCACAACTCTACATCGACAATGTCTACAAACGATTTGGATTACCCAGGAAAATAATCTCAGATCGTGGACCCCAATTTGCATCGACACTATTCAGACAGCTATGCCGCTTACTGCACATCAAGCAGGCTATGTCTACAGCATATCACCCACAAACTGATGGACAAGCAGAACGAACGAACCAGGAGATCGAAGCATACTTCCGAATTTACGCAGCAAACCACCCCCAACATTGGTCACGATACATACCAATGATGGAATTCACTCACAACAATCGCAAGCATTCCACCACAGAGCAGACCCCTTTCCGATTACTCATGGGATACGACCCAACATCATTCCCTACGGAAAAATCCGAGATCGACAGTAACATCCCCACACTCCAAACTCGCTTGATCAAGATATTGGAACTCCGAACCGAAGCCGAAGCAGCTCTAACTCTCGCACAAGAATTCCAGCGTGAGACACAAGAATCACACTTCCAGCCCTTGGAAGAAGGACAAAGTGTATGGTTAGAAGCCAGGAACCTCAGACGCACCGGACTACCTTCGAAATTCCAATCTAAACGAGAAGGACCCTTTACAATCATCAAGAAACTCAGGGACAATGTCTATCGACTTGATCTTCCAGAGCATTGGAAAATACATCCAGTATTTCATGCTTCTCTTCTCACTCCACACAAGGAAACGGACGAACATGGACCATCTTACACACGACCGCCACCTGACCTTATCGAAGGAAAAGAAGAATTCGAAGTCGAAGCAATACTCAATCACCGAGGACCACCAAGGAAACGCGAATATCTCGTCAAATGGCTAGGATACCCGACATCAGAGAACCAATGGATATCGGAACAATCACTGGAAAATACTCAGGAACTTCTATCGGAATACAAGAAGGCACACCGGATCAAATGACCTCCCGGTCATCTGTCCAATTACCCCATCCGGAACAAGTACACTACGCCATCTGTCAAAATCCTCCGAAACTCCGAGTGTAATCTCAACTACCACCCGGAATCTAGACAACCCCAGAAGTATTTCATCGAACCCAGAAGCTCCCCTACCCACCAGGCCATGATCAAACCAGCCGATCTCGCTAACGTTTGTGCATACATCCTCTCACTTGACATCCGCCCTGAAGTCAAGGATCTTGCGGAACTACTCCTTATCGAAGCATTCAAACGCATTGACCAAGGCCCAGGACCCTATCAGCCTTTCAACCAACGCTTTGTGTTCTCACACGCATATCGAAGAGACACCCCGGAAATTTCAGTACGATATGGGCCGCACAATCAGTTCATTATCACGTCAACACCGCAATACCAACCACCGCCGCCCTACTCCGATACCATCTCCACAACCCCTTCGTAACGACCCTCCCCCTCCCACAGAAATAAGCAAAGAACAAATTCTCAACGACCTTCGCACACTAGCAGCAGAAACTCCGACCAACCGTCAACCCACACTCATTTTCCATCTATTCAATTTCATTCATCAACAAGAAGAACCCAACACTCCACCGCTCAATCACCTCATCGATTTCATTGATACTCTTCTTACCCATGCGACTCCACTACACCAGGCACACCTTTCGATAGGACTCTATATACTAATTCAAATGGTCAAGTCAAACGACCTCGAAGGATCTGTACAACTTCCAAACGGATTTAGATTCATTCACAGGCAACCGGCACCCGCTCGAACTTCTAGCTCCAACAGTTCCACATCCCCTCCGCCCTTGGAACCCTTTTCTCCTGCATATAGCCCGACCACCTCCACGGAATCCCTGACCAGTCACACCACAGACAACCCCGATTCTGACAAAGAGAATATCCCTACTCGACATGCCATTCAACTTCGACACCCCCGATCCAACATTCGAAGTCCCTCCCTTTGACGCCGAGGAACACCTCGCCGCCACTGACCCCGGACCCTTACTACCTGTTGAGGATATTGATCCCCTCTGGGTAACAGGCTGGGGCAATCACGCAAACGACTGGCACAATGGCATATGGCACCCGCAACTGACACCCGTCCACCCCGAGAACGAATACCCCTCTCCCCCTCCCTCTCCTACAATTCCCCCTTTGAGTCCTCTCGACCTTGTCCGAGAGTATATCTTCGACCCGGCCCACACTGATCTTGTCAACATCCGCCGCCTCAAGACTCTCAACCCCCACCCCCAGCTCACCACTCTAGTCCTCCGCCGCACCTTCTTCACCCCCGAATACGCCGTCCCAATTCTCCAAGCCCTCCACATCCTCCTCGAGCTCCCTTACGTCCCCTGGATAGGCCGCCGCATCCGCCACGCAGGAACAGCGCAGCAACACTTTGTGGCGTACGACGAAGACCCGATCTGCATATGCAAGTGTTGCAGGTACTGCCCGGTTCACTAGAACTAGTCCCCATGCCCGCTACTCGCAACACCCGGCACGGACTCTCTGGTCGCCTCTATTACACTTCGACACAGAAACGAGTGCACCCGAACCGACAGAGATACAGAGAAGGCCTCCTCCTCCCCCCTCTATGCGACCAACTCCTCCCCGGACTCCCCTTCATCCAGACCTCGCAGACCCGTCGACAGTGTGCAGCCGCTCTTCTCCACAACGGCAAACTTCGCGACCTCACCAAGAACACCAGCATCAGTCCACTCCCGCACATCGTCTACACTACGCAACAGATGTATGGCCACTTGTGCAAGATGCTTGATATCTTGGAGAACAACCGACTCAGGAAGCAGAAGATTGATTCTTATGAGTATCAGGAGCTAGTACGTCGCATGAATCAAGTTCTTATTACTCAACTCGAGAACCAGTTCACCGAGTACGAATTCGAGCGCCTCCTCTCAGCGGAAATCAAAGATGGACAGGTACACTTACCAGACGACCCGGAACCACAGCCTATGACAACTCCCTCCCCTCTCGAGCTACCCCCGTTGGCTGCGTCCGATGCATACCATGAGCAAGCGCATGTGCCGATCTTCGACCTCGATCGACTCAGCAACTTCGAATCCGCTCCGCCACTGCCCAGCCCTCGTCAACAGCTCCACTTACCAACAGAGGAAGAACTTCAGGCGATCAATCAGCAAGCCCAGGACGTTCCCCTTCCTGAACTACCTCACATGACTCCGCCCAACGTCGTTATCCAACCATCTTCGCCAGTTTATGTGGTCAACACTCCCCGACCCGAGGACTCCACTTCGCCCCAGACATATGCCCCCATTGACTGGACTAATCCGCAGTCTGTTTCTTTATATCATACCTTCCTTAATAACTTTAATTTTTCGCAGACGATTTCATCCAATGTACCCAGCGCTTGAACCCTTATTGGTCTTAACTTGACCCTATAGCGACTGATATTTATCTCTTTCTTACGCTTTTACTTATTGATCTTAACTTGATCCTATAGCGTTGTACCTTTCTTTGAAATTCTCGCATTCGCATTCTTATGCTACTACGGAATTTCAATCTTAGTGACAGGGTATTGTTACGCATCAAGCTGCTTACCCTTGTTTACACATTGTTTATGTTCCCCCTAGAGCATGACACGGGTGCACCTGCGGGTGCACCCGGATCCGTGAAGCGCAGGTACCTGCGCAAAAAAACTGATACCTGGATCCGACCCGGAACCGTGGGAAACGGATCCGGGTCTACCTGGACCCGTTACCTGCAGGTATCACAGGTACCTGATACGACCCGCAGGTAATTAACAGTAAGTAGAGTAGAAATGAGATAGAATAGAAAAAATAACATACAAAATGTCCTGAAGGTGGTCAGCCTTGCATGGACCACGACCATTCGAAGGCGAAGGTGGTGCGGCCGCAATAGCGGGTGAAGAAACAGTATGGGGGAAAGAAAGGCGACACCTTGCCAGGCGTCCTGTGGGCGAGTTCGCAACGAGCTCACCAGCGCAGCAGGCGAGCTGACCTAGGGGGGTGTAGCAGGAGTGGTGGCGACTGCTGCTGCTACGGGTGCGGGTGCCTCGTCCCAGGATGACGGGGCGTCGAGTGCCTCACTGCCAGTAGATTCGTGCTTGGGCGAATCTAGATGGGCTTAGAGAGGGCGAGACGACCTAGGCGACGGCGGCAGGCAATAAGGGGTTGCGATGGTGGAAGATGGCTCACGACCTGTACTGCTTGTGGGGCGGTATCATGAGTGTAGACGACGGTGGGTGTTGCGGTTGCTGGACGGGCAGCAGATAAAGGTAACGAGTAAAAGCAACAGAGAAATCAGACTAGTGAAAAAAGGAAGAAATGAAAATAGGACGTACCTGCAAGCCAATTCAACCTCTGCAGTACGAGATTCTAGCTCAATCTTCACCGCGCAACGTGCTCGCGGTCCACTTCCATCTCGCGGTCGACCGCGCGAGCGAAGGACTTGCAGGCGCTGTCCGTGCGCGCAGAAGCGTCGCAGACCAGCGCGCAGTTGGCGGGGAGGCGGTCATCGGGCTCGAGGTTGTAATCGAAGTTGGCAGGGCCTAGGGATCAAGTATAATAGAGGGTTACGACGGTGGAAGTTGGCTGACGACGCGTGCTGCTTGTAGCACGGCATCATGAGTGCAGACGACGGAGGGTGTTGCGGTTGCCGGACGAGCAGCATGTCGAGGGCGACAAGCGGCTGCGGTCTCGCGGTCTCGCGAAGAGAGCGCGACGGGCGGGAAGGCGCTGAAAAGCGCGCAGTTGGTGAGGAGGCGGTCATGGCGCACGTTGTCGTCGTAGTAGGCGGCTTCGAGGACGTCGAAAAGGATGGTAGATGTCGAGTAGAATGTAGAAAAGTAATGGTACATCGTTGCGCTCGTCGCACTCAAGATGAGTGCACGTGATTTACCGGGTACCTGCAGGTACCCGGTCAGGTACCTGGGCCCGAGAAATCCAAACCTGGATCCGCAGGTAAGCGTGGGAACCAGGTACCTGCGCACAGGTGCACCTGGAACCGCAGGTATTTGAGCGCAGGTACCTGCAGGTACCCACGGATGACCTGCACCCGTGTCATGCTCTAGTTCCCCCTCATCTTTTTCTCTCACCCTTTCTACCTGCATGTGCGTACACACATTGCATCATTCTTTCATCATTGACTCCACACTCCGATGGCTCCACTTGCTCCACCTTCACTCCGAGAGCCCCAGGACCTTCCACTCCGATGATACATCATTCTACTCCACTCCACTCCACCTATGCTCCGATCTGACATCATCCTCCATTAATTAGAGCCACTATGACGGACTCACTCCACTTCTGACCCGCGATGATGTAGTTTCATTCCTTGCTCCACTCTATTGTTCTCTGTAGTATATAAGGCCATGTACATAGCGCCCCAGGATGACACTTAAGTCAATCCTCCTATAGTCTTTTACAATCACGTACCAAAGACTCTGTTCACCCACGACTTCCGGTATAGAGACCCTCACAAAGCGGACCCTCTATACTGTACTTGCTACTTCACCCAACAACGCTTTGGTCACTTATCATTTCCGTGATAAGTCCATCGAAGCCGTGAACGTAACAGCGCCCCGAGTCCTGACCAAGGAACTTGAGGACTGGAGCACCGAGGAAGGCCTCATCCTGTACCAGGGTAAGGTTTACGTCCCGAAAGATGAGACCATTCGCCGGGATGTGGTGAAGACTTACCACGACAGTCTCCCCGCCGGACATCCTGGACGTTGGAAAACGTTTGAGATGGTAAGCCGCAACTACTGGTGGCCCGGGATGTCTAACTTCGTAGAACGATACGTTTCGGGATGCGATACCTGCGCACGCACGAAGAACCGATCTCAACGCCCGGTAGGACTCCTGCAGCCGAACGAAATCCCGCAGGGCCCCTGGCAGGCGATTTCGTGCGACTTCATCACCCAGCTCCCCCGATCCGAGGATTACGACACAATTTTCGTGGTGGTCGACCGTCTCACCAAGCAAGCGCATTTTATCCCGACCACGTCTGACATCGATGCACCGGAAACTGCAGAACTATTCCTGCAACACGTCTGGAAGCTGCACGGAACCCCCCGCCAGATCATATCCGACCGAGGACCACAGTTTGTCGCACAGTTCATGAAAGCCCTCTTTTCCCGACTCGGTATCAAGGGTACCACGTCGACTGCGTATCACCCGCAGACGGATGGGCAAACCGAAAGGGTAAACCAAGAGCTGGAACAATATTTACGGGCTTTCATAGATACACGACAAGAAAACTGGGCCGGATTACTCCCAATGGCAGAGTTCGCGCACAACACGAAAGCGCACGCGGCAACACGACAATCCCCGTTCGCGCTTGTCTACGGCTACAATCCCGAATTCACGATTGCCCCGAGCGACGGCCTGTCCACGGTCCCCGCCGCGGACGCACGACTACAGGAGCTTCAGCAGGCACAGGAAGAGGCAAGAGCGGCTTTGGAGGTTGCGGCAGAGCGCATGAAGCAGCACTACGATCAGGCCAGGAACGAGGCCCCGCAGTACGCAGTCGGGGATAAAGTATGGCTTGAGGCGACGAACGTTCGGCGACCGGGAGCGCGCAAATTATTACCGAAACGACTAGGGCCGTATAAGGTGAAGGCAAAGCTAAGTGACCTCACCTACGAACTCGAACACCCCGCGTTGCTGAAGATTCATCCTGTATTTCACGTATCGCTGCTCTCGCCATACCACAAAGACGACATTCCCGGTCGAACGCAACCCCCGCCGACCCCAGTTGAAGTAGAAGGAGATATGGAGTACGAGGTGGAAGAGGTACTGGATGCTAGACGGTTTAGACGGAGGTTTGAATATTTGGTACGATGGAAGGGATATTCGAGCGCGGAAGATACATGGATTCCCGCAAAGGATATGGGTAATGCAAAGGCTAAAATTCGCAGTTTCTATCGAAAACACCCGGACGCCCCTCGAGAAGTCAACGCTATCGAGCTCTGTGACCTGAGCAAGATTCAAGCTTGGCGCCCCGGAGTTGCGCCTTTGGAGGGGAGTAATGTCGAGATCCCGGGCTCCTTTTTGCATTTCCCGCACTTTCCCGCCAAGGATCCCGACATGAGCAGACAATCCCGCGGGGAGAATCCCGCCATTGGATTCCCGGCGCGAAACCTCATTCCCGACTCGCACGATCCCATGCTCACGTGACCTATCCCGCACCACTGTCCCGGCAACCATGCACGCATACACACACTCATTTACGACGACCCGCCACGGCACACGTACATTCACTTATCAACATACGCTCATTAATCCGCTAGTACCTCAAGGTGACAACCTGCAACAGTCTGGCATACCTAGTCTGGCTAGTCGCGGCCCCAGACCACACACTGACGTCCACGGACAGGCCGTAGCCATCTGGAGAGACGGGATGGACATGCCTAGCATCGCGGTCGTAGCATGTATCGTTTGTAGTAGATAGGTGCGCATTGCGCAAGGACACTTAGCATAGATTAACTATACAGTCTTTACGAAGTAGATAAATAGCTGTAGGCATCGTAAGGAGCACCCCACTTTTGACCTCTTGTGGAGTGCTTCCTTAGGTGCGATCTCTCTCTTTTCTCCTGTGTAGTTAGTTGCGCAATACTTACTTGTGGAGTGCTTCCTTAGGGATCCGCTTACTTGACGTTCAAAGCAGTGAAGAGTCCTAGCTGGCCTTGAGAATCCCGCGACGCGCCTGGATAGAATCCCGCGCGTTTTCCCCCGCCTGAATTCCCACGCTCGTTCCCAGTCGCGAATCCAGTTTCCGAACGCGAGTTCCCGTCGCGAATTCCAGTTTCCCGAAACTGTTTCCCGCTACAATTCCCGACGGTCGTAACAGGAACCCAATACTATCGTGGGACAACCTTTGCAAAACTTTCAGAACTTTATATGTTGTAACTCAGGAAAACCTTTATTAAATACAGAATTAGTTATTGCACTTCAATAGCATCTTGTGAGCATGAATATGATTTTTATTTATTTTATAAAATATAAGAAAAGGTATCGGCCTATGGCCGAGGTGAGACACTCAGAAAGACCCCACTTGCAAATTCTCGGCCAACATCGGAACTCTGTTGCCACGGTCAATTTCATTCTCCGCGCGGCAAACACTCTGATCTCAATTTTGGTTCCTCGGATCGCACAATAAGTTTTGAGTCGGAGCTCAAACTGGTAGCTGTATTTGTATTACATGCCGACCAAATCTGATACCCTCTCATCCTCAGACTTTTCATCTTGTTTTACAAGCCCCATGCAGAGTGATGGAGCTCGGATACAGCTCCGGTATATCTTGAGATCCTTTAATTGAGATATATAATAAGTTTAAGAGGATAAATGCTTGTATCAAAGCATAACAAGCATATAATGGCGCCTCAATGCACATTTCCCGTAAAGAATGATCTGTAACTTTTGATAATGTGCATATTTTTGCTTCCGGCTTTTTTCAGAAGATTAACATACTTTCTATCAGAACACTGAATATTTTTCAAGCTTTAAGAATGAAGGTTGAGTGCAAAAAAATCCTGTTTTCAACTGGGGTCCCGTTTGCAAAGGGTGTCCCATGATAGTAATGGAAATGTGGTGAAAAATGAACAGGTATCCCGTGCTGGCAGTTTAGGGGAGGTGCAAATATGCAGGTATCCCACGGCAATTTAGGGGATACAGTGCCCTTTACTCCCAGTGGGAGTAAGGGAACCAGAGGAAAATATGCCCAGGATGCACTGCATCAACTCAACCGCTTTATCAGCCATCGACCACACCCCATCGGGAAAAAGGGAAACAGATTATGTAGGATTACGGAAGATTATGGAGATTATAAGACAGCTGTCATGCTTATTATAGATTACAATACGGCATCCGGCTTATCCCTTGATTATATTTGCATCATAAAGCTTATACATTTAATATAATCCTTCATAAGGCTTACACGGAGATTATAATCCTGCTATCATGCTTATGTCCCCTTGTAAGAATGGCATCTTGCTTATGTCCATCATATAATGTTGCTAAAATGTTATATAATGTTCTGAAAGGTATATAGACCTATTATAAGAGAGACATAAGCTAGATACATGTCTTACATTCAAATACAGAGTATATAAGTTATTTCTACAAGAGACCGTGTCTTCACCCAGTGTCTGAGGTTGTACACCCGCTTTCCCAACATTGGTGAAGAAGTCTGTCAGATCTTTGATGCTGAAATCCTTTGCTATATCGTTCCTCATCCTTTCGACATCACCTCTGGTCTGAAGTCCGACGTATGCAGCCACTACATTGAATAAGATGGACCAATGTTGCGTGGACAAACCGGACTTCTCCTGAGGCGAAGCTGCACTGTAAGCCTGCAAGATCGACGCGCATGCGCGAATGTCGGGAAGCAAATCCAATCCAGTCATGACTGAACCGATGCGAGTGACGAAATCTAACGCATCATGAGTGCGGTAATTCACATCCTTGTCCTTGATAAGGAGGAATCTCTCCATTGCGCTGTGCAGCGCCGACTGTAGGCCTCGCAGTCTGCTGACGATCATCTGCGCATCGAGCTTGCCAGATGCCCTTGCATCGTCGAGGAACTGCACGCCTGACCGGAAAAACTTCTCGAGAAGCTGCAAGGTGTTGGCGTAGCGACCGCACTGGGCCAAGACGCCGAGGAAGGCGATGAACGAATTGTGGTGGCTGCGCCCGAGCAAATACGGGATGGCACCTGCGCGGTATTCCAGATTGAGCACCCGATCGAGGAAGTAAGACACGGTCTCGTTGAACTCCTCCTTAGGAAGATCAGGATGGCGGCGGAGATGCTCAACATTGAGCTCGAAAACGGCAATCCGGTCGTAGTCGCTGATATGCAAACAGTTGCAATCGGCAGAGTGCGGTATAGACGGTTGAGTTCGGGAAGCATCTTCTCCTTGGCCAGTGCTTCGAGAATTGTGTACCAGGCTGCTTGATTGGGGCGCGGTGTGCGCAGAGAAGCTGACAACGACCACACCTTTGTTGTACCCCACGGAAACCTCATTCCCCTGCGGCCAAATGGCGATACACCATGCACATTCAAAAGCGTAGCCCAAGGTGTTCTCCGAGCGGTAGGTGCCCGAGTTTCACATCTTTACAGTACCATCCTCCGATCCGCTGACTATCAAGGGAAGGTTGGGATAGAAGACGGCAAACGAGACCTCTGTCGTATGTACACAACTTTTGCTGAGGTAGTCCCAGATTTCAATTGTTTTGTTGTCACCGCTCGTGACAAGGTACGGCTTGTCTGCACCGGGATAGAAGTCGACATAGTATACGCAGCCCTTCTCGTGTGCCTCGAGGGTGAAATTTGGCGACGAGGAGCTGAGCGACCACATCTTCCCGGTGCGATCAAGAAATGAGGAGACAAAGGTGCTGGTGTCCTTGGGGTTGAATACGAGGTTCATGATGTAGTGCGTGTGTCCTTCGGATATCTTCAGAGATAATTAGACTTTGACTAATTTTGAAGCAGTGGATGTACGCACCCAAATACACTTCCACTGTTTATCCCAGTCCAAAGCCTTGTCCCAAGCCTTGATTGTCATATCATCGTAGCCCGTCAGCACAATGCTAAGTGTTGGGTGGACAACAAGGCATTGAATGTAGTCAGAATGGGCCTCGATTGCAGTCGCTTTCGCGTGGGTGTTGTAATTAAAGACCCGTAGCTGGAAGTCGTCTGAGCCGGCAATGGATAAATCGTACACAATGGACAGCGAATTCAGCGACTTCGAAAGTTTCAATGCGTTGGTTCATGATTGTAGATTTTTATGAAGACCAGTTAAGAGCCAGGGTTCTGTCGGGTGGAAATCAATATGGACTTAGCAAGTTGACGCTGGGGTGGCGTGATACTTCGGAGTTCAAATTTTCAACTCAGACTTACAGTGACGCGTCGTGGAACGTGTCCCGTCCCCCACTCTCTCTCTCTCCTTCCACTTCCTCGTCCTCCATCCATTCTCCTCGATGTCCATCCACCCATAGGATGTCCCTCAAAATCTGGATCTCTGTCACTAATGGTATGTTTTCTCTTTCTGCTTACATTTTCCTTTCTTTTTCTGATGATTTACTAGTGTGCCACCCGAGTGTGACTGTATGCACACAGCCTACTACGTCACGCTCGGCTTCACTGCCAGTGGCACCTAGTAACACTGGCAGCCACTGCCAAGAGCCGCTCATCCCAACCTGCTACTCGTGCATCAAGCTCCGTCACTCCTACATCCTCAAGAACGCCATCTTCGCCGTGTAAACCATCTACAGGTAATACGAACACCTCATTTCCGACTCGCCCGAGCTCATACAAACATTCCTCGCCGTGGAGTGCAATGCAACATGCAAGCGCAACGCCTTCGTTTTCCTCGCAAATCGTGCGATACCGAAGGCAAGGGAGTACATCCTGAGCGTATACGACCAGATCTCGAGCTTGGATGAGCAGCTCCAGCTGAGCATTATTGAGGTGATAAGGCTGGACAGTAAAAACGACACGGCACATCGGGTGAGCAATGTATTCCTTGATTAAATCCTGTTTAACACGTGTTTCTGTCAGGAATCCGCCTCAGGTTATTTTATTTCTTTTATTTTTCCTTTATTTTCTTTTACGATCATACTCCGAGTCGGATCCCCGACATGTCCGGTCCGAAACCGGACTTTCTTTGACTCCGATTCTCTTCCTTTTTGCGTAGATTACTTGCCTGTATGTTTGCAGGCCGCTAGGACAAGCGCCCTGCAAGCAATTCTCTTTTCTTTCTTTCTTCCGCCACTCCGACTCGAACCTCCGCTCTACCGATGCGGGACCCCGACTAGAGCGGGACCCCGAACTCCGACTTACGTCAGCGGTATAGGTCGGACCTAGTCGGATCAGGGTCCAGTGGCTTGGTACTGTATAGTTTTTACCTTTGTTCATCAAAACCGCGGATCCCCCTGCAAAGCACTCCACTTTTGGCCTCTTGTAAAGTGCTTCTCAGGTGATGTGTTTATCTTTAGCTCTGATGTGTAGAATAGCTTAATTGACTTGTAAAGTGCTTCTCAGAGTGAGAACCACCGCTCATTGCGTCCGATCGTCGTCTGCGTCCGATTCAGGGTCTCGAAAGCGAAGGAACCACTCTAGGTCGTAACATTAGGCCAAAAGTTTGTTCTTTCGACGCCCTGCAATTGCACCGACCGATTTTTGATCCCTCGGAATGGGAAGATTCGGACAAGAAGACTCCGACGAAGATATGACCGACCCGATCAACCCCGCGCAAGCAGCGCCCGCGCCAGGCGCTGCTCCGACTCCAACTCCGGGTGCTGCTCCCGCCCAGACCGCACCACCGCCCCAGCAGGGCGGAGACCTCCCCCCAGACGTCCTCCAGGCTATCAATGATGCCACCCGACCTCTCCAGTCACACCTGCAGGAGGTGACCGCCGAAAACCAGCGCCTCCACGACTTCATGAACCTGTTTGTCCGAAATGCGCAGGAAGGCGCGACCCGCACTCCCAAGGGTCCGAAGGTCGGTGCCCCGCCCGCGTTCTATGGGCGTACGCCGAAAGATAAGGAGGCGGAGAGTATCAGCTTTGAGGAGTGGTCGCAGAAGGTCCGACTTTATGTCCGGATGCGCCCCCAGGAGTTTGTAGGCAGTCCGACGATGGCCTGTCTATGGGCTGCTTCGCTACTCCGCGGGCCCGCTGAACAATGGGCTCGTCCGCACACGACCGTCGCCCTCGAGGGCACCGAAGTCCCCGCTCTCATGACCGACTTGGAACTCTTCCTGGCGTCCCTCCAGTCCGCGTTCGGACGTCCGAACATCAAGCGCCACGCCGGACAGGAGCTTATGAAACTGCGCCAGGGCAAGGACACAGGGTCGGAGTATGCGGCGAAGTTTCGTGCGTTGCTGGTGGAGTCGGAGGTGGACTGGGGAATGGAAGGGAAGATGTTGGTGTTCGAGACCGGACTCAGCAGTCAGTTCCGCTACGATCTGGCGAGCAAGGAGATCCGGGAGACCAAGAGCTTCGACCAGTGGGTCCGACTGCTTTGCGAATACGATGAGGACTTGCGTGCGCGTCGGACTGGCTTCAAGCAGAACAACTGGAGTCCGAACTGGGGCTCCCGCTCGCAGGCACACCACTCCGCTTCGCGCGGACCGACTCGGGACCCCGACGCGATGGACATCGATCGCTTGAGCACTGAGGAGATGATGCGCCGCGGACTTTGCTTCCAGTGCGGTGAGCATGGACATCTGGCTCGAGACTGTCCGCAGCGGAGCAAGAAATCAAATGTCCGATCGAAGGTGGCTTCACAGACCGCCGCCTCGTCGTCCACCGCTCCGCCCGCCGCCTCTGCGCCCGCCGCTGCCCCCAAGACACCGACTGCAACTCTGGAGGAAGTCCGCGACGAGACTCCGACCGTGAACGCCGCTCGCACTCCAACCGTTGACGAGATCGCCAAAGCGGTCGCTGCTGCTCTCAAGAGTCAGGGTTTTTGAGTGGGTCTAGGCGCGCGGTCGTTCCGCCAAAGACCCCGAACCGATTTTCGCTGTTAGATGATGATGTGTCCGATCCCTCTGTGTACAATCGTACTTCGCTAATACACAAGAGTTTGCGTCGATTCATCCATGTCCCAGTGAGAATAAGTGACGGCCGAAAGATTTTGAGCATGAGAGCGCTGCTAGACTGCGGTGCATTTTCGGTGATCATCAACCAGAAGTTGGTGCGGAAGTTCGGACTACGTACTCGTCCTCTCGACCGACCGATCAAGGTGTACAACGCCGACGATTCGCTGAACCAGAGTGGTCCGATTACAGACCAAGTCCGACTTACTCTGGAGATCGGTGGACACAAAGAAGAAGTCGATGCCACAGTGGCAAACATCGGAGACTATCCGTTGATTATTGGGATAGATTGGCTACACCACCATAACCCCGAGATTGATTGGAACGACGAGACCATCAGCTTCACGCGATGTCCGAACGAATGCCGCCCTGTCGAAGCGGCTAGAGTCGTAGAAGTCGGACAACCGCTACCCCGCGCCATTCGCAAGTTGCGGACCGCGCGGTGCAAGAACAGTCGACAGATGCGACCGCGACCGCAGCCCCATGCGAGAGTCTGCGTTGCGGAAGTCGGTGATGATTCAGATGAGTCGGACAGTGAGTCTGACGACCTTGCAAAGATTCCCCCCGGATTTCGGTACTCCGAAAAGTACATGGACATCTACCATGACGCGGAGCAGTTCTATGTGGCGGACGATCCGGACTTTGTGCATAAAGTTGCGGCCTCGTATACCTGGTCGCAGGCGATTGCGGAGAAGTCGGCAGTGAAGGAGGGTGACAAGTCCTTCGAGGAGATGGTCCCCCCGCAGTACCGCGAGTTTGCGAAGGTGTTTTCGAAGTCAGAGGCCGAACGGTTGCCCGAAAGGAAGCCGTTTGACCATGCGATCGACCTGGAGCCCGGATCGACACCTTCGTACAGCAAGATCTATCCGATGGCACCGGCGGAACGTGCAGCCTTGAAGGAGTTCATTGAGGAGAACCTCCGCAAGGGCTACATCCGTCCGTCGAAGTCCCCCGCCGCTGCTCCGGTCTTCTTCATCAAGAAGAAGGACGGATCGCTTCGGATGGTCGTCGACTACCAAAAACTCAATGAGATCACCGTCAAAAATCGGTACCCGCTTCCCCTCACCACAGAACTCATCGATTCCTTGAAGAAGGCCCGCGTTTTCACGAAGCTCGACTTGCGGGCCGGATACAACAATATCCGCATCAAGGAAGGCGACGAGTGGAAGGCCGCTTTTCGGACTCAGGAAGGACACTTCGAACCGACCGTTATGACTTTCGGACTTACGAACGCACCTGCTACGTTTCAGCGGATGATGAACGAGCTCTTCAAGGACATGCTGGATGTCATTGTCATTATCTACCTCGATGACATCTGCATTTTTTCGGAGAACGAGTCGGAGCACGAGGAACACGTTAAGGAGGTACTCCGACGTTTGGAAAAGTACGACCTGTTCTGTAAGCCCGAAAAGTGCGAGTTCCACAAGGACTCCATCGAGTACTTGGGCATGATCATTGGCTCTGGAATTATCTCGATGGATCCGAAGAAGGTCGAAGCGGTGGCCGACTGGCCGACTCCGGCGAAGGTGAAGGACATTCAGGCTTTCTTGGGGTTCGCAAACTTCTACCGACGTTTTATCAAGGACTTCTCGAAGCTGGCGGTTCCCATGACCGAATTGTTGCGGAAGGATGTCCAGTGGCGCTGGACTACCCGCCAGCAAGAGTCCTTCGATGGTCTGAAGAAGAAGTTTGCTGAGGCACCGGTCCTCGCAATGCCCGACCTTGAGAAACCCTTCATCCTCGAATGCGATGCTTCGGACTTCGCGACCGGAGCGGTACTTTCGCAGATCGGACCAGATGGTGACATTCACCCAGTGGCCTACTATTCGAAGTCCTTGGGCGATGCAGAACGGAACTACGAGATCCACGACAAAGAGCTTCTAGCCATCGTCCGAGCCTTGGACGAGTGGCGGCACTATCTCGAAGGAAGTCCGCACAAAATTGATATTGTGTCGGACCACCGAAACCTGCTCTTCTTCGCGGAAGCCCGAAACCTTACGAGACGCCAGGCCCGCTGGAGCTTGTTCCTTAGCCGTTTTGACTTTCTGATCCGTCACCGTCCCGGACGACTCGGTGGAAAGCCGGATGCTTTGTCCAGGCGCGAAGATCTTCGCCCTGACGGACCGGACAATACGAACAAGGTCCTGCTGGACACGAACCGCTTCTACACGTTGGCGATGCGACGAGGGATGGTCCGGGCCGAGGGGGATACGGAGTTGTTGCGGAGGATTCGGGAGTCCGAGAGGTTTGACGAGGAATTGGTCGAGGCGATTGAGAAGGTGAAGGAAGGGGCTCCGCGCGCGCTGGCGAACGATTTGGAGGAGTGGAACACGGAGGATGGGCTGCTGCTGTACCGGGGTAAGGTCTATGTGCCGAAGGACGAGGAGATCCGCCGCGATATCGTCAAGTTACACCATGATTCGCTTCCGGTCGGACATCCGGGTCGTTGGAAGACCTACGAGTTGGTGAGTCGGAACTACTGGTGGCCTGGTATGTCTACATTTGTCGAGCGGTACGTGTCGGGCTGTGACACTTGTATGCGGACAAAGAACATCCCGCAACGTCCGGTTGGTCCGCTTCAGCCCAACGAAGTACCAGACGGACCGTGGCAGGTCATTTCATGCGATTTCATCACACAGCTGCCACAGTCCGGCGAATACGATGCCATCTTTGTAGTTGTAGACCGACTCACCAAACAGGCGCATTTCATACCGACGACCTCGGATATTGACTCCGCGCGGACGGCCGACTTGTTTGTGTCCGAAGTTTGGAAACACCATGGCACGCCGCGCAAAGTCATTTCGGACCGGGGTACGCAGTTTGTGTCCCGGTTTATGAAGGCGGTACTCCATCGACTTGGGATCGAGGGCGCGACATCGACATCCTTCCACCCGCAAACGGACGGTCAGACCGAGCGGGTGAACCAGGAGTTGGAACAGTATCTCCGCGCGTTCACCGACGTCCGACAGGAAAATTGGTCGGAGTTGCTGCCCATGGCGGAGTTTGCGCACAACACACGAGCGCACTCCGCTACCAAGGTGTCTCCCTTCGCGCTGTTGTATGGATACAACCCCGAGTTCACCATCGTACCGAGTGCCGGACTTTCGACGGTACCCGCAGCGGATGACCGACTCGACCTGCTTCAGAAGGCACAGGAGGACGCTCGCGCGGCTCTCGAAGTCGCAGCGGAGCGGATGAAGCGGTACTACGACCAGGGACATGCAGACACGCCGGACATCCGACCAGGAGACAAGGTATGGCTCGACGCACGGAATATCGCAATACCGGGCACGCGCAAGCTGAATCCGCGGAGACTCGGACCCTACACGGTTTTGCGGAAGATCGGACTCTTGAATTACGAGCTTCAGCTGCCCCCGACTATGCGGATTCACCCAGTGTTCCATGTGTCGCTTCTCACGAAGTATACACCGGACACTATTCCTGGTCGCGTCCAGACACCGCCAGAGCCCGTAAACGTTGACGGCGACGTCGAATACGAAGTATCCGAAGTCCTTAATTCGCGCCGAAGCGGTCGAGGTCGGACTCTGCAGTATTTGGTTCGCTGGAAAGGCTATGGACCTGAGGAAGACCAATGGATCGATGCCGCGGACATGGAGCATGCCCCCGCCGTTATCCAAAAGTTCTATCGTCGGTACCCCGACGCCATTCGCTAACGAACACGCGCGCTCTTTAGGAGCGCCCTTGGAGAGGGATAATGTCAGGAATCCGCCTCAGGTTATTTTATTTCTTTTATTTTTCCTTTATTTTCTTTTACGATCATACTCCGAGTCGGATCCCCGACATGTCCGGTCCGAAACCGGACTTTCTTTGACTCCGATTCTCTTCCTTTTTGCGTAGATTACTTGCCTGTATGTTTGCAGGCCGCTAGGACAAGCGCCCTGCAAGCAATTCTCTTTTCTTTCTTTCTTCCGCCACTCCGACTCGAACCTCCGCTCTACCGATGCGGGACCCCGACTAGAGGGGGACCCCGAACTCCGACTTACGTCAGCGGTATAGGTCGGACCTAGTCGGATCAGGGTCCAGTGGCTTGGTACTGTATAGTTTTTACCTTTGTTCATCAAAACCGCGGATCCCCCTGCGAAGCACTCCACTTTTGGCCTCTTGTAAAGTGCTTCTCAGGTGATGTGTTTATCTTTAGCTCTGATGTGTAGAATAGCTTAATTGACTTGTAAAGTGCTTCTCAGAGTGAGAACCACCGCTCATTGCGTCCGATCGTCGTCTGCGTCCGATTCAGGGTCTCGAAAGCGAAGGAACCACTCTAGGTCGTAACAGTTTCTTCATCATCAACCACGTCAAGGCACAGCGATGGACGTTAACACCGCGAAGCACGCCAGTGAGGCACTCTACAAACGATTCGATGACTACAGGCTCAAAGCTGTCCTCGGAAAAGGCGGGTTTGGCCGCGTCTACCAAGCCGTGGACATCTCTCACCGCGAATATGGCAAGAAGGTCGCGATCAAGCAGATTCCACGCGCGAGTGTTGACCGAGACAGTCGGGACATGTTGTTTACAGAGAAGAAGATCCTTTCTGACCTGACTTTGCTTAACTCACCCTATTTTATCCCTCTTTTAGAATCCTTCATGGACCCGCACAACTTCATCATCATCCAGGGCTTGGCCGCTGGCAGTACCTTGCGAGGAGCGATGAGCAACGCGAAGAAGCTGTTGCGCATGTATGAAATCCAGTTCATCATGGCGCAAATAGTATGTCTTCCGTTCCCCCCTTTCCTTGATTGGTGGCTCATCGTCTTTGCAGTGCTATGCAGTGGGCATTTTGCACGATCAGACCATGTATACCGCAACCTCAAGCCCGACAACGTATTCACGGATGAGCAAGGTCGGCTCTCAGCCTCGCGCATGTTTTCAAAGGACACGGGGTAAGCAATGACGGGGTACTAATTTACGATGACTATTGGCACAGGACGTGGCACGACGGGCTACATGGCGCCAGAGATGCTTCGTGGCGACCATTACTCGTACAAGGCCAACAGTTTCTCCATTGGCGTCATTTTCTACGGGCTTGTCTTTGGAAGGGTGAGTTTCCTGCGTTCAGAGTTGACGCTCTTACTGACACCGCCTTTGCGTTACTAGTTGCCCTTCCGTGGGAGGGTGGGATCGCAAGGATCTTGAAGCCAATGCACTGTACGGGAACGTGTTCGTCCCTCGATGGTTCCGCAAGCGAAACAAAGTCCGCGTGCGGCAAGGGGGCACTGACTCGTAGTTCATTAAGCTCATTTATTATCAATTGTATGTAGCTAGTTCTGAATAAATATACTATGCTTTTCATTCTATCATATTGTGTGAAAATGAGAAGGACCGTAAGGATTACACAGGCTTTATATCACCTTCTAGTATATATAATCCTCATAATCCATTATAATCTCTCACAATCACATATAAGCACCATAAGTCTGGTAGCAATTATAAGCAAATACGGAGACGATAATGTCTGCATTTGATCATAAGCCTTCATAATGTAAGATAAGGGATAAAATTATTATGAAGATTATATTGCATTTCAAAGATTACAAGGCCAGCAATCGGTTGTAATGTCCAAAAGATATTATTGGCATTGTAAGCTCATATAAGGTAGACTACGGTTTATAGTGAATTACTTGGGAATATAAACGGTATATGACGATTATGACGATTTTGGGGTCTTATATGCGATTACACAGTCTATAATCCGTTTCCCTTTCTCCCGATGCCTAAGCGAGATTCGTAAGTTAAGACTCCGGATAGTCTCGCGTATGAGGAATATAGAGCTTATATCCACACGTGCACCGAGAGTGACGTCTTGGAGGCCAGAGGCGTACGGGCCAACCAGGCGAGGTTTTGAGAGCGTGGATAGTATATGCAGCGTTTCCAAGTCGACTTCGAGTGATTGAAAATCACGTTTAATGGTCAATCTGTTAAAGTTCATGAAACCTGCTCCTTGCATTGGTTTTCCCTCAATTGCTTCAGAAAATCATCCTCCACAAATACTCAAAGTCTTCAGATGCTTTAAGTTGCTGGAGTTTTCTGCCAGAGGATCGAGATTGAATGGTTCGTCCTCGCCATGCGTGTGTAGGGTAATAGCCACCAGATGATTGTTTCGTCGAACCAATGTCCCAATCGTGTGATGGGCCTTCTTGGTGAAGAATGAGGAATAGCTTTGCATCCAAACGCTTCTGAGATTCGTGAAACTGACAAGAATGCGGTGCACGTTCTCGAACCACTGGCAGTACTCCTCTCGGAAATCAGTCTCAAAGACATTGTTATCGTTGTAACACTTGGATTTCATCCAGTGTTCGTACGAAGGCCGCCGGATAAGACAGAAGCACCCGGAAACCGGAGTCACTCAAGTACAAGACTCGGCACCACACCAACAAGTCCAGGGCATCAGTACAACGCAGAAGATGCAATGCCGGAAAGCGGAGTCGCTCAAGTACATCCAACGGCCGCAAGACCATGCACCCGACGGACACCGGACAAGCAGCAAGGCCGCCGGTCGACACTCGAAGCCAAATAGCGCAGGGAAAACTGTACCTGAGCACGGGTGAAAGAACTACCAAAGCAAAGGACTCACTGGTGAGCACCCGACGGACGCTTGCATGGGTGGACGAGCGAACGGGCGAACATTTGTTCGAACGGACGTGCGTACGGGCGTGCAACCGGCCGGCGACATAAGTGTGGCGACGGACAAGTGTGCGCGCGTGGCGTGGGAGAACAGGGTGACGGACAAGGGAACTAACGGACGTCACATAACGGACACTTGGAGTGTGGCGACGTGCGCGAGTGGCGTGGGAATAGGGCTGCCAATTGAGGGACGGGGACAAAGACGGGGACTCAGCCTAGTAGCGGTGACCGGAGTAGCCGGTTCACACGCGATAATAACTTGTGTTAGGCACGTCATGTAGACCGTGTGAAAATTTAGCTTTCTTTCCCCGACCACTACTATCTAAGTTTGTGCGCGCTTGGGACGGAGCGGGGCTACCGTTGGACGTCTGCGCTGTGAGCGCGTTCGACACGACGGTTTGTTCTTTCGACGGGCGAAGACTAGGGGCCTCAAGAGCCATTCTTACTGGGGCTTTGTTTCTTGTCTTCGGACTTCTCGCGAGGGCGCGGCCGCGCAGAAGACTCTTGGACGGACGACGGGGTTCAGTGCTTGCGCATAGGCGCGTTCTACTGTGCTCCTTAGTTCTTTCGACGGAACGACGGGTCTCTGGGGCTCAATAGCCAAGCTTGCGGATTTCCTCTGGGGTTCTCTCGAGGGCGGGATACGGCCACGGGCCTTCTTTGGTGGGAATAACGGTTGACGGACGTACGGGCGTCGTCTCTGTTGTTTCCTTCACTGTTTCTTCTCTTCTTTTGTTTCTTTTACTACTCTTTTATTTCTTCTTGGGTTCCCTACACTCCCACCCCCCTTATTATTTATCTTATTTTCATCGTTTTCTGATGTCTCGTAATCAAAGGTGCAGTACATATGCAAAGCGACGACGGTTGTCCACGGTCCGAAGATTGAATTCCGTGGCGGGGAAGGTAGCCTGCACATATTTTTTGCCGGGCGATTGATAAACAGAATCCGACCAAGAGCTTTCTGTGAAGGAAACGTCCAGGATCGGTGGTTAAGACTCAATCCTTTTAACTTTTAAGGTGTGGTCCTCTATTAATTTGTGTCTGAATCTTGGCTGTAATTCGTATACCGACTCCAAATTATCGATATCATTGAACGAAGCCTTGATCTTAGACTATGTCCAAAACCTCGTCCAGAACAAATTGGGGAAAGCCGGCCTGCTCCAAACGACCATCGTGGCCCAGAGACCTATTGTGCACGACGGACATCCTATCCTTCATCCGACTCTCCTCCACAACATCAATCACGTCTGTCGATCTACGCATGGTCAACTGCGCGATGTCAAAATCGGGGTGGGTGATCACGGAGAAGATGAGGTCCATGATGCGGCACGGAACGTCGTGGAACAGCTGAAGGCTGAAGGCTTGCAATCATGGCATCCGCATGCGATGGGAATAAGACATAAGTAGAGTTTGCCTTGTTATAAGCATGAGAGTCCATATACGGGTTCTTGGTGTCTAAAGACATTTTTGGAGACGAGTAGTTGTAATTGCAGGAGAAGAGGCTCGGAACTTGAACCGCACTCGTTGTGTTGTGCTTTGTTTGGGTCGTAAATCATCACCACTTAGATTAGTAATTTGTTTGGAAGCTTTGCTGCCGTGTCCTCAGTCCGTTGACCATATCTACATCTCATTGTACTTCTCTAAAGTCTGCACACGGTAGAATAGCAAGACGATGCAAAAAATATATGGCATATAAGTACTAGCGAATGATGTTCCAAGATTTAATAATGCGGTGAACACAAGAATTAGACCAAACATGCACGATATGCATTCATCCACTGCCTATCGCACCCGATTGCGTGAACCCATTGAAGAACATCAAAATAAACAACACGAATTCCCAGAAAGAGATAAATCGCACATCGTCTGCGTGCATCCCCGAAAGTACCATCATGTTAGCTCCTTCCCCCTCTTGATTCACGAAACGCTATGCCTTTAGCTAGCTCCATTTCCAGAGAATTCCAGTGTGTCGTTAGCCTCCTTCCAGCCGCGCGTCCCCCTCGTCCATCCGCGCGTCCCCTTTGTCCATCCTCAGCGTGTCTTCTGCCTTCAATGCTTTGTCATTCTTGTCTGGCTTGTGAGTAATTTCGAATATCTGCATCTCATGTGAAGATACGCCCCGGCGTTGAGAGCTTGGAAGCGGGATTGAAGTGTAAGACGCATTCATTACATACAGTATAGAGTGAAAGCGATGCTTACCATTATTGCGACATCATTATACACTTCATAGCCCCCTTCAGCATATCGCTTTGCAAATTCACAGCCCACCCATACCCAGCAGTTACCCCCGATCCCTTTGCGCCAGTAGTCCCTTCTTCCTTTCCTATGAATCCGCCTACCTCAAACAGGCCTCCAACTCCGCGCTGCAGAAAGAACCCCGACTGTACCTTCCTCTGCCCTCTCGTCCTTCATACCCTTCCCAAGATAGTCCAACAAGTCAGATGACGTAGAACACTGTCGTCACCGATTGCGTGTAACGACACCCTTGGTGTGCGGTGGGACTCGCACGTATACTACAGTGGCAAAAGGCTAAAACCAGCCTCTTGGAAACCCCCTCAAAACTTTTCTTTCTACGGACACAAAACTTAACCAATAACCCTGAAACTGTGTAAATAGCTTCTAATGTAGTGTATCTTCAATTCTTATAGATTAGTTTTGCACGAAAATGATTCCAAAAAAAATCTCATGTCTGAATTTGAAACATCTTGCTTATTTTGGGGCTGCAGCTCTTTTTACTATTTCCCACGGGTTCGGAACGTGCGGAATCAACGTCTTTTCGCAATCCGATGGGCCTCACGCAGAAAAATTGTCAGTACAAGAAATTTTTATCGGAATTTATCTTTTTCCGGTAACCCGGCAAAGGTCATCCAGCTGTTTAACCTTAATTGGTAGCTTTCCAGAAAGGCTCGGAAATCACTCCCGATTATTTTTCCAGCCAATCCAAGACCGATAAAGGCTGAAATCTCACAAAAAAAATTCATGTCCTTCAAAAAAATTTGAAACATAGACCGGAATTTTTTTTATTGCATAAATCGACGTATCTTTCTAACTTTGATTACAAAATTTTCAGAATGGCGAGTTTTCACGCAAAATTCCGGCCTGCACCCAGAGGCGGGTTTTGGCCTTTCGCCACTGTAGGTGGATCGCGAGTACGGCGCCGGCGCATTACCGCAGTCCAGACATTCGCATCCTTCGCTTTGTGTTTGTTCGAGACCGTGATCGACGACAACGAAGCTCGGCGTATTGAGCCAGCTTCAGGTTGAACAGGACCGTACCTCTGACTCTGAGTCTGTTCGCCACAGCAATCGGCGGCAGTGCAGCATAGATAGTTGCCCGGTACCCGGATGGCTTGATGAGGGGCAGAAAGACTTGCGTGAGGTGCAGAATTTCGTTGCGGTGTTTCGTCGTCGACAGTCTCGCCATCAGGTGAACTAGCAGGCGTGACAAGCACCAACTTGAAGCGCAGGGGTACTAATCATTGAGCGCCTACGTCTAAGCCAAATTGCGCGATTCATCCCCCATCAGGTGTTCCTGCACCTTCCTACGTTGCGCGGCAAAAGTCATAGCTCCCGGGAGAAGCAAAGACGGACAGTGAAAGAATGAATGCGGAGGATGAGTAGAGTGTGGAAATTCGATGTCGATGAGGAAGTGCAAATCAATGCACCGAGTACAATGATGTGGCTGAAGACGAAATCGTCGTTCAAGTTTCCAGCTGTTCCCGAGCCGACTGTGTCTCTCGTTGTCCACCTCAACTCGTACATCTACCCCCACAGCTTTCCCTTTTGCGACAGTGCACGAGCTATCCATTCAGACCTCTCGCACAGCCTTGGCCCGAGCGTTCCTCGTACTCCTTCTACACGCGCTCCTTCCTCCGAGTCTCCTTCCCAAACGTGATCGCACGGGTGAACATGATGAGGACCGAGTTCTGCTTCCCAGACACTCCAACTCCAACGCCGCCAGGTCATATCGTCGATCACCACCCGGTCCCACGACTGCGTCCCGCCTTAGTGCTAAATCTACAAGGGACACCCGGTAAGGGGCAAACAAATCTGGACCTGAGTCTGAGGGAAACCATGTAAGTTTTGCGAAAGGCCATTGCCAGTGTTTAATTTGCTGTACCTCAGTCATCAGTCAGCTCCGACATTACCGTACCTCATGTTGCCAGTGGTGGTGAATCCCAACAGAGCCTGATAGTCTAAGTCTCTAAGATGTGGTCCGTGCTCTCGGAAGGTCTGTGCAAAGTACGAGATCATTCGGACATACTTTCGTCATGAACGCATCATCGTTCAAGGTGGCTCGTCGCTCGACAACCCGGGCCAAACATCATGACGTCACTAGTACAACAAGTTCCCACGTTACGAGACGGGACTCAGAAGCGTCGGGCAGTTTCTTTTCCTCTTTCCTCTTCCTCTTTGCTTCCGGAACATCAAGATACGTCGCCAACGCTGCGTCACACTGTGGGGAAGGGACCAAAAATGTCGTAAGCTCCTGGCTACGGTCCAAACATTTTTTCGTGACTGCACCATCTCATCATGTCGTAACCGTCGCACGTTCGTTTCCCTTTGGTCGATACCCATTGTCAACCATCGAGGCAAACAAACAAACAGCCTTATAATGAAACAAAACTTCAATTGGCAGTCTCTCGCAGACTAACTTCATTCTTGTCGCCACTCTCCAGCCTCTTCGCGCTCTTTACGCGTCATTAGTCGGTCCATTGAAGTTTTCACCCAATAACCTTCTCTGCATGTCTTCGAACGTTTGACGCCGGAAGTCTCTCATAACGTGAACTTGCCAACAGCTTCTTGGCTTATGCGCCTTGGGCACTGGCAGTGATAAGTGTCTTGCAGAATGGGTCCTCGGGCCGCATTGGCATCCCCATCGAAGTCGCTAACTTGTACTAGTACAACTTCATTGCCGTCGCCGAAGACGATAGCCCGCCGATAAAGGATCTCCAAGCTGCTGCTAGAACGACTGACCTTGTCGATGCCAATGGTGCCACCGCCCTCTCTTTTAACTTAACGCTCGTTCTGGCCTGCCAGGCGATCACTGCATCTCAGCCAACTCGGAGAGACGCGCCACACATCGGAGAATGAACGCGTCTGCTCCGAGTCGCTCCTACATAGAACGCATGATCACGTCGAACAGAGTCTCATTGACATGTACACTCGACGCCTGAGGTACCGTACCTGCGTCAAGGCCTTCAAACACGAAAAAGTCTTCGTCCATTCAAGTTGCTCGAAGCCTCAGGCAATTCCTACGCACCGACGTGGGGGGGCCGAACACCGTACTCGGATCCCTATCTTCCACCCGCTTGCTTCCACCTATCTCCGCACCTGGGCTAGCCTCTCCGTCGCTCACCGACTATCAGCGACGAAGCGCGAGGTACGTACATACACGTACGTGCGCAAGTCAATCCTCTCTAACAATCAGTCTCTCTAGCAGAGGCTACCTCGGCCCCCAGGCGTCCCGAACTTATCTATCAACAACGGGAAGCTCGACCCAAACCCGTACCCGTACCCAGCGTCCACACCCAGCATCCACTGCATCCGAGTCACTAGCATCCACGTCTCCAGCTTCGCGCTTCACGTTCGCGGATGACTACGATTCCAAGACCGTCTGATCCAGTCGGCAGTGCTCTGCTGTTCGTGGCCGACTACTGGGTCTGTCAAACCGAGCGAGTTTCTCGTATCTTGATTATCTATCTATCTAGTATCTCCGCACCCCGGTCCTGCGCCGCACTCTGTCTGACACCGACAATCAGTGAATTGCACACGCGGGACCATCAATCCTCCTCATGATACCCCTCTTTCAGCCTGTCTCACTGGCAAGGACATCCTCGCATCCAACTGCTCCGAGCTCACTCGTTAACTGGACGCAGTACCAATGGAGTCCCTCTGCGCCGTTCACTTCATCAAAATCTCGCTCAAGACTTCCGTAAGTACGTTGTTTCACGGTTCCAGATGATTAGCAACTCAAGCTAGCAGATCGTTCGATCTGCGCATCATCGCATTACTCGGCAGAATCCTTTTAATCGATCTGCATGATCATAGGGCACAGTTTGACTCCTTGGTCCCAATGATCGAGGATGTACAAAGCGGCTGGACATTACTATTTTAGCCGATTTCCTCCTCTTTACCTCCACTGGCCAGCTCTGCACCTTCGTAACAACGCGAACCTGTCTCGCCTCCTCACACACTTTCGCAAGCGTTAACCAAGCGAGCGCCTTTCGTCCGTATCTATCCTGCACAAAGCTCCACCCTGCCGTCGGCTTCACCACTCGCTCAGTCTATCTCCTAAACATGCGTCCAGAGCGCATAGCACCAGCGCTTCAAGTTGTTGCCCACACTCGCGCCCACCGTAGCCGCTCTAGGCCAATCATAGGGCGCTTAGCCGCCTTCTCTCGCTCTTGACCCTGATGCGCTCCTGTGCCTGCTTCTGCTCTGCTGATAGCTGATCCGTGCCTCCATACTGTTTCACGAACGGAGTAGAGGTAAGACGATAGACTGGAATGGTCTCGCAAGATCCTGGCGCGACTGAAGTTCCGTTCCGACAACCTGTCTGTCCTCTTCGTGAAGCCGTCCCATCCTTCCATCGATCGAAAAATGTCTCAAAAAACCCAGTATGTTCCCGGACCTCGTACTCTTCTTCAGTGGCTGTCTGCAGCCATTGAAGGCGTTCGTCCTCGATCAGTCCCAAAATCCAACCTCCTGCCAGACTTCGACTTCCACGCTATTAGACGCTCTACTGGCCCCGGGCAGAAAATATGGTCCGGGGTAGCGCTAGCGCAACGAATTTCGGGGTCATTAGCAACGACTAAGTAATCTAGCCTGAGTCTCGTCGCATAATCAATTCAACCTTTCCTTCAACTCTCTTTCTCTTCTATTCATTATGGCTATTGGTTCCGAGGCAGACGCCAATCATGCATCACCGTGACTGCGAGCTAGAAGCCAGAAGCCTCCGTGGGTTCGAGACAAGGGCTGGCGTGCGGGGCTAGAAACTATTTGGCATTTACAATGTACAGTGTACTTAGCGTGGAGGCTATAGCTTCCAGGCTAATTAATACACTTATTTTGGCTTTCACCCCCGGCGCCGAGGGCTTCTCACCTCTCACCACTGCTCGATGTTCTATTGGTGCGATCACATACATGTTGTTCCGGATCAATTGAATGTGTTGAGTGGATCTATTGCTGATTGACCAGTCGTCGATAACCTCGGGATGTATGACATCCTGAACGTCCGAGGATGTTGTAAGGACGCCAGCGGCGTTAGACTTAACTTCCGCTGCCAGTGGATGCAATGCCAGGGTTCATTCTATCCCATATGTAAATTCTCTTATCTCTAATTCACTATGCGTCAACAGTTTTGCGTATATACGATGTATGTATGTGCATGCGTATCTCCGGCTTGCCACCCTGTACTCCGAAAAGGATGCACCTCACACGACACACTGCATATGAATTACACTGTATAACATGCCCAATTGACCAACTCTCTCAGAAGCCCGGTGAAAAGAATGTTTTGGTGATCAAGTCCAATAGGATTGTTCTGTGCAGGAAAGGATTCAAGACCCGATTGAGAGCCCGTTCCGTCAGGGCTTGCAAGAGTGCAGCTCTGCTCATCACAGCCTTCACACTGACCTGTCCTACAGGATTGCGTGACCTATTAGTCTAAGCTTTTATGGTATTAATACAGTAACTCATTCTGACCACAACAAATCCAGAAGTCGCTGGAACCTTTAACAGCTCTGATTCAGAAATACGAATGATGTGTATGCCATTGGAATATCGGCTCCGTGCACCAGAAGCGGGGTTGCTGGCCTCCCGGACCTAACGTGCCGTCCTCTGACAATCATTGTAGTACCTTCACGTTCTGGACATTCTCAGTCCTGCTTTTTTTCTACACTATCCATGCAAGAATTCAGAGTGCAAGATAATTTCAAGTTTGACATATTACCTCCAGCCCTGCGAAAGCAATAGTAGACTATGACATATGCTATATTCAGAGACTACAAACATATGTATCAAGAAGCAAACATACTGTGCATACCAATTTCGGTTCTCAGTAGATATGAAGATTACACGCGATCCCTACGTCTTCGCATGCACTGCTAATCTCCTCATCAAATTTCTCCAATCTTTCATGAAATTCCTTTAATTCTCCCCTCCTACGCCAAAAATTACCTTGCAGCTCCCTAGATGGCGACCTCGAAAGACTGAATGTGAATGATTTCATCCCTTGAAAACGCTCGGAGGACGGAACCTTCAGCAGACACTCTATCCAATTTGTAGTATTTTTGTCAACCCCCCACTCATATGAAGTCAAGAGCTGTACGTGTATGCTTTGAATAGTACTGGGTATGAAGTGTAACACGGTAGGGGATACTGACTGGTCCGTACTGAGAGCTACGTCTTTGACGGTAGGACAATTCGGTCCAATCCATTCTAACCAAGCGGATGGTGCCACACTGTCGATGCGTAGTGAGCTGAGTTGATTGAACATAATGGAGGCCTGTGAAGATGCTGATGCTTGGGTTATGTATTCCTCGATTGGGGAGGAATCGGAAGAATTGACAATGCTCAGAGATTCGAGGCTAGGGCAGTAAGGGCCAATTAATTCGAACCATTGGTCTGCTGATTCCGTGCTATCAATGTGCAGTACGCGGAGGTGTCCGAAAAGGGTGGCGCACTGTGTAGGATTCAAAACGCTCGCTGTATCTATTTCCAACGAATAATCTCTTTCTCCATCATCGAGAATGCACAGTGATTTAAGGCGAAGGTTTGATTGGGCGGAAAGGATACGGAAGATTTCGAGGACATATCCCATGTCTTCATAGAACCGCTTGGCTGTCAGACTAGTCAAGCGCGCGAAGCCTGGCCCTCGCATCGCCTTCGTAAGGACCACTCTATTAAACCACGCTCCTTGTAACTTCAGAGTCCTGAGATGCTCCGAGTTTTGCAAATTCTGTATCAGAGGACTAAGATCGTATGGCTCGTCGCCCCTCGCCACATACATGATGATCTCTTCCAAGTGCATGTTCCGCCGGACCACTTCCTTGAACATGTGATCACACCATTCGATAACGGAACTGGTGTAGCTTTTAAGGAAGAAACATTTGAGGTGTGTGAAACTGACAACAATGCGATGTAGGTTTTCGAGCCACTGGCGGTCACGTTCCGTAATACGACCATCGACATACGCACATTCATCCTGTCTGTCGGAATCATCCCATTCATAATCATACCTTTCAGCGCAGGAATAACATAAAACCGCGCTATTCTCTTTGTCCTTGTCGCAGTCCACGCAAAGACTCTTTTCTATCCTTTCAATGGGACAGAAGAGTTGTATGGCGATAACAGATGTCCAAGGACCAAAGATAGATTTTCGGACGGGGTCAAGGAGTACCTCCATCTCGTCCGACGGTCTGCCGATGTGAAGAATTCGGCCAAGCGCCTTCTGCGCAGGAATTGTCCAAGACCGATGGACAAGGCTCATTGCCTTTAGGATGTTGTCCTCTTTGATGCGCATTGAGTTATAATACATTGCCTCGTTATCCAGAGTTTCTTCGAATCGAGCCTTGACCGTGTCCAAGCGATCGGCGTGGATAATATCCAGAACTTCGTCCAGTATAAACTGCGAGAACCCAGCCTGCTCCAAATAGCCATCGCTATTCAGGGACCTCCTGTGAACGACGGCCATCCTATCCTTCAATCGCCTCTCCTCCACAACGTCAATCACGTCCACCGAGTTGCTTAGAGTGATATGCTTGGTATCGAAGTCTGGGTGGGTGACTACAGATAGTACCAGGTCCATGATGTGACAAGGCACGTCGTGAAACAACTGGAGACTGGCAAGCATGGCATTCGTCTGCGAGGAAAAGTCGACGTATGTTTTCGCTTCCTTATCGAAAGCCCGAGAGTCGATGAAGGGTTTCTGGTGATCAGAAGACATGTGAGAGAAGCAAAGAAGAGTTGCTGCAGTCCTGTAACTGTTGTTGCACAAGAGTGCAAGACGAATGAGATGAACACAAAGGGCAGGCAATGGCGCGCTGCCTGAGTCATTCCATGAGTCAGTGCGAGTCATCCCTTTGCTGTGATATAAATATTACGTCCTAAATTAGTGCCGATGGAACAGAAATACGTGATTGAATGTGCTAGATATATCAAACTCTATGTAGATGGCACCTCGGAAAGAAGATCAAGTGATGCTCTTGTACACCACCAAAATATCACTGGTCTCAAAAGATTGACCAGTGGAAAATACCTTCTTCGGCTGACCTGAAACCTTCTTGACCTTCGCAGATGGCCTGAGACAACAATGTAACAAAGCAGAATATCTGCAGCTGCAGGATATCATGATTCGGGCAAAGGCTGTCGAAGGTCTTCCATATGTTATCCTGAATATAGAAAAGCCAGGATGAAAAGGTTCATTGAGTCCACAACAGGTGGTTCATGAACAGAGCGTTGAGCGCAGACGCGCAACCTCGGCGTATAGCCCAGCTTCAGATTGAGCAGGACCATAGTCCTTGTTGCTATGAATGCTTGCCACGAAAATTGTCGACAAGTCGGGCTAACTCGGAGGTCGGTGCTAATTTGGACGAGGCACAGAAAGACTTTGCTGATCATTGAGTTGTGTGGTGTCGTTCCATCGTCATTACGTAGACAGCTCATTTTCAAGTGAAATAGCAGTATGTGACGACCCGAGCATGGAGTGTACAGTACTATCATTGAGTGCCTGCGTCTAAACCAAATTTCGCGGATCGTCCTCCAGCAGGTGTTTCTCCACCTGTCTCCCTGCGCTGCCTTTGCGAGAACGGTTACCACAGCCAGGGAAATGCAAGTGAAGCAAACCGGGGCGGAAGATGCGTTGAGCGTGGAGGATACAATGTCGACGAAGAGGTGGAAAACAATGGCACCGAGGTCGATGATGTGGATGAAGACGACATCGAGCCTTAGGCCTCCAGCCACTCCCGAGCCGACTAATTTTGTGTCGTACACCTTAACTCGCATATGAGCCCTCACCGCTTTCCCTTTTGCGACATGCGCATCAGCCATCCATCCCGACCTCACTCATCCACTGGCAAGTACGCCTTTCGCACAATCTTGACTCGAACGTTCCTCGTACTCCTTCTGCACGTGCTTCTTCCTCTTCTTCCAAAGTGTCGTCGCTCGGATGGCGAAGACACTCAGGGCAGTTCAGCGACTTCGCTAGCCTGCAGAGATGGCTTCCAAATCAGCATTTGCCGTTCACTCTAGACGAATGGAAAGAATGCTTACGTTTTCTGTTTAAGGAGTTGAGCCCGATACTTGACATCGGTTGCCTTTTCTCGTGTTCAGCTTCACCAGAATCAGGTCTTATCCTCGATAGGCACTCGACATTCCTATCGTTCATCAACTATAGTGAAACTAGTGCCGCCTTCCATCAAAGTTTCCAGGGTTCGATGCTTTCCCATTGGACCTGAATTGGTGGCCTTGAGTGCCGGTCGCATCGCATATGTGCAACTCACCAAATGAAATGGTGATGATGACGGTAGTACTCTGTGAAGCAGATGCTATGTAGCCTGGTAGACCAAAGTATGTTGTCAGTCAAGACAAGACAACGTAGCGCAACTCAATCAGCTACCGCGCTTCTTTGCTTCGAGTTAGACTCGCTGGAATGGTCTGGATTTTCGAAGGAATTGGCATCCATTCTTGCCAGACTTCTCGAGAATGTCTAGCACATGAAACTCGATGTCGGTCAAGTGGAATTCGGGACCAATTGGATGATAGTAGTTCAAGGTATCTTGATGTAAATCCGGGTGTGTGATTTGTTGCTGGCGTCTACGCAAGTCCGACACGATTGAGAAATGGAGCGATGCCGTATGAGAGAGTACAGAAGGGTGGCAGAATTACGATCTGACGGTGAAGGATTTAGACGATAGACTCGGAAAGGCTTTGTCAAAAGGATACGCCGTTTGAAACTTGAAGAGTCTACGCCCGCCGGCGGCTCAACCCGGCCCGGGGTCTCAGGCACTGGCCTACCGAGAAGTTCGTCTTCACTGGAAATCGCGTCGCGTCTTCTTCTCAACAGCAACAAGGACTTCCAGCCTCAAGACAGTGTCGGCGCTACAAAAACTCAAGTCTCCCTCGCATGGCCTCGCTGAACACCTGCGAACGCGCATAATCTACTATCTTATTACATTTTGCTGCTGTCGGATGGGGGCCTTATTCATGCCAACCGCATTAGACGAGACAAACATCGCGCCAACGGAAAAGTAGCTTTCAACAGCGCCTGCGCCTGCTATGAAGATTGTCGTGTAACATGTGGTCCTATCATTTGGATTTCAAGTTGGGAACAGGTAAGTACAATATCGCATAATTAACTTGTTCGGGTCGAAGGACTTCTTCGAAGACTTTGTCTGGCGTAGTCTTCTTCGTGGGCTTGCCAAGGCTGCACCTTCCTCAGTTGTGGACTTGACTCAGTAGCCCATGTTGCTCTGGGGCAAGCCATATTTCAACTAGTTCCATGGCGGCCTCTCGTTCCCACAAGAACGTGACAGCTCAATTTCTCACTACAACGTCCTTTCTTTCTAGGTTGTTGACAACGGCAGCGTGCGGGAGCGCAGGAACTTCAAGCAACAAGGAGCCTTGGGGGCGAGGCGGATGAGCACCAAGTTTCACCTGTGCCGACGCTCTTCCTTTTTTAAGAGCCTCGCACAGAATGGCGACTTCGTGGACACAGAGGTATGTTTTCTCTTAGTACATTTTACACTGTTCACAATACTCATATAGCCCGTACGGCCTTATGCGGCCGTATTAGGTCGTCTCGTAATGCCTTGTGCTCGCATTTTTCTGCTTTACGGGTCGTGATCGTACGGCCCGTACTCGTATAGAAAGGCAAGAAAGTCGGCCGCGGTACGGTGCGGAGCTCTAAACGGTGCCCCTCTGGACTCTGCAGATACGGTCACAAGGACAGCAAGCACCCAGGTATGTTCCCTTCCCCAGCACTCTCTCTTCATCGCATTCATCATGTCGATAACAGACATACAAGGTTTGACTACACCCAGCAGACTACTCCATTCGTGTCGAAACCTTGCCTGCACCTAGGTACGTGCTTCACAGTGTCTAGCAAGTTGAGGTTAGCTCAGCTCTCGCAGGATCGAACATCCGGATGATGCGATCGTCAAGATAAAGGATTATATCATCTTTATGAGCAACAGGAATCATTGTTGAGGTGACTTTGCCATCGCTATCGGGGACATGAAGAGATCCACAATAACTTGCTCTCCAGCTTTGTCTAACCAGCACTAGAGTCGTCAACGGATACGAGTTCGTTGGCGAAGTCGTCGCTCTCGGCACGTGCGTACAACCCAAACGCAACGGACAGACCGACTCTCTACTCTACGCTGAAGGTCGGCGACAAGGTTGTCTCCCCGTTCACCTCGTCCTGTGGGGAGTGTCAGTGCGTCTTTAATCTTTCATTCATTTTCCTACACCTATTCACTCGCCCCACAGCTTCTGCCGCATCGGTTTCATATCTCGCTGCGCACACCAGCTGCTCTTTGGCTCGGGGGTCCTTCCAAGTGGACAAGCGCAGTACGTGCGTGTTCCCAAAGCCGGTGGTACGCTCTTCGTCGTCCGCAAGACCTCCTCGCCTGGGGCCGGCACGCTCGCCGCGTTCTCAGACACCTTGCTCCTTCTTCTCGCGGACATTCTCCCCACTGGCGTGTTCGCCGCGTTCCAGTGCGTGCAGCACCCGAAGATCCAGCCCGTCCTCAAGGGCGAGCGCTATCCCATCGCGGGCCTCGCAGGCTGGCCGGGTGCGCAGGGCCTCGTCGGGGTGCTGCAGGACGACGGGTGGCCGAAGATGACGGAGGAGGATAGGGTGCTGAACTTGGCTGTCGATGGGCTCGGGTCAGTCGGTGTCGTACGTGGTCCATCTTATTGTCTTTATCGAAAATTTGAGTGTTATTGCGCAGTGTGCCATCGTCGCCCTGCTTGACGTTCTGGCCACGCTCAAAGTGACATACCGCATCGTCGAGGCGCGATCTCTCTCGACGCACGCGGGTCAGGGTTCGTCGTCGCGTCTCCCGATGAGGCGAAACAAGTCATGAGCGACTGGATGGGTGGTGTAGGCGCAAACGGCGTGCTTGAGGTACAGTGGTTTTCATATTCCAAATTAAAGGCAACAAGTAGTTGAAGATTATGTGCAACAATTTCAGGGACGCTTTTGAGAGGGTGGATATTATTCGCAGCATTTCCAATTCGCTTTCGAGTGACGAAGAAGCAAATCCAATCGTTAAACTGTTTAAATGCAATGACGCAAGTTCCTAGAGCATTCTACCAGAGGATTGAGAATGAATGGGTTTTTGTAGTGCTGTATGTGTAGGGTAAGATCCCTTAGATTGATGTTTCGTCGGAGCAGTTCCCCTATCGTGAAATACGCCCACTCAGTGAATGCTTTTGCATAGCTTTGGATCCAGACGCTTCTGATATTCATAAAGCCGACAAGAATGCGGTGCAAGTTTTCGAACCATTGTTGGTACTGTACTCCTGGAAATAATCCAAAAAGGAATAATCGTCACAATCTCTCGAGTTCAAGCAGCAGAACATCTGAAAAAGCGACAACGGTCGTCCAAGGACCGAAGATTGATTTCCGTACACTGACAGGAGAGTGGAGAGTGTAGCTATAGCGAGCCGGTTCGTTGATAAACAGGACCCGGCCAAGAGCTTTTTGAGAAGGAAATGTCCAAGATCGGTGGACAAGGCTCATTTCCATTAGGAGCCAGTCATCTTCACTGTAGTATGCTGATCTATACACCACCTCATTATCCCCGCTATGTTTGAAGGTAGATTTGAGTCTAGCGATTCGCTCGGCATGGACAATGTCCAAAATCTCGTCCAGAACGAAATGGGGAAGGCCAGCCTGCTCCGTACGACCATCGTGACCCAGGGACCTGTTGTGCGCAACGGACATACTATCCTTCATCTGAGTCTCCTCCACAACATCGGTCACGTCTGTCGATTTACGCATGGTCAACTGCGCGAAGTCAAAATTTGGATGGGTGATCACGGAGAAGACAAGGTCCATTATGCGGCACGGAACGTCGTGGAACAACTGAAGGCTTGCAATCATGGCATCGGCCGGCGATGGGAACGCAAGATATGTTGAGTTCGCCTTGTTATAATCGCGAAATTCCATGTAAGGTTTCTGGCTAATCAAAGACATATCTTGATAAGAGACGTTGTAATTACAGAAAAAAAGGCGCCGCACTTGAACTTCGGCTGTACGAAAAGGCCGCCTACAAGTGCCGCCGCTGCCGCATGCAGCCGCCTACAGGTACCGCCGCTGCCGCATGCTGTAGGCGGCACTTTCTATACAGGACCGCATGCATGTCAATGTGCCGCCTACATTCCCATGAGTGACCGGGGGCAAGAGCCTCGATATTACATCAGGGAAACTTCCTTTTGCTTACGGCGACTGACGCGTCCTGACGCGTCCTGATTTGGCTGGCACCTGTCTGAAGGGTCGCTACTTCGTCTGAAAATACACTGATTGCCTTATCTCACTGAAATAAGGAGTGTTTCAGGATGCAAGCCGTCTCTCAGTGCATCAGAATGCAAGTCAGGATTTCAGTGCTCAAGTGTAATACATCAGAGATTGCTAACGGCGGCTGGCGCGTCCTGGAGCTTCCTTAAATGGGTTGAAGCGTTGTCATGCCTGCCTGAAGTGTTGCCTGGCTGCCTGATGGCCTTAAAACGGTGTTTCAGGACAAAATCAGTGCGTAAGGAGGGAAGCTGTACATCAGGTGGCAAGTCAGACTCAAGTGAGATTTACTACTACTACCACTACTGTACTCAAGTGAACTTGAACCTCTGTTTTGAGATTTCAAGCTACCTTCATCTTCATGACATCTTGAAAGCGACAGCAAACACCATTGACAACCTCAGTCTACAATGATCATTCAACGAGAAGCAATTCAATAATAGATACAATCACGATGCTCCTGGCAACTTTTGAAGACAAGAGCATGCACTCAACAATTTACTCAACAAGATAACACCGTTAGCACTATTCAAACGGGCCTCAGCCTACTCAATATCGAGCATTGGGAAGTGATGGATTTCTGCATCCGGTAAGGCCAAGGCATCTTGATTCAAGACGGAAGCAACAGCAAACGTGCTGTGCGCGTCGATTGCCGCATCTAATAGAGCAGATGCAAGTGAGAAGATGATCAGCCTGAGTGACAACTTGAAAAGGATAACTTACAATGGACTTGAGCAGCCGACAGCTCAACTTCGGCCCAATTGCTCCTCGTGACCGTGGCATCCTTCTCAATGTTTGCCTGCAGGAGTCTGCCTGCCATCTCCTCCAGCTTTATAAAATTGCGGAAACTTGAACCAGAGACGGGGGTTCAGAAGCAGCTGGAGCCAAGTTAGCGTTCTTGGCCAGAAATCGGTGTAAACGAAGCGCGCCCAATCTGTCAAATCGACACAGGAGGTTACGGGAACGCCAAATTTATTCCTGATGCGAGTTGCATCACCTGCCAATTAGTTCAGTTATGCCGAATAATGAGAGAAGAAATGGGACTCTCATACCAGCGATTCCTGCTGACACTTTCCATACAGCTTCATCACCTAATAATTGTGTCAATCTTGCGGGAAGTTCATTAAGTAGATGAGTCCGGAGGAGGAACACATGTTGCTGAACCGCGAGTTGGATGAGGTCCACGCGATATAGCTCTGGTGAGTTACTCGCCCATTCAATGTCGAGGGCAACGAAGCGTCGTTCCGGGGCATCCGGCAAGGAAGCATAGATGACGTCTACGGCATTCTGTCAGGAATCCGCCTCAGGTTATTTTATTTCTTTTATTTTTCCTTTATTTTCTTTTACGATCATACTCCGAGTCGGATCCCCGACATGTCCGGTCCGAAACCGGACTTTCTTTGACTCCGATTCTCTTCCTTTTTGCGTAGATTACTTGCCTGTATGTTTGCAGGCCGCTAGGACAAGCGCCCTGCAAGCAATTCTCTTTTCTTTCTTTCTTCCGCCACTCCGACTCGAACCTCCGCTCTACCGATGCGGGACCCCGACTAGAGCGGGACCCCGAACTCCGACTTACGTCAGCGGTATAGGTCGGACCTAGTCGGATCAGGGTCCAGTGGCTTGGTACTGTATAGTTTTTGCCTTTGTTCATCAAAACCGCGGATCCCCCTGCGAAGCACTCCACTTTTGGCCTCTTGTAAAGTGCTTCTCAGGTGATGTGTTTATCTTTAGCTCTGATGTGTAGAATAGCTTAATTGACTTGTAAAGTGCTTCTCAGAGTGAGAACCACCGCTCATTGTGTCCGATCGTCGTCCGTGTCCGATTCAGGGTCTCGAAAGCGAAGGAACCACTCTAGGTCGTAACATTAGGCCAAAAGTTTGTTCTTTCGACGCCCTGCGATTGCACCGACCGATTTTTGATCCCTCTGAATGGGAAGATTCGGACAAGAAGACTCCGACGAAGATATGACCGACCCGATCAACCCCGCGCAAGCAGCGCCCGCGCCAGGCGCTGCTCCGACTCCGACTCCGGGTGCTGCTCCCCCACAGGCCGCACCGCCACCCCAGCAGAGCGGAGACCTCCCCCCAGATGTCCTCCAGGCTATCAATGATGCCACCCGACCTCTCCAGTCACACCTGCAGGAGGTGACCGCCGAAAACCAGCGCCTCCACAACTTCATGAACCTGTTTGTCCGAAATGCGCAGGAAGGCGTGACCCGCACTCCCAAGGGTCCGAAGGTCGGTGCCCCGCCCGCGTTCTATGGGCGTACGCCGAAAGATAAGGAGGCGGAGAGTATCAGCTTTGAGGAGTGGTCGCAGAAGGTCCGACTTTATGTCCGGATGCGCCCCCAGGAGTTTGTAGGCAGTCCGACGATGGCCTGTCTATGGGCCGCTTCGCTACTCCGCGGGCCCGCTGAACAATGGGCTCGTCCGCACACGACCGCCGCCCTCGAGGGCACCGAAGTCCCCGCTCTCATGACCGACTTGGAACTCTTCCTGGCGTCCCTCCAGTCCGCGTTCGGACGTCCGAACATCAAGCGCCACGCCGGACAGGAGCTTATGAAACTGCGCCAGGGCAAGGACACGGTGTCGGAGTATGCGGCGAAATTTCGTGCGTTGCTGGTGGAGTCGGAGGTGGACTGGGGGATGGAAGGGAAGATGTTGGTGTTCGAGACCGGACTCAGCAGTCAGTTCCGCTACGATCTGGCGAGCAAGGAGATCCGGGAGACCAAGAGCTTCGACCAGTGGGTCCGACTGCTTTGCGAATACGATGAGGACTTGCGTGCGCGTCGGACTGGCTTCAAGCAGAACAACTGGAGTCCGAACTGGGGCTCCCGCTCGCAGACGCACCACTCCGCTTCGCGCGGACCGACTCGGGACCCCGACGCGATGGACATCGATCGCTTGAGCACTGAAGAGATGATGCGCCGAGGACTTTGCTTCCAGTGCGGTGAGCATGGACATCTGGCTCGAGACTGTCCGCAGCGGAGCAAGAAATCAAATGTCCGATCGAAGGTGGCTTCACAGACCGCCGCCTCGTCGTCCACCGCTCCGCCCGCCACCTCTGCGCCCGCCGCCGCTTCCAAGACACCGACTGCGACCCTCGAGGAAGTCCGCGACGAGACTCCGACCGTGAATGCCGCTCGCACTCCGACCGTTGACGAGATCGCCAAAGCGGTCGCAGCTGCTCTCAAGAGTCAGGGTTTTTGAGTGGGTCTAGGCGCGCGGTCGTTCCGCCAAAGACCCCGAACCGATTTTCGCTGTTAGATGATGATGTATCCGATCCCTCTGTGTACAATCGTACTTCGCTAATACACAAGAGTTTGCGTCGATTCATCCATGTCCCAGTGAGAATAAGTGACGGCCGAAAGATTTTGAGCATGAGAGCGCTGCTAGACTGCGGTGCATTTTCGGTGATCATCAACCAGAAGTTGGTGCGGAAGTTCGGACTATGTACTCGTCCTCTCGACCGACCAATCAAGGTGTACAACGCCGACGATTCGCTGAACCAGAGTGGTCCGATTACAGACCAAGTCCGACTTACTCTGGAGATCGGTGGACACAAAGAAGAAGTTGATGCCACAGTGGCAAACATCGGAGACTATCCGTTGATCATTGGGATAGATTGGCTACACCACCATAATCCGGAGATTGATTGGAACGACGAGACCATCAGCTTTACGCGATGTCCGAACGAATGCCGCCCTGTCGAAGCGGCAAGAGTCGTAGAAGCCGGACAACCGCTACCCCGCGCCGTTCGCAAGTTGCGGGCCGCGCGATGCAAGAACAGTCGACAGATGCGACCGCGACCGCAGCCCCATGCGAGAGTCTGCGTTGCGGAAGTCGGTGATGATTCAGACGAGTCGGACAGTGAGTCTGACGACCTTGCGAAGATTCCCCCCGGATTTCGGTACTCCGAAAAGTACATGGACATCTACCATGACGCGGAGCAGTTCTATGTGGCGGACGATCCGGACTTTGTGCATAAAGTTGCGGCCTCGTATACCTGGTCGCAGGCGATTGCGGAGAAGTCGGCAGTGAAGGAGGGCGACAAGTCCTTCGAGGAGATGGTCCCCCCGCAGTACCGCGAGTTTGCGAAGGTGTTTTCTAAGTCAGAGGCCGAACGGTTGCCCGAAAGGAAGCCGTTTGACCATGCGATCGACTTGGAGCCCGGATCGACCCCTTCGTACAGCAAGATCTATCCTATGGCACCGGCGGAACGTGCAGCCTTGAAGGAGTTCATTGAGGAGAACCTCCGCAAGGGCTACATCCGTCCGTCGAAGTCCCCCGCCGCTGCTCCGGTCTTCTTCATCAAGAAGAAGGACGGATCGCTTCGGATGGTTGTCGACTACCGAAAACTCAACGAGATCACCGTCAAAAATCGGTACCCGCTTCCCCTGACCACTGAACTCATCGACTCCTTGAAGAAGGCCCGCGTTTTCACGAAGCTCGACTTGCGGGCCGGATACAACAATATCCGCATCAAGGAAGGCGACGAGTGGAAGGCCGCTTTTCGGACTCAGGAGGGCCACTTTGAACCGACCGTTATGACTTTCGGACTTACGAACGCACCCGCTACGTTTCAGCGGATGATGAACGAGCTCTTCAAGGATATGCTGGATGTTATTGTCATTATCTACCTCGATGACATCTGCATTTTTTCGGAGAACGAGTCGGAGCACGAGGAACACGTTAAGGAGGTACTCCGACGTTTGGAAAAGTACGACCTGTTCTGTAAGCCCGAAAAGTGCGAGTTCCACAAGGACTCCATCGAGTACCTGGGTATGATCATTGGCTCTGGAATTATCTCGATGGATCCGAAGAAGGTCGAAGCGGTGGCCGACTGGCCGACTCCGGCGAAGGTGAAGGACATTCAGGCTTTCTTGGGGTTCGCAAACTTCTACCGACGTTTTATCAAGGACTTCTCGAAGCTGGCGGTTCCCATGACCGAATTGTTGCGGAAGGATGTCCAGTGGCGCTGGACTACCCGCCAGCAAGAGTCCTTTGACGGTCTGAAGAAGAAGTTTGCTGAGGCACCGGTCCTTGCGATGCCCGACCTTGAGAAACCCTTCATCCTCAAATGCGATGCTTCGGACTTCGCGACCGGAGCGGTACTTTCGCAGATCGGACCAGACGGTGACATTCACCCAGTGGCCTACTATTCGAAGTCCCTGGGCGATGCGGAGAGGAACTATGAGATCCACGACAAGGAGCTTCTAGCCATCGTCCGAGCCTTGGACGAGTGGCGGCACTATCTCGAAGGAAGTCCGCACAAAATTGACATTGTGTCGGACCACCGAAACCTGCTCTTCTTTGCGGAAGCCCGAAACCTTACGAGACGCCAGGCCCGCTGGAGCTTGTTCCTTAGCCGTTTTGACTTTCTGATCCGTCACCGTCCCGGACGACTCGGTGGAAAGCCAGATGCTTTGTCCAGGCGCGAAGATCTTCGCCCTGACGGACCGGACAATACGAACAAGGTCCTGCTGGACACGAACCGCTTCTACACGTTGGCGATGCGACGAGGGATGGTCCGGGCCGAGGGGGATACGGAGTTGTTGCGGAGGATTCGGGAGTCCGAGAGGTTTGACGAGGAATTGGTCGAGGCAATTGAGAAGGTGAAGGAAGGGGCTCCGCGCGCGCTGGCGAACGATCTGGAGGAGTGGAACACGGAGGATGGGCTACTGCTGTACCGGGGTAAGGTCTATGTGCCGAAGGACGAGGAGATCCGCCGCGATATCGTCAAGTTACACCACGATTCGCTTCCGGTCGGACATCCGGGTCGTTGGAAGACCTACGAGCTGGTGAGTCGGAACTACTGGTGGCCTGGTATGTCTACCTTCGTCGAGCGGTACGTGTCGGGCTGTGACACTTGTATGCGGACGAAGAACATCCCGCAACGTCCGGTGGGTCCGCTTCAGCCCAACGAAGTACCAGACGGACCGTGGCAGGTCATTTCTTGCGACTTCATCACCCAGCTGCCACAGTCCGGCGAATACGACGCCATCTTTGTGGTTGTAGACCGACTCACCAAGCAGGCCCATTTCATACCGACGACCTCGGATATTGACTCCGCGCGGACGGCCGACTTGTTTGTGTCCGAAGTCTGGAAACACCATGGCACACCGCGCAAAGTCATTTCGGACCGGGGTACACAGTTCGTGTCCCGGTTTATGAAGGCGGTACTCCACCGACTCGGTATTGAGGGCGCAACGTCGACATCCTTCCACCCGCAAACGGACGGTCAGACCGAGCGGGTGAACCAGGAGTTGGAACAGTATCTCCGCGCGTTCACGGACGTCCGACAGGAAAATTGGTCGGAGTTGCTGCCCATGGCGGAGTTTGCGCACAACACACGAGCGCACTCCGCTACCAAGGTGTCTCCCTTCGCACTGCTCTATGGATACGACCCCGAGTTCACTATTGTACCGAGTGCCGGACTTTCGACGGTACCCGCAGCGGATGACCGACTCGACCTGCTTCAGAAGGCTCAGGAGGACGCTCGCGCGGCTCTCGAAGTCGCAGCGGAGCGGATGAAGCGGTATTACGACCAGGGACATGCAGACACGCCGGACATTCGACCAGGAGACAAGGTATGGCTCGACGCACGGAATATCGCAATACCGGGCACGCGCAAGCTGAATCCGCGGAGACTCGGACCCTACACAGTTTTGCGGAAGATCGGACTCTTGAATTACGAGCTTCAGCTGCCTGCGACTATGCGGATTCACCCAGTGTTCCATGTGTCGCTTCTCACGAAGTATACACCGGACACTATTCCTGGTCGCGTCCAGACACCGCCAGAGCCCGTAAACGTCGACGGCGACATCGAATACGAAGTATCCGAAGTCCTTAATTCGCGCCGAAGCGGTCGAGGTCGGACTCTGCAGTATTTGGTTCGCTGGAAAGGCTATGGACCCGAGGAAGACCAATGGATCGATGCCGCGAACATGGAGCATGCCCCCGCCGTTATCCGAAAGTTCTATCGTCGGTACCCCGACGCCATTCGCTAACGAACGCGCGCGCTCTTTAGGAGCGCCCTTGGAGGGGGATAATGTCAGGAATCCGCCTCAGGTTATTTTATTTCTTTTATTTTTCCTTTATTTTCTTTTACGATCATACTCCGAGTCGGATCCCCGACATGTCCGGTCCGAAACCGGACTTTCTTTGACTCCGATTCTCTTCCTTTTTGCGTAGATTACTTGCCTGTATGTTTGCAGGCCGCTAGGACAAGCGCCCTGCAAGCAATTCTCTTTTCTTTCTTTCTTCCGCCACTCCGACTCGAACCTCCGCTCTACCGATGCGGGACCCCAACTAGAGCGGGACCCCGAACTCCGACTTACGTCAGCGGTATAGGTCGGACCTAGTCGGATCAGGGTCCAGTGGCTTGGTACTGTATAGTTTTTGCCTTTGTTCATCAAAACCGCGGATCCCCCTGCGAAGCACTCCACTTTTGGCCTCTTGTAAAGTGCTTCTCAGGTGATGTGTTTATCTTTAGCTCTGATGTGTAGAATAGCTTAATTGACTTGTAAAGTGCTTCTCAGAGTGAGAACCACCGCTCATTGCGTCCGATCGTCGTCCGTGTCCGATTCAGGGTCTCGAAAGCGAAGGAACCACTCTAGGTCGTAACACATTCTCCATCGTCGCGGTGGTCAGACATACTTCAGGAACAAGAGGTCCGAGTGTATAACTGCGAAGTTGAAGAAGAGGCGTTGGCGGAACCCCCAGGTAGTCGAGGAGATGTTGCATCTGTTTGTGAAGCTGGCAAAAAGTCAGTGCAGTGATTTTGAGAGGAAATAGAAAGTAAGCACGAATTTTTGCATCCTAGATATCCTCCTTTGTGTCCAAGGAAGTCTTCGCGCGATGCGTACTCGAAGCACAGCATGGTCAATCAATAGGAGCATGTGTAGCCCCAACAGAATGTGATAAAAGTTCATGGCGAAGGGTTGAGTGGGTGGGTGGGTGGCGGGGAGGGGCGACACCCACTCCGAGTTCACATTTATACAAAGCTCTTGCACGCATTTTTCTGATGCCTTATTCTTCTGGGAAAAGAAGAGAGGAATCTATCAGTGCATTGTACTATGGCTCGGATAAACCTCAAGCTGAACTGACAGGAGATAAGAAGGATTTCTTCTAGATGACTCGATTATGAGGCTTCTTTTCATTTTATGCACAAACAAACAAGAAAGTGAGTCAGGTTAACTCCGAAGAAGTCAGGAAGACATAGCCCACTGCACAAGAAGCTGTTCCATCAGCTCTAGAAGGCAAAGCCACGAGTAAGCCGTCATACAATCAGTCATCCCTGGACACAACTCGAAACCGGAACCATGCCGATATGGGAAATGGGATCAATGCACCCCAATCCGCTTTGAAAGAAGTAGATTGAATGAAGGCACGTTTCTTGACCTTAGAGCTGGGGGGATTGCGCTGTCGGCCGATAATCGACTTATTCTGCATATTGAAACCGAGCGATCTCCGTTTCGGCGGCAATGGTGGTGGCACAGAGGTGTTTGTCGAGGAATAGGACATGACAACTTGAACGATATCTAAGATGAAGTAATACTTTTTCCCGTTTGATGCATTCGCAATTTGCGTCGTGAGCTGCTTTGCCAACGTCAGGTAGACTGTTTGACGCACCTCTCATCAATGAGCTCGAGCTCAAGGTTGCGGTACTCGAGGCATCGGACGCAAATACCGACACCGGAATTTCCGAAATCGATCCAGAGGATGGGGTGTGGTGGGGAGGCTGATCCCATCGAGCTCGCCTTCGTGTTTGGTGATCTCGGGCTTCTTGACGTCCGCGTACAGGAAGAAGTCGCAGAAGAGCGCTTGAGCCTGCCTAGGGCTTGCGCTTTTGAACTCGATCCAAACATCCATGCCACCGGGGCGCGAGAGCGCGGGGTCGAAACGCTCAAGATGGTTCGTCGCTGCGACGGGACGAGGAAGCGGCCAACAGCAGCGGCGACACCATCAAGTGCATTAAGAAGGCCAGAAAGAGAGAGCGTGTTCACGTCGGATAGAGTGTCATATTTCTTGCTTTTCTTCTTCTTGCCAATTTCTTCATTGTCGTCATCATCGTCATCTTATCCTTGTTGTCGGACAACAAAGAGCTCTTCTTCTTACCACCAGGAACACAGGTTGAGGACCCGTCGCGCGAAGTTGAGCGAGTGAATGCAGCATCAAGGTCCTCGAGAAGGACAATACACGGGGCAGGCACACGGCCCATAAGCGACGACAACGCCACATCGTTCATCCAAAAGGCGGAACGTGAGTTGGCGAGAATGTCGAGCATGAGCGCGCCAGCAAGGGCATGGATCAACGATGATCTGCCCAAGCCAGGGACACGATAGAGGAAATTGTCGCGACGAGAGCGGTTACCACGGTCAGCGCACCACTGATTCAGAAAGAGAGGTTAAACTTTCAGTCGATGTGTGGCACTTTATGTACATACCTTCTCTGATTGCAAGAAGTCCCTTGTGTCGGCAAGGAGCATCTCTTAAATCCCCGCCATGAGCCATGGAATCATCAGCGAAATAGATATGAATTTGATGGTCGTCTGGTGAGGCAAACTGGAAGCCTTTGAGCTCCTCATCTCCGAATGACTTGTCTCTGAAAGAAGACTTGCCCGGCAAGATGGTGCGCGCTGTCGTCTCGAACTCGTAAGCGTGCTGGCATTCTAAGCGCTTCAACAACCATAGCATCAGCCAGTCATGTAGTTGTGTTCATCGGGTCATGAGCTATTGTTGCAATAGCGGATAACTACTAGGGCTACTTACCAGTCCCCACAACAATGAAAGTGTCTCCGGAAGTCTCTGGTTTCCAACCTGACCATGGCTGTCAGTGGTGGTAGCGGACGACGGAGGGCCTGTGATGCCAGTGTCAGACCCCACGTGGGAAGTCATCATGTCGATGCTGGGTACTACTAGTAGCAGGAGTGCGATGGCAATGGTGGTGGTGCTGTCTGGCGGTGTTCCAGAATTGCACCATCTTGCGTGCGCTGTAAACGGTGTGAGCTAGGATTCTGTATCAAATGGTATGTAAATAACGTGAAGTAAAAGGATTGAGAAGGAGAATAAACTCACCAGCCTTGAACTCCTGTGCCATGCTCGTGCAGACCTCTGTCTCCCATTCCGCCCAGATCTGTTACGACATAATTTAGTACAAAGTGCAGGAGAGCAGCACATGGAAGATGTCATATGTGAAGGAGACAGCGCCAAGGTTGAAGAAAATGACAAGCCTCAAGGTAGTGCAAGAGGATGAGATGAGAGAGTTTGTGCGCATGGTGGGGGAGTTGAGGAAGGGGCTCAGTCTGGGAAAAGGCGAGCGGCGATGTCCACGTCGGGCTCTTGCTGACTCGGAGTCGGGAAAACAATACTACCAAGTTGCGTGTCTGTCTTTGAATCAAGGTTGGTCGCAAAGCCCATTTGATCCAGCTCCTCCGTCGTCTGCCAGAAGGCAATAGCATAAGTCAAGCCGTCCAGTTCCCTCTGACCTAGAACGTCCCGAGAATAACAACCGGTCATTCCATTAAAATTATTATACCTAATAGTTGTCGAGCAGAGCAGTTGTAGTAGTAGCCGGACCGACCTTCGCCCCTCAGGCTTAGTTTACTAGTACTAGTAGTTTCCGACTTCAAGCTGACCTCCGAGTCGGAAGAACTTCCGAGTCAGAGCCTGAGACCGAGTCCGAGTCGTGGGACTTCAAGTTCAGCTCAAAAGTTCAAGTTGCCGAACAATGACCCGTAACGATGTTCGGTCTTCAGGTTGGTAGACCCGGATTCGAGCCAGTCGTGAATTTATCGGGCAGTAATTAGAGCATCACTGGTGCCAGTGAGTCCAAGTCCGACTCGGAATAGTTAGTAAACAATTCATATCGTTTTTTATTTACATACAGAATACAACAACTTGAATACCGATGCACAGAAAACACAAGTATAAGGTCGACGAACACAGAACAGGAGACAAACATACAAAGACACAACTTGAATACTAGTGGTATGCACTGGTATGAGGTAATGCTACGAAAAGAAAACAGTTAGAAATAGTTTGAGTACAAGCCTGAGTCCTCAGGCTACTTCGTCTGACTCCGAGTCTGCGGTCTAAGTGAATTAAAAGGTCCCAATGCTGCTCGTTCCCGCTCAACCTTGTGGTGCTCCTCATTAAACCACGCTTTCCATGTACTCGAGCCCTTGTTAGCCCTAGTTACCTTAATCTGTGGATGATATTCCGCAAGTTCCGACATCACTGCATCATCCTCTTGTGATTCGAATCCGAAATGAATATCACCGTAACCGAAGCCTGAGGTGCGCATCTCCGACAATTGTTGCCAAATAGGGACTCCGTAAGTGAACCCATCGTGTTGCCATTCGGTCGAAGTCGTAACAAAGGTGATTGTACCAAGTGCGTTGGCATCCTGGTCGATGACCAAGCTTCCGGAATCACCTTGGTCTCCAAATATACGGCTAGGACCACCAAAGTGCTTGCCGGGTGGAAATTGCAGGACCGCCTGCCAGCAACTCTCGACGCCCTTTACACCTTCTTTGATTCCACAGGTTTTGCGATGTTTGCCTTCACCGGAGACTGTGACATCATATTCTAGTGTAAGATCGACCCAGTAGGAAGTGAGATTGTTATAAACGCCCACTGTGTGGCCAGTTGTCCAACCAAACTTATATACCCGTCTTGTTTCAAGCTTCGAGGATACGACCTTTGTGCCATCATTCGCTAGTGCTCTATGGAGCTGCTTATCTGTAATCGCTTGTTTGTCCGTTTCTTCTTGATAAACACGGCTGTAGATGTCGCCCGGTTTCGTGAAATCTTTGATATGCACCAGACCATCATGTACTTGAGTGCCTTCCTTCCATCCCATGAACTCCAGAATGTCGTCGAAAGCAGCTGAACCACACAAGCTCTTTGGTTCATACCTTCTCAAGTCTGCATAATTCCAAAATTGCCCCTTCCGATGCTGCTTGCAGAGAATATTCATGTCAGATGGGAGACGGTCGTCACAAATCCTGATCAACGCCCAGTCCGATGCATAGGGGTGCTTGTTAGTCCGTGTGAGTGTTTGTTGGCATCCGAGGGGTTCTACGAGGCACTATTGATCCGCTCAGACTCTGATTCTCTGCCACGAGTAGAAGTAGTCAACAAAACGGACTACCGGCGAAGGAGAAAGTAGGACTCACCTGGCCATATGCCATCGATGACACCTTCTAGTCTCTGCCTTGCAGATCGAATACTATTTTCCTCGTTGGATGGGCGAAAGCCCGTGATCTGCCGAGACAATTCTATCAAATCAAAGCCTTCCCTTGGCGAAGCTGGATATCACCTCATTAATCATTGCTGCCGGTATAGGAGAACGTAGTAGAAAGCTGTAGGACTCATGCGGAATCGGATTTCTACGTGATGGCTTGGATGATGCCAGCATGATGCTGATTCAAGTTGAAGTCGTTGCTGTTGTGCTTTCGAGTTCAAGATGAATAGGTAGTACTATTGGGACGAAATGGGAAAGAATGCAGTGGGAAAGACGTCACTGGCACGGTTCTGCAGTGGCTGCCACTGGCAGTGAGTGGCGTGAGCCTGAGAAGTCTGGCTTCAAGTTCAGATTCAAGTTCCGCATTTAGTAGCCTGACTACCCCATGCCCACTGCCAGTGGCATCGACGTATCGTGTCTTTGTCTACTATACTCTGTAGTACTGTACTCTAGTAGTACTCAAGGTTGTTCTTTTCAACAGCTTGAAGCCCTCTCACCTTAAAGTCGAAGTCCCTGCCACCTAAATTTTAGTTCAGAGGCTGCCACTGGCGGTACTCAGGCTGGCGGTGAGTCAACCAGTCTCCTAGTTTAACTTCATCCGCTGACTGAGATCTTCAAACTTCAAGTTGTAGCCTGAGTAGTACTATCTACTACTACTAGTATATTGGCAACTTGATCTCTAAATTTGAACCGAAGTTCAAGATACTACTATTCGGTTCCGACGACTCGGAGTCGGACTCGGAGTTGGTAGGCTCACAGCTACTATACTATTGCACCAGTTTTAACTCCATTTTGAAGCTGTTGGAGAAAGCGAAACAACCTCCTATCAGGCTTCAAGTCACAGTTTTGTTCAAAATATCCAAAATGTCCAGTGAGCCTGAGTTTGAGTCGAACGCCCTTGTTGGTTCTGACAATAACTAAATTGTAGATCGTAAAAGGAGTCGGAATGATGGGTATCCCACCACGCCAGTGACGCTTGGGTCTCACACAATTAACATGTCGGGATCAAATTCTAGAGGTGGTAGCGGCAGCTCACGCAGGGAGCCCAGGGGCGGCAGCTCACACAGGCAGCTCAGCAACTCACCCGCTGGTGGCGACAGCTCACACTACCCAAACTGGATTGCTGCGTACAGGCAGATAGGCGCAAGTCAAGATTTTAGTAGTCTCATATTTTCTGCCGAGAACAAACGCGGCCCTTCATCTCCGAGTCCTAGTGGAGAGCCCAATCAGAAAAGGCCCAAACTTGAACTTGAAGGGGGGGAATCATTCCCGACATCCGTTCCACCACCATCAAGGTCACCATCACTGGCCGATTATCGCGTCCCGGGACCTGGCGGTGTTCTCGAACCACCTAAAAAATCTCCCGGACGTACTATGGGTAAACTGCTTGACGCTGTGGCACAAAATGCACAGCTCACTGGCATAGAAGGCAACGAGTCGGTTCACTCGACTTCAGGCCATCCAGGTGCCATGTCGCACACTGGCATAGAAGGCAACGAGTCGGTTCGCTCGACTTCAGGCCATCCAGGCCTTTCATCAGATGATAGGATTGCGAGTTTGGAGGGTCAGGTTGCTACGTTGAACGATACTCTTCGCAAGATATATTCTGATGTCGCTCTCTTGACTGATAATATTGCTGGGGTAAGTATTATGATCATGTTTCGAAAAAGAACGTCTAATAACCTACGCTTGTTAGTCACGGGCAGCAGGCGACGCTGTTAGAGTAAGGAAGACCTTGGATAGTCTAAGGTTCTTCTTCATGGAATCCTCCGCAATTGTCCATGGGTTCTCAAGAGAGGAGATACGGAATTGCCTTGACAGTCGAGGCACTGATGATCCCTTCGGTTCCCTCTACTTCGAGTTGAACAAGTTCAAGTTTCAGAAAATCATGAATGAATACTACCAACTTCATTCTCGCGACGGCTCGGAAGGTCTTAGACAACTGTTATCTGAATATGGACTTTATAGAGAAGAGAAGGCAGAAGAGTTTATGGCAGTATTGAACTCATACGATACGGATGCCAAAGATCTTAAGGCTTTCCAATTCTTCATACCGTTCTTCCAGGCCTACTACGACGTAACTTACAAACTCATCGCAATCATCGATGCCGGTCTCCAAAGCATGTCAGTTACGGTCTCTAGACTTTTCCAGGCTCATTCTCAGGCTTCCAGTCATCTTTCCGGTATTCGGCCCCCCCCACTGAAAGTGCATCTACCCTATCATCTGATATCGGAACCAGGGAGTTTGCAATCAAGATACATGACGCCTGCGGTTGAACGGCTTCATTTTCTGCCCCAGAAAGAGGAGGTCAACGAAATGCTACTGCAGTTTGACACGGAGCAGAAATCTTGGGAAATGGCGATTAAGCTGTGCAATATTCACGATGCATTCTTCCATCGGACGAAGGTGTTAGAGGTCACCTCCAATGACTATGCGATTATCTCAACGGCAGAATCTATTCAGGCGCGTTTGCATGACATCATAGGAAGGTTTACCAGGGAAGCAAAGTCGAAGCAGGGGCCTGTCGGACCACCGGCAGATATTCCTTCTGTTGAGATTAATAATTACTTCCGCGAATTGGGTCATCTTCAGAGGAGATTGATAAGCGCGCTTAGGATTGTCAAGAGATGGTTGCAAATTGCCTCCACAAAGGGTCTTTTCGATGTCGTCATGCGGAAGGGGAAAGGCGATGTCGTATCAGAGCTCTTAAACAAGATAGTACATCGAAGGCAGGAGTCGACTGATGATGTCCTTGATTCTATTGATATGTTAGCAGCCTATAACAAGGACGAAATGGACGCCTATCATACGAACTTGAAGGGCAAGGGGAAGGAAAGACAGGACACGGCAGCATCGACGTCAGCAGCGTCCTTGACTACCCAGACGACTGGAAAATCTTTCTTGGAGCATGCGGACATGCAGAGATACCAAACGTATCTGACGGAGGCGGTGTGCGCGTCATTCGACAGACAACCCCCGAAAGGCATTGCGGTGAATATTGATATTAAACAAATTCTAGGGTATCGCAATTATTTAGAATTGGCGATAGAGTCAAAGGATGACTCCAAGCCTTCAAGTCCTCAAGGTCGCCTCAACTACTAGCCGAATTAGCCCTCTCGTAGGTGGTGGGTTGACAATGGACACAGTATGCTTGCATCTCCAGTTTCTCCTTTTGTTGCTTTGAGATTTGTTGATAATTATATTACCTCGAACAATGAATACCATGATGTCGTCGCCGCTGGCTCTGGCAATGTAAACTGTACAACAAGTCTCAATACACTTTGTAGTACTATGTGGCAATGTGCTAACGGAAGAGTTTAACTTAGTAATTATTGTCTAGCTTCGTACAGTGTTTGGTGCATGTGCATGTCAGCAAATCGGTTAACATAGAATCTATCATAAAAATCCAGGGTCTCCTCAGGTGTCAATGACTTTGGAGGACATTCATCACCCTTCGGAACCCCCAGGAGGTGGGCTAAACGGAGGATGTCCCCTACATCTATCACAGATAGCTTCGGAGCCTTGCAGTTGCGCTGATAGTGACATCTGCCACTGGCATTCACTCCAGTACAGCATCCGACACAGGTGGTAGAGCTCTCTAACTCATACTCCGGTTCGACTATCCACATTCTTGTTTTCAGGTCGGGTGAATCTCCAACACGCTTGAAAATTTGGACGAGAGCGCAGTCCTGACGTTCCCCTTTAGCGGTGAAGGAAAAAAGAAGCATAACTCGGGCAACTCTCATTCCCGCAAACCCCTTTGTGCAGGAGCTAACTCGAACAAGGACTGCATCACGTCTTGCTTTTCCGCGCCAAGAGGGATTGGACCTGATCACCTCCCTCATTGCTTGTTCTATAGGGATCGATTCGCCATGGTAGGCAAAGAAAGCGGTGGCTGAATGGAATATTGAAAAGTCATTGCTCGTGTCCAATTCAACTGCTGGTTGGGCTCTACCAGAGGAGCCCCTTGAGTTGGAGGTGTGATTCTCGTACTTGTTGAATAAGTATTCTTTAATGAGCTGTCGGAGCTGTCGGAGCTCTGGATGACCTTTTATCGCCGCAAGCGTGTTGAGCTGTTTAGGATACACCTTACTGGACTCTGCAAGGATGACAACAAAGAAGTCAGATGTGTAACACCAAAAGCATGGGTTACCAAGTAATACCCACGTTGCTTCGAAGCCATTAACATCAAGCTCAAAGGGTCATTTCTGCCACCCAAGCGGATCTGGCGTTCAGCATGTAGTATGCCATGAACCGCAAGATGATGTGGCCCATACACTACGTTTTCGGGATCTTCCAGGTCTGCAATTTCGTTGAGTTCATTATTGCCCACAATGTCATCGAAGAAGTCCTCTGTATCATCAGCTGCACCAGCTTCGGGTGTATCTTGATGCTGCATCTGCTCCTTCCGAATTTGGGTCCTCTCAGCGTCATCTGACTCCGACTCTGACATATTCCTGCGCAGAACATCTAGCAAAGCTCTCCATGAAGCCTCAGCCAGAGGACTTTCCAGCATTCCACGCCTCTTGAAGTCTGCCCTCGATGCAATAAGTTTACTGAGATGTTGGTTTGCTGTGATCATCTGACCTAAAGGATCATTTCTGTTTGAGCGTTGCCACGTTTCCTTGACCGCGTAAATGTGTTTATTCTCTGTGATTGATGAGCACAGCCCGCTTGGTGCAGCGAAGAGAGGGATCATTGTAGGATAGTGAATCATGGCATGCTGTCGTGGAAGTGAGAAGTTATCCCGGATGCCCTTAGCTATGAATATTTTGCGATATTGATGATAGTGATCCAGGGAGGCTTTAACCTGATCAAGAGTTGAGGCTGTAATCGTGTACCGACGCACAAGGTAACAGAAGTCCAGAAATGCACTCAATGCGTGAACTATATCATCATGTACACATGCCCACAATAGCCGGAAGATACACCTAGTAAGCGGATTGCATCAGATATCAGCAAACCACCACCTCAAACAAGATCATGATGAAAATACCACATACTTTCATAAGTGCCTTTGAATCATTACCTGTCCATTGCTTGAAGCCTCGACCTTCGGGAAATCTGCAAAGTCCGGGAAAAGGAGCAGCAACTCTGATTCTACGTGAAAGTTAGCAATGGTATTCACACGACTTGTAAGGGAATAGTACCTTTTATCCACAATATCCAGCTCTGTTGTGGTCATGCTCTGGCAAATCCACTCGACAAGATGATCCTTGAACACGCCTTTGATGATTTGGTGCAGTAAGTCTGGAGAAATGAGATCGCATATATCTGCACGCGGAAAATCATTGGTGAAGGGCTACGGGACATAGTTCAAGTTGCGGTAAGTGCATCTAATGGACAACTTGAAGTTGGAACACATACGACGATATCTTGGTGGAACCCATACTCCTTACAAATTGTGGCTCTACTTATGCTATTGTCATCCACCTGTTCTATCAATCGTTCATGCAGCTCTTTTGTTCGAGGATTTGTAACAAATTCCGGATTATCTAGGTTCTTGTGAGGTGCTGTACATCTATATAGTAGCCGCATTAAGCCATTTCCTCGAACTCAAGTCGGATGTGATTTTTGGAAAGGACAATACTTACTTGCAGCACCATCCAGTGCATATTGCGCATAGACTCACCTGTTCCGGATAATCGGCTATATACGAGCCGAGTCCGAGAATCGACCTACGCAAGTGACCATCAGGGCACCGAAAATGGTTTGTTCGTTGTTTATGGACATTGCGCTCTTCAGTGGTCTCAAGATTCTCGATATAGATGAATGAAAGACTTGATGTCGAAAGCGGCGGAATTCATCCGACTTTTCGTACTGCCGTTCAGCTGCAAAGCATCAGAACACAAATGGATAGCTCAGTTTTTGACACACACTCTTTGGTATTGCTAGAAATGCTACGAGCTGGACTGTATTCAACTTTTGGGACCGCCGGGCCTTGTTAGATACATTTCCTATTGAGAGATATAACGGATAATATTCGTTGTTGCCAGTTCCAACGGAAACTGTTGTCTTGTCACTCCCTAAAATTACCGGAACGAACATGGACCCATGAACTGCTTTATCTTCAGCGTAGATTTTGTTCTAAGTCAAGGATAATCAGTACACTTCCTCTAACTTCGAATGCTGCATGATTCATGACTTACAGCCTGTTCCCAAGCAAAATTTCCGGACATGTAGTTTCTGAAGACTCGTTCTTTGTTGTCATCAGAGTCCTCTTTCGGCTGATACTCACGAAACGGGACATAGTCGAATTCGCCTTCCAACGCCGGATTGTCCACCAAATTCCGGATCACTTCCAAAGGATCCCGATACCATACATCATATTCTTTCCTCTTCCATGACTCGGTGTTCTCGTTTTGTTGCCTTTTGGCTATGATCGTCCGTGTAGAAGTTACTAAAGGATTTCCAAGACACATCACCGACTTTCGTAGCATCAATGGCGTTATACATTTTTTGCGCATCTCCATCGAGTAGCGTACTAGTTGAACCCAGATCCAAGTCATCGTCAGGCAATGTCGCATCCAATTCGGAACATCCGCAAGATTTTACATTCTCCGCCTCCTGAATCAGCTGATAAGCCTTCATGATTCCCAGAAGCTTTGTTATGTTCCCAGCAGACATTTGCTCTTCCCGATAGAGAAAATCTGCGAGCTCAAAATCTGCTCGGCACGAATATGGAAACCAGTCATTTGACACAGATTCGTTTCGCGGAGCGGGTGAGTCTTCGTATTCTAAGAAGTTCCCTTCTGCATCGCATGGAGTGGCTGCACAATGTTTGGTGTCAAAATGCTACAGTAAACCGGGAACAATTGATTTGGCGCGCACCATTCAAGTATCTGTGATACACCTTCAAGTTATCCTCGCTCTCCTTATAATCTCCAATGTCGGAATCCAAGTCTTCAGAACGGCCACTGTCACTTCCGGTGACAGAATGGGACAGAGAATCAGGTCTGTCCAAATCTTGAAGCAGCTCGTCTCGGCCTATACTGAGCATCGAGATATCCTGTGTAAGCATGGAAATATCGTAATCGTAGGAGTCAGAGCCGCTCTCAAGATGACCCTCTGATGGAAGTTCGGACGACCTCAGGAGAGCTTCAAGTTGAGGACTTGGAGCTCGTATGGGTCGAATAGGTGACGATTCATATTCATGACCACAGGCAGAAGAATTTGCCAAGAATGACGTCGGATGAGCTGAATATTCATGTCTTGCTCTTCCAGATTGACTCTTGAACATCCTACTACAGCCGGGCAAGGTGCATCGAATAGTTGGTGGAAAATGAAAGGGATCGTGCTTTTTCCGTGTCGCTGGCATCAACTTGAATGTAACCTCAGTAGTAGTACACGTCGACAATTGGGACTCACAGCTGAGCCTCACTGGCACTGGCAGGCTGCTAGCACTGGCAGTGACTCGGACTCGGAGTGCCAGTGAACTTGAACCTGAGTTAAAATTAGTCATAGAGTAGTCACGGTAGTAGTGGGCGTAAATTTTCAACTTGTCTAAGATAGACGCCCCCGCCTCCCTGATCTTGAACTTGCACCTTCGACACATCTTATCATCATACAAGTCTCAAAACACTGCACAAAATGTCAACTCAAAGACAGACAAGGGCTAAGAACAGGGAAAAGCACCCCGGAGCAGTTGTTGACCAACTCAGAACAAGACGAACACAGGAGGAGATATTGCGGGAGAAGGAAGAAAAAGAGAAAAGGAAAGTACGGCAGGCAGAAAGGCGGGATGAGGCATTGAAGGAGAAGGAAGAGAAGGAAAAGCAGAAGGAAGAGCGGGCAGCTTTCCGCAGAGCTGCGGCCCAGCAAGTCGCGGTTGTGAAAGAGAGGAGAAAACACACTGCGGAGCAAAAACGGGCAGCAAAAGAACAAGAGGCAGCTGACAAGGTTCGCAAGAAGGTGACTGCAGCAGAGAACCAAGAAGCAGCGATGCTAGAGACCGTAGAGCTTGAAAACAACTTGTCGAAGGCTCTTGAGACACGCACCCAGATGGGCTCAACAGTGCCCAAACTCACTGGCAAACGTGGACGTAGAAAGCCAAAAGGCGAATCTAGTTGTAAGTCTTCAACTTTAGATCAGTGATGACACAGATTTGAACTGGCATAAACAGACTCGAAGAACGATGTTAAAGACATATCGGATTGTGAAGATGGACACAACGAAGACTTGGATATTCGTGAGTAACATTGCCTATACATTTTCAGACGATCTCAAAGCTTGGAGGTTGAACCCTGTGACTCACGTTAATGCGAAGCAGCGAGTATGGATGAGCCAAACGGGAAGCCTGCAAAAAAAGCTAGGAAAGAAGACTCCAAAGGTGAACTTCCATTTCGCACACGTGTGCAGACCGCAAAGATGTCCAGGTCTGCCGCCACTCCCAGCGACGCATTCTTTCACGCTCCTGCAGGACCGAACGAGAGTCTTTCTGGTGAAGAAACGGACATAATAGACTCGCCCGCTACGTCAAGGCGGAACGACAAGACAAAACGCCCTGTCAGGGCGCTTCGCAACACAGATGATTCCACTTTCATCGGTGAAGAGGGTGGAGGTCTTGAGGTGCCAGTGGCAGGGATAGACTCAGAAAGGATCAATTTGTGAGTTTGAAGTTTGAATCTTGCATTGCGTCTGAATCAGTATCTTGTACTGTCAAGTCAATGTAATGGTGAGTGCGATTAAACATCATCCCGACTACTAGTAGTAGTACTAGATTACTAATGAGCCTGCCACTCAGGCTGCCAGTGTCACAGCGGTCACGGTGCCAGCGGTTCAAGTTGACCGTGACGCTCCCGGGCCAAGACCCGACTTGGAAGTCCTTCACCTGCAATATTGACGCTCTTGTCCTTATTACCACTGTATTATGAGCCTTGCTGACGCAAAGCTACACCAGACACACCATCTCATTGCCAGATGATGAAAACTTAAGTCCCTGGGAGGATGAAGGAGAAACAATCACCCTTACAAGCTATCATGGTGTAAAAAATAGCACAATCAGTGTGCAACAGAAGGCACATCTTGTCGATTCGGAATCAAATGTTGTGAGTTGACGGAGAATTAGAATGGCAAATGCAGTCTGAATAACTTGTTTATAGGGCGGAAGCAATCCGAAGAGGCTAACAAGGCCGGCTCAAGCTTGTGTGAGTACGACTTATTTCTGTTCGATTCACGTCAGTTACTCCATGACCGTTTGTTCATATCCCTTCGTTATTATTTATCTGCCAACTGCCGTGTCATGAACAGGATGGAGGTAGCAGCAACCTCAACTCGAAGAAAAGGAAGTTATTGCATGACACTCTTTCCGGGTCGCAGGTTTCAACGGTAAGCGATGTCATATCATTTTTCATTTTTCATTCTACTAAGCAATCCCTTCCCGTACTCGAGGATAAGAACAACAAGATAAAACCAGGTGGACAGGTGAGTGCCAGACAGCGAAGCACAGTGATCTTCATTCTATATCCTTCATTGCTGAATTGGTATTTGCATAGGATGCAAACAAGAGGACTGCTAACTCGCAGCTTAGCGCACCGGTAAGTCTATCTTATTTCAACTTCTCTCGTTCCCCCCCTTATTTATGGTTGTAAGGTGCGATCACTAGCTTTGGAACCCCGTGTACCAGGTATGTGTGAGCGTCGATGCACTGTAGGCTCACTTCCGGTGCTCTCCTGTAGCAACTATTCGTTTCCTTCTTCACTTCGAGTCGATCGCTAATGTGTGCATATGAATAGGACATCACAGTCACAAAGAACGGAAAGAGGAAGTCGCCACCAGACACCGACTCTCAGGTTAATGTGGTAATTCTTCTACCTTCACGTGCAATGAATTCCTTCATTTCATGTTTACTTAATTTGAACCATCTCAATAGGCTAATAAGACTGTCAAGATCAATAAGTCATTGTTGATTGACATGGACACACAGGCCGGTGCCACAGTAAGTGTCAATTCTATGGTAATTGGCATTCAAGTTCGTATCTGATCAGGCGGAAAGGACTTGAGTAAGAAGAGGAACCCCTCTGATATTCCTTATCGGCCTGAGGCCGACACGACGGTAAGTGCTTCTTTTCGATCTGCTCACTTGCCATGGATAACAGCTTTCTGACGTGTTGCAGCCGGAGATTGGATCCGCTACCTTTAATCGCAAGAGGCAGTTGCTGGTGGCTGATAATGAAGTAAGTGAGAGTCGATTGATACACTCTAAACGTGAGCATTCACCTTCTTTTCTTAATAGTCTGGTGGTCGAAAGATGTCGTTAGCACCTCGAGCACCGTCGCTTGCAATGACGAGAGCGTCCCGCACCCCCGGACCCAAAGTGATAGTGACTGGGGCTTATCAAGGTCATCGCAAAGTCTCTCGGACTACTAGCTCAGTTTGTCGAATCAAATTCATTTCTATGACATATTTTGCTGATGTACGTATATGCAGACATCAGTGGGACTTGAGGACAAGGATCGAAATGAAGGAAGGGAAGGATCTCGCGTGCCAGGCAGGAAAAGGGCGACGAACCAGTGTCTCCCTCCCGGTACTCAGGCAGGATGGACTCATATTCTATTACCTTCACTATTTCGCGCAGTTGGAAAGTCCGTCACACCATGGCAAACCCCGGACAATAAGCTCATCAGCTCATTGTGGGGGAAAGTGTTTGATTCTGTGGAACTCATTTACGAAACTCAGTTCGCCGATATCTGTTCTCTAGTTGAGTCATTTTTACTTATTCTCAAATCACTTTACCAAATTGAGATGCAATCCTCGTATTTCAGGCGGCCCAGAGATGCTCTGATAGCTGGCGCAAGAAGCTGTTTGAGAAAGCTGAGCAATCAGTTGCTAGTTTTATCAGCGGCGAACAATCAAAGTCAATGCAAAACGAAGCAATTGTGAAGATGTTGCAGACGCTAGTTGACAAGAAGAAAGCCGAACCGTTTCTATGGGAAAGCTGGTATAGTATGGAGAGGGTAAGTAAAAGAGTATTTATTGTTGCATTTTGTGTCCATGCATTGACCCTAAATGTACAGAAGCAAGGACTGTTCTGCTCTGACCTTGTGGTCTCAGTGTTGTCCGTACACATTGTCTTGGCCATGGGTCGGCATAAAATACTGGACAGAAACACCATAGGAAAGCCTATCGGTGCCCTCGCCCTTGCGGCAACAGCGGTATCTACTTTTTTCAGCACTTATATTGTCCTTATTCGCTGATCTTCCCATGGATAGGTCAAGGTTGCCATTGATAAACAGGTGGCTCGGTTGCAAAATATCAAAGAAGAACTTGGCGGCGCTGAGTGGTATTTCACTAGCGCTCTGTGGCAGCCTCATACGGACGACTATGTTAACTTGTTGTCAAATCCCTCTTTCTTCACTGAATCAAACTGGGAAAAGGTTCGATCCCGCCTCCTAGCTTACGATGCCAGTACAGATATCGATACGAGAAAGAACACCGAACTTGTTGGATCGGGTATCACTGGCAGGGACTTTTCCTTGTATTTTGACGTTGTAGATGCAGATTCGACCTGCGAGAAAGCGTATGACGAAGGCGCTGATAATTGGGAAGACGGAACCGACGGAACCGACGATAAGGGCGAAGAGCGTGAGGGGGCTGAGTATAGAGGCGAGGTGGAAGGTGATGCAGAGGACGAGCATGCTAATGCTGAGGGTGACGACAACCTGAGCGAGAGCGGGGACGAGGGTGTTGACAAGATTGAGGGCGAGGGCGAGGGCGAGGGCGAGGGCAAGGGCAAGGGCAAGGGCAAGGGCAAGGGCAAGGGCGAGGGCGAGGACGAGGACGAGGACGAGGATTTAGGTGGAGATGGTGATCATGAGGAGGACGACGCTTCAAAATGGGATTCGGCTACGGACTGCGTAGACTTCTAAGGGCAAATCAATCACTGGTGAGCCTCTTCTTTTCGTTTCTGTCCGTGCGCTCAATATTATATTACCATCGACTTGCAGAGCAGCCTTCGTTTCTACTGGTACGCCAAAGAACATGCAGAATTGAAGGCACGGCAGCGAAATGTGGCCTGCCACTGCCTGTCACGGCAGAGGTTCGGGATAATGTCGTGGCGGATCCCATGATAGCGACTGCTATGCTTAGTCTTGTGTAAATGACTGATGTACTTGAACGCTGAGGCACTGATAGCTACATAATGTTGTCTTATATATTTCTGATGCAATGAAATACTTGGATCGTTCTTATGCACTTAGACTCTTGAGCACTGCAATTCGTCTTACAACACTTGTCTACTGCTGTAATTAAAGGATGATACACTGGAGCACTGGGGTGCTGAATGCCTGAAACACTTAGAGCACTGATTCAGCCATCTTTCCTTATTTAAGCCAGCCCACACTTATTTCAGCCAACTTGTCCTGAATAATGGGAGGACATGCATGAATAAGTAAAGCTTGCCTTATTTAAGACTTCAGTCTCTCAGGACATTTAAGTAACACTTAAGTCACTTTCAGCAGAAAGTAGTTTCCCTGATGCAAACAAAACACAACACTGGCAAGGGTAAACACGACTGTTTCGCATGTGTTTCCATTAGATCCCTCGTCTCACAAGTACTTTAACTCTTCTTCAAAGTAATGTCCCGTGGTAACCAGCAACCTCCGTACATTGGCTCTCAAACTTATAACAAGGCAAATTCTGCTTATGTTTCCTTTCCATCGAAGGCCGATGCCATGATTGCAAGTCTTCAGCTGTTCCACGACGTCCCCTGCCACATCATGGATCTCATCTTATCCACGATGTCTCATCCGGACTTTGACCCCAAACAGGTGAAGCTGTGCAGCTCGATAGATGTGATCGACGTTTTGGAGGAGAGCTGGATGAAGGACAGGGTGGCAATCGTGCACAAAAGGCCTCTAGGTCGTGATGGTCATACAGAGCAGGCTGGCTTCCCCCTGTTCGTTTTGGAAGAGGTTCTGGAGATTATCCATTCCCGATGAATGGCAAAGATCAAGTCTACGTTTGAAGATCTACATTATATGCAGTTGGTGTATGAATATAACCGCTACAGTGAAGAGGAATGGTCTTTAAGGAAAATGTGCCTCGTTCATCGATCCTGGACAATCCCTTCTCAGAAAGCACTTGGTCGAATCCTCTTCATCAATGAACCCGCATATGGAAGCAGATTACTCTATGCCCCGTCCACCGCATGGAAATCAATCTTCGGTCCTTGGACGACCGTCGTTGCTTTTCAAATGTACTGCCGCTTAGACGATCAGGGAGAATACTATGAATATTACTTTCTGGATGATTTCGAGGAGGACTATCGCGAGTGGTTTGAGAACGTACACCGCATTCTTGTCAGTTTCACGAATCTCAAAAGTATCTGGATGCAAAGCTATGCCTCATTCTTCACCAAGTGGGCTAATCACACGATAGGGAAAATGGTTCTACGAAACACGCATTTAAGGGATATTACCCTACACGCGCCGGATTACGCAGCCCCATTTATTCTCGATTCTCTGGCAGAAACCTCCGGGAATTTAAAGCATCTCAAGACTCTGGATTTAGAAGGCGCGAGGTTCTCTAACGCAACCCAAGGAAAGCCGTTACGAGGAACGGATTTCATGAGCTTGACCAGCTTGATCATAAAATGTGTATTTTCTTCACACGAAACCGAGTTGGAAACACTGCGTAGACTATCTACGCTCTCGAAACCGTACCTGGAATCATTGCATATCGTCTGTAGCCACCTTCGAGACCCTGACTTCGAAGAAACTACAACGCGATTGTTTCCTCCCGCTCAATGCGCCACTGCCTTCGGACGGCTCCACTCACTACGAATCGAAGGCGGTCATGACACAAAGCAATGGTTGGAATGGATTGGCCCAAACTGCTCTTCGCTCAAAGTCTTCACTCTCGATACAAAGGTGCTCCTGAGCCCTATTATTCTACCCCTCATACCCACGACTATTTGGAGCTTCATTTTACGGGTCTCGAATGTAGTATGGTGAAAGGTCGAAGAACTTTATGCTTTGATGAAGTGTATCCTGGAGATATTTTCCTCCGGTTACTTTTCCGAACTGAAATCATTTTCATTAACTACTCCGGGGCGATACTCTGAATACACCGTGGACATTGAGCGTGACGAAGCACGCAAACAGGAGGTAGAGAAGCTGCGTAACCAAATTCATGAACTCGAGCAATCGATGAAATGTCTTTGTCAAATTGCTGGGATAGATTGCTCCCTCGATATATAAGGCCAGATTTCATGTATGTTTGTAATATCACTTGGTTTTGGTTAAGATACACCTTGAATTCCGACACTGATTCCCATGGGAGTGATGCGCTCCTGTAGGATGCGAGGCTGTGGGACTAGTGGTATGGTACATAGTTGCTCGGAGGTCGGTCCGAATGAAGTTGATTCCACCAAATTCGCAATGTTTTATCACAGACTAAGAATTACGGAGATACGTGGAAACTATGAAGGTGTGTAGGTTAATGGAGTTAATGAGCAAATCATTATTCGTGCTTCCTTTTCACCAGTCTCGCAGGGGGATTGACCAATTGGACATGGTATATTGTCCGTGAGAGGTGAATTCCTTCCAGCGTGGCACGCCTGAGAGACCAAAATGCGCATCATATACACGTAAATGCGTTGAAGCATGAGATACGGTAAATACTTTGATAAGAGAAATCACTCACAGGACCGAACACACCGAGCTAACTAGCCCTAACGTGGATTCTGACATTCTTGACAACATCCTTGGATGCTGAGTGATGCTATTCATCACGAGATTGTTCATGATCTTTCAAAACATCGTTAGAGTCATTCAGTATACTAGTAAATTGGGGAAGACAGACGAGTGATTGCACGGATAGGATAATGAGCAGCAGTGCGAAGACCTCGGCACCGGGGTACGAAAAGTCCATTAGTTTGCCTGGAAGCTACAGACTCCGTACCACCCCGGGCCACACTTCTAATGCCAAATAGTTCCTAACCCGGCATATTAGTGCCAGTATCAAGCCCACGGACGGATGCTTCTAGCCCACAACGTTAATTGGCGTCTTGATAAATGGAAAAGTTAATGCAAAGGTTGAACAGTTCAGCCAATTGAGAGTGTTGCCATTTTCTCCAAACTAAAGCATTTGTCTTCTAATCGGAGATAAGCAAAATGTCCTATAGCATGATGGAATTAAAGGAGAAAGCAGGTGGAATCAAGACTCAGACGACGATTACGTGCTCCCGAAATATATGTATTGGATTTTTGAGACGAATGAGAGGCTAATGCCAGGTGAGTCTCGCAAACAGGATAGATAGGCCACCGGAGCGAGTTCCGCGAAGCACCTCTCTTAATCATGTTCACTCGAGACTCCGCCCACGAAGTAGCGCTGGAGGCACAGATGAGCTATCAGCAGCATAAGGACAGGAACAGGAGCTCACCTATGTGAAAACGAGAGAAGGTGGCTAAACACTCAATATGGACTGAAGCGGAGCCCGTTTGATGTGCGCAAGTTTCAATGCCGTGTAGCGCTGGAAGGGTGAGATCTGAGTGAGATCTAGAAGGACGAATAGGAGATAGCCTAAGGGGATATTGGAGTCAATGGAAATGTCTCGTTTTGATGGACTGCTAGGTATGGGTAGATCCTCAAGTCGTCCAGTAAGCTAGAGACGAGGTAACTTGACGGCCTGATTAATTACAATGAGTTATCGTAAACAGGGCTGACACACAGACGCTGGCGGACTCGGGTGCGAGGGCGCAAGATATGCAGATACGTACCTAGCCTAGGCGAGGCGAACAATGTCCCAAGTATGGTGTTCGGCGCCGAGGAGTTGTCGGAAGCTTCGCGTTGAAAGATCTATGTAGACGCAATCCAGCGCGAAAGGCAACAAGGCACTCTTCGTACAAGCACCCAAAGCGGGCGGACATTCATCTCCGATGAGCGGCGCGCCAAGGCTAACGCAGACTTGACAGCGGGCGCGCAAGGGAAGGATAGAGTATAAAAGGCGAGGGAGATAAGCCCAGTGGCTGACCTCGGTAAGGTCAATAGCTTGTACGTGGGTAACAAGTAATCGTCCGCGGCCTCTATGTGGTAGCACAAATAGTTCGAAATGATTCAGCGAGGATGCGTCAGCCTGAGCATTCATCTGCGAGCTGCTTATTGTTACTGCCTGAGGCGTGCAAGTCGAAACTCATCAAAGGAGTGGAGGCAAGTCTAGCTTACTAGTTTGGTGGAAACTTCAACGGAACGACGGGATCTGAGTGAGAGAAAGCGAAGATGTAAGAGGGTGTCGACAAGATTGACGAAAGCTTGAGATAGGTAGTCAATCGAAGTATTATTACAGGACTTACTGATGGCAGCGCTCGGGTATCGGCCAAAGAGAAACGTGCGTTCACAAAATGATGAGATGATTAGTCGTCAGAATGCCTGATTTGTAGATTAGACGAGAGACCAGAAGTTTAAGCGACGATTGCCTCTACTTGGCGTCCTGTCTTGATGTTCCGGAAGCAAAGAGGAAGAGGAAGAGGCTTTGCCGAACGCTCGCGTCTCGTAGCGTGGGAACCCGAACTTCAACACAACATCATTAGCTTGACGTCATGCTCAACCTGAGGCCGCAAGAACGACAAGTGTTGTCCACCTGGAACGATTATTGATGTATTCGTGACGAAAGAATATACGGATGCTCTCATACCTTACATATCAATCGACAGCACCCACAGAAAGGTACAGCGATGTCGGAGGCCTTCCGGAAACTTCTCACTTCTCGAGCTTAACACATCGTATCGTCCCTTCGAGTTGATGAGTCGTGCCGGACGGTGAGGCTGACCGAAGAGCGGGGGTTCGAGACCATGAACCTTTGTTTGTACCCTGAAACTGATTTTGAATCTGTTACTAAAATGCTGGATGGCTTGCTCGCGCTCGAGAGTCAAAATTGAAGAACAACTCTTCGACACTCGATCCGGCAAAGTACGGAATCGTCAGAGTGTTAGCTGCACAGAAGTAATCCACTGACATAGGTGCAGTTAGTTGCATGACTTTATGGCTCAGAATTACGGCATACGACCGTACGTACCGTATACATTTGAGTCTTCTACTCAACTATCAAACGTGTGCGTACGCCATATTCTGCTGAAAAAACTAGTAGATCCCGCACATTAGTAGTGCAATCTCTTCTAAAAACATGGTTATTAGTACTTCCCGGGCCGATTAGGTGAAAGAGTTTTATTCTTTGCTCTATGCCTGTATCACGAACTAAACTGGAGGCCGAGTCAGCGAGTTTTAAACTTGGGCACGCGCAGAGAGTCTGGTTCTCTGTGGAGCATGCGATTCCAGACTGCAGTGACAGGGGCTGAGGCTTACTCGCATAGCAATAGCCTAAGGCAATGTGTAGGCCTAGCTATATCGCAGTCCCGCCCTGCTGTCATCCCACGTCCTCGTCTCTCCATTCCATCCATGCTCATGACCGTGTCAGATCTGTCGTCCATTAGCCTTATGCCAACCTGTATCTATATGTGTGTATATCGACGGGTGTGCGCAATCTTGTAGTGTGCGCATCGGAGTCGATGATGGCCGCCGCCGTCGCTGGGCCGCGAGCCTGATGAAGGGAAACTGCAGCCTGAACCAGACGCTTTCAGGCTACCCCGTCTACAGCGCTCATATCGAAACAGAATACGCCACTGTGTCATAATTACATAGCTTGAACCTAGCTAATGCTTCGAATATTTGAGGTCCGGTAGGACGCACCGCAATAGTGGAAGACGACATACTTAAGTCTTGCGGAACATTTAACATTTAGACGAGATAAAACTTATGATATTGGATAGATGTCTTTCTCCCTTCTGTCCGGGCCAACCTTTTATGAGTACGAGCGAAGAGAAAAGAAGAAGGAAGAAAGAAAGATTAAATAATTTCAAATTTTCTGGTTGTTTCAATTTAGAGCGTGGGAACCCGGCCCCACGTATTCAAGCAACTTGAACGTCTCTCGTTCAATACATTGTAAAATGTGACTGCTGTCCTTACCTATATTCTGCCGAATTTCATTTGGTCCACAAAGCTGTACTATCAGAACTTGAAAGCGCCGACGCCGAAACTCAACTGCCAGTGAATGATTGCGAAACCAAACAAAGCACAACAATAACTTGAAGGCTTCATCACGAGCGTCTCACATTGCAAAGCCAAATAACTTTCATCTCATCTCGCAAATACCACATTCAAAGCTACTCTTCTGCGAAAATGTCCTTGGGCATCCAACAACCGTTCGTCGACTCACGAGTATTCAACAAGGCAAATGCGGCTTATGTTTTGTTCCCATCACAGACCGACGCCATGATTGCAAGCCTTCAGCTGTTTCACGACGTCCCGTGCCGCGTAATGGACCTCATCTTCTCCGTGATAACTCATCCAGAGTTTGTCGCTTCACATGCTACACTGCGCAGCTCAATGGACGTGATTGATATTGTGGAGGAGAGTCGAATGAAGGATAGGATGGCCATCGTGCACAAAAGGTCTCTGGGTCATGACGGTCATACGGGTCAGACAGGCTTCCCTCAATTCATTCTTGACGAGGTCCTGGACATTCTCCATGCCGATCGGATGGCGAAAATCAAGTACACGTTCAAAGATATGTACTTTAAGGAGTTGGTGTATGATTCAAGCAACATTGAAGAGGACCGGATCTTAAAGCAAATGAGCCTTGTCCACCGATCCTGGACGTTTCCTTCTCAGAAAGCACTTGGCCGGATTCTGTTTATCAATAGACCGGCAGAAGAGATGTCCAGAGTAATCTCTCCACCACGTAAATCGATCTTCGGGCCTTGGTCAACCATTGTCGCTTTCCATATGTACTGCTGCCTAGACGACCGGGCAGAATATGATGAATATCACTTCCTGGACAATTTCCGAGAGGAGTACCGCCAGTGGTTCGAAAACGTGCACCGCATTCTTGTCAGTTTCACGAATCTCAGACGCGTATGGATGCAAAGCTACGGCTCAGTCTTTACCGAGTGGGCTAATTTCACGATAAGGGAGTTGGTTCGCCGGAACACATATTTGAAGGACATTACGCTACATGCGGAAAGCGATGTAAAACCATTTATTCTCGATCCTCTGGCAGAGGCCTCCGAACAATTAAAACATCTAAAGACATTGGATATAGATGGGGCAAGATTCTCTGATGATAACCAAGGAAAGCTGATGGAAGGAACAGATTTCGTTAATGTGACCAGCCTGGTCATTAAACGTGTCTTTTCGTCAATCACATCAGATTTGCAAACACTGCGAATAATATCCACCCTTTCCAAACCTTTCCTGGAATCATTACACATTATAGATGACAGCAACCCAGAGTCCCCAGACTCTGACTTCGAAGAGATTGCATCACAATTCTTTCCGCCCGCCCAGTGTGCCCTTTCCTTTTATCAGCTCCGCTCACTGCGCATAGAAGGCAGTTGCAGAGCTGATCATTGGCTGGAATGGATCGGTCCGTACTGCTCTAGCCTCAAAGAAATCACTCTCGATGCGGATATCAACTATGTCAACAACGCTATATCCCTAATACCCGTGACTATTCGGAGCCTTAACGTTCGAATCACGCATGTGAGATGGTCGGAGGTCGAGGAAGTTACCGCGTGGACGAATTACATCCTGAGCATATTTTCCGCTGGTCACTTTTCTGAACTGAAGTCATTTTCATTATGTGTTCTGTGGTTTAAATTTGACGAAGGAGGAAAGCTGAAGGTACAGAATCTACCAAACCAGATCCGAGAATTTGAGGAATCGATGAAGTATCTTTGTCAAAATGCTGGGGTAGAGTATTTCCTTGATCTATAGGTTCAAAGTTTACATATGTACCTACATTCAATTCCGATTTTGTCAAACACCGATCCGCGACAGTTTGTACATGTGGACTAAATTATACTCCGATACTCATTCACTTCTTTTTCTAATCTACTGAAGGCATAAATGCTCCATGGCCCGGAAAATGAACTCAATAGCAATATTTATCTTACTATCTCAGTAAATAAATGAAAATGACAGAGACATACTGGTAGACAGCAGGTGCTCTCCCATCGGGTGACGGACTCATTTCTATTGGAACCGGTTCTATGACATATTAAGCTAATGACGGACTCGGGTAGTCGTGATGGTAGAGCCTTTACAGCTGCACATCTATATGACGGACACAGATGCAAGAGAGATCTGGGAGGGAGAGTCAGGTGAGGACGGGTCGGACTCGGTATTGATTGTAGTTCTATGTAAATAAAATCCCGGGCCTAGGGTTAATGCTCATGGACCAGATATCCGTGAAAATCGATCCCGCACAACCACGCAAGTATCACATTCAAGATTGCATTTTATGACTATACTATCCTGCGCAGATTTAAATAAGAGAAGTTAAATAAGATGCAGATATTGTTGAGGATACTAGTTTGTTGTGCAATTTGTGCGACTCACATAGATTAGGAAAGCTGACATGCTCTATTTGTATATATTCGGAGTAGATTATATCTCGTAACAGAGTCTTTCTTGCCTCCTACGTTCATGAGGTATTAGGCCCCGATTCTTTATAGATAGTATGGTCGACGGACTTGGGGTACACGACGGTGACAGAGTTTCTACTAGTAGTAATCATTCAGGACCCAAACACTGGCACTGGCAGCCTGAGCCTGAGCCTGAGTGGCCCCAGTATCAGTGACTCACTCCAAGTTCAAGCGGCCTGACGAAAAGGCCGCCTACAAGTGCCGCCGCTGCCGCATGCAGCCGCCTACAAGTATCGCCGCTGCCGCATGCAAGACTGCAGACACTGAACCAATGATAAATAAGATAAAATATTGTAGAAATTAATGAAGTCATTGCATGTGCCACAGCTGTCAAAACTGCCGCATGCAGTGCCGCCTACCTGTCAAAACTGCCGCCTACTATCATATGACTACCTTTGCAAATTTTTGCAGATTTCTGCTCTCATATTTTAACCACTCTCTCTTACCTCTTCATTTTTTAACATTCTATACTATAGCATCTGAACTATCGAATAGTAATTTTTTTGTATTTATTAAAAAATGTGCTGAAATATCAGACCTTGGGCAAAATGGCAAGTCAAAAATGATCCTACTTGCAAAATGTAAGTCACAAAAGTCACACACTGCCGTGAAACTCCGAAAGGACAACAAATGAGGAAATTTTCAGACTCCGACGAGATGTAACGCAAAAAGGTCACCGAAAGAGCTTCAGACAGCATACATGTTGCCTCCAGCATTACACAGACTACAGAAGTCTCTCGGATGGCTATAAGTAGGACAGTAACATAAATTTAACAGCAATTCCGCCTTTATTTTTTGAGTAACTTGCCCTTGAAAATTCAAAATGAAGATACAAACATTTGCAGAAAGCAGATTAGAGTAGTTATTGCCCTTTTGCATTGTTTTGAACATTGTTATTGCAAATTAAAATATATAGCATGGTTATATGCATATGAAACTATATACACAAATATTTTGAAGGCTATAGATGCTGTTGTAAATTGTTGAGGCTCAATTTACAACTGGGTGTCAATTTGCAAAGGTAGTCACACGATACTAGTACCTGTCAAAAATGCCGCATGCAAACCCTGACACAGCCACTGAAGTGCCGCATACACTGCCGCATACGGGCTTGAAGACTGCGGTCAAGCCGCATGCAGAGCTGCACTGGGGTCCATCAGAGATACATCAGGGAAACTACTTTCTGCTGAAAGTGACTTAAGTGTTACTTAAACGTCCTGAGAGACTGAAGTCTTAAATAAGGCAAGCTTTACTTATTCATGCATGTCCTCCCATTATTCAGGACAAGTTGGCTGAAATAAGTGTGGGCTGGCTTAAATAAGGAAAGATGGCTGAATCAGTGCTCTAAGTGTTTCAGGCATTCAGCACCCCAGTGCTCCAGTGTATCATCCTTTAATTACAGCAGTAGACAAGTGTTGTAAGACGAATTGCAGTGCTCAAGAGTCTAAGTGCATAAGAACGATCCAAGTATTTCATTGCATCAGAAATATATAAGACAACATTATGTAGCTATCAGTGCCTCAGCGTTCAAGTACATCAGTCATTTACACAAGACTAAGCATAGCAGTCGCTATCATGGGATCCGCCACGACATTATCCCGAACCTCTGCCGTGACAGGCAGTGGCAGGCCACATTTCGCTGCCGTGCCTTCAATTCTGCATGTTCTTTGGCGTACCAGTAGAAACGAAGGCTGCTCTGCAAGTCGATGGTAATATAATATTGAGCGCACGGACAGAAACGAAAAGAAGAGGCTCACCAGTGATTGATTTGCCCTTAGAAGTCTACGCAGTCCGTAGCCGAATCCCATTTTGAAGCGTCGTCCTCCTCATGATCACCATCTCCACCTAAATCCTCGTCCTCGTCCTCGTCCTCGTCCTCGCCCTCGCCCTCGCCCTCGCTCTCGCCCTCGCCCTCGCCCTCAATCTTGTCAACACCCTCGTCCCCGCTCTCGCTCAGGTTGTCGTCACCCTCAGCATTAGCATGCTCGTCCTCTGCATCACCTTCCACCTCGCCTCTATACTCAGCCCCCTCACGCTCTTCGCCCTTATCGTCGGTTCCGTCGGTTCCGTCTTCCCAATTATCAGCGCCTTCGTCATACGCTTTCTCGCAGGTCGAATCTGCATCTACAACGTCAAAATACAAGGAAAAGTCCCTGCCAGTGATACCCAATCCAACAAGTTCGGTGTTCTTTCTCGTATCGATATCTGTACTGGCATCGTAAGCTAGGAGGCGGGATCGAACCTTTTCCCAGTTTGATTCAGTGAAGAAAGAGGGATTCGACAACAAGTTAACATAGTCGTCCGTATGAGGCTGCCACAGAGCGCTAGTGAAATACCACTCAGCGCCGCCAAGTTCTTCTTTGATATTTTGCAACCGAGCCACCTGTTTATCAATGGCAACCTTGACCTATCCATGGGAAGATCAGCGAATAAGGACAATATAAGTGCTGAAAAAAGTAGATACCGCTGTTGCCGCAAGGGCGAGGGCACCGATAGGCTTTCCTATGGTGTTTCTGTCCAGTATTTTATGCCGACCCATGGCCAAGACAATGTGTACGGACAACACTGAGACCACAAGGTCAGAGCAGAACAGTCCTTGCTTCTGTACATTTAGGGTCAATGCATGGACACAAAATGCAACAATAAATACTCTTTTACTTACCCTCTCCATACTATACCAGCTTTCCCATAGAAACGGTTCGGCTTTCTTCTTGTCAACTAGCGTCTGCAACATCTTCACAATTGCTTCGTTTTGCATTGACTTTGATTGTTCGCCGCTGATAAAACTAGCAACTGATTGCTCAGCTTTCTCAAACAGCTTCTTGCGCCAGCTATCAGAGCATCTCTGGGCCGCCTGAAATACGAGGATTGCATCTCAATTTGGTAAAGTGATTTGAGAATAAGTAAAAATGACTCAACTAGAGAACAGATATCGGCGAACTGAGTTTCGTAAATGAGTTCCACAGAATCAAACACTTTCCCCCACAATGAGCTGATGAGCTTATTGTCCGGGGTTTGCCATGGTGTGACGGACTTTCCAACTGCGCGAAATAGTGAAGGTAATAGAATATGAGTCCATCCTGCCTGAGTACCGGGAGGGAGACACTGGTTCGTCGCCCTTTTCCTGCCTGGCACGCGAGATCCTTCCCTTCCTTCATTTCGATCCTTGTCCTCAAGTCCCACTGATGTCTGCATATACGTACATCAGCAAAATATGTCATAGAAATGAATTTGATTCGACAAACTGAGCTAGTAGTCCGAGAGACTTTGCGATGACCTTGATAAGCCCCAGTCACTATCACTTTGGGTCCGGGGGTGCGGGACGCTCTCGTCATTGCAAGCGACGGTGCTCGAGGTGCTAACGACATCTTTCGACCACCAGACTATTAAGAAAAGAAGGTGAATGCTCACGTTTAGAGTGTATCAATCGACTCTCACTTACTTCATTATCAGCCACCAGCAACTGCCTCTTGCGATTAAAGGTAGCGGATCCAATCTCCGGCTGCAACACGTCAGAAAGCTGTTATCCATGGCAAGTGAGCAGATCGAAAAGAAGCACTTACCGTCGTGTCGGCCTCAGGCCGATAAGGAATATCAGAGGGGTTCCTCTTCTTACTCAAGTCCTTTCCGCCTGATCAGATACGAACTTGAATGCCAATTACCATAGAATTGACACTTACTGTGGCACCGGCCTGTGTGTCCATGTCAATCAACAATGACTTATTGATCTTGACAGTCTTATTAGCCTATTGAGATGGTTCAAATTAAGTAAACATGAAATGAAGGAATTCATTGCACGTTGTAACACCTGGACTGCGTCCAGTGTTCGTACGACGCCCGCCGGACACAGCAGAGGCATCCGGGCGGAATCCGGGTGCATACACCGGACACCGGACGAGCAGAAAGGCTCCCGGCCGACACTCGAAGCCAAATAGCGAAGGGAAAACTGTACCTGAGCACAAGCAATAGAGAATACAAGGCACAGAGCTCACCGGCGATCACACAACGGACAATGTGATGGGTGGACGAGCAAACGAGCTTGCGGGATATGCGTCCGGCCGGACACTTAGAGTGTGGCGACGTGCGCGAGTGGCGTGGGAAACGGGTTGCCAATTGAGGGACGGGAACAAAGACAACGGTTCCGGGGTAGTTTGCGTGGCCGGAGTAGCCGGTTCACACGCGGTATTAACTTGTGTTAGTCGCGTCATGTAGACCGTGTGAAAATTAACTTACCTTTCCCCAACCACCACCTGCGAGAGCGAGAGCGAGGACGAGTCTGACGTCTGCGCTGTTGCGCGTGCTTTAAGACTCGTTTCTTCTGGTTTCCTTCTGTTTCTTGTCCTCGGGCTTCGACTACGGCGGCGCGCGACATTCTTACGGGCGCGCAAGGCTTTTACGGACGTGCAAGAGTCCCTTTTTGTTTCTTGTCTTCGGACTTCTCGCGAGCGACGATTGCGGCGCGCACGCAGAAGACATACTACGGACGGTTGGCTGGAGTCCGTGCATAGGCGCGTGCTACTGGTCAGCTTAGTTCTTTCGACGGAACGAAGACTTCGGGCCGCGACGGCCATCGATTCTCTCGAGCGACGCGCGCGAAGACTCTGTCTTACGGACGGTTGGGCCGTTAGTTGGATTTCATTAGTTTTCCTTCGTTGTTTCTCTTCTTCTTTCCGTCTCTCTTTCAGTAGTCTTTCTTCTTGGGTTTTAGCTACACTCCACCCCCTGAGTACCTACCTAGTTTACATCTGGTGACCACCGCAGGGCAGGGAAAGTTTGTGTAGCCCCCAAAAATATTTTATTTGTCGCCCTTTTTTTTGGGGGCCTAGTAGTACAAATTTTAGTTATAAAGAAAGATAATTAGTAGCATTTTTTGGCCAGCCAAAGAACGGCAGAAAGAGGTTCGAATTTTTGTCTGAAGGACTGAAAGAGAAAGAGAAAAAAAAAATGGATTGGATGAATGCAGGACAACTTCGAGACTATTTTGTCAAGAAGTCTGTGGAGGAGTTGCGAGAGGAAGCAATGAGCACAAGGAATGATGTTGATGGGTTTGTGTTCGAGTTTGGGATGGATGCCCCTATGGTCTTGGATTTAGGGGGGAATAGGGGGCGGAAAAGGATCGAGGAAATGGGGAAGGAAGAGCTGGTGTACGAAGTGGTTGTTTCTTTGATGCGCATACGGGTGTGCTCAAAGAAGATACGAGAGGGGGATCCAGAATATCTGGCGTGGGCTCAGTATAAGCGGAAGGAAGTCCGGAATCCGAGTGTCTCTCCTCAAGAAGCGCAAGTACCGGAGACGGCGCAGGCGGTCGTACGGGAGACGACTGCGAAGAAACCGGCAGACTCTCCTCAAGAAGCGCATGTACCGGTGATGTCACAGCTGGTACGGGAGACACCTGCGAAACCAGTAGTCTCTCCTCAAGAAGCGCAAGTACCGGAGACGGCGCAGGCGGTCGTACGGGAAGCGACTGCAAAGAGACCGGCGGACTCTCCTCAAGAAGCGCAAGCACTGGTGATGGCGCTGCTGGTCGCACGGGAGATGACTGCGCGGAAACTGGCAGAATCTCCTCAAGAAGCGCAAGCACCCGTAACGGCGCTGCCAATCGTACGGGGGACATCTGCAAAGAAACCTGTAGGCCCTCCTCAAGAAGCGCAAGCACCAGTGACGGCGCAGCCAAGCATACGGGGGACATCTCTGAAGCATCCGGTAGACCCTCCTCAAGAAGCGCAAGTCCTGAGGATAGCGGCGGCGGCACATAGAGCAGGCACGAGTCGCATTGGACTCGGGTGCTTCTACTGTTGGCGGCAGGGCCACCGGAAGCAGGACTGCTGGGAGCTGCGCGCGGACATCGAGCGCGGGTTGTGCAAGCTGGGTGCGGGGTACCGGGTGGTCCGGCTGGACGGTTCGGAACTACCATACATGTGGGGCAAGAGTCTGTGCGAGCGCGCGAGATCGCAAGGCAGACGCTTTGCGCATGGTGAACATCATCGAGCTGAACAGTTGCATGGGGCTGAGATAGTGTCCGTGTGGACTACTGTAGGCCGACAGAGCGCACCAGAAGCAAAGTCGAGCAGAGCACCGGTTCAGAGCAATACGGACAGGCTAGCAGCGAAAGGGGCCAAGGCATGCGAGAAGGAAATCGGTGTTCGACTTCGCGCACCCGTCTTGACGGCCAAAGGACATGTGGACGAAGCAGAGACACGTTCGACAGGCGCGCCGGCCAATGTCCAGAGCATTACGGGCGAGAAAGAGGAAGAGAAAGGAGATTCCGAGCTGCAAGCGCTGCGCCTTCGCGTACGGACGCTGGAAGAGACCGTCGACCAGCTGCGAAGAGAGCTAGCAGAGCAGAATCGACGAGGAGCCGGAGTGGTCAGTGTACCCAAGCAGGAAGAGGACAATGAAGAGTCTGGGTCTGATACGGCGACCGTAACCTCGAGCAGCGAGGGTAAGGCGCGCATTGATACGGAGGTCGAACGAGAAGCTGAGAAGAGAAGGCAGTCGACGACCAATGTTGACCGAACCGAGAGCGCACAAGCATACGGGCGAGCAGATTCAGCAGCAGCAACAGTCCTGGCAGTCGTGCAAGAAGCTGAGAAGAGAAGGCAGCCGGATACAAAGAGTGTGCGAGACGCGAGCGCACAAGCATACGGACGACCAGACTCAGCAGCAGCAACAGACAAGGGTCTCGGGGAACAGAAGCACGGCTGGCGACCATCGTTTTTCTTTGAGAACAAGGGCACGGCGGCGTCTTAAGGGGCCGGAATTTTTTTAATCTTTATTTCTATATTTTAATCTCAATCTTAACTTTCACTGCGTTTCGAGCTAGTACACGCGTTTCACTGGTATTACGGATGGAAGCAATTCATTTTCTCTTTACTTCTTCTAACTGCATATTATTATTCGTATCATATTCACATTCATTGACAAGTTTCAAGTTTCTCGAAAAAAAAAAAAAAAAAAAAAAAAAAAAAAAAAAAAAAAAGAATCAGGATAACAGACAGACAGACAGAGCGGAGTACAGTAGACAGTAGATAGTAGCATGTAATACGGAGAGGAAGAGGAAGAGGAAGACATTCGGAGATCAGCGAGGGCGAGACGAGCGATGGCGCGGACGAGCGGCAACTACGCAAGCGCAAACACGGCAACTGCGCAGGCACGAGAACAAATACGGCGCGCGATCGAAGATGGCACGAAGAAAGGAGGAGGGACACGGGGCTAGAGGGAATGGAAGAGGAGTTAGGAGACAGAGACGGAAGGGGGAGACTCACGGACGACCATCGAAAAGACCGAAGTCCGGCCCAGAAATTTTCGCGATTTTCAATCACGAGCAAACACCCACAAGACCCAGTCAAGGACCACCACTACGCATAGCATGCACGACGGACAGCTAGTCGATTCAAGGACGCGCAAAGAAACCAAGCGAAACAGAGCATCTTACAGCGGACATGCGACTCCCCATCGAAGCCAAGCCAGCCAAGGCGGAGTGACCGGGAGGTCACTATTCAAAGTGGGGAGGAGGTGTAACACCTGGACTGCGTCCAGTGTTCGTACGACGCCCGCCGGACACAGCAGAGGCATCCGGACGGAATCCGGGTGCATACACCGGACACCGGACGAGCAGAAAGGCTCCCGGCCGACACTCGAAGCCAAATAGCGAAGGGAAAACTGTACCTGAGCACGAGCAATAGAGCATACAAGGCACAGAGCTCACCGGTGATCACACAACGGACAATGCGATGGGTGGACGAGCAAACGAGCGTGCAGACAAGGTCACGGACATGCGACCGGCCGGACACTTAGAGTGTGGCGACGTGCGCGAGTGGCGTGGGAAACGGGGTTGCCAATTGAGGGACGGGGACAAAGACAACGGTCCCGGGGTAGTTTGCGTGGCCGGAGTAGCCGGTTCACACGCGGTATTAACTTGTGTTAGTCGCGTCATGTAGACCGTGTGAAAATTAACTTACCTTTCCCCAACCACCACCTGCGAGAGCGAGAGCGAGGACGAGTCTGACGTCTGCGCTGTTGCGCGTGCTTTAAGACTCGTTTCTTCTGGTTTCCTTCTGTTTCTTGTCCTCGGGCTTCGACTACGGCGGCGCGCGACATTCTTACGGGCGCGCAAGGCTTTTACGGACGTGCAAGAGTCCCTTTTTGTTTCTTGTCTTCGGACTTCTCGCGAGCGACGATTGCGGCGCGCACGCAGAAGACATACTACGGACGGTTGGCTGGAGTCCGTGCATAGGCGCGTGCTACTGGTCAGCTTAGTTCTTTCGACGGAACGAAGACTTCGGGCCGCGACGGCCATCGATTCTCTCGAGCGACGCGCGCGAAGACTCTGTCTTACGGACGGTTGGGCCGTTAGTTGGATTTCATTAGTTTTCCTTCGTTGTTTCTCCTCTTCTTTCCGTCTCTCTTTCTATCATTCTTTCATTGGGTTATATAGCTACACTCCACCCCCTGAGTACCTATCTAGTTTACAACGTGAAGGTAGAAGAATTACCACATTAACCTGAGAGTCGGTGTCTGGTGGCGACTTCCTCTTTCCGTTCTTTGTGACTGTGATGTCCTATTCATATGCACACATTAGCGATCGACTCGAAGTGAAGAAGGAAACGAATAGTTGCTACAGGAGAGCACCGGAAGTGAGCCTACAGTGCATCGACGCTCACACATACCTGTACACGGGGTTCCAAAGCTAGTGATCGCACCTTACAACCATAAATAAGGGGGGGAACGAGAGAAGTTGAAATAAGATAGACTTACCGGTGCGCTAAGCTGCGAGTTAGCAGTCCTCTTGTTTGCATCCTATGCAAATACCAATTCAGCAATGAAGGATATAGAATGAAGATCACTGTGCTTCGCTGTCTGGCACTCACCTGTCCACCTGGTTTTATCTTGTTGTTCTTATCCTCGAGTACGGGAAGGGATTGCTTAGTAGAATGAAAAATGAAAAATGATATGACATCGCTTACCGTTGAAACCTGCGACCCGGAAAGAGTGTCATGCAATAACTTCCTTTTCTTCGAGTTGAGGTTGCTGCTACCTCCATCCTGTTCATGACACGGCAGTTGGCAGATAAATAATAACGAAGGGATATGAACAAACGGTCATGGAGTAACTGACGTGAATCGAACAGAAATAAGTCGTACTCACACAAGCTTGAGCCGGCCTTGTTAGCCTCTTCGGATTGCTTCCGCCCTATAAACAAGTTATTCAGACTGCATTTGCCATTCTAATTCTCCGTCAACTCACAACATTTGATTCCGAATCGACAAGATGTGCCTTCTGTTGCACACTGATTGTGCTATTTTTTACACCATGATAGCTTGTAAGGGTGATTGTTTCTCCTTCATCCTCCCAGGGACTTAAGTTTTCATCATCTGGCAATGAGATGGTGTGTCTGGTGTAGCTTTGCGTCAGCAAGGCTCATAATACAGTGGTAATAAGGACAAGAGCGTCAATATTGCAGGTGAAGGACTTCCAAGTCGGGTCTTGGCCCGGGAGCGTCACGGTCAACTTGAACCGCTGGCACCGTGACCGCTGTGACACTGGCAGCCTGAGTGGCAGGCTCATTAGTAATCTAGTACTACTACTAGTAGTCGGGATGATGTTTAATCGCACTCACCATTACATTGACTTGACAGTACAAGATACTGATTCAGACGCAATGCAAGATTCAAACTTCAAACTCACAAATTGATCCTTTCTGAGTCTATCCCTGCCACTGGCACCTCAAGACCTCCACCCTCTTCACCGATGAAAGTGGAATCATCTGTGTTGCGAAGCGCCCTGACAGGGCGTTTTGTCTTGTCGTTCCGCCTTGACGTAGCGGGCGAGTCTATTATGTCCGTTTCTTCACCAGAAAGACTCTCGTTCGGTCCTGCAGGAGCGTGAAAGAATGCGTCGCTGGGAGTGGCGGCAGACCTGGACATCTTTGCGGTCTGCACACGTGTGCGAAATGGAAGTTCACCTTTGGAGTCTTCTTTCCTAGCTTTTTTTGCAGGCTTCCCGTTTGGCTCATCCATACTCGCTGCTTCGCATTAACGTGAGTCACAGGGTTCAACCTCCAAGCTTTGAGATCGTCTGAAAATGTATAGGCAATGTTACTCACGAATATCCAAGTCTTCGTTGTGTCCATCTTCACAATCCGATATGTCTTTAACATCGTTCTTCGAGTCTGTTTATGCCAGTTCAAATCTGTGTCATCACTGATCTAAAGTTGAAGACTTACAACTAGATTCGCCTTTTGGCTTTCTACGTCCACGTTTGCCAGTGAGTTTGGGCACTGTTGAGCCCATCTGGGTGCGTGTCTCAAGAGCCTTCGACAAGTTGTTTTCAAGCTCTACGGTCTCTAGCATCGCTGCTTCTTGGTTCTCTGCTGCAGTCACCTTCTTGCGAACCTTGTCAGCTGCCTCTTGTTCTTTTGCTGCCCGTTTTTGCTCCGCAGTGTGTTTTCTCCTCTCTTTCACAACCGCGACTTGCTGGGCCGCAGCTCTGCGGAAAGCTGCCCGCTCTTCCTTCTGCTTTTCCTTCTCTTCCTTCTCCTTCAATGCCTCATCCCGCCTTTCTGCCTGCCGTACTTTCCTTTTCTCTTTTTCTTCCTTCTCCCGCAATATCTCCTCCTGTGTTCGTCTTGTTCTGAGTTGGTCAACAACTGCTCCGGGGTGCTTTTCCCTGTTCTTAGCCCTTGTCTGTCTTTGAGTTGACATTTTGTGCAGTGTTTTGAGACTTGTATGATGATAAGATGTGTCGAAGGTGCAAGTTCAAGATCAGGGAGGCGGGGGCGTCTATCTTAGACAAGTTGAAAATTTACGCCCACTACTACCGTGACTACTCTATGACTAATTTTAACTCAGGTTCAAGTTCACTGGCACTCCGAGTCCGAGTCACTGCCAGTGCTAGCAGCCTGCCAGTGCCAGTGAGGCTCAGCTGTGAGTCCCAATTGTCGACGTGTACTACTACTGAGGTTACATTCAAGTTGATGCCAGCGACACGGAAAAAGCACGATCCCTTTCATTTTCCACCAACTATTCGATGCACCTTGCCCGGCTGTAGTAGGATGTTCAAGAGTCAATCTGGAAGAGCAAGACATGAATATTCAGCTCATCCGACGTCATTCTTGGCAAATTCTTCTGCCTGTGGTCATGAATATGAATCGTCACCTATTCGACCCATACGAGCTCCAAGTCCTCAACTTGAAGCTCTCCTGAGGTCGTCCGAACTTCCATCAGAGGGTCATCTTGAGAGCGGCTCTGACTCCTACGATTACGATATTTCCATGCTTACACAGGATATCTCGATGCTCAGTATAGGCCGAGACGAGCTGCTTCAAGATTTGGACAGACCTGATTCTCTGTCCCATTCTGTCACCGGAAGTGACAGTGGCCGTTCTGAAGACTTGGATTCCGACATTGGAGATTATAAGGAGAGCGAGGATAACTTGAAGGTGTATCACAGATACTTGAATGGTGCGCGCCAAATCAATTGTTCCCGGTTTACTGTAGCATTTTGACACCAAACATTGTGCAGCCACTCCATGCGATGCAGAAGGGAACTTCTTAGAATACGAAGACTCACCCGCTCCGCGAAACGAATCTGTGTCAAATGACTGGTTTCCATATTCGTGCCGAGCAGATTTTGAGCTCGCAGATTTTCTCTATCGGGAAGAGCAAATGTCTGCTGGGAACATAACAAAGCTTCTGGGAATCATGAAGGCTTATCAGCTGATTCAGGAGGCGGAGAATGTAAAATCTTGCGGATGTTCCGAATTGGATGCGACATTGCCTGACGATGACTTGGATCTGGGTTCAACTAGTACGCTACTCGATGGAGATGCGCAAAAAATGTATAACGCCATTGATGCTACGAAAGTCGGTGATGTGTCTTGGAAATCCTTTAGTAACTTCTACACGGACGATCATAGCCAAAAGGCAACAAACGAGAACACCGAGTCATGGAAGAGGAAAGAATATGATGTATGGTATCGGGATCCTTTGGAAGTGATCCGGAATTTGGTGGACAATCCGGCGTTGGAAGGCGAATTCGACTATGTCCCGTTTCGTGAGTATCAGCCGAAAGAGGACTCTGATGACAACAAAGAACGAGTCTTCAGAAACTACATGTCCGGAAATTTTGCTTGGGAACAGGCTGTAAGTCATGAATCATGCAGCATTCGAAGTTAGAGGAAGTGTACTGATTATCCTTGACTTAGAACAAAATCTACGCTGAAGATAAAGCAGTTCATGGGTCCATGTTCGTTCCGGTAATTTTAGGGAGTGACAAGACAACAGTTTCCGTTGGAACTGGCAACAACGAATATTATCTGTTATATCTCTCAATAGGAAATGTATCTAACAAGGCCCGGCGGTCCCAAAAGTTGAATACAGTCCAGCTCGTAGCATTTCTAGCAATACCAAAGAGTGTGTGTCAAAAACTGAGCTATCCATTTGTGTTCTGATGCTTTGCAGCTGAACGGCAGTACGAAAAGTCGGATGAATTCCGCCGCTTTCGACATCAAGTCTTTCATTCATCTATATCGAGAATCTTGAGACCACTGAAGAGCGCAATGTCCATAAACAACGAACAAACCATTTTCCGGTGCCCTGATGGTCACTTGCGTAGGTCGATTCTCGGACTCGGCTCGTATATAGCCGATTATCCGGAACAGGTGAGTCTATGCGCAATATGCACTGGATGGTGCTGCAAGTAAGTATTGTCCTTTCCAAAAATCACATCCGACTTGAGTTCGAGGAAATGGCTTAATGCGGCTACTATATAGATGTACAGCACCTCACAAGAACCTAGATAATCCGGAATTTGTTACAAATCCTCGAACAAAAGAGCTGCACGAACGATTGATAGAACAGGTGGATGACAATAGCATAAGTAGAGCCACAATTTGTAAGGAGTATGGGTTCCACCAAGATATCGTCGTATGTGTTCCAACTTCAAGTTGTCCATTAGATGCACTTACCGCAACTTGAACTATGTCCCGTAGCCCTTCACCAATGATTTTCCGCGTGCAGATATATGCGATCTCATTTCTCCAGACTTACTGCACCAAATCATCAAAGGCGTGTTCAAGGATCATCTTGTCGAGTGGATTTGCCAGAGCATGACCACAACAGAGCTGGATATTGTGGATAAAAGGTACTATTCCCTTACAAGTCGTGTGAATACCATTGCTAACTTTCACGTAGAATCAGAGTTGCTGCTCCTTTTCCCGGACTTTGCAGATTTCCCGAAGGTCGAGGCTTCAAGCAATGGACAGGTAATGATTCAAAGGCACTTATGAAAGTATGTGTATTTTCATCATGATCTTGTTTGAGGTGGTGGTTTGCTGATATCTGATGCAATCCGCTTACTAGGTGTATCTTCCGGCTATTGTGGGCATTGTACATGATGATATAGTTCACGCATTGAGTGCATTTCTGGACTTCTGTTACCTTGTGCGTCGGTACACGATTACAGCCTCAACTCTTGATCAGATTAAAGCCTCTCTGGATCACTATCATCAATATCGCAAAATATTCATAGCTAAGGGCATCCGGGATAACTTCTCACTTCCACGACAGCATGCCATGATTCACTATCCTACAATGATCCCTCTCTTCGCTGCACCAAGCGGGCTGTGCTCATCAATCACAGAGAATAAACACATTTACGCGGTCAAGGAAACGTGGCAACGCTCAAACAGAAATGATCCTTTAGGTCAGATGATCACAGCAAACCAACATCTCAGTAAACTTATTGCATCGAGGGCAGACTTCAAGAGGCGTGGAATGCTGGAAAGTCCTCTGGCTGAGGCTTCATGGAGAGCTTTGCAAGATGTTCTGCGCAGGAATATGTCAGAGTCGGAGACAGATGACGCTGAGAGGACCCGAATTCGGAAGGAGCAGATGCACCATCATGATACACCCGTAGCTGGCGCAGCTGATGATACAGAGGACTTCTTCGATGACATTGTGGGCAATAATGAACTCAACGAAATTGCAGACCTGGAAGATCCCGAAAACGTAGTGTATGGGCCACATCATCTTGCGGTTCATGGCATACTACATGCTGAACGCCAGATCCGCTTGGGTGGCAGAAATGACCCTTTGAGCTTGATCTTAATGGCTTCCAAGCAATGTGGGTATTACTTGGTAACCCATGCTTTGGTGTTGCACATCTGACTTCTTTGTTGTCATCCTTGCAGAGTCCAGTAAGGTGTATCCTAAACAGCTCAACACGCTTGCGGCGATAAAAGGTCATCCAGAGCTCCGACAGCTCCGACAGCTCATAAAAAAATACTTATTCAACAAGTACGAGAATCACATCTCCAACTCAAGGGGCTCCTCTGGCAGAGCCCAACCAGCAGTTGAATTGGACACAAGCAATGACTTTTCAATATTCCATTCAGCCACTGCTTTCTTTGCCTACCATGGCGAATCAATCCCTATAGAACAAGCAATGAGGGAGGCGATCAGGTCCAATCCCTCTTGGCGCGGAAAAGCAAGACGTGATGCAGTCCTTGTTCGAGTTAGCTCCTGCATAAAGGGGTTTGCAGGAATGAGAGTTGCCCGGGTTATGCTTCTTTTTTCCTTCACCGCTAAAGGGGAACGTCAGGACTGCGCTCTCGTCCAATTTTTCAAGCGTGTTGGAGATTCACCCGACCTGAAAACAAGAATGTGGATAGTCGAACCGGAGTATGAGTTAGAGAGCTCTACCACCTGTGTCGGATGCTGTACTGGAGTGAATGCCAGTGGCAGATGTCGCTATCACCGCGACTGCAAGGCTCCAAAGCAATCTGTGATAGATGTAGGGGACATCCTCCGTTTGGCCCACCTCCTGGGGGTTCCGAAGGGTGATGAATGTCCTCCAAAGTCATTGACACCTGAGGAGACCCTGGATTTTTTGATAGATTCTATGTTAACCGATTTGCTGACATGCACATGCACCAAACACTGTACGAAGCTAGACAATAATTACTAAGTTAAACTCTTCCGTTAGCACATTCAAGTTGCCACATAGTACTACAAAGTGTATTGAGACTTGTTGTACAGTTTACATTGCCAGAGCCAGCGGCGACAACATCATGGTATTCATTGTTCGAGGTAATATAATTATCAACAAATCTCAAAGCAACAAAAGGAGAAACTGGAGATGCAAGCATACTGTGTCCATTGTCAACCCACCACCTACGAGAGGGCTAATTCGGCTAGTAGTTGAGGCGACCTTGAGGACTTGAAGGCTTGGAGTCATCCTTTGACTTTATCGCCAATTCTAAATAATTGCGATACCCTAGAACTTCTTTAATATCAATTTTCATCGCGATGCCCTTCGGGGTTTGTCTATCGAATGACGAGCACACCGCCTCCATCAGATACATTTGGTATCTGTGCATGTCCGCCTCCTGCAAGAAAGTTGTTCGAGTCGTCTGGCTACCTAAGGACCCTGCTGACGTCGATGCTGCCGTGTCCTGTCTTTCCTTCCCCTTGCCCTTCAAGTTCGTATGATAGGCCTCCAATTCGTCCTTGTTATAGGCTGCTAACATATCAATAGAATCAAGGACAGCATCAGTCGACTCCTGCCCTTGATGTATGATCTTGTTTAAGAGCCCTTTTATGACCACGCCTTTCCCATTCTGCATGACGACATCGAAAAGACCCTTTGTGGAGGCAATTTGCAACCATCTCTTGACAATCCTAAGCACTCCTATCAATCTCCTCTGAAGATAATCCAATTCCTGGAAGCAATATTGAATCTTGTCAGCAGAATTATCTGCCAAATTTGCTGCTTCGGCGTTTTCCAAAAGCTCCAGAATATCTCTTGCCTCGAAAATAATTGCATAGTCGTTGGAGGTAACAGCAAATGCATCCCTCCTCTGGAAGAATGCGTCGTGAATATTGCACAGATTAATCGCCATTTCCCAAGATTTCTGCGTGTTGTCAAACTGTAGTAGCGTTTGATTGACCTCAGTTTGCTGGGGCTGAAAATGAAGCTGTCTAACCTAAGGCGTATTGTATTTCGATGGCAAACTCCCTGCTTCCGATATCGGTTGATAGAATGGCCTCAATGTCAGGGGCCGAAGATTGGGACGACGATTGGAAGGCTGAGATTGAGCCACGAAAATCTTAGAGATGTCGACTGACATTCTTTGGAGATCGGCGTCAATGATTGCGATGAGTTCGTAGATTACGTCGTAGTAGGCCTGGAAGAGCGGTATGAAGAATTGGAAAGCCTTAAGATTTGCGGCATCCTTATCGTATGAGTTCAATACTGCGAAAAACTCTTCTGCCTTCTCTTCTCTATAATGTCCATATTGAGATAGCAGTTCTCTAAGACCTTCCGAGCCGTTGCGAGAATGAAGTCGGTAGTATCTATTCATGATATTCTGAAACGCGTCATCGTGCACCTCGAAGTAGTAGGAACCGAAGGGATCTTCAGTGCTCCGTCTGTCAAGGCATTCCTGTATGTCCGAATCTTTGAACCCAAGGACAATTGCGGAGGATTCCATGAAGAAGAACCTTAGACTATCCAAGGTCTTCCTTACTCTAACAGCGTCGCCTGCTGCCCGTGACTAACAAGCATAGGTTATTAGACGTTCTTTTTCGAAACATGATCCTATTACTTACCCCAGCAACATTACTAGTCAAGAGATCGACATAAGAAGATATCTTGCGAAGAGTTTTGTTCATCGTAACAACCTGACCCTCCAAACTCGCAATCCTATCATCCGATGAAAGGCCTGGATGGCCTGAAGTCGAGCGAACCGACTCGTTGCCTTCTATGCCAGTGTGCAAAGCACTTTGTGCCATATTTTTAAGCAGTTCACCTATAGTATCTCCGCGATCTCCGCCAGTGACAGGTGTTTGGACAAAACTGCCAGGTCCCGTGACGCCACTCACATTATCGGGCAGTGATGATGGTGGCCTTGATGGTGGTGGAACAGATACCGGGAACGGTGCCCGATGACTCAGTGTTTCGTCCTTCTCAACTTTACGCCTTTTGCTGTCACTGGCAGGAGTACCTTCAGGTTCATTGTGATGGTGGCTACTAGGACTCCGAGTTGAAATGCGATCTTGAAGACGTTGGCTACCACGACTCCGTTTTGAAGGGCCGGCAGGAATGCGATCTTCAAGAGGTCGGCTATTAGGACTCGGACTTGCAGGGCTGGAGAAAATGCGTTCTTGAAGAGAGCCATGACTCCCAGCTGAAGGGTTGTTCGAAGATGTATGTGCGTACGCTCTACTCCAGTCTGGAATTTGCGACCGGTCGCGCGATTGGTACCACCCGTTGCCTCAACCTCCATGATTTGATATCACCCGCGGGGCAGATGTGTGTTCCCCAACTGTCTCATGAACGGGCCGTTTCCTTTTATCTACAATTTAGCTATTGTCAGAACCAACAAGGGGGTTCGACTCAAACTCAGGCTCACTGGACATTTTGGATATTTTGAACAAAACTGTGACTTGAAGCCTGATAGGAGGTTGTTTCGCTTTCTCCAACAGCTTCAAAATGGAGTTAAAACTGGTGCAATAGTATAGTAGCTGTGAGCCTACCAACTCCAAGTCCGACTCCGAGTCGTCGGAACCGAATAGTAGTATCTTGAACTTCGGTTCAAATTTAGAGATCAAGTTGCCAGTATACTAGTAGTAGTAGATAGTACTACTCAGGCTACAACTTGAAGTTTGAAGATCTCAGTCAGCGGATGAAGTTGAACTAGGAGACTGGTTGACTCACCGCCAGCCTGAGTACCGCCAGTGGCAGCCTCTGAACTAAAATTTAGGTGGCAGGGACTTCGACTTTAAGGTGAGAGGGCTTCAAGCTGTTGAAAAGAACAACCTTGAGTACTACTAGAGTACAGTACTACAGAGTATAGTAGACAAAGACACGATATGTCGATGCCACTGGCAGGGCATGGGGTAGTCAGGCTACTAAATGCGGAACTTGAATCTGAACTTGAAGCCAGACTTCTCAGGCTCACGCCACTCAGCCACTGTATTTGGCAACAATTGTCGGAGATGCGCACCTCCGGTTACGGTGATATTCATTTCAGATTCGAATCACAAAAGGATGATGCAGTGATGTCGGAACTTGCGGAATATCATCCACAGATTAAGGTAACTAGGGCTAACAAGGGCTCGAGTACATGGAAAGCGTGGTTTAATGAGGAGCACCACAAGGTTGAGCGGGAACGAGCAGCATTGGAACCTTTTAATTCACTTAAACCGCAGACTCGGAGTCAGACGAAGTAGCCTGCCAGTGAGGACTCAGGCTTGTACTCATACTATTTCTAACTGTTTTCTTTTCGTAGTATTACCTCATACCAGTGCATACCACTAGTATTCAAGTTGTGTCTTTGTATGTTTGTCTCCTGTTCTGTGTTTGTCGACCTTATACTTGTGTTTTCTGTGCATCGGTATTCAAGTTGTTGTATGACTGTATGTAAATAAAAAACGATATGAATTGTTTACTAACTATTCCGAGTCGGACTTGGACTCACTGGCACCAGTGATGCTCTAATTACTGCTTGATAAATTCACGACTGGCTCGAATCCGGGTCTACCAACCTGAAGACCGAACATCGTTACGGGTCACTGTTCGGCAACTTGAACTTTTGAGCTGAACTTGAAGTCCCACGACTCGGTCTCAGGCTCAGACTCGGAAGTTCTTCCGACTCGGAGGTCAGCTTGAAGTCGGAAACTACTAGTACTAGTAAACTAAGCCTGAGGGGCGAAGGTCGGTCCGGCTACTACTACAACTGCTCTGCTCGACAACTATTAGGTATAATAATTTTAATGGAATGACCGGTTGTTATTCTCGGGACGTTCTAGGTCAGAGGGAACTGGACGGCTTGACTTATGCTATTGCCTTCTGGCAGACGACGGAGGAGCTGGATCAAATGGGCTTTGCGACCAACCTTGATTCAAAGACAGACATGCAACTTGGTAGTATTGTTTTCCCGACTCCGAGTCAGCAAGAGCCCGACGTGGACATCGCAGCTCGCCTTTAAGTTCCCAGACTGAGCCCCTTCCTCAACTCCCCCACCATGCGCACAAACTCTCTCATCTCATCCTCTTGCACTACCTTGAGGCTTGTCATTTTCTTCAACCTTGGCGCTGTCTCCTTCACATATGACATCTTCCATGCGCTGCTCTCCTGCACTTTGTACTAAATTATGTCGTAACAGATCTGGGCGGAATGGGAGACAGAGGTCTGCACGAGCATGGCACAGGAGTTCAAGGCTGGTGAGTTTATTCTCCTTCTCAATCCTTTTACTTCACGTTATTTACATACCATTTGATACAGAATCCTAGCTCACACCGTTTACAGCGCACGCAAGATGGTGCAATTCTGGAACACTGCCAGACAGCACCACCACCATTGCCATCGCACTCCTGCTACTAGTAGTACCCAGCATCGACATGATGACTTCCCACGTGGGGTCTGACACTGGCATCACAGGCCCTCCGTCGTCCGCTACCACCACTGACAGCCATGGTCAGGTTGGAAACCAGAGACTTCCGGAGACACTTTCATTGTTGTGGGGACTGGTAAGTAGCCCTAGTAGTTATCCGCTATTGCAACAATAGCTCATGACCCGATGAACACAACTACATGACTGGCTGATGCTATGGTTGTTGAAGCGCTTAGAATGCCAGCACGCTTACGAGTTCGAGACAACAGCGCGCACCATCTTGCCGGGCAAGTCTTCTTTTAGAGACAAGTCATTCGGAGATGAGGAGCTCAAAGGCTTCCAGTTTGCCTCACCAGACGACCATCAAATTCATATCTATTTCGCTGATTCCATGGCTCATGGCGGGGATTTAAGAGATGCTCCTTGCCGACACAAGGGACTTCTTGCAATCAGAGAAGGTATGTACATGAAGTGCCACACATCGACTGAAAGTTTAACCTCTCTTTCTGAATCAGTGGTGCGCTGACCGTGGTAACCACTCTCGTCGCGACAATTTCCTCTATCGTGTCCCTGGCTTGGGCAGATCATCGTTGATCCATGCCCTTGCTGGCGCGCTCATGCTCGACATTCTCGCCATCTCACGTTCCGCTTTTTGGATGAACGATGTGACGTTGTCGTCGCTTATGGGCCGTGTGCCTGCCCCGTGTATTGTCCTTCTCGAGGACCTTGATGCTGCATTCACTCGCTCAACTTCGCGCGACGGGTCCTCAACCTGTGTTCCTGGTGGTAAGAAGAAGAGCTCTTTGTTGTCCGACAACAAGGATAAGATGACGATGATGACGACAATGAAGAAATTGGCAAGAAGAAGAAAAGCAAGAAATATGACACTCTATCCGATGTGAACACGCTCTCTCTTTCTGGCCTTCTTAATGCACTTGATGGTGTCGCCGCTGCTGTTGGCCGCTTCCTCGTCCCGTCGCAGCGACGAACCATCTTGAGCGTTTCGACCCCGCGCTCTCGCACCCCGGTGGTATGGATGTTTGGATTGAGTTCAAAAGCGCAAGCCCTAGGCAGGCTCAAGCGCTCTTCTGCGACTTCTTCCTGTACGCGGACGTCAAGAAGCCCGAGATCACCAAACGCGAAGGCGAGCTCGATGGGATCAGCCTCCCCACCCCACCCCATCCTCTGGATCGATTTCGGAAATTCCGGTGTCGGTATTTGCGTCCGATGCCTCGAGTACCGCAACCTTGAGCTCGAGCTCATTGATGAGAGGTGCGTCAAACAGTCTGCCTGACGTTGGCAAAGCAGCTCACGACGCAAATTGCGAATTCATCAAACGGGAAAAAGTATTACTTCATCTTAGATATCGTTCAAGTAGTCATGTCCTATTCCTCGACAAACACCTCTGTGCCACCACCATTGCCGCCGAAACGGAGATCGCTCGGTTTCAATATGCAGAATAAGTCGATTATCGGCCGACAGCGCAATCCCCCCAGCTCTAAGGACAAGAAACGCTCCTTCATTTAAACTACTTCTTCCATAGCGGATTGGGATGCATTGATCCCATTTCCCACATTGGCATGGTTCCGGTTTCGAGTTGTATCCAGGGATGACTGATTGTATGACGGCTTACTCGTGGCTTTGCCTTCTAGAGCTGATGGAGCAGCTTCTTGTGCAGTGGGCTATGTCTTCCTGACTTCTTCGGAGTTAACCTGACTCACTTTCTTGTTTGTTTGTGCATAAAATGAAAAGAAGCCTCATAATCGAGTCATCTAGAAGAAATCCTTCTTATCTCCTGTCAGTTCAGCTTGAGGTTTATCCGAGCCATAGTATAATGCACTGATAGATTCCTCTCTTCTTTTCCCAGAAGAATAAGGCATCAGAAAAATGCGTGCAAGAGCTTTGTATAAATGTGAACTCGGAGTGGGTGTCGCCCCTCCCCGCCACCCACCCACCCATTCAACCCTTCGCCATGAACTTTTATCACATTCTGTTGGGGCTCCACATGCTCCTATTGATTGACCATGCTGTGCTTCGAGTACGCATCGCGCGAAGACTTCCTTGGACACAAAGGAGGATATCTAGGATGCAAAAAATCGTGCTTACTTTCCATTTCCTCTCAAAATCACTGCACTGACTTTTTGCCAGCTTCACAAACAGATGCAACATCTCCTCGACTACCTGGGGGTTCCGCCAACGCCTCTTCTTCAACTTCGCAGTTATACACTCGGACCTCTTGTTCCTGAAGTATGTCTGACCACCGCGACGATGGAGAATGCCGTAGACGTCATCTATGCTTCCTTGCCGGATGCCCCGGAACGACGCTTCGTTGCCCTCGACATTGAATGGGCGAGTAACTCACCAGAGCTATATCGCGTGGACCTCATCCAACTCGCGGTTCAGCAACATGTGTTCCTCCTCCGGACTCATCTACTTAATGCTCTTCCCCCAAGATTGGAACAATTATTAGGTGATGAAACTGTATGGAAAGTGTCAGCAGGAATTGCTGGTACGACAATCCCATTTCTTCTCTCATTATGCGGCATAACTGAACTAATTGGCAGGTGATGCGACTTGCATCAGGAATAAATTTGACATTCCCGTATCCTCCTGTGTCGATTTGACAGATTGGGCGCGCTTCGTTTACCCCGATTTCTGGCCAAGAACGCCAACTTGGCTCCAGCTGCTTCTGAACCCCCGTCTCTGGTTCAAGTTTCCGCAACCGTTTATAAAGCTGGAGGAGATGGCGGGCAGGCTCCTGCAGACAAACATCGAAAAAGATGTCTTGGTCACGATGAGCAATTGGGCCGAAGTTGAGCTGTCGGCTGCTCAAGTCCATTGTAAGTTATCCTTTTCAAGTTGTCACTCAGGCTGACCATCTTCTCACTTGCATCTGCTCTATTAGATGCGGCAATCGACGCGCACAGCACGTTTGCTGTTGCTTCCGTCTTGAATCAAGATGCCTTGGCCTTACCGGATACAGTAATCCATCACTTCCCAATGCTCGATATTGAGTAGGCTGAGGCCCGTTTGAATAGTGCTAACGGTGTTATCTTGTTGAGTAAATTGTTGAGTGCATGCTCTTGTCTTCAAAAGTTGCCAGAAGCATCGTGATTGTATCTATTATTGAATTGCTTCTCGTTGAATGATCATTGTAGACTGAGGTTGTCAATGGTGTTTGCTGTCGCTTTCAAGATGTCATGAAGATGAAGGTAGCTTGAAATCTCAAAACAGAGGTTCAAGTTCACTTGAGTACAGTAGTGGTAGTAGTAGTAAATCTCACTTGAGTCTGACTTGCCACCTGATGTACAGCTTCCCTCCTTACGCACTGATTTTGTCCTGAAACGCCGTTTTAAGGCCATCAGGCAGCCAGGCAACACTTCAGGCAGGCATGACAACGCTTCAACCCATTTAAGGAAGCTCCAGGACGCGCCAGCCGCCGTTAGCAATCTCTGATGTATTACACTTGAGCACTGAAATCCTGACTTGCATTCTGATGCACTGAGAGACGGCTTGCATCCTGAAACACTCCTTATTTCAGTGAGATAAGGCAATCAGTGTATTTTCAGACGAAGTAGCGACCCTTCAGACAGGTGCCAGCCAAATCAGGACGCGTCAGGACGCGTCAGTCGCCGTAAGCAAAAGGAAGTTTCCCTGATGTGTGTACATACTATCCGTCCAGTAAACTTAGTGCTGCCAAACTCTACTTAATTCGTGGTCGACCAAGATAGCGTAGTAAAGTACATTCGTCATGAAATAGTTTTGTCGAACACAATTCTACATTATATTCCATTCTTTGTTATACGGGTAGCAGCTCCTTCCCCCTTCCCTGTCACCCGTACAGCCCTCTTTGTCATCCAGCTTCATCATCTGCGCGATCCATACCACTTTTAATCCCCTTCCGGTCCCGCACCCACTGTTTCTTAATGCGTCTTCTCCATCAAGCGTTTCATACTTCATGCGGAGCTTCTGAACAACTTTGGATACATGTATCGCAGGCAACCCGAGTCTGGGCATATGATAGCTGGTCGGAAGTGTAGATGAGGTTAGTCTACACGACATTTAAATACAGCGAAAGTAATGCTTACCCTCGCACCCTCCTGCGTTCTCGGACTCCGCTTTCATCCCAAAATAGTCCAACAGGCCGATAATGTTGAGCACGGGCACTGCTGTCCCCAATCGACCAGCTTTAAATATGTAATAGCAAGGTTGGTGTAGAGTAGGAGCCAGATGGTTCAGGGTACAGGACGTCGGCGTGATGGCCTTGTCCAGGATTTTCCATCCCTTTGCTTTGTGGGTTTCCGAGGTGGTGATTGTCGAAAAGAAAGCACATATTTATTGCCATTTGTCTCGAAGAACGGTACATGGGTAGCCGAGGCAAGGGTTCTGACACCCTTCTTCAGGCGCGGACGAGACGAGAACAGATGATGGAGCGTCGAGTGCAGACGCACGCGCCTCAAAGTATCGACCCAGCTTCAAAACGAGCAGGTCCGTATTCTTGGTTTCCATTTCGGTTGACGAGGAGACTTTAGACGATGAAGCAGAGATAGTTCCTCGGGACCTGGGTGGCTCAAGGAATGGGTCAAGGGAAAGCCACAGAAAACCTGGATGAGGTGCCTTTTCCCCCAGCGATCGTGCCTGCAATTTCCTTCCCTGCGCTGCGTAAACGCGTCGTTTTTCACACCTAAAGTCGCAGCGCAGTGCTTTTCGCGAAGCAGCTGGAGCGAAGATGATCACAGCGAGAAAGGATCCAATGCTGAACAAGAAGTGGAAGATGAATAAAACAACCGGTTTCGCTGATGTGGATGAAGACGACGTCAAACTTCCAGCTTCCAACCGCTCTCGGACCGACAGCTGTCTCCCGTAGTGCACCTCAATCCTGCACCAACCCGTCGATGTTACCGCTTTCTGCACCTGCACATCAACCATCCATCTCGACGTCCCTCAACCTCCAGCGAGCAACCCATCTCTGCCACTCCTCATCCACGAGCACCCTCTTCGCCCCGCCTTGACCAGATCTCCATCTCACGTGCTCCTCGCGCTCTTTTTGCACACGTACATTCCCCTACGTGCAAACGCAAGATCACCGACGAAAACGCTCATGACCGGTCGACGACCTCGCTAGCCTATAGAGACAGCTTGTCAGTGAGCATTTGCAGGTCGCTCGAGACTAGCGAAGAGAACGCTCACGTTTTATGTTCTCTGTATAAACAGCGTACAGCCTGATGCTTGACGACGGTGACTTTTGCTCGTGATCCAGTCCATCGTGGCCCAGAGACCTATTGTGCAAGATTGCCATCCAATCCATCATCCGAGTCTCCTTCAAAGCGACAATCACGACTGTCGGTTTACGTATTGGCATCTGCGTAAGGTCAAAGTCCGGATGAGTGCTCATGGAGAAGATGAGGTCCATTATGTAGTATGGGATGTCGGGGAATAGCTGAAGGCTTACAATCATGACATCGGCCTGTGGTGGGAACTAAATATAAGTTGAGTTCACCATATTATGAGCTTGTGAGCCAAGGTATGATTATTTCTGGATGCTTGGGAACATCTTAGGAAGAGAGTTGCTAGACGAGAAGTTTGAAGCTCGAACGCACCTTCAACTTAGATTGTGGCTAGTGTTGTGTTTTATTTTGTTGGTCTTGTATTACCTCAGTCACGGGCTTGGAACTTGAGCCCCAATCCGACTCAAGTTCAACTTGAATGTGATGACCTTTTGTCCCAACCATCTCTCTCTTCAACTGTAAGAGACATGATAGGGTACAATCATGTTAGAATCATCCGAATCGTCTCTTATCTTCATCTTCAGATCGCGTCAGGTTTTTACCCGGACGGCACCTCGCAACACTTATTCTTCCGTCTATCGTGACTCGTGGAGATGGAAACATCCTAGACTGCTGATAACCGCCACAGACTTCGATAAAATGATATGTGCAACTATCAAGAGATGTTCTTTACGACGGGGCTTCCTGAACTCAAGCGCATTCTTCCTGTCCGTGAACAAGCATGAGAATGTCTGTTCCGGAAACATACAAAGCCGTGTGCCTCTATCCCGAGGACCACACAATCCATGTCGAGACACTGCCGTGTCCTCAGTACGTTGTCCTTATCTGCATCTTTTTCTCTTACTTAAGTCTACGCAGGATTGAGCAGCCAGACGATGCAATCGTGAAGGTGATACTTGCGGGGCTGTGCGGAAGCGATTTGCATGGGTACCGGGGTCATGAGCATATTCCATCCAAGTACGCACGTATAGTTCCTTTTCGATTCACAGATACACATCTTCTATTGACTACCACACTTCTGATACCAGAATCGTAACAGGCCACGAGTTTGTCGGGGAGGTCATCGCACTCGGCGAAAGCTATTCAGCAGATACGAAAGGCCGACCGGCGCTTTACGCCAGTCTGAAGGTTGGCGACAAGGTCGTCTCACCGTTCACCACCTCATGTGGGGAATGTCAGTGAGTCCATGACATTTCCACCCCAAGACAGTCATCACGATGTTGATCAAGTGTGCTTCAGCTTTTGCCGGATAGGCTTCTCCTCACGCTGTGTGCACGACATTCTGTTCGGCTGTGCAAGCCTGAATGGCGCTCAAGCCCAATACGTGCGCGTCCCCAAAGCCGGCGGGACGCTCTTCGTCGTCTCCTCTTCTCACTCCACTCCCTCGTATATGTCTCTCCCCCAAACTTCAATCGCATCTTTCTCCGACTCGTCTCTCCTGCTGCTGGCAGACATCCTGCCTACGGGCTACTTCACGGCGCTCCAGGCGCTCCAACATCCGAACGTCCTGCCTCTGCTCAGTGGCACGCCGTACCCCTTGAGCGCATTCGCGAACATCCCGAGCGCAGGAAAGCTCGTGGATGTGCTGAAGCAAGCGAGCCAGCCGTCACCTTCGGAAGAGGACAGGGTGTTGACGATTGCGGTCATCGGGCTGGGGCCTGTTGGTATTGTGAGTACTTCAGCTACATCTCGCGTCGCTGTCCCGGAACCAATTGAAGTGAACTGCAATGAAGTGCGGCGTCGTCAGTCTGCTCGACCTGCTCGCGATACTCGAGATTAAGTACCGTGTAGTCGCCATCGACCTCAATGAGGGTCGGCGCCAGAAGATCGAGGCCATCTATGCCGCCATCCCAGCCGACGCACGGGGAGTAGGTTTGTTTGTGGCAGCCGCGCCTGACAAGGCAAAAGCGGTTGTCAACGAATGGACGGTCGGCGTCGGCTGTAACGCAGTTCTAGAGGTCAGCAATCCCTTTTACTAATAACAAATATTCACACAATATCTGATTTTGATCGTACTGGCTGGCAGATCGTCGGGAACTCGCAAGCTCTAAAGCTCGCATACGCGCTTGTCAGCCCGTTCGGCGTCATCTCCTCGACAGGTGTGCACCAAACCGTGCCCTTCCCACTCACCGGCTGGGACTGCTTCGACAAGAATCTCTCCCTCGCGTTCGGGCGCTGCCCCGTCCGCGCCATCTTCCCGCTCGCCGTCGACCTCCTCCAGCGGCGCCAAGACGTCTTCGGGGGTGTGGGTTCGTCGATTTGTCTGGTGGATAAGGTGGTGGGCATCGATGAAGCTCCTGAAGCATATAGAGCATTTGATAAAGGCGAGTGCGGGAAGGTATTGTTCGATCCATGGAAGTAGGATTGCAACTGGAAGGGCTGCGCGGAAACTTGAAGTTCAACTAGGGGTTCCCACGGTAAAAAAACGCAAAGTTACCGTGTTGTCTTTCTTCTTCTTTTAGGTCCATCACAATGTGCACATATGTAACCTCCTGGCCCTCTCAGTTGTCTAAAGTACGAGTTAAGCAGTATAAGAAGTCTTTACTGCGTTATCTTTTCATCTTGTAAACGGACCATAATATTTCTGCGATGGACAGTCTCTCGCAAGCAAACTTGATTCTTGTCGTCACTCTCCAGCCTCCAGCCGCTTTGCTCTCTCACGCGTTAAGTACCAGTCTTTCCATCAACGTCTCCAGCTATTGAACTCTTCAACATACGTTGGAACGTCCAACCCCATCCAATGCCGAAAATCTCTCACTACTTACCACCGCGTCTCTGGTGAGTTTTAACTTCCGCGCCTTCGCTATCCCGTGTACTGATAAACGTCTTGGCTAACCACTACCGGTATCACCCCATGGCCATCGCGGAAGACAATAACCTGCTGAAAAAAGAACTTATATATGCTAGTGCGACTGACTTTGCTGTACCGATGTCAGTGGACACTGGGCCGGATTTCCATAAAGGAAGGCTCGGGTAGACTACGCTCACTCTGGCCTTCTGAGTTCTGGGCGATCAACGCGTTTTGGCCACAGACGGGCCACTCATCGGGAATAAACACGTCTACTTGCCACTGGCATTCGCGCGAAGAGTGTTCCATCTGAAATTCGCTCTCGATGGAACCTACGTCCAAATCTTCAAACACGAAGTCGCCGTGCGCCGGAAGCCTCAAGTAATTCCTCAGCTCCGAGCATAGTACTGGTCTTGATATCTCGACCGCTTTCCTGATTTTACTTCCATCTATTTCTTCAACCAAGTCATACGCCACCCTTAGACGGTCAGCGACAAAATGTGAGGTACGTTCTTGCGTCAGTCCTGTTCGCGAGAACAACATTGAGGCTCGCTTGGTAAGGTTACCTCGCCTCCATGTGTAACGACCTCACTGAAAACGGAGACCGGAAGCTCTGACCGTGCCCGGTACCCCGTTGCATCGTGCATGCCATCAGTATTCCTGGATTCGTGCCTCGAACCTCTTTACAGTTGCGGAAATTTCTCTTTTCGATGTCGTGCGGACGGTGGCTCACTGTAAGCGATGTTGCCTGGACTCAATTGCTGCCTTGATATTTCTACTAACTATCCAGCGCGCATACTTTCATTGGCAGCGCTATCACGAATTCTCGTCCGACCAGTACTCACCTCCGCTTTAGAACATGCTTGTAGGGTGCTCAGCCGCTCTTGCTCTTTCTTCGAGTTGGCACCCCTGTGCTGCTGATAGCTGACCGGTTCCCCCAGATCCGTTTCAAGCCCGGATCTAGAGGAACACAATGTACTAGAGGGTTCACGCAGGTTGCTGGTGCGAATGGAAGTCAACATTCTGGCGGCATGTCCTCTTCGTGGAACTTGCCTAGTCTCAGCCTTCCATGGAGAATCGTCTCCTAAATGTAGTATAGTGCAGGAGTACGTACTCTTTGTCTAAATTACATGGTTGTCAATGGGTAAGAAGAAGCATGATGCATAATTTACTGATCAGCTTCAATAACATATATGTACTGGACGATTCTTTCTCGCTGTAAGTGGCCGAGGCTGGACCCGGGCGTGCACGGGTCATTCTCGTGCTATTCCGCATGTGGCTCTCATTAAAGTGTTGGTTCTGAAACTCGGTGTGTACAGTTAAATCTCTACCTGTGGTCGATATAACCCCCCTGAACGCTATGCAGCCATACGACTGACAAATAGTCAATTAAAATCAATAACATACATTAGTTTTCTATGTTAGATGGTCATATGTATGTATTTTATTTACATATCTCCTCTTCTCTGCTTACTTCTTTATTTAATATAGTCTACAACAGGATGATGGGAATATGATCATCCTAATCGACCTCTGGACAACTACCACTAGAGCTCGTAGTCTCTTCATCCCGCGAGAGTGCACCATTCCCATGAGATTCAGTGTCAGAACTCAGGGTAGATGCTCTGCGCAAATAAAAAAAAACGAAGTTAGGAATTTTCCAGTAACATCGGAAATATCAAGGTTTTCTATACGCACAGACTCGGATATTGCAGCTCCAAATCAATAGAGCACTTTATTCCCGCATTTCGACAAAGACTTTTCATCAATTCTTCGAATTCTCGAATTCGATTACGCCTATTCTGTGCCTCCTGCTTATCTAACTCGTAATAAAAGTAATCAAAGGATCGCGTCCAGACAACTAGTGAAAATGACTTCAGTTCGGAAAAGAGGACGTCGGATATTATGCCGAGGATGCACTTTGTCCACACGGCAACTTCCTCGACCTTGGACCATGTTGCATTCATGACTCGTAGGTTAAGACTCCGAATAGTCACGGGTATACTGGATACGGTGTCAGTGATAGAGGCCATATCCACATCAAGAGTGATGTCTTTCAGGCTAGAGCAGTACGGACCAATCCACTTCGTCCATTGGCCTGCTCCGTTGTCGCCTTTAATGTGCAATGAGCGGAGCTGATTGAAAACAACGGTGCACTGGGAGGGATGAAACAATCGCGTTGTAGTTTCATCGAAGTCAGGGTCTCGAAGGTGGGTACAGACGATATGCAATGATTCCAGGTACGGTTTCGAGAGCGTAGATAGTCTACGCAGCGTTTCCAACTCGGTTTCGTGTGAAGAAAATACACATTTCATGATCAAGCTGGTCAAGCTCATGAAATCCGTTCCTCGTAATGACTTTCCTTGGGTTGTGTCAGAGAACCTTGCACCTTCTAAATCCAAAGTCTTGAGATGCTTTAGATTCCCGGAGGTTTCTGCCAGAGAGTCGAGAATAAATGGGGCTGCGTAATCCGGCGCGTGTAGGGTAATATCCCTTAAATGCGTGTTTCGTAGAACCATTTTCCCTATCGTGTGATTAGCCCACTTGGTGAAGAATGAGGCATAGCTTTGCATCCAGATACTTTTGAGATTCGTGAAACTGACAAGAATGCGGTGCACGTTCTCAAACCACTCGCGATAGTCCTCCTCGAAATCATCCAGAAAGTAATATTCATAGTATTCTCCCTGATCGTCTAAGCGGCAGTACATTTGAAAAGCGACGACGGTCGTCCAAGGACCGAAGATTGATTTCCATGCGGTGGACGGGGCATAGAGCAATCTGCTTCCATATGCGGGTTCATTGATGAAGAGGATTCGACCAAGTGCTTTCTGAGAAGGGATTGTCCAGGATCGATGAACGAGGCACATTTTCCTTAAAGACCATTCCTCTTCACTGTAGCGGTTATATTCATACACCAACTGCATATAATGTAGATCTTCAAACGTAGACTTGATCTTTGCCATTCTTCGAGAATGGATAATCTCCAGAACCTCTTCCAAAACGAACAGGGGGAAGCCAGCCTGCTCTATACGACCATCACGATCTAGAGGCCTTTTGTGCACGATTGCCACCCTGTCCTTCATCCGGCTCTCCTCCAAAACGTCGATCACATCTATCGAGCTGCGCAGCTTCACCTGTTTGGGGTCAAAGTCTGGATGAGAGATTGTGGATAAGATGAGATCCATGGTGCGGCATGGGACGTCGTGGGACAGCTGAAGACTTGCAATCATAGCATCGGCCTTTGATGGAAAGGAAACATATGTGGAGCTCGCCTTATTATAGGCTTGAGAGTCAATGAAAGGCTGTTGGTTGCCGGCTGACATTTTCAAACAAGAATTGCTGTAGGATTTCGTTCCAGAGGACCTAAGACTCAAGTGAGTCATATCGGTACTGTTGTGATTTGTTTGGGTCCTCAGTCCCTGAAGGTCAAACGGACAAGTCTACGATTCAGTATCATCAAGCCTTCATGGCTTCTCGAAGCACAAAAATTATGCGCAAAAGGTATAACAATGGGTAGAAAAAGCAATACATTTGTAGTTTACATGACAACTCATGACCAAAAGGGAGGAAGAAAGCACGGGGTTGGAGAATTATGTTAGTCCGAATAATCTGATTGCAACATGATGCAAAGATGTAGAGAACACATTCCTCTGTTGCTCTAGTTCATTCACCTGCAAAAGCCATACGAAACTTGTCACAGTAACCAACAACAAGAATATGAATATCCACAAAGTGGCCAAAAAAACCTAGTCCACATGCAACTCTGGAAAGGCTTTCACATACCCAGAGTCGTGCCTTCAGACTTCTCACCAGAACACAGATCATGGCGAGCACTGGTCCATCTCCTTCCCCCTCCCCGTCACTCGAATTACTGCGCCCTCCACCTCCATCCTCTGCACATTACAGAACGTTTTACGCCTTCTTCTAGCCGCATGTCCACAGTGTCCTTCCTCCAGTGCTTTGTTTGTATTGCGAAGATTTTGGAGGGTCTCGAATGTCTACATCTCAGGCAGAGATGCGCGCCGGGTCTGGGGATTTGCAAGATATCTTTAGTATGTAATGACATTTCGATATATCGCGAACGCAATACTTACGAAATTTAGATTCGCCTAACAGCGCCTCGCTTCATATCCTCAAAGCCCACTCACAGCGGATAGCCGTCTTCCGAATCTCTAGCGCCATCGTCCACGTCTTCTTCCCGTCTGCTCCCACCCCACCCCCGAAATCCTATGACACCGCTCCAGTAAGGTCCAAGACTGCAGCCTATTCTGCCTTCTAGACCTTCATTTCCTTCCCAAGATGGCACGACAGGCCGACAATGTTGAGCTGTGCCATGTCCGACTACTGGGCTTGAAACGTGCAGTAATGCGGAGTTTACGCAGTCGGAAACAGGTTGTTCCATCAGGACGTCGCGATGTTGTTCCCTTTGGTTTGTGTTTTTCGAGGTGGTGATCGACGATAACGAAGTACATATCGTTTGCCATCTGACTCGGCAACCGTGGTCGGAACTTGAACAAGGCACCGAAAAAGTTGATCGGTGGGTGTGATCGTCCTTCATGGGGCGCGTGAAGGTCCAGTTGCTTTGTAGCATGACGAAACAATGAAAAGTGGTTCAGGAGTAGCGCGTCGTGTGCAGGCGCGTACGCCTCAGTGTATTGGCCCAGTTTCAGGTTGAGTAAGTATGCTCCCTTGGCTTTGTGATTTGTGACGCGATGTTCGTCGACGGTGGAGCAGAGATATTTCCCGGGATCAGGGTGGTCGAGGCGGCATTTGGCTAGACGCAGAAAGATTTGGTTGAAGCTAGCCATAGACCAGCTGAGAGTAAACCGAAAGAAGTGCAACAGATTCTGCGCTTTCCTTCCCTCCGCTGCATGATCCCCTTCATGTTTAGCGACAACAATTCATACAACGACTCGGTGAATCTTTTGAAGCAGCTGACGCGGAAGATGATTAGAGCAAGGGAAGAGTCGGCGATGAAGAGGCTGAAGACGATGGCATCACCGAGGTCGATGATATTGTTGCAGTCGAAGACGCGGGAATCCATACCGAACTTCAGACTTCCAGCCGTTTCCGAACCGACTATGTGTCTAACGTTATGTGCCTATTGTCTTGCATCAGCCCGTCGATGGCACCGCCTTCCTATCTGCAACCTGCGTGTCAACTATCCATCTCGACCTCCCTCATCCGCCGCTGATCGCCCCTTTCGCACCACCTTGATCCCAGCTCTAACTCGTACTCCCAATCATTACTCTCCTTCTACGGCGCAATTACACGGATGAACACGCGCAGGACCAACCGGTGTCTACAAGGACAGGCTTGTGCAGGTCGTTCGAGACCAGGGCAAAGGACGCTTACGATTGCGGTTTATTGCTTGCAGAGCCCGATGCTTGACGATGCATAGTTGGCTTGTGAACTTCGTGTCGTGTTCGAGTCCCGGGGCCCAGATCCTGAGCTTCAACATTCAACACCCTTAATCGCTACTCATCCCTATTGTTGCCAAGATGCCGTTCGGTCAAGTCTGCAGCAGTTTCAATCAGCGTTATCACAGCTTGAAAGGCACTTGAAGACCGAGAAGCAGAGACAATGCAGCCTATGTAGTAGATCGTTATATACCCTTAGCCAATGTAACACGCTGAAATGAAACTTGACTAGCGTACCAAGGTTTTTCGCTTCCAATTAGAGTCAGCGGACTAGGTTAGTTCCTCACTATATCAGCGCCACCCTCTCCAACCGCAAAGGAGCTCGAGAGATGAACTTCTCTGTCATCTAGGTAGAAATCGCCAGGACCAAGCCGAAGACAGTAATGAACTGTCTCGGCCTTTAAATTTAAAGCTGACGATGTTTGGTATAGTTGATTGGCGTAATGGGAAATAATGATAGAATGCCGAACAAGATCGTAGGCATCGGAAAAGAGCAAGTTGTCAGCTGGCGAGGCGGGTACGGAAATGTGAAAGAAAAGACAGGCAAGATTTTGTGGTCGTCTTCAAGTTCAAATTGAAGCCTGAGTTTCCCACGCTACGCGATTCGGATTGCCCCCCGGAACCCGAGAAGAGGCATGATTTGCACGACAGCTCAAATTACCTAGTGTATGGCGCTTTTCCATAGCTTCTATGCGCATGAACACCACTTTGGAATTGAGCCTCCTGCTTCTTATTGCAAACAAGAAAATCAATATGCGTTTATTCTACGCCTGTGGCAGACCTGTCTTTAATTCGGGTTTAGATTGTACCACATCCGGGCTGGTCTTCGTCTTCTGCCGGCTCTTTATTTTCTCCTCTCTATGGGATTTTGGTTGGATTTAACAAGCTATCCTACTCCTACACTCATCCTTTAAGCTTATTTCCACTTCCAATGATTTATTACATATGACCGTACGTACCTCCGCTTTGCCGTAGTCTCTTCGGGCTTGCGACATATTTAACTTGAAGCATAGGAGCATCCGGAGCGACCTCCGGACGATTGCTAGTGCTCTTGGTCAGTTGGCTTTGGTAATCTTGTGTCCTGCTTCATGATCCACGGAATCCAGTGTAAGAACTGAGAGTGTATCTGGTCAAAATGTATCACGGGGATTCACTGGTGATATTGCAGACATCAATAAACACTATGTATGTACATGAACTTTGAAACTAAACACTCTATGCCACCGCATTGACAAAAATGTTGCAACGATTCTTCGAATTCTCGATTTTGATTACACATAAACAGTGCGTCCTGCTGGCGTGCTTATTCGTACACGCAACCCTAGTATTGATAGTGTCCCTCCGAAACATGTACATAATGAGAATGAGTTCAGGTCAAAAAAGTGACCGGAGGAAAATAACTCCCGGATGTCCTTCATCCGACCAGTAACTGCCTCAATCTCCAGATATTTAATCGTACATGCTTCAGTTTAAACAAGACAAAGACCCGGAAAGAGACCAAATACGCTTTGTCCGCATGCATGCCCGATTTAGTCTCCATGCACCAGATGGCGAGAGCTCCGGTTCAAGGCTCGCGTATGTTCTTCTCCTTTTCCCTCCCTGTGCGCAAGTAGTTATGCAACATCCGCGAAATCAAGCTCCATCCTCTGCGCATTCCATAACATTGGTCGCCTCCTTCCAACTGTACATCACCTGCGTCTTAAAGCGTCTTTTTTGCATCGAGCGCTTTGCACTTCTTGCGTAGCTTTAGGACGGCTTCGGCTATCTGCGTCGCAAGGGAAAGTGACCGACAGGTTTAGGAGCTGATTGAAATTATGAATTGGTGCGTTATTTGCCAATGAAAACAGTTACTTACCACTGTTACCAGGATCGCAACATCATCTTCACCTTGCAACTACATTCGGTACACCGCTTCGCGCCTTCATAGCACACTCACATTCACCAACCGTCCTCCTAAGTCCCGCCTCACGACTTCTTCCCAACTCTGATAAGTCTCCAACACCGCTACAGGAAGGTCCACGACTGCACCCCCCACTACCTTCTCAACCTTCGCTTCCTTCACAAGATGGTATGGCCAGTTGGCGATGTTCAGAGTTGCCGAGCAGCGCTCGAATTCCAGGCTTAAAGCACTGAGCTGCCGGCCTGTTGTGTAGTTGAAAGAGGAGTTATACCAAGTAATTCGTGGATACGACATCGGCGTATTGCCTCAGGCAGAATATGTGCTCGCCCTGTGCTTTGTAATGCAAGGCCGCAATCATGGACAAATAAGCACATCGCGCAATGGAGCTCCGAAAGCTGGATGAGGCGCTGTTTTGCTGTAACGTGATGGGACGAGAGCAGGTGGTTCGCGAGCAGAGCATCGTGCGCAGCCGCGTACGACTCGGCCACGTCGGTACCCATGACACTGTGTCTGATCGACACGGCGATTGTTGATGGTGAAGTGGGAATAGTTTCCAATTATCAGGATGTATCGGAGGACGGTGCTTGGCCAGCTGAACAGGGCGCAGAAGGACTTGCTCGAGAACTGAGCACCTCAATTTGAACCAAAAACAATTTGCTTTTCGCCCCAGGTGTTCCTACACTTTCCTTCCCTGCGCTGCCTGACCCTCCTCATACTTTGCTACGTCAACCTCAACGAAGGCTCAGAACTTCCTGAAGCAGCTGACGCAGAAGGCCATTACAGCGAGGGAGGAAGCGATGTTGATAAAGAGGCGGAAGACGGTAAAATGATTGAGATCGATGACGTGAATGAAGACGAGAGGCGGGAAAGCGGAATACCATGGCGAATTTCAAGCTTTCAGCCACTCTTCAAGCGACTCCGTGTCTCGCGTCGTGCACCCACACTTATTGTATGAGCTCGCGAGGTCAGCCTTCCCAACTGCTACCTGCGCATCAACTTTCCATCTCAACCTCACCCATCCGCCGTCGAGCGCCCCTATCACACCGCGTTGACCCGAGTGTTTGCTCGCGCGCTCCTCATACACCCTGTGCACGCAATCCTTCCAACCTTCTAATACGCAATTGTACGTGTGAATATGCCCAGGACCTATCGGCAAGCTGTCGCAAGTCGCTCGAGTCCAGGAAAAAGGTTTTCACGATCAGACTGTACGCGAAGTACTACGTTTGACGACGCAGAACTTCGGACTTCGTCTCGTCTTCAAGGTAGCAAATCCTCAGTTTCGATAACCATGACCTTATTGTCCTCGATCGCGACTGCCAACTTCCATCGGTCGAGCCTCTAATCGATATTTCCATAGCGCGAGAAACCAAGCAAGTTCGGAGACCAATATCGCCAGCCGCGCTTGTCTGGGTGCGAATGACACCTACAAATAGTCCATCATGTGCCTAGTAAATCAACGTGTCCTTATCCAATGCAAGACAATGCAGCGCAAGTTGATCAGCATACCGAGGTTCTTCGCTTCGAGGTGAAATTCACTATTTAACTAGGATTCTCGAAGAAAATCGTCGCCACCCAGTTGATCCTCTCCGTCGGCTCAACGGAAGTCGCCAGCCAAGGGCTGAGCAGGTGATTCTTTGGTCGCATGTGTGATTTCAATTTGATGTGTTTGGTATGATAGAGCATCGCGATGGGCGATGATATTGAACAGGAACTGAGTCAACGGAAAACGGCAGGTTGTCATCTAATGAGTGGACGCAGAGATGAAGGATGAAGAAAGTGAGAATCGGTTGATTTTGGTGGATGCAGTGCATTTTCCCACGATTAAAATCGCAACCTAATTGAACTCAGGCTGAAAGCGAACCGTCTTCCTTCGCCTTTTCCCCTTTACTCGCAATGCTTTGCCACAGGGTGTGAAGGTAGGTCGGGTGAATTATCCGTTATACAATCTCATCAGCCTCCAAAATCCCTTTCGACCTTGTTAACTCTCGTTTGTCTTTGGTCCCGCGAAAGTCTCTTCGGCGAAAATAACAAACGACTCGGACATCTACGAGCTAATACTACAAGCAATCGCATCTGTGAGCTCCTTATTACGCTCAATCGCTCAACCTTGCAGTCATTGACGATCTGAAGTCTAAATAGCTCATACATAAGTGTCCTACTGGAGTGAGCTATTTATCTGCGCTCTGACCCTGACGATGACAGAGAATTGTGGAAGCTTAGGCAGATACCAATCAGAATCCAGAGTGCTGCCGTCCCTTCCGAGTACTGGCTCTGTGCTCAGGAGGCTGGGTTGCTTGTCTCCATATGTTTCGCTTGCTTTTATTACCCAAATCCGTGGTCCTGATTATTGGCTGAAAATGCCACTCATCAGAGACGAGCGTCCGAGCACTATTCAAATGCGAGGCAGATAATTGTTCCGTACTTTCTGCCCGATTCTACCTGTGTCCAAGGCCAGATTCGTTGACGTCAGAAACTTAGGCTTCAGCTCGAGCCTCATGCTATTTTCCAGCGCCGAATACGGTACCTCAGCTTACTTCACTCCCGTAAGCTTCTTTCTATCCGGGAACAAACTTACGCTGTATCTCCGCACCTAGGTCCTCCACCGCCCTCCAATTATCAGCTGTGTATGTTCGCGCACTAGACACTATCGGCGGCACTGCTTTATCGTAGACTACAGTATATTCATGCTGACAAGGCCTTACTAGCCTCCCGGTGCGCCCGGTGCACCGAAATCACTGCGTAGCTAGAATCTCTTCTACCAATACACGGTCTCGCATCACTGTACTCGTCATACATAGATGATTCGGACTGGTTTCCGATCGATCAACCTATCGGTGAGTTACTTTAATTCGTGACTGTCTAGCGACGTCTCCCCGGGTGGGTGTTCAAAATATTCGCTTTATTTAATTATGCGGTATAACTAACCCATCTAACCCCACTCTCCGCATACAAATGCATCGCTCCATCCCTGTCTCTCCACCCCCTCACATCGCCACCATATACAGCTGTTAATTACAGGATCGCCTACCCATAACTTCAAAGCTTTCCTGCCCTTGCTCCCTCCTAGCCGCGTCTACTTTTGTCCAACTGCACCACTGCAGGTCCCGGTCCCGTTCTGGGTGACTCCTGTGATATGGTCTTGCGCCGACTCTTGCGCCGCTAGGGCCTGCTTTATGATCCTTTTGGTGCTGTTCCCAAAGCCGGTGCCCGGCGATAAACCATGGACCTAAGCCACTCTTGCGTGAACCGTCGATCGTTGATGCTCATAATGTCAGGCTTTGTTGCCTTTCCCTCTTTACGGACCGGCTCGCACGATACAAATCTTATATCGACAATTATTTTTTACCAGTTCAGTCCGGGAGCGCAATCGACTTTCGGGCATTGGAGAGGTTGTTGTTGTATAGGCATCGCAGCTTATTAGGGTCATCTGCTTCCTTTAATTCGGTTTCCACACCATAAAACTTATAGTCGACCAGAGAAAAGAATACCACCTCTATGTAGGGAGATATTGGCGACATTTTACTGAAGCAGCAGCCGACTTTCTAGTTAATTGACTTTTCACAATGCATTGAGATTCTGCAAAAGACGTCAAACAACGAATAACCTACTTGTGAGCTATAATCATCCGCGGGCTGACAACGAGGATAGAATTTTCCTCCTCTACGGGTTTACGGGACATGTCAAGGAGCTAGTTATACTCGTGCGTGCTATTCACATCACAACAGTGGCAAACAAAGGGATGAGTCACACTAACTCATGGCAAGAGCAGCCACCGACCATCTCGCGCACTTGAATACCGACAACTCCAACTCTCCTAACCTCCTCAGATATGTCATATGGCGACGAGCAGCCCTTCATTGACTCCAAAGCTTTCGTCAAAGATACAAAAGCTTATGTCACCTTTTCTTCACAGACGGAAGCGATGCTTGCAAGTCTCCAGCTGTATCACGGCATCCCGTGTCATGTCATGGACCTCGTTTTTTCCATGGTCACTGACCCGGACTTTGATACCACGCAGGTGACACTGCACAACTCGATAGATATAATTGATATTGCGGAAGAAAGCCGGCTGAAGGACAGGATGGACGTTGTGTACAAAAGGTCTCTGGGCTCCGATGGTCATATGGAACAGAGAGGCTTTCCCCAATTCGTTTTGGACGAGCTCCTCGACTTTATCCACGCAAATAGAATGGACCAGATCAGGACTCGTTTTGAAGAACTCCCGAGTGCGAAGGCTATGACATCATTACCGCACATCGAAGAAGACGAAATTCTAAAGAGTATGAGTCTCGTCCACCGGTCCTGGACGTTTCCTTCTCAGAAAACTCTTGGCCGGGTACTTTACCTCGACAGACCAGCTAGTGATGTGAACGTCCTCCAATCTCATGTGCGAAAATCAATCTTCGGACCTTGGACGTCGGTCGTCGCTTTACAACTATACCATTGCATAGAGAAGTCAAAATATGGTACATATGGCTTTTCCGTTGAAATCAGGGAGGAGTACCGCCAGTGGTTCGAAAGCTTGCATCGCATTCTTGTTGGCTTCACGAATCTTAAAAGCGTCTTTATACAAAGCTATGCGCCATATTTCACCGAGTGGTCAAATCCCACGATAGGGGAGCTGGTTCGACGAAACTTATACTTGCAGGAAGTCACCCTGCAGACGGATAGTGGCAGTGGATCATTTATTCTTGATCCACTGATAGAAATCTCTGGGCAATCGGGATTTCTGAAGACCTTGAATGTAGGAGGAGGAACGTTTCCCCAGCTCGGGAAAAGCGGGGGAAAGCAGGTGACAGACTTCGGATGCTTGAAAAATTTGACGCTGCAGCGCTCCCGAACATACTCCGACCTTGATCTAGAAACACTGTTATTACTATCCACGCTCTCCAGCCCTTGCCTGGAATCGTTGCGCTACAATGGTGACATTGACCGAGGAAATTCCTTCGAGAGGGAACTTGCACGGGTATCGACTTCTCCTCAGTGCGCCGTTGCCTTCGGTCAGCTCCACTCGCTGCATATAATCGATAATATGACAGCGGATCAATGGTTGACGTGGATTGGACCGTACTGTTCAAAGCTTGATTACTTCGCTCTCGATACCTCGGAGTTGACCAATTCTACAAAAGCATTGCCCCTCATACCCGCGACGATTCGGAGTCTCGATTTACGAGTTGTACCTACAAAATCCTTGCAAACCGTGAACGTTGCTGACTGGATAAAGTGTATCATGGAGATACTTTCCTCGAGGCGCTTTACGAAGCTTGAATCATTTTCCTTAAATTTCTCGGGGGAACTCCTAGAACATTTGTCGACCGACGAGTCTCAACAGCAGGAGAAAAAGGGGGTGCTCGATCAGCTGCAAGAATTCGAGGAATCAATGAAACATATTTGTCAATACGTTGTGGTAGAGTGTTCGCTCTATATATAGTTTCAAATTCCATGTATACAGCATCTCAGAATGAATCAACCCCTGGAATATGTTGGTTTCTTGTTAAGATATGTCCTGAGTTCTGACATTGGTTGCAATTGATCATGACGCATGGTTGTGGTGATTTGACACAATGTTCAAGACATAGGGGCCGTGGACTCAAGTGATGGTCAAATTTGACAATGTGTCTTGAGGATGCAAGATACAAGGCCACTCCTGTTGGATAAGTTATTATAATTAATATAAATTGCACATCATTAATGTCTATACGGGGTAGCATAGGAGAGCAAGTCTAGACTTACCATACCGAATGACGGTAATACTTGTATTGCGTGATTGGCTGCCTTTATTTACGGAGAAGAGAGTTACAAGACACTCTCGTAGATGCTATGTTCAGGGCGAAGATGAGCACAAACTGTTTCCTCAAGGTCCTTCATCACAACTTCAGATGCTGAGTCTTGACAAGCTCCGGGGAAGAGAGCGATGAGGAGGAAAGCTGTGGAATGGATAGAGATGGTCTGAACGAAACTGCTGATTGAATGTAATTGTAATGCTGGTGATTGAAAGACAGAATACAGCATTATTGGCCCGCTTTAATGCCAATAAATTTGATGGTGATTAAAGGCAAATGTGTGTTCACTATTCTCGAGATGACAAGACAAAGCCTTGAGAGACTAATGAGTGTATATCATATGTTACTCACAGGATTATCTGGAGTTTCTTCTCCCCCACTTACTTCCTGTGGTAATGCCATGCGAGTATGGCAAAGAGTTTCTTTTGCAATCTCAAGTCACGGTATTGAAGTAGTAACTTACCGTGGGAAACGTCTTTTCATACCAACCTTGTCTGATCGTTCGGCTTTCACCTTCATTCCCATACCATTCTGCTAGATGATAACATGCTTTCTCTCAGCATTTTTCTTCACCGCGTTACTGTCGACTGTCGTTAGTCCAGTATACCGAACGCCGACACCTTTGAAAACCACCTTATTCCTGGCAACCTTTACTTGGACGACAGAGAAATGTCGAGCGGCTTCTGGGGGACTGGCGAGGGTGGCGTCCTTCTATAATTGTAGATCACCCGTACATTTCGAAGCGAAGAAGCTCGGTATGTTGATCTAGTTGCGCTGCATTGTCTTGCATTGGCTAAGGATATATAGCGATTTACTAGGCTATATTGTCTTTGCTTTTCAGTCAACACGACAAGCGTGGCTACCGATCCCAGTTCAACTGTCTTGCAAGCAGATAACGTTGATGGAAACCGCTGCAAACTTGTCCAAACAAAATCTTGGCAATAATAAGGCTGAGTAGCGAGCAAGGATATGACCTGAGGGCGCCGAAGCTTGAGCATCTGGGACTCGGAAATTGGACACGACACGAAGTTCACAGGCCACTTACGCGTCGTCAAGCATCGGAGCTTGGGACCGCAAGTATATACGCCCTTTCCCTTTGTCTCGAGTGACCTCTGTCCTCACAGGCAAGCGAAATCGCCGATGGTTCTAAGAGTGTTTATCCGTGCGATTGCGTACTGAGGGAAGGGAAGGATTGCGTCAGAAGGTGTACGAGGAGCACGTGAGCTGGAGCTTGGGTCAAGGCGGTGCGAAAGGGGCGCTTGTCGGCGGACCAGGGACGTCGAGATGGATCATTGAGACGCAGGCTGAAGATGGAAGAGCAGTGATATCGGCAGATCGTGCAAGAAATGAGGTATACTACGCGACGTAGTCGGTTGGAGTATGGTTGGAAGCTAGGAGTTCGACATGGTATCTTGTCCTTGCGCGTCTTCTTCTTCATCCACATCATCGAACCCCGAACCCGGTGATTTCATCGTCTTCCACCTTTTAGTGGTCAGCAAATTCTCCCTCGCTAAATTCATCCTAGGCGGCACCTTCTTCAAGAGAGTCATCGAAACTTTGTTGAAGATGTCGCCGCAAAGGACGAGGAAGCTTGACGCAGCGCAGGGAAGGAAAGCGCAGAAACACTTGCCGCGCGGATGAACACCTTAACGATGTCTTTCCCCGCCTTGTCTTAATGCCAATGATCCATCACCCGAGCCATCCGGAACTCGGGAAAGTGATATCTGCCTCACCGTCGACGATCTCCGGTTTACAAAGGGATGGGAACAGATCTACCCAGTCTGAGGCTGGTTCAATAAATCAAGGCATACTGTACGTGTTTGCGCTCGATGCTCTGCTCGCGACCAATTTGCTCTCCTCTCATCATACGCTTCAAGAAGGGCCATCACGCCCCATCAATCAACTCTCTCTCTCTCACTGTGCCTTGTTCAGCTACTCGAGTAGCAGTGCCTGAGCCAGATGGAGATCGATATGTATTTCAATGTCGTCGATCACCGCCTTAAAAAAACACGAAGCAAACACATGCGAAAGTTCGGACTGCGGCAATACGCAGACGTCCCGCATGCGAACTACCAGATATGCCTCCTCGTCCAACTACACAGCAATCGCGCCGTTTGAGGCCTCAAAGCCAAGCAATCCGGTACATCACGGCAACACTTGATATGATAGACCTGCCAAATCATCTTGCGAAGCAGGCGAAGGCTGAGACGGCAGAGAAGGACCTTCCTGCAGTGGTGTTGAGGGATTATCAGTATGGAAGAGGCAGTGGGGTGGGCACACATGGTTTGAGGTGGGGTGGACGGTTGGTTAATATGAGTGCGCTAAGACGCGAAGCGACATGCTGAATGAGGTTGCTAGGGACGATGATATCACGATTCTGGTAAGCGTAGCTTTCACTGTTTATTGACGCACCAGTTCATAATCTCAATAAGCTCCTAAATGTGGTTCTTATCCTCGCAGGCGATACATGAACTCAGTCGTCTGGAAGCTATGCACTGGGTGTAGAAGACTTGCTGAGACAGTGGATGTACGGCTGGAAGGAGGCGACTATTGTTATGGAATGCACACAGGATGAAAGTCACCACAATCCTCGTGACGGAGCTTGGGGAACGAGGCGAACCTACACGAATCTCGAAACGGTATACTGGTGGAAGGTTGGGATGTATGAGTTCGTATGTTCAGAACACCAAGGTCATTTTCAGGCATGCGTTGTCTTCCTTCAGAATAATTTCGCAGATGCGCATGTTTGGTTTAAATGACTGATCAAGTTGTACTCGTTAGTACAAATACATTCCCTGTGGTCAAAGATACTTGTGTACGTTTTGTGCCTTGCCAGTGGTTTATCAAGATGAGCTCGACTTGAGTCTGTCGTGGCAGGCAAATCGCGGCTGCCCACATGACGAACTATAGAATATGGACAGTACATATGTAACTAAATATTCGACACTGATAATTTACGACAATTGTGCCTTACAAACTATCATGTGTCTGGTTCATTATGAGTTCATTATGGTTTTTTCGGCGTGGGACTTGAAGCGAAGGTTACTTGACGGACTCAAACAAAGCACAACAGCCTGAGTGAATCTCTTGAAGGTGGCTCACCCCAAGTGCCACACCAGTCCTATCCTTCACCAAAGATGGCCCTGGCCAGCCGACAGCCGTTCATTGACTCTCGTGCTTTCAATAAGGCAAATTCCACTTATGTTTTGTTCCCATCGCAGGCCGATGCCATGATTGCAAGCCTTCAGCTGTTCCACGACGTCCCGTGCCGCATCATGGACCTTATCTTTTCCGTGATCACTCATCCGGATTTCGACGCCAGACAAGTGAAGCTGCGCAACTCGATAGACGTTATTGATGTTGTGGAAGAAAGTCGACTGAAGGACAGGTTGACGGTTGTGCATGAACGGTCGATCGGTAAAGATGGTCGTCACGGTACGGAGCAGGCAGGCTTCCCCGAGTTCGTTCTGGGCGAAGTTCTGGACATTATCCATTCTGAACGTATGGACAGGATCTGGTCTAGTTTCGAAAGTGTCAATGATAAGGAGTCGGTGTATGAATCAAGGTACATATACGAGGACCAGATCATAAAACAAATGAGCCTTGTCCACCGATCCTGGACCACTCTTTCACAGAAAGCACTTGGCCGAATTCTGTTTATCAATAAACCGGCTTCCGAAGGTCGTTTCCTTCTTTTCCCTACCAGTGTACGGAAATCAATCTTTGGACCTTGGACGACTGTCGTGGCATTTCATATGTACTGCGAATTGGACGATGAGAACGATGACAATGAATTCGACTTCTCTGACGATTTCCACGAGGAGTATAGGCAGTGGTTCGAAAACCTGCATCGCATTCTTGTCGGTTTCACGAATCTCAGAAGCATGTGGATCCAAAGCTACGCTTCACTCTTCACCAAATGGGCTAATCTCACGATAAAGGAGCTACTTAGACGAAATACAAACCTAAAAGACGTTACGCTACACGCGGAAACCGGCATAAAACCCTTCATTCTCGACTGTCTGGCAAAAGACTTGATAAACTCAAAAATCCCCAAGACGCTCGATATAGATGGAGCACGATTCTCAAAAGCTACCATGCGGAAGCTGTTACATGGAACGGATTTTATGTACTTGAGCAGTTTGACCATCGAATGTTCAACTTCGTCACTTAAGAACGACTTGGAAGCACTCCGAATAATATGTACCCTCTCCGAACCTTTCCTGGAATCACTGCACATCATCTGTACCCAAAGCACAGGCCAATGCTTCGAAGAGCTTGCTGCACGAATATTACGTCCTGCTGAGTGTACCAATGTCTTCGGACACCTTCGGACATTGCGCATCGATGGCTCTGACACCGTGACAGCAGCGCAATTGCTGAAATGGATTGCCCGGCACTCCCCTAACCTCAAGGACGTCACTCTCAACGCGGATATTCTCTCTAGCACTGATATTTTATCTCTCATACCCGCGACTATCTGGAGCCTTGACTTGCAAGGCATGGAAACAAGATGGCCGCTGATCGAGGAAATTATTGGATGGACAAAGTGCATCCTGGGGATATTCACCTCTGGTCACTTTTCTGACCTGAAGTCATTTTCATTCTATGTTCCAGGCCAACGCTTTGAACACCTGGAGCCCACGTATGACAAGTCAGGCCAGCAGGAGGCGGAGAATTCGCATAGTCAAATTCAAGAATTCGAGGAATTGATGAAATGTCTTTGTGAAAGTGCTGGAATAAAGTACACCCTCGATCTATATTAACAGAATTCATGTATATAGTGTTTCGTCATGTTTTGAATCTCTTCGGAAAACACGTGGTTCAGTTTTGTCTTGGTATACTCATCAGTCAACTTCCAATGCTAAATCCCGTGAGCCGTAAGCATGCTTGTTGGGATGCTTAATCATTGCGTGATCACACGATGAGAGCGGCCAACAATTTTAGTGATCATCCGCTGCTCCAGCGTCGTGTTTTCTGCTACGTGAAAAGTCAGATCCGAATATGACAATGCCAGCACCCAGGAAAAGTCAACTGTACCTTAACTGGAGGCAGCTTCCCAATGGCCTTCATACACCACAGCTCTGACGTCACAATCTTGTGCATCCCGACCTTCTGCCAGCCCAGCCTCGACCAGAGTGCGGGATGGAGGTCCGCGAGCAGAGAGCGCAGGTTTGAGTCCTTCACACTACGCTGCGCGACGCGCGACCACGATGCCCTCCAGCTCCAGTCTCGGCGCTCATTGTTCGTAGACTGACTTTGATACCGAGATGGGTACAAACAACGCCGGGCGTTTATATCACCGCCCACTCACACCCACAGATCGCCTACCCGTCCCTCCGACCCATTGCCCACCTCTCTCTCTCCCCCCTACGTCTCCGCCAACCCTGTAACCCATCACCACGGCACCTGCAGAGTCCACCTCCTTCGAGGCCTTCGCCTCCCTAGCGTGATGATGCAGCGGGCTAGATGTTGAACAAACTTGGTCGTGCAGACCCATGATTGAGCCAGCGTGATGCTCTGCCTTGATGCGATTGACGGCAAGGCAAATGTACAGCAGATTGGGTGAAGCGCAGACCGCAGACGCAATCATATTGTTTTCTCGGCATCGACGTATTGTCCCAGCGTGATTGGTACCCTACCATTTGCTTTCCGTTTGTTCGAGACGCTGAGACAATCTGGTAAGGCGAAATCAGCTTCTAGGGTCCTGACTGGTTCATCTGCAACTCTAAACCCACATGAAGAATCTTTAACTGTAGTCCCGAGCGCCAAGCGAGCGGCCGCGCATCTACTGCATTCTCCGTGTGTCATCGGCCTCAGGCTCCTTGTTTGCCTTGCGCCGCTTCGACTGGTTGTGTGTCACAGGTAGGACGCGCGTGCACTGGGTCTAGAGTTGTGGTGCTTTGAGGACTTTTGAGGCTGGTTGTAGAAGAGTGGGTGGTTCCTCCGTATATCTGTTTATTTCTCCCGCCCGTCGAACGCCTCCGCTCGTGTCCTTCGCCGCCGTATCCACTAAGCCCACCGCCTTCGTGACCATTGCTTCCCTCGCATGACGATGCAGCGGGCCCGATGATAACGAGCTTAACCGTGCAACCGTGATTGTACCAGAGATGTCGGCGTGAAGGGTAATGTATAGCAAATCGAGTGAAGCGCCTAACGTTGATGCATACGATTCTAGTGTCCCACGTGAACGTTTCTCTGTCCTTTGTTTTCCGTTTTGTCGAGACGAGAATACCAGGATGTGCCTTTTACAGTTTGAAGGCAAGCTACACATCATCCGGTGCTGTAAAGACGCCATTAGCGAATATCTGGATCCACTGTTCCAAAGTCGTGCTCGACACGTTCAACTGCAATGCCACAGAAACCATTAGACCAGAACAAAAAACAACACAACCATTAACAAGAAAAGAAAGGGAAACATACCTTATCCGGATGCAGCTTCGCAATAGCCTTCATGTACCGCATCTTCACCTACGCAGAATTCACGAGCTCGTGCATCCCAACCTTCTGCTAGTGACGCAACCCGACCAGAGCACCGCCTCGAGGCTCGCGAGCAGTGCGCGCAGGTTCAATTCCTTCCCCCCGCGCCACGCGAGCAGGCGTCCACTGTGTCTTTCAGCTTCATCCGCTGGCCATCTTCCACCTCGACTGCTTCGTTCGCATTTCGCAGCTTCCGCATAGCTTCGAATGATTGTGTCGCAGGTGGAGAGTCGCGCCGGGTCAAGAGTGGTGAAGATTTGTGGGGTTTTGGGGCTGGTCGTAGATGGTTGAGTGTGTTGTCGTAAACGTACGTAGAAAGCCAGGGAAACATATACTAGGAACGCGCTCGGGCAATACCATCTTCTTACACCTCGCAACCCCATTCAGCGCTTCGCTCCGTGCCTTCACAGCCCATTCGCACCCAACGATCGCCTCCCAATCTTTTTGTGCCTCCGTCCACTTCCTCGTCCGCATCCGCCCGCCTCCATACGCCTTCACCACCGCATCCGCAAGGTCAACCGCTGCACCCTCCTCTGCACGCGCGACCTCCGCCTCACACGCGGGGTGATAGGCTGTCCCAATACTGGCGAGCACAGCCGTACAGTCTTCGGTCGCCCCGCGTGGTCACCCGTCTTCAGGTGACGGCACGGTTGTTGTGCAGGGCACCATGGTGCAGGTGATCTACGGGCAGGGTGTCGAACGCAGACGCGTACGCCTTCTTGGCGTCGACGTACTGACCGAGCTTGAAAACGTCAGTCCCCTTAGCTTTGTGGGTATTCAATGCGGAGAACGTGGAAGATGACGCTGAGATAGCGTCCCCGAAATTCTGAGCGGCTGGGTACGTAGCAGGAAGTCTTGATTGTGCTTGAGACACAGCTTGAGGTGTGCGTATCGCGGCGTTTTGTCTTCGAGACGGGACACATGAATCGCAGGCTCGACATCAAGTAGGTTAGTCGTGTGTCGATCAGCACTTCTGTTAACATCTGCCTTCCGAGAGCCTCGTAAAGTGCCCAATATCGCTCCCGCACTTTCTACGTCCTCATTATCTTTGGACGCACCATCCGTACACTCCACACCGTGAGCTCGAGCCGCAATCTGCGCATCAATCATCCACCTCGGCCTCTTGTCCGCCAGGGCGTGTCCCTTCGCGCCGCCTTGGATCGAACTCGCACGCTCCTCATACACCATCTGCACGCGCTCTTTGCCCTCCTTCTAAGACGCATTCGCTCGCCTGAACACACTGAGGCCTATCTCGCTCGCCTACGAGATAAGCCTGTCGCGCGTTCCTGCACCTGGGACTAGAGATGAGGATGCTTGGACTCGCGCGTGCGGCTGACTGTGTGCTGAACTTGATACTCGGCGGCGCGTGGGTGGTCTCTGAACTTCATCTCGCACTTGAGGTCCGAGTCCTGCATCCTCGGTATCATTATCCTCTGGACGTACTCTCGATCGTTACTCGACCATCCCATTGCTAAGATTCATATCATCGTGTTCAGTCAAGCCTGTGTCAATGATTGCTGAACGTCGAGCTCGAAGTCCGTGGCTGCCAGTGCCAGGTGTTCGGGTGAGAAGCCCAAATGGACGATCTGTCCGATAATGCGTGGGAGAGTGGAACTTGTCCCCGGTGTTTGCTAGGATATGGGTGCTTCAGATAAAAGTTTGTTTCTTCTGACACCAAATCGCTAAGCGTAGCGTAAGTACGGCTTCGGATGTCTCTGATTTTCAGGATTTTCAACTGTTGTTGAGCGCAAAAAGACAGTGAATATCAGAATCCCTATCCCAGAATATCTTCTTCTTACAATTTGCAACCACATCCCTTCCCATCTTCGTATCCTGCTAACATCCAACAATCCCTCTTCGATCACCTCGGTTTGCTCATCCGTTCGGAGGTAGGTGACTGCTCGTTGCGTAAGGTATCAAGAAAGGAGATGATAGCGAGCAATACGTCAAGAGCAGACGCGCAAGGATTTTCGACGTCCATGTATTGTCCAATCTTGCACAGCCGTGCGCGAAGGACGACCAGGACTAGTGGAGCCGGAAGCAGAATTGATGGCTCACGCCTGCACATCCTTCCCCGCATCAGATGTCCTCATACTGGCACAGCGCCTATCATCGGTCCTTCGGTCTTCGACTCCTCGCCATCATTTGAGCCCATTGCCTCCCTCGCCAGCTTCCTTGTCCTTATCAAAGCGTCTGAGGGGGAGGTAAGCTAGGAAAGCTGGTTGCATGGCCTATTAGAGTAAGGGTATGTCCTCAGCCAGTGCAGTTAACGCAAGCCAAAATAATAAGCGCACTGGGATCCATTACTAGTCGGCCATCTCTATCGCCAAAGTCGCTTGGCAGGAGCTCCAGGACAGTTGCATTGACTGCGAAGTGAAAGATTTATCTGGATTATGCGATTTCAAGCTGCCGTTGTTGACGTTCAAGTTAGACGAACACTGGCAGAAACTGCCAGTGGCAGATATTTTCCCACGTTAAAAATATGTGAAACAAGCTCTTGCCTTGCTTCCTCAGGCTCACTGGCAGTAGACTCGTAGCTAACGAGTCTACTTCCTCATTTCTTTTCCGCTTTTCCCCCCACCATAGCTGACATTACCGCAGTGCTGAAACCGAAATATTACCTGTGCTTTAATGTAGGTCAACGTTCAATATGCGATTTGATCACTCTGAAAGCACAATTTCGTCATCTCGTCAACCTGCTTTGGACCAGTCGACTCCGAGGACACACCTCCAACACCATGATTCCTTCACCATATCTGTAACCTTTTACAGTGCTTCCGTTTATACTCTGACGGCGCATAAGTGGATTTTGAACTTCATCTCGTGAATCACACTCAGGTCTTACTCTTGTTCGTGACTCGATCCTCCCGTTGTCGAGATGCACATCCTCGTCTTCGGTCGAGCCAGCGCCGTTCGCGAGCAACATCCACAGCTTGCCGCACTTCTAACCCAGACCCGGACACTGGCAAGACCGTCTAGTGCTTGCAACCACCCACTCCAAGTCCGGTTGAGAAACCCATTTCGACGATCCGTCCGATGATGCGTGGAGGATGGGAGCTTGTTCCCAGTTTTTGCTGAGATGCGGGTGTTTGAGAGCAAGGCTGCATAGGCTAATAAAAGTGATAGTATATATATCCTTTGCCAATGCAGCTCAGCCTGATCAGCGTACCGAGATTCTTCGCTTCGGAATGGAATCTGCGGGCTTTGCGAGCACTCCAAGACGAGCATCACCACCCCTACCTTCTGTCTCTGCGAGTGGTCTGAACTTCGTTCTAACTTCCGCCCGCCGCAAAGCTTCGAATACCGCTCACTCATCCTCCGTCTCCTCGCGAGTGTTGAATACGCTATTCACGCTCCTGTGAGCATACTCCTCGCCCGGGACCTGTGCATCATTCATCCACCCGTCCGCCAGAGTGCGCCCCTTCTCTCCGGCTTGGCTCGAGCTCGCACGCTCCTCCGAATACTCCTTCTACACGCGTTCCTTTCCGACCTCCTTCCCAATCGAATTCGCTCGGCTGAACAGTGAACAGGCATAGTCCAATTTCACCCGCCTGCGAGATAAGCTTGTCGCGGTGCGCTCTGACAGTTCACTTCAAGATAGGACCAGTGACGCTTGCGTGTGCGGCCAACAACGTGTGGAACCTGATGATTTGATTGGCTGGATTGTACAAGGCATGGAGGGCCACGAATACAAAAATTCTCACTTTAAAAATGGAAAACGCTGATTTATCTGTGTCTCTGTTGGCATACTTTCCGCCGCAACAGTAAATAGTCTGTGTGGAGGCAGCACTTGAGACTTTATCCACTTGTTCTTTTCTACGAACACTAGCATATATTCATCAGAGAAGCTTGCTCCTTCTAAGTGAAATTTTTGTAAGTTCTGCAATATCCTTGAGTCTTCATGAAAGGATCAAGGGAAAATGACTCTTGGCCATTGCCAAGTATAATGTAACCTCGTCCGGGAAGCATGTTGCATACCCAATGAACACCCAGAGGAATTGTTCTCATACACTAGTACTATAGCAACTACATTAAGCGTGAAGTCTACAACTACCAGGGCGGCGGATGGGAACGATGAAAAGTAGTATTTGAATGTTCAATTAACACATTGCTCAATCTTGCAAATCCTGCCTCCTGCAACTCTCTTCTTTCCGCTCCATCAGAAGAAGTCTCTTTTCGTATGTATAGACTCCTTAGGTTCTTCAATGCCGCGGCATTTTCAATCAGAGGCCCGATGTCGAATGGTATACCCTCTTCCGCATATAGGGTAACCTCCTCCAGGCGCATGTTCCGTCGAACCAGATCCCCGAACATGGAGTTAGACAACTCCGTAAAGATTGGGGCATAGCTTTTGATCAGGATGAGTTTGAGATTTGTGAACCCAACGAGCATTCGATGTAGGGTTTCGAACCACTGGCGATAATCATCACTAGCTGCATCATCGTCGAAATACTTATATGTAATTTCAGTGCCACCATCGTAGCAACTGCAGGTGCTATAATCCGTTTCGACTTCTATGGGATGGAAGAACTGCACGGCGACTACGAATGGCCATGGACCAAAGATTGACTTTCGCACGGGGTTAAGGAGTACTGTCATCTCATCCGTCGGCCTGCCGATGTGCAGAACCCGACCAAGTGCTTTTTGGGCAGGATACGTCCAAGACCGGTGGACTCGGGTCATCGCCTTTAGAGTATGATCCTCTTCGATATCCATTGAGTTGAAATACATCATCTCCTCATCCCAGGTTTGTTCAAACGCAGCTTCAATGCTGTCCAGCCGATCACAATGTATGATATCGAGAACCTCTTCCAGAACGAATTGCGGGAGTCCTGCTTGTACCATATGTCCATCGCTATCCAGAGATCGTTCATGAACAACAGCCATCCTATCCTTCAGCCGCCTTTCCTCTACAGCGTCCATGACGTCCCCCCAACTGCGCAGCGTCACATTTTTAGAGTCAAAGTCGGGATGGGTGGCAACTGAGAAGATGGTGTCTATGATGTACCGCTCGACGTTGTGGAATAGCTGAAGGCTTGCGAGCATCGCGTCAGCCCGTGAGGGAAACGTGAAGTAGGTTTCTGTATTCTGGTCGAGAGCTCGGCATTCGACAAACGGCTGCTGTGGTTCTTCGCAGTCAACCGCTACTCCATTCTCCGATCCGACCTTCTCCACAATGCTGTCCACATCATCTGAGTTGCGTAGCGATACCTTTTTGGAGTCGAAGTCCGGATGAGTTACCACGGAGAAGACGAGGTCCATGGTGTCACGCTCGATTTCGTGGAACAGCAGGAGGCTTGCGAGTATGGCATCGGACTGTGAAGGAAATGCGACGTAGGTTTCCGTGTCCCAGTCGAAAGCTTGGGAGTTGATGAAAGGCTGCTTGGCATCAGAAGACATTACGGAGAAGACCAGAAGAGTTGGCGTTATCCAGTACCCAAGTTGCAAAGACGATAGGAGTGGACACTGAAGGTGAAGGAGAGCATGCTATATAATGATTCGAGTTCAGGAGTTAGACCGAGTCATCCCTTAGAGTTTTCCATATGTTAATGTGACTCGTGGTGGTATAATAAGCTCATCTCCAACGGTTCCGAGGCTGTAAGGAGTAAAAGAATAGATGACTCAGGGATACTGTTGACAAAGATACACATATTCTGGATATAGATAGACACAAGGCTTTGAACGAGAAGCTAAGTCAAAGATATACGGGAGACTGAAAGATCTGGAGGACGCTGACTGACTTTTGATTGCAAATAAATTTCCTTCCAACGCCGCGAGAGCGCCATAAGCGACTGTCATAGGTTCAACGTGCAAGCCTGTCAAGCACAGAATCAAAAGTCAGAAACACAGTAGATGAGAAATAGACCAACTTGTGAGCCAGACATAGCCTAGGTCGTTCGCCTCGAGGGTAGCGAGCAGTAAGCGCAAATCTGTGCTCTTTCCATTGTGCAGCTACCATTTTTTCAGCTTCGTTCAACTCTTTACTGTTAATGTCTGGTGATGTGGTAGGAAATGACGATGGTGATCGAGAGACTCAAGGTAAAGCCATCATCAAATAAAAGACATTTGATGAAGGCGAAAGAAAGTTCTTCTTCGGACTTACTTTGTAATTGAAGTTTAGACCACTGCTCCTTTTTCCTTCTTCGCCGATGCCAGGTTCTCATAATTGTTTGACGAGGAGAATGAAGCCGACAAGATCCAAAGACGCCGATTGACATTGCCATAGACGTACTCCTGAACAGAAGCTGCGTCTTCATCTGTAAAAATATCAGGGATTGCGGTCCAAGACTAGAGAAAGCGACACACATTGACGGTTGGATATTCGTCGCGTATTTGTTCACATGTTTAGATTGATTGTAGTTTAGTGTTGAAGCTTGAAAGCAATCGCAGACCCAACCCCTTCAAATGGTACTGTCGATGGAGGGACGCGGGACATCATGGGCCATCTGAATGCTTGTAGTTATACCATCGGTTTTTTTAGTGAAACAAATCATAGGGTCGGGGGTTCATGGAAATTTGATTCGAGTCCGAGTCATCGTCTTCAACGCCCTGCGACCGAGACTCTTCCGTAACTTTGATAGCATTCGCAGAGTTGCGTAGCGTTGAAGTTCTGACTTCGACGTTCCGAATGCTGACCGCGAGGAATACGAAGTGCATGGGATGTTGAGAAGTAGATGGAGTCTTGCAAGCATGCCAGTGGATCGGCCTAAGGGCCTTTAATGAGAAGGTGAAATAGGTTGAGCCAAACCCGATTTAAGTAAATTTGGGTGTCGGTGACAGCTGGGCAGTTCCATGCTCGGGACGATTGTGAATTATTGATAAGGTGGTAACATCTAAATCGTAAGAGACGAAGTTTATACTGAACTTGAGCCTTTGTCGAAGGTCAAGGTAGAATCGCTAGTATTTGTCACGCGGGTTGTTGACAAACAAACTTGAACGAGATCGGCGGCAACTTGAAGTTCTGATAGTCTTGAAAGCCAACTACTACTATGTCCGATTCCTTTGCAGATTTATGGTCTTCTCTTGAGCCCGTAAAACAGAGCGCAAAGCCATCAACGCTCGCTGCTGCCAGTAAACTGCAAACGACGACGACAACAGCGCAATCGCGAGCTAACGACGCGTTCTCTATGCTTGCCGCCGCTTCTTCGTATTCCTCCTCGCACCCCGCATCACGCTCACTGACACCCTCTGTTTCTCTCCAACCCCAACGTCCTGCTTCTTCTCAATCTCAGAAAAAGACCTCGCAAGTTCAAGGCGGCAAGAATGGCGATGCTTTCGGTTCGCTGTTGTCTGCATCGTTCTCCTCGTCGAACAACCCGGGAAACTTGTCACTGGCCGCACGACAGGAGGCGGCAGTGAAGGAACAGCGGGCACGACTGGAGAGGGAGAGGCTGGAAAAGGCGAAGGAGGCAGATGCGTGGAATGGCCTGGATCTGCTTGCGCAAAGCAGTTCCAAGTCCACCCCCGTTGTTCGTAGTCGATCCAACAATCCTGGTGATTTCGACTTTGGAGATAGAGAAGATCGATTATTGAATGGCTCTGGGGAGCTTGGCTCAGAAGGTGAGGGCGGTGATGATATTCTTGGAATGTTCGCAATGCCCGCAGATTCCATTCCGAAGCCAAGTATCTCGGTACGTTGATCAAGTTGAGCTGCATTATTTTGCATTTGCTAAAGATAATTCACTAGCCTACGGAAGCACCTCCTCCACACTCCAAGTCTACTTCGTCAACTAACATAGCATCGAACGACGATTGGTTCTTTGACAAACCCACTCTTCCGTCTTCATCATCATATCCTACTCCGCCGGATGAAGACTTCCGCCCTGCACCTTCAATACCGAATTCACGTTCTCACTCACTAGTGCAGACGCCTAAAGCGTCTACATCCTTGTTCGACATACTCTCCAATGACTTCTCTCTGCCATCGTCACCGAACACAGCGGACAACGGCAGCCTAAGCTCTCAAAATCCGCCTAAGATTCGCGATATTCCGTCACCCGTAGTACGCATCCCACCCAACAGTTCTGGTGATTTCGATCTCGGCATTAGACAAGATGGGTTATTGAATGGCTCTGGGGAGTCTGGGTTAGAAGGGGAAGGTGGGGACGATATTCTGGGAATGCTCGCAAAGCCTGTCAATTCCATCCCGAAACGAAGAATCTCGGTACGCTAATCAAGTTGAGCTGCATAATTTTGCAATAAGCTAATGATATACTATTATTTGATTAGCCTACGCTGGCTCAAAGTCGAGATAGATCATCATCCACAGCTCGTAGTCGACCCAATACCCCTGGTGATTTCGATTTCGGAGATAGAGAAGATCGACTGTTGAGTGGCTCTGGGTCAGAAGACGAGGGTGGCGATCATATTCTTGGAATGCTCGGAAAGCCTGCAGATTCCATTCCAAAGCGAAGAAGCTCGGTAAGTTGATGAAGTTGATCTGTATAATTTTGCATTTGGCTAAGGATGTACTACTAGCCAACGCAACATTCCTCTCAAACATCCGGCTTACAGCCACGACAAAGAACTAGCTCTCCCCCTCCGCATGTTATCGGACAGATTGTCGAGATGGGATTTTCACCCGAACAGGCTCGACTGGCGCTCGCAGCCACCGACTCCGGGTTAGACGTTCCGCAGGCATTGGAGATGCTGCTTGCAAACGGTGCAGGCTCGACCGAAGACGAGGATGTGCATTTCGGAAATGGGAGGACGAGAATCAGACAAGAAGATGTTGAAAGTGAGGACTTAAGACTTAGGACTCGAACACGAGATGACGTTCAAAGACCACCCATGCGCCGTCAGGCATCGGGATCAGCACGTAGTCAGCCGCATGCGCAAGCTTCTCTGGTCCCAGGCGACCTCCAGGAACGCGCCGACAAGCTTATCTCACAGGCGAGCGAGATCGGCCTGAGCGTGTTCAGCCGGGCAAACGCGTTCTGGAAGGAGGGGAAGGAACGCGTGCAAAAGGTGTATGAGGAACGTGCGAGCTCGAGTCAAGGGAACACGAAGGGACGCTCCCCGGCTGACGGGAGGCCGAGGTGGATGATTGATGCGCAGGTAACGGATGAAGTCGTCGAGGGTGGTGTTCATAGTGCGAATGGCGGATTCAAAGACGGCGAAGAAACTGAAAGTGGGGAAGAAATATTGGGCACTTCACGAGACCCTCGGCGGGCTGAAGCTAGAAAGGAGGTTCAGGAGAGAGATAACAGTTCTGCTTCCAGTTCAGCTGGTCGACGCATGGCTAACCTACTTGGTGACGAGCCTACCACATATGTGTCCCCGTCTCGAAGAAGAAACGCCGCGACACGCACACCTCAACCTGCGCCTCAACCACAACTAAACCTGCCTGTTGCGCGCCCAGTTGCCCGACGACCATCGCCTGAGCCACTCAGAACTCGTAACGCTATCTCAGCGTCACTGTCTAAGATCGCCGCGTCGAATACCCACAAATCCAAGGGCACTGAACTATTCAGGCTCGGCCAGTACGCCGACGCCGAAAAGGCATACGCGTCGGCACTCGCTGCGCTGCCTGAAAACCACTTGCTGCTCGTACCGCTACACAACAACCGCGCCGTCACGCGCCTCAAGACGGGTGACCACACCGGGGCGATCGAAGATTGCTCTGCTGTGCTTGCCATCATCGGCCCAACCTACCACCCCGCGCGTGAGGCGAAGGTCACGCGTGCAGAAGAGGGTGCGACGGTGGACCTGGCCGACGCAGTGGTGAAAGCGTATCGGAGGCGGGCGGAGGCTTTTGAGGGGCGGGAGAAGTGGGCAGAGGCGCTGAAGGATTGGGAGGCAATCGTTGCGTGTGAGTGGGCTGCTAAGGCACGTAGTGAGGCGTTGAATGGGATTGCGAGGTGTAAGAAGATTTTATCTTCTGAGCGGGAGCCTGGTATGTGTTTCCCTGGCTTTCTACGTACATTCACCACAACACGCTCAATCTTCTGCGCCCAGCGTCAAAACCCCGCAAAGCACCTCCACCCCAGACACGGCGCACGTCCCCGCCTGTACAACAGTCATTTGAAGCTGTGCAGAAGCTGCGCGAGGCGAATAAGGCGCTCGAGGCAGAGGACGCGGAGCGTCTGACGCTGAAGGACTCAGTGGACGCCCGGCTGCTCGCATGGCGCGGCGGGAAGGAAACAAACCTGCGCGCACTGCTCGCGAGCCTCGAAGCTGTGCTCTGGCCAGGGCTGGGCTGGCAGAAAGTCGGGATGCACGAGCTCGTGACTCCTGCGCAGGTGAAGGTGCGGTACATGAAGGCGATTGCGAAGCTGCATCCGGATAAGGTGAGTTTACGTTTTCTATTTCTGATGTGTTGGGTTAACTTGGATCTAACTTTTTTCTTGTTGTTATGTGATTGCAGTTGAACGTCTCAAATACGACGCTGGAGCAGCGGATGGTCGCTAATGGTGTTTTCGCGGCGCTGAACGACGCCTGGCTTGCGTTCAAGCAATGATCGGCACTCCGTTAAACTTGCATGTACTGGTTCTCGCGTAATATTCTTGTTACAATACGACTATCATCACAGACTGTAGCGCCATACGTCTTACTGTAATCTTGGTCTTTGGATCGTTGTCATCGTTGTTTTTCTTACATAATTATACGTCCGTTTTATCTTCGTATTCACTGTTTGTTTCAGATATCAGATACTTTATTCGGGCTGTCGCGATGGTAGTCTCATACTAGGCTTGCGTGGGTCATGATATTCACACTTGCTTCGTAGCGTGATAGACTTCTTACTCACGCATAGGCGTTTCATGTGTTACAAGAATGGTTCTGAATATAACCTTCATTCTTTTTGAACTACACATCTGTCGCTGGATCGCTTTCCTTGGTGCTAATGGATAAAGGATCGATCTTCCTCCAAAGTTCAAAGATAGCAAAGTAATCTCCCGCTATAAAGACGAGCGGCTGGCAGAGGATTTTCGTCTTATTGTTACAATGTCAAAGCTATGTGCAGTAATATTTTAGAGGTTACAATGATGAGTCAAATCGATTCCGAGTCGGCATCACTGTACTACTTGTTCAAACAAAACAAAACAACCTGACTGCGCGAGTGACTCGGACTCGGAGCTTCAATCTAGTCAATCCCTCTTACAATCACTGCAACATATCTCTCCAGAATGTCCTACGCCTTCGATCAACCGTTTATCGACTCTCAAGCTTTCGTTAGGAAGACAAAAAGCTATGTGACGTTTCCTTCGCAGACCGATGCCATGCTCGCGAGCCTCCAACTGTTTCACAACGTCCCATGTCGGATCATGAACCTCGTATTCTCTGTGGTCACTCATCCAAATTTTGACTCAAAACAAGTGACCCTTTTTGACTCGGCTGACGTGATTGACGTTGTGGAGAAAAGCCGGCTGGAGGAAAGGATGGCCGTCGTCCACAAAAGGTCACTGAATAGCGATGGCTACGCGGAGCAGGCAGGATTCCCGCAGTTCGCTTTAGACGAGGTTCTGGACATTATCCACGCCGAGCGGATGGAAAGGCTCAAGGCTCAGTTTGAAGAAACCATAGATCCCCGGGAGATGTTTTTATATTCAATGCGCATCGAAGAGGACACCACTCTAAAGGCAATGAGCCTTGTTCACCGGTCTTGGGCTACTCCTGCACAAAAAGCGCTTGGCCGGGTTCTCCTTATCGGCCGGCCGACAGAGGAGATGATGGTACTCCGTTATCCCGTACGAAAGTCCATCTTCGGTCCTTGGACATGCGCTGTGGCCATACAATTATACCACCCCGTAAAGCTGAAATCGGACGGTAGCGCTGATTTCGAATATTCTACGGTTCATGCTAGCGACCACCAGGAGTGGTTCGAAAATCTACACGGCATCCTTGTTGGTTTCACGAACCTCAAAAGTCTCTTCATCAAAAGCTATACAACGCTCTTTACCGAATGGTCTAATCCCACGATCAGGGAGATGATTAAACGCAACAAGCAATTAGAGGAGATTACCCTTAATGCGGTGCATAGTGTGCCATTTTCTCTTGATCCTCTGATAGATATCCCCGGAATATCAAAGAATCTAAAGACTTTGAATATACAAGGAGCACAGTTCTCTGATGAGGCACACGAAAAGGCGATTCAAGGGCCGGGCTTCCCGTGCTTAAGCAATTTGACGATTTCGCGATCTTACCAAACGCTCGACGAGGACTTCATGATATTTTCCCTACTATCCGCCCAATCCAGCTCTTGCCTAAAATCGCTGCGCATTATCGATAATAAGGGAAGATTTCAATCCTCTAAAGAGGCACGGGATTTTCCTCTTTCACCGTATGCCAACATCTTGAAATCGCTCTCCGTATTGTACATTCATGGATCGGAGTCGACTGACGAATGGCTCGAATGGATTATCCCTCACTGCTCCAGTCTTGAGTCGCTCACCATCATTGATTCCTCGGACCGGAGTGGGTGGCGGGTAAAGGAAAGCATAGATCGAGCATCCACTCCGCAGTACACTGCTGTCTTTGGACGTCTCCGTTCACTGCACATAGACAGCAGGGATTCTTCAGATTCATGGTTTGAATGGATTGTCCTATACTGCTCCAGCCTCGAATCGCTAAGCATCATCGACCGCAACGAAGAAGTAAAACCTCTTAACGCTGACACAGGACGATTATCAACTCCACAAAGCACCGTTGTCTTAAAACACCTATGTAACTTGCGTATTGACAGCAAGAATGCCCCAAATGTATGGACGAAATGGATTGGTACCTACTGCTCCAGCCTCGAGTCGCTAACCATCATCGACAACGGCAAAGGAATACCGTCCGACGAAGACGGCATAACTCCCCCACAGATTGCTGTCATCTTCGAACATCTTAGCACTCTGCGCATAGATAGCAAGGGAAATGCAGACCTGTGGCTACAACTTATTAGCCCCTGCTACTCCGGCCTCGAGACACTAAGTGTTAATGATGCACGTAACATGTCGAACCGCATCTCCATCGTCTACCACCCCTACTTGCTTCGCATTGACGGTGATGAGGCAACAGATCTGTTCATGAAGTGGATCAGCCCTCACTGTTGTAGTCTTAAAGCACTCAATCTCAAGACGCACAAGCCCTTGCCTTGCTATTCGCTATCCATTGTACCCGCCACCATTCAGACATTCGGCCTGCAAGTCTTGTCTCTTTGGCGTTGGGAAATCGGAGAGATTACTGTTTGGATGAACAATTTTCTGAATGCAGTTTCATCCCAACAATTATCGGAATTGAAATCAGTTACGCTTTCTGTTGCGAGGGACCGGTTAGATTATCTGGTGCTCTATGCCAGGGATGAAGAGGCGAAGGCACTACGTTCAAAAATCCGAAGTCTGGAGGAGAAGGCTAGCGCTGTATGCAGAAGAATTGGGGTCGAGTGTTCCATCATTAGAAAACATCACACAGGTATATCACAATAAATGCTTGTTCAATTTATTTTCTTTGAATGAAAATGATACACACACATGATCATAGATGAGTTGAACGATAATCGTCCGTTAGCGTTTATGAGGTGAGAACTTTAACTTGAAGTTCGGGACTCGCCGGATTGCCACTGCCACTGGCAGTGGCAGTGCCACAGTGGGCGCGCACGGCGGCGCAAACTGGCATACGCACCAGCAAAATCAACATTTTGTCCCTTTACCGCATCCTCTATCTGCGCAATTTTCTCCACCGAAAGACTCTAGCGATTTCGATGATACTGGCTAATAATTGTTGGCACCTCTCAAACAGCTCTGGTGAATGTGTCTTTGTTAAAACAGCAAGCGTCGGCGTCGAACCAGACTATGAAGGAGCGAAGGCGAAGGAGATGAGTGCTTGCAAAGGACTTGATATACTGGCGCACGGTATGTAGCTGCATTGTACTATATGTCCTACCAGGTACTGAGCTTTTCTCATCGTCAGTCAAAGGCAAACCCGTCGTCAGCGTCGACAGCCTTGGTCAACTACAACAACTTTCTTCAAGTGTGCGGACTTCATCCTCCCAACAAACAGCAGATCTTTTACATCACGCTCTAACTCAAGATTGAAAATGTCCACCCCATCTGCAATGAGTATATGACCCAACAGGCTTAGCGATGTTGACATTGGCGACAGAGAAGGTTGACTGGTGAATGGCTTCTGGTCTCATTGACTCTATACCAAATAAAAGACTCGGGTACGCTTTTCAGGTTATGCCACATTATATCGAATTGATTTTGAATTGATGAAGGACATCTATTCGTCTACTACACGTCCTTCCCCGCTTTCCTGCCACCCAGTCGACAAAATCCTATCACTCCTCTGCATAACTCTGAGGGCATCGTCGAGGTTCGCAGGCCCCGATTCGACTGCATACGGAAACGGCCCAGGCCCGAGGGAGTGCGGGGACGAGTTTATCAATCATGGGAGGACTAAGTCGTGATTGGGAACATGCTTGAGGGCCAAGCACCCGAATACGAAACGAAGGTCAACGGTCATGTTTAGCATTGGGTTCTGCGCGTGGTAAGCGGCACGCACAGGCACAACTGCATCTTCCCTGGTCTCGGACGACCCGCAAATTACCCCGATAACCTTTTTCGCGTACGAGATCGCCGGGCAATTGGATTCTAGGAGGAAAGGTTGCAGCGTATGCAGAGGGTGTATGGGAAACACGGCAGCTTGAGGCCATATCAATGCGATGTAAGATGGCGGTGGCGGTCGACGGCAGCGGATGGGGGGTCAAGATGGATATTCGACTCGCACAAATGGTGGCAAAGCATTGTGAGGAAAAGGAGGGCGGCGAAGCGATACTACATGCAGTACATGTACGAGGGCAACGTCGGGCAGGAAAGGAGCTGACGATGAGGAACCTTCACGCTCATAGTTGTTCTCGTCGTTCCGCATCGTTGTCTTCATCCACGCCACCACACTCATCCCCTGGTCATTGCTTCAGGAAATTCACCGATCCTTGGCCTCTTTTTCCTGTCCTTGCATTGGCCCGGATGGCGAATCTATTGCTGAGACAGACGAAGATCCCCAAACAGCTCAGCAAAGGAAAGTGCAAGAACACCAACTGGGGGACGAAAGTGGAATATCCTATCACAAAATCAAGTGCTCGATGTCCGGTACCTCCCCGCTTTGGCTACCCATCTCCCCTTGCCTTCCTACTTGCAGACCAGCCTGTACGCGCTCCTGTACTGTCAATGAAGCCTGTGACACACGCGCTTGCCACAACCTCAATCCCAGCTAGTATTTTCTTGCGCCTTATCGTGGTATCTGAGCGCCATCTCTCGCTCAAGATGGCAAACATCCTGTGTTTCTCCATCGTCAATCATCGCCTCGAGCAAACATGTAGCGAAGTGGTCGGAGATGTTCGGACTGGCGCAACACCCCGACATCCTGCTCATGAATCATCTGATATACCTTCTCGTGCTACGCTCAACATCATCGACATTTCTTTCACCGAGGGAAGGAGGCGAAAGAGGAGAAGACAGAAGAGATTGCAGCAGTGGACCCTGCTGCGGCGATGTTGGAGGCTTATTTGAGTTTGGGCAGAGGCATACGAGCGGAAAAGGCTTTGGACGTGGTCCGATGTGGTGAACGGAGTTGCACGACTTACCATGATATCGCGATTTTGGTAAGCATTTCTTTCACTCCCTATCGATTGACCAGTATATACGAAATGCATCTCACTTCTCCACCAAGCTTCCAATCATATCCGATGCGCATCCTTGCATGCCATACAGACATTCGAAGTCGTTCAGAAGCTGAAGGAGATGAACGAAACGCCGGGGCATGTGTCGCGCAGAGGATACAGGGTCGTACTAGAGTAGACGCGCGGCGGAAAGGAGATAATCCTGCGCTCACTGCTCGCGAGCCTCAAGGCGGAGGTGTGGCCGGAGCCAGAGCGGGTAATGGTTTTGGATGAGGCGCGTGCTGCTTTCCTGGTCCTGTATCGTTCGATTGACTTTTTTGCGGTCGATTGTAGTTGGATGTATCTGATACCGCACTGGAGCGACGGATGATCACTAGCGATGACTAGCAACCGGTATGCTCAGGCTGTACTAGTTGCCATCTAGTTGTCGCTATACTAGATACTGGTGCGAACATTAATGTAAGTATTGTCTCGCGTTAAATAGTAGCTGCGTCACATATTATTTCTTTCCATGATTTAGCACTTTGCCTATTTCTTATGCGAATTTCATGCTCTATATTTACAATCTAGCTCATATTAAGCATACTGTGTGGGATATGTGGTTGTTAGGAAGGCGATCGAATGGCGGACATCAATTGCCAAGACCATCCTACTGAATTGACGTCGAAAAAAAAGTTTGATCCGACCCACCTAGCAACGAACCTCAAATTGGCGACTCAAGCAGATTAAAGCAACGTATAGTTCGCAAGCTTTCTGAAAGTTCAAATCCCTCTCGACTCCTGACTGCAACATTCGACAACAAAAGCCTCCTGAGATACTACATGATTTCTTACGCCGTCAACCAACCGTACATTGACTCTCGTGCGTACAACGAGGCTAACTCAACCTATGTCGGGTTTCCGTCGCAGTCTGATGCCATGCTTGCGAGCCTCCTGCTGTTTCACAACGTCCCATGTCGCATCATGGACCTTATCTTATCCGTGGTCACCGACCCGGACTTTGACCCAAAGGACGTGACTTTGCGCAAGTCGGTGGACATAATTGACACCGTGGAAGAGAGTCGGTTGAAAGATAGGATGGCCGCCGTCCACGAACGGACTCGTGATCATCATGGCGACGATGGGCATATAGAGCAGGCTGGTTTCAACTTCCCCCGCCTCGTGTTGAACAACGTTCTAGACATTATTCACGCGGAGCGGATGGACGATATTCGGGCTCAGTTTGAAGAAACTCTGAGTATAGGATCGATGCATACTATGCGCGTCAAACAGGACGTCACTCTGAAGGCAATGAGTCTCGTCCACCGATCTTGGACTGCTCCTGCCCAAGAAGCACTTGGCCGGATCCTTTATATTGGCGAATCGACGGAAGATATGGACATCTGCCTACCTCCCGTGCGCAAGTCGATCTTCGGTCCTTGGACATCCGTTGTCGCCGTACAATTCTTCCCCCAGATAAGATGGGTTCCAGAAGAATATTGTAAATACCTTGAAATCGAGACTGTTGTTGATGTCGATGATTTCTGTGGGTTCGAAAACCTGCATCGCATTCTTGTCGGTTTCACAAATCTCAAAAGCGTCTTTATCAAAGCCTATGCCGAGCCCTTCACAACATGGTCGAATCTCACATTTGCGGAGATTGTCCGACGTAATATCAACCTGGAGGAGGTTACATCGGGAAAAAGGCTCCCAAATGGTAGCCGATTTCGGACGATTCCGGCGTATATAATCGGATGTCGTCCCGATTTAGCAATATCAGGGAGCTGCCATGCAGACGGCAGCATATCATCTGATATCATCATGCTGCCATCCGACAAGGCCTCCGTCGTACTGACAGCTTTCTGGTAATTAGATTATAGTGAAGCTGCCAGACTGTTATAGTTATTACAAACAGCTGGAATCAAATATAAGAGTCTTAAAATCTACTGTATTGACGTGTCTGTCCGATAGCTGTTTGTACGGAGGTTATATGAGCTACATTTTCACACAATTGTCTTAACATTAGCATCAGTTTCATTTTCTTATAAGCTACTGTACAACGGTTATCATACATCCTCGATCGAGTACCAGCCCATGGTCTGCTTTTTTATGTTGCTCTCGAGCGCCTTCAGCACGCGCTGTCCGTCCCGGTACAGCCTGTTCACCTTCTCCGTGTCGTTCAGGAGCCCGAAAATGGCCATGAGTCGGTCAATCACGTCAGGCATCGGGAAAGTGTCGTTGGCGGCACTGGGGTCGCTGCGGGTCCATGCTATCTGGGGCGTCACCGTTGGATTATTGGAAAGTACTCGTCGACACTGCGGCTGAAGAACTTATCGGCGTTCCTCATCCTTTCGACGTCACCTCTGGTCTGAAGTTCGACGTATGCGGCCACTACATTGGATAAGAAGGATCTTTGTTGCGTGGACAGACCGGACATCTCCTATGGCGAAGCTGCGCTGTAAACCTGCAAGATCGACGTGCATGCGCGAATGTCGGAAAGGAAATCCAATCCAGTCATGACTGAGCCGATGCGAGTAACGAAATCTAACGCATGAGTGCGGTAATTCCCATCCTTGTCCTTGATAAGGAGGACTCTGTCCATCGCGCTGTGCAGCGCCGACTGCAGGCCTCGCAGTCTGCTGACGATCATCTGCGCATCGAGCTTGCCAGACGCCCTCGCGTCGTCGAGGAACTGCACGCCTGACTGGAAAAACTTCTCGAGAAGCTGCAAGGTGTCGGCGTAGCGACCGCGCTGGGCCAAGATGCCGAGGAAGGCGATGAACGAATCGTGGTGGCTGCGCCCGAGCGAATACGGGATGACACCTGCGCGGTATTCCAGATTGAGCACCCGATCGAGGAGGTAAGACACGGTCTCGTCGAACTCCTCCTTAGGAAGATCAGGATGGTGGCGGAGATGCTCAACATTGAGCTCGAAGACGGCGATCCGGTCGTAGTCGCTGATATGCAAACCGTCGCGATCGGCAGAGTGCGGTATAGACAGTTGAGTTCGGGAAGCATCTTCTCCTTGGCCAGTGCTTCGAGAATTGTGTTCCAGGCTGCTTGATTGGGGCGCGGTGTGCGCAGCGAAGGTCCCAAAGCGTGCGCGGCGAGTGTGTCCTGCTTCAGCATCCGATCGAACCACGAGAGGGCCAAGTGTATGTCATCGTTCTGTATAAACCTGGTTATGAAGGCATTATAGACCACTGTGCAGGAAGGGGGAACATCGGCCAGGCCAAACAGGACGCTCGCTTTCGTGTCCATCATTTCCTCGAGAAGCGAGATAGCCTTCACGGGCTGTTTCGCCAGGAAATACGCCTCAACCAACTTCATCCACACGAGCATTTGCGCTAAACGCGCCTGTCCGGGGCATACGTCGTCGCTAAGAATATGCGTCGAAAGATCCCCGACGCCTTCTGCAACGTCCCAAGAGACACGGCCTTCGGCCGAGGCCAAACGGAACTCCCTGAACACGTCTTGTGCTGATTCTATATCGCAAGTTACCACGTAGGTACTCGAGAGGTGGAAGTAGCACATTGTTTCGGGTTGTAACTGGGGGGTGTCTTCAATATGGGTCCAGATACGGACTGCAGCGTCGACATTGCCGTGAAGTGCGCAGGAACGGAGAAAAACATGATAGATTCCCTTTCCAAGCGGTAGATCCCTCTTTTTCCCATCACGATAAATGCTCTGGGCAGCTTCGAATAGTAACAATGCCGAGCCAAAGTTATCTTCCTTCCTTACGAAGCAGTTGAACTTGCTCCAATTCGGGAAATTCAGCGTGCCTCTGGCGATGAATTCACGCCGCCTTTGCCGCCATTCGAGCTGACCGATGACTCGATGAACCTCCTTGTCGCGCTCACACAGTGTCGGAATCATCGCCTTGTAGGTGCAAACATTGGGCGAAATCTGGCGAGTGAGCATCTCATTGTACGTCTCCAGCATAACGGTAATCGGTTGTCCGGGAGCGCGATATGAGAGGAGCAAGCCGAGGGCCAAGTTGTTTTCACGCACATTCGGGGATGGGTGGGACGTGCGTAAGTTCATCACCTCTGCGAGGATATACACGGGGTCATGCGTTTTCCGGGCAGCTTCAAGCCTCTCGAAGACCGAGACGTTGACGGGTTCGCCAGCATTGTCGATAGTAACCTCAGCAGCGGGTGGCGCTGGTGAAAAGGATGTTTGAGGGGCGCTGGGATCTGTCGTTAAGCCGGGCTCGAAGGAAGAGTCGTTGGGTACAATTGGTTGAGGTGACGATTTGAGCGATTCCAGAGACTCAAGCTCAGACGCTGCCGATGAAGCCGTAGAGTTTCGCCTTATGGTAACGCGCCGAAGAGATCCCAATTCATCTTGAGGTGCTTGCTCGTCTCGACGAGGGTATCAGAGGCAACAACACGAGCAAGCACGTGCTTGGGCGCTTCAGCCGTAGTTCCTCCTCGCCTTGTATATGAAGCAATCGCCAATCCACTTCGAGGTCTTGATGCTGAAGTGTCAAATTCAATGAAGATGACTAGCGAAAGAGTGAGCAAGAAACCATACCTTTCAAAGATTTCTGCAACAACATCAAATGCCTCTTCAACACCCTCATCTCCTGTGTCTACTCCAAACCCCAATGCTGCGTTGTATGCTTCACGGTTGAAGCCAAGGACGTAGAGGGAGTCGTCGGCAATGATGGCCGCGAAATTGCCAGACCCAGAACAGAAAGTCTATACAAAAGCTAAGAAACCAAGATAGAAGTGGACAGAGGAGTACTTACGCTCTTAGCATCTGCGTCAATCCTGCGAACGACCACAACAGACTCCCAGTCTCAGAAGACGACGAAACCGCTGCCACGAACGCTTAAAAGAGGGTTGCCAGGCAATCCTTCAATCGGCCATGACCCAGCGCCCTCTCCTTGAAGTTCTTGTACACCCGCGCTTTGTCTGCCGCTGTCGCAAACGAAGAGCCGCTGCCGAATGCCTTGTTACGCCAAGCCAGCTGGGTGTAGATGATGTACTCCCATCTCCGACCACGGTGATCAAGCGTCCATTAGGAGAATGTTGAAGGGACGTCGCGAAAATCTCGGCCATACCAAGTTCTCGCACGAACAGCGGGATGCGTTGTCCTTCGGGCGTCTTGTCTTCCGCAGCGCCTTGGAGATTGGCGGATAAGACTTCCGCGATGCGAGTGTACACCAGCTTTCCTGATGGTTCTATGCTGTAGTAAGGCTCGTCACGACCAAGATTGACCACGTCATGACAAGGTAAGACTTGTCTGTACTGGGATAGAAGTTTACACTGGGTCATATTTCAAAGTGGTGAATGTACGCACCTGAATGCACTTTCACTTTCCATGCCTCAATTGCTATACCATCACAGCCCGTCAACGCGATGTTAAGCAATAGGTAAACAATATGGGCATCGAATGTAGCCAGGATGGTCCTCGAATGCAGTCACTTCTTCGTCTGTGTTGTGTTTGCTCGACCCGGCTACCATGAACTGCACACATTGAACAGGAACCTGGAATCGGCGACTTCGAAGGCTTTTATGAGGGCGCCGGTTTCATGGCTGTAGATGTTGGCGGTGCTGTTGTAAAGACCAGTCAAGAGCCAGGGCTCCGTCGGATGTCGATAACTTTTACGCGCCGGGACTTAGCGAATCGAGGCCTGCCTGAGCCTGAGTGCCAATGAGGTCACCGTGACGGGTGACTCGGGCGGAGCCTGAATTACCGTGTCACGGCTTCTTTGCAGCGGACGCGTCGTGGAACGTGTCCCGTCCCCCCTCTCTCTCTCTTCACCTGTCCTACATCCATCCTCCGTGATGGCCATCCACCCATAGGATGGCCCTCAAACTTTTTACTTTTGATGTTTTTTGGTATGTTCTCATATTTTACTCATATTTTGCTCTCTTTTTCTAATGATTTACTGGTGTGCCACCCGAGTGTGACTGTATGCATACTAGTATAGTACAGTCACACTCGGCGGCCTCGATAGCCGGCGAGGACCTCACCAGTCCGCCATCTTCAAGCACGATACGACATTGAGCTGGGGTTCCAGTTGCTGGCCTCGCCTCCTCAAGCTTGTCACCTCGGAGATTATGCAGACTGTCGCTATTCAATGCAATCAGGGAGGGGAGTACAGTGCGTATTGCTTTGTTTCAGGATATAGTACGCATTTCGCTAACTTTCTCGCAGTTGGGATTTTGCTGTGGACAGCTGTTGTCTTGGCGATCGCGGTGCTCTTCCTTGGCTTGCTTGTTTTCTCTGACTTCAGTAAGTGTTGTCGAATAAGGAGCCGATAGAGAAACGTGTTCTAACTCAATCGACTTCCGCTCGCTTTGTTCCTTTTGCGATTTTCGTGTCAGCGGCGAGTTTGCTTATAATCCTAGCTCTGTAAGTCTGCTCGCAAAGTTTCTTCATCTATGATCAATACTGATTGTTGAGTCTTCTACGCCGGATGCTTTCGAGAGATTCATGAGGTATGTCTACAATCTAATACGCGCTTCGTAACTATGTCATTGTTATGTAGGTCAGAGGAAAAGATGCTGTCGGGTGGAAAATGGACCATTTGGAGTGCAAACGCGAGAAGGGAATTATTATTCAAATCGCTGCGACTTTCTGTGACTGGGAAGATACAGTTCGAGAGACTGGAGAGAAGAAGGGCCACGCTATCAACATTATAGATACTGCAGGTGCATATCAGTCAATCTCGAGAAGATTTCTGTAATAAATGATTTATATCCTAGGTCTCGCCGATTTTACTATCGAGGTGGAACGCGCTCTTCGGGCTTTGGTTGGTGCTACCTTGGTCCTGTTTGCTGTTGCTGGAGTCCAGGTACGTGATTCTCTTCATTCTCCAGTAAGACGGCTGAACTGTGGTATAGAGGCAAACAACCACGGTCGATAGGGCAAATACGTCGCATTCTCCCTTTCCCCCTTTCCCTTCGACTCATCGTCTTTGCAGTGCTTTGCCGAAGGCACTTTCCACAATCAGGCCATCGTCCATCACGACCTCAAGCCGGACATCGTCTTCAGGGATAACATCGAGGACTTCGGCCTCGCACACATTTCCAAAGGACACGCAGTAAGCATTGACGAGGTACTAACTTACGATGATTAATGACACAGGACTTAGGGTAAGTGTGGCACGGCGGGCTACATGACATCAGAGATGCTCAGCAACGACCATTACTCGAAGGCCGACAGTTTCTCCGTTGGCGTGTGTTCTATGAGCTTGTCTTCTGCAGGGTGAGTTTCTTCGGCCCTACACCATCGCCCACGCTGATTCCGCCTTGCGTGACCATTTACCCTTCCGTTCCGTGGGAGGGATCACAAGGATCTTGAAGCCGAAGCACTGTACGAAAGCGCGTTCATTCCTCGATGGTTCCGCAGCGTTACCCAGACGCACCTCGACTCCGGGGTACGTCTGGATGACATGTAGTATAGTGTGTAACGTACTGTAGCATTTTAAAACAAATATAATTCATTATCAACTATCATCAGCCATTGGCAACAGCCATAATTGAATAAATGCGCTGTCGGCGAGCCAGCGTAGATACCCAACGATAGACCTGATGTAACGTAAATTTGATTATAAGGAGTACTAATTTGTCATCGGAGCCGGCAGTCTGATGTCATTTGTAACTAAATATAAACTATATATGGCCTAGAATTCATGATCAGGGCCCATCATTCATTGGCATCGCTGTCATGACGTGGTGCCTTGTATCTAAAGATAGCTCCCAGCATCACTATCATGCATTATCATCGACACATTACGGTGTCATCGCTACCATGCTGTTAGACATTACAATGAAAGCTAGAGTATGTAAACTACATAATCCCATTAACTGCGGCAGAATTAATTACATAGGTCACCATAATGACAGCATATATACTAAATTTTAGTCACTATATGCGCAATACAAACACTGAAATCCGGTACAAACCCTAACAGGCTGCTAAGCCATGTATTGCATTCTACGGAATAAAAGAGCCATAATGCTGATTGCCTAAGATAGTAGCTGTAATCATGGCACACTTTGTATTGAATTTTACGTGCCTGATAAGGTCAATATATTTGATACTGGAACCCGAGATACATTAGGGACGATTTTACCTGTTATATTGTATGTTATCGTATGTATTCATATTATCATTTTAAAAACTTTTTCCTGATGTACCCTATACTCGATGACCAGTCGTAAAACGTTTGACCTCAGTCCTCTAATAAAAGATTCTCGGAGGTCGGAACATCTGAGATCGTTGAATGTACGAAGAGCAACTTTCACCAACGTAGCCCCAGAGAACTTGAAAGCAATGCAACTTGAAGGGCCATGCTTCACACGCTTGAGTAACGTGAAGATCACAATTTCCTTCGGGTCGGAACACGACTTTGCGATCTTGCACGTCCTGTCTAAACAACCAAATGCTCACCTCAAATCGTTGGGCATCGTATATGAATACGGGTTAACTTATCCTTACGAAAGATTTATGCGAGATTTTACCGATGCACAGTGTGCGGCACTTTTCGGGAAGCTGAGTGCGCTGCGCATTGAGATTGAGCTTGGATCGAGCCAATGGTTGAAATGGATTGGCCCATTTTGTCCTGGTCTACAATCCTTGACGCTCTCGACAACAGCATCGCCGGAACCGAGCCCTGGAATACTGTACCAGCTACCCACTGCTATTCAACACCTAGACCTACGGCTCACGTCCTCGGAAGGAGTTCAGCGGACGGATGTCGAGAAAATCAATATATGGATGATGTACCTTCGAGAGGTCTCCTCCTCCAGGCACTTTTCACGACTTAAATCGCTCACATTCTCTCTATCGAGGGAGTTCATCCAATACTTGGAGAGTGGTGGGAAATATTCTCAACAGGAAGCGCAAAAAGTTCGCAACGAAATGCGAGTCTTCGAGAAGGAGATGGAAGGTCTTTGTCGAGGTGCTGGGGTCGAGTATAATATCAATTTGGTGAGCTAACTCGGGGCCATACTAAAATATAAGCTATAAGAGCCATTGTTATTGTTCAATTTAGACTGAAGAAGTTATATATGTTATACCGGTACTCACTTTTAAGAATGGTTGTCTTCTCGGGATTGATGTGTCTAAGGATCGCAGGTAGCAGATAAATATCTGACGTGTACAGTAAAGTGCAAGTCGGGAGATTGGTTACTACGTGACCCATACTATCATTGATGCAGGGAATGTTTGCAATAAATATCAATAATTAATCAAATAATGAGCAGGTACAGGCAGATGTATGAGATGATCGTTATTGCAAATTTCTCCTATTTCGTTCTGAGACCGTGTAGTTATTAAGTCTTGAAGTTGTTAATGTGGTCGATGATCACAAGAAATGCGTCACGCGACGCGTTTGTGTTGAACTGGTTGTCACGTGAACTTGAACGCGACAGCCTGCCAGTGAGGATTCAAGCGGCGCGTCGCGGTGCACCACTCACCACACGCGCGATATCTTCCTCCTTTCGCGTCCATACCACTTCACTTACCTCTCATTACCAACAACCCGCTAGACATCTTAAATGAAGTCAAATAACAATCAGCCGTTCATCGACTCTCGTGCTTACAATAAGGCAAACTCCACTTATGTTTCGTTCCCATCGCAGACCGACGCCATGCTCGCAAGCCTCCAGCTCTTCCACGACGTGCCGTGTCGTGTCATGAACCTCATCTTCTCCGTAGTCACTCATCCTGACTTTGATTCCAGACAGGCGGCGCTTCGCAACTCGATGGATGTTATTAACGTTGTGGGAGAGAGTCAGCTGAAGGACAGGATGGATCCCGACGATCTAGCTCTCTTATCTTCTGTCTTTTCCTCACATCCCAATCCCGGCCTCGATTTGACAGTATATGCTATTTCTAACGACGACTTGGAACGAATCGACTCCTCATTCCATGGCGTGCGCACGCTGTACGTTGGTGGGTCAGGCCTGTGGAGCATGACGGCATGGATGGAATTAACCGCGCCGCATTGCTCTAATCTGAAGGCTCTCATTCTCTCGATAGGGATATACGAAAAGAGCGACTTTCTGGACTTTATACCCAGCACAGTTCAGAGCCTGAGCATTCGCCTTTATATGCCTTGGCCATGGCATGCGGAGTATTACAAAAAAACTGTAATTTTGGGGAAAAGCCTTCAAAGTTTGCTTCCCTTTGAACGCCTCTCGGAACTAAAATCATTGTGCATTTCTTTCTCTGAAGATTGTATACAATCCAAATACAACTCAGATGATGGAGATAGCTGTAAGTTGCACGCTGTGGTTCGGGAATTCGACAAGGGGACGAGGGACATTTGCGCAGCTGCTCTATGATCTCAGAATCTTGTCCAAAGAAAAAATTAAACTACCATATAATCTCCGCCTTATATTTATACAATCTAAAATCTATGAAGGCTGCTTATTACATATATGTATCAACGTGTGTTTTGACCTCATTGACCTCAATATCTCTTGAGTTCTATATCGAATTGTGACACAAGGTAAATATTTTCATTGACAGTCGCAATTGGCTCTTAGACTGCAGAAGGGGTTCGATTGAAGGATAGGGTGGCTAACTTGGACTCCGCACCACACTACATCTATGCATACCAGAGATTATCTACATAGTATTAAAGGTGATATTAACTCGATATAAAGGATAGAGGTTCGAGCGAGAAAGACTCTGGCCAGGAGTCAGTCTTCTACCCAAAACCACTACGAAGAAATACCACTTGAAGCGCCGCGGAAGCCTGAGCAAACGACGCGCGTCAAGTTGCGTCGTGCCTCTTCATCATCGACCAATACAACAAGACTCCTTCGAGCCTAATACGGTGGCCACTCACGATGAAGACCGCGAATATTTTGCAATAGTTTGTCAAAAACAGAGCGGGAGCGCAAGAACGAGCCCTTCAACTTAGCGCATCGAAAATCACGGGGGAATATGTCATTGATGGAATTACAGGCGTCGGCGTCGATGAAGGACACGCAGGTGAGACTAGGGGTGAGACTAGGAAAGGAGAGAATAAGGAAGGCAAGGGTGATGAGTGTTTGCGATCTCCACAGCTCATAAGTTGTATCGTAATCTGTCATTACAGTGTATCCGATTCATTTCCTTATTTGGACTTGTATCCGTTTCCGTGTATCCGTTTCTTCCTGTATCCGATTCATTTCTATATTTGAACTTGAAGCCAATTCCTTGTATCCGATTCTTCCCGTATTTGGCAGTTGTGGCGAGAATAATTTCGTTTCCCTATATGGCAGTTGTATCCGTTACAACCTCCTTTAAGAATGTGTGACATGTCCTTATGCATGGCGCTTAGCTCACACGCTATCATCACGTGTTGACTTAATGTGCACACTTGCGTTGTTCACACGTACTATTAAGCACGTGCACTTTGCGCGCGACACGGAGAGTAAAGTCACGTGCCATCAGCACTGAATCGATTTGCGCGTCCGTTGCAAGCATGCGCCGCACGCATGCACACTCAAATAAATTTGATGTTTTATTGGAAATCTCTCTCATATAATGTTTAGACTCAGTAAAATTCAGCTCAGAAGATCATGCACAATATTTAAATTAAATTAATGAATTAACTGTAGATTAGAGGTAGACAGACAAAGACAATGAGCGAGACAACAAATGAATGGAGACATGTGATTAATAAGTGCCGCCACAGGGATTAAGCGCCGACGCACTGCGACGACAGTTTAGCCTACGCAATAATCATATATTAGCATGACATTAGAGTTGCCCGTAATAAACTCACCGATGTTGTTTGCGGCTTCACGCCAAGTTGATTCCGTCACAACCCGCGTGCTTCGTCTAGTAGCGGGCGGTGTCGGTTTAGGCACGGTCTTTTTCAGGGACTTTGCAGGCGGTTTGGTCTTCGTCTTCGTCTTCGTCGCCGCGGGCGGCTTGACTTTCGTAGCTGCATTCTTTGCAGGGCGGCCTCTATTACTAAATGTATTAAATTCAAATAGAATGCAATAAATTAAATCATACCTCTTTTTCTTCGATGATACGTCGTTCGTTGTCGATGTAAAGTCGGGTTGAGTCATGGGAGGGCCAAGGTCAAGTGTGGCCACTCGAGACGAAAGCCCAGGCGTGGCTTGCGATGTCGTCGTGCCTGTATAAGAGAATGTAAGCAAGTGATACAAGATAGAGTAATTAATAACATACCCTCAATGAAATCCGAAGAATCAATGTTCATCTGATCCACATTGTGATCCACATCCATTGCAGAAGCAGAAGCAACCCCCGTGATGACTTGAATCCCACCAATGCTTGTGTGCGAGTGCGACTCGACGACAGCATTGTTGGCTACACTTGGGGCTGGCGGGGCCGCACTTGCGCCCGTAGACAGCACACGGACATCATGGTCTTCGGTTGCGGAAACAGGTGCCTTGTCGAGTTCTATGGGAACGGGAGCTGCGTCGGAAGCAGGTGCTGTGACTGCGACGGGGACTGCGACTGCGTCAGATGCAGGGACTGCGGAAGCGTCGGCAATAGGGACTGCGTCAGATGCAGCTGCGTCGGCAACAGGGACTGCAACTGCTGCTGCAAGCTCATCTACTAACACATATTAGAGGTGTTGCGAACAAATGAATATGTTACGAACCTTGGTATAGTTTTGCAGTTGCGTAGTTTGCCCAAGTATCACCTATGTTGTGCAGCTTGAATACACTTGAGGTGGTATACTCGGCCTCAACAGTACTGACTGCCAAACTATATGATTGTGTCAGTAGCTGAAGCGACAACGAAACAGACAGCTTACCTGTGGACAATAGGTCCAGTAGGGCCCTTCAGTGCATATTGCAAGTGAATCATCCCCTCACCGACTTTTGATCTACCTCGGCCCAACAAGGCGACGGCAATCTTTTGCAAGACATCCGTCAGGTGAGTCTGGTTTCTATTAAGTATTGTTAGCATACAGTATCAACGAATATGAGAGTACGTACTCGAAGATCACTTGATCAGGAACATGGTCGTCGAAAAATGCCTTGTTCTCAGCATTTATCGCTGCAGCCTCCACTTCGTACTCCTTGCGCTTTTCGTCGGACAATCTATTAAACATATCAGATCGAATACGTTGGCGCTCGCTAGCAGTCTTCGAGGGGTCGCCGATGTCCTCCATGCGGACTGCGAGTACCTCGGCAATTTCGTCTTGATAATCGACACAGAAAACGGCGAACGGTGTCGCCTTCGTGGGTTTCGGTGCTCTACCGAATAGCTCGGCCAGGACTGCTGCGTCCGCGCTGTTCACATCGATGCCCAGGGAGTCGGTCGATGTCGTGAATATGCCGCGGCGCGCAAGCTTCGTCTTCCGTCGCGCATCCGACATTGCCTGGTTCCAGAAGTAGCGGTTGAGACGCTGGCAAAAAAGTCATGTCAGTTAAAGGAGATGAATTGACGAAGACAACTCACCTGCGTCAGCTCGCTCACGTTGTACGATGGGCCCAAATCGTCTGCAAATCGAATCACAAATTCGGTCAGCGCCGTGGCAAAGAACGTGCGGCGAAGGGTATTTTTCCTGCGCGTTGGGAGCGCTAGGAACGTAGGCACCATCGACTGCAGGAAATCAACCTGCGGGCCAGTAAAGCACATCACTGGGCGCCCAGTCTGGAGAGGTCGGAGAGGGGCCGGACGCGCCTTCGGCGAGCCATGCAGAGGGGATCTAGCGCGCAAAAGCATGGTGGACAGGTGAATTGCGCGAAGACAAGAAGAAACAAAAAAGGGGGTGGGGTGGGGGGCGGAGATGGAGGACAGGCTGCTCTACTTACGACTTTTAAATATCTCGAATCCCCCAACCTTCCGTCTATCGGCCCCAGTCCCGGTAGAACCTCGTACACAGGCATACGCGCCCGCGATGGCTTCAGACGCGCCAGTCATCTGTAATTACCCAAATATTGAATTGTAGTTAAGAAGAAAAAAACCAAATGACTTAGCCAAGGATTCAAGCTCATCGGACCCCTCGCCTTCGTCACACAACATGCCAGTAAGCGCTATCACTATATTCTAGATAAATCGTGGTTGAGAGGGAAAAAATACGAATGAATTACCCTATAGTATCAAGCTCATCGGACACCTTGCCTTCGTCACCTAATCTGCCAGTAAGCGCTGCCAGTCGTCTCTCGACTAGCTTCCCTAGCTCATCGGATTCTCTTTTTTCCACTAATTTAGCTTGCATGCGATTGCTTTAGCATTCAGGAACTAACTTGGCGTGCACAGCATTGCATCGGAAGCATAAAGAATAGAATTGGAGTTAGTTGCGCAATGTTAGACCATTGTCATGAACAGCTTACATTTTCGCCTTCTACTTCGTCTGACATAGACGAAGACATGTGGCAAGGTGGCAAGACTTAGGTCCCATTGTTTGATAGTGAAGAAAGAATCATTTATTCTTTTTTACGGAGCGAATTAGTGTCACAAAAGTACCCGAAATTCAAATTCACTCACCCAATGGTTTCAGAATACATTCATGTACATCGTGTACCTGACAGGATAAATATTTTTAGTGTGCGGTCAAAGAGATAGACGTAGACGACTTTACTCAATAAGGTACTGGATAGATCCCGGTGACTTCTTGCCCCGGATTTTTTAACTCTATTGCGAGTTTCGAATTACTCTTTGGCGATCATTCATCACAACTAATTGAAAGATTTGACAGCACTGCATTAAGGGTAGTTACTAATTACAGGAAATGGTGCCGAAAATCGAGAAAAGTGGAAGAAATTTTTGGGAAAGGATCGAAGACGGCGTATTACACGAGGGAAGTACAGTAACGGAAGAGTGTAATTCATCGAGAGAAACTGAAGTGCATTGCATGACATGAATGTCAATCAAGGGTTATTGGGTGCTCAGCGCAATCACCAAGCCCGACATACGGATTAGCTTCGACGTCCGAGTCCGTCAAAGATATCATACTGTCCTCATCCGACTCGACCTTTGTACCATCGTCAACGGAGACAGCAATGGATGATGTCTCTGCCTTCTTCGTCCCTAGAGCTCCCTCCACCTTGTCCATCTCTTCAGCTGACATAGCCGCTTCGTTGATCTCTGACATCGAGTCACCCTCCATATCTGAATCAGACTCGCCATCGTCGTCTGTATCGCTGGTGGATAGACTTTTGCTGCCTGACTCGTACACATCGAGTGCCGGATAGTAGTCGTCGTCGCTTGTCGTGATGCTGACGTCGCTGACAATGAAGTCGGAGACACCATCATCAAAGCCATCGTCTGAGCTATCTTCATCATCAGAATGGGGCGGAGAAGACAATGGGGTCAAAGTCGGAGGCTGGCGGCAAGGAGGGAAAGGCAGTGGTGATGTCGCCGCTGCGCTAGGCAACGAATCCATCAAGTCATTGAGACTTCGCAGCATTTCGGCGCTGGACACCTCCCCGTCCACCTGTTTCGGATTGCCTGCGTAAATCAATACGAGCTTCGAAATAAGTTCGCGACGCTCTTGTTGGAGAAGCTGGAATTGAAAGGGTTTTGCCTCTGTCGCAGGCTTGGAATCACACTATACGTCGACGAAGTCAGATCTTTCGCTTCCGTCACATAGTCAATCAGAACTTACTACAAAGTATATGATACCCAAGTTGGCGAAGCGGATGGCGCCGACTGACACAATGAGGCTGTGTGAACCGTTGTCACAAGTACATTCGGCGACCTCACGTTCGAAAGAACAACGGAGTAGGTCAAGTATGGGCTCGACCGCGTCGAACGCAGCCATTGCGATCTCTATACTGCGTCCTTCGCCCGTGAAGCTCACCTCAGGCAAAAGCTGTAGCCCGCGGCGCTGAAGTCGTATAGCACCCACACGCATAGTCCAGAGATTCAGACGAGACGGCAGCAAAAAAAAAAGGATAGAGGGAAGGGTGAGCAAAGCGATCTGTCGTGCCATTTGTATTATGGCTTACCTCTATTCATTTGCCTTGTCCAGGGTCGGGCACTTGCTAGGTGACTAAAGAGTTGATTTGGGAATTTCAGAAAATAATTGAGTAGAGATCCGTAGCAACGTACCCATCGCGAAAAATTTCCCGGGACATTAAGTATCAAGCTAGAGTAGAAATCCGAGTAAATTCAATTAGAATTGAAGTGAAAAAATAGTAAGCTAGTCTACGAACATCTACTGTGCCATATCATCATCGAATTCTGATTCGGCTTCATTATAGTCAAGTGAGGTCCAACTTTCATTGTCGCTCACGTCGCCGTCGTAAGCACTTGTCTCAGCTCCGACCCTTCCGGTATTCTCCGCCATAAGAATGTTAGGGGGATTCGGCGGCATCAACTCGGGCGCGTACCGTCGAGGTTCAGGAGGACCCCCCAACAACGCAAGCAAATGGTTGAGACGCCCTAACATTTCTGCGTTCGGTAATTCCCCGGGTATCGCTGTGGGGTTCAATTGGTACAATCGAACAAGACCGGCCACAAGACGCTGGCGTCTGACCTGCGCAAGCTGGCGAGAAAAGAGTGTTTCGTTTGATGTCAATGGCGAGTCGACCATGCACTGTATATCACGCGTTAATGTCGCATACAATATACTCCTATAATGTACTTACTATCATGTAAAGTAATCCCATTTGACGGAAAGTGACTTCTCCGCTCGACATGATAACGATATGGCGTCCGTTGCACGGACAATGGGCCGATTGCGTGTAGAACGCCCTTCGAAATCGATAAAACGTGATCTCGTCCATGAGCGCGTCGAAACACGCGTATGCAATGTAATCATTCGCGCCGGGTAGGATCCGAATGGCAGGCATAACTTGCAAGACACTGCGCGTTACTGTAATGGATTCCATGTTAATGGTGAGGTGAGGAAGTGTAGAGACTAAAGGCTTACGGAGAAAGGTCGCGCCCTATACACATTTATGAGTCCCGCGTCGTATCTTGCTTATGGTGGACCCTTGTTTACCAAGACAGTCACCTATTCAAATGTCAGTGAATGTATTGAACGGCCTCTAATTTCGTAACTTACGTTGTCCTAAACAGCCTCGGCGTTCAGACCTCCACCGCATTACACTGCACTGTTACGCAAAGTCGAAACCAGAGGGTCAAGGAGGGGATCAGACGTGTCCTCAGACTGCGTCCGGGTGGCCTCAGCCGCAGGAAGGGGATGGACGCTGTCCTCAGACTGCGTCCGGGTGGCCTCAGCCGCAGGAAGGGTTTGCTGAATGGAATAGTTTGTCAATATGAATTGCAACAGATCGCATAGTCAAGATCACTCTCCTTTCCAGTGCATATACTCTCATACATCTCTTTCTTGTACCTTATGTCGACTCGTGAACTCGCACATGAATCCATCCACTTTACGAGCATCTGCCTATGTCTTACAACAACTCGGACATCACTGAGAGAGTTTGCATTTCTTCCTTTGCCGCAAATGTAACAGGCGGAATACACCTAGTTTGTGAAAGGTATGCATCAGTCTTTGAGTCGATCCACACAAAAGGTAGATTGACTTACTAATTTGTAAGTAGAGTTGGCGCTCTGTCATTAAGTTGATGAGTTCAATGTCTTCAGGTCACAAATGAAATTCCAGAAACAAGAGTGCATTGAGCGTATCTACAACACATACAAGAAATTCTACTAAATATTACAATAATTTACATGCATGAAGTCCAAGATACTATGTGATCCACAATGTTCGAATAGTAGAAATGAATGGAATGAAGGAAGGAAGAGGGCAAAGTGTAACGAGGGTGGGGACTGAGACGTCACGGGTAAACGAGTGACTACGGCGGCGCATATAGACCGAACCGCGTGTGCGGCTTGAGACGCCGAGGAATGCGAGTGGATCAAGGTCCTCGTCCTTGTTTGAAGTGTCGAAACGTGCATCCAAAACGAATAGGAACGGACGTCGAGCTGCGTCGATCGAAATCCGGCATGAAGTCAGTAGTTCGGGTAATAGTCGATGAACTTCAGGAGCTTGGGATCAGGGTCGAGCTCGTTCTCGGGGAGTCTCGCGATAGATCTCTCCGCGTGCTGCTCCTCGGGTACCTCGACCTTCGTCACTTCATTAACCTTGACGAAGATTGTCGGTGCTCTCCCTACGAAAGGATCCCGCTTTGCCTTGAATCCAGTGATGACGCCCTTATTGCGGACGATCTCCGTGATCTTGACTAGCTTCTTCCTGTGCTCACCACGCACTACATACGCCATGCTTTTGCACTTCAGTCCCCTGTATGTAAGGTACCTATTAGGTGTAACTATGCCTGCATATAGTTTGTCCATTTAGGACCCTCCAAGCCCATTTTTGGGCGTGCCCATGTAACGGGGCAGTCCCACATCTGGGCGCACCCTAAATGATATAGCTTATGAATAAATATATTTTATACTATACGTAGCCTAGTTTGGTGACTCTACCTACAAGTCAGGCTATCCCTGGGAAAGTATAGTATCTACTAATACATCATAGGAAATCGAGATTGAACATTGCAAGTGACAGGTAGGGTAAGTTCTGGGGCAGGATCCTAGACAGAGCTGCAAATGAGATCTTCCATTGAACTGCACATCCTGAGGATGAACACAGACACTCAGCCTACACAAAATGCAAATCTAGAGATGATCTATCATCCAAGGGACATGACATCAGAGGAAGATCAAGAGCTGTATTGAAGAATCCAATTGCTATATCAACTTCGAGACCCAAGACTTCGGCCCCATTTGTAAAACCATCTCTCATGTCTTCTCAGAACTGCAATGCTAAACAACCAACACTCTTGTTCCACTTTGTTGAAACATCCCAATCCTTTGGAAAACATAGGACCTTTGCTTATTATCCCAGTGAACACCTGCACACATCAGACAACTGATATACTTAGTATTCTGGCCATCAGCCACATTGAGCTCAAGCGGAAGATCAATGGGGTCAGACGAAGAGTGTTTGCCTAGATCCCGGTTGTCATCACCTATTCTTTGCTTCAGTTATGAGCTTTCCTTTAAGCTATAACTTCCGAAAGCATTAGAGATGAGTAGGCTGCCGTAAAGTAAGACAAACCGTGCATGCTCTTTGCAAGTGTACCATCGAGAAAGGAGATAGATTGCACCCAGATATTGCCTAGCAAGGGTACCCCAGAGGTAAAGAGGGATCGCCCTTGCGAGGGTGCGCCCAGATGTAAGGGATCGCCCTTTGAGGGTACACCCAGATGAAAGGGATAGCCCTCGCGAGGGTGCGCCCAGATGGAAGGGACCGCCCTCGCGAGGGTGCGCCCGAAGTAGGCAAGGATGCGCCCTCGCGAGGGTGAGCCCAGATGAAAGGGATAGCCCTCGCGAGGGTGCGCCCAGATGGAAGGGACCGCCCTCGCGAGGGTGCGCCCGAAGTAGGCAAGGATGCGCCCTCGCGAGGATGAGCCCAGATGAAAGGGATCGCCCTCGCGAGGGTACACCCGAGGTAAGCAAGGATGCACCCTCGCGTGGGCCCGCCCGGAGGCCTTTAATAGTTGGAATCCGCATCAGAGAAGCGAAATTTGGAGTGGTGCAGGTTTGGCAAAATTTATGGCTGATCGGGTGGACTTTAAGGCAAAGCAAAGAATATCATATACGAAAAAAAAAAGGATACACATAGCGGCGGAGGGACTAGTTTTGGGCTATGTAAATGAAAGGAGGAAAGACATCCAAAAAGCTCCTATCTTGCACCCTAAATGCATTTGCATAACCATCCACGCTAAAAATCATCCCTTCCGCTGGACCTCGATTAACAACAATCGTTGTCGCGTTGTAGTTGAACGTCCGATAAAGCTGGTAAATCAAAATCAGTTCGAAATCAGATTCACAATCATTTTGCGCTCACCCTATGATTGTCAGCGTATACCTCTTGAACCAAGTGAACAGTCGCTTGTAAGCCATCGTGCCCCCACAATTCGAGATGGAGATGGTTTCGAGGCTCTGCGCGGGATGTATGAATGGCCCCACTGTAAACCGATGGTCAGTCGATGCTCAAAGACCCGAGAAAACAAGAAAAAAAGCGCACCTGATGGACACCACCGATATCCCTGTTCCCCAAAGCTTGTAAAGCAAAAACCCTACCCCAGCCTCACAAAACGCCCGCGTATACGCGTCGTTGGCGTATGAAGTACCATCCCTCCACACGATGTGTCCAAGGTACGCGAAAGCAGGGTAAAAGATCGCTGGCTGATCCATTCGTCCCGTCGAGTGTGTCAATCCTTGCTGTTTTGGCGTAAAAGTGTCGTAAGAAACGGCCCTTGTCGAGAGATCTGCCGTGATTCCGACGTTTTGGAGTGACGAGGACTTGAAGAAGAGAACGAATAGTCCAGAGAGAGCACGACGTCGTCCTTGAACGCTGAACTAAGCCGTGGGCAACACAGCATCGATGATTCGAGATGGCGGGAGATAGAAGTTTAATGAAGAGGCCTATAATTAGTTAGCAGTCTCGTGCAGGTAACGCGTCGTTAGACGCGTACTGCGCGCACTGAAGTCGCAGATTTCGACGCCTGTTGATAAGTTCAAGTTAGAAATAAGAAATAATATTACAAGACACATGTATTATAGTACAATGTCAGAAAAAAAGGAGGGGAAGGGTAGGATCTCATGTGCAATTACACTCCGAATATCTTATAAGTAATCTCGCTTATCGAACGACTGAAATAAAAGTTTATATTAGCACGTTTCCCAACGTCGAGCTCCTATCTTAAAAAGGGGGGGCCGTAGATGTTATTGAGTAAAGAGATCTCCTTGAATGCAGGAAGGACATACGAAGATGAAGAGTAGATTCTTTCCAAAATCCGCGCCATCGAAAGACACTCGGAATGAAGTGCTTTAGCGATTCCTCGTTCTCTATTATCTTCTTAACATTGTCGATGGTGTCCTATGACACAAGTATTGATTCACGTCTAGACAACTCGAATTTAAAGTAGGCAATTATCAACTTATGCTAACGATACTCACTTTGAGTTGACGGTCAGCATATGACTAAGCTATTAATTGCCAGACCGAAAAGGGTAAAATATTCACAACACATGAAATGCTTAAAATAATTGTCAAGGGCTCAAAAGAACTATACTTATATATAGAGTTTGTACATTGAGCCTGCTAATATATAGACATGCTCATCATAGGGTCTGCCTATGTACAGGGCGCGCCCATCTGTAGGGCCTGCCCATGAACAGGGCGCACCCATCTGTAGGGCCTGCCCATGAACCGGGTGCGCCCATTGGTAGGGCCTGCCCATGAACCGGGTGCGCCCATTGGTAGGGCCTGCCCATGAACAGGGTGTGCCCATTGGTAGGGCCTGCCCATGAACAGGGTGCGCCCATTGGTAGGGCCTGCCCATGGACAGAGCACACTTATATGTTAGCATTAGCCTCATGACCAGGTTAGATGTAGCATTTTTGTATGTCTGCTGTAGCAGACCAGTGCTAGCCAGCCTGGATTATAACATTTGTGCCTATAGGGAGGTGCCACGGACTTCAAAATCTTCCCTTATGTTTAAAGCCAGGATATGCAGGTACCTGATGATGCAATTTAGTAGTTAAAAGCAAAAAATCTAGTTCCTGTTACATTACTGAGACCGTAACATGTACTCACATGACTACATATTTCTTACACAGCTAGAGCTCTGCAACTGTACCATATTATATGTTTTACAGTATAGTATGATATGAGGCTATATATATACTGTATAAAGATTTTTGGGGCTTATATTATAGCCATAAATAAACAAACCATAACTGTATATGGTTCTTCATTTTCAGCTGTATATGGTTACAGTATAAGTTTAACTAGAATAGTGAGACTTTATGTAAAATTACTATATATATGCAGAACTATAGCTACTTATGGATGTCTTCTATAGATTCTACTTAATGAAATACTTACTGTGGCCTTTTTGGTAATTAAACCCATATTACCATTTACAGCTCTAAAATGGCTATCCCGTACCATAAAAGAGGCTAGAATTGACTATTTACGGCCATAAACTAATGTCTGTATGGGGTAATATACTATACAGCTGTTACTATTTAAGATACAGTGCGGAGCCCTATACACAGCTGTCAATGCATGCTAAGGATGATAAGTTTGTCACAGTTGACCAGTGGGCAGGCAGCACAAACAAAACTCAGCACCTCTTGGCAAGAAATAACTTTTCTACAATTACAAGTAGACAGACAATCCAGCTTGTTCCATTGGACACAATAAGTATGGAAGCAAGTCTTGAACTCTCTGCTAAGACAGCAGAACAAAGAGACAGAAAAGCATATGCTTGAACTATTGACAATTCAGACACATGAATGAGTCTATCAATCCCGCAAGCAACTACTAGAGGTGACTCAAAAGTCCACAAGCAACAAGACCATGACAGATGATATGCTTTTTTGAGAGTTCCTCTTGTTGCCAGATCTTGAAAGTTACTTTCATTTAATTATTGACAAAGCTCAGAAGCAAATATTAAGTACAGACATATTATTTGCCTTACAGTCATTCATGGTGGGGACAAGACTACTAGTAGTAGACTGGAATGATGTCTGTAATATGTCTGTAATATACTTGGAATAGACAATATTAGCATTAATCTAACAAACGGTCTGGAAAATTTACAATTTATAGCAATTTATATACCCAAACTTTATTAGTATTATATAGGGTGTGCCCAGATGTGGGACTGCCCACCTTATGTGGGCACGCCCGGAAATGGGCTTGGAGGGTCCTAAATGGTCAAACTATATATAGGCATAGTTACACCTAATAGGTACCCTACATACAGGGGACTGAAGTGGCTTTTGATGCCCGGTCAATGGACGTCAATCTCAGTCGGACAGGCGTCGAAGTCCGCATCCTTCCTGCTGTTCTTGCAATTGAACTTCATAGGCGCACTAAACGCGACATAGTCCGGTCCTTCCGCGGTTGACCTCATATGCGGCGCAAGCTCGGGAAGCGTCCAACATGCTTGACCCGCAACTGCACCGTTCTTGGGGGATACGACAGTCGCAAAGACCTTGTATTGCCGTAGAATGGGCAGCAAGGTGTGCGCCCAAAGCCATACCGCCGACGTATCTGGGTCTAATAGTCTTTTGTTAGTACTTCATTTCGTACGTCTTACATAGCAGGAACTCACCTGGGACTTCTTGTCTAGGTGGTGCAGGGACGACAACGTTCTCAAACGCCTCCTTCAAAGTGACCGGTGCTTCCATCTCCGTATCGCGATTCGCCAGGAAGACACTGGCAACCTCAGTCGCTTGCAGACAGGCCGGACTGGGCTCGGAGGCGTCGAGGTACAGCATGGACTCCCTACACAAACGTCGTCAGCACAAATCATAGCGCATATATGAGACGCTCTATTGGAACTCACAGATTCACGGCATCCCTTAACTGCACCTTATGCTTCACCTGAGTCCCGTCGAATACCACAGTCGCCGACTTCGACCCAACGCCAATCGCACGTCCAATGCGACCCTTTCCCGAGCCCTCCAGAACATACACGTCTTTGTCGACGAAGGATCTCACCAATTCGTCGTCATCCGCCAGTCCCCACGTGCGCGCGTACTTTCGACTTTCTGCCGTTAACTCGGCCTCGGTGCGGAGTCGACGACTCGACGGGTACTGAATGGGTGCTGCCGATCTCTCGACGAGTCCGTGATGGATGTCATAGATCTACATTGAATATTAGAACTGTAATCTATTGCATTGGATATACAATACGTACCATTTGCCTGACATCACGGTTAGCCACCGTCAAGTATGGCCCGTCGATAGCCCCAACTGCCCCTGATCGCCCAGCCTCCGGACCCAGCCTGATCGTCACCCACTCACCCATCTCGAACAACCGTTCGAAGTCACCGGCCTCCACCTCCTCAAGAGCCTTGCCATCGGTATCCCAATCGAGCCGAACGGTGAACGTCGACGTAGACGACAATATGATTGTGCCGGTACTATTTTTTTTGGTCCGGACACGATCTCCTACTCGAGTATATGCGCCATTCGTGACGCGGATCGCGGTCTGGCTGACGCCGATATATGGAGCCACCTCCTCCGGCGAAGGTCGAAGAATAGGCTTCACTGCATGTATGCCGAATACGTGCAGTCTCTCGAACCCGTGTTCAAATGTTCTGCCCAAAAACGTCCACTTCCCCTCGCTTTCCTCCACCAGCGCGTATTCCGGATCGTCGACTAACTGCTGACGGCGAAGACAATCCTGTACGTTTTTAGGGTCGAACGGCGTGGCCTCTGGCCGTTTCATTACATCCGCCTTCCCTTTCCCTTCAATGCGCCGCCGCTTAGCTGCACGAACTTGGTAATCGGAGAGCAAGGGCTTCGGCTTCGTAGTGAAGTCCAAGTCCAGACGAGGCACCAGCCACAACACGAGTAAGTCGTCCTTCACGATGTCGTGGTCCGCCAACGGGCGGTGATCCTCATGGGTCATCGGAGGGAGTGTAGAGTTGGCAGCCAAGGGCACGTATGCGATGTCACCCTTATACTGGCCTGATCGCATGCGCACGAAGGAGTCGCGCTCCACGACAGGAATGGCCTGTCTACGACGCATTAGGTCCCAGACCGCTCGCCTATCTTCTTCCGGTACTAGAGCATGACACGGGTGCAGGTCATCCGTGGGTACCTGCAGGTACCTGCGCTCAAATACCTGCGGTTCCAGGTGCACCTGTGCGCAGGTACCTGGTTCCCACGGTTACCTGCAGATCCAGGTTTGGATTTTTTGGGCCCAGGTACCTGACCGGGTACCTGCAGGTACCCGGTCAATCACGTGCGCTCACCTTGAGCGCGACGAACGCAACGATGTGCCATTACTTTTTACTCGACATGACCACTTCCGAGCTATCTCGAAGCTCCCTATGGAAGTTATACTTGATTTCTTGACCCCTGCCAACTTCGATGACAACCTCGAGCCCGATAATTGCCTCCCTGCCAAGTGCGCGCTCGCCAACTGGGCGGCGGACTCGACTCTGCGCTCAGAGACCGCCTGCAAGTCGTCCGTCCGCGCTGGCGACCGCAAGACAGAATAGGACCGCGAGCACGGCGAGGCCGGTGCGCGGCGAAGACCAAGCAAGAATCTCGTACTGCAGAGGTTGAATCGGTCTGCTGGTACGTCTTTTTATCGCTTTTTTCATCTCCTTTCCGTGCTGATCTCCCTTTCCATCGACTCCGCTCGTCGCCCTCGACATGCTGCTCGTTCAGCAACCGTGACACTCACTATCGTCCACACTCATGACGCCGCCTCACAAGTGGTATGCGTCGTCAGCCAACTTCCACCGCCGCAACCCCTTGGTGCCCGTCGCCGTCGCCCAATGTCGCCCGCCTCCTCGCCCTCTCCAAGGCCATCCAGATCCGCCAAAGCGGAGGCCCATCATCGTGATTGCGTTGACGGAGAGGGCCACCAGAGTCATCTTCACGAGGGCGATGGTGCGATTTATCGTCTTCATGGTGCCTGCAAGGCGGTCTGTCGTCGAAGCTCCTATGATCCCTATCTCTGTCTCGCCGATCATCCTTGCGCGAATCATGTCCCCTTCCCCAAATCCCCTGGCGGCACGGCACTTGACGCGCGAGGTGCCCGCGCTCGTAGCAGCGCAATCAAAAGCAAGCGCAGTCGCCGGAGATTGGTAACGGCAGCATCAGGCGCGGCAGAGGCAGTCCAGCAAAAGACAAGGTGCGCCTTCTCCCATCTTATTCTCCGAGCAGGCATCGAACGATGGCGCACCCACGCCCATCCCCACTCCTGCTACACCCCCATCTCTTGGATACATGGTATGTTCTTATTTATGTTTTTATCTTATCACTACACTACTTACTGTTAACTACCTGCGGGTCCTATCAGGTACCTGCAATACCTGCAGGTAACGGGTCCAGGTAGACCCGGATCCGTTTCCCACGGTTCCGGGTCGGATCCAGGTATCAGTTTTTGTGCGCAGGTACCTGTGCTTCACGGGTCCGGGTGCACCTGCAGGTGCACCCGTGTCATGCTCTATCCGGTACCAACTTCATTTTGCCGGTCATAATCCCTACGATGCCAGCACTAGCGCATGCCTTCTCGACGTCGATGCGTGTATGTGCGTACGCATATATGCGTCCGCTCAGACCGGGAATAGAGAAGGCACGCGCGCCAGATGGAAGGCAGGTGTTGACCCTCTCTACATACGCCTTCTCTTGATGATACTGTCAATGTATTAGTTTATTTCACTCCGATAAAGTAGACTCACTTACGAAGGTCGGTAATATCCACATGGGCTTTAACCCATCGTATTCTTCCCTCATGCGCTCGTCGACGACCCTCGTATTGCCCAGAAATTCGTAGGAGACGGACTGAACACCGGGCACTTGGCGTCCAGCCCTCTTGTTCGCTTGGACAGACGCCAAGGAATCACCTCAAGCCCGCTCCCGGAAACGGCATGCGATAGCGTCCGCAGCCTCGTCCTGCTCCAGATCGGCGGCCTGGTCGCGCAGGAACTGCGCTATGTCGAAAGAGGAGGCAGAGGTACGCTGCTCCGGCTCGTCCACTAGGAAATCTATGCGCATACAATGAGTGTATGTTCTAACATTTCTGTTGCCTTTACTCACCATCTTCACCATCCTCTTCGTCTTCCTCGTCGTCCCTCCCATCTTCGATGGCTGCGTCGTCAATGAAGACACGAGCCGCGTCCCTTACATTGCGCGACCTCATCTGTTTCATGCCCATTATTAGTTACTTCTTCATCATTACTCTCTTCTCATTTCGTCTCACTTTAATAACTTTTAATCGTTAAAAGAATGCGAACGTCACTCGCTTTTTTTTTCTTTCAAATAATTAGTTATAATTTACAATCAAGTCCAAGATCAATTTGCTATCTAAATAATGAAAGTGGGGACAGAGTACTATCTAAATAATGAAAGTGGGGACGACCGAGACGACGTCGTACGCAAAGGGAAGATAATGGGACGGGTAGAAAGAAAATTTCCCACAATACGCTGCAAAGGGTCTTGAAGTGTTACTTTTTTGGGGGTATTTCGGGTAGGCTTGTTGGCGTCGAGGGCGGAATACGCCCTCGGTAGTTCGGTAGCACAACGTCCTTACCGAGTTACCGAGCCTCGACGCCAAAAAGCCTACCCGAAATACCCCCAAAAAAGTAACACTTCAAGACTGGCGGAAGCCAAAGGGCCGAATTTCCTTCTTGCTCTCGTTCCTGTACGAGCCCTACGACTCCCCTCCCCTCCCCGACTCCTATGGCTTGATCGCCTTGACGGCGTTGTTCCTTTTGTCTGGGTTTGAAGTGACTTAGAATTAGATAGAAATTAATGTACAATAATTGCCAGTCTAATAAACTTGTTCCGTTCTTTGGCAGACTTGAAATTTCGTAGAGTATTCTGTGTAATTTGTTCTGAAACAAAAGGAAAAAGAGTCGGAAATCTCAGTGACCGAGACGACAAGAAGAGCAGTTTGGTATTGGGAAACAGTGATGGACGACAAAAAAAAGAGGTCGAGCCTCAGAGACCGGTTTCGAGACTCTGCGAGCAACGGCAGCAACGACAGGCCTTCCAGAACGCGTCTGCGAATCCTTCAGGACGCCAAAACTCCAGGCAGCCCATTTTTCGTGTCGCAACAGCAACATATCGTCCCAACTCTACTGCGACAACAAAATACATCCACAGTATTCGACGCGAACGCGGACACGACGACGACGACGACGACCCACGAGTTCTTACGAACTGATGCAGCCAAGAGACAACGACTCAATAGTGAAGAGGAGGAGGAGGAAGATGAGGAGTTGGACAATGTGGACACTGCTGAGGCAGAGGAGGAGCGACGTGACCAGGTAAGCCACTCTGCGAACGTACTGCAATCTACAAAACTGACAATTCTTAGACAGCACAATATCATCTGCTGCAGTTTCTGGCCATGCAGCGGGACATTCAAGATGCTATCCTGCATTATGAACGTCCTCCTGACATTGGTATCGCGTGTTCATGCAATAGAGGCGGGCGTCGGCTATTCCGATGCCATGACTGTCCTCAGCACCCGCCTGTATGCGCGCCCTGCCTATTGGAGACTCATCCTTATGAGCCGCTTCACTGGGGCGAGGTGTGGACAGGTCAATGCTTCCGCAAGGTGGACCTGAGTACCATAGGGAAGCATATTTTCCTCGGGCATGGCGGTCTTCCTTGTCCGGTCGCTGCGGGCAATGCTGCGGGCAAGAAGTTGACTGCGATAGATACGAATGGGGTGCATGAAATTGTGGTCATGTTTTGCGAATGCTCTGACAATATGGGAGTCAACTCTCATGTCCTGCAGCTCATCCGAGGTCGGTTGTTCCCGTACACGACTGTGAATCCCGAGACCGTGGTCACTTTCCGGTGCTTGAAGGATTTTCATGTCCATACGAACGCATCGCGCAAGTCCGCTCACGACTTCATGAAGGCGGTATTGCGCATGACATCGGAGGACACGAGAATCAAGTATTCGGTGAGAATTTCATTTGTATTTGTATTTGTGCGCAAGTTGATTCTGACTTCACTGCATGTAGCACCTTTCGCAGCATTTCATTCGGCTTATGCGCCTATGGCGATTCCTGGCGGCGGAAAGGGAAAGCGGGCAGTTTATGGGCCTGGACGATCTGATGACTTGCCGACCCCGCGGCTCGTTCGCAGACGTTTGTTTAGCATGTCCAGTGCCTAACGTGAACATGGCTGACGCGCAGTCGTCGAAATGGCCAATATCCAATGTGTCAGATCGCCTTTATGCGAGGCTGCGAGGTCCGGATTCTCAAAAGTAAGTAATTAGATTCTGATATATACTATGTACTAACTTATGCGACAGACATCTGAGAACAATTTTCCTCGCAATGGACGGAAACTTCAAGCTAATCAATTTGGAGAAAAAGAACAACTTGAACGACCCTTCACTGTGGAACGGTCGAGGGTATTTTAGAGCGCGTCAACCCATGGAAGAACATATGAAGAAGCATTACAATATTAAAATTGAAGTGCGTCGTCCACTAATTCTAACTCTACATATACTGATGTCTTTTCGTACACAGAAAGGGAAATGTCGAAAGTTTGCTGCCATCGAGAATTGGAATTCTCTGAAATATAAGGGCCAGGTAGTGACGGGGGTCATGATGGTATTTTGTCGACACGGACTCGTGCGTCCTGATAGCGCAACGAACCTCGTTCGAGGGGAAAAGTGAGTGGTCCAATACCCGTCACGTTCATTGTAGACTAATTGCTTCGAAGATTTGTGTGCGGTGACTATAGCTTATGCGGCGCTCTTCAAAATACGGATGACATTGAGGAAATATGTCTTGCATATGACATTATGTGCATGTACATCGTGAATCTCCGTCAGAGGTGGGCTATCCAATTCCCGGAGCGACCTCTACTTTCCTTGATGGACGTCATTGGCAAAATGCATGGACAGACCCATGTCGACACGTGCCAGTATTGCCACAGTTTATATTACACTCGCGGGGTCGGAAGAACGGATGGCGAAGAGGCGGAGAGATTTTGGGCGGAGGCCAATCAAGTTGCGGGGAGCACAAAGCAAATGAATCCGGGGCATCGATGCGACACGTTGGACGATGTCATTAATGACTGGAATAAGACGAAGCTTCTACAACACGGTATGTTATCGGTTACTATTTCAAGTACACTTTACTAACTGTTCTACACAAAGCTATGATGGTAGAGAAGAAGTACCCTCGCACTCGAAAGCGAGCAGAAAACCTTGGATTGAAGTTCGATGCAACGGATGCAACACTTAGGACTCGTTACACGGATAAGGTGGTCGATGAATGGGTGAAACGGGGTACCGAATGGAATCGGACTGCGTCTGGTGAAGTAGACAGCCCCTTCAAATCGCAGAACGCAGGTACGCGTACTACTGACTATTATATGACCATTAACTAATAAACATGAAGCCCTCTCTCTCGAAGACCAGTTAAACGCAATGACGATCTCTTTGGTAGATCAAAGTCCGGATGGTTTTGATGAAGAGGCCAGTCGTATGCCACTTATAATTGCGGCAGGCATAAAGCTACAACAAAGACAGTAAGTTTCTTGTATTCTCATTTGTGCTTCATACTCAATCTTGATTGCGTAGACGCATTATGAAAGGAAATGTGACCTTTTTGTCTGACGACATTCCGGTATCAGCCTCTTCATTACGCCACGACATCTTGAAATGGCGAGCGCACTTATATGATATCTGTCCTGGTCTTCAATCTTATCTCGACGAAGAGGAAGTAGCAGATGCTGTCGAAGACATCCGATTACGCCTGCCTTCGGACTTCAAGACAGAGGACCGCCTCAAGTACGCGCTTGAACATCACGCCGCGACAGAACTGAAGCTCAGACAGGGCGAGGCCTTCGATGTCATAGGGAACTTGCGCACGGCCCTTAGGCTTATGGCGCAGCATAACCATAAGGCGAAGAAGCATGGTGGCATTCGATCTACGAAGACTCGTACTGGGAAGGCTTACTCGGAGGCGCGGAAAATGAAGCTGTTCTGGAATAGCGAGTACGACACAGTCTATAGTGCCATGCTATGTCTGGGTCTGCAGTCTTCGGCTGACACGTTTCGACAACTCACCGAGGAAGATATGTATCGACCAGATAATTTGGAGCCTGCAGAATTTTGTGCGAAGGAAATTGGGTGGATTTGGACCGTGTCTGGAAGCGGGGGGACTTCTTCGAATTCCTCGATTCTTCAATGGGAGAAAGAAGGTGAGAAGGTTTTATTAGTCGTATAGATTACAAGCCTTTCTAATAACCCCTGTAGACGATCGTGTGCAATGGTATCGACAATGGGCTGCACGCGATCGATGGAGAGAGGAGGTTGACCTGTTGGAAGAGGAACTTAAGAGACTTGTGCGAGGGTTCTGTGCCTTCGCCAGGGCTTGGAATACGTTGTCAGAAACGGCAGCCCTGGATGGGAATCCCGGCAGAGCATCTTTTGCGGCCAGCAAGGAAATCTCGTACAGGATTGCATGCTATGATGCGTGGGCCATCCATGAAGGTCTTGGACTGACGTGGAACGCCAATGAGACACCAGAGGTTAAAGAACCGCAGGTAAGTTTTTTTTTCGTGTCTAAACTTCAATATTTAATCCGCTTCTTTGCAGAATATGTATCGTATACTTGCATCGAACACTCAAGCTGCTGCAGATACATCTACCGCGGCTTGAGTGTCCGATGCACCTGGTATCCGATGCATCTAGCATATGATTCCGTTGGTATCCGTTGCACCTGGTATCCATTGCACCTGGTATCCGATTCACTTGGTATCTGTTGCACCTGGTATCCGATTCACGTGGTATACGATGCACCTGGATTCACTTGGTATACGATGCACCTGGTATACGATTCACCTGGTATCCGATTCACTTGGTATACGATGCACTTGGTATCGAACTCATCTCATGGTCAATGATGAGCTTCGACATCACTTGTAAGTATCTAGTCTTATTCTTTTCCAAGTCCATATGCTTGTTTCCTTACAAGTGTCCGATACAAGTTAGATACCCGCTGCAAGTCGAGCCTGTCCTCTGTCTCATATTTTCGTGAGTCCCTGGTCTGTATCTTACTGTACTATTACTGAATCAAGTACGACTTATAGTTATCTTTATGCAATAACTCTCTATTTGGACATATAACGTTCGTGCCTCTAATGACATTGTTGTTAACTTAAGCTAATAGTAATACTTTTTACCTTTTACTTTTATGATCTACTTTACGACACGACTCTGTCTCTTTTGTCTTATAATTCTCACGACTACTGATGTATAACGCAATCCAATTCGTTCTGTAAATACTAAACTATGACATAACCTGACATAATAAACCTCTTTATATGGAAATGCATCGTATGTGTGAATCGGATACAAGTCCAAATAAGGAAATGAATCGGATACACTGTAATGACAGATTACGATACAACTTATGAGCTGAGGTGCCTGGTGTTTGTAAAAGACTTGATCTACCAGTGTAGGGTAAGTGGTTTCATTCTGTATCGCACCCCACCAGATAACGAGCTTCTCTCGTCATCAGCCAAGCAACCCCCCGTCATTGTCAAGTTGCAACAGCCTTGCTCAAATTCTTCACAATAACTTACTTCAAGCGTGCCACTTCATCCCTCCGTCCAATGAATAGCTTTGTTCTGGACCATCATGCGCTACTCAAGCTGCAATGTGATGATGACCCAACAGACCTAGCAATGCCGACTTGTGAAAGGCTTTTACGTCAGATGCCTACTAGCAAAGCTCATTGACTCTAAAATGCCGACGGTCACGTCAAACATCTGACTACGAGCGCGATGACTGGTGCGTACGCCCTCTCTTCCCGGATCTTAGTGACTCAAATACCTCTTCTTGCACGCGAGATCGCTGAACAAATGCATTCTGGGAGGACATCAGCAGGAAAGAAGGGATCCGAGAGTGAGAGACAGTCGGTTCGACATCGCAACGAGGATGGGTCCCCTCAACAGGCTCAACTTCAACTTGGACCCTGAGGCCTCGGCCTCTTCCGACTCGGAACCGTGGGAGGGTTTGGGTACTAGTAGGAGACTGCAAATAACTTAATAAGTCACAACAACATTTAAATTCAAGTTGAGGCCCACCGTGACTACGACATCAATTCTCCTGGAAGATGTCTATGGAAACCCAACAATCATCTAAAGACTCTCGAATATCCAGCAAGGCGAACAACAGTCATGTTTCGTATCCATCACAGGCCGATGCCATGATCGCAAACCTTCAGTTGTCCCATGACGTTCCGTGCCACATCATGGACCTCATCCTCTCCGTAATCACTCGTCCGGACTTTGACACCAAACAGGTGAAGCTACGCAAATCGATAAATGTGGTAGAGATTGAGGAAGAGAGTCGTTTAAAAGATAGGTTGACGGTCGTGCACCAAAGGACTTTCGGTGAAGATGGTCGAATCGAGCAGGCTGGCTTTCCCGAGTTCGTTTTGCATGAAGTCTTGGACATTCTCCACGCTGAGCGTTTGGCCGCGATCTGGTCTAGCTTCAAAAGAGGTTACGATAAGGAGTCGGTTTATAAATCAGGGGACATATACGAGGACCGGGTCCTAAAGGAAATGAGCCTTGTTCATCGATCTTGGACCATTCCTTCTCAGAAAGCACTTGGCCGGATTCTCTTTGTCAATAAGCCGGCAAACGAGATGCGCCTCCCAGTCCGGAAATCAATCTTCGGTCCTTGGACGACTGTTGCCGCTCTTCATCTGTACTGCGGCATGGATGACGAGGCAGCATACGATGAATATTACTTCTCTTACGATTTCCGGGAGGAGTACCTCCAATGGTTCGAAACCTTGCACCGCATTCTTGTGGGCTTCACGAATCTCAGAAGCATCTGGATCCAGAGCTATGCCCTATTCTTTACCAAGTGGGCTAACTTCACGATAAGGGAACTGCTTCACCGAAACACATATCTAAAGGATGTTACGCTATACGTGGAAGACGAGAAAGAGCCCTTTATTCTCGATCCTCTGGCGGTGGTCTCCAATAATTTAAAGCATCTCAAGACTTTGAATATAAGAGGAGCGAGGTTCTCTGATACAGCCCAGGGAAAGCCGATGCAAGGAATGGATCTCTTGCATTTGAATAGTCTGACGATAAAGTGCAGTTTTCCGTCACCCGAAACTGACCTGGAAACGCTGCGTGTACTATTTACCCTCTCAAAACCTTGCTTAGAATCATTGTGCATCGTCTGTAGCTACCACCACGACCTCAAACTCGAAGAGATCACAACACGATTGTTTCCTTCTGCACAATGCGCCGACACCTTCGGGCAGCTCCGCTCCCTGCGCATCAATAACGATGATACAGAGTTCCAATGGTTAAAATGGATTGTCCCGTATCATATGATTCCTCTAACCTCAAGGACATCACTCTTGACGTGGATATGTCCTTTACCGCGAACGCTTTATCCCTCATACCCATGACTATCCGGAGCCTTAACTTACGAGTTACGAATGCAAGATGGTGGGAGGTTGAGGCAATTACTGTTTGGATGAAGGATATCCGGGAGCCATTTTCCTCCAATCACTTTTCTGACCTGAAAGCATTTTCATTACGCGTTTCGCAGGGGCACTACCAATACTGGGGTTTTGTGTTCGATGAATCACTCCAGCAGGAGGCACAGAATATGCGCGATCGAATTGATGAATTCGAGGACTCATTGCAATGTCTTTGCCGCAGCGCTGGTGTAGAGTGTTCCCTAGAGCTATAGGTTCATCAAAGTTCACTGCATGTACAGAGAGGTTAATGATTTTGTTGTGCCTCCGGATAATTAATTATTAATAGCCGTGTTGGCTTTATGACACGATGCGCTCTGGGTTCTTGACCCGTGCTCGGTGAAGCAAGTTCACGACGCCGCAATTTTTCACTGCTACCGAGTACTAGGTGCAAAGAGAACGAGACTCTGAGAGGGGCCGAAGCGCCGAAGCGGAAGAAATGTCAGTGTTGAACGTGGGAAAACGTGCTGCCATCAACTTGAAGATGACTCGACACTGTCTTCAAGTTCCTTGTCTTACAGATTTGAAAATTCAACAACAGTTCTTCTCTAAAAGATGTCCTCTGACAACCAACAGCCATTCATAGAATCTCAGGCTTATAACAAGGCAAATTCCAGCTATGTTTCGTTCCCGTCGCAGGCCGATGCCATGATTGCAAGCCTTCAGCTATCCCACGACGTTCCGTGCCATATCATGGACCTCATCTATTCCGTGGTCACTCATCCGGACTTTGATTCCAGAGAAGTGACACTGCGCAACTCGACAGACGTGATTGACATCGTGGAGGAGAATCGGATGAAAGATCGGATGGCTGTTGTGCACAACAGGTCCATGAGTCGTGATGGTCGGATGGTGCAAGCAGGCTTTCCCCAACTCGTTCTGGACGAGGTACTAGACATCTTCCACGCCGAGCGTATGGCTTCCATCAGGTCTAGATTCGAGAAGCTCCTATCTGCCGAATTGGCGCGTTCATCGATGTGTATTGAAGAGGACGGCATCCTAAGCAACATGAGTCTCGTCCATCGATCCTGGACGTTTCCATCACAGAAAGCACTGGGCCGGATACTATTTTTCAATAGACCAACAAGTGAACTTGCAAACCTCATTTCGCCGGTACGAAAATCAATTTTTGGTCCGTGGACAACAGTTGTCGCTCTACAATTGTTCGCTCGTATAGACCAGTCCGAGTACGATGACTTCTATTTTCGTGAGGAATACCGGGAAGAGTTCCGTCAGTGGTTCGAAAACCTGCATCGCATTCTAGTTGGTTTCACGAACCTCAAATGCGTTTTCATACAAAGCTATGCCTCGTTTTTCACCAATTGGTCTAATCACACGATAGGGGAACTATTTCGACGAAACATATATCTGGAGTGGGTTACCCTACACGTCTCGACTTACAGCGAACCATTCATTCTCGATCCTCTATTAGAGAACTCCAGAAAATTAGAGTTTCTAGAAACTTTGGTTTTAGAAGGTGCCAGGTTCTCGGATAACACCCGAAGAAGAGCTTTGCAAGAGGCAGGCTTCGGACACCTAAGGCTGCGCTCGGATCCGTTGCTTGACGGAGCAACGATAGCTTTATAAGGCAATCCGTTGCTTGGGGGGGTCGTGGGAATTGTTGCTTGAGGAGAAAGGTGCTCGGTGCACTGTTGCTATGATGTAATTGCTACAATGTGACATCCTCGGGTTCGGACATTCCACTTCTAGAAATGAGTGACTCGTTATATGCTATCTTCTTGCTGATCATTCTTATCACAAACTCTCAAGATTTCTCATATATATCTTAATTTATGTAAACAATATACTATAAAAGCTTAGAAACCAAATTACAGTATCCTAAAATTGAGAAATAAAATTCAAGATGAAACCAAGCTCCGTGACATGTGTGACTGCCATTCTCGGAGCATTACCGGAGCAATAACTTGTTGCTACGAGAAACTCCGGAGCACTTCCGGTGACCCCCGGCGAAGCAACAGGAGTCGTTGCTCCGTCAAGCAACGGATCCGAGCGCAGCCTAAAGAATTTGACGCTGAAGCGTTCCCGATCATATTGCGCAATTGACCTGGAAACGTTGTTACTACTGTCCACTCTCTCCATCCCTCGCCTGGGATCGTTGTGCTACAATGCTGACTCCAATATAGGACGCATTTTTGTCACAATATCGGAAATAAAACGGTTATCTGCTACTCAGTGCACCGTCGCGTTCGGTCAGCTCCGCTCACTGCACATTATCGACGAAGAATCAGCAGACGAATTGTTGAAATGGATTGGTCCATACTGCGCACTGCTCAAAGTCTTCACTCTCGATACAAATTTAACCTTGTTTGCCAAATCACTGCCCCTCATACCCGCGACAATCCAGAGTCTTAACCTACGAGTCGTACCTACGGAATGGATGCGGGTCGCACAAGTTGCTGATTGGATGAAGTGCATCGTGGAGATCATTTCCTCCAGATACTTTTCGGGACTGAAATCACTTTCGTTATCTCTCTCGGGAAAACTCTTGAAACCCCGGGAGAGAGATGAATCTCACCAGCGGGAGGAGCACAGTCTGCTCGACCAACTGCAAGGATTCGGGGAATCGATGAAATGTCTCTGTGAAAGCGCTGGGATAGCATGCTCCCTCAATCTACAACTTCAGTGTTCATGCACAGATCATTTGCTTCCATAATATTGGCTTTCATGTATGTATGTTGCTTCAAATATCCCTTCGAAACACACGGGTCGGGTTTTATTACAGTGCTCTCCTGCGTTTCGACTTTGTTTTATGTACTTTGGAAACTGAGTCATGGTGATTCGAGTCAAGTCTTTCACAACTTTATTTTGGTCGTCGTGATGTCGTACAGCCTGAGAGAGCAAGAATGATAGAATGACCTCCGAGCCATCTGCACTTAGTACTTTAGGGCAGGCTGCAACATTCTCGCACAACTTCAGGAACTCCAATTTCTTCTCCGTTTCTTAACCTTGAACCACGATCATCCCGCCTCAAGATCTCTACGTCAAGGTGTATCGATATACCAAGTGTTAATGCACAAGTCCGTTGATCTCATTTGACATTTTAAGGCGTTCGGCGACTTTCTCAGGATGTCAGCGCCCTCAATTCATCTGGCACTGCGCGATGATCGCTCTACAGCCACTTTACGTTTCCTTTCTGGAGCCTTGTTATTGGCAGGCTGCTCCTAAAGTCACAGATATCCAGTTCAAATTGCTCTCGACGCTGAGCTCATTTTTCTTCCATGTTTTGCACAATTTCCGCAGCGCTCACGAGGACTGCCTCGTGGGGTCACTGCCTCCAGGTCCGGAAGTATTTAGTGCGCTTGTGGCCAGACGCCGACGCCCGTTTCTCGCTTTCTCAACAAATGGTGACCTAGCGGCCTTAGAGAGCGAATTCGGTCCGAACAGTCGTCATTCATAACACTCTGACCTGGCAAGCGAAATCAGCAGGCGAAACGGATTGCCTTATGGGCGGCGCTCATCATTGACTATGCAGCTAATCGCGTCCTGCCCGGACCCGGTTTTATCTATCTACCCCTTGGCGCCTTCGTCTCTTGTACATCGACCATCATGCCAGAGAAGTCGTCGACGGCGTCGATGCAGTCTGCAATCCCACATTCTCGATGGCAAGGCCTGCTCTTCTACATCTCTGTGCTTGTCGTATTCTTCCAAGTCGGTATCTACGCGGCCCAGAGGAAGTCACCATATCCAGCTCCTCATGCGGGTCCAAGCGCTCTTCGAACCCCTATTGTGCCTGGTCAGCAGGTGACAGACCATCCTATCCCGTCTCTCATGGCCGATGCGGAGGACAAATTTCGGAGCAAGTTAGCTAGGCAGAGCAAGACACTCGAAGAGGCCGTCGAGGAATACAAGAGGCGATACAGCCGTGACCCACCGAAGGGCTTCGACGAGTGGTACAGCTTTGCTCGTGCAAAGAGTTTCAAGCTCATCGACGAATTTGATGCGATCAACGAGGATCTCGCTCCATTTTGGGCCTTCTCGGGTGAGGAAATGCGAAGACGGGTAGATCAGGTAAGCATGCCATAGCTTTTGTTTCAATCTATCTTACGACTAGCGCAGGTCGGACATCTCCCGTCCATTAATCTTGTACGGGTCAGGAATGGCACCGTCACAACTCTAAGGCTTGCGAACAACATCGGTCAGGACAGAGAGGTCAGTGCACGTGCACACGGTTTCAGACGGATGATCGAAAAGGTTGGGGATAAGGTGAGTTTTTCAATCTGCGCATTTTATAGGATTTATCCGAACTGTGTGCAGCTCCCAGATATGGACTTTCCAGTCAACGGGAAAGCAGAAGGACGTATCCTTGTACCATGGGAGCACAAGGAGTACCCAGAGCTTTCTGCGCAGGACACGTCTGGTGGGCGGCTATCTTTTGCGTGTTATTCGGTTCACTAACAATGTTTCTGCCCAGGCGGAATTGAAGCGGTCCTGGGCAAAGATTTCACTGCAGATTGGCGGGGTCGAGGAAATGTCTGGGAACAGTGGCGGCGCACTTGTCCTCCGAACTCAAAAGCCCGGAAGCATTTTGCGTCGATCAAGAATCACAACCAGGCGCTTCGCGTTACAAACCACTTTCAGTCGCTGGACACAAGGTTCGCCGGTCAAAGCCCTTCGTCTTCCGCCACCGACGACGTGACATTCGCTGAGCGCGTCGATGACAAGTTCGACTTCTGCGAGCACCCCTCGACGCACTACCAGCAGGGGCATTTCTTCTCCGACTGGCGCACGATCTCCGTTCTCTACCCGGTGTTCTCCCCCGCGAGGGCGCAAGGATACGCAGACATCCGTATTCCCAGTCATTACTATCATCAGGCTACTCCCTCGTATTCTTATGGATGGGATACGCTCAATCTGAGGGGAAAGGAAACGGATGCCATGGAGGTGGCTTGGGAGAACAAATCGGACATCGTGTTCTGGCGTGGGGCAACAACGGGTGGCGGTAACTCACCCGCTGGGTTTACCGCCCAATATCAACGCCACAGGTATTTTGTTCTCACCCATTTGTCATTTCACTGATTCTCATTAAGCGGTTCTTTTTTTTTTAAGATTTGTGCGCATGGCGAGCTCGAAGAGCACAGAAAACCGGACGATTGTGTTCCCACTGCCACAGAACAGAGCATCATCCGAGGCGTATGCGACAGCGCAGGTGCCGATCGAGAAGCTGAATGAAGAGATCATGGATGTTGCGTTCGTGAAGCATCTTGGGCGTGACACCTACCCAGGCGGGCGCGCCGCCCTGCGAAAAGACCATCGCTTCGCCAAATCTGTGCCGCTCGGGCATCACTGGCAATACAAATACCTCGTTGACGTGGATGGGATGGGCTACTCTGGGCGCTTCTTCGCGTTCCTGGCGTCTGACAGTGTTCCTTTGAAGGCGACTGTGTACGAGGAGTTCTGTTCGGACTGGTTGCAGCCCTGGTGAGCGCCGACTCGAATGGTTGGACTTGACTTCATTTGAGCTGACAGATGTCCAGGCTGCATTATATTCCGCTCTCGCAGAAGTACGATGAGATATACAATATCTTTGCGTTCTTCTCCGGCCCAACGCCGTCGATGCTCGAAGCTGCTAACAAACTCTCGACATCGAGTGACGACCAGACGCTTAAAGACAACCAGATCCTACTGCGGCGCATCGCACGCGCGGGGAGGACATGGAAGAAGACGATGGGCCGCCCAGCAGATATGGAAGGTACGTGTACAAGGTAGCGTTCTGACAATTTTCAATCGTGTCTAAATCGACCTTTTTCCTTAAATAGTCTACGTATATCGTCTTGCTTTAGAGTGGGCGCGGCTATGGGCTGATGATAGAGATAGCATGGCTTATCATCCTGACCAAGACGCGCAGACATGATCTTCAGTTTGATGATGCTGTAGACGATGGGCTTGCGTAAGACACTGATATGGTATACATAATATTCATAATTATCTGTAGCGTTCCTTTTTTTATTCCGACGGTGATCGTGACTTCGTTCGTGCAAAACGAGAGACTCTGCTATATACTACATGTATATGCAATGAAGTCGAGGTATCCAGTAGACGAGATATATTTTTGCGCAATTGCCTGTACTATCTGATTGATTTCCTTGCTGCTTTCGCGATCCGGGACAGGCACTAGTCACTTTGCGACTACTTCCCTAGCCTGGTCGTAAGTTTGAATCGACAATATTGATATTGGTGATAATCTCGATACATTGGCAAAAGATCTCAGTTTACTCCATGTGCATATTGTTTATGTACTTCTGCGAACTTACGACATCAAATTCCTTAATTCTTGCCTTGAAAGTCAGTTCATTTGATAGAGTTGAGTAGCACCAGTACGTCTGCTCGTCTTTGAATGAGGATATGTAGTACATACATATTGTATATATATTGTCTCACGATTAAGCAATGCCAGCAACTGAGTTGACACAAGATATGTCAGGACTAAGTCAGATTGATCCTTCAGACACGACTTGGAGATTATATGGATCGTAACACGACTTGCCGCGACTCGAACTCGCGACTCGCTTCGAGCTCTGGGCCGCTTTACGGTCTTCTTTGCCGGGGCCAATGCGTACCCTCGCTCTCGCTCAAATAAATTCGGGGGCTTCGAGCTCGACTGCGTTGAGAAAAAGGAAAGCAGAGAGAGGACGGGGGACAAATGAAGTTGGGGTCTGTAAGTTGGGCCCGGGTCCTCGGGAAAGATGAAGTCAGTCTCAGGCTGCCACAGGCAGTGAAAGGAAGAGTGGACCACGGTCGCGGATACGCGCAGAGTTTGGGCAAGCCATAAAACACCAACAAGCCATTTGTCCATCATGATTCTGTACTTCGCTGCTGCAAAGCTCGCCCGGGACCCAGAAACCTGAGTTACAACTAGTAACGCAGGTCGCCTTTCTCGGGCAATGGAAAGCCGTGCTCTCGCATGATTGGGATGATATGAGTTTCGCCCGCGAGGATTCGTCGATTCGTGCTCACTGGCACCATCATTGGCAGGGAATGATGAAGGGCGGGGCGGGGCGTTCTCGGGAAGAAGGAATGGCTGGGCGGGGACGATAGCACAGGGGACGAAAAGCATGTACGCTATAGTAAACACGACCGTGCCACTACCTTTGTCCGGAGGCGGGTCACCTCCACGCCAGCGGTATTCTCCTCCTGCAGGTCCTTCAGCTTCGTCGTCAAACGGCCAGCCAAGCTTGACCGCCCCCTTGCCCACTGTCGCTTCTCTTCAAGCCGCCCTCCCTGCCATCCAAAATCTCAGCGCAGACCCACAAAGCAAGGTCGCATGGTGCTGGGTCGTCCAACAGCTCGTCAACCGCGTGACCGTCGCGTCCAACCATCTCCTAACGCGTCTGCAAGCGCATCGAGCGGCACAGGAACCGACCTCCCCACAGGGCCTGCACGCACCGCAGACCCAGCGCTGGCGCGTCTCGCAGACATCGCCGTACCGCTCGTCATCCAGCTCTCCTCCTCACCCTCTACGTCTGCTTTACCTGCGCGCCTCGCTAAGCGCGTCGGGCGCCTTCAAGTTCCCCGCACACCTCCCGCCCAACGATCCGGAAGTTCGAGCTCGTCAAGCACGCGTCGTCGCGTCCATCTCGTCTCCAAACGCGTCGAGCAGTATCCACTGTACACGAATCCACCTCATTCATCCCCGCGGCCGTCCCGATCCTCCACAACGCCACAACGCCACAACGCTCGCGCACGACGTCATATAAATCCGGTGCAGTAAGCACTACCCGCCAGCGAGCGAGCCATCAAGATGGGTATGGCGTCGAGTGAGAGGGTCTCGTCTGGTGCGGAGGGAAAGTTTGAGTGAGGGCTGGCGTATCCGTTATCCGTTTGCGAAGGAGGCGGCGATGCCGGTCTTGCCGAGCGCGGAGTTTGCGATGGCGAAGGGGGAACGGGACGCAAAAAGATGTGCACAAGGGCCAAGGCTCGGGGGCGGTACAAGATGTTCGGTCGTCGCTTCTTATACTGATATCCATTCAGGAATAACTACACGACTTTCTCTGTGTCCCACGTCAAGCTCGGTGTTTGGAACACTGTAGTCCTTTCTGACCTCCCTCGCCTAACTGACTCCGACTCCGGCATCTGCGATACCCCTCAAGCTAGCGCACCGCGTACATCCGTTGCCTCAGTCACGGTGATCCGCGCTTTCCCCTGCTTAGTGTCCTCAACCAAGCATGTGAATGCCCGTATCACACGTCAACCCCATGTTGCGCGCCCGAATGCAGTCAAAATCAAAATGAAGGACAACTTCGATCCTCAGCTTACTTATGAGACTGCATGGACGCAGCAATATCTCACGGTTTTTGAATGCCTCGCTGAGCAATTCCGACGGGAAGATAGCCAGTGTCTGAAACGGAGTCAGGGTCCAAATGAGTCCGGGGTTGAGAAGAATGATGGTCATAGTTCCAACTTCGGAAGGTCTGTCTGTCTTTCTTTCTTTCTCTCTTTCATTCAGACAATGCTGACATCCGAGTCTCGAGTCTCTGGGGCCCGGCGACACGGGATTCGGGACGGGACTCGGATTGGCTGAGTAACTTGGATGCTGTCTCGTGAGCTTCGACCCAGTGCTTGGCACTCTCCACGCAGCCAGCATCCATAGAGCCGTCTGTCCGACTCTGTCGCGCTCGCCCGGGCCTTCTTTGCACTCGGCCATACACGCACGCACGATCCACGTGCCATTCGTCTCTTCACCTTCACCTCCGCGGTCGCGGGCAGAATCTCAATGAGAATACACCTTACTTCCTCTCCTCTGTATATCAGAGCTCTGATTCGCGGACATACAGCATTGAGCTGCGAGATCAGTCTCCCGCGCATGTCTATGTGCTTACAGCTTTGTACGTTCCCAGCCTTGGCCCTTCTCCGCGCATGTCTACCTGCATTCCTTCACTTCATCCACCAACCTCGAAACCACTATTCCGTTCAAAGAGGAGAGGTTTGCCGAGCACGGAGTTTGCGATGGGCTATAATCTCGAGGTGGAATTTGGGATGCGGACGGATGTACCAGTGGACGCGGGGGGTGGTATGAGAAGGTGCGATTATCAATTGCTTATTTCATTTCTTATACTTTTATTTACTCAGGCAGCGGTGGTCAGCACTCTGCAGTCCTTGCTAGCCTCTGTCGGCCACTCAAGCTAGCGCAGCACACACAACCTTTGCCTCAGCGATCCTTACCTTTCCCTGCGCATGAGCCTAGTGTCCTCAATCTGGCGTGCATCGACTTCAAGTCGCCATCCAAGTCAACTCCACCCCTCAACTTGAAGACTACTGTATGTATGCCGACGCCTCAAAACCTCATGCTTTTTCGCAACGCCTTGCTAAGTGATTTACGGGCAGCCATCAGAGACTCGGAGTACCACTGACAAAATCAAGCCAGGTCGAAATACAGGGTGGAGAAGAATGGTCACAGTGCCCCTGCCGACTTCGAAGGTCCGTCCGTCCGTTCGTCTTTCTTTCTTTCCTTCTGACAACATTTACACGTCTCTGCCAGTGGGCGGTGTTCGTCTGAGTAACTTGAGATCTGTCTCGTGAGCTTTTGCAAATGCTTGTCAGCCTTTGAATCTCTGTATACTGCCAGTGATCTACAGTATGAGTCTGCTACACGCTGAGACTGTGTCAGCCCTCCGATCTTCCCTGTCATTGTGCTCACACCTAGTCTGACTCTCTGATCATATTGCAATTTGCATCTCCTACTTGCATTACTTGCATCAGGCCGAGGCCTTATTCATTCATTGTGTGTGATTGCGGCCACCATATAGAAGTCTTGTATTTATCAACAAGAGTCGGTCAGAGTCGGCTTGGGATACTTTGTGACTTTTTTGCCAAGGCTGAGGCTGCTCCTTGTTAGAGTCTGCCGCACCGTTTCCTCCATTACTAATGGGCTGGACCGGCGAACATCGTCGCCCCTTCCACGGTCCAAGTCACTCCACTGGGTGAGGGAAATGACCTTGTCAGCCAGCCCTTGCGGACCTTCTCCTATATACAAGAACCTGCTAGCTCTCATCTTTCACCTGTAGTCTCGACTCTCCGCAGACACCTTCTCTAATCATTGGCAGGCACTCTCTGCATCTCCTGCTTGCCATTACTTGTGTCAGGCCGAGGCCTTATTCACGATGTTTGATGTACCTGATAGACAGAAGTTTCCGTGTTCTTCGACAAGCATCGGTCATCGGTTGTCGGTTGGAGTCGGCTTGGGATACTCTGTGCCAGTGCCAGTGGTTTTGCCGACGCTGCGCTTTCCTGCATTGTAGACTTGACCCGTGGACGCCGTCGCCCCTTCAATGACCCTACTACTTACATAGTCAGTAAGGACCTTTTCAGCAACTTGCTCTCGCGCTGCACGCTTCCTCCCACGAGAATCTACCAGCTCTCATCTTTCTCACCTAATCATATGGAGGCCGGAAGCGTTCGGCGGATAGAAGAAGAGTAAGAACCAGAAAAGCCAAACAACGGAAGAAGATGGAGGCGGGAGAGGTGGATGGCTTGGAAGCGCCCGACGCGAAATAATTCAACCTGCAGGATGAGGAAGTCCGACTTCATTGCCGGAAATGCTGTGAGCAGTTCGGTGGAGAGGCCAATTCTGAGTGAACGCGAGCCGGTGGAGATGCCATGGATGTATGTAAATATGGATATTGAAAGCGATGTGGAAGAATATTCAAATATATAATGTACTCTCCTAGATCATACTCCTTATCTCCTTGCCAAACTCCTGAACCCGACTTCGCTGTCTTGTAGGTGCTGTATCTCCGATGGCATACATTGATATATCTTTTGAAAAGAGCTATGCAGAACAATCTGAGTGTGTCTACTAGAAAGGAAATCAATTTCAGCAGGTTTTTGTACCCATATTACGATTATCCCCATACAAATGCATGTGGAGAAGGCAAATATCTAGGTTCTGAATTGTGCCCTGTATGAGGTTGAGTAGAGCGGGCGTTTTATTCACGCTTATCGAGGGAGTGATATCCCTCAGATTAAAACAGTAGGATGCAATTAAATGCATCCATTGACCCGCGTTCCTGTCACTGGCATGAAGAAAGCTAGAACCATAGCATGCAACGTCGCTACATTCACAAGGAGGCAGACCAGTGGTTCCATCAAAGCAACCATATATTGACCGAGAATCTAAAATACAGAAAGAACACTTAAAACAACAAACAAAACTATATTATCGTCAAGCACTCTCCAAGGTCCACATGTATTGATGGACAATTAACGCCTGACTTCCTCAATTTCGTTCCCTTCGGCAGAGAATACCGCCACCGTGTGTGGCTTCTCCAATTGTCCAGTTATTCTCCTCCAGAAGATCAAGAATGTACTGCCAATCCTCAGTGTCACTATTGTTATTGTTCCCGTACAGCAGAACCTCCTCCAGGCGCGTATTTTGACAGAGCATGACATCAATTGAGGCGGTGGCCCACTCCGTAAATAACAAAGAATAACTTTTGACGTAGAGGCTTTTGAGGCGGGTGAAACCAACGATAATTCGATGCAGGGCTTCAAACCACTCGCTATACGATTCCCGAACGATATCGTCATACTCATACACCGTATCGCCAGAGCGTTCAATGTACACCCTTTTCACAGGACGGAACAGCTGGATGGCAACGACGGATGTCCAGAGACCAAAAATGGACTTCCGGATGGGATCAAGGAGGACATCCATCGAACCCTTATAATATGGATTTTCCGGTTCATGAGTGGGTCTTCCGATGAGAAAGACCCGGCCAAGTGCTTTCTGAGCTGGCCAGGTCCAGGTCCGATGAACAAGCGCCAGTGACTTGAAGATGTTGTCCTCCCAACTGGTGATTGGTCCCCAGAAACTGACTCGGATCATCTCTTTATTACTCAGAGACTCCTCGAACCATTTCTTGACGACGACCATCCTCTCCGCGTGAATAACATCCAGGACCTCGTACAGAACAAACTGGGGAAACCCTGCCTGCTTCGTATGCCCATCTGCACCATGAGCCCGCTTGTGCACGACGGCCATCCGATCCTTCAGCCGGCTCTCTTCCACAATGTTGATCACGTCCACCGAGTCGCGTAGCGTTACTTGCTTGGAGTCGAAGTCCGGATGAGTGACCACGGAGAAGAAGAGGTCCATGAAACGGCACGGGACGTCGTGGAACAGCTGGAGGCTTGCGAGCATGGCGTCGGCCTGCGAAGGGAACGAGACATAGGCTGAGTTTGCCTCGTTGAATGCTCGTGAGCCGATGAAGGGCTGTTGCTGGCCTTCAGACATGATGGAGAATGGTGTTGTTGTCGAGAGTGCAAGATGAGAGAGGGGAGAGAGGACCAGAACGTCGTTTGCTGAAGACACGAGCTGAGTGTGAATCCAAATGGTGTTTGAGTCACTTTGACTCATTCAAGTAGTGCTATAATTAGTATCATCTCGAAGTGAACTCAGGCTCCGATTGGAAGCCGAGTGCAATACTACTAGTAGTAGTAAGAAAAGCAACCAGTGTATAATTTTGAAAAGAGATACTAACAGATCGGCAGACGCGAGCGCTTATCGGATTTAAGAAATGGTGAAGGTGATGTTCCTTCTAGCGCGGTGCAATGTGCGTGGTGCTCTGCAAAGTGGCCTAGGGTGAGGCGGGATTGAAAATGAAGCTGACGACCCTCGCGAACTTGAATGGGTAGCGCTCTGCCAACGCCGTGATTGTACCATCACCAGTGAACAGAGGCGATACCGACATCGCGCGCTCTTGTGCTCGAACTTAGCGGTGAGGGAACTTGAATGGAGGCACGCGCGGTACGATACTACCAGATGATTTTGAACGTGATGTTGAGTCGATTCCTTCTGCAAGTGATAAGACTGCCTGCGCAGGTGCGGGAGGATTCGAGCCTGCTCGTCTGTGCTGGTAAGCCTGATTTCAAGTTGACGTATCTTCCCCTCCGCATTCAATTGTGTCGTCGCCGCTTGCACCATTGCCATGCGAAGCGTGCACCAAGAGTCAGACCAAGCAAAAGGACTCCGAAGAACGCAGCGCAGGTTTCTCCTGTACGAAAATCAACTTACCTAATAATAAATGCATTGATCAAGATAGGGCTAAGAATAGCTAGTACATATTTGGGGTGGGTCGTGGCCGTCGACTGGTTTGGAATATCAATATGAGCGTCGGCGCTGCGCCCATCATCGAGGAGACCGTGACTGCCAGCGTCGAGAACACTTTCAATTTCTAATCAAACATGCCTGGGGCCCAACAAACGTGTCTTGAGATTGATTCGGAGGGTCTGATACGCGACGGGGCGTAGTCGAGGGGCACTGATGCCAGATCACTAATTATACCTCGCTAGACTTATCATCTCGCCTACTTATTAAATAAACCCCGGCTACCCAAGAACGTATGTTACGAGTTTAAGGAGGACTCGGAAGCTTTCCGGGGAACTCGGACCCGTGTCTCCAGTACACTTGAACACTGCGCTGGTAATTCGTGTTGTGCATGTCGGGCAAAGGGGTCACGGGCAATGTAACAAGACAGGGTGGTAGGACACCGGTTTATACGATAATCAGCAAGATCAATGCACAGTTGCTGAGCAGTTTTCTGGGCATAGGCGGTAATGCAGTGTATCTGAAGCATCCGGCGCGCGCAAGGGCAGAGGCTGAGCAGGCCACCGTGCTGCGGGCGGACCAGCCGTGTAACCTCTAGGGTTGTAATAGCCCAAATTGGGATACAATTATAAGTGATAAGACCCAAAGTGGATAGATCTGATGTGATATTCTCACGATAACCTAGCGATGGCGGTGTAAGAGGACTGTTGAGATGTCATGGCGTAGATGGTACTTAGTATTCGCAAACAGTGAGGAGGGATAGACGACCATCACTCTCTCAGTTCTCCCACGTCTCCACGAACGTGACGACTAGCTATTGCAGCAATGGCTGCCCTCCGCCCGCCTGTCCCTCCTCGCCCTCACTCCTCTCAGGCCAACCCCCACGACGTCGGCGCACCCCCGCCCATCCCGCCGCTCCCGCCCAACTTCAGGCCTGACCTCGAAGCCGACAACGAGGCCCGATATTCTTACGGCGGCTACGACTCAGTCAGCGCGCCACCCCCACCGCCCGCACCAGGTTTCTACCCACCGCCGCCGCAGATTGCGCTGGACGCAGGCTCCGCTCCTCACTACGCTGACCCGCTCGTGGCACCGCGACCACAGAGACTAACACCAGACGTTCCTGCCGATGTGAGTGTTCTTGCACGTTTCATCATCATTCTTCTCTCTTCTTCGGCTTGGATATGGGTCGGATTTGGGTTCTGGGTAGAAGGTTCTACGTCGTCGTTTGGGCGATCGAAAGATCAGAAGCTCGTCACTGCTCGAAGGCGCCATCGCAAATATCGACGACATTGGCCGTCACGATCCATCTCTTGGTCCTAATGAACTCAACAGTATTGATGTATACGCCAGTCGAGTGGATGATCATATTAGTGCACTAAGGGTGTGAGTCGTCATATGCATGAAAGCTGCATGCCGAGAACTAGCACGGCGCTCGTCTTGTGTGGCTTATTTTTGATTTTGATTTTGTTTGGTTCTTGGATGGTCATATTCGTTTGGGGATTCAAAGATCAGCGAGATCAGCAGCTTGTTCTAATTGCTAGACTTAAGCGTTTATCTGTTGGGCAATGCCTAGCACCTTTGACGGCACGCTGAGACAGTATGTGGAATGGCCAAATGGCCCGTGTTACGCGCAGTAAGCTTGCGTCTCTTGAGACGTTCTGTCTAGCGATGGGAATTTGTGGTTGGGAAGTAGGGCATTCGTGCTTCGTGTTGCAAATACCGTGTCAGCGATGCGCATATACATAGGATGGAAGGACGCGATTCTTGCTCTTGTCTACCTTCGTTCCCTCCTTCCTCCATCCCCACACCGTTAAGCTACACCCGAAATCGTTTCTTTCACTCATTTCTAATTTCGTGAGTTTCGCCATTCGGGTCTCATTTTAATCTACCGAATATCTTCTCGTTCTACATTATTTCGCTTTGTTTTGAGTTACCTTTTGGTGGAAAGTTGGATCTCTTCATTTGCCGATATAAGATCAGAGGCTCGTCTGGGATGCTGGTTTGACCGTTTGTTGTGCGCGCACTCAGCGCTCATTGTTCCCTCTTTCCTCTTTTCTCGCACCTTCTGACTGGCACTTGTCCGTGATGCGCGCGCCTGATGGCGCCATGCCTTTCGATTCCGCGCCTGACCGAATGCTATTCTACCACCCCGGGACGTAAGACTTTTGTACGTTCATTGATGCTGCCGTCGGGTACATCAGTAGAATAAACATATGGAGGCGGCTATCACGCCTCGATTTGCGCGTCTGCCTAGCTGCCGACAATGTGCTCCACATTTTGTCCGGCCTCCTTCGCATATTTTTTTCGTGATGAAACGAACAACAGGCTGACCCACGCGGTTTGATTCTTAAAGATGGCACGTACACTTGACGAACAAATTTACACCAGCCAGCAGACCCAGTCTCCTCCACACTTCCACCAACACCGACTCACTACTCCACAACCTCCGCCGCTTCCATATCAGCAGCAGGGACAGGGAGGGTACAATCCAGGCGGGTTCATGTTCCGTGCGCCGTCTACGGGACCTGGGATGCAACAGCAACAACAACAGTATCAAGGCGGGCCAGTTCCTGCGCCTCCACCGCCGCCTGGAGCAGGATGGGCAAGTCCGCCGCTACCGACGCCTCAGAGGCCGGGTATGGAGGGCGGGGCGTTCCCGGGAAGGACAAGCAGCTTGACGGCGACGATGGCAGGAATGAGTCTAGGGCCTGGTGCGAATGGGAGTGTGGGTCAAGCACCGAGGGTACAGAGCATGTACGCTACAGTGAACACGACCGAGCCGCTGCCGTTACCTGGGGGCGGGTCGCCTCCACGCCAGCGGTATTCTCCTCCTGCAGGTCCCTCAGCTTCATCGTCAAACGGCCAGCCAAGCTTGACCGCCCCCTTGCCCACCGTCGCTTCTCTTCAAGCTGCCCTCCCCGCCATCCAAAATCCCAATGCCGACCCACAAAGCAAGGTCGCATGGTGTCGGGACGTCCTGCAGCTCGTCAACCGCGTGACTGTCGCATCTAACCCATCCCCTAACGCAAGCGCGAGCGCGGCAAGCGGCACAGGAACCGACCTCCCCACAGGGCCTGCACGCATTGCAGACCCTGCGCTCGCGCGTCTCGCAGACATCGCTGTACCGCTCATCATACAACTCTCCTCCCCACCCTCTACCTCGGGCACGAAGCTGCCGCCCTACGCCTCCGAAGCACTTTACCTGCGCGCCTCACTAAGCGCATCGGGCGCCTTCCCCACACACCTTCCGCCCAACCCACGTGTTGCGTTCCGTGAGTTCGAGTCCGCCGCACGCGCTGGGCACCACGCATCTTGGTTCCGGCTCGGGCGCGACTACGAGACATTCGGGGACGAGGCGCATGCGCGGGAGTGCTTCGAGCGCGGCGTGCGGCATAACGTTGAGAGCTGTGTGTACCGCATGGGCATGGCGCACCTTATGGGCCAGCTCGGTCTCCCCGCGTCGCCTGCGCAGGCCGTCCCGCTTCTTCACAAGGCGGCGACTTTAGCGAGCGTGGCCGTCCCGCAACCTGCGTACGTCTATGCGCTGTTGCTCTTAAACGACTTCAACCACGTCGCGATCCCGCCTTCGCTGTTTGCGCCGCTGCTCCCGCCCGGAGCGACACCGGAGAGCGAGGCAAGGAAGCACCTTGAGCGTGCTGCCTACCTCAACTTCGCCCCGGCGCAATACAAGCTCGGACATGCGTACGAGTTCGCAACGCCGCCGTACCCATTCGACGCACTATTGTCGGTGCAGTACTATTCGTTGGCGAGCCAGCAGGGCGAGAGTGAGGCGGATATGGCGCTGAGCAAGTGGTTTTTGTGTGGTGCGGAAGGGAGCTTTGAGAAGGACGAGGGGCTGGCGTATACGTTTGCGGAGAAGGCGGCGAGGAAGGGCTTGCCAAGCGCGGAATTCGCGATGGGTTATTATTTCGAGGTGGGGATTGGAACGCGGAAGGACGTGGACAAGGCGCGCGGGTGGTATGAGAAGGTGCGTGTGATTATTCAGTCGTCTCTTCGTCTCTTACAATTTTCTTTGTTCAGGCTGCAGCACACGGAAACGCAGACGCGTCCGATCGTCTGAAGGCGCTGTCGCAGTCGTCGCCTCAGGCGCTCTCACGGCAACAGCACGAATCGCTGGCGGACACAACGCTCGTGCGGAAGCGCACGCAGGCGAAACAGCGGTCGGATGCTGGTGGGTTGCCGAGTGGGCCGGGAAGGAGGCAAGCGCAGGACGCGACGCAGGTGGTGGAGGTGATACGGAGGAACTCGTTGATGTATCAGCAGCAGGCGCAGTCGGGTCCGGGTGGACAGGGAGGGGGAGGAGGCCCGCCACCGAGTGCGTTCAACCCGCCGAGGAAGGCGTCGATTGGGCAAGGATTACCTATGGGTCCCGGACCTCAACAGCAACAACAGCAACAGCAAAGACCGCCTGGCGCTGCAGGGGCCGGATTACCATACCCTCAACAACAACAGCAGCAGCAGCAGCAGTTGCAGCCACAACCCGTAATGCAGAATCCCAATCCGACTGCTCAGCGCTTCCAAGACCGTCACCGCTACACACTTTCGGATGCCGGGCCCATTGAGGGCGCAGTCCCCGTTTCCGGCAGCGGTGGGCGGACACAGAGCCCATCAAGACCCGGTGGGGGCGTCGGGCGCGGGGGCGGGCGGATCGTTTCTGGTGGTACGGGGGCGGGCTCGCCGAAGTTTGGCAGCCCGCGCATGGGGGATGCGCCGTTGCCCAATTCCGCGCAATCAGGTCAGAGCCAAGGCCAAGGGCAGAGTCAGGGAGGGGTGAAGTACAACACGTTCGCGGAGATGGGCTTCCAGTCGACGAAGCTGGAGGAAAAGGAGTGTGTCGTTATGTAAAGAGTGCCTTTTTTGCTGTATAACTCAATGGTTTCTTTTTCTTTTTCTTGGACATTCGTTCGTATATCCCTATTTATTCACTTTGCGTTTGATTTTTGTTTTCTGCTTCTCAGTTTGTTTTTTGCTAAAGATTGCCTTGACATATATAGAATACTCATGAGTCCATGACTACTTAGTAGCATACACCATACACCACATCGTTCTTATACCACTCGCGTTATACATATTTTGATTTCTTGCATGGATCTTCGTCAACTTCGAGTTGCACATCACACTCGAATCTCTCCTATTTATCTAACCAATGCCTCGCTTGATTTGATTTTGTGTCCTGTGCGTGCTGTACTATGCTTTGTATGACTGTGCAGTATAGACTTGCAAAGTTCAAGCTACTTTTCGGAATGGATATTATGTGGATACTATTACATAATACACTATGGCCATCGAGTTCAAAGCCAGTTGAGTCCGAGACTTTTCATCACTTTCACTACTATGTCTCTACACGATCCTCAGCCGTTCATGGACTCTCTGGCATTCAACAAGTCTACAAATGTGTATGTGCCGTTTCAAACGGATTCAGATGCGATGCTCGCCAGCTTGCAGCTGTTTCACGACGTCCCGTGTCGCTTCATGGACCTTTTCTTCGCTGTGGTCACTCATCCGGACTTTGACCCCAGGCAGGTGACGCTGCGTAACTCGACGGACATGATCAAGGTCGTTGAGGAGACTCGATTGAAGGATAGGATGGCCGTTGTACACGAGAGGTCTGCGAACAGGAATGATCGCGTTGCGCATGCAAGATTTCCGCACTTCGTTCTTTATGAGGTTCTGGACATCATTCATGCTAAACGGATGGATAAAAGAAAATCGCGTTACTACTGGATTAATGACAAACAACATGCTCTCTTATCGAACATAAGCCTTGTCCACCGATCCTGGACGCTTCCAGCTCAAAATGTGCTTGGTCGGATCCTATATCTCCGTAAAACAATGAATAACACAGACAACACAGAATTTCTCCATAGCCCGGTGAAAATGAGTATTTTTGGCCCGTGGACGTGCTGTCTTGCCATGGTGTTCTCCGGTTCGGGGTATGACAGACATGACAATGAGAACGATGATGATGACGAATCCGGGAGCGAGCCTGAGGCTGGCCCGGGCAGTGGCTCAAACGATGATTTCGAATACTTCGCGCTGCGATTTGAACTGCTCCGCCGCCTTCTCCTTACCTTCACAAACCTCAAATGCATCTACATTGCAAGCATTCGCTCCTTCCCGCTTTATACGAGGTTTTTTACCCCCATAATAGCCGACCTTATGCAACAAAACAAGCAGCTGGAAACCCTTTTTCTGTACAATAACCATTCTCAAGAGCCCTGTGATCCATTTATCCTTGATGCTATTGCCAACAATGAAAATCTGACGGAAACCATCCGGACTCTGAACATCATTGGACCTGTTTTTCATACCTGTGACGAAAACCAGTCGTGGAAGACAGCCTTTAAAGGTCTACGCCACTTGAAGATAGAAAACCCCGCACCCTATGGGTGTCGACTCACGTCACCGGTGACAATTTTATCAATCCTTTCGACACATTCATATCCTCATCTCACCTCTCTGAGCATGGTTTATACCTCGCCTCGCCAAGAGCCTGAGTTATGTCAAGACCCGTGTCCGGAATAGGACAGGAAAGGGTCTGGAGCCCAAATTAGGAAACCGGCAGTGAGATGCCGGATCCTGATCGTCAAGATCGACGAGTGATGTCGAGCAAGGCGAGTTCGAGTTTGCGAGGATAGTTACTAGAGTAGGACGAGGACGACGAGTAGATTGTGGGGAATCAACCTGTGTTGCTAGTACGAGAGATTCTGTACCAGAATCTCTCAATTTAAATACATGTCTGTATCTACATTGTCTAAGACATACTAGCGGTCCGTTATTGTGAAACAAAGAGATACGGAGTGTATGAACACATCCGTTCGTACAATTTATATCTCAGAGACGATCCTTCATAGGATCGTCTTAGATCTACATCATAGGAGAAAAAGAAGAAGGAAAAGCTTCCGAGAGGTTTTGGAAGCCATATATCCGGCAAGTACCGCGTGTGAACTTGGTCTCGGAATGGAGACCACTCCGTGGGAATGGTCCCGTGACTTGGGTACCATTACAAGTTAGAACTCACAGCTGAACAATGGGCCACGGCATTCGGACAGCTCTCTACATTGGACATCGACGATAGACGTGCAGATCGATGGATCAAAAGAACTCCTCACTGCCCCAATCTAAAAGACCTAACTCTACAATGCCACTCATTCGACTGGTACCACCTTTCGCCCGAAAGCTTGAGTTGCCTTCCGTCTACGATCGAAAAATTAAAACTTGCAGTCGGGCACACGGATGAAATTTTACATGAGTGGAGGGAACACTTTTCAGCAGCTTTTCGTGCCAATAACTTTCCGGTATTACAAGAGCTTTCCATAATTATCGAAGTCAGTCATTGGAATACTGACGCTAAAACCGCTGTTGCACATTTTCATAATGCTATGGGTACCATTTGCATGAATGCGGGTGTCAGATACAATGCTCTATACTATCATGGATAGATATTGTGTACCAATAGTTACTAACCATTTGCAACCATTCCATTCTCCATTGCGCACAATCCACTTTTGAATACGGAATACTTTTCTTGACTTATTGTTAACCTGCCAGGCACCTCAGCTCATAAGATGCATCGCATTCTGTCATGACAGTGTATCCGATTCATTTCCTTATTTGGACTTGTATCCGATTCAATACCATATTTGGAAGAATGTTCTCATAGTTATTTCAGGTGTCAATAGATATGTACATGAATAGTACATAGTATGTAGTACAGTACAGCAAGTAGATTTCAATAAAATTGTGTCGTAAAAGAAAAAGGAAATAAAGAAATGAAATAAAGTTGTAGTAGCATGTAAGGAAAAGAAAAGGAGAGTTAAATTAGTTTAAGATTAGAGTTGAGACATATATATCAGTTACTTAACTGAAATTGGATTCAGAGCTGGAATCGGATGCATGACTTGTATCTGATGCATGGATTGTATCGCATGTTTGAATACTACTGAATATTAGTTGACAGCTCTAAAATAGAGCAGAGACAAGACTTACATTTGTAGGAAGGTCAATGTCGTCTAAGAATGGCCCGAACAAGCTCTGGAATCCTAGCGTTCCTCATAGATGTTAGTGAATGCAGTTGAAGCAGCATAAAAGAAACACTTACTAGCACAATACTCTTCGGCGCCGTTGCGGAGCCATATTGGACACTGATGGAAGCAAACAGTGGGCCCGACATGTCTACGTGACCCTTGAGCTTGCATAGATAATTAGAGTATGTTATATTCAAGAATAAAATACATACCATTATGCTACAACGTAGGAGAACGAGGGAGAAGAAGAACTTCGTGATCTGTCTTCAGAAGGCCTTAAATGTTACTAAAATCACCATATTTCGGGCAGGCTTCGGCGGGTCAGGGCATACCATAAATGGAATATTTGAAGCCTGCCCTCATACAAGCACATGACTGACGCGTCCTTGTTTGACAGTCACAAGACCGTGTTACTCCCACGGTCGTCTGAAGTTACTCTGAGCCTTGCCGCCAGTGAGCACCAAGAGCTCGTGTTCACAGAGAAGAGCATCTTTTCTCTTTTGACAACGTAACAACTCACCTTATCTTACCCCTTTGATAGAATCTTTCGCAGATCCGCTCATCTTCACGATCATACAAGGTCTTGCTCCCGGAGGGACGCCATGTAGCACTCCGAGACTTTATTCCGGATGCACAAGGTCAAGTTCCTCATGGCACAGCTCGTACGTCCTTCCTTTCTCTAATCAAGTTTGTTCTTCCAGCTGACTTCCTACATTGTCACACCGTGAGTGTCATGCAGGATGACAACATTGTCCACCACGATTACAATCCCGAGAACATCTTTCTGGACGAACACGGGCGGCCGGTCGTTGGCGGTTTTGGACTAGGGCACGTGTACCGACACGTCATGGGCAGCTGTCTCGAGGCAATGAGGACCGAAGACTTCTGGCATTGTACGGCAGGTGAGTGTGGCACTCCTGGGTATATGGCACCAGAGATGCTTCGCGACGAATACTACTCGTATAAGGCCGACAATTTCTCCGTCGGAGTTATCTTCTACAAACTTGTCTTCGAAAGAGTGAGTCCTTCTTTTTTTATCCTCATGGTCTTCGTCACTCACTGATTGACCCTCCAGCATCCGTTCCGTGGCCGTGATCGGAACTACCTTCAGGAAAGGGTGCTCTTGGACAACCCTCTTTTTCCCGATTGGTTCAGCAAAGACTTCTACCCGGCATACACTTTGATGCGAAGGTTACTTGCCAAAAACCCCGACCATGGCATCTCGATGAAAGACGCTAAGGATAGCATCTTTTTCAATGATGTGTAAGTAGCTTGTCCTTTGAAATATGCTCGTCACTGAACTTCACTGCAGGAACTGGACTGTTGCGAACAAGGAACAGCCTATCCCTGCAGGATGGGAGCCACAGGCTCCAAAAATCAAGACTGAAGCCTACATCAGCAAGCGTGTTCTCGTCGACGATCCCTATCAGCTTCAGCGCTTGCGCCCCATCCTAGCTGACTACGCCTTCGTGTCAGCAGTCCGATTCGACAACGAGAAGGAGTTAAAGGTCGAACAGCCCCCACCCATGCCCGCACCCGCCGACTCGGTAGACATGCGTATGGAACGCCTCGCCGTCGGTATGCAGATTGTGGAGATGCACGAGCGTGACGGCCAACAGACACTGAGCAATGTTCCATTGGAGAACCCGACCTCAAGTACATTGGCGGTTCGGGGCGACTGCGAGATGTCAAGCAAAGCAGAGTTCTCGAACGCCTCAGCGGAGCGTCACAGTTCGCCTTACGACTCAACACGCGTTGATGATCTATACGCCGACGAAGAGTCTGTTGATATCATCCTCAACTACGACGGCAAAGCAGGTTTGGTCACTGATAAGTAGCTAGATTCCTGTAAGGCTGTAACTATCTACTTGTATATCTTAAATATATCATTATATTCGACTTCAGACGTGCACGCACCAGCCAATGAGCTGGTTGAGATAAATATTTAATGAATGCACATGATTGTATCGGATACAAGTCCAAATAAGGAAATGAATCGGATACACTGTAATGACAGATTACGATACAACTTATGAGCTGTGGAGATCGAACCTGCAGATAGTGAAGAGCAACATAACTTGTTTTTCTGGTCTACATTATGTTGAGCAAGTCGATGGTAAACCATTTACATGTATGTAGGTAGACTCCGGAAATTTATACCCAACGTCGGGCCAAGGCCGACATGACATAAAGTCATCTCCATCACATTTACTATGATTCCGGCTATTTGAGCACACGGCGTGGAAAAGCACAAACCAGTGCTCTTGGATTTCGCTATCAAATGAAGCAAGAACACAATGGTCAGGCATTGAAGATTTCCCGACCTAGCAATGGTAGATGCCGCAAACCCCAAGATTGCACCCTGGCAGCCGAAGACTTGCAAGTTATTCGCGAAGGCATGGCTTTTCATTGTCCGACAAGGTGGACTGAGTAGTCTAGATTTTTCAGTTCAGCTTTTCCAGTTGCCAACGAAGTAGAAATGAATAATATACCAGATGTTTTGCGTCAATCTTCAGGTGGAACTCTGCGAGTACCGTGGTCTTTATCTCCTTCAGGGTAACCCTGCCTAGCCCGCCCGCTGACATCTGCTTGAGGCTACACAGGGGTGACACAGCTCATCCAATGGCACGCATCTTGCAGCAGACTACACCATTAGAAAGGACTCAGAAATTTCAGATCACTGCGGCGGTGCGCTTGCTTGAGACCTTCATACGACAGAGTTTGATCAAGCAAGGCTGCAAGGGAGGTCAGCAAAGACTGTGCGGAACAACGAGGTTGCCAATGTCATTCCTTGCAGCTGAGTTTTGGGCACTGAGGTGAAAAGATAAGGTGAGAAGCATTTAGTATTCTTCGAGGCCGACATCCAAAGAGCAATATTGAACACACCCGAATTCCTCGCCCTCACCCTCTCACCCTTCCTTCCTTCTGACACAGCAATCGATGCTACTTTTATTGACGTGTAATTATGTCCGAAATTATTGTAGCAAGAGTAAACGTCGGTGACGATCGTAAACAATGTGATGAAGAGGCAACTCGGATGACGGCGGGGCTGACTCTCGATGCGCGTGCCACTGCCACTCAGGCTTCCGGTGGCTCAGCGCGTTCCACCTTTCACTCTCACTCTCGACAACACCTCCTTTATCATCATGTCTCAAGGCCAGAGACAACCCTTCATTGACGCACGAGCATACAACAAGGCAAGCTCAACCTATGTCACGTTCTCTTCGCAGGCCGATGCCATGCTCGCAAGCCTTCAGCTATTCCACGACCTTCCATGTCGCACCATGGACCTCTTCTTCTCTGTGATCACTCATCCAAACTTTGACGCCAGGCAGTTGACTCTACGCAACTCGGTGGACGTGATCAACGTTGTAGAACAGAGTCGGCTGAGGGATCGGGCGGCTGTTGTCCGCAATAGGGCTTTGAACAGCGATGGTTACGTGGAGCAGGCAGGATTCCCCCAGTTCGTGCTAGACGAGGTTCTGGACATTATCCATGCTGATAGAATGGTCAACATCGAAGCTCGATTAAAGGAGAACCTGGAGGATAGGCAGATGTGCCGTGCAAGAATTAACATTGCAGAGGACAACATCTTAAAGTCACTGGCTCTTGTACATCGGACCTGGACGTTGCCTGCTCAGAAAGCACTTGGTCGGGTCCTTCATATCGGAAGGCCGACACGCGAGATGGATGTCCTCCTTTCCCCTATCCAGAAGTCTATCTTTGGTCCTTGGACCTCCGTCGTTGCCGTACACTTGTTTTGTCCAATCAACGCTTCGACTGACTCCGACACTAGTTGGACGGAGTATGAGAGAGACGATAACGCTCGGGAAACGTATCGCCAGTGGTTCGAAACCATGCATCGTATTCTCGTCAGTTTCATCCACCTCAAATGCATCTACGTGAAAAGTTATGCTTCGTTCCTTACGGAGTGGGCTAACGTCACAATTCGAGACATGTTCCGCCAAAATACCCGCCTGGAGGAGGTCATTCTGTATGCTCACAAGGCGCACGTTTCCATTCATCCTTTCAATCTTGATTGTCTGATTGAAAACCATTGGACAACTAGAAATCTACGCTCTTTGAAGATAGAAGGGGCTGTATTCTCTGACGATGTCCTAGAGAACAGATTGGAGGAAGTCCAGTTTACGCATTTGCGCGAGTTGACCATCAGATCGTACAATAATTCGTGGGCTTCTGACGATCTAGTGCTTCTCCCAATCCTTTCCGCGAATCTTAATTCCGGCTTCGAATTGAAACTGAATGGCATCGCTGATGACGCTGATGGCTACCTGAGACGATGCGGCGCCTCCTTCCATGGCGTTCACGCGCTTTACGTTTCTAGCTCGAACACGAAGGAACTGATGGAAATGATGATACCCCACTGCTCTAACTTAAAGAATCTCACTGTTGCGGTGAACGTGTATCTGACTCCTGATTTACTCAATGTGATACCCAGCACGATTCAGAGCCTAGACATCCGCATTCGCGACACAATCTGGGATGGACCTTTTTGCGACGAAACTGAAAGATGGAAAAGCAGCCTCTGGAAATTACTTTCCTTTGGGCACCTCTCGGAGCTGAAATGGTTCCGTATATCACTTTCAGAAAATGATACACACGGTTACTACGTGCCAGATAAGCGAGATATCTGCAAGGCGCATAAAGGTGTTCAGGAGTTCGACAAGAAGATAAAAGACATTTGCGTTGTCGCTGGGGTTGACTATAGTCTCCAAATCCTGTCAGAGGAGCATATTGAATTTCTATGTACACTCCGCTGTATCTTTTAGCAATCTCTATGTAAACTTGTGAGTGGATTTGTACAATCTGAAATCTAACAAAGTTAAGCTTGATGAAGTCGGGCTTGCACTAGTTGTTTTTATTCATGTAGAGTACAAATCTAGGACTGGTGAGACAGACAAACATGTTCATACAAGTGACTGATGAATGTAAAAAGAATAGTTACGGTAAAAAAACGACGTAAGGTTACTTATGAGTGTATCAAGTATTATGTTCAGTACGTTCACGCTTTTTGTTAGAAGCGCAAGTCCCACACCAACCAAATTGGCTAATGGGAAGGGAGGCATTACATTCACCCCCAACATGATCTATGTACTAAGATACTCAGCCATGAGCATCATGAGACAATGTATCATGATTCTCCGGGGGTCACCTCTTTCTTGACAATAGAACTGCGGAAGGGACTCATGAACTGATCAGACAGTGATAGAAATAATATGTTATTGCTCTCAAAGTTCAAGAATATGAGAAAATATATTACACGATGCCCGAAACCTGTAGCAGAATCCATCGTTTTGTATAGATAGAATGACAGTATATACTGCATCAAGTTAAAAAAGGAATGCCATAGATAATAATGAATATATGTGTAGCATATCCGTGCGCTACACTTTTCCATTGTCTTCGGCGATGACAATCTGCAAAATCATGTCTATGCTTCTTGGCCAGGACGATAAGCCATGCTATCTCTATCATTAGTCCATAGACGCGCCCGCTCTAGAGCGAGACGATATACGTAGACTAGACAAGCAAAGGGTTTGGATTAGAAACATTTGCCAGAACGCTATCTGTACACGTACCTTCCATACCGGCCGAGCGACCCATGGTCTTTTTCCACGTCCTCCCCGCTCGAGATATACGGCGCAGTAAGATCTGGTTGTCTTTCAGCGTCTGGTCGTCACTCGAGACTGAAAGTTTATCAGCAGCTTCAAGCATTGACGGTGTCGGTCCGGAGAAGAACGCAAAGATATTATAGATCTCGTCGTAGTTCTGCGAGAGCGGAATATAATGCAGCCTAGACGCCCGTCAGCTATAATGAAATCAAGTCTAATCATCCAAGTCGATGCTCACCAAGGCTGCATGAACCAGTCCGAGCAGAATTCCTCATACACAGTCGGCTTCAAGGGCACACTGTCAGACGCCCAGAACGCGAAGAAGCGCCCAGAATCGCCCATCCCATCCCCGTCAACAAGGTATTTGTATTGCCAGTGATGCCCGAGCGGTACTGATTTGGCAAAGCGATGGTCTTTTCGCAGGGCGGCGCGCCCGCCTAGGTAGGTGTCACGCCCAAGATGCTTCACGAACGCGACGTCCATGATCTCTTCATTCAGCTTTTCAATCGGCACCTGCACCGTTGCGTACGCCTCCGATGACGCTCTGTTCTGCAGCAGTGGGAACACAATCGTCCGGTTTTCTGTGCTCTTCGAGCTTGCCATGCGAACGAATCTGAAACATTTCATTCATAATAAGTCATTGACAGGTGAGTGAGAACTAAATTACTGTAAGGCTGCCATATCACTATTTGTTGAGAAAGCGGGTAGTAGGCGTTGGCGCCTGGCGACAAGATAGTAGCAGTGACCCCACGAAGTCGTATTCACGAGGGTTGCGGAGAATTCATAGAATACAAAAGAAAATGTATTGAGTATCCAGGTGCATTCGTATTGAAAGTAAGGAGCAGTCTGCCGTTAAGCAGGCTCCATATAAGAAACGTAAAGAAGGTGTAGAGCGACTACAGCGCGGTGCTAGACGACGGCGCTGACATCTCCTGAGAAAGCCGCCAAACACCTCAAAGTGTCAATTGAGACTCAAGCAGTTGTGCAGCAGTTCTTGATCTAACAATGTACACATCATCTTAAAGTTGACGTGCCAGTGGGAATCTTGAGTTGGGTTGGTCATGGTTCAAGGTTGAGAGAAGAAATTGAGTTCAAGTTCTTGAAGAAGCATGTTGAAAAATCGCAGCCTGCCCTGAACTAATGACTTGTGTCAGTGTATAGTATAATGAGAGCTACGTTTTGTAACCCTTCGGCAATATGTCCACTGCAGATAGAAAATGTGGAGGCAACATTTTGAGATTCTATTTCCATCTATCCTTGTTTTAGTCTCTAACATGTATTATGTTTCTACGTAGTAATAAAGGATTGTCTATGCATATGTGCACTCCCTCTTCTTTCAGCAACTTTTTCACTATACTTTATGCCCATCGTACTCATAGCTTCACACATCATAGATAATCCCTCTTTTCCGTGAGAGCTACTGCATTTCATTCTCGTAACAATCATCTTCCCATTTTGTGGTGCATTAGACGTGCCACCATGGCCTTAGAGAGCCCGGCCTGCAGTCACCATTATGGAGTACACATCGGGAGAAAGGGAAACAGATTATGTAGGATTACGGAAGATTGCAGAGATTATAAGACAGCTGTCATGCTCATTATAGATTACAATACGGCATCCGGCTTATCCCGTGATTATAATTGCGTCATAAAGCTTACACGGTTAATATAATCCTTCATAAGGCTTACGCGGAGATTATAATCCTGCTATCATGCTTATGTCCTCTTGTAAGAATGGCATCCTGCTTATGTCTATCATATAATGTAGCTAAAATGTCATATAATGTTCTGAAAGGTATATAGACCTATTATAAGAGTGATACAAGCTAGATGCATGTCTTACAAGGTATTACTTGTAATGTATGTTTCAGAAGTCATTATACTTTTCATTCTCAATTTATCAAATTATACAGTTAGCTAAGCTACACTACATAAGTTACTAGCAGGTTTCGTGACACCATCCCAATCACCTATTGTCAGCAGGAGGTGCATGAGCACACTCAGGACTCCCGCATTCTCAAGCATTCCCGTGCGAGGTCGAAGCGCCACGGCCAGCGTGCGGACGCTGACGGCTCTCCCCTTCGTCTCCGCGGGATTTTCCGCGAGCTCGAGCTCATGAACGGAATCTGTTGTAACCTGTAATGCAAGCCCTTTAAGATCTGTGAAAATGAAAGCAATTGAGTCAGTTTTTCTGTTAAATTCGATGATTATCAAAGATGCACCCCGAGCTTCTAGGAAACGAGCGTCTTTACTCCGCTGCTCTTTCGGTACAGTCGGCAGAATCTTCTCCGCAGCCTCCATATCTCCACGTAGGTTTGCACTCACTAGATGCGGTTCAAAGACAGAGAGGACCAAACACTTTAATGTCTTTATCAGCAAGATAAACGCGGTTGTGAGCGGGGATGTAGGCCAGCAGGCACATTGGGCTATCATTCCATAGCAGCCTTCAGAAGTCGAGGAGGATGAAAAAAAGAAACTTGCTTATCAAAATGTGCTACGGTCTGTGTTTCACTGCCAATCAAGTATTGAAGCGCTTGGCGGCATTCATGTAGATAACGCAGTCTCCGATTTCGAGGTCTTGACGCTAAAATTTTAAGTTCAATTGAGATACCCAGCGAAAGAGAGAACAAGAAATCATACCTTTCAGAAATCTCTGTCACGACGTCAAATGCCTCTTCAACACCTTCATCTCCTGTGTCTACCCCAGACTCCAACGCCGCGTTGTACGCCTCATGGTTGAAGCTCAGGACGGAGAAAGAGTCGTCTCCCAGAAGACAACGAAACCGCTTCCACGAGCACCTAGACGGCCAACATGCAATTCTTCAACTAGCCACGATCCCAGCACCCTTCATTACCCGGACTACTCCTCTTCTTGAAGTTCTTGTACACCCACACCTTCGTCCGCCCCTCTAGCACAGCGTACGTGTTCGAGTCTGTTGCCCGTGCGAAGGAAGAGCGCTGCTGGACACCTTGTTTCGCCAGGCCAGCACAGTGTAGATGATATACTCTCTATCTGCGATCACGGTGATGAAGCGCCCGTGGGGAGAATGTTGAAGGAACGTTGCGAAAATTTCCGTCGTACTGAGTTCCCGCACAGACAGCGGGATGCGTTGTCCTTCGGGCGTCTCGTCTTCCGCCGCGCCTTGGAGATTGGCGGACAAGACTTCTGTGTTGCTCGTCACGGCCAAGTTTGACCACGACTACACCTTCGTCTTACTCTACGGCAGCATCACTCCCCTGCGGTCCGATGTTAATGTACCATGCGCGTACAAGAGCGTAGCTCGAGGTATTTTCGAGGCGGTACGTGCCCGAGTTCCAGATCTTAATCGTACTATCCTCCGAACGACGATCAAGGGCAGACTAGGGTGGAATACGGCAAACGAGACATAGTTGGTGTTTCCCTCCATCGCATGTACACAACTTTGCTGAGGTAGTCCCAGATTTTGATAGTTCGGTCGTCACCGCTCGTGACAAGATACAGCTTGTCACCGGGATAAAAGTCGACATAGTTCACGCCGCCCTTCTGATGTGCCTTGAGGGTGAAATTCGGCGTCGAGGAGCAAAGCGAAAACATCTTCACGGTGCAATTAATGAAAGAGGAGGCGAAGGTGTTGTTATCCTTGGGATTGAATAAAAGGTTCATGGTGTAGTGCGTGTGTCCTTCGAGTATCTTCAGAGATAATTAGACGAAGTCAAATTTTGGAGCTGTGGATGTACGCACCCGAATACACTTCCACTGTTTGTCCCAATCCTAAGCCTTGATTGTCATATCATCGCAGTCCGGCAGTACAATGCTAAATACTGGGTGGAAAACAAGGCATCGAATGTAGTCAGGATGGGCCTCGCATGCAGTCACTTTCTCGTGAGTGTTGTGATTGAAGACCCGTAGCAGGAAATCGTCCGAGTTGGTGAGGAACCAGTAACTTCGAGGGATGAATTGCATGCATCGGACAGGAACTTCAGCGACTTCGTGTTGAGGAACGTTTTCTGTCTTTTAATTACTTTAGTCTATTTTATTATGTCAGCTCGAAATCATGTAAACAGTCTCACTCGGCATATTCCGTGTGAGGCTGGTACGAGTATATTATGCTCGTCTCATCCTGTATGCCACCTCAGTTCTTCTACCACGAACTGAGGTGAGCACATTCTTGCTTCTTCTATTTTCATTCACTCTTTATTAACATAAACTAGTGTCTTTATTTTAGGTATTTACACTGCAAATACACAGTTCTTCTACCACGAACTGAGTGTCTTTATTTTAGATCTCATTAGGTTATGAGCCTATCTGCGTTCTAGTAATTGTGCCACCCAGCCCTCACACGTCAACACGAACTCTACGTCCATAGTCTATGTCTCAGCGCTCTCTGCGATCTCGTACTATCCCCCCCACTCAAGTCAGCCAGGCACCTCAGCTCATAAGTTGTATCGTAATCTGTCATTACAGTGTATCCGATTCATTTCCTTATTTGGACTTGTATCCGATTCACACATACGATGCATTTCCATATAAAGAGATTTATTATGTCAGGTTATGTCATAGTTTAGTATTTACAGAACGAATTGGATTGCGTTATACATCAGTAGTCGTGAGAATTATAAGACAAAAGAGACAGAGTCGTGTCGTAAAGTAGATCATAAAAGTAAAAGGTAAAAAGGATTACTATTAGCTTAAGTTAACAACAATGTCATTAGAGGCACGAACATTATATGTCCAAATAGAAAGTTATTGCATAAAGATAACTATAAGTCATACTTGATTCAGTAATAGTACAGTAAGATACAGACCAGGGACTCACGAAAATATGAGACAGAGGACAGGCTCGACTTGCAGCGGGTATCTAACTTGTATCGGACACTTGTAAGGAAACAAGCATATGGACTTGGAAAAGAATAAGACTAGATACTTACAAGTGATGTCGAAGCTCATCATTGACCATGAGATGAGTTCGATACCAAGTGCATCGTATACCAAGTGAATCGGATACCAGGTGAATCGTATACCAGGTGCATCGTATACCAAGTGAATCCAGGTGCATCGTATACCACGTGAATCGGATACCAGGTGCAACAGATACCAAGTGAATCGGATACCAGGTGCAACGGATACCAGGTGCAACGGATACCAACGGAATCGTATGCTAGATGCATCGGATACCAGGTGCATCGGACACTCAAGCCGCGGTAGATGTATCTGCAGCAGCTTGAGTGTTCGATGCAAGTATATGATACATATTCTGCAAAGAAGCGGATTAAATATTGAAGTTTAGACACGAAAAAAAAACTTACCTGCGGTTCTTTAACTGTTACGACCTAGAGTGGTTCCTTCGGACTCGAGACCCCGAATCAGACACGGACGACTTTCATGGACGCTTTGAGCGGTGGTTCTCACTCTGAGAAGCACTTTACAAGTCAATTAAGCTATTCTACACATCAGAGCTAAAGATAACACATCACCTGAGAAGCACTTTACAAGAGGCCAAAAGTGGAGTGCTTCGCAGGTGCTAGAATGGTTTTAACAAGCTGAAATAAAAACTGTACAGTAGCAAGCCACTGAACCCTTAAGGACCCTTAAGGACCTTGGTCCGCGAGGGTCCGATGGTAGTCCGCACGCAATGCTAGTAAGTCCGTGAGAAAGTCCGTAGAAAGGTCCGTGGACGTCCGTACGGCCGTACGAGTCCGTAGGACGAAAGAAAAAGAAAGGATTGTCCGCAGGACGCTTGTCCGTACGTCCTGCGACATACATGCAGCTATCCTAGATCGAAAATAAGAAAGGAAATGAATCAGTGTCCTTGCCAGTCCGTGCTGCTCACGGACATGTCAGGAATTCCGCGGCAAGGGGCCGTGACCCTCACGGACCCTTCCGCAAAAATAAAGAAAAATAAAAAGAAATTAAATACCCCGGGTGGATTCCTGACATTAACCTCTGGTGTCTCATTGGCGTTCCACGTCAGTCCAAGACCTTCATGTATGGCCCACGCATCATAGCATGCAATCCTGTACGAGATTTCCTTGCTGGCCGCAAAAGATGCTCTGCCGGGATTCCCGTCCAGGGCTGCCGTTTCTGACAACGTATTCCAAGCCCTGGCGAAGGCACAGAACCCTCGCACAAGTCTCTTAAGTTCCTCTTCCAACAGGTCAACCTCCTCTCTCCATCGATCGCGTGCAGCCCATTGTCGATACCATTGCACACGATCGTCTACAGGGGTTATTAGAAAGGCTTGTAATCTATACGACTAATAAAACCTTCTCACCTTCTTTCTCCCATTGAAGAATCGAGGAATTCGAAGAAGTCCCCCCGCTTCCAGACACGGTCCAAATCCACCCAATTTCCTTCGCACAAAATTCTGCAGGCTCCAAATTATCTGGTCGATACATATCTTCCTCGGTGAGTTGTCGAAACGTGTCAGCCGAAGACTGCAGACCCAGACATAGCATGGCACTATAGACTGTGTCGTACTCGCTCTTCCAGAACAGCTTCATTTTCCGCGCCTCCGAGTAAGCCTTCCCAGTACGAGTCTTCGTAGATCGAATGCCACCATGCTTCTTCGCCTTATGGTTATGCTGCGCCATAAGCCTAAGGGCCGTGCGCAAGTTCCCTATGACATCGAAGGCCTTGCCCTGTCTGAGCTTCAGTTCTGTCGCGGCGTGATGTTCAAGCGCGTACTTGAGGTGGTCCTCTGTCTTGAAGTCCGAAGGCAGGCGTAATCGGATGTCTTTGACAGCATCTGCTACTTCCTCTTCGTCGAGATAAGATTGAAGACCAGGACAGATATCATATAAGTGCGCTCGCCATTTCAAGATGTCGTGGCGTAATGAAGAGGCTGATACCGGAATGTCGTCAGACAAAAAGGTCACATTTCCTTTCATAATGCGTCTACGCAATCAAGATTGAGTATGAAGCACAAATGAGAATACAAGAAACTTACTGTCTTTGTTGTAGCTTTATGCCTGCCGCAATTATAAGTGGCATACGACTGGCCTCTTCATCAAAACCATCCGGACTTTGATCTACCAAAGAGATCGTCATTGCGTTTAACTGGTCTTCGAGAGAGAGGGCTTCATGTTTATTAGTTAATGGTCATATAATAGTCAGTAGTACGCGTACCTGCGTTCTGCGATTTGAAGGGGCTGTCTACTTCACCAGACGCAGTCCGATTCCATTCGGTACCCCGTTTCACCCATTCATCGACCACCTTATCCGTGTAACGAGTCCTAAGTGTTGCATCCGTTGCATCGAACTTCAATCCAAGGTTTTCTGCTCGCTTTCGAGTGCGAGGGTACTTCTTCTCTACCATCATAGCTTTGTGTAGAACAGTTAGTAAAGTGTACTTGAAATAGTAACCGATAACATACCGTGTTGTAGAAGCTTCGTCTTATTCCAGTCATTAATGACATCGTCCAACGTGTCGCATCGATGCCCCGGATTCATTTGCTTTGTGCTCCCCGCAACTTGATTGGCCTCCGCCCAAAATCTCTCCGCCTCTTCGCCATCCGTTCTTCCGACCCCGCGAGTGTAATATAAACTGTGGCAATACTGGCACGTGTCGACATGGGTCTGTCCATGCATTTTGCCAATGACGTCCATCAAGGAAAGTAGAGGTCGCTCCGGGAATTGGATAGCCCACCTCTGACGGAGATTCACGATGTACATGCACATAATGTCATATGCAAGACATCTTTCCTCAATGTCATCCGTATTTTGAAGAGCGCCGCATAAGCTATAGTCACCGCACACAAATCTTCGAAGCAATTAGTCTACAATGAACGTGACGGGTATTGGACCACTCACTTTTCCCCTCGAACGAGGTTCGTTGCGCTATCAGGACGCACGAGTCCGTGTCGACAAAATACCATCATGACCCCCGTCACTACCTGGCCCTTATATTTCAGAGAATTCCAATTCTCGATGGCAGCAAACTTTCGACATTTCCCTTTCTGTGTACGAAAAGACATCAGTATATGTAGAGTTAGAATTAGTGGACGACGCACTTCAATTTTAATATTGTAATGCTTCTTCATATGTTCTTCCATGGGTTGACGCGCTCTAAAATACCCTCGACCGTTCCACAGTGAAGGGTCGTTCAAGTTGTTCTTTTTCTCCAAATTGATAAGCTTGAAGTTTCCGTCCATTGCGAGGAAAATTGTTCTCAGATGTCTGTCGCATAAGTTAGTACATAGTATATATCAGAATCTAATTGCTTACTTTTGAGAATCCGGACCTCGCAGCCTCGCATAAAGGCGATCTGACACGTTGGATATTGGCCATTTCGACGACTGCGCGTCAGCCATGTTCACGTTAGGCACTGGACATGCTAAACAAACGTCTGCGAACGAGCCGCGGGGTCGGCAAGTCATCAGATCGTCCAGGCCCATAAACTGCCCGCTTTCCCTTTCCGCCGCCAGGAATCGCCATAGGCGCATAAGCCGAATGAAATGCTGCGAAAGGTGCTACATGCAGTGAAGTCAGATTCAACTTGCGCACAAATACAAATACAAATGAAATTCTCACCGAATACTTGATTCTCGTGTCCTCCGATGTCATGCGCAATACCGCCTTCATGAAGTCGTGAGCGGACTTGCGCGATGCGTTCGTATGGACATGAAAATCCTTCAAGCACCGGAAAGTGACCACGGTCTCGGGATTCACAGTCGTGTACAGGAACAACCGACCTCGGATGAGCTGCAGGACATGAGAGTTGACTCCCATATTGTCCGAGCATTCGCAAAACATGACCACAATTTCATGCACCCCATTCGTATCTATCGCAGTCAACTTCTTGCCCGCAGCATTGCCCGCAGTGACCGGACAAGGAAGACCGCCATGCCCGAGGAAAATACGCTTCCCTATGGTACTCAGGTCCACCTTGCGGAAGCATTGACCTGTCCACACCTCGCCCCAGTGAAGCGGCTCATAAGGATGAGTCTCCAATAGACAGGGCGCGCATACAGGCGGGTGCTGAGGACAGTCATGGCATCGGAATAGCCGACGCCGGCCTCTATTGCACGAACACGCGATACCAATGTCAGGAGGACGTTCATAATGCAGGATAGCATCTTGAATGTCCCGCTGCATGGCCAGAAACTGCAGCAGATGATATTGTGCTGTCTAAGAATTGTCAGTTTTGTAGATTGCAGTACGTTCGCAGAGTGGCTTACCTGGTCACGTCGCTCCTCCTCTGCCTCAGCAGTGTCCACATTGTCCAACTCCTCATCTTCCTCCTCCTCCTCTTCACTATCGAGTCGTTGTCTCTTGGCTGCATCGGTTCGTAAGAACTCGTGGGTCATTGTCGCTGTCGTCGTGTCCGCGTTCGCGTCGAATACTGTGGATGTATTTTGTTGTCGCAGTAGAGTTGGGACGATATGTTGCTGTTGCGACACGAAAAATGGGCTGCCTGGAGTTTTGGCGTCCTGAAGGATTCGCAGACGCGTTCTGGAAGGCCTGTCGTTGCTGCCGTTGCTCGCAGAGTCTCGAAACCGGTCTCTGAGGCTCGACCTCTTTTTTTTGTCGTCCATCACTGTTTCCCAATACCAAACTGCTCTTCTTGTCGTCTCGGTCACTGAGATTTCCGACTCTTTTTCCTTTCGTTTCAGAACAAATTACACAGAATACTCTACGAAATTTCAAGTCTGCCAAAGAACGGAACAAGTTTATTAGACTGGCAATTATTGTACATTAATTTCTATCTAATTCTAAGTCACTTCAAACCCAGACAAAAGGAACAACGCCGTCAAGGCGATCAAGCCATAGGAGTCGGGGAGGGGAGGGGAGTCGTACGGCTCGTACAGGAACGAGAGCAAGAAGGAAATTCGGCCCTTTGGCTTCCGCCAGTCTTGAAGTGTTACTTTTTTGGGGGTATTTCGGGTAGGCTTTTTGGCGTCAAGGCTCGGTAACTCGGTAAGGACGTTGTGCTACCGATCTACCGAGGGCGTATTCCGCCCTCGACGCCAACAAGCCTACCCGAAATACCCCCAAAAAAGTAACACTTCAAGACCCTTTGCAGCGTATTGTGGGAAATTTTCTTTCTACCCGTCCCATTATCTTCCCTTTGCGTACGACGTCGTCTCGGTCGTCCCCACTTTCATTAATTTAGATAGTACTCTGTCCCCACTTTCATTATTTAGATAGCAAATTGATCTTGGACTTGATTGTAAATTATAACTAATTATTTGAAAGAAAAAAAAAGCGAGTGACGTTCGCATTCTTTTAACGATTAAAAGTTATTAAAGTGAGACGAAATGAGAAGAGAGTAATGATGAAGAAGTAACTAATAATGGGCATGAAACAGATGAGGTCGCGCGATGTAAGGGACGCGGCTCGTGTCTTCATTGACGACGCAGCCATCGAAGATGGGAGGGACGACGAGGAAGACGAAGAGGATGGTGAAGATGGTGAGTAAAGGCAACAGAAATGTTAGAACATACACTCATTGTATGCGCATAGATTTCCTAGTGGACAAGCCGGAGCAGCGTACCTCTGCCTCCTCTTTCGACATAGCGCAGTTCCTGCGCGACCAGGCCGCCGATCTGGAGCAGGACGAGGCTGCGGACGCTATCGCACGCCGTTTCCGGGAGCGGGCTCGAGGTGATTCCTTGGCGTCTGTCCAAGCGAACGAGAGGGCTGGACGCCAAGTGCCCGGTGTTCAGTCCGTCTCCTACGAATTTCTGGGCAATACGAGGGTCGTCGACGAGCACATGAGGGAAGAATACGATGGGTTAAAGCCCATGTGGATATTACCGACCTTCGTAAGTGAGTCTACTTTATCGGAGTGAAATAAACTAATACATTGACAGTATCATCAAGAGAAGGCGTATGTAGAGAGGGTCAACACCTGCCTTCCATCTGGCGCGCGTGCCTTCTCTATTCCCGGTCTGAGCGGACGCATATATGCGTACGCACATACACGCATCGACGTTGAGAAGGCATGCGCTAGTGCTGGCATCGTAGGGATTATGACCGGCAAAATGAAGTTGGTACCGGAAGAAGATAGGCGAGCAGTCTGGGACCTAATGCGTCGTAGACAGGCCATTCCTGTCGTGGAGCGCGACTCCTTCGTGCGCATGCGATCAGGCCAGTATAAGGGTGACATCGCATACGTGCCCTTGGCTGCCAACTCTACACTCCCTCCGATGACCCATGAGGATCACCGCCCGTTGGCGGACCACGACATCGTGAAGGACGACTTACTCGTGTTGTGGCTGGTGCCTCGTCTGGACTTGGACTTCACTACGAAGCCGAAGCCCTTGCTCTCCGATTACCAAGTTCGTGCAGCTAAGCGGCGGCGCATTGAAGGGAAAGGGAAGGCGGATGTAATGAAACGGCCAGAGGCCACGCCGTTCGACCCTAAAAACGTACAGGATTGTCTTCGCCGTCAGCAGTTAGTCGACGATCCGGAATACGCGCTGGTGGAGGAAAGCGAGGGGAAGTGGACGTTTTTGGGCAGAACGTTTGAACTCGGGTTCGAGAGACTGCACGTATTCGGCATACATGCAGTGAAGCCTATTCTTCGACCTTCGCCGGAGGAGGTGGCTCCATATATCGGCGTCAGCCAGACCGCGATCCGCGTCACGAATGGCGCATATACTCGAGTAGGAGATCGTGTCCGGACCAAAAAAAATAGTACCGGCACAATCATATCGTCGTCTACGTCGACGTTCACCGTTTGGCTCGATTGGGATACCGATGGCAAGGCTCTTGAGGAGGTGGAGGCCGGTGACTTCGAACGGTTGTTCGAGATGGGTGAGTGGGTGACGATCAGGCTGGGTCCGGAGGCTGGGCGATCAGGGGCAGTTGGGGCTATCGACGGGCCGTACTTGACGGTGGCTAACCGTGATGTCAGGCAAATGGTACGTATTGTATATCCAATGCAATAGATTACAGTTCTAATATTCAATGTAGATCTATGACATCCATCACGGACTCGTCGAGAGATCGGCAGCACCCATTCAGTACCCGTCGAGTCGTCGACTCCGCACCGAGGCCGAGTTAACGGCAGAAAGTCGAAAGTCGCGCGCACGTGGGGACTGGCGGATGACGACGAATTGGTGAGATCCTTCGTCGACAAAGACGTGTATGTTCTGGAGGGCTCGGGAAAGGGTCGCATTGGACGTGCGATTGGCGTTGGGTCGAAGTCGGCGACTGTGGTATTCGACGGGAGTCAGGTGAAGCATAAGGTGCAGTTAAGGGATGCCGTGAATCTGTGAGTTCCAATAGAGCGTCTCATATATGCGCTATGATTTGTGCTGACGATGTTTGTGTAGGGAGTCCATGCTGTACCTCGACGCCTCCGAGCCCAGTCCGGCCTGTCTGCAAGCGACTGAGGTTGCCAGTGTCTTCCTGGCGAATCGCGATACGGAGACGGAAGCACCGGTCACTTTGAAGGAGGCGTTTGAGAACGTTGTCGTCCCTGCACCACCTAGACAAGAAGTCCCAGGTGAGTTCCTGCTATGTAAGACGTACGAAATGAAGTACTAACAAAAGACTATTAGACCCAGATACGTCGGCGGTATGGCTTTGGGCGCACACCTTGCTGCCCATTCTACGGCAATACAAGGTCTTTGCGACTGTCGTATCCCCCAAGAACGGTGCAGTTGCGGGTCAAGCATGTTGGACGCTTCCCGAGCTTGCGCCGCATATGAGGTCAACCGCGGAAGGACCGGACTACGTCGCGTTTAGTGCGCCTATGAAGTTCAATTGCAAGAACGGCAGGAAGGATGCGGACTTCGACGCCTGTCCGACTGAGATTGACGTCCATCGACCGGGCATCAAAAGCATGGCGTATGTAGTGCGTGGTGAGCACAGGAAGCAGCTAGTCAAGATCACGGAGATCGTCCGCAATAAGGGCGTCATCACTGGATTCAAGGCAAAGCGGGATCCTTTCGTAGGGAGAGCACCGACAATCTTCGTCAAGGTTAATGAAGTGACGAAGGTCGAGGAGGTACCCGAGGAGCAGCACGCGGAGAGATCTATCGCGAGACTCCCCGAGAACGAGCTCGACCCTGATCCCAAGCTCCTGAAGTTCATCGACTATTACCCGAACTACTGACTTCATGCCGGATTTCGATCGACGCAGCTCGACGTCCGTTCCTATTCGTTTTGGATGCACGTTTCGACACTTCAAACAAGGACGAGGACCTTGATCCACTCGCATTCCTCGGCGTCTCAAGCCGCACACGCGGTTCGGTCTATATGCGCCGCCGTAGTCACTCGTTTACCCGTGACGTCTCAGTCCCACCCTCGTTACACTTTGCCCTCTTCCTTCCATCATTCCATTCATTTCTACTATTCAAACATTGTGGATCACATAGTACCTTGGACTTCATGCATGTAAATTATTGTAATATTTAGTAGAATTTCTTGTATGTGTTGTAGATACGCTCAATGCACTCTTGTTATCTGGAATTTCATTTGTGACCTGAAGACATTGAACTCATCAACTTAATGACAGAGCGCCAACTCTACTTACAAATTAGTAAGTCAATCTACCTTTTGTGTGGATCGACTCAAAGACTGATGCATACCTTTCACAAACTAGGTGTATTCCGCCTGTTACATTTGCGGCAAAGGAAGAAATGCAAACTCTCTCAGTGATGTCCGAGTTGTTGTAAGACATAGGCAGATGCTCGTAAAGTGGATGGATTCATGTGCGAGTTCACGAGTCGACATAAGGTACAAGAAAGAGATGTATGAGAGTATATGCACTGGAAAGGAGAGTGATCTTGACTAGAGCATGACACGGGTGCAGGTCATCCGTGGGTACCTGCAGGTACCTGCGCTCAAATACCTGCGGTTCCAGGTGCACCTCTGCGCAGGTACCTGGTTCCCACGCTTACCTGCGGATCCAGGTTTGGATTTTTTTTGCCCAGGTACCTGGCCGGGTACCTGCAAGTACCCGGTAAATCACGTGCACTCATCTTGAGTGCGACGAACGCAACGATGTACCATTACTTTTCTACATTCTACTCGACATGTGCCGTCCTCTTCGCCATCCTCGAAGCCGCCTACTACGACGACAACGGCTGCCATGACCGCCTCCTCACCAACTACGCGCTTGTCAGCGCCCTCCCGCCCGCCGCGCTCTCTTCGCGAGACCGCGAGACCACAGCCGCTTGTCGCCCTCGACATGCTGCTCGTCCGGCAACCGCAACACTCGCCATCGTCTGCACTCATGCCGCCTCACAAAGGTCAGGCTGAACAGGCTCGCCCGAAGATGGACTTCATTGACTGGCTGCTGCGAAACTCTTCGCAGTCACTGCGCTTTTGGAGTTGGAATGGGAACCGGCGCCTGAGCTACTGAACCATCTCTTGCGACAATATGGCTCGTCTTTGGAATCGCTTTCTACCCCGACGTGCTGGACAGCTGCGGGAGTGCTTCCACACACACCTGCAATCGCTTACGGGAATTCAAGGTCGAAAACCTCTTTCCATCACCTCTCGCTTTCAAACAGCTCCTGGCAGGCATCGGGCGCTTGAACTTCTCAGTTTCCGGGTTGCTTCTCTGCGCGTAACGAGCAACAGTGTGAAGGAACTGGAGAAGCTGGCAGTGGTTACGGTTCAGTGTTGGGATGAAGGCGAGAAGCACCCTATGTTACCATGTCTGAAGATCGCCTGTGCTATGACAGGAGCAGTATTCCGGGGCACAGGGAATGTACATCATTCTCGTGCAATGGTCGTGAGTGGTTCTGGTTATTCTCATGTTGTTGATAATACCTTACTCATTGACTTGCAGCGTGGCGATCCTCTCACTATCACCATGTTCCTTCGCTTCAGGAGCCTGCGAACTTGCGCACTAGGCTTTACTTCGCGGTCGACGCGGTCGACGCCTGCGCCTATGCCTTACCGCGCTGTCAATGCGGTTGACGCCTGTAGGCACATCGTCACAACCGCACACAATCTGATGAGGACGCAAACACCTTGTCTTGCAGGACGACGTGGCTCGTTCGAAGCTCGGGCCATGCAGGACTCCTCAGAAACACAGATGGTATGTTCTTCAAATACTTTATCTTATTATTACATTACTTACTGTTATTACCTGCAGGTCCTATCAGGTACCTGCAATACCTGCAGGTAACGGGTCCAGGTAGACCCGGATCCGTTTCCCACGGTTCCGGGTCGGATCCAGGTATCAGTTTTTTTGCGCAGGTACCTGCGCTTCACGGATCCGGGTACACCTGCAGGTGCACCCGTGTCATGCCCTAATCTTGACTATGCGATCTGTTGCAATTCATATTGACGAACTATTCCATTCAGCAAACCCTTCCTGCGGCTGAGGCCACCCGGACGCAGTCTAAGGACAGTGTCCATCCCCTTCCTGCGGCTGAGGCCACCCGGACGCAGTCTAAGGACAGTGTCCATCCCCTTCCTGCGGCTGAGGCCACCCGGACGCAGTCTAAGGACAGTGTCCATCCCCTTCCTGCGGCTGAGGCCACCCGGACGCAGTCTGAGGACACGTCTGATCCCCTCCTTGACCCTCTGGTTTCGACTTTGCGTAACAGTGCAGTGTAATGCGGTGGAGGTCTGAACGCCGAGGCTGTTTAGGACAACGTAAGTTACGAAATTAGAGGCCGTTCAATACATTCACTGACATTTGAATAGGTGACTGTCTTGGTAAACAAGGGTCCACCATAAGCGAGATACGACGCGGGACTCATAAATGTGTATAGGGCGCGACCTTTCTCCGTAAGCCTTTAGTCTCTACACTTCCTCACCTCACCATTAACATGGAATCCATTACAGTAACGCGCAGTGTCTTGCAAGTTATGCCTGCCATTCGGATCCTACCCGGCACAAATGATTACATTGCATATGCGTGTTTCGATGCACTCATGGACGAGATCACGTTTTATCGATTTCGAAGGGCGTTCTACACTAGAGCATGACACGGGTGCAGGTCATCCGTGGGTACCTGCAGGTACCTGCGCTCAAATACCTGCGGTTCCAGGTGCACCTGTGCGCAGGTACCTGGTTCCCACGCTTACCTGCGGATCCAGGTTTGAATTTCTCGGGCCCAGGTACCTGACCGGGTACCTGCAGGTACCCGGTAAATCACGTGCACTCATCTTGAGTGCGACGAGCGCAACGATGTACCATTACTTTTCTACATTCTACTCGACATCTACCATCCTTTTCGACGTCCTCGAAGCCGCCTACTACGACGACAACGTGCGCCATGACCGCCTCCTCACCAACTGCGCGCTTTTCAGCGCCTTCCCGCCCGTCGCGCTCTCTTCGCGAGACCGCGAGACCGCAGCCGCTTGTCGCCCTCGACATGCTGCTCGTCCGGCAACCGCAACACCCTCCGTCGTCTGCACTCATGATGCCGTGCTACAAGCAGCACGCGTCGTCAGCCAACTTCCACCGTCGTAACCCTCTATTATACTTGATCCCTAGGCCCTGCCAACTTCGATTACAACCTCGAGCCCAATGACCGCCTCCCCGCCAACTGCGCGCTGATCTGCGACGCTTCTGCGCGCACGGACAGCGCCTGCAAGTCCTTCGCTCGCTCGGTCGACCGCGAGATGGAAGTGGACCGCGAGCACGGCGAGGCCGTTGCGCGGTGAAGATCGAGCTAGAATCTCGTACTGCAGAGGTTGAATTGGCTTGCAGGTACGTCCTATTTTCATTTCTTCCTTTTTTCACTAGTCTGATTTCTCTGTTGCTTTTACTCGTTACCTTTATCTGCTGCCCGTCCAGCAACCGCAACACCCACCGTCGTCTACACTCATGATACCGCCCCACAAGCAGTACAGGTCGTGAGCCATCTTCCACCATCGCAACCCCTTATTGCCTGCCGCCGTCGCCTAGGTTGTCTCGCCCAAGCATGAATCTACTGGCAGTGAGGCACTCGACGCCCCGTCATCCTGGGACGAGGCACCCGCACCCGTAGCAGCAGCAGTCGCCACCACTCCTGCTACACCCCCCTAGGTCAGCTCGCCTGCTGCGCTGGTGAGCTCGTTGCGAACTCGCCCACAGGACGCCTGGCAAGGTGTCGCCTTTCTTTCCCCCATACTGTTTCTTCACCCGCTATTGCGGCCGCACCACCTTCGCCTTCGAATGGTCGTGGTCCATGCAAGGCTGACCACCTTCTGGACATTTTGTATGTTATTTTTTCTATTCTATCTCATTTCTACTCTACTTACTGTTAATTACCTGCGGGTCGTATCAGGTACCTGTGATACCTGCAGGTAACGGGTCCAGGTAGACCCGGATCCGTTTCCCACGGATCCGGGTCGGATCCAGGTATCAGTTTTTTTGCGCAGGTACCTGCGCTTCACGGATCCGGGTGCACCTGCGGGTGCACCCGTGTCATGCTCTATTCTACACGCAATCGGCCCATTGTCCATGCAACGGACGCCATATCGTTATCATGTCGAGCGGAGAAGTCACTTTCCGTCAAATGGGATTACTTTACATGATAGTAAGTACATTATAGGAGTATATTGTATGCGACATTAACGCGTGATATACAGTGCATGGTCGACTCGCCATTGACATCAAACGAAACACTCTTTTCTCGCCAGCTTGCGCAGGTCAGACGCTAGCGTCTTGTGGCCGGTCTTGTTCGATTGTACCAATTGAACCCCACAGCGATACCCGGGGAATTACCGAACGCAGAAATGTTAGGGCGTCTCAACCATTTGCTTGCGTCGTTGGGGGGTCCTCCTGAACCTTGACGGTACGCGCCCGAGTTGATGCTGCCGAATCCCCCTAACATTCTTATGGCGGAGAATACCGGAAGGGTCGGAGCTGAGACAAGTGCTTACGACGGCGATGTGAGCGACAATGAAAGTTGGACCTCACTTGACTATAATGAAGCCGAATCAGAATTCGATGATGATATGGCACAGTAGATGTTCGTAGACTAGCTTACTATTTTTTCACTTCAATTCTAATTGAATTTACTCGGATTTCTACTCTAGCTTGATACTTAATGTCCCGGGAAATTTTTCGCGATGGGTACGTTGCTACGGATCTCTACTCAATTATTTTCTGAAATTCCCAAATCAACTCTTTAGTCACCTAGCAAGTGCCCGACCCTGGACAAGGCAAATGAATAGAGGTAAGCCATAATACAAATGGCACGACAGATCGCTTTGCTCACCCTCCCCTCTATCCTTTTTTTTTTGCTGCCGTCTCGTCTGAATCTCTGGACTATGCGTGTGGGTGCTATACGACTTCAGCGCCGCGGGCTACAGCTTTTGCCTGAGGTGAGCTTCACGGGCGAAGGACGCAGTATAGAGATCGCAATGGCTGCGTTCGACGCGGTCGAGCCCATACTTGACCTACTCCGTCGTTCGTTCGAACGTGAGGTCGCCGAATGTACTTGTGACAACGGTTCACACAGCCTCATTGTGTCAGTCGGCTCCATCCGCTTCGCCAACTTGGGTATCATATACTTTGTAGTAAGTTCTGATTGACTATGTGACGGAAGCGAAAGATCTGACTTCGTCGACGTATAGTGTGATTCCAAGCCTGCGACAGAGGCAAAACCCTTTCAATTCCAGCTTCTCCAACAAGAGCGTCGCGAACTTATTTCGAAGCTCGTATTGATTTACGCAGGCAATCCGAAACAGGTGGACGGGGAGGTGTCCAGTGCCGAAATGCTGCGAAGTCTCAATGACTTGATGGATTCGTTGCCTAGCGCAGCGGCGACATCACCACTGCCTTTCCCTCCTTGCCGCCAGCCTCCGACTTTGACCCCATTGTCTTCTCCGCCCCATTCTGATGATGAAGATAGCTCAGACGATGGCTTTGATGATGGTGTCTCCGACTTCATTGTCAGTGACGTCAGCATCACGACAAGCGACGACGACTACTATCCGGCACTCGATGTGTACGAGTCAGGCAGCGAAAGTCTATCCACCAGCGATACAGACGACGATGGCGAGTCTGATTCAGATATGGAGGGTGACTCGATGTCAGAGATCAACGAAGCGGCTATGTCAGCTGAAGAGATGGACAAGGTGGAGGGAGCTCTAGGGACGAAGAAGGCAGAGACATCATCCATTGCTGTCTCCGTTGACGATGGTACGAAGGTCGAGTCGGATGAGGACAGTATGATATCTTTGACGGACTCGGACGTCGAAGCTAATCCGTATGTCGGGCTTGGTGATTGCGCTGAGCACCCAATAACCCTTGATTGACATTCATGTCATGCAATGCACTTCAGTTTCTCTCGATGAATTACACTCTTCCGTTACTGTACTTCCCTCGTGTAATACGCCGTCTTCGATCCTTTCCCAAAAATTTCTTCCACTTTTCTCGATTTTCGGCACCATTTCCTGTAATTAGTAACTACCCTTAATGCAGTGCTGTCAAATCTTTCAATTAGTTGTGATGAATGATTGCCAAAGAGTAATTCGAAACTCGCAATAGAGTTAAAAAATCCGGGGCAAGAAGTCACCGGGATCTATCCAGTACCTTATTGAGTAAAGTCGTCTACGTCTATCTCTTTGACCGCACACTAAAAATATTTATCCTGTCAGGTACACGATGTACATGAATGTATTCTGAAACCATTGGGTGAGTGAATTTGAATTTCAGGTACTTTTGTGACGCTAATTCGCTCCGTAAAAAAGAATAAATGATTCTTTCTTCACTATCAAACAATGGGACCTAAGTCTTGCCACCTTGCCACATGTCTTCGTCTATGTCAGACGAAGTAGAAGGCGAAAATGTAAGCTGTTCATGACAATGGTCTAACATTGCGCAACTAACTCCAATTCTATTCTTTATGCTTCCGATGCAATGCTGTGCACGCCAAGTTAGTTCCTGAATGCTAAAGCAATCGCATGCAAGCTAAATTAGTGGAAAAAAGAGAATCCGATGAGCTAGGGAAGCTAGTCGAGAGACGACTGGCAGCGCTTACTGGCAGATTAGGTGACGAAGGCAAGGTGTCCGATGAGCTTGATACTATAGGGTAATTCATTCGTATTTTTTCCCTCTCAACCACGATTTATCTAGAATATAGTGATAGCGCTTACTGGCATGTTGTGTGACGAAGGCGAGGGGTCCGATGAGCTTGAATCCTTGGCTAAGTCATTTGGTTTTTTTCTTCTTAACTACAATTCAATATTTGGGTAATTACAGATGACTGGCGCGTCTGAAGCCATCGCGGGCGCGTATGCCTGTGTACGAGGTTCTACCGGGACTGGGGCCGATAGACGGAAGGTTGGGGGATTCGAGATATTTAAAAGTCGTAAGTAGAGCAGCCTGTCCTCCATCTCCGCCCCCCACCCCACCCCCTTTTTGTCAGGAATCGCCACGGATTTACTTATTGTTTTCTTTTATTTTCCGTTTACTTATGATTTACTGATGTTTTTATTTACTTTCGATTCCTGACATCGTACGAGACACTCGTACGGTCTCGTACGGTCAGCGGTACGCGCTTGGTACGAAGCCCGTACGGCGCGTACACCTTTGCATCTGTCTGCACACGGGATTATTGTTTCTTTTCATTCTATTCACTAACGGACACTTTTTGGTGCGCTTGGGTTCAAACCCAGCGCGCCAGCGATGCTTATTCATCTTTCTATTTGTATTTCAAATTCGGATCGGACCACGGGTCCGTACGGACGGTGGCTTGGAGGAACTGTATAGTTCCTCCTGCGCTTGCCAAAAGCGCCCGTCCGCCTGAGAAGCACTCCACTTTTGGCCTCTTGTCAAGTGCTTCCCAGGTGACGTTATATTTGTGCTTCTGATGTGTAGAATAGCTTAATTGACTTGTCAAGTGCTTCCCAGAGTGTGGAACCGCTTTGCATAGCCGCTGATCGTCCGATTTACGTTGTCCGAGGTCCTGAGAACGCATAGAACCACTCTGTGTCGTAACATTAGGCCAAAAGTCTTTTTTCTCACTACCTTGCGCGAAAAAACTCGTACCGTTCGAACCATTCTGCCGACGCTCGCTTCGCTCGAACGCCCGTACGATGCAGAACGCTACACCGCCTGTTCCTGCGCCCGGAGGCCCTCCTGGAGCGCCCCCCGTCGCACCCGTGCAGGCACCCGTACCCCCACAACCCCCAACTATGGATGAGGCGACTCAGGCTATGCTGAACCAGTATATGGCCCCCTGGAGGGAGCAGATCGATCAGTTGCTTCAGCAGAATGCATACTTGAAGGGAGCGCTCGAAATGCGCGTCGCCGAACCGCGCGGTACGAAGGGTCCGAAGATTCCACCCCCTGGCTTGTTTTACGGCCCCAAGGGCGATGCCGCGGACAAGGACAAGCTTTCGTACGAAGCTTGGTCCGGTCAGGTACGGAACTACATCTCTATGCGCCCGCACGAGTTCCCGGACGAGCGTACGAAGTGCCAGTTCGCTGCGACTTACCTTCGAGGCCCTGCAGACGAGTGGGTGCGTCCCTACATGGACTCGATCCACAAGGGCGAGCCGGTCGCCATTTTCGACAAGTTGGACACTTTCTTGGAGTCTCTGGCTGCTGGATATGGTGAAGCTGATGCTGTTGCTGCTGCTGAGAACGAAATTATGGCTCTCAGGCAGACTGGAACCGTGGCTGAGTATGCTGCTCGCTACAGGGCTCTCAAGGTCAAGACCAAGTGGGTTGCTGACGATAAACCATGGATTGCTTGGTTCCGGTACGGACTTTCGAACCGTTTTCGTACGGACCTGACGCTCAAGAAGATGCCTGAGGACTTTGATGGGTATGTGAAGGCCTGCTGTGTCTACGATGATGAGCTGCGAGCCATCCGTGCCACAACTCGTACCAACCCCATCCCTCAGCGCACTGGAACTGCTTTCCAGACGCGTCAGACGTCGAACTCGAACCAGCCTCGTACCGGCTCGAGCCACCGTGACCCGAACGCGATGGAGGTGGACCAGATCAGTAGGGAAGAGGCGCTGCGCAAGGGGTTATGCTTCCACTGTGGCGAGAAAGGTCATATGTCCGCCAAGTGCCCCAAGCGCCACGCGTCTAATACCTCGAACCGTACGAACGTCAGTACGGCCTCGACACCCCAGGTACCGGCCCCAGCTCCCACTGCTTCGATCTCTGACGTCTCGGACGAGACCCCCCTCGTACCGAGCGGTACGACCGAACGCCCAATCTCTGTTTCTGATGCTGCCAAAGTCCTTATGGCGCACCTCTCGAAGGAATCGGATTTCAACTAGGGTCTCAGCGCATCGTCGCGCCGCTCGAGACCCATAACCGATTCTCTTGTTTAGAAAATGATGTCCCAGTCCCTTCTATGTCTACTAGTATACAGTCCATAGACAAGAAGTTGCGCCGGTTCATTCGTTTTCCTGTGAGAGTCAGCGATGGCAGAAAGATTTTAAGGATGAGAGCCTTCTTAGACAGTGGGGCCTCATCGATATTTATTAACCGTACGGTTGTCGAACGGTTCGGGCTCCGTACGAGACCCTTGGTCCCTCGTACGCGGTTGTACAATGCCGACAACTCTTTGAACAATGTGGGCTGGCTCACAGATGAAGTGCCGATTAGTTTAACGGTCGGATCGCACACTGAGAACGTGACTGCAGTGGTGGCGGACATTGGGGACTATCCCCTGATTATTGGGGTCGACTGGCTGCGACTCCACAACCCAGAGATCGATTGGGCGAACGACCAGATGACCTTTACGCGCTGTGCGAAGGCCTGTCAGCCTCGTACGGACCGTACGGAGTTTCAGATGGAAGGTCCCCCGGAGTCAGACGCAGTGCGCACGGCTCGTACGGAGACCTCGAACCGCGCACGCCGCGCGAAGCCTCGGCCACCTCCTCGAACTCGAGTGACGGTAGCTGAGCTCGAGGACGAACCGTACGACTCGGGTGGTACGGACGAACCGGTCAGCGAACGAGACAAAGTTCCGCCAGGCTTCCGGTATTCTGAGAAGTATTGGGATGTTTATCACGATTCTGAGGAATTCTTTGTCACGGATGACCCGGATTTCGCACAGCGGATCGCCGCTTCGTACACCTGGTCTCAGGCAATTGCTGAGAAGACTGCAGTGAAGGAAGGCGAGAAGTCGTTCGAAGAACTCGTACCGCCGCAGTACCGCGATTTCGCCAAAGTCTTCTCGAAGGACCGGGCAGAACGCCTCCCCACCCGTAAACCGTACGACCATGCGATCGACCTCGTACCGGGTGCGGTACCTTCTTACAGTAAGATCTACCCCATGGCGCCGAACGAGCGTACGGCGCTGAAGGAATTCATCGAGGAGAACTTGAGGAAGGGGTACATTCGACCCTCCAAGTCTCCGGCTGCGGCTCCGGTCTTCTTTATCAAGAAGAAGGACGGTTCGCTGCGCATGGTGGTAGATTATCGCAAGCTCAATGCGATGACTGTGAAGAACAGGTACCCACTGCCTCTCTCACCACTGAGCTAGTCGATGCCTTGAAGAAAGCGAAGGTGTTTACGACCTTAGACCTTCGATCCGGGTACCACAACGTACGGATGAAGGAAGGAGACGAGTGGAAAGCGGCCTTTCGTACGCAGGAAGGCCACTTCGAACCGACGGTGATGACCTTCGGACTCACCAATGCTCCGGCGACGTTCCAGCACATGATGAACGACATCTTCAAAGATCTGAATGGGGTGATTGTGATCATCTATCTTGACGATTTGCTGATTTTCTCTGAGAATGAGGAAGATCATGTCGAGCACGTTCGTACCGTACTCGAACGGCTCGAGAAGCACGACCTGTTTGTCAAGCCAGAGAAGTGTAAGTTCCACCAGTCTTCTGTGGAATACCTAGGCATGGTTATCGGAGCCGGTACGGTTTCGATGGACCCGGCCAAGGTCAGTGCGGTTCTGGAGTGGCCTACACCTGCAAAGGTCAAGGATATTCAAGCCTTCCTCGGCTTTGCAACTTCTATCGCCGGTTTATCGAGGATTACTCCCGGATCGTACGGCCTATGACCGAACTGCTTCGAAAGGACGTCCGGTTCGAGTGGGGTACGAGACAACAAGCCTCGTTCGACGAGTTGAAGCGTCGATTCACTCAAGCACCGGTACTGGCCATGCCTGACCTCGAGAAACCATTTATTCTTGAGTGTGACGCTTCTGACTTTGCGACAGGTGCAGTACTGTCGCAGGTCGGTACGGACGGTACGATTCATCCGGTGGCTTTCTACTCGAAATCGCTAAATGATGCGGAGCGAAACTATGAGATCTATGATAAGGAGCTACTGGCTATCGTACGGTCGCTCGACGAGTGGAGACATTATCTCGAAGGGTCTCCACACAAGATCGATGTTGTCTCGGACCACAAGAACCTGCTCTACTTCTCTGAAGCTCGCAATCTCACTCGCAGACAAGCTCGCTGGAGTATTTTTCTCAGTCGGTTCGACTTCACGATCCGACATCGCCCTGGCCGGCTTGGGGGTAAGCCAGACGCGATGTCACGTCGTACCGACCTCGAACCAAATGGTCCGGACAACACGAACCGGACTCTGTTGGACAGAGACTTGTTTCGCCTGCACGCGATGCGTCGAGGCATGGTACGGCTCGAGGGGGACACGGCGTTGTTGCGAAGGATCCGGAGTTCGAAGAGTTGGGATGAGGAATTGGTAGAGGCGATCGAGGCACTGAAGGGGAAGGCCCCTGTGTCCTTGAAGAAGGAGTTGGAGGACTGGAACACGGAGGATGGACTGCTGCTGTACCGAGGGAAGGTCTACGTACCGAAGGACGAGGAAATTCGGCGAGATATTGTGAAATTACATCATGACTCTCTGCCGGTGGGACACCCCGGACGGTGGAAGACGTACGAGCTGGTGAGTCGCAACTATTGGTGGCCAGGGATGTCTTCTTTTGTCGAGCGGTACGTGTCCGGGTGCGATACCTGTATGCGCACCAAGAATATTCCCCAGCGACCGGTCGGACCGCTCGAACCGAACGAGGTACCGTCCGGGCCATGGCAGACGATCTCCTGCGACTTTATCACGCAGCTGCCGCCGTCTGATGGGTTTGATGCGATCTTTGTGGTGGTAGACCGGCTCACCAAGCAGGCGCACTTCGTACCAACAACGTCCGACGTCAACTCGACTCGTACGGCCGAACTGTTCGTGTCCGAGGTTTGGAAACACCATGGTACGCCTCGAAAAATCATCTCGGACCGAGGGCCCCAGTTCGTATCACGCTTCATGAAGGAGTTCTTCAAGCGACTTGGTATTAAAGGTGCTACTTCGACTTCTTTCCACCCTCAGACTGATGGTCAGACCGAACGAGTAAATCAGGAGCTCGAACAGTATCTTCGAGCCTTCACAGATGTTCGGCAGGAGAACTGGGCTCGGCTGCTGCCTATGGCCGAGTTTGCGCACAACACTCGTGCGCATTCAGCCACTCGGACCTCGCCGTTCGCGCTGTTGTACGGGTACGAGCCCGGGTTTGCCATCGTACCGAGTACGGGTCTTTCGACCGTACCAGCAGCTGATGACCGTCTAGACATGCTGAAGAAGGCTCAGGACGATGCCCAGGCCGCGTTGGAAGTTGCTGCGGATCGTATGAAGCGCTACTACGACCAGCACCGTACGGACGTACCGGACATCGAACCAGGTGATCGTGTCTGGCTCGAGGCTCGCAATATAGCCTTGCCAGGTGCCAGGAAGCTCAATCATCGTCGACTCGGTCCGTACGAGGTCGTACGAAAGCTAAGTCCGCTAAACTATGAGCTGAAACTTCCAGCTTCGATGAAGGTGCACCCAGTCTTCCATGTCTCGCTCCTGACCAAGTACCAGTCGGACACGATCCCCGGACGCGTACAGAACCCTCCCGAGCCCGTACCAATCAATGGGGACATTGAGTACGAAGTTCAGGAGATACTGAACTCGCGTCGTACGGGCCGTACGCAGAAACTTCAGTATTTGGTTCGATGGAAGGGTTACCAGTCGGACGAAGATACCTGGCTCGACGCGGCTAATATGGAACATGCACAAGCTCGAATTCGTGCCTTCCATCGCAAATACCCATTGGCGGTACGGTGACCGTACGGATCGGTACGAACACGCACGCTGTTTAGCAGCGTCCTTGGAGGGGGGTAATGTCAGGAATCGCCACGGATTTACTTATTGTTTTCTTTTATTTTCCGTTTACTTATGATTTACTGATGTTTTTATTTACTTTCGATTCCTGACATCGTACGAGACACTCGTACGGTCTCGTACGGTCAGCGGTACGCGCTTGGTCGAAGCCCGTACGGCGCGTACACCTTTGCATCTGTCTGCACACGGGATTATTGTTTCTTTTCATTCTATTCACTAACGGACACTTTTTGGTGCGCTTGGGTTCAAACCCGGCGCGCCAGCGATGCTTATTCATCTTTCTATTTGTATTTCAAATTCGGATCGGACCACGGGTCCGTACGGACGGTGGCTTGGAGGAACTGTATAGTTCCTCCTGCGCTTGCCAAAAGCGCCCGTCCGCCTGAGAAGCACTCCACTTTTGGCCTCTTGTCAAGTGCTTCCCAGGTGACGTTATATTTGTGCTTCTGATGTGTAGAATAGCTTAATTGACTTGTCAAGTGCTTCCCAGAGTGTGGAACCGCTTTGCATAGCCGCTGATCGTCCGATTTACGTTGTCCGAGGTCCTGAGAACGCATAGAACCACTCTGTGTCGTAACACTTTTTTGTTTCTTCTTGTCTTCGCGCGATTCACCTGTCCACCATGCTTTTGCGCGCTAGATCCCCTCTGCATGGCTCGCCGAAGGCGCGTCCGGCCCCTCTCCGACCTCTCCAGACTGGGCGCCCAGTGATGTGCTTTACTGGCCCGCAGGTTGATTTCCTGCAGTCGATGGTGCCTACGTTCCTAGCGCTCCCAACGCGCAGGAAAAATACCCTTCGCCGCACGTTCTTTGCCACGGCGCTGACCGAATTTGTGATTCGATTTGCAGACGATTTGGGCCCATCGTACAACGTGAGCGAGCTGACGCAGGTGAGTTGTCTTCGTCAATTCATCTCCTTTAACTGACATGACTTTTTTGCCAGCGTCTCAACCGCTACTTCTGGAACCAGGCAATGTCGGATGCGCGACAGAAGACGAAGCTTGCGCGCCGCGGCATATTCACGACATCGACCGACTCCCTGGGCATCGATGTGAACAGCGCGGACGCAGCAGTCCTGGCCAAGCTATTCGGTAGAGCACCAAAACCCACGAAGGCGACACCGTTCGCCGTTTTCTGTGTCGATTATCAAGACGAAATTGCCGAGGTACTCGCAGTCCGCATGGAGGACATCGGCGACCCCTCGAAGACTGCTAGCGAGCGCCAACGTATTCGATCTGATATGTTTAATAGATTGTCCGACGAAAAGCGCAAGGAGTACGAAGTGGAGGCTGCAGCGATAAATGCTGAGAACAAGGCATTTTTCGACGACCATGTTCCTGATCAAGTGATCTTCGAGTACGTACTCTCATATTCGTTGATACTGTATGCTAACAATACTTAATAGAAACCAGACTCACCTGACTGAGTCTTGCAAAAGATTGCCGTCGCCTTGTTGGGCCGAGGTAGATCAAAAGTCGGTGAGGGGATGATTCACTTGCAATATGCACTGAAGGGCCCTACTGGACCTATTGTCCACAGGTAAGCTGTCTGTTTCGTTGTCGCTTCAGCTACTGACACAAGCATATAGTTTGGCAGTCAGTACTGTTGAGGCCGAGTATACCACCTCAAGTGTATTCAAGCTGCACAACATAGGTGATACTTGGGCAAACTACGCAACTGCAAAACTATACCAAGGTTCGTAACATATTCATTTGTTCGCAACACCTCTAATATGTGTTAGTAGATGAGCTTGCAGCAGCAGTTGCAGTCCCTGTTGCCGACGCAGCTGCATCTGACGCAGTCCCTATTGCCGACGCTTCCGCAGTCCCTGCATCTGACGCAGTCGCAGTCCCCGTCACAGTCACAGCCCCTGCTTCCGACGCAGCTCCCGTTCCCATAGAACTCGACAAGGCACCTGTTTCCGCAACCGAAGACCATGATGTCCGTGTGCTGTCTACGGGCGCAAGTGCGGCCCCGCCAGCCCCAAGTGTAGCCAACAATGCTGTCGTCGAGTCGCACACAAGCATTGGTGGGATTCAAGTCATCACGGGGGTTGCTTCTGCTTCTGCAATGGATGTGGATCACAATGTGGATCAGATGAACATTGATTCTTCGGATTTCATTGAGGGTATGTTATTAATTACTCTATCTTGTATCACTTGCTTACATTCTCTTATACAGGCACGACGACATCGCAAGCCACGCCTGGGCTTTCGTCTCGAGTGGCCACACTTGACCTTGGCCCTCCCATGACTCAACCCGACTTTACATCGACAATGAACGACGTATCATCGAAGAAAAAGAGGTATGATTTAATTTATTGCATTCTATTTGAATTTAATACATTTAGTAATAGAGGCCGCCCTGCAAAGAATGCAGCTACGAAAGTCAAGCCGCCCGCGGCGACAAAGACGAAGACGAAGACCAAACCGCCTGCAAAGTCCCTGAAAAAGACCGTGCCTAAACCGACACCGCCCGCTACTAGACGAAGCACGCGGGTTGTGACGGAATCAACTTGGCGTGAAGCCGCAAACAACATCGGTGAGTTTATTACGGGCAACTCTAATGTCATGCTAATATATGATTATTGCGTAGGCTAAACTGTCGTCGCAGTGCGTCGGCGCTTAATCCCTGTGGCGGCACTTATTAATCACATGTCTCCATTCATTTGTTGTCTTGCTCATTGTCTTTGTCTGTCTACCTCTAATCTACAGTTAATTCATTAATTTAATTTAAATATTGTGCATGATCTTCTGAGCTGAATTTTACTGAGTCTAAACATTATATGAGAGAGATTTCCAATAAAACATCAAATTTATTTGAGTGTGCATGCGTGCGGCGCATGCTTGCAACGGACGCGCAAATCGATTCAGTGCTGATGGCACGTGACTTTACTCTCCGTGTCGCGCGCAAAGTGCACGTGCTTAATAGTACGTGTGAACAACGCAAGTGTGCACGTTAAGTCAACACGTGATGATAGCGTGTGAGCTAAGCGCCATGCATAAGGACATGTCACACATTCTTAAAGGAGGTTGTAACGGATACAACTGCCATATAGGGAAACGAAATTATTCTCGCCACAACTGCCAAATACGGGAAGAATCGGATACAAGGAATTGGCTTCAAGTTCAAATATAGAAATGAATCGGATACAGGAAGAAACGGATACACGGAAACGGATACAAGTCCAAATAAGGAAATGAATCGGATACACTGTAATGACAGATTACGATACAACTTATGAGCTGTGGAGATCGAGTCAGCCTACCCTCCGACTCCGGGGATACACCTTTCGGTTCCCCTCTCTCTGAACTACCCGACTTAGAGGTTCCCCCTCTTCCCCCTATCCCTGATTATAATACACGTATCAATACATCAATTATTCATCGAGAATTTACCTCCGGGACGAGCAGGATGTCATCTTCGGACAGTGCCACCGCGGGTTCTAAAGAAGGTCCGATTAAGGTCGGAGAGCTTTTGCGTGAAGATGGAACGAACTACGACAACTGGCTGAAGGCCAACAAGATTCAACTGAGACTTAAAGGCTGCTGGGACATAGCTGCCGGAAAGGAATTGCGTCCCACTGATGGCGCGTCTGCTTCCGAACTTCGTGACTGGGATCGTCGCGCAAATCTGGCTGTGGCGCAGTTTGCCCTGAATATGCCCCTGTCCCTGATCGGCCAATTGGATATTGACTCCGCACATAAGCTTTTTACCGACCTCAATACTCGGTTTGCTAAATCCGCTGATATCCGTGAGATTCTCGCCTCCAGCGCTCTAAGGGGTAAACACATTGGACCCACAGAAACTATGGCCGACCATATCAATGCTCTCAGGCAATTGCGCGTCAATTATCTCAACGCTGGTGGTCTCCTCACAGACAAAGAATGGAGAATTATTATTCTCATCTCTTTAGGACACGGCTATTGGGGCCGATATGCTGCAAATTTCGCGGGGGTCTCTGACCCTGAAGAAGTCATTGCGACTCTCGTGTTTGAGGAACGTCGCATCGGCGCAGATAAAGTCCTTGAATTGGCTCAGGCTGAAGCTACTGTCACTGCTATGGTCGCAAGTCACACGTCGTCTCGTATCAGTTCATCTAATAATGCCGGCGGTCACCGTACTTAGAGCATGACACGGGTACAGGTCACCTGTGGGTACCTGCAGGTACCTGCGCTCAAATACCTGCGGTTCCAGGTGCACCTGTGCGCAGGTACCTGGTTCCCACGCTTACCTGCAGGTCCAGGTTTGCATATTTTTTGTCCAGGTACCTGACCGGGTACCTGCAGGTACCCGGTAAATCACGTGCGCCCACCTTGAGCGCGACGAACGCAACGATGTGCCATTACTTTCACTCACATTCTACTCGATATGACCACTTCCGAGCTATGTCGAAGCTCTCTATGGAAGTTATACTCCACCTCTTGACCCTGCCGACTACGATGACAACCTCAAGCTCGATGTCCGCCTCCCCGCCAACTGCGCGCTCGCCAACTGGGCGTCGGACAGCGCCTCATCTTCGCAGGAAAGCAGCTCGAGGACGGTCGCACCCTCTCCGACTACAACATCCAGAAGGAGTCCACTTTGCACCTGGTCCTTCGTCTGCGTGGCGGCATGCAGATCTTCGTGAAGACTCTCACCGGAAAGACCATCACCCTTGAGGTGGAGTCCTCGGATACAATCGACAGTTATCCCACCTGATCAGCAACGTCTCATCTTTGCCGGGAAGCAACTCGAAGATGGTCGCACGCTCTCCGACTACAACATCCAGAAAGAGTCTACTCTTCATCTTGTTCTTCGTCTGCGTGGTGGAATGCAAATTTTTGTCAAGACTTTGACGGGTAAGACTATTACCCTCGAGGTCGAGTCATCGGACACCATCGACAATGTAAAGAACAAGATACAGGACAAGGAAGGGTATGTTCAATTATTCCTTCATGGTTCTCGACTCTGCGCTCAGAGACCGTCTGCAAGTCGCTCGCCCGCGCGGTCGACCGCATGACAGAGGCCGCGAGCTCGTTGATGCCGTTGCACGCCTGCGCAGCACACTCGATGACAACCATCCAGATCAGGTTCCCCACCACTTCTTCGCTCGCGTGGTCATCATATGTCCCAACCTCTATGAGCTCGACATCTTGCTCTATGGCCGCATTGTGCCTGTGCAACAGACAGAGGGTGCCGTTGACACAGCGCGCATGTGCAAGACAGTCACATCATTCGAAGCAAACTACGGAAGTTATACTCGAAAGACTCGAAGCCGCCTACCACGATGACGGCCCCGCCGTGCCCAATGGCCGCCTCCTCGCCAACTGCGCGCTTGTCTTTCGTTTGCGCGGACGACCGCAAGTCAGAATGGGATCGCGGCGAAGATCAAGCTAGAATCTCGTACTGCAGAGGTTCAACTGGTCTTCTGGTATGTCTTTTTTTTGCTTTTCACTTACCTTCTTCACACTAATCTCGTTGATCCCGCTCGTCCAGCGTCCGCAACACCCACCGTCGCCTGTACTCATGATGCCGCCCCACAAGCGGTACGCACTGTTGCCAACTTCCACCGTCGCAAACCCTCGGCGCTCACCGCCGTTGTCCAGGTCCGCTGCCTCCTCGCTCTCTTCAAGCCCATCTCTCTGAGCAGGTATCGAACGATGGCGCGCACCCACACCCATCCCCACTCCTGCTACACTCCCATCTCCGGGATACATGGTATGTTGTTATTTATATTTATATCTTATTACTACACTACTTACTGTTAAATACCTGCGGGTTGCATCAGGTACCTGCAATACCTGCAGGTAACGGGTCCAGGTAGACCCGGATCCGTTTCCCACGGTTCCGGGTCGGATCCAGGTATCAGTTTTTTTGCGCAGGTACCTGCGCATCACGGATCCGGGTGCACCTGCAGGTGCACCCGTGTCATGCTCTAACCGTACTTCATCAAACGCTAGTCCTCAAAAGGGTCGCATACAATGTCACAACTGTGGCGCCCGCGGACACATTAAAGCTAATTGTTATGCCCCCGGTGGTGGGAAACAAGATAACCCCCCTTCATGGTTCAAAGTGCCACCGCATATGGCACATCTTGTTGCGCAGACGCCTCCTCCGGCTAGTGCCACTCTTCAAGAGACTGCCAAGACCGTTCAGCATTTCAGCCTCATGGCTTCTCTTGAGGGCTTGGATAGTGATACTTGGATCTTAGATTCCGGGGCCTCGTCCTCAATGTGTCATGACCGTCTGTCATTCCACTCCCTGGTGATGTTCGATAACCCGCAAACAATTACCACCGCTAAAGCTGGCGACGTCCTTACTGCAAAAGGGAAAGGCTCAATTCGTGCCACTTTCAAGTACGACTCTCTTATATCGGTTGTCACCTTCAATGATGTTCTTTACGTCCCCGATTTGGATTCCAATCTCCTATCCGTCAGTAAATTAATGGATGGCAACGTCTCCGTTTCATTCACAAAGGATCATTGCACATTCACTAAGGATGGTCGTCCTTTCGGTCTCGCTCTTCGCCTTGGCTCTCTCTATCAGGTGCAAATGGAACTCGCTCGAGATAGCGCTTTAATTATGTCTGCGTACAAAGACGTCCATCAGGACCTCACACTGTGGCATCGCCGTCTCGCGCACATAAATGAACGCCGCGTTCTTGAAATGTTTAAGAACAATACAGTCAATGGCCTTATCCTCAAGGATCAGACATCCAAAGGTCGATGTTCCTCATGTATTGTTGGCAAGCACTCGGCTACCCCTTCACCGACGTCGATTCATAGAGCTAGCTATCCCCTGGAGACATTGCACTCGGACATTCAGTTCTTCGACACAGTCGGTCTCGGAGGATTCAAATATGCTTTGTCTTTCATAGACGAGTATACTGGCTACATGTGGCAAATTCCCTTGAAGGACAAGTCCAGCCAGTCCATTCTAACGGAGTTTCAACGCGTTGACAACCTCGTCGAAAACCAGTTCAAGCGTCGTATACGGACCCTTCACTCTGACAATGGAGGGGAATACTCCAATAAATTAATGGATGCATATCTGAAGTCCCGTGGCATTGTTCACCACACGATAGCTCCTCATCGTCATGAAATGAACGGTTTAGCTGAACGCGCTAACCGTTCGGCCGCAGACTGCGTTCGCGCTATGCTTGACGACTCGAAGAAGCCCAAAAACCTCTGGCTGTTAGCCCTCTCATACTATGCTGATGTTCGAAATTTCACGACAAACTCTGCTCTCGACCCCAGTCTATCACCACATCAGGTCCTTTACGGTCGCAAGCCAGACGTGTCACACCTTCGTGTGTTCGGATGCGATGCATATATGCGGGTGCCACCCGATACTAGGAAGAAGCTAGACGCAAAATCGATCAAGGGCACATTTGTCGGTTTATCCTTAAACTCTTCCTATCAAATCCTTCTTCCCAACCGCACAATTGTCAAGTCGAAGGATGTCATCTTTATCGAAAGTCCGGACTCTCGCTCTATGTCTCGTCTTCCCGAAATGCCACCGGACAATACAGTCGATCGATTCAATCCAGCCGATTCCACTAGCATTCAGTCACCCGTATCCACGGATATTCTCCCCCCAGGGTCATCAGAGGTCAATATTCCACTAGTGCTTCGCAAGGAAACACGAGGTGATCATACGACGGACACCTACAGACAAAGCAAAGAGCAGGAATCGACTTATGCTTATATGGACAATCCGGTCAAAGCACTCGGGGTCAAGCAACCCAGACGTGTCGTACAAGGACATGTCATTCCCCTCACAATGCCTGAAGCTCTCTCTGGCCCAGACAAGGATGAATGGCAACGCGCAGGTGCATATGAGCTTGGGATGCTCCTTCAGCACGACGTATGGGACGAAGTCCCTCGGCCTCTTGACTCGCACGTCATACGAGGTAAATGGGTCTTCAACATCAAGGATGAGCCCTCTGGCCTCGTATTCCGAGCTCGCTGGGTCGCACGCGGAGATTTTCAACTTGAGGATGAATATGGCAAACTTCATGCGTCTTCCGGCGATTTCAACGTGGCCCGGCTTTTACTCGCACTATCGGCACTCGAGCAGTCCACGCTGCGCGCCATCGACATTAATTCTGCGTATTTACACAGCGATCTTGTTCTCGACTCACCGATTTTCGTCGAGTTTCCACACGGATTCCAACCTAGATCTCCGGGTTTCGTCTGCAGACTCAAACGCGCGTTATACGGTCTTAAACAGGGTGCCCGTGCTTGGCAAGACACATTCTCAGCTATCCTCTCTACTTTTGGCTTCGCACCTTTGACATCTTCTCCGTCAACGTACAGGAGGTCCGACGCGCAGGGGGAGACTATAATGGGCACTCATGTCGACGATTTACTTGTCAAAGCTAGGTCTAAGTCTGACGCCAATGACTCCGAAGCCAACAGATTTGAACTCGAGCTTGCAAGCAAGTTTAAATTTTCTAAGAAAGACTTGTCTACTGGGGCTCGAATCCTGGGCTGGGACTTGTCTCATGACTCTGCGGCTGGTATAATTCGTCTCAGCGTCAAGAAGAAAATTATTCGTATTGCTCAAAAATACGGACTTCAAGATGCGAAAACGGCTTCGACTCCCATGGCTGAAAATGCTTTATCTGTCTTCGACAAAGATGACCAGGACTCTCAAACTGATTCAAGCTTCCCTTTTGCTCAGCTCATTGGCGAACTCCTCTGGCTGGCCATTAATGCTCGTCCAGACATCTCTTTCGCAGTGCAGGTCCTCTCTCGCTCCCTGAAGGACCCCAAGCAATGCCACTGGGTCGCTGCTAAACGAGTCGTTTGCTACCTCATGGGGACCCAAGAACTCGCCTTGCAATACTCGAGTCAAGCTCAGAATCTGCCTATATGCTACACCGACGCTGACTGGGCTAGAGATCCATCCGATCGCAAATCGATGTCTGGTTATGTTTTTATTCTTGCTGGCGCAGCTGTAATGTGAAAAGTCAAGCGTCAAACAGTCGTCGCTTTGTCCACTGCGGAAGCCGAATACATTGCGGCCTCTTATGCCACCCGCGAGGCTACCTGGGTCAGAAATTTCTTTCATGAAATCGGTCGCTCTTTTGCCGCCAAACCTCTCCAAATTTTTGTCGACAATCAAGCAGCTATCAAGATGACCGCCAATCCTGTTTACCAGTCGAAGACCAAGCATATCGACCTTGCAGTTCATCACATACGCGACCAATTCAAGTCCGGGAACGTCTCTTTTACATACACCCCGGGTTCGGACAACATTGCAGACATTTTTACGAAGCCCTTACCTCCGGTTCTTCACTCCAAGTGTGTGAGGGCTCTCGGTCTTTGTTAATTTTCATATTCTATACATTTCTCGCTGAGGGGGAGTGTTGAGGAACGTTTTCTGTCTTTTAATTACTTTAGTCTATTTTATTATGTCAGCTCGAAATCATGTAAACAGTCTCACTCGGCATATTCCGTGTGAGGCTGGTACGAGTATATTATGCTCGTCTCATCCTGTATGCCACCTCAGTTCTTCTACCATGAACTGAGGTGAGCACATTCTTGCTTCTTCTATTTTCATTCACTCTTTATTAACATAAACTAGTGTCTTTATTTTAGGTATTTACACTGCAAATACACAGTTCTTCTACCACGAACTGAGTGTCTTTATTTTAGATCTCATTACTTCGAAGGTTTATGTACGCGCCGGTTTCATGGTCATAGATGTTGATAGTGTAGTTGTAAAGACCAGTAAGAGCCAGGGCTCTGTTCGGTGGAAGTCGATATGGACTTAGCAATTTGCTGCCAGTGCCAAGGTGGCGCCGGTGACGCTGCGGAGTTTCAATTGTCAACACGGACATACAGCGACGCGTCGTGGAACGTGTCCCGTTACCCACTCTCTCTCTCCTTCCCCTTCATTGTCCTCCATCCATTTTCCTCAATGTCCATCCACCCATAGGATGGCCCTCAAAATCTGCTCTTCTGGTGTCTATGGTATGTTTTCTTATTTTATTCATATTTTGCTCGCTTTTTCTAATGATTTACTGGTGTGCCACCCAAGTGTGACTATATGCGGGCTCCGAGCCCGGGTGGGAGCATACTACGTCACACTCAGGCTCAGTGGTGAGCCGCGTGCGCGTGGAAGGAGCCTCAACTTGAAGACAGTGTCGACGCAACAAAACCTCAAGACTTCTTGCAAGTCCCACCAGGACTTGTGTCGGACAAGGCCTTACTTGTGCCACCCAAAAGGTAAGCCTAATTTCTGCCATTTCACGGAAACCATTTCTTCCAGATTGTCAACAACAGATGCGGGCAAGAAGGTCGTGATCAAGCAGAACTTGAATCCACGCGCGAGTATCGTCTGAGTCGTTGTTTACAGAGAAGTAGATCCTTTCTGACCTGATTTTGCTTAACTCACCCTACTTCATCACTCTTATAGAATTTCTCATGGACCCGCACAACTTCATCAATATCCAAGGTCTGGCTGGGAGGTACTCTGCAAGGAGCAAGGAGCAACACGAAGAAGCTGTTCCGCATGCATGAACTCGAGTTCATTATGGCGCAACTTGTACGTCTTCTTTTTCTCCTTTCCCTCGACTGGTGACTAGTTGGCTTCGCAGTGCAATGCCGTGGGCACCTTGCACAATCAGGCCGTCGTCCATCTCGACCTCAAGTTCAACAACGTCTTCATGGATGAGCAAGGTTGGCTCATCATTGGGGGCTTCGGCGTTGCGCACGTTTTCAAAAGATACGTGGTATGCATTGACGAGGTACTAACTTACAATACAATGACTATTGTCACAGGACTAAGGGCAAGTGTGGCACAACCGGCTACATGGCACCAGAGATGCTCCGCGGCGACCATTACTCGTACAAGGCCGACAGTTTCTCCATTGGCATCATGTTCTATGAGCTTGTCTTTGGCTGGGTGTGTTCAGACTTGACACTCTTACTGACACCGCCTTCGCGTTTCTAGCTGCCTTTCCGTGGGAGGGTGGGATCGCAAGGATCTTGAAGCCAACGCACGGTACAGGAACGCGTTCGTCCCTCGATGGTTCCGCAAGCATCGACTCGTAGTTCATTAAGCTCATTTGTTATCAATTGTATGTAGTTAGTATTAATATAATATAATATGCTTTTCATTCTATCATCCTGTGTGAAAGTAAGAAGGACCGTAAGGATTACACAGGCTTTATATCACCTTCTAGTATATATAATCCTCATAATCCATTATAATCTCTCACAATCACATATAAGCACCATAAGTCTAGTAGCAATTATAAGCAAATACGGAGATGATAATGTCTGCAATCGATCATAAGCCTTCATAATGTAAGATAAGGGATAAAATTATTATGAAGATTATATTGCATTTCAAAGATTACAAGGCCAGTAATCGGTTGTAATGTCCAAAAGATATTATTGGCATTGTAAGCTCATATAAGGTAGACTGCGGTTTATAGTGAATTACTTGGGAATATAAACGGTATATGACGATTATGACGATTTTGGGGTCTTATATGCGATTACGCAGTCTATAATCCGTTTCCCTTTCTCCCGATGCATAACCAATCAATCACTGCGGCATATGTTGGCAAGTGTCTGGAACTTTGAAAAGGACTTCAAGTATATGTGCATGACTGAGAACTCTTTAACAAATTTAGAATTATTGGGATCAAAACCCGTGCAACTACCTTGAGCCCACAACCATATTGCTGTGAAAGAGTTGTCTTGAATCACCGCAACTCTGTTCCACAGCCCACAGTGTCACTGGCACAACTCAAGAGTGCATCGTAATGAAACCAACCAATGTGTTTCACAGGGAGATTTAAGGTAACATAGTACATATCTACATAGAACTCCATCTTATGGAAGCGAATGATCTGTGCATGAACAACGGAGTTGTAGGTCGAAGGAGCACTCTATACCAGCGCTTTGACAAAACAATTTCATCGATGCCTCGAATTCTAGCAAATGGTCGAGCAAGCTGTGTTCCTCTCGCTGGTGAGATTCGTCTCTCTTCCGGGGTTTCAAGAGTTTTCCCGAGAGAGATAACGAAAGTGATTTCAGTTCCAAAAAGTATCTGGAGGAAATGATCTCCAAGATGCACTTCATCCAATCAGCAACATGCGCGACCCGCATCCATTCCGTAGGTATGACTTGTAAGTTAAGGCTCCAAATTGTCGCGGGTATGAGGGGTAGTGATTTGGAAAATAAGGTTAGATCGGTATCGAGAGTGAAGACTTTGAGGCGTGAGCAGTATGGACCAATCCATTTTAACAATTCGTTTGCTGATTTCTCGTCGATAATGTGCAGTGAGCGGAGCTGACCGAATGCGACGGCGCACTGAGTAGCAGATAACCTTTCAGTTCCCCATACGGCGAAACATCTTTCACTGAAGTCACCGTTGTAGTGTAAGGTTTCCAGGCGAGGGCTGGACAGACTGGACAGAATAAAAAGCGTTTCCAGATTAATCTCGAGAGATGATTGACGCTTCAGCGTCAAATTCTTCAGGAATCCAAAGCCTGCTTCCTGCAACGCCCGTGCACGGGAGGTATTAGAGAACCTTACCCCTTCGCAGTCCAAAGTTTGTAAAAACTCTAGTTTTCCGGAGTTCTCTATCAGAGGATCGAGAATAAATTGTTCTCTGTAAGTCGATGCGTGTAGGGTAACCCACTCTAGATGTGTGTTTCGTCGAAACAGTTCCCCTATCGTGTGATTAGACCATTTGGTGAAAAACGAGGCGTAGCTTTGTATGAAGACACATTTGAGGTTCTTGAAACCAACTAGAATGCGATGCAGGTTTTCGAACCACTGACGGAACTCTTCCCGGTATTCCTCACGAAAATAGAAGTCATCGTAGTCGGACTGGTCTATACGAGCGAACAATTGTAGAGCGACAACTGTTGTCCACGGACCAAAAATTGATTTTCGTACTAGTGAAATGAGGTTTGAAAGTTCACTTGTCGGTCTATTGAAAAATAGTATCCGGCCAAGTGCTTTTTGTGAAGAAAACGTCCAGGATCGATGGACGAGACTCATGTTGCTTAGGATGCCGTCCTCTTCAATACACATCGATGAACGCGCCAATTCGGCAGTTAGGAGTTTCTCGAATCTAGACCTGATGGCAGCCATACGCTCGGCGTGGATAATGTCCAGCACCTCGTCCAAAACGAGTTGGGGAAAGCCTGCTTGCACCATCCGTCCATCACGACTCATGGACCTGTTGTGCACAACAGCCATGCGATCTTTCATCCGATTCTCCTCCACGATGTCAATCACGTCTGTCGAGTTGCGCAGTGTCACTTCTCTGGAATCAAAGTCCGGATGAGTGACCACGGAATAGATGAGGTCCATGATATGGCACGGAACGTCGTGGGACAGCTGAAGGCTTGCAATCATGGCATCGGCCTGCGACGGGAACGAAACATAGCTAGAATTTGCTTTGTTATAAGCCTGAGAGTCTATGAACGGCTGTTGGCTGTCAGAGGACATCTTTAGAGAAGAATTGCCGTCGAGTTGTAAGACGAGAGGAACACGCGTGAACCAGGAGTTGCCAGTGTTTTGCACTGTTTGGGTCATGGATAACTGCAACTTGAATTCCGTCAAGTAAGCTCAGTGCTTTCAAGCTTGATGAGCCAGACATAGGTACGTAGTGGAGGAACAATCGTTGTGAGTTCTTTATTTTAAGTAAAAGATATTTTCTCGATTTCAATTCTTCGTCATACTGCAAGCTACAACTGTTACCATGAAACCGCCAAATCATATCGATTCGAGCACATGCGAGTGGAAAGCATTCCTGACCGCGACGAGTGCACAGGATGTTCAAAGGCATAATCGGCACGAGTATAATTGGCAACAAGACATATACTTGAAGTTTAAAGCCAAACCCACGATTAGAAAAGGTCGGGACCGAGGGGAAATGACATAAAGTTATGAATTATACTCGTGCAGATCGTGCCTTATGATCTTCCACCAGAATACAATTGCGAGGTGAGCGCAGGCTCATCTCCTTCTCCTTTCCCCGTCCCGCGAACAACTGCATGGCATCTATGCCATCCAGCGCCATCCTCTTCACAGTTTACGCCTCCTTCCAGCCGTATGACCACGGTGTCATTCAGCTCTATCTCCAGCGCTTTCATTAGGACGCCTTCGAATGTCTACATCTCAGGAGAGATTCGCACTGGGTCTTGGGATCTGGAGGATGTATTTGGTATTTAATGGCACACTGATGGAGTGCGAAAGCAAAACTCACTAGAACTGGGTACAACGTGGTTCCCTTACTCCCAATGGGAGTAAAGGGCACTGTATCCCCTAAATTGCCGTGGGATACCTGCATATTTGCACCTCCCCTAAACTGCCGCCGTGGGATAACTGCTTATTTTCACCGCATTTTCATTACTAGTGTCGGGTTTGCTTTCCAATATAACTCAAGCAATTCTCTCTTAACTTGCTTTGTGTTATTTACTGTCATCCTTTGTGAAATGGACTATTAAGCGGTGAACCAAATGCAGGGACTGGGGGAGTAAGGGATCTGCCGGCGAAGCTCGGCCTGTTATCTAGTAGCAAGTTGCTTCCTATCTTCCAATTCCACTCTTATCCAAGAGCCGCCGTCCTGACCCTATCCGCCACCATCCACACCATCTTCTCCTCTTCTGCTCCTACCCGAAGACCCCCAACGTCGCTAAGGTAAAGTCAACGCTATACCCTCTTTTGCCTTCTCGGCCCGCGTCTCTTTCCCAAGATGGGACGATAGGCTGACAACGCTGAGTAGTGCAGTGCTCATGTAACCGGACGGACTCTAAGCAGTAGGATCAAGGTGGTTCGCAGCAGGGTATTGCGCCGCTATAGAAGCGGCCTGACGAAAAGGCCGCCTACAAGTGCCGCCGCTGCCGCATGCAGCCGCCTACAAGTATCGCCGCTGCCGCATGCAAGACTGCAGACACGGAACCAATGATAAATAAGATAAAATACTGTAGAAATTAATGAAGTCATTGCATGTGCCACAGCTGTCAAAACTGCCGCATGCAGTGCCGCCTACCTGTCAAAACTACCGCATGCAGTGCCGCCTACCTGTCAAAACTACCGCATGCAGTGCCGCCTACCTGTCAAAACTGCCGCATACACTGCCGCATACAGGCTTGAAGACTGCAGTCAAGCCGCATGCAGAGTTGCAACGGGGTCCCGAACCTTCCCAAAGCGTACTAGACTCAGGTACAAACACAGCCATGCATTCAGTTTCCCACAGCCACTCATCAAATTGTAGATCTTGCATACGACAATATGATTACTTGCATAGCAGAAGTGGTTTAGATATAAAACAATCACAGTACTGTCTATTGTAATGTACTAATAAGATATAAAATAAATGATAATTAACTACGAGAAATAGAGACCAAAATGGCACATGTCTTCGTAAAACTTGTCAATGCCCGTTACCCGGTTTTCGGTAATCCTTCAAGTTGTCCGCTTGTCCCCTCAGGCTGTTCTCGGACACCAAGTCACACAGTATATTTGTCCTGATTTTAACTTAACAACACTTAATATCATACTTTCAACTAACTTAATACACCCAATATTGACTTAAGCAAATTGTATGAGAATATATTTACTAAAGAGTGACCCTGACCATAATCTCGTGACATTTATTTGGTCTTCGATAGATCTGAGATATTATCGGGGCTCTTGCCCCCGGTCACTTACGAGACCGTAGGCGGCACTTTGTACAATGACCGCCTACGCCTACTAGTACTGCATGCGGTCCTGTATAGAAAGTGCCGCCTACTGCATGCGGCAGCGGCGGCACTTGTAGGCGGCCTTTTCGTACAGCCGCTATAGAAGTTCGCATTCCCATAACTTTGTGTTTCTTCGAGGGGGTGATCGGCGACAATGAAGTGTGCATATCGCTTGTCATCTGGCTCGGAGAATGGTGCTCGGGCTGAACGAGACAGAGAAAGTTGATTGGAGGGGCGTGATCATCCTTCTTGATACATGATGGCGCAATTGCGGTGTAGTGCGACGAGACGACTATAGGTGGTTTGGGAGCATCGCATAGAATGCAGTTGCGTACGCCATGGTGCATTAACACAGCTTCAGGCAGAGTACGTACGTTCCCTTGGTTTTGTGTTTCTTTGAGACGGCGACGTGAAGCAGAGATAGCGTCTCGTTATTTGGGTGGGTCGAGGGGTAGTGTTTTGCCAGGAAGAAATATATTCGAAAGACTTGATTGAGGTACCAGTAACTGAGCACCTGAGTCTAAACCAAACAAATTCGTTTTCCGCCCTCCAGAAGGTGTCCTTGCACTTCCCCTCCCAGCGCCCCTTCATAGTTGCGACCAAAGCTCAAAAAAAGACTCAGACAATCTTTGGAAGTAGCTGAGGCGGAAGATGATTACAGAAAGGTTGACTCGGCGATGAAGATGGGGAAAACGATGAAATCACCGAGATCAATGACATCGTTGAAGACGAAGACGCGGATGACTGAACCGAACTTCAAGCTTCCAGACGCTCCCCAAACCGACCATGACTCTCGCGTAGTGCACCTGATTTCTTGCATTAACCCGTCGATGGCGCCGTCTTCCTATCTCAACCTGCACCTCAACCATCCATCTCATTCGCAGTTGATCGCCCCTTTCGCACCACCCCCAGCTATAACTCGAACTCCCTCTCTACGCAATCGTCCCCTCCTTCAACAATAGATTGCACGAGGGAACACGCTCAGGGTCTGCCGACAATGTCGTTCCCTGTGAGGACAGATTGCAGCACGCTTTTGCAGATACCAAGAAGAACGTTTACGCTAGCGGTTGATTGTACAGAGTCTGATGCTCGGCTATGCACAGTTTCCGTATCGTGTTTGAGGCCTGGGCCTCAAGACCTCAGCTGTAACACCCTCGAGTCTTCGTTCAAGACTCGGTTTTCCTGGGATGTCATTCGGTCGAGCCTCGAACCTGCACAGTTTTCAAAACATCCAAACTGGAGTTGCTGACCGCGAGCGCCAGCCACACTTTTTGTGTTGACAGACAGGCAAAGAAAGCATAGCCTAGCGGATTAATGTACATTTTAGCCAATGCAAGTCAATATAGCGCAACTGGATCAGCGTACCGAGGTTCTTCGCTTCAAGTAGAATCAGCGGGTTAGCCAGAATTGTCCAAGGAAATCAGCACTGTCCTCACCTGCCTCCCCGGAGCCGCTCGCCAAGTGATTCCCTCCGTCGCCTAAGTGGAAATCGTCGAGACCGTAGTTTTAGGTGACGACTGAAATGAACTTTCTCGACCTTCAAATTTCAAGATGGCGTGTTTAGAATACTTGAGTGGAGGCAGCAATACGGCAATACGGGTTTAAACAATCGTTGAGCAGTACTGAAGGCATTGTAGAAGAGCAGGCTGTCGTCTAGTGCGGCGGGTATGCGAATGAAGGTGAAAGAGAGGGCAGGCAAGGTTGCGTTTGTTGGAAAAGCTGATTTGGTTGAAAGTTGTGGCTTGAACACGTTTTCCCACGCCGAACAACTTCCGAAACTCGAAGCAAACTCGAAACATTCCTTCCTCTCTTTGTTCCTAGTTGGTGGCCCTAAACAGTTGCGGCGGCTTGAATTTTTTTCACGGCCCACGGGTCCTAGAAACCAGTGCGTATCGTGTCATAAAGCCACTACAGGAATTATCCGGCGACACAGCAAACATCATCAAATTCTATACATGAACCTTTAAACTATAGCTCGAGGGTACAATCTATGCTAGCGCTGTTACAAAGACACAGCAATGATTCCTCGAATTCTTGAATTTGATTGCGTATATTCTGTGCCTCCTGCTCGCGTGTTACGTCGTATACGTAATCCCAGTAGTAAAAGCGTCGTTCAGCAAGTAATGAAAATGCCTTCAGCTCAGGGAATCGACTGGAGGAAAATAGCTCCAGGATACACTTCATCCAACCAGTAAGTGCCTCAGTCTCCATCCATCTTACATTCGTGACCCGTAAGTTAAGGCTCCTGATAGTCATGGGTATGAGGGATAAAGCGTTCACGGTGAAGAGCATATCTGTATTGAGCGTGATGTTCTCGAGGTTAGAGGAGTATGGGACAATCCATTTCAACCATTGGAATGTTTGATCATTATCGCAGTCAATGCGCAGGGAGCGGAGCTGATTGAAGGAAGCAGCACATTGAGTAGGAGGGAACACTCGTGCCGTGATCTGTTCGAAATCAGGGTCGGGGAGGTAGTATCTACAGAAGATATGCAACGACTCGAGGTAAGGTTTCGAGAGGGTAGATAGTATACGCAGCGTTTCCAAGTCGTTTTCGAGAGAAGAGAAAGCACGTATGATCGTTAGGCTACGCAAGCGCAAGAGACCCGTTCTTTGCAACGGTTTTCCTCTGCTTGCGTCAGAGAACCTCGCCCCTCTTATATCCAAAGTTATGAGATGCTGTAAATTTTTGGAGTCTTCCGCAACAGTGTCGAGAATAAATGGTTCGTCTTCGTCTTCCACGTAAAGCTTGACGTCCTCAAGATATGTGTTTCGTCGAAGCAACTCCCTTATCGTGAGATTAGCCCGCTTGGTAAAGAATAAGGCAAAGCTTTGGATCCAGATGCTTCTGAGATTTGTGAACCCCACAAGAATGCGGTGCAAGGTTTCGAACCACTGTAGGTACTCCTCCCGGAGATTATAAGAGAAGTGATATTCATCATATTCTGCCTCGTCATCCATGCCGCAGTACAGATGAAGAGCGGCGACAGTCGTCCAAGGACCAAAGTTTGATGTCCGTACTGGGAAGTACATTTCTTTTGCAGGTTTATTGACAAACAGAATCCGACCAAGTGCTTTCTGAGAAGGAATGGTCCAAGATCGATGAACAAGGCTCATTTCCTTTAGGACCCGGTCCTCGTATATATCCCCTGATTTATACACCAACTCCTTATCGAGGCCCCTTTCAAAGCTAGACCATATCGCGGCCAAACGCTCAGCATGGAGGATGTCCAAAACTTCGTGCAAAACGAACTCGGGAAAGCCAGCCTGCTCGATTCGACCATCTTCACCGAGAGACCTTTGGTGCACGACCGCCAACCTATCCTTTAACCGACTCTCCTCCACAACTTCAACCACGTTTATCGACTCGCGCAGTTTCACTTGTTTGGCGTCAAAGTCCGGACGAGTGATTACGGAGAGGACGAGGTCCATGATGTGGCACGGGACGTTATGGGACAACTGAAGGTTTGCGATCATGGCATCGGACTGTGATGGATATGACACATAAGTGGACTTTGCCTCGTTGGAACTTCGAGAGTCATTTAACGGTTGTTGTGTGTCCAGAGACATATCTGCAGGAAAGTTGATGTTGTAGACGGTAGTAGGAATCGGTGCACCTTAATGAGTCGTATGTTATGATTTGTTTGTCACGGTGTCATTCCGCGACTTCAACTCCGAGTCCGTGCTTCTGGACTTCATTTACTTAACTAATGAACCAGACAGAGTAAGATAACTGATATACAATCTACATGGAGTACTTTCTACATGCATCAAAGAACAATTCTCAATTCTCTGACCGTTGACGTGACATATGAGTAGCTCGTGCAACATAGTACCGTCATGCTTATCATTATATTCTAACCCTTGAGGGATACCCTACATAGCCTGCATACACCAGACATCAAGTGTTTGTGCATCCCGCCTTTCCACCAGCACAACGTTTCATGGCTTGCGCAGGTCCCTCTCCCATCGCCATCACGCAAACAGACACGCGTCCTCTATTATAATAGCTGAGCTATATAAACCAGCTCCATCATCTGCACATTCCATTATATCGATTGACTTCTTGCAGTCGAGCGTCCTTTGGACATCCTCTATTCCCAGCTCATCTTCCACTGATTTGTTTGTCGCGAGTAGTGAAGTTGCACACTGAGTTTGGAAAATGTCTTTAGTTAGTTATTTCAAGACATACTAATAGAGGGCAACAGCAGTGCTTACCAGGATCCCGAAATCACTCTGTACCTCTCAAAATAGATCGTGTCGCAATCATGAATTATGGAGATGAGAGAGGAGTACTGTACATAATTGGATATACATACATGTGTGTAACATATCAGTGCGCAACTCTAGTCCATCGTCTTCAGCAGTTACAAACAGCAGAATTATGTTTTCTCCACTCCGCCAGGATGATAACCCATGCTTTCTCTATCATCAGCCCATAGCCGCGCCCACTCTAGAGCAAGACGATATACGTAGACTAGAGTTGCAAAAGGGTTGGATTAGACACGATTAAAATTTGTCAGAACGCTATTTGCAGACTTACCTTCCATATCAACTGGGCGACCCATGGTCTTCTTCCACGTCCTCCCCGCACGTGCAATGCGGCGCAGTAAGATCTGGTTGTCTTTCAGCGTCTGGTCGTCACTCGAGGCTGAAAGTTTGTTAGCAGCTTCAAGCATCGACGGTGTCGGTCCGGAGAAGAACGCAAAGATATTATAGATCTCATCGTAGTTCTGCGAGAGCGGGATATAATGCAGCCTAGACGCTTGTCAACTGAAATGTATCAAATCCAATCATCCGAGCCGACGCTCACCAAGGTTGTAACCAGTCCGAACAGAATTCCTCATAGACAGTCGCCTTCAAGGGCACGCTATCAGACGCTAGGAACGCGAAGAAGCGCCCAGAGTAGCCCATCCCATCAACATCAACAAGGTATTTGTATTGCCAGTGATGCCCAAGCGGCACTGATTTGGCGAAGCGGTGGTCTTTGCGTAGGGCGGCGCGCCCGCCTGGGTAGTTGTCACGCCCAAGATGCTTTACGAACGCGACGTCCATGATCTCTTCATTCAGCTTCTCGATCGGCACCTGCGCCATCGCGTACGCCTCGGACGACGCTCTGTTCCGTGGCAGTGGGAACACAATCGTCCGGTTTTCTGTGCTCTTCGAGCTCGCCATGCGTACAAATCTAAGACATTTCCGCTGATAAGAAATCATTGACATGACAGATGAGTGAGAACAAAATACCTGTGGCGTTGATATTGGGCGGTAAACCCGGCGGGTGAGTTACCGCCACCCGTTGTTGCTCCACGCCAGAACACAACGTCCGATTTGTTCTCCCATGCCACCTCCATGGCATCCGTTTCCTTTCCCCTCAGATTGAGCGTATCCCATCCATAAGAATACGAGGGAGTAGCCTGATGATAGTAATGACTGGGAATACGGATGTCTGCGTATCCTTGCGCTTTCGCCGGGGAGAAGACCGGGTAGAGAACGGAGATCGTGCGCCAGTCGGAGAAGAAGTGGCCCTGCTGGTAGTGCGTCGAGGGGTGCTCGCAGAAGTCGAACTTGTCATCGACGCGCTCAGCGAATGTCACGTCGTCGGTGGAGGAAGAGGAAGGGCTTTGACCGACGAAGCTTTGGGCCAGCGACTGAAAGTGGTTTGTCACTCGAAGCGCCTGATTGTGGTTCTTGATCGACGCAAAATGCTTCCGGGCTTTTGAGTTTGGAGGACAAGTGCGCCGCCACTGTTCCCAGACGTTTCCTTGACCCCGCCAATCTGCTGTGAAGTTTTTGCCCAGAACCGCTTCAATTCCGCCTGAGCAGAATCATCGTTAGTGAACCGAATAGCACGCAAAAGATAGCCGCCCACCAGACGTGTCCTGCGCAGAAAGCTCTGGGTACTCCTTGTGCTCCCATGGTACAAGGATGCGTCCTTCGGCTTTTCCGTTGATTGGAAAGTCCATGTCTGGGAGCTGCACACAGTTCGGATAAATCATTAAAAATGCGTAAATTGAAAATCTCACCTTATCCCCAACCTTTTCAATCATCCGTCTGAAACCGTGTGCACGTGCACTGACCTCTCTGTCCTGACCGATGTTGTTCGCAAGCCTTAGAGTTGTGACGGTGCCATTCCTGACCCGTACAAGATTAATGGACGGGAGATGTCCGACCTGGGCTAGTGGTAAGATAGATTGAAACAAAAGCTATGGCAAGCTTACCTGATCTACCCGTCTTCGCATTTCATCGCCCGAGAAGGCCCAAAATGGAGTGAGATCCTCGTTGATCGCATCAAATTCGTCGATGAGCTTGAAATTCTTTGCACGAGCAAAGCTGTACCACTCGTCAAAGCCCTTTGGTGGGTCACGGCTGTATCGCCTCTTGTATTCCTCGACGGCCTCTTCGAGTGTCTTGCTCTGCCTAGCTAACATGCTCCGAAATTTGTCCTCCGCATCGGCCATGAGAGACGGGATAGGATGGTCTGACACCTGCTGGCCAGGCACGATAGAGGTTCGAAGAATGCCTGACCCCGCATGAGGAACTGGGTACGGTGACTTCCTCTGGGCCGCGTAGATACCGACTTGGAAGAATACGACAAGAACAGAGATGTGGAAGAGCAGGCCTTGCCATCGAGAATGCGGGGTTGCAGACTGCATCGACGACTTTTCGGACATAATGGTCGATGTTCAAGAAACGAGGGCGCCAAGGGGTAGATGGAACTGGGTCCGTGTAGGTTGCGATTAGCTTCATGGTTGATGATGAGCGCCGCCCATAAGGCAATCAGTTTCGCCTGCTGATTCCGCTTCTGCCAGGTCAGAGTGTTATAGATGACGACTGTTCGGATCGTTCTCGCTCTCTAATGCCGCTAGACCCGAGAAAGCGAAAAGTGGGCGTCAGCGCCTGACCACAAGTATACCATATAGTTCCGGACCTGGATTGTGGCAGTGACCCCACGAGGCCGTATTTCGGAAATTTTACAAAATATAAAACAGAATGTACTCACCCAGTGCAAAATGATAAGTGTAATCTGCCATTAACAAGGTTCTAGAAACGAAACGTAACTTGAAAGAGGCTGGAGAGCGATCACCGCGCAGTACCGCTCGCGGAGGGACTTGACATACTGAGAAAGCATCCGAACGCCTCGATGACTCAAGTGATCGAAATAGACACGATAATTCCTGAGCTCTACACTTCAGCTGGACTTGCCGATGATGGTGGTCATAGCTCAAGGTTGAGAGAAGAAATTTGAGATCTTGAAGTGAACTCGACGTCTAAGAAAACTACAACCTGCCCTAAACTATTACTAGTAATCAGTGTTTTCGTGACTGGCGCCGAACTTGAAGCTGAGCACGAAGAGAAAATTAGATCTAATTACGACAAAGTTCTGAAAGCGGGGATTGTACATAGACAATACTGATAATGGTGCTTATGGAATCTCTTCCTCGGAATATAGCTTAGTAGAAGGATTGTTTCACTGCACTGCACACGGGGAGTTGGGACATCAAATGGAAAGTGACAAGCTCATTTAGTAATTCCCGTCAAAAGTGGGAGATACTGAGTTTTCTGAGCCCATATCTTCCACGTCAAGAGAATGTTGACTCTGGCTAGAATACCTTCTTTGCTTTCCTTTCTCCGCACGATTTCCGTTGATAGAAGCATTCATTCTGCGGTTTCACTTCCCCGACCGAAATTTCGAGAATGGGGCAAATATGTTCCGGGACAAGATGGAAGCCATTGCCAAAAGCGAGGGGTTTCTACTCTGTCTTGAATTCAAGTACATTAGATGACAACTAGATCATTGTACGTAAAATATTATATACATGTCGAATATCTACATAGCAAATATGCAATTGTGTTCATCTCTGAACATGTGCGATACTATGTGTATCAACTATTGCTGGTTACACATAGCTATACATAGTTGATAGGCTAAAGGATTATTTGCTCGTCTACTCCCTCCTTGAGATCGATTATTCAACTTGATAAATTCCAGATTTCACAGTATATTTCTTACTAGGTCGAAGATTGGAAATCGGCCGTGAGTTCACGCAATACAATGATCAATGCCAGCCGGTACGACATAGCACACGGTGTTTGACATAGCCACAGACTTCGGATGGACGTACTTAAACGGCGCTGGAGGTAGGCTAACGTCTAACAATACCGACTGTGATTGTTCTTGAAGCAGGTTGGGATTATCGGGGATCAAGCGACAAAGCTGACTACGCGGGCGCACATAGCAACAGGCGTTGTTACATCCTTTACTGGCGGGAGAACAACTCAGACTTCAAGTTGGCTACGTCCGGCCGGTTGCATCACGATTTTGATGATTTTGATTTTGATTCTGGGTTCCGGGACCCAGAGTCTCAGGCTATGGCACTGCAGACAGATGAAGTGATAGGTCCGGTGGTTTAGATCAAAGCATCTGGCCTTGGGCCTCGCTTGGCCCCGTTATTTAGAGGTAACGGGAACGAATCAGGGAGGATCGATCTGGCGGGAGGTCATCCGGCCGGACCGACCCGAAGGCAAAGATCTAGCTGTCTGAACTCTTTCGGAAGCTTTTCCTGGACTCGCGTTTGTGCTTGTGTTCATATACCTCGGCGCCCACGTCATACCCGCAGTAAGCCGTGCGGCACAGTACAGTGCGCATGATTTTCGTGGCCACTGTAATGAGATACATTGAAATAAATGGCCTGGCATGAACGTGCGGGGTAGCTCATGTGCCTGGGAGGAACGGATATTAATACGCGTACGTGGACGAGTTCCGGACCTTGGAGGTTGCGATGGCGTCAGGTCACCAGTCTGAAGCCAGCCATTTCGAAACGAATCTACATAGTTGTGAAGATGTTCGGAAAATGGGTGGGAGGTATCTTCGGCGCTCGGCGCTATGCTAGAGCTCGGATTGAAGGGAGACTAGACTTACACTTGGCTTGTGCTACGGAGCCCTCCCAGCTTCCGAGGATCGCTGCGTATTCACCGACAGCCATCAACGCAACAAATTCGTCGCGCATCGGCGGACAAATGAAGGAAGCATTGATGGATGGGCTGCGAGGATTTCGGATATGTGGGCCCGACGAACGTGTCGCCTAGACCCAAGAGCGATTAGACTCTGCGACGATCCTGTGAAGCGATGATGCAAACGAGCGAGTTTAGTTTAGCTCACAAAACGAGCAGGGAACAAAATTGGTGTGTTCAGGTCCATAGGCCATACAAAATACAATCCAAGGCGCAATTGATCCTCTTCCCTTCTTGAAGAACAGTGTTCGGGTTTATCTGTTGCCTTTAAGCCGAGCTACTATTCTTCATCCCCTGCACTCCTCGCGCACGCCGGGGAGAGAAAGGCGATTGCGCAGACTCGGTAAGGCCTTATCGCTGTACGTATGTATCCCGCAAACGCCGATTGCGAATAGACGTACCAGGAGAAACGCCCGAGGCAGATAGAGAGCCGTCTTCGGGTGATAAATTGCGGAAGGGATGCTCTTGTGGTCACTCCTTTGAGCAATGCGGAGGAAGAGAGGTTGGCGGGGAGCGAGGAGAGATAGGCGTCCAGTCCATTTCAAATTCGCTTTGTCGTCATGACGCATTGACAATCAGGGAACACGCATGAAAAGGAGTGCGTTTTCTATGAGAGGAACACGCACCAACATATGGACGACGAGGTTCGACATACGTTTGATTTGTTATCACCAGAAAAGAACATATGGCACTGCCGGGTTCTGAAGAGCAGTTTTGTCGGAATCCAATTTCCTCCGTGTGGCGTGAAATACATATCGATCTTGTTTTGCACTGAAAAAAAGGATGAAATGAAATGACAAAAACACAAAACAGAGGAGGACGAATGGACGATGACCTATTGTAGAAAGTTCAGAAAAGGATGGCAATGCGCCACTTCAAGTTTCACGATTTTTTTGTTAGACTCGGACCCTGATTAACCTTGAGAATGCTCACGTGCTGACTTCAGTCACTTCCAATGTATAGACACCCAATATAATGACAACAACACTTTACTTGTAAGTCGTCATTTTGAGATCTATTTAAAAAGCGAAACGATTAGAATTAGTATGCCGATGGAATGTATAATACTTACATCTCGGCACTCGGCAGTATTAGATTCCGGGCTTCCTCATAAAGACATCCAGGGTCCTAACAAGAAAATTTGCGAAAGGTGGCACACTGCCACCCTAGTTTCTGAACTTGCTGCAGGATTTTCAGCCTGAGACCAGTGCGCCTAACTGTTCGGCTGGCAGATGGGCGAGACCGCAACGGCGACTGAGACAGCAGCTAGGCGCCATCGACGTGTACTTAAACCTCTCCTTCTCCCATCACCACCTATTGCTTTGCATTTCGTTATCTTTATTCACATACTCCAGGAAGCCGCTGCGCAGCTCAGCTGGTCATTGTCGGACAGCCTTTAACTTTTCATCTCTCTCTCCGGATCTTGCACAACAAACGCAACCATGTCTTACTCGCCACTCGGCCTCAACACGTCGCCAAAGTCGACGTTGGCGCGCCCGCCGCCAACGGTGCCCATGAACGTCGAGGCGATGTTTTCGAAGATCATGGAGGTTGTCACAAAGTCGGTGAGAGTGAATTTTACTTCTTACTCTGTGTCCAACTTTGGCTGACGATCGTGACCCTTCTACTGGCATTATTGATGGAATAAAGCACCAAGAGATCTCCGAATTAAGACAAGAGTGCAATGAGCTGCGTATGGCGAACCAGAATCTCGAGCGTTTGGTGAAAGAGTTCAACTTGGTGCGTTTCTTGCTCTTCTGCTGGATTTTGTACTTACGCGCCCGACAGCAAAATGGCTACCACGGGTACAGCAACGGGTCGTATACGCCTGGCTTCTCCACACCGCCACACATGCCTTCGTCGCCAAAGATGCGGGCGCGCTCACCGTTCTTGACGCCGCCGGCGGTAACGTCGCTGACGATCCCGTCGTCGGTGTCCTTCACGCCCTCGCCTCTCGGCGACAACGCGCTCTGCGCCTTCCCGTTCTCTCAACGCGAAATTCCCGGCTTCTACGTCGTCATCCCCGCCGGCGGCGCAGGCACCCGTCTCTGGCCGCTCTCGCGTGAAGACCACCCCAAGTTCCTCCTCGACGTCAACCTCACCGGGCGCTCCCTCATCCAGGCCACCTGGGACCGCCTCCTCCCCCTCACCTCCCCCGCCCGCACCACCATCGTCACAGGCCCGACCCACGGGCAGGCCATCCGCGCGCAGCTCCCCGACCTCCAGCCCGCGAACCTCTTCACTGAACCGGGCCCGAAGGACTCGATGGCCGCCATCGGGCTCGCCGCTGCCATCCTCGCGCGACGCGATCCCGCCGCCATCATCGGTTCCTTCGCCGCAGACCATATGATCTCGGGCGACGATGCGTTCCTCAGCGCTGTCGCCGAGGCCGTCGAGGTCGCACGCGGTGACTACCTCGTCACCATCGGCATCGCGCCCTCGCACCCCGCCACGGGCTTCGGCTACGTGCGCCTCGGCGCGAAGCTCACGCTCGCGACCGCACCCAACGCGCGCCTTGTGTCGAGCTTCAAGGAGAAGCCCGACGCGCGCACCGCCGCGAACTATCTTGCAACGGGCTCGTACCGCTGGAACGCCGGCATGTTCGTCGTCCGTGCCGCTTTCCTCATGGACCTCCTCCGCGAGTACAAGCCAGAGCTCCACGCGGGCCTCGCGCGCATCGCAGAGCAGTGGGACGAAGGCGAGGACGAACGCAGGCGTGTGCTCGAGGAGGTGTGGCCTGGTCTCGAGAAGATCCCGATCGACAACGCTGTCGCGGAACCTGCAGCGGCGGAGGGCCGCGTTGCGGTCATTCCTGCGACGTTTGGCTGGGACGATGTCGGCGACTTCTCTAGCCTCGCTGAGATGTTGCCTGCAGAAGCGAACCAGCCGAAGGTTCTTGGCGACCACCAGCTCGGTAAGCACATTTATGCACTCTTGGAAAACCAATGTTACTCACACTCTTTTTCCTACTCTTATTTGCAGTCCTAACGGAGCAGGTTGCAGGGGGCATCGTGATCCCGCAATCAGGGCGGCTTGTCGCCTGCCTGGGCGTGGACGACCTCGTAATCGTTGACATGCCTGACGCGCTCATGATCACGACGCGCGCGCGCTCGCAGGAGGTGAAGCGCCTCGTGAAGAAGTGCCGTGACTCGGGCTGGAAGTCCGTCCTTTGAGCTCCGAGCTGTGGCTCTTTGCCTCGTTGTCGTATCAGATAGTCCACCTGGATCCGTTGAATGGTTTTGCTCTGTTACTATTTCTCCGTTTTTCGTCGTCTTGGCAAATAAATAACTTATTGCTCAAACCACCACACCTCAGTCTTCTCCCTCCTCCCCCAGTCTCCTCCCTCCTCCCCCACTCTTATCTCCTAAAATCCTATCTCTCCCTATCCTTATCCTACATCCGAGGACATCTGATCGTCGTATCATTTGAAGCTTTTCTTAATACCCCTCCCTCCCTATTCTTCGTATCTGGAATCTGAAATCACGGACTTACTTTCAAAAACACTTTTAGTATTCAGTTATTTGAAATACCCTTCTTGTACACTATTTCTTTTAGGGCTTGGAATTTTGATGTTGAGTTGCATCCATCTTCTTAGACTTGGTGTGGATTTGACCGATCTGAGTGATACTGCCGTCTGTAAGATGGTAGCTGAAATGAACTTGAGGACTGGGGCGAGCTGCTTCCTACTTCAAATTACTATCTTGACATCATATCACTAGAGTACAGGCCAGGTATTCAAGAAACGGGAAACATATTAGCATGATGAGGAAACGATCTGTTCGAGTGCAATAAACTCCTGACTTCAAGCCTTGTTGACCAACTTGACGCGTAAAGGCAAATTGTCCGCCGGTTCTGAGAAGGAAAAGAAGGAAATTTGGTAAGCACAACGATCCACAACGTCATAAGGAAAAGAGAATAGAAGAGAATGGGTCAAACGAGGAAAAGAGGAAAGAACGCACTCATGGTGACCGCTGCGGTCGGGTGCGCGACCTGACCCTCGTACGCGGGCTCGAAAGCGAAGTGCGCAATTACAAGCGCGAGAACGGCTTTCATCTCGACGATCGCCATCGTGCGCCCGATGCAGTGGTGAGGGCCGTTGATAAACGACTGGAACGTGTGCGCGCCCGCAGGGGGGTCTGTCCACCGTTCCGGGCGGAAGGCCTCAGCATCGGCGCCCCAGAAACCAGCGTGGGTGTTGATGACGCGAATAGGGATATAGAGGAGCGTACCCTTCGGGACGAAGACACCCTCGATGTGGTCGCTCTTCCCCGCTTTGCGAATTGTCATCGGCACGGGCGGGTACACGCGCAGGCTCTCCATTCTGTGTACGAGGATTTTGTTTGGTGGGGTCGATGGATGGGTGCGTTATATAAGTGAGCTACGGGAAGCGGAAGGAGGGCATGCTTACACGACGTGGTCGAGATACTCCATGCCTTTTAAGCTGCGGAAGTCAGGGTTCGGGTTCGCCTCGAGCACAGGTGTGACTTCTGCGCGCAGCTTCTGCTGGACATCAGGGTGTGTGGCAAGGAGCCAGAGTGTCTGGAACAAGCGTCAGCATTAAAGCACATCACTTCACTGAGACGAGCTGAATGTACACACCCACGCAAGACCAGAGGCAGTCGTTTCGTGGCCAGCACCGAGGAAAGTCAACTATAATATCCCAATTAAGAAGAATGCGTCGTAGAAGATGATAGTAAAGAAGAACGCACGACTTGCTCCATCATCATCGCATCGCTCATCCTATACCCGCCCTCCCCCGTGCCCTTCGCCTCACGCATGCGCGCCTGCACGACTAAGCTCATCACGTCCTTCTTGCCTTTCATCTCAGCGTCCCCCGCGATCGCGCGCGCCTCCCGCACCTTCTCCTGTAGCATCTCCGCCGACACGCATTTGATGCGGCGCATCGACGTCAGCACGGTCTCCAGCGGTGCGAACATCGAGGAGCGCGCGAGCCATGCGCGCCGCCGGTACAGCCAGTCCGAGCGCAGGAGGGGCACAATCCCCGGGACGGACATGATGGCGATGAAGCGCGCGAGATTCGCGCCACTCTGGAGGTTGATGAGGTCGTGGTACGCCTCGGCGAGCTCGTTTTGCGGGTTGTGCAGCGAATCGGTTTCGTACCCGAATGCGGTGAGGCATATGATGTCCAATGTGACTTTGCTCACTGCCGTGTTGAATAATTTTTAGTTTTATTTCGCTTTTGGATGGAAGAGAGAAACTTACTCCAATCATACATGAGGAACGTCTTTCCACCTTCTCCAGATCCTTCGAGCTCGGATTTCAAAATATCAACGAGGCTGAGTTCGTTGCAACAAAGTCAAATATGTAAATCTTCAATCAATCAAAAAAATCCCACCCGTAGATCGGCTTATAGTACATATCAGTTTCTGTAGAAAAAATTAAGCCAAAATGTGTGTAAGCACTGTGCACCGAATACATACGCGCTGTAAGACTCGGAATCGAGAACGCCGGATTTAAGGCGCGTCGCATCAGACGGTGCTCATCTCCCGTGACAGTCAACAAACCAAATCCAGCTGCCATCCCGAGGATGTTTCGCATGAAGTCCGGCTAGAAGTTATTTCTGGTTGGTGTTGTTGTCGATGGAAAGACAGGTATAGACCCACTCACTCGGGGATACTCCACCCAGTCCGAAACCAAGATCTTCTGCATGGCCGTCGGGCTCAAAAACATCATCCTCTCGATACCGAACGGGCCGACGGCGCGGACGACGGGCCCGTATTCCTTCGCCCATTGGCGTTGCAGGATGCCAGCCTCCGCGCGCATGATGTCCGGGAACTCGCCGAACAGAACGTATTTGAACGACTTTGGCGATGTAGAGGGCCCGGGGGCTTTCCGCATTGGCGAGAGGTAGAAGGGCTTGAGGACGAGTTGGTGCACGATCTTGAGGATGGTGAGTGCTGTGGGTGGTGTCTGATGAGTTATTGGTGGATGAAGTAGACAACGTGTGACGTACAGGAGAGAACAATGGTGACTGTCTTTGCATCTAGCTTGAAGCCATTCGACAGTTCCTCCAAAACCCTCGAAGCATGCACAGAAACGTCTCCTAACGCCTGGTGTGCGCTTTGCAACAGTTCTGCTGGAGAGGGTGCCATGTTCAATGTCCTGAGCGTCGATTGTAGTTTCGCGAGAGCAAAGAGCAAAGTCAAAAGCTAGATAGCAACCCGGAGTCGAGGATGGTGGACATAAAAGAGAGACGTATGGCGCTATGCTGCGCGGATGCACTTCGTGGAGAAGAAGATTGAATGAAGATGAAAATCATTCAGTGCTTGTCGCGTCGACCGTCGAATCAGAGTTGGCCAAAGCTGTCACGCCGCGCTGACGACGATTAAGAGACTTGATCTCGGTTGATCGTCCAATTCAAATTCATTGATCGGGTGCAGTAATAAGAAGAGCATGATTTTCAGCACGCCCGCTACGGACCTTCTCTGAGATTGCCGAGAGATTTCCCCACAATGTGACACTCAGGCTGTGCATATAGTCACACTCGGGTGGCACACTAGTAAATCATCAAAACGAAGAAGACAATATGAGTAGAACAAGGAAGCATACTATAAGAAACATTATCAAGAAGATTGATGGGAATCCTGAGGGTGGATGGATGTCGAAGATGATGGATGGAGGACGAGGAAGTGGAAGGAGAGAGAGAGGGAAAGGGACATATTCCGCGACTCGGACGCGTCGCTGTATGACTTACTTAAAGTGATTTAGGGCCCGCTCGGATCCAGCGGAAGATACCTTTTAAGGCAATTGGCGGGCGGAAGCCAAGCCTGAGGCCGCCTATTTTGAATTGTAAAATGATCCAGTCAAATTCAAGTTCCGCCCTTATTCAAGTTTAAGCCCCGCAGCATCATCATCGCCACCGGCTCCGACTCGCTAAGTCCGTAAAAGCCATCGACTTCAAGTCCCAACTGGCTCTTGACTGGTCTCCATAATTTCACCGTCGACTGCTATAACGAAGTAGTAGGGGGCGCTCACGGAAGGTTTCGAAGTCGTTATAACCCTTTATTCCTCGAAAGAACTGGTTCATCGCTGGTTGAAAAAGTGATTGCATTCAAGGTTCATCCTCACCCAACGCTTGGTATTGTTTTTATGCGCTGTGTTTATATGAAAATCAAATCATGGGTCAGCAGAAGTGCATTCAAGTGCGTACATCCAACGCTTTCCAATCAGACCCAGTCTATAATAGCTCTTGAGGTTATTTAAAAGGGCACGCTCACGACATCATGAATCTTGTACTCAACCCCAAGGCCATCAACAGCTTTGCCTCTTACTGTCTTGATTACAGAGGTAAGATGTCATTGTTCTGTTTCTTGACGCCGAACTTCGCCCTAAATACGCACTAAATGGTCAGCGTAGATTATGTCGACTTCTACCTCGGTACAGATAAGTCTTGCCTTGTCATGAGCTAATGCACCAGTACAATCAAATATGTGTACAAGAAATGGAGGGACATACAACGCCTCAATCTCCGACTTCCGCCCCTGCCTTCCCTTAATTGTCAATGATTCGGACGATGGCACTATCTGAATTTGGAACTCGGGCGCGTACCGACTGCAGACTTTGAAGGCACTTGGTTAATTGCCATACGACGTGCGAAGAAGGTGTAGTCGTGGTCAGTCTTTACCTTACCGAGATGGGCCTTCTTTTAGTGTGGACCGTACAAGTTGTCAGTTATGAGTCCGAGTCACATCGCCGATTGTCTTTATTTGAGTATTTGCTGTTGATTGAATTAATATTCATTGCGCTCAAAACTTGTTATTCCATTCACAGAAATTTCAGCAAGCACTAAACGTAAAATGAAAGGCGAGTGACAAATAAGAGATACCTGATCCGTAGATTTGCACATGTCGTAGTGCATTGTCCTTACGGTTCCTCGGATTCTTCAGTAAACCATCCTTCTTGTTCATCAGCATCTGCTTCCCATATTTCCGGCAATGCGTACGCTCCTCGTTGTTCCCACTCGAGAGTGAATTGAGCACCAAGATTGTTGCAAATCGAGTTTAATTCCTCTGCATATTGAGTGATGTCGTCCTTGTACTTCCGAGTCTCGTCATTGATGAAGCCTGTGAATTCATCTCCGCAATTTGGGACTTCCAAGGTAACCGATTTCAGATCTGCATACCTTCTAGAATTGAGTTTACTAGAAAGGTTTATCGCCCATCCGGTTACTAATGAGAAGTCGCGGGTAAATCTGGGCATAGCAAGACAGACTTCAAGCCTTCGAATCGTCGGGGAAGGGAGGATAGTACCTCTGGAGATGCGGTAGTATGGGTCTGTAGGTGAATTTCGGAAATACTTTCACACAATGGTGCAGCTTTTCCGATCCAAAGGTCAAGCGAGCGTACGGAAGCAACGCAGAGTTTACGAATGTGTGTCCATGCTGCCACAGATTGGTTGGGATCGAAGTTCGCTGCTACGGCATCGCGCTTCATTGCAAGATCAACAACAGATAATGTGTCTAGTTGCATGCTCGTCGAAGAGGAAAGAGTCGAAAGGAGTGTCGTAAAAGTCCGAATATCTTCTCCGCTTTCGCAGTTGTAGCTGAGCCTGCGAAGATACGGCAAGTCGATTTCTTGAGTAGGCAGATAAGGGCTCGTGAGCGAAAGTCGTCCTCTATGTACGTTCAGATTGCAGGCCTCTAATCTGTCCCAAGTTCTGTACCAGACCGTTAAGACTGATTGGTACACTGACTTCGCAGTTTCGTCATTCGTCCATAGGCGCCTGCAGATCAAGTTTCTCCAAGGAAGGGTTTTGTCGCGCTAACGTTGTATACACCGATTGAGTCCATTCGACTGCGTAGACTCCGCTGACCTTGATCTGAATGCGCTTGAGTGTTGTAAGCCTGAGGAGGAAGTTATGCCATGCTTCCATGCACCAGTCGTACGCGGAGCTATGTTCATTCGAGAATACACCGTGAATGAGTAGAATAAAATGGGAAGTCCAAGCCCCAAAGATTGACGTGTGTACTTGAGACGATAAAAGCCGAGCTTGCTTTATGATATTGTGAACACAAAGTATCCGGCCAAGTGCTTTCTGAGCGGGGAATGTCCAGGAGCGATGAACAAGACTCATCGTGAAAAAAACGGCACCTGCTTCGACGCCGTCTAGCCGTCTGCTATGCCACCCTAAATCTCCGGCGAGTGATGAGAGTTCGCTCTGTCTCTCAGTGTGTAGGACATCAAGAACCCCATCCAGGATTACTTCGGGTACATTTGTCCGGTTGATCTGTCCGTCGGCATCTAGTGACCTTCTGTGTGCGTCAACCAATCTGACCTGCAGTCGAGCTTGTTCTTCGATCTGTATGATGTCTACGGTGTCCTTCAAGGTAACGTGCTTTGCGTCGAAGTTCGGGTGCGTTGCTACGGATATCACAATATCCATGAAGTTGCGCGGCATTTGGTGACATAGAAATAGGCTCGCAAGAATTGCGTCTGACGGTGTTGAGAAAGGAACGTAGGTCGATGCAGCCTTGCCGAAGGCACGACAGTCTACGAATGGTTCAGGTTGCATTCTAGTATGTGACTAAGATGTGGGTGAAATTTGGTAGAGCACAGGTCGTAGTGGTGGCTTACTAGTGACGGGCGACTGTCAGCGCGGAAGTTAGTAGCTATCCCGTGCGAAAATGTTCCAATCATGGGACCCTACCTCCGAGTTTTATATATGTAGTTTCTTTCCGAACACTTAAATCATCTGCGGCCTCTATCTTGCGTTCATCTTGTAGACACCTCAAGTTTATCAAGGTTGGATCTTTTTCGTGTGGTTGTGATATCTACTATGTAGTTAGCAAACAACTTGAACTTGAAGCACGTCACGGTATTCAATACGGTCGCGTCGCGGCGCGAGTCGCGCGACACCTTCAAGCTCCTTCTTTCATCCCTTTTGCCTCACCACACGAACACTTGGTATCAACTACTCATCAGACTCTCCAATGCGATCATATGAAGACCAGCCGTTTATCGACTCCCGAGCTTATAACAGGGCCAACAAAAGCTACGTCACGTTTCCCTCGCAGGCCGATGCCATGCTTGCAAGCCTCCAGCTATTCCACAACGTCCCATGCCGCATTATGGACCTCTTCTTCTTCGTGGTGACTCATCCAGATTTCGACTCCAAGCAATTAACGTTGCGTAACTCGATAGATGTTATAGACGTTGTGGAAGAGAGTCGGCTGAAGGATAGGATCGCCATCGTTCATGAGAGGTCTTCAAGTAGGGATGTGCGCGCCCAGCAGACAGGATTTCCTCACTTTGTTCTGTACGAGGTTCTGGAGATACTCCATGCTAAGCGGCTGGAAAGCGTCAAGGCTTATTTCGAAAAGACTCTGAATAACAAGGAGATGTTCTATATCGAGATGCACGCCGAAGAGGACTATACTCTGAAGAAGATGAGCCTTGTCCACCGAACTTGGACGCTACCTACTCAGAAGGCACTTGGCCGGATTCTCTATATTGGCAAGCCACAGAATTATTCCGACCATGATCTCATTCATCCCGTACGAAAGTCGATTTTTGGCCCCTGGACATCCATAGTTGCCATTCAACTCTACCACCCAATAGATCGAGTAGAATATGTTGCAGATGAAGAATATGGATATAACACCATCTCATATGTCAAGGATACATACCGCCAGTGGCTCGAGACCCTACATCGCATCCTTGTCGGTTTCACGAATCTCAAGAGCCTTTTTATTCAAAGTTATGCCTCATACTTCACCGAGTGGTCTATCTCCACGGTCGAGGAATTGGTTAGACGAAACATGTACTTGGAGGAGATTACCTTATATTCAACAAGGAACGAAGAGTCATTTACTCTTGATCCTTTGATAAAGAACGCGAGGACATCGCAGAACTTGCAGATATTGAACTTAGAAGGAGCAAGATTCTCTGACGCGGCGCGAGCAAAGGCGATGCAAGGGACAGACTTCGTTTGCTTAAGCAGTCTGACGATCAAACGGTCTACCGCACCACTCAGAGAGGACCTCACGATGCTATCCGTACTCTCCGCCCGATCCAACCCTTGCCTGAGATCACTTCGCATCATTAATTCTTCGGAAAGAGATGATGATTCGGACGATTCGGACGAAGAAGAGGACGATACAGGAGGAGAAAAGTATTTCGAAAGAGACGTGGCACAGGCATTCACAACATTACAATGTGCCACGCTATTCAACTCGCTCCGCGCACTGCACATTGAGGGCGGGGTATCAACAGACCAGTGGTTTAAATGGATTGTCCCATACTGTCTCAGCCTCGAATCGCTCAGCGTCGTCGATTCCTCTCACAGAGGAGACTCATTCGAAAAAAACAAAACACAATCATTTACCCCTGCACAGTGTACCGCCATCTTTGAGCATCTGAAATCACTCCGCATTGTCAGCGCCAAGTCAGCAGAGCAATGGGTGGAATGGATTGGCCCGTATTGTTCTAACCTCAAAACTTTCACGCTCGAAACCGATGTGTCCTTGCCTCCCGATGTGCTATCAATCATCTCGTCAACCATTCAGACTCTAGACCTTCTATTCATGACTACACAAAGGACATCGCTTGAGGATATCACCGATTGGACAACAGCTCTCTTGGATGTACCACCCTCCATAGACTTCTCAAACTTGATGTCCCTCAAACTTTTTATTTCAGAGGACTGTCTCATTTGTTGGCAGAGGTCTGGAGACTCTGAGGCGGGGGAGCTCTGCGATGACATGCGAAAGTTTGAGAAGGAAATGACCACAGTCTGTAATGGTGCTGAGGTCGAGTGCCGTCTGGATCTTCCGATGCGCGGACTATGGCCTTAGAGCAGACCTTTCTAGGATGTACATATTAGAATACATTAAAGCAAAGTATATGCCAATGGCTAAACAAAAGAATTGGGCACATACACTGGAAGCATCGGAGGATGTCTCAATGTGTGACAGGTTCAGAGACGGGTCTACGAAACTTAGTATGTACCTACTTTCAAATGCTGTCTACTAGTACATCTGAGTAGCATTGGTATCCCTCTTAACCTTTTTGTCTCTAACTGTATGCCTCTTTGTGACTCCAATAAATTCGGAGCATTACTGGAAAAAAAGACAGATCTTATATTATGCACTCATGTAACTATGCGCTTACTAGTATTGTTTTGTATTTTACATAAGAAGTTTGAATGCTCCTCCGAACTTGAAGATGTGCCAGTGGGAGATTCGTGGGAAAGTGGAAGGTACTGCGCGGCTCGTTTCTTGAACATCGACCATCATGTCCGAAAGTCGACGCAGTCTACAACCCCACATTCTCGACGGCAAGGCCTGCTCTTCCATATCTCTGTTCTTGTCGTATTTTTTCCAAGTCGGTATCTACGTGGCCCAGAGGAAGTCAATGTACCCAGATCTCAGGCACTCTTCGAGCCTCTATCGTGCCTGGCCAGCAGGTGACAGAGCATTTTATCCCGCCTCTCATGGCCGATGCGGAGGACAAATTTCGGAGCAAGTTAGCTAGGCAGAGCAAGACACTCGAAGAGGCCGCTGAAGAATAAAAGAGGCGATACAGCCGTGACCCACCGAAGGGCTTGACGAGTGGTACAGCTTTGCTCGTGCAAAGAATTTTAAGCTCATCGACGAATTTGATGCGATCAACGAGGATCTCGCACCGTTTTGGGCCTTCTCGGGCGATGAAATGCGAAGACGGGTAGATCAGGTAAGCTTGCCGTAGCTTTAGTTTCAATCTAACTTACGACAGGCGTAGGTTGGACATCAACTGTCGATTAATCCTGTCCGGGTCAGGAATGGCACAGTCACAACTCTCCGGCTTGCGAACAATATTGGTCAGGACAGGGAGGTCAGTGCGCGTGCACACGGTTTTAGACGGATGATTGAGAAGGTTGGGGATAAGGTGAGTTTTTCAATTTACACATTTTCATTAAATCAATGCAAACTGTGTACAGCTCCCAGACATGGACTTTCCAGTCAACGGAAAAAACCGAAGGCCGCATCCTTGTACCATAGGAGCACAAGGAGTACCCAGAGCTCTCTGCGCAGGACACGTTGGGTGATTTTTGCGTGCTATTCGGTTCACTGATGTTGATTCTGCCCAGGCGGAATCGAATCGGTCCTGGACAAAAATTTCACTGCAGATTGCGGGGTGGAGGAAACGTCTGGGAACAGTGGCGGCGCACTTGTCCTCCGAACTCAAAAGCCCGGAAGCATTTTGCGTCGATCAAGAATAACAATCAGGCGCTTCGAGTTACAATCCACTTTCAGTCGCTGGCCCCAAGCTTCGTCGGTCAAAGCGCCTCTTCCTGACGACGTGACATTCGCTGAGCGCGTCGATGACAAGTTCGATGTCTGCGAGCATCCTTCGACGCACTACCAGCAGGGGCATTTCTTCTCCGACTGGCGCACGATCTCCGTTCTCTACCCGGTGCTCTCCCCCGCGAGGGCACAGGGATACGCAGACATCCGTATTCCCAGTCACTACTATCATCAGGCTACTCCCTTGTACTCGTATGGATGGGATACGCTCAACCTGAAGGGAAAGAAAACGATCGACATGGAGGTGGCATGGGAGAACGAATCGGGCATTGTGTTCTGGCGTGGGGCAACAACGGGTGGCGGCAACTCACCCGCTGGGTTTACCGCCCAATATCAGCGCTACAGGTTTTTTGCTCCCACTCATCTGTCATTTCACTGATTCTTATTAGCCAGGTTTTCCCAGATTTGTTCGCATGGCGAGCTCGAAGAGCGCAGAAAACCGAACAATTGTGTTCCCACTGCCACGAAACAGAGCGTCGTTCGAGGCGTACGTGACGGCGCAGGTGCCGATTGAAAAGCTGAATGAAGGGATTATGGACGTCGCGTTCGTGAAGCATCTTGGGCGTGACACCTACCAGGCAGGCGCGCCGCCCTGCGCAAAGACCATCGCTTCGCCAAGTCAGTGTCGCTTGGGCATCACTGGGTTGACGTGGATGGGATGCGCTACTCTGGGCGCTTCTTCGCGTTCCTGGCGTTTGACAGTGTCCCTTTGAAGGCAACTGTCTATGAGGAATTCTGTTCGGACTGGTTGCAGCCTTGGTGAGCATCGACGCGGATGATTAGACTTGATTTCATTTTAGCTGACAAGCGTCTAGGCTAGATTATATTCCGCTCTCGCAGAAATACGATGAGATATACAATATCTTTGCGTTCTTCTCCGTTCCGACACCGTCGATGCTCGAAGCTGCTAATAAACTTTCAGCCTCGAGTGACGACCAGACGCTGAAAGACAATCAGATCTTACTGCGCCGTATAGCTCGAGCGGGGAGGACGTGGAAAAAGACCTTGGGACGCCCAGCAGATGTGGAAGGTACGCGTAAGGATTAGATTGTTGAACGACTCTAATCCATCCCTTTTTGCTTATCTAGTCTACGTGTATCGTCTTGCTCTGGAGTGGGCGCGGCTCTGGGCTGATGATAGAGAAAGTATGGGTTATCATCCTGGCGGAGTGGAGCAAACATAATTCTGCTGTTTGTAACTGCCGAAGAAGGGGGACTAGTGTTGCGCACTGATATGTTACACACATGTATATCCATAATTACCTATAGCACTCTTTTCTTATCCCCACGGTTCATGATTGCGACACGATTTATTTTGCAATGTGTACAGTGGTGTCTCGACTTTGGTAAGCGCTAGTGCCTTAGAAATAGGCTCTGTCTGACGGTAATGAGAAATGCACGTAGGTCGACGCAGCTTTGTTGAAGGCACGATAGGCATTCTAGTCTGTGACTAAGGCGTAGGTGACATTTGGTAGAGAGCAGGTTGTAGTGGATAGAATTGGTGCATCCAGTGAGTGCCAGCCGGCATGGTTAGTTTTGTGCCAGTGAGAAACTGTTTCCAATGTGGATCCGTTTATTGGATCTAGTTTATTTTGCTCGAGCCGCGTTAATCATCCACTTCATGTTTATCGAGGTTGGAAGTTATTCGTGTGGTTCAACTGTGGTTGTATGTACTACATAGTACACCCTATGGACAAAAGTGACCGTGATGCCCATTTTTGGACATTTTTTAGAATTTCTCCTCCTTCCTCCAAGATTACAGTCTGAAAATATTTATATATACAGTACACTTCCGTAGCATTGTATGCACGCAAGAGCTTTGATATGTTTATTTGAAATACTGAAATCCGATGCACCCGAAGGTTGAGATTTTTAGCCTAAAAATGCCTCTTTTTTGTCACATTTTGTTCTCGGACTCCGTGATACTCGATGCAAACCTCAGTCTTATTGTGTATAAATGATCACTAGTCTCTTGTTAATAACATATGAATTTATCAGATTTTTTCATCAATAGGTTCTAGAGTTGAGCACCATGAAGTCTCTGTAACTCAAGTTTAAAAGGAAAAAATGACTTTTAATGCTACTTTTTGCAATCCGGAATTTATATCTTTCGTTGTTCCGCTGAAATAAATGGCAGAAAATTAAATGCAGTAAAGGAGATGCTGGTCTATTTTATCGTGAGGTTTGGACAGACATTAGCCTGCTAGTTGTGCTACAATTTGCTTTAGATGAATAAAAAACCCTATTTTTTGTGATTTATCCCAACAGGACTTCTTGCTTATTATTTCTTGCTCTTGCAAAAGCAACACCTGGCATATACTATATAAACATTTATCTACTAGCTCTGTATTCACACAAATATTTTCGAAGTGTATGCTTCGCATAAGAAGGAGAAATCTCAAAAAATGTCCAAAAATGGGCATCACGGTCACTTTTGTCCATAGGGTGTAGTAGTGACCAATTTGACCCACGTGACAGTGTTCACGGTCGCGTCGCGGGCGCGACATCTTCAGCGACGGCGCGATCCTTCAAGTTTTCGTTTCACCAAACGACCACTTTGTAACAACTACTCTTCAGACTCTGAGATGCTCTCAAGTGCTGACCAGCCGTTTCTCGATTCTCGAGCCTATAACAAGGCCAATAAGAGCTATGTCATGTTTCCTTCGCAGGCCGATGCCATGCTCGCAAGCCTCCAGCTATTCCACGACGTCCCATGCCGTATCATGGACCTCTTCTTCTCCGTGGTGACTCACCCGGACTTTGATTCCAAGCAAGTGATGTTGCGCAGTGCGATAGACGTGATTGACGTTGTGGAAGAGAGTCGGCTGAAGGATCGGATGGTTGTTGTTCATGAGAGGTCTATAAGCAGGGATGGGGGTGTGCAGTGGGCAGGGTTTCCGCACTTCGTTCTATACGAGGTTCTGGAGATCTTTCATGCGAAGCGGATGGACGGTGTCAGAGCTTATTTCGAAAAAACGTTGAATGACAAGGAGATGTATGGTATCAAAATGCGTGTCAAAGAGGACGATACTCTGAAGAAGATGAGCCTCGTTCACCGGACTTGGACGCTACCTGCTCAGAAGACACTTGGCCGGATTCTCTATATTGGTAGACCGAAAATCTACCAGTCGCCTAATCTCCTTCGTCCCGTGCAAAAATCGATCTTTGGTCCTTGGACGTCCATTGTTGCCATGCAATTCTACCACCCCATCGAAAAGGAAGAATACGTCAGAGATGAGGAGTACGCATATCATGCTGTCTCTTATATAAAGGATGAATTCCGTCAGTGGTTTGAAACCCTGCATCGCATCCTGGTCGGTTTCACGAATCTCAAGAGTCTTTTGGTCCAAAGTTATGCCTCATACTTCACCGAGTGGTCTAATTTCACGGTCGGGGACATGGTTCGACGAAACATGTGCCTGGAGGAGATTACCTTATATTCGACAAGGAACAAAGAGTCATTTACTCTTGATCCTTTGATAAAGAACTCGAGGATATCGCAGAACTTACGGACATTAAACTTAGAAGGTGCAAGATTCTCTGATGCCTCGCGAGCGAAGGCGATGCTTGGGACAGAATTCGCATGCTTGACAAGTTTGACGATCAAACGGTCTACCTTATCACTGAAGGAGGACCTCACGATGCTATCCATACTCTCCGCCCAATCCAACCCTTGCCTGGAATCCCTTCGCATCATCGACTTTTCGAAAAGAATTCATTATTCGCAAAGAGTTGATGATTCGGATGAGTCCGACGGAGAAGAGGATGACGCAGGAGAAGAGTATTTCGAAAGAGATGTGGCACAGGCATTCACTACATTACAATGTGCCTCGCTATTCAACTCGCTCCGCGCACTACACATCGACGGCGGGGGATCGACAGGCCAATGGCTTAAATGGATTGTGCCATATTGCCACAGCCTCGCGTCACTGAGCGTCGTCGATTCCATATACAGAGGAGACTCATTCGAGGAAGACATAACACAGTTCTTTATCCCTTCCCAGTGCACCGCCATCTTTGAACACCTGAGATCTCTTCACATTGTCAGCACCAAGTCGGCAGAGCAATGGATAGAATGGTTAGGCCCGCACAGTTCGAATCTTCAAACCTTCACTCTTGAAACCGATGTGTCCTTGCCTCCTGATGTGCTACCCCTCATATCACCTACCATTCAGAGTCTAGATCTACGATTCATGACTACGAAATGGACACAACTAGAGGAAATCACTGATTGGACGAAGTGCCTTTTGGAGGTAGCTTCCTCTAGGCACTTCTCAGAACTAAAATCTTTCAAACTATTTCTTTCAAGGGACTGCCTCAATTACTTCTCTAGACGCGACTATTCTGGGAAGGTCCCGGAAGCAATGCGAGGATTCAGGAAGGAGTTGACTGTAGTATATAAAGGTGAAGAAGTCGAGTGCAATCTAGATCTTCCATTTTCTAATTTATGGTAGAGCTTTCCACCATGTATGACTATTCTTTTGAACTACGTAAAAGTAGTATATGCCAGTGACTGAACGACAAAAGTGGGAACAGAACCTCAAAAATGTTGTAACCACACTCTCTTATTGTGGTAAGGTCTGAGTCTTTGCATGAGCCGTACAAATAAAGTTACGTGCTTCCGAGCAATACTCCGTAAGCTCTTTCAACTTTGGAAAATTTAATTTATTGTGGTATATAAAGCATATGTATGTATGTTCAAAGTATACTAGAGCAAGATACATGGTATTCTCTTCATAAATACTAGTGCTCAAGCACTGCTTGCTCATGTACGCTATCTCAGACTGCACAGCAAATTCTGATTTCCCTCAGTAAATCAACCCAATGGGTTATCATGCTACATTTCCGGCTATTGCCCCGTATATGTCATGATTAACAAGTAAACCCATATATAACGACTGTACGACATGTATATACTCTGAACGCATGCCATACTTGTATACATTCTTTCGACTTTCAGACTTCCGCCTTTTGGGCAAACATTATGAAGAAGAATACTTCGGATCCCTCGGTCTCATCCCATTCCCTCCATAAGTCATCCAATAATCTATCAAGTTCCGCCTCGCTTCTTACGAAACCGAAGCCACCGGCCATCAGAATGGGTGTCTTCACTCCGCGAAAGGCTTCTATGTAGTTATCGCGGACATCGACTCCTTCCTGGCCGGCCCATTTCCCGAGAGGCATGGACCGCCTTTCTACGGTGATGTTCCGGAAGTCCGCAGCTTTGAGTAGCTCCGGAAGACTTTCGTGGACATCCAGGAGGAGCTCGCGGGACTTGAATAACGCATAGAGGAGATCCCGGTGTCGCTGAGTTACGGGACCAGAGTGCCAGGAGCCCACTTCGCCAAGCTGGATCCACCCACCTGGACGCAACACACGATGCATTTCAGAAATCGCAGCTTTCCACTCGGACTCGCGAAGTGCAGTGAGTAAGAGGCGTTGGTGGACAATGTCGAACTTGTTTGACCAATCGGACGGGAGACTGGTGACAGAGCCAATGGAGAATGAGATATTCTGCGGACGTTCCTTCGGAAATAGTCTCCCTTCTAAGTCTACCCCATGAAGGATGGCTGAAGGGGAGAAGCTAGGGCTAACATCCAGTAACCATGATCCTTGAGCATTATTGAGTGCATTGACGGTGGGATAACAGAGTAGATCTCACCGGCCCCTACGCCAGAGTCAAGTACAAAGTAACTGCCGTTCTCGCGGTACGGCGCAAGGAGAAGTTTCCCGCTGAATGCAGTTTTGATAATTTTGTGCTGAAGGTGGAGTCTTAGGACAGACATGGAGATCAAATACGCATCCTGGATCGTGCATAGCTAACGCACCTTTCTGCTTCCTTCTCGTCAGAGGGCAGAACATAGTTCGAGCCAGGATAGGTCAGGAAAGTCCGAGGAGTGTGAGGTATAGCGGTTGATGATTGATCCTCCATACTTAGAAGTTACTCCTATCAGGTGCTTGTAGCTTCTCGTGGATTTATATGCATGGTCCGACCTTATATTCACTCGCGTGAGAATCAGAAGCTCGAAATTACTGAAGATTATTCTGATGAATGATGGATCACCGAGAACGAAACTGTCATCATTTTCCGAAGAAGTCATGAAGCATGCAGTAGAATGTTGAACGTGGGATACTCCCCTCAGAGAAGGCTTCAGCGCGAAACAGGCTACCTTCAATATAGAGTATTCCTTTTGCTTCCACCTAACGGATATAAATAATGCATCGTTAATTCATCATAAGCAATGATCACATCTTGTGCACATCACGTTCCCAGTCTTAACTGCTAGTATTGATCTTGACGTCTCTTCTATGTAGAAATCCCGCGAATGAAAGCCCGAGAGCACCCACACACATGCATATCTAGTTTGTTCATCAGTTGCCCAATAATAAAAGAAAACAAATGTAGATGCTTACACCGCTAAATAGCGCAGGCCGCCACCATCGAAGCTGCGACGTTAGCAACGCACCGGTTATCGGAGGACCTACAAAATGGGAGGATATGAGAGATCCGTTGGTACAGTGATAACACGCTGTTCACCTATCAAGCTGCCGATTCCTAGCAAGAAAAAAGAAGTAAGCACGCTTTCTATTCCTCTCCTGAATGTAAAAATCCGCCTCACCGCCGATGCCAAAACAAACCCCTATTCTAGCACTAGAAAAGACACGATGAGTTGTAGACTCGCGGAATTCACATGAACCCGACTTGCCCAACCTCGGATACGTTTCTCGATAAATTTGCAAGCATCGGTCCAAGAAGAGATATACCTCAATAGTGAAGTTATTATTAGCCCACTCGCAAGAAAGTAAATATCGTGGCTTCGAAACTCACAAGCTCCGGAAAAGAAGCCGTAAAGAATGGCGATGACCATGGATCCACCAGCGTTCACGACACCAATCATGCCAAAAATCAAGGCGCCGCAAACAAAGGTGCATGGGACGATCAGATTGAATACGCCGACCTTGTCTGCGATCACAGTCGGCAATACACGCCCGAAGGCACTTGACGCGTTGAGAACGGATAGCTTCATCAACCTCATCAGATGAGTCTCTTGATGTAAATACGATATCGAGACACACCGTATAGAATGCAAGTGTCTGATTAACACCGTGTTCGACTGAATCAAGCTGTAGGTAGAACGTAGGAAAGAAAACGCCGGTGATAAGGAGAAACGTGCCCGCGGTGGCAGCGACGTATACTCGATCGCTGAAAAACTGTTTCCAGTATGCGACCTGATGCGACAGCTTCTTGGTTTGAGGTTGAAGGCGGGTAGTCATAAGACAGTTGGCAACTCCAAGTAAAGCGAGATTGAAGAAGGCGCTGATGCGGACGCCCCAGTGGAAGCCTACAGGTCCGTGGATAAGCCTATTGAGCATGATTGGGTGGATAACTCCGCCGACTGATGACGCCGATGCTACAATGCCCATAGCTAATGACCGACGCCTCTTGAAGTGGTGTGCGACTACACCCAAGGCCGGAACATATGTGGACCCTATCCCAAATCCGAGCCCAATTCCTTGCGCTAGAAAGAGCTGATAACAAATTTAAAAATTGTGTCGTCAATAGAACTCCAACACACCTGATACCATTGCTGTGGATGGGATATAGATATCATGAAGAGACAGAAGACGAAGAGAAGAGAGCCTAAAAACATGACAACTCGACTTCGGAGATGCGCAATATGTATAAGCAGAGGAATCAATCATTGATTGATGAGAGGCTCTCACAAGTACCCAACGTCCATTGCGTATCCAGAGAATATGCCTATGCTAAAAAGGCAAAATGTTTGCGTTCCACCAATCCAGCTTCGATTCAGAAGAACTTCATGAGGTTGTTTGTGCGTACCGAGGGAAAGAATAGGAACCGCACCTTATTTCAGAGGAAGAGAAGTGACTAAGATATTCTCGAACATAGAAGTCTTCGTTTATGATGTTATTCATCAGCTTCCGCCCCATGTTTCCCCATTGCTGCCTTCCTACCTTCGTAAACGCCGAAGCTATTCACATATCTGTGAAGAACTTATTTAGATTACTTCCGGAATAGCAAGCCTAAAGATATCACTTACCCAGAAGTGCAGAAAACAACGATAAAGCTATGAAAGGTCTTCAGTCGACAATATGAGACTTTGCAACACTGATCAAGCTTACGCGCCCGCGAGTGTTGACCACGCCTGAAAGCCGCCGTCAGGTATTTCCACCTGGTTATACATGGGCTTCAAGTCAAGCTCCCGAGATTGCTCCTCCTTTTCGGTCACATCTGCAGATGTCGAAATCTGGCTATCGTCTAACTTCGACTCGGAGGCCACTTTGCTTTCCATCACCACAAGAACCGCCGATGTTAGGGATGGAGCACAAGAAGTTCGAAGCAGGCATGTGAGAGACTCCCGGCAGTACTTATACTAAGATAGGTGACCATCGTGCATCGCAGCTGCGAAACCCTTTGTCCCCGAGGCCGAATGATCATGAGGAAAAGAAGAGAGAACTTCCAATTCTGATCATGTTGATTGTGGCTGTGCAAAACAACTTCAAGTTGAAGAAAAATCATCAATGAGTCAGCCAGTACTATGGCTGAAGAAATGTTTCATCTTTCACAATCCTACTATCAGACTCGGATACTCAATGGTTGCTCTTCAGAATAATCAAGGAGGCTCAATTTCATCTGATTTGAGTAGATTGAAATTTCAATAACATAATTCGTACAAAATCAATTTACGATACTAGCCTCTCCGCTAGCATAAATAGTACAAAAGGCACCAGGTAAAAAAAGATGGTACAGGGATCACAAAGATGGACCGATTAGAAGGACACGCCGAGATCTTCTCCTCGCTTGAATGAGACACCAAGATCTTCCTCGCGTTTGAAGGTAGCACCAAGATCCTCGCGCTTGAAAGTAGCACCCAAATCCTCGCGCTTGAACGTAGCACCGAGGTCTTCGCGTTTAAAAGTAGCACCAAGGTCCTCGCGCTTGAACGTTGCGCCGAGATCTTCACGTTTAAAAGTCGCTCCAAGGTCTTCCCTCTTAAATGTCGCACCAAGGTCCTCCCGTTTGAACGCCTTCCCGAGCTCTTTCAACCGGACGTGAGTGAGCTCATTATAATAGATTCAGGGAAGAAAAACAGACCTTCACGCTTGAAGGATACGCCCAGATCATCAGCGCGCTTGAAGGAGACACCTAGGTCCTCCTCACGTTTGAATGAGACACCTAGATCCTCTTCGCGCTTAAATGAGACACCGAGGTCTTCGGATCGCTCCTTGAAGGAAACACCGAGATCTTCCTCGGGATCCCTCTTGAAGGAAACACCAAGGTCTTCAGCCCGCTTGAAAGACACACCCAAGTCTTCCTCACGCTTGAAGGACACGCCTAGGTCTTCCTCGCGCTTGAACGCCTTTCCGAGCTCTTCACGCTTGTACAGAGATTCGAGGGAGCCAGGCTCACGCTTGAACGACACGCCTAGCTCTGGTTCACATAGTTTAGTAGGGATTTGTAACGATAACGTATTTGCTCACCTTCACGAGCTTCCATGATTGGACTAGCGGAGACCACCGCGACGAGAGTCAAGAACGCGGAGAGAAAGCGAAGGTACTGCATAATGAAGTAGAAGTGCGGAGAAGGTAGCGGTAGACGAGTGGCGACTCTGGTAAGCCTGGGCAAACGGTCAGAGAAACATGTGGCTGCTTTTATGCAGTAACTGTCGGACACTCTAGCGAGCCTGACCGCTACAGACCACCATCCTGTAAGCACAATGACCCAGAATATTTCCCAGCGCTAGACAGCTCTACAGAAAGATGCACGCTGCAGGAGGCTGCCAAAGGAGCATTCTTGCGTGTGAAGCGACTTGATGATGCATAGCAGTCGGAGCTCCATGGGTATGTCTCCGAGAGATTCTGATGGAGAAAAGGATGGACGTACTGGACGCAATGGACGCGTCTTCGATCTTCTTGTGCCCCTCCTTCAAGTTGTATCCGCCAGAGAAGCCACACAGCTCATTGATGCAGAAGTCTTCGTGCCATGGCGTCCCCCACGTAGAAAGCGCCTTCTCATGAGATGCGAGCTCAGGCTCCATGGGAGAATGGTGCACCCTTAAGTACATCAGACCTCACACATGGTTGTTGTTAACTCGGGGAGAAGCTGAAGAACGACGTAAAGAAGCGGATGGTGAACAGACGGAAAATACACGCACCACATGCTTTTGTAGCTAAATAGCAGCAGATAGGCATTTGTGCGACCGAAGGCCGTGCCTAAGGGGTGAGCGCCGTGGTTAAGTTCTGTCACCCCTCAGATAGAAGGACTAAATAAAATCGTCATAGAGCCCGCTGACGGTTCAGCCGTTGATACAATCGTTGATCAGTGCGCATCTCTCGAAGATGGAGTGTACGTACTCACAGTTATGGCACGATTTGACGGACAGCACACGGCCTTCCTCTACAGGTTCTTGATGACTTTTCTGATCTCTCGGTTAGCATTAGTTGGAGAATGGAATCGTAGTGTTCAAATAAAATCAGCTGCCACTCGTACCTCAGTCCAGATTGTCTTCAAACGTCCACAGGTGTCCCCTCATGCCAGGTACCAGCTGTCAATTTACACTTAAATAGAGCCCATGTAGATTTGTAGTCGAAATCTAGGCGACTTGTCGAATAGCGGTGAGAGAATATGCAGAAAGGGTTGGGAAATTTTGCAAGCGTCACATGTAAACGCGTCGTCCCGTGAGACTTTAATCGAATGAGTGCTTCGGATTGATCCGCCCATACTATCGCTCCCCTTCAAGGGTGATGTTCTCGAAGAAGAAGCACTTATAATAAATGATCAGATCAGAAAGCATAGAATCCGAAGGTCCTCTGCTTACAGCCAGCATTCGAAAGGTAAGTAAGCACAGTAAACGGATGGCGTCCAACTGGTACCCCTCTACACCTCCGTTCGTTGCCACCCTTTGATTGTCGAAGAGATGAAAGGAGACCTTGTCTGCACTATCCTGATCGCCTTTTGCACCGTCGCAAATGTGTATGTCGTTCTTAGTCGATGGGGAAGGAAAGACCTCGCTTTCAAGACCTTCAGTATGCTCGCATTCCAGTATGAACAACGATTGTTGCTTACCGTCACGACTATTCAGCTTTCGAGGGTGATGACTACCCAGAACACGTCCCTCTCATGGACAGGACTGAGCTTTCTCCGAGAAAGACCGCATTCGAAATCCACCCCGACCAGTTTCCCATCTCGGGCCCGAACGCAACGGAGGTCTGGCAGTCCATCTATCCGCCGGGCTACGGCTTCGTGCGCATGGGCCCCGACGCCTCGAGCCCACGGCTGCTGTGCGTTGCGATGTTCCACCAGCTGCACTGTGTCGAAAAGATGCGCATCTTCCTTGACAACCCAAACGACACGCACGTCGGGTTTGCACACCAGCAGCATTGCATGAACTACCTCCGCCAGCTGTTCTTGTGCCGCGCGGACCTCACGCTCGAGCCCATAGCGATGCCGCTTGGAGAGGATGACCTCCCCATGGACGAAAAGCGCGTTCTGGAGCTTGATGACCTCGCAATACGTAGCGGACTGGGAGTGGAGCGGACGTGCAGGGATTGGAATACCCTGTACGACATAACTGGTAACAACTTCTTGAAGTGGCATGAGACTTGGCCTATCCCTTCTCCCTTTGAGACAGATATCGGACAACCTCATCACGCATAGGCTTATCCTATCTGATAGTACTCCGTTAACTCAAATAATCAAAAGATCTCATAACAAATTACTCACCTGTTACAAAGTAGCGAAAGATACGAATACCCCATCATATTATGCAATCCACAGGAGCAATCAAACGTTAGGTTTACAAGCTATCGAGCATACCAGGAGAGATGAGTTAACAGATATCCGAGTTGTTGGCGTTATAAGACGTACCCGACTTCGAGTTTGTCTCTGGATGCTCTCGCCGGCACTAGGTGTTACAACTTGAAAGCACGCGAAGAGCCCATTATTTCGCATTGGAGCTTTGTTGGATGGCTGCTTGCTCTCTGCGTATTGATGCGAAAAGTCGCAGGTACAGTATCTTGCAGACCCAGGGAAAGTGGTGGCAACGAGATCGTTCTTCCAGATTGGAACCATTGAACGATGATGTTTGTCGAAAAAGCGACAGCGCATTCGTACAATCGACATCATATGCAGTCGATATCGTTCACCATCCCACACAAATGATTTTTTTAGCTTGAACTCTGTAGTATCGTCGAGATCTTGCTCCTATTGTCTTCGACCTTCACTCCGCTGCCGCTTCAATTTCTGTCTGTGGCATGTATTGTTGTAGTAAGAAGTCAAAGCTAATAAAATATGTCGGTAATGTGCGCACCACGAAATCCAATAACCAACTGGTCGCCATTATTATAGCTGCAGGTGTTGATCTCCAACGTTGTTCATGCACAGATATTGACAATGATTGCTGACGGAGGGAGAAAGGAGAACATTGGAGACCGTCCGAGCGTTGTTGGTGAAAGGACTCAAAAGGTTGCTCGTGACGAGCGGAACTTGAAGCACGCGTAGTAGTATCGCGTCGTGTCTCTTCATCTTCGACCACGACAACAAGGACGACTTCAAGCCTCAAAACAGTTTCAACACACTATGAAGACCGCAAGCATACTGCAAGTCACCCACATATTCCTCTTTTTATGCCTGAAAAGATCTGAAAAGGTCTTACCATGGCCGGCAGCGCCTCTGGGACCATCTCAGTGAGCTGTAACTTGAAGTGCGTCCTCTCTTACAAGTCCCTTTGGCTCAATTTCTTACTACATTGTTTCTTTGCGGAACGTTTTTCTTTCGCAGATGACAGCGTGCTAGAGCGAAGAAAACAAGTTGACATCGCTGCTACTGTCAGTGGCACTCAGATTCAGGCCGTGTCTTCACCTCAGGCTATCGAATTCCAACAATCAACCCCAGATTCAGTGAACGACCTTACAATGACACTCGTTATACGACAATTCCTCAAGTGAGCGCAATGATGTCTTACTATGGCTATCTCTAGATACGGCATTCTCTCAACTCACGCAACTTTGACAGAAAGGCGACTTTTAAAACATGAACGCGCCATTAATGGCCACAGTTGTGCTCAATGACAATGTTGCTCGCGATGATATTGTTTCACTTCGACTGCGGGCCTGACTCTGAGAGTCTGATGGATGTTATGATCGAATTACAAGAATGTGTACTGACCGCTGGGTGAGTGGAGGTCCCTAAATCGATATGATGCCCAACTTGATGATAGGTCTTCTTCAGTTGAGTTACGAACAGCGTTCAACTATGGACATATCTCGAAATGTGGCCGCTCGATAGTGAGTACACAGATTTAGAAGGGAGAGTTGGGAAAATATGGTCGACGTGCACCACTGTACCGATTGGTTGGGATTGTCTTGGAAACGCAGAATGTTTATATGGCTGTCGTATTAGGTGAGTATAGGGCCTCTAAAAAGCTCATTGTGACGAATGATGACTGTCCTTCCGTACGACAATTACAGGTTCTGTTGATCATTCAATTTGCTACGCAATTCATGAGCGACGAAATCAGGATTTGCCATCTTTCGGTGGCGTTTCGCCGGTCGCAACAAAAGCATCAAAAGCACACGAAGCATTGAAGTCTCTTGATCTCTTGAGCCTGTTGCTCATGTCGACGGCCATTCAGTTGTTTACCTTCCACATCGGTATATCGATACGGGTTGCGCGGTAGTTCTGCTAAGATCCCGACGTCGCGGAGATATGGTCGGCGTCGTTCTGCTCGGTCCTTCAACACCTTATGCGACTGCTGCCTTCTTCGCGTCAATTCCGAATCTCCACCTTTCGGTGTGTCGATATGACCGAGTAGATAGCCCGGCCATTCCTCTCATCATCAACTCCCGAGAATCGCGCACATCGCCCGGACTATCACCGGCCGGCAACAATTGCAGAGCGTCTTCGACATCGAATGGTGCGCATTTGCACAGGATTCGCCAGAACTGGGTGCGCCGTGATCGCCGGACCCGAATTAAGGCATATGTGGAAGCCTGCGTGATGAGCTGTTATCATAGGATGCGTATGTTGTCGAAGAATAAATAAAATAGTGAGTCTTCGCTATCACTCCACTGAGGTGGATCCTGATGTTTCTCAGCGCGCAGTCATGATGATTGATTCATGAATATCATATATATACCCACGTTATCATTGTTATGGTGGTTGAGAATGAGAAGTTCAAGAAATAACATTGCTTCGAGCGCCTCGATGCGGGCACGCGTTGTCAATCAAGGTTCTATTGATTCCACAGCCCGTTTCAAGGTCACACGGGAACTCATAAAGAAGCATTTTCAATTGACTTGCATCGCTTCTGTCGCCATCAGGGTGGACCAGTTCTTTGTACTCAGTCCTATTCGGATGTCCTATTCGCAGAAATAGATGCCTCATGACTCGCCAGACTCCGGTACGAAGAAGATTTATACGCTTCGACACAGGTTCGCAAGAGGGCCGACACTCCCCTTCCTATCTAACGACAACGAGTTGGATTATCCTTCAATTCAGTATTCTTTGTATCGTCAGTCCTCACATCCGAGTGCTAAGTGTTCTGCTGACAAGCTTTCGTAGATTAATTCAAATCGCTCCCACCATTTCTCACTTGGTAAAGCATAATGGCAATCGGCTTAGACGAAGCATCCCTGGTGTCCCTGATTGTGGCTACTTTCTTTTTCGGTACGACTGCATTGCCTTCAGATGAGATCTAGAGGACTTAAACTAACCAATCAAACTAGGCATCCTCACTGTGCTATTCCTTGTGTCGCTTTACATTTTGCTTTACAAGCGGCGGAAGCAGAATCGCTTAGATGTGCCAGTCCTTGCAGTGTCCTGCGTCATGTACATTCTCGCACTCCTAGTAAGTCCGTCATCACCAGTTAGGTTCACGCGTAGTGACATAGGAGTATTGCAGCATATAATTTCGCTGGGCATTCGCGCGGTAAACGCGTTCATCAAAAATAGGAATATCGAAGGAGGGCCGTCGCAGTATTACGAGGAAACAGCGAATTCATCATACTTGCTACAAGTGACCACCTACGCGACCCAAACGCTCGTAGGTGATGGATTTCTGGTGCGTCCTTCAGCAATATGTCCGTCATCTGCGATCTCAGACTCGAAGCAGCTGTATCGCCTTTACGTAGTGTGGGCGAAGGATAACCGCATCCTCGTCCCTGGGTTAATATTTTGGATGGGAGGAATCGGTGCGTTCACTCAGTTTTTCCTGGTACTTCAATGCCTGACTTCGCATACTATAGTAAGTGGTATCGGCACCCTAGTCCACGAAGCCACAGCCTCTCCGACAACACCCATCTTTGTCTTCAAGGCCTGGATTACTTCCTTTTTCGTCATCACGCTATTTACGAATCTCACTGCTACCAGTATGCGTCAATCTTTACTCCTCACAACGTGGCTGCACACCTTATTCATACATCTACCAGGTCTTATAGCGGGAAAAATCTGGATGTCCGAACGTCGCACCGCTGGTTTCCTGAAATCGCATACGTTGTCTCCGATCCTGATTATCGTCATCGAATCTGGAGCGGTGTATTCGATCTCACTCATCGCCTTGCTGGCCACGTTCTTGATATCGAACTGGGGGCAGTACGTGGTATTGGATCCTGTAAGTCCTTGCAAATCATATCTGCGGAATGCGACGTCTGACTCGATTGTAAAAACAAAATCGGTTTACCAGATCGTCCCCCTCATCGTGAGCTTTTTGTCTCCGAGCTCACAGTTAAAGACGTTGACGAATCACATACATATAGGGCATCACGTTTACGCTCATCATCGTCCGTATTGGCTTGGGCCTGTCGCCAAACGAGGCGACTTGGAATGCTCGGGCAAGCGACTTTGCGCCTGGTTCTTCGGAAAGCCACCGGATGCGGTTAAGACAAGTCCTTACTGTTCACGTCGCGCATGACCAGATCGTTTCTGGAGATGGTGGGAAGGAGGGTAGGTCGTCTCATGATGTCGAGTCCTCCAGGTCGTCTCGTAAAGGAACACCTTTATGACTACTACATGTATGTATGACCGATCTGGTTGTCAATTAGCGTTATGTATGTTATTTTGCGTGAACATTTACGTCATGGCTTAATGAAATCAAAGACATATTAAAGAAATATGGCAATGGAGTCAGGCCTTCCCTTTCTTCCCGAAGCATCTGGAGGTTACTACTATTTCACACGTTCAGGGTACAACTCTCAACTCTTCCACAATCAACGCAAATTCAAATTGATAACTGTTCAGTCTTCCTCTCATCAATATGCCTTATTCACCATACTTGTTCTCGAACTTCCGCGACGTCAGCTCGTACTTTGAAGTTACTTGTCCAGGGTCATCCTTACTGAGCTTGTACATGTATGTCGCGAAATTTTGGTCTTCTCCATTATCCTTACATTCTCAGCAGCAGCCACATCGTGATTTATCGAGATGGTGTACGATTTGCAATGTTCTCCCTGAAAGGGCGTTGTTCATGATGGCCAATCAGTTTAAGCGGGTGAATTTACCTCCGAACACTGTGCCTGAAAGGGATCATGTTTGTCTCAGACGCTGCGACTTGTCTTATCTCGAGCTACATCACCTTTCAGCCCTACGAAATATCCCACAATCGCATCTCTACAAGGATGCCCAGCGGCAGGGAAAAGGGGACCAAAACAGTAGTGAGTTGATACGAATTTTCACGAACTGTAATGAGAAGTCTGAAGTATTTTATTTAGAGCAGAACGGACGAAACGATGGATCCTAACCCCTTGTCTTGTGCCGACTTGAATCGAATTTCGCTTCGGGTCAAAGGCATATCGTCTCTTCGAGAGCGTGAAATGCTTGGAAGGCTCAGAGATATACTACGCTCTGTGGTTGATCCAGTCAACGGCTTGGCGAATGATGACCCAAGACATCTGATTGCAGCAGCGACAGCTTCCGTATACATGGAAGCCGTAGGAGAAGTGAGTGTGCACTTCTACAGGCGTGCTTCAGTCGCAAACCTTGTCAACTCTTATGCGGATAAGCTCTTGCCTTGGGTTCGATACTTCTATCAGACGAAGATACAAAACCGCCTGGATCCGATCCATTTAGACGAGGACGAGAAGCAGAGACTGATTAGAAATCTATCTTCTGTGTTTCTTGCTCTCACCTTTGCCACAGATGTGACAAAATCATTTCATCCTCTTATCCGACCGAATTACGATATCATTGTTGGCCTGTGGTTCGAGGAAGACGCACAAAATTCGATATTTGCAAGAACTCAACCCCCATACCCTTCGGAGATTTTTTGGCTTCTCCTTGGATTCTTACAGCCCGATGCACACCAGCCGCTGACAGAAAAGCTGGTCCTTGGTGCCGACGGAGATACGCATCGAGTCACCAGCTTGGCGCTCGACAAGCTTCGAAAGGCTATGGCGATCGCTATGAAGACCGCTCCCTCCAAGCTGACACGTCTTTCTATCATGAAGTACCACACCATCATCTTGGCGCTTGTAACGAACCCCGACCATATTTTCGATCTCGGGTTTCAACAACACCAAACATTAACAACGCTCACGAAAGCCACGCGGCTCTTATCAGAAATCCCAGTCTCGGTAACCGACGTGGAGTCGGACTTGTTCAGCGGGACATTCACACGCTACTTCAGCAACTTTACTACTATGATCTTAGGGCATTCGGAAGATGGAACACGAGCAATAAGGCAATGCATCCGGTATGGCGCACTCGACTGTATCGCTCAGCATTTGATGATCCATGGAAGTGTATCCAAGCAAGACCCGGAAGCGTCTATACTAGAACCTACGCTTCACTTGCTTCGTTTCAGCCTTGCTATTAGATCTATTTGCGTTGATATTCGGGATATTATGAAAAGGCTCCCACCTCCTGCAAAGATGCCTAGATCACCAGGCCGGGAAATGTGGATGCGTTTCATGGACGAAGTATGCATGCAATGCGTTTTTCTCAAGGAGGCAGAACTAGAGGCAAAACAAAGAAAGGAAATTAGGAACATTTGCTCTCGTGTACGTGTCATCCCTTCTTTCTTGTGACAGGAATAAAGAACTCAGATGCTCTGCAGTGCAAACAGCAACTCCCCAAAAGTTCTTTGAGAAAATGCGGGAGATGCAGGAGTACAATGTACTGTTCGAAACAATGCCAAGCAGAGGAATGGAGAAATGGCCATAGAGAAACGTGCATCCGCACAGGTCCAGCACCACAAGGACTTGTATATGGTAAGATACATTATAACTCATCATAACTTGAAGCTGTGATACTCATGTATTGAGAAGGTGTTGGGAAAATGAACGAAGATAGAGTTTTCGTTACTACTCTTGCTCGAAGCGATATGCGCCGACATCGATTGCATCTGCGAGAACTTGTCAAGAGACGATATCCAGACACCCCTCTCGACCTTGTTGGGTTTACTATGGACTACACTCAAGGCGCTCCTCCATCGTACACCTCCTTTCTTGTCCATGAGCTAGATGCTGTTGCTCATGGTACGCGTATAATGAAACGCAGTGTCATCGAAAGGGCTCAGACCAACGGCCCGAGAAAACATACTATATTGGCCAGAGTGCTTTATACTCACGTGCTAGGGAAGACAGCGCAGGAAATCTTCATCACGGACACCTACGATGAGGGGACTAGCTCCGAATATCCTCGCCTTAAACCAGGAAGGAAGCAAACGGAAAAACGCGCAAGTGGTCGATTTGTCGACTTTGACGTCCCACTAGAAGCCTGCTTCGACGAGGTTGATGAACTCATGTGCTCAATGAGGACATACGCAGCAGAAGATCCCAATCTGATGCGAGACCCAAACAAACTTGTAGAGCTAGGTTTTCAGGAGCGTGCAAATGTCTCGACTTTTGAACAAGTCTCCCGGCTACATTCGATAGTAAGCCAGTACGTAAACTAGTGAACTAGTAATAGTTGATAGATTTTATGACTTGCTTCGATTGTATGTACTGTTTCTTAGAATATCAATGTGTTAATGATGATTAGAGCGGCTTAGTAAAGCCAAGGTAACTAATCCGCTTGAAGGCATTTTAACAATTTTGACATCAAGAACGTGTAAAAACTGAAACTAATTAATATACGTTACTTGACTCGGACTAGGCTGTATCACGATGGAGTAGCTGTACGCACAACTTTGCCTTAACTTAATTATTTCTAGATAAGCGCTTTCGGTTGTCCAGTGGCAGTGAGGTGGCAGTGGCTTCAATCCTGACTCGGAGTGGTACCAGTCTCAACTTAACATGATTCCATCTCTCGTGTGTTAAATCACGATGGCCCTAATGGCCCTCATAGTGCTCCAAATATAGCTGCTGTATCTCCCACTGGCACGCGTAAAACCTAAGTACATACTGCCAGTGTACATGCCATATTACTCATGGACTTCGACTTGGAAACAAAACAAGCTTGTCAGATAAATTTGTGTTTAAGTCCTGATATCTTTTGCTTAGACAGAATGTCTAATTTTCTTTTTGGAACCCTTCTCTTACAGTACCCTGAAGTCCGGGTTTCGAAGCCCGTGTCAGCCAGGGACTGTGTATCTACTGGAGCCCCTGGAAACGGAGTCCAAGTTACCCACTCACCATTGCATACAAGAGATAAAGGGTTGGTGAGTATAGTATAGTATACAGCTTAGTATGCTCACTGAGTACTCTATACATTGTGTGTATACGTGGCTAAATGACTAGGTCGCGAAACTATAAAACAAGTATTGGATGCGCAAAAGGACTGTCTTCATTCATATCTACAAGCGCCTGATCCACTAGGCGTAACGGGTGACACATCAGTTTGGGTTGCTCCGCCACCTTTTTGGTCATCCTATGGACAAGCTCGTCGACCTCATCATAGCAAGCGTCTAGCGATATTGTACGACTTCCATCTACAAATAGACAGCTTTTGCGTTTCTCTGCATGATCAACCCCAGGACGGAGACGAGGAACTTCTTGTGGGTCTCCATCTTTGTATGTGGTGACACAGACATCTTCCAGGTTGGTCTTATTGACTTGGGATGCATAGACTGCCTGGATGTAGACCGTATGTTTGGAGATTTCCGTTTTTCCTGCTTTTGCCCGTTCAATAATATTGTCAATCATTGCAGTTTCGTCTTTGTTTGGATTGCCCTCCTTTAGAGTCTCGATTAGGAAGGTAGCAATCATCGGAGGGTCATACAAATAATTGACTTGGAAGCCCACAAGATCGGGGTGGACGCTGGGAAGTGTACGTTTCGCGAGCTTTAGGAGGTGGGGACGATGCCTTCGAACGTCATAGCGAGCAATACGCAAAGTGAACGTATTATCGTCGAGTCTGTCCTCGCCACAACCTGCCAGGAAAAGTAAATACGGAATACTTCAGATTAATCAAGACAGATCTTACGGAAAAGGGTCCTAAATCTCCTCTCAATCACATGATGATTACATTGATATCTATGTAGTTTCTTCCAATCCTCTGCTTGGCACCGTTGGGAGCAGTATAGGATGTTCTTACATTTACCGCATTGACGTAAAACACCCTCTGCGGACTCTTGCTTGCACTAGGGAAGGTGTGAGATAAGTTAGATGGCGGAAGGTTGACATGCTCACATAAGAGCACAATTCCCTAGATGGCCTTTTGTGGGAGCTTGAAAGTTCCGCAAATCTGACAAAGGCACTTTGACTCATAACCGCTGTCACGAACTGCTGCCATAGTTTTCTGCTAGGAGACTTAGGCTCGGGTGTTCCGAAGGAAAACGCAGAGAGAGGAAGTCTCGTGAATGCGTCTATCGCCTCTAAACAAACAGTTCGAATGCCTAGACTTGAAATTAGATAGGAGAGTGTATATTCGAGCGGAGAAGCGAAAGGGTCGTCCACGATTTCGTTGCATATTATAAGATATCTTTCGATGCTATCCAATGCCCCGTATCGAATACATTGCTTTAAGGCACGTGTCCCATTCTCTGCATCCTCAGCAATCATTCTGGTGAGAACGCTAACGTATGTACCGAAGGCGAACATGAAGGCGTGCTCTTCCGAAGTGCCCCTCGTATCCGAGAGGTCTGCCAGCAAACGAACGTATTTTGACATTGTCGTGAAGATTTCATGTTCGTGCAGGCTGACGCAAATATCATGCCTACGTCCGCAGGCAAGACCTGCAACGATGACGAAGTGCATTGCGATAGGCCACCGGTCGTCTGGAGCTTCCTTCATAGTGCTTCGGAGCTTGGTGATTGCAATTTGGGCCACTTTATCCGCATCGCCATTCGCGCTTCGAAGCAGCGCCTCTAAAAACGCATCCGGCGGTGGTCGGTTTGCGCAGAAGAGTACCGAAAGGATCTTCGACGCGTAAGGTAATCGATTCATGGCATGCCTCGTATCTTCTGCAATCCATAAACCAGAGATGACTTCATAGATTGATGGTAGGCCATCGTCTTTTAGAGAAACGAACTCGTGGGTGTAGATAGCATAGATCGTGGTAGACATGCTATAAATCATGGCTTGCTGGTCATCTTTGTCGGAGTAGTCCGGATCGGTTAGCCATCGAGTCTTTGACCAGTAAAAGTAATAAATCCAAGCAAGGATTCGACCTTTGTTGGCAGTAAGCAAAGATTTTAGAGAGGGGGTATTGACGATCTGATTAATCGCTGTGGCCACAGCTTGGAAAACTATACGAGCTTGCAATGGCGCAGTCAATCGGTTATCAGTATCCGGATCACCAAGACAGTGGAAGAGATCTTTGAATGTCTTCAGCATCTTGAACTCCGGATACGATGATATATATTCGATGCGTCTACTAAGGCGCTCGCTGTAGGCTTTGAGGACGCCAAAATCCATTGGATCTTGAGTGTCGCGGTCTCGCTATCGTGATATTACATATTTGAGCAGCTGGCACAGAAAACGGCATGCTCACTTGAGCCACAATAAAAGATATGCTGTTATTTAACATCCTTTTCTTCGGCGAAAGATAGTTGGTATAGTCGATCGCAAGGAGGGGGTCGTCGTCGTCGTCGTCGTCGATCTCTTAAAGACGAACACGTGTTACACAACAGAAGTTCAACTTCAACTTAAAGTTGAAAAGTTGAAATTACATAATCCATCTTTTATTTTAAACTCAGCATTTCACAGTTAGTACAGTTTCAGTTATCTTGTTACAATGTATATGCGAAATTCGTTCAAAAGCATTGCGATATCACAGGCTAAAAGATACCCGCCACAGTTACAATGTTTCAACCACTTGGACAAACCTCTTCGAAGTTACTCAACAAGTTCACACGGACTTGGGAGACTGATCGCAGCAGCCCGCAGTCATTGATCTTTCTTTAAATACCTTTGCGCAGTGATTGTCTGAGTGGATAAAATGTCTGCGATCAACGCAGTATAGGACTCGCAGCAATCACCCTTTCCCTCCATAGAATCCTCGCTGTCTTATCTGACCCGGTAATCCAGGAATCCGAGACACCAAACCTGGCAAACTAGGGAACCATTCCAGAATCCATTTGAAAGCTACCCAGGAAAGAAATCCATATCGATGATCATGGACACTCAGAGCCTTGTTGGTTCCAAGACCAACTCAGCCGTGAATTCGTTCGAGGATCAAACAATCGGTGAATGAGAAACCGTAAAGCATAGCTGGCAGTATCGCTGACTCTCAGTTCTTCAGAGCAATATTTGGCACCAAGAACACCTATGCAACTGTCTGTTGAAGTTTGTCAAGAAGAGCTTGATTCGCCTAGTATGGACAAGAGCGCTCCGACCCGGACTGAGCAGCATCATGATATGCCCCCGCTCTACGCGCTCCCAGAGAATGCATCGACCATCACGCCATCCCCTATAAACGTTACAGTCGATTCACTCCTGCCTCATCAATCCATAAGCGAAATTGAATGGCACATCGCGCTCCGTGAGCTTCAAAACAACCTGTCTGCCCTCAATCAAGCGAGGTGCTTCGATACATTTCCCAAGAGCGACCGGAGACGGTTCCTGAAGTCCCTCTTCAACTCGAAGTCCGTCAGGCCTAAAGGCGCCCAGGGGCCACAGATTAAAGAATCAGATATCGAACACCAGGCGCGTGGCCAGCGGATTCGCGTGCTCGAGGAGCTTGTGTTGAGCGGTATGCGCATGCTCGCGCGTACTCACCCTGAGCCAGACGCGCGCATGGATTGGCACTCACGCTCGGAGGAATTCGCGGCGACAATTCGCAAGGGCGACTTAACCGGTAATTTTCAAGAATTCATCGCGAACGATAGGAAGAAAGAGTCCATTTTGGAGGGCCTTGGGAAGAGCATAATTTTGCTGTGCATGACACCAGTTGCTATGGCTGGAGTGGTGTTCTTTGGTGCAGGTGCTATGATACATGGCCTCGGTAAAGTCGTTGTCACCATTGGCCATGTGATGACATTGGGCAAGTTCCATTGAACTGCGCGGATACAATTTATTCATACATACCACGTTTTGCTCTGATTTGTTTCTCTGTATATTTTGCGTAGTTTCCGTTATCGGAGACTCTGTTAATCAGATGTTGTTAGCAGCGTAGGCGTAATACGGTGATGATATGATTGATACATGGAGCGGTGAGTTTGATAGATGTCCACAAGGTTTACTCGTAGAGTTTTCTGATTTGCGTCTCTACTTGGTCAGAATTAATTTTGATATCTAAGAAAGAAAGTCAGCCGGTAAAGTGCCTTGTCCGCAACTAAACTCAAAAAATGCTCTTCAAGACTGTCCACATCCGCCGCGTCTTGCAAATTTCCCTTTACAAACGAAACAATTGAGGACGAACTCTATACCAGACATTGGTGTCTCACCTTCGTCATTATATGTTTCAATTTAATCGAGAAGAATCTTATATACACTTATGTACACTTTGACCAGAGGTCGAGAGGCAGTCGAGAGGCAGTCGAGAGAGGAGAAGATACAATCGTGCAACTCAAACGCCGCAATCTTGATAGTGTTCCAAATATATGTAGTTGAATCTCCCACTGCGTGTGACACTACTATGTACTATGTAGTACTACTAGTAATAGTAGTACTATTCTTAGTATACTATTATGTAAGTACACTATGCCAGTGGCCGACGATGCCGGCTCATTCCGGAGCAACCCGAGCACTCTCCTTTCCTCTTTCATTCATCCAGGTATATGAAGCCTGCAATCTAAATACTCCAGAGGGAAATATCAAATGATATTGCAGAATAGGGTTACAACTACTACTGGCATTCGATGATGTGCGATCTAACTTGAAGGATTGCTATTCCCAGTCTCTTCGTAAACGTGTTTCATGAAATGCCCCGATCTCTAGATCAAGCGTAATCAGTTAATGGAATGGAACACTCGGCGTGCTCGGAGCGGCGCAATAGTAGTGACAACTTGAATGTTCTTGGTGAACGAAAATTGTCTGAATATCTGGTACTGTATGCCTTACAGGTACTTTCCGTCTGTTCGCAATCATGTGAGTTAAAACATCATTTACGTATTGCAGTGATTAATATTCCGCAACGAATGGTGTACGCATTCTTCAATGGTTGAACTGACCACATTTACAGAAGTATAGATGTTGATGTTCAGCTTCAAGTTGCGCCGGGTGGCCCGAAATGCCGTGGATTCGACAATCTTCACTGTAGTAATTCTTACAGGTGTCAATGGCATGGTCCCTTTTCGCTCATGCTATCAGTATAAAACGGCTCTTGATCGACTTCTATTGTCAAGCATCCTCTCGTCCAAATGACCGATTCCAAGACAGTACGAATCCTAACGTCTTCGGATCGTACTCCCATTTATGCTGATGCCGTCGGCGACCATTCGAAGCAATGCCTGCTTTTCATCCATGGTGTCACGTTGAGCGGGGTTGTGTTCGATAACGTCTTCTCTAACGAAGCATACGCGACAGAGTTCTACATGGTGAGCATCGCGAATATTGTTGATTCTTCGGTGTATTCTTATTAGTCAATCGCATGCAAGATTCGTTACGACATGAGAGGACACGGCCGCAGTGGAAAACCTGACAGTATTGAAGGATATTCCTCACAGCTGTATGCTGATGACTTTATGGCGGTATTAGAAGCCTTTAATGTGAAGAGACCGGTTGTTATTGGATGGTGAGAACCTCAGAGACTTCTGAATGTACGGAAACTCACTGGTGATGAAACGTAGGAGCATGGGAGGTCGACTGCATCCTTTCTGGCTGTATTGCTTTAACTAACTAATGTGAATGCAGCTACGGTGATCGCAGACATAGCCACTCACCTGCCATTCGATACGCTGGCCGGTGCAGTGTATCTTGTAGCTCTCCTATACATAGGACCTGTCATGGAAAGAGTTGGAACTTCGACTATCTTAGGCTTCCTTCCCGGCCTTACTTCCGAAAATGATGCTACGCTATTCAGTGGTACTGCCACTGCATTCACGGACTCTCTGTTCGCCCATCCTGAAGACGTTCCTTGGGAGATGAAGTGCCTATGGATCGGTATGGCCGCACACCAAACACCGATGCACAGACGATTCATCCTTTCTCGCCTGCAAGATCCCGCGAGGCTGTTCGAGCTAGGGCAGCAGGGATTTCCCCTCTTGATCGTGAACGGCACGCAGGATCAGCAAGTCAAAGGAGATGCGGTTGTCGCTGAGATGAAACAGTACTTCAAGAATCTAAAGATATGTATGATCGAGAAGGGGGGAAGTCAAGCTGTCCACTACGAGAATGAAAAGGAGGTGATGAATAGCATTGTTGCGTTTGCTAGCGAAATCGTGCTGAAAGTGAGTTCTCTATCTGTTATCTTTTGTTTGATTGGCTCACTGCTTTATGTATGTAGTAGACGCGGGTGGATGGTCACCGTTTCTAGAATTTATTGCATGGAGAATCTCTTACTGCAGGTTATAATATATATAAGTCAGAAGGATTTGCAGAACGAGTTAGCATTGAGCAATTTTTTTCTCGCGAACTTCTTGAACTTGAAGCGGAGCCTGAGGGGAGCCTCCCGCGTGTGAGTCACGTCGTGACTTACGCGCTATGTCACGCGTCAAGACGCGTGTCACCCAAACTTCGTCCCTTCGCCTTCGACCACCACGACCACAGCATCAAGTTTCAAGACATCGAGATTTCTTACGAGTCTTCCTCGTATCTGCGGCTTCTTCATTTATTTTGCTTTCACAACGTTTCTCATTCGAAGTTTTTCTTCGTGACTGCGCTGCTCAATCTGGTTTTCACCTTCAAGTTGGTCTTCAAGTTTGTCTTACTGTTCTACTCGCCTTGGTCTGTGTCTCACAATACATTCTCAGTCTTTGGCTTTCCACTTGCACCTGTATCCCTGTGGACTCTCCGGCCCATGTCTTGCCATTTTCTGTCAAAGCTTTGCAGTCTTTCTGCCTTTGTCTTGCTGACCATTGAGTCCTGGATTTGCCACCCTTTCTGCCTTGCTCTGACGACCGTTGAGTGTTAGATTTGCCTCTCGTGATTTCCTGGATTTTTAATCCTTCTGGCCTTGCATTTCCACCCTTGCATCTTTGGTTTTAACCTTTTCTTCCAATAAATAGTCTCCCTCAGGCCCGGCATTTCATTGCATGTTCAGGTACATGATATCACTTCTATATGCATCATTAGGAAGGCAGACTCTGCCTGTGCTCCTTTTTGAGGGGTCTTGCCGTGGCTGCTCCTCGTCGCGCTGGTGTGTCTTCGTCCCCTCTCGGTAGCCCCAAGTCACTCCAAGGTGTTTGCGCATGGGAGCGTCGCTCTGGAGTGGCTTCGCACAAACACTCTGCCGGTCCAACGTTTCACTAGAGCTTACTTCCGACGCGGAAGTATTTTATAAGGACGTTTACCTCTACGACAGTGTCCGCAAGCCACGAGGGAGTCAAATTGGCTGCGGTTACATTTTAACGTCAGTCTCAAATTTCTCAATAACCCCCGCTGTTTCAATGCAGCTCTGCGCTGACTGACGTATTGAGAAGAAAAGGAGAAGAATTGTACAAAACGTATAGTACAAGTTTAGTTTCAACGTGCAAGTCGACCTACTGGGCCCCAGGGGTTAGATGGCTGCCAATCAATTCTACATCAAATTCAGCACTACTCGATGAAACAAGTGTGGTGTATTTCATCGTTGGAACACTATCTCTGATGATGTGTTGAGACGAGCACATGAACGAAATCCGACCATACTGGAGGAGTCGGTAACGCCCGTAGCCGGGACAACCGACACGCCATCATTGCGTTCGGCATCCAGCTCTCTTCTTTCGCAGCGTGTGTGCCTTCGACACCCATGCTCATACGGCCATCACGTTCTGCATGCGCAGCTATAAAGCTTCTAACGCCCCCTCACTCTTTCCTTAGAACCACCACGCCCTTCGCGCAGCGCCAAAACATGTCTTCGAACGCCTTCGCGTACATTGTGCAACCCTCCGATATCTCTCCCAACTCGTCTGAGGGAGACAAGCTCTGGTCCACCGCGCTCACAGCTGCGTCAAAGAAAGCGCTTGACACCCGGATCTTGTACAAGGACGAAAGTGTCACGAGCCTAGTCAGTGTTGGGAAGGAGTTTGCTGCAAAGGACGGGAATGCTCGTCGTGAGCTAGTTCGCAAGGCAGCTGGGAAGGCTGTTGGTCAGGTTAAGGATGCTGTGGGCTCTGGATTGGAGGTGAAGGAAGTCGTTGTCGATGATGGGGGATTGGATGCGCATGCTGCTGGTGTGTTCGTCGATCGTCACACTTGCGATACCGACTGACTTATCTTCCTGTAGCTGTCGGGTCCAGACTTGGTTTACACTCATTCACGCTCAAAACTAAGCCTGATGCGAATCCTGCGAAAGATGTCTCAGTCGGCCCATCAACAAGTACCGACAAGGACGCTTGGGCTCGCGGAATTGAGTTCGCTGAGGCGCAGATTCTCGCACGCGAAGTCAGTGACAATTCTTTTACTTCGTCAATTTCAACTAAAATACAAAGCCGCCTTAGTTGATGGAACTTCCTGCAAACCTGATGACACCGACTGCGTTCTGTGAACGTATTAAAAAAGAGGCAGAGGGTTTGGAAAATGTGGAGGTCATTATCCGCGACGAAGGTCAGTCGCGTGCTTATCTTTCGCAAGTAGATTGCATCACTCATTATTCATACAGCCTGGGCTGCTGAGAAGGGAATGGTACTGCGTTGATATTCAATCGAAGATGCTAATAACTGACGTAGTGGGATGATATAGCGCACGTTCCTAAGCGTAACCAAGGGCACATCAGAGCCTGCTAAGCTGCTCGAGCTACATTATCGAGGAGCTTCCGATGCGAACGCCCAGCCGCTCGCATTCGTAGGGAAGGGCATCACTTTTGACTCTGGAGGAATCTCACTCAAGCCTGGTGCGGTGCGTCCCACTTTTAAGATATCTGGATATTGTTCTTTTCTAATCTGAGTTCTCATGTAAAGGGCATGAAACTGATGCGCGCCGACATGGGTGGTGCGGCGACGGTTTGCAGCGCCGCGCTCGCCATAGCTCGTCTCCGCTTGCCGATCAACCTCGTCGTTGTCACACCCTTGTGCGAGAACTTGCCTGGTCCATCGGCGAACAAGCCCGGAGATGTCATTTATGCGATGAACGGGAAGAGTGTTGAAATAGACAACACGGATGCGGAAGGAAGGCTAATCTTGTCTGGTTCGTATCTGTCTTTCGGTTATGTTCTAGCTCGTTCAACACGTTCGACTTACGCTGCTTGAACAGATGCTTTATACTATACCTCCACGACCTTCAAGCCGCATACCTTGCTCGACGTTGCGACGCTTACGGGCGCCATGCAAATCGCATTAGGCGAAGTCTTCACTGGCGTCTTCTCGGTAAGCCTCTTCTCCTATCATCTTCTCGTATCCCACCCAGGCTCAAATCGCGCCATGACGAATGTAGACTTCCGATTCGCTGTGGACAGAGCTATACGAAGCAGGCGAGTACGAGTACGATCGCTTTTGGCGGATGCCGTTCGACGAGGACTTCGGTCCCCAGATCTACTCTAGCAACGCCGATTTGTGCAACGTACGTCGCATTTTCCTTAGCTCATGCCCACAGGTTGTTAATGCGATAACGCTTAATTCATAGACTGGCGGCCGTCCCGGAGGTTCCTGCACCGCCGCTCTCTTCCTTAAGGCATTCGTAGAGGGTATTGAGGAGAAGGACGGTAAACCCGCGTCTCTGCGGTGGGCACACATCGACATCGCTGGTACGATGGAGGCCACGCGCCCCAGTCCTTACCAGTATAAGGGCATGACCGGCCGTCCAGCACGGTGAGCAACTCTTGTCCTTTTCTAAAAACATAATTAAATGTTGATCGCCATTTACCTTACGCCCCTCAGAGCTTTGATCGAATTCGCCAGTCGTTTGGGAAAGCAATAAAAATGTCGAGAATTCTTGGTCAATTCTTGTCTTATATGGGGCGTACGCTGTATCTGCGAGATGATGTATGCGCGTGGGTAGCTTGATAGTGGTTTGGCCCACACCTATTTTATCAATATCTCGATGAATTGCCCTTCCACGTCGATAATGTTGTGAGAGAATCTATTTTTGGATAGTATCGATCAAGTTGAAGCAGTACACGTGTTACATCGACTCAACCTTTGCTATTACCTCTTATCCATTAGAGCCGTGATAAGTGCTCGTTACAAGTGGAAATATGCTCAGTAAAAGGATTGGATACATTATGGCGCGAGTAAGCACTTTTCGTAGCGTAGAGGTCACTCAAGGATACTTACATGTGTATTCCATACAGCAATACTCGCAAGATCTAGTGGACACAGGCGGCCTCAGAACCTCTGCCATACTTCTTGCTCGACGTGTCCAAGGCATAGAGTCTTTTCCAGAACATAAAATGCTCAAGACATTGGAAGATCTCTTCCGAATCCTCCGTGATCCGGATACCGGTAACCGGATGATCGCACCAGTGGAAGCTGCTATAACTCTTCAAGCTGTAGGCGACGCGGTTGATAGCATCGTCAAGAAACCCTCTCTCAAAGCTTTGGTAATCATCAACAAAGGTCGGCTTCTAGCTTGGATACATCATTTCTACTGGTCGAAAATTCGAAGACTCTCCGATCCGATCCACTCCAATAAAGACGATCAGCAAACGTTCATAAAGAATATGTCTGCTACGCTTTATGCCATCTTCTTTCCTGATTATGGACACGAGTTGAATGAGATCCAGGCGAATTACGAAGTCGTGTCTGGCCTCTGGTTGGCGGAAGACGCTCAACATCCTATAAATTCAATCCCCTTCGCCTCGAAGCTTTTATCACACTTCCTCTTCGTCTATGGCACGCGAAAGGACACTGCATTGGTAGAAGAGCTAGTCCGAAGTGCGGGCGGAGATGCGGGCAAGGTCGCTCGTGTCGCCATAACCAACCTCCGACGAGCTATGAAAGAAGCTCCGCATAATCGCTGGCCTATTACGATGCACTTTCTCATCGTCACGGGGCTTGCCAGTGGACGCACCCATGAAATATCCAACAGCTTGCACGAGCACGAACTTTTCACGACAATATCTAAGTGCATTCGTATTCTGACGTTCGTGCCAATCACAACTGGCAATTCAGTGGAAGAACATGCCTTCATGACTGCCTTCGGCAAGTATGCCCTCGTCTTCAGGGAGATGATTCTCGGTGACGCAGATAATGGAACTCGTGCTTTAAGGCAATGCATCCGATACGGTGCGCTGGAGGGCATGGCTCAGTACCTAATCATGCATGACGGAACTGAACATGCGCCATTTGCTACTGCCGTTGAATCCACACTCTCCTTCTTGACTCCCAGTCTTGGCATTCGAACTGTTTGCATCGAAGCACTAGATGCGTTTAAGAAACTTCCTCTTCTTGTGTTTTCGAGAGATTCGCCTCGATCACCCAGATGGAAACTCTGGAGGACGTTCGTAAATGCAACAATGGTTCACAGTGTATTTGCTAAGCTGGTAATGATGGAAAATGCTATGAATGGAGTAATCCAGCATGCTTGTCGTTATGTATGTGGACTTCTTTCCTGCTCTAACCTAGCTGTCTAACCTCACGTCTTCTGTAGTGTAGCCAGGAATGCCCTGGAAACACTTTGCGAAGATGTGGAAAATGCAAAGTCGCAAGGTACTGCTCCGAAAAATGTCAAGCGGATGACTGGAAGGGAGTGCACAGAATAATGTGTTCTTCTTTCGCCTCAGGGAGGACGTTCAAGACCCTCCCCCGTAAGGTTTTCCATAGTATTATACGGAGCATGGCTTATGCATTTTTCAGGCCGTGAGGACGACAGATATAAAGACAACATATATGCGATACGTCGCGCCAGATTCGATATTCGCAGACATCGTCCCCACCTCCAAAAACTCATTTCGAGAAATTATCCAAACATGCACCCCGACCTCGTTGGCCTGACAGTCAACTACTGTACGGAACCTCCGTTTATCGATACCTTTTTAATCGAGGATATGAAGCTCGAGATTGACGCTCAATATCCGTCCGAGATTGCGAATATAGACAATATCATCCAACGAGCAAAAGCAGAAGACCTGAATTCGTCGAAGAAGCGTAATGCGGTGATCAACGTGTTGTACTCGGGAAATTTAGGGAAAGATGTTGTGCGCGACACATGTATAGAGATGTATGAGGAGGGCGACGAGGTAGAAGTCCCTCGTCTTCGCACTGGTATTGAGCGTTTACAGAACCGCCCGGGCTGCTTTTTCTATGATCACGGCTGCAAAATACCACTGGATGCGCGTTACGACGAAGTCGACGAGGTTGTCCGAAGGATGTCCGTACACACGTCGAAGCATCCCGGTATGCTGCAAGATCCGCTCAGTCTGGTAGAGCGGGTGCTTCTAGAATTAGTCGATGACTGTCCGTTCGAGCACCGTCTCCAATATTTGCTTGGCTTGAAGTCAATGTCAAAGAAAGTGAGTCAGTGACTTAGAACCTTAGTCAGATAGACTGTTTTCAGTAGTTGCCATGTAGGATTACTACATACTACCTGAAATGGGCACTTGAAGTTTTTGATACGTTGTCTCGCAGTGTCTCGGACTTCAAGTTGGGCGTACCTGCTTGAAGCACACTATCATCTGCCACATACAGTCAACACCCTACAAGGTTCTCATTGCTTGTCAGAACAGGCATCATCAGTAAGTCATTTGAACATGACAGCACAGAAACATTCAAGTAATACTACTTCTAGTGAACAATCCTCGGGACTTGAATTCTCACGGAAACCGCCTTCACCAACGCGTTCGTGGCCGCATAGCTTCCTTATCGGAAGGCAAAGTCCTGGAAAGGATAGAAGAGCTCCTACACACTCTCAAGGACCCGAGCGATATACCGGTTGACGTATGGAGGTTCCGCGACTCAGCGTACGCGAAAGCCGTACTGGACGCATCGAAAACCATTGATGCTGTCGGCGAGGTGTCTAAGCTCGTCCTCACATTCTCCTCCGTGAGGGACTTGGTATCTTTGCATGCCGATCAAATAGTCGCTTGGATTCGTCATTTCTACTGGTCACAGGTCCGTAGCTTCTCCGATCCCATTTACAAGGACGAAGACGGCAGACAAAGCTTGATCGAAGGACTTTCTCGTGCGCTTAATGCGATCAAAGCCCTCCAGCCTTTCGATTCGAGCTTCTCACAACTCCACCCCGAAATCCAATCAAGCCTGGATATTATATCTGGTCTGTGGCTGGAAGAAGATGTTCAGAACTATAATCCTTCCGCATCAGAATTGTTGTGGCACATCCTTCCAGCGGCGGAGGTTCAGATGAAGGACGCATTGGTGATTAGCGCCAACGGAGATGCGGACCGCGTTGCTAACGTGGCGATACTCAAACTTCGACTGGAAATGAAGAAAGCGTCGCCTAAGAGTGCGCATCTAATGTTGCATTTTGTTAACGCTGTGATGCTCGCTCACGGAGACCATCCTGTCTCCTCAAGTTTACACGACCATCAAATCTTCTCTACCTTCGCCAAATGCATTCGACTTCTTACGCGTCTACCGGATGGAAACTACCCTTCTTTAACAATTGCATGCGCTAGATACTTCATGGTCTTAGAACCATTGATTCTCAGGGATGCGAGGAATGGGACACTGGCGTTAAAACAAAATATCCGATTTGGTTTACTCGGAAGCATTGCGCATCTTCGTATATCTTATACTGGTAACACTGCGAACCAAGCAATAATGCCTCTCATCAGAAACACGCTCCTTTTTATATCGCACGGCCTTAAATCCTTAGCCGTATGCTCCGAAACACTGAAGGCGTTGAAGGAGCTCCCTCTACATGCTTTCCAAGCGGACGCTAACATCTATCCGGAATGGGATGTATGGAACCAGCTTATGGTCTCAATTATGGCGCATAGCTTCTTCATGAAACATTGCATGTTAATACTCGCTGACGAAAAGGAAACTCGGGACCTATGCTCTAATGTACGTTTTAGCCTTCTCGGATATAATATGCACAATCAGATTTACCTTGCATGTTCTACAGTGCCAAGTGCAGTATTCGAAAAGCTCTTTATGGAAATGTGCCGGGTGTTTGGTCACAAGGTACTGCTCAGAAGAATGCCAAACGGAAGATTGGAAGAATGGACACAAAGACGTGTGTGTGTTCTGTCGGGGGAGAAATAATTGGAAAGTTCGTTCTCGTAAGTCATAATTCTAATTTGAGGACCTGAATACTCAGATGTCTTCAGGAGACTATGGTTATAGCCCCAGAGATAGCACTTACGCTTCTCTCAATGCTAAATACGACATTCGCAGACATCGCAGACATCTCACACTTCTCATGAAAAGAAAACATCCCAATATCCACCTCAATCGCATTGGAATTTCAGTCGATTATTTTCGCGGGTTTCCGACGTTCGACACCTTTCTCCTTCAGGATCTGAAGCAGGACGCTGCTAACGACCCGAATCTAAGCGCGATTGTCGATATGGTGGAGCGCAACTCTGATGCAGGCAAACATATGAGCCTCGTCTCAGTAACGTACCCATATGTCATTGGGAAAAAGTATGGAGGGATTTCTTTCGTTGATGTTGGCGAAGATGGGGAACCATCATGGCAGGCACCTCAACTTCGCGCTGGAACTGTGATCAAAGAGTCAGATAAACGTGCTAGTGGTCGGTTCAAGGGCGGAGACATACCGCTAGAGGCATCTTTTGATGAGGTGGATGAGATCGCACGTAGAATGGCGCTATGTTCCGATTCGATGCGGGAGCCCCTTGTGCTGTTGGACCAGGTGCTTGCCAGCTTGGAAGAGGATTGGCCTTTCGATTCTCCCTTTACATTCTACCATTCATTCTCACAATCAAGGATTTCGTGAAGGTAAGAGCTTGCCAGCGCCTTTAAATATTGTCTACTATATATTAAACCCCTTTGCCTCAGAATTTGTATTTTTGCATAAATGACACGGCTCTGGGTACTATATTTGAGTATGCCAAACAATGACAAACAAGTTGAAATTTACGCGTATCTGATAATGGTGTACGATACTTTTTCTCATCGTTACATTCTTCTGTGTTAAAACCTTAGGAATATGCCCAGCATACCCAGTAAGGCGGAGAAGTTGCGAGTAAGTCAAAGAACTCCGTGAAGCCAATAAGATACGCTGAAGCTTTTATTTAGCCAGCAAAGGGTGAAAACCCGCTAGCCTATGCTAATCGCCTTGCTTTTCGCGTTCACGGCATCAATAACTTTCCCAACCACGAAATTGTGGAGAAGCTCGAAGAACTCTTCTATATCCTCGTTGATCCATACGAGGCACCGGACAGAAATGACTGGCGATATACGGATGCACCGATTACTGCTTCTGTAACCCTCCAGGCTGTAGGGGACGTCGCCTACCGCATAAGGGCCTTCCCTCCCTTATCAAACCTAATTTCTTCAAATGTCGACTTGTTAATGTCCTGGATCCGTTATTTTTACTGGGCAAAAATCCGAAATGTCACCGATCCTATTCGATTGGATAGAGTCGACAAACAGAGACTGGTTAAGAACCTATCTACCGCGATTCTCGCTGTCTACCACACTCATCCTAATCGCAAAGAGCACCATCCCGAAGTTAAAGCAAACTATGACATTATCTCATATCTGTGGCTAGAGGAGGATATACGATACCCAATGAACGCCAATCCGTATGCTTCAGAGTTAATCTTGACTCTTCTTGAGCGCGTCCCGGAAGGCCATCTCGATTTCGTTGAAGCTTTGAACATGGCTGCAGGTGGTAACTCCGACCGCGTTGCCGACATCGCTATCACTAAGCTTCGGAAAGCTATGAAAGAAGCCCCGGATGACGTTAATCCCCTCCTGGTGCATCTAATCAATGCCATTATGCTCTCCTTCGGACGCAAACATGCTATTTCTCACAGCATGCACGAGCATCAAATCTTCACAACATTCTCCAAGTGTATGCGCCATCTTGCTCTGACTACCGACGACGCGGAAGGCAGCGAGTTCAGGATTGCATGTGACCACTACTACCGGCTTATGCAGCGGATGATCCTCAAAGACGCAAAGGATCCGATACGTGCTCTAAGACAGTGCATTCGTTATGGCATGCTCGACGGAATCGCTGAGATATTGCTCCAGATACACAACGGGAAAAAAATGGAAGACACTATCACCATCGGTCTCGCGTACACCTTTTCCTTGCTCAACGTCGCTCTCATGAACGCACGCGTTTGTGTCACTATCTCAAGCGCGTTCGAGCGACTGCCTGTGACTGTTTTCTCAGTGAAAACAAACAACACTCCGATGTGGAATGTTTGGAGGAAATACGTGGACGATCTGACCGTGATGAACGTCTTCGTTAAGCTCGACGCCCTCTGTCGCTCTTCAGAAAGAATAGTGGACCCTTGCTTTTACGTGCGTCCCCTTTCTTACTTGCAAATCCACAATGTCGTCGTACTCAACTTCGAAACAGTGCAAAAAACAGGTCTCGATGCATTCCCTAAGAAAATGCGGCGGATGCAAGGCTGTCTGCTACTGTTCAACAGCATGCCAAGAAAGTGACTGGAAGAGTGATCACAGAAAATCCTGTGCTATGATTGCGCATCACACGACTAAGAGCACTGTTTCTGGTGAGGGATTCAGATCATTTCTGTCATTTCTCCTCTACAGGCACTCAAGTACCTAATAGTTCACAGCAATCGATTTGTGAAGTATATTGCGCTTTATGACATTCGTAGACATCGGCCCCACCTGCAATATCTCGTGAAGCGAAGACACCCAAACGTTAATCCCGATCGTGTGGGGTTTGCCATCAACTATTCCCGTAATGTCCCGTCGTTCAGCACCTTCCTTGTCGACAATCTAAAGAATGAACACCAAAAATTGGTCGACTATCTGGTGGAAAATGCAAAATCTGGAACAAAAGAGTCGACAAGTCATTACATTGTCGTCCATGTGCAGTGTTTTGGCGGGCTTGAGGATAAGGGGGCTGATGTCTTCTTCTGCGAGTATTACAGCGAAGGAGATGAGACGGAGTACCCTCGCCTTCGCGCGGGAATCAAGGGAACAGAGAAGCGCCCCGGTGGTCGATTTGTAGACGGCGATATACCGTTGGAGACTTGCTACGACGAAGTGGACGAGATCGTGCGGCGGATGAGAGAAGAAACCAAGAAATTTCCAGAGCTAATGCAGAATCCGCTAAAGTTGGTAGATGGGATCTTCAATAACCTTGACAAAGACTGGCCTTTCAGAAGTAAGTTTCAACTACGATAGAGAGCATACCCCTACTAGTAGAATCAGCCGTACCATACTTAGCCATCCAGATAAGTCAACTGAACAAAATGTATTCTAACAGTAGCTCTACCACCTGCAACCCTGAAAATAAAAAATGAGCGATTAACCCCAAGAGTCCAAAATACATGCTCGATCTAAATGCAATAATAGTATACTGAACATCACATAGACGTGAGTCAATCACTGGCAGACGTACCATATCTGCTCCCAATTATGCGTCTCGTACGAAATGGCTTTGAAATGGGCCACTTAACCTTCTGTAATTTCTGCATACTAAAATGATGTTTAATAGAATAGTCACTGGGTCTAAACGATATCCATACGCTTCTCAGACATTTTCTGAGCTTACTTTGTACTCTTCTGATAGATTAAGATGAAGCAAATGTGCATGTATTGTAATGACTTGATAGGATTAGAGCAATAGGGTCATTACATCGGTGAGATCCTAGCTTAGCTTGTCCTTGCATCTTCAGAAATTTCCTTTACCAAGCCATATGCATGATAGGCTCATTGTGACCATCGAATTCTTCTTCTCCGGGATTATCTGGTGCAAAATCGTACTGCTCTGAGATAGACCGATACGACATTAACCAATGTGCATCGGCAGAGGGAAAATCCGCCTCAGTCCGCATACGTATCCGCTCGGCAGGCCACCTTCGGAATGGTTCGTAGCGGCCGCTGTACCGATCTATGTCGAAGAAGCTATTTGCCAGGCACGTTGTCTCGAGCGACAGTAAAGGGTACGTGTACACAAAGTCCTCCGCAGCTGGCAATCGGAATTCGCGACTGCATGATTCGAAAGGACGAGCGTTGTGCAGGGCTAAGAAGCTTAGGTTTTCGAGGCGTGAAAGAACTCCGTCGATCTAGAACGAGTATTAACTGACGATAATCGCAGAAGATATTAAATATGACTTACAATAAGGTGCAAGTCTACTTTGTCAAGTCCACTCAGTCGCAAAGATGTGCAGTTGCGCAAAAGACGGATTCTGCACAGTTCCGCTGCTAGACGAACCATTTCGACGCTAGGCAGATTGGGAAAGCTTACCCCGAGTGCCCGGATGTCTTCTAGCTTCTGAACTGCACGTACGATATTAGAAAACCAAGGCGCCGCCGGTGCTTGAAAGTCTTGCATGTTCTCATCGTCGAAGAACATGATAGGCATGTCAGAATGTATGGGCCACAATGAAAAATCGAACCGCCTGAGGTCTCTATGATGCTCTATGAATGCCAATAGATGTTCGGTTTCTGCGACAAGGTCGATGTTGATAAGGAAGTTCGTTACGGGATAGTCCATTTGTAGCTTCAATTCCGTCAGCCCTGGTAGCAGGTCCTTGTCATCGGGTCCACTCGGAAGGAAGCGTAGGGTGTGAAGATCCAAAAGGGTCAATGATTCGAGATTGCTGGCGTGTCTGAGGAATAGATCCAGTCCGTCGCAGTGGCCAGCGTCGTTAACAGCAAGGTGCGTAAGATTCTCAGATAGCCGCAGAAGGTCGCATTTCCAAGCCTCTGATCCTGTCAGAGCAATGCGGCGCAAGGAGCTCTTATTTCTGTCGAATAGTGCATTTAAGACAAACACGCCCGGCCCGGTGTTAGGAGGAATACCAACAGAGGTCTTGTTCGAGTCAATGAAGCGAAGTTCACGAAGACCACAGATTGACGAAAGGGCCATCCCGGCAGTCTCATTGAGTCTATATACCTAGATAAGATAGAAAACCAAAAATGGAGAGTAGACTCACTGTGTGATGTACAAGCTATCCATCTCCGGGTAGTTTGTACTTAACTCCCTTGCGACATCCTGGAATATAGGTTCGCCAAACCACTCAAAACGACGTAATTTATGCATCACTGAAATTGCATTCCGGAGGTGATCTGAGTTTCTCGTTAGCAATGTTCGTCGGAATATATATGAACACTTACATCGCTCAAACACCATCGCGTGGTCAACCAGAGCAATGACCCGAAGGTGCGTGATTGATTGTGCAAAAGCAGTATCTTGAGCTATTCTAAGCAAGATTTCCAACGACCGTAGGGTCTGCCTTTCCTCCGTCGAAGCATCTGCAGATGCATCATGTAGTCCATATTGTTCAGATTTAATGGGAAAGCAACCAAACCAGAGCTCGACCGAGTTGAAAAGGATGGATATGGCTGCTTCATGCAGGTATCGAGATACCAATGAGACGTCTTTGATGTCATTTCTATGAAGACTGCGAAGGATATTCAGCCAGACCTCTGACGGAAGATTCGACATCTGGTGTCAGGCCAAGTGGTAATTCAAGAGGGAGTGAGAGATATTGAAAAGTATCGGGACTGTGACGATAGCTCAGGTGCGGCCCCGAACTCATACTATTCTCTCACGCTGTCATCGAATTCAAGAATATTCGCCATTATATTTTGATGAACCGGAGGTACGAGATTCAAATTGTAGCTATTATACGGTATACCTTCTACGTTTGTGCGCCTTGTCAAAAGAAAAGAAAAACCATGAGTCTGAAAAGAGATGAGACGTAGAATGCCATGCTGTGCGTTAAGATCCGTAATGTGTATCCGTGTAATTCCATGATTGACAAGAAGCGATGCAAGAAAAGGTCAAAAAACCTGAGAGTCATGAAAGATTGCGAATATCCATCAATCTGGAATGAAGAATTGGAAGCCACCATCACCGCCTTTCGAGTTTCGAGTGCTGCCGTTTTTCGGCAAGAGCCTGGATTCCCCGCTGGCCAGGATCGCTGGGTCGACATATTCCTCCGGGTTGTATCGTTTGTACGCGCTCCCCGCACTCGCGATGCTCGTTTTCGAGCCCTGATGGCGCAGACTTGGGTTGCGATTTGTATACGCGTTCAAGGGGCGATCCATGCCCAACGCCGAGGGTCGAGGTGACCCCGGTATCACGATGTCCTCCCGCCCACCACCACGTACATCGGGGTCAGGATTGATGTCGGACGCACGATATGCAGGTGTGCGCGGATAGACGCGCGAGCGAGGGGATTCACCGCCTTCCGTCGTGCGCGCGAAGCGGGTGCCGGATGTGAAGTTCGTCGGAGCAGGCGATGGAGCCCTTTGGCCATTGACACCAGGGAGACGGCCACTGCCATAGGGATTACCAGGCGTGTCACGGTTCGTGTACTCATCTTGATTCTGGAGGCGGCGGGAGTATGGACTCTGTAAGCCTACGGGTGGCATTCCCGGTGTGCCCATGCCTCCTGGTATTCCCACTGGTAGTGGACGTGGTGAACGAGTAGCTCCACCGTCCATCACGCTCTGCGAGCGGCCCAACAAGCTAGGCATCCTTGCATCTACACGCGGGGAGGCGAACGTATTCGAGCGCCCTAGAGCCGGAGCCGCTCCTAGATCCTGTCCAAAGCCATATTGCGGACCTAGCACTGGCTTCGCAGAGGGAGAGCGTGAGCCTGGTGCGTCACCGTACGGATACACTCCCCCACGTCTGTTTTCTCGCCCGGAGCTAGATGACGAGTTTGTTCGTCCATACGCTAGAGAGGGCGCGGTGGTAGGCGGCAGCGCTATCAGCGTCGGATCTGTCCCGAACCCAGGTCCAAAGCCTGACGTAGCCCGGGAAGGCGCAGCTGAGAGAGAGCCTGCACGAGAAAACGATGGTCCTATCCCACCCCCACTAGGTGCCACGCCTGGCGGGCGAGGAGAGACTGGACGGGGCGGGATAAACCCCACGCTCCCTGCGTCAGATTGAGGTGGGGGCATCGGCCTGGGCGAGTTGGATGCCCCCCACTCGCCTGCATTGTCATTTTCAAACCCCCATGTGTCTCCAGCCCCTGCTTGCGAGCCTGATCTCGGGTTCTCGCCAGCCCAGGGCTCCATGCCTCTTGGAACGATTGGCAAGGCACCTGCGACGTCAATTCGAGGACTCCCACCACCTCCCGGCAGTTTTGCGTGCGGGATGACCGCTGAGCCTACGAAGCCCGGAGGTGGTTCTGGTCCCGCATAATTGCGCGTCGTCGGCGGTTGTGGCATAGAAGGCGACGCTCCTGGGATGAATCCTTCCGGCAGATCATTGTGTATCGGGCCTGTCGATGCAGGCACGAACCCGCTGGGAAGGGGGGCGTTCGAGGGACCCGTACTCATCGGCACGAAGCCATTCGGCAATGAAGGCGCGGGAGGTGGAGGGACGGGGACGAACCCCCTCGGAAGCCCATCACCCATCGGCGGGACAGGCGAATGTGTCTGGAAGCCATTCGGCAAGGGTGGCACCGTGCCGTTGGCAGGGTGTGGCCAATTCGAATTATTACCGTAGTATGCATTTGCACCTGGGGCCTGCACAGGTGTACGCGAATCCGGGAGTATAGGCAAGACGACTGCGCCGCCTGGGAGGACAGGACTCTGCGCGAGGATGGAGGAAGCGGGCCGACCGACGCCCATCGCCGGAGATTGCGGAGCTGCTGTACCCATGAAGCTCTGCCTCGACGGTGGGCGATTAAAACCCACATCCATTCCAGGTGGGTGTGGCCAGTTAACATTATTCCCATTTCTTTCGTCCCGGTAGATGTCACCTCGCTGTTGCGACAGTGGAGACGGCGCTTTATACGACGGAGTCTGAGGAACGTTCGGTGTTGGCATTCCTGATCGTGACTGTAGCGACTCAGAGCGGGACTGCACGCAAAAGAAAAAAAAGATATATTTCAGTACATTTGTTTTGACATCTGGTGTTAGAACAACATGAAGGAGCAAAGGATGAAGAAGTCTCGCCAAGACAAGCAACAGGGCAGAGCCTGAAGAAATATGCACAGAGAAGTGAAAGTACTTGGTGCACACCAGCCCCCAGGAGCGTAGACATGACCACGCACGTAGATAAGAATATAACGAGACATCGCTCGAAACAATGAAGGAAGGAAAGGAAAGGAGGGAAAGGGGAAAAGAAATCATCCTACAGGTGGTTCAATATTAATCTCAGGAAGCTCACCGACGCCGCCGCCTCCACCTCTGGCATTTGCATTCATGCGCACCTGCGACCGACCGCTCCGCATGCTGCGCGCGTCCCCGCCGCTCAAGGGTCCGGACCCAAACCCAGAGTACCCCATGTCTGACGCCCCACTGTTGACACGCGGGCGCGTGTAGGGTTGCTCGAGACCGTGCGGCGCGAGAGGGGCAGGTGTGGTGAGAACGGCGGGCCGCCTGGGTCCACCAAACGATCCTGCGCGAGAATGAGGCGTACCGCGCATTCCCGAGCGAGGTGAAAATGCATCCTGGTGGAGAAGGCGGAGTCAGTTCATGCTGAACGCTTTAGATAAAATGGGAGAGAAAATGAAGTAGTTTTGCAGATTATGTAGGATTAGGAGCTCACCCCTGGCATCCCGCCTTCGCCAGGCAACGGGACGTTCGTGCTCGGCGTGCTCGGTGGATATACGTCCCTCATCTCAGGCCCGCGGTCGTTCATTCCCCTATCATCCATCCCCATCATCCCACCACCGGCGCCAATCCCAGGTCCAACGTTCATCCCGTCGCGCATGCTCGCGCGCGAGCCCGGCCGATTCAACACAGGTAGCGGTCCCTGCGGCATCGGGATCGGGTTCATCTCGCTGCCCATCCCGCCCTGGTCGTTTGCGTACACGTCGTCGTCGACGCCCATGCCCATGTCGCCCGGCTGCATGCGGCTGCTCAGGCTATGCCGCGAGGTCATATGTCGTGGGCCAGGCGAGCTCTCCGGGATGGCACTTAAGCCCCCGCCACCGTAGCCCATGTTCATACCCATTCCACGCTCACCCCCCGGACCCGACCCCGACCCACCAAAGTTGTTGGGCGAGAGGATGGAGAGGTTCGACGTCGAGACGGAAGCGACGCTCTCTCGGTCTCCGAATCGCCTGTGAGTAGGTCTCATCCCACTTCCGCCTCCTCCACCTCCGCCTCCACCTGGTGCATTCCCACCGCCGTTACCATACGGATCCTGCACATAGTCGCGTACGATCACGCCCTTATCGCCTTCATCGCCGCCCATGTTCAGTGGAGGTCCGGGTGACTGCGATGGTGAGGGCGGCATTCTCGAGAGCTCATGCGGGGGTGGTAAGGGGATGCTGCCATCCGCTTGACTCTCCGGGATATACCCGTCCGGCGGGATGTCAACGTGGGAGTGCGCCGGCGAGCGCTGCATGCTGTGCACGGTAATCGGACGCACGTTATTAGGGTCAGGATTGTAGTCTGGTTCAGGCATACGTACGGAACGCCGGGAGCGTTGAGAACGATGTGTTGCAACGGAGGCGGCGGGTGAGGACGCACGCGTGTAGTTGACGTTATTGGTCGTTTGTTGGGGAAGGGGCGTCGTGAGCATCGACCGCGGAGGGCCGGCATCCTCGAAGGCCGCGACATCTGGTGCATCCTCGTTAATCTCGACATTCCGGTCGTAACCTCCTGAGACGGATGTGCGAGCCTTGCGCCCTGTTAACCGCCTGATGAGGTTGGCTGCTGGGCCTGAGCGGGCACGACGTGGAGGAGCTGGGTTGGGATTGGGAAAGGGCATTGGAAGTGGTCCACCACGCGGCACTTGCTGTTGTGGTTGCTCGCGATATGCGCGCTGTTGAGGAGGTATTTGTTGCTGAGGAGGAAGCTGTTCGGTCTCAGGGATCGGCATTGGCATGCGCTCGCCGACGTCCTCAAAGTCGTCCATGTCAACACGTCGTTCTGGACCACCCTCGTCGTCCTCATAAGGCGTATCTAGCGCGTCTTCGCCATCACCCTCCACATCTCCGTTAATATACGCGTCGTATTGCGCGCGCACACGCGCTACAGCCGCACGATACGCTTCTCGCCGTCCCTCCCGCCTGCCTTCTCGCCTTCCCTCATTGTATCCCTCCTCTCGCCCTCGTCTTACACCTTCTTCCCGCGCCGACTTGATGGCAGTCTCCGTCTCCAGCCTGCGAAGCTTTGCTTTCGCCTTTGCGACCTCTTCCTCCGCCTGCAGCTTCTCCCGCTCAAGGTCTGTTATGTTTTCGTTTGCCTGCGTGATGCGAGCCTGAGCAGTCTCCAGTTGCAATTTGTACAGCCTCAGCTCCTCGTTCAGACGGATTACGTCGGATTGCGCAGTTTGCCGTACGCTATTGACTGCCCGCCAACGTGCTTCTGCCTCGGTAAGTCGGCGTTCGAGTTCGGACGCGCGTGCCATTTCCTGCTCGAGCCGCTCGGACGCTTGGTGAAGGAGCACGAGGGAATGAGATTCAGTGGGAGGCGCATGTTGAGTTAGCAAGAGTCGAATGAGGTCGTGTGTTCGCGATGAACGGTCTTTGTGCCGTCGTGATCGCGTGCGTGAGGATGTAGGCGACTCTATCGAATCATCGTGGTGTTTGTAAGGTCTCCCGACAGTGTTCGTGGTGCCGTAGACAGCCGCTGCGGACGCACTGGGATCATTGACGAACGGGCGAGGACCTGAAGTAGTGTTTGGTGTCGCTCCAGGCGGTGTAGAGTAGTACTCGTTCGCGCTGTTGCCATTCCGGCCGTCGTTTGTATAGTCGGGTTCGGTCTTGTAGTAATGGCCTCCGTCGCCGTGAGGAGGGACCGGTAGGGGCTCCCCGCTGTCACTGTCGGTGTGAGGCGAAGGCGGCGATGGTCGACGAGGCAGAGAGAAGTAGTCCATGAGAGGCGTGAGCTTGAGTGAACGATAAGTGATATATCTATTGCACGCACCTGCTAGTGATAGAACCTCCGGAATCAGCCTCTGCCCCGTTGCCGTTTCCATTCACCAGGCCGTTGAAATTCGTATTGGAGGCGACTTGCGGCTGCGGGAACTCGAGCTCTGCATCGCGCGACATCGTCTTCTCTTCATGCAGCCAGTGTGATATCCGAGCTTGAACCTTGAGTGTAAATTATGCTCTGCGTGCACCTTTGCGACCTATTGGACTTGGAAGAGAGTTAGTATACTCCAACGACGATCGCGAGAAGGTGAAAGCCAGTGAAATGAAAGCGCATGAGCTCACCGTCGACGTTCTGAGCTATGCTGTTCTCATAGGCAACGTGTTTGTGGCTACTCAGCCTCCTGCAGTTCACCTTGAGGCATCGGACTTTGGTCGCCTGCCATCATCAGCCCGAGTTGGTGTACAAAGATGCACAAATATGGTCAACCCTCGGTAGATTTACTGTACTTCCGCTTCCACATTCCTCATTCCTCATTCCGAATACCTAGCCAGAATCTTGGTAAGTAGGAGGTTCGGCCACTAGACCAAATGGGTGGTAGTGGGAAAGTTCGAACAGACCGATGTTCTCGGTGGACGTTTTCGTCGAAAGGAGGGTTGGCGATGGTGGAAGTGGGAGGTCAAGAAGATGTGGGGCTTCGACGTCGAGCATGCCACTGCTTTATATCCTCTGAGTTTGCGCCGAACAAACATGCTAAATATTGTGATGTGGACGAGCTACGTAGCTCGAGGTTCCAAGATCGGTGGACTGAAATCAAATGCCTCATTCGGTCAAGGCAAGTTTCGTAAAATAAATATCATTGATAAGTGGTCTTCTTCATTCATGAAATACTAAAGGGTTGGACAATGATTAACCTCCAACAACCGCAAACTGTGATGTAGAGATTGATGCTTCATGAGTTGCTCAAATTTTGGTTCTCAATACATTTCCCAATATTATAATACATCTTGGTCAGAAGCGTAGTGTCAAAATATCTTCCCCAGTGAGAAGCTCCTTGCCACTGGTGATCCATCTGAACTGCAAAACAATTTCTGTAAACATACCTTGAAGTCTTGAACTGATTAAGTTGTAACGATGTTTGAGAAATAACTTCATCAGATGAAAGTATTAACTACTGTACTACTTTAGGACTTTCGAAGCCAGGTCCGGCGCCTCTTGGACTCTAACTTGAACTCTGTTTACACCAAACTGTATTAGATATGGGAAAACTCAACATCGCCCACCACAAATCCTATCACCCGTACCGGAGAGACAACATCGAGCGCGTACGGAGAGATGAAGAGGCCGAACGTCTGAAGGACGAGCAGGAAGAGGGGCGGATTCGGTTGGCCGTGAGTCTGTTACAGAGTCTGCATGGTGTCTCATTTTGATAATAGGACAACTGTGTAGGACAGTGAAGCGCGTATCTCGCTCCTGCGTGAACGAGCGGGACTTGCGAATACCTCGTCGAAATCGCGGAAGAAGCTCGACGACGAGAAGGAACGCGCTCTTCTTGAGCAAGCAGTGTCGAACCCCTCGTCGGCTGTAGCGAGTACTCCTGAACCCAGTGGTGCCTCTGCGAGTTTGACGACGGACGGGAAAGGACATATAAACCTATTTGGAGATCTTGAATCGGTGTGTTTCCGTTCCTGCAGCTCCATTCGTTTGTTTCTTGCTGAATCCTGATTTTCTTAGGCTACTGTAACCGCTGCTCTAACAGCCTCATCCAAGTTCGCCAAGTCATCCAAAGACTCAAAGGAGAAGGAAGACGAGAAAGGGATACCTTTGGCTCCAAGCAAGAAGGACTTGAAGCCATGGTACAGCGAGCGTGAAATGGATCCGGAGAAGGGGAGAGATGAAGATCGAAGGTATTTCTCTCCATCACCTTTGTTTCTTGCTAATGTTCTGATTCGTATGTGTAACAAGAAATCGCGATTCATCACACAAATCTTTGTCTGATCCCCTGACATCCATCAACCGCCAACTCGCTGTCCGTTTCCCTCCTACTCCAACTAATAGCGCCAGTGGACCACAGAGGAGAGAATGGGGCCGACCGCCACCTCCGCCTTCTCGCCCGTCCTCAGCTGCAGCTACCGAAACCGAAACCGACCCCGCTCGCACCGCCCGCCTATCTCGCGAATCGTCCGAGCGGCAACGTGCCCTCGCGCTTATCGCGCGTCGAAAGCGAGAAGCGGCGGGCTCGGCCACACCGTCGACGATCTCTGGTTCTTCGAGGAGCAGATATGGGGATCAGTTCAATGCTAGGGACGTGGAAGAGGCGCATCGGGATCGAGAAAGACAGGATAGGCGAGAGAGGGACAGGAGACGATACTCGGAACGACGTTGGGAGGACGCATGAGCCTGATTGCGCACAATCTCGACTGATCCTCCTTCCCCTTATCCCCTATCCCCCGCAGAACCAACACAATCTACTATCGACTAACTGCTGAGCGACGGTCTGGACAGATCCAACATTGATAGCGCTGCCGCCTACCACTGCGCCCTCTCTAGCGTATGGCCGAACAAACTCGTCATCTAGCTCCGGGCGGGATAATAGACGTGGGGGAGTGTATCCGTACGGTGACGCGCCAGGCTCCCGCTCTCCCTCTGCGAAACCAGTGCTGGGCCCGCAATATGGCTTTGGACAGGACCCAGGGGCGGCTCCGGCTCTAGGGCGCTCGAATACATTTACCTCCCCGCGTATGGATGCAAGGATGCCTGGCTCGTTGGGCCGCTCGCAGAGCGTGATGGATGGTGGAGCTACTCGTTCACCACGTCCACTACCAGTGGGAATGCCAGGAGGCATGGGCACACCGGGAATGCCACCCGTAGGATTACAGAGTCCATACTCCCGCCGCCTCCAGCCTCAAGACGAGTACACAAACCGTGACACGCCTGGTAATCCCTATGGCGGTGGCCGTCTCCCTGGTGCTAACGGCCAAAGGGCCCCTTCGCCTGCTCCGACGAACTATACATCCGGCACCCGCTTCGCGCGCACGACGGAAGGCGGCGAGTCCCCCCGCTCGCGCGTCTACCCGCGTACGCCTGCATACCGCCCTTCTGATATTAATGCTGACCCCAATGTGCATGCTGGTGGGCGGGACGACATCGTGATACCGGGGTCACCTTGACCCTCGGCGTTGGGCATGGATCGCCCCTTGAACGCGTATACAGACCGCAACCCAAGTCTGCACCATCAGGGTTCGAAAACGAGTATCGCAAGTGCGGGGAGTGCATACAAACGATACAACCCGGACGAATATGTTGACCCAGCGATCCTGGCCAGCGGGGAATCCAGGCTCTTGCCGAAAAATGGGAGTGCTCGGAACTCGAAAGGCGGTGATGGTGGCTTCCAATTCTTCATTCCAGATTGATGGGTATTCACTATTTCTTATGACTCCCTCAGAATTTTTGACCTTTTCTTGCATCGCTTCTTGTCAACCATGTAATTACACGGATACACATTAAGGATCTTAACGCACAGCATGGCATTTACCTCTTATCTTTTCTTTGATGTATGTCTTCTTTTTCTTTTACAAGGCGAGTAAACGAGGGAGGTACATTGTACATTAGCTACAATCTAATATTTCCGGTTCATCAAAACATAATGAAACATACATTTGAAGTCAATAAACTCGTGAGAGTATATCAGGCTGAGCTATCGTCACAGTCCCAATAGTCTCGCATCTCTCCCTCGAACCACGAATTATCCAGTCACCAAATGTCGAATCTTCCGCCAGAAATATGGCTAAATATCCTTCGCAGTCTTCATAAGAATGACATTAAAGACGTCTCTTTGGTATCTCTATACCTGCATGAAGCAGCCATATCCATCCTTTTCAACTCCGTCGAGCTCTGGTTTGGTTGCTTCCCCATCAGATCTGAACAATATGGACTACAGGATGTATCTGCAGATCCTTCAATGGAGGAAAGACAAACCCAACGGTCGTTACAAATTTTGCTTAGAATAGCTCAAGATACTGCTTTTGCGCAATCAATAACGCACCTTCGGGTCATTGCTCTGGTAGACCACGCTATGGTGTTTGAGCGATGTATGTACGCGCCCATATATATCCAGACGAACATTGCTAACGAGAAACTCAGATCATCTCCGGAATGCAATTTTAGTGATGCATAAATTACGTCGTTTTGAGTGGATAGGCGAACCTATATACCAGGATATCGCAAAGGAGTTAAGTACGAACTACCCGCAGATGGATAGCTTGTACATCACACAGTGAGTCTACTCTTCGTCTTTGATTTGGTCTCTTATCCAGGCATAGACTCAACGAAACCTCCGGGATGGCCCTTTCGTCAATCCGTGGTCTCCGTGAACTTCGCCTCATCGACTCGAACAAGTCCTCTGTTGGTATTCCTCCCAACACCGGGCCTGGCGTGTCTGTCTTGAATGCATTATTTGACAGAAATAAGAGCTCCTTACGCCACGTTGCTCTGACCGGAGCAGAGGCTTGGAAGTGCGACCTTCTGCGGCTATCTGAGAATCTTACGCACCTTGCTGTCAACGACGCTGGCCACTGCGACGGACTGGATCTATTCCTCAGACACGCCAGCAATCTTGAATCATTGACCCTTTTGGATCTTCATACCCTCCGCTTCCTTCCGAGCGGACCCAATGACAAGGGCCTGCTACCAAGGCTGACGGACTTGAAGCTACAAATGGACTATCCCGTAACGAACTTCCTTATCAACATCGACCTTGTCGCAGAAACCGAACATCTATTGGCATTCATAGAGCATCATAGAAACCTCAGGCGGTTCGATTTTTCATTGTGGCCCATACATTCAGACATGCCTATCATGTTCTTCGACGATGAGAACATGCAAGACTTTCATGCGGCGGCGGCACCTTGGTTTTCCAATATCGTACGTGCAGTTCAGAAGCTAGAAGACGTCCGGTCACTCGGGGTAAGCTTCCCCAACCTGCCTAACGTTGAAATGGTACGTCTGGCAGCGGAACTGTGCAGAATCCGACTTTTGCGCAACTGCACATCTTTGAGATTAAGCGGACTTGACAAAGTAGACTTCCATCTCATTGTAAGTCATATCCAATATCTTTTGCGATTATCGTCGGTTCATATTCGTTTTAGATCGACGGAGTTCTTTCACGCCTTGAAAACCTAAGCTTCTTAGCCCTGCACAACGCTCGTCCTTTCGAATCATGTAGTCGCGATTTCCGACTGCCAGCAGCGGAGGACTTTGTGTACACGTACCCATTACTGTCGCTCCAGACAACCTGCCTCGCAAACAGCTTCTTCGATATAGATCGCTTCAGCGGTCGCTATGAACCGTTCCATAGGTGGCCTGCCGAGCGGATACGCATGTGGACTGAGGCGGATTTCCCCACTGCCGATGCACATTGGTTAATGTCGTATCGGTCTATCTCCGAGCAGTATGATTTTGCACTAGATCATCCCGGAGAAGAAGAAGAATTCGATGGTGACAATGACGCTATGATGCATATGGCTTGGTAAAAAAAACTTTCATGAAGATGCAAGGGTGAGCTAGGCTTTTACAATGTAATGTCCCTATTGCACTCTTTCCAATTTATAAGAAAAAAAGTTTAAACTTCATACTCACCTGCTTCATCTAGTCTTTACATCACTTCTGCTATCCCCCAAAGTTTTCAAAATAAAGTATAAGAATGATGGGAAAGGTGTACATTTTCGTAAGAACAGGCAAGATTCGACCGAAAATCATTTGACATCTGGAAATAGCCCAGGGGAAATGGTGTATCTAAAACGCACATCTGAAACAAGTCATTCGAAAGGCTCTCTATTCGATGCAAATGCGGAAAGTGTATATCAAATTGGCTCACTTAAATTCGATGTTCAGTACTTTATTATCGGATTCAGATTGAGCACGTATCCAGGATCCTCGGAAATCATCGCATATCCCTTATTGTCAGAGTTACAAGTACTAGTGATACATACAGTCAGAATACATTTCGTTCAATGGACTACAATTATATCTGGATAGCTAAGAGTTCTATTCGTGTTAAGGCTGGTTCATAGGGTTAGTACTTGCTTTGTCTTAGTTGGAATTTACTTCTAAAAGGCCAATCTTTGTCAAGGTCATCGATAACTTCATCTACCAACTTCAGCGGATTCTGCATTAGCTCTGGAAATCTCTTCGTTTCTTCTCTCATCCGACGCACGATCTCGTCAACTTCGTCGTAGCAAGTCTCCAGTGGTATATCACCGTCCACAAATCGGCCACCGGGGCGCTTCTCTGTTCTCTTGATTCCCGTGCAAAGGCGAGGGTACTCCGTCTCATCTCCTTCGTTGTAATACTCGCTAAAGAAAATATCGGCCTCCTTCTTTCCAAGCGCGCTCGGATACCGCACATGGACGACGGTGTAATGACTTGACGACTCTTTTGCTCCACCTTGTGAAAGCATCATAAAATAGTCAGCGCATTTTTCTTTTGCACCCTTGAGATCTTGGAATAGGAAGGTGCTGAACCACGGAGTATTACGGGAATAGTCGATGACAAAGCCCACAAGATCAGGATGGACATTTGGGTGCTTTCGCCTCACAAGATGTTGAAGGTGGGGACGATGCCTGCGAATGTCATACAGCGCGATATTCTTCACAAATTGTTTATCTCTGCGGCTGACCTCGCTTTGGCCTTCGAAGTACTTGAGTGTCTGTGGAGAAACGATCGTAGAATATGCTGAATCTCTCACCAGAAACAGCGCTTGCGGTTTTCGCAAACAAAGTACAAGAGTTTCTGTGATCTCTCTTCCAATCACTTTCCTGACATGCTGTTGAGCAGTAACAGACGGCCTTGCATCCCCCGCATTTTCTTAGGCAACGCTTCGAGAATCGGGTTTTGCACTGTGTCCAAGTTGAGTACAGCGACATTGTGGATTTGCAAGCCAAAGGAATACGTACGTAAAAGCAAGGGCCCTTTGCTTTTCCTTCAGCACGAAAGAGGGCCTCGAACTTAACGAAGACGCTTTTCACTGCCACATCGTTCATGAACCTCCTCCAAGCATTCCACTCTGGGGAGCTCTTCATTCTATTTGAGAAAACGGTTACAGGCAGTCGCTCGAATGCATCTGAGATGTCGACACAGACACGTGCGTTCATGACAGCAATGTTGAGCAAGGCAAAGGTGTTCGCGAGAGACATAGTAATAGTATCTTCCAAGTTTTGGCCGCTTTGTACCTGTAGCAAGAGCTGAGCGATTCCGTCAAGCATGCCATATCGAATGCACTGCCTTAAAGCACGCCTCCTATCCTCTGAGTCTCTGAGAATCATGCGCAGCAGAAGCCGGTAGTAGTGGGCACATGCAATCCTAAACTCGTTGCCTTCTGCGCCGTCTATCGTCTGCGTAAGATGGCGCATACACTTGGAAAATGTCGTGAAAATTTGATGCTCGTGCATGCTGTGAGAAATAGCATGGTCACGTCCGAAGGAGAGCATAATGGCGTTGATTAGATGCATCAGAATGGGTGTAAGGTCGTCTGGGGCTTCTTTCATAGCTTGTCGAAGCCTAGTGATAGCGATGTCTGCAATGCGGTCGGAATTTCCACCTGCAGTCCTGTTCAGAGTTTCTACAAACTCAAGATGGCCATCCGGAGTTCGTTCAAGAAGAGTCCAGAGTATCTCTGAAGCATAGGGATTGACGTTTATTGGGTTTCGTATATCTTCCTCCAGCCACAGATATGAGATAATGTCGTAGTTCAATTTAATTTCAGGATGGTGCTCTTTGTGATTAGGGTGAGTATAGGAGATAGCGAGAATCGCAGCAGATAGGGTCTTGACCAGTCTTTGTTTGTCGTCTCTATTCAGTCGAATAGGATCGGTAACGTTTCGGATTTTTGCCCAGTAAAAGTAACGGATCCAGGACATTAGCAAGTCGACGTTTGAAGAAACCAGGTTTGACAAGGAAGGAAAGGTCCTGATGCGGTAGGCGACGTCCCCTACAGCCTGAAGGGTTACAGAAGCAGCGATTGGGGCATCCCTATATCGCCAGTCATTTTTGTCCGGTGCCTTGTATGGATCAACGACGATACAGAAGAGTTCTTCGAGCCTTTCTACAATTTCGTGTTTGGGAAAGTCATTGATTCCGTGAACACGAACGGCGATGCGATCGGCGTAGGCTAATGTGGTTTCGCCATTTGCTCGCTAAAAGCAATCTTCAGCATGTCTTGTTGTTTACACTGATTGCATTGACTTACTTGCAGCTTCTCCGCCTTACTGGCTATGTCGGGCATATTCCTGAGAGTCTGACATGCAGAGTAACGTCGAGAAAAGGTATTGTACGCCATCCTAAAAACGCGTAAGGATTTTCAAGTTGTGTGTCGATGTTTGGTATCTTCAGGGCAAGCGTTTTCGCGTCACTGCTGCCACTGGTATCGCACATTCACGATTTTTAGAACATCATCGCATTCAATGGCCTACATAAGTACGTAAATGTACATACCTCGAAGAAGCCCTTATCTGTGTCATACTACCAAACTAAATGGACAAAGGGTGCTAATTAGAAGTGCTGCGCTCGTTTTCCCTCCGTTTCTCCAATCTAACTCAGCCCAGACTTGAAGCTCCGATTTTAGCTTGGCTCACTGGGCAGAGCTGAATTTGATCTAGCTGTTTGAGAAGAATCACGAGCTACAAGCGCGATGAACTAGAGTATTTTTTTGTTTTAACTGATCCGATTTCAAATTTCTAGATGAATTGCGAACGGGACAGTTGAAATTACTATGAGCTCTCATCATGCTTTTGCTCACCAAAGACATCGAGCTACGCTTGTTCAAACTGAAAAGGCGAGTTCAATTGATTACAAGTACATCATATCGCATGGAATACATTGCAAAAATATGTATGTACATACATCTAAAATCAAAGTCCAATAGTCAGAACATTGCCAGCCTTGTTTTCTCTATCTTTCTTCTTATACACTGTCCCCGCGATTGCTTCAAAGTCACGCATGACTCGGTCTACAAGTTTCTTAGGGTCCCGTATCAGGGCAGGATTTATCTCCAAATCTATTGCCATAAGTTGCAATAAATCATCCATCATGTCGTGGCACGCTTCCAACGGGACTTGAGTGTTACCGTCCACGAATAGTCCACTTGGACGTACAGTATCTGTAAGCGCCATTTCCGGGAGTGTACGAGGACATTCGATGTCGGACCCTTCTTCAAATGTCTCAGTGAGAACAATGATCTTGTCGACCTTCATGAGGATAGTGGGGGAAATGACCCGGATCATAATTGTATGCTTTCCCGTCGTTCCGCGATTCTCTGCCGCTGCGATGACTATGTTTTTCGTTCTACGCGTGCCATCATCGTCATCACTTAGCTCGTGGATCAGGAAAGGGCTATACAAGGGGGGTAATCCGCGAGCTAAGTTGATGGTAAATCCCACCAGGTCGGGATCAACATCCGGATATCTGCTCCGTACGAGTTTTCGCAAGTGGATTTGATGTCGGCGAAAGTCTAGTTGAGCCATAAGAGTCGCGAAGACTCTATCTTCCAAGTCCTTCACGTCCTCTTCTCGAAGTGAGCATTTAAATAATAAAGTCAGAGTAGTTTAGCTTACCGAATTCAGGTAAATGTCCTGTTCGCTCCAAGGAATAGCAGGTGTTCTTATGCCCACTCTTCCAGCCCACTACTTGGCATGCTTTGGAGCAATACAGTGTAATCCTGCATCTCCCACATTTCTTTAAAGAACTCTTTATAAATTTGCCTTTGCACTATAAATATAGAGAATGCATCTTTAATGTGACCTTAACGAAGAGAAGAGATATACGCACATGCGAACAGAGACCCATAGGTTCCATTATATCTGCTGTGTGCCGGTTCATTATGTGGAGGATGACGCTTTGGAGCAATACCGCGTCCGTAAATTGCTTCCACTCTTTCCTCCCTGGTGACAAAGGCATTTCCTTCAAAGGGGCGAGTCTTTTGAATGCATCTTGTATATCGACACAAACAGATCTGACACCCAGGCCGAAATAAAGCAGGTCGAACACGTTTTTCAGTACAGGCATACCAATATGTCTGTCTGCTTTAGTGTCATGTAGCTTCAATAGTTGCACGAGACCGTCCAGAGCTCCATAACGGATACATTGCCTCAATGCACGCGTACCGTTTCCTGCTTCCTTGAACGTTCTGGTATTGAAGTTGCCAAAATATAGCTCGCAGCTCGTGCCAAACTTAGGCCCTTCAATCTTCGTGTCTGCCGACACTTGGTTCGACATGAGACGCATGGCTTTGGCGAAGGAAGTATGCATCTCGTATTTCTGGAAGCTTTCTCTGAGAATTTCTTTGAAAGCATGATTGTCGTGAATGAAAAGCACGAAAGCGATGTAGTGATGGGGTCTAATAGGCAGACCCTTGGAGTGAGCCTTCATAGCCAGTCGAAGTTTGTTTCGCGCAACTCTAGCCACTCGATCTGCGTCCCCATCGGCGCTACGGACAAACGCTTCTATCACCAACCCAATCGCCTTCGTCATCCTGAAGAGTCCTCGGAATATTTCTGCTACGAGGGCGCCATCGTGCTCGTTTTTTGTATGTATCGGATGCTGGATATCCTCCTCGAACCAGAGACCTGTAAGGATATTGTAGTTCGCTTCGAGCAGGGGGTGAACGTCTCTCTCCAAAGCTGATCTTAAGAGGATTGCGTGAAATACGGTAGACAGGTTTCTGATCAATGTTTGCTTATCGTCCTCATTTGAATGGATTGGGTCTAAGCGGTTTCGTATCTTCGTCCTGTAGAAGTACTGAACCCAAGGTATAAGACGATACTTATTTGAGCAGACCAGCTCAACCAGAATTGGAAACCTGTAGAAGTGAATGCCCACTTCACCCACAGCTTCCAGAGATGATGCAGCTGTAGCTATTGCATTCAAAAATCGTCGGTGCGATTTGTCGTCCGGCATGTAGTCAGGATCAACCAGAATAAGGAATAGACCTCTAAGCCTTCTGACAATCTCGTGTTCTGAAAGAGACGCTATGCCATGAACTCGAAGCGAAAGTCGGTTAGCGTAGGACACTGGGTCAGACTCCATGGTCCCGTCGGCCTTGGTCTGGATAAGAACATCTCAACTTTATCGACAAAATTTCATGAGGAATTCCCCCAGCTCACCAAGAATTTGAGTGTATCTTTCCTCTCGATAGGCGCCCTTGTGAGTAAGTTCGTCAAGAGGCAGCTGGTACGACTCTATCGGCGGTGGCACGTCTGAGACAAACAATGCACACTTTAAGGTGAGTGCCAGTTCGCCGGAAGTAAATATATCCGCCTAAATCGTATTTCCATTATGACGCTAATCGCGGAATCCTACCACTGGCAGTGTCAGGGGGTACTAATAATAGCTAGGATCTGATGAGATCTTTAAACATGAATCTAGTCTAAAAACGTGCAAGAAAGATGTCAAGCGGGTGTTTAAAGTTAACTGAAAAATTGAACAGAAGACAAACTGGTAGCATACCTCGAGGGAAGTGGGGACATGGAATGAAGATCAAGTATTTGTTCACGTCCGAAGGAGAAGTAAGAAGAAGCAAGTTTCTACACGGCCATGTACCCAACCCCGCCGACTTCGATCCACTGGTGGCGAGACCATACAACGGTGCCGAATCCCCCGACAGGAACCGTGACAAGGCCATGGGTTTCGCAAGACGTTTTCTAGGTTTCTGGAATGTCACGAAACTCGAAACATCTGTCTGACAGAGATTAAAAGGACCGGTCTGTGGAGACATGTAGCCACTCACCGGAAATGAGGCACCTCAGGCTCTCCGAGCGCCTGGTACGTATTGTTTTTTCTGCGAATGATTATCGCAGACTTGGTCTTCGAAACTCCGCAGGGTGTTTAATACGGGTGGAATATCAATGAAGCGCACGTTACTGACAATCGAAGTGCGTGTTCGAGAATTTCTGTCCTCTACTAAAGGGGGCCCGTGGTGTGCTTGGATTATTATTCCATTGGATACTACAGTGAAGTTCCTCTTTAGGGTAGGCATCACTGGCAACGTTACATGCCGGTATGAGTTCAGCTTTATTTACAATGCTTACATATAAAGAATAAGGGAAACTAATCGCAATCAAAATTGTAACAGGCTGTATGACAGACGCACAACACATAAACTACAGTGATTACACAAGATAGAGGGAGTTATTGAAAAGATGTCTTTTTGTACGCCAAAGTCGATGATTCGACGTCATTAGGTGGTCCGCTTTCTTTCGCAGCATCCTCATAAACTGTCTGATCTTGCGTTACATGAACCGTGACGACGCTTCTCTGAAATCGCAGTCGGTGACTCTCTGACACAATCATACTCGACCGAGCATTCCAATTTGGGGAAAGGCCCAAACCAATACGAACGATGATAAGGGTGAACGTGATACCCTGATTCCCCTCATAAGCTATATCTTCTATGAACACGTGAACCGACGAAAGAAACTTACAATGAGAGGGACAAGCTGGGAAGACGGAGGGTATTCGTGTCAGCAAGCAGCGGTTGCATACAATGGAATTATCTCACCGAGTCCAGCACGACGTACTGGCCCCAGTTGGAGGTCAAAAACGTGGCCAGCAAGGCGATTAGTGAGATCGAATACACCGCCCCGGATTCTATCACTATGATCAGGATTGGCGATAGTGTGTGCGACTTGATAAGTCCAGACGTGCGGTGTTCGGCGATCCAAATCTTTCCCGCAATAAGGCCTAAAAAGACTTCAGTATAGACAGTTTATAGAAATGATGAAGCGAAGCCTACTGGTCGCAGTAAGATTGGTGAATAGTGTTAGGACGAAAAAGGAGGTGATCCAGGCTTTGAATTCGAATATGGGTGTCGTTGGAGACGCCGTCGCCTCGTGTACAAGAGTGCCTATGCCGCTGACTGCAAAACGTCAGTCCTCTTGGTTTTCAAAAGGGCACATCTGCACTCACCAATTCCCCCCATCCAGAATATCAAGCCAGGAACGAGGATACGAATATCTTTCGCCCACACAACGTAAAGGCGATATATCTACTTCAAGTCTAAGTCTGAAAGGACGAGAAAGAGTGAGCAATCAAAAAAAAACTGACCAGAAATCCATCACCGACGAGCGTTTGGGTCGCGTAGGTTGTCACCTGCAGTAAATACGAGGAATTGGCTGTCTCCAGATAGTACTGGGACGGCCCTCCTTCGATGCTTCGGTTCTTTATGAAGGCATTCACTGCGCGAATACCTAGTGCTATCACATGCTATGATACTTTAGCATCGCTATACATACACCATCATAGGAGTTTGAGCATTTACCAGAAGTGCGAGAAGGTACATCACGCAGGACACCGCGAGGACCGGTAGATCTAGGCGGTTCTGCCTCCGACGCTTGTAGAGTAGGATGTAGAGCGAAACAAGGAAGAGCACGGTGAGGATGCCTGCGAAGCCCATGCAGATCAATTGACCGATTTCCGGGTCATGGTCAGAAGAATACATGCTCACCGAAGAGGAAAATGACCACCATCAAGGCCACCAAAGATGCCTCGTCTAACGCGATCGCCATCCTTACTTAGCACTCCAGAAAAGTAAAAGCCGGTCTATTCAACCTAAATCCCTTGGTCTTGATCAGTAAATGAGCCCACGTTTGACGCATATGAGACGTACAAAAAGTATGTACACGAAAATGAAGGACGGTCCCGCTCACCGCAGCTGCTCATTGCCTTTGGGGACGCGGGGAAGGATGAAACCATGTGAAGAGTGCTGCATATGAATGCTCTCTGCAACCCTGCACACGCCATGTCGTAGTTAGGGACTTCCACGGTCAAGCGAGTTCTGAATGTGCCGTTGTGGCACGGAACCATAACCTTCTCGCTTATCAGAACAGAATGGGTTTAAAGTGCTTCTTAAACTTTATATAGCTGACCGTGTGATCGATTGAGGCAGGTTCGCGCACTTGCCGTAGTGAAACGACAGACTGAGACCGAAGGATAGTGAAGGTAACTTTACATTGTCTTATTTAGAGACTGACGTACATCGACTAGTGAGCAGAAGATACGCGAACCAATTTTGAACAGTGCGCATAGTTCCTTGACATCCTTGACGCTATTGATAGGTGGCAATGTGGACGACACGAATATCCTCCAGAGTTCACTGAATTACAGCGCATTCAGCCCTATAAGCGAATTATGAAGTAGCTTCAGAATCAAACTAAAACATCAAAGGTGAGATCCGACACGTACTTATTTGATCCTACGATAACGATTCATCGCACTCACTGATCAACAGCACGTGCTCCCCTCCTCCTGCATACACCATCTTAGGATTCCCACCAGCTGTCATGATTCGCTTCGGATTCCGCCCACACACGCTCCCAGTCCTTACAATCCGTGCGGGTCGTATACGGCAGCACCGCGCGACCGCCATACTCGCTGCGGACCATCTCGAGATGGGCGTCGGCATGGCATTGGATCGACTGACGGAGATAATTCAAGCAAAAGTGCGCTTCCTGAGACGTCGATGGGCCAGAGGGGTGCTCTCGTCGGTCGTGCATAGCAGATCGAACGGCGTCTAGGCATTCCAGTTGATGGAAAAGGGAAACCCGGAAGGGCGTAGGGGTGTCTGGTAGGAAGACAACACCCTTTCCACGAGGTAGAGCGCTGGCCCACTCTGCCGCCCCCTCCTCTGTATCCAGTCGGAAGTGCACACTCTCTTCCGGTGTCATAGCTACCTGCTGAATACCTTGCAGGTCCCAAAGCTCAGGAAGATCCCTATCTATAAAATCAAACAATTGATTCAATACGTCCAACCGGAAAATTACAGACTCACTGGAAGTTCGTCCATGCTTGCTCTGAAGATTCCGAGGAAAGAAAGTTGAGTGAAGGTCGACGTTCAGGAAGAGATTTAGGAGAGTGAAAAATACAGTGAAAGCGGTGATGAGCGGGAGCTTTGAGTGAGGGTATTTCACGATGACCATCATAGACAACAGAGAGTGGCACTGAGGTCAGAGAACTTGAAGCGACAACCTCGTGATAAGGACATTGAGCTGAAAGCAGAAGGCCAGCCGTCCAATTCCTCCGGGCGGTGTGGGAATTGTGGTGTCTATCCGAGAAATGCGTGTGTACAATTCTGATGTCGCCCTCCAGAACATCAAGAACTAGGTGGCAAAGAATCCATCATTCGCAAAATTGACGTAGAAGATCTAACAATCAGAGAGTCCGCGGAGGCTAGTATTAGAAGGTTTCACTGCTTGATAAGACGACCCGCACTCGCCTGATAGCAATCATTCATTTTCTCCAAGCTCAGCCACCACAATAATGCCAACTGTCGTCTACACTCCAGATGCTGTCCCTCCTATGCCTGTTTTCTCCCAGGCGTCCATCTCACGGGGATATGTCTACGTTTCCGGTAATATCGGTGTCCTTCATGATCTGAAGACAATCGTAGACGGAGGTGTGCAGCCGCAAACTGTAGGTTTATATTTCACTTCTGTCCTGAATTAAGGCTATTCAGAGAGATACTCACTTTACTTCTAGCGCACGGCCTTGGAGAATATGACCAAAGTCCTCAAAGCTGCGGGGTCCGGCCTAGAGCACATTGTGAAGGCCAACGTCTATCTTAAGAACATGGAACGCGATTTTGGACCCATGAATGAGATCTACATCCAGGTACATTCTTCCCCTGTATCTTATTCGACGCGGACAGCTGATAACTCCGCTTGATGAAGTTCTTCGAAAAAGACAAGATGCCAGCGCGAACTTGTGTCGGAGTCGCCAGTCTGCCGTTGGGCGCTGATGTCGAAATCGAATGCGTCGCAGAGATTCCGAACTAGAAGTTCGGCTGCAGCACTGGTGATAACGAACCCGTAGAAGGATAAGATATTTGTAGCCATGAGAAATTATCGAAATAAACGCACTGGTTAAAGCCTTCGGGACTTGAGTGCTTTCAAAGAAGTTGATGGTAACTTTTAGTCGACGTGGTCAACAGCGAAGGGAATACCGCAAATCTCGGGTGGCACGAAACAAGGCCTCGTCCGATAGCAGAAAATTACGACTGCGTCACTGCTTAGTTGCAAGATATTGCAAGATATTGGCGGTCTTCATAGAGTCTTGACACTGTTTTGAAGCTCGACGTCGTCCTTGTTGTCGTGGTCGATGATGAAGAGACACAACGCGGGTTCGCATCAAGTCCTGCCAGTTTGACATTGACCCTTGAGTCGGTTCCACGCTCATTCTTCTATCTTTTCTAGATTCGCAAGCCAGCCTTTTCCTTCCCACAACTTCAATAAAGCCAAGCTATACGACATCATGTGTCGGGCTTCTGGAAAGATCAAGAGATAGTAACAGCCATCTCACCGCTACACGAAACTTGCGCAATTGGCCTACCCGTGCCACGGATTGAGGAGACTCTCTTTTTTGTTGTTCCATTGCTATACTATCGTGTAGCGATATCAGCATGCGAGACAGCAAATGGTACTCGCAGGTCCCTGCTCAAGATTCTGAGTCTGAGCCGAAGTCGTACAGTGATGAAGAAGGAGTAGGAATTGCGTACTCGGATGAAGGTGTGCCATCTTGAAGTTTTATGTTTTATCTCCCCCAGAAGTAAGATCTAACTTGGTTTTTGTGTAGATGACAGTGATAAGCGCTCTATCCCGGCCTGGATGACCATCTGCATGGGGTTTGCGCCTATCGTAACTCTTTTCAACATCTTTGGCATGGTCTTTCATATGAATGGCTTTACCCCGTCCTTTGGCGACGTATCTCATGCGAAGACTATCGAGTTTGCAAACACGCTCCGTCATCCCAACATGTACATCGGTCTCGAAAACGTAGATACCGACGTTATTCACAAAGTCTTGCCAGACTCGTTACACATCTTTCCACACGTCTTCCAGCCGGTGAACCGTTCACAGCCATCTCAAGTCTTTCCGTTCGACGGCCGACCGAGAATTACATTTAACGGAAAGGTTTCACCTGGTGAACCGCATGTGATCATAAACAAGGATGTGAGCACTAGCAACTTTTACATCATCGTATCTAGCTCATAAACATGCTTCAGGTCTCAATGATCATCCAGGTCCGCGTGCAGGACTTCGGTCTTGAGCGGTGCTCAATAGCAAGCATCATGCCCGATCCTGCCAAGCTTGCGAAGCAAAATCGCACCTTGACGCTTGCTCAACAATCAACGAGCATCGACCTCTGGGCGCTGGACACGTCGCAGGGCGAAGTTGACGTGACTAGTCTCTCTTGGTCCTCGCGCCCGCGACGTACAGAATTCATATCCACAGTTTCTGTCAAGGAGGGCGAGCACACGCATTCTGTTGAGTTCGACTGCGGGAGGTCTGGTTCCCTGCGCATCTTTGAGCTCGCGTGTCCAGAGGGAAGTGGGGACGAGTGCGCAATTGAATTCTGGCAGGAGCAACCAGAGACGGATCCGAGAATGGGTGAGTCTTACCAACTACATACTTACGTGAATTGTGACATCTTGGACTGACGCACGTCTTATAGCATTCACAATTGTGCAGAAGCCATCAATGTGAACTCTACTGCTATCCAAAGATGTACCTTTCTGTACATAAGACACTACATTATGTGATTTAAGACGAAGTTAGAATCCCAAGAGTGAAGTTCAAGGGCCATTCTTTGCAGCCACTTCGCTGAAGCTCGAAAGCTTTCGCCAACAAGAGACAAAGCCTGAGTACACGATTCCTTGGAGATTTCTTCTCGTATTGAGGATGTTCGACATCAGGCTTGACGGTAGATGGAAGGAACCTCAAGCCATGCTACTTCAAAAGGTCACCGTATTACTCGGCTTATCGCCTCCTGGAAAACAGACACCTTCCCCTTCATTAAATAGTGACGACTCGCGGTGCAAACGGAACTGATGATAGTGCAGTCCGTGCCTCACTTCAAAAAATCCTCGCTCTTCTGGACAAGAGAGGTGGGAATGATCAAATGGTAGGCCGGCTCCACTATCGCGTTTATCTGCATGCGTTCGTCAACATTGCAGAAGAAGGCTGTTCTCGGGTCCGGAGATCTTGAGCTACTGGTACTTCGACTTTGAGAAGATTGCTAGGTTGGTTCGGTCTGAGGCTGTTCTTCGACTACGCTCCTAGGCAGCGATGATGTCCACGTGTACGTGCCGTCCAATATTTCTCCAATTCTTTTCCCACTTCTCTTACCACCACTATTTGACAAATCGTATAGATTTCATTTTCTGCGCGCAAGGCTATGGGAACCATCAAAGTTGCGGAGCTTCTTCCGAGCGTGGAAGTTATAGGTGATGACAATCTGGATGAGAGGTAAGGAAGGCTACTAACTTAAACACACGTAACAAATCTAATTCTCCTCTGACAGATCAGAGATAATGTGGTTGGCTTTGAATACTATCGGAGTCCGTCCATCAATTTTCACGATGACATCACCTACTATGGCCTTGTCCACTGTGTCTTTCCATCTGGTCCAATCATCCAGGTTTCGAGCAGGCGGTAAGGAGCCTTCGACATCTAGGCACCGTCTCTGGTTCTCCTACCCGTTCACTCGCTTTTATTTAGCTTCAGGGCATAAGGTGTGTGCATCTTCTTGTTTCCCGTCCTTTCGTTCCGTATATGACTCCATTCATCTTCTAGTCGTTATCAACAAATGCCTCATACGTTCACATCTCTCACAGGCAACTCAGCTCAAATCTCATGTGAGACCGCAGAAGCTCGTTGTCTTCGCCGCAGGTCTTCTGCTTCCTTCTACATCCTTCTCCATCAACATCTCGGGCGCCTTTTCTCGTAAGCCTCGACTTGACAAGAAGGATAGCAAGAATGTGCTTGCTTCTTCACTCGCAGTCTTCTCGCCATCAGACGTCTTCGGACACTCATGAAATACCGGTAAATGCGACTGCTGTGATCCTGGTATGACCAACTTACCAGCCAGGAAGCTTTGTGGAAGCACAAGTGGCGTGCAGTTTCATGCGTGGCTGATGGCGTGCATGGGAGATGTCTCAAGTTCGAAGCTAAATGCACGCTGAAGACTGGATCGAAGTTACAAACGGACGAAATCTATACTGCTCGGTCGTGCATTCCAGCAGCAGCCGAACTCTCATAGCTCTCGCCTCGACCAGTCCTATCAAGGACATTTGCAAAGGTAAGCCACGTTTCCAATCGTGTCGTGCATCATTGATTGGAGAAGTAAAGCTAGGTATTGATTGCAATCGTGATCGCTCTCGCCCTTTGTGTCGTCGTGATCAGCATCAAGTCGGAGAAGGACAAGAATATGCTGAAAATCGGTGGTGATTTGTGAAACCCGCGGTGTAAACTTAGCACAAAGGAAGCCTGGCTCAACGTGAAGGTGAATACGTCGCTGCCTAAGTTTCAAGCTACGTACTTATGGTTAATATGTGTCGAACATGCCACTGTTTGAAGAAGACGATACCATTGAAGCATCTTCCGCGCAGGTTCAATAGTCTCCTAGAGCAAGTCTTCAACAGTTTTCAATATTAGCATACTAGTGAACGAGTCACAATCTGAACAGAAACCGGGCTTGGTCGAAAGCGCAATCAAAATCATCCAAAACGAGCAGACCACCACACCATGCACTCGTACTGTTCCTTAGCCCTCGGAGAAAAGCTCCATCAAAGTCACTGAGAAGCGCGACGATAACATCATCAGTATAAGTACCCGGCACCTTGTAGAAGAATGTCTCAGTACCGTAACATCATAACTTCAGCCACCCACACTGGCCAGGATGGAGAACGACTCGTCATCCAGGTCTGACCTAGAGACTATCCGCGTCTTAATGTCGTCTTCGGATGAAATCGGGAAGGCGGAACAGGCTTTGGAATCCCAGCCTATACAGTCTGTTATAGAGATTCCCGATGGTGGCTTGCAAGCATGGTTAACATTAGTGGGCGCGTAAGTCCTAGGTTCATCGTGTCCAGCCGTAATAAAGCCCGTAGCTGACGTTCATCACAGTTATATTGTTGTGTTCTGTACCTCGGGGTGATTATCCAAACATAATATTATGTTCAGCACATCGATTTTAACTTCGCGAAGCTATATAAATAGTTTTGGAGTTTACGAAGGTACTGTACGTGATCAGCATCCGAGTATCGTGGCGCGGTCGCTGATCAACTTCGTGGTCGAAGACTTCTATGTCCGAGAATATCTAAACGAGTTCTCGTCCTCTGACATAAGGTATACATCTATTATTATCCTCTACATCTGAGCTAAGACTAACGTGCTTCTATTCTCGAAGCTGGATCAGTGGAACTCAGACCTTCTGCCTTTTCAGTATAGGCATCTTCTCTGGGTACGCAATGGATGTTGGTTACTTGTGAGCAGTTTTTCATGTCGTCAATCTCTCTGAGCTGGCAACTAAGGACTTTTGAAGTCGGATTGTTATGTTGTTTGGATCCTTGCTCTTTGTCTTCTGCCTTTTCATGATTTCTATATCCCAGCCGCAACAATGGTATCAGGTAGGCCCAAACCTACCACTTCGAAGCCGCAGCTAATGTGACTCTTATGTAGCTCTTCTTGGCGCAAGGTATTGGACTTGGCTTAGGAATAGCGTGCACCTATGTCCCAGCCCTCGGCGTTGTTGCCCACCACTTCAAAAAACGGCGATCGTTGGTCATGGGCATCGTAGCATCGGCCTCACCCGCCGGTGGTGTTATCCACCCAATCATGTTGAACAAGCTCATCCACGGGCCCGTAGGCTTCCATTGGGCTGTCCGCGTCAGCGCGTTCTTCAACCTCGTTCTCCTGGGAATCGCAAATTGTCTCATGACAACTCGTCTCCAACCGCAGTCCAAGACGCTATCACATCAAGTAGCGTACTGGAGGCATTTCTTCAGCGATCGTATCTACGTCGCCGCCACTGCGGGGACCTTTCTCTTGATCACCGGTTGCTTCTTCCCTACTTTCTTCCTTCAGCTTGACTCAGTCGAACATGGCGTCAATCAAGCACTTGCCTTTTACACGGTGCGCTATATGTGACTGTTGTTTTGAAAAACGAGACAATCTGACGTGAAGAAACCTAGCTTTCTGTACTTAACGGATCGAGTGCTTTTGGGCGTGTATTGCCGACTTTGATTGCAGACAAAGTTGGCGTATTCCATCTGATCGTTCCATGCACCTTCATTTGCGGCACGCTGATATTCGGGATGGTTGGAGTCGTCAATGCAGGGGGGTCTTTAATCATTGCCATCCTCTATGGATTCTTCTCGGGAGCTGGTAAGCACAAGCTAAGGCTTGCTGAATGTTGGGAGTATACGCCTGACGGAATCACTATCTAGCTATCTCACTCCTCGGCCCTATGCTCGCAAATCTTTCCAGAGACGTGTCCGAGGTTGGGTGAGATTTGTGCCTCTGTCGGCTTTTCTTCGTGGCTAAACCCTCTATTCAAAGTGCTCGGATAGGAGTTTGCTTTGGTATTGGCGGTAAGAATCATCTACTTATGACTGGACTAAAGACGAAGCCTAATAACTGAACGTCCTCAAAGGTATTGGGAGCTTAATAGGTGACTTGAAGGGCACAATATCTAATCCGTATGATAAGCGGTTCTCAATTCTGCACTGCTAATTTAGGTTCACCAATAACCGGTGCATTATTGACATCTCATCTTCAGTGGTGGCGGCCTGCTTTATTCAGTGGCGTGAGTTTTCTCCTTCCAATACATTCTCTACATTCTTAACCGAGAAAATAGTTGTGTATGTGTGTGGGCGCTTTCGGACTCGCGACAGCAGGGTTTCTTCATCATAGAGAATCCAAACAAATCAACGTAGCCAAGTCATGATCGAATCGCCTTAGAGAATTTATTTGTGTCTCCCCTTTTCGCTTACTACTAGGGTTCATAACTGCGAGTTGCATTCTTACAGAAAAGGAAACTTGAACTCGCAAGCGCCGCAAAGACCGGCGTGCCTTTCTCGTGATCACTCTCGCTAAAGAACCAGCCTGAGCCGCGGAAACGGGCGTCGTCTTCTGCACGCGATGTGCTTCTTTGATGAAGAAGAAGAAAGTAATGTCCCCTTCTCTACCGGCAGCTTCTATCTGGCAACCAAACTCGCTGACTCTGAAAGACGACAGTGATCAGTTGATTCAACCTACATAAAATGTTTGGTATACGAGGACTACAAACACTGGCAGTAGGGAAGAGGCTGACTTTTGTCAGAATCAATCATACGTCCAAACAAAGACAGATCAGCAGATCAGCTCAACTTAAGAAGAGAATGCAATTCATTTCTGATTCCCACTACTTGTCAATCTCAAGTCGTTCCGATGATAGCGCCCATTGGACGGATAGTACCAAATGAAGGTTATTCGTGCCTGGTTTGCCCTCACCGCCTTGTGTGACTCCATCTCATTGTGAGTGCGTTCCGAAGTATCCAGAGGTCTCTGCAAGGCAATTCCGGGTAAGACGCAAAGCGCTGGCCCCTGGGCGTGCATCTCTTTGAACATGAGAAGCAACTGGTTGGCTAATCTGAAAGGACTTCGGCCAAGAGGCTTGTTATTTTTAGGCCCGTGGGATGTCGCCAGTGGTAGCCTGAGCATGGCTGTTCTTTTCCTCACAGCCAGCAGTGTCTTCTTCTCGCGTGCTCCGATCCCACATATTACCTACCGTAGGGCTTCGACGATGGGACGCGCCTCGTCTCCTCTCACCACCAGGAGGGCGCATTGATTCTCTCATTCGCCATGGCTGGCCAAATTGCCATCGATAAAGTGGACTTGGTCTCGATATTCGTAGAGTGTATCTTGTATGGTACGTTTTCGCTGTACCAAGTACCGATGGGGGAGAAACTCAACCCCGCATTATTCCCGTACAGGACTTTTCACTTTCCTCTTCGCAGTCTCCGCGTACGTGCTTCTGGTGAGGCGCGCAAGCAGGAAAGAGCGCATCAACAGGCCCATGTTGACAGTATCTATCGTGATGTTCATTCTCGCGACAGTGGTAAGCTTCGTGCTTCATCAATAGCTGTCACCCGGTTAAGGCCAACTTGAATCTGACCCTGTACCCCTTATTAGCATGTTGCAATTGACTTTAGACGTGTATTGGACGGGTTCTTGCATTCGGTAGACCGAATATCGGATCTGTCAAGGGTGAATACACCGAGTTACTCCCTCAAAAGCACCGCGTATTGCATTCAAACGTTGGTGGGCGATGGGTTCATGGTATGTGCTGCTTGTCAAATCTGTTACGCAGTGATATGACTAACTGAGACTGTGTAGCTCTACCGACTCTATATTGTCTGGGGAGGTGATAAACGCGTTTGCCTCCCTTTACTCGTATGCTTTACGGCGAGCATAGGTTTGTCACAGTCCGCAATCTATCGGTGCTAATTTTCATTGCTTATCGTTTCCCATCACACTTTAGGCGTAGGAATTGGGGCATTACAGGGATTCGCCCGTGCCTCTCCTTCAGCTCCAGTGTTCATAACCGAGCTGCACGACTGGATTGTTTCGTTCTTCTCGCTGACGCTGTTTACAAACTTTACTAGCACTTGTAAGTCTATCCACTTAATTCATTAAGCGTCGGATGGCTCACCTCCCCTCGAAGCACTCATTGCCGCACGAATTGTCTGGGTCCATAGACAAATGGTCGGAAGCGTCAACGGACGAGAAGTTCTTCCAGCCGCTATCGTTATCATCGAATCCGGGGCTATATATTCCGCGTGCCTGATCATCCTTCTTTCGCTATACGTCAGCGGAAGCTTCGCGCAGTACATAGTTCTTGACGCAGTGACTCAAGTGATTGTGAGTGTCATCGCTGCAAGCTCTTCCGATCATGGCTAACGCGCACTGCCCGCAGGGAATCGTCTTCTCCCTCATCATTGTCCGTGTCGGACTTGGGCTGACCTCCGACCTGACCTATACCTCGAGGGACGTCATGTCGACAATAGTGATGAGTGACAGGCACCCGGAGCGGACCGTGCAGTCCGCATATTCGCGCAGGATTAAGTTGGGACGCTCGCCGGCGAAGCCGTCACCGGTGATACTCAGTCAGATCTCCCACATCTACTCCTCAGACAGCACCAGCACTCGGCTGCCAGATGAGGAGTTCATCCACCCCATGTCGTCCAAGCCTAGTCAATCCGAATACAAAATAGACATCCCATATCTTACACGAAGGGAACACACGTTAGGGAAACTGAATGATTCGGTATGCCTTCCATTCCTCGAACGACGATATCCACTCACTTTGTTTTGTTCTGAAGGATAATGACTATTTTATTGATTCCTTAGACAGAGTGTGATGTGTACAGTATAAGTGTATGTATTTGTATCGAGAATATACCATCGTAATTTTACAGCAAGCTTAAACGGACTAGACTCATCACACAGGGCTTCTGCCTTCACGATTGCAATTTCGCGTGCCAGTGAGTTCCAATCGGGATCATTACAGTGATCGTCATCTTAAGCCGAAATTGAAGCCTCCCCTGAACAATGGCAACGTCAGAAAAGCTTTTGAAACAAAACTATGACCAGTAGGCTGTCCCTCTTTGTTTCGTGAACTCACCCTTAGTCTATCTGTAGATGACCGTGCTGAAATAATAGACTATGTCATATGCTGAAGGATGAATGCTTCATTACAATCCGCGGGTATTTCAGGCGTCACGAAGCTCCTTTGTATATTCTGAGGTCAGAAGTTTTCATTTACCTCCTTCGACTATCCGTTGCGCTTTAATAATCTCTCATTAGTTCTCGTCACTGATATAAGAGATGAAATACGAATGCTGGAGACTCGAAAAAATTATGTTATAATCTGCGCCATCATTTTGGCTTCTCTGCAAACAATGTTATTTATCAGGCGCTCGGAGCGGTGCTTCATTTCTAGTGAGTAACTATCATACGTCTCCACAGATAAGTTCATTCAAACTTTTTGTTGTACAGATATCTCCACTTTCTCGATGGTCCAGAAACCCAGAAGACGACCTGCAAGACCATCGACCTACATTGGTCCCTTGAGGAAATTCGGTACTGTTGTATGGTTGTCGCACAAAAGCATCTAAGCCGGGACCGGGGAAACAGGGTGGCTATTTGCGCCTGTTCCTCCTTCGTGACGTGGAAAGATACTTGATTCTTCTTTCCGAATGCTCATTTCCATCCAGGTATGCTACGATATATTCCGTTGAAGTTCCCGTCTTTTTCTTCCAATTATCAGATTAGTTTCAACTTTCACTGGCACGTTTCAAGATCTCTTCCACGATCCATTACCCCATTGGCACTGGTAGGATGCTGCGATAAGTGTCATAACGGAACAATATTTAGACAGAGAATTTGCTTCCGCCGCGCACGTGAATCATGTTTGTTTCATCGCGCCTTGCGGTAACGCCGTCCTGCCTCTTGCCGAACCCACAGTCGCATCCTCACGACGAGAGATACTGTCAAAGTACTGGTAAGCTAGGAGAATTCCTCATAGCGATAAAGTTGAGACGTTCTTATCCAGACTTAGCAACACCGACGGAGCGATGGATCTTGCCAGTGACCCGGCGTCCTACGCCACGCACCTTGCGCTTCGTGTTCATGACATAGCGTCTCTTCCACAACCCGAGATCATCAGAAGGCTCCGAAGCCTAATTCGCAGCCTGGTCTCTCCGGACAGCATTCCAGATAGCGACAGTCGGAGACATCTGAATGCAATAGCGACTGCTGCCATAACTCTGGAAGCTGTAGGCGAATTGAGCAGGCGCTTTTACCCGTATGGCAAACTCAGAAACCTAGTGATCACGTATGTGGATCACCTTATCCCGTGGGTCCGTCATTTTTACACGACGAAGATACGAGACCGCCTGGACCCGATCCATACAAACGAGGACAAGAAGCAAAAGATGATTAGGAACCTGTCCTCTGTGTTGTTCGTTATGATTTTGAGTGACCCTACTGCACCAGTCATTCACCCCAAACTTGCACCGAACTTCGATATTCTTTGCGGTCTGTGGTTCGAGGAGGACGCACAGCATCCTATAAACTTGGAGGATATACGCGCACCGGCGCTCGCTTCAGAGACGATTTGGATGTTGTTTGGTCGTACGACAGAGCTAGCTGGGATTATTGAAGCGTTGGTGCATAGTGCCGATGAAGATACCGATCGAGTTGCCATAACTGCGGTAGAAAAACTTCGGCAGGCTATGAAGGCACCCGCCTCCAAGCGATTCTCTATCATCCGCCATCAGGTTATCGCTCTAATTCTTGCAGATTACCCCGCTCATGCGTTCAAAGGGTCCCTCAAAGCAAGTTTTCAAAGAATTGAACCCGACTTGTTTACAGTACTATTTGCCAAAGGTATACGCCTATTATCTGACCAAACTTTGGTGGATGCGAGGCAGAAAAGGCCGGGCTTCACTATACTCTGCAGTTACTACCTTCCCAACATTCATATAAGGAGGATCGTGGCAGCGGAGAATGGAACTCGTGCACTGCGACAATGTATCCGATATGGCGTCCTGGACGGCATGGTGGAACTCTTGATGCAACATGATGGCAACATTTCGGAGAGCTCATTTGACTTCTCTACGCTCAGGGACACGTTCGCCGTACTTCATTACGGCCTCGGTGTCAGATCCATTTGCGTCGAGATACAAAACACATTCAAAAGGCTTATTCCATACCTGGAAATGCCTAAGTCACCGGGACGAAAGGAGTGGAAGAGGTTCACAGACGCTGTAATGGTTCAGAGTGTCTACCTTAACTTTACGACCCGAAACTTCGCAATAAATGGTGAAGGTCTTGCATACTGTCATCACGTGCGTACGCCGTCATAGTTCCTTTCTCTCACTCGAGGTCATGCTGAATATGTACCATTGATAGTGCAATCAGCGATTTCTAACGAGCGCTCTGAGAAAGTGCGGGGGATGCAGGGCTAAAATGTATTGCTCGAAAGGTTGCCAAGCAAAGGACTGGAAACATGGCCATAAGGGCACTTGCAACTCCTCTGATGGGCAAACGACACAATTATGTCTATTCAGTACGTACGATATACTGCACTAACTATTAGAGAGCTTACGCACATTGTGCAGAGGGCACGAAGGAAAAAGAAGATGGAGCTTTCTCAACTCTTATCGCTAAATTTGATCTTCGCCGACATCGATCACACTTGCGGGACCTTGTGCGAAGCAAATATCCAGACGTTCATCCCGGCCTAGTGGGCTTAAAAGTGGACTTCACTGATGGATCTCCCCCAAACTATAGCCCTTTCCTGGTCCAAGAGCTACCTGACGACGACAATACGATTTATACGAAAAACGAAGTCATTAGGCTTGCGAAGGAAGACGGATTGCAGACAGGAAGGCATGCGATCATGCTCAGAGTGATCTTCTGTGATGTATTGGGACGAGCGACTAGGAGGTTCGATATCATAGAGACGTTTGAGGACGAGGACAGCAACGAACAACCCGGCACCAACGAACAATCTCGTCCCCGTCCGGGAAAGAAGCGAACAAATATACGTCCAAGTGGCCATTTCATAGTCGATGGCGTACGAGTACCGCTGGAAGCATCCCCTGACTTGATTGATACTTACTTGGGTATTATGGCCGAAGAGGCGGCGAAAACCCCTAATTTGATTCGAGACCCGAAGGGACTTGTAGCGCGAGTCATCCAGGAAGTTGATCTATCCTTAATGTTGATAGATGCTCTGGATAAAGCTGGTAATGAACGTAACACAGTCAAGATGTTGGATTAACAGACTTTAGTTTAAGATGTACTTCTAGAGAAAGATGTGTATACGTACAAACTAATAATTTATTCTTGAGGGCCTGAAGCTTGCATGGCCGTCGTCGTTTGATCAACGATTGCAATTGAGGACAGTTCTGTAGAAATCAGCAGCTGGTATGCAGCATGTCTGCATTTGATCGGTATTCCAACTGTAGCGCAAATGTGCTCATACATTATGTGATTCCGAGTGTTTAATATCCTGAAACGAAGTTGTACGGTTCGTTGTCGACAATGGGCAATAGCAAGGGAGGTTCAAAGTGCGTAATGCATTGTGTTATGGCATGAGGTCGCACAGAGACACGATGAGGAATAAATAAGCAGGTGACTGATCTCCAATTCCCCATCTACTAGTAGCCCCGCGCATGTGTTATGTACGGTAGAGAAGTCCTCGGAAAGAAAGAATTGACATTCAGTATCCTGCATAGATGTTGATGTCGATGAGTGCGCTCCGATGTCAGTGGACACGGCTGGGCATTCTTAAACCTTGAACCAAGTGCGCATTGCGTTATCGAAGAAAAAGGTCTGCATCGCATTTGCTAGTCAGTGCCCAAGTGCCAAAGAGCGCAAGGCAGTAGTCGATAGCCAGTTTGTGTTGGTTCTGCGGGGGGTAAAGGCAATTAGGCTCAATCCTCCAAACGTCGCTCCGAATATCGTCTGCTCTCCCTCTCCCACAGCCCGTCTTTCCTGTCTTTCTCGTGCCCGATGCCCCTCCTCCGCGTCCCTCGCATTAAACCGATCCCCGTATCTGCTCCTTGACGACTCAGACGTCGTCGACGGCGTGGCCAAACCCGCCGCTTCCCGTTTTCGACGTCCGATGAGTGTTAGGGTACGTTGCCGTTCGAAGGATGATAGTTGAGCGGCGCGAGCGGGTTTAATCTGACCTGTAGATACAGCTTGGGACGGACAAGAGAGCAGAGGTGGCGGTCGGCCCCATTTACTTATCTGTGGTCCGCTGGTGCTGGTCGAGTGAAACGGGCTGTGAGCTCGTGGTTGATGGATATCAGGGAATCGGACAAGGATTTCTATGATTTCTGTTACACATATGAATCAGAACGTTAGCAAGAAACAAAGGTGATGGAGAGACATACCTTCAATCTTCATCGCTGTACCATGTCTTGACACTGTCTCGACGTCCTTGTTGTCATGGTCAATGATGAAGGCTCGCGTGCTTCTCGTTACAAGCCGTGGTACTCCTTCTGCCAGTGAGCGCTGCCAATGAAGACGTGATGTCGGGGAAGGCCTTCTATCTTTATTCTTATGTCAGTCACGAAAACAATCGATGAGAAACATTGAAATGTGAACCTGGGTTGATAATTAAAGGAAAAACACTGGATCAACTATGATCGTGCAAGCTTTCAACTGAGTTGAACACTACCTTTTCGAATTCATACAAAAGTGCCTTAGATTTCTAAAGTCCTGCAATCATATCGTGCGTGTCTGTTTCAACAGAACTCCTTCGACCAAGGTGTAGCATCCGAGTTTGTTGGGTTCTTCTTGCTTGACACTATGCGATGACACTGAGCAGTGAATAAGTCATAGCCATAAATTGTACATCCGAAACGGGAGACATGAGATGGTGTTGGCACCTTGGCGTGTCAAAGGCAGGACGTTGAAACTTGAAAGTGATGCTTACTCAGGCTTTCGGCCCACAACTTGAACACGCTCCAGCTTGTCCACCCACAGGCAATACGAGCTACTCCAAATTTTATCAAAGATGGAGAAACTCAGCATTGCCCACCACAAATCCTAACACACATACAGGCGAGACAACATGGAGCGCGTACGGAGAGATGAAGAAGCCGAACGTCTAAAGGAGGGGCGGATTCGGCTGACCGTAACAGTGAGTCTGAAAGTCTTCCATGTTGTTTGATTTTGACAATAGAACGAATATGTAGGACTGTGAGGCACGTATCTCGCTGCTGCGTGAACGTGCAGGACTTGCGAGTACATCGTCGAAATCCCGGAAGAAGGTCGACGACGAGAAAAAACGCGCTCTTCTTGAACTGGCCGTGTCGAACCCTTCGTCGGCGATGACGAGTACTTCTGAACCCAGTACTGTCTCTGCGAGCTTGACGACGGACGGAAAGGACATATAAGCCTGTTTGGAGGATTTGAATAGGTGCGTGTCCTTTCTTACAGCTTTATTCGTTTGCTTATCGCTGAGACCTGATTTTCTTCCTGCTACTGTATCCGCTGCTCTAACAGCCTCATCCAAGCTCTCCAAGTCATCCAAAGACTCAAAGGAGAAGGAAGATGAGAAAGGGATACCTTTGGCTCCAAGCAGGAAGGACGTAAAAGACACAATGTAAACCGCGAATATTGTGCAGATATCGTGCCACCCGGCCAGCAGCTGCTCATAGTTCGTTACTATCTTACGAGTTCTCTTCGTACTACCCAAATAATTGCTGGACAGCGAATGCCACCTCTTACTTCCTGCCTGCCTGCCCCACCTGCTTTACATATGCAAACGCCACATCTATAAAAGCAGCGGGGGATACCCGCTATATGAATTGTTAAAACGTTTGCCTATTATTTGCATCCTGGTTGGAGATGAGGTAAGATTTTATTTTATCATCCTTTCACAAGTGCATCACCTACGGAGACCTTGGTAGCCATCCTTCTGGGTATGCCGAGGTCGCTCCTTGTCAGAGGCTGCACCTTCCTCGGCTGTGGCTCTACTGTTTGACTCGTTGCCCCTCAAGCAACCTAAGTCGCTTCAGAACAAGGAATATCTCTGTGAGCTCCAAGGCGGCTTCTCCCACACGAACCTATCGGCCCAATTCTCAATTACATATTCCTTTGTGGAAGTAATTCTTTCAACGGATGGCAACATGACCGAGCGCCGAGAACGAGTCGATCCGGGCATTCTGAATGATGCCTCGTAAGCTCGCACTGGACGACTGCCCTCTTCTTAAATGAGATCGGAAAGGTAGCATTTTCAATAAACTCTGTATGATCACAACCTGATAACTAAGTTTCGAGATTAAGATCTCTTGATATCCTTGTGATTTCCTCCAAACACTGGCAGGATGCATTTTGTGATGGAAATACAATTTAGGCGGAAATTTTGCTTCCGGTGAACACTTACCCTAAAGTGTGTATTTGACTTGCCCTCGGTTGGAGATAGCGCCCCGTCCTGCTCTTCGAACCGCACAACAAATAACTTTAGAGGGTCTCCATCGGAAGGAAATATAACGTTAATTACTGGTAAGCTGCGAGGATTTCTTACGAAAATAAAACGACGAAGTTGAAATGTTCTTATCTAAAGCAAGACTTAAGGAACAATGGATTCTGACCCGGTATCCTACGCCAACCAACTTGCGCTTCGTGTTCAAGGCATAGCATCCGTTCCCGAACGTGAGATGCTCTCAAGGCTGAAATATTTATTTCGCTGTTTGGTTGATCCGGGCAGCATGTCGGATGGCGACGGAAGATTTGTGAATGCCACCGCGACAGCTGCCTTATCCCTGGAAGCTGTAGGCGAGATTGGCGTGCACTTCCCCAGGCGTCCCGCTCTCAAACAGCTAGTCGTCTCTAATTTGGATCGACTTATACCTTGGGTCCAGTATTTCTACCGGACGAAGATACGAAACGTACTGGACCCGATTCATACCGAGGAGGACGGGAAGCAGATGTTAATCAGAAACATGTCTGCTGTGTTTCTCGCTATCGAAACACCCAAAGACGGGAAAGGACCTCTGCCCCCTCACATTGAGTCAAACTACGATGTTATTACCGGCCTCTGGTTTGAAGAAGACGCGCAGCACCCAATCAATACAAGAAATACACTTTCACAGGCATTCGCTTCTCAACTACTTTGTAACATCTTCACCGGATGCTCATCTTACTTCAATGCCCCGCTGATGCAGAGCTTCATCAAGAGTGCCGACGGTGATGTGGACCGGGTGGCCAATATAACGCTCTCGAAGCTTCGGCAAGCTTTGAAGGCAAAACCCTGCAGACGATACTCTATCACACAGCTCCACTTCATCGCGACGGTGCTTGCGGCCGACCGTGAGCATGTCTTCACGCGCAGTTTCCAACAGCACCAGGTATTCACTACCTTCGCCAAATGTGTACGTCTACTATCAGACATACCTGCTCCAGCAAATTTCGGTGACAAGAAATTCTTCGACATGACCTGCGATTGCTACTTTCGCATCTTGCCTACCATGCTCTTGTCTTATGCAGAGAACAATACGAGAGCGCTGAGGCAATCCGTTCGATACGGGGCACTCGAAGGCGTCGCGCAGATGTTGGTGACAGAAAGCAGCACAGCAATGCAAGATCCCGAAGTGTCTATATTGAAAGACACGTTTAATTTGCTGCAGATCAGTCTCGGCATCAGATCTGTCTGCGTCGATGTGCAGCGCGCATTCAAAAGGCTCCCACCTCTTGTAGAAATACCTAAGTCACCGGGGCGAAAACTTTGGAAGCAGTTCACGGAACAAGTGATGATTCAAAGCGTATTCCTTAAAGTGGTGAAACAATTAAACGCACGTAGAATGAAGGCCGGGCATACCTGTTCTCATGTACGTACAGCTTCTTTATACCTGAGTAGGTTGTATATGCTGACTCGACACCATGTTAAGTGTTTGTTGAGATTTCCAAAGAATACATTGAAGAAATGTGGGAGATGCAGATCTGCAGTGTACTGTTCGGAAAGATGCCAAGCTGAAGACTGGAAGAAGGATCATAAGAATAGATGCAACTACATGGAACGAGACATGAAAAGCCCTCATGGTAAGATATCCTACTCTGATAGATACAGTAGACTTGAATACTCACATCTCGCGCAGCGGAAGTAATGCACTATGAAGACCGAATTTTCACAACTACTATCGCTCAGTACGAAATTCGCCGACACCGTGCTCATCTGCGGGACCTCATGAAAAGAAAATATCCAAATGTCCATCCTGACTTTGTGGGCTTTGCCGTGGATTTTCTCCGAGGTTCCCCTCCATCGTACAGCTCCTTTTTGATTGATGAGCTAGTCGAAGACGATGAGATGACCCGTAATGCTAAACGCACGGTCATTGAAATGGCGGAGGTCAATAAAGCGATACCCGGAAGGCACACGACCTTGATCAGAGTGCAGTATCCTAATATGTTGCAGGGTTTGGGCCGGAAAGATATCATCACCGAAACATATGACGAGGGGGATAGGTCCGATTATCCTGTCCTTCGCCCTGGAATTACTAGAACGGGAAAACGACCCAGCGGACGACTTGTGGATACTAACATACCGCTAGAAGCGTGCTACGACGAGATTGATGAAATTGTGCGCGTAATGTGGGCATGCGCGGCAAAACATCCCTATTTGATGCAAGAACCGATGCGACTCGTGGAAGAAGCCTTGAAGGAGCTTAAATATAACTCGCCGTTCATGCTATCATTTCAGCCATGGCTGTGATAAAATTGTGCGTATTAATGTTGACCATTGATAAGCTGTACTAGTAGCCGTAGTCGAATGCAGTCGATAAGATGTACTTGATACTGAATTATATACTAACGGACTTTCTCGGGTCCTGCGTGCGTAGAATCGATATATGTACTTGCATACGCCTCTACAAAACGAATTGATACCGTATGTTTGATTTTCCTTCTGAAAACCTTCGTGGAAATTGTGGATGGGTCGCAAATATGTTTTCAAGTTGCTATCGGTATTTCCGGCAGCATACCGGAATGCCGGCCGGGCGCTCCGGGCCCAGGCCGAGACTCGGATGTCACGGCTCGCGGTCCGGATGTCGTACTGGCAAACGTGTGATCGCTACCAATACTACCGTGACCTTTCAGGCTTTCAGGCGCCATGAAGCTCCTTTGGTATGACTTTGAGGGAAGAAAATTTCCTTTGAATATCCGTGTAGCGTACGTTCTAATAATCTCTCATCAGTTCCCGTCTCTGACATAAGACATAAAATGCTAGGTTTACACATTGGCAGGAGGGTGAGTTAGTCGGAGGAATATGAAGCATTGTCGTGCAGGCGCGCACCATTTCCTCACGTTGAGTTTTCATCGCAGGTACATTGAAGAATGTCTCGCAGTCTCGCGTTTTAAAAGGTATCGTTTTCAGTGAACTTTGCATGATTATACACTCAATTGATCTTTCTGTCTTTCGTGAATTCATCAACTTAGATTCACGTTTTAAGGTCAAGATCTTTGAGATACTTGTAATTTCCCCTGACTCTGGAAGGAATAGAATGATGCTGCTGTGAGTACCATGATGGAAATATGATTTAGGCGGACATATTTGCTTCCGGTGAACACTTACCCTAAAGTGTGTCTTGTTTGTCTCAGACTTGCCACCGCGAATGTAATTAACGCATTCCGCCTCTTGACGAACCTCACAATCGCAACTCTACGAGGGTAACTAGCGGAGGGAAAGTCATCACCAAAATACTGGTAAGCTGAGGGTTTATCTCTCGAAAATATAGTGACATTTGAGTTGAGACGTTCTTATTCAGAGCAAGATCGACGGAACGATGGATTCTGACCCGGTGTCCTATGCCAACCAGCTTGCGCTTTCAATTCATGGTATAGCGTCTCTTCCAGAACGCGAGATTGTCAGAAGGCTCAGTCGCCTATTTCGTAGTCTGGTTTCTCCTGACAGCATTTTGGTTGGCGACAGTCCGAGATTTCTGAACGCAACAGCAACAGCTGCCATAACTTTGGAGGCTGTGGGCGAATCGAGCAAACACTTCGTCTCGTATGACGAACTCAGAAACTTGGTGATATCGAATGTCGACCACCTTATCCCTTGGGTTCGATATTTCTATATGACGAAGATACGAGACTGCCTGGATCCGATCCACACAAAGGAGGACGAGAAGCAGAAGATGATAAGAACCTTGTCTTCTGTGCTGTTCGTAATAACCTTGAACGCTACTTCTGCGCCACTCTTACACCCCAAGCTTCAATCGAACTTCGATATTCTTTGCGGCCTGTGGCTCGAGGAGGACGCACAGCATCCCGTGAACACGGAAGATATCCGCGCGCCGGCGCTCGCTTCAGAGATGATTTGGTTACTCTCTATTCGTGGTGCAGAAGCGGCGCAGTTTATCGAAGCGTTGGTCCATAGCACCGATGGAGATACAGATCGAGTTGCTATAACTGCGGTAGACAAACTTCGGCGGGCTATGAAGGCTGTCAAGTCCAAGCGATTCTCCATCATCCGCCATCAGCAAATCGCTTTAGTGCTTGCAACGTGCCCTGACCATACTTTTAGAGAAGCCCTTAAAGCAAGCTTTCAAAAGCTTCAACCCGATTTATTTACGGTACTATTCGCCAAAGGCATGCGCCTTTTGTCGGACCGAACTTCGGTGGATGCGAGGAAGAATGGAGAAGACTTCGGAATCCTCTGTAGTTTTTACTTTCCCAACATTCATATCAGCAGGATCGTGGTCGCAGAGAATGGAACACGTACACTGCGACAGTGCATCCGAAATGGAGTTCTAGACGGCATGGTGGAACTCTTGATGCTACATGGCGACATATCGGCAAGCTTAACTGATATTTCTGTTCTGAAGCATACATTTGCCTTGCTTTATTACGGCCTCAGTGTTCGATCCATTTGCGTCGAAATACAAGACACATTCAAAAGGCTTGTTCCGTACCTGGTCATGCCTAGGTCATCGGGACGAAAGGAGTGGAAGCGGTTCACAGACGCTGTAATGGTACAGAGTGTCTACCTTAACTTTACGACCCGAAACATCGGAATAAATAGTGATGGTTTTGGATACTGTCAGCACGTGCGTCTAGCTCCTCTCTCTACTTCGAGGCCATACTGAAAATACTTCGTTTATAGTGTAAGCAGCGATTTCCAAGGAGCTCTCTGAGAAAATGCGCGGGATGCAGGGCTATATTGTACTGCTCGAAACGATGCCAGACAAAGGATTGGAACCATGGCCATAAGGACACTTGCAATTTCCCTGACGGGCAAACAACACAATTAACTCTACTTGGTGCGTAAGATATACTACGCCTACAATCAGAGAACTTACGCACATTGAGAAGAGGCCATGAAGGACAAAGAATATAGGATTTTCCTAACTCTTATCGCTAAATTTGATCTTCGCCGACATCGATCACACTTGCGGGACCTTGTGCGAAGCAAATATCCAGACGTTCATCCCGGCCTAGTGGGCTTAAAAGTAGACTTCACTGATGGATCTCCCCCAAACTATAGCCCTTTCCTGGCCCAAGAGCTACCTGACGACGATAATACGATTTATACGAAAAACGAAGTCATTAGGCTTGCGAAGGAAGACGGATTGCAGACAGGAAGGCATGCGATCATGCTCAGAGTGATCTTCTGTGATGTATTGGGACGAGCGACTAGGAGGTTCGATATCATAGAAACGTTCGAGGACGGGGACAGTACCGAACGCCATCGCGCTCGTTCGGGAACGAAGAGAACAGATGTTCGGCCAAGTGGCTATTTCGAGGTCGATGGCGTACGAGTACCGCTGGAAGCATCCCCTGATTTGGTTGATGGTTTCTTGGGTGTTATGGCCGAAGAGGCGGTGAAAAATCCCAATTTGATTCGAAATCCTGAGAAACTTTTGAAACAAGTCATTCAGGAACTCGACCTAGCCCTTTTTCTGCAAGATGCCGGGGGTAGTATGAAGGAAGTGGAGCGCAATGCACTACCAGGCCAACGAGATTTAGTTCAAGAAGGACCTTCAAATGAAGATGTAAACCTGTAATTCCTTTTAGTAATGAATTCATGACAAACTCCGAGTTATACTGTGTGAATAGTAAGAAGGATTGCCTCATTTTACATATTAATATACTCCTCGGTTGGCGAAGCCTTCCTTGTGGGCTTCCTCAGCGCCAGCCCAGCTTCCACTACTTGATCGTTCATAGAAGCATTCGATTCGAGGTAGTCGAAAACCGACGAAGAACTTTGAGTCCTGTGCTATGCCAGTGGCGTTTTCATCCGGTTTTCCCGGCAACTCGATTTGCCGGAGACAAAAAGATGGGATCACCGTGCACAGAACACAAACTCGGAAGACCAACCATGTTGTTGCTCACCTCCTAGCTGCATCAACTGGCCGTAAGAGCAGCTAAAAACACCATAAAATCGGTTTGGTGAATTTCCATGTCGAAGGGATCACTTAATCTCTCGTTCTGCGTTCCCAGAGCTTCCGTTGGTGACAAGTCTTTGACTAACATCGTTGTCGAGTCATCGATACCACTGACAGCAAAACAAAACTATGTTCTGATCTGCATTGATCGCTTTGGCTTCTCTGCGAACAACATTACTTACCAGGCGCTCGGAGAGGTGCCTCATTTCCGGTGAGTAACTAAGAATCGTCTCCGCAGACAAATCTTTTTTGACCTTTGTTGTACAGATATTTCGAGTTTCATGATGTGCCAGAAACCCACAGCACGTCTGGCAAGACCCATGGCCTAATTCCTGTCTGGGGATTCGGTACCGTTGTGTGGTCTTCGCACAAACGGATTGAGGTCGGTGAACGGGTGCACGGTTATTTTGCCCCGTGTCGATACCTGCTTCTACCGGTTTCTCCTTCGGACGTGAACAAATACTCGTTCTTTGTTCCACGGCCACACTTCCCTCCTGGTACGCTCAAGGAGTATTCTTTTTGTGGAACCAGGACTGAGTATTGGGGTTTCTTTAGATAGGAGGCCATATAACCAGATCACACGATGCAGGTCCGACCCTATGTACGATCCCTCGCCCGAGGTTGAAGACCTGACGATGTTATACCGACCGCTATTCTGGACCGCGTTTTGGTGTGAAGACTGGCTTGCCGCCTCTTCCTTCAGGTCCGGAGCAACAAATTTCCTCATATCTTCTGCCTCGTCGAAGACCGCATTCTGTCTTGCGTACCTCTTACGGAAACGATTCAAGAAAGGCGACTTTGGGGGTTCAGCGAATGTTGTTGGCCTCACGAGCAGCCGTAATGTCAACTTTACGAAAGGCCTCGGGCTCCACGACAAAGTCATCGACTACGGCTCACTCGCTGCATATCTGAATTCTTTGGTCGACCCTATATCCAAGTGGATTTACGTGGACGTTGCGGGAAACGACGGTCTCAACTCCCAATTGCGCGCTCACTTCGCCCACCCCGCCTCAGCGAAGCTTCTCGCACACATCAGTCTTGGTGTCACGAATTTGCACCCGGCTGCACCCCCGGATGCATCGTCCTCGTGGACTCAGAACACGCAACTCCTCATGGCCGCGTCTCAGAGCATAAGCGATAATACGGTGCAGTTACCCGATCCTGAGCAGTTCTTCATGCCCGAATGGCTCATCGTACGCAAGACCCAACTTTCTGTCGCACAGATCACACAAATGCAGTTGGTCGCATGGCGCGATCTCATGAGAGACTGTAGGGACTGGGTGAAAATCGAGCGTGTGTACGGTGGAGACGCTGTCCTTGACGCCTACGACGAAGTGGTGAAGGCTGGATCTCCGGATAAGGGATTCATCTGGAGCTTGTGGAATGCGGGTGAATTTGAGAACCTTACGAAGGCTATTACGACTTCTGCGAAGCTTTGAGCTGGCGTTTTCCTGCGCCCCATTAATTCTTCCCTTTCTTCGCGACGAGCTCGCGAACCATTCACTGTGATAATGTATCGCATGGGCAAGCAGGATTTCATGCCAAGCCGACGGGGATAATGTGTCTGCCTGTGCGACGATCTAGATAGTAGGTCCGATTGCGACACATCATGTATCTGACCCTGATGGCATCGAATATCGCGAGAGATATCTATACATGATTTCATTCTTAATTCAGCTTATTATGACACTATTCACGAAACGCTGGATACAGCTATACTGTCGCAATCAAACATGCCTCTGTGAAACTAGGAGCCCTTCGCCAACCGCATCAGACCAGCCATATCCCCATTGAATAGGTCAGAATCTCCTGGGTTGGGAGCAGCGCTGTCCGCATTCTGCCAAAATGTGAAGAACCTGGAAAGATATCCTTTCAATGAACGTCACTGGTATCACCGTAGGAGCTGTTATACGTACGGCCAACCGGAGGGGATGGTACCCACGGCAGATGCAAAGTGGGCTATCCAGAGAGGATTGTCGTTCGCAAACGCCGCACTATTTCCGGTACATGTAGTCCACCAGCTGGTGGTCGTGTAGATGACTGTTCTTTCGTAAGCTATCGTCTACAAAATTCTCTAGCACGTTTTCGCACCTGGAAATCTGTTCAGAGGCAATGAATCCCACATTAAGCAACTTTTAGCTAGAATGATAAGCACGAGCGACTTACCGTCCAGTCTTCGCCTCGTATGTATTCGAGAAGTCCTTTATCCACGACACCATAGCCGATTGGCTTAGTCCGTAGCACTCAGCGCCATTCGGGTTGTCTTTTATTGCAGTATTTCAGGTCAGCATAAGCTGCAGTCTGGGAAACTGCAACTGACTCTCGAGATCCACCGTCCCAGGAAGAGTGATTCCATCCGCTGACCAACCTCCTACATATATCAAAGATAACGAAGAATGAGTAACACTGTTACAACACGGCTATAGATTGGATAGTATAACGTACCTCCATGTGCTAGGAAGAAGGTGGCTTGTGTTGCTCCGGACGACTCATCGGGATGGGCAAAGTGATATGCTCCACGAATCAAGCCCGCATTGGTAGCACCAGTGAATTGCGAGCTGAATAGGCTACTAATGAAGCCTATTAAACAGGTGTAAGTCATTAGCATTAGGTACTCAAGGTCATCGTTCTTGACTTACTAGTGCCTTCTGTAGCTTTGATGTAAACAAAGGACACCCCATTAGCCTTCACGGTGTTGAAGTTGACTCCTGTCGTAAAGTCCGAGACATCAATTCCCTTCGGATCCGCCCGTTTGATAAGAGCTGGCGACGCAAGGGAGAAACCAATGCTGAAAGACATGGCCACAGCCGCAGTGAATGTCATCGAGAAATGCATTATGGGTGATTCTGGTGGGGGAGGAGGAGACGTAAATAAGAGGTCGAGTTGCGCTCTTATGAGCTAGAGTTTTGGGTATCGGCGGAAGACAGACCAGATGACATCGTTGGTGACCAGAGTCTCTCGCCGATATCCACACGAACAGGCATTCGTCAGGTATTTTGGTATGTATAGCGGTAAATCTCGACTTAAAAAGGAAGATCTACACATACATGTCATCGGCTGATGGAAAGTCGTATGCAGCCCATATGGACGAAGTGCACTCTTCTCAGAGACTGTCAAGGTGGATCGAAGTGCATGATCCATGTAACGTGTAAGCGCTTGAAGTCAGAACAATCCGTAAGAGATATCAATCAGTCCACAATTCGCACAAGTAGCTTAGCCTTTTGCTGCATCATCAGATATGGTCTGGCAGATTGTAAGTATGTAACTATCTGGACAGAGGCCACTTTACGAAGCTGATGCGAATGTTTTAGACTTGGAAATAATAAGTACTGCTAGAGGTTAAGCTGAACGCTCATGTGTAAGGCCCTAGTTAAGAGTTCTCGCGACAATGGTTCCGCAGAGTGACCCGTTCCGGCCGGAAGCGGAAACTCAGCCGAATGGTTCGGACACAACTTGAGTAGTGTTTAGAGCACGAATAGATACAGCGTCTTTGGATGGCGACAGATTGTACGGCGGCATCGGGAGATGACCCCTTGCATTGTCCTAATAGCTATGCTATCGAACCCGCTACGACTTCCGAAGAGAGATGGTATCAGTGAAGATGCATTCGCGTGATGACCGGACTTACAGAAGTTGTCCTGGGGCAGGATTAGTGCTTCCGAAAACAGTCACTTGTCGAAACCGGAAGGTGACGAAAGCTTTGTGAATGGAATAAAAAGGCTGGTCCGTAACGGCGACCCACCAAACCGAACAACGTACTCTGACCTTTTGAAATATGGACCCACCGACCGACTCCCCCGAAGCCAAAAGCACAGTGTGTATCTGCCTGTTCTTCACATCACATCATGGCTAAAGTTGTATGCAGAAGGTTGCTTCTTCAACTTCAAGCTCAGTCCAAGCAGACAACACCATTCTTCGCACCTTTATTCCTTTAGGAGATATTATTCAAACGTCGAACAATAAAAACGACCCGAACTTCGATCATGCTCTAATGGAAGCGCGATTGAAAGCCGCTCTGGAGAAAACGTTCGGATTCTTGAAAACGCCACAGGAGGGAGCAGCTGCCCCATCACCGCCTGCCAAAGGTACATCAGCTATTGCTCCACGAGATGGAGAGACCTGGTCCACGCCAGAGAATGGCAAGTACTATTATATCAAGAACATTGGCAATCGCAACGCACAATGGTTGGACGTTTTTAACGCGAGTACGGACGACGATGCGCTTGTCATCTCAACGTTCAGGCAATCGCCTGTCACACCAAAACAAGTGGTGAGTAGTGACGATTATCGCTCGTATCTGCGGCTGAGAAGTTTCTTCTATTAGTGGCGCATCGTGAAAAAAGGAGATAATGGTGCATACACAATACAAAATGCCTGCACTCTCATCCGAGACGGAAAGATTCGGAACGATAGAAAGGAGAAGAGCTTTCTCAGGGTGAAAGAGGTTTCAATGGTGTGTCCACAATTCTGAATTGTTTTTCACAATACTCACCACCACTTGCAGGACCAGAAGCTAGTTCATGGAACGGAAGCCTTCAAATGGAAGATTGAATCAGCGGGAATCGATTCCGTGGCTTTCAAGTGAGCGACTCGTGGCTGAATTATCGCCCTCCTTTAAAGATGAATTTATCAGATTAAAGCCTCACGATGGAGAGAATGAGTCAGACTTGGTACTCAGTACCGTCACTGACCCAGCAAGTATGGCAGTCACTGAGAAGGTAAATCTCTTACTTAGGACTTCCCGTGCCAATTGCTTGCTGGTAGTTTCTGACAAAGTATATGGGCAGGCTCAGGATGTCGAGTCAGCAGCCCCGCAGCTTCGACCTGAATTAACGAACGAGGATCCGACCAAGAAAAATAAGCTATGGGCAAGACAGCTCTGGGCGTTCGTAGAAGTTCCTGCATTCGTTTTGAGCGATCAGAGCTGGTTGTGAAAGCTATAATGTACTTACCTTTGTAGTTTTAGTATGATGTTAAGCGACACAAGCATATTCTGGTTTGCTATTAAAATTTGAACCTAATGCGCCTAGATGGAGGAAGAGACTGAAGTCTCCGAGTCGAGTCAGAGAATAGAATGTGCAAAATGGGCGCCGCGTGGGAAAATGCACTGCCAGTGTTCAAGTTTCTACTTCAAGTTATGTAAAGTTGAACAAATTTCAAGTTGGGTCCAGCTTTTCTACTTCTTCATGTCTACGCAACTTATTGACTCAGTGATCAATGATCGTACCTACGACGAAAGGGCAGGATGCTATATACGCTTCCCATCTGAAACTGATGCAATAATAGCAAGCCTTGCCTTGTCGCAAAATTGTCTCAGTTGGCAAGATTTGGACAGAATACTTCGAGTCGTCACGAATCCAAAGTTCGATCCAACGAAGATTACTCTTCATAGTGCGGCCGAAATTCTTCAGCACGCAGAGAGGTCCCGAGTCGACGAGTATGCCAAAAAGGCCCACACGAGGAGCAAATCGAATGCGCGAGCAGCGGTTTCGAGACGACAACCCTTGCCTCTGGTGATTCTAGACGAAATTCTCGAAATATTCGACCGGGAGAGAAAGCTTGCTTTGGAACCAGAACGTACATACAGCTACTATGGCGCTGTCTATCAACTGAATGACGTCGAAAAAGGCCACACGTTCTCCATTATGAGCCTTGTACATCGGTCTTGGACACTGCCTTGCCAACATGCACTTGGTCGCATCGTGCGCATAACAGACGTAGATAAATTCATCTCGAAAGATCGGCTTATGTCCTCGATATACGGGCCGTGGACTACGTCAATGATAATCAACGCGCAGACAGGATCGAATGGACGACTTCGGCCAATCAATACGCAGGACTTGGAAAAGTTTGTCTTGCGGTTCTCGAATATACGCAGCCTTTGGATAAAGGTGGGCAATGATTGGAGTTCCGTCTGGTGGCTGAATGACTTTTATGGCGAAATCCTGAAGAGAAATCACCGCCTGCAGGTGCTCCGTCTACACGGAGGAAAGGGCGTCGTGCCGAAAGTGTCGTTACAGCCATATTTCGATAATCGCAAGCATCTTGAAGAATTGCATACCTTGGATGTGCATGACTTCTCCGACGGTGATGTTGAGATGGTCCCTCATCCCCCACCGCAGAAGTCTCCACTGCGGCACTTCACGTTCTTCGCTTCCGGCGGGATGGACAATGTCAGGCTTGCAAGTATCCTTCCTTCAAATCCCGACGGCGAGGGGCTACAGACCTTCACTCTGTTGGACGAAGGCGGGCGAGTTGCGACTCTTTACCCGTCATTCGATGCCAAGCGGTTCGCCACGACATGGAAAACCCTCAACAGGCTTGTTCTTCGTACTCAGGAATACTACCTCCCACAATGGGCTGCATCACTGTTGCCTCATTGTTCAAACCTCCGCGAGTTGTCCTTCAATGACTTGATGCAATTGCCAGCATCTTATGGTGTTTCGTACAAAACATTGCCTCGAAGCTTGACAAAGATAGAGTTCAATTTCAATGACCCTGGTTCCGCACAATTTTTCTTAGGGCTCCCAGACCTCTTGGAGTTCTTGGCTACACAATCGCTTACAGGGTTGAAACTGCTCTTTTTCAGTTTTGCACCTTTGACGTCGTACGGTGACCATTTACCTGAAAGCCGGGCAGAAAAAAGAAGAAAGCAAAAGAAGGAAATTAGAAAGGCACTTATAGAGTTGTCATTGTTCTGCGAGGAGAATTTTATAACTTTTCGCTGGATAATTAGAGAGTAAAGACAATACAAACATGAGGGATTAAAGTTCAGCGAAATACTGGATTAATTTGCAAGGGATATGTTGCAATCTGTTGTTTCGGTTATTTGCTTGGTAGTTTCATTTTTTTCAATAGCTGTAACACAACTTTGAATTTAACGTTCAAAATATTGCTAGATCAAGTCATAGTTATCAGTATGATATGTTACACGTTATTTCGTTCACAGAAGTAGACATATAATACAATTTACAATTGGAGCCGCATTCATTTATAGAGGGGAAGGGAGATCATGGACATCGCAAATGGAACAGTTAATGAAAAATTTAAAAGCGCAATCTCTCCTTCACTTTCTCGACCAAAAGGGATGTCTTCTTTGCCTTGCCCTTCTTCCTTACGGTCGTAGGACCATTCGGCCCATCAACAACTTCATCATAGCTACAACCACTGCTTCCACTACTGGCATATCCTGGGTGCGCGCTTGCAACAGGAACGTTACCGTCGTCTACGTAACGAGCATTCGGAGAATAACCGGACGTGTGCGAGGCATCCCCGAGGTGATCGCCTTCCGATCTAACAGGCTCTCCATGAACCTTCGTGCCCAGAGGCGCTTCAACAGTAGAGATAGGCTCAGTGACTTCACCCACTTCAGGCAAAGTAGACAACTGCGCAAAGGGGGGATGAGCGTCTGGAACATACAGTCCATTCACGCCCATGCCACCCACACTCCGGTTACGGAACCGTTGCGAATCTGACAAAGGATCAGAATGCGACTGCGAACCAACGGCAGCGCATCCGGGGACACGCGTTGAATTTCCTTCGGAGCGTGCAGCGAGTTCATCAGAGGCAAAGTCAGAAGACATGAAAGTACCCGATTGGAGTCCATATTCGGCCCGTGCACCTGGCTCCGGTAGCGCTGCAGCGTTCGAGCTATATGTGGCAACGGGAATGGGCAAGAGGGAGAGGTTCGTGGGACATAGGTTCATGGCGTCCGTCGCGCCGAGATCCATGTCTTTCGATGCTGTATCCCCCGGGAGACGTGCGAGCGGAGAGTCAGAGGCATTGGGAGGTGGCGGTACTGTGAGTTGTTCTCCAGAAATCATCGGAGGAGCAGAGGAGAATTCATCCGTAAAGATAGCAGGAGACTTCGGAAGATCGGTTGGAATGGGTGAATTCAGATTCACGTTGTCTTCAGGCGTCCTAAATTGATTCGCATCCTCTCCAGTTCTAACTGGTGACTTGCGGGATGCAATTTTTGCCACTAAGATTATAAGCCAAAATGTCAATGGTATATCCTAAAAAGTAATGACGAACGTACCGAGTCCAGCAGCCACACCAGCAGCACCAACAGCACCCGCCAAAAGGTTGAGCTTGCCAACTTTCTCTGTGTTGCTTGAATCTTGGTCTGAAGCGTCGACGCCTTCACAATTCGTTCCTGCCTCTTCGTCCACGATACGCGCAACGGGTTTATCTTCTCCGGCAAGAGCCGCCGGCGAGGACAGAGTGGAGAATTCCCTCATAGGCGCAGGTGCAAGTGCAGGTGCGACAGCAGGAGTATGAGTTGATGGTTCCATACCTACGAAGAATGTAGAAAAAGTGAAATGTAGTTAATAATTAGACAGACCAGCGTTGCCCGATGAGTACGAAGATGAAATGGGTACTACTGCTTCACCCTCCTGGTCACTACTAGAAGGTTTTGGAGTCCACATGCCTTGATCAATATCGTCTTTCATTTCATCAAGCTCTGGCCTCCCGACGGGAGCAGGGTTGGGGGCCTGGGCGGCGAACTCCTCATTGAAAATGGCAGGCGACTTTGGAAGGTCCGCAGGTATTCCCGAAGAGGAGAAGGAAGCCACGTCTGAATGACTTTCCTCAGGAATGGTGTCAGGGGAGGGCACATTCTTGCGTTTCGCAACCTTCGCAACTGGAGTGCGTTAGTACAATAGAATGTTCCGAACACATGAGAACTTACTGAGGGTTGCCGCAGTCCCAACGACTCCAACTGCGCCTGCGGCGAGATGAAGTTTGCTTACAGGAGGGCTATGGCGACCGTTGTTCTCCTCCACGTCTTTGGAATCAGTGAAGTCGCCACCCATCTCTTTCACAGAATCTTCTGATCCTTCAAGCGGAGTAACATCCGCGGTAGGGTTGGAGTCCTGAATTGGCCCGGAGGATACCAAGCCCATTCCGTTTCCAACACCTGACTCGGAGCCCAATGACTCCACGCTATCGTTGATCGCAGGTGGCTCAACTTCAAAGAGATCGTCACCGGTCCTATGAGAGTCACCCAAGGAGCGATCTGCAGAAGCTGCATCAATTGGGTCGTAGACGTTCACTTCTCCTGCGGTGCCTAAGTTATCGTCATACCCCTCTGCAACTGCTGAGGCATTGGTGGGAATAACGGCAGTCTCTGATATATGAAGTGTCCTTTCTAAAAGGACATAATCAGCCGCATCACTTCCAGCAATAGTGGTTTCCTCTGTAACTGATGCAGCAACTGGAGCAGCGCCCAGTGCGCCCTCGGAGGGCTGTGGCATTGGAATGAGGAACGGGGCAGAAGGCAGTTCCGCCGGAACCAAGAGGTTCTCTTCATCATTGCTGTTCGGTACAATATAAAGATCGTCGGACGCTAGTTCAAGTGTGAGTTGTCACATATTTCATATCAAGGCAATCTGATTCGCACCGGGTGCCGTTTCAGCAGCGTCAGAAATTTGACCAACACCTGTGCGAGGAACACTTTCGTTCATGCCTTTCATTTCTTCTTGATCTTCTCCAGTAGCCGCAGATACTGATCATTACATGAGCATTGAGCCTGGACGGGGGAACAGAAATGATATAAACCACGTACCCAAAGATGCACCAGCGGCGCCAACTGCGCCAAGAGCGCCCATCGCCGCGTTACTGACAGTCGCCATCGCATTCTGTACGTCTTCTTTCGCTGGCAAAAAGTCCTTCATTCCAAGGTCGTAGTCCTGAGTAGAAGCCGAAAGGTCGTCAAGTGCATCCCGCGGATCGCGAGGATACGCGCCGGGTACTTCGAGCTCTCCCGACATCGGGGGATGTGGGCGACTGTATGGAGACGATCTCGCAGTAGGTCTGAAGTAAGAGGTAGGGGTGTAGCGGGGCGAAAGCCGACCTTCAGCGGGGTCCCCTCCCCACTCGGAGGAGGGGGTAGTTACAACGGGTCGGTCGATAATGATGGATGACATTAGTAGTTCGTGTGGGTTTCAGCGAAGGTATGTTTTCGCATTTCGCTGATATATCTCTACATATAAAGAGAAAAGAAGTCAGTGGACGAAACCGAAAGGGGGATCTGAGACCGCACCAGAGACATAACATAGTGACCTCATTTCACGACAAACCAACCGGCTAGTGCAGTTCTCCATTACTACTGTCAGCCACATGTGCGTCAATAGCACCCAGCAAATATTAGGGGCAATGTCTATGATGTCTATCTCAGACAATCCTGAAAAACCTCGCGTATAGTCGTATAATCGTCCAAGTTGCGTATAGACTGAGACTTGAGCCAATGAATCACATGAACAACACCGGATCGTAGCTTGAGAATTAGGAGCTGATGAAAATAAGAGTCTACTCATTCTGTTCAGACCTATCAACAAATTATGAGCTTCGACGAGTGGGCGTTGTGTCTAAACTTGAAGTAGCGTGCTGCACGCCGATTTAGTGTCCCCAAGGACCGGGTCAGAGCACTTTTTTGCCTGACCCTAGCCCTTTGGGTCACAGGTTTTTGCCAATCCTCTGACCCCCCTCCCCCCCCTCCCCCCTCTGACCCTTCGGGTCGGGCCAACGTCACGGGGTCAGCCGCGACACGGCCACTGACCCAATGTGGTCCAGGATATAGCATGCCTGCCAGACCGCTAGAACGGCTTGGGCGGTCGAGGGGACGACGGGTCAAGCCCACAGAGGAAGGCGTAACCTCGACAAGCCCTCAAAGAAGGGAACGCCAACCGAGGTCTTTCAAAGAGTACTCCCTCTGGGTGGAAATGCATTATGCAAATGTACACACCTGTTCCCTATCTACCCCGTGAAAGATAGATGCACACTATACGCGACAACTTGCTGTTGAAAACCACTTTCCGGTGGCACGACGTTGGTCTCGTCTAATTCGGGTGGCATAAATAAGGCCTCGTCCGACGCAAGCAAATAGCAGCATTAAATGTAATATGGCAGCAGATTATAAGTGTTCGCAATCGCGTAGTGAGGTCTTGCACAAAAATACTGAGATTTTGTTGCTTCGACACTGTCTTGAGGCTGGAAGTCGACCTCGTTGTTGTGGTCAACGAGGAAGAGACGCGACGCGACTTGCTGGACGCGTGACGTTCGCGGCTCCTTCGGTTCGGACCCGAGATGACTTCCGTTTAACCAAGATCGGCCGGCTGCACAGTATCCCAAATAAGGTAGGTAAAAACTCGGGGCCGAAAGGACAGAGAAACCAACCCGGGTCGGGCCGGGCCTCAAAGTTTCCCGCTGGTCCCAACCATGGCGTCTCTAACCTTTGTTTGGGTCGGGCTGATAAAGGCCGGGCCCGAACTTGAAGTGTGTCAGACCATTAGGAGGGACACTCTGCTGCCAGTGGTTGCAGCCCTGGCTCGAGCCTACGAGTCCGAGTCGAGGTTAAGTGTGGGCGTCTAATGGGCGCTGACTACTAGAGACGTTTGGCTAAAAGCCTGAAAGCAAGTTAAATATGTATACAATGTCAAAGATTAATAGGATGCTCAGAATTAGGAAGAAATGATAGTATTCAGCCTGTAGCGAAACCTGCTAATCTTTGCATCTGTAGTTTGCCTGTAAATATATCAACGAATGGATCAGACGTCGAGGACAATGATGGAGAATGGTTATATAACTTACGTTCATGTTTACTGAACGACCTCCATGAGAGAGGTCCAGTTGCATCACATATATTCTTGAGAAGTTTCGCCTTGCTGTCCTTTGGATATATATCAAGGTCAAACCTTAAAACTAAGACAAAGAACTCGTATGATCTCTTCTTAACTCTCTGCTCATCCTCGTACTCAACAAATTGTGCACCGTCAGGGACTAGGCACAGTTTAAGTGACTCGAATGACGTGAGTGAGCTGGGTCGTGCTACGCATCCGAGGTATTGCCTTTCCCCTGTGTTCGGATCAAGGCCTGCGAAGACGGCGTGATGATTTACAGCGCTGAAGCGCTCCACGGAGGATACTCCTAACCAGAGTAGCTCGTGCTCGCATGCCTCCAGTTCGTGACACTCTCCCTTGTCACGGCCTGTCCGACATAATTCCAGATGGTCTCGCAAGCTCTGGCAAATGAATATTATCAGAATACCAATCTAAACGATGGCTCGCTGACGAACCAGTAATCTCAGCGTAAGAGAGCGTTGGTTTTCTTTAAAATAGTACCTATAGAACACGAAACGTGTTCTGGAGATAGGCCGTGGATATGAACATGACACAGTCATGTTAGGTGGGACTTTATAGGATATTGTATGCCAGAAGTAACGATCCAGCTGACAGACAATGTTGATGCATTCAACAGTCTCATCGTAAATATTTTCATCGTCACTGATCGCCAGATAAGAATTTGGGCATCGTTACTACATAGATATAGATTTAATCACTCACTTATAGAGGAGTGACACCAACTTCTCGCAGAGACTTCGCAGGCGCTCGGAAGGAACCACCCTCCTTGGTCCCATAGCCAAATCAAATACGTCTTCTGAGATATTTGGCCAGCATGGATGCCTCTCGAGATGGATCTGCCGAAGAATCAGAAACGCTGGCGAAATCATATTTCTCCATATATCAGCAAGTGATGGTTGGCGGTAAGCGGTAAGCTGATTCGCAAGAGCTTGATGAGAAACTTCGGTCAGATCAGATACACCGAACTTCTGTTCAATTGCAGACCAGAGAACAGCTACAGAAGTCCAGCTTATCTGATCTTTCCGCCATCTGCTTGCCTGCCTTCTAAGGGTTGCGATCGCCTTTGGGAGTTTGTGCGCACACCTGAAAGATCCATGAGTTAATTTGCATCGTCCATGCCCCACTTTTTTGAATTACCTATACGTGATCTCTAGTAGAGTAGCGGTACTTCTCTGTACAAGAATATGGGGTGTTTCGCTCCACCAGAGGAAGTAACATTCTAAGACGGCATCTAGATCATCCCAGTCCTCGAAATCATCTGGTCCCTCAAGCATTCCCTTAATCGCATTCGCCAGCGCAGTGACGTCCACCTTACCCTCAGCTTGAATATAGAATTGGCAAAGTGGCTCTTGGATATTGATGAGAAGTCGAAGTGCCAGAAATGACACCGAGCTGTCACTACATGACTGTTAGACCTTTCGTCTTTTGTTTATGAGAACGGGTATATAATACCTGAGATAGGATACCATTCGCTTTAGCATGGTGTCTACGGTCCCTGCTTCATTCTGCATCTGCATGACATTCATGAATGTAACATTCTCAAGTGTCATCCCAAGGCCATAGATTGTGACATCAGAGACAGCGACGAGGGCCCGGCGAGCTCGAGTTAATATTTCAATTCTAGTGTCTTCCTCTCTAATCCCCTGAGCGCCCATAAAACCAAGCCCGAGATCCCGAGAAGCGTTTAGCTCGATCAGAAGCTGACGCACATACGACCTGGAGATACTGAGTTCCTTAATTTGTTCAAAAGCTTGCATTTGTGTCGAAGTTATGTCAGACCTAGGGTGAACTTCAGTCGCGCCGTTGAACAAGTTGTATGTTTTCTTACATGGCATATCTCAGAAGGAGTTTGAGATCCTTCCTGACTGGCTTCATTTCCGATGAAAGGACCATAGCTTCGGGTCCGTGTTCGAGATTTTCTCTAGCCTCTGCACGTTTCTTCAGCAATAATCGTTCATGATACTCTCTTATTCGCGCTGCGGTAGCATCGGGCCCGCGACCAAATTTGACGGCCATTCGGTTAATCTTTTTCACAAGGACACGTCCGATTCTATCGTAGGCTAGGCCAATAACTCGTCCAGTTCCAGGAAGATTGGATGCTGTTGCAGTGGAGTCAGTGTCGTGATCTGAATCGGAGTTATCAGAATCTATAAATTCCTTTCTATTCGTAGTGTCATCAGGCTTTCTTTGTCTAAGTCGTTATGTGAGCATGAGCAGATGCGTTAAATTAAAAACAATTTGAATAAACACTGACTTCCCGGTACGACCAAACCGCAGGACTAGTTTACTCATTTGCGACACCAGTGCGTTTCCCATTGCATCGTATGCAAGCCCGAGTACTCGACCTGTTCCAGGTAAGTTGGCCGCTGTCGCAGTTGAACTGATGGTCGATCCCGACTGTCCTGCTGCCGGCCAGTAATAGAGGGAAGATGAGGTCGTATCACGGCCATCATGTATATTACGATTAAGCTTTAGATGAGAAGAGGAGTGCATGCAGTGTGTTTGATATCTCTGGATATCGTGGTGATTGATGGTAAAGGGTAAAAGAAGAGATGGCGGTCGGTAACATAAAAGCGGAAACTTAAACGTTTTAAAACTCCGAAATCAACATCCGATCATGGCATGCACCCACTGCACATCCTTCGTTACCTTCCAAGAAACAGCAACACTACCTTGATTGTATCTTCCTAAAGAACGACTTGCTCCTGCATAGCATTTTAATATACTCAGAGTCATCAACGCCGCACGGTGCTGGTAGGCATAGCAATGGATTTGAGCGCAGTTTTCGCCTTGTCTTCGGTCACCTATGTACGTCCCCGACCATACCAGCGATGCGCCAAGGCAGTGCAAATGTGAACGGAGAGCTTGCTCTTTCCACTGTACGCTATCTTACTTTGTCTCAAGGAGCGATAAATACTAATAACATATGATTCAAAAGCACACACAATATTCTCTTATAGTAAAGGATCGGTCTTGAAGATAATGATGCCAGTATCAACACTTACTAAGTACTATCTCATTCGCGTGAACCTTCTCTTCAAGTTGACAGTTTCAAATGAACGGTTCAGAGACTCCTCCCGTCAACTGCCGGTGACAGTCAGGACTCTTGCTTTCAAATCGAGACTGGTCAAGTAGGACTAAGTATTCACGCGACATGTAGTAGAAGCTGGGAGGCGTGCCACCAGTCTAGGCGGAGGGGGTCCAATTTCCGTGATGTTAGCGGAACCTACAGCCACTAACCTCGGCGTCGTAGGCCTTGCTCGCAAGTTTATGGTCCTTCAATCATCTCATTCATCCTGTGTGGGATGGTAACTTCACCAATCTCACATACGATTTGGGTGTAGGTTTGACTGTCAACTCTCACTTTTAGAAGGCAAGTTATTTTCACTCAAATGTAACTCCTGGTATCCGTACGGACTAAATTGAAATTTCAGGCTAGTAACATAACATGTTTACCCGGGACAACGTAAAACTAGAGATAAATCGCAAAAAATCAAAGTGCTAAAACCATGACATTGGTCTGGCCGCAAGCATACTGCGCAATTTACAATGTGATCGGAGTGCATCCCAGAGCGACAACACCGTCTATGAATGACAAATAAGGGTAAGCAACTTAACTCTTGATTAACAAATGCCTGACGCTCGACTTACTGAAGCTATCATTATCACAGCACAAGGTTTGGGTAGAACAGCTACTACCGCCAAGTCCGACTGCCTATGTAAATTGGAGAAGGTGAGCGAAGTAATTGAGTGTTTACAGACGTCTAACTTACAGTGATTGGGGTGCAAGTGACACCTACAATTCCTGTGATGCTCCCGATGGGAATGCCGAGACTACGTAAATCAAGGATTAGATATCGTATCAGCGCGAGAACGAAAACGATCTGCTTACAGCCCAAGGAGGGTAGAGATGGCAGAGCTGGATGCGGTCCCAGAGCTGTTGCAGCATTGCACAGCACCAGTGCTGCAGGTGCTTTCCGGCTGCACGTTCGGAGTTGGTGTGGCGACCGCAAGAATGGCGATGGAGGCGATGAAGGCAAGTTTGGCAAACATTTCAAATGATTTGTTGGGAGTGTTGAAGTTTTATTTTCAGGTGCTGTTGTTTGACTGAGGATTGGATACAGTATTTGTAAATCGAACGAGAGGTTTTATAGCTTTAGCTGTGGTCTGTGCACGCGTTTTGACCCTGGTCCCGACGAGCGCGGTATTCGTATTCATCTCATCAGTAAGTGTGTGGATACCATACAGTTGTAAGTACAGCTCTTCTTATGACCATTGTGGGGCTTAGACAGATTAAATGCCATCGTGTCAAACTTCACTACGAATGCAGGCATAAAGAGCGAAGATGCGAGAAAATCGACTGAAGTACGATATGGAAGAAGAGCAAATACTACTCTGAATCATGGAGCTCGGCCCTGATTGGACCCACTAGAGAGTGCACCGCGGTCATGCGAAGCAGTGCATCTATTTTTGCCATTAGACGTCCACTAAAACGTCTCGTCATGGTGACAACATTGAATCTGCATTGGCACACAGTAGTTTTAGACTCTGATCTGATGTCACGGTTCTAAGTCCGGGCTTTCTCGACAACGCCTTCTTCTTCGATCTGATGGATTCCTTGGAGCAAAAGTCCCTTTGGTACATGCACAATTTTACTGGTGCGTGGCGAGACCAACTTTACATAAAGGAAGAAGATCGAAGACGTACTCCCTTAATGTCTTCTAACAGGGGAGTGCTTCTCTCTTTGGACTGGATCGTAGGCGTGAAGCATGAGAGAAAGATGGAAAGCCGGGTCGTGATGTTGTATTCATTCAGACACTCATTAATCTAATTGTGGGGCCATCATGATCCTCGTATTATGAAATATCGTGCGCTACCGAGTGCTGGAGTAGTGCTGGAGTAGACCATGGGATCAAGCCGTCGGAAGACTAAGTGTGAGTTCCATTTGAGGGCTGGAGCAGCAGATACTTGGCTATGAAATATGGAAGATATTCTACTGTAAGCTAGTAGGCTACTAATAGACCACCTTACAGTCATCTATACGATGCTTGGCGATGCGTGAGGAATGAGCTTGCTTTATACCTTGCTGATACGACTCAGAATATCTTGACAATACTTCAGACTTCACCGTAACTATACAAGCGTGCTCATTAACTCCCGTAGCGCAGATGCACGCTATTGTCCAATGACGCGGAGCAGTGCATCTTTAGTAAGTGCAGGAGACCGGATGCCTGCTGTGGGGTGATGAAGATATCGTTCGAGGTCCGTGCGTGGGTTGAAGCCTCAGGCTAATTACTGCACTTTGATCGTCGTCTGTTCGCAAGCTACAGAGTCGGGAGACTGCACTTCCAATGCTAAACCACGAGTGTCTAGAGGAGTCGTCTTTGCAAGTGTAATACCGCGGATCTTGCTCACCTGCTGCAATATAGCTCTATAGTATAGTACATATTGCACAGACGTATGTACAACATAATTCTGCCAGTGAATGTGGAATCCTACCTAATAGTTGCCGAAGCCGACTTATCGACGCCGATCCGGTGAATGCCGAAAAAGAACTAGCGCTGATGTCATGAGAACGCAAGCGAATTGCCAAAGACTTTAGGACGCCGCCCCGCGAATCGGCGATGGCAAACCATAACGCTCTCGATGGACACGATAAGCGCCCGAGCCCTATTAGAATATAAAGATAATCAAGAGGTCTAAGATTATTAGTAATAACAATACATGTATGCAAGACTCGTGCTATCCTTCAGTCTCAGCGTCGTACAGGCAAATAAATTATGACTCTTCCTTCCAACGCTCGAAATTTTGTGCAGAGAGACTTTCGGAGTATTTCTCCCCGAGTACCTCAAATAGATCATCAAGATTCCCCAGCGCTTCGATGAGAGCATCAAGAGACGACAGATCATCTACACAAGATGTCGTGAGTCAAGTGATGAAGAAATTGGTTGCGTGTAATACATACCATACATCTGTATTCGTATTTGGATAAAGTTTTCGGACGGATGTGGGACACTGAAAAGAATAGTCAGCATGTCGGTTTCGAATTCAGAGATGGAGATAAGTGTGAGTATAGAGGATGAAAGGAGAACCCATTAGAGTCATAGCGTTACGACTAAAAGAAGACCAGCATCAACTCCTACTCATTCATCGACCCCGACCCCGTCCAACGACATTCTCATTACACTCCACTGGAGAATTGATTCCAATAAAAATCAAGACGCGGCTCGAGACAGGACGCTGGGGGAGGACAGGCGAGACCGATGCACTAGGGACTTCTGAGCCCGACGAGCCAGATTGCAGCAGCCACGACAGCCAAAGTTCCGGCACAGGGACAAGGCTGAAGCTATCCCCAGGTCCTCGTCGACGTTTAAGATACAATGAATGCAAAGTGAAGGAAGACAAAGAAAAGGCGAATGGCGTGTCGACGTCAAGTGCTTACCTGTAACCACAGAACTCGACCTTCGGACTACATTAACCATCACCATCGACCCACGCCATCCAGAGTCATCGACGAGGACAATTACGATCGGAACGAAACAAGCAACGTCGGTCAGTTCGGTAAGATGGACAATAAAACCGAATGCGTTGACTCACTTCTTCATGAGCATCCACCGTAGCGCATTTCCCATCGTGTGCGACTCATCATGCACCCTGTACGTCGCCGCCGACAAGTCTTGGAGCGCACCCTTCAGCTATCGTTTGAGTTCGTCAATGGGTTGATTGCAACATCGCAGACAAACAGACAAAGCGCGCGCAAAGTGTGGTGGTACGAAGAAATCGCAAGGTCCAAATTTTTGTGGTTCAATGATCAGCAAAGCTCGTTTGGCGTACAATAACAAAGAAGCCTGCTCACTATCTGGATTTTTGGTATCGACTCGACCATATTGAATTACAGAATAATGGTTGCCACCACACCGCAGGCTTGCACACGGGTCCGTAGCTGTTTGCACGAAGTGACAAAAGAAATGCTCAGACTTCTTTACGTGCTATGTACGCTTATTTGGCTTTAATCTATGACTGTCACGGTGTGACACTGACTTGTATTCCAAACGCAGATATGCTCGAGCTCTAAGCACCACATTCTTCATAATTATGCGCATAGATACATGCGAAGTATTGAGGTTTATGCTTGAGCCTAACTCAAGGACAGTGATATGTATTTTTTTATTCCCGTTTCTAAGGCGTATCGAACTATTGATGTTGATTACGTAATTAGGTTTCCGTGACAACAATTGACGCGCCTTCCAGGTTTTCTTCTCCTGAGGCTCTCGCTCTTACTTGCGATCGGGACAAAAGGCAAATCTTCATGGGACCAAAGACTATAGGTAATTGGGGACAAAGGAACAGATTGTTACCGTAATGAGACCACCTGCTATAAAGTAGATGGCTCCGAAATGCTGTGACTATCCGCCAGCGATCTACTCCCCGCAGCGGCACTTCACTCCACGTTCCCGCTTTCAGACACCTATACCCCCTTCATCTTCAATCATTGTTTGTAAGGGCTGGTTCCTTCTCCATTATCTGGCTGCTAGATCTACCACATTCGACAATCTTGCTCTTGGCTGGTCCGCCTGCACATCTTTATATTAATCGACTTCAGCGCACCGACATCAGTTCCCCCCCTGCATCCCTCGACGATAATTCGATCCATATCAGATCTACGAAGCACTTACCATCAATCATCTTCTTGAGCAACCATGCCTGTTCAACGCCCAACACTCCCCCCGCTGCACACTCTACTTCTCCCTACGCTTCCAAGCTCCTTGGATGTGAGTGATTTGATCCTTTCACTAGGCTTCTCCTGACATTCATATTTATAGAATGATAATGAGATGAAACGGCCTTCTCCGTATGCTCGCCAGCGCCAGCTATCTGTCTCCTCTAGTGTCACATCTTCCTCGCAAGAACGCACACCTTCCCTTTCGCCCCCACCGCAGAATTCCGAGCTCTCTTCTTTCTCGAGCGACTTCTCGATCCGCACGCCCTCAACGTCTCCATCTCCCACCCTCATGCATCGATCCCTTCCGACCCGCAGGCCATCGTTCTCCTCTGCAGCAAGAGTCGAGAGGCGAAATCGCCGCGTACGGTCAAGGATCGATGCTAGCGGAACTGTTCCCAATAACACGTTTCGCCTCGTTCCTACAGCATTAGCGACTGCTGATGCTGTCCTATTCGTGCCTCCCCCGAGCGCCATGGCGTCCCTCTCTGCTGTACCTTCCATCTCCCGTTTCTCCCGTGAAAAGGCCGCCACATCATCGTCTTCCGGAAACGAGAGCAGCATGGATGTCGACTCTTCCACTCCTAGCCCCAGCCCCATTGATGGAGGGAACGGCAAAGCTCTCCTTCTCGTAGGATCGGTCATGCGAAAGCTAAGAAGCAACCCCAACCTACAAACGCAGCTCGCTCGCGGGGCACGCATTTTGCCATACAAAATTGTGTGGAATACCCCTGGCACTGCTCCGACAACGGCTGCAGCAACGACTAGCCGGATCTCCCTACGCACCACCGCCTCCTTGTAAATCAATTCACCCTACATCCCGTTTCTTCCTCATCTCTACGCGAAATTTCACGACAACGAAATGTATCAAACTCTTTGCGCACCACGAACTCTTCTGTACGGAAAAACCTTTTATGCACGCTATTTCACCACATCTTTCTGAGGCTTGTATTATTGTATTACTCACTTATGTTTTTTTTACTTTACTTCTCGGTGTTTTATAGTGCCATACTTCATATAATAGGTATCTAGTGAGCCAGTCATCTGTATCGCTCCCACTTCTCTTGATTTACCACATTGTTTCATCTCAATCGCGTTCAACTGCATGTCTTGATGGAGTACTCATGACCGAATGCAAGTGTGGGTCATTGTAGGGCCTCTTCGGATACGTCATAAATCTAGAATGACCAGCGGGCTCAGGTATCCCCAGAGAAACCGATCCGACATCCTGAGCGGAGACGCACTCCGCATTTGTAAACCTTATTGTTCCATCACGAAGCACAAAACGTCGATCTCGGTGTACATCAATAGAGCGCCTATTGTGCGTCATATAAGGAAGATTGAAGGTCATCACCAGGACGCAGGGAATGACATATATAAATGATGACCTGAGCAGGAGCGGGTGGTGGTGTAGTGGTGGTTAACCTGAGAGACATGCTGGACCCATGTGGATAAACATGCCCGACAAGTGAGGTGAGCAATATCTTAGATTCGCAATATCTGGGGTCGGTCGGTACTCAGACGAATGCTTGATTTCTGGTTGCCGTCGGACTCCAGCCTCGGAAAGCCAATCCACATATTGCTTACGATTAATAATTTCGAAATAAGCATGTATTTCGTATCTTTTTTGTGGACACTCATGTCAAAAGATGGTAGGCGTCAGTGAAAAAGTGGGCTGAGGGAAAGAGACTCAAAGTTTGACTCGACTCGAATTGAGTTTGAGTTTGTTCAAGTTTGCGAATTCACGTGACTTCAAGTTCATCATTGGCATTGTCAACGCCGACGGCACGATCATGACGCTCTTCATACCGGACTCCAGTGCTCCTTGCTTTTCAGAGATCTAGACATTTCGGAGGTGCTTTAATCTTCAGCGGACACAATTTCTATGGGTACTTATGTAATAACTCCTGATTGACTAATGCTACTAAAAATCCGAAATTGTCGTAGTCGAGTACCACTAGTACTAGGTCTAGATCTGGTAGAAAATCCTTGCCGGCCAAGTTCTCGTCTTATGTCCTTATGAAGTGCAATGGCACACTACTATGTCTCAGATTCCACCACCAAAGAGATCGGTCTCTTAGGCTTGCCGGTGTTGCCGTGGCCTCTCTTCTTCACCAAAGCGACCACCAGGCCTATGCACAACCAATAGCTTGCCTGGCGTCTGTTCCTCGACTCGGAATTAGCAGTACCTAATGTCCTTGGACCACTAGTGCCTGCATACTACTGGCCTTGCCACATCCTACGTATAGGAAAAATGATCCTCCATCCTGAAGCTCTGTCATTCAATGTCTTAAACCACAAAGCGTGTGGTTCACTATGAAACCGCATCCTCTGCCACATAGACTCTTTGGCTCCTGCATCTGTTGTGCTTATCGAAGGATATAAATGAGCAGAGGGGCTACAAGGATGCATCATCATTGTCTGTATCGTTCACTCAGCAGTTCAATCATACAATCCTCTCAGTCGTCTCACAATCTATTACGAGAAAAAAATCAACATGTCTAGCAGTCGGTATGTGTGTCAATGAGTGACTCCCTCTAACTTTAGCTGATCATCTCTACAGTGTCACCGTACCCCAGAAGATCTATGGTGATTCCAGAGTTATTTCGGACCGCATTAATCCTACACCTATCAACTTCACGCGCTCGAGATATGGTACCCCAATAAGTGTGAAGGAAGCTATGAACCCGCAACTCGCAAGGACAATCGACTGGCCAGACTTCGTTGATAACATTGGAAATGGGTATCCATACCGTAAAATCTATGTCACAGTACGCTGTTTGTCACGTATGACTTTGGAGTCGGTCTTTTACCTCTTCCTTCTATACAGTGGCCGGGTTATAAGGGACTATATATAAATTATACCCTTCATGGCAATGTTACGCGAGCGCAGCTCTTGATGGAGGTAGCAAAACAAGTTGCCTACGTTCTCGATGTAGGCTTCCGTTTCTTCTATAATAGAAATGAACAACAGCTAATACTTACTATTCAGAGAGCCGGACACAGCCCTTGCTCGAAAAAATATGAACTGTACAAAGCTGGCGCGGGCTTAGTAACGATCAGCAATGTCTACATCATTTCCCTCGTTAATACGGTGGAGGACACCTGGCAGGTCGAATTAGAACTTTCCCAATAACACTTCAGCATCTTTCCCTCGGATAACAACATAGAATGCATTTGTAATTATCATTATTATTCCCGATACCGTTTAGGTTGAGGGTTCTCCACCCAGAATTGTACAAGTAAAATCGTCAAATCACGTGTAAGTCATGCTTTTTTGTGTATGTAATCACTTTTTCCCGATACCGTTTAGGTTGAGGGTTCTCCACCCAGAATTGTACAAGTAAAATCGTCAAATCACGTGTAAGTCATGCTTTTTTGTGTATGTAATCACTTTTTTCTCGTGACTTTTCGTGTGTTGGCTACGCGCTCTTTTTTCCTTTTTAAGCCCCATACTTTTGCCAGTGCCTTCTCAGGTTCATCAGGAAAACTACTTTCTGCTTAACATTTGGAAGCGACCAAAGTATGCGCTGTCTACCAGGATTTCACTATTACGATGATCGCAACTCGTCTTCTATGCTTCCAAACTTCTGGCTACCGAGCTCAATATCACTACATCAGGAAAAAGTTTTTAAAATGATAATATGATTACATACGATAACATACAATATAACAGGTAAAATCGTCCCTAATGTATCTCGGGTTCCAGTATCAAATATATTGTCCTTATCAGGCACGTAAAATTTATTATATACCATGCCATAATTGTAGCTACTGTCATAGGCAATCAGCATTATGGTTATTTTATTCCGTAAAATGCAATACATGGCTTAGCAGCCTGTTAGGGTTTGTACCAGATTTCAGTGTTTGTATTGTGCATACATTTGCTAAAATACAGTATATATGCTGTCATTATGGTGGTCTATATAATAAATTCTGCTATAGTTAATGAATTATGTACTTTATATACCCTAACTTTCATTGTAATGTCTGGCAGCATGATATCGATGACACCGTAATATGTCGATGATAATGCACGATATCGATGCTGGGAGCTATCTTTAGATACAAGGCACCACGTCATGACAGCGATGTCAATGAATGATTGGCCCTGATCATGGATTCTAGGCCATATATAGTTTATATTTAGTTACAACTGACATCGGACTGCCGGTTCCGATGACAAATTAATACTCCTTATAATCAAATTTACATTACATCAGGTCTATCGTTGGGTATCTACGCTGGCTTGCTGACAGCTCTTTTATTTAATTCCGGCCGTTGTCAATGGCTGATGATGGTTAATAATGAATGATATTAAAGTTTAAATACTACTGTACATTACACACTATACTACATGTTGTCTAGACGCACCTTGGAGATTGAGCATGCCTCTGGGTAACGCTTGCGGAACCATCGAGGAATGAACGCGCTTTCATACAGTGCGTTGGCTTCAAGATCCTTGCGATCCCTACCACGGAAGGGCAACTAGTAATCCAAGGCGCAGTCAGCGCGGGCAATGGTGTGGAGCCGAAGAAACTCACCCTGCCGAAGACAAGCTCATAGAACATACGCCAACGGATAAACTGTCGACCTTCGAGTAATGGTCGTCGCGGAGCATCTCTGGCGCCATGTAGCCCGTCGTGCCACACTTGACCTTACTCCTGTGCCAATAGTCATTGTAGGTTAGTACCATGTCAATGCTTACCGCGCGTCCCTTGAAAATGTGTGCGAGGCCGGAGTTGCAATGACAAGCCGGCCGTGCTTGTCCATGAACACGTTGTCGGGCTTGAGGTTGCGATGGACAATGGGCTGAACGCGCAAAGTGCCCATGGCATAGCACTGCAGAACCGAAGAGTCACCAGTCGGGGGATAGAGAAGAGGAAAGACGTACAAGTTGCGCCATGATATTTGATTTCATGCATGCGGAACAGCTTCTTCACGTTGGTCATCTCTCCTCGCAAAGTACCCCTGGCAGCCAGACCTTGGATGATGATGAAGTTGTGCGGGATCATGAACAATTCTATAAGACTGGTAAAGTAGGGTGAGTTAAGCATAATCAGGTCAGAAAGGATCTACTTCTCTGTAAGCAACGACTCGGACGACACTCGCGTGTGGAATCTGCTTGATTGCAACCTTCTTGCTGCCAAACAGTCTAGAAGAAGTGGCTTCTGTGAGATAGCAAGAGTTAGGCTCACCTTACGGGTGGCACAAAAAGGTCTCCTCAAGCACAAGTACTGACGTGCGAGAAGTCTTGAGGTTTTGTTGCGTCGACACTGTCTTGAGGCTCGAAGTCGCAGACACGGTTCACAGTGACTCATCGGAGTGTGACGTACTAGTAGTACTATGCTCCGAGCCTCAGGCTCAGGCTGCATATAGTCACACTTGGGTGGCACACCAGTAAAACATCAAGAAAAGAGCACAAAACATGAGAAGAATGCGAGAACATACCAATAACAACAGAAAACACAAGACCTGAAGGCCATCCTGTGGATGGATGGAGAGATACAAGATTGGATGGAGGACGAGGAAGTGGAAGGAGAGAGAGAGAGTGGGGGACGAGACACGTTCTACGACGCGTCCGAGTCACTCAGGCTCATCAGGGAAACTACTTTCTGCTGAAAGTGACTTAAGCGTTACTTAAACGTCCTGAGTGACTTGAAGTCTGAATAAGGCAAACCGCACTTATTCATGCATGTCCTCCCATTATTCAGGACCAGTTGGCTGAAATAAGGGCGAGTTGGCTGAATCAGTGCTCTAAGTGTTTCAGGCAATCTGTACCCCAGTGCTCCAGTGCTTCAGTGCTTCATCCTTTAATTACAGCAGGAGACAAGTGTTGTAAGACAAACTGCAGTGCTCAAGAGTTCAAGTGCATAAGAACGATCCAAGTATTTCATTGCATCAGAAGTAATATAAGACAACGGTAAGTAGCTATCAGTGCCTCAGCGTTCAAGTACATCAGTCATTTACACAAGACTAAGCATAGCAGTCACTATCATGGAACCCGCCACGACACGATTCTGAACCACTGCCACGGGCAGTGGCAGGCCCATTTCGCTACCGTGCCTTCAATTCTGCATGTTCTTTGGCGTGCCAGTAGAAACGAAGGCTGCTCTGCGAGTCGATGGTAATAAGTTATTGAGCGCACGGACAGAGACGAAACGAAGAGGCTCACCAGTGAACGATTTGCCCTTAGAAGTCTACGCAGTCCGTGGCCGAATCCCATTTTGAAGCGTCGTCCTCCTCATTATCGCCATCTCCGCCTGGATCCTTCTCCGCGCCCTCGTCCGCGCCCTCGTCCTCGTCCTCGTCCGCGCCCGCGCCCTCGTCCGCGCCCTCGTCCTCGTCCGCGCCCTCGTCCTCGTCCGCGCCCTCGTCCTCGTCCGCGCCCTCGTCCTCGTCCGCGCCCTCGTCCTCGCCCTCGCCCTCAATCTTGTCAGCGCCCTCGTACCCGCTCTCACTCAGGTCGTCATCTCCTTTAGCATCGGCATCCTCGTCCTCTGCATCACCTTCAACATCGCTTCTATGCTCAGCTCCTTCACGCTCGTCGCCCTTATCATCGCTCCCGTCTTCCCAATTACCAGCGCCTTCGTCATACGCTTTCTCGCAGGTCGAATCTGCATCTACGATGTCAAAGTACAAGGAAAAGTCCCTGCCAGTGATACCCGATCCAACAAGTTCGGTGTTCTTTCTCGTATCGATATCTGTACTGGCATCGTAAGCTAGGAGGCGGGATCGAACCTTTTCCCAGTTTGATTCAGTGAAGAAAGAGGGATTCGACAACAAGTTAACATAGTCGTCCGTATGAGGCTGCCACAGAGCGCTAGTGAAATACCACTCAGCGCCGCCAAGTTCTTCTTTGATATTTTGCAACCGAGCCACCTGTTTATCAATGGCAACCTTGACCTATCCATGAGAAGATCAGCGAATAAGGACAATATAAGTACTGAAAAAAATAGATACCGCTGTTGCCGCAAGGGCGAGGGCACCGATAGGCTTTCCTATGGTGTTTCTGTCCAGTATTTTATGCCGACCCATGGCCAATACAATGTGTACGGACAACACTGAGACCACAAGGTCAGAGCAGAACAGTCCTTGCTTCTGTACATTTAGGGTCAATACATGGACACAAAATGCGACAATAAATACTCTTTTACTTACCCTCTCCATACTATACCAGCTTTCCCATAGAAACGGTTCGGCTTTCTTCTTATCAACTAGCGTCTGCAACGTCTTCACAATTGCTTCGTTTTGCATTGACTTTGATTGTTCGCTGCTGATAAAACTCGCAACTGAATGCTCAGCTTTCTCAAACAGTTTCTTGCGCCAGCTATCAGAGCATCTCTGGGCCGCCTGAAATACAAGGATTGCATCTCAATCTGGTAAAGGTAACTTGAAGATAACTAAGAATGACTCAACTAGAGAACAGATGTCGGCGAACTGTGTTTCGTAACTTAGTTCCACAGAATCAAACACTTTCCCCCACAGTGTGCTGATGAACTCATTGTCCGGGTTTTGCCATGGCGTGATGGACTTTCCCACTGCGCGAAATAGTGAAGGTAATAAAATATGAGTCCAACCGGCCTGAGTACCGGGAGGGAGACACTGGTTCGTCGCCCTTTTTCTGCCTGGCACGCGAGATCCTTCCTTTCCTTCATTTCGGCCCTTGTCCTCCAGCCCCACTGATGTCTGCATATAAGTGAATCAGCAAAAATATGTCATAGAAATGAATTTGATTCGACACACTGAGCTAGTAGTCCGAGAGACTTTGCGATGACCAGGATAAGCCCCAGTCACTAACACTTCGGGTCCGGGAGTGCAGGATACTCTCGTCATTGCAAGCGACTGTGTTCGGGGTGCTAACGGCATCTTTCGACCACCGGTCTAATAAGAATAGTGAGTGAATGCTCATATTCAGAGTGTATCAATCGACCCACACTTGCTTCATTATCAGCCACCAGCGACTGCCTCTTGCGATGTGAGGTAGCGGATCCAATCTCAGACTGCAACACGTCAGAAAGCTGTTATCCATGGCAAGTGAGCAGCTCGAAAGGAAGCAATTACCGTCGTGTCGGCCACAGGCCGATAAGGAGTGTCAGAGGGTTTCCTCTTCTTACTCAAATCCTTTTCGCCCGGTCAGAAACGAACTTAAAATGCCGGCTACCAAAGAATTGACACTTACTGTGGCACCGACCTGTGTGTCCATGCCAGTCAACAATGACTTCTTGACCTTGACACTCTTACTAGCCTATTGAGATGGTGTAAAGTAAGTAAACATAAACATGAAGGAATCCATTACACGTGAAGGTGGAAGAATTACCACATCAACCTGGGAGTCGATGTCCGGTGGCGACTTTCTCTTTCTGTTTTTTGTGACTATGATGTCCTATTTATAGGCACAAATTAGTGATCAACCCGATGTGAGGAAGGGAACGAACAGTTGCTACAGCGGAAGTGAGCCTACGGTGCATCGACGCCCACACATACCTGTATACGGGGTTCCAAGGCTAGTGAATGCACCTTACAACCATAAATCAGGGGGAAACGAGAGAAACTGGATTAAGTGGGACTTACCGGTGCGCTGAGCTGCGAATTGGCAGTTCTCTTGTTTGCATCCTGTCCAAAGATCAATTCAGCAAGCAATGAAGGAAGGATGTAGCATGAGGATCACTGTGCTTCACTGTCTGGCACTCACCTGTCCACCTGGTTTTGTCTCGTTGTTCTTATCCTCAAGTACGGAAAGGGATTGGTTAGTAGATTGGAAAAGGTAGGAATGATATGACGTCGCTTACCGTTGAAACCTGCGACCCGGAGAGAGTGTCGCGCAGCAACTTCCTTTTCTTTGAGTTCAAGTTGCTGCTACCTCCATCCTGTTCATTACACGACAGTTGGCAGAAAAATAATAACGAAGGGATATGATCAAACGGTCATGGGGTAACTGACGTGAATCGAACAGTAATAAGTCACACTCACACTAGCTTGAGCCGGCCTTGTCAGCCTCCTCGGATCGCTTTCGCCCTACAAGCAAGGTATTCAGACTGCATCTGCCATTCTAATGTTCCGTCAACTCACAATATTTGTGTCCGAATCGACAAAATGTGCTGTCTGTTGCACGCTGATTGAGCTATTCTTTACACCATGATAGCTTGCGAGGGTTATTGTTTCTCCTTCATCCTCCCAAGGACTTAAGTTTTCATTGTCTTGCAATGAGATGCTGTGTCTAGTGTAGCTTGGCGTCAGCGAAGCTCATAATATGGTAACAAAGACGAGAGTGTCATCGTTGTAGGTAGAAGGAAATTTGATCCCGTTGTCGGAGCGTCATGATCCGCTTCTTTAGCATGAACATTAGTAATCTAGTTGCCAGTGGATCAAACTATGAGCTTTAGCTGAGTCTAAATCAAGCTTCACACTTACCATTACATCGTGCATTCCAGAAATTGATCCCGTACGCATTGCAAGATTTCAAATTTAAACTCACAAATTGATCCCTCTCGAGTCTATCCCAGCCACCTCAAGTCCTCCATCCTCTTCACCAATGAAAGTGGATTCATCTGTGTTGCGAAGCGCCCTGGCAGGTCGCTTTGTCTTGTCGTCCCGCTTTGACGTAGCGGGCGAGTCTATTATATCCGTTTCTTCACCAGAAAGGCTCTCGTTCTGTCCGGCAGGTGCGTGAAAGAAAATGTTGCTTGGAGTGGCGGCAGATCTCGACGTCTTTGCGGTCTGCACACGGGTGCGAAATGGAAGTTCACCTTTGGGATCTTCTTTCCTAGCCTTTTTTGCAGGCTTTCTGTTTGACGCATCCGTACTCGCCGCTTCATATTGTGAGTAAAGTAGTCAACCTCCAAGCTTCGAAAACATCTGAAAATGTATAGGCAGTATAACTCACCAATGTCTAAGTCTTCGTTGTATTCAACTTCACAACCCGACACGTCTTTAACATCGTTCTTCGAGCCTGCTTACGCCAGTTCAAAGCTATGTAATTACTGATCTGAGGTTGAAGACTTACTACTAGCTTCGCCCTTCGGCTTCCTACATCCACGTTTTCCAGCGAGTTTAGGCACTGTTGAGCCCATCTGGGTGCGTGTCTCAAGAGCCTTCGACAAATTGTTTTCAATTTCTACGGTCTCTAGCATCGCTGCTTCTTGGTTTTCTGCTGCAGTCACCTTCTTTCGTACCTTGTCAGCTGCCTCTTGTTCTTTTGCTGCCCGTTTCTGCTCCGCAGCGAGTTTTTTTCCTCTCTTTCGCGACCGCGACTTGCTGGGCCGCAGCTCTGCGGAAAGCTGCCCGTTCTTCCTTCTGTTTTTCCTTCTCCTCCTTCTCCTTCAATGCCTCATCCCGCCTCGCTGCCTGCTGTACTTTCCTTTTGTCTTTTTCTTCCTTCTCCCGCAATATCTCCTCCTTTGTTCGTCTTGTTCTGAGTTGGTCAACTACTGCTCCGGGGTGCTGGTTATTGTTCTTAGCCCTCGTCTGTCTTCGAGTTGACATTTTGTGCAGTGTTTTGAGACTTGGGTGATAATAAGATGGATCGAAGGTGCTAGTTCAAGATCAGGGAGGCGGGGGCGTCTATCTTAGACAAGTTGAAAATTTACGCCCACTACTACCGTGACTACTCTATGACTAATTTTAACTCAGGTTCAAGTTCACTCACTGCCAGCCTGCTGGCACTCAGCTGTGAGTCCCAATCATCGACATGTACTACTGAAGGTTACATTGATGCCAGCGACACGGAAAAAGCACGATCCCCTTCATTTTCCACCAACTATTCGATGCACCTTGCCCAGCTGTAGTAGGACGTTCAAGAGTCAATCTGGAAGAGCAAGACATGAATATTCAGCTCATCCGATGTCATCCGTGGCAAGATCTACTGCCTGTGGTCACGACTACTATGATCCTTCACCTATTCGACCCACACGAGCTCCAACTCCTCAACCTCTACCGAGGTCGTCCGAACTTCCAACAGAGGGTCATTTTGAGAGCGGCCCTGACTCCTACGATTACGATATTTCCATGCTTACACAGGATATCTCGATGCTCAGTATAGGCCGAGACGAGCTGCTTCAAGACCTAGACAGACCTGATTCTCTGTCCCATTCTGGCACCGGAAGTGACAGTGGCCGTAGTGCATCCTCTGAAGATTTGGACTTCGACGTTGGAGATCATGAGGAGAGTGATGGTGACCTAAAGGTGTATCACAGATATATGAATGGTGCGCACCAAGTATATTGTCCTCGGTTTGATAGCACTCTGATGAAAAACATCGTGCAGCCACCCCGTGTGATGCGGAAGGAAACAACTTAGAAAACGACGAACCACCTGTTCCGCGAAATGAACCTGCACCAAATGACTGGTCTCCCTATTCGTGCCGAGCAGATTTTGAGCTCGCAGACTTTCTTTATCGCGATGAGCAAATGTCTGCTGGTAATATAACAAAGCTTCTCGGAATCATGAAGGCTTACCAGCGAATTCAGTCTGTGAAGAACGCGAAATCTGGCGGATATTCTGAGTTGGACGTAACTAAGCCCGACGATGACTCAGATCTGGATCCCACTAGTACGCTACTCGATGGAGACGCACAAAAGTTGTACAATGTCATTGACGCTACGAGAGTTGGTGATGTGCCTTGGAAATCCTTTAGTAACTTCTACACGGACAACAATGGCCAAAAAGCGACAGACGAGAACACCGAGTCATGGAAGAGGAAAGGATATGATGTATGGTATCGGGATCCCTTGGAAGTGATCCGAAATTTGGTGGATAATACGGCTTTAGAAGGCGAATTCGACTATGTCCCATTTCGTGAATATCAGCCAAAGGAGGAATCTGATGACATCAATGACAAAGAACGAGTGTTCAGAAATTACATGTCCGGAAATTTTGCTTGGGAACAGGCTGTAGGTCATGACTCATGAACTCGCAGGAAACATACTGATTATCCTTGACTTAGAATAAGATCTACGCCGAAGATAAAGCAGTCCATGGATCTATGTTCGTTCCGGTGATCTTGGGGAGCGACAAGACAACAGTTTCCGTTGGAACTGGCAACAACGAATATTATCCGTTATATCTCTCAATAGGAAATGTATCAAACAAGGCCCGGCGGTCCCAAAAGTTGAATACAGTCCAGCTTGTAGCATTTTTAGCAATACCAAAGAGTGTGTGTCAAAAACTGAGCCATTCAATTGTGTTTTGACGCTTTTTTGCAGCTGAGCGACAGTACGAAAAGTCAGATGACTTCCGTCGCTTTAGACATCAAATTTTTCATTCATCTATATCGAGAATCTTGAGTTCACTGAAGACCGCCATGTCCATAAACAATGAACAGACCATTCTCCGGTGCCCTGATGGTCACTTGCGTAGGTCGGTTCTCGGACTCGGCTCGTATATAGCCGATTATCCGGAACAGGTGAGTCTATGCGCAATATGCACTGGATGGTGCTGCAAGTAAGTACCATCCTTTCCAAAATCGCATAGGAGTCTGAGGAAATGGCTTACGGTGGCTATATAGATGCACAGCTCCCCACAAGGACCTAGATAATCCGGAGTTTGCATCAAATCCTCGAACAAAAGAGCTACACGAACGATTGATAGAGCAGGTAAATGACAACAACTTAACCAGAGCAACAATTCGCAAAGAGTATGGGTTCCACCAAGATATCGTGGTATGTGCTCCAAATTCTCCATTGGATGCGCTTCTAAGAACTATGTTTTCCCGTAGCCCTTCACCAATGACTTTCCGCGCGCAGATATATGCGATCTCATTTCTCCGGACCTATTGCACCAAATCATCAAAGGTGTTTTCAAGGATCATCTTGTCGAGTGGATATGCCAGAGCTTGACCACAACAGAGCTGGATATTGTGGATAAAAGGTGCCATTCTCAAACAATTTGTATAATATGAATACTATCGCTGACCTCCGCGTAGAATCAGAGTCGCTGCTCCTTTTCCTGGACTACGTAGATTCCCCGAAGGCCGAGGCTTCAAGCAATGGACAGGCAATGATTCAAAGGCACTTATGAAAGTATGTGATTTTTCCTTCTTGTTCGAGGCGGTCGTTTGCTGATAGTAGTCGATGTAAACCGCTTAGGTGTATCTTCCGGCTATTGTGGGCATTGTGCAGGATGATATAATTCATGCATTGAGTGCATTTCTCGACTTCTGTTATCTTGTGCGTCGGTACACGATTACAGCCTCAACACTTGATCAGATCAAAGCCTCTCTGGATTGCTTTCATCAATATCGGCAAATATTCATAGCTATGGGTATCCGGGACAACTTCTCACTACCACGACAGCATGCCATGGTCCACTATCCTACAATGATTCCTCTGTTCGCTGCACCGAGTGGACTATGTTCATCGATCACAGAGAATAAGCACATTTACGCGGTCAAGGAAACATGGCGACGCTCAAACAAAAATGATCCCTTGGGTCAGATGATCACAGCAAACCAACGACTCAGTAAACTTATTGCATCAAGGGCAGACTTCAAAAGGCGTGGAATGCTGGATGATACGTTAGCCGAGGCTTCGTGGAGAGCTTTGCGAGATGTTTTGCGCAAGAATATGTCGTCAGAGTCAGAGTCGGATGACGCTGAGAGGGACCCTGATGCCAGTGGGGGAGAGCAGATGCAACAACGTGACGTATTAGTAGTAGGTGAAGCTGATGATACAGATGACTTCTTCGATGCCATTGTGGGTATTCAAGAGCTCAACGAAATTGCAGATTTGGACGATTCCGAAAGTTTAATAGATGAGCCACAGCGTGGTGCGGTTCATGGCGTAGGAAATGCTGAACGCCAGCTCCGCTTGGGTGGCAAGAATGACCCCTTTGAGCTTTACGTTAATGGCTTCAAAAAAACGTTAGTGAAACATCCTTTTGGTGCTGCAAATCCAACTTGTTTATTGTTATCCTTGCAGAGTCCAGTAAAGTGTACCCTAAACAGCTCGATGCTCTCGCGGCAATAGAAGGCTATCCAGAACTTCGACAACTCCGACAACTCATCAAGAAACACTTATTCAACAAGTACGAAAGTTGTAACACCAACTCAAAGTGTTCTGCTACTACTAGTAGTAGCAGGCAAGCCAAATTAAACTACAACGGATTTGAACACTATAAACTGGATATTAGCAATGACTTTTCAATTTTCCATTCAGCCACCGCGTTCTTTGCGTATCGTGGTGAATCGATCCCTATAGAACAAGCAATGAGGGAGGTGATCAGGTCCAGTCCCTCTTGGCGCGGAAAACCTCGACGAGATGCAGTTCTTGTCCGAGGTGGTTCCCGCAAACAGGGGTTCGCAGGAATGAGAGTTGCCAGGGTTATACTTTTTTTCTCATTCACCGTTAAAGTGGAACGTCAGGAATGCGCTCTCGTCCAGTTTTTCAAGCGTGTTGGAGAATCGCCCGACCCGAAAACAAGAATGTGGATAGTTGAACCAGCATATGAGTTGGAGAGCTCTACCGCCTGTGTCGGACGCTGTCCCGGAGTGAATGACAGTGGCAGACATCACTATCACCGTGACTGCAAGGCTCCGAAGCTGTCTGTGATAGATATAGGGGACATCTTTCGTTTAGCTCACCTCCTTGGGGTCCCGAAGGGTGACGAATCTCCTCCGAAGTCATTGACACCTGAGGAATCCCTGGACTTTTACGATAGATTCTACGTTAACAGATTTGCTGACATGCACATGCACGAAACATTGTACGAAACTAGACAATGATTACTACTAACTTGAAGTAAAGCTTTTCAATTAGCATACACAACCTTGAATGTACTATATTGAAACTTACGAGTGAGGACTCGGATATGGCAATGAAACAAAAGGATGTACTAGACGAAACAGACCTTAGTACTACGTATGTAACGTAGTACTACACTGGCATTGCAGCATTGGCTCTTAAAGACTAGTAGTACCATGACACTGTTTTAACTTCAACTTCAAGTTATGGTGTTCTTGGCTTGCTTTCAGGTTGTACAGTATACTACTAGTGGTACACTGGCAATGATATCATGGCAGTAGTATTTCATTCAGGTTGGTCAAGGCAATGTTATTATCAGCAAATCACAAAGCGACACAAGGAAAAACTGTAGACACTAGCATAGCGCAAAGATTACATGGGAACTCCAAGTCATAGCTTCACCTCCGAGTCCAGCTCTGCCCCGCAACAGCTAGTTGTGGTGACTGTTTCTATTAAGAGACCTTTCTTCCTGCTTGCCATTAGGAAGATACATCGGTGTGCAAATATCCTCAGGCTTTCGGTTCATCACTTCGCTTAGATAATCGCGATACTGTGAGTTGTAGATCTCTCCCGGTGATAAACTCGTCCTGGCAGTCGAAGCCCCGGCCGTAACCCTCGCTCCGGGTGGTATATCGTTACATATCTCGAGCACCGTTGCTATCAGTTGGTCTTGAAATTTATCATAGCGGGTACTATTGCGGGTATCCTTCAAGTCTACGTAAGCCGTGAACTTCTCAATAGAGTCAAGGACTGCGTCAGTCCTCTCCTCCCGAGCATGTATGATATCGTTCATTACGTGGCGGATTGAACGGGATAGCTGGTTACCCATGACTGTGTAGAAAAGATCCTCGTTGAGGACTATTTGCAACCACCTCTTGACGACTTTAAAACCATGTATCAACTCCCGCTGAATCCTTTCCAAACGACGGACATCTCGTAAGTCGAGTTTCTTCAAAAAATCAGCGAAAGAGGGATTAGGCCCCAAGGCCTTCAAGGTCCTTTTCATGTCTTCAACAGATTTGATGCGAAGGTCGTCGGCCATAACAAAGTTCGGCACTTCTTCACCGTTATGGAGTGCGCGGACCTTGTCCCAAAGTGTGAGCGCCAGTCTCCGTCCAATCTCCGAGTCTTTAAAGACTAGATGCTTGTGAACGTCAGGCTGAGGGCGTACCTGAGGCAATCCCCCAAACAGTTGGACCGCAGGCGTTACGAAAGTTCCTGGGTTGTCCACCGTCATTGAGTAGAGCCTTTCCTGTGCATTGGGCTTGAAATTAAACTGAAGAGCTGCCGATTGTTGGAGGAGTTTGTCAATTTCTACGATGAAATCGTAAAGTGCGTTGTAATGGAGCTGGAAATATGGTAGAAAGAACCGGAAAGCAGTTAATTTGTTCACCTGAGATGCGTCGAATGGCAGGTTTTGACGTTGCCGAGCTTCACGATTCAGGATAAATTTGACATGTGGTGGGTCTTTTACCACAGTGTATTCTTCCGGTTCCGGGGAACGACTCGAAGTCGGAGGTGGCAAGTAAACTCGAAGGTATCGTTTAAAGTGTTCATGCATGACGACAGACAATGTCTTAAAGTTGGCGGCAAAGTAATTGAGAGTGCCGGGAACAGAATTATGTGAGTACTTGGTTCTCAGTATCTCCTCGCCAGTGAAATCAAGGACAATTGCACAGCCTTCCCGGAGGTAGGTCAGTAGATTATCTGTAAGCTTCCTCATTCTTACAGCGTCGCCTGCTTGCCGTGACTAACAAGGGTATGTTTTTAGATGTCACTCTTTTTAGAAATGTGATCATGTTACTTACCCCAGACATTTTGTCTTCCACGAGATCGATTGACGCTGATACGTCATTTAAAGTATCTGCAACGTTCTTCTGGACTCCTTCCATCACGGCAAACCTCTTCTCCAAATCCGTAACTCGAGCCCTCAATTCATTGGAATCCTTTTTATGAAATTCCTCCCATTTTTTCAGCTTCTTGGTCAAGTCCTGCAGCTGCTTGACTCCTGCATTTGGATCGTATAAGGGCGCGAGCTCAGAGGGGGTTGGCGAATGAGATGAACTCTTTGGGATCAAGTGAGCCGATTCGATGTTTTCTGTGCCAGTGAAGGGTTAGCTTTGGACACAGACTATGATAGAAAAGGGAGGAAGAATGCGTTACCTTCGCTTGGATCGACGTTATCAACTTGAGAATCCGATACTCCAATTGCCGGCGAACTGCGCATAGATTTTTGGGCAGCAGACACTTTAGAACGCAAATCCGACAACATGTCATTTGGAGTACTACGTGGGCTGCGGCTGAATCGAGGCCGAGGAGTAGGTGAAGGGGTTGAAGGGTTGAGGACGCTAATTTGAAGAACCCTCTTATTTGGAATAGTCGGATCGTTCTGCGCGACGTCCCGCCTCTGAGTCTCCCCTCGATAGCCATTGGCGCCAGAGTATGTTCCAAGTTCTTCACGCGGGTTATAACTGTTGTGTACGTGTTGTGCGCTGCCTCTATAGTCGCGGTACGCCTCCACAGGGTATGAAGAGCTGGTCCTGTCTCGGTATTGCCCACTGGCGCTGGTACTAGTACGGCTCGGCCCCGGAGTGCTCGTGGGACTGTACTCATGATCGTTCCTCCTCCGTTTATTACTTCTGTCCTTCCTGTGCCAGCCTGAGTGTTTCTGTGAATACGGCGGTGAATAGTGACGTTCAGGGCATTCCGATTACCACTGGAACGACGCTCGACAGAAACGCGCTCCGACTCGGATTCGGATTCTTCGAAATAATTGTCAGAACCGGCGAGGGGTCCGACTCAAACTCAGGCTCACCTTCACTTTTCGGGCTGCGCTGACGCTTGTTACTATTGTATGATGGCATAACTGCAAACTGGAGGAGTCTCAGGCTTGCCGTGAGTAGTGATGCCGAATATTAGTAATAGTAGTGGTAGTGGTAGTAGTGGTACTACCTCACGCGGAAGTTCGGTAGCGAGTAGTAGTACTAAGTAGTAGTAGCGAACTTGAAGCGGATCAGGCTCACGCTCGGCCTGAGGCTGTAGCCTGAGTGGTTCTAATCGGTAGAGCTACTACTAGTAGTACTAGAAGTACAAGCTTGAAGATCTCAGTTAGTGGATGAAGTAGATCTAGAAGGCTGAAAGCTCACTCACCACCAGTGCCAGCAGTCTACAAGTAGGATGAAATTCAGGTGGACTTCAGGATGAGAGGGCTTCAAGCTGTTGATGTGTGAAGTTGAAGAACAAGCCTAAGTACTAGACTCGGGCACGACACGTCGCTCAGGCTCACTGGGGTGCAACGTCAAGTTGTGGGCATGGGGTACTCAGGCTACTAAATTCGGAACTTGAACTTGAACTAGTTGAAAGTCCGACGGCTCGGAGTGGAAACGCTACTAGTACCTCAGGCTGCCACGTACTACTGCCGTGACTCCCGGGCCGTCGGAGTCGGACATCATGATCACTGCAACTCACTGGCAGGCTGAATGATCCGACTCGGAGTTGGCATTCAAGTTGCGCGCGCCGACAACTTCAACTTGAAATTGAACTTGAATGCCACTGGCATGCCAGTGATGTTTGGCGACTACTACTACCTACTATTAGTACTCACTGGCAGGGTACCGTACTACTACTAGCCACTGGCAGCTGAATGATCCAGTCTTAAGCAGCTTAAGCTTCCAGTTCTGTCCACTCAGACTGGCAAGTTGTCACAATCTCAACTTTACTACTACTACTAGTAGTAGTATACGGTTCGAGTCCGAGTTCGAGTCCGAGTCCGAGTCCGAGTCCGAGCCTGAGTTCAAGGCCGGACACCGGACCTGAGTGAGCTTGAAGGCTGGCCCAGCACTGGTGAGTGGCACTCAGGCTGTCCGGCCGGCGTGACGGCGGTACTTCAAGTTCAAGTTCAAGTTCAAGTTCAAGTTCAAGTTGGAGCCTCAGGCTGAGTCGGAGTCGGGTCAGAGTTCAACTTGAAGTTGACTCGTCATCAATTCAAGAACTTCAAGTTGAAGCTGAGCCGAGCCTCCTCCGACTTGGACTCGGAGTCTCACAGGCTTCAAGTTACTACTGCTCTACGCCCCGACTCGTGAATGCCACCAACTAGAACTGAGGTTACTACTACAAGAGGTAGTAGGCCTTTCGTTTCACTGTTGAGTTTGCTGTGTATACTCTCTTTTTTCTTCCGCCGCGCATCTGCCGACTCACTCACTCTGCCTGTCTCAGCATGCTCAAATTGTTCTATCGGTTTCAACGCCTTGCGCAGCTCACGTACGTCTGCACGATACTTTTGTAGCTCCCTGTGGGTCGACGCGTTTCGGCTCGTTCGGCACGGCTCGTATGGAAACCCAGGGGGTAGGAGTTCGACCGCTTTTGCAGAGGACACGAAACCACTACCGTCTACGCAATTTACTGCGCCCACAGCAGGTGGTTGCCCCAAGTCTTGCCCCAGGCTTCTCTCGCAAATTTATCCCGACGCGTATCCCCTTACCGACTAAAGCAATGGCGAGCACACTGGGGCGCATGCGCACACGTCTACCTCCACAGTTGACAACACGAATTCCTTCAGCAATTGGTGATGGTAGAGTGATTACATCCGTCACCATATATCATGAGTGAACCTTCTCCAATGGATAGAGCTACGCCAGAGAGCTCATCATCAGTGGTGGCTGATGAGTGCAGGACGTTAAAGCTGGTTGCTGCACTTGCATCCGAGGTCTGTTCCTCCCAGGTTTTGAATCGCGAGACGCATCACCGACGTTTGGAATGTGCAAAGAGGCAAGTTACTGAACCGGCGCTCACAGGCACCAGGAGGGGATGTGCGTGCGGTAATCAGTGAGCGAAAGCTTCTACTGTACTTCTCGAGTAAGTTGTTCTTTTATTTTTTGAATCATAATACTCACAGGCTTCTTCAGCTTTGGAGCATCGGCACGGGGAATGTCCATACGTTCTCCGAGAAAATCTGCATAAGATTTACGCCGAAAATTGTATTGTCTTTTTTCTTGGGCGTGGGGGATTGGACACATCCGTTCGCGTATGGAATCTGCAAATGGGTATGATTTTCTTCACATTCATTCATCCCCGACTCGTCAGTGACAACTTTTCAGTACGACTCCGACTTTCTTGTCACCGGAAGGAACGATGGCCGCGTCAGCTTCTTCTCGTTTCATCGTTCCTCTTTTCCTCGACCATCTCCAGCTCAACAATAAGCGGCCACAGGACTTGCACTGAGCAGTCAGGGGACGAGTCTCTATCCCTACCGTCTACACTCACCTCAGGGATCCCTGCTCAATCGACATCTAAGCCTAAGTTCGCCTGGCCTGAGCGGCGAAAGAGCCCAAAAACATGGGAAGGATGCTGAACAGCTACGCTCTCTCAACACATACAACAGTGAGGAGAGAAAAGTTGCGAAGTTGCGCGGTCGGATTCGTATATACGGGGCTATGTATCACCGGGCAGTTTGATGCGTCCCAATATTCCGCTTGCATGCACAAAGTCCACCAGACGTCGACAAAGCGACTCACAACTCAATTTGCAAATGCAGCGAAGGGAATGATTATAACTGCATTTTCGACATCATCCAAGTTGTCGTGTCCCCATTCCTTGCCAAACACCTCTGCCCCGCCACCATTGCCGCCTAAATGGAGAACGCTCGGTTTCAATGTGCAGTATGAGTTGATCGTCGGCCGACAGCGCGATTCCCTCAGCTCCGAGGACGAGAAACGCGCCTTCATGCAAATTACTCCTTCCGAAGCGGGTTGGGATGCATTCAAGTTCAAGTTGGCCCATTTCCCATTTTGGCACGGTTCTAGTTCAAGTTTCGGGTTGAGTACAGGGATGACTGGTTGTATGGTGAGTTACTCGTGGCTTTCTTCGAAATCCTTCTAGAGCTGATGGAGCAGCTTCTTGTGCAGTGGGTTGTATCCTCCCGACTTCTTCGGAGTTAACATGACTCATTTTCTTGTTCGTTTGTGCTTAAAATGAAAAGAAGCCTTATAATCAAGTCATCCGGAAGAAATCATTTGTTATCTCCTATCAGTTCAACTTGCGGTTTATCCAAGTCATAGTACAAAGCACTAATAGCTCCCTCTCTCTTTCTAGAAGAATGGGAAATCAGAAAACTGACTTCAACTACTTTGTATAAGTGTGAAGTGGGAGCGGGTATCGTCCCCAAGATCATCATCCAGCCATTCCACCGTGAATCATGTTCTCAAATCTTCGTACTATCCTTCTCATCCTCCTCTCCCTTGATTACGCACGCCTGCACCTCCGCACCGTCCTCCGCTTTCAGCTCGTTCAACGCTGGACAGCAAGGGCTCAAACGAAGGTACTTGTTTCATTCATATCAAGATCTGTACACTGACTTGTTGCTAGATACACAAGAAACTGCAAACGTTTCTTGATTTCCTCGGGGTACCCACAACACCTCTCTCCGAATTAGATGAATATAGGCCCCATAATATAGTTCCGATACAGTGTTGCACGGGCTTGGATGTGGACAACGCAATGACTGCAATATATGCATCTTTGCCACAGGTACCAGCTAGGAGATTTGTCTCGATCGACATCGAGTGGGCAAGTGGCGGAAAAGGGTCCAATCATCGCGTAGACCTCATCCAACTCGCAGTTCAAAACCAGGTTTATCTGGTCAGGACGCATACTCTTACTGACCTTCCTCCTACGTTGGCGCAACTCCTTGGGGATGGTACAGTCATGAAAGTTTCAGCTGGAATCAACGGTATGAATAACTTATCTTTTCTCCTGCGAGGTGGCCAACCAGAAGAAATGGCAGGTGACGCAGTGCGTATAAAGCGCAAGTTTTGCACCTCTGTGCGCTCCTGTGTCGATCTGACAGATTGGGCGCGCGTTGTCTACCCGGAAGTCTGGCCCAAAAACCCGACCTGGTCCCAACTGCTCTTAAACCCTCGTCTCTGGTTCCAGCATCCGACTCCGACTGTCAAGCTCGAAAAAATAGTGGGAGAAGTATTGAGGCTGAACGTCAAGAAGAGTAGTGAGGTCACGATGAGTGACTGGGCAGCTAACGAGCTATCAGCGGCACAAATACAATGTAAGTTATCATTTTGTTGCTCAAGATCAACCATCTTCAAGTTCTCACTTGCATGATCTGCTGTACTGGAATACTAGATGCTGCCATTGATGTTCACAGCACGTTTGCTGTAGCTTTGGCCCTGAGCCAAAGCCACCCACCCTTACCGGATAAGTACATCAAGAACTTCGAGGCTTGATCTAGTAGGCTGAGGCCCACCAGTAGCAGGTTTGACCAAATGTGCTTGAGTTATCGAGTAAATTGTTGTGCACATGCTCTTGTTTTCAAAGTTGCCAGGAGATTCATGATTAAAATTTATTATTGAATTGCTTTTTTTTCCCGAATGATCACCGTAGTCTGAGGTATCAAAGTGGTTTGGAAGATGTCGCCAATGGTGTCTGTCTGCTGTGAGCAACCCAATGGATTAAATAGTTTTCAACACCACTATTAGTGCTTTTTCAAGACACTTCAAAGTTTTCAAGACAATTCAATATAACGCCCGGACGGGCCAGCTTTTTGCTGGCGATACCCGAACACCTCTGGGCGTTAAGTAATCACAAGCTACATATTTTACCCAAGCGGTGCAGCAACTATTTTTCCTCCAATAGTAGTACTATGTCAGTGGCAGATTTGTCTGCTCTGATGCATTATATTATTTTATTATATAGTCCAGTGTCAGAGCCAGCTTGTCCCCGTCAGGCTTCGCAATAACCTTCCGTACTCGCATTCCGCGCGCGCAAAGTAGTCCTCGCCTTCGGATACATCAGAGCTTGCTGAACCACGCCTTTCTAATTTCAAAGTGCGAGGAGGGAGCAGATGCTGCTCCAGAGGCACGAGTGTCGAATGGCTCCAAGCTCCAGGAGATCCAGTGATCGAGTTGTGTGGGCTGTCGTATGTGCTTCGGGTATCCCAGTTGGGTTGCGTCGGTTCTTCCCGATGTTCAGCTTCACCATCAGAAGGTCTCCATGCTAAAGAGCCCGCGATCTGACGACTAGTAAAGTTAATGCTACGCTTGTGGAAGTCTCCCATGCGCTGACGCCATTCAACAACCGGGAAACGCTGAACAGCCGAACGAGCACGCAAGATAGCATGTTCTTCTTCCGTAGACTTAAGCGCCATTTTTATTGTTTTCGTAAGCTGGGACAACATGTGTGCTGTTGAACTCGATTCGACAGGGAACCACTGTGTTCAAAGTCAGATTGCAAAACATTAGAAAAAACGAATGCAAACTTACCCAACCAGGCATGAGACCGAGACCACCGTATGGAGGCGAAGTAGTGAACTCTGGCTTTGAGTACACTCGGTTCGGGTACATCTCCATGAGACGAGCAAGCTTCTCCGCAGCGAAACGTCCATACAAGTCAATGACAGGCCCGACACAATTCAACTGAATCGAAGGGTGTTTTTCCAGTCTGGCATTAATAAATGAGCAAACATTCATTTACTTAGCAAAATAGGATTAAGAAATAACTTACAGCGAAGGCATCATGTCTGCAATAAGATCTACACCCTTTTGCTTCAACCAACAACCAATGAACACGAATAGATCTGCCTAAGGATCCTGTGCAATACCAGCCCACTCCTGAGCCTGCTGCTTGAACTCCGTACATTTCGCCTCTGCTTCCTCATCAATCTGAATGTCCTTGATTTGAACAGGCTGTTCGTCCAAAGCAGCAATAACCGTTGGGTCCGGATTCGGGAGCGAGTCGACATGCTTGAGTGTCCAAAGCGCCGGGTAACGCGCCCACGACCGTTTACCATACTGTCAGAGACACCAGCGACACCGATCGATTTCTGGTGCACATTGATGAAGGATGCTGCGGCGTGGAGCAAGTTGAACGTGTTTCCGAACTGAACGAACGTGCTCCTTGCTGATATTGAACACCGAGCACACTTCCTTCATCTCCTCCTTCGTGCGGAGTGGCCACAACCCCTGGAGCTCCGCATTGTGGAGAGACAGACAGATGGGGAGGACCTTCGGGAGCAGATAGATAGGTGCGAGCGCACTGTGGTAGTCATTAATGTGGTAGATATCAATCTGCGGGTAGCACCTAACGGTTGCTGCGATAGCCTGGTTCCATGTCGAGTAGAAGATAGCTGAGCTGATATCGTCATGCGCGCATGATACGGGTCCGCCTTTGTTTGTGCGCGGAAGACAGGCAAGTCGAGGACGATGTACGTGATGTTGTCGAGGACATGCGTCTCAACCTCGATAAGGTACGGGTCGCCGAAGATAATGACTTCGATAGGTTCTGCAGGTTCGCCAGCAGGGTACTCAATGTCTTTAACCTTTGGTACAACCTAAATCAGGTCGATATCCGACATTGCCTTGCCCATCAAATCACACCAAGACCACCGATCTTGACCTTCAACTTCCAATATGATCTCGTACTCCAAAGTCGCAATGAGCATGGTCCTCCGCTTATTCTTGTCTTCCGGCCAGCCAATGATGTCGCCTGTATGCGCGTGTCCATGGCTCGAGTGTTTCTCCGACATCGGCGCCACATGCAGGTCTTGCGCAGACTTCGAGCCCAGCGAGCCAATGACGGGGAAATTGTGCGAATGATCCGGCTTCTTTTCCGTGAGACCCCACTGGTTGTACTTGACCCGTAGAAGCTCCACATGAAGATCGCCACTGCCAATGTACCAGTGACAACCGGGATCGACAGGAGCAGCGCGTACATGATAGCGCCCACAGTGCTCTCCCCACGCGGCTCGAGGCTCCACCGCATCGTCGCGTCATCTACGACCAGCGTACAACGCGAGATGCGGGTGCGGCGGAGCACTGACGTTCAAGTAGTTGGGCGCAGCCAAGTTGGGCGGGAGGCGGTCATGACGCCGTTGCCGTCCGTGTCACCGTAGAAGTAGTCATCGAAGCCAAAAACGTTGAGCTGTAGGTACGTCGGCCATGTACTCATAATTTCGAGCTCCCAGCGTCCGTCGGCGGTATTGTCCATCTGGAAGCTCACTCCTCTGTGGAAACCCCAGGTATTGAACGGACCACGAGCAAGGAACTGAGGAACACGGCACTGATGAGCATAGTTCCTGTTCGCATGTACAACAGTATAGGATGATGCAGCAATAGCAGACCAGCCTATTGCAAAATTGATTAGCAGATCACAGCACATACTAGTATAAGAGTAAGAGCACTTACATTGCACAATAATATGCTCGCCCGCCCACCAATTCTCATCATTGTCAAACAAGCTTTTATCTATGCTCGTCACATCCTCATACGCCGTCCACGTCGTCCAGTTTTGACCATAATTCCACAAGAACCTGAACATATCTGCGCCCAGCGCCTGGTGCGTGAACGTGTACTTCCCAGAACCCGAGTCCAAGCCGAACGCATCGTTGTCGTAGTCCGCAGAGGGGAAGATCATAGGATTGCGCGCGGAGCCCTTGCGCACAAGGAGATGGTCGCGTGCATTCGTGAACGAAGTGCCGTCCTGCGAAGGCGGGTTGTTCACAATGATGTCGATGATTCCGTCCGACGCGTTAGGAATCTCCGCACGCAAGGCAGTCCACAAGCCCAGTTTGATTTCCGTCTAATTTGAACATGGATGGTGGAGGAAGAGGCAATTGGCATTGCCGCACTTCAAGTTTTCTCAACTGGTTTCCTAATTCAAGTTTAGATGTAACAAAAATCGTAAAAATTTTCCAAGTCCCATGTTACTTGAGCACTGAAATCCTGACTTGCATTCTGATGTACTGAGAGATGGCTTGCATCCTGAAACACTCTTTATTTCAGTGAGTTAAGGCAATCAGTGTATTTTCAGACGAAGTAGCGACCCTTCAGACAGGTGCCAGCCAAATCAGGACGCGTCAGTCGCCGTAAGCAGAAAGTAGTTTCCCTGATGCTGCCACTGGCAGTGTAAGTGCCGGTGCGTGTTTAAACTCCGCAGCGTCACTGGCACGCCACCTCAGTCGTAAAGTTCCTAAGTCCATATCTTCAAAGTCGCTGAAGTCCCTGCTCGATGCGCGCAGTTTATCCCTTGAAAGAACTGATTCATCGCCGGTTCGGACAAGTCTTCAATTACAACACTCACGAGAAAGTGACTGCATTCGATGCCCATCCTGACTGCAACCGTGCGCAGGATCGATGCGGATGCAAAGAGCGTAAGTACACTCTTTCCACTCTAAGTTACGATGGAAGTCTCTAACGTCCGATATAGATTTCTTGGTCTGGATCTGTCAATCATGTGGCCATCATTGCCGATGACTCTTTCCACGTCCTGAGCTTCAACCGTGAGGCCTGCAACGCGGCGTTGGAGTCTGGGGTAGACACAGGAGATGAAGGTGATGAAGAGGCATTTGACGTTGTCACAGAAATTTCTGAAAGGTATGATTTTTTGTTCACTCTTTCGGTGGATATCGTCATTGAACTTAATATTTTAGCGTCAGGACCTCGAAGTGGATAGGCGATTGCTTCATCTACACGAATGCCGCCAAGCGGCTTAAATACTTGATGAGGACGCTATCGACAATGCTGGCGAACCCGTCAACGTCACGGTCTTCGAGAGGCTCGGCTGCCCGGGAAACGCATGGTCCCTCACGCATTCTAGCAGAGGTGATGAACCTACGCACGTCCTAACCATCCCCATGTGCGCGAATACAACATGGCCCTCGGCTTACTCCTCTCGTCTCGTGCTCCCGACCGATTACCGTTATGCTGGAGACGTACAATGAGATGCTCACCCGTCAGATTACGCCCAATGTTCGCACCTACAAGACAATGATTCTGGCATTGTGCGAGCGTGACAAGGAGGTCCAACGAGTCATCGGTCAGCTCGAGTGGCGGTAAAGGCGGCATGAATTCGCTGCCAAGAGAGGCACATTGGATTTCCCGGAATCGGAGCAGGTTCAATTGCTTCGTAAGGAAGATAACTTTGGCTCAGCATTGTTGATATTTGAAGCTGCCCAGAGCATTTATTGTGACGGTAAAAAGAGGAACTTACCACTTGGAAAGGGAATCTATCATGTTCTCCGTTCTTGCGCGCTTCATGGCAATGTCGACGCTGCAGTTCGTATCTGGACCCATATCGAAGACATCCCCCATTTCCAACCCGATGCGATGTGCTATTTCCTGAGTACCTACGTGTCGACCGGCGACATAGAATCAGCACAAGACGTATTCACGGAGTCCCGTTTGGGCTCGGCCTCAGGTCGCGTCTCCTGGGACGTTGCAGAAGGCGTCGAGGATCCTTCAACTCACATCCTTAGCAACGACGTATGCCCTGGGCAGGCGCGTGTGGCACAAATGCTCGTGTAGATAAATATGGTTGAGGCTTATTTCCTGGCGAAACAGCCCGTGAAGGCTATCGCACTTCTCGAGGAAATGATGGATACGAAAGCAAGCGTTCTGTTCGGCCCGGCCGATGTCCCCCCTCCCTGCACAGCTGTCTATACTGCCTTCATAACCGGGTTTATACGGAACGATGACATGCACTCGGCCCTCGCGTAGTTCGATCGGATGCTGGAGTAGGACACAGTCGCCGCGCACGCTTTGGAGCATTCGCTGCGCACACCGCATCCCAGTCGGGCCGCCCGAACACGATACTCGAAGCACTGGCCAAGGAAAAGATGCTCCCCGAACTCAACCGCCTATACTGCACTCTGCTGAATGTGGCCAATTGCGACGGTTTGCATATCAGCGACTACAACCAGATCGCCGTTTTCGAGCTCAATGTCGAGCATCTCCGCCGCCATCCTGATCTTCCTAAGGAGGAGTTCGATGAGACTGTGTCGTACCTCCTCGACCGGATGCTCAATCTGGAATACCGCACAGGCGCCATCACGTACGCGCTCGGGCACAACCACCACGATTTCTTCATCGTCTTCCTCGGTGTCTTGGCCCAGCGCGGTCAGTACGCCGACGCCTTGCAGCTCCTCGAGAAATTTGTCCAGTCAGGCGTGCAGTTTCTCGACGACGCGAAGGCGTCTGGCGAGCTCGATGCGCAGATGATCGTCAGTCGGCGCTGCATAGCGCGAGGGACAGAGTCCTTCTTATCAAGGAAAAGGATGGGAATTACCGCACTCATGCATTGGATTTCGTCACTCGCCTCGGCTCAGTCATGACTAGATTATACTTGCTTCCCGACATTCGCGCATGCGCGCCGATCTTGCAGGCTTACAGCGCAGCTTTGCCAAAGGAGAAGTTGGGTCTGTACCGGGACGGACGGCGCGTGCTGAAGGCGCTCGAGAGCAATAAAGAGAAGCAGTCCATGGACTGGTATTCAATCGAGGATGTCATGATAACCATTGTACAGTAGCTTATATGAAAATAGAACACCTTCTGACGCCAATGTTAAGACAATTGTGTGAAAATGTAGCTCATATAACCTTCGTACAAACAGCTATCGGACAGACACATTAATACAGTAGATTTTAAGACTCTTGTATTTGATTCTAGCAGTATCTAATAACTACATCAGACCGATAGCATACCTATAATCTAATTACCAGAGTGCTGGCAGTACGACGGAGGCCTTGTCAGATGGCAGCATAATGATATCAGATGATATGCTGCCGTCTGCATGGCAGCTCCCTGATATTGCTAAATCGGGACGACATCCGATTATATACGCCAGAATCGTCCTAAATCGGCTACCATTTGGGAGCCTTTTTCCCGATGTATCTTGAACGGTTGCATGGCATCAGAATTCGACCAGTATGGTGAACTGGAGGCCTTTGGTGCAGCATCAACTGAACAAGTTTGTATCCATTCAAGACCTTCTGAGGCAGTGGAATACTCAAGTGATGGCGAAGCTCAAGACATTTGTATGTACGGTTATCAAGGCACTCGACCTCGACGCCACTCGTATCAACAAGAGCACATTGGACGCACTGGCATAATGGACCACAGCTGTGCGCTCGTGTGGGACAAGTGTCAACGAGAACAACTTCTTCATTACCGGCGAAGTCACCGGTGGCAACACATTTGGAGCTTTGTATCTTGGTCGCGGTCATACACCGACAATGTCGCCGGCCCCTGATTTGGCTGCCTTTAACAACATGACGTCGGACGATAATCAATACTCTCTCCGCTCGGAGGTGTTCACTTTGACCCAACATTGGAGACGCGGCGCTTGTACACTCAGTTCAACTACCTCCGTGATGTCTACGCTGCCCTCTAGGATGTATTCGATCTTGTGTAGAGTGGAATTTGGACGCAGTTCGAGCAACTACCTGGTTCAGATCAGACGGAAGCCGAACTGGGTTTATGGACTGCCTCGCATGCGGAGATCACGAACTCGGAGGAACACTCGAGCCATGGACACGCCTATACAGGCGATATCATCGGCTGGTCTGAAGACAAGAATAAGCGGAGGACGGTGCTCGTTGCGACTTTGGAGTATGAGATCATTGATAGGAAGTTGATGGACAATATCGGCGGTCTTGGTGTGATGAGTTCATTGATGGGCAAGGCCATGTCGGACGTCGATTGGATGTGGGTTGCGTCAAAGGTGAAGGATATTGAGTACCCCCATTGGTGAATCTGCGGAACCTATCGAAGTCATTATCTTCGGCGAGCCTTACCTCATTGAGGTCGAGACGCACGTACTTGACAACATCACATATATTATCCTCGACTTGCCAGTCTTCCGCGCGCAAACGAAGGAGGACCCGTATTCTACGCGCATGGACGACTTCAGCTAAGCCATTTTTTACTCGCTACCCGCAGAGTGATATCTACCACGTTAATGACTACCACAGTGCGCTCGCTGCTATTCATCTCCTCCTGAATGTTCTCCCGGTATGCTTGTCTCTCCACAACGCAGAGTTCCAGTGCCTGTGGCCGCTTCGCTCGAAGGAGGAAATGAAGGAATTGTGCTCGGTGTTCAATATCAGCAAGGAGCATTGCACGAAGTATGTTCAATTTGGTAGCATGTTCAACTTACCCCACGCTGCGGCATCCTTCATCGGTGTGCGGTGTGCACCAGAAATCGATTGGCATCGCTGGTGTGTCTGACAGGTGTGGTAAACGGTCGTGAGCGCGTTATCCGGCGCTCTGGACACTCAAGCATGTCGACTCGCTCCCGAATCCGGACCCAAGGGATATTGTTGCTTTGGACAAGCAGCCCGTTCAGATTAAGGACATTCAGATCGATGAGGAGGCAGAGGCAAAACGTCCGGGGTTCAAGTGGCAGGGTCAGGAGTGGGCTGGTACTTCTCAGGATCCCAAGGCAGATCTCTTCGTGTTCGTCGATCGTTGGTCGAAGCTGAAAGGTGTGGATCTCATTGCGGACGTGATGCCTTAGCTGTGAGTTTGTATTATACTTTCTTACTAACTAGATGAATGTTTGCTCATTTATTAATGTCAGACTGAAAAAGCGCTCCTCGATTGAGTTGATCTGTGTTGGTCCCGTCATTGATTTGTATGTTTGATTCCGCTGAGGAGCTCTTCTCATGGAGATGTATTGGGACCAAGTGTACTCGAAGCCAGAGTTCACTGCTCTGCCTCCGTACTTGTTCAGTGGTGCCGACTTTGCTTGGATACCTTCGCGTGATGAGCCGTTCGGTTTCGTCGCTCTCGAGTTCGGTCGCAAAGGTGCCTTTGGTGTTTGTGTTTGTCTTGGTGGTCTCGGTCTCATGCCTGGATGGGTAAGTTCATATTTTCTGTCTCTAATCTGCCATCTGACTTGGTTGCATTGAGTTCATCAGCACACATGTTGTCCCAGCTTACGAAGACAATTAAAATGGCGCTCAAGTCTACGGAAGACGAGGGTGCTATCTTGCGTGCTCGATCTGTTGTCCAGCGTTTCCCGGTTGTTGAATGGCGTCAGCGCATGGACGATGTCCACAAGCGCAGTTTTGTTACTAGCTGACAGTTTGCTAGCTCTCTGGCATGGAGACCTTCGGATGGTGAAGCTGAGCATGCGCCTGGCGTAGCGGTCATGGATACGGAAGATTGGGATCCTGAACGTTGGGAAAAACCGATGCTGTCCAACTGGGACACCCGAAGCACATACGCCAGCTCACACAGCTCGATCCCTGGAGCTTAAGCCATTCGATGCGCAAAGCCACCTCTGCGGAAGATAAAGCGAGGTTAAAAAGAGCCCACACTCTTCCGAAAGAATCCGTACCGACCCATCCTGGTGCAGGTTCAAAAGCCACCCCCACCGCTGCCGCCGCGACCGAAACCGAAAGTCAAGACAAAACCAGATGCAGGGAAGCCGCTGGTGAAGCTCGAGCCGAAGTCTGAGATCAAGGTCAAGGGCTCCGGGTCGTCTTTGGCCTCGACGTTCACGGCTGTCAGAGGCGAGGACGCGCCGTACCAGGAGTTCAAGCTGATGGGCTGCGACGGGCATGGTGGTGAAGTTCGACTCGCGAAAGCCGGTTGACATCAGGACGTGGGCGCAGCCCGTGAAGCTCAACCGCAAGGAGCTGCGTCGTGACCCTACTGGAGAGGGTCTGGGCGGAGTCAGTTCGCAAGTGCCCATGATGCCGATGTTGGGAGCAGATGGGAAGCCCGTCATTGGAACAGACGGACGTATAGTCATGGTTGATGCAGAGGGCCGGCTGATCCACAATGCCTACGGTGAGGCGATCCCCTCAAAAGGGAAAGGATCGCAAAGACAAGGACAAGGATAAGCGGAAATGCAAGTTTCAGAAGAAGACCAGGCAGGTGTTCCTGGTGCCCGAGCACATCCGGAGGATGTGTCGAGAGGAACGGTATCCCTGGGTCGCGGAGGACGGGACGGGCAGTGAGGTGTGGGTGGGAAGGATGGAGAAGGCCGCGAAGAGCGAGACGCATGCGATGTTCACGCCTGCAGCGACGCAGGTGTTCAAGTTCGTGCCTGCGCACCGGTTCAAGAGGTAGATCTGACGTGAGCGTGTACTGGCAGAGACTTCAAATATCAAGCATCATCAATCGGACTTGACACATTCTCATATACATAGGACACACAGCATCATGTCAGTTCGAAATGAACGGCATGGAGGGGATGTTACCCAGCGACCAGGTAAGCTTCTTTGTCATTGTGCACGCTTCTGCCACTCACACCGCGCACAAAGCTATCAAGCTCAGTGGCTCATACAAGCCTTAACCCTGATGCCTATCGACGATTATCTGTTTGCGCTCGTTCAGAGTAACGATGTTCTATACTGTCCAGTGGCTGCGAATGTGACACTCGCTGTTGATTCCTCGCTATTGCTTTACCTGATGTTTCTGCCGATGAAGTATTTGTTCTTACTGAAGTTTCGTCGCCAACGTTCCTTGAAGGGGAGCCGACGAAACCAACTATCCAAAAACCTTGAACTAAACTGTAGGCTCTGTAACCGATACCCAAGTCAACCCGAGTCATAATAACCATCTTGCCTCTCTAACCAGATTTATGCATGCGACAGCCTGTGCTGAGAGAAAAAGTAACACATCGACCCTTGCAAAATGCCTTTGCCTGAAGATGGAGATAGCAATTTGACACTTTTGTCAGCTGTTTCAACTCCTAGTAGGACCTATATTTACCGAAGACGATGGAGTGGACCGCTCTCTGTACCGGTTCGCTCTGTCCCTGAACTCAAGAACGCGGCCGCGGCAATATGTCCTGCACCGTCGCCTACCAATGAACAACGAAAACCTGGGACCGCTGACTGTCGATTCAGTGACCATAAGTACTATAGCGGATCCTCTGTTGGAGACTGAAGAAGTGGATACACTGAGATGCTCAAATTTGACGCAGAAGCTACTATTGGCAAAGCTCATAAGCTGACGGTAAGTTTAAGTACGGACCTCTTGCTCACCACATTCAATGCATTCCCCATGATTTGCTCAGACATTCGTCTCGGGGACAAGCTGGCTCTGACAACGCTATATAATTCAGTAAGCCGGAATAATGGGAGGACATGCATGAATAAGTGAAGCTTGCGGGCCTTATTTAAGACTTCAGTCTCTCAGGACCTTTAAGTAACGCTTAAGTCACTTTCAGCAGAAATTAGTTTTCCTGATGGGCTGTTCATTTGTTCTTCAAGTTGTAAGGTAGTCGTCGATGGAATCCAGCTACCACGTGACTTTCACTTCGTCACACTTTCTACACCTCCCTACTGCTCACACACCGGCACAAAATCAGGCATTCTGGCTCCATAGATTTGTAGAGAATAGCTGTAGCTTTTTAATGATGCAAAAGTTTTGAAGAAAAAATGCTTTACTCGGACTCTATTTCAGAAAAAGGTTTTTTCTCTAAAATAGCTTAGATTTCCATTTCCAGTAGTTTGCCGCAAAATGAAAAAAATATCATCTGAATTTGGCGGAGTGACTGTGACGTAACATGTCCATATATAGGAGAATTAGTAAGCAGCTTACACCGGCATACTCCGAGCTCAGGGTCCCGGGGCACGGAGAAGAGCCCGGTCAACCATCGGGTGAAAGGGTACCTGCACAAGTAACTTACAAGCTCCGGAAAGCACTGGAAAGCATTAAGAAGCACATAAAAAGGCTATATACATCTTGTAGAATAATTTAGGAATTAAATTTATTTTTGGGATCACCCATTTACCAGAATTTGGCGGTGTGACCGTGACATGTCACGCACACGTGATATGTTGCTGGATTTCATCGACAACTACCTTATTTACAAATTTCATAGTATTCTAATTTTTTGTCTTGATAAAAGGCGTGGGGAATTCGGGAGGGGTATCGGGCCTTGCCAGCCATGCTGGCCCTCCCGAATTATTATTATTATATAGCGCCGTCAGAGCCAGCGGTCCCCGACACAAACATGCATTAATTTTGATGCTGAACCCAATACAGAGGCAGGTAATACTGTCATAAGATATCATTCAATTCTTTTACTACTTAGCAGAAGAGACAGAAAAATAGGGGGAAAAGTTATGAGGCTTCCCCAAAACTCTCAAACTATTTTTTCGCTTGCTTGTCTGAACGATGAAATAACCTGATACAGTCCGGCAGATCTCCTGGAAGATTTTCTATCGTCAGATCTGACAGAGATAACAAGTAGTACTATTCCCGCTCACTGAAATCAAGTTCTCGGTGCCCTGTAAAGAAACTCTGGCAGTCTGGAATGCTGGGCTCGAGAGAAAGGACGGGGAAAGCCTCCTGTCCACGGCCTCCACAGAAGTAGAGCCACTTGAGCGCCTTCGCGGCATTTCTCTCAAAAGATTCGAAATTGTGCGAAGCGGCAATGGCAACTGCGGACACAATGCCCTGGGAGTGTCCAGTAGCACCATGGACAAGCCTGCGCATCTCGCCTAGAGTGATGTCTGTTACTCGGCATGCAATAAGGTACTGAGTGAGTTGAGTGAGCCCGATGACAGGGAAGGATACGGGAACAGACACGAAATAATGTGTTGAAGGGCGGGGAAGAGCCCCGGAGAGCCATGAAATAACGTCCAGGCCATAGGTATAGAAGGCATGGAAGTAGCGGTTGCGTGAGGCTACAAGACATTATCTGTCAAGGCCGCGATATGCCTCTGTTTCATTTTCGAGCTCGGAGGTAGTCTCTACCGCATCTTCAACGTCCTGGGCATGCAAAAACTCGTCGCGCAGTACCTCCGCTGCGATCCATTCACTGCCGATCGCTTTCACAGGAACAGAGATCTGCAAACATCCACTATCAACCTTGGTCCCACCATACAGGGATAGCCGGAGAATCGGATACATACCCTGGTCTTGTTAAGTTGTATGAGGAGCGGACGCGTCTCGACATCGTTGTCAGCGCACACGGCGCAACCATTCGGAGTAGCCATTAATGCCAAACTGCGACAACCAGGACTCCCTCTGTAATATCGTCTATAAGTGAAGTAAAGTAGGAAGTCTAAGCCAGTCGCGTCGAACAGACAAGTCTACGGATGAACGGAGAAGTGAGGAGCGCGCGGAGCCAGGAGAGACGCGTTCCCGAAAGAGTCTCGAGCCACTCGTCTGCATCCGGCACACCAGAAGCAATGGTGAACGTCGTCGTTTCACCCGACACCTGTGCGCTGACGCAGCAGGGAAGGCTAGACTTCACTGAAGGGAACTGCGCCGAGGTAGTCAACTTGTGGGACACGCGACTCATCACCATTGTACAGACACTGCAGAAGCTTCTTCGAGAGGTCTGCGGTGATGTTTCCAAGCAAGTCAGCAATAGGCTCATCCTTGAGCTTCGCATGTTTCACAGCAACAGGACCCTGTAGGATGCAGACACGCTGCGGGTCTTGGTCAAACACAGCGTCGATATCTTCCGCAGCCCATAGGGAGTCCCACACAAATTTGCTTGCTCGTCCCCAAGTTCACCCATGAACTCCCGATTAGAGCATGACACGGGTGCACCCGTAGGTACCCGTGATCCGCAAGTGCAGGTACCTGTGCAAAAAAAATCAATACCTGGATCCAACCCGGATCCGTGGGAAACGGATCCAGGTGCACCCGCACCCGTTACCTGCAGGTATTGCAGGTACCTGTTAGCACCCGCAGGTATTTGCAGTAGGCCATGAGGATACTGTGCAATATTGTTCACTCAATAGCCCAGTCGATGGCCTCAGCCTTGACTTGCCCTTACGGGTTACTCCTGTCCTCAGACGTGGAGATGTAGCTCATGAATGAAACAACAAGCTCAACAGCCCGGGTGATGGCCTCAGCCGCACCCGACCCACAGGGACTCCTTGTGCCACAGCATAGAAGTCAGCTGTTGAGCTAACGGTATAACTGCCTGGCTTTGTGCTTTCGCGCGAAGTCAAGCAGTCTAAACCACCATACACCCAACCAAGTCCAGTAAAGGATAAGACACAGTGAGAGCCGTCAAACTCAATGAGCCTTCATGTGGATGAAGGCTCACTTACACGGATCCCCTGGGGTGAGTTCGACGTGTGTGAGATATTACAGGTCTTGGGCATGGGGACCCTCCCTGGACAAGTGCTTCTTTGTGTGAGCAAGCCCCAGGAATCACCAGGGTGAGCAAGCAGCAGATGAAAGTGCAGCCCAAATGGGGTGTGCAGGCGGCGAGCTATCATCTGTTGCTGCTACCCTGGCTGTCCCAAAGATGGTGCTGGCGATTGATGAGTTTTGCGCCGAATCGAATGAAAGCTGGACGATAGGAAAGCCCTCAGGAAGATGAAGACGAAGGTGTTCTTGGTTTTGTGAAGGCTTGAATCAAGCCCGAGTTATGGGCGATGTTTTCGGCCGAAAGGGGAAAGTGTAGTGGTGGTGATGCCGGGATGGGACCGTCTTGCACATGCGTGCTGATAGGAGACTGCATGGAGCGCAGAGAGTCGGACGGCGATGGTAACCGGTCAGTTCTGAAGATATTGTGAGTCGATGTGTAAAATTACAACGGGCCAGCGAACGTACTTCTTTGGACGAGGGCCACCCCGTGGTCGCTGTTGACCGCCGTCACCCGTCTTCTCCTTTCTCGGAGATTTTCCTCCTGCGTAGTCCAAACCTTCCTCCTGCAAGACTCTCCTTTTTTTGTCTGGGCTTCCATCGGAAATGCCAAGCCATCCTCCGGCGCTGGCGTTGTTATATTGTGCACGCCGCCTTCGTCCTGTCTCATAGTTTGTCGGCATCAAGTACGCCTTCGCGCTCACATGTGGGTACGTCGTCTTTTTGACGAGCAGATGGGGCTGGAATTCGGGAAGGGTGGTGACGGGGTCGTTGAGGTATGATGATTGCCCGCGAAGCTCGTCTGCAGCCCGTCATCTCGATACGTATCTTGTCCTCCGCTCCTGGGCGCACCTTATGCGCCTCATCCGCAATCTCTCCAAGCAGCCACAGTCTCTCCTCGGTCGAAGCTGAGCGGGTCTCAATGAGCTCAATCAGTTTGTAGATTTTCGAGGTTAAAGAGGTAACGGTCGACTTGAGCACGGCGTCGAGCTCGCGGAGGTCGGCAAAGCGGGAGAGGTCCAGAGGGAGGGAGTCGAGAGTCTGCGCATAGTCCGCGCGCGCGTCGGAGGTAATCGATGGCCGTCGAGGCCCGTGGCCGTCGTTCCGTCGAAAGAACTAAGTCGACCAGTAGCACGCGCCTATGCGCGGACTCCAGTCAACCGTCCGTAGTATGTCTTCTGCGTGCGCAACGCAATCGTCGCTCGCGAGAAGTCCGAAGACAAGAAACAAACTGGACTCTTGCACGTCCGTAAAAGTCTTGCGCGCCCGTAAGAATGTCGCGCGCCGTCGTAGTCGAAGCCCGAGGACAAGAAACAAACTAGTTCGCCAGAAGAAACGAGTCCTAAAGCACGCGCAACAGCGCAGACGTCAGACTCGTTCCCGTTCACGCTCTCGCACGTCGTGGTTGGGGAAAGGTAAGTTAATTTTCTCACGGTCTACATGACGCGACTAACACAAGTTATTATCGCGTGTGAACCAGCTACTCCGGTCACGCAACTAACCTGACCCGTTGTCTTTGTTCCCGTTCCTCAATGTCTGCGGCCTACGGCCACTGCAGGTACCTGCAGGTACCTGAGTTAAAAAAAAGTCATACCTGGATCCGCAGGTAAGCGTGGGAAACAGGTACCTGCATGCGGGTGCACCCGGAGCCGCAGGTTTTTGCTGCAGGTACCTACAGGTACCTACGGGTGACACGCACCCGTGTCATGCTCTACTCCCGATTATTCGACTTGCACGTCTTGTCTCCTGTGTATCAACGCAAATCGCGTAGAGGTTGCAGCGCGACGCAAGATGGCTTTGTCCGCAGCTGGTCGACACAACTACGGAGGTCGCTCAAGTTCAGGATCTCGTGCGCGAAGAGGATCCCAGCGAACGAGGCGAGCTTTTGCACTGGGGTGCCATAGTTTCCCGCACATGATCTGTGAGACGCGAACGAGTGCGAGGTGGTCTCAACATGGCTCAAAAGTGCCGATCTCTGTGAAGCAGTTGGAAGTTCTGGTCAGACTCAGTGACGGTCAGATCATGGGCACGCACGGTCTTCCACATCTCCCCGAATGATAACATTGTGGTTTTTCTGAGCGTCGAGCGGGCACGGTCATATTGACGGTGGACGCCATGCGCATGAGCTCTTCCACCCGATGGAACATCGCTTTGGGCGTATCCTCGCCGGCAAAGACATGCTCATACACGAAGTGTGCAGCGCGGACAGTATCAGGTTCGTTCGCCAGGTGGACCAGCATCAGGTAAGTATGTAGGGAGGCGTTATACTGATAAGTTGCTGACACTCGAAACGTCTGAGCCAGCACTGTCGTCTGTAGGCTTCCAGAAGTCGTGCACATTCGGAATAGAGACCGGCGTTGTGCGAGAAGCCAGGCGGGGCCACAGTTTCAGAGGAGGCGGAACACGGCACAAGACTTTATAGGTGTCGGCGACAAAGAAGACGGGCGTGTTCTTGTCATCAGTCTGACATATGGGGTTGTCCTTCGGATGATTTCAATTGCTCTTGAATTCATCTTCAGTTTAGATGATGTAGAGATAATTCCGGCTCACCAGGTGACACAGCGTACCCGATCCTTGCTTGCTGAACGAAAGAATGTCCTGTTGGCGTCGGCCTGTTTCATGGCAGCCCAGTTGGCACTTCTCAAGCGCGCTTCGTGTTTGAGGTAAGCAAGACTATCGAAGTACAAACATCCTTGGAAACGAGCAGAGGGGAATCATGATCATTGCTGCTGTTGTCGTGAGCGAGGTGTGTCGGTTGAAGAAATTGAGCAGGAGGATAAGGTAAAATAATAAATAAACTGAAAGTAGACCACAGAAGCAGGGAAAAGGTACGAGAAAATATTAAGATAAAAACCACAATAACCAAGAGAGAACAGGTTACACAGAGAATAAACTAGGAAAGGAAGATTTAGGCGACACATGAAATTAAAAAGACAGTTTACCAGGAACGAAGGAGATAAGAAAAAATGTGCGATTGGCTGGGAGCGTGAGAATCGGCTTACTTTCTGTAAAACTGGATTAAAGTTCACGACGACACATCCCTCCCTCAGCTACGCTTCGTGTCGGGGATGTATAATTATTGTTCTATATCTTTCATCGGCAATTTCCGATAATGTATAAATACCGCGGAAGTTCTAGCGCTCACTGCGCCTTTCTCACTCCTTCTTCCATCTTTCAACTACTTGTGGGACCACCAAAACCGGGCTGAACTCATCTTTATTCTACGATGATCGGACTCCCTGCTATCTATCTTGCGGCGCGGTATAGGTGATGCACATGCTCAGCGCCGCCCATCGGCTCATGGATGGTCGCATTTAGCTGTTGTACCCAGGCTGGTTATGGTTCTCCGTCTGACTGACGGCAAATATATCTTCAGGAACGAAGAAAAGGAGAGAGTGAGAGTTCTTATTTCAAACATCCTCAGTCACCTGGAAACATTCTCTCTGTCTGGATGACTTGATCAAGTTGTGCTTTGCGCACGTTCACCAATCTTCGCCCCCAGAATATGCGTACTGATGCTAAAACTGCAAATGACGCACCACAATTTTCTTTCCATGAGAACTTTTCTACTCTGATACCACATCTATTTCACCTGTCTGGCCTGTGCCTCGTTCGTTCCATAAAGACTGTACGAAAGTGCCTTTCTAGTGCCATCGACGCTTTACTTCTGGGCCTGCGGCGACGCATTTGCGGCACGGGAAGTTGGAATGACGCACGTTTCAGACTATGGATCATGCTACAATGTCTTCTCAAATGTATACACCGTCTTCCCCCGACACGCGCTCTTCGGATTGGAAACTGGACTTCAAATGATATGCCGGATATCCGTCCTTCGCTAAGTTCATCCCACTCCCTACCCCACTATATAACATCCTGGTGTTACGCCTTGCCCTCATAGTGCTCTGAGCACTTTGCTTGTCAACCATGAAGTTTGCAGTAGATCTCATTCCTGCTCTGCTCATTCCTCTCTTGAATCTGAGAGTGAACGATTCAAATTCACTCTTACCCCTGAATGACACTGCTGCTCTTGATGGATACACAGTTCCTTCGGACATCCCTTTCATCGCAGGTGCCTCTCCCACAGGCGCCGTCGCGCAGGCGGTCTTCACACACCATCCCCATCATGAACCACACCGCGAACACGAGCACGGTGGCGACGAACACCATCGCAACGAGAACCATTATCGTAACAACGGAGAAGGCGAGAAGGGTATGAAGCGCCCACGCGTCGGGCAGCAGCGCGTGCGTGCGCAGCCGTTGACTAGACAGAAGACATCTTCGAGCTGCCCCGTCCCACCGGTCGTGAGCTGTTCTCCTCAGGCAGAAGAGACGGATACGTGTTGTGTAAGTTCTCATGCCACTTTCATTGTGCTGCCCCTTTGTTAAGACATAAATCCCTTCAGGTTGTGAATCCAGGTGGTGTGCTCGTTCATACACAATTTTGGGACTTGGGATTTGGAGTAGCAGACTCTTGGGGAATCCATGGCCTCTGGTAAATTTATTCTGGCTATAGGGGTTGGCGACGTCACTTGACGTTTTATTTAGGCCTGACAAATGCAACAATCAGTTCTATGAGAACTGCGATAGCAGCCGCGCGTACTCCGGCTCGCAGATTACCGCAGCTCTTCAAGGCGCCGGGCAGAGTAGCTTGGTTGACTTCATGAATACGTATTGGGTCAGCAACGATGAGAGTTCGCCAGACTTCTGGTCCCATGAAGTGAGTGGCTCGTGCTATATGCATGTCAGAGTACATTAACAATAATATTTCTTGTATATTCAGTGGACAACTCATGGAACATGGTCAGATATAACCTTTACTCTATGAATACGAATGTGAGATACTCAACATGGTACCATCGTAGCGTCAGCACACTGGAGCCTCAATGTTTCGAAAATTATCAAGTTGCTCAAGAGGTTGTGCCGTACTTCGAGACGGTTGTCAGCCTTTTTCAGCAACTAAACACGTACGAGGCACTTACCTCTGCGGGGGTAAGTCTTTGGACATGATATTCGTCTAACAACTAACATTACAAATTAGATTGAACCTTCGGAATCGGAGACATACACTCTCGTTGACCTTCAGGATGCCGTGACCAAGTCGCTCGGGTTTGTTCCTGATGTACGTGCCAACATCAATATCTTTTTACCTTTCGTCATATTTGACATGCATAACCTAGTTTGTGTGCTCAGACTCGCAGCTCTCCAGTGTTCAATACTATCTGAACGCACAGGGCCCTCTCCAGGACGGCGAATTTGTAGCTTCGCATGCGTCTCGTAAATCCGAGTGCCCGGAATCTGGTATCAAGTGGTTGCCGAAGCAGTTACCAGTGGGAAATTGAAAAGTATTTACATAAATTAGTAAAGTGATGTGGCTTCAAGTTAGGCTGGCAGTAGCATTGTAAAGCTTCATGAATCAAGAATTAAAGTTCAAGGTCTCCTGCGCCTTGACTGCAACTTGAACTCGTTTCCAACTTAAGCCTACAACAGCCTTTCCTCTTGACACAGCCTTTTCCTTGGACAAATGATTATGGCTGGCGCTGTTCGCCCTTCGCTCTACGCTCTTCGTACTTCTATGAACTCAAGGTGACCTTAACGAGTCTCCTCATGTCGACAGATGACAGCCTTGATCAACAATGGTACACCCAACGAACCCAGACAGTCTTCATGACCCATCCTGGACTCTCCAGTGCATCCTTAAGCACGACAGCGACAGCGCCGAACCTCCCAGGAACTGGTCGAGTCATTGGTCTTGCATATGATGCGCTCGGGAAGGTGCTCGTTAGACGGATAAATCGTCTTGCATACCGCTTTAGAAGCAGGCGTCATAGCGGTACGGTGATGGGAGGTGTTGAGCAATTGACGTATGTCATTTTATGATAACTGCCATTGTTTGTTCTAAAACCTTGTGAATTAAAGCAACGCAGAAAGCTCAGCTATCGATGCGGGATCGGTGCTGACCGTATCAACATTCAGCACGACTGCCACCCAATCCAATCTTCCTGGTACTGGTCGTGTTCTTGGGCTGGCCTATGACGCTATCGGACAGAAGATTGAGAAGAAGCTCAATAAGGTAGCAAGTAAGCTCGAGCGAGGGCCAAACGCTACTGCACAAAAGATAGTGAGGAAGGAACAGCGAATTCGTGAAAAACGCTGGCATCCATCAACGTCAGAATACATCGAGGATCTGCCGGATATCGTCGCTGTGAAGGAGAGGAAAGCATTGGCTGCTCTGTGTAAACGGTTATTGAAGTACACAAAGTCAGTCTTCGGTTTCGTGGACTTCCGGGCCCTACTGATGAATTCTTTTAAGATCGCATGTGTTGTCCACGAAACTGCAGGCCTTAACGAGGATAACCAATCTTACCTTACACGAACCCTATTTCCATACCCTTCTCTCGGACCTCGACGCTGCGACCATACTAAGCGAGGTACACTTCGATCTCACTGCGTTTCGTGACTTGGATCCAGCAGTGAGGACAGCTTCTGAGCTTGCACTTGTTGCCATGTCCGAGGTCAATGTTGTAGCTTTGAACATAAAGATCCGCTCGATATGCGACTCATTTGAATGGCGCTCCGGAATGGAACCTCTCAGGATATCCTTGTCCGACTTGTTTAGCTATATACCGTAAGTGACTTATCTATCATCCCTTCCTAACTCTCAATAATCAAATAGGGATACTACAATCGCATTTCTTGTCTTACGTTTACTCGACGAAAACCTGGAAGGCATAGCTTACGTGTTCGACAATCATGAGAACAACTTCGTCATTGCAACCCTCGTCGATGCTCTCCATTTTCTCGTTGCACGTACCACGGAAGGCGATGGAGAGATGGTCCCGGAAGCCATTAGTTGGTCAGATATGGACTCTATCATAACCAAATGCCTCGACATTTGGGGTCCTAGGAGGGGGGATGCGTATATTCGTCAACACTTCATTAAACTAATGCGATTTGCATTCAGGTGCGCCTTTCTTTGTAAGAAGCTATTCGGAACTCATTCTAACATCCTTTGACGAAAGATATTCCGCATTTCTGCCAGAGACAATGGCATTCATGATTTCTGCGTTTGACTCGTGGTGGTCGGAAGCTTATCTACAAGAGGGCCTCATGTTCACACCTCACTACCTCTGGGCTGTCGTTGAAGACGAGTTCCAAACGCTTGACCTATACAAGCTTTCGAGTCAACAGCTTTCATTAACTGCAATGAATATGTTTGTTTCAGAGGCCTGCGTGTCGTTACTGGAAAAACTTGTTGATCCAGCAGTACTTGCTCTTCGTCAGGCCACATTAGAGCACCAACGTTTTCGAGACCACCAGCAAGCGTGGGTGTCCGGATTTACTGGTCAAAGGAGAGTGGTTTCTGGAGATAAGCTTCGCACCATCGTGAATAAAATCTTACCTTTGCTCACATGGTACGATAATATTTTCGTCGTAATTCTCATGTTGAAGCTGATGCATCGTTCTTTGAACAGTGAAGACGCTGAAAGTTCGGGTCGTGCAGCGTATAGTTTAGCCGTAATTAGTCAGATCGATATCTACCACTGGTCGGAAACGTCGAAAATACTAGAAGAGTGCGGACTCGCAAGTCTTATTCAGCCCCTCGTCTACCCCGCTAGGGAACCGTCGGGCGTGCAGCACATCTTCCGAACCTGCTGCGTGAATGAAGACACGCACGTGGAAGTATTCACACTTCGACAATCTACACATGTAAGCGTCTCGATGTTTCATCATCGCCCATGCACTCATCTGTTCTCTTGCTTTACGCAGCCTCTACAATTCAGGTACAGGATTGCGAGACAACAAGAGTCTTGCACGAACTGCCACGAGCCTTTCCAGCAGCACACGTGGCTCCAGCTTACACTTCTGACTACGGATGTGCTTTGGTGCGAAGTGGGCTCCGATTTCCCAATTGATCGGAATGTGCAATTCCGGCTTCAGATTGGTACTAACAGAAATCGCGAGACACTCTATCTCGGCGCAGCTTTTTCAGCCGATGGACCTTTCCGATTTACAGATGCTAAGCTGCAAGCCATGCAGGGCAGGGAGTTGAAAAGTGGGAATGGATTCACCCATAAGCGAGATCGTCTTGGTGTACTGGTCCTACGGTATGATCCGAATGCATATGCCAATATGACCCATCCCACTCTACGACCAGTCGAAGGTGCATGCTATTGGACTGGGCCATTCTTCTGGCGGCCATTTCAGATGTAGGCTAAGTACTGTGATCGAAATGTTATCCAATATCGAATAGAAAAACAATTGTAAGTAACTAAAGCAGTGAAAATGAAGAAGTAGAATTTCAGTGACGGTAGCGAATTAATGCAAGAGGATCCTGCAGCCCCTTCTGATCTTCACAGTTTCTGATGGGTTTGCGGAATGCAGTACGAGATCTCCGATTTCGTCAACAGTTAAGTACGCAAGCCAGCTGGAACGAATTGAACAATTAGATGTGATGAGGCCGGGAAAAACTCTATTTACGCACTTCTCCTTCAGCTCTCCGCGAACTTGGGCATCTGAAATGAGTTGAATGGCGATCCGATGCACTTCTCGCATAACTGAGCGCACACCAACATCAAAGTCGTATGCTTTTGCGAGCTTTTCGACAGCTACGGACGTACTTCAGTATCGTGAGTGTTTGCAGCATGTACGACAGGTTAGCTGACCTTCGCGGGACCAACTCAACTTGATAGAGTGGTTTTCTTCCGCCCTCCGTCTCCGGACATCTAATTCCTTATGCACTACAGTCGCGATTTCTTCGTCGTTTAGCGGCAAGAAAACCACAATCTGGTTGATGCGTTCGAGTAGCTCATTCCAATCGTAACTGGCCCTCAGCTGAGGGTAGATTTCACGGTCGAACAAGCTCGTAACGCGCACATGTCCTTCAGATCTGCCCTGCTCTTCGGAATCAGCGATAAGCTTGCGCAAGACTGATGCTTTTCGCTTGATGTGTTCAATAGCGTAATTAGAAGTCATAATGAATGCAGCCTCCTTGCAAGTCACGACTCCATCCTATAGACAGAGTTAGAGCTTGCGCATTATATACATTCCCAAGAATGTCCTACCTCAGAATCGGTTATTTGGCCATCTTTGAATATTTGACGTAACACGGTGAGTACATCCGAATGCGCCTTCTCGATCTCGTCAAGCAAAACCACGGACTTCGGATTCTTCTTTAGTAAGCTTCCCTAGGAAATTAAAACACATTCAGAAAGCACCACATACGCTAACAGACACAACACTGACAATATAGTATTTGGGAGATCCAGTCGAGTTCGCCGTAGTAAGAGGAAATTGGTATTTGCTCATGTCAATGCGGATGAAGCCCCCTTCCTGCTCCATCTCGGTCAGAAGTTCGGCCTGATGGGTAGATGTTGATTTCTCGCCGTGCTTATGCAGCGTAACTTGCTTCGCGAGCTCCGTCTTACCGACACACGAGTTGCCGAGGAAGAGCATAACAAGCGGTTGGTCCCCCGATCCATTCTCCCGCATATGTATGGCATTAGACACACCTCGGACGGGATTCATGCCGTTGGCCCTCTCCGATTCGCTTTCAGTAGCCTTGACTTCCGCACCGTCCCCATCAACCACATTGTCGTTGCCATCGCCGTCGTGTTTTCCGCCATCGCCATCTCCATTCGCCTTGGGCTTCTCCTCCACAGGCACCCCTTTCCTTCTAGCATCCTCTTCGTCGCGCAGCTTAATGAATGCGTCTTTAACTTCCGTGCTGCTGCCATTGTTGTCAAAGATGAGCTGTTCAGGAGTTCGATCCCTCCAGTCAGTCAGAGTCCAATCTGCTCCTGCCTTCAGCAACATCTCTAGTATTTGCTGATTGCCAGTAAGGCTTGCATAATGCAAAGCCGTCGCGTCCTTGACGAACCTATGCGGGAAGCGCTCATTCGCAAAGGAGTCATTGGCGCAGTCAGAACTGTAGCACGACCGACAGTCTTTCTGGTTGATGACCGACTTGTCGACCTCTAGGATCACCTTCACGAACTCGGGCAACTGGTGAATAGTTGCCATATGCAATAAATAAAAATCATAATAAGTCCGCCGTCGCAGGAGCTCTGGATTCGCTTTCACTTGCCTAAAAAGAATTGAACATTTACAACAAGCGTTTGGAAAGGAAGTCACTCACACTGTGAACCATAAAAGGTCCTTGCTCCTGACTGCCGACATGCAATCATCTAATGAAGCTTCTGAGAGTGTATTATGTTTCGATTTGAGACAGGCGAATAAGTGTACTGCAGTCAAAAGCCTTGACAGTCACATACCGGCCCCAAGTTGCCAGCGTCTGTTGGTCCAGGTACTCTTCAGGGTGTGGAACTCCTTCAACACATCTGCATGCTTCAGCATGTCGGAGTACTCATAAGGTTCGCGTCCCACATAATCTGTCGCTTCCAACGACGCTCCATTATCGATCAGATACTTCATGATGTCGAGACTGCCTATCCAGCACGCGAGATGGAGCGCTGTGCAGTCCTCCGTCTTAGCCGCCTTCGCCTTCGCCCCAAGTTCTTCTTTCCTCATTTGAAATTCTTCTGACGTTAGCGAGTCCGAGTCAGCTTTGTAGGTCCATGAGTCCTTGCGCGATAGACCTTCCCCATCGTACTCAAGGATGAGCTTAACCATGGCGAGATTCCCGGTGAGGACGGCGGCATGGATGGGATACCAGCCATTCACATGTTTTTTCTTCGCTAGTGAGGGGGCAATCTTCAGTGCGCTACGTATGATATAAACTTCAGAACTGCACTCAGAAAGACATGAAGCAAAATCGTACCTTCTAACAACCTCAATGTCGTTATGAACGACTGCTCGAAGGAATTGCCGATGTGCGCCAAGTATTGGGGTGAGTTCGAGTTTCGCGGGCTCGGATTTGACAGAATCCGCTTTCCGCGTGCCAGGGGAAACATGAGCCATTTCGACAGATGCTAAACGGGCCTTCAGGTCATCCATGTCGGAGCGAAAAAGCGACCCAATGCATGTGTAACCTTGAATGAGCTCCGCCAACAGTCCAACAACCTGTGTGGGCGCCAGTGGACTCAACATCTTGTCGACGAAAGGAAGTGGTGGAGAGTCGAGCATGATGTTATGGCTGGCAGTATGATTTAGAAAGCTTGGATCGTTGGAACGCTAGGGCAAAAGCCACTGGTTTAAATGCAGCTGGAAATCGGGTAACAGCGAGAAAGAGGCAGTGGAAGGCCACTCAAGTCTTCAGAAATGCTGCCACGAGGACTTCAGGCGCATCACCGCATATCCAGCTCGTGTGTGTGCATAGCGATAATTAGACCTTCCAAAGGTGAGTGAACGAAAGAGCTGAGCACAGCTTGCCATTTGTTTGAATGCCTAGATGAGGGATGTAGAGCCTTGCATTTCACCAAGCTGCGAATTCCTTGGGAAGACGGATTTCCGGGCAACTCGGGGATGATTGGAGAGACATGCATGGCATATTTCAGAATGACTCGCTGGACATGCACCACGCACGAGAGCGCACTGCCTGGGGTGTCGGCTGTCAGACTGTCCCGAGTAATGGGCGTTTGTTCTGAGACGTTTGCGCAGGTTGCCCGGGATGGGTGATCGATGGAGCTAAAGATTGATTTCGGCAGTAGATAGAACACTGCCTTCCCGTTGCGTGAGCTTCGATTAGCGACAGTGAGAGGAAGGGTCTTCCAGATGAGTGTGCGCATAGCTCTCGACGCTATGAGGACATCGTGATCAGATAGAAAGGAGTCTTGATGGCTTGAAGATGGGCCGCAACTTCATGCTGGTGTGTGCGTTTTTAGTCGAGTATGGACACAGAGATCGATCGACACGAGTAAGAGAGAAGTTAGGTCGTAGCCGGGGGCTGGATTCGTAGCGCAAAAAAACGCGATTTCAATTTGGGGGTTTAAGGGTGTTGACGGTATGAAAACAATGATGGTCCTCCAAATACCCTCCGCGCTTCAATGTCAACTTTGGTAATAACAAAATACCACGGAACACAAGCTTTCTCATTTGAAGTGACGAAGAATCCCGAGTAGCTGAACGTCGTGTTTAGGAGTCGCTCCGGCGGACGTCGTGGATAGAGGGGCTTCATGCTTTGGGTGAGTCGGAAAGATTTAGAGACGAGGGCTAGAAATTGACGTACTCTGGAAGCGCGCAAGTGACATTTCGAAGGGAATCTTCGACACCCGTGACTGAGGAGTACCGCTATACGAATCACGGAACCGTTTCTGTGTGAATGTTGTTTGCGGGCTGTGATCTCAATTCAGCGTTGTGGACACGGCTTCTCGGAGTATCGCTATACGTAGAGGTGGTCAGACGCATCACACCTGGATGCTTCGCATATAAAACTCACTGGCAATGACCGTGTATCTTCTTCAGATAGTTTAGTCGCCCACCTTGCGATTGCCGCAGTTACAACCTTCACCCATTTCTGATCCAGTTCTCTTCTCGCGTACACTTCGGGTCAGTTAGCAGCGGGGCCCCTTGTTCGGTACTAATCATCCAATGACGATCGCTTCGTTGGATATGGAAGACGGAGGGCGTCATGCTTTGCGTGAGTCCAGCATTTGAACACAAGGACGCGACAACGACATCGTCTGGGAGCACGCAGGTAACTTTGTCCACCTATCGTAAGGAATTGTCTTGAAAACGCGACCTTAAAACCTGAAACTCCTCAGCGTGAATGTCGTTCACGAGCTTCCGTTTCCGTTCCACCTCATGGGCACGGTTTCTCGGAGCATCACTCCAGAGGTGGTCAGAAACATATCATCTAGAGTCATATATAGAGCTCACCGCCTATGGCCATGTATCCTTTTGGATGCTATAACCGACTCCCCAGCGATACTTCGTTGCACTCCCAAGCTTCACCCACTTCTGAAACGATTCACACAAAACCTCGCTTTCTCGTACCTCGCTCGACAGTTCGTCCAGTTCCATCGCTCGTTGCTGATCGTTAGTCTGGCATTTGTGTCGGTAAGTGAAGAAGCCAACATCGATGCTTCGGAAGCTATGTGAAAGGTGTTGCGGATGGTGCATCATCTTCGTCTAAATTGCTCGTTGCCTCTGTTGTCATCTCCGTGGTTTCCTACTTGCACATTTATAGAGTCAACATGACCGTCTTAATGAGAGGTGAACACATACGATGGGCAACATCAATTCACAACGACGAGTTTGAAGGTGGCTATTGACAGAGATCCGGGCCTCGAAACCCGTACGATGTCTCCTGAATGCCTCCCGTGTCCGAGTCTGCAGCTGTCACAACGGCACACCATTCCTCCCGTTTTACAGTAATATAGTAATGGCCTTGAGGTGATGATCGATACCGGTGTAGCAATGCTCCCGCTGCTCAACGCGGTGGGCTTCGTGCGAAATCACGACGCTAATTCTTCATGCAAGTTGTCCAAGCGTGACAGTCGACTTCTTCCGAGAACGTTTGGTTGTGGGCAATATGTAATTGTTGGAGATGGCCGTACTACTACTACAGTGTCGGAAGGTCAAAACCCGCCTCTGGGTGCAGGCCGGAATTTTGCGTCAATGACTGAGATTTCAAAATTTTTGTAATAGAAGTAAGGAAGATACGTTGATTTCTGCAATAAAAAATTTTCCGGTACATGTTTCAAATTTTTTGAAGAAATTGAAAAATTTTAGTCGATTTTTAGTCTCTATTGACCTTGGATTGACTGGAAATACAAACAGAATTGTTTTCCGAGACTTTCTAGAAAGTCTGTAATTAGGGTTTAATGCTTGAGGCTTCCGGACGAAAGTGCATCAGGGAATCTTCTTTTTCACTTAAGGTTACTTAAACGGTCTGAAATTTACTGAAGCCCTGGGAAGTGAAATTCTACTGATTTATGTTACGACCGTCGGGAATTGCAGCGGGAAACAGTTTCGGGAAACTGGAATTCGCGACAAGAACCCGCGTTCGGGAATCTGGATTCGCGACTGGGAACGAGCGTGGGAATTCAGGCGGGAAACGCGCGGGATTCTATCCAGGCGCGTCGCGGGATTCTCAAGGCCAGCTAGGACTCTTCACTGCTTTGAACGTCAAGTAAGCGGATCCCTAAGGAAGCACTCCACAAGTAAGTATTGCGCAACTAACTACACAGGAGAAAAGAGAGAGATCGCACCTAAGGAAGCACTCCACAAGAGGTCAAAAGTGGGGTGCTCCTTACGATGCCTACAGCTATTTATCTACTTCGTAAAGACTGTATAGTTAATCTACGCTAAGTGTCCTTGCGCAATGCGCACCTATCTACTACAAACGATACATGCTACGACCGCACTGCTAGGCATGTCTATCCCGTCTCTCCAGATGGCTACGGCCTGTCCGTGGATGTCAGCGTCCGGTCCGGGGCCGCGACTAGCCAGACTAGGTATGCCAGACTGTTGCAGGTCGTCACCTTGAGGTACTAACGGATTAATGAGCGTATGTTGATAAGTGAATGTACGTGTGCCGTGGCGGGTCGTCGTAAATGAGTGTGTGTATGCGTGCATGGTTGCCGGGACGGTGGTGCGGGATAAGTCACGTGAGCATGGGATCGTGCGATTCGGGAATGAGGTTTCGCGCGGGGAATCCAATGGCGGGATTCTCCCCGCGGGTTTGTCTGCTCATGTCGGGATCCTTGGCGGGAAAGTGCGGGAAATGAGAAAAGGAGCCCGGGATCTCGACATTACCCCCCTCCAAAGGCGCAACTCCGGGGCGCCAAGCTTGAATCTTGCTCAGGTCACAGAGCTCGATAGCGTTGACTTCTCGAGGGGCGTCCGGGTGTTTTCGATAGAAACTGCGAATTTTAGCCTTTGCATTACCCATATCCTTTGCGGGAATCCATGTATCTTCCGCGCTCGAATATCCCTTCCATCGTACCAAATATTCAAATCTCCGTCTAAACCGTCTAGCATCCAGAACCTCTTCCACCTCGTACTCCAGATCTCCTTCTACTTCGACTGGGGGCGGCGGGGGTTGCGTTCGACCGGGAATGTCGTCTTCGTGGTATGGCGAGAGCAGCGATACGTGAAATACGGGATGAATCTTCAGCGACGCGGGGAGTTCGAGTTCGTAGGTGAGGTCACTTAGCTTTGCCTTCACTTTATACGGCCCTAGTCGTTTCGGTAATAATTTGCGCGCTCCTGGTCGCCGAACGTTCGTCGCCTCAAGCCATACTTTATCCCCGACTGCGTACTGCGGGGCCTCGTTCCTGGCCTGATCGTAGTGCTGCTTCATGCGCTCTGCCGCAACCTCCAAAGCCGCTCTTGCCTCTTCCTGTGCCTGCTGAAGCTCCTGTAGTCGTGCGTCCGCGGCGGGGGGACCGTGGACAGGCCGTCGCTCGGGGCAATCGTGAATTCGGGATTGTAGCCGTAGACAAGCGCGAACGGGGATTGTCGTGTTGCCGCGTGCGCTTTCGTGTTGTGCGCGAACTCTGCCATTGGGAGTAATCCGGCCCAGTTTTCTTGTCGTGTATCTATGAAAGCCCGTAAATACTGTTCCAGCTCTTGGTTTACCCTTTCGGTTTGCCCATCCGTCTGCGGGTGATACGCAGTCGACGTGGTACCCTTGATACCGAGTCGGGAAAAGAGGGCCTTCATGAACTGCGCGACAAACTGTGGTCCGCGGTCGGATATGATCTGGCGGGGGGTTCCGTGCAGCTTCCAGACGTGCTGCAGGAATAGTTCCGCAGTTTTCCGGTGCATCGATGTCAGACGTGGTCGGGATAAAATGCGCTTGCTTGGTGAGACGGTCGACCACCACGAAAATTGCGTCGTAATCCTCAGATCGGGGGAGCTGGGTGATGAAATCGCACGAAATCGCCTGCCAGGGGCCCTGCGGGATTTCGTTCGGTTGCAGGAGTCCTACCGGGCGTTGGGATCGGTTCTTCGTGCGTGCGCAGGTATCGCATCCCGAAACGTATCGTTCTACGAAGTTAGACATCCCGGGCCACCAGTAGTTGCGGCTTACCATCTCAAACGTTTTCCAACGTCCAGGATGTCCGGCAGGGAGACTGTCGTGGTAAGTCTTCACCACATCCCGGCGAATGGTCTCGTCTTTCGGGACGTAAACCTTACCCTGGTACAGGATGAGGCCTTCCTCGGTGCTCCAGTCCTCAAGTTCCTTGGTCAGGACTCGAGGCGCCTTGGACTTGACCAACTCGATTGCGTCCACCAGTTCGTCTTCATACTGATCTGACTTACGAATGCGTCGTAGGAGGGCCTGATCCCCGTGTACCTGTGTCATTCCCCGACGAATTGCTTTTAGTCGAAACATTTCGGGGGTCAAGAGGGTCCGTCCCGTGTTGTCTTCGCCTTCGGGTTGAAGATCGACGCGTCGTGACATGGCGTCGGGTTTGCCCCCGAGTCGCCCTGGGCGATGGCGAATCGTAAAGTCGAAGCGAGTGAGGAACAGACTCCACCGGGCTTGGCGTCGCGTCAGCGTTCGGGATTCAGAGAAATATAGCAGATTCTTGTGGTCAGACACGATATCGAGTTTATGACTCGCACCTTCGAGATAATGTCGCCACTCGTCAAGAGCTCTAATAATCGAGAGTAGCTCCTTGTCATAAATCTCGTAGTTGCGTTCCGCATCGTTGAGGGATTTCGAGAAAAAGGCGACCGGATGTATCAGCCCGTCGTCGCCTTCCTGGGACAAGACCGCTCCGGTCGCGAAATCAGAGGCGTCGCATTCCACGATGAATTGTCGCGACATGTCTGGCATCATCAGGACGGGGGTGGTCGTGAACATGCGCTTGAGATAGTCGAAAGCGAACTGCTGGTTTTCTGTCCAGGCCTGTTACGACCGTCGGGAATTGTAGCGGGAAACAGTTCGGGAAACTGGAATTCGCGACAAGAACCCGCGTTCGGGAATCTGGATTCGCGACTGGGAACGAGCGTGGGAATTCAGGCGGGAAACGCGCGGGATTCTATCCAGGCGCGTCGCGGGATTCTCAAGGCCAGCTAGGACTCTTCACTGCTTTGAACGTCAAGTAAGCGGATCCCTAAGGAAGCACTCCACAAGTAAGTATTGCGCAACTAACTACACAGGAGAAAAGAGAGAGATCGCACCTAAGGAAGCACTCCACAAGAGGTCAAAAGTGGGGTGCTCCTTACGATGCCTACAGCTATTTATCTACTTCGTAAAGACTGTATAGTTAATCTACGCTAAGTGTCCTTGCGCAATGCGCACCTATCTACTACAAACGATACATGCTACGACCGCACTGCTAGGCATGTCTATCCCGTCTCTCCAGATGGCTACGGCCTGTCCGTGGACGTCAGCGTCCGGTCCGGGGCCGCGACTAGCCAGACTAGGTATGCCAGACTGTTGCAGGTCGTCACCTTGAGGTACTAACGGATTAATGAGCGTATGTTGATAAGTGAATGTACGTGTGCCGTGGCGGGTCGTCGTAAATGAGTGTGTGTATGCGTGCATGGTTGCCGGGACAGTGGTGCGGGATAAGTCACGTGAGCATGGGATCGTGCGATTCGGGAATGAGGTTTCGCGCGGGGAATCCAATGGCGGGATTCTCCCCGCGGGTTTGTCTGCTCATGTCGGGATCCTTGGCGGGAAAGTGCGGGAAATGAGAAAAGGAGCCCGGGATCTCGACATTACCCCCCTCCAAAGGCGCAACTCCGGGGCGCCAAGCTTGAATCTTGCTCAGGTCACAGAGCTCGATAGCGTTGACTTCTCGAGGGGCGTCCGGGTGTTTTCGATAGAAACTGCGAATTTTAGCCTTTGCATTACCCATATCCTTTGCGGGAATCCATGTATCTTCCGCGCTCGAATATCCCTTCCATCGTACCAAATATTCAAATCTCCGTCTAAACCGTCTAGCATCCAGAACCTCTTCCACCTCGTACTCCAGATCTCCTTCTACTTCGACTGGGGGCGGCGGGGGTTGCGTTCGACCGGGAATGTCGTCTTCGTGGTATGGCGAGAGCAGCGATACGTGAAATACGGGATGAATCTTCAGCGACGCGGGGAGTTCGAGTTCGTAGGTGAGGTCACTTAGCTTTGCCTTCACTTTATACGGCCCTAGTCGTTTCGGTAATAATTTGCGCGCTCCTGGTCGCCGAACGTTCGTCGCCTCAAGCCATACTTTATCCCCGACTGCGTACTGCGGGGCCTCGTTCCTGGCCTGATCGTAGTGCTGCTTCATGCGCTCTGCCGCAACCTCCAAAGCCGCTCTTGCCTCTTCCTGTGCCTGCTGAAGCTCCTGTAGTCGTGCGTCCGCGGCGGGGACCGTGGACAGGCCGTCGCTCGGGGCAATCGTGAATTCGGGATTGTAGCCGTAGACAAGCGCGAACGGGGATTGTCGTGTTGCCGCGTGCGCTTTCGTGTTGTGCGCGAACTCTGCCATTGGGAGTAATCCGGCCCAGTTTTCTTGTCGTGTATCTATGAAAGCCCGTAAATACTGTTCCAGCTCTTGGTTTACCCTTTCGGTTTGCCCATCCGTCTGCGGGTGATACGCAGTCGACGTGGTACCCTTGATACCGAGTCGGGAAAAGAGGGCCTTCATGAACTGCGCGACAAACTGTGGTCCGCGGTCGGATATGATCTGGCGGGGGGTTCCGTGCAGCTTCCAGACGTGCTGCAGGAATAGTTCCGCAGTTTCCGGTGCATCGATGTCAGACGTGGTCGGGATAAAATGCGCTTGCTTGGTGAGACGGTCGACCACCACGAAAATTGCGTCGTAATCCTCAGATCGGGGGAGCTGGGTGATGAAATCGCACGAAATCGCCTGCCAGGGGCCCTGCGGGATTTCGTTCGGTTGCAGGAGTCCTACCGGGCGTTGGGATCGGTTCTTCGTGCGTGCGCAGGTATCGCATCCCGAAACGTATCGTTCTACGAAGTTAGACATCCCGGGCCACCAGTAGTTGCGGCTTACCATCTCAAACGTTTTCCAACGTCCAGGATGTCCGGCAGGGAGACTGTCGTGGTAAGTCTTCACCACATCCCGGCGAATGGTCTCGTCTTTCGGGACGTAAACCTTACCCTGGTACAGGATGAGGCCTTCCTCGGTGCTCCAGTCCTCAAGTTCCTTGGTCAGGACTCGAGGCGCCTTGGACTTGACCAACTCGATTGCGTCCACCAGTTCGTCTTCATACTGATCTGACTTACGAATGCGTCGTAGGAGGGCCTGATCCCCGTGTACCTGTGTCATTCCCCGACGAATTGCTTTTAGTCGAAACATTTCGGGGGTCAAGAGGGTCCGTCCCGTGTTGTCTTCGCCTTCGGGTTGAAGATCGACGCGTCGTGACATGGCGTCGGGTTTGCCCCCGAGTCGCCCTGGGCGATGGCGAATCGTAAAGTCGAAGCGAGTGAGGAACAGACTCCACCGGGCTTGGCGTCGCGTCAGCGTTCGGGATTCAGAGAAATATAGCAGATTCTTGTGGTCAGACACGATATCGAGTTTATGATTCGCACCTTCGAGATAATGTCGCCACTCGTCAAGAGCTCTAATAATCGCGAGTAGCTCCTTGTCATAAATCTCGTAGTTGCGTTCCGCATCGTTGAGGGATTTCGAGAAAAAGGCGACCGGATGTATCAGCCCGTCGTCGCCTTCCTGGGACAAGACCGCGCCGGTCGCGAAATCAGAGGCGTCGCATTCCACGATGAATTGTCGCGACATGTCTGGCATCATCAGGACGGGGGCGGTCGTGAACATGCGCTTGAGATAGTCGAAGGCGAACTGCTGGTTTTCTGTCCAGGCCCAGCGAACGTCCTTCTTCAGCAGCGTCGTGAGCGGTTTGACGATGTGCGAGAAATCCCGAATGAAGCGTCGATAGAAATTCGCAAACCCGAGGAAGGCTTGAATGTCTTTCACCTTTTTCGGGGTAGGCCAGTCGAGGACCGCCTGTACCTTGGCGGGATCCATCGCCACCTTTCCCTGCGAAATAATCATCCCGAGATACTCGACGGAAGTCTGTTTGAATTTGCACTTTTCGGGTTTGCAGAACAAGTCGTTTTCGCGTAGCCGTTTAAGGACTTCCCGTACGTGTTCATCGTGCTGCGATTCATCTTCGGAAAAGATTAGCAAGTCGTCAAGATAGATGATCACGTATACTCCAATGAGGTCTTTGAAGATATCGTTCATCATGTGCTGGAAGGTCGCTGGGGCATTCGTGAGCCCGAATGTCATCACCGTTGGTTCGAAATGTCCTGCCTGAGTCCGAAATGCAGCCTTCCACTCGTCGCCTTGCTTCAGTCGCACATTGTGGTAGCCCCATCGTAAATCTAGAGTCGTGAAAACCTTCGCCTTTTGCAGCGCATCTACGAGTTCCATCGTGAGGGGAAGCGGGTATCGATTCTTGACCGTGATGTCGTTCAGTCGTCGGTAATCGACTACCATGCGCAAGGTTCCATCCTTTTTCTTGATAAAGAAGACGGGAGCCGCTGCAGGGGATTTCGAAGGTCGTATGTACCCCTTGCGCAGGTTTTCGTCAACGAATTCGCGAAGGGCATCGCGTTCAGCTGGGGCCAAGGGATAGATTTTGCTGTACGGGGGAACCTTCCCGGGTTCTAAATCTATGGCGTGGTCATACGGCTTGCGCAGTGGAAGCCTTTCGGATTCAACTTTCGAGAAAACGTCGGCAAACTCACGGAATTCGGGGGGAACTAGTTCTTCGAAGGTTTTCTCGCCTTCCTTCACCGCAGACTTCTCAGCGATGGCCTGGGAGTGGGTGTACGAGGCGGCAATTTTGTACGCGAAATGGTCGTCCGTCGTGACGAAGTAGGATTCGGCGTCGTGGTACTGGTCCCAATATTTTTCTGAGTACCGAAATCCCGGTGGGACAGCTTCCCATTCGGCCTGGGTCCTGTCGGGCCCCCAGGGGGTCTCGACTTCTTCTGCTATGGCGAGGCGGGGAAGCGGGACCAGGCGTTGCTGGTTGTCACACTGGGGCGGGCAGCGGTTGAGATCGACCACATCGTTGGTCCAGTCAATGGTTGGGTTATGGTGCCGCAACCAGTCGATCCCCATGATAATATCGTCGTCGCCAATATCCGCGACGGCCATGGTCAACTGTTCTAAGTGTCCCTTCATCTCGACGTTGAGGACTACTTCCTTGGTGATGCGTCCAATCGCGTTCGGGGAATTGTCTGCGTTTCGCAAAAGTATCGGGATTACCAAGTCCCGGGTCTGGAGTCCGTGTCGCGAAACGTAGCGGGAATTTATGAAAGTTCCCGACGCACCGCTGTCTAACATTACTGTGGCTAAGGCATCCGTCTTTCCGTCGCTAACCTGTACCGGGAACTTCAAATGTCGTCTAAGACGACGGTCTATTGTAGAGATGGTTAAATACAAGGGACCATTATTAAGAGAGTTCTTCGGCCACAAGGGCGGTTGGGTCGTATAGGGCGCGACTGAGCAATACGACCCTACTGGAAATCCGCTGGGGGCGGGGCTTCGGGATTGTGAACGTTCTTGGCGGCGGGCGTCATGGCGGCGAATGCGTTCTGTAGCACGGACTGCTGCACATTCTGGACGTACTGTTCTGCCATACGTTTGAGCGTTTCTTCGAATGACTGGAGCGCGGGGGGCGATGGGCTCGACGGGGACGTGGATTTCGTCGCCTTTAGGTTTCGGGTTGGCGGTCGCGTTGGGCAATCGCTCACCAGATGGTCTTTCTCTCCGCAGTAGTAGCATAGTCCCTTACTCCTGCGCTCCCGGCGCACCCTGTCAATCTCCATTGCGTTGGGATCCTTCGTCGAGCTTGCGCCCGCAGTCGGGATCGTACGCGGAGTTGAACTAGTGGTGCCGGGATTGCTTCGGGGCGTGGCCGCTGGCTTTGATACTGGTCCATAGGCGTGTGCGAGCCTTAGCTTCTCGTCTGTCTCGGAAACCCAGTTGACGTAGGCATCGAATTTCATATCCTTCGCCTCTGTGCTGGCGATGTGCTGGCGAACCTGGTCTTTGAGTCCCTTCCGGAACATGTCGAGGTAGATGACATCCGTCGTTGCGTCCTTGGGCCACCCGGTGAGGGCTTGGAGGGCACGGAATTGCGACGCAAACTCGGCGACCGTTCCTGTCTGGCGTAGGCGCATCAGCTTGTCGGCTGCGGCTTTGTCTGCATCGATTTCCCCGTAAGAGGTGCGAAGGGCGGCGAACAGGGCCTCCAGGCTGGCGGCTTCTGGCGGTGTCGGGATGTCCTGGAGTCGATCTAGAATGGGTCGTGCCCAGTCTTGCGCCGGCCCCCGCAGTAGCATCAGAGCAAATGCGACCTTGCGGGTTTCGTCTAGTCCCGGATGTTGTCCGAACAGGTAGAGCTTAATCTGGTGAATCCAGTTCTCCAGCTTGGCTCGTTCGCCTTCGAAGGTGTCGGGAAGCTTCATCTTGAGCCCGGCTCCGCCCCCAGACGGGGAGGCGGGCTGACTCGCGATTTGGGCTTCTAACGCCCGGTTGGCGTGCTTGAGCTGGGCGACTGTGTTCTGGACCTGATTGTGTTCGTTGACTAGCTTGGAGTAGCGCTTTTCGAGGGTGTCGAGGCGATCAAGGATGGGCTGGAGTTTGTCTTCCTCCATCGAGGAGCTAGGGGACGGGAAAGCGAAGGTGTCTGCGAGTCCTCCCCATTCCTGGTGGGACGACATCGCGGGTCGGCGGTACGGGTGCGGGGGTAGAAGTAAAGAGCGTGAGGGTGTCGAGTCCGAGCGGCGGTGAGCCAGGACTTTTGACCTAATGTTACGACCGTCGGGAATTGCAGCGGGAAACAGTTTCGGGAAACTGGAATTCGCGACAAGAACCCGCGTTCGGGAATCTGGATTCGCGACTGGGAACGAGCGTGGGAATTCAGGCGGGAAACGCGCGGGATTCTATCCAGGCGCGTCGCGGGATTCTCAAGGCCAGCTAGGACTCTTCACTGCTTTGAACGTCAAGTAAGCGGATCCCTAAGGAAGCACTCCACAAGTAAGTATTGCGCAACTAACTACACAGGAGAAAAGAGAGAGATCGCACCTAAGGAAGCACTCCACAAGAGGTCAAAAGTGGGGTGCTCCTTACGATGCCTACAGCTATTTATCTACTTCGTAAAGACTGTATAGTTAATCTACGCTAAGTGTCCTTGCGCAATGCGCACCTATCTACTACAAACGATACATGCTACGACCGCACTGCTAGGCATGTCTATCCCGTCTCTCCAGATGGCTACGGCCTGTCCGTGGACGTCAGCGTCCGGTCCGGGGCCGCGACTAGCCAGACTAGGTATGCCAGACTGTTGCAGGTCGTCACCTTGAGGTACTAACGGATTAATGAGCGTATGTTGATAAGTGAATGTACGTGTGCCGTGGCGGGTCGTCGTAAATGAGTGTGTGTATGCGTGCATGGTTGCCGGGACGGTGGTGCGGGATAAGTCACGTGAGCATGGGATCGTGCGATTCGGGAATGAGGTTTCGCGCGGGGAATCCAATGGCGGGATTCTCCCCGCGGGTTTGTCTGCTCATGTCGGGATCCTTGGCGGGAAAGTGCGGGAAATGAGAAAAGGAGCCCGGGATCTCGACAATTTACTGATTTCAGGCATGTGGTTTCATTATTCAGGAAGGGGCCTGCTGAAATCAGTGCCGTCGACTTAAATCAGCTCTTCAGGCATTCAGTCTTCAGCATTCAAGCATATCAGAAGTTTTTTTCTGGCATTCGAATTGCAGTGCTCAAGTGTATAAGTGTGTAAGGGGTTCAAGTAGTTCATTCCATAAGTAATTCATCATTTAATCATATAAGCAGACTTTTTTGTCTGTCGGTTTGCAGTACTCAAGCGTGTAAGTGCGTAAGAGGTTCCAGAATTACTTCATTTCCACAAGTAATTTAAGACAATAAGTAGAAATCAGTGCATCAGTGTCCCTCAGTAGCTACACCACGGCATCCTGAACCAGATTATATTTTGCCACTTCTACCTCGCTGGCAGGCTGTTCCTCGGCATATTCAGAGAACGAATGCCACTGCAAGTTGGTGGTAGTAAGAGCTTGAATACAGTGGCGGGGTGATGGGTCAAAGCCGAAGCTCACCAGAGATCGACCTGCTCTTAAAAGTCTGCGCCGTCCGTAGCCGAATCCCATAATGAACCCTCGTCCTCGCGATCGCCTTCCCCGTCCTCTCTACCTGCGTCATTCTCCTCGCCCTCAAAACCTCCACTGCGTCCATAACCCATGCTGAAATTCTCGTCCGCATCCTTGTTCTCATCCTGATCCTGATCCTTGTCCTCCTCCTGATCCTTGTCCTCGTCCTCGTCTCCCTCGCCAAGCACACTCTCGTCCTCCATATCGTCTTCCCTATCCTTGAAATCCTCGACTTCTTCGCCGTCATTATCCTTATCCTCCTTGCACTTACTACTTCTAGTAGCACCCTCGCCATATGTATACTCGCCGCTCGCATCCGCGTCTCCAACGTCAAGATACAGGGAGAAATCCCTGCCAGTGACACCCGATCCAACAAGTTCGGTGTTCTTTCCCGCACTAAAATCTTCAATGGAATTGTAAGCTGCTAGGCGGGATCGGACCTTCTCCCAGTTTGATTCAGTAAAAAACGAGGAATTCGACAATAAGTTAACATAGTCGTCCGTATGAGGCTGCCACAGAGCACTGGTGAAGTACCACTCAGCGCCACCAAACTCTTCTTTGATCTTTTGCAACCGGGCCACCTGCTTGTCGATTGCAACCTTGACCTGTTCATGAGAAGTTCAGCGAATAAAGCCACTATAAGAACTGAAGTAGATAGATACCGCGGTTGCCGCAAGAGCGAGGGCACCGATAGGCTTTCCTATTGTGTTTTTGTCCAGTACTTTATGCCGACCCAGGGCCAAGACTAGGTGTACAGACAACACTGAGATTACGAGATCAGAGCAGAACAACCCTTGCTTCTGTACTTTCAGAGTCAATGCAGGGACACGAAGGGTGACATGGGGCAAATTTTCACATACCTTATCCATACTATGCCAGCGTTCCCAGAGGAATGGTTCAGCTTTCTTCTTGTCGACCATCGTCTGCAACATCTTCACAATTTCTTCGGTCTCCACTGACTTAGAACGCTCGTTGCCGACGAAACTCGAAATTGATTGTTCGGCTTTCTCGAACAATTTCTTGCGCCAACTATCAGAGCATCTCTGGGCTGCCTACAGGGCAGATCATACTTGATTCAAAATGGCCGATGTAAGACAATAAGGGATGACTCAACTAAAGAACAGATGTCGGCCAATTGCGTGTCGTAACTAAGTTCGACAGAATCAAACACCTTCCCCCACAAGGTTCCGATGGACTTATTGTCCGGGTTTTGCCATGGAGTTGTGGACTTTCCAACTGCGCGATACAGTGAAGGCAGAAGAATGTGAGTCCAGCCTGCCTGAGTTCCGGGAGGGAGACACTGATTCGTTGCCCTTTTTTTGCCGGGAACGCGGGATCCCTCCCTTCCGATACTATTTCTATCCTTGTCTTCAAGCCCTACAGATGTCTGCATTTCTGCAAGTTAGTGGATGTATATCATAGACATGATTTGATTAACGCACAGAGCTAGTAGTCCGAGAGACTTTGCGATGACCATCATGAGCCTTGGTTGCGAGCACTTCGGGTTCAGGACTGATGGATACTGTCGTCATCGCAGGTGATTGTGCTCGTGGTGTTAGCGACACCTCACAACCACTTGCCTGTTAAAGGAGCCATGAATTAGTACACGAATCAATTGCAGCAATTAGCTCACACTTGCAATATGTTGCGCATGAGCCGCCAGAGACCTCTTCAAATTGCGAATAGAAGTAGAAGATTTTATCTGTAGCAATTAGAGGAATTGTTACCAAGAAAAGCTCGAAGAGAATTGAATACCAGTATATCAGCCTGAGAATGACTGTCTTGCAGTTTACTCTTGTTACTAGTAGTGAGGTTCAAATCCTTGTTGCTTAATCAGAAATGATATGAAATGGAGATTAGAAGGATTAACACTAACTGTTGAGGCAGCCTGTGATGACGGCTTCTTCATATACACGTTCATGCTAGTCTGTTTTAGATAGTAAGGAAGTGATTTGAATATTGGGTGGAAATGCAAGAATTACCACGGCATGCGAGTTAGAGTCCGGCGGTGACTTCCTCTTCTTATTATTCGCGATCATGCTGTCCTACAATAAGCAAAGCTTAGTAGACGACCAGATCCTTGCCAAAGAAAGGGGTGCAGAAAGTTATCCTATTGAGTGTCGATGCCTACACATACCTGCATCTGCAGATACAACGCCGGCGATTGCTCTCTATGTCCATCGACAGTAATACCCTCCTGACGAGATGACAGGTGAGTAGTGAGGGGATAAAAGCAGAATAAACTTACCGTTACATCAAGCTGGGAGTTGGCGATTCTCTGCATTTTCGCGCCCTATTCAGAGTACGGTTTGGTAAGTAATGAAGTAAAGATATGTCGACGCCGAAGGCCACAAGAAAGTCCGGCACCAGATCCATGCTTTGATGTGAAACACTCACCTGAACGGCCGATTGTCTCCTGATATTCTTCTTCTCCAGAGCACAAAGAAGGAAGGATAAGTAGCGCGAACGAAGCAAGACATTATGATGCCACTTACCAACGTTGTAGGAGCCTGCAACTCGGAGAGAGTGTCGCGGGATAGCTTCCTTTTCTTCGATTTATTGCTGGCTCCATCCTGATACGATACAGAAACATTGTTAATTAGCCATCGTTGTGCATGCGACTCCACCGATGCATAGTCCCTTGAACTTTAAGCGGCACTCACATTGGCTTGGGGCGGTATTGTAAGTCTCCTCGCGTCCTAATTAAACGCACAATCAAAATATTAAGATTTCATCTGCCAGTCTAATAAATGCTTTAACCAACTCACATTATCAGTGTCGGAGTCAACAAGATGTGCCGTCTGTCGCTCGCTCGCAAAGCTATTCTTTACACCTTGAAAACTCGTGAGGGTTACTGTCTCTCCTTCATCCTCCCAAGGACTAAAGTTTGCATCCTTCTGCACCGAGGCGGGGACCTAAATTTTCCTTGCGTCAGCCAGGCTCACAACTTGAAACAAAGATAAGGATGTGAGCATTATAAGAAGCTGCAACGTTCGGGTTCATGATGATCTTGAAGAAGTGTGGCACGGCGGTGACCCGGGCCGCCACGGTCGCTGCCACTGGCAGTGTCACTGGCGCACGCGTGGCACGCTCAAACTGCCAGTGGCGGGCGCATTCAAGCTATCAGTACTAGTACTAGTAGTAGTAGTAAGTCGTACTACGATGATAAGCTTCAAGTAGCTGAGTTTAAATCAAGCTTCACACTCACTAGCAACTTGAATTTGTTTGAATTTGAAACTGATCTTTCGTACTATGATGCCAACGGTTGAGTAGTACGACTTCAAACTCACAAGTCAATATCTTCTACTATCTTCCCTGCGATCTCAGGATTTCTGCCCTCTCCGCCGAAGAAAGTGGATCCATCTGTGTTGCGAAGTGCCCTGACAGGTCGCTTTGTCTTATCGTTCCGTTTCGACGTATTGGGCGAGTCTATCATGTCTGTATCCTCACCAGAAAGACTGCTGTCCTGTCCTGCAAGCGTACTATGACAGCCAGTGCCTCCTATGATACGACTTGAAGCCTTTGCGCCCTGCACGCGAGTACGGAAAGGAAGTGCACCTATGGTGTCCTTTTTCCTCGCCTTTTTTGCGCGCTCTCTATCTGGTCCATTGGAATTGGCTGCATCATAACGTGAGTCAATATGTTCATCTTTCAAAATCTAAAGTCGTAAAGGTAATGCAACTTACGAACATTCAACTTTGCGTTGCCTTCAGCTTCACAAAAGCTGTCTTTTTCCTCCGAGTCGTTCGTTGATCCTGCAATGCCAATATCTCGTAACTCGACTGTCGCTGTCTTGAAGATAAGGACTCACTAGCTTCAGGAGTGTCTTTCGGTTTTTTTAGCCCTCGTTTGTCAGTGCCAGCCAGCTTAGGTGCAGTTGAGCCCATCTGGGTGCGAATGTCAAGAGCCTTCGACAAATTCTTCTCAAGCTCCATCGTCTCCAGTATCGCTGTTTCCTGTTGCTCTGCTGCAGCTCTCTTTTTGCGTACCTTCTCAGATGCCTCTTGTTCTTTTGCTGCCCGTTTCTGTTCCGCATCAAGTTTTCTCTTCTCTCTCGCATCCGCGGCTTGTTGAGCCGCAGCTTCGCGCAGAGCTGCCCGTTCTTCCTTCTGTTTTTCCTTCTCCTCCTTTTCCCTCAATGCCTCACCACGCTTTGAGGCCTGCTCTTCTCTCCTTCTCTCCTTCTCTTCTTTCTCCTCAATACCTCCTCTTTCGTTCGACGTGTTCTGAGTTTATTGACTATGGCTCCCGGGTGCTGATCGCTATTCTTAGCCCGCGTTTGTCTTCGAGTTGACATTCTTGTGCAGTGTTTCAAGTCGAGGCACGCTGACAGGTGCTATGAGTTTCGATGGTGAATCGAGTTGGCAAAGGTGCAAGTTGAAGTTGAAGTTGGAGATGAGGGCGCCTATTCAAGGAAAATTTACGCCCACTTGCACTTCAAGTTGCACTGCCAGTGCCTGATCCTGCTGGCACTGGCAGCCTGCCACTGGCAGTGAGTGAGCCTGAGTGACTCCGAGTCTGAGTCATGCCACTGGCACTGGCAGTGATTGGCAGCCTTCAAGTTAGGCTGACTCGGAATGAGCCTGACTCAGACTCGGACTTGGACACTCGGATACTCAGGCTAGCTCTATTACTAGTACTATCACAGTGCTACTAGTACTAGTACTACTCACTGGCACTTCAAGTTGCAGGCTCACTGGCAGGCTGGCGGCGGTGCCACTGAGTCACTGACAGCCTGAGGCTGTGGCTACTCAGGCTACCGGTACTACTACTACTAACTTCAAGTTGTTACGCGGGCGTCACCGCTGAGCGTGCCATTCAACTTTAAATTTCAAGTTAGCATTTGCGCTCGCTCCTACTTCAAGCTCAACTTGTTGTCAGTACTGCCGGCCGCCTGACGTACAATAGGCTGTGTTCAAGTTACTGGAACTAATGCCGGTAACTCGGCGAAGGCCCAAACCCGTTCATCTTACAGATATCTTCCCCCCGACTATTCAATGCACCTTCTCCTTCTGCAGCAGGAGGTTCAAGAATCAATCCGCAAGAACAAGACATGAATATTCAGCTCACCCGTCATCATTTGCAACAAGACCTGCTGCTTGTGGTTACGACTCGGATTCCTCACCCAAGCGACCCGCACGACCTTCGACACCTCAAGCTCTTCCCGGCTCTCCTGAACTTCCAACAGACTTGGAGGGCCATCATGAAGATGAAAGCGGCTGCAACTCTTCAAGTTACGACTACACATTTCTATACTCACACAGGATATCTCGATGCTTAGCATAGGCCGAGACGAGCTGCTTCAAGATTTAGACGGTCCTGATTGCCTGCCCCATGCTGACACTGGAGATGACGAACTTGAAGACCAAGACCTATCTTCTGCTGATCCGGACTCCGACATTGGAGATTATGAAGAGAACAATGATAACTTAAAGGTGTATCACAGATATTTAAATGGTGCGCGCTGTCGAGATCCCGGGCTCCTTTTCTCATTTCCCGCACTTTCCCGCCAAGGATCCCGACATGAGCAGACAAACCCGCGGGGAGAATCCCGCCATTGGATTCCCCGCGCGAAACCTCATTCCCGAATCGCACGATCCCATGCTCACGTGACTTATCCCGCACCACCGTCCCGGCAACCATGCACGCATACACACACTCATTTACGACGACCCGCCACGGCACACGTACATTCACTTATCAACATCGCTCATTAATCCGTTAGTACCTCAAGGTGACGACCTGCAACAGTCTGGCATACCTAGTCTGGCTAGTCGCGGCCCCGGACCGGACGCTGACGTCCACGGACAGGCCGTAGCCACTCTGGAGAGACGGGATAGACATGCCTAGCAGTGCGGTCGTAGCATGTATCGTTTGTAGTAGATAGGTGCGCATTGCGCAAGGACACTTAGCGTAGATTAACTATACAGTCTTTACGAAGTAGATAAATAGCTGTAGGCATCGTAAGGAGCACCCCACTTTTGACCTCTTGTGGAGTGCTTCCTTAGGTGCGATCTCTCTCTTTTCTCCTGTGTAGTTAGTTGCGCAATACTTACTTGTGGAGTGCTTCCTTAGGGATCCGCTTACTTGACGTTCAAAGCAGTGAAGAGTCCTAGCTGGCCTTGAGAATCCCGCGACGCGCCTGGATAGAATCCCGCGCGTTTCCCGCCTGAATTCCCACGCTCGTTCCCAGTCGCGAATCCAGATTCCCGAACGCGGGTTCTTGTCGCGAATTCCAGTTTCCCGAAACTGTTTCCCGCTACAATTCCCGACGGTCGTAACACGCGCTAAGTATGATGTCCCCGGTTTACTGTAGCATTCTGACACCAAATATCGTGCAGCCACTCCATGCGATGAAGAAGGGAACTTGTTAGAAAAGGAAGAACCGCCCGTTTTACGGAACGAACCTGCGTCAAATGACTGGTTTCCCTATTCGTGCCGAGCAGATTTCGAGCTCGCAGATTTTCTCTATCGCGAAGAGCAAATGTCTGCTGGCAACATAACAAAGCTTCTCGGAATTATGAAGGCTTATCAACTAATTCAGTCCACGGAGAACGCACAATCTGTTGAATTGGGCGCGACAGATCCCAACTTCGATGACTCAGATCTGGATACAGCTGGTACACTGCTTGATGGAGATGCACAAAATTTGTACAAGATCATTGACACTACAAAAGTCGGTGATGTATCTTGGAAATGAGCCGTACCAACTAATAATCTTATAGATCCGCGATAATTATCGCAACCCTTTTCTAAAGTTATCGCGGTAACGGGACCATAGCTTTTTTGGCCTGTGCGGCAGCTTAATGCCGGGGTGCCGCCTCACGGCACCTCACGGCATGCATCCCGCGTCAGGGACCAGGCTGAATTCGGTAATACAGCCTGGTTTTGATCCCTGGCGCATTTGCAACGCAATAATCTCGCTACCGGGGCCCAGCCCCTTGCAATTTGATATAAAATAGCTTCTATCTAGTACTATAGGTTAATCTTTTTTATTTGCAATATGATGTTGCCGTTAAATTACAATTAATGTTGCGACACTGCGCGAAAATAAGCGCCGGCGCTTACTAGTATGGTGGCGCGCGCGTGCGTCGTCCTTGTCCTTTTCTCCCAATTTCACGACGAGTACGTCGTTTTCTCCCTTTCTACTCTCATTATTCTTTATTCTTTTTCTTCAAATCCTTCCGGAGGTTTCGCAATGAAAGTATGGTGGCCGCGGAGGAGTAAGAAGGCCGTAAATGGGCCAGGTGCGTCACTCCGAATCCTGCACTTCTTGCCGTTCAATGCTAATCTTTCTTATAGGTGCAGCGCAAGCAAGCATGCGGCGCGAACCTTCACCCTCATCTTCATTACGAGGATGCTAACAACCGCCGGTCGCAGTCCATTCCCGTCGTTCCTCCGCTCTCCCAAACTCTGAGGACAACAACCGCAACAATTGCAGCGCCGTCAGCAAAAACCTGGTCAACAGTCGTACAGAGTCTCTATCACACATTATTGCAAGAGGTTTCTTCCCTTCCTTGTCCACCTCGACACAACCAACAACTATCTTGATGCTCCGCGGTCAGGATATCCAAACCTTATCAAGGCGGTTGTCGGGCAATCGCTAGCAATTGCAACACCAGCTACTGGCGGCTCTGTCACATTATTGCAAGAGATTTCTTCCCTTCCCTGGTCTGCCTTGACGCAACTAACACCTTGATGCGCGACATTCAGAGGATCCAAACCTTATTAATGCGTCTGTCAGGCGATTGCAAGTGATTGCAACACCAGCCACTGTGAGATACCAGCCACAGCAACCATGCTACGGCCACCTTTGTCCGCAGGCCCTTCAGATACACCTCTGCACCCCACCACCGGTCCTAGCGGCGAGAGACCCCAGAAGCGTGCTCTGTATGACCCGACGAACTTCTGCCTCGATGTTTTCAAGCTTGGTAGACGTCTGAGGACAACGCAAGCTTCACGCAAATGTTACATGACAAGAACGAGAGGTTAAACCTGGTATGCTTGTTCTATTTCTCTTGTATCTAAATTATGTATATTATTACATTAATACAATACTTAATATATATACATCTGAAACACAGAGAAACTGTGAGCAAGGAGCGAATGATTTAATTTAAATATGTTGTCGAAGTTGTCCTTCGACACATTTGTCTCCTCAAAGTTGTGTCCGGCGATTCCCGGAGCATTCATCTGAGGCATCGCCGGACACACTTTTCACTCAAAATTAAAACAATCGTTTGAGTGTGTTTCAGGCACATTATGCTACGCAAAATACATAGACTGATAGTAAATTATCGTATTTATTTTAATAGCATTCATGTAACTTGTTGTTGAACAAGTAGCATAACAATGCTAAAAACTGCTGTTCTAACAGTATTTATTCATTTGTATTTCTTTGAGTGTCTCTGAGACTTCTATTTTTTGTCAAATAGCAGTTCTATGCAATTGGAAGAGCTCTAAAAAAGAATCTTGTTGATAGGTACAGTGGAAGTAGTTGAACTCGAAAGTGGTGCTTCTAATCAATCACTTCGAGTGAAACTTGTACTGATATGCTCGACTCTCTGATGGTTTTGTTTACTTCACAACAATTTTCTTCATAACTTACAATCTAGCACCTATATTGCTTTACATAGTGCCTCTATTACTGCTATGTAGTATTACTGCATTTTTTGGTTGTCGTTAATATTGTGTAATCTGCTACAAATGTTGAGATTTGACCCAAAAGTGCTCAAAATGGCCACTTTTAAGCATTGTTTCATTTCTATAGCCATTTTTACAGCTCCTATAAAGCCCATAACTTTACGAGAGCTGTTATAGTTACCATAGAATGGAAAGATAAATTGTGAAAGAGATCCGAGGAACGTAAGGTATAAAAGAAATCAATGAATCTGAACAGATATGCATGAATCATGTATTTCTGCTATAGGTTTTAATGTGTACACTTCCCAGTACACCCTTTAGCCTCCATGTTTTTTGAGTACATTTATTAGAGCATAATTAAGCTAATACGGTACTGTGCCTGAGCTCATTCTATCTGCATCAAATTCAAAGAGTATGTTATTGATATGTTTGAAGCAAAAAAAAAGTGTGAGACATACCATATGTAGTAATTTCACGCGATTCTCAGGGTCGTGGCGCGCTATCTGCACGCATCACGAACGTCGTCTTTCACTCTTTCTTCACTCTTCTTCACGCCCTCAGAGCTATGGACGATGGGCAAGAAGGTGTTTGCTGCGCGCAAACGCCGTCTTGCTTCTGCTTCCGCAGCCTCTCGCCTTCGGGCGCGAGCTGTATGCTCGTAAGCGCGGCTTTCTAGGCCTCGGGCAACGAGTCCCACTCTTACAACCTCCTTAACTCTCTGAACGGCGAGAAGCTCAAGGACAAGCGCAAGCCCGAGAACAAGGCAAAGCTAGAGACTGCCATCAACGAGACGATCTCATGGCTCGACGCCTCGCAGGAAGCATAGAAGGAGGAGTACGAGGCGAAGCAGAAGGAGTTAGACCACATCATGTAGAAGCTCTTATCCGGTGCGGGAGGTGCATTCCCTGGCGGTGCGTCATTCCGTTTAGTTTCAAGTCGTCTTTGCAATGGTGAGTAACACATCAGATTTGACTGACAGTGGCTTGTTTTTTTACCGCAGTTGCACCACACTCACTGAGCCGTGCGTGATAGACGCTTGCGAGCTCACACTCTCTTTCCCCTTTTCAAGAAACCTCCCCTATCCTCAAGCAAATCCTCCGCAAGCAGCCCACCTTCCTCAACCTCATCACTTCGAAACTGAGCTGAGCATCCTTGCCGAGGACGAGGAGGTCGGATGGGTAGAGGAACCCACCCGGAACTGTCTTGTGTGCCTGTGTGATCTGAGAGCGACCAAACGTCAACACCCTGAGTCTTTCTGAGAGCTTGGCACCGGTCGCCCGCAGAGATAGACAGCGGCAGCGCGTCTGGGAGCGAGAAGCGAGGGCCTGCCCGCCGCGCTTCTCCTCACCTGCATAGCGCTTTGTATGCCTCTGCCTTTTTTTTACTCCGTGGGCCTGGCCAGTGGATGGTGCGCCCGACGCGCCATGCACCGGCTGCGCACCACCCCACCGGGGGTGGCGGGAATGGCGCGCTATTACCCGCCGCGTGCGCGCGCGCGCGCAAGGCCCGCCACGCGCACCGCCTAGCGTGTACTTTTTTGCATTTAAAGTATTTATTTGAAATGTTAGATAGGCCTGGACCGTAGTCCAGGCACTGTAAGTTAATATAATACTTATTTCAAATGAGTGCGGGCACTGCGGGGCCCTGCTGTGCTGCCGGGCGAAGCCCTGACAAGGCTGCGACGGCACGCACGGCCCAGGTAGAGCTGAAAGGCAGAACAAGCTGCCGAAGGCCTGCCGAAGTTATCGCGATAACTTTAGAAACAGGTTGCGATAATTATCGCATATCCATAAGATTATTAGTTGGTACTGGTGTGGAAATCCTTCAGTAACTTCTACACTACCGACAAGGGCCAAAAAGCGTCAAATGAGAACATCGAGTCATGGAAGAGGAAAGAATATGATGTATGGTATCGGGATCCTTTGGAAGTGATCCAAAATTTGGTGGATAATCCGGCTTTAGAAGGCGAATTTGACTTTGTCCCGTTTCGTGAATTTCAGACAAAGGAGGACACCGATAATATCAATGACAAAGAACGAGTTTTCAGAAATTACATGTCCGGGAATTTTGCTTGGGAACAGGCTGTAAGTCATGACTCATTAACTCGCACAGATACTTATTATCCTTGACTTAGAACAAGATCTATGCAGAAGATAAAGCAGTCCATGGATCTATGTTCGTCCCGGTCATCTTAGGGAGCGATAAGACAACGGTTTCTGTTGGAACTGGCAATAATGAATACTATCCTTTGTATCTCTCGATTGGGAATGTATCAAACAAGGCCCGGCGGTCCCAGAAATGAATACAGTCCAGCTCATAGCATTTCTGGCAATACCAAAGAGTATGTGTTAATAGTGATCTATTTGATTGAGTTCTGATGCTTTGCAGCTGAGCGGCAATACGAAAAGTCAGATGACTTCCGGCGTTTTCGACATCAGATTTTTCATTCGTCTATATCGAGGATCTTAAACTCGCTGAAAACCGCAATGATCATGAACACTCAGAAAACTATTCTCCGGTGCCCTGATGGTCACTTGCGTAGGTCAGTTTTCGGACTCGGCTCATATATAGCCGATTATCCGGAACAGGTCAGCCTTTGCGCCATATGCACTGGATGGTGCTGCAAGTAAGTCCTAGCTTTCCTGAAATCAAGCTCTGTTGCGATAACTTACTTTCGACATTATAGATGCACAGCGCCTCACAAGGACCTCGATAATCCGGAATTTGTATCAATTCCTCGAACAAAAGAGCTGCACGAACGATTGATAGAACAGGTAGACGTCAACAACATGAATAAAGCAACAATTCGGAAAGAGTACGGATTCCACCAGGACATTGTGGTACGTGCTTCAAATTATTCATTGGATGCGTATATTGCAGCTGATACTTGCTCCGTAGCCTTTCACCAATGACATTCCGCGCGCAGATATATGCGATCTCATATCTCCGGACCTGCTGCACCAAATCATCAAAGGCGTGTTCAAGGATCATCTTGTCGAGTGGATATGTCAGAGCTTGACCACGTCAGAGCTGGACATTGTGGATAAAAGGTGCTGTTTTTTTACAAGTTGTTTAATGTGAATACCGTTGCTAATCTCCGCGTAGAATCAGAGTCGCTGCTCCTTTTCCTGGACTTCGCAGATTCCCCGAAGGCCGAGGCTTCAAGCAATGGACAGGCAATGATTCTAAGGCACTTATGAAAGTATGTGACCTTTTTATCTTGTTCGAGGCAGTGGTTTGCTGATATTTGATGCAATTTGCTTAGGTATATCTTCCGGCTATCGTGGGCATTGCACACGATGATATGATTCGCACATTAAGTGCATTTCTAGACTTCTGTTACCTTGTGCGTCGGTACACGATTACAGCCTCAACTCTTGATCAAATCAAAGCCTCTTTGGATCACTTTCACCGTTATCGGCAAATATTCATAGCTAAGGGCATCCGGGATAACTTTTCACTACCACGACAGCATGCTATGGTCCATTATCCAACATTGATCCCTCTGTTCGCTGCACCGAGTGGACTGTGCTCATCGATTACAGAGAATAAGCATATTTATGCGGTCAAAGAAACATGGCGACGCTCGAACAGAAATGATCCCTTGGGCCAGATGATCACAGCAAATCAACGACTTAGTAAACTTATTGCATCGAGGTCAGACTTCGAACGGCGTGGAATGCTAGACGATACGCTATCTGAGGCTACGTGGAAAGTTTTGCGAGATGTTCTGCGGAAGAATATGTCAGAGCCGGAGGAGGAGGATGCTGAGAGGATCCCGAACCAGAGGGAGCAGATGCAGTGTATTGGTATGCCAGTGGCAGGACTCGGAGCAGCCAATGATACAGATAGTTTCTTCGATGGCATTATGGGTAATCAAGAGCACAACGAAATTGCTGACCTGGATGATTTCGGCAGTTCATCAGTGGGAGGACTGCAGAGTAGTGTGGTTCTTCATGATGTGGAAAATACAGAACATCGGTTCCGCTTGGGTGGTAGAAGCGACCCTTCAAGCTTAATATTAATGGCTTCAAAACAACGTTAGTAACACGAGCTTGAAGTTGTGGCGCTGGACATCTGACTTCTTCGTTGTTATCCTTACAGAGTCCAGTAAGCTGTACCCCAAACAGCTCAATGCTCTTGTGACAATGAAAGGCCATCCGGAACTCCGGCGGCTCCGACAACTCATCAAAATATACTTATTCTGCAAGTACGAACGGTGCAACTTGAACGAATTAGGATACTACGACCTCGGAAGTGCTTCTGACAGCCTGATAGAAGCCGAACAACACTTTGCACTGGACATGGGCAATGACATTGCCATCTTCCATTCAGCTACCGCGTATTTCGCCTACCGCGGCGAATCGATTCCTATAGAGCAAGCAATGAGGGAGGTGATCAGGTCCAATTCCTCTTGGCGCGGAAAACCACGACGTGATGTCGTTCTTGTCCAAGTTGATTCTCGCAAAAAGGGGTTTGCGGGCATGCAAATTGCTCGGGTTATGCTTCTTTTCTCCTTCACTGCCAACGGAGAACGGCAGGAATGCGCACTCGTCCAGTTTTTCAAGAACATTGGAGACTCACCTGACAGAAAAACAAGAATGTGGATAGTCGAGCCAGAGTATGAGTCAGAGACCTCTACCGCGTGCCAGCGTATTGGAAGTTGCCGTCAACTGAGTGACAATGACACCTCAGGCTCAGGCTACCACCGTCACGGTGACTCCAAAACTCCAAAGTTATCCGTGATAGCTCTAGGGAGTATCTTCCGTTTAGCTCACCTCCTTGGGGTTCCAAAGGGTGATGAATGTCCTCCGAAGTCATTGACACCTGAGGAGTCCCTGGACTTTTACGATAGATTCTATGTTAACCGATTTGCTGACATGCACATGCATGAAACATTGTACGAAAGTAGACAACAATAAAGATAAACCCTCATTTAGCACACAAAGTACCTTTAAGTTGAAACTTATGAAGTAAGGATATGACATTTAAATGTTCAACATTGTACGAAGCTAGACAATAATTACTAAGTTAAGCTGTACTAGTATCATAGTATTGAGACTTACAGTGGGTTACCAAAAGTGAAGGTCAGGCCCTCTGAACATACTTTTTACCTGTAACTCTTCCTCCTTTCGCGTTGTTCCTTCAGAAAAATTTGACAAGCAGTGACAAGCATATTACTTTATGTCTGTAAGATTTGAAGGCATGCTGTGCTCATTTGCTAGCTGAGGAAGTAGTTCTTTATTTTAAAAAACTAGTCAAAATAGGTAAAAATACAACACATTTGATGTGCTACAGGCATGTATAAAATCCGTATCTCTTCCACAGTTACAAGTAACTATAGCATATGCATGTAGATCATTCTCTGATTTTTCGAGATTTTTTGAATCACCAGAACAAAAGTTATGAAGCCATCTTTAAAAATTTCCGAATTTAAAAGCAAAATTGGTCAAAATATGCACTTTTCTGAGTATATGCTATGTAATCTGCCATGCTGCATTCTAAAAAATACGATAAAATCACTGAAGATACCACATATATATAGTAGCATATCTTGTAAGTTTGAGAAGTCCTTTCCAATGAGCATTATTCTGCAGCAATGCAAATGTACAATGAAATACCTCATTTTGGACTTAATCAGAAGATTATATTTCTCTCATATTTCTTTCATATTGAAAGCTACATACTTTAAACTTCATACATAGACTACATAACCATACTAGATACTGTACAAATATTTTAAAGGTCATCCGGTTAAGTGTTGCAGAGCAATGATTGAAATATAGGTTTTAGGGGGGTGACCTTCACTTTTGGTAACCCACTGTACGTAGTAGGTGCGCTCGGTTCCAGTGCTTGCGAAGCAACAATAGCCTTATTTAGTCATCGATTCTTGAGATGCTCCGTGGGAATAGCTTAACAATTAAAAAAGGGTCTGTGAAACTGGGCTAGGACAGTCAATACTTTGCTGTGACCACTTCGGAGTCGGACATTCCATTTCCGGTATTTTCTGCTGCATATATGCAAACCTCTTGTCCATGGTTCCCCTTTGTTTTGCACGGAAATAAATACTATGTTAGCTCCTTAATGAGGCTGATTGTAAGAATAACAGCTTTAAACTGGCTGTTGCACGAATATTAGGAAGAGACTGATGTTCAAGCAAATCAAAGTAATGTAACATGTGTGACTATTATCTTGTAATCAGTAACCAAGCAGCTAGTACTAGTCGCTATTAGTACGAGAATGTCCGGACCACTTCCGGTTTTGTCCGGCGGTGCTTGAACGCGTCGTTGCGTCGCAAGCACTGGAACCGAGCGCACCCTAAGTGTTTTTTTGGCTCGCATTCAAGTTGTACTACAGTTTACATTGCCAGAGCCAGTGGCAACCACATCATAGTATTCAATGTTCAAGGTAATATTATTATCAACAAATCTCAAAGCGACATAAGAAAAAACTGAAAATGCAAGCATAGCGCAGAGACTTGGATTACAAGGGTACTCAAAGTCATAGGTTCACCTCGAAGTCCTCAGCGTTTCCCATGATATAAGTGCCTGGGAGTGGTTGGCTGACAACTTCACTCTGAAACCGCTTGACGGGGAGAACAGCTACTAGTAAATGCAGTGAGCGTATAATATGGAAATGAGGAGACTTTGTCACTTACAATTATTACTGATTGCTGTGTCCATTGTCAACCCGCCACCTTCGAAAAACTACTTCGGCTCGTCGCGGTGACCTTCAGGACTTGAAGGCTTGGAGTCATCCTTTGACTCTATCGCCAATTTCACATAATTGCGATACCCTAAGACTTCACGAATATCAACGGGATTTTTGACGCCTTCCGGGACTTTTGCCTCGAATGCCGAGCACACCAACTCCGTCAGATAGCGTTGGTATCTCTGCATGTCATTGTCCTTCAAGTGGCGGAGCTTTGTATCCGATTTCTGTTCGACCTTGCCCTTGCCCTTGCCCTTGCCCTTGCCCTTGCCCTTGCCCTCGTGCTCGGGCTCGGGCTCGGCCTTATATGCCGCCATGCTCGCCATCTCCAACTTGTTATATTCTTCTAACTTATCAATAGATTCAAGGACAGAATCAGTCATCTCCTCCCCTTGATGTACGATCTTGTTTAAGAGGTCGTTTATGATGACGCCTTTCGACCTCTGCATGACTAGATCGAAAAGACCCCTTCTGGAGACAACCTGCAACCATCTCCTGACGATCCTAAGCCCATTTATCAATCTCGTCTGAAGAACGCACAAATCGTCGATGCATTTATTAACCTCATCCACAAAATTTGGTGCAACTTCTAGTGGTATGTTTCGATGTAGGTCCGATAGTAGGTTTTCCATCGTGTCGCGAACTTTGGGCGCCCTCGTCGAGACAACTTCATAGTCGGACGAAGTAACTTCATCCGCGTATTCCCTCCTGTCGTAGAAAGCGTCGTACCGATTGCACAGACCAATCGCCAGTTTCCAGCTTTTAGTTTTCGCACCCTTCGCATCCTTCTCAGCTGGTAAGTGTAGTAGCATTTCATTGGCAGCGGGTGTCTGGGGTGAAATATGAAGAGTTCTGACCGCAGGCGTCGAATATTTCGCTTGCAAATTCCCTGATTTTGATACCTGTGTGTAGAGTGCTTCCCATGAGAAGCGGATTTCGGTTCTGATCATAAGTCCATTAGCCGAAACTGAGATGGATTGGAGATGGTCTTCGATGGTTGCGATGAGATCGTAAAGGGCGTCGAAATGGGCCTGGAAGTACGGTAGGAAGATTCGGAAATCATGAAACCAGGGGTCCGACTTGGATGCCTGCAATACCTCAACACAGTCTTGCTTGAAATCTTCCGCAATACACATTACACCCGATTTGCGATAATTTAGATGCATGCTGTAGTCTTTCGGAGGGGAGTGATCTCGTATGACCACCCAGAGTTTCTTTGGCTCTATCTCGTGGAACTTGTAATTATAGGGTAGACTATTTGGGGCCGCGAGGGTGTCGAACACTTCATCTCTAGTGAACCAGATGACAATTGCGGAGGACTCCATGAAGAAGAACCTTAGACTGTCCAAGAGCTTCCTTACTCTAATAGCGTCGCCCGCTGGCCGTGACTAACAAGCGTAGGTTATTAGACGTTCTTTTTAGAAACATGATCTTATTACTTACCCCCGTAACATTTGCAGACAAGAGCTCGACCACTTCAGACATCTTTCCCAAAGCTGTGTTCAACGTTTGAATCTGCGCCTCAAAAGCAGTGCTCATCTGTGCAACCTGTTTCTCCAACTTCATAATCCTATCATCCCCTGAATGAGCTGGATGGTTTGAAGTCGAGCGAACCGACTGCATGTCATCTGTACCAGTGAGCAATGGGGAAGTAGCAGTGCTCGTCCTTGCAACATTTTCCTCCAAATTCGTAATCATATCAACCCCTGAATGAGCTGGATGGTTTGAAGTCGAGCGAACCGACTGGTTGTAATCTGTACCAGTGTGAACTGGAATTTCTATAGCTTCTGAAATACTTTTTGCAGTAACGACCAGGGAATCCAAAGTAGCCGGAGATTGGCTAATGCTCCTTTTTATTGTATGCCCAGGTCCTGCTCTCGTCCCATGCGTTGACTCTGACAGTGATCGCGGTTGCACTGGTGAATCGCTGACAGTGTGCGAATGACTTCTTCCTTTACTTGTCACGTCAGTCGTCTTTGCCCTTTTCGCATCACGATAATCATTGTCCGGCTCATTCAAGTTATGACGCTTAGTGCTCGGCTCCCCTGCCAGTGAATCCTCTGCTGAAGGCGGCTGTTAATTGGCTTTGTTTCCAGTCCGAGGTAAAACGAGCTCACTTTGGTTACTACTATTGTTGTAAGTACGTTTCCGATCTATGATTACTGTTCCCCGTCCCCGACTCGGATTCGATGCACTGGCATTTGGTGACGTATACATTGTCTAAGTCTTCTCAGGCTGCTGATTGGGATTATCTACAATTTAGTTATTGTCAGAACCAACAAGGGGGCCCAACTTAAACGCAGGCTCACTGGATATTTCGAACAAAACTGTGACTTGAAGCCTGAGAGGAGGTTGTATTGCTTTCTCCAACAGCTTCAAGATGTAGTTAAAACTGGTGCTCAGGCTACTACTACTGGCGCGGCACCACCGACTCGGAGTCGGAACCGAATAGTATCAGTTGAAGTTCGGTTCGAGTTTCAGAACCCTTTCAAGTTTAGAGATCAAATTGCCAGTAGTATAGTAGTAGTACAGTACTACTCGGGCTACAAGTCTGAAGATCTCAGTCAGTGGATGAAGTTAAACTAGGAGACTGAAAGTTGACTCACCGCCAGCCTGAGTACTGCCAGTGGCAGCCCCTGAGCTACTAGTAGAATTTAGGTGGCAGGGACTTCAACTACAAGGTGATCGGGCTTCAAGCTGCTGAAAAGAACAAGCTTGAGAGCTACTAGAGTGTAGACAATGACACGACACGTCGCTGGTCGCTGGCTTTCAAGTTGGCAACTCCTCGTCATTCAAGTTGATGGGCATGGGGTAGTCAGGCTACTAAATGCGGAACTTGAATCTGAAGCCAAACTTCTCACGCCACTGCTGGTGCCAGCCTGAGGCTAGTACTCTCCGGCACATGTTCTAACCCATGCTGTTCCAACCTCGCGACGAGACATTCCTCAACAAACTCGGATATCTCGGACGGGCATGCTCTACAATCATCTTCATCTCAAGCAAGCATTGGAGGGTATGTGCTGATACGCATAGTTCAAGGTGGCCTTGCGGTAGAGCTCATCTTTCTTTCAACAAGCATATCCTCAATGTGGTTTGTCCTTCCGACCACAGTGATACCAATACCATCACTTGTTTCTTAGGAGGATCAACTTCTTCTCGTTTTTATCTCAGTCGACTCGCTGCTTCGAATAATCCTGCCTGTCTATGAAGATGGACTGCTATGGCACGAACCACCACGGAGGATTGCTGTAGGGAATGGACTGTGAGGACGCTTGGAGGAATTGAACCAAAGATAGCTTACGTGCAGGATGCTATCACCATAGCTATGGGATTGAGCACGGGAGGTTACGTGAGAATAGAATCGGAGTTCATGATGATGGAATTTATGCAGGTCAGTGACCTACCAAATAGATGTAGAGATCAGAACTCTAATTTTTGTATCATTTCGCAGAGCAATGGAGCAAAACAGAATACAGGATGAACGACTGGTGTCCAGCACTTCTTCATATTCTCTCATCCATCGTAGAACATCCGAACGAGATTCTCTCATTCCATTCGCGTCTATCCCTCAACCGAGCGACATTAACAACCTCTTCTCATTATCTCGAGATTGTATCCTGCGATGTTGGTCTCCGAATAAAAGATGCCGGTCAGAGGTATCTTTTCCCCTTTAAATGGCAATAGAGAAGGGCCTTCGCTGTTACAGGGGCGTCCGCAAAAACTTTTGCTGGCTCACGAGTAATCGGGCCAAACCGAAGACAACTACTCCGTCTTTGTCTTCGTCCCTTCAAGTTCCCTTACTTTAGGTACTTTAGGTGGCACTTCTCATATTTATGAGTTCGCATCTGATCAATCATACTGGAATCACATCAACCTCTACCCCCCTAAAAGTGCGCATTGTAGATTACAAGAATTTCTTACGGACGGGAGGCTATACGTTCTCTGTGAGAGGAAAGGAGAATCTGTGTGCGAAGTCGCTTATTTCGGTCCTGGTGTGGAAAGGCGTACTTGGACTCCCGCGGTCTGCGGTCTAACGGACAAACTGCATAGGAAACTTTTGGTGGGTTGCTGTTACAACCAGGCTCGTTAACAGAGAACTTCCTCAGGTTGTCTTACGTCCTGGTGTATTTTCTGTTTAACACTACGTTCTGCTCTCCAGGATTACATCTTGGCCCGCACCCTCCACTATTGATCGCATCCTATGCAATTATCGGAAAAAGGAACAGCCGCTGCCGTAGGATGTACAGTTGAGTTAACACGGGATCATCTTACACACTGGCACTGGCAGCCTAGGGCAGGAACCACCTTACAGACACACTTTATCCAATCATCCAAGATGAGTAAGCTCTATAATATCGTTGATGGCCTCAAGTGACTTTTCAGTAGCGAACTGACGTAGTCATGGCCTCCTCCTCAACTACCACTGTATCCCAACGCCCAAGTCACCGCAGATTCTCTTCTTCACTTTTCTACCAATTTTCAACATCGAATTCCTCCTGCACGTCCCGATTCTCTCTCAACACCATGCGGGACCTTGTACAACTCTGATAGACCTCTTTCTTCCGCCGCGCATCTGCCGACTCGCGCTTTGCCTGTCTCGGCACGCTCAAATTGTTCTATCGGTTTCAACGCCTCGCGCAGCTCGCGTAAAACGTCTCTAGGCTCGTATGGAAACCAAGGGGGTAGGAGTTCAACCGCTTTTGCAGAGGAACGAAACCACTGCCGTCTACGCAATTTACTGCGCCCACAGCAGGCGCCCCAATTCTTGACCCAGGATTCTCTCGCAGATTTATGCCGACGCGTATTCCCCCACCGACTAAAGCAATGGCGAGCACACATGCGCACGCGTCCACCTCCACAGTTGACAACACAAACTTCTTCAGCGATTTGTGATGGTAGAGTGGTTACATCCGTCACCATATATCATGAGTGAACCTTCTCCGAGGGACAGGGCTATGCCAGAGAGCTCATCGTCAGTGGTGGCTGATGACCAGCTCAGAGAGCAGGACGTTAAAACTGGTTGCTGCACTTGCATCCGAGGTCCGCTCCTCCCAGGTTTTGAATCGCGAGACGCATCACCGACGTTTCGGATGTGCAAAGAGGCAAGTTACTGAACCGGCCCTCACAGGCACGAGGAGAGGATGTATGCGTGCAGTAATCAGTGAGCGAAAGCTACTACTGTACTTCTCGAGTAAGCTGTTCTTTTAATTTTTGAATCATAATACTCACGGGCTTCTTCAGCTTTGGAGCATCGGCACGGGGAATGTCTATACGTTCTCCGAGAACATCTGCATAAGATTTACGCCGAAAATTATAGTCTTCTTTTCTTGGGGTGGGGGTAGGGGGATTGGACACATCCGTTCGCGTATGGAATCTGCAAATGGGTATGATTTTCTTCACATTCCTGTATCCCCGACTCATCAGTGACAACTTTCCAGTACGACTCCGACTTTCTTGTCACCGGAAGGAACGATGGCCGTGTCAGCTTCTTCTCGTTCCATCATTCCTCTTTTCCTCGACCATCTCAAGCTCAACAATAAGCGGCCACAGGACTCGCGCTGAGCAGTCAGTCGGGATGAGTCTCTATCCCTACCGTCTACTCTCACTTCAGGAATCCCTGCTCAATCGACATCTAAGCCTAAGTTCGCCTGGCCTGAGCGGCGTAAAGAGCCCAAAAACATGGGAAGGATGCTGGACAGCGACACTCTCTCACCACATACCACAGTGAGGAGAGGGAAGGTTGCGAAGTTGCGCAGTCGGATTCGTATATACGGGGCTATGTATCACCGGGCAGTTTGATGCATCCCAATATTCCGCTTGCATGCACAAAGGTCGACAAAGCAACTCACAACTCAATTTGCAAATGCTGCGAAGGGAAAAATATAACTGCATTTTCGACATCATCCAAGTTGTTGTCAACTTGTCGTGTCCCCATTCCTTGCCAAACACCTCTGCCCCGCCACCATTGCCGCCTAAACGGAGAACACTCGGTTTCAATGTGCAGTATGAGTCCATCATCGGCCGACAGCGCAATTCCCTCAGCTCCGAGGACGAGAAACGCGCCTTCATGCAAATTACTCCTTCCGAAGCGGGTTGGATGCATTCAAGTTGGCCCATTTCCCATTTTGGCACGGTTCTAGTTCAAGTTTCGGGTTGTGTACAGGGATGACTGTTGTATGGTGAGTTACTTACTCGTGGCTTTCTTCGAAATCCTTCTAGAGCTGATGGAGCAGCTTCTTGTGCAGTGGGTTGTATCCTCCCGACTTCTTCGGAGTTAACATGACTCATTTTCTTGTTCGTTTGTGCTTAAAATGAAAAGAAGCCTTATAATCAAGTCATCCGGAAGAAATCATTTGTTATCTCCTATCAGTTCAACTTGCGGTTTATCCGAGTCATAGTACAAAGCACTAATAGCTCCCTCTCTCTTTCTAGAAGAATGGGAAATCAGAAAACTGACTTCAACTACTTTGTATAAGTGTGAAGTGGGAGCGGGTATTGTCCCCAAGATCATCATCAAGCCATTCCACCGTGAATCATGTTCTCAAATCTTCGTACTATCCTTCTCATCCTCCTCTCCCTTGATTACGCACGCCTGCACCTCAGCACCGTCCTCCGCTTTCAGCTCGTTCAACGGTGGACAGCAAGGGCTCAAACGAAGGTACTTGTTTCATTCATATCAAGATCTGTACACTGACTTGTTGCTAGATACACAAGAAACTGCAAACGTTTCTTGATCTTCTCGGGGTACCACCAACACCTCTCTCCGAATTACATCAATATAGGCTCCATAATATAGTTCCGATACAGTGTCGCACGGGCTTGGATGTGGACAATGCAGTGACTGCAATATATGCTTCATTGCCACAGGTACCAGCTAGGAGATTTGTCTCGATCGACATCGAGTGGGCAAGTGGCGGAGAAGGGCCCAATCATCGCGTGGACCTCATCCAACTCGCAGTTCAACACCACATTTATCTAGTCAGGACGCATACTCTTACTGACCTTCCCCCTACGTTGGCGCAACTCCTTGGAGATGGTACAGTCATGAAAATTTCCGCAGGAATCAACGGTATGAATAACTTATCTTTTCTCCTGCGAGGTGGCCTAACAGAAGAAATGGCAGGTGACGCAGTGCGTATAAAGCGCAAGTTTCGCACCTCTGTGCGCTCCTGTGTCGATCTGACAGATTGGGCGCGCGTTGTCTACCCGGAAGTCTGGCCCAAAAACCCGACCTGGTCCCAACTGCTCTTAAACCCTCGTCTCTGGTTCCAGCATCCGACTCCGACTGTCAAGCTCGAAAAAATAGTGGGAGAAGTATTGAGGCTGAACGTCAAGAAGAGTAGTGAGGTCACAATGAGTGACTGGGCAGCTGACGAGCTATCAGCGGCACAAAAAGAGTGTAAGTTATCATTCTGTTGTTCAAGATCAACCATCTTCAAGTTCTCACTTGCATGATCTGCTGTACTGGAATACTAGATGCAGCTATTGACGTTCACAGCACGTTTGCTGTAGCTTTGGCCCTGAGCCAAAGCCACTCACCCTTACCGGATAAGTACATCAAGAACTTCGAGGCTTGATCTAGTAGGCTGAGGCCCACCAGTAGCAGGTTTGACCAAATGTGCTTGAGTTATCGAGTAAATTGTTGTGCGCATGCTCTTGTCTTTCAAAGTTGCCAGGAGATTCATGATTAAAATTTATTATTGAATTGCCTTTTTTTCCCGAATGATCACCGTAGTCTGAGGTATCAAAGTGGTTTGGAAGATGTCGCCAATGGTGTCTGTCTGCTGTTCGGATTGCTTGCCATGATGATGCTTCCAGTGGTGAACGAGCTTTAAATCTAAAATTGGAACTTGAAGAGTTCAAGTTGCCACCGTGACTCGCACTTGAACTTGAACTTGAACTTGAACTTTTTACCACTGCGTCCCCTCAACGACACAGTGTAGTTCTCCAGTCTTGTTATGAGCACTTCTCCGCCATCCCCCACCCATTCCATAAGACCACTTATTGGCCTGAACAAGTTATGTTTTATCCTACCCTCAAGCTTGTATTGAACTCGCCTAGACTTCAACATTTCCGAATGAACCAAAAAACGATAGTGTACGTCTGAGAACGTGCTTCTTGCTTGATCTTATCACTCACATTTGTCTTTAGTACCTGGAGAGGAGAAGGTGGGCGGCCTTGTTATAGTGAGAGGAGCTCCGACGTGCACGCTGAAGCGAGCATCTTCTACCTTTCGAACGACACCCGCTGAGGATAGGCCGATACATGTTGCATCACCAATTGTTGTAATCTTCATCAAAAATAAGTAACAATCCTTCGTCTTCAACTAGAGTCGACACCGCCTTATAGGAAAGGAAGGGCAAGGGCCGTCCGCTGACGATTGAAGAGGTGGCAGAGGACGCTATTGATGAGGGGGCAGATGAACTACACGACCGATCCCGCGCCAGCCTTGCGCATGTGTCCTTGGATGCCCCTCGCTTCACATATCAGTTTCCTGCGCCGAAACCGCCATTGCAACGTAGTAAATCTCGCGTCCGTCAATTGCAGGCTGACGGCCCCGGCCCCGGCCTCGGAACACCACCTCATACCGTCTTGCGAGACACCTTCATACCTCTAGTTGAATGTGATACACCTCCGATAGTGAAAAACGCGATGAAGCGAGGCGAACATCCTTCCATGAAACAGCTGCCAGCATCTCCCGGCCAATCTCTAGCAAGTCTCCGGAAGGTAGCGTGAACCTAGGCGCTACATCTAGTTCACAAGCATCGGACTACGGTGGCGAACATCTATGAGGGCATGCGAGGGAAGAGAATAAGCGCAACCTTTGAAGCCTCTGGAACTATAAGTACGGACTTCTCTTCTTGCTATTATATTACTAGGCTTATACTGGTTTATTCATCAGCGAAACCACATGCGTCTATTTCGGATACTTTGCTCTTCAAACATATCATATCAACACAGATCTAACCGAAGCTAAATGTGTTAGACAATTATTGATCTGGACAACTTCGCGGGGCGATGGAGCTCGAGACTGTGACTACTAGTACAGCAAATGGGCGGTCAACCTATGCTGCGCTTTTGTCTTGGAGAGAATTGTCTCACTTTTTCTTTGACGCAGTTGAACTTTCAAGTGCGTACCATTGTTGTCGCGACTACGACCGTCGCTCGTGGCGACTTGACGCAGGAGATCGTGGGCGTGTCTGTTCAGGGTGATATTCTGGACTTGGCCATCAATGGCATGGTTGACCAGCTGGCTCTCTTCACTGCGGGGGTGACCAAAGTCGCGCGGGAAGTCAGAACGAAAAAACTCGGTGTTCAAGCTGAAATCGAGAATGTTCATGTCACAGCAAAAAATCACGTATGTTTATTTCACTAGCATTCCGCTGAGTTGTGTAGTGTGGTTTTTACTGAACGCACTCCGAATAGAATGGCTGTTGACACCATGGCCGGAAACTTGACGACCGAAGTGCGTGGTTTCGCGCAGATCAGTACTGCAGCTATAAACGGCGACTTCACGTGTTTCATCACCGTCAAAGGCTCAGGCGAGATGGAATCCTTTGAGACTCATCAAATCAATTAAATTGTGCACTACTTGCGCGAGTCGATTTAGAAGAACGCCGCCGCTCGTGAAGCTGCCGAACTTGCCAGTCGCTCCAAGTTGGAGTTCTTGGCGAACACGTCTCATGAGATTCGACCCCTATGAACGGTATCATTGGCATGAAAGAGTTTACGCTGGATAGCAATTTGAATAAGAGTCAGCGCGAGAGTCTTCTGCTGGTGCATAGTTTGGCTCGGAGTCTGCTATTGATTAATGTCGATATTTTGGATATCTCGAAGAGTAAGCTAATCCGCCGCCGATGCTTCCAAATTCAGTTGCTAATATTTCGATTAATTACTACATTCGAAGCAGGCAGGATGACGATAGAGCAAGTTTGGTATTCACTGAGACACACGGTTTTTGGTAACCTCAAGACTCTCGTTGTACGACCATCGCAAAACAACCTCGACCTCACATATGACGTTTACCCAGACATTCCTGATCAGCTCATCGGTTACTCGCTGCATCTGCGCCAGGTCATTACGAACATTGTCGGCAACGCTATCAAGTTCACCTCGAGCAAGGTCGTGCGGAACGGACATGCTGCGCTGTCGTGCCGTCTGGTTGGCATCAAGGACTCGATGGTGAAGGTAGAGTTCTGTCTCACGGATACGGTATCGGTATTACGAAAGGTACAGTGAACTTGATCTGTGGTACGTTCGTGCGAGGGGATGGACAACCACTCGAGTGAGCTCTTCTCGAATAGTCATTTGTTCCGGCCTGTAGTGGTCTTACTTTCTTAAATCTAGGACTATGGTGGTGCTGTCCTTGGTCAATCAGTATCGAAGTGAGTTGTGTCGCTGATGAATAAGACGATGTGAGTTGAGAGCGAGCTGGGCAAGGGAAGTTCACGACCACCTCCTAAATCAGCCAGTTGTCCACCGAGAACGTACTTTCGATGATCCAGGCATTCGCGAAGCAGAAAATCCGGCTTGCCAATACGCTGGACGACCGAACAGGTGTAGTGATGCGTATCACAGAGCTTATTCTGAAGCCTTACGACGTGAGCGAAGTTGCAGATAATGAGTGTTGCCTACATATCGATGGGATACTTGTTGATTCGCTGACGGCCGTAAGTCATCTTGTTAAAGTGCATTCAAGCTACAGTATAAAGCCTTACTCAAACACTTTTCGGATGATCCAGAAGGAACAAACCAGGAGTATGAACACTTGCGATATATACCGATCGTTCTGGCGTCAGACCAAAATTCCCTATTGAACAAACAACTGCCAGACCGAGATCTACCCCCACTTCCCATCGGAGGCAATCTGCTTCTCAAGGATGTAGAAGCAGAGCTAGATCGATAGGTTGCGGTGACGAGAATTGACACGAGCGGCTACAGCGGACCATTCAAGGTGGAGGGTAATTCAAGAACATGGACCTTGAGGGAAAATGATCAGAACGTGCGCAATCGGACAAGAGAGAAATTGCTTTCGGAACAGATTGAAAATAGTATGTCCGAGTCCTCCGAAAACCCGTAGTAAGAACTCTGGAATTTATGTTTGACAATTGTTTCAGGCGTCAGGAAGAAGATGCCACTTGGGCGGAAGTCGGACAATTCTCGAATCGCTCAAGGCAAATGTGCTTGAGTCGCTCAGCCAACAACGAAAAGCATGAACATCCTTATCAGCGAAGGCGAGAGGAAAGCAGCGCGCAGCCTACAATACTGGCGTACTGAATTACTGGTGTACTGATTTGTACTTACTATGACATTTGAATTGTACATGCTTGTACTTAGTCTTTACTTATGCTTGACTGACCTCCTGATGTACTGACGTACCGAGTGTGTCCTGAAAATTGGCTTATTTCAGTGTGTTCAGGCCATCAGTTGATTTCAGACAGGCATAGCAACATGTCAGTAGATTTCAGACACGCATAGCAACCCTTCAGTCCATTTAAGGCAGCGTCAGGACGCGTCAGTCGCCTTAAGCAAAAAGTAGTTTCCCTGATGTGTCCGGGTGGACCGGGAAAAAGATGAATTCCGGATAGAATTGGTAAAACTTGCCAAACTATTCCACCAGGAAGTCCGGCTTGCAAAAAGACATCGTTTCCGTATATTCCGAGGCCGTGGGAACCTCTTAAAAGGGCTGTATTACTAAATTAGGTAGCATGTTTCAAAATCCTGGTATGAGAAATTTTTCGGAATTAAATTCAAGCAAATCTAATCAATAAGAATGAAAGATATAATGCATTAGAAGCTATTTACACAGTTTCAGGATCATTGGCAAGTTTTTGTGGCCGGAGAAAAAAAAGTTTTGAAGGGGGGTTCCGAGAGGCGGGTTTTAGCCTTCCGACACTGTAGTGTTCATCATCCGTGCAACGGGAGTACCAACTTGAAGCTGGGTCATGGTGAAGCTCATCCTCTTTTACAAGTGAACTCCCGCGCATGAGTCACTTGCCTGCCGCAGATGATCCACGCATTTCGAAATGCCGGGATCCAATTGTAAGTAAGTTTCGTAAACTTCGCAATCGACATCGATTGACTTCTACTAGTAATTGGATGAATTGATCGATGCACGATGAAGGGTCCGCTGGGCATGCAGATTCAAGTGTTCGATATGTATCTTATCTGACCCCACATCATGGTCTGCAAGTCCCTGACCCATAGTATGTCTGCGCCAAGCCCGTTGAATTAACTAGTAGACTCATGCAATGCTTTCACCACCATTTCAATCAGTCATGGGTTGGCAAATCCTGGCGTTTAGGAGTTTTTTTAATTCCGTTGACGAACTAGATTCACAGAAGGACTGACCATTTGCAATCCCCCCCGATCAAATAGATGCAAATGGCAGACTTAAAAAGCGAGCGCATGTATGTGCATAAATGAAACAAAGAGAATCTCCTACATACACCAGAAGTGTACGGACGATCGCTCTACGGCGTATATCGCACTTACTAGTTGTCTGTTGAAAATGCCGACTGAGAATAGTGAGTTGCTTCGCTGGTCTCTCTGATCCCTTTGTTATCTCACTTCTACTACCAGCCCCCTTGTATATACCCCCTCATGGCCTCCAGTTCCGCATCTGGGGCTACAGCAGTGAACAAGTGATCTTCTCGCGCACGAACAATGAGCTGCAAGTCGGTGTATGGCTTGCTTCACCTGTAGAACGGGATCAATGGTTCACGCTCATCTATGGAACTGGAGACAACAAAGGCTTGTACGCTATCAAGGGTATACATTCGGGCAAATTGCTATTCTCTTCAAGCGTGGATCCCCGTGTTGGTCATGTCGACCGTGCTGGTAGCCATAAGGACAGGTGAGTATTTATTCTTGAATATTCCGATAGGCATTCCTCGATGTTCTTGACAGTTGGTTCAAATTTGAACGTGGATCCGGCCAGTTGTCCAAGTACTTCCGTATCATCACGCCCTCGAACGGCTATGCACTTGTCTCGCGCACGCATGTAGAGCCACACTATATCAACAACCCTTCCTCCGAAATCTATCCAGATCAGCACTTTGATTTCCTTTATGAGGACATGCAGATCGACAGTGTACATTACGACGTGGACTCTGGAAAAATCTCACCGTCAAAACCTCTTGTTCTTACGAGCCAAAAAGTCGCAAATGATTCAAGTTCGGTACAGGAGACCACCGTAACGGTAAACCAAACAACAACACACACAAGTTCCTTCGAGTACACCCTTGGCTTCAAGATCGCTGCTGAAACTGAATTTGAGGGTACGTCGAACAACTCCTGGTAGCACATCCCGATCACTTCAATACTGTTTATTTTGTAGCCGGCCTTCCTTTAGTGGCGGAAGCAAAGGTCAAGATCAGCGCTGAAGTGTCGGGCCAATGGAAATGGGGAAAGGTCGACTCCACCTCTTTTGCTTATACAGCTCAATTTCCAGTCAAGGTTCAACCCGGAGAGGCTGTTAAAGTATCTGCAACAGTCTCCAGCGGCTCACTCACCGTTCCATTCACGGTCCACCTCAGCTCCAAAAGCACCGGTGTAAAGACGGAGACGAAGGGAATATGGCGCGGCGTCACGACATGGGATCTTTCAGTTCATTACGAGAAGATCTCTAAGTAGATCAGATGGCATGCAGATTATGCTGTGTTTGATTTTTTTAGATCTTTGCGGTTTTGTTTTCCAGACTCCTTCTAGTTCGAAATGTACAGTAGATATGTCAGAGATATGTAGTAGGGAAAAAAATTACATGGATATGAAATTTGCATCTACAGGCTTTCAATAAAACTGACGCATGATAGTTTTATATATGGAGCTTCGCCAACGCTCAGAGTGTTGTTTGACAGTGAGCACGTGCCAACTCCGAGTCCCCTCAATTTAAGCCTTACTAAATTGAGGTCACTGGGTGGTGCTGACGTCATCTACTTAAAAAAGATCGATTTTCTGTTCAACTTGAAGTTCAAGTTTCCAGCCGAATTTCATGCACGTCCACATTGCACAAGCGAAGCAACTTGAATGACCCGGCTGCAGCTCATCTATATGGCTTATATAGGCTTTCTCGCCTTATTGCCTCTGAACTAGTACTATCATTCAAGTTGTCATAAACAACTCTCGCAGACTTCCCAAGCTAATTGTAACGAAGACAAATGAAAATGAAGTTATTGAAGGAACCTGTCACGATTGCGGTATGTAAAAGTCCTTTCTGATCATTTCCTTGCTCCTCAACTGATCTAGATCAGTAGTGACGCTAGGACTATGACGGACTATGGTGTATGGGGCTATGAGGTCATGGGACGATGCCCTTGGTGCAGTCTCATCTTATATACTTCCAGCTGTCTATACCTTCCGACACATTGATTATTCAACATGGCTTCCGTCGTCGTTCAACAGTCTCCAGCGTTGACACCCACCGGTGGCCCGCCCTCGTCGTCGCCGTTCGTCCCCGCGCCCGACTCGTCGCCGTACAGCCGCCCACATCCACCGACAACCTCTGATTCACATTTCCCTGGCTCGTATCCGTCCGAGACGCAGTTGAAGGAGCCGAAGGATGCTATCGACCATCTCGCTGACGCTGCGCCGCAGTCGGGCGGGTCGATATTACCGGTCCCAGGAGCGGTGATGCAAGGGGTGCAGAATGTACTTTCTGTGATGAACGAGACGGCGAAAGCGTACCTGCCTGCGAGTATTGGAAATGCTTTGCGTGAGCACTGATTGACTATTTCCTTCTCAGCAGGACTGACAACTTTCATGATAAACATTAGCCGTTGGTACGACCGATCCCAACGTCATCGAAGCAGAGACGCAAAATCCGAATTCCTACGCCGTTCCTTCCGACTTGCCTACCGTATCTTCATCAGACCCTTTTGCGACTTTTCCAGCGACTTCCACTACTCCAGTCGCTCCAGTCGTCGAGTCGATGCACAGAATAGGCTCATTGGACACGGACGCAGACGTCCGAGCTAGTGGGGCCCAGATCGGAAATGTGACCGGTCTTGCAGGCGGAACAGTCGCAGCGGGATTTTCCAGTGGACTAGGTAAGCCTTATACATTTGCTAACATTTACGGCGGAAATTAATTGGCAGTTGCGGTGGGATAGATCCAGAAGCTTCAACACGTAGTCTGGCCCCCTCTTCCATTCAGGGTTCCGGTACGACTACTACTGCAGTGAAACCTTTTATTCCAGACCCACACACACAGTCCATGCCGTCTTCGGCACCTGCGCCGACTCCTCCGCCCAAAGACTCAAATGATCAGCTTCTCAACTCTTCCTCAGAGCTGAAATCCGTAGAGAAGAGAGAGTCGCTTCTCAATTCCAATGTGAACGAGATCAAGCCGACCGCCCCGTTCCACAGCAACGACGACGTGGCGAGCAGCACGATCAGCAATCTCGATACCAGTAGTGTGAATGCACCTAGCACTGATAGTGTCCGGAGTGGTGTGAGCGGGACTGTCAGTGATGGGTACGAGGATGAGACTAGTGGAGACGAAGGCGATGGCGATGGGAGCAACGAAAAAGGCGAGAAGAAGGGCAAGGCGAAGCGCTTCGTACAGAAGATGAAGGGGAAACTGCATATGGGCCACTAAATCTGCCTTATTCGCGATCAAGGAACTTACATTTCATATATCTGATACACGTGTGCTGATCTCCTAATGATGTATGATTATTGAAGATTATCAAACTGTACCCAAAGAAACACTATTGCTCCTTCGAATACAATACGAGTGGCAGATGTTAAACGTTATGTGCTATATTTGGTGTACATCTTCATTGGACAGTATGAAATCGTACGAATTGGCACAAAGCATTGAAGGAAGAATACCATCGTCATTTTGTTTCGCCGGAGTTTGCCGGATCGGCGTTGACGATACCGGAGCCGGCAACTCGGCAACTTGACTGAGTATGTTAAATAGACGCAACATATGTATGTATATTAGTTAAATTATACAGAAGCACAGCACTCCTTTCACTATAAATCTTTCAATGGCCTCAGAAACGATTCAGTGCTATCCAGTGGTGGTGTTCTGATACTCGGCATTACTACAATAAAACTTATCTTATTTCTTGAATCATTAACAAATAATAAAAAATAACTGAGTCGTAACCCACGCACAGACCTTGGCTCTCAAGAATGCACGTTCACGACAGCTTCAATTTACCGTTTCCGACTCTCCCGATGAGATGTCACATCGATGCGTTGCACGCGACTGCACAGTGCTAAACTTCAGCACCACACAGTTGCGAAATATGTCAGGATCTTCTGCTGGAACGAGAGTTCATGATAGAAGATGCTCATGGGACTGTAGAGTATGTAGTAGGTGTGTGTCCAAGCCCCGTCAAGCGGCCATGACGATGTCAGAAGGCTTCCCATTTTCAATAAGGATTTTTCCGACGGCATTGACCACCGCTTGATGCTCTAGATTACTCAAAGATGTGGCTAAAATCTAGCTAGCATCGTCATAGAATCAATATATACACTTCCTTAAAGAGAGAAGCTATCCGCCGTCAGACGACCTTAGGGGAGTACGTATTAAGAACACTTTCATTAAAGTGAAGCGGGTCTAGCCACACACCCGAAAGCTCGCGTGTGTCTTTAGAACACCTCAGCGTCCGTGAGATGGAAGGGGAAAGCAGTTTAGCACAGTCTAGGCTCAGCATCGTGACATCATATCAGAGTCTAACTGTTCTGTGTTCCAATGCACACTGAATGTGATCGTCGTCAGGCTACTTGTAAGGATGCATTTCAGTAGATAGTCAGTGGTAAAATTAGATACCCACCCTTACATGACCGCGGTGAGCGCTCTAAAGCCAATCGGGAACCGACTCCACGATATACAGTAACTTTTTTTCTTCCAGACTGCACTTCAGTTCATTCATGCTGCTTCTTTAAATCTGCAAGTTATTTTGCCTGCATGCGTAGTTGTGTCGAACACGATGGCTTCTAATATGCCTGAGCCCCACAGTTGTCATCAAAGGTGCTGTTTAGTATCCACATACTTACAGATGAATGCGGATATCATGTTTGTCTGGATGGCAGGAAATATGCGTGCACAGACCACCGCTATGGTATAAAGCTTGTCGTTAGATTCGCAGAATCTGTATCCATTCCTCAGTCAGATAACAAGCCCTGTAGTTCAAACTTCACACTTTAACAAATCATTTAAAATGTTCGCCAAACTTGCCTTTATCGCCTCCATCGCCATCCTTGCGGTCGCCACTCCGACTCCGAATGCGCAGAACACCTGCAGCACCGGCGCTGTGCAATGCTGCAGCAGCTCTGGGTCCTCCTCCGACCCTGCCATCGCTACAATTCTTGCAGGGTATGCAGATGTTGATTACTTTTCCGTAGTAAAGGCGGCTGATAGTTGGTTCACCCAGCCTCGGTATTCCTATCGGATCTGCGACAGGAGAGGTCGGCCTCACTTGCACCCCAGTCACTGTAAGCAGGCTCGATATTTATAAACACACGTAGAGCTGTGCTCACCACTACTCTTCATTCATTGTTTTGCACAGGCCGTTGGACTTGGCGGGGACGGCTGCTCTAGCTCGACCTTGTGCTGCGATGATGACAGCTTTAGTTCGTCAAAAGTCATATTTTCCAAAGAATCAAATTAACTAACTTGATTCTCTACCTTCTAGATGGTGTCGTTGCTCTGGGATGCACCCCGATCACCTTGTAGATTGCTGTACATCTGAGGGGCAGACCAGCGTCATTGTGCCCAGAAACCAGTCAGAGGTTTATCGTAGTTCCCAGCGAGATAGCTATGGGCATATGTGTATCAATACTAGCCTGAAATATAAGTTCAGATTATCCTGAGTACCTATTTGTGTCGACAAGCCAGACTCAATGGTTAAGAGGATAGAGGCACGGTATAGGCGATGACACATGAAGAAATAATGATGATGAGCGAGTCCATAAAACCATAAGAGAAGAGCGTGCCTGTCAGCAAGCTTCACCCGCTACATGATACCGTCGGGTGTTCGTTCAACTTTGCAATCGATTTAGATAACATCGAAGATGGCAACCTTGATCAACTTTAGAGCCATACAGGTCCCCGGGCCCTTTCGAGAATGAAGCTTAAGCATCTTGGATAATTGTTGCGGTAAATGGCATGGACGTCTTGCTAGAAGAGTCCTCCTGAACACTGGGCTCAGAAAGAGGTATGACTCCGACGAGTAAATAATGGTAGGGAGCAACTTCAAGTTGAACCTTGAGGTTCAGGGTCGGAGAAATTAAACTTTAAGTGAAGAACAAATAAGACCAAACTCAGGCTCTTGATGCAGGCGAAAACTCTCGGAGTTCTTTGTCACTCATGACGATCGGAGGACCAGTCCATAAACTTTCCAGTCCTACGCTTACGTGCGAGAGTCAGTGAGCTAATAAAGGTCTAGGCTTTTACGTGACAAAATGGACTATTCTAGATTGTGGCCCGGTTTACTAGTGACTGGTAGATGGATGTGGCCCATTCACACAATCTTATACTCAAGTGGTGTGTATGAAATTCTATGCAGAGAAGAAAGGTCTAGTGCTAATAATATTATTATTTATGGTATATGACTCATATAGTACAGTGGGTTACCAAAAGTGAAGGTCACCCCCCTAAAACCTATATTTCAATCATTGCTCTGCAACACTTAACCGGATGACCTTTAAAATATTTGTACAGTATCTAGTATGGTTATGTAGTCTATGTATGAAGTTTAAAGTATGTAGCTTTCAATATGAAAGAAATATGAGAGAAATATAATCTTCTGATTAAGTCCAAAATGAGGTATTTCATTGTACATTTGCATTGCTGCAGAATAATGCTCATTGGAAAGGACTTCTCAAACTTACAAGATATGCTACTATATATATGTGGTATCTTCAGTGATTTTATCGTATTTTTTAGAATGCAGCATGGCAGATTACATAGCATATACTCAGAAAAGTGCATATTTTGACCAATTTTGCTTTTAAATTCGGAAATTTTTAAAGATGGCTTCATAACTTTTGTTCTGGTGATTCAAAAAATCTCGAAAAATCAGAGAATGATCTACATGCATATGCTATAGTTACTTGTAACTGTGGAAGAGATACGGATTTTATACATGCCTGTAGCACATCAAATGTGTTGTATTTTTACCTATTTTGACTAGTTTTTTAAAATAAAGAACTACTTCCTCAGCTAGCAAATGAGCACAGCATGCCTTCAAATCTTACAGACATAAAGTAATATGCTTGTCACTGCTTGTCAAATTTTTCTGAAGGAACAACGCGAAAGGAGGAAGAGTTACAGGTAAAAAGTATGTTCAGAGGGCCTGACCTTCACTTTTGGTAACCCACTGTAGTAAGGGTATAGCGCGTTAGAGTTTGTCAAAGCACAACCTCCAGTTCGACCTGCCAGACATCCCCAAAGCTATTCACAAGCGACGTAATCTGGACATCGTTTATCGTGATAGTCTCGTGACTAACTCGATATTTCAAGTATTTCCGAGAACAAGGGGTTCGGCTGCATCTCTGAAAAGTATAAGCTTTAGGATCATCCTTCTATAGGTATGTATGAGCGAGCGAAGCACGTACCTCCAGAACCATTGCTACGTGCTTGGCGACGACTGACAAAAGTTGACCTCGACGAAGTGGGCCATGTGGAGCAACGATGGGTATCAGAGTGAGTACTGCGCAGGATGGGTACCCGGGCCACTACGAAAATTGTTAAATACGTGAGCATACATGTACTGTGGCCAAATCGGGCAGGGATACAGAAGTACGAACACTTATGTGCAGCTTGATGTCCATGCAGCTATTGCGCGGGAAGACATATTCGCTGGCTCCTGAGATGCGTTGCGCATGTTGAGACATCATCGCGTCCCGTACTGAGAGTCCAGAGTCATCCGGAAGCCGAAAATGTATCGGGAAGTAGCTTGGACAGTCGGACTTCATCAAGAGTGCACCGACGGGAGGCTTGTATAGCTTCTGTGGAACAACAATAGTACTAGAGTTGTGCACCGTTAGGATATGGAATGAAAGGAACACGGAGTTAATCAACTTACCAATCATTGGCAGATTCAGAGCAATCCGACATTGTGAGTCAATTAGAACGTCGAGTAATAACCAGTTTTTTCCGAGATGTTTTTTTAAATCGAGGTGGTAATAAAGATGAAATTCATCCTTGCCAGACGTAGTTATATCTTCGAGTTATGGATGGAAAGGCCACCAGTCAAAGAACCACAGACCAAAGAGTAACACTTAATCCACACAAATATGTGGTTAGTGGACGGCAGAGGGCCACCATGATTTCGTGGTTTAACCAAATATAACGGACAACACACTCAGAAGATGTATACAAAGATGAGCTCAGTAGAATTGTTTCGGATTCCAAGTTCTAGGTATCGGTGTCCGAGTCGTCCGTTTGATGTTCTGACACCTGAGTGACAAAGCCAAACCCCAAGAGTGAGCATTGATCTAAGCTATAGTTTGAGAGGATCCCTTGGTAGAAACGATCAGTCCTATAAGCCATTTTTCTATCCGTAAAACAGAGAGCAAGAAGTTAAGCAGGAAGACGAAAGGACGATGTGAATTATCGTTGAGACGAGTGTTAGTCAAACAATCACAAACAAGGACTCGGATCCGGAACTTGAATGCTCAACGTCCGGCCGGACTCAGAAGGCGGCCTTCTGCGATACTACTACATACTGTATTCTATCCAGTACTAAAAGTCATCGAACTCAAATTTAGTCATTGACAAAAGTGGCATAGATCCTTACAGACACACCGTTGTTTCTCGATTTCCAAAATTCCCTTACTCCCCTGGGAGTATGGGCACTCCCCGAGCACAATTGCGTGAGAACTTCCAACTTTTACCTGTGCGAAAGTTACCTGTCAATTGTGCGAAAGTTGACACCGTGCGAATTATTCCGGCGCCAACTTCAAGTTGCGCGACTCCACATGCCAGTGACGTCTCACTCTACCGACGCTCAAGGGCTTCCTCTTTTTCCATCGCCCGTGCAGGTAAACTAATCTATTACTTCCTTTTCCAGCTCTGCATTTCAAACTTCCTTTCTATATCAAGAGGGAGTAAGGGATTTGCCGGCGGAGCTCGGCCTGTTTCCCGCGAACCCGGGCCCTGACTTCCACTGGCAGCTAGTTGTTCAGAAGTTGTTTTTGACCACAACCTTGAAATCCACATCCACTCGCAAATCTTTGCACCAACAGCGAAAGCACTGACCTGTCTTGAGAAATCCTGGATATCCTACTCTTACCATAAGGGACACGCCGCTCTTCGCGGAATTCAACTGCCTATGTTGCATCTGTTTCTGAAATCTCCGGAATATTTTGAAACTTAATTCATTGGACTAACAGTGGCCGATGATGGAGACTTTCAATGAGGTGGGTGCCTCTCTCATTCCTTAAAGCGTGGTATGGATCTTAAAATACTCTGTGGAAAGGAAGGGAATATCCGATGCACTATCGTCAAAGGAGTGGCTGGCTAAAGTCGACAACACGAAATCTGCGCCTTATTTACTCGTGTGTGACATTATTTAGCGTATTCCTTCCTATGAAGGTTCAACTTTACTTTCAGAAATTCTGTATCACCGAGGAATCAAAGGTGTGTATCTTGATAACAGATACAAAGACCGTGTGGTCCGAAGGTCAGTTTCATACAATATTTCTGTCATTTCTTCATACAGCTGATATCGGTTCGATTCCTGACGATACCCATCCTTGATTCGTGTGATAACGCACTAGTACTCACCATCAAGCAAGCGCTTCGAAGATGGCGGATCTGCAATCCGGACATCCTCCTCGCTGAAAGGAAAGAGTCGACCGGGGTTCTCAACCTTCTCTCTTTGGCCCACACCATTGGTTCCATCTCCGACGCGACATTCGAGCTCGTGGACTCCACTGAGGCTGTAAGGATTCTCTTCTTCTTCTTGGTCTGAGTAATCGAAACTAATTGAATGTTGTGCGACTTCTGACACTCACGCAACCCTCTGTGATTCTCTTTAGGACCTCGCTATTGAGTTCGAATTCGACGCTGGATTTAAATGGCGTTGGGACACCTACCTTATTGGACCGAAGACTTCAGCAGATGTGCTCTCGAAGCATTTGATCATACCTCTTATTTCGGTTGCTCATGTTTCGTTCTATTCGGCCGATCCCGTTAGCGAATTGGAGGAAGCAGAACTAGAGAAGGTGAGAAAATATCTTAACGTTCCATCGAGGAACCTAATCTGGTACCGTCACGCTATCCTCACGATTTGGCTCTCGGACATGATGCCAGACTGTGGACAAAATTGGACGCACGGCTCGAAGAAGTGTAGGCATTCATCTTAGGCAAACATTGGCGCGTCCTCGGATCGCCACGACAATCCAGCGTGTCTCATCTCTCTTTGCTTTTGCTCCCACACCAAGTGAGTGTGCTACGTTATCGATTACAGAAGAACAAGAAGCTGAGCAAGGCCGCTATGTGCATTTCATTCTTTGCATCCGACATGTACAAGCGCCCATTAAGTCGGATGTTGATTCACCAGATTTAGAAGGACCTCTAGCCTCACTACGCGCAGAGCTGCAGTCTACCTCGACGTTGCAAAGATCCCCGCCAAACCCCGTGGTGGTTATTGAACCATCCGATATGAATGCCCTAATGCGGGAAGCGTCTCCCCAGACGCGATCTCCAGTCATCTTACAAGGATCGATACGAAACCAGGCGCTCACGCAGGAGAGCTCGGCAGGAATACTACAAGGCCGTGTCGCGCCGACAGCTGACCAAGACGAGTCTGCCACAGAAAGTGACGACGATCCGGAACTCCTGCCTCCCCCCAAGCCTGCTGCACCCGGGTCTGCGATTCGGACAATTGCGTCGCAATCTCATTCGCCTTCTTCCCCGCGGACTGGCGCGTCCCAATCCAATGTACTAGTTGGTTCTCGCTCTGTGACTGCTCGCGCGGCTTCTGACTCAGAGTCCGATTCCCCACCGCCGACGAAAAAGGTGAAGGGAAAGAATGCGAAGGTTCTACAAACTTCAGACTCCGATTCGGATTCGGACACTCGGAGGAGCAAGAATCAGTCTCAGACTTCGAATTCACGAGCACCTGCTGGGAGGGGTGGTGGCACGAGTATAGCGCGGAGTGTCAGACAACCAATCAAACGAGGAGCAAAACGATTTTGAGACCAGCCACACAACCCCAAACTTGTTCCTATGTAGGTATTATACGGACAAAATCTGCCTGTTAGTACTGCCCTTAACCCTCGAGGCAATTTGTAAGGTTAGAAAAGACTACGTTGGAGTTTCGGAGATGCAGTAGCTCAAAAGCTGTTGTACTTGGCAGTCGACGATTGGCAATCAGGCACCCGCACATCTGACCAAATAGAGTTGCTTCGGCGGCATGAACTGCAGATCTGATTGTTCATTGTATTCGGATCCTGGGCGGCGCCTCCTGCCACTGTCCGATTCCGCTATCGATTCCGTCTGACAAGCCAGCGTCATGCCTTGTAGTTCGCTTTCTTAGATATTATTGAAGTACATAATTGCATTGTACATGTTTTATCTCCATCGATAGCGACTATGATACACAGAGCAATGTGGACCGCGAACTAATAGTGATGATACATTCAATGGTATTAGGCAGGCGATGGTCTGGCATTTGTAGGTGGCCGTCGACGCTACCGATGACGAGAAGTCCTTGCGTTCTCCATACACATGTCGCATTTGAACGAGAACATGTTCACAACTCTACGGTTGTCGGAGTGCACCTGTATAGCAATAAGCTCAAGAAATTATCAGGCGTTGGAAGAATTAAGTACCGCAGGACAGAGACAATTTCTTGCTGTCTTGTGCTTGTGTTCAACACTCGTCTTACAATTCGGTGACAAACAATCGGACTGTTCACCAGAGTAATATCGTACAACGTAATGCTTGACATGGAGGTTGATCAGCACGTCGATCGACGATGGAAATAAACCAGGTAACAGACCTGACATCCACGGTAGTAATCGCCAAAGCTGGAGTGCAAATCATTAGTCGATGATTCGTCATCCCCAGTTAATCAGGCGAGCTCGACAGCAAGTTACGCGCGGGGACAAACACATACCATTCGTATTTGCACATGACGTCGACAGTTATTCACGGGGCCCAGAGCCAACACTCGGTCTAAGTCAAATTAGGGTGCGGCGAGCCTGATAAGCGTTTGTTCACTGAGAGAAGTTGGAGTTGGAGAGGAGTAAAGACAGAATTTATATTAGTCTCCCGCCGCTCTTTAATTCTTATTCAAGCTTCAGAACATGCAAAGGGGAAAGATGGAACTGGTCTGTACTCGTCAAGTTTCGCAGCGAGCGTCATTTACTGTCCCCATGCAATCACGGGACAAAGTTAACAATCGGCGAAGCTGTGCAGATTGCGGGTTTCTCCACAACCTGCGACCGAAAAGAACGCGCAATACGGAAAAGTTGTCTCCAAAGTAAGGAAAGCTAATGCAAATACAGACAGCACGGTAACAGCAAGGCCAGTGTAGTGAACTGAGTTATGAGTAGTGTAGGGGGCAAAATTCCCAGGACCCCGAATGCGCCAATTGCCACGGGCACCTCTTTGCCACGTAGCGGCAAAATTGGGCAAAGTTGGCAAAATTCCATATGCTGGTACCCCGATGTTTTAATCAATTTCTGCTTATTTCCTCGCCATTCTACATCCAAACTGGCCAAAAAACTAAGGTGTATTGCTAGATTGTACCCTACAATGGAAGTGTTGTCAAGATTATGAGTCTGAAATGCCCTTTGCTCGAAGAAGAGACAGTGCTGTCCATGCTTCGGGTACATCTTCCATTGCAAATGTCAGATCCACCACATCTGCAGCAGGTATGAGACCTTTATCAATGTCTTCAAGCTTGCTGAAGTCATATATAGCTGCTGCAGTAATCTCTGCACTTGACATCAATGTTGGATCCACCACATTGTCTGAAGGCAACAGGTCAAGATCTGCAAATGCAGCCTCAAGTTCTTCAAGAGCCCTTCCTTCCAATGCATCAAGACTGTCGAAATTAGTAGCTGAAGTGATAGGAGGGGCCCATGTGAAGGTTGTCTCTAGATCCGAGGCCAAAGGTACGTCAATTCCGCTGTCTTCGCGTGCGTGCATGTGTGCGTGTTTGCGGTGCACAGACTCTCCCTTTGCTTCGGAATACTGATAGGTGTGACGTTTATAGTTTGCGCGAAGTTTCCCGAGTGCTTCAAATCTTGAAACCGTAAGCCGCGAACGTCGAAAACCTTGAATTCCACCTAAATCAGAGAACAGACGCTCGACCTCTGCGGCGTGCGGGACAATGAGAGCCAACTTAATTGCTAACAATTTGATCGGATGCTGAGATGTGTCAATGTTTATCGACTCCCACCAGTCCCTCGCATTTGCCTTCCCGCCAATGAATGGACCTTGGGCACGATAATACTGTTGCAAGTCATCAAGAAGACAACTTGCCATGTCCTTTCCCCATCGCCACTTCTGAGCAACCTCAAGCGCAATCTTGCAAATTGTTCCCTTACTCCCCTGGGAGTATGGGCACTCCCCGAGCACAATTAGACTCGTAAACCAGTCGTTTGTGTCGTGAAATAGAAACGACTGGTATGACTCAATCAGAAGGAGGCCTGTAACGCCATTGTGACCCATTGGTCACAATGTGCCTGATTATTCAGCTTAATGGTGGCAAATTTTCACAGGGTCTTTAGGTTGCCGGTGGCTTCCCGAGTCCCGGTCACTCCTTTTTTTTTTTGAAGTTCCACTTTTATTAGAGAATACATGCAGATTTTTGTGCTATATCTTTACTATCTACATGCTATGCAGAGAAGCTGATATCGCGAACACATTGTAAGGTGTCGCACTTGCTTTCGAAGGAGTCTCGAATTGTGACAATGCGCTCGAGCTGTTCGGAGTCGCGCAAGCTTCGTTTTCGCATTTTCGCATTTTCATTTGCGGATACACTCGTTTCGCATTAAGTTCACCTGGAGTGAAAGGGGTGAATGTTATATTTTGATTACGCTCCCCTAATGGGCGCTTCAATGGTGTAGAATGATGCATAAATTAACTACGACATAAATACGACGTCGCGGTACGTTGTAGTAGGAAAGAGGCGCGTAGACGCGCGCGTCGGTCCTATGTACGACCGGCGCAGTCACGCGTCAAACCAAAGAACCACCACCATGTCTAGTCAAGAAGACAGGGTGGCACAAAGCATTAGTGCAAATAATAGCTTTGAAACATCAATTTCCCTTACTCACGAAGAAGTACACGAGCTCCTGGACGCGAACAACTCACTTAAGGCACCGGAAGTAATTGCGGCTATCAAGAAATGGTCGCGAGGCACGAAAGTCACGGCAAAACAGGCAACGGCCCTGGACAGGATGCTCGATCGCCTATTGGCAATCTTCGCCTCCACTCACTCGTTAACGGACATAGTCGAGCGCCTCCAGGCGCTTGACGAGAAGATCAGCGCACCACCGGAAGCGAAGAAGACCACCTATGTGTCAGTGGCACGATCGACACCGGAAGTTCGAGCGCCCAAACGACCCACCCGTGCCGACGAGGTGACGATCAAGATAGCTCGCCAGTCCGTGGCTGAGACGAGGGCGCAGGGGTCAGGGGAAGAGGTGAAGGGATGGGTGGAGAAGGCATTGAAGGATACCGGGGTGGATGGGTTAAGGGAGATGGAAGTCCAGGGGGTGCAGCCGCACCGGAGTGGCACGAAGGTCACGATTCGCTTGAAGTCCCCCGTGGACGCGAAGGCAATCGTCCGGAGTGCTACTAAGTGCTCGAAGGCCTTAGGAGAGGGTGCAAAAGTGAGTGTCCCTCACTTCGGGGTGGTGGTTCAAGGGGTACCCTTATACTACGACCCCACGAGCGAGGACACTCGAAGGGAACTGCACACGCAGAACCCCCACTTGTTACCTTCCCCCGAGGCCATCGTGGACATCCGGTGGCTGGTACCGAAGGACAAGTTACCTCAGGGGCGACGAGCAGGCAGTTGGGTGGTCTTTCTGGACAACCGACAGGCGGCGGACAATTTGATCGACCAAAGTGTCAAAGTCCAGTCGCTATTACTCACCGCCCGTAGGTACTTTACGGGACCGCGCCAATGCCGCAAATGTCAGCAATGGGGCCATTTGAGCTATAGCTGCACGGCCAAGGAACAGACATGCGCTCATTGCGGCGGACCCCACGACAGCCAGACCTGCCAAACCAAGGACTCGAAGAGGTGTGTTAATTGCAACGGTAATCATGATTCCTTTTACCCCCAGTGCCCAATAAGACGCACTGAGACCCTGCGAGCGAGGGAGGCTCAGGCGGGTGAAAGTGTGTACTTTGCAGGTATTGATTTCCAGTTCGTCTCTTTCCTTTCATCTTCCCCATGAACGTTACACACCAACCACAACACGGCTTTCGAATTCGCTCTCTTAATTGCCATCGTAGATACGAAGTTTTAATATCCCTTCTCAACCACTCCGACCCCCAGCTTATCGACATTCTATGCATACAAGAACCCCCTCCTACTTTCTCTCGCTATCCTTCTTTGGCTCCCCGCCAGTGGGAAAGGCTTTTAACCCTCCCCCTCTGACGAGGAGTCCCCGCCTAAATGTTTCATTTATATCAGCAAACGCATCCCTTCTTCCTCCTTCGACCATATAAATATTCCCCACTCTAATATCACCGGCATTCGCATTCGCATCTCCAATCTCTTTATTTCATTATTTAACATATATAATCCCCCTAATTCTTCTCAAACGATTGATACCTTGCAAACACACCTTCAAGACCCAAGGACAGGCCCAAGTGCAACAGATGCTCTCATGCTTATCGGAGACTTTAACAAGCACGACCCCCTGTGGGCAGGACCGCTTCACCCTCGAAGGACGAAAGGAGACGCATCTGACTCCTTGGTGGACATCCTAGTGAGGCATGGGTTAGAGCTGTGCCTTGAGCCCGGCACCCCAACCTTCATGTCCCCCGCCTATAGAACATGGTCAACGTTAGACCTGCTCTTTGTTTCTGGAGATAGTCTCTTCCCGACGTTGTCATATTGCCAAACGTTTGGGGGGGACACTTCGGACCACCTGGGCCTCGAAGCGGAGTTCGACATCCACCCTGATCAAGTGGAGTCTAAACCCCGACCGCACTTCAGGGAGACAGACTGGGCTGAGTTTGCCAAGGAGGTCCCCCGGTACTTTGAGGCGCATCCGCTGCCCCCCCTAGCCCAGTCTACACAGGCCCTGGATGACCATGTTAACGCTCTAGTAGCCGGTCTCCAGGTCACTCTGGCAGCGATGGTCCCTGTCTCAAAAGTGTCGCAATATCGGAATCGATGGTGGACAGCGGAGCTTTCTGCACTCAGGTGGGAGTACCGTAGGGTGCAGAGACGCATACACAAAACGGACAGATCACATGCGTCATGGAAAGCTCTTCGGGAGGTGCGCAACAGGTACACTGGGGCAATTACGAAGCAGAAAAGGGCTCACTGGAAGCAGTACATTGAGCAGCTAACCCAAGAGCAGTTATGGGTGGCGGCACGATACACGGATGATGCACCCAGCACAACCACTCGGGTACCCACACTCCGTAGCCCGGACGGCTTGGTCTCCAGCACGGAAGGAAAGTGCGCCATTCTCTTTGACACTTTCTTCCCCTCCCTGCCACCAAGCTACCAACCACCCGATAGACGCGCGCCCATACGCACCATCCCATTCGAACCATTCAACCGGTCCGACATTGACAAGGCCATTGCTAAACTGGCCCCTTACAAGGCCCCAGGGCCATCGGGCATCCCCAACATTGCTATTAAATCGGCCCACACGTTCCTAGGGCCGATTCTAGTGGGGATACTGAATGCCTCCTTGCAGCTTGGGCACTTCCCGACACCATGGAAGTCGTACAGCACAGTCACCCTTCGAAAGCCGGGAAAGAGCGATTATACCGTCCCCAAGGCCTTCCGTCCTGTTGCCCTGGAAGACACGCTGGGCAAGGTCCTGGAGTCAGTAGTGGCATCGCGCCTGTCGGACTTGGCCGAGCAGCACCAGATGCTCCCAGAAACACAGTTCGGGGGGCGTCCGGGCCGTACCACGACGGACGCGGTTGTTACGGCCTGGGGGGAACCTGGGGGCCGGGGCGCGTTAGCGGCTTCCGGGGCAAGGCCTGGGAGAGCGCGCGGCAGCGGAGAAGGCGAAGGGGAACCGTTAAGGACGCTACAACGCCAACGGAGTCACGCGGGGAGCGGGGCTACGGGGGCGAGACGCGAGGGGGCTCAAGGCGAGGACGGGACGGAGTCAGAGTCGAGGCTGGGAAGGCAGAGTCGAGGCGCGGGGAGACAGAGTCGAGACGCGGGGAAATGCAAAGCGGGATCCTGGCGGGAATCTGGATTCGCGCGGGAATCTGGATTCGTGCGGGAATCTGGATTCGTGCGGGGATCGCAGAGCGGGAATCGTTCGGGGCTTTGGCGGGAATCGCAGAGCGGGATTCTGGCGGGAGTCTCAGAGCGGGATTCTGGACAGGACTCAGAGCGGGATTCGCAGAGCGGGATCCGGGACAAGACCGAGACAAGAGAGCCAGAGAGCAGGCGTGCTCAGGACGGGAGCAGAGAGCTCAGGATAACCGGGATCTCAAGGCAACACTTCTGTATCAGGAGGAGGTTCCCTAAGGAAGCACTCGACAAGTTAGCATTGTAAAACTACACTAGAGACAAGACAGAAACACACCTAAGGAAGCACTCGACAAGAGGACAAAAGTGAGTGCTCCTTACGGTGGCGACAGGTATTTATCTACTGGGCAGAATCTACAGGGAACAGGCATGCACAAACGCGCAACTAACTAGTTACACAATCTTGCGGGCGAAGGCCGCGCATACAGTGACGTGAATCCGGGATTCGGGATTCGGTGCGGGGGACATCTGGGCAAGATCTAAGGGAACGAGCGTGAAGCATGGTCAAGTGAAACAAAGAGAACTAAAGGAATGTAATTTGTGCGCGAGGTATCAAGCTGGCGCACAGGCAGCGGGGTAACGAGCGTGGGGGGCGGATGTAATGCATACATCGTCTCGGGATAAGTTGCAGGCAACTTCTGGCGTGGATCAGGGTCGCGGGAGATCGACAGGGACCAACTTCTAAGAAGCCGGTGCTTCGATGTCGTAACTGTCACGAACCAAACTGGGAAATAAGGCACTGAACTGGGATTTTAGCCATTACACTAAAAGAGCCATGTTGTCAGGTTACTGACAACTGTTCCCAGCGCTATTTAAGGTGTTCAAACATTAGGATTTCTCCAAATCCTAATATTACCTCCCTCTCAAAGACCCCCTCCCGCCGTCGGGAGAGGACACCTTCTCGAAATAGCCGCCCCCCACCCATTTCCCTTTTGGGTGTAAGCCGAGGAACAGAGAGGACCCTCCGTGGCAATATTAAGAATCCGTCATTAATATTGCACACCCCGGGACTTGAACCTGCGACCTTGTTAACCTGACAACCTGTCACGAACCAAACTGGGAAATAAGGCACTGAACTGGGATTTTAGCCATTACACTAAAAGAGCCATGTTGTCAGGTTACTGACAACTGTTCCCAGCGCTATTTAAGGTGTTCAAACATTAGGATTTCTCCAAATCCTAATAGTAATGAAGCCTAATCGCGAGGCGCGCGCGGGGCAGGGCGACTAAGGACGGGGTTCGAGTCCTTTCGGACAATGAGATCAATCCCGCACACGGGGTGGCGGGAATGTGGTCTGCGGGCCGGGACAGGACGCTACTAGCGAGACTAGTTGGCTGGCACGTGCGTGGCCAGGCCAATCACCTGGGGCTATCTCAGGACGAGGTTAGCATCGAGGAGCAGGGAAGCTAAGGGGTTTCCCTTGGACAACGGGGAACTCGCGCGATTTGCGACGGGATCATGCAGGGAATCTGGTTCGGGTTTCGACCGGGTTTCGAGTTCGGGTTTAGACCGGGAATCGAGACAGGGTTCGACCGGGAATCGTAGCGGGAATCTTTCGGGAATCAGAGCGGGAACTTAGCTGGGGTTGCGATGGGAATCGCGGCGGGATCGAAGGCGGGAATCCTGCGGGGGATTTGCGCGGGGATTCAAGACGGGACGCAAGGCGGGAAACGAGCGGGATTTCGACTGGGATCGTGCGGGGGAAAGGAGCGGGATTCCAACCGGGAAGCGAGCGGGGTTTCTACCGGGAATGAGCGGGGGAGTCTGGCGAGACTCTAGTCTGGAAACGAGCGGGGGGAGTTTGGCGGGACTCCAACCGTGAATGAGCGTGGGTTGCGGGATTGTCAGAGAGGACGCTTGACAGCGTTTGCGGCGAGGCGGGATTCCTGGCGGGGCAGGCTGTGGACGAACAAGGGCAGGTCGAGAGGCACAGGATGTCGAAGGGGTTAGCTAGGGCACCGTGGCAGGACGAGCGCAGGGCAGGGTTCGTGACCGGGCAGGATTGCGGGATAGCAATCCTTGACCTGCTGTCGTGTTGGCTTACTCAAGGCCAGACAGAGGTCGGCTTTGGACGCAGTGGATCAATCTCCTAACTGCACTTCATGACTGTGGACGCGAGGCCGGGATCTGGTATCCGGGCATAGTCGAGAACCTACGAGGTCTGGGATAGCTATGGCTGTGGCTATGGCTGTGGCAGGCTATGGCTATGGCTGTGGCTATGGTGAGTGACTTCGGGACTATGGCGAGGTACGGGGTTCGCTGGGGCGGGGAACAGAGCATGACGGGAGCGGGGAGCGAGCGGGGGATCATCCTAGAGTCGGGGGAACGACGAGGCGGGCTCGGGATGGATCGAGACACGGGGACGAGGCGGGGGACTGACGAGGAGACGTGGGCGAGGACAAGCAGGGGCGAGGAGGTCGTAGCGGGGCGAAACTCTTAGCAGGAGAATGCATGGCGAAGCAGAGGTTCTTCCGGGCTCAGAGAGCGGGGGATCCTTTCGGGGGTCTAGCCAAGGTCGCGATTCGGGTTTCAGTATACCGGGTTCTGTTCGGGATTGCCTTAGACATGTTGGGGTCCTGGGGGATCCCGACAGCGGTCCTTTTTATCACCCAGAAGGTGAAGGATGCTTGGCGGACGGGCAGGGTGGCGAGCCTCTTGCTGATGGACATATCACAAGCGTTCCCGACGGTACCCCACCCTTCCCTACGGGCCAAGTTAGAGGTGGCCGGAATACCACCCCTCCTGACTAACTGGATCGACAGCTTCCTCTCCGACCGGCAGACCACCCTCTCCTTCGACGACTACACCTCCAACCCCCTACCAGTCCCTCTCGGCATCCCTCAAGGCTCCCCGCTGTCCCCCATCCTCTACCTCCTCTTCAACTCCGACCTATTGCGGCTCCCCACCAAGCAATCAGACCCGTCCTCAGGGTTCATAGATGACACGGCCAAGTTAGTTGTCTCAAACTCTGCCGCGGACAATATTGCCACCTTTAACTCATTCCTCAGTGATGCGGGGCGATGGGGGGAGGAGAATGGATCTCGGTATGACTACCAGAAGTTCCAGCTCATCCACTTCTGGGGCCGGAAGACTCGCCCAGACACGGACGCACTCGACCTCCAGTTTCGTGAGCATATCATCAAGCCCACTAATTGTGTACGGTACTTGGGAGTAATGCTCGACGAGCAACTATCGTACACATACCATGCAGAGCAAGTACTGGCTCGGGGCACTCGGACACTAGCTTGCGCTGGGGAGACTCCGGGTCCCGCACGGCTATATGCGTCAATTAGTCCAGGCGATGGTATTTCCCCGGGTGGAGTATGCATTGCTTGTATGGTACGAGCCGGTCACAGAAGGGCCCTCCCGACGCACGGGCAACATTGGACTCACTATGGCGATGACTCGACTCCAGCGACGGGCCACAAAACTTATCACCGGGGCTTTCAGCACCACGGCGACGGATATATGGCGGACTTTCATGCACACCTTCTCCCCACTCCGATCCGACTTAGCCTCAATGTCTTCAAGGCTGCAGTTCGCCTATGCACCCTACCCCCCCAACACCCTCTCCATGCCATGGTAAAACGGTGTCGCAAGTCCGTCAAACGACACCGCTCTGTCCTTCATAAGCTAATGAGTGCATTCCCGGAGCTGCAAGGGCCGGTAGAGACTATCTGGCCCCTCCAAGGTCGGAGTCCCGCAGCAGCCTCCCTCACAACCCGGATTGCAAAATCCAGAGCGGAGGCAAAGGATGCAGCGGAAGCAGCAGTTGCAAAAGGGACATTGTGCATATTCTCAGATGGCTCGGGGTTCCAAGGGGGCATAGGGGCGGCAGCAATTGCGGTGGGGGGAAAGGCAAGGGTCTCCTATGAGGAGTACACAGATAAGTTAGGCATAGGAACTGGCGTCAAAGGCGGGAAGGGAGGGCAGGAGACGGGCATACGGGGAGTACCCGGGCAAGAAGGCGCAAATACTCAATCTTTCCCCTTTTCTTTTTCTTCTTCTTCTTCTTCTACTTGTAGCTCTAGGCCTCTCATTCCTCCTTCATCTTTTCACTTTTCTTCTCATTCTTAACCAGGCTCACGCGAAACGCACCCGATCGGACAGCCCAAGGACGTGCGTAGACTGCACCTAGGGACCGCCCAGGACCACACCGTCTTTGAGGCCGAGGTATGCGGAGCCATCCTAGGCCTCGACCTCATCCGGGCCACACCCCGCGCTACAAAAGTATCTGTTACGACCGTCGGGAATTGTAGCGGGAATCAGTTTCGGGAAACTGGAATTCGCGACAAGAACCCGCGTTCGGGAATCTGGATTCGCGACTGGGGACGAGCGTGGGAAATCAGGCGGGGAAACGCGCGGGATTCTATCCAGGCGCGTAGCGGGACTCTCAAGGCCAGCTAGGACTCTTCACTGCTTTTGAACGTCAAGTAAGCGGATCCTTAAGGAAGCACTCCACAAGTAAGTATTGCGCAACTAACTACACAGGAGAAAAGAGAGAGATCGCACCTAAGGAAGCACTCCACAAGAGGTCAAAAGTGGGGTGCTCCTTACGATGCCTACAGCTATTTATCTACTTCGTAAAGACTGTATAGTTAATCTACGCTAAGTGTCCTTGCGCAATGCGCACCTATCTACTACAAACGATACATGCTACGACCGCAATGCTAGGCATGTCCATCCCGTCTCTCCAGATGGCTACGGCCTGTTCGTGGACGTCAGCGTCCGGTCCGGGGCCGCGACTAGCCAGACTAGGTCTGCCAGACTGTTGCAGGTCGTCACCTTGAGGTACTAGCGGAATAATGAGCGTATGTTGATAAGTGAATGTACGTGTGCCGTGGCAGGTCGTCGTAAATGAGTGTGTGTATGCGTGCATGGTTGCCGGGACGGTGGTGCGGGATAAGTCACGTGAGCATGGGATCGTGCGATTTGGGAATGAGGTTTCGCGCGGGGAATCCAATGGCGGGATTCTCCCCGCGGGATTGTCTGCTCATGTCGGGATCCTTGGCGGGAAAGTGCGGGAAATGAGAAAAGGGGCCTGGGATCTCGACAGTATCGATGTTTCTCGACTGTCAAGCAGCAATCACAGCCATCCACACTCCCAAGGCACAACCCGGCCAGCATCTACTCAAAATGTTCTGGACAGAACTCCAGCGACTTCAGCAGCAACGAACCACTCTAGAAATAACACTCCACTGGGTACCGGGCCACGAGGATATGACCGCTAACGAGCAGGTCGACGCGGAAGCCAAATTTGCGGCTCAATACCCAGAGTCAAGCCAGGTCGGCCGCCTCAAATGCTTTGCTAAAAGCATACCAACTAGCTCGGCCGGGCTTGTCGCAGCCCGGAAACTCCAATCCTCCCTACGATGGAAGACGGAGTGGCTCAAGTCAAAAAGCGGGAGGAAATTGCGAGCTGTTGACCTCACTGCTCCGTCTCGCGCAGTGCGCAGCATCTACAAGGACCGGAGCCGGAACGAGTGTGCGATCATCACGCAACTCCGCACGGGACACGCCCCCCTCAACGCTCACTTAGCTCGGATTCGGTGCACTGACTCTCCGCTCTGTTCCAAGTGCCAGGTCCCGGAAACGGTGGCCCATTATCTCTTCACCTGCCGGGTGTATGCAGCCCCCCGCCGAGCACTCCGAACGTCACTCAAAAACAAACCCCTCACCTTGCGGTCAACACTGGGGAAAGGGGCTAGGCTCGACCTCGTCCTACGCTACATCAAGGACACGGGACGCTTTCCCCACCTGTTCCCGGCTAGCACAACGCAATGAACCTGGCTTTCTTTATTCCTCGCTTTCTCTCTCTGCTCCTCTTTATTTATTTATTTTAGACATTCGGGATGCCTCTCGACGGCGGCTCCCCTCATAGAGCGTCACTGTAGAACACCAACACCGACACATTGTATCAACAACAATTTCTGTAACTGTATGCGCTCCCCCCCTCTCCAGCGATAATTCGCCTCACAAATACCCTCATTCGGCATACCTCACTCTGATCATACCCTTTCAATCCTTTCTTATTTGTTAAACTTATTCTGAACTTCCCAAGCCTCACAATTACAGTAGTGGTAGATTACAATGTATTCTAAGTGCGCCATAGGCCCTAAAGGGCCTGCAGTCACTATAATGGAATAAATCAAATCAAATCAAATCAAATCAATGTACGACCGGCGCAAATCGCGTGGGACTTTCACTCTTGATTTAGCTTACTCTCACATGATTCGGGAAAAATCCGAGTCTATTCCTCACATGGACATGCATCCATATATGGACATGCATCTATATACGGTTGGTCTGAGGTGACTCAGCAACTTCTGATTGAGTCATACCAGTCATTTCATCAACAACACACAGAAATGACTGGCTTGCGAGTCTAGAGCACAATTGCCATGAGAACTCAAACTTTTGACGCTGTCAAGTTGTGCGAAAGTTGACACTGTGGGAACTTATCCCGCTTTCGACACCTCACAAGACTTTGACAGTGCAACTTGAGTACGCTGCTTCTTATCATTCATCACGGACGCTTACTGACTGCACGAGGCACTCATTGTATGTATGTTACAGTTCCCAATTACAGGTACTAATACACATTAATTGTTTTCATAGCTCTATCTCCTTCTCCACTTCAAGTGGGAGTAAGGGATTTGCTGGCGCAGCTCGGCCTGTTTCTAGTCATTGTGCGCCGTTAAAAATCATCGGCGATCGCCCAGCGGCGTATCGTGGTGAGACGAGAATCGACAAGCGCATGGATGACACCGTACAAGTACCGTTGAAGTCATATATGGAGGCGTGTATGTGCATTCCAGCGACATCACCGGGCTGATTGCAGTAACGCCTGAATATGCAGGCACCAAAGATCCGGATCTATACTGTCAAATATATTGAGATTGGCATTAAACCTTATTCTTACACACTTTACCAGCGCCATTCCTGTGATTGAGTTAAGATATGTTTGCGGCGAGTTCACAAGGTGTTGGCGCTGACTTGGAACTGGTATGCTCCGTAAAGTCGGAAAGCCGTGGAATGATGCGGTTGCGCCTGTCATAGTACAGGATCATTCCATGCATCTTGTTTTCAAGTGATGCATACCCCCAATCGCACAGTTGTTAGCTTCTTCATTTTTTCTGATTGCAAGAAGGAAAAGACATAAATGTCTGCAAAAGTTCTGACTAAAAGCAAAAGGAGAACAAGTGAACGAAAACCGGGGTAAAGACCCGAAGCAGAAACCAGCGTCAGCAGAGCATAGCAACCTCAGCGCTCAATGCGCACGCGGGACGAAGATGAGCTTGCACTCCAATGATGCAGGGAAGATGACCTGGGAATGGAATATCAGACCGAGCCCGAAGCTAAACTGATACCACTTACGAAGCTATCCTTCATATCCATGCTGTGCTCGTCCGTCTCCGGGGCCGACACCACATCGAAGTTCCGCACGATTGTCGCAAGCGCGATGCGAATGACTATCTGCGCCATATTCTGTCCCCCGCACACGCGCGGGCCGTGTCCGAAGGGGAACATGTGCGCGTTCATCTGCGCGAGGGCGCTCGCCGGGTCGAGCTTCGCCGCGATGCCATCCGAGGATGCTGCGCCGGATTTCTCGGATTCGAAAAGCGTGGCGGAGTGCGATGGCGAAACCGAGGGAACGGTAATGACCGCGGGGTCGTCCATGATCCAACGGCTGGGCAGAAAGAGCTCCGGGCTGAAGAAGATATCAGGGCGGCGGTGTGAGGACCAGGCTTGCGAGGCAATGACCGTCCCCGCTGGAAGCTTGTGTCCGAGGACCATGTAGTCATCGTTCGGCACAACACGAGGCAGCGGGCTGGGAACAGATGTGTGTACGCGAAGACCTGCCAGACGAATGTGAGAATGATAGTAGAGAACGGAAAGTTCTGCAGCTAACCTTCTTTGATGACTGCAGTAAGGAATGGGAGCTCCTGGAGCTCGCGGATATCAGGGATCATCCTAGGATCGTCCATCTTGGCATCCAGTTCTTGTTGAAGGCGAAGCATGATATCCCGACGACAGCTCAGCTCCCAGAGGATATACGAAAGAGTAGTAGACGTCGTATCAGTACCAGCAACCCTATCCGAAATGTCAAAGAAATTAGTGCGCATTAAGTCGTCGATTACTCACATGTGGCCCATGCATTCTGAAACGATGTCTTTCTCAGGCATTGGCACATCGTTGGAGTACTTGTGCTTCAAGAGTCTAGTTACTAGGCCAACCTTCTCACTACTGTCTTCGTCCTTTCCATTGAGGAGCTCAGAGCGGGCTTCCCGGACCCTGTCACCAACAAACTATTTACATGACCGTCAGTGGCAGGATTTCAAGTGATTTTATAAAAGTGATTTACCCGAGCGATATACGCGTCTGAGCCACAGAACTTCTGCCAGCGAGCAACCGGTAAGCGTACCACAAGATCCCACAACCAGACCGGCAGTGCACTTCTCTGTGTAGCTTTCAGCCCCAATCTTCGTTAGAATAACATGGTACTCACAAGCAGACCACGTTTCGGGAAATCGTCAATGGCATCGTTCAGTAGATGCGCAGGCTTTCCGCGAAGCATGTGATCCGATAACGAGTCCATCATTTTGGCGTCGTACATATAGAGATGGGCGCAGTTAAGGTCAGATAATAAGTGCCTGAATACCAGGAGTGTGTCCGTGACAGGATTAGGTAGTTTGGAGACCTCTGTAAGAAGCTAAGCAAGCTTTCAATTTTTGGAGACGCAGAACAGCGGGAACTGGAACTTACATCGACCAGCTTCAGCATGATTGTGTGAATCTCGGGTTGGAACAGGGCAAGATTGGCTGGAATGTAATGAGGCGCATAGCCCTTCTTCTTCACTGCATGGAATCCATGCTCAAGAGTTGTCATCCTGAGGAAGAAGTATGTTAGGGAACGTACTTCAGCCCGATGATGTGTTCAACGACATACGCATGATCATTCTCGCCGCTGTGATATATGCAAGAAGTCAGAGTCGGAAAATGGGATAGTTATAATGGGTAACGTACGTCAAGAGACTCTTATAAAAAGTTGTCTTCGCAAGTTTGCTGCTTACTCCGTACACGGATTTCAGAGTTTGTATGTCCACGAAGATGACCGTGTTCGGATCAACGCGGACGATCGGCCCATACTTCTGAATGAGTTCATCAATGGCGCGGCACCGACGTAAGCGAAGGATGTGCGTGGTCATCCAGAAGCTTGATATTGCAGCATACCAGGGGCCCGGAACGGAACGCAGAGGAGAGAGGAAGAGGCGGTAGGTCGCAACGGAGAGGAAATAGACAAAGAGTAAAACGAGTGAAATGGAAAGGAGGTCCCCTTGCCTTGCGCTCGAGATGAGGCCCAATAGTGAGGCCATCATGGAGACAAAGCGATGAGAAGCACACGGAATGCGGGGGAGTAAAAAGGTAGGGTACCAACAAGGCACCCAGTTTACTGTGCGCAAACGTTAATATAGGAGCTTTTGACTATGCTTACGTGCTGTTGCGTCCGCTTAACAGCAGATTGGCGGTGAATTTGAAATTGAAACAGACGGAGTTAGGGACAAAGTTTACTAGTGCAGCAAATCGTCCATCGAGAGGGGCTAACGGACGCTTCGCACCCGGAATCGGCAGGCTAAAGGCTACGCGCGTTGGAGTAGCTGAAGCGAGAAACACCAGATAGAAAAATCGGGATGTTGTATGTGCCTTAGGCCAGTCATCCCCGGAAGAAAGCGCATCGTGTCGTAAACAATTCAGTAGTGAAACCTATGTCTGTTAGCGAATTCGATTCCGCGGCAAAAGAGATTGCGACAACGTGTGCGGAAAAGACAATCCGCACATACTCGAAGTTAGGAGATGATGGAGAAAGGGAGAGACCGTTATTAGACACGGAGGCGTTTATCCGGACGAAGAGACATGTTGAGCATTTGACTAGTGAGGGGAAATGTCAGGGTTGGAATACTCGGAACGACACAAGCTGCATACCGGTGGCGGTGGCCTGAAGTCTGTACGAAAGATTCCCACCAAACTCGTGTTGAGATCGAGCATCGTTATATCAAACCCATTTCCAGCATTACGACCGTGGTTGCTACAAGCGAGATAAGCGGCGACATGGTCGTCTCGGAAGGGCAATTCACATTTTTGCATTCAATCGATAGCCGGTTTCGAGAATTACGAGTGTAATTGAATACGACCCGCCTCAGATTGCAGCTGATCGAGCCAAGCTACAGTTTCGTGGCCAGACTCGGCTGGCTTGAGCTTTCCAAGCCGCCGCATCAGATGCACCAGTGTCGCTCATGATGTCGGAACTTGTTCTCGACATACATAGAGGAGGACCTAAGAGAAATATACAAGACGTGAGCTACTTGTAAGCAGGAAATACATGTTGAGCAACAATCATTCGCTGCAAGGTGTTGAGTGTTCGAAGAGAAGGAGAAGGATGAAGGGAACATCGAAAGGGTTAATTTAATCTGTATTGATTACGTACCTTTTTTCCATCATATCTAACAGATGGCACGCGTTATTGACGCGACGCGACTCGGACTCGCGGAGTACCAAAACACCTTTACCCCAAACCATGACCTGCGTTGCTGCGCGAAAGAAAGGAAGAAGTCGAGAGTGAGGAGTAAACCGGACAGAAACTATATGTTCTGAGGTTTGTCCGAGTCATATGTTTCGTGCACAAATAACCGCTGTCAGATTCGACATATTACAGTGGAAGACGGCCAAGAGACTCTCGTACGTTGCTTGGACATCGTAATGGATGCAGCATCAACACCCAATCTCTGGAGCTTAGAAACTTGTGAGACTTGTATTGAAGAGTTCATTATAAGGTACGTTAAAGGTTACATTATTCTATCCTACCCAAACTCACGATTCGGCTATTATGATGGAGCCTGGATGCCAACTAGATGCTCATAGACTGTGTGCCTATTAAATTGCGTATGTTCTCTTTTCAGGCTAACTCACAATGAGATCACTTGACTATATGCGTCTTATTGTATTTTCCTTGCAGAAGTTGTGCGGCCAACTGCATCCACAAACCACCGAACGCCGATGGATACGCCTATAGGAAATCGCACCGACAGATGCAGAAGCGGCGCAGCGGAGGTACGTCGTCTCCAGTGCTCTGTTGTTCATCAAAGACGCCAACCCAGGTCCGGATTTCCTCGAGGTCGTCGTAGCCGTTAACATAACCGGTGGTAACTACTTCAGGTTTTCTTTCCTGCAAACAAAGGCGAAGAAGAGCTTGGTGTGTCCTGGGAGATCTGCATGCTCCTTGGAATGTCCACCCTGGTTCCGGTCGAGGCGCGATTGCACAGCGCACGTCACGAGCCGGATACATATTACGAAGTTATTCGAGATCGGAAAGGAGGGGTTTTCTCTTCTGTTGATCAGCGGTACAAGGACGGCTATCTCCCTGGAAAAGTGGCGTACTATAATGCGCTGAAACCATACTTCAAGAACTTGGAACTGAAACTGATCGAAAGAGGCGGGAGCTATGTCATTTTCCTCGAAAATCCAACGGGCGTTATGGATGCGATCGAAGAGAGTATAGACACCGAAATATTTCACTAAACTGTATGGATGCCGAAGAGAAGCCGACTATTCAAGCTCAGTCAGTGCTTACCCGGCCGCCGGGTTCGACTTCGTTCTTCGCCAAGGCATTCTTTCTCTCTCCCTTTTTTCGACAAATCTTCGCTGTCCTGTCTGTCAACCTATGCGAATCATCGCGCTCGCGACGAGGCAGCATGTCAATGAAAAATCAAGATAAACATATCGAAGTTGGCTGGGGGCTGGTTGATCGAATCTTGCGCTGGTTTCTCTACTGTATAGGATGTTCCTTATCGAAGCCCAGGGCCGCATGACAACTTCTGATCTCATGAATGCGGGATTCTCGACGTTCATCGCCCAACGCTCAACCTTTCGTTTGTAGTGAACCACTCCGACGTCGGTGATTCGAACTCGTGATGGGTTTGGTGGCAGAAGTTGTGACGGCACTGTGCGTTGCGGGGGCCGTGAAAGTGACGCTCGACGCCGTACTAGCGCTCAAAAGAGGATTTTCAACTCTCGGGTACGTCGCCGAACAATCGTCAGACAATTTTATCATTTTACACGTCGAGCAGAGATTGTCCCGGGAAGCATCGACTATGGATGCATCCTTTCCATACCTCTGCGCTCGCGACCGCGTCGTTCTTTCCACCACGGGGATGGATGGCTCATTACGAGGGCAAATTCTGGAGTAAGTTTTCATGTACAAGTACGCTTGTTTTTTCTGACTATTCCCTTTCGTAGTGTACGCCAAGCAAGGAAGCACGATACTCAGCGCATGTGTGGTTTGGGACGCGACACCTATGTTCTGGCTCGCCGATGCCGATGCCATCAAGGCTGTCACTTCGGACAGATTCACTTTTAAGAAGGAAGTGGAAGCGGTGAGTGTGTTTGCGGTTAAACTGTAATATAACCTTTCTTACGAAATTTACAACCTAGTATGAGGCGTTGAACATCTACGGACTCAACCTTGTCAGTACGGAGGGGGACGAATGGAGGAGGCATCTGGGTATTGCCGGGCCAGCTTTCAACGAAGTGCGTAAAAGCTTAGTCTTTCTTCGGAGGGTGTTGCTAAATCATATGAAAGGCCAACTACATATTAAATTGGTCAGAGACACACAAAATAGCGACACAGTGGTTTGAAGAGCTGGACTTGAATCCAGAGATTGCCACCAACGGAGCGCTGGTAGACGTGAAGAAAGTCATGACCCAGGTAACGCTGCTCGTCATTTCTGCCGCGGGCTTTGGTATGCGTTCCCCGTGGTCTGTGTTCTCCGAGACCTCGGACGCGAAGGCGCACAAGGCAGCCAGCACGTCCGAGTTGATGCCGTTCCACACCGCGCTGGCGCTGACGATCGAAAAGCTTTTCGTCAAGGTGTTGACGCCCACCTTCGCGTACGCATTGCCTTTCCGTCTCCCATGGCTTTCCGACGAGCTGGACACTTCACGGATCGCTTTTGACAGTTTGAAGAGACACATGCTGGATCTCGTGGCGTCGGCTAGGAATGGAGAGAAGGGAGAGGCGAACCTTTTGCGGCGGCTGGTGCAGGCTAATGATGCTGCCCAAGCCCGTGGTGGTGAAACAGCCGAGAAGGGAACGCTGACGGACGGAGAACTCTTGAGCAATATATTCGTGCGTTCTTCCTCTTATTCGGAAACACTTCGGTTCCCGCTCATCATGGAGCTCTTTACCTCACCAGGCGTTTCTGCTAGCTGGACATGGTGAGTAGAATTTAATTCGACTTCTGCAAATTGACAATAACTCCTCTTATGGCTGTTAGAGACGTCTGCTCACACACTCACTTTCGCCGTCATGCTTCTCGCACTTTATCCGGACGTTCAGAAGAGGATGCGAGAGGAGGTCCTACAAATATGGCCATCTCCAGATGACTTTGCATCTTCTTCCTATAAGAGGGATTTAGACAAACTTGTACGTTACTGTAATTCCTGTACATACTGTATTTCACAGCTCATTCTTGCCTATCACAGGAGTACACCCTGTCTGTCTTTCGAGAAACTTTGCGTTGCTTCCCGTCCGAACCCCGCTTGAACAAAGTCGTTGACGCCGACGCTGTTTTGACTGGAACTCGTTTCACGCCAACGGTACCCCCGAAGGTGCCGGAGTCAACGTTTGACGGCGGCCTCACCAATGTCGAGTTTAAACGCGACGAGTTGACCGAAAGCAAGTTTTCGGTGCACATTCCGAAGGGGAGCGTCGTCACCATGGATATCTGGGCAACGCACATGAATCGTATGTACCTTTAAGCTACACTCTATCCGGCCTCTACGCGTTCAGCTACAACCTATCTAATCGCCATGTTACTTTCTTATCTGCAGCGTTGATATGGGGCCCGGACGCACACATATTTAGACCAGACCGATTTATCGACAGGGATGACTATAAATGGCCTCGCGATGCTTGTACGTAAATACTTATTTTCATCATGAGGCTATGCCTGTCTGTACCATCTTGTCTCTAAGCGGAAAGTGTCAATTCTCTTATCGCTCTTCTGATCTTCCTGTTCTCACCCATTCTGACACACCGTTCTCGCACAGTCCTCGCCTTCTCAGCGGGCGCGCGTGGCTGCATTGGCAAACGTTTCTCGATCACCGAAAGCATCTGCCTTCTCGCGAGCCTCGTGCGACACTACGAAATCCTTCTCCCTGATGACGTTGATGCTCGAAGTGCGTCGGAGGACTTCAAGCGCCACGCTCTGAAGTGGACCACCGGCATCACCCTGACACCCGTACATGCGTTTGTGCGCCTTCGGAAGTACACCGAATGAAAACACCATCGTCGACGACGACACATCATATCATATATGAGCTGTCTTCGGAGTAGAGCTTTCGTGGCCAGGATGGTTTTAAAGTATAGATAACGTCGGTGCGCAACTCGGCCGTAGACGCCCTAACCTGGCCGGCCCTGCCATCAGATCACTCGGAAGCCCATCTCACGCCACTTGGTTTGTAGCACTAGTTATGTGAAATACGAGTTGTATGAATTTTTAAGTCCTGCTATTGCAAACATAGCTTTTTAATTCGTCAGTGGGAACAGATGTCTCCGCATGTCTGTACATATACGCCTTCCCTCTTTGCTCTTTGCCCCAGGACGACTGTTGGTCCTCAAGGTAACGACCTCTATCGTCGTCGTCAACACCCTCCCCTAGTATCCCCATCATCAAACCTTCCCTTCCCCGGGTGCCTCACCAGTTCGTACTTTGGCTCTGTTCGTCCGCCGAGTCGGGAGTTGTATAAAGGCAGAGGGTTGCTTCCTCTTCGGTGACCCCTTACTCTTAGCCAGGAAGCTAAACAAACACTATGTCAAGTAATGAGGCCCTGGCTGGCCTTGGCACGGTGGCAGCTGCTCAGTTGAAGGTTTCTCAATATTTGAACATCGCATCGTTAGCTGTGCGTATTCCTTGTTGGATAACACAAATAGAGAAAGCTAATTAACTTGTTAAGGCGTTCGTATGGGATGCTCTGCTTCATGCTGATCAGGACTATGACCTGGTCTTTGGGCGTCGGATTGGTGTCCCGACAGTAGCATACTTTCTCTCGCGGTATGTATCATTATCATGTACTAGGGGAAGGCTTGCGACTCAACATTATGTAGGTTAACAACACTGTTATACATCGTCACTGTCGCAGTATATCAAAGTAAGTATGCTCCGGACTGATAAGTCATTTGGAATATGCCACTGACAGAAACTCTACTTCTTCTCCTTGCCAGTTGGAGAAATCGGCGACTGTCAAAAGCTTCTCATAGTGATCGGGGTAACCTTCGCCGTCGCTATCCCCGCCACGTCGTATCTCTTTCTTCTCCGCGTCTGCGCGGTCTTCAGCCGGGACCGAATTTTGTCCTGGGGATTTCGTATCCTGTGGGTTGTGGTGCTCGGAGCATCGCTCACCGCACCATTTGCAATCACCGGCGTGCACATTGGAAATACAATGTACTGCATGGATATGCTAGTTCAACCTTACATCTCCTCCGGCATCATCGCCTCGACCATTAATGACACCGTCGTCTTCCTCGCCATCTCGTGGCGGCTTCTCGACAACCCAGCGGTGAGAAGCAGCTTCGGAGATCGGCTGAGAGCATTCATGGGTCGGCAGACGGCGCTCCCCTTTCTCTCCAAAGGCTTACTCCACAGTGGACAGTCGTATTACATGTAAGTCACTATCATCCCCGGACTGTGTCGTCTCTTTTCCTTTTACTGACTAGTGCGGTAAAAATAGGATCGCAGTGGCCGGAAATATCTCTAGCATGGCTTTGATCCTGTCACCTTCGATCCCTCCCGCGCTGAGGTGCCTGCTTCCCGTGCCTAACTTGACCATCACGAATGCGATGGCGTGCAAGGTATTTCGGGACATGAAACTCGGGCGCATTCACTCTGATCCAATATCGGACCTATCATATTCGCTGCCCTCGATTTATCAGGACTCTGGCTTCGTGAGCAAGGAGAACGCTAGTCACCGAACACCCCCTGTTCAGTTGACGATCATGATTCAGTCAGAGTGCTCTCTGTCCTCCGATCATGATAGAACCTCTGGGATGCCTTAGGAGTACCAAGAGACTTGCTCTTCTCCTTATATCTTAAGTTATTTAAAACGAGACTATGTGTATGATTAGTTAGAATGCTCTTTCCTATTTACAAAGGCTTTCATGAATGGCAGATGGTTAGTAAATACTATCATCAGTACAGGACACTTTCGGAATAAGGTTAATCTCTCCTCTTGGCAACATCTTTTTATGCTGAAACCGACTACCTTTCTTTCGACTCAGAATCTTCTGTTCGTACTTATTAATATATCAACACAAAAATAGAACTTGATTAAAAACGTGAACGCAACAACGACAAGGCAAGATCAATGCCCGGTACCTAAGGCTACATGCATGTATGTAGTTGGCGTAGGAATACGAAGCAGATTCACGACACTTCGACATTGGCAGGCCTGATGATGAGAAGTCGAGCTTCCAGTCTGTTCGGATAACTTGAATTACATCTCTATAATTTCTTAGTATGCATGACAGGAACGATGCTCGCGGGATCAATATCCACGCAGCAGTTGATATCGAAGTCAGTAAAGAAGATTGATGAATGAACAGGTCAGGGGGTATGCCTCGTACTCTGCCGGAAGGTCAGATCTCGCTTGTGTCCATAGTCGTCGGCTGTGTAAGGAAAACGATCGAGCTGGCAATACAACACAGCGCCGATCACTTACCTCGGGAAATGCCGACTCGGAGATCAGCCTGAGTATGTTGTACATCCACGCCGATGTACAGTACGTAGTATCCGTAAGTAAGTCACATCACACATACTAGGAGGAGTTAATGCGACACCAAAGTCGTAATCAATGACATATAATAAATCAAACATCTGTGTAGAAAGTCGAAGGAGCTAAAGGACTATACAGATGTGGAAATGCTACACATCCTGCTTAAAAAGAGACAACATGGAACAAAGAGCGAGTTCAACAAGTAATCCCTTGATGGTACAATCTCTGAGACAATAAATAAAGTAAAAATCGAGCGTTTAATAGAACGAAAGAATTTGCATATCTAACATGTATAGTGAGCAATGAGGCGACCACGAAGAAATAATATCGGAACATACCTGGCTTCCGTCAAAGAAGAACGGATGTGTAGTACGCGAAGGTCGTAGTACACTCAAGCGACGACGCAGTAGGTGTTGCTCGAACCGCCAGTCTCGTGGGTAACAGGGACGTCAGACTCGGGGTTCTGTGCAACGACGCAGTAGGTGTTGCTTGATCCGCCAGTCTCGTAGGTGACGGGGACGCTCGTCTCCGAAGCGGAGGTGGATGCGACAGTGATGGTGGTGAAGGAGTCCATTGTAGTAGGGGAAGTTGGATGTTGGCTGGGTGGATAAGACGCGGAGTGTGTTTCGTTGTCTGAGGAGTCCTGGTGAAGAAAGGAGACCTTTTATACGATTTTGACCCTCTCTTCGATCTCTCAATACTCATCGTTTTCCACAATGCAAAGAGTCTCTTCAACCGCATTTCAGGCACCGAGAGCTAAGCCGTTTGGCCATCCGCACAGCAAAGAGGCAAGCCGAGGTCGAGAATAATAGACAACAAAAGAAAGCGGAATAATGTACGAGAGGCCATCGGGTCTCCTTGACGATGAAGCGTCTGAGCAATGTAGATCCTCCTTTTGTTGCACCTCGGCATCCGACACTGGACCTCGGGCTAGATGTGGTAGAGTGGTAAGTTAGTAGAAGGTGATAAGAGCAGGCAAGACAAAATAGACTTTAACCTTTCGTGGACCCTTACTGGTCGAAGTCGTCTGGATTCTGGACCATCGAACAAGAGTAGGTGCCTGAACCACAGGGGTAAGGACGTACAGACGAGAAGTACGAAGCCATTTAAATAAGAAGATAGTAACTTAGAATAACAGTGACGAGATGGTCGCCAGAACAAAAGTTCAAGCATAAAAGTATAGCATAGAGTTACGAAATTTAGTATAAGCTTCGCGAGGATCCCGAAGGCTGCTAGCAGCGCAAAGGGTTTGTAGGTTGTAGCTGTACAGCCTTTCGAGCTTGAAAGGTGGTTTAAGGGGTGATCGGATGTCTCGGAGAATATGCAGCGTCACTTGGCGTTGATCCCAAGAATTCAAAGTCCAGTAACGTTCAACAATGAAGTTTATTGTCAGTCAGCTCATGAGATATGTAAATTGAGGCTGAAGCTCTAGATGTTTGCGATAAGATATGACGAAGTTTGTTCAACAGTAGAACTGCCGCCAGGCGGACAATAATAGTTCTCAGAAGGTTGGGATTGATGTAATTTCTTGATTAGCCTGGACGGCAAGCAAAGCAAACCGCTGAGTCTATCCTGCATCTTGTGAGTCTTCTGTGAGTTGAGGTCGTCGAGAATGCAAAACTAGAACACGGGATGAACTAAACCGATAAATCCTTCACCCCGCACTTGATAATCAAAACCGAAACTTGTGCAATTCTGAGGGAATAATGTCTACATCACAGTGTGACGACTGGTGGACATCAATCCTTGTCCAACCTGTTAGTACTTCATGAAGGAAGAAAACCACTTGTAACCTGCCTTGATCGTCGAGCGTTGGGTGACTGAATGAAGTGGCATTTGTTTTCAGACCACCGATCTTGGATCCCCAAGTGCATCATAGCTCGTCCAGATCGCAATATTTAGTGTGTTTGTTCGGCGCAAACTCAGAGGATATAAAGCAGTGGTACTTTCGTCGACGAAGCCCCAAATCCTCTTTCCCTCCCACTTCCACCAACTCTCAGCCAGAAATGCTAGCACAGCAGCAGCAGCCGATCAGCCCTTTTGATGAAGGCGATCACCGAGAACATCGCACTATTCGTACTTTCTCAGCTATAAACCACTGAGCAGTGTCCATAGTAAGCCCATTGGGAGCAAGGGAATGGCTGTGAAATTGTCGTTGCTGTCGAAGAGGCCCGGTTTGTGCTAAGCGAGACAGTGGCACGGATTTGGTATCCGCGTCATCATCCGACTCGGATTCAGCCTGAGCCACGCTCGCAGGCAAACCCGCAGCTCCGAGTCTGCTCGACGTTCACCAGGCTCATACGCATCGCTACTCAACGATGTATGCGCATGGCGCGCATATCCCCCAGCCGCCGCATACTGCGGGGAAGCCGTTCTCTGGTTTGTACATGCCTTGAAGTCCTCGCGTACTTTCCGAGTAACTTACCTGTAGCTCCTAGGCCTGAGGTCTCGAATCGACCCCGAGCAAATTCCATCGCCTGTAGAAGTTGCGGAGGCGGACGAGGAGGTTTGGGAGGGCCGTCAGTATACAACACTATCTGGAGATAATGTCCCGCTGTCTACTACGAACTACGTCGCTATCGACCAAGGTGCGTGTCCTTCCTCACTTCAGGCCCTTCAATCTGCACTCATTCGTTTGCACTTCTGATAGGTAACTCGAGTCCTCGCTTTGTTCGACTCACAGCTTGGCATATTCCTTCGACTTCGGACCTTGCGGAATCATGCCAGGTGCCCCTCGCAGCGATCATACAGCCGTTCGCTGACCTGCAGCCGGGAGAGGATGATGTCCCGCTCGTAGACTGTAGCGAAATTGGCGGAGGCCCTGCTCGGTGTGAGAAGTGTATGGGCTACGTGAACTCTTGGTGTACATGGGTGAGAGGCGGGACGCATTGGAAGTGCAATCTATGCGATCACCAGACAGAAGGTACGCTAGCCAACCTTTTATTTCGTCAAGCTATAGACATTTTGTTACAGTGGTTCCCGAATACTTCAGCAATCTTGATGCGAACCAAATGCGAATGGATCAGCTTCAGCGCCCTGAACTCACGAAGGGTACTGTCGATTTCGCGCTGCCCGCTTCATCCACAGCCTACGATGCGCCTCATCCTCCACCCCGTCTCGTTCCTTCAACGTACTCGCCCTTGCCCCCTCCTCTTCCCACATCTCGCCGAAAGCCAGAGCCCATGCATGTCCTTTTCGTCTTCGACGTGTCCATACAGGCTCAGCAGAGTGGACTATTGAAGGCTGCTTGCGATGCCGTGCGAGGTGTCCTGTATGGAGGCGAAGTTGAAGGTGTTGGGAGAGTAGAGCCTTGCTTTCCAGCTTCATGCAGCGTGGGGATTATAACTTACGACAACGCGGTACATTTTTATGATTTATCGGTATGTCTCGTGTATCAGACATGCGCATTGGGGCATTTCAACTGACAATGAACAGCCAACTCGCGATGCACCGGCCATGCTTGTTGTTCCGGACATTTATGAAGAGATGTTTTGCCCTTTGCAAGACGGGATCTTTGTTGGCCCTCATAATTCTCGAAACCTCATCGAAAACCTTCTTACTAGCCTGCCAAATACGATATGCACATCCCAGCTGACCGCACTCGGCGCTACCATGCGCGGCGCTTTGGCAGCTCTTCAGCGGCACGGTGGACAGGCCATTCTCTTCACCTCGTCCGGGTGTAATGTCGGTCCTGGTACCCATGCTACCGCAGATGGCGCATTGCCGACGGACGAGAGCACTTTCTATGACACAGACAAGGAGAAGCAGCTCTTTATGCCGAAAGATCCCTTGTGGCAAGACCTAGGGGAAGAACTGGCCGAGTCTGGCGTCGGTGTCTCTATGTTTGTTGGTACAGCGTCTTCCGGGCTGGGTGGCGTCGACTTTGGGTCCATTGGTTTGATCATCTCAATTTTCAGTCTGGCAGAAATCAGCTAATCATTGTGTTTAGGACTGATTTCTACGCTCTCCGGCGGCTCCATACATTACTACCCTCGGTTTTCTCCGGCGCTCGATACTCCTCCACTTGTGTCTACCCTCTCCCGTGTCCTCTCCAGGCGCACGGGTTATAATGCCCAAGCTCGCGTCCGGCTCTCGCAAGGGCTTCGCCTACGGAACTACCATGGCACATTCCATCAGTCATCACCCACGGACCTCGAGCTTGGCGTCATTCATGCAGACAGTGCATTTGCAGTCTCGTTCGACCACTGGTCCAGTCGACGCGGTCTCAATGAGCGCGAATACGCGTTTTTGCAGTGTGCCGTGCTGTACACAACGGTTAGTGGTGAGAGGAGGGTACGGGTGATGAACGTTGCTCTGCAGGTTGCTGCGCTTGCTGGTAATGTTTTCCGATACGCAGATGTTGATGCAACAGTGTGTTTCCTAGCAAAAGAATGTAAGAGTTCAACATCACATATATTCATGTTGAGCTCAATTGAATCGTCCGATAGCCATGTCTTCTTTGTCTTCGCACACACTATCAAATATCCGCGATGGTCTCACGGAAAAGTGTTCTTGTATTCTCCTCGCGTATAGGCGAAATTGTGCAGCGGCAACATCCCCCTCGCAAGTGAGTCACTTTACGGAAAACAGTTTGTTGTCTTGAAACTGAACATCAACTAAGCTTATCCTTCCCGAAGCGTTCAAACTCCTTCCTCTTTACATCCTCGCCCTTCACAAAAACCGGAGTTTACGAGGCACGTCTACAACGTTCTCTTCATTGCACTTGCGACCCAACTAACGAAACAATGTGAAGCCCACAATGTCCCTGCAGATACACGCAACTATTATGCGCACCGCATACTCTCGATACCCACTCGATCCTTACTACGACATATCTACCCCCGATTTCTGGCCCTTCACGACCTTACGGACGACATTGCGTTACCATCGACAGAGGTCATTGGCTCCAATGACTCACTGAAAATGCCTTCTCTCATGCGCGATTCGTACACGAATATGCTCGCCGACGGAATCTACCTCATTGGTGAGCGTTATAATTCGACAAGAATTGTGTATAGGACTAAGACCTTAATTTGTAGATAACGAAGAACTCATGGTTCTTTGGGTGGGTTCGAAGACGTCTCCTCAAGTGCTCCAAGACCTATTCGGCGTCCAAACCCCGCACGAAATTGATCATCGCATGGTACGTCTTGTGAGACAATCATTTCATTGTCATTCAGTATATTTTGCCTACCTAGACGGAACTTCCGAACCTCCCTTCCTTACTCTCCTCACAAGTGCGCAATATACTTGCGCACAGGCGCTTAGAGCGACATGGAGTCGATGTCAAACTGCTTATCGCTCGTCAAAATCTCGATGCTGCGGAGATCGAGCTGAGCGATATGCTTGTTGAGGATCAAAATTGCGGTGCGATGGCATATATTGATTGTACGCAGCGTGCATTATCTGTGACATTCAAGTGTGTAAACTAACTGTTATGATAGACTTATGCTTTGTACACAAACACATTAATCTTGCAGTGAGTTATGATTGTCTTTCATTATAGCCTTGACTAACGCGAATTTGTCAGCTAACAAACAATACCTCAATTGCGAGTGTCACGAGCTACGGATTACGAGGGACCCCTTGGTAGAACATAAGTTGTTAAGATTGTTATATATCTGCATGTCATACGATGTATTAAATTATTGCATAGCTTTGTTTTCTGTAGCTTCTCACAATCTAGACTAGCCCTCATCAGTTTGAATTTGAACTCTATAGGCCTGGCCAACGGAAGTCGAATATCGACGCCCATGAGTTACAGGGGCATCAAAGATCGTATCTATTCCTCTTCCTCGCTGACGGTTCGTCATGTTCACTACCAAATATATTTGAACGCAAAGGTGCAAAATAGTCTTATAAAAGCGAAGCTCTCAGACGCACTCGTTACGAACACAACGCTGGCTTCTTGGAACCTGATCTAGGTACATTCTTCATGCAAACAATTGTAAGTTGAGATATCTCGCAGTGGTGAAGCGTAAAATGCTCGTCATAACCTCCGATTCATTCTCAAGGTGCACAGCATGACTTCCTCCCTTCTCGATGATGTGCACCTCTATAAACTTGAATATCGACCTCAACTCTTCTATCACCGGTTCCGCCCGAAGGTGTCTATCGTGTTTCCCGTGGATAACCAACATCGGGAAATTCATTTCACCTTGCTCGATAAGTTTTCTTGGATCGTGCTGCCTGGTGAAGAGGAACCGTCTATGCATGGGCAGTTGGAACGACGCCATCCCATTCCATTTGCACCTAATGTCCCAGTCAATGGACTCGGGATCGGTGAAAAGCATATCGGAGAATGCGAGGAAGCTTCGTGCGCTGGCAAGGACGTCATTTTCTTCCTGCAAACCACCCAAGGCGTTTATGAGCTCTGATGTCGCAACTTTCGGCAAAATTGGACCTATGAAGGGGACAGCGCCGAGACATACAGCGCCGGCTAGAGTGTCTTCCGGTAAGTTTGCTGCGATATCTGCCAGAATAGTGGCTGTTTGAACGAAGCATAAGCCTGAAAACTAGAAGGAATAGTGTGGCACGAACCACCGTAGCTCCACCCCACAACTATAGGTTTAGTCAAGCCAAAAGCTGTCATCACAGCTTTAAAGTCTTCTGCAAACTTGTCGGACGTATACCCTGCAGCAGTTTCAGGTTTGCCACTCCGGCCATGACCCCTCAAGTCATAGCGCACCTAATCGAATACGTCAACCGATGCTCCAAGCAGGCCAAAGCATATAAACATACAAGATAATAGTTGTCCGCGTAGCGCTTGCCGATGAAGATGTTGTCGAAGACAGAAGCACTGAGAGCAAAACCATGGATGAAAACTATACTGGGGTTTGACGAATCACCGATGGCATCGGCATATACTTTCGTCCCGTCTGCGGAAGAGATATATCGTGCGTCCATATTGAATGCCTTTGAGCACTTCCCGAGAACCCTTCAATAACTTATGCTTTTATACGTGTCTACCATTCATCGCGAGGCCTTCTACGGAGGGCCTTCATCTACGAGACTTGTTGAACAAGGATCTGTATGGCTTGTCTTAGCAGACTCGCGTAGTCTACGCCGTGTCCGTGTCTCGCCGTGCCAAGTACCGTGCATTCACCGAACCCGTGAATTCTCAGGGGTGCACAATACGTGTATATTGCCTCCTATCAAAGGATGTTTAGACAGATAAGTGGATCATCGGTGTTTATTCTTAGGAGGACTTAACCCGGATGTTTGTTATGTACAATCTAACAGGTTCGTTTACTACTAGTCATAGCGTTAGTAAGTAGCGTAAACAAATGCTTGGGCATCACACACCAGATCAAATATTTTGTTAGCAAAAGTGTTAATGCTTAGCATTACTTTCGCTTCGTTCTCTACATGCACCGCATGACTTCCTCCCTCATCTATCACACAGACATCTAAGTTCGTGAACCTTGGCTTCATTGCTTCAACCACAGCTTGTCCGTTCACTTGTCGATCCCACTTCCCGTGAACGATCAGTAACGGAAAGCCGTCGTTGCCCAATTTGAAGAGCGCCGTCGGGTCCTGGTATCTTGCAAAGAGAAGTAGCCTGACATTCGGTGATTGAACCGTAGTCATACCGCCCCATTTCCACTTCAGTGCCCATGGAATGGCTGAAGGGTCGATAAAGAGCAGATCCGAGAACTGAAGGATAGACCGCATCGCGAGGTTGACGTCACTGTCTTGCTGAAGGCCAGGTAACACACCTTGAACTTCGGCCGTTGCCACTTGCGACAAGATGGGGCCAACGTAGGGAAGAGCAGCAAGGTAGACCGCTCCAGCAACTGTGCCCTCTGCAAGATTCGCTGCGATATCCGCCAATACCGTAGCTAAAGCATCGAAGAATCACATTGAGAATCCCACGGAAAGGAAGAAAGGTGACGACTAACCACCATAACTCCTGCGTACGAGGTGAGCCACAGAAATATGGTTAGGCAGATGCGTCACTTACCAAAGGCCAATTTGATTGCTAAGAAATCTTCAGCAAATTTAACGCTCTGGTATCCCTCAGTATTTTCCGGCTTGTCACTTCGACCATGCCCACGTAAGTCATATCGTACCTGCATAAAAGTCAGCTATATGAGTTATCCTTGACAAGACGTATGACGCACAACGTAGAAGGAACTAATGAAGTCTTTGTTCAAGAAGATGTTATCGAACACAGCACCAGAGAGGGTGAAGCCATGAATGAAAACGATGGAATGTTTTGTGGGATCGCCGATTGCCTCAGCGTACAACTTGGACCCATCTGCTGAAGTGAGGTACCGCGCGTCCATGTCCGAAATGCTGACGATCCTCGACCCAGAATGCAAGATACTTATACGTCCGTATCGAGGATCACCACCGCTCTTTGTACGTAGTGCAGGGTCTACAAGTAACAGGATCGATAAATGAGTGGAAAATATTTAGGGGGCTTTGATTATCCGCCACTCACCTTTTCATCCCGGTTAGCAAGGTCGTTTTGCCGATGTCAAGCGAATATATATTTTGAAGATATCTCAAGGGATGTTCCAGTCACCGATAAACACGGACTCCAGATAAACTTGCGGGCGCGCCACGAAGTGATCGTTCTCGGCAGCAACACTTCGTCTATAAGCTACTTTCGACCATAATCACAGACTCACCGTTAGCGAATAACAGATGAAAGAAGAGAGTCGGATGAACCAAGATGAGATAGAAAACTCGACACTTTACCTACGTATGAGACAAAGCCGGGTAAACGAGTATCGGTCTCATCAGAAACGAAAGTAGTCGCCAGTCTTTGGGGCAAGGTATTGAAGTTGATCCATGTTGCGCGGGTACTTGATGCAGATGATAATTTACATGATAGATAGCGATGTCGCGAGAGCAAGGTGACGAAAGCAAGGATATTGTACACAACAAAAAAAGTGATCACCTGGAAAATCTGACAATTCATTAGTAGGACTTCCATTAGTGGGGGATAATAGACGCTACCTAAAAGAATTAAGTTTCTGCCTTCCATCTTGCACGATCTCTTCTACTATATCATCAGAAAGTAAAATAACCTCAGGTACAGTCCGCTTCGCTACGCCCTTCCGCATTTGAGTCTGCGGAAGCGGATCAGACTTTCGGGACTTGAAAGATGTTGGTTCTTGCGGTGATAGCCGGCGTTTCTGAGAAATAGAGGTCGAGAACGACCTTGATTGTGGAAGCTTTCTCTAATTAAGGCTGTAAGTATCTATTAAATCGGAATGACACTAGTAGACTAACTTTTGGCGTAGCGTGCGAGCCGGGCGTTGACGAATTACCATAGGAAAATCGCTGTCTCCAGCCAAGCGCAACCCTTTCACAAGAAGCTTTCTTCGCATTCTCAATATCTTCCTCCTGTAGAAGGATATCGTCGTAAGAATGAGGCCTTTGTTGTGCAATTTGTGTCGGAGCAGGTGGGGTCAAGGATGCACTAGGAGATTGAGTGAACTCCCCCGAGTCTTGATCCTCCTCCCAGGCGGAAATCTCGCTGTATGCAGACTGCTTGTCAACATCGTCGTCATTGAAGTTCATGCGTAAGTCAGGTCCAAGAAAGGCCTTCCGCTCATTTTCTTCCGCTTCAGGGGGCTCCGTTGATCTTCTGACAAGCACGCGTACTCCTCGCTCTTCCGTCGTGCCATCAAGCTCTTGCGTTGGGACGTTTTGAGTAAAGGGCCCGAATCGTCGAGGGGGAAAGAGTATCCGGGTGTGAACAGGGCTTGACAATGCATCCGAAGGCCGTGGTTCGTCGTTGCTTGCCCCAGCTGCAGAGGCTTTGATACGGGGATAGATCGGTGAAGAGAGTTCGGGTGTCACATTTCCAGAATGTGAAGGGGAGGGAGATAAATACCCATCTTCTTGTTCCACGAGGTCGATTACGGTGTCTTCCTGAACCACTCTTTCTTCATCGGAGTCAACAACGATAGGCTCATTCTCCTTTCCAGACCATTCAGAAGAGATCCGGCGTCGTCCTTTCGATAACGCAGCACTTGGAGTTTGCTGGGGTTGTTGGTTGAAGAAACGGCTGCTAGAGAATTCGGTACGCTCAAGGTCAGCATTCGCTCGCTTTTGTTTAAGCGCAATATCTTCCTCCATCACTTCGAAGAGCGTGCGTTTCCCAGAAGACTTCCCTGCGACGACAGCCTTTGGCTCTGACTTCGGTACGATGATCGGACTAGCCTTAAAGGTTGACGAACTCGATTTTCCAGCCGGTGCTAAAGGATCGTTAATGCAGTAATAGATGAACTAGCCGAGGACATACTGAAGAAGTTCAAAATCCCACCCTTTGAAGGTGTCGGTTTCGGCTTCGTCTTGTTACATACTGGCGTATTGATATCACGGCGTTGCAAAGGTAAAACTCCAATTGCCCTGGGTTTGAAGTTTGGATTAATGTCCTCCATATCAATAAGGCCGATAGGACAAGCATCCCCTACAGCAACTCTCTTCGCTAAAGCTGGTTCGAGATCCCTAGAGCAATAGTGAGATAATCCGCCCACAAGCATCAGATGACGATACTGACCTTCCAACGTACAATTCCGCTTCGTCCGTTAGAGTTTGTCCGTCTGACGGATCAGTCAAATAGACAAGTCTTTCCTGACTTGTGTCATAGACTCGTTGATGGAGGAAGACCTTCTCGGCCAATCTAAAAGCGGCTAGATAATCTCTAGGAATATCCTTTTTACCCTCGAGTTGTATAGCACGGAGAGCCTTCTCTACTGACTTGTACTTCCTCAGCAAGGTATGGGCAGTCTTCAGGCCAATACCTGAGATGCTTGGGAGATAATCACATCCGCTCATCATCGCCATCCAGCGAAACTGATCATCTGACCAGCCGATAAACGACAAGGATTCTGAAGCGAGCGAGGGGGACCCGAAGTCAGCTCGGGAGATACTGATGATGGTTTGAGCGACTGCGTCAAGTTTGAAAAGGACATTCTTGCACCCGAAGACCAGAAGGTCAGAGTCCTCCGTCACTATTCCATCGACGAGGCCGTTTCGCTCAAGGTACGCCATCTGTGCGTCGGCCTCATAAGGAGCCACAATGTATGGGACATTCTCGGCCCTAAGTGCCTATCAGAGCATAGATTAGCAGAATGTAGCGTGTATACCACAAAAACACGCACCTTTATTACTTGATAGGCCATTTGTGGTGTCACGTCCACACATTTGACATAGTAGTCCCTAGCTTGGTTTTGCTTTCCTTGAGCAGCCAACGAATTCGCTTTTGCCAAGTTCTCCTCTCTCTTCTTCTCTCGTTCCTTCTCTGTCCCCTGCTTCGCCGGAAGCGGTCCACCGTCGAAGACTATGAATGGCTGGATCTTGTGGTACCGCAGAAGCCGGACGCGATGCATGCAGTAGTCGACATATCTCTTCGTGGGTTTATTTGTTGCAAGCTCGACAGCACAGGCATACGCCCCTCTATGTAGCCAAACGTAGGCATCCACGGCCAGCGTTTGGCCCGCAAACTCCGAAAGATGTTTCTGCTTCTGTATGGGTTTGAGGACAGGTAACAAGCCTGTTATACCCATCACAGCACATTGAGGAGTTATCCAAGCTGAAGAAAGATATAATCTTCAGAAAGCACGCCAGGTCATGTAAAGCAATGAGTGTGGTGGTCGACTTTCTTTGCGAGTGGCACAACTACCAGTACCGGTGAGCAAAACCCGTAAATAGACATAAATAACGCGTCTCGACGCGCCCCCGGCCGCCGGGTCGGCACCGTCTTCCGTGCGATAACTTAATCTCTGCGCAATTGCAACGAGGTCATAAAATAAGCCATTAAAGTGCGGTTGCTTGCTTCATCATTGTCTCATCATCCTGGAAGAAGTGTTGTCTTTGACATCAAGCAGGAAGAATTCACAGCTGCACTGGGAAATTGTAACACTAGTGGTGATTCGAGCGGCCTCGCTTCATAGGATGACGGAGCTGGCCTGACGTTCTTTCAACGCGGACAAGTAAATTGAGTGGGTTGGGAGATATCAAGGGTAGACTAAGAGGAGTAGATTTGTTGTGTTATGAGCTTTGTGAGTTATCTATTGTGTCCCGGATCTACAGGCAGTCGTCATCTTTATCGTCAATACAATTCAGAGGTTAACAAGTTATTTCAGTCCCCAACAACATCCGATCCTTTCAATCTTCCATATGTGCCGTCTTCGCCCGAATCATTCGAAGCCCTGCGCACTCGTTCTGGCTGGTATATGTCTGCGGCGTTCTACAACTGCAATCCTGAAGAAACTCGACCCATCACAAAGGAGTGGTGCGAGTACAGAAACGCACAGTGGTCAAATACAGGTCAGACAATTTCGATAAGAAACCGACCTGAGCAATGGTCGCATCTTCGGTTGCGACACTATGGGGCACACCGTCCTGATCTACCCGTACCCACGAAATCCTGCCTTGATGCAGGCCATCGGTATTCTAAAGGCGCCACAGGCTGATCTCATCTTCAACTCTGGTACTCTCCTGAATGATGTGTTGCCGTACTCGCTCCAATACATCATTTGTCCCGAATGATCGTTCGCCGAGCCTGGGAACCCGAACCTGTGCCACCTGGAAATCGGGAGTAACTGAAAGGATCCTTAACCAGATCGGGTGCAAGATAGCCAAAGTATATCAATGAGCGAGAACGAATAGCGTCTCCCTTGAATGTCTTTGTTCCCTTGTAATTATGGTATGTCATCCTTCATATCCGTTTGCTGACTATTTCTCAATTCGCCTCTCTCTAGCCCAAATCATCTAAAGCTGATTGTGACAGGCTACTATCACCATCAGCGTTAGACAACCCCTTTCAACCTCTTTCAAGGTACGATCTTTATGACCGAACGCATCTATCAAGGGTGTGCCCACAATTAATACGGTTATTACGACCTCGGCTGGGCTTACGCATCTCATGCGCAATGCTTATAAACCGCAATGTGCTACTTCTTCCAGTTGTCTATCCCCCTATTCTTCACGCGCTCTCATTAATCTCACAATGAGTCTAGGCTTGACTATTGGCTCTCTGCTCGTTGCCTCCTGGTTCGCCATGGCTTTCACAGGTGTATTGTTTTTGCAGACGTACATCTACTTCCGATACAGACCTAAAGACGACAAACCTGCATTTGGTATTTTGGTACGAACTAACCCCTTTCCAATTTACGATACTATTATGAGTCAACTTCACCTTGCAGGCCGTAATACTTTGGTGAGCCTGTCCCCTTAATTTCTGTTGATCCTTTTTAGCTCATCCGTACTCTTAGCTGCCTTGATATAGCTCATGCCACCTTGATCATGGATACAATCTACGTGTACTTAATCATTGACTTTGGTGATGAGACTGAACTGGGTCGCCTTATACCGTAATGTTTCCCATCTGGATTTGCCTGTGCAATGGACTTAAATCCACTTTACTTTAGTGCATTGGCCGTGAGTGCATAATCCATTTCGATTTCATATGTATACGCTAATCAATGTTTCGCGTAGCTTTCCGTTGGGCTGACAGTGAGTAGCTCTTTATTGATTGTAAGCTCGGTTCTGAATACAAATGACGATCAGAAAATTATCACATTTCTTGTGAAGTCGTGAGCAAACCCAGTCACTTACATGTATTAGGGCAAAGTTGTGACATTTGCAAGGTTTTTCTGCTGGCGTATCTGGAAGCGTATGTGCGTTGTCGTTATTGGCTTGAAACTACGTATGAACGAGGTGTCTAGTGTGCAGGTGGAAATATGTGACTGTACCCGCGATTGTGCGTTATCTCCCTGCCTCATTACACATCCAGTCGATAGTTGCAACTCTTCTTTGTAGTTTATCTTTCTCTTGGGTGAAGTGGGTGAGTGCAATGATCTTGATTTATGGGCGTGATGGTTGCTGAAAATACGACTTCGATCAGCTCTTGGAGGCGGTAAGCGACTTTCGTTCCCTTTATACAATAATCTGGTCTAAGCATACATATCTAGCGGCTACAATTAGAGGGTGAAATGTACTGTCCCAACTAAAATATACCTCTTCTTACAAACGTTGTGTCCATAGGATCATACTCGGGACCTTCAGCCAGTTCGTGGCGCAACTTCGAGTGGGCTTATTCGTTGCTATCTAATAGGCCAAAATTGAAATGGTGTTCCGTATTTTAGTGGGTATTCTCAAGTGGCGTAGTCATGGGCGTTGCGAGCGACGTACTGATTACTGCCAGCCTTTGCTACTGGCTTCGAGAGGTACGTCTGATTCGCGATATAAATCTGTACCTCAACTCATGAATGTGATAAGACTCGCACTGAACTCCCCACGTACGCAGTTCACATTCGCTCATTAGCCAGAGATTCAATCGTCTATGTCTTAGGATGGACGATACGATAAAGAAATTGATCTACTATACAATTGAGAACGGCGCTGTGACAAGGTACGCATACCACTGACGAGCGCAACTAAAACTCTGACGTTGGATATCTACAACATAGTACTGTGTCTATTGCAACGTTGATATGCGTACGCCACTTGCCACTCTCTTGAACTATAGCTTACGCTTCTTCAACCAGGTCATGGCGTTACCGAATAGTTTGACATATATAGCGCTCCATTTCGTCATTAGCAAGTGTAAGTAATTGGAATGTTCAATTGCTCTCCCGTTCATGCTGACTCTGGAGTGATTTAGTATACATCAATACCTACCTCGCTTCGTAAGTTTGTCAATTTTTCTTTCTCTAGTACTGGTTCCTGTGATTGCTGCCACTGAACGTGCTTTATGAAGGTTGAACAACAGACGAAATCTTAAAACGGGCAACGTCCATGTACTCAGCACCGCTTCAAGTATTATCTTTTCGTCCGAACGGACCGGCCCTCGTACATTAGAGCAGGTGGGAGTCCTTGTACTCACAAAAATCTCTACTGACTGTCAAAAAGAACATATATGTTCTCAATCCCCTTGTACAGCGCTTACAAGCACATCCGCAAAATGAAGATCATCCTGGCATGTCAAGCTCCAGTGTTGTAGTTCAAGATCTAAAATCGGTACATAGCACCAGTGATGATAGACAATGAGAGGCTAGAAATCGGTTTTGTACATGGTCTGGAGAGGAAGGGTTTGGTATCATTTGTGACCTATAGATGCTCTTTATACAATACCCTGACTCTCAACGTACATCATCTTTCTGAGCCTCGGTTATGCGGTTATGTGAGGAGCATAGATGCTTGTTCATTGCTTTGCTCGCACAAGCATGTCTAAGTATCGTACCACGCTTTCTGGACTAAATCGTGGTTGGAAGATCGTCAATTGCGTCAGGGATGTTCTTGACTATCGCCTCCTTCGAAAAACACACTGTAGCGCAATACTGGCATTTGGAATCAAGAATGGTGACCACAGGTGCTGTTTGCATAAAATCTTTCGACTTTATGCTTTCACCGCTAGGACAGTGCTCCAGCTCATCCAGAATAACCCACTTAAGCTCCCGCCATTTTGTACCTTTGCCCACATGTTTATTGCAACATGAGCATGTTTCTGGACCACGATTCGCACTGAACTTGTCGGATCTCTCTAAGGTAGCTTTTAGCTTAGCTTTGCGCTGCCAGCGAAAGTCAAAAAGAGCCATGAGCGATGCACCGGAGAGGCTATCTAAGGCTGGGCGGTGCTTTGCATCCGCGAAGTCGAGTGCGAGTGTGAGTTGTGCAACATGTTGAGCCTCCTGCGTCCATCCGTACCGGCAACAAATCGAGTAGGCTTGCAGCGGAACTCGAAGAAATCGTGGGTTCAAGATTGACGCACGTGCGAAGGAAATGACCCCGGACATTTCGTATTTCTCTGCTGCGAAGAGCAATGCGGAAAGATCATCGACAATTGCAAGAGCGCAACAGACATCTATTCCAATGCAACACACAATGCGCAGCATCGTATCCACGACTCGCGTCAGCTCCTCTAAGTGGATAGTTTCCTCCACGTTTTGGCCTTGCGGTAGAGTCAACATGGCTCTAAAGAAGCCGGATGCCATGCGGAGAGTGATGGCTGGCACTCGAAACGCACAACCTTCCTTGGAGGAAAGAGTGACCGTAGCTTCTTGGATCTCAAGTCCAGGGTAGAACAAGTTTCTACATTCGTTTTCTTTAATGACAGTACTGGACTGAGAGGGTTCGATGAGTGTAAGGCTTAAATCAGATGAAGACGAGTTCATAGTGAGGGTTCAAGTAGATTGCGTGTGAACAACGTGCACTGTTCATGGTCAAGTTTCGGGACGTGTGCATTCAGGGCTGGCAATCACCGGTCCCTTTTCATAAGAAATAATCTTAACTCTCCGTCAGTGTGATTAGGTCGAACATTAGTTAAGGTCTTAATGACTTTCACCGCTTTCCAGGTAATAATTCTTCGATCAAGCAGTTTCGACGGCGGGAGCTTCGTGAAGCCTTACCCAAAGTCCACCCTCATTGAGAAGAATGAATCAGCTTCGTCATATTCGGATATGACGCAGGAGCATGTCAAGAACTGATGACTTACTTGCGCATACAGTGTAAGGTGGCTCTTCGGCCGGGCTTTTTCGAGTCTCTTGCGATTGCCTACTGCGGCATGCGACCATTCCGCAGGCGGACGCGAGTCGAGCGGCTGCTCGTCTTGTGCGAGCTCGACCCCGTCGAATGCCTGCAGCAGGCGGATGAGCATAAATGAGACCTCGTTGTACGCGAATTGCTGGCCGAGGCAGATGCGAGGGCCAGCGTTGAATGGAAGGAAGATAAAGGGGTTTGGCGTAAGGTACTTGTGAAGGCGAGCGTCAAGGAAGCGGTCTGGATCAAACTCGGCCGCTAGATGCAGGTATTATACGTTAGTTTGTGCATCTAATAATTACACCTCCTGTTGTCTCAAGACGTACCATCAGGTCCCCACAAGTCTGTTCGGCGATGCATGATAAATACAGAATACATGAGTCTATGTTTGATAACAATTTGATATCTTTAGACTGGATATGTAGAAGCTTGTACGAAATGCATACCTCGTGCGCGCCGGAATGTACCAAGATTTTGCGCCAGGTGTTTTGTTGGAAAGCGTCGAAGCATTAATCGACGCCCTCGAGTCAAATGGGCTGAAACTCGTAAATAACTAACAACTCTAATTTTTAGTAATACTGATTGACTTACACCGGTGGATAAAGTCTCAAGACCTCTGTGGCAGCAAAACACAGTTAGTATTCTGGAAAAAATGGTACTTGGAAGGATTACAATCACCATTTATCACAGCCCTTAGATACTTCATTTCTCTCAGTTCATCAAAGGTCGGGTTGCGCTCGGAACCTACTACAGTGAGAATCTCTTCGCGGAGACGCTTCATGACTTCGGGGTACATGGCGAGGCAGTACAAAGCGAATGTAAGGGTTGCCGCAGTCTGGCCACATAATGGGTTAACGTACATATCTGATTAGGAAAAGGCATAGTCAATGCGTACCGTGTCCCTCCCGGCTATCATGATGTTCAGTATTTCGTCCCTTAGAATCTTCATGTCTGAGAAAAGGGGATTCAGGACAGCGTCACATGAGTAAACTACTCTGTCTTACCATCTGTATAATTGATAAGGTGGTCCAGGAGAGTATCCCCTTCATCTACTTCCTTCTTATCTGCCCGGACTACATCCGCCTTCTTCTTCTCAATCGCTTCGCGAAGGATCGGGTCGATGAAGGCATTTATGACGTCCATGTGTCCCAATGTAGTATCCTTCCAGAATTCGAACAAAGGCCACAGCGAGCCTAACTGAATACGCTTCGCTGAGGCCAGTTGGGCGTCTGAAAACGCCTCTGAAAACTTCACGGCATAGTCCTCATCACCGTCGTGGAAACGTTTGCTCGGGTCTAAGTCGGTGACAACGGGGGAATAGGGAAGGCCGCCTGGGACGCGGAGGACGTGTACGCAGTGTCCGAAGAGGAACTCGGTTGCGGAGTCGAGGGTAAAGCGGGAGACGAGGTCCTGAATATCGATAGCATGTCCGGTGCTCAGGCGCTCTTTCATGAGGAAAATCGCTTCATCTGCATGACGTCCGAAGGTTTCGAAGTGAGAGATCCTATCCTTTGAGAAGAAGGGACGTGTCATTGTTCGGTGAAATCTATACATAAGTTTGCAGAACATTAATAGTATTCTAACATTGTTATTGAATACGCACTTCCACATCTCGCCGTCTGAATTGAAGACACCAACACCGAGGAGCGAATGCATGACGGACTTGAACATATCGCCTGAGAATATAATTGTGAGTATATCATGCTGCGAGATAAAGAATTAACATTAAGCGTACCTTTCTCATAGTTACTGAATTCTGTGGCAAGGATGGACTAGTATAATCTATAAGTGAGAAGGACTAGTAACAACACTCTAGGATATCTACCTTCACATGATCAGGCTCAGACGTTATAATCTATATATAAGCGTAAGGATAATCCATATCGACATAATAGAACATCCTACCAAGTCTTCCCAGAAAAGCTTCATATTGAAGATCCATCCAAGTTTCTGGCTCAGCTCCATGTTCACGTCGGCTACATTATAATATAAATTAATTGTGAGACACGTTACGGGGATCCTTAAAGCTCACCCGGGTAGCCGTCCTTATTGAAAACAAGTCTCGATACGATATCAAGGTTTCCTGGTAAGCTTCCATTGACGACAGGAGGCGGGACTGAGCCCAGCGCACGAGCCTCTTGTCTTTTCTTGATAATAGACCAAAGGTTCTTAAAAGGGAGCGCCGCGAAGGGTGAAAGAGCGAAAATGGGGATCTTGATCCGAAGAGGCAAGTTGATATTGATATTCAGAAAGAGCGAGGCTGCGTACCAACTCAAGCTAAGAAGGAGTGGGTAAGAAAAAAGGCTTGGGAGGGTCTGTATGATGAATCTGATTCCAGGTGGAACCATGATGGCGGCGAGGGAAAAGCTACGAGACTGAGTATGGTGAGATAAGAAGTTTGGCCTTTATACACAAGCAATGTATACACGGCATATAGTGCAGCGAGGTATACGTAGGTGTGGCCGAAGGGGGAGCTGTGATTCGAAACGCAGTTTTGATGACATTTTCGGGTGACGTAAAGTAATTTACTTCCTTTTTCGTAACTTTTAGCGGTTCTTGTTTAGTCCATAACGCGAACGAAGCGCTGCATGTCTACTTCTGGCAAACTTTGCCTTGGGCTGTTCATGGTACCTTGATAGATTTATACATGCTGCCAAATACGATTGATACGTGTCTTTTCAAGCCCGTGTTGGATCCGTAACTTGAATCACATCTTGCGCTGAAGAAAACGCTGGATATTCGGAGTAGATAAAGTGTTAACCAGGAATTTGGTCAAGTTCAGATTTATGGACTCACTGAAGCACTTCCGTATAATCTAATAGCACTTGACAAGCATCTTATGGATATATTATTGTATAGGAACTCTGCATTAGTGTTACTTGTGTGGTATCAATCTTGTTTGCTCACCGGTTTGGTGGGAGCAGACAGTTTCGGCGGAACGTGAGGCTCCGCTGACACCAGAGGCCTGTATACTGTAAGTCAGTTGCCATTCATTTGGCGCGGCATGATGATTGACATATATCTCAAAGTCCTCTGGCGTCATCGGAGAGATCACAAGCAAGTCCGACGGGAGGGTAGACATGCTGATTGACAGTACCGAGGCTGCCATAGGCTAGATGTGTGTTAAAAGGTAGATGATAGCGGATGAATCGAAGTTGATGCGACTGCTGGGCGCTCGGCAGATTTGACACAATTGTTGAAACTGAGAGCACAAGTGTTACACCCTTGAGCGAGAAAAGGAGAGGCAACAACAAGGATGATGAAAATAGCAATCGAAGCAATTCTTATCATCTTAGTAAAAGGAGAGACTGGACTGTAGTCGTTGTCGATACGAGATGAGTCCATACGCCACAAAAATTCCGAAATCATGAGATTGGCTGAATAGCAAAGTTTGACGGCGTCCATGTTCAATAGAGAGAAATCTAAGATCTGGATTCAGAATGGAGAATTAGAATACGAGTTGTAAGGCATGATATAGACAAACATGGCTTTAAAGGAAGGTAGGTTTTGACTCCTAGTAACGCATTGTGGTGAGTGGAAGAGAAGAATGGCGTATTGAACATTGATGAAACCACCTCGGTATTTGCCGAGCAAATGATCGACGTTTAATATCCGGCATCTCGGCTAAACGGTAGGGCAAATGCTGCTACTATACAACGTCTACAACTCTCAATTACAAGCTGTGCAAGGTGCAGAAGCGTCGTTTCCAAGAGATGACGTAGAGCGCACGTCAAAGATGATTTCTTGCTATTTATTACTCTACTGCCAGATAATTAGACCGCCCACGCACGGACCTCAAGTCAAGTGCACGGACCTTTGGCAATGATAGAGCGTATGATCATCACTCCACAGCTCAGCTCAAGTCCCTGACTTCTTCTTCTGAGAGACAATTAACTCGTCACTTCTCATACGCAAGAACGCTACAAAGTTCCTCTCAAAGTTACCACGGTGATGTATGCGTGTACCCTAAATGTTGAACATTTATTCGTGGAGCTAGACGTAGCCTTGTGCCATTAATTAAGTCCAAAAAGTGATGAGATGTCCTGGAGATGATTCAACTAAGAGATATGATGACTCGCTCTATTCTCTGCGTCGTCATCGGCCATGGTAGGAGCGACCGCAGTGTCAAAGGTGCTGTAAATTCCTTTGTACCACGTAGCTTACCAGTGTTAGTAATTAGAAAGTAAATGCACATGAATATGACTTATATCCGCACTACTGCCAGACCAGGGCATCATAGCCAATCATACGATTCGCATTTAAACAAATAGTAGCGGTTCTCAATGAAGAATAAGTGGCTTGAAACGTCATTCAAGATCTCATACTTGTATAGGCCAACTTTGGTCACCCTTCATCTCAATGAATGAAATCAAGTGGATATAGTTAGTAGAAGCGGGTGAGCTCCCGCGAGTTCCCAGGATTGAATGTGGAAGACGCACACACACGTCGCGCCCGTCTACTCCAGCAACAACACTGTGACTCTAAATAAAAACTTAAGCACTCTATATCAGTTTGTGCGTACCCATATGGCCGTCAAGTCCGCTAAGATAATTTTAGATACATATCCATGCATAACCGTGGTATGCCTGAGAGCTCCAAGGCGCACGCCAACAACCTATTCTTTATCATAAATGTCATATTCGAGGCGATGAACATGGGTGGTAGAATTAATATGCATCTGTATCAGGTCAGTTAGGCGGGTATTTTCGCCTTCTATTATATATCTGAGCTCCACAGGGTAGAATAGGAGAAACGGCTGGAACTCAACTATAGTCATGGGTGTCGTACTTGATGATGAGCACTGTGTGTGCACAGACCAACGCCAGAGGCTATATAATTTCTTCCATCCAACCTGAGCGTTCTGCAGTCGAACAGTCGAAACAGCACCTTTGGTTCATCACTTTCAGCAACACATCCACAATGTTCTCGAAACTCGCTTTTATTGCCTCGATTGCTATGCTTGCGACCGCCACACCGACACCCAATGAACCGGCAAGCTCTTGCTCGACTGGTGCCCTTCAGTGCTGTGACAGCTCTGGTACCGCAGACAGTGCTACAGTCGCACCTATTCTCGCTGGGTAAGGAGACGTCGATCTCGCTGCAACTGATGTGATACTCATCGCCCGTATTCTTTAGTCTTGGTGTTGTTGTGCAAGATGTGAACGTACTCATTGGCCTCACCTGCACCCCAATCACAGTGCGTTCAACGTGTACCAGTAGTCCATGAACAAGCTCATTGTTTTCGCGCGTAGGTCATCGGAGTCAGCGGATCTGGTTGCTCTGCGCAGGCCTTGTGCTGTGATGATAACAGCTTCAGTACGTCTGATACCATACATTTTCTCGGGAATGAAATCACCCACACTTACTCAAAAATAACAGATGGCGTGGTCGCTGTCGGTTGCACCCCAGTTACTCTCTAGCTTGTGAAGTTACTTGAGGGGGAATTACTAGATTTTAAGGACATCTTATTGTAGCATTGCAGTCAGGAGTTTTCGACCTTGCGAATATTTGTGAATCAAGTCTAGCCTTCATATTTGACGTCTCTTTCTTTGAGAGTAAAAGAGGAGTATATGTGGTGAAGAAGAAGAGATAACTCGGGATTCTCTTTGGTTCACCAAGCGGTGAATCAGAACATAAGAAGTAATCCATCGATTATCATCGGTTGTCCTGCGATGAAGTTGAATCTGTTGAACATGGTCTGAGTCACGACATACCTTCAGCCCTTCCATCCCCGATGTTATCCATGATTCCAATCGTCCGTTGAGTTGGTCAAAATGTCATTGGAGAATTAAAGGTATGCGTGTCAAATGCTTGAAAGTACCAGTACATAGTGTGATTGCGGGATATTGGGTGTTTTGATAGGAGGTCAAAGATGAATGAGAACAAGTTGAGGTCACGGTTGTGGCTCCTCCAAATATGGCAGGTATAGTAACCCCAAAATATACATATGGGATTATTTGTCGCCCACTGTAACGAACTTGAACCTCGCGTTGACCAACACGCCGCCGCCATCGTTCTTTCCACCCCGCTCGCCGTCCGCGACGACGAGCGCAGCTCACTCGATAGCGATGGCGAACTTTTCAGATGGTACAATCAACAGCGACGCGGCCGTCCTCAGCGAAGGAGAAGCTCTCGCATCTGCAGGAAATATGCACAAGTATTTGCAGTCACTTCTCGATAATAAAGAAAAGCAAGTTCAACAGGCCGGCACGCTTGGCCAGCGTCTTCTCAGTCAGCACGCAGAACTCGAGGAGCTCGTGCGACAGCTTCAAGATATCGATGGAGATAAGAGCGAAGATGCGGAAATCAGTGCGGAATTGCGATTGAGATACAGGGATTTGGTCAACACGCTTGCTACTTGGGAGGAGGAGAATAAACAACTCTCAAACGCGTTTGCGATCAAGGTGGACGCGTTTTTCAAATTCAATGAACTACTCGAACTTATAAAGTCTACTTTAAAAGCACCAAGAGAACGGTCTCCAACCTTCACCAGCCTTGCCGACTAGTGAACTGCCTTCTGACGTGCCAACCCAAGGTCCGTCAGCCTCCGCTGCTTCGCAATCGAGACGCGCTAGAAATGCACAGCATCGGCCTGATGATGTCGGTCAGTACATGTGTTTCCAGACATGTCTACCATGGCTGATGTATTGAGAACAGAATTTGCTTTTGAGATTGGAAGCAGTCTCCTAACTGAGGTCAGGAGGCTGCAAAGTCTCTTGGGAGAACGCGACAAGGCGATTCAAGATATGAAAGAGGAGAAGGATGATCTAGAGAAAGCGGTTGAGAACCTGCGAGTGGCCTTGAAAACACAAGAGCAGAACGCTGGTGCGTTGTTTCTGGGAAATATAGTTTTGACCTTTCGTTCTGACTTCCGACTCTAGACAAATTCAAAGAAGAGAATTGGAATCTTGAGGTCACACTGCAAGAGCTCCGTATGCAACTTTCCGACGCACAATCTGCTGCTCAGCGGGGCGAAGCTGAGACGAAGCGTCTCACTAAGATCCTTGCCTCAACACGCGAGTCGAATGATTCCTACAAGAACGAAGTCGAGAGGCTCAAGACAACACTGGAAGAGGTTAAGGTGAAGCACGAGACGGATACGGCATTGCACCGTAAGCACGCAGCTCAGCTTACTCGAGACAAGAGCGACTTGCAGCAGTCAATTGATTCTTATAAACTCGAATTGCAACGTGCAAATCGCCGTTTACCTCGTTACGGGTCTCCAATGACGCCGGAGGCGCGGGGTGGAGACGATTTATTGAAGGTGCATGATTTCGACGAGGACGATCCGTTTGGCGCCCCGAGTGCTGCAGCGTCGATGAGGCGGCGACAGGATACATCTGCTCTCTTCCCTCCCGATATCTTTGCACCCGAATCTGTCGATAATAGTCCTGACCCAAGTCCTAGTCGGCCGTTCCTTGCACCGAATCATCCCTCGAACGAGATTGAGGCCTTACAACAGAAACTTGCGCACGCTCAGAGGCAAATATCGACGCTGAAGGGTACTCTTGGTCGCGAGAAGGAGCTACGCATAGACTACAAGCGGCGACTCAACGAAGCAGGGCTAGGCGTTACGGAACGTCTTGATGAGGACGAAGAACAAGAAGGAGAAGAGGAAGTTGATGAGCAAGGACGGACGAAGGTGCGCGCACGTGCCACACCATTCACTCGACGCGGTCGTGGGCAAGGTATCTCCAGTGCAGTAAGGAATGGTGGACGCGGAAATCTTGCTTCACGACTGGGTGCTGCCGCCCGGAGCCCATCATCCGAGTACGGTGACGACGACTCCGCACCCATCGAACCCGACCAGTTCCCATCGACATACCTTCCTGAGACAGATATGCAGATTCCTGAGGACTCTGGTGAAATGCACGATAGTGAACTCATGTCACCACAATCACCACCATCTGACCTGCCTGCAGACACAAGCCGTTTGAGTGTCGCAAGCATTGACGGAATGGACCCAGCTTTCGCAAATGTATTGAAGCGCGCCAACTCTAACGCGTCTATAAACCGAGATTCCAGCCCTGTCATCCGAGGCAGTATTCGTAATCGGGGCACCGTTGGAAGACGACGTGGAGGCGCAGCTTTCCAAGAAGCACGCCCGAGCTCCATCGTTGGTGCACCCGAGGCGCTTGCAGCAGAGTTGGGCTTAGGATATGGAGTTGGAATGGAGAGCGTTGCTGAAGATGAAGCTCCGGAACGAGAATTCGGAGAGTTCTCGTGTCAGACAGAACCCGAGGAGCTGCCCGTGCCTGTGCAGGTTCTGCCTGATATAACTGTCGCGCCTGAGAAGGCCGAAATGGGCATACAAGTTGATTCGGAACCCATACCGGTAACCCCTGCTCCTGCCATTCTCTCTGTTGACAAGACAGATGCCTCAATGCAAACTGACGAAGCCGCCCACGTGGATGTGTCTGCTTCGACAGAGCCGGAGATTGTCCGCGTTTACGCAAATATTGATACTATGACGGAAATGCACCTCCTAGTCCCAACGAGTGAAGCAGGATCTCAGACACCACGGTTCAAGACGATGGAGATAGAGACACAAACGCCTCCAGAGACGCCGAAGCCTAAAACTGTAATGGCCGAGATGGAAATACAAACGATGCCGGAGCCAGAGGAAGAAGCTCAAGACATTACCATGAGGCCGCAGACGCCTCCGCGCAACTTCAGTGAGGCAGAGATACAGACGACACCGAAAGCTGAGACATTCGAAGATAGGCCTCGTCGCGTATCGCTTGGTGGGCCAGGATACGCGCGGCTGCGGTACCTCAGCAGCGCGTCGACCGTCACAGGCTTCCCTCGTGCGTCAATGCAGCAGGTCATCGACGACAATGAGGACATGGATGATAATAGGACAGAACTCGCCTATGCACAAGCAGAAGAAACTGAACCTGAGACGGAGACCGACATGGAGGACTACCATGACGCGCGCAGCGCTCTTGCACCGACGCCAAGTGCGAGCGATTCAGTGCACACATTCCATTCAATGTCGACAATGACTGATAACGAGTTCTCTGATGAAGAAAGCGACTTGGAGAGCATCAAGGCATCTGTAATGCGCATGGGAGGACGCACTTCGAGGATGTCGAGGACTTCATCGATGGTGCATACTGACGACGAACCGGGCCCGTCCAAAGCTCAGGCCACATATGAAGAGGCGGTTGTTTCGACAGACCCGATTCTAGAGGAGCCGAAGAGACAGTTGTCGGAGATGTCGATTCAGACAGACGAGTGGAAACCTGAGCCCATTGCTGTTCCAGTGCCGGCTAAAGGCTTTGGTCTGTATAAGGTTGGTCCTAATGCACAGCCGTTCCAATTCGTGTCTCCGCCGCCTTCTGCACCTGCGACTTCGACAATGATGCCTATCTCTCCTGTCACCTCTGTGTCCACATCTGCATCGATAAAGGATTCACAAGCGACCATTGGTGCGCGTCCCATTCGTTTCTCTTCTCCGTCTCTTCCTGGGGATGTCGACAGGAGGAAGTCGATTGACTCTGCACTATCCGCGAGCGAATATGGTCAGCGCCAACACACGCAGTCCTTGGGGCCGTCAATGTCACCGGTGGTCGACAAAACGCGTCCGCCGACCATGATGCTTCCTCCGCCGCCGAAAATGCCTCCTCCACCAAACAGTATGCCTCCGCCGTCTTTCATCCCGGAGAAGCGGAGACCCACTTCGTCACTGTCTTCACATCGGGATTTACCACCTCCAAGACCATCTTCTCCACCTCCTCCAGAGCTCATTCAGCGTGCAACAACACCTACATTCGGGACTGCACTTACCGTTCCCGGCCGCGGAATGGGCAGCGTACGCCAACACGGTTCGAGCTTACCTCCCATGGCCGGCCTTCGGCAACCCCCGTCGACGCTTAGCTTCCGGTCTGCTGCGAATGCGGCAGCTTATGCAGGAAACGGCATCGGACCTGCAGCACTGCTCGAAAGTCGTGACAGGCATCTTCGGTCTTCGACGAGCCTCCTTTCAGACCCGGAGGATGCTGTTTCGCGTCGATCGTCTATATCGTCGGACTTCCACACCCGCGTACCCTCGCACCAGGAAACTGAGCAGGCTAACAACCCTCCGGAAACGCCAAACCGTGCTGCCAATATGAGCGGTTCAACGGACCCGGCAATCATTCATGCTATTACGCAGACTATGATTGGTGAATTCTTGTACAAATACACGAGAAGACCAATGGGAAGGGGCCACGGAGAAAGGAGACACAAGCGTTTCTTCTGGGTGCATCCTTATACACGAACGTTATATTGGAGTTCGGCAGATCCAGGATCGACAAATGTCACTGAACAAAGCGCTAAGAGTGGTATGTCCTTTGCCCTGATCTTGCTATAAACCAGATTTGAACCTTTTCCCCCATCAGCATATATCAATTCAGTGCGAGCCGTGCTTGATCCCAATCCCATGCCCCCAGGCCTACATCAATACAGTGTCGTCATATCTACACCACAGAGGGAAATGAAGATAACTGCGCCGACGAAAGAGCGTCATGAAATTTGGTTGAATGTACGTATTATCAGTTAATCTGGTTTTATATTAATCCTAAACTGCAATTAAAGGCATTACAATATCTTCTTGCCCGTCCTGAGCCTAACGTGCAGTCACCTGCCGCGCAAGGTGGACCTGGACCTCATACTCCTATGCACACCCCAATGCGCATGGGAAGCTCTAATGGAAAGGCCCCTAACCAAGCCAACGTAGTCTCGCCAATGTCGCAGAGGAGCGGACGGTCAGAACAGTCTGGTATGTCTGGGGACTCAGCTTGGAATATTACGCCTCGTGGGGGTCGACGCTCTCGCTCTCGGGTCTCCATGGGTCCTCCCGGATCAGTTGGAAAGCGATCTGGAACACCTGCAGCGGAGTATCTCCGGTGGGCTGATGGACCTGGTTCTCCTGGGGCGACGAGCTTGAATGGTTTCGAGCAGATCGGGCATGGTCTTGATGTCGATGACGATGACCTAGATTTCGAAATTCATGATTCGACGTTGAGTGACCAGGAGGGTTTCGAGGGTTTGGAGAACGTACGGGCTTGCTGTGATGGACGACATACAGTTGGCCGAAGCGGATATGACCATAATCACCATCACCACCACCATCATCACCACCCTATACCAGGCGAGCAGAAGCCACCTAGTCAATTCCTGCGGCAAGACAGCGGACTTGCAGCTGAACATCTGCAGCCCTCAAGGCCAGTTTCACCAGCGTTCTCTTTCCGCTCCCGAGCGAGCAGCACGAAGAGCCAAGGAGGAGGTGTTGGGAGTCTCTTCTCTCGGTTTGGAACTCGACGGTCGAAGACTGCCCCGTCTATGGAGGGTTGAAGCGTTGGTTGAAGGGAGAGTATAACATAGCTCGCATATATAATGCAGCGTAGATGCCTTTACTATCTTTCATAGTCCATCTTATCCTTTTGCTATTCCCCTGTCGTCATTTCCTGCCTTAATTCCCCATTCTTTTGTCTCATTCCATGTTTTTTATGGCTAATCATGCTTGTTTCTTGTATGATTCTTGATCTCTTCCTCTCTTGCTCTCAACTCCTACCTTGTCACGCTCCTTGGTTCGGTTTTTCCTGCATTTTCCCCCTCTTAATTGTTGTATCTGCTGGTTCGTTGCATTCTCGATTACAGTCATTTATACAAGCAAAACAAATATACATTGTCATGATTTATTCTTCTCAAGAACGTCCTTCGCCTTTGCGGAAAATTGAAGCAAAGTTTCGACATCGCCTTGCGTGCGGCCTTCCTTCTCTAGTGAACCTTCTATACGTTTGTACAGCGCCGCAAGACCTTTGTATACGTCGCCTTCTCCACCTCCAACAAAGTCTGATATTTCCTCCATTTCTCCAACCCATCGGTACGCTTTTGGAATCATACCGGGAACTGAACGAGAGAGTCTTTGAAGAAGCTGTGGCTGAGATTCGTGCAGCTCGGCAAGTAGAGCAGATGATGTTGCAGGCGATGCATTGTGTGCGGCTGATAGAGGTATGCCGTGAGTTATGGCATTGAAGAAAACACGTTGAGACTGACCAAGAATCATCGTGCTGAAGATTCCAGTGATGCCTTTTGTTATGCCCTTTATTCACGCGTATGAACAAGTAAATCCAGAGAAGTTTCAACTCTGTAAATATATAACTTACAGCATAAGACATCTTCAAGGCACTCGCATCGCCCACTCCGGCAACTCCATCACCCTTGAGGGGGCTGATCTTCAACCCAAAATCATTGAACCGTGCAAATTCATCAAGGACGTCCTCATCCTCCTTCTCGGCGCTTGCATAGATCGTCGGATTGTATGTGTCGCTCGGCGGTCCGCCGATGATCCCTGCATCCACAAATCGGATGAACGTGGGTTCGAAGAGACTGGCGATCCTCTTCGTCGTCTTTGGGCTGACAGCATTGCAATCGACAAATACAAGCTTGTCCTTCCGTATCGCACTCGATATCGTGGTGTTCACGAAACGCTGAGCGAAGGTGAATGCCTCGCTGGGCGGTAGGATGCTCAAAACCCACTCTGCGCGCGAGGCTAACTCATCGAAAGGGACGTCCTGTATCCCGGCGTCTGCTGCACGCTTTCGAGTTGCATTCGACCGCCCTTCGAGGGTGGTATAGACTGAGAGCCCGTGTTTGACGAGTCGCGCTGCAACGGCGGCACCCATTTCGCCCGCTGCTACGACAGCGACTCCGAGGGGCATCTCGAATACGGTTTCCGAGAACAAAAGCTACCTGACAAGCTTGAGTATACGTTTCTTGAGACCACAGTATCAACCTGAGTAAGATACATGGTGGAATTCCAAGCTGTTATTGCCAAGTATGGTGCTATTCCAAGAAACGTCGCACGAAGCCCTCAGGTAAACTCGTAAAGCAGTCGTAAGTGTCATGTTAGATCGACACCACACTGATGACTGGCTTGCGAGTCTAGCCCTCAGGCCAGGTGTTCACAATACCATATGAACATATCGTTCGGAAGTAAGTAGTGGAAGTTCATAGGTCTCTGAGGACGAAGTTCATCCACCTTGAGAAACTTGGGCTGACAAGCCAACTTGAACTTGAAAGTATTCCTTCAGTGACACTGAGAGCCCCTTGAAAGTCGACCGGGAAGAGAAGGGCGAGGATGGGATATTGCGAGAATTGTTTCGACTTCGTCGTCGCCGTCGTGGTTGACCCGCGCGACGCGACTCGACGCCTGCCACGACTTCGACTCCTACCAATCTTAAGTTGAGCTCAACGTATACAGTTCAATGAGCGACTTCCTAAGCTCTTTACCAAGGCTCGAGCATCCAACAACCCTGAAGTTAGAAAAGCTACCTCCTCTCCGTACAAGCTTTCGCATTCCTAGGCTCGAAGAGAAACCACAAAATCCCATTCTTGAATCAATCAAGACACGGATTGCAAACACACAGTCACTTCCCAAAGAGCTTGTCTTCTTAAGCCGCCATATAACACACTCGCTCACGGATGATGGAGAAGCTGAAGATATATGGAAGCGAGCGTTGAGGGAAGGGCCCCTGTATAAGGTGCGCACTGCAAAGGACTTTCTGATCCTTGAATGTTCACTAAACCTCCGATCAGAATCATATCGCTTCATGGGACACGCTAAGGTCTACTTATGAGCACCCTTCGTCACCATCCCCCTTCATAACAGAGCAAGCTCCCCATGTTGTCTCCGCTGCGCGCCATCGGGCATATCCAAGATTGTATTCGCCGAATGATACAATCAAATACCTCAGCGCACAGGGTCTCGTAGAATGCTTAAACTCAACTCTTATCGGGTGTTCATCCGTGCTCCATTCTTGGGACGCGACAATAGGGCGCTTCGTGGCAACGCATCCGTCCGAAGAAAATCAAGTCGTCAAGATTATTATCGACGGCATGGATGAGGTCGTAAGTGACAGGCAAGTTTGAATCTGGTCGACCCAAGCAATGGTCTGATATAGATAAGAAAAAGCTATATAGATCGTTTCTTGACACTTGGATCACTGCTGAGAAGGGTAGATGATCAAGTGCTTGAGATTCGACGACTGTGAGCTCTTCCTGTTAACATAATGATCCCGTTAACTGATTCTGTATCAGAGGTCGAGCATCGAATCCTACTATCTTTGGATTCGGGCATGCGCTTTCTGCTGCTCTCATTTACATTCGACAACTGGCTTCAAAAGCGGCTGCAACGGTGATGAACCGTGGCCTCGGCAGAATCGTTGACTACTGGCTAGCGTTTGAAGAGATTGAAAAAATAGCGCACACTCTCAGTCGGTTATGCAATCGAGTGGGTAATTCATCGATATTCACATGATTTTGTACTTAAAGACCACATAGGGTATCCATTTGTCTCCCCCAGATTTCGGCACACTGCCAACGACACCACCACAACTGCTATCTCATGTATATGAACACCTTTCGATGCACATCGAACAGCAATCGTCGAATAGTGTCCTAGGGCTTCTTGCATATATTATAACCGTCTCCTCTCGGCCTTATTTTCAATCTTTGGGCCAGTCAATCGGCTTTGAAGGCCTTGGTCACACAATTGAGGCAGCTCGAAGTCGTGCACGAGAAGCTCGCTCTCAAGGACTCACAGATGTCTACGATGACGAGGAACCGGAAGCTGCTGAAGAAGGTGATATTGACCTTGAAGCGCAAGATGTCAATATCGAAGATTATCCGTCGTTCATGACAGAGGAGCTACGGGAGGCGGTAATCAGCGCGCGCAGGTCCATAAAAATCCTTTCGGCTCCGGAATTAGAGGACATTGCTCTGGAGGATATGGACAATAGGATGCTGGAATGGCTATGGACGGAAGAAGCTGTCAGCGCGCTGGCTTTGGGCATGGATTGCCATACGTCGAGCGGATCAAACGCGTCTGGGACATCTACTCCTAAACCTGAGGTGATAGCCTCGACGAAGTATAAGCCTGAATTACTTCGTCTCGCCCTTTTCGACCTCGAGCCCGGCACAGGCATTTCATACCCAGAAGGTAAACCGAATGTCGGATCGCAGACTACGAACTCATCACTGTCAGGATTTCTTTCATCCTTTCCGCGATCTTTCCCTTCGATTGCTCCGACACTTCCCCTGCTTACAGATCTCGTATTTTCTCCTGTCAGAACTCAGGCCGCGTTGTTGAGCAGGGCCAGTCTGCGGCTGTTCATGGATCCGTCTAGCACTCTTCATCTTCGTGCCCACCTTACCCTTCTTCGAGGGTACCTCCTCATGACATCCCACGCATTCCGAGCGAGGTTGAGTGCTGCATTGTTCTCAGACCAGGATCTCGATGTGGTTAAGGATTTAAATACTCAGGCTCCGGTGCCCCTGAGGGAGTATGAACCTGGTATCCAGGAACGAGCAAGTGCGGATACGGTACGATCCTGGGCGGTTGGCCTATCTCCTAAACTCATCGAAAAATCACGAGGACAATGGCCGCCATATGATTCAGATCTGGCCTTTATCCTGCGTCGCGTCATCATGGACTCGCTCGAGTTCGTTCGGTTCTCAGAGCTGGTGAACCTTGTTGTGGATGATATCTGGAACGAGGCGGAAAGCAGGATAGGCTTCGTTACGAGACCTTTACCGAGCGGAAGAGGGAGGGAAAAGGGCGCAGATCCAAGAAGTGAGTCCTATATGATCCTTGTGTTATAAGACAGTTCTGATAGGTTGTTTGCCTCAAAGATATCGAGTGAGTATAATGATTGATGCTCGAGACCCGTCGCGTCTGACTTTCACCCCCAGAGCTCTTGACTTCCTTTACATGATCTACAAACCCCCACGACCATTAACGTGTCTCATAACGGAGGATATACTTTTGAAGTACAGAAGGATATTCTCACTTCTCCTTCGTCTGCTTCGAGGTATGAGGATGCTAATATATGGGAAGACTAATGTTCACTTCATTGTTTGCAGTTGAAAACGTTATGCGAATCATATTTCGTCTAACTCGCACGTCCTCCGATGCTATCTTCCCGTACAATTCTCGCGCTCAGAACATCCTAATTCACTTCCGCTTTGCGGCGCAATCGTTCATGATGTCATTCACGTCGTATGTGTATGATACGGCTATCGGCGGAAACTTCGACGCCTTCCTCGCGCGTATTTCTTCTGCCGAGTCCTCACCCGACCTGGCCGCTGAGAACTACTTTTCTGACGTCTTTTCGTTGATGCAGAGGCACTCCCGAGTGATGGATGACATACTTTCTGCGTGCTTGCTGAGATCGGTCCAGAAAGCGGTACGGGAAATACTCGAAGCAGTCTTAGGCTCGATTGTCGAGTTCGGAGTATTGGTTGGCAATGTAAAGAACGGACATGTCAAAGCAGCAGAAGCAGCGCTGAAGGTTGAGGAGCTGTTTGACCTATTCAAGGAGAAACGCAACTTACTGGTGGGTCTTCCTTCTTGCTTTGAGTTTAAAGTGATTACAACTTACATATTCTTGCATACAAGACGAAAGCCCTGCATAGGACTGTTGATAAGGACTCGACGACCCCGGGTCTCGACACCGAGGATAGCTCTAATCGAGCCAAAGAAAGAAGTCTGCCTTTGGCTCCCGGTGGGACTGAAGCTCTGGTGATGCTGCTGGATCAACTAACAGGCATGAGAGGCAAATCATAGCAATTTCAAATGGCATTAACATTCATTACGCTTAATTTACGCAGTTCATCGCATGTATTTATGTATTAGTGTATATCTAATTCCGGTGATAGAGGTTATAAGGTCTTCCTTCTTGCATTAAACACATTTTAGTTCCCTCAACAGTGGATGGCTGTGTACACCCTTACACCTTGTGCTCAACGTTAGGCTTGGGCTTAATTGTGAAGCAACCAATCCCTAACGCAGATGTGAAGCCATCAATGAGGCGATGTGACCAGTGTAAGAATGCGAAGGCTGCAGTGAGAACAGCTGCATGGAGGATGAGACGTTCAGTCTGCTCCTCTGGATGAAAGCTGTGTTTTACGGTGTCAGTAATGCTCAGATGAACACTAGTCGACGAACCTGGGAGAAAGCAGTCCCATATTCACGTAGATCGCGCCAGCTGCTAGGGGTGCAAATGCCCCGAAGTTGAACCACGGGAAAGGGGAGCGCGTCAGACGCGCGAGGATGATCCTTGGCCCGAGCTTCCCGAAAGCAAAGGTAATGAGGACCGCGAATTCGATGAGCCCTCCGTATGGCGTCGTGCGGTCATCGAGGATATGGGAGGCCGGAGACAGTGCCCAGGAGCATGCGAGCCCGATGAAGATGAAGAAGGGAATATGTTCGGAGAGGGTCGGGAGGAACGGTAAGGAGGAATCGCGTCGAGATTTGCGCACATTGATGAGGCTGATTTGAACAAGACATCAGTCCTTGTGGAAGACTACGAAGTTGAACTAGATCCGTACCATTCAGGAATATGAATTAAGAGGAGCGACAGTAATGCTCTGTAGATTCGTGAGAACGCACTGCATTCATAAACTGTATGGCACGTACGAGAACACCACTACATCGTATAGATGGAAGCTCGGGCAGACCCACTTGAGGACTCCGAACGATCGAATCTCTCGTAGCCAAACCTGAGGGCCTACGCGTCTATTTGTCAGTTTCGCGATCGCCGTTCAAGAGGAACAGGGCTTGCCGAATATAGCTGAGATAAGGTGTATGGCGCATGCTATGAGGACTCCTTCAGTCGGGCCGTTGAAGTAGCCAAGATATAAAGTTCCCGTGTGGTACTCTTCCCATGTGCTCTTGAGAGAGAAAGTGGGATTAAGTGGAATGTCGAAGGATGAAAAGCTGCTACTCACAAACCACATAGCGGCGCATCCGACAAGGACCAGGAAAACCCCTTTTGGGGATGGTCCCACACTAACGGACGCGACTTGAATAAGACCTCCGAGCCCACAGTTAAGGCTATCGATGGTGTGGTCGAATATGTGCCCTTCGCAAGGAGTCAGCTAAATCCGATCGACCATGACAAAAAGAGGGGAGTTCTACCCAGAGCAGAAGAAGTGCCCGTACGACGGGCTTGTCGGCCATCTACGTCTATAGTCAAAGATTAGTGGGGATAAGAAAGAATTGGTGAGGTTACATACTGTCGAATGTTTGGTAGAGGAACAATCCCACCGCGAAGCATAGATAGAGCCATGAGGGTCCCGGACTGACCAGGTCTGGCACGTATGTCGCAAGTAATAGCACACTATATAGGATTCTTGAGAAATATAGAAAGAAAGATTTGGGAGATAGCTGACTTTAATATGATGAATCCAAAACCAGACAGCGTTATCAAATTCGGTGCCATCCACATAGGAAACACATGGATGACCAGCTCAGACCCTAGTAGATATCGTTGTATTTGAATTTACTACAGCTTTTGCAGATGTAAAGGCTTACAGTGACGTAGTACTGTATCCAGGTCAGCAAAAGCCTCACCCATTATGAGATGCGGGCTTACCATGATTATAGACAATTGACTTATCAATCGCAGAATATCGATAAAATCTGAATGAACGAGAAAACCGTTGGTCAGTCACTAACTCTTTTTACCTGAAACGAACATACCTTAAGTTAGATAGTGCTTCAGAACTGAAATATGGTTCATAAAATAGGCCGTGCATGGTCGTGAAATGTCACTGGTCGCGGTTGAAAGAAGAAAAAATTACAAGTGGCTGGAATTTCGCTAAGAAATACTCTCGGCAGACTCCGAGACGCGATTATTTACATTTATGTACGCGTTATTTGTTTGTCTTAACAACCTCAAGCTCTGTACTACGCGAGCCGCTTTTGTCCAGTGGACGTGCCACTTGGCTCTTGCCTTACATCCTCCTCCACACTCGTCGTTGTTCAGAACGATGGCGACGGCGTTTCGTCTCCCATTAGTACCGTGCGCTCCGCATCAACTATCGCCTCTTATCAACAAGAAAGCATCGGGTGGATCAGCTCTGAAGCGACCGCGCTCGCCAGAGCCATCGGTTGCTCAACTAGCACATGATGTGGCAAAGCGGCACAGAGCACACGCACAGTCCACAAAGGAGCAAGTAGACTTGAAGGAGAAGGAGAAGCGCAGGGCAGAGAGGGAGGCTCAGAAGGAGGAATTCCGTGCCAAATACACCAAAGCGTTCCCGTCGTGGACGTTCTATTTCGACACGACAGATGCAGAGAGAGATGCATTAGCTCCTCGAGTCGTACAGCTTAATGGCGTATGTGTTGTACTCAATATCACTTCTTCGTGCTAAGATCTAACTTGGGTGGCACAGCGTATAGCAAAGTTCTTCTCAAACGAAGTTACTCATTTCATAACCAACCGGCCCACCCCTGAGACAGAAGGTGACAAAGAGAACTCAAGCAAATCCAAAGCATCAGGAAGCTTGTTGTTGCGAAGCCCTATTAAGTTAAGAGGCCTGTGCGTTATCCTTATCATATCCTTCGTACATTGTTCTAATGATCTTCGAAGTCCTGTCGATGACCTATCTGCGTCTGGCTATGAGACACTGGTCAAGAAAGCGAAGCAGTTCGGAATGAAGATCTGGGACACGACGAAACTGGATTCTGTCCTAGAGCGATGCTATGTACCTGCTCAGTCTGTCGGAGCGCCGTCACATGGACCTAGCCGTTCGCTCACGAGCCTCCTAGAATCTGAACGGAAATATGGTACCACTTCTGAACGCGATCCAACCCAGAAACGTCATGATTACCACTACTTCTCTAAAGGAAGCTACTTCGTTCTTGTGGAAGATATTCGGCAGGAGATCGCGACTATCGCTGCTCTTGAATATCCTGTGACTAGAACGAGTGATGGCAAGGAAAAGGGAACCTGGCCTATTCCTCACTGCCACCCCCTTGCACGTGGACCTTTCATTGAATATAACGAGAAGGAAGAACGTCGACGCGAGAAGCAAGAACGCTACGACCGTGAACGCGAAGAGATCAAGGCTGCCGAGATGAAGAAGCTCAAACTTAAGCAGGTTCAACGAAAGCAACACGACTTGCGCCGCTCAGTATCCATGAGCAATCTGCAACGCGAAGCTCAAATGAACTGTGCTCCAATTGACTCGACCAATGGCATGAATGCATCAGGACACCTGGGGAGTTACATCGCTGCATCGGGGAATAGTGTTGGCATTACATCCACGTATGGCACGACGTCTACCGTTGGTGCAGGCAGTTCAATGCGTAATAGCCTTACACAACTGCCACCACAGTTGAGGGACCGTCTTCAAAACCAAGTAATCACTACCCGTCGGGTCATCGGAACTGATAAGGACAAAGGCTCTGGCGTGAGTAAAGCGTCGGCTTCTTCTACAATGATGCCTCCACCAGATGTGCCCGAGCGAAAGCATCTTTTGAGGAAGTCGAAGAGTACCAACACCTTACGTCTCCCAAAGCGTGACGAAAAGAGCAAGCCAGGCTACTGTGAAAGCTGTCGGCAAAAGTTTGAAAACTTCAGTACTGTAAGCTCTTTTTCTTTCTCGCGTTACGATAAAGAGGTCACTAAATCATCACATCAACAGCACATCAGAGGGCGGAAGCATCAAAAATTTGCTAACAATGATGCGAACTTCGCGCAACTTGACGCAGTGTTAAGCCGTGTAAGAAGGCCTACCATCGCTGAGGTCCAGAAAGCGGAGCAGGACTACGAGGCGTGCCGTCAGCGTGCTCTCCAAAGCACACCTCACTTCGGCAGCTCAAGTAGTCAGAATAAAAATGCTGGGGCCGAAGAAGCGATCGCAGATGAACCACAATACATCTATCTGGATGATGACGATGACGACATGGGAGAGATGTGAAAACTATGAGCGACGTGCTTAACCCAGCGAGCGTCACGAGGACCGGTCAGTTTTTTTTTTCAATTCACTGCATTTTCTGTACATTCTACATTCCATCACCTATGCATACACACTGCTTTCGTATCGGATAGCACATTCGCCTCAATCTTGTCCTTCAGCTTTCTTGACAGATGTATTATTAATAGAGAAACCTTGAACATCGAGTTATTTGTTGTATACGCCGGAACACTACCACAGTTTCACGCCATTTAGTTCAAAAATGTTATATTGACCCAAGCGCAACTTGAAGAACAAGTACGTAATTCTCCTCACTGGCAGCCTGAGCGTCGCAAGCGCTCATCACTGCGTTTAGGGTTCCGTTCAAAGGTCAATATTGATTGGTGTACAGCCGATGGCGATCAACCCATCTACGATGGAACCCGTCAGCATAGAAGATCGCGTGTATGATATATCAGTTGCTTACTGAAGCTGTCGTTTTCACAGCATACTGTCTGAGCGGCACAATTCGTACCACTGACACCAACACCCTTGAAGCATATGATAGTGTCAGTCAAAACCTTACATCCATTGTAGCAAGCATACCGTGATGGGGCTGCAGGTGACACCAATGAGGCCTGTTATATCCTGGACAATAATGCCCAGCCTAAATTACAGGGCACTTAGATCATGCACGGTAACGATGATAAAACAGCATAGTACAGAGAGAGCAGTCCAGTTACCGCCTGGCTTGTGCTGTTGGCGGACTGTGTGCTATCGCAGCACTGGACGGAACCTGTAGAACAAGACTGGCTCGGAGAGGGAGCCGGAGTGGTATTGGGGGCAGGGGCTGGAGCTGGAGTGGCGACCGCAAGGATGGCCAGGGACATAGCGACAGCGACTTTGAAGAACATTGTGGACCGTGAAGAATGGGAGTGTGCTGTACAAATTGGAGGGGCTGTTCGAGCTGAAGAGATATTTAGCTGCTATGAGAGCTGCCTTTATACCATTCAGTCCAGGTACGCCTGAGGCTTTGTGCATAATATCTATATATGAATGGTCAATTTGGAGAAAATATACAATCGAATTCGGACAATGACCTTTTCTCGTACAATTGGTGACCTGGGACACGCCAAGAGCAAGAACCGATACCATATAGTCGCTTCCAGGGATGTACTCATAGTTGAGAACTAGTACCCAATAAAGAGACGACGAAGTTGCTTCTTCAAAGAGATAGTCAATTTATAGAAGCTTCGATGGGAAGCCCGATGAGGGGTGTTGTCCACAGTCAGAGAACGATATTGTCTGGTTTTTATTTCGTCTATATATTGCGAATGAGGAGGGACTCGGAGTGGTGATAGCTCTTAACGTGGGTCAGATGAAGAAAATATTGATGTCCTTTCAAACAAACTGAATAAGTTTGCATGATACATTTCAAAGTATGTACATACGCCTCACAACGGTAGAAATGACAGTCTTGTGTTGAAGTATCTAGTCTCACTGAGTCATGACGGTGCGTAGATAACAGCCGCAAAGTGGAATCCGATGCACAGGCCACGCGTGAGACGCTGGCTTGCTTCCCTACGCGATTGATGATAGGACGATCTACTCAGCAGGACAAGAAAGGTCAGATTGAAATGATTAGGAAGGCTAGATTAGCACGAAGGGGTAGTGAAGAGGGGAAAGGGACTGATGCGTTGGCAAATGAGGCTAGTGATAGGATCTTCAATATTGCACGTGTTGAGTATAAGAAAGTAAATTCCGATGAAACTACTTCAGGGAGTCCATGTCACTCATCGAACGTTCCCGTGTTCATATGAGTTAAAGATTGACTGGTTTTAAGAAATATCAGTATGCATTTTGATAGGAATGGCATTTACTCACGATTGGAACAGCCTACTATGGGAGAGAACTAGCTCTTACATACGAAGACAACCGATGCTGTCTTGAGGAAGATAAGGTCGCGTTTCTATTTGTAATGAACTTGGGTGATACAGCGAGTACCACGGTACAGGTTTCCGGATATGAGGGTGTTCAGGCTGCGTAGATTATATCTGAGTCACAGCATGCTTGTTGTTCATCTTCGAAATTTGGGAGAAGTCGCGTTATTTCGCACGAGTGAGTCTTAGCGAACACCGAAAGTCAGGAGGGTGCACTAGGAATAGTATTCTGACGTCGAATAAAGCAGGTTCAAATTAGAATTGTGGAATGTAACAATTTCATATGAGATACGCACCTTCAATTAGATATAATGCAGCGCTTAAATTCGATATGAATCTATGACTCACTCGTCATTGAATCAACTTGACGAAGGTAGTGATGACAGATAAGACGAGAGGAGATGTTGTGGAGCATCATCCGTGCGTGGAACTACTCAATTACCACCTATGAAGGACCCTTGATTTATATTGTGACTTTTACCACACGAGATCTCCAGATGAGCATTAATTTCCGAGTTCCAGCAGCGTCGGCAGGTGGGCGATTGGTACTATAGTTATGTATCTGATTGCTGGTCCAGATATTTCTAGCCACGGTCGGCCATCCCAACTTGGATGAGTAAGCTCTATAGTTGTGGTTCATTGAATTTGAAGAAGAAGTGCAACAGAATTGATGTTGTAGTAGAAGCAAGAGATGCAACGCGAGGACTCTGTCCGGCTTAAAAACTTTTTGTATTCTCCTCGGCATATGCCGAACTACTAGTATGTTCTCTGCCTTCAGGCAACAGGCTTCCTCTATGACAGTATTCAGAGCGCAGTCTATACAGCTAATACAAAAAACCGACTCCCATATATAAATCCTTTCTCGAGATAGCACCGAACAAAGAGATACGTCATCCTGTAATTGCTTTTCTTTGATAAATTGATGTACAGTATGTACTGTACTGGTGCTAAACCTAATACAAACGTTACCATCTTTGTCTGGTCAGTTACTCGTAAAGAGAAAGGACGACATTAAGCTTTTGTTACTTACCTGACATGACACTCTTCAGTGGCAACCCCTCGGTGACGTGGGCACCTGATTTACACAAGGGTCCGTGCGTGGATAATATAGGATCACGCGGACGGCTTTGCTTGCAGTAGAGAAACATGAGGATGAGATCTATGAGATAACGTCATATTAATACAGGTTTTATTCTTGATTGAAAAAGGGGATCGCTACGCCGCTGAGATCAAGTGCTTCGCATTGTGATGCCACAGCCTGAGAGTGTAAACGCATGACGTCGACGGGTACGAGGGCGGATTCGAAGAATCCCCATCAAGGCTTAGATAATCTTCATCTCCAGAGCATATTTTCTGCACTCCTGTTCCCTCTGGAGACTGCAGAAACAGCATATTGTGGCCAGTTAAAGCTCCAGTAAATATACTAAATTTAGCCAAGTGATGCCGATCTTTCTTTTCGGACTTTGCCGAGGGAGGTTACGATGCGGGAAGGAACTCTTTCATCCAGAAAAAAGACGGGCAACGTCTTGAGAAACGTTTGCTATATTCTATCTATCTCCTCCTCTACGAGCATATAGAACATGTGTGGAGCTAGTACATTTCTCTCCTCTCGCCTCATGCGCCAGGGTGCTTCTGTACTCCACCTCGAAATGAGCCTGTACAGTGTGATGATTGTTTCCTGCTGGAGGAAAGCGCACAGACCAAGATCTTGGTGTATAAATGATCGAAAGTGTTAGCAAGACTCTTCAGGAAAGTCAACGATCGCACCTATCCAGCAGGTCTTCAACATATTCCGAGTCAGGCGCAGCAGTAACCGATAATCTTCAACCTCGTCCAAGATGTTTTCCAAGCTCGCTTCCGTATTCTTCACCGCCCTCCTCGCGGCCGCCACAACCGTCTCTGCCCAGCAGTGCAGCACCGGGTCCCTGAACTGCTGCGACAGCGTCCAGTCCGCCGGGAGCACCGCAGTTGCACCCATCCTCGCAGCGTAAGTTGTCCAGACAAACCGCAGATTTATGACCGTCATGATGATATTGATCACCGTCACAATGATGTTAATATAGTCTCGGCGTCGTCGTTCAGGACCTCAATGTTCCTGTCGGACTTACCTGCGACCCAATCACAGTGCGTCAGAGCTCATGTCAAAGTATCCGGTCTATATATACTGACAGGTCTCTCCGACTCTGGTTTAGGTCGTTGGTGTCAGTGGTACTTCGTGCGCTGCTCAGACTGTCTGCTGCGACAATGATAGCTTCAGTAAGTCACAACTCTTGCAATAGTTCTGAATTAGACTAACTTCCGGTTTCAAGACGGTGTTATTGCCCTCGGCTGCACGCCGGTCGACGTCGGGCTTTGAGTAGCTTGCTCCAGAAATCTCAGCTTATGGACTCAGTATCAATTAGTGGATCCTTGCATTGTATTGGACCTTTCAGAATCAAGTCAAGTTTTGCGCCGTTTTCTAGCGGTTATTGCGTTTCCAAAAAAAAAGAAGGAAAACCAAGTGTCCAATCAAGCCTTGTTGCAGTAGTATCCAACGAACAACAGATATAGTACACACATGTGAGCACAGAGATCATTATGGCTGCCCGGAACCAATGTATAGCATAGATCAAGCTAGAGAACCCTAAATGCCGGAGTGTCTCAGTAACCATTATCATGAAAGGACGAACCATTCACTCACCATAGGGTCCCATGGAGGTAAAACAACCTTCTCGCCCTTTTCAAACACCTTCACGAGCTCCCTAGGCGCAAGGACCTTTGGTACGACCACCTGGTACACAAACTCATCGAACCACGCATCGCTCATCACAAAGTAACCCTTCGCGCCCACGTCCGGACCCCAGCTGTTCTCGACCTTGTACCTGACAGGCTTTCCGGCCGCGTCTAGGTGCACACCGGAGATGACCATGGCGTGCGTCATGGACGATTCGCCGAGCTCGAGGCGCTGCGCTTTCGTGAGCCCGAATGAGATGTCGAATGCGTTGGCGTATTGGTGCAGGGCGGTGTCCATGATCCCGCCCACTCGGTCAGAGAACTGGCCTACGTCGCAGCCGAAGAAGACAGGCTGCCCAGCTTTAAGCAAAGCAACAACGGCAGCCTTTAAGTCTGAGCTTTCCGTGTTCACATCTGGACTGATTTGTAAGCAATTGTGACGAGTGCGTAAGTGCTATTGGATCTACTAACAAAGGACAGGACGACCACCCCAGATATTTCCGAGCTTATCCACCGTGTACAGCTTCTTGTACTCGTTTCGCGGGTCGTTGATCAGAGAGAATGATTGCGAAGGCTGTCTAAACGTAAGTAAACAGGTCATCCTAATCGTAAAGAAAATTCGAATACCGGGTATTTGCTGGAAGAAAACTCTTTGTAGAATTCCACCGGAGTACCAGTCCAGGTCTTCGGCTTGTCATCCTTGTCATAGTAGTCCCAAGTAAACTTTTCGTTCGGGCGTGGAGGAACACCAAGGTTCGCTGTCATGATAGACCAGACCTCCTGCATCAGCTCCTCCTTCTTCGCACGAACAGACTGCAAGATCTCCTCATCAGATAGGTTCGAGGTTGACCGCAGTGACTTGACCAGTTGACGGAGAATAAGTGAATGTTCGCGAAGTTTGAGCTTGAGGATGCTGTTGAGGCCGCTTGAAGACGACGACGAGAAGGACTCCGGGTATATGGGTTGTGGTACAACACCATAGGTCTGTTTGAGCTGCTTAGACCATCTAGTGCTACGAATGAGAAGAGGGAACCGACCTCCAACAAGTTAACGGCCATATCCCATTGACCACCATCAGAAATCAATTCCTTGTTCAGGTACGCTATCAGCCTGTCATCTAGAGGTAGATCCGCCGACTCGATCGATAACTCCAAGTAATAGTTACTCTTGTTGAGTTTGTCCCACATGAACAAATACGACTAAAACGGACTGGCATATTAGCGCATTCTGTGACGTCGAATCACTGACACGTACTTGCGACAACTGAAACTCTTTCAGGTTAAGCTTCTGCATAACGCTGTAGCGCAGCACGTTCGTCGTCGCGAACAGCCAGCAACGGCCGCTCGATTTCTGGCTGGTGATCGGGTCGGTCTTGAAGTCTAGCTGCAAGTTGAAGACGTGCGCGTCGGCGACCTTGGTGTCGCGCGAGGCTAGGGCAGCCTTGTAGTCCGTATCGACAAGGATGGTCCTTGCAAGTTGGACCTTCGGGTCTTTCGCCACCTTCTCCTCCCAGCCCTCGACGTTCCTCAACGAAATCGAGCCATCGACCGACACGGGTTCGCTGGTCACCGTCATATGTCCGCAAGTGTCCTGAGATTCTTTCTCATTCAAGGATTGGACAGACGGTAAACTCTGAACGACAGATGAGTGCGACGAGCCCATGGTGGTGGTATGAGAGCAAGTTGAGATGTGCGGCGGCAGCAGAAGGGAGCATGCCACTTATACGCGCCATCGCGCAGATAAGGACCAGAATACATTGACGGAAGCACGCTTCCCCATAGGTTGGCGCATCAGGGTCCTCCACTGGCACTGCCCAGAGTCGTGAGAATTGATTTCAAGTTTCTTCAACTTGACTTTCAGCGACGAAGACTCGGATGAGGCACTGAGCTCCGACATAGCATCTGCGAGATTCGTATGCAGAGAAAGAACCTTGAAGCATCCGTGCTCCAGTAACCTCCCTCCCGACGAATCTCCCGATTCATTCGAAGGCGTGCTGGGACTCGGAGCTCCGGCGTAATTTTAACTTATCATCGTCAGAACGATGCATGCGAAGTTTGCGAGCAGCCTTGTGCTGCAGAGCCAATTTAAGACGGCCAAGCTCGTGGATGTCCCCGAAGAGCTGGAAGGTGAAGAAAACGCCCGTCGCTGCCTGAGTGCGTAGCGCGGAAAGCATAGAGTTGCGAGACTGGCACACCCTTTGAGAGGGTGGTCGTTTTTTGCAGTCTTTCCTTTTCACTGTTAAGGACGATACTATCTAAATAAAAGAATCAGTTCATTCGTACACCTTTCAGGAAGTCATAGGAACTCACTGATATAGTAGTCTTAGTTATGCTGGTCGTATTCACTGGCCACCCCTCCAGCGCATGGTACGCGAGACCTTTGTGCCAATATCACCCTTTCCTTGTAAACGTATGTCTTGAGTCCGAGCCCGAACTTCGCTGAGTAGGACGAGGTATGCCACTCCTGCGAGTGCCAGTGCACATCTAGGAGGCACGCCAGCTAAATCAGTAACTACAGAAGATGGAAGAAGGAGTATCTACCATAGTTAAGTTTGTTTCGTAGAAAATCATGAGAGTATTGGATACCAGTTGAATCGTTTGGGACAATGTTAACGTGGTATGCGGAGAGACCGGACGCGTCCGCTGCCACTGGCAGCGCGTTTCGGCAAATCGTATGCCACGTGATCAACTTCAATGATGATCTTCAAGTTAAACTTCGCTTGAAATACTAACTTGGACCTGCACTGACTTGAAGTTCGAGCTGAGTCCCAACCTTATTCCTATCGAATAATATTCAACCAGATTCGCCACTGAGTTGCTGGTCAAATTTTCGCATTCTAATCAGACGATTAAATGTAGTAACGGAGACATGATGAGCTATAGTAGTTAATCAGGTATCGGAAATAAGTACTTGTCACGAATAGGCCCGGTTCAGTATAATTAGTTATTGCTCGAGCCAGATGCTGCACTGAAAAAAATCATATTAAATGGTCTGAGGTGAGGTGATATACATATAGAGCGTGTCTCTGACATCGAAATTCATCCTGACAAGCATTACAGTTGAGTACTCGGGATTTAGTACGGGGGGAAAAGAAACAAAACGTGACACATATTCGCGACTTTTGTCTACAGGTCTCGAAACGATATCACAACGCATATTTGAAGTCGGGATGATGATCTCCGAGATGAACCCAAGCGGCGTCTCCGCCGTCGGGCGCTTCGTCCGTAACGTACGGACGGAGGATCTCTTCGCGATTTGCCTTCTTCGACCGATTCCTCCAAGCTAGATATACGGCGTTAATGATGGAGATCACGGCAATTAGTGCGGAGCTACACAGCATGGAAGTCAGCACGATTTTTCTTGAGACGATAGCAAAAGAGACCTACAAGGTAAGGTCCATGATCGTGGCACGGCGGTAGCGAGGGGCCTCTTTAGTAGGGAAACTCCACGTGCTAAGAATTCCACCCTAAGTCACGAGGAGAGTGCGTCAGTATCCCTGACACCTGGCATAAAGTGCACATCACTTACTGCGTTAGTGGCAATGAAACCCATAGCGACACTACAGTGGCGAAAGGCTAAAACCAGCCTCTCGGAAACCCCCTCAAAACTTTTCTTTCTACGGACACAAAACTTAACCAATAACCCTGAAACTGTGTAAATAGCTTCTAATGTAGTGTATCTTCAATTCTTATAGATTAGTTTTGCACGAAAATGATTCCGAAAAAAATCTCATGTCTGAATTTGAAACATCTTGCTTATTTTGGGGCTGCAGCTCTTTTTACTATTTCCCACGGGTTCGGAACGTGCGGAATCAACGTCTTTTCGCAATCCGATGAGCCTCACGCAGAAAAATTGTCAGTACAAGAAATTTTAATCGGAATTTATCTTTTTCCGGTAACCCGGCAAAGGTCATCCAGCTGTTTAACCTTAATTGGTAGCTTTCCAGAAAGGCCACTCCCGATTATATTTCCAGCCAATCCAAGGCCGATAAAGGCTGAAATCTCACAAAAAAAATTCATGTCCTTCAAAAAAATTTGAAACATAGACCGGAATTTTTTTTATTGCATAAATCGACGTATCTTTCTTACTTTGATTACAAAATTTTCAGAATGGCGAGTTTTCACGCAAAATTCCGGCCTGCACCCAGAGGCGGGTTTTGGCCTTTCGCCACTGTAGTTGCCCTGCGATAGTGAGGCTCGGAGTTGTTCGCAATCCAGGTGGACAAGATGGGAGCCATTGCATAGGTCCCTGTCACCGATAGGTAGAGAGATCCATAAGACACCGCATGTGAATGGGAACCTAAATCCTCGCTCAGATAAATACGCCGATTTCCTCTCTCCTGAAAACTCACCCAAGAACATCGCAAACCCGGCCATAGCTATCACCGCGTTCACCACCGCGAACGCAGCCCGACTCCGGAAACGGTCAGAGAAATACGCGCTCAAGATCATAACTGTTTCAAATGAGATATGATTGCAGATTCGACAAAAAGTACGACATACCGAAGAATCCCGTAGCAAACGGGCCGACGCTGATAAGCTGCGTCTTTGTCGGGCTAAAACCTAGCTGATTGACGATCGTCGGCAAAAACAGCGCAAGCCCGAACAGAGTTGTGCCGTTCATGAACAAAGCAACGAATACAAGTAGAACATGCGGAGACTTGAAAGCGTGTACAAGTTGTACGACGGAGAAGTTGTCCACGGGCGCCGTTGTAGGGCGATCGCGAACAAGTCGTTTAGCTATGATCCTGCGAGGACCTCGCAATAAGCACAATCATGCCGGAAGATATATGTTTGTCCGACTTACTCTCGTTCGGCCGGTGTGAGGAAACGGACATCATAAGGCGTCGATGGAACAAGGAAGAACGACGCAAGGCCCAACAGCACGGTGAAAACACCCTCCTGAATACATGTTAAGTCAAAACCTTGATTTTTAGGGATTCATTACTCACGAGAATGAAGATCCACGCCCAACCCGGCTTGCCTTGGATGCCGTCCATGTTCAGGATAGCAGCGGCAAGTAGACCGGAGAATGCTCCAGCCAAAGACGCAGCCGAGAAGAAAAGCGCAACTCTGAAAATGACACGCTCTTTGTCAATTCGCTTTTTTCAGATTTAGAAGGTTTACATACCTCAACGATAACTCCTTCCTGGTATAAAAACCGGAAAGGTACAGAACAATACCCGGAAACATAGGACCCTCGACAAGTCCAAGGAAGAACCTAACTGCGACGAGTCCCGAGAAGTTCTTGACCGTACCTTGGGTTTGATTTGAGTAACAATTCAATCAGAAGTAGTGTGTTTATCATACCCTGTAGCATGCACAACGCTCCCCAAATGGTTAAGATAGTTGGCATCATGAGGTTAGGTCCAATTTTTCGCATAAGCAAATTGGCTGGCAGTTCTGCTGTGAGGTATGGCCTATTGCAGTCGATTCAAGTTTGTCAGAAAATGAAGACCTGAACTCTGTTAACATAGGTGGCTTACACATAGAGAACCGTGAGGCAGATTTGATACTGTATGTCCGTAAGTTTCAGATCCTTTTGCAGGCCTGCTACTCGAGCGTTTCCTACGGACCTCCCGAATGAGTATCACCATTTATGCTTAGAAAGTGGGAAAAGTACCAATATTTGCACGGTCCTGAAGAAAGCTCAGTAAAATCTTGTCATCAACCTTGGAGCAAAATACTCACCAAGAAGGAAAGCAAATAGAACATAGTCATCAATGGGATGAGACAGAAATCGAGCTTCCGTACGACCTTCTTCTCGTAGGCTGGATCTACATCCAGAAACGATTCCTTGTCCGTAGTTTTTAGGCCTCCCGATGTTTCTGACTTAACGGAGCTCGACATGATGAGCGATGAGCGTGGCAAGTCAACTCGACGGCCGTGTGTGGAAGAGATCTGCTTGAACTCGCTATTCAGCTTTTATGACGGCCAACCAATTTAATGGATAGCAACACAGGAGAAAGCGAAGGGGTAAGCGTAGCCAACGTCGTTCCTGGAGCAAGTCAACCTGTATATAAGGGACGACATACTTCGACAGGACACATGTTGATACGCCGAAGTCCACTGTCTTCTTGCGGATGCCGTTCCACTCCGCTGCCTATCTTTAGTTGTTATCCGAGGACTTCACTTGGTAATATAAATTAGTAGAAGCTGAGAAGCCAAAGTGATTTTGATGGACGTTGACGTTGGTTGATGCGAAGGAGCTAGTCGGAAGTATAAGACCCGGATTGTGTTCTACGTGTGATAGATCGGTTGATGAGAGGCAGGCAGATCATAGCAAGTTGGGTGTACTAAATATACGGATTAACCGAAATAGAATATGTTTTGCCGCCGATTTTTGAGGCAGGTTGTGTGATTAATAAATTTGGTGACAGGAGAAAGCGTCAGTGTGAATATTCGATTGAAAGCAAATGTTCTTCAGAATTTTGGAGAGATGATGAGTGGACAAGTTCAACTTCCAAGAGGTCAAAGAAAAAAGACAAATATAACCAAGCAAAACCGTGGGAAACTTTTACGAAGGTTTCTCAGCCGGTCGAGCTGAGGTTCTCTCTCGCCTCTCTGACTTACTACCACTTGAAAGCCTATACATCCCTTGCAGGACTGCATGTCCAACTCTCGTTCACTTCGCGGTCGCAGTGACGATCCATACTAGAGTGTAAACAATGCTTGCTCGACTTCATCAAACCCACAGTTAACTCGAAACCTTAAATTTGCCATCAAGCTTCTATCAGACATCTACAGGGGATCAAAAGAAGAGTAAGTGCGCATGCTTCAGTATCCACGATTGTCGGAAGGGAAACCTTTTAGCCTCTCTTGCATCTTCTTATCCTTGCTGCCAAAGCTGTTACTGTTCACAATCTTCATAACGCAGCGTGCCTGCTCTGATGCATTTCCACGACATCCGGCACTTTGTTACCGGTTATTACAGCTGATATTTCGCTCTGTCAGATGTTACAATCGTAGATCAAACAGAAGTTTTATGTGGTTTCTGCGCGTAGACGACACACATCGTCAACTCGGCGCCTTCGGTAGCATCCCACTCGGCTTCCATGCGATTCAGCAAGTCATTCAGCTGCTCTTCACCATCTACTATACCTAGTCCCCCTGACCGGATTACAGCGGGCCTCATACCCCGGAACGTGCCCATGAAGGCATCGCGACCGTCTTCTCCAACCTTCCCCTTCCATTTGCCTAACGGTACCTGGTGATACTCTCTCTGGATGTTCTCGTAGCCCTCTTCGTGAAGAAGCAGAGGGAGCTTCTCGTGCACGGCCAAGTCGAAATTACGTACCGCAAACAACGCCTGGACCAAGCGGACGTGTTCTGCAGTCACCGGACCTGCCCGCCACATGACAGGTTCCATGAGTTGTATCCATCCTCCGGGACGGAGGACGCGCGTCAGATTCGCGATGGCGTCAAGCCATTCCGCCTGCGTAAGTGCAGCGACGAGGAAACGCTGGTTGATGATATCAAATTTGCCAGACCACTCGTCGGGAAGCTTCGTCATGGTGTTGAGCGAGAAGGAGATATTTCTTGGATGATTGGGCGGAAACATTCTGTCGTTGGCGTCGAATCCATGAAGAACAGCGGACTGGGATATGAGATTGCTGACTTCCTCCAGCCAGATTCCTGCAAAATCCTTCAGCCATCAACGGAATTACTAACTGTACCATCAACTGACCTGTTCCCGTCCCAGAGTCGAGCACGAAGTACGAAGCATCCGCAGTGTACGGAGGGAAGAGAACCCGGTTTGAGAATGCCCTCTTGACAACCTCATGCTGCAGGTTTAACCTTCTAAGCATCAGCAAATCTTAACTCTGATGTTCAAGGTTCGTGGCGCACCTAGCCGCTTCCCTTTCATCCCTAGGCAGCACGTAATGCGAGCCTGGTTTATGTGACTGCCCAGTATCCTCTTCGGACTTTGGAGTGAAGGTGCTGATAGCAGACATGGGTACGCTCTCTTGAATCTCTTTGTCGTACACGAAATGGTCCTCTTATAATTAGTTGCCCCGGGCACTTCTTTTCCAGCACGGGACCAATGAAACAAAGGTAGCCGAGACTTCCATCATTTTTTGGCGGATCGTGCGACCAAAGTACACTGATATGTGCCTCTCTTTTGAGATGCATCGTTGATGTGGGTGGGCAGAAGATCCGTGGTGATCCTTCCGACTCAGTCTCACGGCGGGCCCTACTGGCGATCCCGACTCCTTTTCACAAACATAATCCGAGGAAATACTACCGTGACGGTCCCTCGAAATGCAAGTTAGTACTGATCAAGATGTTCTGTAATTAATGTATTGAATGATGTTATCCGACAGGATCATTACTAGGTAACTTGGACATTATGTATGAATATACTCCTCTTATGCTAAAGAAATTACAAAACTAATCTTGCAACCGAAGCGGCTATTAGTAGGACCCGGTGCAAATGATAAAGGAGAGTACATTGCTACCGTTCGGCAGAACACTGACATGACCATGACATCCGAAGCTTCTCGATATCAATTTATGATTTACGCACCTGATAAGTCCGACGATGGGTGTATCGAGCGTCGCTTGAGCATGCGTACGAAGGTCAGAGATCAGTATTGCCCTTTGGACAAAACAAACACTTCTTTCAATGGCATAGCATCTAGAGGTTGTCGGAAAACTTATAAAGGGCGGGATAGTAAGTGAGTAGCATTGCGCTTATAATATTCCAGTAGTACGTACTCACGGATGCAAAAGAAATGGGAGGTCCTTTACTATCGCCTAGTTCCATCGACACACCGAAGTCTGAGAAGAGAATGGCCGGAACTCTGATGATCCTCGAGGCGGGCTCCCTCGACGATGCGAAAACCATTGTTGAGAGCGATATATACTACACCAGTGACTAGGTACGTAAGATTTCGTGCCTCCTCGGACATTGAATGACAATGCACATCCTGAAGTGGGATACCGAGAGGATTGTGATCTTGCCAATTGCAAATGGTTTACCTTTGTAGTGTGCATGCATCCAATCCACGACTTAATCACACTGACGGAAAGTTAAGAATATTTCTAATGAAAAAGAGCCGGATATTGCCAGCCCTAAATGCGCACGTCCCGTAACTTGAACATGAACAGTGCACGTTGTTTACACTTGTTCTACTTGAACTGTCACTATGAACTCGTCTTCATCTGATTTAAGCCTTACACTCGTCGAATCCTCTCAGTCCGATGATGAACTCAAAGAAAACGAATGCAGAGACTTGTTCCACCCTGGACTTGAGATCCAAGAAGCTACGGTCACTCTTTCCTCCAAGGAAGGTTGTGCGTTTCGAGTGCCAGTCATCACCCTCCGAATTGCATCCGGCTTCTTTAGGGCCATGTTGACTCTACCACAAGGCCAAAACGTGGAGGAAACTATCCACATAGAAGAGTCGACACAAGTCGTGGATACGATGCTACGCATTGTGTGTTGCGTTGGGATAGATGCCGGTTGCGCTCTTGCAACTATCGATGATCTTTCCGCGTTGCTCTTCGCAGCAGAGAAATACGAAATGTCCGGGGTCATTTCCTTCGCACGTGCGTCAATCTTGAACCCACGATTTCTTCAAGTTCCGCTACAAGTCTACTCGATTTGTTGTCGCTATGGCTGGACACAGGAGGCCCAGCATGCTGCGCAACTCACACTCGCACTCGACTTCACGGAGGAAAAGCACCGCCCAGCCCTAGATAACCTCTCCGGCGCTTCACTTATGGCTCTGTTGAGCCTTCGCTGGATTCGCAAAGCGAAACTGAAGGCTGCCTTGGATAATCCCTACACATTCAATGCGAATACTCATGGGGATACATGCAGTCAGTGCGAAACGCATGTGGGAAAGGGCACTAAATGGCGAGAGTTCAAATGGGTGATTCTCGATGAGTTGGAGCACCGCCCTAGCGGTGAAGGCATAAAGTCGAATGATTTCATGCAGTCAGCACCTGCGGTCGCGCTTCTCGATTTGAAGTGCCATGGTTGCGAGACCGTGTGTTACACGAAGGATGCAACTATTAATTACATATTTGAAGCTATAGACAACCTTCCAACATCGGTTTAGTCCAAAAAAAATTGGGGTGTCAAGTTATTGAAGTGTACCAACTTCGACATGCTTGTGCGATCAAAGCAATGTAGAACCGGAGCTCAGGAGAAATCATCTACCAGATGATGCATGATGTAACAGACGATGAGGGTCAAGATGATGTAAAGAGAGCACTTGTAACCTTAGGATCAAGAGTTGATTATTCATTGACATCAAACCCACACTCACCATAAGACCATGTGCGAAATTTATTTATCTATTAAACAAAACCGGTGCTTCCACTTACTCGCATGGGCTGGTGTGTACCGATTTCTGATCCTAAACTACGGCACTGGAGGTCAACATGCCAGGTTGATCTTCAATTTGCGCATGTACTCTGAAGCGCCGAACAAGGGAATTGAGAACATATATGTTCTTGTTGGCGGTCAGTAGTGAGATATGTGAGTACAAGGTCTCCCACCTGCTCTAATGTACGAGGGACGGTCCGTACGGACAGGAAGACAATGCTTGAGGTGATGCTGAGTTTATGATCATTGCTCGTTTTGACATTATGTCTGTTGTTCAACCTTCATACAGCATGTTCAGTGGTAGCAAGCACAAGAACCATTACTAGAGAAAGAAAAAGTGCCAAAACTTACGAAGCGAGGTAGGTATTGATGTATACTAAGCAATCCATAGTCAGCGTAAACGGGAAAGCAGTGACTTGAACATACTAATTACCTACATTTGCTAATGACGAAATGGAGTGCTATGTACGTCAAACTATTCGGTAACGTCATGACCTGGTTGAAGAAGCGTAAGCTATAGTTCAAGAGAGTAGCGAGTGGCGTACGCATATCAACGTTGCAAATGACACAGTATTATGTAGTAAATATCCGGCATCAGAATTTAAGTTGCGCTCGTCAGTAGCATGCGTACCTTGTCACAGCGCCATTCTCAATTGTATAGTAGATCAACTTCTTTATCGTATCGTCCATCCTAAGACATAGACGATTGAGTTTCTGGCTAATGAGCGAATGTGAACTGCGTACGTGGGGACTTCAGTGCGAGTCTTATCACATTCATGAGTTGAGGTACAGATTTATATCGCGAATCAGACGTACCTCTCGAAGCCAGTAGCAAAGGCTGGCAGTAATCAGCACGTCGCTCGCAACGCCCATGACGACGCCACTTGAGAATACCCACTACGAAACGGAACACCATTTCAATTCTGGCCTATTAAAAAGCAACGAATAAGCCCACTCGAAGTTGCGCCACGAATTGGCTGAAGGTCCCGAGTATGATCCTATGAATGAAGTGTTGTAAGAGGAAGGAATGCTCGCTTGGGACAGTACATTTCACCCTTTAATTGTTGCCGCTAAATATGTTTAGACCAGATTATAGTATAAAGGGCGCGAAAGTCGCTTACCGCCTCCAAGAGCTGATCAAAGTCGTACTTTCAGTAACCTTCACGCCAACACATCAAGATCAGTGTACTCACCCACTTCACCCAAGAGAAAGATAAACTACAAAGAAGGGTTGCAACTATCGACTGGATGTGTAAAGAGGAAGGGAGATAACGCACGATCGCGGGTACAGTCACATATTTCCACCTGCACACTAGACACCTCGCTCATACATAGTTTCAAGCTAATAACGACAGCGCACATACGCTTCCAGATACGCCAACAGAAGAACCTTGCAAATATCACAACTTTACCCTAATACACGTAAATGACTGGGTTTGCTCACGACTTCACAAGGAATGTGACAATTTTCTGATCGTCATATGTATTCAAAACCGAGCTTACAATCAATAAAATGAGCTACTCACTGTCAGCCCGACGGAAAGCTACGCGAAACATTGATTAGCGTATACACACGAAATCGGAATGGATTATGCACTCACGGCCAATGCACTAAAGTAGAGTGGATTTAAGTCAATTGCACAGGCAAATCCAGATGGAAAACATTACGGTATAAGGCGTCCCAGTTCAGTCTCATCACCAAAGTCAATGATTAAGTACACGTAAATTGTATCCATAATCAAGGTGGCATGAGCTATATCAAGGTAACTAACCGCAGGATGAGCGACGGAGAGTCAACAGAGATGAAAAGAAACAGGCTCACCAGAGTATTACCGCCTCCAATATTAAGTTAGTTCATAAGAGTATCGCAAATTGGAAGGGGGACAGGTCGTACCAAGATACCAAATGCAGGTCTGTCGTCTTTAGGTCTGTAACGGAAGTAGATGTACGTCTGCAGAAACAATGTACCTGTCAAAGCCATGGCGAACCAGGAGGCAATGAGCAGAGCACCAATGGTCACGCCCAGAGTCATTGTGGAATTAATGAGAGCGCGTAGACTACGGGGGGATGGAAAACTGGAAGAAACAACGCATTGCGGTTTATATGCAAAGCGCATGAAGTGTGTAAGCAAAGCCAAGGTCATAATAACCGTGATCATTGCGGGCGCGTCCTTGATAGATGCATTCGGTCATAATGATCGTACCTTGAAAGGGGTTGCCTAAAGTTGATGGTGATAGCCTTTTAGATGATTTGCCTCTATTCTAGCCCTAGAGTAGAACCAAATAGAGAAATAGTCAGCGATATGGAGGATCCCGGTGGACATATATCATAACTGATTCGCGGAGAGAGTAAATCGAGCAAAGTGGTCAGTATATTCTTCCGTGAGGTGCAAGGGAGAAAAATATCTCAGAAAGAAGTTATTCGTTTTCGCTCATCGGTATAATTTAGCTTCCTTGCACCCGATCTGATCAAGGATCCTTTAATTACTCCCGATTTCCAGGCCATCACTTTACTCGAGTTGCGCTCATAGATAGGATTGCCCGGGTACCCAAATTCGGCGAACGATCATTCGGGACAAATGATCTATTGATGCGAGTACGGCAACACAGCACTCAAGAGAGTAACGGAATTGTAGATGAGATCGACATGCGCAACCTTTTAGATACTGATGGCCTACATCAAGGCAGGATTTCGTGAACAGGGCATTGTGCCCTAGTACGGACAGCCGCCGAAGATGCGCCCATTCCTCAGGACGGATTCTTATCGAGAATTGAATGTGTATCTGTCCAATCTGTCTTCGACCGCTGTGCCATAGACTCGAACCAATTACTTATGATGGATCGAGTTTCTTCAAGGATACGGTTGTAGAGCGTAATCCGACACAGTTCATAATGATTGCGATGGGCGTCGAATGATTCGGGCGAAGACGGCGCATGGGAAAATATAAAAGATCGGCCATTGATGGGGAATGCTAGTCCTGTAATAACCGACTAGAACTTTTGAACTGCGTCAACCAACTCCGAAAATGGCCGCTGCCTCCAGACTCAAGACACAATAGAGAACTCACGGAGCTCATATCAAAAAAAATCTGTTCACCCTTGGAATCTCCAGCCCACTCAAATTACCTTAACAGAACTTGATAGTCCGACCAGCTCCTTCCCGCTGGATGCATGTTCTCCTTTGAAGTGAGGCAGGTCACAAGACCACCATCGCCATAATACACCAGTGCAGCTGCAGGTGCTTCCCTGCTTGGTGTCAACACTCCTCTTCCAGAGCGACGAGACAATGATGAAGGAAGCAAGCAAGGGTAAGAGTCAATGTGTGACCCTGAGTTCAACTTGAAGTTGCCGCCGGTCCCTGAGTCCAAAGAGTCCAAAACAATGTCGACAAGAAAACATCGACCAACTTGAAGCAGCACAGAGCTTTGCTTCGGACTTCCATCATCATGTCCTCGCCGTCTGCGCCCAACGCAAAGGAGTACCAAGAATGCCTTAGTTGTCGTATTATAGGCACCGGCGCGCTTGGTGCAGTTGGTATTTATGCTCTCAACCAGTCGCGTCGTCACCAGCCCGGGTCAGTAGTCGCAAAGAGAATTATAGCAGGATTGGGCATAAGTAAGTCTGAAGGCTTATGCATATCATAATATAGCTTGACCCTTCCATCCATAGGTTTTCTGGCCGCGAGCTACGGACGATGGTGAGCTAGCTCATTTTGACTCGCCAGACATTTCTAACTGATTGCTAATGCACAGGAACGCGACAAAAATCGGACTACTTGGAATGAGTAACTCCGAGAGATAAAACACTTGATTTACCATATTCAACATGAAGATATTCTGTCACACAGTGTAGAACGAACCCAGCGATTGGTCCTTAAGGTAAGCAAATATAATACCCGGTGCATTGCCTGTATCTGATGATCTTTAATGATTACTTCACTAAAGAATGAAAGGAAACTGCAAGCGCAGATCCTCCTCGATCATTTTTTGTGCTTTCTCTGCACTTGACACGACTCACGGCAGTTTAGAATCTCCTTAATGGACTTTCTCTCTATTCTACTTCGAGGCGTGCTCAAGAATGACAGTCAGATTGTGGTTTAAAAAAAGATCGCCACGCCACGCCCAAAAGTGAGCATGTCTCTTAACCATTGCTAATACTATATTTATCCTTGCCGTAACAGTGCATCAGGTCGTACCTCCGAAGGCACATATGTTATGCGAGAGATGGGAGATTAGCAAAGATATCTGGGAGCTCAGTGTCGTACTCCTGGGACCTGTTCATCAGGGAAACTACTTTCTGCTGAAAGTGACTTAAGTGTTACTTAAACATCCTGAGAGACTGAAGTCTTAAATAAGGCAAGCTTTACTTATTCATGCATGTCCTCCCATTATTCAGGACAAGTTGGCTGAAATAAGTGCGGGCTGGCTTAAATAAGGAAAGATGGCTGAATCAGTGCTCTAAGTGTTTCAGGCATTCTGCATCCCAGTGCTCCAGTGTATCATCCTTTAATTACAGCAGTAGACAAGTGTTGTAAGACAAATTGCAGTGCTCAAGAGTCTAAGTGCATAAGAACGATCCAAGTATTTCATTGCATCAGAAATATATAAGACAACATTATGTAGCTATCAGTGCCTCAGCGTTCAAGTACATCAGTCATTTACGCAAGACTAAGCATAGCAGTCGCTATCATGGGATCCGCCACGACATTATCCTGAACCTCTTCCGTGACGGGCAGTGGCAGGCCACATTTCGCTGCCGTGCCTTTGTTTCTACCGCTACGCCAAAGAACATGCAGAATTGAAGACTGCTCTGCGAGTCGATGGTAATATAATGTTGAGCGCACGGACAGAAACAAAAAGAAGAGGCTCACTAGTGATTGATTTGCCCTTAGAAGTCTACGCAGTCCGTAGCCGAATCCCATTTTGAAGCGTCGTCCTCCTCATGATCACCATCTCCACCTAAATCCTTGTCCTTGTCCTTGCCCTCGCCCTCGCCGTCGTCCTCGCCCTCGCCCTCGCCGTCGTCCTCGCCGTCGTCCTCGCCCTCGCCGTCGTCATCGCCCTCGCCGTCGTCATCGCCCTCGCCGTCGTCATCGCCCTCGCCGTCATCATCGCCCTTGCACTCAATCTTGTCAACTCCCTCGTCCCCGCTCTCACTCAGGTTGTCGTCACCCTCAGCATTAGCATGCTCGTCCTCTGCATCACCTTCCACCTCGCCTCTATACTCAGCCACCTCACGCTCTTCACCCTTATCGTCGGTTCCGTCGGTTCCGTCTTCCCAATTATCAGCGTCTTCGTCATACGCTTTTTCGCAGGTCGAATCTGCATCTATAACGTCAAAATACAAGGAGAAGTCCCTGCCAGTGATACCCGATCCAACAAGTTTGGTGTTCTTTCTCGTATCGATATCTGTACTGGCATCGTAAGCTAGGAGGCGGGATCGAACCTTTTCCCAGTTTGATTCAGTGAAGAAAGAGGGATTTGACAACAAGTTAACATAGTCGTCCGTATGAGGTTGCCACAGAGCGCTAGTGAAATACCACTCAGCTGTTACGACACAGAGTGGTTCTATGCGTTCTCAGGACCTCGGACAACGTAAATCGGACGATCAGCGGCTATGCAAAGCGGTTCCACACTCTGGGAAGCACTTGACAAGTAAATTAAGCTATTCTACACATCAGAAGCACAAATATAACGTCACCTGGGAAGCACTTGACAAGAGGCCAAAAGTGGAGTGCTTCTCAGGCGGACGGGCGCTTTTGGCAAGCGCAGGAGGAACTATACAGTTCCTCCAAGCCACCGTCCGTACGGACCCGTGGTCCGATCCGAATTTGAAATACAAATAGAAAGATGAATGAGCATCGCTGGCGCGCCGGGTTTGAACCCAAGCGCACCAAAAGGTGTCCGTTAGTGAATAGAATGAAAAGAAACAATAATCCCGTGTGCAGACAGATGCCAAGGTGTACGCGCCGTACGGGCTTCGTACCGAGCGCGTACCGCTGACCGTACGAGACCGTACGAGTGTCTCGTACGATGTCAGGAATCGAAAGTAAATAAAAACATCAGTAAAATAAAAGAAAACAATAAGTAAATCCGTGGCGATTCCTGACATTACCCCCCTCCAAGGACGCTGCTAAACAGCGTGCGTGTTCGTACCAATCCGTACGGTCACCGTACCGCCAATGGGTATTTGCGATGGAAAGCACGAATTCGAGCTTGTGCGTGTTCCATATTAGCCGCGTCGAGCCAGGTATCTTCGTCCGACTGGTAACCCTTCCATCGAACCAAATACTGAAGTTTCTGCGTACGGCCCGTACGACGCGAGTTCAGTATCTCCTGAACTTCGTACTCAATGTCCCCATTGATTGGTACGGGCTCGGGAGGGGTCTGTACACGTCCGGGGATCGTGTCCGACTGGTACTTGGTCAGGAGCGAGACATGGAAGACTGGGTGCACCTTCATCGAAGCTGGAAGTTTCAGCTCATAGTTTAGCGGACTTAGCTTTCGTACGACCTCGTACGGACCGAGTCGACGATGATTGAGCTTCCTGGCACCTGGCAAGGCTATATTGCGAGCCTCGAGCCAGACACGATCACCTGGTTCGATGTCCGGTACGTCCGTACGGTGCTGGTCGTAGTAGCGCTTCATACGATCCGCAGCAACTTCCAACGCGGCCTGGGCATCGTCTTGAGCCTTCTTCAGCATGTCTATACGGTCATCAGCTGCTGGTACGGTCGAAAGACCCGTACTCGGTACGATGGCGAACCCGGGCTCGTACCCGTACAACAGCGCGAACGGCGAGGTCCGAGTGGCTGAATGCGCACGAGTGTTGTGCGCAAACTCGGCCATAGGCAGCAGCCGAGCCCAGTTCTCCTGCCGAACATCTGTGAAGGCTCGAAGATACTGTTCGAGCTCCTGATTTACTCTTTCGGTCTGACCGTCAGTCTGAGGGTGGAAAGAAGTCGAAGTAGCACCTTTAATACCAAGACGCTTGAAGAACTCCTTCATAAAGCGTGATACAAACTGTGGCCCGCGGTCCGAGATGATTTTTCGAGGCGTACCATGGTGTTTCCAAACCTCGGACACCGAACAGTTCGGCCGTACGAGTCGAGTCAACGTCGGACGTCGTTGGTACGAAGTGCGCCTGCTTGGTGAGCCGGTCAACCACCACAAAGATCGCGTCGAAACCCTCAGACGGTGGCAGCTGCGTGATAAAGTCGCAGGAGATGGTCTGCCATGGTCCGGACGGTACCTCGTTCGGTTCGAGCGGTCCGACCGGTCGCTGGGGAATATTCTTGGTGCGCATACAGGTATCGCACCCGGACACGTACCGCTCGACAAAAGAAGACATCCCTGGCCACCAATAGTTGCGACTCACCAGCTCGTACGTCTTCCACCGTCCGGGGTGTCCCACCGGCAGAGAATCATGATGTAATTTCACAATATCTCGCCGAATTTCCTCGTCCTTCGGTACGTAGACCTTCCCTCGGTACAGCAGCAGTCCATCCTCCGTGTTCCAGTCCTCCAACTCCTTCTTCAAGGACACAGGGGCCTTCCCCTTCAGTGCCTCGATCGCCTCTACCAATTCCTCATCCCAACTCTTCGAACTCCGGATCCTTCGCAACAACGCCGTGTCCCCCTCGAGCCGTACCATGCCTCGACGCATCGCGTGCAGGCGAAACAAGTCTCTGTCCAACAGAGTCCGGTTCGTGTTGTCCGGACCATTTGGTTCGAGGTCGGTACGACGTGACATCGCGTCTGGCTTGCCCCCAAGCCGGCCAGGGCGATGTCGGATCGTGAAGTCGAACCGACTGAGAAAAATACTCCAGCGAGCTTGTCTGCGAGTGAGATTGCGAGCTTCAGAGAAGTAGAGCAGGTTCTTGTGGTCCGAGACAACGTCGATCTTGTGTGGAGACCCTTCGAGATAATGTCTCCACTCGTCGAGCGACCGTACGATAGCCAGTAGCTCCTTATCATAGATCTCATAGTTTCGCTCCGCATCATTTAGCGATTTCGAGTAGAAAGCCACCGGATGAATCGTACCGTCCGTACCGACCTGCGACAGTACTGCACCTGTCGCAAAGTCAGAAGCGTCACACTCAAGAATAAATGGTTTCTCGAGGTCAGGCATGGCCAGTACCGGTGCTTGAGTGAATCGACGCTTCAACTCGTCGAACGAGGCTTGTTGTCTCGTACCCCACTCGAACCGGACGTCCTTTCGAAGCAGTTCGGTCATAGGCCGTACGATCCGGGAGTAATCCTCGATAAACCGGCGATAGAAGTTCGCAAAGCCGAGGAAGGCTTGAATATCCTTGACCTTTGCAGGTGTAGGCCACTCCAGAACCGAACTGACATTGGCCGGGTCCATCGAAACCGTACCGGCTCCGATAACCATGCCTAGGTATTCCACAGAAGACTGGTGGAACTTACACTTCTCCGGCTTGACAAACAGGTCGTGCTTCTCGAGCCGTTCGAGTACGGTACGAACGTGCTCGACATGATCTTCCTCATTCTCAGAGAAAATCAGCAAATCGTCAAGATAGATGATCACAATCACCCCATTCAGATCTTTGAAGATGTCGTTCATCATGTGCTGGAACGTCGCCGGAGCATTGGTGAGTCCGAAGGTCATCACCGTCGGTTCGAAGTGGCCTTCCTGCGTACGAAAGGCCGCTTTCCACTCGTCTCCTTCCTTCATCCGTACATTGTGGTACCCGGATCGAAGGTCTAAGGTCGTAAACACCTTCGCTTTCTTCAAGGCATCGACTAGCTCAGTGGTGAGAGGCAGTGGGTACCTGTTCTTCACAGTCATCGCATTGAGCTTGCGATAATCTACCACCATGCGCAGCGAACCGTCCTTCTTCTTGATAAAGAAGACCGGAGCCGCAGCCGGAGACTTGGAGGGTTGAATGTACCCCTTCCTCAAGTTCTCCTCGATGAATTCCTTCAGCGCCGTACGCTCGTTCGGCGCCATGGGATAGATCTTACTGTAAGAAGGTACCGCACCCGGTACGAGGTCGATCGCATGGTCGTACGGTTTACGGGTGGGGAGGCGTTCTGCCCGGTCCTTCGAGAAGACTTTGGCGAAATCGCGGTACTGCGGCGGTACGAGTTCTTCGAACGACTTCTCGCCTTCCTTCACTGCAGTCTTCTCAGCAATTGCCTGAGACCAGGTGTACGAAGCAGCGATCCGCTGTGCGAAATCCGGGTCATCCGTGACAAAGAATTACTCAGAATCGTGATAGACATCCCAATACTTCTCAGAATACCGGAAGCCTGGCGGAACCTTATCTCTTTCGCTAACCTGTTCGTCCGTACCACCCGAGTCGTACGGTTCGTCCTCGAGCTCAGCTACCGTCACTCGAGTTCGAGGAGGTGGCCGAGGCTTCGCGCGGCGTGCGCGGTTCGAGGTCTCCGTACGAGCCGTGCGCACTGCGTCTGACTCCGGGGGACCTTCCATCTGAAACTCCGTACGGTCCGTACGAGGCTGACAGGCCTTCGCACAGCGCGTAAAGGTCATCTGGTCGTTCGCCCAGTCGATCTCTGGGTTGTGGAGTCGCAGCCAGTCGACCCCAATAATCAGGGGATAGTCCCCAATGTCCGCCACCACTGCAGTCACGTTCTCAGTGTGCGATCCGACCGTTAAACTAATTGGCACTTCATCTGTGAGCCAGCCCACATTGTTCAAAGAGTTGTCGGCATTGTACAACCGCGTACGAGGGACCAAGGGTCTCGTACGGAGCCCGAACCGTTCGACAACCGTACGGTTGATAAATATCGATGAGGCCCCACTGTCTAAGAAGGCTCTCATCCTTAAAATCTTTCTGCCATCGCTGACTCTCACAGGAAAACGAATGAACCGGCGCAACTTCTTGTCTATGGACTGTATACTAGTAGACATAGAAGGGACTGGGACATCATTTTCTAAACAAGAGAATCGGTTATGGGTCTCGAGCGGCGCGACGATGCGCTGAGACCCTAGTTGAAACCCGATTCCTTCGAGAGGTGCGCCATAAGGACTTTGGCAGCATCAGAAACAGAGATTGGGTGTTCGGTCGTACCGCTCGGTACGAGGGGGGTCTCGTCCGAGACGTCAGCGATCGAAGCAGTGGGAGCTGGGGCCGGTACCTGGGGTGTCGAGGCCGTACTGACGTTCGTACGGTTCGAGGTATTAGACGCGTGGCGCTTGGGGCACTTGGCGGACATATGACCTTTCTCGCCACAGTGGAAGCATAGCCCCTTGCGCAGCGCCTCTTCCCTACTGATCTGGTCCACCTCCATCGCGTTCGGATCACGGTGGCTCGAGCCGGTACGAGGCTGGTTCGAGTTCGACGTCTGACGCGTCTGGAAAGCAGTTCCAGTGCGCTGAGGGATGGGGTTGGTACGAGTTGTGGCACGGATGGCTCGCAGCTCATCATCGTAGACACAACAGGCCTTCACATACCCATCAAAGTCCTCAGGCATCTTCTTGAGCGTCAGGTCCGTACGAAATCGGTTCGAAAGTCCGTACCGGAACCAAGCAATCCATGGTTTATCGTCAGCAACCCACTTGGTCTTGACCTTGAGAGCCCTGTAGCGAGCAGCATACTCAGCCACGGTTCCAGTCTGCCTGAGAGCCATAATTTCGTTCTCAGCAGCAGCAACAGCATCAGCTTCACCATATCCAGCAGCCAGAGACTCCAAGAAAGTGTCCAACTTGTCGAAAATGGCGACCGGCTCGCCCTTGTGGATAGAGTCCATGTAGGGACGCACCCACTCGTCTGCAGGGCCTCGAAGGTAAGTCGCAGCGAACTGGCACTTCGTACGCTCGTCCGGGAACTCGTGCGGGCGCATAGAGATGTAGTTCCGTACCTGACCGGACCAAGCTTCGTACGAAAGCTTGTCCTTGTCCGCGGCATCGCCCTTGGGGCCGTAAAACAAGCCTGGGGGTGGAATCTTCGGACCCTTCGTACCGCGCGGTTCGGCGACGCGCGTTTCGAGCGCTCCCTTCAAGTATGCATTCTGCTGAAGCAACTGATCGATCTGCTCCCTCCAAGGGGCCATATACTGGTTCAGCATAGCCTGAGTCTCCTCATCCATAGTTGGGGGTTGTGGGGGTACGGGTGCCTGCACGGGTGCGACGGGGGGCGCTCCAGGAGGGCCTCCGGGCGCAGGAACAGGCGGTGTAGCGTTCTGCATCGTACGGGCGTTCGAGCGCAGCGAGCGTCGGCAGAATGGTTCGAACGGTACGAGTTTTTTCGCGCGAGGTAGTGAGAAAAAAGACTTTTGGCCTAATGTTACGACACAGAGTGGTTCTATGCGTTCTCAGGACCTCGGACAACGTAAATCGGACGATCAGCGGCTATGCAAAGCGGTTCCACACTCTGGGAAGCACTTGACAAGTAAATTAAGCTATTCTACACATCAGAAGCACAAATATAACGTCACCTGGGAAGCACTTGACAAGAGGCCAAAAGTGGAGTGCTTCTCAGGCGGACGGGCGCTTTTGGCAAGCGCAGGAGGAACTATACAGTTCCTCCAAGCCACCGTCCGTACGGACCCGTGGTCCGATCCGAATTTGAAATACAAATAGAAAGATGAATGAGCATCGCTGGCGCGCCGGGTTTGAACCCAAGCGCACCAAAAGGTGTCCGTTAGTGAATAGAATGAAAAGAAACAATAATCCCGTGTGCAGACAGATGCCAAGGTGTACGCGCCGTACGGGCTTCGTACCGAGCGCGTACCGCTGACCGTACGAGACCGTACGAGTGTCTCGTACGATGTCAGGAATCGAAAGTAAATAAAAACATCAGTAAAATAAAAGAAAACAATAAGTAAATCCGTGGCGATTCCTGACATCAGCGCCGCCAAGTTCTTCTTTGATATTTTGCAACCGAGCCACCTGTTTATCAATGGCAACCTTGACCTATCCATGGGAAGATCAGCGAATAAGGACAATATAAGTGCTGAAAAAAGTAGATACCGCTGTTGCCGCAAGGGCGAGGGCACCGATAGGCTTTCCTATGGTGTTTCTGTCCAGTATTTTATGCCGACCCATGGCCAAGACAATGTGTACGGACAACACTGAGACCACAAGGTCAGAGCAGAACAGTCCTTGCTTCTGTACATTTAGGGTCAATGCATGGACACAAAATGCGACAATAAATACTCTTTTACTTACCCTCTCCATACTATACCAGCTTTCCCATAGAAAACGGTTCGGCTTTCTTCTTGTCAACTAGCGACTGCAACGTCTTCACAATTGCTTCGTTTCGCATTGATTTTGATTGTTCGCCGCTGATAAAACTTGCAACTGATTGCTCAGCTTTCTCAAAAAGTTTCTTGCGCCAGCTATCAGAGCATCTCTGGGCCACCTGAAATACAAGGATCGCATCTCAATTTGGTAAAGGTGACTTGGAGATAAGTTAGATTGACTCAACTAGAGAACAGATATCGGCGAACTGAGTTTCGTAACTGAATTCCACAGAATCAAACACTTTCCCCCACAGTGAGCTGATGAGCTTATTGTCCGGAGTTTGCCATGGTGTGACGGACTTTCCAACTGCGCGAAATAGTGAAGGTAATAGAATATGAGTCCATCCTGCCTGAGTACCGGGAGGGAGACACTGGTTCGTCGCCCTTTTCCTGCCTGGCACGCGAGATCCTTCCCTTCCTTCATTTTGATCCTTGTCCTCAAGTCCCACTGATGTCTGCATATAAGTAAATCAGCAAAATATGTCATAGAAATGAATTTGATTCGACAAACTGAGCTAGTAGTCCGAGAGACTTTGCGATGACCTTGATAAGCCCCAGTCACTAACACTTCGGGTCCGGGGGTGCAGGATGCTCTCGTCATTGCAAGGGATGGTGCTCGAGGTGCTAACGACATCTTTCGACCACCAGACTATTAGTAAGAAAAAAAGGTGAATGTCTACATTTAGAGTGTATCAATCGACTCTCACTTACTTCCTTATCAGCCACCAGCGACTGCCTCTTGCGATTAGAGGTAGCGGATCCAAGCTCCGGCTGCAGCACGTCAGAAAGCTGTTATCCGTGGCAAGTGAACAGCTTGAAAAGAAGCACTTACTGTCATATCGGCCTCAGGCCGATAAGGAATGTCAGAGGGTTTCCTCTTCTTACTCAAGTCCTTTCCGCCTGATCAGATACGAACTTAAAATGCCGGTTACCATAGAATTGACGCTTACTGTGGCACCGGCCTGTGTGTCCATGTCAGTCAACAATGACTTCTTGATCTTGACAGCCTTATTAGCCTATTGAGATGGTTTAAAATAAGTAAACATAAAATGAAGGAATTCATTGCACGTGAAGGTAGAAGAATTACCACATTAACCTGAGAGTCGGTGTCTGGTGGCGACTTCCTCTTTCCGTTCTTTGTGACTGTGATGTCCTATTCATATTCACACATTAGCGCTCAACTTGAAGTGAAGAAGGAAACGAATAGTTGCCACAGGAGAGCACCGGAAGTGAGCCTACAGTGCATCGACACTCACACATACCTGTACACGGGGTTCCAAGGCTAGTGATTGCACCTTACAACCATAAATAAGGGGGGAACGAGAGAAGTTGAGATAAGATAGACTTACCGGTGCGCTAAGCTGCGAAATAGCAGTCCTCTTGTTTGCATCCTATCAAAATACCAATTCAGTAAGCAATGAAGGAAGGATGTACCATGAAGATCACTGTCTGGTACTCACCTGTCCACCTGGATTTATCTTGTTATTCTTATCCTCGAGTACGGGAAGGGATTACTCAGTAGATTGAAAAAATGTAGAATGATATGACATCGCTTACCGTTGAAACCTGCGACCCGGAAAGAGTGTCACGCAATAACTTCCTTTTCTTCGAGTTGACGTTGCTGCTACCTCCATCCTGTTCATGAGACGGCAGTTGGCAGATAAATAATAACGAAGGAATATGAACAAACGGTCATGGAGCAACTGACATGAATCGAACAGTAATCAGTCGGACTCACACAAGCTTGAGCCGGCCTTGTTAGCCTCTTCGGATCGCTTCCGCCCTATAAACAAGTTATTCAGACTGCATCTGCCATTCTAATGCTCCGTCAACTCACAACATTTGATTCCGAATCGACAAGATGTGCCTTCTGTTGCACGCTGATTGTGCTATTTTTTACACCATGATAGCTTGTAAGGGTTATTGTTTCTCCTTCATCCTCCCAGGGACTTAAGTTTTCATCATCTGGCAATTCGACGGTGTGTCTGGTGCAGCTTTGCGTCAGCAAGGCTCATAATATAGTGGTAGCAAAGACAAGAGCGTCAATGTTGCAGGTGAAGGATTTCCAACTTGAAGTTGGGTCTCGGCCCGGGAGCGTCACGGTAGTAGTAGCCTGAGTAGGTAGTCGGGATGATGATGATCATACTAGTATGAGTTTAATAATTGAGTCTAAATCAAGCTTCTCACTCACCATTACATCGACTTGACAGTACCAGATACTGATTCAGACGCAATGCAAGATTCAAACCTCAAACTCACAAATTGATCCTTTCTGAGTCTATCCCTGCCACTGGCACCTCAAGACCTCCACCCTCTTCACCAATGAAAGTGGAATCATCTGTGTTGCGAAGCGCCCTGACAGGGCGTTTTGTCTTGTCGTTCCGCCTTGATGTAGCGGGCGAGTCTATTATGTCCGTTTCTTCACCAGAAAGACTCTCGTTCGGTCCTGCAGGAGCGTGAAAGAATGCGTCGCTGGGAGTCACGGTGGCGGCAGACCTGGACATCTTTGCGGTCTGCACACGTGTGCGAAATGGAAGTTCACCTTTGGAATCTTCTTTCCTAGCCTTTTTTGCAGGCTCCCTGTTTGGCTCATCCATACTCGCTGCTTCGCATTAAGGTGAGTCACAGTGTTCAACCTCCAAGCTTTGAGATCATCTGAAAATGTATAGGCAATGTTACTCACGAATATCCAAGTCTTCGTTGTGTCCATCTTCACAACCCGATACGTCTTTAACATCGTTCTTCGAGTCTGTTTATGCCAGTTCAAATGATCTGTGTCATCACTGATCTAAAGTTGAAGACTTACTGCTAGCTTCGCCTTTTGGCTTTCTACGTCCACGTTTGCCAGTGAGTTTGGGCACTGTTGAGCCCATCTGGGTGCGTGTCTCAAGAGCCTTTGACAAGTTGTTTTCAAGCTCTACGGTCTCTAGCATCGCTGCTTCTTGGTTCTCTGCTGCAGTCACCTTCTTGCGAACCTTGTCAGCTGCCTTTGTTCTTTTGCTGCCCGTTTTTGCTCCGCAGCGAGTTTTTTCCTCTCTTTCGCAACCGCGACTTGCTGGGCCGCAGCTCTGCGGAAGGCTGCCCGCTCTTCCTTCTGCTTTTCCTTCTCTTCCTTCTCCTTCAATGCCTCATCCCGCCTCTCTGCCTGCCGTACTTTCCTTTTCTCTTTTTCTTCCTTCTCCCGCAATATCTCCTCCTGTGTTCGTCTTGTTCTGAGTTGTCCAACGACTGCTCCGGGGTGCTTTTCGCTGTTCTTAGCTCTTGTCTGTCTTTGAGTTGACATTTTGTGCAGTGTTTTGAGACTTGTATGATGATAAGATGTGTCGAAGGTGCAAGTTCAAGATCAGGGAGGCGGGGGCGTCTATCTTAGACAAGTTGAAAATTTACGCCCACTACTACCGTGACTACTCTATGACTAATTTTAACTCAGGTTCAAGTTCACTGGCACTCCGAGTCCGAGTCACTGCCAGTGCTAGCAGCCTGCCAGTGCCAGTGAGGCTCAGCTGTGAGTCCCAATTGTCAACATGTACTACTACTGAGGTTACATTCAAGTTGATGCCAGCGACACGGAAAAAGCACGATCCCTTTCATTTTCCACCAACTATTCGATGCACCTTGCCCGGCTGTAGTAGGACGTTCAAGAGTCAATCTGGAAGAGCAAGACATGAATATTCAGCTCATCCGACGTCATTCTTGGCAAGTTCTTCTGCTTGTGGTCATGAATATGAATTGTCACCTATTCGACCCATACGAGCTCCAAGTCCTCAACTTGAAGCTCTCCTGAGGTCGTCCGAACTTCCATCAGAGGGTCATCTTGAGAGCGGCTCTGACTCCTACGATTACGATATTTCCATGCTTACACAGGATATCTCGATGCTCAGTATAGGCCGAGACGAGCTGCTTCAAGATTTGGACAGACCTGATTCTCTGTCCCATTCTGTCACCGGAAGTGACAGTGGCCGTTCTGAAGACTTGGATTCCGACATTGGAGATTATGAGGAGAGCGAGGATAACTTGAAGGTGTATCACAGATACTTGAATGGTGCGCGCCAAATCAATTGTTCCCGGTTTACTGTAGCATTTTGACACCAAACATTGTGCAGCCACTCCATGCGATGCAGAAGGGAACTTCTTAGAATACGAAGACTCACCCGCTCCGCGAAACGAATCTGCGTCAAATGACTGGTTTCCATATTCGTGCCGAGCAGATTTTGAGCTCGCAGATTTTCTCTATCGGGAAGAGCAAATGTCTGCTGGGAACATAACAAAGCTTCTGGGAATCATGAAGGCTTATCAGCTGATTCAGGAGGCGGAGAATGTAAAATCTTGCGGATGTTCCGAATTGGATGCGACAGAGCCTGACGATGACTTGGATCTGGGTTCAACTAGTACGCTACTCGATGGAGATGCGCAAAAAATGTATAACATCATTGATGCTACGAAAGTCGGTGATGTGTCTTGGAAATCCTTTAGTAACTTCTACACGGACGATCATAGCCAAAAGGCAACAAACGAGAACACCGAGTCATGGAAGAGGAAAGAATATGATGTATGGTATCGGGATCCTTTGGAAGTGATCCGGAATTTGGTGGACAATCCGGCGTTGGAAGGCGAATTCGACTATGTCCCGTTTCGTGAGTATCAGCCGAAAGAGGACTCTGATGACAACAAAGAACGAGTCTTCAGAAACTACATGTCCGGAAATTTTGCTTGAGAACAGGCTGTAAGTCATGAATCATGCAGCATTCGAAGTTGGAGGAAGTGTACTGATTATCCTTGACTTAGAACAAAATCTACGCCGAAGATAAAGCAGTTCATGGGTCCATGTTCGTTCCGGTAATTTTAGGGAGTGACAAGACAACAGTTTCCGTTGGAACTGGCAACAACGAATATTATCCGTTATATCTCTCAATAGGAAATGTATCTAACAAGGCCCGGCGGTCCCAAAAGTTGAATACAGTCCAGCTCGTAGCATTTCTAGCAATACCAAAGAGTGTGTGTTACAAACTTGAAGTGACCTATTCGATTGTGTTCTGACACTTCAAGTTTGCAGCTGAGCGGCAATACGAAAAGTCAGATGACTTCCGTCGCTTTAGACATCAAATCTTTCATTCATCTATATCAAGAATCTTGAGTCCACTGAAGACCGCAATGTCTATAAACAATGAACAAACCATGCTCCGGTGCCCTGATGGTCACTTGCGTAGGTCGGTTCTCGGACTCGGCTCGTATATAGCCGATTATCCGGAACAGGTGAGTCTATGCGCAATATGCACTGGATGGTGCTGCAAGTAAGTATTGTCCTTTCCAAAAATCACATCCGACTCGAGTTCGAGAAAATGGCTTAATGCAGCTACTATATAGATGTACAACACCTCACAAGAACCTAGATAATCCGGAATTTGTTACAAATCCTCGAACAAAAGAGCTACACGAACGATTGATAGAACAGGTGGATGACAATAGCATAAGTAGAGCCACAATTCGTAAGGAGTATGGGTTCCACCAAGATATCGTCGTATAGAGCATGACACGGGTGCACCCGTAGGTACCCGTGATCCGCGAATGCAGGTACCTGCGCAAAAAAAAGTGCTACCTGGATCCGACCCGGAACCGTGGGAAACGGATCCAGGTGCACCCGCACCCGTTACCTGCAGGTATTGCAGGTACCTGTTGGCACCCGCAGGTAGTTAGCTTTAAATGTTGTAATAAAGAGATAAAATAAAAGAACAACTTACCAGAGTGGGCAGCCTTGCATGAACCACGACCGATTGAAAGGCGCGCGAGCTGCGCCGCGATGGCGGGAAAAAAAACAGTATGGGGGAAAGGAATGGGGCCATGGCGACGACGCTTTGCCAGGCGTCCATGGGCAACTTCACAGGCGCAGCAGGCAAGTTGACCTTGGGCAGTGGCAGGAGTGGGTTTGGGCGTGGATGCGTCATCGCTCGATGCCTGCCCAAAGAATGAGATGGGGGAATGGGAGGCCTGGCGTGCAGACCTCCATGTCCAGCACGGAGTTTCGAAGAGTTACTGCACAAAAACTGCAAAAAAAAAACAGACGAACATGAACATCCGACTTCATGCAGACAATACACGACTAGAAAAGCAGTTGAACGTACCTTTCCACCTTGTCTTTCGCTGAACTACCTCTGCCCCGCCTGCCGTCGCCATAACCGTTGCCAATCTCCGGCGACTGCACTGCTGCTGCTGGGGCTGACTGTACTGGGCGGACAGTGCCGCTGCTGCAGTCGCCCTGCACTGCTGTGGCGCGAGTGCATCACCGCCGCCAGGGGATTCGGGCTTGGACGAATCTGGATGGGCTTGGAGAGGGCAAAGAAAGTCCTAGACGGAGGCGGCGGGCGCCGAGGGGTTGCGACGGTGGAAGTTGGCCGACGACGCAAACTGCTTGTGGGGCCGCATCATGAGTGCGGGAGACGATGGTGTTGCGGTTGCTGAACGAGCAGCATGTCGAGGGCGACAAGCGGCATCAATGACGAGATCAGTGCGAAGAAGGGAAGAGAAAAGTGAGAAAAGACATACCAGAAGGCCAGTTCAACCTCTGCAGTACGAGACTCTAGCTTGATCTTCGCCGCGATCCTGTTTTGCGGTCAACCGCGCGGGCGAAAGACGAGCGCGCAGTTAGCGAGGAGGCGGAAATCGGGGACAATATTGTCGTCGTAGTAGGCGGCTTCGAGGTCTTCAACTGTAACTTCCATAGGGTGCTTCGAGAGAGAGGTTGAAGGGTGGGTTGTGAGCAAAAGTAATGGTACATCGTTGCGTTCGTCGCACTCATGACGAGTGCACGTGACTGCGCAGGTACCCGTGAGTACCTGTGCAGGTACCTGGGGGAGGAAAAAGTCAAACCTGGATCCGCAGGTAACCGTGGGAAACAGGTACCTGCATGCGGGTGACCCGTAACCGCAGGTATTTTGGCACAGGTACCTACAGGTACCTACGGGTGACTCGCACCCGTGTCATGCTCTATCGTCGTATGTGTTCCAACTTCAAGTTGTCCATTAGATGCACTTACCGCAACTATGTTCCGTAGCCCTTCACCAATGATTTTCCGCGTGCAGATATATGCGATCTCATTTCTCCAGACCTACTGCACCAAATCATCAAAGGCGTATTCAAGGATCACCTTGTTGAGTGGATTTGCCAGAGCTTGACCACGACGGAGCTGGACGTTGTGGATAGAAGGTACCGTCTCTCACAAGACATATATTGCAAATGCCTTTGCTAACTTCCACGTAGAATAAGAGTTGCTGCTCCCTTTCCTGGACTTCGTAGATTCCCCGAAGGCCGAGGCTTCAAGCAATGGACAGGCAATGATTCTAAGGCACTTATGAAAGTATGTGACCTTTCTATCTTGTTTGAGGCGGTGGTTTGCTGATATTTGATGCAATTTGCTTAGGTGTATCTTCCGGCTATCGTGGGCATTGCGCACGATGATATGATTCGCGCATTGAGTGCATTTCTGGACTTCTGTTACCTTGTGCGTCGGTACACGATTACAGCCTCAACTCTTGATCAAATAAAAGCCTCTCTGGATCACTTTCATCAATTTCGGCAAATATTCATAGCCAAGGGCATCCGGGATAACTTCTCACTGCCACGACAGCATGCCATGGTCCACTATCCTACAATGATCCCTCTCTTTGCTGCACCGAGCGGGCTGTGCTCATCAATCACAGAGAATAAACACATTTACGCGGTCAAGGAAACATGGCAACGCTCAAACAGAAATGATCCTTTGGGTCAGATGATCACAGCAAACGAACGACTAAGTAAACTCATTGCAGCCAGGGCAGACTTCAAAAGGCGTGGAATGCTGGACGATTCGTTGGCGGTGTTACGCATCAAGCTGCTTACCCTTGTTTACACATTGTTTATGTTCCCCCTCACCCTTTTCTCTCACCCTTTCTACCTGCATGTGCGTACACACATTGCATCATTCTTTCATCATCGACTCCACACTCCGATGGCTCCACTCGCTCCACCTTCACTCCGAGAGCCCCAGAGACTTCCACTCCGATGATACATCATTCTACTCCACTCTACTCCACCTATGCTCTGATCTGACATCATCCTCCATTAATTAGAGCCACTATGACGGACTCACTCCACTTCTGACCCGCGATGATGTAGTTTCATTCCTTGCTCCACTCTATTGTTCTCTGTAGTATATAAGGCCATGTACATAGCGCCCCAGGATGACACTTAAGTCAATCCTCCTATAGTCTTTTACAATCACGTACCAAAGACTCTGTTCACCCACGACTTCCGGTATAGAGACCCTCACAAAGCGGACCCTCTATACTGTACTTGCTACTTCACCCAACAACGCTTTGGTCACTTATCATTTCCGTGATAAGTCCATCGAAGCCGTGAACGTAACAATTAGGATTGACTTCTTTCTCATCTGAGATCGATCTCAACTCCGAATCACCCCCCCTCTACGCTCTACCACATTCTACAGCAGTATAAATCGGTACACCCTACGCATTCCAATCCGGAATACTGACGGTTAAGTATTACAACTGGCCCTTGTCTACTAACTATCAACTAGGAACGAAAGGAATACGAACGACAGTACGATTGAATACACCAAGCATACAGTGCTATACTTGGAAGGAAGCGACAGACAAGTAATCGCAGAAATTAAGCAGGTTCACGACAGAATTTACGGTCCTTGTTACGCGTTTGGTTGGTGATAGCGTGAAGCAGAGGATCGCGACCCATTCAAGCAGCTTAGCCACGTCCAACGTAACTTGAAGAGAAGAAGGAAGCAGGGGAAAGGTCTCATCCACCACAGAAAACTGCCACAGCCGGAAGACAAGCATACCCTCACTCGTAGACGACAGCAATACACGGTGAACATCGAAACAGATTATCCAGCGAACCTAGGAAGACAGAAAGGACAAGGTATCCGAAGACGTTAATATCACTCACGCATACTCTTGTAGCTCAAAGGGTTGATAACCCGAGGAAGTGCCCAACCTGAGGATTACTATACTACTCGCCGATCGCACGGAACTACCGTTGGCAGGCGTACTAAGGATCAACATCCTTAACCCCGTCTCCATCTACGACTTACAACCCACTTCATACCAATCCGACACACCCCCTCATAACCCCTCCGAACTTGACGAAAGCAGGACAGACCCACAGGACTATTCCGAGTACGAACATCGAACACAAGAAGATAACGAAAGCCTCTACGATCAACTTGTACCCCCCTGATTAGAACCCACCGTTACTCAGGAAACCTACGCATACTCCGCCGAGGAAGGAACAGATTTCGAGAACCCAAGCCACCATTGGAACGAAGTATCTGAGCACAACAGATTACTACCTCCCGTGACTCCGAATCACTCCAACCCTCCGATCACTACACCCCCAAGCGTAGAACAAGCCCTACGTCCCTTCCCTCAACTTCGAACGACCGAACAAACTCCCACACCCGCTCCAGGACCTTCCAGAACTTTAGGAAACCTCAGACAAACTTTCCAAAGGACAGGAAGACGACTCAGGAATACATTACAACAACCAATTAATCAATCTGGCGAATCAAGCTCCCGCTCCCGCCCCCAACTTCGACCAACTAATTGAAGACAACTATCAGCACCTTGTCAATAGTGCATTAGTTCATCCGATCCAACAGAACTCCAAATACGACCTACAATACCTCCAACTCCGTCTACACTCTATACGACACGACCCCATTAATTGGATCTACCGACACGGCATCTTTTGGTTCGAAGGAAAGCCATACATTCCCGATTGTTACCTTCGCAAAGGCCTTATTGGAATCTGCCACACCAAAGTTGACAACGCCATTGATCATTTCTCCGAAAGAGAAACCCTCTTGAACCTCACATCAATCGTTTATTGGCCCGGACAACCCCAGGACGTTGCAACCGAAATACGGAAGTGTATTTGTTACCTACTACACTCTGAACCACCCACCCAAGTTGCCAGCCCACCTCTCGAAGCATCCATCCGATCCATTACTCCACCCCCTGTTGAACCCGAAGAAGGAAGCCGAACCGTTACTCCGACTCCCCCAGCAAACGAAGACACCAACTGAATTAAAATTCAGTAACTCGTTAAACTGGCGCCGAAAGACAGACCACCAGTCCCAGGAAAATACGTACCCATAGCAGCACAAGTACCCGTTGGAGTTACCCGCCCAGAAAACGCTGAATTTGACCCAGTAAACCGAGCCTGGTACAGACTTGACAAATCCAGAAGAAAAGTCTACCTTCATTTTCACTCAGGACACGACACCTGGAGAGCAATCTCGCATACAATCAAGAACCCTACCACATACTACAAACAGGTTAATACTTGGTACGCAGGAATCGAACCCAGTCAGGAAGAAATCGACCAGATACTTGCAAGAACATCAAGAACAGGCAGTCGACTTAACTCACCCAGAGTTGTTTCTTCTCGACTCGCATCACCTGCTCCTTCACAACACTCGCCATTAACCACTACTCAACCAGAAGCACCACCAGCTAAAACCGAAGCACCACCCGCTGAATCGACAGCACTACCCTCATTATCTTACGCAGCAGCAGCAGCACCTAAAGCTGAACAAACCTCCCCACTCCTCACATTCACCCAACCGAAGGCTGAAACACCCGCACCTGTTTCTGAACTCGAATCCGAAGAACCAGAACTTGTAGGACAATTCGAAGGACTCCGCATTGACACCAGATTTGAAGAAGGCGCAACTTGGATACCCACTTGGACTCCGCCTCCCAAGAACTACACTTCGCAGGAGACACAAACTATCCTCACTCTCGAGCAACTAGAGAAAGAGGAAAGAGAACTAAGAAGGCGCAGACGAGAATCTGAAGAAGAAAGTTCAGAAGAAGACTCAGAAGATTCAGAAGACACCGAAGCCGAGCACACGGCACACACCGCCGAAGGATCTACACACTCAGCCGCAGGATCTACATCGGTTAACGCCAACAATAGCAACCGAAGCTCACCCGTACCCGTAATTCTGGAAAACAACGAACACCCCGATCAGGAAAACCTTCCACAGCCACCCCCACCCCCACCATCACCTACACCCCCAGGAACCCCAGTGGTAGTCGAAATGGCCGAACAAGCAGACCATCAACCGCGAGGCACCGGAGCAAACAAACCTTTTAACTTTACCGGCAAACGAAGCGAAGCTAGCCGATGGCTTAGCCTTGTTGAAAACTACTTGGCACTTAACGATTTGGACTATGCAACCGATCAACGCAAAATACGATTTGCGCTCTCCTTTTGCACTGAAGGACCCGCTGCAATCTTTGCAAAGAATGTTAAAGACGAACAGGACAATGCACAATGGGTCATGACTTGGCAACAATTTGTGGACAAATTCAAGTCACATTTCATCTCAACCGATTACATCGCCGACGCATTCAAGGAACTCTCTAGCCTTAAGCAAGCACCTACGGACAAAATCGACGATTACATTCATAACTTCCAGCGACTCGCACGTGAAGCGAACATCACCGACTTCACAGTACTCTTTTCCATGTTCAAGAATGGATTACTCCGCCACACGCGAACCGCACTACTTCAGAAGGATATCCCAGTTCCAGACAATGGAATAAAGATAATGGCACCTTACTACGAAGCAGCCAGGAAGATAGGAAAATCATATGAGGAGATCTATCAGGACAACCGCCCGTTCAATCGACTCCGCAACCGTTATGGACAATCTTCATATAATCGACCTCGATTCAACAAATTTCGCAGACGACGACTCAACGAAATGGACATAGATTCTGAACCCGAATCAGACCAACCCGAGGAACCAGAAAATTTGGAAGAATCATTCAAGCTCTACGCGATGTACTTCAACAAGCTTACGCCCGAGGAAAAGAAGAAAGCGCAAGCAGATGGACTCTGTTTCTACTGCAAGAAGGCAGGACATTTCGCAAACAAATGCCCTTCGCGTCCCGCACGCACCTCGAAGTTCCGAAGCTCAGGAAAATCCCCAAGGAAATTCCAGAACAACTTCAGACGAAACAATGGACGATTCAAGAAGCGAAACATCAACTCGATGGAACTTGACGAAGAACCCGATGACCCGGACGATTTGATTGCTGAACGCGCAATCCAGATCCATGAAATGATGACAGACCTCAATGGACAAGAACAGGAAGCATTATTCAACATGCTAGACGAAATGCCCGATCCCAATGACGACAACGATGATTTTGACGATGATGATGGAAATTTTTGATCAACTCCGAGTTGGTTAATCCGATTCAACTCAACACCATCACTATCAACGGAAACACTCGCTCTTTTCGCATACCCATCACGGTACTCATTAACGGACAACCTCACACACTCTCAGCTCTACTCGACACCGGAGCACAACTCAATTTCATCAACTCAAAACTAGCCAACAAACTCAAACTAAAAACGCAGAAAATCGACAAACCCATACTAGTCAGTAACGCCGATGGTACACTCAATACAGAAGGCAGTGTCACCAAACGAACTCGAATCCACATCACACACCCACACACTCTTTCACCACATTTCTACCTCACTCATATCCCAAAGGACGATGTTATACTAGGTCTACCTTGGTTTAAACAAGCTAAACCAAAGATAGACTGGGGAAACGATGCAATCACCATAAACAAGATTACGATTTCAACCCGAATGGAACAAGAAAAACAACAGAAGCTACCACCACCAGAAAAACTCGACATCCCAAAGGAATATATGCCCTATGCCAACATCTTCTCCGAAAAAGAAATCCAAACATATCCACCAGCACGACCTTACGATCATGAAATCAAGACAAAACCCTCCTTCATACCGAAAATCTTCAAAACCTACAATACTCCGTACCACCAAAGACCCATACTCCGTGACCTTATTAATGACCTACTCAAGAAAGGATTCATTAAACCCTCCGCATCACCGATGGCCTCACCATTATTCTTCATCAGCAAGAAGGATGGAACCCTCCGACCGATTCAGGATTATCGATATCTTAACGAACATACAATCCGCGATGGATTTCCAATACCGAACACCCAGACACTATTGAATCAACTCCAAGGATCCAAATACTTCACCACCCTCGATATTCGACAAGGATACCACAATATTCGAATCAAGGAAGAAGACCAATGGAAAGCCGCATTCAACTGCGAAGAAGGACACTTTCAACCAACAGTTATGTTCTTTGGCCTATGCAATTCACCCGCCACCTTTCAACGTTTCATGAATGATATACTTGTGAAGCAAATCCGCGAAAACAAGTGTATTGTTTACATGGACGACATTATGATCCATGCCGCCACTATGCAACAACTTATCTTGAATACCCTCGAAGTTTTCGACGTCCTCAAGAAACACAAGCTATATCTCAAACCCGCCAAATGCCGATTCCACCAGACCGAAGTCCCATTCCTAGGATACATTATCTCCGAGTCACAGATCAAGACTGACCCGACGAAGATACAAGGAATAGTTGACTGGCCAACTCCAAAGAATCTACGAGACATACGCTCATTTACAGGATTTACGAACTTCTACAGGCGATTCATTCCCCATTATGCCACCATATGCCGACCCCTCGATCAACTAAAACGCAAAAACATACCATTCGTTTGGACCGACCGACAACAACATGCTTTTCAAACACTCAAGGACTTATTCTCGAAACAACCACTCCTTATGCAACCCGACCCGAACAAGCCATTCTACCTCGAAACCGACGCTTCAGCCGTAGCTACTGGTGCAGTACTACGACAACTTGACAAGGATAATCAATTACGACCAATTGGATACATCTCCCAAGCACTTAATCCGACGCAACGAAATTGGCAAATATACGACAGGGAACTATTTGCTATCATCCGTGCATTACAGACATGGCGACACTATCTATTAGGTAGCCCACACGTTATCACAGTACATTGTGATCACAAGAACCTAACCTATTGGCGACAACCACAACGATTAACCCCTCGACAAGCCCGATGGCAGAACGAACTTTCACGTTACCCCCTCCAAATCCAAGCAGTCCCCGGAAAACACATGATTCAATCCGATGCCCTTTCCCGGAGACCCGACCAATTTAAAACGGAAGGAGAACTCAACAACGAAGTTACACTTCTACCAGAGAAGGTTTTCATTCAAGAGATGGAAATACTCGAAGCCGAAATAGAAGAACAGGACGATGACGATCGAAACACCATTGACATCGATGAACTTCATGACAAGATTCGACTCGAAACAGGCGACATTCAGAAGGCAATGACACTCATTCAGAAGGAACTCCCCCTCACGAAACCAAAGATGAACGACTTCTCAATCAAGGATAACCTTGTACACTTTAGGAACAAGATCTATGTTCCGAAGAACAAGGAAATCATGAGAAACATCTTACGACTTCATCATGACCTCCCCACGCGAAATCACCCAGGAATAGCAAACACGATGGAACAGATTCGACGCACCTACTACTGGCCCCGCATGCAGCAGTTCATTTCGAAATATGTGCAAGGATGCGCAATTTGCCAACAGATGAAGATAAATCACCATCCACTCGTACCTCCGCTCAGCCCGATCGTCGCAGACAAAGACACATACCCCTTTGCTACAGTCAATATTGATTTCATTACCGACCTACCGGAATCAAATGGCTATGACAGCATATGTGTTATTGTGGATCACGATTGCACCAAGGCAATAGTACTCACCCCATGCAACAAGACGATCACCGCACTCGATACCGCACAACTCTACATTGACAATGTCTACAAACGATTTGGATTACCCAGGAAAATAATCTCAGATCGTGGACCCCAATTTGCATCGACACTATTCAGACAGCTATGCCGCTTACTGCACATCAAGCAGGCTATGTCAACAGCATATCACCCACAAACTGATGGACAAGCAGAACGAACAAACCAGGAGATCGAAGCATACTTCCGAATTTACGCAGCAAACCACCCCCAACATTGGTCACGATACATACCAATGATGGAATTCACTCACAACAATCGCAAGCATTCCACCACAGAGCAGACCCCTTTCCGATTACTCATGGGATACGACCCAACATCATTCCCTACGGAAAAATCCGAGATCGACAGTAACATCCCCACACTCCAAACTCGCTTGATCAAGATATTGGAACTCCGAACCGAAGCCGAAGCAGCTCTAACTCTCGCACAAGAATTCCAGCGTGAGACACAGGAATCACACTTCCAGCCTTTGGAAGAAGGACAAAGTGTATGGTTAGAAGCCAGGAACCTCCGACGAACCGGACTACCCTCGAAATTCCAATCTAAACGAGAAGGACCCTTTACGATCATCAAGAAGCTCAGGGACAATGTCTATCAACTCGATCTACCAGAACATTGGAAAATACATCCAGTATTTCATGCTTCTCTTCTCACTCCACACAAGGAAACGGACGAACATGGACCATCTTACACACGACCGCCACCCGAACTTATCGAAGGAGAAGAAGAATATGAAGTTGAAGCGATACTCAATCACCGAGGACCTCCGAAGAAGCGTGAATATCTTGTCAAATGGCTAGGATACCCGACATCACAGAACCAATGGATACCCGAACACTCACTGGAGAATACACAGGAACTTCTGTCCGAATACAAGAAGGCACACAGGATCAAATGACCGAACTTGCATTTGATTTCATTCCGCATCCGGAACAAACTAAGGACGCCACTCAAAGAAACCTCCGAATCAGACAACAACCCGTTATTCTTCCGATCCATCAAATTCTCAAGAAGTATATCAGCCTCAACCAGACACCAACGCTTAGCAAGATGATCAAGCCAGCAGACCTCGCTAACTTCTGCGCATACATCCTCTCACTTGATATCCGACCGGAAATCAAGGATCTTGCACAGAAATTACTTTACGAGTCTTTCCGACGCATTGACCAAGGTCTAGGACCCTATCGGACCTTTTCTCAACGATTTGTATTCACCTCATCTAATCGAAGAGACACCCCGGAGATTACAGTCAGATATGGGCCGAACAATCAGTTCATTATCACGTCAACACCGCACTATCAACCGCCGCCGCCCTACTCCGATGCCATCTCCACAACCCCTTCGTGACGACCCTCCACCCACGGAGATAAGCAAAGAACAAATCCTTAATGACCTTCGCACACTAGCAGCAGAAACTCCGACCAACCGTCAACCCACACTCATTTTCCACCTATTCAATTTCATCCATCAACAAGAAGAACCCAACACGCCACCGCTCAATCACCTCATCGATTTCATCGATACTCTTCTCACCCATGCGACTCCACTACACCAGGCACACCTTTCGATAGGACTCTACATACTAATTCAAATGGTCAAGACAAATGACCTTGAAGGATCAGTACAACTTCCGAATGGATTCCGATTCATTCACCGGCAACCGGCATCCGTTCAGACCTCCGAAACTTCTACTTCCAGAGATTCCACATCCCCTCCGCCCTTGGAACCTTTCTCTCCCGCATATAGTCCCACTACCTCCACGGAATCACTCACCAGTCACACTACCGACGACCCGGACTCAGACAAAGAGAACATCCCCACTCGACATGCCATTCAACTTCGACACCCCTATTCCGACGTTCGAAGCGCCCCCTTTTGACGCTGAAGAAAACCTTGCAGCCACTGACCCTGGACCTCTACTACCAGCTGAGGATATCGATCCCCTCTGGGTAACAGGCTGGGGCAATCATGCAAACGATTGGCAAAACGGAGCATGGCACCCGCAACTGACACCCGCACACCCGGAAAACGACTACCCTTCCCCTCCGCCCTCTCCCACTCTACCCCCTCTCAGTCCCTTCGACCTCGTCCGACACTATATCTTTGACCCCTCCCACTCCGACTATATCAACATCCGCCGACTCAAGACTCTCAATCCCCATCCCCAACTCACCACCCTCGTCCTCCGCCGCACATTCTTCACTCCGGAGTACGCCACCCCGATTCTACAAGCCCTACACATCCTCCTCGACCTCCCCTACGTCCCCTGGATAGGCCGACGCGTTCGACACGCAGGAACACCGCATCGACACTTCGTAGCTTACGACGAAGACCCCATCTGTGTCTGCAGTTGTTGCAGGTATTGCCCCGTTCACTAACAATGCCAGCTATCCGCAACACTCGTCAAGGACTTCCGAACCGCGTCTTTCGAACCCCTCATCCTCGAAATGTCAAACCAACGCGACAGCGATTCATTGACGGCACCCTTCCTCCTCCCGATCTCGAGCAACTTCTACCCGGCATCACCTTCCAACAGACACTACAGACACGACGACAATGTGCAGCTACGCTTCTGCATAATGGCAAACTTCGCGACCTCACTCAGAATGTCACTGTCAGCCCCCTTCCCCATATTGTCTACACCACTCAGCAAATGTATGACATTTTGGAGACGATGCTGGATCTGTTTGAGAGCAGTCGACGATCACAAACGAAGGTTGACACCTTCGAACATCAGGAACTAGTACGTCGTTTGAATCAGGTTCTTATTACTCAACTCGAGAACCAGTTCAACGAATTCGAATTTCAATCGCTCCTCTCTTCGGAGATCGTTAACGGAAAGGTCAACGTCCCCACCGACCCGGAACCACAACCCATGGCCGATCCCTCCCCTCTCGAGCTCACTCCGCAGGCTGCGCCCGACGCATATCACGAGCAGCTACATGTCCCGATCTTCGACCTAGATCGACTCCATAACTTCGAAACCGCTCCGCCGCCGCCTAGCCCTCATCAACAGCTCTATCTCCCTACAGAGGAAGAACTTGAGACGATCAACCAGGAACTTCAGGACCTCGCCATTCCTGAATTACCCCTCATGGCTCCGCCCGACATAACGATACAGCCGCCTTCGCCACCATACATTGTCAACACTCCTCGACCGGAAGACTTCACTTCGCCACCATCATACGCCCCCATCGACTGGACCGACCCCTATTTCCTTTCAATGTATCGACTCTTCCTTAATAACTTTGATTTCTCTCAGACAGTCACCAATGTACCCAGCGCTTGAACCCCTTATTGGTCTTAACTTGACCCTATAGCGACTGATATTTATCTTTCTCTTATGCTTTTACTTATTGATCTTAACTTGATCCTATAGCGTTGTACCTTTCTTTGAAATTCTCGCATTCGCATTCTTATGCTACTACGGAATTTCAATCTTAGTGACAGGGTATTGTTACGCATCAAGCTGCTTACCCTTGTTTACACATTGTTTATGTTCCCCCTCACCCTTTTCTCTCACCCTTTCTACCTGCATGTGCGTACACACATTGCATCATTCTTTCATCATCGACTCCACACTCCGATGGCTCCACTCGCTCCACCTTCACTCCGAGAGCCCCAGAGACTTCCACTCCGATGATACATCATTCTACTCCACTCTACTCCACCTATGCTCTGATCTGACATCATCCTCCATTAATTAGAGCCACTATGACGGACTCACTCCACTTCTGACCCGCGATGATGTAGTTTCATTCCTTGCTCCACTCTATTGTTCTCTGTAGTATATAAGGCCATGTACATAGCGCCCCAGGATGACACTTAAGTCAATCCTCCTATAGTCTTTTACAATCACGTACCAAAGACTCTGTTCACCCACGACTTCCGGTATAGAGACCCTCACAAAGCGGACCCTCTATACTGTACTTGCTACTTCACCCAACAACGCTTTGGTCACTTATCATTTCCGTGATAAGTCCATCGAAGCCGTGAACGTAACAGGCGGAGGCTTCGTGGAGAGCTTTGCGTGATGTTCTGCGCAAGAATATGTCAGAGTCGGAGGAGGATGAAGCTGAGAGGACCTCAAATTGGAGGGAACAGGTGCAACATCATGGTGCTCCATTGGCAAGGGCAAGCGATGATACAGAGGACTTCTTCGATGACATTGTGGGCAAGAATGAACTCAACGAAATTGCAGACCTGGAAGATCCCGGGAGCTTAGTGCATGGGCCACAGCATTTTGCGGTTCAAGACATACAACATGCTGAACGCCAGATGCGCTTGGGTGGCAAAAATGACCCTTTGAGCTTGATGTTAATGGCTTCGAAGCAACGTTAGTATTACTTAGTAACCCATGCTTTTGGTGCTGCACATCTGACTTCTTTGTTGTCATCCTTGCAGAGTCCAGTACGGTGTACCCTAAGCAGCTCACGGCTCTTGTGGCGATAAAAGGCCATCCAGAGCTCCGAAAACTCCGACAGCTCATTAAAGAATACTTATTCAACAAGTACGAGAAGCACAACTCCAACTTAAGGGGCTCCTCTGGCAGAGCCGAACCAGCAGTTGAATTGGACATGAGCAATGACTTTTCAATTTTCCATTCAGCCACCGCTTTCTTTGCCTACCATGGCGAATCGATCCCTATAGAACAAGCAATGAGGGAGGTGATCAGGTCCAATCCCTCTTGGCGCGGAAAAGCAAGACATGACGCAGTCCTTGTTCGAGTTAATACTCGCAAAAAGGGGTTTGCAGGAATGAGAGTTGCCCGTGTTATGCTTCTTTTTTCCTTCACCGCTAAAGGGGAGCATCAGAACTGCGCTCTCGTCCAATTTTTCAAGCGTGTTGGAGATTCACCCGACCTCAAAACAAGAATGTGGATAGTCGAACCGGAGTTTGAGTTAGAGAGCTCTACCGCCCGTGTCGGATGCTGTACTACCGGAGTGAATGGCAGATGTCGCTATCACCGCGACTGCAAGGCTCCGAAGCTATCTGTGATAGATGTAGGGGACATCCTCCGTTTAGCCCACCTCCTGGGGGTTCCGAAGGGTGATGAATGTCCTCCGAAGTCATTGACACCTGAGGAGTCCCTGGATTTTTATGATAAATTCTATGTTAACCGATTTGCTGACATGCACATGCACGAAACATTGTACGAAAGCAGACATTGGCAATGATAAAGATAAACTCTTCATTTAGTAGCACATACTACAAAGTAGATTGAAACCTACAACTTGAAAGTGAGGATATGGCAATTAAAGAAAGAGATGTAAATGAAACAGACCCAGTGCCAGCCTGAGCCACTGCTGCTAGTAGTGGCATCATGATCATGATGCCATGCAAGTGTAATCAAGGCATCGACTCTTAGGCTGTATTAACTTCAAGTTGACATCATACTCTTGGCTTGCTTTCAAGTTCAAGTTGTACAGTTTACACTGGCAATAACATCATGGTATTCATCGTACGAGGTAACAATTATTATCAACAATTCACGAAGTGACATATGTAAGGAGAAACAGAAGACACTGGCATAGCTCAGAGATTGTATGGGTAGTTCAAGTCATAGCTTCACCTCGGAGTTCTTAATATTTCCCAGACAACTTTCGGGGAACGGTTGCTTGTTTTGCCCTGCAACGGCTTGATGGAGAGAAGAGCCTAAATGCACTGCAGTGAGCGCATATTAGAGAGTGAAGAGACTTCATCACATACATTAATTACTGATTGCTGTGGCCCAACCCATCACTGCATACGATGATAATACCAGAGCTTTTCACAATCCTTCACGTTTTTGCCCGTATTTTGTATCAGCTCCTCTAGATAATCGCGAGGCTGCGCGAGGCTGGATGCTGTCGCATTCCATGCACTAGCACCAATAGAACTTGAAGGAATTGGGGGTACACCGCGTGAATCCAGGTTGCGAAACAACGTAGTCATGGCCTGTGCAGCATCCTTTGCAGATTCGCGAGTTTTGGCGTCGCTTGTATGTTTGTGCAAATTGTTAAAAGCATCGAGGATTGCGTCAGTTGACTCCGCCCGTTGGTGTATTATCTCGTTGAGAAAGCTGCGGATAGGGGCTTCCGATACGCCCATGAGGAGTTTGAATACCTTTGTGTTGGAGACAATTTCCAACCATCTCCTGACGATTTTAAACCCATTTATCAAGCGGAGGTGAAGAGTTTCCAACGCCCTGAAGGAAGCCTCAATGCGGTTTGGAAGTGATTTCAGATCCCCTATAACGAGCTGTGATAAAGAAAGAGATGAAAGGCCCTTCGCCTCTTTAAGTACGCGCATGTCGTGATCGTATATAGCCTCTACTGAGACATTGTCCTGAAACATGGCGTCAACCTTGGTACAAAAACGTAGCGCCAGTTCCCGACTTGCAGTATCCAAACTAGGAAGTTCATCGCCATCGTCATTGCGACCTGGAGCCGTAAAGAAATCGGGATACAGCTCACGCGCATGTGTTCGGAGTTTCTTATTGCCATCCGTTTCGCCGTATTCATAAAGGCGAGACACAGCAGGAACCATTACTACAGACCTATCTTCTTCAACGGTGCAGGTAAAATGATCCAGTTTCTGGATCAACGTGTCTACATCAACGATGATATCCCAGAGTGCGCGGAGATGGATCTGGAATAATGGCAGGAAGAAATGGAAAAGACGAGAGGGATCCATAGTGGAGAAGTCGGTCTGATTGAACTCCTTATCCAAGCCCACGTAGAACTCGCGAGGGCGTTCTAGCGTTTTAACATACTGCGCATGTGGTGCATCATTCGTTAATGTATGATAGGTCTTGCCATCTTCTTGATCTATGCATGTCATATAGTATCTGAGAAGATGGTCTCTCATGACTCCCAGGAGGCCAGTCCGTCCAACATCGAAGTGATGAAACTGACCGAGACCGCGGGACTTTGATGCAGAGGAAATGCACTTTTGTATTTCGTCATCATTGAAATCAAGGACGATTGCGGAGGCTTCAAAGAGGAAGTACAGCATAGCATCGAGAGCCTTCCTTGCTATGACAGCATCGCCTGGTGCTCGGTTCTAACAAGCGTATGTTTTCAGATGACATTCTTTTTAGAAAATTGACATTGTCACTTACTCCGGATACACAATCAGTTAGGTGAGTAACCGACGATCTTAATTGGGCTACAGCACTCAAAACAGCCTCCTGCCCTTCTAGGAGCAGCTGAATTGTCTTCTCCATAGCATTGAGCCGAACATTCGCATCCTTGTCCGTTTCCAAAGATTGTTTCCCAGGTTCAACCAGCTGTGCGCTAACATGAAGTGCTTCACTGCCAGTGGCAGGGATGAAGGTTGCCTCAGTACCTTGACTGCCAGTGCTTCCAGTCGGGTGAACCAGGTCAATACGTTGAGTGTTTTCAATAGTCTTGGACGCGTACTCCTCAAGAGTGGAAATGCCAGCTTCGGCATTATTGATAGCCGTAGTGAGCGACCCGCAATCACTAGGGATCGGAGAATCTCTCTTTGATAAACCCCGCGTTGTCCGAGCCTGACTCGCAGGCGAACCTCCAGGCAGGGCACCTCCTATATAACTCGCAGACCGTGCCCGTTTACTATGATGATCCCAGTCGTTGCCTGCACTAGGTGACCTTTTTAAGCTACGAGTGAGTCTTGAGCTATTCGAAGCTCCGGAGCCATGACGCTGGACTGGACCCGGGGAACTGGACAGAGCATGTAGTGCCGGAGTAGGTGTTCGACTCTCCGGAGGTGTTGGAGTCTTTGGAGTAGTGGCCATCAACGCTTTCGTAAAAGCAGGACCTCTTTGTACACTGGGACCTCTTCCCGTATTTCCACCACTGGTAGTATCGGGCGGTGGCGGCATGGAGGACACATGCCGAAAGGTGCCAACGTAGTCGTCCAACGGCGTCACTTGGCGGAGTTGTGACCGCGAGTGAGACGCGGAGTTAAGGGCCCTACTATTCAAGTTGGTGCCGGGTCCGTCTGGGTCTGCATTCTTCATCTTGTTCAAGTCTTGAACTTTGGGGGGGGGGGGGATTGTATTCCTTCCGAGTCCTTTCAAACTTCAACTGGTGCCTGTCTGACTCGGAGTGACCAGTAGCTGGTATTATGCCAGTGCAGTACTACCAGACTCAGAGGTGACGGAGACTCCAGCTTCAAGTTGCCAAGTCCGAACCGAATAGTAGTAGTTGCCACGGTCACTGCCAGTGGTGGCACTCAGGGCAGAAGTTCGATCGCAAGACTGAAACACGGACTCGGAGTACTACTAGTAGCAGTCGAGGCAACACTCAGGCTACCGAATAGTAGTACTGATAGTAATAGTACTACTAGTAGTAGTAGCCTGTCAGTGAGTATTGAATGCGGTGACTTCAACTAGGAGACTGAAAGATGACTCACCGCCAATACCTGAGGGACTTAATAAATGGTTTTGGGTGACAGGGACTTCGAGGTGAAAGAGCTTCAAGCTGTTGAAGCGTAAACTTGAAGAAGTTGTAGAGTAAGTAGTACTAGACACGACACCGTGATGTCGCAGTACTGCCAGCCTGAGTGCCAGTGGTAGTACTATGATAAGACTTGGGCATGGGGTACTCAGACTACTGGATTCGGATCATGCCAGTGATCCTGCAACTTCAAGTTGAACTTCAGATTAAAAGTCCGACACTGCTACTACTACTACTACTTAGTAAGCACTGCCGGTGCCATGGCACTGCCAGCCTGAGTGCCACTGGTTGAAGACGACGCACTCAGTTTCCCACTGCATTCTTTCCCATTTCGTCCCAATAGTACTACCTATTCATCTTGAACTCCGAAAGCACAACAGCAACGACTTCAACTTGAATCAGCATCATGCTGGCATCATCCAAGCCATCGCGTAGAAATCCGATTCCGCGTGAGTCCTACAGCTTTCTACTACGTTCTCCTATACCAGCAGCAATGATTAATGAGGTGATATCCAGCTTCGCCAAGGGAAGGCTTTGATTTGATAGAATTGTCTCGGCAGATCACGGGCTTTCGCCCATCCAACGAGGAAAATAGTATTCGATCTGCAAGGCAGAGACTAGAAGGTGTCATCGATGGCATATGGCCAGGTGAGTCCTACTTTCTCCTTCGCCGGTAGTCCTGCTTTGTTGACTACTTCTACTCGTGGCAGAGAATCAGAGTATGAGCGGATCAATAGTGCCTCATAGAACCCCTCGGATGCCAACAAACACTCACACTGGCATGTCGACTCGCGAAGTTGACACTGTCCGACCTGGCAGTACTTCCCCAACTCAGGCGCCTACCGTCGTACAGGCTCACTGTACACTGGCACCAAATCGCGCCACACGAAGGGAAACTATCTCGCCTTTAGAACAGGAGGAATATTACTATGGCCTGGAGGGGGCTCCTCGCCTGGTCGGGCGCACCGGCGGCGACTGGGAACGGACTAACATGTGGAAATGCGTAGGGGTTGTGGGTGATCACCGCATTACTGAGTTCTGGGATGCAGACTTGTTCCCAAAAATATTGCCGATATTCAAGGCACTATATCTCGAGGGGCACGGAAAGGCGAACCTATTTGAGGTTAACCGCGTTGGCCTCGAACGCCCTGCCAGTGTGGGCATTAGACACGAGTTGCTCGCTGAAAATGAGTGGCCCGTCGTTGTTATGATCGGAGTTGATACGGAGCCCAGTCTCCACCCTAAAGTGGGATGCTGGGCTGCGGAGAGGGTGAAGGACATACTATGGGAGCTCGCAATTTATGATGTCGAGGTCAAGATTAGGGAACGACATATCAAACTGGCTTCCGGCGATAACACAGATGGCCCTGCTAATATGAAGCGTAACCGTACTCAGGCTGGTGACGATGACGTTCCTGAGGCTGTCGATGGCAATCACCACCTAAAGCGCCCTAGACCATCTTTCACTCCGTCTGCCCCCAGTCAGAGCATCAACGACCCTCATAGTGACTCTGACGCCGCACACGGTGTTCAAGGCCAAGGCTGGCCTACAGGATCGAAAAATATCTCGTCCACTCCCGCCAGCCGCTCCCGCCTGATCCGAGCAAGCCCTATGGTTCTAGAGCCACGTATAATGGGCAACTATGAAGATCGCCATACCGCCAACACGTACTTACAGCGCCTTGCTGCGCCTTTCACCACATGTGTTGGGATATGCCTTGGCATCACTGAGACCAGGGGCAAAACGCAGTATGACAGCTATTCAACCGGGTCACTGTTTGGGATTAAGATACAAAACGAGGAGCCCATCTTATATGCCCTCGGTTGTCGACATGGCACCATTCCATTTAATTTACAGTTCCATCTTCATCCTGAGGATTCTGAAAGCGACTTGGAGGATGCCAGCTTGAAGAAAGGCAAGAAATGCAATAAGAAGGGCAAGAAGGGCGTCAAAGGGAACAAGAAGGGCAACAAAACATCAAAAGGCGCTGGCAAGAACTATAAAATCACGGAAGCCTCTCAGTACATCGACTACAAACATGACGAGAACTCGAATTATACGGCCTATGTTTCGCTGTTCACGCCTGAGAAGCTGGCTGACCACTTACGAATGATGGAACGCGAGTTGGAAAAGCAGAGGAAAGAATTCGATCTTCTCGTGGATAAGAAGATCATAAAAGATCAGGTTGTAAAGAAGGAAGTCCAAAAGGAATGCGATGACGCGACAGCTTTCTTCAACAAGGTCAAGAGATGCGAATTGAATTTCCAGTGTATGGAGCAGTTTGGATATGTCGAATTCTCTCCGGGAAGGTTCAATCGGTTTAATAAGAAAGATGACGCGAAGAAGCCGAGGACTAGCGAGCACCCCTATGCATCGGACTGGGCGTTGATCAGGATTTGTGACGACCGTTCCCCATCTGACATGACTACTCTCTGCGAGCAGCATGGGAAGGGGCAATTTTGGAATTATGCAGACTTGAGAAGGTATGAACCAAAGAGCATGTGTGGTTCAGCTGCTTTCGACAACATTCTGGAGTTCATGGGATGGAAGGAAGGCACTCAAGTACATGATGGTCTGGTGCATATCAAAGATTTCACGAAACCGCGCGACATCTACAGCCGTCTTTATCAAGAAGAAACGGACGAACAAGCGATTAAAGATAAGCAGCTCCATAGAGCACTAGCGAATGATGGCACAAAGGTCGTATCCTCGAAGCTTGAAACAAGACGGGTATATAAGTTTGGTTGGACAACTGGCCACACAGTGGGCGTTTATAACAATCTCACTTCCTACTGGGTCGATCTTACACTAGAATTTGATGTCACATTCTCCGGTAAAGGCAAACGTCGCAAAGCCTGTGGAATCAAAGAAGGTGTAAAGAGCGTCGAGAGTTGCTGGCAGGCGGTCCTGCAATTTCCACCCGGCAAGCACTTCGGTGGTCCTAGCCGTATATTTGGAGACCAAGGTGATTCCGGAAGCTTGGTCATCGACCAGGATGCCAACGCACTTGGTACAATCACCTTTGTTACGACTTCGACGGAATGGCAACACGATGGGTTCACTTACGGAGTCCCTATTTGGCAACAATTGTCGGAGATGCGCACCTCCGGTTACGGTGATATTCATTTCGGATTCGAATCACAAAAGGATGATGCAGTGATGTCGGAACTTGCGGAATATCATCCACAGATTAAGGTAACTAGGGCTAACAAGGGCTCGAGGACATGGGAAGCGTGGTTTAATGAGGAGCACCACAAGGTTGAGCGGGAACGAGCAGCATTGGAACCTTTTAATTCACTTAAACCGCAGACTCGGAGTCAGACGAAGTAGCCTGCCAGTGAGGACTCAGGCTTGTACTCATACTATTTCTAACTGTTTTCTTTTCGTAGTATTACCTCATACCAGTGCATACCACTAGTATTCAAGTTGTGTCTTTGTATGTTTGTCTCCTGTTCTGTGTTCGTCGACCTTATACTTGTGTTTTCTGTGCATCGGTATTCAAGTTGTTGTATGACTGTATGTAAATAAAAAACGATATGAATTGTTTACTAACTATTCCGAGTCGGACTTGGACTCACTGGCACCAGTGATGCTCTAATTACTGCTCGATAAATTCACGACTGGCTCGAATCCGGGTCTACCAACCTGAAGACCGAACATCGTTACGGGTTCGGCAACTTGAACTTTTGAGCTGAACTTGAAGTCCCACGACTCGGTCTCAGGCTCTGACTCGGAAGTTCTTCCGATTCGGAGGTCAGCTTGAAGTCGGAAACTACTAGTACTAGTAAACTAAGCCTGAGGGGCGAAGGTCGGTCCGGCTACTACTACAACTGCTCTGCTCGACAACTATTAGGTATAATAATTTTAATGGAATGACCGGTTGTTATTCTCGGGACGTTCTAGGTCAGAGGGAACTGGATGGCTTGACTTATGCTATTGCCTTCTGGCAGACGACGGAGGAGCTGGAACAAATGGGCTTTGCGACCAACCTTGATTCAAAGACAGACACGCAACTTGGTAGTATTGTTTTCCCGACTCCGAGTCAGCAAGAGCCCAACGTGGACATCGCCGCTCGCCTTTTCCCAGACTGAGCCCCTTCCTCAACTCCCCCACCATGCGCACAAACTCTCTCATCTCATCCTCTTGCACTACCTTGAGGCTTGTCATTTTCTTCAACCTTGGCGCTGTCTCCTTCACATATGACATCTTCCATGCGCTGCTCTCCTGCACTTTGTACTAAATTATGTCATAACAGATCTGGGCGGAATGGGAGACAGAGGTCTGCACGAGCATGGCACAGGAGTTCAAGGCTGGTGAGTTTATTCTCCTTCTCAATCCTTTTACTTCACGTTATTTACATACCATTTGATACAGAATCCTAGCTCACACCGTTTACAGCGCACGCAAGATGGTGCAATTCTGGAACACCGCCAGACAGCACCACCACCATTGCCATCGCACTCCTGCTACTAGTAGTACCCAGCATCGACATGATGACTTCCCACGTGGGGTCTGACACTGGCATCACAGGCCCTCCGTCGTCCGCTACCACCACTGACAGCCATGGTCAGGTTGGAAACTAGAGACTTCCGGAGACACTTTCATTGTTGTGGGGACTGGTAAGTAGCCCTAGTAGTTATCCGCTATTGCAACAATAGCTCATGACCCGATGAACACAACTACATGACTGGCTGATGCTATGGTTGTTGAAGCGCTTAGAATGCCAGCACGCTTACGAGTTTGAGACGACAGCTCGCACCATCTTGCCGGGCAAGTCTTCTTTCAGAGACAAGTCATTCAGAGATGAGGAGCTCAAAGGCTTCCAGTTTGCCTCACCAGACGACCATCAAATTCATATCTATTTCGCTGATTCCATGGCTCATGGCGGGGATTTAAGAGATGCTCCTTGCCGACACAAGGGACTTCTTGCAATCAGAGAAGGTATGTACATAAAGTGCCACACATCGACTGAAAGTTTAACCTCTCTTTCTGAATCAGTGGTGCGCTGACCGTGGTAACCGCTCTCGTCGCGACAATTTCCTCTATCGTGTCCCTGGCTTGGGCAGATCATCGTTGATCCATGCCCTTGCTGGCGCGCTCATGCTCGACATTCTCGCCATCTCACGTTCCGCCTTTTGGATGAACGATGTGGCGTTGTCGTCGCTTATGGGCCGTGTGCCTGCCCCGTGTATTGTCCTTCTCGAGGACCTTGATGCTGCATTCACTCGCTCAACTTTGCGCGACGGGTCCTCAACCTGTGTTCCTGGTGGTAAGAAGAAGAGCTCTTTGTTGTCCGACAACAAGGATAAGATGACGATGATGACGACAATGAAGAAATTGGCAAGAAGAAGAAAAGCAAGAAATATGACACTCTATCCGACGTGAACACGCTCTCTCTTTCTGGCCTTCTTAATGCACTTGATGGTATCGCCGCTGCTGTTGGCCGCTTCCTCTTCTCGTCGCAGCGACGAACCATCTTGAGCGTTTCGACCCCACGCTCTCGCGCCCCGGTGGCATGGATGTTTGGATCGACTTCAAAAGCGCAAGCCCTAGGCAGGCTCAAGCGCTCTTCTGCGACTTCTTCCTGTACGCGGACGTCAAGAAGCCCGAGATCACCAAACGCGAAGGCGAGCTCGATGGGATCAGCCTCCCCACCACACCCCATCCTCTGGATCGATTTCGGAAATTCCGGTGTCGGTATTTGCGTCCGATGCCTCGAGTACCGCAACCTTGAGCTCGAGCTCATTGATGAGAGGTACGTCAAACAGTCTACCTGACGTTGGCAAAGCAGCTCACGACGCAAATTGCGAATGCATCAAACGGGAAAAAGTATTACTTCATCTTAGATATCGTTCAAGTAGTCATGTCCTATTCCTCGACAAACACCTCTGTGCCACCACCATTGCCGCCGAAACGGAGATCGCTCGGTTTCAATATGCAGAATAAGTCGATTATCGGCCGACAGCGCAATCCCCCCAGCTCTAAGGTCAAGAAACGTGCCTTCATTCAATCTACTTCTTTCAAAGCGGATTGGGGTGCATTGATCCCATTTCCCATATCGGCATGGTTCCGGTTTCGAGTTGTGTCCAGGGATGACTGATTGTATGACGGCTTACTCGTGGCTTTGCCTTCTAGAGCTGATGAAACAGCTTCTTGTGTAGTGAGCTATGTCTTCCCGACTTCTTCGGAGTTAACCTGACTCACTTTCTTGTTTGTTTGTGCATAAAATGAAAAGAAGCCTCATAATCGAGTCATCTAGAAGAAATCCTTCTTATCTCCTGTCAGTTTAGCTTGAGGTTTATCCGAGCCATAGTACAATGCACTGATAGATTCCTCTCTTCTTTTCCCAGAAGAATAAGGCATCAGAAAAATGCGTGCAAGAGCTTTGTATAAATGTGAACTCGGAGTGGGTGTCGCCCCTCCCCGCCACCCACCCACCCATTCAACCCTTTGCCATGAACTTTTATCACATTCTGTTGGGGCTCCACATGCTCCTATTGATTGACCATGCTGTGCTTCGAGTACGCATCGCGCGAAGACTTCCTTGGACACAAAGGAGGATATCTAGGATGCAAAAAATCGTGCTTACTTTCTATTTCCTCTCAAAATCACTGCACTGACTTTTTGCCAGCTTCACAAACAGATGCAACATCTCCTCGACTACCTGGGGGTTCCGCCAACGCCTCTTCTTCAACTTCGCAGTTATACACTCGGACCTCTTGTTCCTGAAGTATGTCTGACCACCGCGACGATGGAGAATGCCGTAGACGTCATCTATGCTTCCTTGCCGGATGCCCCGGAACGACGCTTCGTTGCCCTCGACATTGAATGGGCGAGTAACTCACCAGAGCTATATCGCGTGGACCTCATCCAACTCGCGGTTCAGCAACATGTGTTCCTCCTCCGGACTCATCTACTTAATGCTCTTCCCCCAAGATTGGAACAATTATTAGGTGATGAAACTGTATGGAAAGTGTCAGCAGGAATCGCTGGTACGACAATCCCATTTCTTCTCTCATTATGCGGCATAACTGAACTAATTGGCAGGTGATGCGACTCGCATCAGGAATAAATTTGACATTCCCGTATCCTCCTGTGTCGATTTGACAGATTGGGCGCGCTTCGTTTACCCCGATTTCTGGCCAAGAACGCCAACTTGGCTCCAGCTGCTTCTGAACCCCCGTCTCTGGTTCAAGTTTCCGCAACCGTTTATAAAGCTGGAGGAGATGGCGGGCAGGCTCCTGCAGACAAACATCGAAAAAGATGTCTTGGTCACGATGAGCAATTGGGCCGAAGTTGAGCTGTCGGCTGCTCAAGTCCATTGTAAGTTATCCTTTTGAAGTTGTCACTCAGGCTGACCATCTTCTCACTTGCATCTGCTCTATTAGATGCGGCAATCGACGCGCACAGCACGTTTGCTGTTGCTTCCGTCTTGAATCAAGATGCCTTGGCCTTACCGGATACAGTAATCCATCACTTCCCAATGCTCGATATTGAGTAGGCTGAGGCCCGTTTGAATAGTGCTAACGGTGTTATCTTGTTGAGTAAATTGTTGAGTGCATGCTCTTGTCTTCAAAAGTTGCCAGGAGCATCGTGATTGTATCTATTATTGAATTGCTTCTCGTTGAATGATCATTGTAGACTGAGGTTGTCAATGGTGTTTGCTGTCGCTTTCAAGATGTCATGAAGATGAAGGTAGCTTGAAATCTCAAAACAGAGGTCCAAGTTCACTTGAGTACAGTAGTGGTAGTAGTAGTAAATCTCACTTGAGTCTGACTTGCCACCTGATGTACAGCTTCCCTCCTTACGCACTGGTTTTGTCCTGAAACGCCGTTTTAAGGCCATCAGGCAGCCAGGCAACACTTCAGGCAGGCATGACAACGCTTCAACCCATTTAAGGAAGCTTCAGGACGCGCCAGCCGCCGTAAGCAATCCCTGATGTATTACACTTGAGCACTGAAATCCTGACTTGCATTCTGATGCACTGAGAGACGGCTTGCATCCTGAAACACTCCTTATTTCAGTGAGATAAGGCAATCAGTGTATTTTCAGACGAAGTAGCGACCCTTCAGACAGGTGCCAGCCAAATCAGGACGCGTCAGGACGCGTCAGTCGCCGTAAGCAAAAGGAAGTTTCCCTGATGTTTCCGATGTCATGAATCAAGCAAATGATATTGCCTATCTCAGGCGCAATAACTCCAGCCTCGCGGACGAACGCGGCCATCATGTCGATTCCGTTCGTCACCGAGCCACTCGTCCATAGCCTTCCGTCCTCGCTTGTTGTCCATCGCTTGTCGACCCACTCAGCGTCTGGTGCCACCTGCTTCAGAAAGGGTATTATCGCACGGGGTGCGGTTGCGCGTTGTCCCAAGATGATCCCACTTTGCAGGGCTGGCAAGATACCAGTGCAGACGGTCATGACTGCTCTAACCTCAGCATTCTTGGCACGGATAAACTCTTGCTCAGCGGGCGTCGTGACGTATTTCGGATCGGGGCCTGGGATGACGAGGTAATCCAACTTGCCAGCCGTCTCAAAAGAGTGCTGTTTAAAGCCAATGTTATTAGGGTAGGTTCGCTTTTGCAATGTTGATGTCATTAACGTGCTGCCACTTACGGTGATGACAATGTTACCATTGCTGACTAGGGTCAATTTCTCATGAGGTCCGGGCCCGCTCTCAGAGATGTATAGGATATCGATACGTTTGGCCTTGGGTAGAAGAGCTTCCATCTGTGGGAGACCGCCGATCTTGAGGTAACTCGGGTCGCAAGAGCTGAGTACATCGCAGGATGCAAGGTCCAGAAGTTGGACACCGCCGCCGACGACCAGAACGCCGACTTTAAGAGCTTCGCCAGACATCGTGGGTTAGGAACAATTGAGGGTGTTCAGGGAAAGTCGTCTTGCAGGAATGACTGATCTTGTTATGTTTAGAATTACCAGCTTATATACCCCTTGCTTCCTTGAAGCTCGGAACTATGCTTAATAACTCGAGTACATCGGAGCAGCGTGCATCACGATGAAGAACAACGCAACTGAATTGCTATAGCTACTAGTGATAGCGTGAGGAAGCCGCTGCGGACTATCCGCCAAGAAACCTTCAGTGTGAAGGTTGCGATCATCGAATTTTGATCATGTTCCTGAGAGGTTTGTCCATCGACCAGTGATAGTCTTCCGCAGTGTTGAATCTGATAGCCTCACCTGACTACGTTCTTCTTATTACGTGCGTGTTTGTCGTGTCGACAGTTATCTCTGGTCGACAATTTTCGCTGCAACAGCTTCAACAAATACTTGTAGGGCTAGTCTCAGAATCGTCGTGGGATACTACGTGGCAGCACTCTACTCTCTTTTGTCATCTACATCAAATGAGTTCTTAGTCTGCTACCTCCGCATACATGCACAATCCAAAGAAGCAATTGACAAGGTGAGTTATGTCAATCCAGGAACTTGAAAGTAGTAAGCCAGTGGATGAGCCATCACAAAGGTGCGAAAAAGCATGTGTCAAAAAAGAAAAGAAACAACTTGAAGCTAACTTGAACTTGAAGGGTAACCTGGCTTACATAACTTAGTAACAAATTCCATTAATAATGTATTGCTTACATAGGCAGCAACATTTAAGGTAGTATTTGTTACTTAAGTTGCTCTTGCTCCCAACCACAGCATCGACAAATAATACTCCTTTGTTCTGGCATTCATGGACACTCCCCGTTCAAGGTTTCACTTATCCAGCGCACGCCCGAGGTAGTCATTCGCATGTTGAACGGTGACCGTCCGCATCACTCGTCAAATCTGAACCCGAAGGTTCCTCTGCGCGGATTCTGTGATGATGTGGGATCCTGCACATAGTCCAACAATTGTGCTCAGGCTCACTCGTTTGTCTCGACAATGATCATGATGCACGAACATACATACTGCTCTGCCAGCATTTCGTGAGTAGTGCTAGACGTCAGCCTCTGCATTCGAAAACCGACTTCCCTCATTGGACTGCTCTGTCGCTTTGTGCAACCAAGTTGTTCGAACTTTGGAATGCACTTCTCTCTAATTCTGTACCTCTAATCGATGAATCCGATCGAACATGATTAGTGCATCTATATTTACAAGGTTAGTGCCCGACTCAGGCTACTACATGGCCATATAGCATGACTCGAACCGAACATGTTTGCATCTATCTTTCCAGGGTAAGCGCCCGACTGCATGGTCATATAACATGACTCGAATGCTGGCCTTCTTTCCCCCAGCTTCCCATGCGAACGGCTCTCCTCTGTTCCAGCGACAGCAACAATGGAAGCACCCTCAGACTCGATGAAAAACACGTCTAATACCGATGTTGGTAGTCAAACGGATCCCGCACTGGACTATCGCAGGACACAAGAAAAGAGCAGTGGCAGTAGGAATGCACAGAATGATGTCGGTTCGTCACATTTACCTCGATGCATGTCTGCCGCTATGGCTGATATAAATCATGATTATTATAAAGATACCGCCGACGATATCAAGGACGGTGCAAAGACTGATGTCCCGTTAGACCAAGACCGCGTCACAGGAATCGAAGACATTCTGAATAGATACATAGGGATTGAGGAGGCGCGTCTTTCAGCACAGAAGACAATGGCAGGTGCGTACAGTGATTTGTAGATCAGCTACTAGCTGAGAGTCGCAAACCTAGAGAAATTGAGGAAGTTCAAATCAGCGCATGAAGAAGCCTGTATCAATTGTATGCGCCCTGCCAGTGAAATTTCCTATGCCAGTGCATACACTATCCACTGTATGTTGTTCATTGTACTCGCAATTGATTGCTTTCCTAACCTTCAGCTGTAGGCATAACATCGGATGAGTGTAAAAAGAAATTGGGGAAAGCGCGAAAAGAGCTTGAATATGAACGAATTGAAGCGATATGCACGGGAATTCGTTGTAGTATTGCAACCAAAGCGATTGACATGATGATTACGCCTGGGAGTGAGTGCAGTTTAAACTATAGAATCACGGAGGTATCAGGTTGTAACCTTTTTCCAAGTTTGTTCTTCAGATGATATTGAACGATTGAACGAGGACGCGGCCGCTGCCAATAGACTTATTACCCTCAACAGGATCATGAATGGCAGGTCACCATACGAAGACTACACTTTTACCAATCCGAGAGACTGGGAACAATTCGACTCAAGATCCCTTGCTCTCGAAGCTCTCATAGAAGAAAAGACTACTAGAGAGATTGAAGCAAAACTGAAAGAATTACATGCTGTCAAGGAGAAAGTAGCAGCTAAGAAGAATGCAAAGTAATCGAAGCATTTGGGTTGGCTACATTTCATTTAGTGGTTGTACAATGATGGAATAATTAGTTAAAATTGCTTTTCTCCAACAATAAATATGTCGAGAGAATTGCAAACTTGCACCTCATGCCAGTGCGTGAAACCTGCCACAAAAGAAACTGGATAAATCATGTCGGTGTAGGCAAATACTGTGTCGAGACAAAGAAACGGTAAAAGGCAACTGTAACTTGTAAGTGCTATCCTAACTTGAACTTGAAGCCCTCGGGTCCGTCATCATGATGCCAGTCACCACTTGAGCGCGCATGACTCAAACGCCCACCGTGACTCTTATTCCCAGCTTGCTGCCAGTGCTTAATATGTCAAGCTTTAACAGCTCTCCTTTGCCCCAGCAGCCATGGACACACTCTTCGGAAACATCTTCAACAACGATGTGGCAGTCGAAGCGGTGCCCGCGCTGGACCTAAGTTCAAAGCAAGAAGGGAGCAGTGGCAGTAAATTCGGACAACGTACTACCAATGATGAAGTCGGTCAGTTATAGTGAATACACCTCTCCGTACACCTGCAGCCATGGCTGACATGATTGTGAGGACAGAACTCGCTTTTGAGATTGGGAGCGGTCTTCTGACCGAGGTCAGGAAGCTGCAGGGTCTTTTGACGGAACGCGATCGAGTGATACAGGACATGAAGGATGGGCACGAGAAAGTCATTGAGAACTACAAGGAGGGGCTGAGAACACAGAAGCAAGTTGCAGGTGCGTAGGCTGCTCTGCAGATGATACAGTAACGGCGGGCCTCTCGTTCTGACCCATATTACGAATTCAGACAAGTACAAGAAGGAGAACAAGAAGCTTGAAAATACACTTCAAGGACTCCGTACTCAACTCTCTGATGCGCAATACAGTACGTGGCCTACATCAGATGCGATGCAATGCGACAGGCTGCTCTTAAGATCTCTCCACTTTAGCTAAAACAACGGATTCCAATGTTATTCGAAACCTTAAAATAACGGTTCAAGAACTCTCCTATGAGCTCCTCGAAGCAAAAGCCACTCTTGAACAAGGAGAAGCTGAGATCAAGCGGCTCACCAAGGCCCTTGAGGGTGCGTGTACTGCAGAAAGTCTGTCTGTGTCCTCGTCTGACATCCACAATCCAGATAAAAATGCGGAAGAGGCAATTCACAAAGTGAGTTGTATCAACAGACGAACCTTGGGCCCGGCTCTCTGACACACAATCTACCACTGAATAGAGGGCAACCAAGCCTGCAGATGCAACTTCAGAGGGGGACGTCAATGGTTGCGCTCTCGAGAGGACAGCTCCATCAGGGAAACTTCCTTTTGCTTACGGCGACTGACGCGTCCTGACGCGTCCTGATTTGGCTGGCACCTGTCTGAAGGGTCGCTACTTCGTCTGAAAATACACTGATTGCCTTATCTCACTGAAATAAGGAGTGTTTCAGGATGCAAGCCGTCTCTCAGTGCATCAGAATGCAAGTCAGGATTTCAGTGCTCAAGTGTAATACATCAGGGATTGCTTACGGCGGCTGGCGCGTCCTGAAGCTTCCTTAAATGGGTTGAAGTGTTGTCATGCCTGCCTGAAGTGTTGCCTGGCTGCCTGATGGCCTTAAAACAGCGTTTCAGGACAAAACCAGTGCGTAAGGAGGGAAGCTGTACATCAGGTGGCAAGTCAGACTCAAGTGAGATTTACTACTACTACCACTACTGTACTCAAGTGAACTTGGACCTCTGTTTTGAGATTTCAAGCTACCTTCATCTTCATGACATCTTGAAAGCGACAGCAAACACCATTGACAACCTCAGTCTACAATGATCATTCAACGAGAAGCAATTCAATAATAGATACAATCACGATGCTCCTGGCAACTTTTGAAGACAAGAGCATGCACTCAACAATTTACTCAACAAGATAACACCGTTAGCACTATTCAAACGGGCCTCAGCCTACTCAATATCGAGCATTGGGAAGTGATGGATTACTGTATCCGGTAAGGCCAAGGCATCTTGATTCAAGACGGAAGCAACAGCAAACGTGCTGTGCGCGTCGATTGCCGCATCTAATAGAGCAGATGCAAGTGAGAAGATGGTCAGCCTGAGTGACAACTTCAAAAGGATAACTTACAATGGACTTGAGCAGCCGACAGCTCAACTTCGGCCCAATTGCTCATCGTGACCAAGACATCTTTTTCGATGTTTGTCTGCAGGAGCCTGCCCGCCATCTCCTCCAGCTTTATAAACGGTTGCGGAAACTTGAACCAGAGACGGGGGTTCAGAAGCAGCTGGAGCCAAGTTGGCGTTCTTGGCCAGAAATCGGGGTAAACGAAGCGCGCCCAATCTGTCAAATCGACACAGGAGGATACGGGAATGTCAAATTTATTCCTGATGCGAGTCGCATCACCTGCCAATTAGTTCAGTTATGCCGCATAATGAGAGAAGAAATGGGATTGTCGTACCAGCGATTCCTGCTGACACTTTCCATACAGTTTCATCACCTAATAATTGTTCCAATCTTGGGGGAAGAGCATTAAGTAGATGAGTCCGGAGGAGGAACACATGTTGCTGAACCGCGAGTTGGATGAGGTCCACGCGATATAGCTCTGGTGAGTTACTCGCCCATTCAATGTCGAGGGCAACGAAGCGTCGTTCCGGGGCATCCGGCAAGGAAGCATAGATGACGTCTACGGCATTCTCCATCGTCGCGGTGGTCAGACATACTTCAGGAACAAGAGGTCCGAGTGTATAACTGCGAAGTTGAAGAAGAGGCGTTGGCGGAACCCCCAGGTAGTCGAGGAGATGTTGCATCTGTTTGTGAAGCTGGCAAAAAGTCAGTGCAGTGATTTTGAGAGGAAATAGAAAGTAAGCACGATTTTTTGCATCCTAGATATCCTCCTTTGTGTCCAAGGAAGTCTTCGCGCGATGCGTACTCGAAGCACAGCATGGTCAATCAATAGGAGCATGTGGAGCCCCAACAGAATGTGATAAAAGTTCATGGCAAAGGGTTGAATGGGTGGGTGGGTGGCGGGGAGGGGCGACACCCACTCCGAGTTCACATTTATACAAAGCTCTTGCACGCATTTTTCTGATGCCTTATTCTTCTGGGAAAAGAAGAGAGGAATCTATCAGTGCATTGTACTATGGCTCGGATAAACCTCAAGCTAAACTGACAGGAGATAAGAAGGATTTCTTCTAGATGACTCGATTATGAGGCTTCTTTTCATTTTATGCACAAACAAACAAGAAAGTGAGTCAGGTTAACTCCGAAGAAGTCGGGAAGACATAGCTCACTACACAAGAAGCTGTTTCATCAGCTCTAGAAGGCAAAGCCACGAGTAAGCCGTCATACAATCAGTCATCCCTGGACACAACTCGAAACCGGAACCATGCCGATATGGGAAATGGGATCAATGCACCCCAATCCGCTTTGAAAGAAGTAGATTGAATGAAGGCACGTTTCTTGACCTTAGAGCTGGGGGGATTGCGCTGTCGGCCGATAATCGACTTATTCTGCATATTGAAACCGAGCGATCTCCGTTTCGGCGGCAATGGTGGTGGCACAGAGGTGTTTGTCGAGGAATAGGACATGACTACTTGAACGATATCTAAGATGAAGTAATACTTTTTCCCGTTTGATGCATTCGCAATTTGCGTCGTGAGCTGCTTTGCCAACGTCAGGTAGACTGTTTGACGTACCTCTCATCAATGAGCTCGAGCTCAAGGTTGCGGTACTCGAGGCATCGGACGCAAATACCGACACCGGAATTTCCGAAATCGATCCAGAGGATGGGGTGTGGTGGGGAGGCTGATCCCATCGAGCTCGCCTTCGCGTTTGGTGATCTCGGGCTTCTTGACGTCCGCGTACAGGAAGAAGTCGCAGAAGAGCGCTTGAGCCTGCCTAGGGCTTGCGCTTTTGAAGTCGATCCAAACATCCATGCCACCGGGGCGCGAGAGCGTGGGGTCGAAACGCTCAAGATGGTTCGTCGCTGCGACGAGAAGAGGAAGCGGCCAACAGCAGCGGCGATACCATCAAGTGCATTAAGAAGGCCAGAAAGAGAGAGCGTGTTCACGTCGGATAGAGTGTCATATTTCTTGCTTTTCTTCTTCTTGCCAATTTCTTCATTGTCGTCATCATCGTCATCTTATCCTTGTTGTCGGACAACAAAGAGCTCTTCTTCTTACCACCAGGAACACAGGTTGAGGACCCGTCGCGCAAAGTTGAGCGAGTGAATGCAGCATCAAGGTCCTCGAGAAGGACAATACACGGGGCAGGCACACGGCCCATAAGCGACGACAACGCCACATCGTTCATCCAAAAGGCGGAACGTGAGATGGCGAGAATGTCGAGCATGAGCGCGCCAGCAAGGGCATGGATCAACGATGATCTGCCCAAGCCAGGGACACGATAGAGGAAATTGTCGCGACGAGAGCGGTTACCACGGTCAGCGCACCACTGATTCAGAAAGAGAGGTTAAACTTTCAGTCGATGTGTGGCACTTTATGTACATACCTTCTCTGATTGCAAGAAGTCCCTTGTGTCGGCAAGGAGCATCTCTTAAATCCCCGCCATGAGCCATGGAATCAGCGAAATAGATATGAATTTGATGGTCGTCTGGTGAGGCAAACTGGAAGCCTTTGAGCTCCTCATCTCCGAATGACTTGTCTCTGAAAGAAGACTTGCCCGGCAAGATGGTGCGCGCTGTCGTCTCGAACTCGTAAGCGTGCTGGCATTCTAAGCGCTTCAACAACCATAGCATCAGCCAGTCATGTAGTTGTGTTCATCGGGTCATGAGCTATTGTTGCAATAGCGGATAACTACTAGGGCTACTTACCAGTCCCCACAACAATGAAAGTGTCTCCGGAAGTCTCTAGTTTCCAACCTGACCATGGCTGTCAGTGGTGGTAGCGGACGACGGAGGGCCTGTGATGCCAGTGTCAGACCCCACGTGGGAAGTCATCATGTCGATGCTGGGTACTACTAGTAGCAGGATGCGATGGCAATGGTGGTGGTGCTGTCTGGCGGTGTTCCAGAATTGCACCATCTTGCGTGCGCTGTAAACGGTGTGAGCTAGGATTCTGTATCAAATGGTATGTAAATAACGTGAAGTAAAAGGATTGAGAAGGAGAATAAACTCACCAGCCTTGAACTCCTGTGCCATGCTCGTGCAGACCTCTGTCTCCCATTCCGCCCAGATCTGTTATGACATAATTTAGTACAAAGTGCAGGAGAGCAGCGCATGGAAGATGTCATATGTGAAGGAGACAGCGCCAAGGTTGAAGAAAATGACAAGCCTCAAGGTAGTGCAAGAGGATGAGATGAGAGAGTTTGTGCGCATGGTGGGGGAGTTGAGGAAGGGGCTCAGTCTGGGAAAAGGCGAGCGGCGATGTCCACGTTGGGCTCTTGCTGACTCGGAGTCGGGAAAACAATACTACCAAGTTGCGTGTCTGTCTTTGAATCAAGGTTGGTCGCAAAGCCCATTTGTTCCAGCTCCTCCGTCGTCTGCCAGAAGGCAATAGCATAAGTCAAGCCATCCAGTTCCCTCTGACCTAGAACGTCCCGAGAATAACAACCGGTCATTCCATTAAAATTATTATACCTAATAGTTGTCGAGCAGAGCAGTTGTAGTAGTAGCCGGACCGACCTTCGCCCCTCAGGCTTAGTTTACTAGTACTAGTAGTTTCCGACTTCAAGCTGACCTCCGAATCGGAAGAACTTCCGAGTCAGAGCCTGAGACCGAGTCGTGGGACTTCAAGTTCAGCTCAAAAGTTCAAGTTGCCGAACCCGTAACGATGTTCGGTCTTCAGGTTGGTAGACCCGGATTCGAGCCAGTCGTGAATTTATCGAGCAGTAATTAGAGCATCACTGGTGCCAGTGAGTCCAAGTCCGACTCGGAATAGTTAGTAAACAATTCATATCGTTTTTTATTTACATACAGTCATACAACAACTTGAATACCGATGCACAGAAAACACAAGTATAAGGTCGACGAACACAGAACAGGAGACAAACATACAAAGACACAACTTGAATACTAGTGGTATGCACTGGTATGAGGTAATGCTACGAAAAGAAAACAGTTAGAAATAGTTTGAGTACAAGCCTGAGTCCTCAGGCTACTTCGTCTGACTCCGAGTCTGCGGTCTAAGTGAATTAAAAGGTCCCAATGCTGCTCGTTCCCGCTCAACCTTGTGGTGCTCCTCATTAAACCACGCTTTCCATGTACTCGAGCCCTTGTTAGCCCTAGTTACCTTAATCTGTGGATGATATTCCGCAAGTTCCGACATCACTGCATCATCCTCTTGTGATTCGAATCCGAAATGAATATCACCGTAACCGAAGCCTGAGGTGCGCATCTCCGACAATTGTTGCCAAATAGGGACTCCGTAAGTGAACCCATCGTGTTGCCATTCCGTCGAAGTCGTAACAAAGGTGATTGTACCAAGTGCGTTGGCATCCTGGTCGATGACCAAGCTTCCGGAATCACCTTGGTCTCCAAATATACGGCTAGGACCACCGAAGTGCTTGCCGGGTGGAAATTGCAGGACCGCCTGCCAGCAACTCTCGACGCCCTTTACACCTTCTTTGATTCCACAGGTTTTGCGACGTTTGCCTTCACCGGAGACTGTGACATCATATTCTAGTGTAAGATCGACCCAGTAGGAAGTGAGATTGTTATAAACGCCCACTGTGTGGCCAGTTGTCCAACCAAACTTATATACCCGTCTTGTTTCAAGCTTCGAGGATACGACCTTTGTGCCATCATTCGCTAGTGCTCTATGGAGCTGCTTATCTGTAATCGCTTGTTTGTCCGTTTCTTCTTGATAAAGACGGCTGTAGATGTCGCGCGGTTTCGTGAAATCTTTGATATGCACCAGACCATCATGTACTTGAGTGCCTTCCTTCCATCCCATGAACTCCAGAATGTCGTCGAAAGCAGCTGAACCACACATGCTCTTTGGTTCATACCTTCTCAAGTCTGCATAATTCCAAAATTGCCCCTTCCCATGCTGCTTGCAGAGAGTAGTCATGTCAGATGGGAGACGGTCGTCACAAATCCTGATCAACGCCCAGTCCGATGCATAGGGGTGCTTGTTAGTCCGTGTGAGTGTTTGTTGGCATCCGAGGGGTTCTACGAGGCACTATTGATCCGCTCAGACTCTGATTCTCTGCCACGAGTAGAAGTAGTCAACAAAGCAGGACTACCGGCGAAGGAGAAAGTAGGACTCACCTGGCCATATGCCATCGATGACACCTTCTAGTCTCTGCCTTGCAGATCGAATACTATTTTCCTCGTTGGATGGGCGAAAGCCCGTGATCTGCCGAGACAATTCTATCAAATCAAAGCCTTCCCTTGGCGAAGCTGGATATCACCTCATTAATCATTGCTGCCGGTATAGGAGAACGTAGTAGAAAGCTGTAGGACTCACGCGGAATCGGATTTCTACGTGATGGCTTGGATGATGCCAGCATGATGCTGATTCAAGTTGAAGTCGTTGCTGTTGTGCTTTCGAGTTCAAGATGAATAGGTAGTACTATTGGGACGAAATGGGAAAGAATGCAGTGGGAAAGACGTCACTGGCACGGTTCTGCAGTGGCTGCCACTGGCAGTGAGTGGCGTGAGCCTGAGAAGTCTGGCTTCAAGTTCAGATTCAAGTTCCGCATTTAGTAGCCTGACTACCCCATGCCCACTGCCAGTGGCATCGACGTATCGTGTCTTTGTCTACTATACTCTGTAGTACTGTACTCTAGTAGTACTCAAGGTTGTTCTTTTCAACAGCTTGAAGCCCTCTCACCTTAAAGTCGAAGTCCCTGCCACCTAAATTTTTAGTTCAGAGGCTGCCACTGGCGGTACTCAGGCTGGCGGTGAGTCAACCAGTCTCCTAGTTTAACTTCATCCGCTGACTGAGATCTTCAAACTTCAAGTTGTAGCCTGAGTAGTACTATCTACTACTACTAGTATATTGGCAACTTGATCTCTAAATTTGAACCGAAGTTCAAGATACTACTATTCGGTTCCGACGACTCGGAGTCGGACTCGGAGTTGGTAGGCTCACAGCTACTATACTATTGCACCAGTTTTAACTCCATTTTGAAGCTGTTGGAGAAAGCGAAACAACCTCCTATCAGGCTTCAAGTCACAGTTTTGTTCAAAATATCCAAAATGTCCAGTGAGCCTGAGTTTGAGTCGAACGCCCTTGTTGGTTCTGACAATAACTAAATTGTAGATCGTAAAAGGAGTCGGAATGATGAATATTATCCCACCACGCCAGTGACGCTTGGGTCTCACACAATTAACATGTCGGGATCAAATTCTAGAGGTGGTAGCGGCAGCTCACGCAGGGGAGCCCAGGGGCGGCAGCTCACACAGGCAGATCAGCAACTCACCCGCTGGTGGCGGCAGCTCACACTACCCAAACTGGATTGCTGCGTACACGCAGATAGTAGGCGCAAGTCAATCTCCGAGTCCTAGTGAGCCCAATCAGAAAAGGCCCAAACTTGAACTTGAAGGGGGGGAATCATTCCCGACATCCGTTCCACCACCATCAAGGTCACCATCACTGGCCGATTATCGCGTCCCGGGACCTGGCGGTGTTCTCGAACCACCTAATAAATCTCCCGGACGTACTATGGGTAAACTGCTTGACGCTGTGGCACAAAATGCACAGCTCACTGGCATAGAAGGCAACAAGTCGGTTCACTCGACTTCAGGCCATCCAGGTGCCATGTCGCACACTGGCATAGAAGGCAGCGCGTCGGTTCGCTCGACTTCAGGCCATCCAGGCCTTTCATCAGATGATAGGATTGCGAGTTTGGAGGGTCAGGTTGCTACGTTGAACGATACTCTTCGCAAGATATATTCTGATGTCGCTCTCTTGACTGATAATATTGCTGGGGTAAGTATTATGATCATGTTTCGAAAAAGAACGTCTAATAACCTACGCTTGTTAGTCACGGGCAGCAGGCGACGCTGTTAGAGTAAGGAAGACCTTGGATAGTCTAAGGTTCTTCTTCATGGAATCCTCCGCAATTGTCCTTGGGTTCTCAAGAGAGGAGATACGGACTTGCCTTGACAGTCGAGGCACTGATGATCCCTTCGGTTCCCTCTACTTCGAGTTGAACAAGTTCAAGTTTCAGAAAATCATGAATGAATACTACCAACTTCATTCTCGCGACGGCTCGGAAGGTCTTAGACAACTGTTATCTGAATATGGACTTTATAGAGAAGAGAAGGCAGAAGAGTTTATGGCAGTATTGAACTCATACGATACGGATGCCAAAGATCTTAAGGCTTTCCAATTCTTCAGACCGTTCTTCCAGGCCTACTACGACGTAACTTACAAACTCATCGCAATCATCGATGCCGGTCTCCAAAGCATGTCAGTTACGGTCTCTAGACTTTTCCAGGCTCATTCTCAGGCTTCCAGTCATCTTTCCGGTATTCGGCCCCCCCCACTGAAAGTGCATCTACCCTATCATCCGATATCGGAACCAGGGAGTTTGCAATCGAAATACATGACGCCTGCGGTTGAACGGCTTCATTTTCAGCCCCAGAAAGAGGAGGTCAACGAAATGCTACTGCAGTTTGACATGGAGCAGAAATCTTGGGAAATGGCGATTAAGCTGTGCAATATTCACGATGCATTCTTCCATCGGACGAAGGTGTTAGAGGTCACCTCCAATGACTATGCGATTATCTCAACGGCAGAATCTATTCAGGCGCGTTTGCATGACATCATAGGAAGGTTTACCAGGGAAGCAAAGTCGAAGCAGGGGCCTGTCGGACCACCGGCAGATATTCCTTCTGTTGAGATTAATAATTACTTCCGCGAATTGGGTCATCTTCAGAGGAGATTGATAAGCGCGCTTAGGATTGTCAAGAGATGGTTGCAAATTGCCTCCACAAAGGGTCTTTTCGATGTCGTCATGCGGAAGGGGAAAGGCGATGTCGTATCAGAGCTCTTAAACAAGATAGTACATCGAAGGCAGGAGTCGACTGATGATGTCCTTGATTCTATTGATATGTTAGCAGCCTATAACAAGGACGAAATGGAGGCCTATCATACGAACTTGAAGGGCAAGGGGAAGGAAAGACAGGACACGGCAGCATCGACGTCAGCAGCGTCCTTGACTACCCAGACGACTGGAAAATCTTTCTTGGAGCATGCGGACATGCAGAGATACCAAACGTATCTGACGGAGGCGGTGTGCGCGTCATTCGACAGACAACCCCCGAAAGGCATCGCGGTGAATATTGATATTAAACAAATTCTAGGGTATCGCAATTATTTAGAATTGGCGATAGAGTCAAAGGATGACTCCAAGCCTTCAAGTCCTCGAGGTCGCCTCAACTACTAGCCGAATTAGCCCTCTCGTAGGTGGTGGGTTGACAATGGACACAGTATGCTTGCATCTCCAGTTTCTCCTTTTGTTGCTTTGAGATTTGTTGATAATTATATTACCTCGAACAATGAATACCATGATGTCGTCGCCGCTGGCTCTGGCAATGTAAACTGTACAACAAGTCTCAATACACTTTGTAGTACTATGTGGCAATGTGCTAACGGAAGAGTTTAACTTAGTAATTATTGTCTAGCTTCGTACAGTGTTTGGTGCATGTGCATGTCAGCAAATCGGTTAACATAGAATCTATCATAAAAATCCAGGGTCTCCTCAGGTGTCAATGACTTTGGAGGACATTCATCACCCTTCGGAACCCCCAGGAGGTGGGCTAAACGGAGGATGTCCCCTACATCTATCACAGATAGCTTCGGAGCCTTGCAGTTGCGCTGATAGTGACATCTGCCACTGGCATTCACTCCAGTACAGCATCCGACACAGGTGGTAGAGCTCTCTAACTCATACTCCGGTTCGACTATCCACATTCTTGTTTTCAGGTCGGGTGAATCTCCAACACGCTTGAAAATTTGGACGAGAGCGCAGTCCTGACGTTCCCCTTTAGCGGTGAAGGAAAAAAGAAGCATAACTCGGGCAACTCTCATTCCCGCAAACCCCTTTGTGCAGGAGCTAACTCGAACAAGGACTGCATCACGTCTTGCTTTTCCGCGCCAAGAGGGATTGGACCTGATCACCTCCCTCATTGCTTGTTCTATAGGGATCGATTCGCCATGGTAGGCAAAGAAAGCGGTGGCTGAATGGAATATTGAAAAGTCATTGCTCGTGTCCAATTCAACTGCTGGTTGGGCTCTACCAGAGGAGCCCCTTGAGTTGGAGGTGTGATTCTCGTACTTGTTGAATAAGTATTCTTTAATGAGCTGTCGGAGCTGTCGGAGCTCTGGATGACCTTTTATCGCCGCAAGCGTGTTGAGCTGTTTAGGATACACCTTACTGGACTCTGCAAGGATGACAACAAAGAAGTCAGATGTGTAACACCAAAAGCATGGGTTACCAAGTAATACCCACGTTGCTTCGAAGCCATTAACATCAAGCTCAAAGGGTCATTTCTGCCACCCAAGCGGATCTGGCGTTCAGCATGTTGTATGTCTTGAACCGCAAGATGCTGTGGCCCATGCACTACTAGTAAGCTTTCAAGTTTGGGATCTTCCAGGTCTGCAATTTCGTTGAGTTCATTATTGCCCACAATGTCATCGAAGAAGTCCTCTGTATCATCAGCTGCACCAGCTTCGGGTGTATCTTGATGCTGCATCTGCTCCTTCCGAATTTGGGTCCTCTCAGCGTCATCTGACTCCGACTCTGACATATTCCTGCGCAGAACATCTAGCAAAGCTCTCCATGAAGCCTCAGCCAGAGGACTTTCCAGCATTCCACGCCTCTTGAAGTCTGCCCTCGATGCAATAAGTTTACTGAGACGTTGGTTTGCTGTGATCATCTGACCTAAAGGATCATTTCTGTTTGAGCGTCGCCACGTTTCCTTGACCGCGTAAATGTGTTTATTCTCTGTGATTGATGAGCACAGCCCGCTTGGCAGCGAAGAGAGGGATCATTGTAGGATAGTGAATCATGGCATGCTGTCGTGGAAGTGAGAAGTTATCCCGGATGCCCTTAGCTATGAATATTTTGCGATATTGATGATAGTGATCCAGGGAGGCTTTAACCTGATCAAGAGTTGAGGCTGTAATCGTGTACCGACGCACAAGGTAACAGAAGTCCAGAAATGCACTCAATGCGTGAACTATATCATCATGTACAATGCCCACAATAGCCGGAAGATACACCTAGTAAGCGGATTGCATCAGATATCAGCAAACCACCACCTCAAACAAGATCATGATGAAAATACCACATACTTTCATAAGTGCCTTTGAATCATTACCTGTCCATTGCTTGAAGCCTCGACCTTCGGGAAATCTGCGAAGTCCAGGAAAAGGAGCAGCAACTCTGATTCTACGTGAAAGTTAGCAGTGGTATTCACACGACTTGTAAGGGAATAGTACCTTTTATCCACAATATCCAGCTCTGTCGTGGTCATGCTCTGGCAAATCCACTCGACAAGATGATCCTTGAACACGCCTTTGATGATTTGGTGCAGTAAGTCTGGAGAAATGAGATCGCATATATCTGCACGCGGAAAATCATTGGTGAAGGGCTACGGGACATAGTTCAAGTTGCGGTAAGTGTTACGCATCAAGCTGTTCACCCTTGTTTACGCATTGTTTATGTTCCCCCTCATCTTTTTCTCTCACCCTTTCTACCTGCATGTGCGTACACACATTGCATCATTCTTTCATCATTGACTCCACACTCCGATGGCTCCACTCGCTCCACCTTCACTCCGAGAGCCCCAGGACCTTCCACTCCGATGATACATCATTCTACTCCACTTTACTCCACCTATGTTCCGATCTGACATCATCCTCCATTAATTAGAGCCACTATGACGGACTCACTCCACTTCTGACTCACGATGATGTAGTTTCATTCCTTGCTCCACTCTATTGTTCTCTGTAGTATATAAGGCCATGTACATAGCGCCCCAGGATGACACTTAAGTCAATCCTCCTATAGTCTTTTACAATCACGTACCAAAGACTCTGTTCACCCACGACTTCCGGTATAGAGACCCTCACAAAGCGGACCCTCTATACTGTACTTGCTACTTCACCCAACAACGCTTTGGTCACTTATCATTTCCGTGATAAGTCCATCGAAGCCGTGAACGTAACAATTAGGATTGACTTCTTTCTCATCTGAGATCGATCTCAACTCCGAAACACCCCCCTACGCTCTACCACATTCTACAGCAGAATAAATCGGTACACCCTACGCATTCCAATCCGGAATACTGACGGTTAAGTATTACAACTGGCCCTTGTCTACTAACTATCAATTAGGAACGAAAGGAATACGAACGACAGTACGATCGAATACACCAAGCATACAGTGCTATACTTGGAAGGAAGCGACAGACAAGTAATCACAGAAATTAAGCAGGTTCACGACAGAATTTACGGTCCTTGTTACGTGTTTGGTTGGTGATAGCGTGAAGCAGAGGATCGCGACCCATTCAACCAGCTTAGCCACGTCCAACGTAACTTGAAGAGAAGAAGGAAGCAGGGGAAAGGTCTCATCCACCACAGAAACTGCCACAGCCGGAAGACAAGCATACCCTCACTCGTAGACGACAGCAATACACGGTGAACATCGAAACAGATTATCCAGCGAACCTAGGAAGACAGAAAGGACAAGGTATCCGAAGACGTTAATATCACTCACGCATACTCTTGTAGCTCAAAGGGTTGATAACCCGAGGAAGTGCCCAACCTGAGGATTACTATACTACTCGCCGATCGCACGGAACTACCGTTGGCAGGCGTACTAAGGATCAACATCCTTAACCCCGTCTCCATCTACGACTTACAACCCACTTCATACCAATCCGACACACCCCCTCATAACCCCTCCGAACTTGACGAAAGCAGGACAGACCCACAGGACTATTCCGAGTACGAACATCAAACACAAGAAGATAACGAAAGCCTCTACGATCAACTTGTACCCCCTCGATTAGAACCCACTGTTACTCAGGAAACCTACGCATACTCCGCCGAGGAAGGAACAGATTTCGAGAACCCAAGCCACCATTGGAACGAAGTATCTGAGCACCACAGATTACTACCTCCCGTGACTCCGAATCACTCCAACCCTCCGATCACTACACCCCCAAGCGTAGAACAAGCTCTACGTCCCTTCCCTCAACTTCGAACGTCCGAATGAACTCCCACACCCGCTCCAGGACCTTCCAGAACTTTAGGAAACCTCAGACAAACTTTCCAAAGGACAGGAAGACGACTCAGGAATACATTACAACAACCAATTAATCAATCTGGCGAATCAAGCTCCCGCTCCCGCCCCCAACTTCGACCAACTAATTGAAGACAACTATCAGCACCTTGTCAATAGTGCATTAGTTCATCCGATCCAACAGAACTCCAAATACGACCTACAATACCTCCAACTCCGTCTACACTCTATACGACACGACCCCATTAATTGGATCTACCGACACGGCATCTTTTGGTTCGAAGGAAAGCCATACATTCCCGATTGTTACCTTCGCAAAGGCCTTATTGGAATCTGCCACACCAAAGTTGACAACGCCATTGATCATTTCTCCGAAAGAGAAACCCTCTTGAACCTCACATCAATCGTTTATTGGCCCGGACAACCCCAGGACGTTGCAACTGAAATACGGAAGTGTATTTGTTACCTACTACACTCTGAACCACCCACCCGAGTTGCCAGCCCACCTCTCGAAGCATCCATCCGATCCATTACTCCACCCCCTGTTGAACCCGAAGAAGGAAGCCGAACTGTTACTCCGACTCCCCCAGCAAACGAAGACACCAACTGAATTAAATTTCAGTAACTCGTTAAACTGGCGCCAAAAGACAGACCACCAGTCCCAGGAAAATACGTACCCATAGCAGCACAAGTACCTGTTGGAGTTACCCGCCCAGAAAACGCCGAATTTGACCCAGTAAACCGAGCCTGGTACAGACTTGACAAATCCAGAAGAAAAGTCTACCTTCATTGTCACTCAGGACACGACACTTGGAGAGCAATCTCGCATACCATCAAGAACCCACCCACATACTACAAACAGGTTAATACTTGGTACGCAGGAATCGAACCCAGTCAGGAAGAAATCAACCAGATACTTGCAAGAACATCAAGAACAGGCAGTCGACTTAACTCGCCCAGAGTTGTTTCTTCTCAACTCGCATCACCCGCTCCTTCACAACACTCGCCATTAACCACTACTCAACCAGAAGCACCACCAGCTAAAACCGAAGCACCACCCGCTGAATCGACAGCACTACCCTCATTATCTTACGCAGCAGCAGCAGCACCTAAAGCTGAACAAACCTCCCCACTCCTCACATTCACCCAACCGAAGGCTGAAACACCCGCACCTGTTTCTGAACTCGAATCCGAAGAACCAGAACTTGTAGGACAATTCGAAGGACTCCGCATCGACACCAGATTTGAAGAAGGCGCAACTTGGATACCCACTTGGACTCCGCTTCCCAAGAACTACACTTCACAGGAGACACAAACTATCCTCACTCTCGAGCAACTAGAGAAAGAGGAAGCTGAACTCAGAAGACGCAGACGAGAATCTGAAGCAGAAACTTCAGACGAATCAGAAGAAGACTCAGAAGCCGAGGACACGGCACACACCGCCGAAGGATCTGCACACTCAGCCGCAGGATCTACATCGGTTAACGCCAACAATAGTAACCGAAGCTCACCTGTACCCATTCTGGAAGACGACGAACATCCCGAACAGGAAAACCTTCCACAGCCACCCCCACCCCCACCGTCACCTACACCCCCAGGAACCCCAGTGATAGTCGAAATGGCCGATCAAGCAGACCATCAACCACGAGGCACCGGAGCAAACAAACCTTTTAACTTTACCGGCAAACGAAGCGAAGCTAGCCGATGGCTTAGCCTAGTTGAAAACTACTTGGCACTCAACGACTTGGACTATGCAACCGATCAACGCAAAATACGATTTGCACTCTCCTTTTGCACCGAAGGACCTGCTGCAATCTTTGCAAAGAATGTTAAAGACGAACAGGACAATGCACAATGGGTCATGACTTGGCAACAATTCGTTGACAAATTCAAGTCACACTTCATTTCCACCGATTACATCGCCGACGCATTCAAGGAACTCTCTAGCCTTAAGCAAGCACCTACGGACAAAATTGATGATTACATTCATAACTTCCAGCGACTCGCACATGAAGCAAACATCACCGACTTCACAGTACTCTTTTCCATGTTCAAGAATGGATTACTCCGCCACACGCGAACCGCACTACTTCAGAAGGACATACCAGTTCCAGACAATGGAATAAAGATAATGGCACCATACTACGAAGCAGCCAGGAAGATAGGAAAATCATACGAAGAGATCTATCAGGACAACCGCCCGTTCAATCGACTCCGCAACCGTTATGGACAATCCTCATATAATCGACCTCGATTCAACAAATTTCGCAGACGACGACTCAACGAAATGGACATAGATTCTGAACCCGAATCAGACCAACCCGAGGAACCAGAAAATTTGGAAGAATCATTCAAGCTCTACGCGATGTACTTCAACAAGCTTACGCCCGAGGAAAAGAAGAAAGCGCAAGCAGATGGACTCTGTTTCTACTGCAAGAAGGCAGGACATTTTGCAAACAAATGCCCTTCGCGTCCCGCACGCACCTCGAAGTTCCGAAGCTCAGGAAAACCCCCAAGGAAATTCCAGAACAACTTCAGACGGAACAATGGACGATTCAAGAAGCGAAACATTAACTCAATGGAACTTGACGAAGAACCTGATGACCCGGACGATTTGATTGCTGAACGCGCAATCCAGATCCATGAAATGATGACAGACCTCAATGGACAGGAACAGGAAGCATTGTTCAACATGCTAGACGAAATGCCCGATCCCAATGATGACAACGACAATTTTGACGATGATGATGGAAATTTTTGATCAACTCCGAGTTGGTTAATCCGATTCAACTCAACACCATCACTATCAACGGAAACACTCGCTCTTTTCGCATACCCATCACGGTACTCATTAACGGACAACCTCACACACTCTCAGCTCTACTCGACACCGGAGCACAACTCAATTTCATCAACTCAAAACTAGCCAACAAACTCAAACTAAAAACGCAGAAAATCAACAAACCCATACTAGTCAGTAACGCTGATGGTACACTCAACACAGAAGGCAGTGTCACCAAACGAACTCGAATCCACATCACACACCCCCACACTCTTTCACCACATTTCTACCTCACTCATATCCCAAAGGACGACGTTATACTAGGTCTACCTTGGTTTAAACAAGCTAAACCAAAGATAGACTGGGGAAACGATGCAATCACCATAAACAAGATTACGATTTCAACCCGAATGGAACAAGAAAAACAACAGAAGCTACCACCACCAGAAAAACTCGACATCCCAAAGGAATATATGCCCTATGCCAACATCTTCTCCGAAAAAGAAATCCAAACATATCCACCAGCACGACCTTATGATCACGAAATCAAGACAAAAACCTCATTCATACCGAAAATCTTCAAAACCTACAATACTCCGTACCACCAAAGACCCATACTCCGTGACCTTATTAATGACCTACTCAAGAAAGGATTCATTAAACCCTCCGCATCACCGATGGCCTCACCATTATTCTTCATCAGCAAGAAAGATGGAACCCTCCGACCGATTCAGGATTATCGATATCTTAACGAGCATACAATCCGCGATGGATTTCCAATACCGAACACCCAGACACTATTGAATCAACTCCAAGGATCCAAATACTTCACCACCCTCGATATTCGACAAGGATACCACAACATTCGAATCAAGGAAGAAGACCAATGGAAAGCCGCATTCAACTGCGAAGAAGGACACTTTCAACCAACAGTTATGTTCTTTGGCCTATGCAATTCACCCGCCACCTTTCAACGTTTCATGAATGATATACTTGCGAAGCAAATCCGCGAAAACAAGTGTATTGTTTACATGGACGACATTATGATCCATGCCGCCACTATGCAACAACTTATCTTGAATACCCTCGAAGTTTTCGACGTCCTCAAGAAACACAAGCTATATCTCAAACCCGCCAAATGCCGATTCCACCAGACCGAAGTCCCATTCCTAGGATACATTATCTCCGAGTCACAGATCAAGACTGACCCGACGAAGATACAAGGAATAGTTGACTGGCCAACTCCAAAGAATCTACGAGACATACGCTCATTTACAGGATTTACGAACTTCTACAGGCGATTCATTCCCCATTATGCCACCATATGCCGACCCCTCGATCAACTAAAACGCAAAAACATACCATTCGTTTGGACCGACCGACAACAACATGCTTTTCAAACACTCAAGGACTTATTCTCGAAACAACCACTCCTTATGCAACCCGACCCGAACAAGCCATTCTACCTCGAAACCGACGCTTCAGCCGTAGCCACTGGTGCAGTACTACGACAACTCGACAAGGATAATCAATTACGACCAATTGGATACATCTCCCAAGCACTTAATCCAACACAACGAAACTGGCAAATATACGACAGGGAACTATTTGCTATCATCCGCGCATTACAGACATGGCGACACTATCTATTAGGAAGCCCACATGTTATCACAGTACATTGTGATCACAAGAACCTAACCTATTGGCGACAACCACAACGATTAACCCCTCGACAAGCCCGATGGCAGAACGAACTTTCACGTTACCCCCTCCAAATCCAAGCAGTCCCCGGAAAACACATGATCCAATCTGATGCTCTTTCCCGGAGACCCGACCAATTTAAAACGGAAGGAGAACTCAACAACGAAGTTACACTTCTACCAGAGAAGGTTTTCATTCAAGAGATGGAAATACTCGAAGCCGAAATAGAAGAACAGGACGATGACGATCGAAACACCATTGACATCGACGAACTTCATGACAACATTCGACTCAAAACAGGCGACATTCAGAAAGCAATGACACTCATTCAGAAAGAACTACCCCTCACGAAACCGAAGATGAACGACTTCTCAATCAAGGATAACCTTGTACACTTTAGGAACAAGATCTATGTTCCGAAGAACAAGGAAATCATGAGAAACATCTTACGACTTCATCATGACCTCCCTACGCGAAATCACCCAGGAATAGCAAACACAATGGAACAGATTCGACGCACCTACTACTGGCCCCGCATGCAGCAGTTCATTTCGAAATATGTGCAAGGATGCGCAATTTGCCAACAGATGAAGATAAATCACCATCCACTCGTACCTCCGCTCAGCCCGATCATCGCAGACAAAGACACATACCCCTTTGCTACAGTCAATATTGATTTCATTACCGACCTACCGGTATCAAATGGCTACAACAGCATATGTGTTATTGTGGACCATGATTGCACCAAGGCAATAGTACTCACCCCATGCAACAAGACAATCACCACACTCGATACCGCACAACTCTACATCGACAATGTCTACAAACGATTTGGATTACCCAGGAAAATAATCTCAGATCGTGGACCCCAATTTGCATCGACACTATTCAGACAGCTATGCCGCTTACTGCACATCAAGCAGGCTATGTCTACAGCCTACCACCCACAAACCGATGGACAAGCCGAACGAACAAACCAGGAGATCGAAGCATACTTCCGAATTTACGCAGCAAACCACCCCCAACATTGGTCACGATACATACCAATGATGGAATTCACTCACAACAATCGCAAGCATTCCACCACAGAGCAGACCCCTTTCCGATTACTCATGGGATACGACCCAACATCATTCCCCACGGAAAAATCCGAGATCGACAGTAACATCCCCACACTCCAAACTCGCTTAATCAAGATATTGGAACTCTGAACCGAAGCCGAAGCAGCTCTAACTCTCGCACAAGAATTCCAGCGTGAGACACAGGAATCACACTTCCAGCCCTTGGAAGAAGGACAAAGTGTATGGTTAGAAGCCAGGAACCTCAGACGCACCGGACTACCCTCGAAATTCCAATCTAAACGAGAAGGACCCTTTACGATCATCAAGAAGCTCAGGGACAATGTCTATCAACTCGATCTTCCAGAGCATTGGAAAATACACCCAGTATTTCATGCTTCTCTTCTCACTCCACACAAGGAAACGGACGAACATGGACCATCTTACACACGACCACCACCTGACCTTATTGAAGGAGAAGAAGAATTTGAAGTCGAAGCGATACTCAATCACCGAGGACCACCAAGGAAACGCGAATATCTCGTCAAATGGCTAGGATACCCGACATCACAGAGAACCAATGGATATCGGAACAATCACTGGAGAATACTCAGGAACTTCTATCGGAATACAAGAAGGCACACCGGATCAAATGACCTCCCGGTCATCTGTCCAATTACCCCATCCGGAACAAGTACACTACGCCATCTGTCAAAATCCTCCGAAACTCCGAGTGTAATCTCAACTACCACCCGGAATCTAGACAACCCCAGAAGTATTTCATCAAACCCAGAAGCTCCCCTACCCACCAGGCCATGATCAAACCAGCCGATCTCGCTAACGTTTGTGCATACATCCTCTCACTTGACATCCGCCCTGAAGTCAAGGATCTTGCGGAACTACTCCTTATCGAAGCATTCAAACGCATTGACCAAGGCCCAGGACCCTATCAGCCTTTCAACCAACGCTTCGTGTTCTCACACACATATCGAAGAGACACCCCGGAAATTTCAGTACGATATGGGCCGCACAATCAGTTCATTATCACGTCAACACCGCAATACCAACCACCGCCGCCCTACTCCGATACCATCTCCACGACCCCTTCGTAACAACCCTCCCCCTCCCACAGAAATAAGCAAAGAACAAATTCTTAACGACCTTCGCACACTAGCAGCAGAAACTCCGACCAACCGTCAACCCACACTCATTTTCCACCTATTCAATTTCATTCATCAACAAGAAGAACCCAACACTCCACCGCTCAATCACCTCATCGATTTCATCGATACTCTTCTTACCCATGCGACTCCATTACACCAGGCACACCTTTCGATAGGACTCTATATACTAATTCAAATGGTCAAGTCAAACGACCTCGAAGGATCTGTACAACTTCCAAACGGATTCAGATTCATTCACAGGCAACCGGCACCCGCTCGAACTTCTAGCTCCAACAGTTCCACATCCCCTCCGCCCTTGGAACCCTTTTCTCCTGCATATAGCCCGACCACCTCCACGGAATCCCTGACCAGTCACACCACAGACAACCCCGATTCTGACAAAGAGAATATCCCTACTCGACATGCCATTCAACTTCGACACCCCCAATCCGACATTCGAAGTCCCTCCCTTTGACGCCGAGGAACACCTCGCCGCCACTGACCCCGGACCCTTACTACCTGTTGAGGATATTGATCCCCTCTGGGTAACAGGCTGGGGCAATCACGCAAACGACTGGCACAATGGTGTATGGCACCCGCAACTGACACCCGTCCACCCCGAGAACGAATACCCCTCTCCCCCTCCCTCTCCTACACTTCCCCCTTTGAGTCCTCTCGACCTTGTCCGAGAATATATCTTCGACCCGGCCCACACTGATCTTGTCAACATCCGCCGTCTCAAGACTCTCAACCCCCACCCCCAGCTCACCACTCTAGTCCTCCGCCGCACCTTCTTCACCCCCGAATACGCCGTCCCGATTCTACAAGCCCTCCACATCCTCCTCGAACTCCCTTACGTCCCCTGGATAGGCCACCGCATCCGCCACGCAGGAACAGCGCAGCAACACTTTGTGGCGTACGACGAAGACCCGATCTGCATATGCAAGTGTTGCAGGTACTGCCCGGTTCACTAGAACTAGTCCCCATGCCCGCTACTCGCAACACCCGGCACGGACTCTCTGGTCGCCTCTATTACACTTCGACACAGAAACGAGTGCACCCAAACCGACAGAGATACAGAGAAGGCCAACTCCTCCCCCCTCTATGCGACCAACTCCTCCCCGGACTCCCCTTCATCCAGACCTCGCAGACCCGTCGACAGTGTGCAGCCGCTCTTCTCCACAACGGCAAACTTCGCGACCTCACCAAGAACACCAGCATCAGTCCACTCCCGCACATTGTATACACTACGCAACAGATGTATGGCCACTTGTGCAAAATGCTTGATATCTTGGAGAACAACCGACTCAGGAAGCAGAAGATTGATTCTTATGAGTATCAGGAGCTAGTACGTCGCATGAATCAAGTTCTCATTACTCAACTCGAAAATCAGTTCACCGAGTACGAATTCGAGCGCCTCCTCTCATCGGAAATCAAAGATGGACAGGTACACTTACCAGACGACCCGGAACCACAGCCCATGACGACTCCCTCCCCTCTCGAGCTACCCCCACTGGCTGCGCCCGATGCATACCATGAGCAAGTGCATGTGCCGATCTTCGACCTCGATCAACTCAGCAATTTCGAATCCGCTCCGCCACTGCCCAGCCCTCGTCAACAGCTCCACTTACCGACAGAGGAAGAACTTCAGGCAATCAATCAGCAAGCCCAGGACGTTCCCCTTCCTGAACTACCTCACATGACTCCGCCCAACGTCGTTATCCAACCATCTTCGCCAGTTTATGTGGTCAACACTCCCCGACCCGAGGACTTTACTTCGCCCCAGACATATGCCCCCATTGACTGGACTAATCCACAGTCTGTTTCTTTATATCATACCTTCCTTAATAACTTTAATTTTTCGCAGACGAGTTCATCCAATGTACCCAGCACTTGAACCCTTATTGGTCTTAACTTGACCCTATAGCGACTGATATTTATCTCTCTCTTTCGCTTTTACTTATTGATCTTAACTTGATCCTATAGTGTTGTACCTTTCTTTGAAATTCTCGCATTCGCATTCTTATGCTACTACGGAATTTCAATCTTAGTGACAGGGTATTGTTACGCATCAAGCTGTTCACCCTTGTTTACGCATTGTTTATGTTCCCCCTCATCTTTTTCTCTCACCCTTTCTACCTGCATGTGCGTACACACATTGCATCATTCTTTCATCATTGACTCCACACTCCGATGGCTCCACTCGCTCCACCTTCACTCCGAGAGCCCCAGGACCTTCCACTCCGATGATACATCATTCTACTCCACTTTACTCCACCTATGTTCCGATCTGACATCATCCTCCATTAATTAGAGCCACTATGACGGACTCACTCCACTTCTGACTCGCAATGATGTAGTTTCATTCCTTGCTCCACTCTATTGTTCTCTGTAGTATATAAGGCCATGTACATAGCGCCCCAGGATGACACTTAAGTCAATCCTCCTATAGTCTTTTACAATCACGTACCAAAGACTCTGTTCACCCACGACTTCCGGTATAGAGACCCTCACAAAGCGGACCCTCTATACTGTACTTGCTACTTCACCCAACAACGCTTTGGTCACTTATCATTTCCGTGATAAGTCCATCGAAGCCGTGAACGTAACAGTAAGTGCATCTAATGGACAACTTGAAGTTGGAACACATACGACGATATCTTGGTGGAACCCATACTCCTTACGAATTGTGGCTCTACTTATGCTATTGTCATCCACCTGTTCTATCAATCGTTCGTGCAGCTCTTTTGTTCGAGGATTTGTAACAAATTCCGGATTATCTAGGTTCTTGTGAGGTGCTGTACATCTATATAGTAGCCGCATTAAGCCATTTCCTCGAACTCAAGTCGGATGTGATTTGTGGAAAGGACAATACTTACTTGCAGCACCATCCAGTGCATATTCGCATAGACTCACCTGTTCCGGATAATCGGCTATATACGAGCCGAGTCCGAGAATCGACCTACGCAAGTGACCATCAGGGCACCGGAAAATGGTTTGTTCGTTGTTTATGGACATTGCGCTCTTCAGTGGTCTCAAGATTCTCGATATAGATGAATGAAAGACTTGATGTCGAAAGCGGCGGAATTCATCCGACTTTTCGTACTGCCGTTCAGCTGCAAAGCATCAGAACACAAATGGATAGCTCAGTTTTTGACACACACTCTTTGGTATTGCTAGAAATGCTACGAGCTGGACTGTATTCAACTTTTGGGACCGCCGGGCCTTGTTTTAGATACATTTCCTATTGAGAGATATAACGGATAATATTCGTTGTTGCCAGTTCCAACGGAAACTGTTGTCTTGTCACTCCCTAAAATTACCGGAACGAACATGGACCCATGAACTGCTTTATCTTTGGCGTAGATTTTGTTCTAAGTCAAGGATAATCAGTACACTTCCTCCAACTTCGAATGCTGCATGATTCATGACTTACAGCCTGTTCCCAAGCAAAATTTCCGGACATGTAGTTTCTGAAGACTCGTTCTTTGTTGTCATCAGAGTCCTCTTTCGGCTGATACTCACGAAACGGGACATAGTCGAATTCGCCTTCCAACGCCGGATTGTCCACCAAATTCCGGATCACTTCCAAAGGATCCCGATACCATACATCATATTCTTTCCTCTTCCATGACTCGGTGTTCTCGTTTGTTGCCTTTTGGCTATGATCGTCCGTGTAGAAGTTACTAAAGGATTTCCAAGACACATCACCGACTTTCGTAGCATCAATGGCGTTATACATTTTTTGCGCATCTCCATCGAGTAGCGTACTAGTTGAACCCAGATCCAAGTCATTGTCAGGCAATGTCGCATCCAATTCGGAACATCCGCAAGATTTTACATTCTCCGCCTCCTGAATCAGCTGATAAGCCTTCATGATTCCCAGAAGCTTTGTTATGTTCCCAGCAGACATTTGCTCTTCCCGATAGAGAAAATCTGCGAGCTCAAAATCTGCTCGGCACGAATATGGAAACCAGTCATTTGACGCAGATTCGTTTCGCGGAGCGGGTGAGTCTTCGTATTCTAAGAAGTTCCCTTCTGCATCGCATGGAGTGGCTGCACAATGTTTGGTGTCAAAATGCTACAGTAAACCGGGAACAATTGATTTGGCGCGCACCATTCAAGTATCTGTGATACACCTTCAAGTTATCCTCGCTCTCCTCATAATCTCCAATGTCGGAATCCAAGTCTTCAGAACGGCCACTGTCACTTCCGGTGACAGAATGGGACAGAGAATCAGGTCTGTCCAAATCTTGAAGCAGCTCGTCTCGGCCTATACTGAGCATCGAGATATCCTGTGTAAGCATGGAAATATCGTAATCGTAGGAGTCAGAGCCGCTCTCAAGATGACCCTCTGATGGAAGTTCGGACGACCTCAGGAGAGCTTCAAGTTGAGGACTTGGAGCTCGTATGGGTCGAATAGGTGACGATTCATATTCATGACCACAAGCAGAAGAACTTGCCAAGAATGACGTCGGATGAGCTGAATATTCATGTCTTGCTCTTCCAGATTGACTCTTGAACGTCCTACTACAGCCGGGCAAGGTGCATCGAATAGTTGGTGGAAAATGAAAGGGATCGTGCTTTTTCCGTGTCGCTGGCATCAACTTGAATGTAACCTCAGTAGTAGTACACGTTGACAATTGGGACTCACAGCTGAGCCTCACTGGCACTGGCAGGCTGCTAGCACTGGCAGTGACTCGGACTCGGAGTGCCAGTGAACTTGAACCTGAGTTAAAATTAGTCATAGAGTAGTCACGGTAGTAGTGGGCGTAAATTTTCAACTTGTCTAAGATAGACGCCCCCGCCTCCCTGATCTTGAACTTGCACCTTCGACACATCTTATCATCATACAAGTCTCAAAACACTGCACAAAATGTCAACTCAAAGACAGACAAGGGCTAAGAACAAGGAAAAGCACCCCGGAGCAGTCGTTGACCAACTCAGAACAAGACGAACACAGGAGGAGATATTGCGGGAGAAGGAAGAAAAAGAGAAAAGGAAAGTACGGCAGGCAGAAAGGCGGGATGAGGCATTGAAGGAGAAGGAAGAGAAGGAAAAGCAGAAGGAAGAGCGGGCAGCTTTCCGCAGAGCTGCGGCCCAGCAAGTCGCGGTTGCGAAAGAGAGGAGAAAACACGCTGCGGAGCAAAAACGGGCAGCAAAAGAACAAGAGGCAGCTGACAAGGTTCGCAAGAAGGTGACTGCAGCAGAGAACCAAGAAGCAGCGATGCTAGAGACCGTAGAGCTTGAAAACAACTTGTCGAAGGCTCTTGAGACACGCACCCAGATGGGCTCAACAGGAGCCGTACCAACTAATAATCTTATAGATCTGCGATAATTACCGCAACCCGTTTCTAAAGTTATCGCGATAACGGGACCATAGCATTTTTGGCCTGTGCGGCAGCTTAATGCCGGGGTGCCGCCTCACGGCACCTCACGGCATGCATCCCGCGTCAGGGACCAGGCTGAATTCGGTAATACAGCCTGGTTTTGATCACAGGTGTGTTTGCTTCGCAATAATTTAGCTACCGGGGCCAGCCCCTAGTAATTTGATATAAAATAGCTTTAAGCTATTGCAATAGGTTAATCTTTTTTATTTGATTTATGACGCAGCAGCTGATTTTTAATTAATGTTGCGACACTGCGCGAAAGTAAGCGCCGGCGCTTACGGTGTCGTGCGCGCGCGTTGTCCGTCCTTTTCTCCCACTTTCACGACGACTACGTCCTTTTCTCCTCTTTTCCACTCTCATTCTTCTTTTTTCTTCTTCTCCAAACTATTTCGGAGGGTTCGCAACGCAAGTATGTTGGCTGCAGAGGAGTAAGAAGGCCGTAAATGAGACAGGTGCGTCTCTCCGAATCCTGCACTTCTTGCCGTTCAAAGCTAATCTTTACTGTCCGTGTATCTATAGGTGCAGCGCAAGCAAGCGCGCGGCGCGAACCTTCACTCTCATCTTCATTGCAAGAATCTGGACGATACCACAGGACGCAGACCATGCCAATCATTCCTCCGCTCTCCCAAATCCGAGAACAGCTGTTGCTGCAAACACGACATCTGCAACAAACGCAGCGCCGATAGCGACAATCGCCATTGTTAATCTGGACAACAATCATACCAGGATGATCGCGATCACGAGCAAGAGTTGAACGGGTTGGAATCCAAGCAGCGTGCTCCACGGCCTAATCTCTATCCACAGCTCATACATTCTCACAGCTTCTCCTCGGCATCTGCTCTTCAGCAACAGCACGCCCAATCTAATGGGGCGAAATATGCGGGAAGGGCCATTCCTTTTGAACAACGCAAGACTGGGACAACCCTGCGCAAGAACTCGACGATCAACGCTGCTGTGGCTGCGTAGAAAAGAGGTAGGTACGTCGACTACAAATCCGTTCTACCAAATGCGTCCTGGCTTAACGATTGAAACCTTCCAGGCTCCGAGACAAACAGGTAGCTGCTTAAAGGGCTAGAAATGGATCAGTAATGCGATGATAGAACTGCGGCAGTGAGGATGCGCCTTCGCAACCGCGCACGATCTGCGTGATCGACGGTTTGTGAAGGCTAAATTTAGTATGTTTGTTTTCGCTTTTTTTAATTTAGAATCATGTATATTACTACTTAATTACAATATCTAATATGTATGCATTTGAATCCCAAAAAAACCGCGCGCAAAAAGTGGAGATTTAAATTTACAGAGTATGTCGAAGGTGTCCTTCGACACGTCCTCGAAAGTGAGTCCGGCGATTCCCGGAGCATTTACCCGAGGCATCGCCGGACACACTGTTCTCTCAAAATTAAACCAATGGTTTGAGTGGGCTTCAGGCACAATATGCTACGCAAAAGAAGTAGTCTGATAGTAAATTATCATAATTATTTTAATAGCATTCATGTACTTTGTTGTTGAGCAAGTAGCATAACAATGCTAAAAAGTGCTGTTCTAACAGTATTTATTCATTTGTATTTTTTTGAGTGTCTCTGAGACTTTAATTTTCTGTCAAATAGCAGTCCTAAGCAATCGAAAGAAGTATAAAAAAGAATTTTGGTGATAGATATAGTGGAAGTGGGTGAACTCAAAAGTGTTGCTTCGAAAGCAACACATTGAGTGAAAGTTGTACAAATGTGTTCCACTCTCAGACTGATTTGTCTACTTCACAACTGTTTTCTTTATAACTTCCATTCTAACACCTGAGCTTGTTTCATTAGAGCCTCTTTTATTGCTATGTAATATATCTATATTTTTAAATCATCATTAGTATAGTGAAACTAGCTGCAAATGTTGAATTTTGACTCAAAAGTGCTCAAAATGGCCAATTTTAGAGATTGTTTCATTTGTTTAGCCTTTTGTAAAGCTACATGAAGGCCCATAATTTTTCGAGAGCTTCAATAATATACATTGAGCCATAATGTAAAGTTCTAAGGCTATCCGAGGAACGTAAGATAAAAGAGAAATCGAAGAATTGTAGGAAATATGCATGAATCATGCATTTCTATTGTAGATTTTACATTGTACCCTTTGTAGCACATTCTGTAGCCTCCGTATTTTCTGTGTACATACATTAGCATATAACACATCTAAATAGCTACTGTGCCTGAGATCAATATGTCTACATTAAATTCAAAGCGTATGTTATTGATATGTTTGAAGCAGAAAAAAAGTGTGAGACATACCATATATAGTAATTTCACGCAGTTCTCAGGGTCGTGGCGCGCTATCCGCACGCATCACGAACGTCGTCTTTCTCTTTCTTCTCTCTTCTTCAAGCTCTTTGAGCTATGGACGACGGGCAAGAAGGCGTTTGCTTCGCGCAAACGCCGTCTTGCTTCTGCTTCCGCAGCCTCTCGCCTCTCGGGCGCGAGCTGTATGCTCGCAAGCGCAGCTTTCTAGGCCTCGGACGACGAGTCCTACTCCTACAACCTCCTTATCTCTCTGGACGACGAGAAGCTCAAGGACAAGTTTGAGCCCGATGGCAAGTTCAAGCTAGGCTTCCGTGAACGAGGCGATCTCATGGCTCGATGGCTCGCTGGAATCACCGAATCAGGAGTACGAGGAGAAACAGAAGGAGCTCGAGAGTGTCGCGAACCTCATGCAGAGCCTCTACGCCGGTGCGGGCGGTACATTCCCTGGCGGTGCGTCATTTTTTTGGCTTTAATTTGTCCTTACGAAGATTAGTAGCTCATTAGATTTGACTGATAGTGGCTTGCTTTTCATTACAGTTGCGCGATATTCCTGTGAGCCACGCGTGATAGACGCTTGCGAGCTCTCACTTCCTTTCCCGTTCTCAAGCAGCCCTCGCCTTCCTTCCGCGCACTTTGTGTGCTTCCGCTGCACACGACCTCTCACCCACTCGACAGCGACGAATACCCCGGCGGTGCCGAACACTGTCATGGCTGGCGAGCCCGAATCACCTCCTTCGCAAGCAGTCCACCTTCCTCAACCTCATCGCGAACGAAATTGAGCTGAGCATATTTGCCAAGGACAAAAAGGTCGCCGACTTCGAACCGATCGCCCACAGAGACCGACAGCGGCAGCGCGTCCATGAGCGAGAAGCGAGGGCCCGCGCGCCGCGCTGCTCCTCACCTGCGGTACGCTCGTATGCGTCTGGTTCTCTTCTCCTGGGGGCTGGCCAGACCCGGACGCGCAACGCACGGGCTGGGGTGGCGGTAACGGCGCGCTGTTCCCCGCCCCGTGCGCGCAAGGCTGCCACGCGAGCCGCTCTGCTGCTAAATTTTTTTTGTATTTAAAGTATTTATTTGAAATGTAGACAGGCCTGGACTACAGTCCAGGCACTCTTAAATTAATATAATATTTATTTCAAACGAGTACGGGGCTCTGCTGCGCTGCCGGGCAAAGCCCTGACAAGGCTGCGTCGGCACGCGCGGCCCAGGCAGAGCTGAAAGGCAGAACGAGCTGCCGAAGGCCTGCCGAAGTTATCGCGATAACTTTAGAAACGGGTTGCGATAATTATCGCATATCCATAAGATTATTAGTTGGTACTGGTGTCAACAGTGCCCAAACTCACTGGCAAACGTGGACGTAGAAAGCCAAAAGGCGAAGCTAGTTGTAAGTCTTCAACTTTAGATCAGTGATGACACAGATTTGAACTGGCATAAACAGACTCGAAGAACGATGTTAAAGACATATCGGATTGTGAAGATGGACACAACGAAGACTTGGATATTCGTGAGTAACATTGCCTATACATTTTCAGACGATCTCAAAGCTTGGAGGTTGAACCCTGTGACTCACGTTAATGCGAAGCAGCGAGTATGGATGAGCCAAACAGGAAGCCTGCAAAAAAAGCTAGGAAAGAAGATTCCAAAGGTGAACTTCCATTTCGCACACGTGTGCAGACCGCAAAGATGTCCAGGTCTGCCGCCACTCCCAGCGACGCATTCTTTCACGCTCCTGCAGGACCGAACGAGAGTCTTTCTGGTGAAGAAACGGACATAATAGACTCGCCCGCTACGTCAAGGCGGAACGACAAGACAAAACGCCCTGTCAGGGCGCTTCACAACACAGATGATTCCACTTTCATCGGTGAAGAGGGTGGAGGTCTTGAGGTGCCAGTGGCAGGGATAGACTCAGAAAGGATCAATTTGTGAGTTTGAAGTTTGAATCTTGCATTGCGTCTGAATCAGTATCTTGTACTGTCAAGTCAATGTAATGGTGAGTGCGATTAAACATCATCCTGACTACTACTAGTAGTAGTACTAGATTACTAATGAGCCTGCCACTCAGGCTGCCAGTGTCACTGCGGTCACGGTGCCAGCGGTTCAAGTTGACCGTGACGCTCCCGGGCCAAGACCCGACTTGGAAGTCCTTCACCTGCAATATTGACGCTCTTGTCCTTGTTACCACTGTATTATGAGCCTTGCTGACGCAAAGCTACACCAGACACACCATCTCATTGCCAGATGATGAAAACATAAGTCCCTGGGAGGATGAAGGAGAAACAATCACCCTTACAAGCTATCATGGTGTAAAAAATAGCACAATCAGTGTGCAACAGAAGGCACATCTTGTCGATTCGGAATCAAATGTTGTGAGTTGACGGAGAATTAGAATGGCAAATGCAGTCTGAATAACTTGTTTATAGGGCGGAAGCAATCCGAAGAGGCTAACAAGGCCGGCTCAAGCTTGTGTGAGTACGACTTATTTCTGTTTGATTCACGTCAGTTACTCCATGACCGTTTGTTCATATCCCTTCGTTATTATTTATCTGCCAACTGCCGTGTCATGAACAGGATGGAGGTAGCAGCAACCTCAACTCGAAGAAAAGGAAGTTATTGCATGACACTCTTTCCGGGTCGCAGGTTTCAACGGTAAGCGATGTCATATCATTTTTCATTTTTCATTCTACTAAGCAATCCCTTCCCGTACTCGAGGATAAGAACAACGAGATAAAACCAGGTGGACAGGTGAGTGCCAGACAGCGAAGCACAGTGATCTTCATTCTATATCCTTCATTGCTGAATTGGTATTTGCATAGGATGCAAACAAGAGGACTGCTATTTCGCAGCTTAGCGCACCGGTAAGTCTATCTTATCTCAACTTCTCTCGTTCCCCCCCTTATTTATGGTTGTAAGGTGCGATCACTAGCTTTGGAACCCCGTGTACAGGTATGTGTGAGCGTCGATGCACCGTAGGCTCACTTCCGGTGCTCTCCTGTAGCAACTATTCGTTTCCTTCTTCACTTCGAGTCGATCGCTAATGTGTGCATATGAATAGGACATCACAGTCACAAAGAACGGAAAGAGGAAGTCGCCACCAGACACCGACTCTCAGGTTAATGTGGTAATTCTTCTACCTTCACGTGCAATGAATTCCTTCATTTCATGTTTACTTAATTTAAACCATCTCAATAGGCTAATAAGACTGTCAAGATCAATAAGTCATTGTTGATTGACATGGACACACAGGCCGGTGCCACAGTAAGTGTCAATTCTATGGTAATTGGCATTCAAGTTCGTATCTGATCAGGCGGAAAGGACTTGAGTAAGAAGAGGAACCCCTCTGATATTCCTTATCGGCCTGAGGCCGACACGACGGTAAGTGCTTCTTTTCGATCTGCTCACTTGCCATGGATAACAGCTTTCTGACGTGTTGCAGCCAGAGATTGGATCCGCTACCTTTAATCGCAAGAGGCAGTTGCTGGTGGCTGATAATGAAGTAAGTGAGAGTCGATTGATACACTCTAAACATGAGCATTCACCTTCTTTTCTTAATAGTCTGGTGGTCGAAAGATGTCGTTAGCACCTCGAGCACCGTCGCTTGCAATGACGAGAGCGTCCCGCACCCCCGGACCCGAAGTGATAGTGACTGGGGCTTATCAAGGTCATCGCAAAGTCTCTCGGACTACTAGCTCAGTTTGTCGAATCAAATTCATTTCTATGACATATTTTGCTGATGTACGTATATGCAGACATCAGTGGGACTTGAGGACAAGGATCGAAATGAAGGAAGGGAAGGATCTCGCGTGCCAGGCAGGAAAAGGGCGACGAACCAGTGTCTCCCTCCCGGTACTCAGGCAGGATGGACTCATATTCTATTACCTTCACTATTTCGCGCAGTTGGAAAGTCCGTCACACCATGGCAAACCCCGGACAATAAGCTCATCAGCTCATTGTGGGGGAAAGTGTTTGATTCTGTGGAACTCATTTACGAAACTCAGTTCGCCGATATCTGTTCTCTAGTTGAGTCATTTTTACTTATTCTCAAATCACCTTTACCAAATTGAGATGCAATCCTCGTATTTCAGGCGGCCCAGAGATGCTCTGATAGCTGGCGCAAGAAGCTGTTTGAGAAAGCTGAGCAATCAGTTGCTAGTTTTATCAGCGGCGAACAATCAAAGTCAATGCAAAACGAAGCAATTGTGAAGATGTTGCAGACGCTAGTTGACAAGAAGAAAGCCGAACCGTTTCTATGGGAAAGCTGGTATAGTATGGAGAGGGTAAGTAAAAGAGTATTTATTGTCACATTTTGTGTCCATGCATTGACCCTAAATGTACAGAAGCAAGGACTGTTCTGCTCTGACCTTGTGGTCTCAGTGTTGTCCGTACACATTGTCTTGGCCATGGGTCGGCATAAAATACTGGACAGAAACACCATAGGAAAGCCTATCGGTGCCCTCGCCCTTGCGGCAACAGCGGTATCTATTTTTTTCAGTACTTATATTGTCCTTATTCGCTGATCTTCTCATGGATAGGTCAAGGTTGCCATTGATAAACAGGTGGCTCGGTTGCAAAATATCAAAGAAGAACTTGGCGGCGCTGAGTGGTATTTCACTAGCGCTCTGTGGCAGCCTCATACGGACGACTATGTTAACTTGTTGTTGAATCCCTCTTTCTTCACTGAATCAAACTGGGAAAAGGTTCGATCCCGCCTCCTAGCTTACGATGCCAGTACAGATATCGATACGAGAAAGAACACCGAACTTGTTGGATCGGGTATCACTGGCAGGGACTTTTCCTTGTATTTTGACGTTGTAGATGCAGATTCGACCTGCGAGAAAGTGTATGACGAAGGCGCTGATAATTGGGAAGACGGAACCGACGGAACCGACGATAAGGGCGAAGAGCGTGAGGGGGCTGAGTATAGAGGCGAGGTGGAAGGTGATGCAGAGGACGAGCATGCTAATGCTGAGGGTGACGACAACCTGAGCGAGAGCGGGGACGAGGGTGTTGACAAGATTGAGGGCGAGGGCGAGGGCGAGGGCGAGGGCGAGGGCGAGGGCGAGGGCGAGGGCGAGGGCGAGGGCGAGGGCGAGGGCGAGGACAAGGACGAGGACGAGGATTTAGGTGGAGATGGTGATCATGAGGAGGACGACGCTTCAAAATGGGATTCGGCTACGGACTGCGTAGACTTCTAAGGGCAAATTGATCACTGGTGAGCCTCTTCTTTTCGTTTCTGTCCGTGCGCTCAATATTATATTAGCATCGACTTGCAGAGCAGCCTTCGTTTCTACTGGTACGCCAAAGAACATGCAGAATTGAAGGCACGGCAGCGAAATGTGGCCTGCCACTGCCCGTCACGGCAGAGGTTCGGGATAATGTCGTGGCGGATCCCATGATTGCGACTGCTATGCTTAGTCTTGCGTAAATGACTGATGTACTTGAACGCTGAGGCACTGATAGCTACATAATGTTGTCTTATATATTTCTGATGCAATGAAATACTTGGATCGTTCTTATGCACTTAGACTCTTGAGCACTGCAATTCGTCTTACAACACTTATGTACTGCTGTAATTAAAGGATGATACACTGGAGCACTGGGGTGCTGAATGCCTGAAACACTTAGAGCACTGATTCAGCCATCTTTCCTTATTTAAGCCAGCCCGCACTTATTTCAGCCAACTTGTCCTGAATAATGGGAGGACATGCATGAATAAGTGAAGCTTGCCTTATTTAAGACTTCAGTCTCTCAGGACGTTTAAGTAACACTTAAGTCACTTTCAGCAGAAAGTAGTAGTTTCCCTGATGCCAGTGTCCGGAACGCCCCGGCGTTCACTCAACTGTTCCACGAGACGAAGTCGGTATCAATCAATCAACTGGGGTGGACGCTTCGACGTGCGACTCGCTGGAGAGGAATGTAGAACAAGTTGAGGCAATTGTTGGGCACGTTGAGCAAGACGGCTGGGAAATGGTTGAGAAGAATTGTTGCTATCGATTGAACTTGTAAAATTTGCTGCACTGTATTATATCTGTAGTATAAGGAATCTGGAGACCTTCTGCGCTGCGCTGTGACGAATATTCAAAGAAAAGGAAAATATATTTGACCTGATGCTATTTTTAGGTGCAACGCACGGACCACGTTTGGGGAAGGTATATAAGCCGGGCGTCGTAGTTGCTGATTCCCCAGAACATACTCAGCTAGGATCTATTTTATAGGAACTAACTCGAGTCTCGCATGTTTACACATGTCACATCCTTCAAATCCAGTAGATGACATTCGCGCTGCCTCGTCATACTGAGAACATTACTTGTCTGTCTTCGGCAGCAAGGTCGAGGACGTTTGGCCTGTTTTTTCGTGTATTCTCTTCGGAGTTGCGCAGAGGACTTGCCAGCGAGGTCAGCGTTTGTCTGATGGATTTCTTTCTTTACATTCTGTACATTTCGAATGATGTTCTGGTATCACTTTATTGCAATATGATTTTTTTTCACCTCTTCATAATTGTCACCTTTTGACTTCCGAGACATTATTACCGGACTGGAAGAGACTGGACCGGCAAATCGCTTATTATTTCTCAATCCCCGGAGGAACTTAGCTAGGTATGTTTGCTGTTCAGAGTCGAGTTTTGTACAACTCGTTAGGCATCCATGTCCAATTCCACGAATGAAGAGAACCGTTTATCAATATTATGAGGGTGACTGAACGAAGTGGCATTTGATTTCAGTCCACCGATATTGGATCCCCGAGCACACCGAAGCTCGTCCAGATCGCAATATTTAGTGTGTTTGTTCGGCGCAAACTCAGAGGTATAAAGGAGTGGCACGCTCGTCGTCGAAGCCCCACATCTTCTTGACCTCCCACTTCCACCAACTCTCAGCCGGAAATGTTAGCTCAGCAGCAGCCGGTTTCCAAGTGACCTTTTGACGACTAGACACTGGCACCCAGCCAGGATGCGCGTATAGCCTGAGTACATAGTACTATAGTAGTAAGCAAATGTTACAACTTCAAGTTCAAGTTGAAAAAGGAAGGCAAATCCCAAGTTTACGTCACTCCAAATCATTGTCATCAAAGCTCGGTTTCGGGTTTCAAGGTCACCGGTCTCCTTCGGCCAAACCTCCATGAGCACTGCGTAGTAGACTGCTCGGCCATCTCTCATATCAGTACCATTATCTGCTACTGGCACCCCTTTTAGTTATAATATAAAGACCATGGGCTATGGCAATTTCTAACCTCCATCAACACGCCCAGCATCGTACCTCTTCCCTCGACACCATGATTCCCCCCGGAATCAAATTCATCATACAGACCCTCCCAAGCCTTTTGTTCTACCCACTCCTTCTCAGCCTGAGTCTTTACGCCGCCTCGGTCTTTCTGGATACACACAATCTACCTCTTTGGGCTCAGATCCTCATCCTCGTTCTTTCACCCTTCGCCGCACTCCCGATCAAGAATATATGGTCCAGCATTAAGAAAAGGCAAGAGGCCCGTGCATTGGGTGCGGTCCCCCCGCCTGTCGTCAGCGGGCGTTTGCCAGGAAATTTCGATGTCGTATGGCAGCTCGTGAATAGGAAGAATATCTACCTGGGTATGTTATGGTCTTCTCCTTAAACTTTATCGACGTGAACATCTAGCGTTGCTAGGTGATTTGAATTTGGAGCTCAGCCAGAAACTTGGATGGACTTACAACATGAAGATCTTCTGGGAAGACAGGGTACGCCACGTCGCTACCGGCATGAATCATTCTCATTGATTTCTTCAGATCTTAACATCCGAGCCTGACCACGTCAAGGTAGGCTCTCTAGTGCGACATCAGCATTTCAACTTACTTAGAGTGACAATGTCAGTCCATCCTCGCCACAGAGTTCAACAACTATGAGAAGGGCAAGTTTTAGAAGAGAATTTGCCAATCCAGTACTTACGACTGTCTCTACAGGTGATATATTCAAGTCCACTATGGATACGCTTTTGGGTGTTGGAGTTTTCAATTCAGACGGCGAGATGTGGAAGTGCGTCCTTTTTATGGAGTCATGGTACTGATCGTTAGTTTAACAAAGAACGGGCAGATTCCACCGGACAATGACGCGTCCCTTCTTTTCGAAAGACAGGATTTCTCACTTCGAAACCTTCGGACGTCATGCAGACGAGGCGATTGTCCTCATCAAAGAGCGGCTCCGTACTGGACATGCCATTGACATCCAAGACTTGGTTTCCCGATTCACCCTCGACTCCGCAACCGAGTTCCTCTTCGGACACTGCGTGCACGTGCTCCGCGTCCCAGGCGGTCTGCCCTACTCTCCTGTTGTCACTGCAATAGACCCGAGCAAACGCTCCCGTGGCGATGAAGATTATGCTGCGAAGTTCTCCGGGGCGTTTGCAGATGCTCAATTGGCGTCGGCGAAACGTACTCGCTTCGGCTCGCTTTGGCCTTTATTTGAGTTCTGGAAGGACACGACAGTCGGTCATATGGATGTCATAAATGCGTTCATCGATCCGATTCTTCGGGATGCGGTTGAGAAAAAGAAGGTGTCTGGTAGTCGGTCGGAGAAGAAGGACATCGATGAAGGAGACACACTTCTGGACCACCTCATCAATTATACGGATGGTAAGGCAGAGTAATTCATTCATGTGACGCTGACCTTAATCCCCTTCCACCAGACATGAAGATTCTTAGGGACGAAATCCTGAACATCATGATAGCTGGGAGGGACACTGTACGCATTGACCATGCCTTGTAGTCACATATGCTGATTGTCCGTGTACCTACAGACTGCGGCAACACTCACGTTCGCTATGTACTGTCTCGCCATGCACCCTGAAGTTTTGAAGCGTCTCCGCGACGAAATTCTCAGTGTAGTAGGTCCAGAGCGCCGCCCGACCTATGACGATTTGAGGGAAATGAAATACCTTAGGGCCGTGATAAATGGTGATTACAACTTCTTTCGGATTATGGGGCTTCAGGATTCTGATAGTGTCCTATTTACTCGCTACAGAGGTCTTGAGGCTCTATCCCCCAGTGTAAGTCAGACTTTTGACGGTGAGAACGAGTGTTTAAATACGTTATACTCTTCAGTCCGTTTGATTCGAGGGCGACGATCAATGCCACTACCCTATCCAATAAAACGCCTGGTGCAAAGCCTTGGTATGTTCCAGCCCGTACAAGGTATGCATTTTGCACCATGTCCCTATACTTCATCCTCACAATAGATCTTGACACACAGATGTATCTATTCTGTCTTCATTATGCATCGCCGGACAGATTTGTGGGGACCTGACGGTGAGTCCCCGTACAATCAGAATATGCCTTGAAAGTCCTTGAAAGTGAGATTCAACGTACCGATGATTATGTAGCGGCCGAGTTCGATCCAGACCGCTTCCTCGACGCTCGGCTTCACAAGTACCTCACGCCGAACCCCTTCATCTTCCTCCCCTTCAACGCCGGCCCACGCATCTGCCTCGGCCAGCAGTTCGCGTATAACGAGGCGTCGTTCATGCTCATCCGGCTGCTGCAGGCATTCGATGGGGTCGAGCTCGCACAAGACGAGCAGCCGCTCGACTCGCGTCCGCCTGCGGAATGGTCACGTGCCGCAGTAGGCAACCGTAAGAGACTCGAGAAGGTCTGGCCGAAGAGCCACCTCACGATATACGCGCATGTAAGTAGCCTTTGCTTCAATCATCTGTAAGTGTTGCGTTGGAGGCTGATGATTATTAACAAGGGTGGTTTGTGGGTGAGGCTTCACGAGACTTCCGCACTTGAGACTGCTTGACCGGGGGATTAACACCTTGAGCAATTCTTGATATCTTGATTTCTTGTAATATACAAAATCGAGCTGAGTTTGCACATTCTAAACGAACTTATTTATTCGTTATCATTCCTATTGGAAGTGACTGAACTCTCTACATTCGAAACCCTGCGAAGGGAGAGATACTTTTGTCAATACCTTCAATCATACTGTACGAAGAAACGCCGGTCTGTAGTTCGCAATGCCTCCTGATGTCCTACAACACGGAGGAGTTCTGAATAGACCGTGTATTTAGTGACAGCATGTGCGCAGGGAAAGTCGTAATTTTTTACCTGCTTCGAGTCCATCGGTATGCCAGTTACAAACCGGATACTTGAGAAAGATTCTATATCTTGCAGGTCCCGCCTTCCCCTTCGAAAGGAGTTGCGGTTGTTCAATCTAACTCACACACAATCAACCCAGCAATAGAAATTAATGAAATCAATTTACTCACGAGGCGAGAAACGTGTTGATGTATACTTGATATACGTGTGAATTATTTAACATCAGTATAGCCAACGAATCATGTGAGATTCGAAATGCAAGGACTTACGCTTGCTGATGACGAAGTGAATCGCAATGAAGAGCATGCTGTTGGGCAGTGCTAAGACCTAAAACAACAAGACGGCGATGAGCAGATATATCTAACGACATCCTTTGGCAAGTGATACGTACGCATACCAAAGTTGCGATGGAAGTGAAGCTTTGGTTTAATGATTTAGAAATGTAACAGATTCCGTAAGGTAGTTTTGTGTTGTCCATACCTTGTTACAGTACCGTTCTCTATCGTATATCGGATTATTGTATTTATCGTACCATCAACCCTGTATAATATACATGTGTATGTATGTATATAAGCATTTAAAGATAGAATAATAGTATGTGCTAAGACTTACGCAGGCATATTTTTACCGGCCTGTGCAGAGTTAGAGATAACTTGTATGTATATTTAAAAATATGAAAAGACACACCTCTCTTAGCCAGAAACAGAGGCTAGCCGTGATAAGGACATCACTGAGAACGCCCACGATCACGGCAGTCGTAAAAATCCACTTTGAAACGAGGTTAAGAGAGATTGACTGGGATAAATGTCGAAGAACGTACACGAAGCTGAGCTGTGAACAATTGGAATGACCCTAAGATGATGCTTGATAGCTGAGATTGAGCCGTCGGAAGGACGGAGGACAGAGACGCCTAACTCACCCCTTGGTGGCAGCAGCTTCAGATCAATTTTGAATCAGTATCTAAGTTTGGGCTTCGCAAGAAGATTAAATCACCCCATCCGAACGCTAAAAATCAAGCCAAACGATCAGGTTGGCGTATAAATGACAGTTTTGAACGATGTCACACCTAACTCTGCTAGAAGAAGAGCAAACTGAGTTGAGTGGAAGAGAGTCAGCCGAAACGTAGGTGGGCATAGGCAAACTGAATCGACGAACTATCGTATGCGTAGAGAACCTCCTCCATTTGCATACTACCCTTGATGATATAAAAATCTATGACCCAAGAATTTTTCACTCAACGTACACTTATACACCCGCCAGCAGAAGAATCTGTAAGTAAGCATTAGATCCAGAGTACGCTTTTTATTAAACCAATACGTACGTTTTGACGATGAAAGTAATCATTTTCTAGTTGACCGTAAGCAATGCCAGTCGCGAAAAAGATATCAACCTACCGTGAACGCAATTGACAGCTAATCATGAGGGTAGGTATTGTAAGTTTTACATTTGCTCGAAGTTCGAAAACATAGAACTCACCGCCAATGCGCTAGAAATTGAAACGTGTGAGCAATCTGTAGATTCAGATGATAGGAAAGCAGTACGGAGTGAGACGCTCCAGAGCATTGACATTCCCGAAGTCTGTTACGACATATGTGTATAGTGTTTCCATAATGCAGATGACGTGTGCGGCATCAAGGCAGCTAGAGATTTCCGAATTCTGGTCGATTTCCAGGAATGATCAATGCAACATAAATTACCATAGTATAACCACCTTTGAAAACCGGAGTTTTAGTACACGACGTGCGGTGAATAAGTGAAGACAGCTCACGAGAACCACGAATATCTTGTTATCATCCTTCGGTTTGTATCGAAAATAGATATAGGTTTGCAACAGTAAAGCGCCAGTCAATCCAGTAGCAAACCAAGAAGCCACGAGCAAAGCGCCGATAGAAGTTCCTAAACTCATCGCCTGCGATGAAGAGGTTCAGGTGAGTAGGAGAAGGAAAGGGGAACACAATAGTAGGGCGCGAGGAAGATGTAGTTTTGAGTGGCTGTATTACTTTAGCGTATGAACCTGATGAGTATCAGAGCGGAGCTACTAAATATGTCAAAGTGATGATTGTCCCGTCAGATCATGCTATCATCGTAGGGGCATCAAGTTGATGGACACTGACGAGGGCGTCCATCTGATTCAAAGAGTTTTGCATTGCAGATCATGATCCTACTTTGGTTCCAGATATTCAGAATGAGCAATCAGCATCTGAGGAAATAGACACGCCTTACCTTGTCACTGTCGAATATCCGACTGGCTGCGGCTTTAAGTACGCGCAGATTTCTATGAACGTGGATGTGTCGAATTTCGACCTTGAGGGAGAAGGGTTCTTTGCAGAGATCAATAATAGACAGGAGATTTTGGTCTTCATGTACTGAGGTGATTTGGATGTCTTCCATGGGCTGCATCCGTGCCGGATCAAAGTATAATGCGCTGGTGTACAAGCCCAATACTCGCTTCCGGATGATTCTTGCCGACGGAGCTAGAAATATTCGCAAGAAGTACAGCGATTATCTCCCTGAGATAGACGAAGCCTACATCCAAAAGGCATTACAGCAAGACCCATCCTCCCCATCATGCTTCAAGTCATTTGTTATTGAGAGGCTCGAGCTATGAGGTGAGCCTGAGCATACGCAAGTCATCTTCAAGTTTCAGAGCCAACGGGAATCATAGTATCCTTACTTTGCACGTACGTAATGGCAGAAGCAGAAGAAGTAGACGAAGATCTCATTTGATGTAGATCACAAAAGAGCCTGTGCCGCTGCATTCAAACTGCGCTGGGTCGCAGTTTCCCACGACGATCCTAGCACTGGCCCTACAAGTAGCATGGCAGAGTGTCAGTTTCTTCGGTATCTTGAAGCCGTTGCAACGAGAATGGTCGACCGGATAAAACTACCGACACGACGGACACGCATCGCAAGTGATGAGAAGAACGCAGTTATCCGGGGAAGTTTCGAAGAAGCTGAGAGCTGCGCATCGGCGCTGCGGTAATGCGTGATGAGGCTATCAGATTGAACACTGCGGAGGACTATCACTGGTTGATGAACAGACCTCTCTCAGGAACATGATATAAATACGATGATCACAACGTTCACACTAAAGGTTTCTTGGCGGATAATCCGCAGCAGCGTCCTCACACTATCACCAGTAGCTATAGCAATTCGGTTGCGTTGACCTTCATCGCACGCTGGTCCGATGTGCTCGAGTTATTAAGCATAGTTCCGAGCTTGAAGTAAGCAAGGAGTATATAAGCTGATAGTTCTAAATCAACATAACAATATCAGTCATTCGCAAGCTACTGCAAGACGCCTTGCTCTAAATACCTCCAATTGTTCTAAACCCACGATGTCTGGCGAAGCTCTCAAAGTCGGCGTTCTAGTTGTCAGGGGCGGTGTCCAACTCCTGGACCTTGCGTCCTGCGATGTACTCAGCTCGTGCGACCCAGGTTACCTCAAGGTTAGCGGTCTACCTCTGACAGATGATCTTCTATCCAAGGCCAAACGAGTCGAAATACTGTATATCGCTGAGAGCGGAGTCGGACCTCATGAGACCTTGACCTTGATTAGCAATGGCAATATTGTCATCACTGTGAGTGACGGTGTTGAAACTCATTGCAGAAACTACCCTAACAATATTGGCTTTAATCAGCACTCGTTTGAGACGGCCGGCAAGTTGGATTACCTCGTCATCCCCGGTCCCGATCCGAAATACGTCGCGACGCCCGCTGAGCAGGATTTTATCCGTGCCAAGTATGCCGAGGTCTCAGCAGTTCTGACCGTCTGCTCTGGTATCATGCCAGCCCTTCAAAGTGGGATCATCGCAGGACATCGTGCAACTGCACCCCGCGCGATGATTCCCTTCCTGAAGCAGGTGTCACCTAATGTTGAATGGGTTGACAAACGATGGACGACAAGCGAGGATGGAAAGGTCTGGTCGAGCGGTGCGGTGACGAATGGACTCGATATGATGGCCGCGTTCGTCCGCGAGGCTGGAGTTATTGCGCCTGAGATAGGCAATATCGTTTGCTTGATACATGACATCGGAAACAGGTCCCAGGAGTACGACACTGAGCTTCCAGATATCTTTGCTAATCTCCCATCCCTTGCATAACACTCTGTATCGCTGCCCATCACTGGCATGTTACCTTTGGAGGTACGACCTGCTGATTCGTTCTGCCTGATACAACAAGAATTAGTAGAATATTAGAAATCGTTAAGAGACATGCTCACTCTTTGGCGTGGCGTGCCAATACTTTTGTCTTTACACGATCAGACGTCGTTTTTTAGTTGAAGTCAAATAGCGACAATTTCCATTAAGGATGTTTTAAATTGTCATGAGTGTGTGGCATCCGGACAGACGAGAAGTGCGAAAATGTCACTGAAGACCATCAGGTATGGGTAATGCACCGGGTATTGCGTTTGCTGACCTTGAGGGCCAATCACTAGTTCATTTTACACCGTGTGAGAGAATATGTCGATGTTGAAAATGTTTATGTGTTTCATTTCTCGGAGTCAGTCATTCCAAGTAGTCCGATTTTTGTCGCGTTCCTGCGCATTAGTACTCAGTTAAAAGTGTCTGGCGAGTTGAAATTAACTTGCTCACCATCGTCCGTAGCTCGCGGCCAGAAAACCTATGTATGGAGAACGTCAAGCTATATTTTCCATGCACAGGTCTCCAGACTTACAGATGCCCAATCCTGCTATACTAATTGTCTTTCCGACAACTGACCTGGAGTGTGTCGATGCGACTGGTTGAGAGCATAGACACCAACTGCTCCAAGCGCACCGGTGCCTATGATACGACAGCAAAAGCATTCATGATACTCCTTTGCGTTGGGTGTAGACCTTGAGGACATGATGATGGAGGTCGAAAGTGAAACTCTGATCAGAGCTGCACGCGACATTTTCTGTCGGCATTGTTTTGGACTTGCTTTCTTTTTGTGGACTCAGCGACTGGCGGCGAAACTATACTTACCAGGTAAGAAACTACTACGCACCATTAAAGTATAGAAATCCTAACACGCTTTTGAACTCCGCCCGAAAAAGTAATGAGCGTGTCGCGTACAAGACGCGTCTTTCCTCTCTCCTCAATCGCCCACCCTCATCCCGCCATCTTCTGACCATGGTAAGTCCTTCTACATCACACCACTGACGCGTGATATACTCATAAGAGAACTCTGCAGTCCTCTCCTCCAGCAGCATTTACGCCACCACGTGGTGCTAAGCGACAACGTTCCCCGTCGCGTCGTCCAGCGCAGTCGACGGCGACACTACGTCCTCGCCCATCGAGTAGACGCGCCTCGGGTTCCTCTCTTCCTCCCTCTTCTCCTCCTCCAGCCTTTCCAGATACAGATGAAATGTCTAGTGACCAAGATGCCGTGGCAGATGTGGATGACGACGCGGTTGACGAGGAAGACGGCGAGGATCTTTTCGGAGATGCATTACTTGAGTTTGTACCCAAGCCTCTTTCTCTTCTTGCCATTGCTAACTGATGTTAAACCATAGAGATTATGCACCAAATCAACAGCTAGATACATATTCAGATGCAGACATCAACGACGAGGAAGAATTCGATGCCATGACTGCTGCTCAGCGTCGAGCCGCCGAACGTACCATGGCTCAACGCGACAGACGCGAGGGACAAGGTAGACGTCGCGGCGCGCGTGCGGCCGCTCGATCTCGTGCACCGGATCTCCTGCAAAGTGAAGAGAGCGAAGGGGAAGCGGACGGTGGTCTTTTAGCAGGCATGAAGCGTCGTGCAAGAAGGCAATACGATGAACGAGTTGAGATCGATGATGCTGCAGGAATTGAAGCGGTACGCGTCCCTCATTCTATTAAATAGAGCAAGTCATCCTGACCTCCTCTGTGAAGGAAATGCCACTTGAGCAACTGCACGATATCAAGGCAAACTCTGTTGCAGAATGGATTGCCATTGAACGAGTTCGCAGATCAATTGCAAAGCATTTCCGCCAATTCTTAACATCTTACACTGACGAGCAAGGCAACTCAGTTCATTATCCCCTCATCCGCAATCTCGGTGAAAGTACATCTTATTCCCTGATATTGTTTCCGCCTTTCTCAGTTTTATTCTATAGACAATGCCGAATCGCTCGAGGTTTCTTACACGCATCTTGCCGATGCCGTACCCGTGATCGCATATTTCCTTGTGATCTGTCCCTCGGCGATGTTAGCGATCTTTGACGAGGTCGCCCTTTCTGTCGTTCTCATCTCATATCCTCACTACGAACGGATTCACTCTGAAATTCATGTGCGCATCACCGACTTACCTGCTACTTCCTCTTTGCGTGATCTACGTCGTTCGCATCTCAATAATCTTGTGCGCGTTTCGGGAGTGGTGACTCGTCGTAGTGGGGTCTTCCCGCAGTTGAAATACGTCAAATTCGATTGCCGCAAGTGCGGTGCCGTGTTAGGGCCATTCTATCAGGATGCAAACAGCGAAGTCACTATAAGTTATTGCCCTCACTGTGAGGGCAAGGGCCCTTTCAAAATCAATCAAGAGCAGGTGCGATCATCTCGTATACTCACAAGACATTACCGCTGATGCACATTACAGACTGTCTACCGTAATTATCAGAAAATGACCCTTCAGGAATCACCTGGATCTGTTCCTCCCGGACGATTACCCCGGCACCGAGAGGTTATTCTTCTTTGGGACCTAATCGACTCAGCCAAACCCGGCGAAGAAATTGTAAGTGTGAGAACTCCGAAGATTTATCATGTCATCTGACGTGTTTCTTAGGAAGTAATTGGTATCTATCGCAATAACTTTGATGCTTCGCTGAATGCGAAGAATGGCTTTCCCGTGTTCTCGACGATTATCGAGGCGAACCACATTAACAAGAAAGAGGATCTCTTTGCCGCTTTTCGGCTTACGGAAGAAGACGAAAGGCAAATCCGTGCTCTTGCACGAGACGAACGCATCCGTAAACGTATCATCAAATCCATTGCGCCGTCTATCTATGGTCACGAAGACATTAAGACGGCCATTGCACTTTCGTTATTTGGAGGTGTTGCGAAGGATATCAATCGAAAGCACCGCATTCGTGGAGACATCAATGTCCTTCTCCTCGGAGACCCGGGTACAGCCAAGTCACAATTCTTGAAATACGTAGAAAAGACAGCGCACAGGGCAGTTTTCACGACGGGTCAAGGGGCGTCGGCTGTCGGTCTCACAGCTAGTGTGCGTAAGGACCCCATCACGCGCGAATGGACCCTTGAGGGCGGAGCGCTCGTTCTTGCGGATAAAGGCACTTGCATGATTGACGAGTTTGATAAAATGAATGATGCGGACCGGACGTCTATCCACGAAGCGATGGAGCAGCAGTCCATCTCCATTTCAAAGGCAGGTATCGTTACAACGCTTCAAGCGCGCTGTGCTATCATCGCTGCTGCCAATCCAATCCGTGGGCGTTACAACCCGACTATTCCCTTCCAGCAGAATGTTGAGCTCACTGAACCCATCCTATCGCGTTTCGATGTCTTGTGTGTCGTGAAAGACTCCGTGGACCCTGTCGCGGATGAACTGCTAGCGAAGTTCGTTGTCGGAAGTCATCGCCGAAGCCATCCTCACTTTGATGCTGAGACAGAAGAGATGGATGTCGCGACATCTCTTGACGAAGATGTAAGCTTGTCGAAACAGCATACTCTTCGTCCTCTTATGCCAACTTATCTCTTTACCAGATGATTTCGCAAGATATCCTACGAAAGTACATCATGTACGCGCGGGAGAAAATCCGGCCCAAGCTCTTCGATCTTGATCAAGAGAAACTCGCACGTCTCTTCTCGGACTTGAGACGAGAATCGCTTGCTACTGGGTCTGTACCCATCACAGTCCGTCATTTGGAGAGTATGATCCGCATGGCGGAAGCCAGCGCGAAGATGCATCTCCGGGAATATGTGCGTGCGGATGATATTGACCTCGCAATCTCAGTCGCTGTTGGGAGCTTCGTCAGCGCGCAGAAGACGTCTATTAAACGGACCCTTGAGAGGGTGAGTTAAAATACTGGAACTGAAAGTTGGAGAGAAGACTGATATGTATGTTGCTGCAGGGCTTTCGTAAGTACCTCACTCAGGCAAAAGACCACGAAGAGCTCTTGTCCTTCCTCCTCGGCCAAATCGTCAAAGAAAAAGTGCGGTACTACCAACTTCAGCACCATGAACAGCCCGATAAAGTGTCGATCAACGTGTCCGAACTTGACGAGAAGGCAAGTTTTGCTGTGCTCTAATGCCGTCTTACTTTTCTAACATGTCTCTCAAATACAGGCAAAAGAGCATGATATTTTCGATACCCAACCGTTCCTGCGTTCGCGTTTGTTTGCAGCAAATGGTTATCGATTCTCAGACGATGTTATTGAGAAATCCTTCCATCGCGACCTCTGATCATTGTTTTCCTTCTTTCCTATTGGAGATACTGAATGTCTTGTTTTGCTGTACAGTTCCTGTATTATGTTCGTCTACATTAAATGAAGTACGTTTCATGCTTTGTTTAGGGAGCGGACACAATACGAAGGATAAGACTGCATCTCATCTATGGATTACAGGTGCAAAACCATAAGCTAAGATCTATGTCTAATTCTGTTCAAACGATACAGATCTATAATCTACTAGGCTGAGGATTTGCAGCGCCCTTCCGCAGATTCTTCTCCAATGGTATAGTCAGTGATACCTGCTGCGAAATAGCCAGACAAACTTGTTTCTCCCGCCAGGCACTGTCAACAACAGATCCCTGCTTGCCGCCTATGATGTCCGGCGCTGTCCACACCTCGACGTACACATCGTGCCGACCTTCAGTCATGAAACGACCAGTGGAGTATAGACCGGCGGTGCGTGGAGAAAAGAGGCCGGTGTCGAAGGACGGTATCTTTGACCGGAAATCGATGGTCATCATGACCGTCGCGTACCAGCTATCGTGTGTACACATGTCAGTAAGTCCGACCATCTATCCGCAAACTCGAGAATGGGGAGAAGGAAAAGGGGGGGGAAGGGGGGTACTTACGTGGGTCCTGGTTTCATGGATTCAGGCAAGAGCTCAGGCAGGTTGTTCTGCAAGTCGGCGAACCAAGGAATCATTGTCGCGTCCATCACCTCCGCCTTGTCTGCCAGCTCGCACCATGCCCCCCACTCGAAGACACCATCGCGTTCGATGACCTCGCCGCTCGGGAGCGTGACTGCTGTATCTGATGCGAGAGGGGCACCGGACGCGGCCAGTGCCTGAGCGACGTCCGCCTTCGCTTTGTTCCGCGCTTTGAAGTAGGGGTCCTCTGCGATGTTGTGGTCGAACATGATCTTCGGGTTGCGTAGCTTTTGCACAGCAAGCGAGGGGTGCAGGCGGATTGGTATGCGTCGAGCAAGGGGAGAAGACGGAGACAAAGTCAGAGGGTCCGACGAGACTTTGGTTAAGTCGGGTAGGACACCAAAGACCAATCTAACTGTGATCTTCGTTTGTCCCTACATGATTAATTTCATTTAGTTGTACTCAGCTAGACTGTGTTTCGCTTGGTCTCGGCACTTACAGCTTGCAGAAGTTCGACATCAATATTTGACATGTTTTTCCCTTGACGGATCCTTCGAATCCGAATTTCATACTCTAAGACCGCAACGGACTGCAAGAAATGTGCAGTAACGTGTACAACATCCGTGTGCGGTGTGTTCTTCTGCGAGTCTGTCGCTGCGGCGAGAATGAGACCTAGCACATAGCCTTTCCGTATTGCAATGTTTAGTACATTTACTTCATCATCTGAGGTACTGGAAACAAACCTCCGTGAGGTACACTGTAATAAAGTCAAGCTCTGCAAGACCAGCGGAACAGTCGAGTAAGACTCACGCTCCGATGCACCACGACCCAGATATAATTCCTCCGTACACTTGCTGTCCATCGTCCAGGGCACGCAAGAAACCGGGATTCAAAGCTGCCTTGTAGCTCATTGTTCGGGTCAGAATGAAATGCTGGGGAAAGTAGTCCAGGTCACTCAGAATATGTACTGTCCCATGAATCGTAGTTAGCCGTTAGCCGTTAACATTTCTTACTACACATACCGGCATCTACGAAGACCGGTATCCGGTAATTGAGTGTCGGAAGTCAAGGGACGATTTCCCGTACTCCTACGGGCGTATGGGCACTGGTGACTATACTGTTCCGGAATTAAATGTTCGGGCCAAAATGTAATCATATAGTTTGGGAAAGTACGAACGTGGACGTCCGCCCGAGACCTAGGGGCGTCTTGGTCAAAAGGTCAGTTGCGGATCGGCTGCTTATCTACGGTTGATCATTAGCTCTTGTGGAAGTGGGAGGCAAGTGAATGTGGGGCCTCGACGACGAGCGTGCCACTGCTTTATACCCTCTGAGTTTGCGCCGAACAAACGCGCTAAACGAGCTACGGTGTGCTCGGGGATCCAACATCGGTGGACTGTAATTAAATGCCACTTCGTTTAGTCACCCTCATAATATTGATAAATGGTTCTCTTCATTCGTGGAATTGGACATGGATGCCTAACGAGTTGTACAAATCTCGGCTCTGAACAGCAAACATACCTGGTTAAGTTCCTCCGGGGATTGAAAAATAATAAGCGATATGCTGGCCCAGTCTCTTCCAGTCCCGTAATAATGTCTCGGAAGTCAAAAGGCGACGATTATGAAGTGGTGGAAAAAATCATATTGCAATAAAGTGATACCAGAACATCATTCGAAATGTACAGAATGTAAAGAAAGAAATCCATCAGACAAACGCTGACCTCGCTGGCAAGTCCTCTGCGCAACTCCGAAGAGAATACACGGAAGAACAAGCCAAACGTCCTCGACCTTGCTGCCAAAGACAGACAAGTAATGCTCTCAGTATGACGAGGCAGCGCAAATGTCATCTACTGGATTTGAAGGATGTGGCATGTGTAAACATGCGAGACTCGAGTTAGTTCCTATAAAATAGATCCTAGCTGAGTATGTTCTGGGGAATCAGAAACTACGACGCCCGGCTTATATACCTTCCCCAAACGTGGTCCGTGCGTTGCACCTAAAAATAGCCTCAGGTCTAATATATTTTCCTTTTCTTTGAATTTTTGTCACAGCACAGTGCAGAAGGTCTCTAGGTTCCTTATACTACAGATATCATACATACCAGTAATTTTTACAAGTCCAATCGATAGCAACAATTCTACTCAACCATTTCCCAGCCGTCTTGCTCAACGTGCCCACCAGTTGCCTCAACTTGTTCTACATTCCTCTCCAACAAGTCGCGCGTCGAAGCAACCACCCCAGTTGATTGATTGATATCGACTTCGTCTCGCAGAACAATTGAGTGAACGCCGGGGCGTTCCAGAGCTGTCGTCTCGAGAGCGCAGCCATTGGCGTTTCCCTCTGAAGTTGCGTCTGTAGGCTTGGTTTCCCTCTGTTCAGTAATGAATAGTTCGTCAGAAAATCAGGCCCAGAATCTGTGGGTTGGCATAACTCACTTTGTCGATTGCATTCTCCGCGTTTTTATCTGGATTGTGGATGTCAGACGAGGACACAGACAGACTTTCTGCAGTACACGCACCCTCAAGGGCCTTGGTGAGCCGCTTGATCTCAGCTTCTCCTTGTTCAAGAGTGGCTTTTGCTTCGAGGAGTTCATAGGAGAGTTCTTGAACCGTTATTTTAAGGTTTCGAATAACATTGAAATCCGTTGTTTCAGCTAAAGTGGAGAGATCTCAAGACCAGCCCGTCGCATTGCATCGCATCTGATGTAGGCCACGTACTGTATTGCGCATCAGAGAGTTGAGTACGGAGTCCTTGAAGTGTATTTTCAAGCTTCTTGTTTTCCTTCTTGTACTTGTCTGAATTCGTAATGTGGGTCAGAATGAGAGGCCCGACGTTACTGTATCATCTGCAGAGCAGCCTACGCACCTGCAACTTGCTTCTGTGTTCTCAGCCCCTCCTTGTAGTTCTCAATGACTTTCTCGTGCCCATCCTTCATGTCCTGTATCACTCGATCGCGTTCCGTCAAAAGACCCTGCAGCTTCCTGACCTCGGTCAGAAGACCACTCCCAATCTCAAAAGCGAGTTCTGTCCTCACAATCATGTTAGCCATGGCTACAGGTGTACGGAGAGGTGTGTTCACTACAACTGACCGACTTCATCATTGGTAGTACGTTGTCCGAATTTACTGCCACTGCTCCCTTCTTGCTTTGAACTTAGGTCCAGCGCGGGCACCGCTTCGACTGCCACATCGTTGTTGAAGATGTTTCCGAAGAGTGTGTCCATGGCTGCTGGGGCAAAGGAGAGCTGTTAAAGCTTGACATATTAAGCACTGGCAGCAAGCTGGGAATAAGAGTCACGGTGGGCGTTTGAGTCATGCGCTCAAGTGGTGACTGGCATCATGATGACGGACCCGAGGGCTTCAAGTTCAAGTTAGGATAGCACTTACAAGTTACAGTTGCCTTTTACCGTTTCTTTGTCTCGACACAGTATTTGCCTACACCGACATGATTTATCCAGTTTCTTTTGAGGCAGGTTTCACGCAGCATGAGGTGCAAGTTTGCAATTCTCTCGACATATTTATTGTTGGGGAAAATCAATTTTAACTAATTATTCCATCATTGTACAACCACTAAATGAAATCATGTAGCCAACCCAAATGCTTTGATTACTTTGCATTCTTCTTAGCTGCTACTTTCTCCTTGAGAGCATGTAATTCTTTCAGTTTTGCTTCAATCTCTCTGGTATTCTTTTCTTCTATGAGAGCTTCGAGAGCAAGGGTTCTTGAGTCGAATTGTTCCCAGTCTCTCGGATTGGTAGAAGTGTAGTCTTCGAATGGTGACGTGCCATTCATGATCCTGTTGAGGGCAGTAAGTCTACTGGCAGCGGCCAAGTCCTCGTTCAATCGTTCAATATCATCTGAGGGAGAAACTTGGAAAAAGGTTACAACCTGATACCTCCATGATTCTATAGAAGTTTAAACTGCACTCACTCCCAGGCGTAATCAACATGTCAATCGCTTTGGTTGCAATACTACAACGAATTCCCGTGCATGTCGCTTCAATTCGTTGATATTCAAGCTCTTTTCGCGCTTTCCCTAATTTCTTTTTACACTCATCCGATGTTATGCCTACAGCTGAAGGTTAGGAAAGCAATCAATTGCGAGTACAATGAACAACATACAGTGGATAGTGTATGCACTGGCATAGGAAATTTCACTGGCAGGGAGCATACAATTGTTACAGGCTTCTTCACGCGCAGATTTGAACTTCCTCAATTTCTCTAGGTTTGCGACTCTCAGCTAGTAGCTGATCTACAAATCACTGTACACACCTGCCATTGTCTTCAGTGCTGAAAGACGCGCCTCCTCAATCTCTATGTATCTATTCAGAATTTCTTCGATTCCTGTGACGCGGTCTTGGTCTAACGGGACATCAGTCTTTGCACCGTCCTTGATATCGTCGGCGGTATCTTTATAATAATCATGATTTATATCAGCCATAGCGGCAGACATGCATCGAGGTAAATGTGACGAACCGACATCATTCTGTGCATTCCTACCGCCGCTGCTCTTTTCTTGTGTCCTGCGATAGTCCAGTACGGGATCCGTTTGACCACCAACATCGGTATTAGACGTGTTTTTCATCGAGTCTGAGGGTGCTTCCATTGTTGCTGTCGCTGGAACAGAGGAGAGCCGTTCGCATGGGAAGCTGGGGGAAAGAAGGCCAGCATTCGAGTCATGTTATATGACCATGAGTCGGGCGCTTACCCTGGAAGATAGATGCAAACATGTTCGGTTCGAGTCATGCTATATGGCCATGTAGTAGCCTGAGTCGGGCGCTAACCTTGTAGATATAGATGCACTAATCATGTTCGATCGGATTAATCGATTAGAGGCACATAATTAGAGAGAAGTACATTCCAAAGTTCGAACATAAAGCGAAAGAGCAGTCCAATGACGTGAGTCGGTTTTCGAATGCAGAGTCTGATGACCAGCACTGCTCACGACATGCTGGCAGAGCAGTATGTATGTTCGTGCCTCATGATCATTGTCGAGACAAACGAGCGAGCTTGAGCACAATTGAAGTTGGCCTTTGTGCAGGCCCATCCCACATAACATCCGCGCAGAGGAACCTTCAGGTTCAAATTTGACGAATGATGCGGATGGTCACCGTTCAGCATGCGAATAACTGCCTCGGGCTTGCGCTGCATAAGTGAAACCTTGAATCGGGAGCGTCCATGAATGCTAGAACAAAGGAGTCTTATTTGTCGACGCTGTGCCAGTGGTTGGGAGCAAGAGTAACTTGAGTAACAAATACTACGTTACTAAGTGTTGTGTATGTAAGCAATACATTACTATTAATGGAATTTGTTCCTAAGTTAAGGTTACCCTTCAAGTTCAAGTTAGAACTTGAATGAAGCGCCTGTTTCTTTTCTTTTTTCGACACATGCTTTTTCGCACCTTTGCAATGGCTCATCCACTGGCTTACTACAAGCTGTTAGCTCAAGTGCTCCATTAGTACATATATAATTGTTGCTGAACTATGGTAGCGATTCTAATCATCTCTTGAACCCCTTACTTTCCATAGACACCACAAAGTCTTCCAGCATGCGTTGCATAGCTTCACGTCCTTCCATCTTTCTCCTTTCCCTCAACAAATCTTCCAGATCTGCTTTAACCTTCTCAGTATACTTCGCTTCGAAATGAGCTTCTTCAGCAAGGAATTCTGCGTTTAACTGTTGCCAGTCCATCGGATCGGTCTTGTTGATAAAGCTGAGTTTCAGGCGAGCAATAAGTTGAGTGACGATGGCCTCGGTTTCTTCCTTGACACCATCGTCTAATTTACGAGCTTGGAAAAAGGTCACAACCTGAATACACTCATGTTTCTATAGTTTAAAACTGCACTCACTGCCTCCTATCGCCTCTCGGAGTTGTGAGAGCTCAGCGTGACAACGAATGTCGGTCAGTAATGCTTCAAGTCGTTCGTAAGAAAGCTCTTTGTTTGCTATTTCCAGGTTTCGTTTACAATCATCCGAGGTTCTTTCTAAATCTCAAAGTAAGGTCAAAGTCATCAGATGCCAGCGTTATGAACAACATACCGTGTATGTAATGCGCACTGGCATTAGCGGGAAGGTCATGTTGCCCGGTTTGAGCACGAGCAACTTGCAGTGTCCTCTCAAAGTTCTTCCTTTTTTCTACATTTGCGAGTCAGTCACGTCATTTGCAGGCCACTAGCAGCTTTTCCACAAACTTCTATACGTACCCGCTTTTTTCGTCCAGGCTTTCAGACGGTCCTCCTCAATCTCTATGAATTTATTGAGCGCCAGTTTGTAGCGTTCCGATGATAGACCATCGGTCTTTAGACCGTTTTCAATTTTGATAGCACTGGCAGGTTTCTTCCTCATGATCATTATGACTTTTATTAGCTATGACGGCAGATATACATCGAGGTATGACGAACCGACATCGTTCTCTGCATTTCCGCCGCCACTGCTCTCTTTTTACTCTCTCCTATGGTCCAGTTCAGGATCTGTTTCAACGGCCACATCGTTCTTAGATATGTGTCCAGAACCTGAAGGTCTTTCCCTTGTCGCTGTTACTGGAACAGAATGGGATCGGATGGGAAACTGGGAACAGACTGCCATTCAGTCGAGTTATGACGTGCGCGGGCCGCCAGTAACTAAACCTTGTACTACTAGTAAATATAGATGCACTATACATATTTATTCGAGTCATCGATTAGAGCTACAAAACTTACTTGAGTTACATTCGACCAAAAAATCATTGTGCAAAGCAAAAGAGCAGACCAATAGCGCGAATTTGCCCGTAGCCAAAGGTTGAAAGCAAAACCTAAAATCCTACACTATTTATGAACCACCAACAGAGAATTATGTCCGCACATCATTGGTGAGGCAAACGAGCAAGGATATCCACAATCGTTGGTCGATGCGCAGGATCCTCTTGCCAGCACTCCTGCAAAAGAGCCCACATAGCGTCGTCGAGGCCGCGCAGTGGGACTTCCGGGTTTGTTGGTCGACGCGGACGGTCGCCGTTCTGCATGCGGATGAGCACCTCTGGCGTACGCTTGATATGCGAGAACGGGTGTTCACCCGTCATAATCTAGATGATGTCAGCTGAACAATGCAGTGACGAGAGAGACGAGGATCCATACACACACCTCGAGCAAGGTCATCCCATACGCGAAAACATCAGACGCCGTAGATAGAATACCAGGGGCGCAGCACAGCTCCGGGGCGAACCACCTGTATGAGTCCGAAACGCCTCGGCTTTGTGTGAAGGGCATCCCGGTGAGGTCCTCCATGATCTGGCCCAACGCTCATCAGGGACAGATCTGTAGTTTCGTATACAGAAGACAGACACACCTTGGACAACCCGAAATCAGCTAACAGGGGGTGGCCCTTATCGTTGATGAGGATATTTTGCTACAAAAGAATATGTTAGCGAGTAATGCACATATGGGGTTATAAAAGGCGCACAGCCTTGATATCTCCGTGCGCGATAGGAGGGTCCTGCGAGTGAAGAAGGCGAAGGCCCTCTGCGATTCTCCGGACCTAGGACAACATGGTAAGTGGCGGTGAACACACTCCATCAACACAAGGGGACGTACAATAATCTTCCTGTTCACATACGGATACTTCTTAACATAACTGAGCGCATCGCCATTCGACATCCAAGGGCTAACCATATACGGGTACGGTCCGTCGTCGTGGCAGGCGCCGTAGAACGGGAGAATATACTCTCCACGGTCCTCTTCCCAGATCTTCCGCCAGATGCCGACCTCGCGCAAGAAGCGCTCGCGCACCTTCGGTGTGACCTCGACGCCTCGGATGACCTTGATAGCGACCTTCTCCCGCCCAAGGTACTCGCCTTCCCAGATATCGAACGCCGGGCTCCCGCCGACCGGGTGGTTGCCTATCCTGCGTACCTCGCCATGTCTGAGGTCGACGTTCGGCAGGAGCGTGTCGGTCCGCGTCTGGATGTTGTACAAGTTCGAGCCGAGTTGGACGTGATGCCGGTCTCCTGGCTCATACTGCGACATGAACTAGAGGGAAATTGTGAGAAACAGCACTCGGGATCTACAGGGACTTCGTACATTCTGCATCATAGACATCATTTTCTGGAGGTCAATCTGCTGTGCAGACACAGCGGTAACGAGAACGTCTTGGCTATTCTTCATGTCTGATAAGTAGTGCACCAGCTCTTGCTGGTCCATTTTCCGATTCATTTCGTATTGCTGCATCCAAGAATGCAGTTCTACGTGAGAAGTAATCTATATGACTTTATGTATAAGCACGAAATTGGACCATTGAAATCATTGATTTAACGAGCCTGGAAGTTCTGTACAAGAGTGTCGATAGCTTGATGGCAGCGCTGGATGTCATCAGAAATGTCATCTTGCATAAAGAACTGTTTCGTCTTCGGTAGATTTATCCATCCTATCATCTTACTTTTGATATCCTGTAGAAGCCTGCGTCACTTATCAGTACAGTACGAGTATGTGAAAGCAGCAGAGAACGTACTGTTCAGTGTTTCTGAGCAAGTCTTGCATCTTCTCGGGTGCTTTGTCGTTGCAGGCTTCTTTCAATCCAGTGAGCAGTGACTCACAACGCCCGCCCAGTTGTTTCACCTCTCGCCTTTCCATGTCATTGTAAGCTCAGTTCTGGCGCTTCCCAAGAGCACACAGCGCTTACTTGTTGACAGAGACATTCTGGCATAGCTGCAGGATGCCACCTACGATAGCGACGGCGGGCGCTAACCAGGGCACGGGTGCAAAAGTGGCCGCTAACCCTGCAGCGGTGCCCAGGCCTGCACCAGCAACCTTGAATCCAAATTTGCTGGACATCGTCTCTCAACTTGAGTACTTTGAGAGGGTTCCTCAATGGTGGGTGGTTGTTGGATTCCAAGGAGCAGCTCCAGCGCCGGAGTCAAATATGAATGGCCCATCGAGGCTGTCCAACCTTGTTATCGATTTAGATCAATTATCACTGCCTTACGCGCTCTGGTAAGCCAGCTTCTCCGTAGACGCTGGCGTCAGCGAATGCGCACAGCTAGCCTCACTTATATCAAGGAAACAGAAGGGTAGAGCCTGTGAAAGATGTGGTAGTCGTTGATGGTGAGCATCGCCTCAGGGTCACTGTTGGCCTTCAACGTTCGCCAAACTTTTCCTTGCTTGTCACCATGGCTAGCTTATTTTGTCCCCAAGGCCCGACACTGCCTCAGTTCTCGACGCTTTTAATCAAAGGAACATACCCTCCTTCTGCGCCTATTCATCTCTGTGTTTCTCACCTCAAGGCCTCATCTCATGCACAGGGAAGGGCGTTGTTCTTGACACCGAACAGGGAAGTGCTTGCAGCTGCGCTGGAGGACTACGGCGATGGGTGGATGACTACGCATTGTATGACTGGGGCGTATGCTGCGTTGTTCTCAAGAATAGATATGTTGTACGCACCGAGCTCGCACAGGAACCTATGAGACCAGCGCTGATCATCGTTTCACACAGCTATCCTCCAACGGCAAAACACTGGCTACTCCTGCTCTCGCTGTTCAGACCACTGGAAATCGCTGCAGACACCCCACATAGCATTGCTATGCTTCCTCATGCACCCTCTATCATAGTTCTCCACGAGCCGTCGTCCTACTTTCTCGCTTCGGAATCACAATCGCAGCCCGCGCAGGCAGAACTAACGCAATATCTTCAGCTTGTCACGGCTGCCTTATCTCTATCTTCGTTCTTGTCTGTGTCTGGAGAAACTGTACCTGTCGTGCTCTTTGATTCTCGTCTGCAGGAGCTGGGGATGCCTATTGTACGACCGGCTTCGCCATCGCGACCGTTCAACTCCGAGGAGGACACGCATCCAGCAAGGAAAGAGCATGTAGAGCGTTTCGTGGAGAAATATTTTGAGTGGACTGGAATTGTGTCGGATCTCAAAGATGAGCACTGTGAGTTCTATTTTGTGGTGTTAAGCCTAGGACATATTTTTCTCTCTGTCTGACTCTTCGCAAGCTCCCAGTGCACGACCGTTGCACGGATCATTCGACGCCCTGCGCACCCGTTCTGGACTGTACCAGCTTAAGCTCTACAACCGTGTTTCTGAAGAAACTCGACCCATCCTATGGGAATGGACCGAGTCCAGAAAGGCAATGAGATCGAATGCAGGTCGGATGGAAACACATTTTGCTTTTCACGCAAACAACACCAATAAGACTTGATCGTGCGCCCAACCAGGTTGACTGGAGAAACTTGTTTATCGGTGTAGCTTGCGTAAAGAAGTACGTAACTCTCAGATCAAGAGTAACCATAGACCTTTCATGAGATGGTCCTAAACGTACCAACGTTCTCCGGCTAAGAGAAAAGGAAAGTCCTTTGAAGTGCCCACATAGGAGTCTCCGCGTCCTTTTTGAAAGTAATGACGCTCATATTCGTCTCACAAATGACATGCTAGCTCTTGCGGTCAGGTTTATAACTATCGGGCGCCTTCGTATCTGATTGATGACTGATCATTGATTTCTTTTTGCTCTACCATCACCTTCTTGGACGACGGCATTCAAGGGAACGATCATTGTGGTTGTGTGTCATATATCAAGGCGCAGCTATGTATGATCTCAACCTTCATGCACTCTGCATAAGAAGTACAACTCTCCCTTTCTTTACGGACCAACCCTTCTCCCTTTCTCGCGTGTCCTCCTCTGTCGCACAATGGGTCTAGAAATATCCGTCGGCGCTCTGCTCCTCGCGTCCTGGTTTGCGATGGCTTTGACTGGTGCATTGCTTCTGCAAACCTACATTTACTTCCGCTACAAACCTAAGGATGACAGGCCGGCATTTGGTATCTTGGTGTGGTTTGTTCTTCTCAGCTTACGATATTCTTGTAAACTAACCTCATCGTGGAGGCGGTGTTACTATGGTGAGCCAATTCTCTTCTTTTCATAAAATCACTCACGTCTAATCCATGCTGTAAGCTGCCTTGATATAACTCATGTCATATTGACTATGAATGCGCTCTACACTTATCTGGTCATCGACTTCGGCAACGAAGCGGAGCTGGGACGTCTAAAACCGTAATGTCTTCTCCGTAATGTCTTGCCATTTCGATGAACTGATACCCGCTGCATTATAGTTCCTTGGCTGTGAGTGCATATCTCCCTTCTTGTGTGCTAACTAACGTTGCGTAGCTTTCGGTTGGGCTTACTGTGAGTGCCCCTTCGATTATGTTTAGACATCTTTCTAATGCGTTTTATGAATAGAAAATCATCACTTTCCTTGTGAAATCGTGAGCAAACCCAGTCACTTTTATATCCCCAAAAAATGACATTTGACAGATTCTTCTGCTGGCGTATCTGGAAACGTACGTGGGTCATCTTTATGAACATGAAAGCTTGCCTGAAGAAGTTACGTAGTGTGTATGTGGAAACATGTGATCGTAATCACAACCGTGCGTTTCCAAGTTCCCCTGTGAACATCCGGCTTATAATTGCGACCGTACACCGTAGTTCGCCTTACTCCTGGGCGAAGTAGGTGCGTGCAAGGATATCCATGTGTTACATGTGTTAGCGAGAATGACGCTGAAGTACGGTCGATCAAGCGCTTGGAGGTGGTAAGCTACCTTCATTTCTTTTATACTGTGTCCAGTCTAACATACATGTTTAGCCGCTATGATTAGAGGGTGAATTGTACTGTCCCATCCAAGCATTGCCCCCTCTTACAAACATCGTAATCCTAGGATCATACTCGGTACCTTCAGCCAGTTTGTTGCGCAACTTCGAGTAAGTCTGTAAACTGTTTGGCCACTCCTTTCTTTCTGAAAGTATTTCGCTCGGCAGTGGGTTTTTACGAGTGGCGTCATCATGGGTGTAGTGAGCGACGTCCTGATTACCGCCAGCCTCTGCTACTGGCTGCAAGAGGTACATCTATCATGCAACAGATATCTAAAACCCTGCTAATACTTTTTAACAGACTCGCACTGAAGTTCCCTCGTGCGCAAAATCTGCTTCACTCATCAACAAGAGGTCTCATGCAGCTAAAATTTAGGATGGATGATGCGATAAATAAACTGATATACTATACACTTGAAAACGGCGCTGTGACAAGGTACGCATGTCCGGGACCGTAACATGCACAGCGCGCAGTACGATACTAAAGCCATCTACCTAATTAGTGCTGTTTCTATAACAACACTGATTTGCGTATGCTACCTGTTACTTTCTTGGGCCATGACTGACACGAAGCTTTCCAGGTCTTGGCACAACCGGATGGTCTGTCCTACATAGCACTCCACTTCGTCATCAGCAAATGTGAGTAACTGGAAATCTCTGGTCATTTTGCCGATACAATAGCTGAACCCCTCTAGTATACATCAATACGTATCTCGCATCGTAAGCTTCGCATTGAAGCCCTTTTCCAGTGCTGGTGCCTACGATTACTACCACTAACCTTACGTTATGAAGGTTAAACAATAGACATAATTTCAAGACGGGTAACGTCTATATGCCCAGTACGGCTTCAAGCATGGTTTTCTCGTCTGCAGGGCCATTCTCTCGTACATCAGTGCAGGTGAGGTGCCACTTATTGGTTAACATCCGCCACGGCTTACAGTAGTCAAGACTACGCTCGTTCTTAATCCACGAATACCCTCGCAGAGCGAAGATCGTTATAGTTCATCAAATTTTCCTATTCTTTTGCAGGATCAAAAGGTGTGTACCAGAGCGTGTCTTCGTATAGGATGGTGCTGACGTTTCGTAGGATAGACACTGACAGGTTGTCGGATCAGAAAAAATAAGTCAATTTGGGACTTATCAATTGTTCATGATGTCCTAGTAGGCACCAATCTCAGCGCAATACGGTAAACATGGGAGAGAGAAATGATTGCAACGACGAGGGCGTTGCATCTGAATCACATTATGTTTCTCAATTAGATCGATTTTGGTAGACCATTTATAGCAGCACAGATGGCCTTGACAGTGTCCTCCTTTTGAGAAACACGCTACTTGGCACGAATGACACTTATTCTGGAACAATGCAAATGCAGGTGCTGATTGCATAAAGTCACCCTTTACTATGCTGTCTCCGCTAGGGATGCGCTCTATCTCTTCGAGAATCGCCCATTTAAACTCTCGCCATGCAGAGCCGAACTCCAGCCACGCGCCGCACGACGATTGCCTGCAAGGAACTTCTGGAAGATTTGCGTTGAACGTGTCCGCGTCCAACATGGTCTTCAGTACCGATTTGCGTTGCCAACGATGGTTTATCAGAGCCATGAGCGATGCACCCGAGAGGCTATCTAAGGCTTGGCGATGCTTTTTGTCCTTGAAGTCAAGTGCGAGTGTGTATCGTGCAGCAAGTCGGCTCTCCTCTGTCCAACCATGTCGGCAGCTAATCGAATATACAAGTAATGATCTTCGAAGGAATCGACGACTCGTAATTTAGGCCTGGACGAGGGAGATGACCCCAGGGATTTCGTAGTTCTCCGCAGCGAACAGTAATGCGAACAGATCATCGATGGTCGCGAGAGCACAGCCGACGTCTATCCCAACGCAACAGACAATGCGCAACATGGTACCTACCACACGAGTCGGTTCTTCCTACAGGATTATTTCTTCTTCTTCTTCTTGGCCTTGCGGTAAAGGTAACATCGTTCTGAAAAAGCCGGATGCCATTCGGAGAGTGATCGAGGGCACCCTAAACAGAGCACCTTCCGCGGACGAAAGGGTGACTGCATCGTTGAACTCGAAGTCGGGCTAGAATAGGTCGACATACTCGTTTTCTTCGTGAGAGACATTTTCGGAAGGTAAATCGGATCGAGTTGGGCTTGGTGCACTGGCAGTCGAAGTCGAGACTGTCGAGCTCATGTTGAGTGGAAAGAAAAGCTTTAGCGTCAGCCCGTTTATGAAACATGTTGAGTAGATTTCAAGTTCCGCTTCAAAGTTAGCTGCGCCCTCAGCGATTGAATCGATTCAACTCCTAACGTTCGCGGCCACAGGTAAAAGTCAGATGTCCTTTAGTGATACTAGGTGAGTGGCGTCTTCAATGAAAGTATTTGCTATGGTGCTTATACGGAGCACAGCGCATAATACGTATGGTTGAAACACTTGATGGTTGCTGCAAAGTAATGGCTGTACCGTGACAGCAGGCGCCTCGGAACAACTCTAACCTATTGGATCAGACATGCTAAGTGGGTAATTGGAGCAAAAGTAATGTCTCATCTGTTCTGTTAGCTCTTAAGCTATCTTAACACATCAATTCCTAGAATCAGACTTGAGATCGACAGCGAACTCATGCTGCTTCGCGTTGCGCGTCTTTACTCAGGCTATATATCTGTCAGTAAGCCCTTCTCTTAGAGCTTCAGCAAATCTACACCGGATAAATCACTGATTTTTAAAGTTCAAGCGTAATAATGACGAACAGGTTGTGTCGGCGATGGCATCATTAAATTCAAGCGACCCTCGACACGTTGCGGAAGTCATCATTCAGTGCATAACGAAAAACATTCACAAGAGAATGACAGCGCACGACGCATTGCGGACGATATTCTGATTTGAGCATTACAAGCTGAAGGACGCCATCTCCCGGCTTATCAGTATTGCTTGCTCATGACCACCTTCCTCAGTTACCTCAACTCTGTTACCTCGGCCTTCAGCTAACCCGAGAGGAACGACATCGTGTAAGTCTTCTAATCGCATTTGTCTAAGACGATACACTCAGGTTGACATAGGTATAGTGAAGAACTTGAGCGTATTTGTTATGGGCAGTATTTGTTGATTGCCTCAAGAGGTATGTTTTGGTATGTGCTTCGTTCTGCCAACGACGTTCACGCCATCTAGATTGGTCGACTCAAAACGATAATATCGTGAGCACTTGGTTTGGTGCTGTGAAAAGTCAGCCTACCGTCATAATAAAGCCTGATGACTCATGCCTAAATAATATTCCCTTGGTACTGTGCTAATCACAATATCGACTGAATACCTATCTTCTATCGTTATTGCTGATGCTCTTTCTCTACAGATTTTGCACTGAAAAATAGTTTAACTTACAATGTACTGCTCTTCTAAATTCCGACAGCGATGTGAGTATTGACTATTAAGTGCCTTCAATCTGCGCTGACTAGTTGTGACGGTAAATCAACGCTTGACTTCAAGGTATTGCCCCTAGGTTCTCTGAACTTACTGGCGTATGCCAAGAACTTTAAGCATGCCGGTATAAGCAAATTTGCGGCATGATTTGACATTCTTCTTGATTGTAGAGCCATTTCTGCGTTCACTAAGTACTAACTATTATTTTGGCGTATGTCCTTCTGGTCATGAGTCTCTTTACGACTACCAATCAATGTTCCAATCCTAACAGACGTCAGAATGGCGCTGAAATAGTGTGTAAGCTGAATTCAGTATTCCTTCATTATCCCGTCTGACATGCAACTTTACGTAGGGTTTGCCTCAGCACTCGCTGTGCATAGTATGAAACCGTATGGAACAAGTGATCTGCTCTGTGCCGATCAAGAGCAGACCGCGTAATCGTGTTTAATCGTTTTACACTGGTGACTGGGCCGAGTTATCTCGGTCTGTGACGATCGAGCTCCCCCCTCATCTATTGCATTTGAATACTACTGAACGGTCTTGCAGAAGTGTCTCTTCTCTTGCAGTATTGTTACGTCAACTACTATGCTAATGGCACATCTTTTCTCATGCTGGTTGGCGCCTTTCTTACAGCTCTGTTCACTGGCATTCTCCGGCAACACCGTCCTAGTCCTAGCGCTGTTATGGAAGTCCCGTACTACGCTCGGCGGTGCATGACCAAATCTTTGTAATGTACCTCTTGCCCACTTCAGCAGCATCTTACGGAGCGGACTAGGGTAATCACCACAGCAGATTATGTACATTAAACTGGGCATGTCAGTGAGGCCACCCCAAATTAATCCATCCACCGGCTTTGAAGAAAGGGAGGAGTGCTTCACATTACAGTGCTACGGTGACAATATACTCTGGAGGCTATGCAATATGGAAGCAAGGCGCTGGCCATCAGTAGTCGGTCTGTGCACGGCTTCGGTTAGTTTGTCGGTGACCTGGTGCCTGTCGGCGATGCGGCGACTGGAAGGCGGTGATAAGTGTCGCCGAAGATTTCACACTTTATCAAGACAAATTTGGGACTATTCAAGTGAAGGAAGCCTTCCAGTTTTAATTTCCGGTATTTCGGATCGCATTGCTATCAGTCACCGTCGAGGTGCATGCTGAACATGCACAGGTTTCAAGTTGCAGGTGATCTTCATAGAAAGTAGAATTCGTCCCGTTTCCAAGTCATTGCTCCAGTAAGTACAGCACATCTTGTCCAAGTACAGGAGCATGACAAACCAAATTGTACCCTTCCTCATATTATACAGTACATGCCAGCTTTCAGAGCAACATCATTTGCCATTTGTTGTATATGTAACGTGAGCTGTATTGAGAAAGAATTGTTAGAACACAACTGAGTGGATTTGCATTCACTATGTTGTACATTGGTAGGATCGGGAAGATCTGCGGGAAGATGTATGTAATCGAGTCCTTACACTGTGGCATATCGTGTTCAATAGTAATGGCAGTGGTCACTGGCACGTGCCAGTGCCAGTGGTAGTAGTGACAATGCATTAAGTTACCGTTTCTTCAACTTGAAACGTCACGGTGTACACATGTTAGCCTGTCAGCCTCAGGCTGTCAGTGAGAGCCGACTGCGCCGCTGGAATCCCGCCGGACGGCGAAGATCGGTGAAGGATTTCTCCGCTCTTCACTGGCACGTCCCTGAGGTTTGGAACTGACTATATAATCTGCTTTCGAGGGAGCCACCCCACCACATACCGCAACTCGACTCGGGCACACATTAAAGATGACTCAGTTGACGATGGCTATCCCCACCGGCAATCCTCTAGATGTCTACTTCAGCTTCCTCAACAGACATCGTTAACTTTCTTCAGTTCTTTACTGAAGTGAATGAGTTGTTGCGACACGATATCTCTGGCGACCTCTTTAACTCCTTTGTCCTACTTTCTCGACCAGACGCTTACGCTACGGACCTTCAACGTTCACATGCGTGGTCAACGCTAGAGCATGCGGGTATCTTCGACATCATTGCAAGAATCCGGCTTCATACTGTCAAGGACATTCAGTCCCGAGTTACATCAGTGTTCAGTACCCTCGAACAACAAGTCTCCCCGTACAACACGACAGGGCTGACATCGAGCATCCATCCTTCGACAGGAATTGAGAATGGCTTCGTACGTCTCCCATCATCTGTATTAGCGATGGAATGACTGCTGATATGTGGACAGAACAATGAGATCTTGCCTCCCTTTGCAAGTTCCAGTGCTTTACGACTCGACAATGGCATCAAAGGTCTCCAAACTCAGACCTCTACGCCAAAGAATCGCAAGCCCTGCGACAATTGCAAGCGAAGGCGAACTCGTGTAAGGGACACAATTGACCACCACCTCTGTCATGCTGATCATGCAAACATGTAGTGTGAGGTGAAAGTGCGAGGCCCGGGAAACTCGTGCACTTGGTGCCTTAAAAAGAATGTTGCCTGTACTAACGGTGAGGATGTAAGTTTTTCTACTAGTGCTTCCTTTGTATGATATAGGAGCTGATGAAATACATGTATAACCATAGATCTCAAGCATAGGGTCCGGGAATAGTGTTTTTCAGTCGAACTCTGCGGTGGATTACTCGGAAGGTGCACAGGGACTTTTCATCAACGAAGATATCTGGTATGAATATCCTCACTGTCTTTTCATATGCCTCCGATGCTTATTTTCCTGCTATCCGTTGAATTTTTCGTCAATTAGGAATCGCAATCAGCAGTGGTAGAGATTATGAAGGCCGTGCTCCGCTCTGCTCGGATGTGCAAGAAATCTAGTTCCCTAAGATGCTGTCGTGAAGTGAAAGACTGACTGGCTGTCTTGTATAAAAGACACTTGCATCTTTCCTTCTGTTGTTGTTTCTCTCACACTTCCATTTGTCACATAGAGATCCTTGAGATCCTAAAACAAGCTTCATTATTCTGGACATGTTGGTCATACTTGCATACCACCTGAAACAGATCAATCGGAAGGTTAGGTCGGCGTACCCCATCCCCCAAGTCTCCTTCGCGGTCTCCTCATACACCTTGAACACATCCTTTTACGCATCCAACCCTAGCAACATCTCAATACGAGGCAGATGGACTGCTGTATCTTACACGAAGACGATGCTTTGTACCTCATTACACCTCTCCTCACCCGGTGATCTGCACACAACGGATGCGGTGGTGCTGAACTTCATTCCAAACCGTGCAGCAAGGGAGATGATCTCTTCAACGGCCTGTTCCAGTACAGCGGCGAACTTGTTTTCCTCCTCAACAAATTTGAAGCACTTTGAGAGAGGCAAAAGCATTTCGAGATAAATTATGAAGGGATATTGGATAACTTACAGTAAGAATGAGAGGATCGCCTACAGGTGCGAACCTATCGCCTTTACTAATCCTAGCTTGCAGTGTGAAATTGCGGACACCTACTACGAGTCTCCGATCAACGCGATGTGTATGAGCCGGAGTATCTGTTTCCGAATGATTCAGATTAGTCTTCCGAGATCAATAAAGTGTCTGTATGGGCGAGACGTCATGGTTCTACTCATTACATCGGTTTTATTCTTATTACATACGTCTAGTTCAGAAGAAACTGTGTAGCAGGGCTACTATTACAACTCACGAGCCCACGTTTATTTCAATGCATGCCCGCACAAAATCAATCTGTCGGCAACGTTGGCAACTCATAACCCTTTTCTAGAATCTCCTTTGCAGTCTGCTCATACACATCGTATGCATGCTTCTCCGCGTCAAAGCCCAGTAGCCACTCAGGCCGGGGTAGATGGACCGCCTCGTCCTTCGCATTCTCGGATGCTTTGTGCCACATATCACGCGTCGTCTCACCCGTAATCTGTGCACGACGAACGCGCTGATAGCGAATCTTCTCCCAAGCCCGCACAGCAAGAGGAATTTTATCTTTACCCGCCTGCTGCAGGACAGCCGCGAGGGTGATGCCGTCCTCGATAGCCTGCGAAGCGCCTTGAATGCTCGTACTAACGGGAGGCACATTATCAGTACGGCAAAACGACGAATGGATTCGGATGACTCACGGTAAAAATGGGTGGGCAGCATCACCAATAAGAGCAAGTCGTGCGCCTTTGCTGATCCAAGTCGGGAGTGGGTCACGGTATACGAGTTTCCAGTCGACACAGGAGGGGGCTTTCGAGAGAATGGCGGCACAGCGAGGATCCCATCCCTCCACGACCTTGAGCACATCCTCCATTTTGCCTGGGAATGACCACGATTCGTCGATGTCAGCTTGATCTCTATAATCACATCAGTTAACTGGGGTGGGAAAATATTTCATGCGGATAACCTACTTATGAGTTATGACCCATGATAGGGCATGACCGTCCTTCGAGGAGGACACTAGTAGATGTACATCCGGACCTATACTCAATTAGACAGAAATTAAATTATGGCTGATCGAACAACATGCCTATCCAGCCGTAGAACGCATCGCCGTTTTTGCACATATAGTCCGTCAAAGGGTCTTTGTCGATGCCTTGGGCGTATGCATCAAACCACGCTCGGAAGATGGCATATCCAGAAGACTTGGGTTTATCGTCGTAGCCCTAAACCAGGTTTTAATGAATAAGTGCGAGATCAAATGTCCCGAAAAGACGCACCAAAACGAGTGTCCGAGCTTTGCTTCTCACACCATCGGCTCCGACAACTATGTCTGCCGATAGCCGCTCACCATTGGAGATAACGCCAGCCTCCCCCTTCTCTTCGTCTTCCCAGTACTCTGAGACATCCTGACCTAGCCTGATCTCGACGCCGACTGCTTTCGCATACTCGAAGAGTCGAGCATGCAATTCACCGCGATGTCCGTTATATGAGCGTGCACCATACAAAACGCTCGGGAGAGACTGAGATGCGATGCGTTCACCCTTCGAGTTGTGCAGATGCAATACTTCGTGATGTGTGCAAATTGCCCAAAATCTGAAACACCCGACTCAGTAACCTTTCTCAAGTTGAACCTGCAAGGCCTTACATGTCTTCCAAGCCCCATCGCGTGAATATCTTCCCCGCGTTGTTACCAAAAGAGATAATCTAAGGATTGTTGTAAGAATCCATTCGGATGGATGGAAGTTGAAGAGAGAAAGCTTACATCGCCTAAAGGTAAATGGTGCGATCAGTTAAAGCAGTCGTGGGAAAACTGTACAGCCAATCGGACTCACCAAGTATCTTGAGCTCCTTAAACTTCTCTAGCAACAACACATCGTGCCCCTTGCGTTTAGATTCAATGGCACACGCAAGGCCTGCGAAGCCCGCGCCGACGACAATGATCTTGATGCCTGTTGAGTTAGGAGGTGCGACCTTGAGGTAACCGATACCCGGGTTCTCTGACAATGCTTTCTTTGCTGCCGTCTCGACAGCATCGTTGTGGACGCCATTGGCCCCGTTTATGGTCGCACTCATGGTGATCTGTGGTGGAAACAAGGATACGGGAGGAGAGTTGAGGATGTGAGGTATGCTTGAACATGAGTGCCGGTGAACGCAGCTTTTATTCTTACCCCAGGTTACCCCGGATTGTCATGTGCATATCGGGTAAACGAATGATGCGACCAGAGACCGATCGTCGCATTTGTGGCCCCGTGGGGTAGTTTCGTTTCACGGAAGAACAATTACCAGTCCAAGGTGTCAGCACAGTCGAGACGTGCCTGCTGAGCCTGATTTCACAGACACCGGCGCCCACAGAAGAAGCTACCCAACAGGTCCATCAAATAGAGAGAACATCGATAAGATAAAGTATACTCAAAATACAAGCTGTAAGCATAGATGGCATAAATCACAAAAATCAGAGATCGATGCTATGAGCTAACCGGGTCATTTACATGATAAACAATCACTCGTCCTTGATATTCAATCTCTGGAGTCCTGTTCCGACTAGGCCACTTATCTTCACGCCCTGCTGCTGAAGCCGGGCTAGTTGTATCCACGATAAAGCAAACATAAGCACTTCGCCGAACCTGGACAGAAATCAGTTATGTGAAAGAGATCATGAGGCGTCAGATGCTTACGGTATAGCTAGACCACCCTCTATCTTCCATATGTTCCAGGAACACAATGTAGCAAGCCGTGCTACGTACAAAGCCAACTCTGCGCGACGCTTTGGGGGTAATAACAATATCCATAGGGATCCGACAGAGCCGTTGAGAAGCCACCTATGAGTCAAGTATTAGACGAAACACAGAACAAAAGTAACTGCATTAATGGCCCACCTTGAGCGTGGCATGTATCCTGGAGGCAGAATTCGCTGAAGCAGGCAAGTCATTGCCCACGACGTATTGATACTAAAATGAGGATCAATTAGATAGAATATAGTACACGTATATTCTAATTTACCTTCCAACAACGAACGCGGTACCTCGGGTTGTAGAGTTAAGCCAACCTTTCAAAACAGGCAGTGGCGTACTAAAACATGAAAAATGAGCTTATGGTGGGAGAAGGTCCTCTTAGATGTCTCACTTCCTTAGTGCTCTCCGACGAGGAGGGGATAATATTATTGGCAAAGCAGAGAACGCGCCAACCCATTTCCCAACTCGAGGTAATTCGCTAATCCATGCTTTTGCATAATTCTTAATGCAGCTCGGTTCTTCGGGATGTAGCTTCGAGCAGATTTGATTATGGTGTCTGAACCGCTTGCTCGGAGGTCCTTCGTCCCATACGGGAAAGTCGGTATTGGCTAGGAGATCCTCAAGCTCAGCTTTCGACATCCCGGACGGAGCATACTGTCGTGAGTGCTGGATAGTTATAAAGCACCGCATCAGGTGAAAGCAGGTCACGGATGCTCAAATCCCTACTCACAGACAGTATGATCTTCTCGTATGATGCTGGAAATGCCTTACTCCTAAACAAAAATGCCCAGAGCAGGATTGCATTCCCAAGGACATTCAATGTCCATACTGGAGGAAGTAATTGCCTTACACGTGAATTTCTTCCGCTGTGAAGGAGAGCAGCAGACGATGCGTATAGAGCAAATTGGATTCGTATGGATTTTGGAAGGAGCACCAAGAGGGGCGAAGACAATGTCTCGGCTGCACCACTTTTACCAAATCGCTTCCGAAGAGCAGCGTAGATGGGAGGCAATACAGCAGGATATAACGCAAGTTTGATTGCGGTTGCATCAATAATTGATCTTGATTTTGATCTAGACTTGTCCCTTATGTTTGTGTATTAGCTTTTGGATTCAGTGGACACATCTATGATAGCACATGTGCTCACTTTCTTCGTCGAGCCAGAAGTACCTGACCCGTCCTAACTGACAGAATAAGCGCTAGGGCAGAAGCGAAAGTCTTTGCTGAATGGCGTGCTTGAAGCTTATGATTATGATAGTCGGGCAGTTGAGCATTATGTCCTTGTCCCATTGATCAGAAATAGCCTTTGCTGTTCAGAGCTCTTTGACTTCCGGTGGGTACAGTAGGGTAGAACGGAAGCAAGAACTCAGAGTATCGGAAGTGGTTGAAGTTGAGTTAAGCAAGCCGAGACTTGAAATTCTCACGCTTGACTCGGAATTAAGGTTTTCATGCATTGAAGTCACTCAGGAAGCGCAAAGCGTTCAACGGGACTCCATCTCAACGACATCCAACTGAGACAGGCCTCGAAAGGATCAAAGATAAAGCTACAATGTCGAAAATGGTATACTGCGGATGGATCAAAGTCCATCATACTTACATACATCAGCAACTCAAAGAGCCTAAGGACAGACTATCATGCTCTTTCTGGAGTCTCAGGCAGTCTGGATAGAACGCCTTGGATAGTTGGCCGTGCGTAAGGGTCTTCAGCCCAACAGCCGCACAAGAGGATCCACAGATCGTTGTTCATCCCTCTATCTGTAGCTGTCGCCCCTATAGGACGCTCCGGCCGTATTTTATCGTCATTCAACTTTTTAAGAAATTCCGGCGTGCGCTTTATACTTGGGAAGGGGTCGTCGCCCGTGATAAGCTGTTGACAAAAGCGTCATTAAAGCGTGATCACTTCCAGAGTTATGTTGATACTCACTTCGATGACAGTGATTGCGAATGAGTAGATATCCGAGCGGGTGGACATTATGCCTTCTGCTCCGAAGATAACCTCCGGAGCCAACCACTTGTACGAGTCCGGGAGTCCTTGAACGTCTGACACGGGAACACCCGTTATATCGTGCATAATCTACGTAGGAGTAAGTGTCCTGGTTATTCGTGTCCCAATTTATGTTATAATGCAGTCCATAAATCGTACTTTGGACAGGCAGAAATCTGATAGAACCGGGTCTCCGTATTCTTTGATAAGGATGTTTGACTACGCATTGCTTTTTAGCAATAACTTCTTATAGAACGAACTTATGATGAAACACTCACCCCTCGGATTAGTCCATGTACGACTGGTGGATCAAGCTCGTGCAATACGCGTATACCTTCTGCAATTCCACGGATCTACGAATATAATGATATGAGGCAAAATCGGGAAATAGACAATAAAGTAGTACGTACCAAACGTTTCCAGTTGATATCTTTACGCAAGCGCACATAATCTATAGCATTACCATTGTTCATCCATCGACTGATCAAGCACCTTCAAAATGTACGTTTAAAACAATGTCGTTATGACGTGGTGGGCTTCTTACGGGAAAGGTCCAAGGTTGAAACATACGCCATAAAATGGAACAATGTACTCTCCTTTGTCTTTCTCGTACAATAAAGTCCATATCTTTTCTTCCCTCAAGAACCGCTGCGCCATGTTAGCAAGACATGGGTCTACATCGAGCAAAGCGCATACTCACCGTGCGTATTCGGTCTGTCGTTTCAACAGTACGGAGAACCTTGATGGCGCATTTCTCTTCCTCCATGTAGGACCCGACGTAGACATCATACATTTTGCTACCTGAATGGAAAATCTCTTTCCGCAGAACAGTCCCGGAAATGTCAATCTCAGGTGGAAGCCCATTGGTCACCCTGGAAATAGCTAAGAGGTTCTTTTCGATGTATTTCCGACGGGGATCCATAGCATCAACTATCATTTTGATGACCTAGGAGATAGCAGCAGGAAGTCAGGTCAAGAATTAATGCAAGATTAAATTTATTCGTACACCCTGCATCATTCTCATCAAAGCCTGCACCGACGCATCCTGGTCTCTCCTGGCATGGGACTCAAGCTCGGCTTGAGCTTTTATATCGCCAAGATACTCTAAGATTTCGTCGAGTTGTAACTCATTGGAAGATTTCCAATCCTTGAGATACGTCATAAATTCCTCATTATCTTGCTTGGATCGGATAGTATATTCGATTTCCCATGAGAGGATACCTTGAGTGAGTGCCAGCTACCGCAAGTCAACTTAGCTTGAAAGAGAATGCCTTATGTTCGACTTACTCACACTAAAGCGTCGAATGAGTTCATCGATCTCGAAATGTGAGTCCTTGATGTCTTGAGCTATCTCTCCCTGTCGGAGAAAACGTTTGCACTTGTTCATGCCATTCCATCTTCCGAACCTCTCTACTATATCATTCAGCGTCCTTCATTGAATGTCAATTAGTCAGTCGAGACGACGGACAACTGAAATCATGAGTTTTACTTCTCTAGTTCTATCCGAACAGACTGAACGCGCGCTGGGTCTACGCTATTGCTCTCGAATTTGATATCGAGGAGAAGACCCTGACACCGCCGACATAGCTGATCAGCCGCATGCCTAGATGGGGTAGAATTGTGAGATCCACAGACGTGACGCAGAAGTCAATTATTGTACGTACTTATTCTTCGGCACATTCTGGCACAACAATACGATCTGCCCGACCAATTGGACAGCTGGATGGAGCCAAGGGACAGGAGCGAGTGCAGCTGCAAGGTCGGCAGCGGATAGTAAAATATTCCCTATGGCCTCCGTCGGAAACGCAGCGACGTCGGGCATGATTACGCTAGAATTCAGTCGTCGTGGGGGTTTAACAAGAGAGCAGTTGCTGGGACAAGGGTATCTTAAAGAGGGACCAACAAGCGCCTATCAGATACACTGATCCATATCCATCCATGACTATAGCTAGAGGACGCGTCCAGTTGGAAGGCTGTAGACTCTATGACGATCACTGGCAGTTGCACGGCCTCCCCTCGCTCTCGAGCACTGCCTGTGGTATGTAGGATGAAGCCTGCGGAAAAGAACGTACCATGAAAGCAGTACTGATGGGAACAACTTTGTATCCTGGGACGGCCGAGGCCGGAAGCTTTAAAAGTACAATTGCTGTGTATAGTCGAGGTACACTTCTGCTATATTTCTACATATCGAAGTAAGAGGAAATTTCCTGAAGATCTGAATCAAATGAAAGGGGAAAATGAGCAAGTACATTTCGCTGGGTTGTCGCAATGATGGTAAAGTAGATATAAAAATAATAGAACGAAACCGATCCTTTACTCGCCATTAACTCTCTATCGCACCGTCGAAACCCATAATTTCCTCGAGTCCTGAAAGGGCTTCCTTTGCCTTTGCCTCCCTTTTAATCTTCTGGTCCTCTTTCGCCCAGATAGTACGCACGTCATCCTCGAGGACGTCAGCTTCGCTGTTCGCTCCGGATTCGATGCCTAATCCTCTAGAGACCTCGGCTTCACGCACGTCGCTCTGAAGGGCCACAAGTTGCGCGCCACCATTGGAAGAAGCATTCTTGCTCTTTCCGACAGCTGAGGTAAAGGAGGTGGTTCGCTTGAAAGCACGTGACGAAGGCGAAGATAAGGACAAAAGACCCGTTGTCTCAAGAACTCCTAGGATGTCCGTGAAGTCAGAGCGAGAAACTGGGCTGAATGCATCCGACGTAGTTAAAAGAGACGAGTAGTAGGCATGTAGCTGCGTCGTGTCGATACCCTTCGAAGATGTTTCCGACGCATTACAGCTATTGAATGCGGAGGAGTTTGAACGCTTCACTGGCGAGCGCTTTGTCGGCGACACAGGTCCTTTCGAAGCACTTGACGATGAAAGTTGAAGGGCCGAGGAAATGCGCTTTGATGCAAGCACGAGGGCAAGCAAAACCAAGCGTGCTTGTAAGTTTAGGTTTCGCACTTTTGTCACTATTTCGCTGTTGCATGTTGTACCTGCCCCACTTGGTAGACTGCCCTTTGTCTTCGGCGAAGCGGAAGGTACGTGAGCCTTCAGCGCTGTAAGAATGTGCGATGGAGTTACGTTGCCCTTCGATGCAGGTGTCGAAGTTGCACCTTGCGAAATGCTGGAGGAATCTGACGTTTCGGGAGCGGCGAGATCGATTGCACCCCTTAATACTTCGAATAGAATACGAACATCACCAGTGAACGAGGACACCTTCTTCGTAAGAAGCAACAAAGTCGGCGTAGGTAGAAATTTCTGCACCTCGTCTTGTGGAAGGCCTTCAAACCTTGTCTTCAGAATAGATAGTAGTTCATCAGAAGTATACGGAGCAAAATGTATGGTCTTGATTGGAACCGATATCTTTTGTGGGGAAGTATTTGGCGATGAAGACGACTTTTCGTCAAAGTGAAGGAATGGGGGAAGGGTAGACGAAGAAGCTGTAAGTGTGTGCGTGTTCGCAATACCGATGATGCGGAGTGAGGAGTAGATAGCGGGCAGACCAAAGAGTGGCTGGAGAGTAGCAGATGATGTTTTCGAAAGACTGTCCAGTTCGTCCAGTACCAGAACGCTGAAGTCATAACTTGATCAGATACGCGATTGTGTGGCCAGAGCAGATGATCTCACCATTTCATGTCCTTGCGCTTCTCAAATATCGAGGCTATAAGGTCCCTCCCATGAAGCTTCGATTTCGTGGCAATTCGTCTTCTAGATTTCGTTCTTGGCGCTACGTCGGATAACTCTTCCTCTAATCGCTGCCATAGGGAATCCATATTTGGGATGGCCATACAATTGAGAAATATGGTCTTGACATCGTTGTCTAGCGATATGTTTGAGAGTATGGAGTTCACAAGCGCAGTCTTCCCTGTACCCGGGGTCCCTGACACATATAACACGCGCTCAGGTACGTCCATGTCCTCATCGAAACCGTGGAGAAAAGATTCGATGATGGTTTGCTCCTTCTCGCGACCCGCCATACTCATCCCATTAGATGAGTTGCATGTCGCACGCAGAAGACTCCGAATTCGGATATGTAAGGGAGCACTGGTTGGTGGTGTAGGAGGAGGTGTGATTAACGAGAGACCAGCCATCGCTGATGCAGGGGTTTCGGGTACAGTAGATTGAGAGTCCCGTCTACGTGGTGCTAGGTTTAACAGCGTCAGCGCATGCTCAGTATAAAAAGTGTGGCTGCGAATGAACTTGTTCACAGGCCCAAGTTTGGGATTGAAAGTATTCAATGATGGAACTCACTAGTTGTAAGTCTTGCAGATGCAGAAGACTGAGAGTCATCAGAGCTTATACTATCTCGTCTCCTTAAGCGTGTGGTGGAAGGAGACCCGAGTGCTATAGCACGTAGAGGTGGAACGTTCTCCTTATTCGCCCTCCCATCCTCCTCCTCGATCGTTGTACGAGCCCGTTTAGTCTTCGGTGTGGATTCGGGAGTAAGCAAAGGTGTTGACGGCGCATTCGACACCATCGACGAAGAGCGCGTCAGTGCCCTCGTCGTGCGCTTGCCCAGCACCGACGGTGATGTCTGAGAGCGCGTTAGAGGCCTCGATGGGGTGGAAGGCGACATTGCTGTCCGTGGTAGGGTAGTAAGAATGTTGAGAGTAGCACTGCGATTTTGAGGCGCAAGTGGGACTTCGTGGACGACGGTGTGGACGAGAGAACCATCCGACTCAAGAGAGAGTTTATAGCCACAGATCGTGAGAAACCAAACGCGTCGCGCCAGTCACGTGCTTCATTAGACGCGTTGGCACGGCATTCGTCTAGTATGTGTTTTTCCGCGTATACCGTTGATATTCGCGCTCATTATACATCTAAGCTATTATTGAATGCTTTATCTCACATATATCGCGTCGAGAAGCTCATAAACTAGTGTTCCGATGCCTGGACAAGCAGCCACTAACATGCTTACTTGATAAATCCACGGAAAAGGCAATAAGTAGCATTATATAACTCTATTCATTTCAAATCCTCCCACGAATCGGACGATGCCGAACTTCAAGTTGGCAGCGCCAGGGTCCTTGGCCTTCAAGTTTCTCTTAAGTTGACTCGACTGCCATCAAACCTCCTGACTTTCAATCAATAGCTACAATTCTTCATTCTTTTCTATACCATGAGTAACCTAGATGATTCTCGTCAACGAGTAATTCTCGTGGCAGTAGGGTAATACACGCCCCACTCGCTATCAAATGTTTGAAAAGCTGACTGTATAGACCTCAGCGGCGCTACGTGCTCGGGAAAGACAACATTGGCGAAACACTTGCGTCGGTGCATTCCAGACAGCTTCATAATTCACCAAGATGTGAGCTCGTAGTATCTGAGACTCATCTAACTATCCTGAAGTACCTTAGGACTTTGCTCCTGTGCGTCCAAATACAATGCCAAGGACAATTGTTGTGCTCATTAGTCCTTCCAGCCACAAGAGTTGATCCCTTTACATCCCATACACCAAGTGCAGGACTGGGATGACGCACCTGGAGCTATTGACTGGCCTCGATTCCGATCGTTCCTCAGGGAGATAAAGACGACAGGCATCATACCGGACTCTCACAAGTCACACGACCACCTAAATGAACAAAAGGACATCCCTATTGCAGACGAAGCTCTCGCGCGATGGAGAGATACCTTCAGCAAAGTTATCGAAGAGCACGAAAGTAAAGGGGAGAAACTGAGATTTGGATTGGTAGATGGTTTTCTTCTATACTGGGACAAGGTCTGTATCCAAATCTGCTTCATATACTGTGATAAGCTAATAGCCGATCAAATTACATAGGAAGCGACAGATTGTTATGATGCACGTCTCTTCTTACGCGTGCCGCATGATATGCTTCGCACACGACGGCATGAGCGACATGGATATCACACCGCTGGTTCGTATCATCTCCCTTCAGAGACGAAGTAGAAAGCGAAGGCGCACTGATACTCATGCTCAAGTCCAATCCGATCCAGAGGGTGCATTGTGGCGAGATCCGCCTGAATACTTCGATCAGATAGTTTATCCAGCTTACGTTTGCGCGCATGAACCTATATTTACAGACGGCGATATCGAGCGCGGTCAGCCCAATGGGACTATCCAGGGACTCGTCCTTATAGACTGCGAGAAGTTAGAAATGGATGAGGTCTTCAAGAGGGCGTGTGAGGCCGTTCTAGATATATCTCGCTGAAGAAGATATCTGGTGGTGGAGTGTTCGTTAGTTCGAAGAAGGCCGATCACCAACAATAGAAGTACGTGTTAGATATAGGATTATTTGATATTATTCGAATACATGCCGGGCTGATTGTTCTAAATTTCGCATGTCGCAGTGGTGTGGATATCCTTTAGCAACCCTGTATGTTGCTGTTAGCCGTGTTGCATGCACGTAAACAGAGCGAGATCGGCATGCGAAGCTCAAATCAACGTTTGCTTGTAATTGTGCAGTGGCTACTGGATACACGTACTGCATTGCACGTCTTTCCGAGCTTATTACTACTTATCATGGGCTGGAATCTGCGGCGTCTGGGCTATTCTTAACGGTACAATTTTTCAACTTATTCACCTGGAGACTTAGGAGGCAAGTTCTACGCTGACTTGTGGTACATGGAGAAAGGCTAACGATTCAGTACACCTGGTGTTAGATTTCGGATGAGAATAAGGTATCGAGACACTCAGTCCCTATGTTTAGTCTTCGCAACTTTTGTTCTGTTAGTATTCAAGATCCTCGTGCCATGATTATGAAGGTGTTGTAGTAACTGACGCCATTCGTTGCGACGCAGTCGTAAATTGACTTTGCGCGTGAAACGGAGCTACTCAAACCCCGGTCTACTCGCCTTCCACGATTGTCCTTCGCAAGGCAGATGGCCTTGTCAGAAGCCCACTGCATCGCCGAGAAAATCCGGTTCTTCTTTGCACGGTATTGTCTTCATCGTTATGGTATGGGTCGTGACTTGATTATCGTACGTCCACTGAGTTACGCTCAGGCACAACGAGACGCCCGTTCATCATATTCTTGTACATTCAGATCACCGCATGCCAGTGTACCTGCGTGGGACCCGAAGTTGTGGACATTTGGAGAAATGGGCGCTTTGCACCAGGGGTGGTGTTGTCTATAAAGGGCGGAAATCATTGATGTGTCCAGATACACAAGCACCCAGTCACTACTCTACGCCGCGGCAATCGCTCAAATATGACCACCCCTTCACTTAGTTTCATTCCTCTTGCTCCTACCATCGATATCGGCACAAAGGTCGCAAAGGTCGTTTCTGCCTGTAAAAACAAGCCCTATATAGGTCCTGCTGCGGAACTACTACAAAGTTTAGCCAACCTATACCTAGGGGCGCAACAAAGCTCGTAAGTATCAATTTTTGTTCGTTATATTGTATGGCTCTGAATAATTATTTAAGCAAACTTCTTGCCGGCATCGTTGAGCGATGTGCTGACCTATTGGATACCTTAAGCAAAAGACAGAATGACCCCCGCCAATCGAAGGAGCTGCAAGAAGGGCTAGTCAGGTATTTACCAGACCATCATAGACCCTGAAGCTGCTGCTAATGATACGATTCAGGCTTCTGCAGGATATAGAACAGACCGCAGCTAATTGGTCTGATCGATATGTCAAAATATTCTTAGATCAAGATAAAATCAAGTCATACGTGCTGGAAAAGCACTCCGAGATAGATCGCTTTATACAGCGCTTTCAGGCTAGACGTTTTTATTTCATATGCTGTATCATGCTGATCATCTTATAACAGATTCTCTCCAGCAAAAATTTGCACAAATGGCAGTTGAACTTCATAAGCAGTCTCGAAGAAGATAACTGCATGATGCTGAAGATAGTCAGCAATGCGCATGCGAAGAGTCACTTGCTACTAGAGGAGATAAACAATAAGCTGTCTGCACCAGAAGCACAGGCGATTCAAGAGCTTCTAAGCAAGGTCTGTATACGTAATAAAGATATAAGGAGATTCGACTGAAGTGTGTCGTCTAGCTTATAACAAATTATGGTGGATTCGACCCTACCGAAGCCCGGGCAACTGTTCTCAAGATAAAATCGACTAGTGGCGTCGGTCTAGAGAGTCAGATTACAGTTACAGAGCAATATCCAAGAGCTGGAACATCGTTGGATATTTTCAAGGCCCAGGATTCTACGAAGCAAGAATTGGCCATAAAGACGTTCAGGCACTCTTACAGGACTGAGAAAATAAAGACAGTGAGCTGTTCCTTTGTTCCTATGTCGTACAGGAAACGCTATTAATCATCTTCGCTTCACCCCAAAGCGCCTAGAGAGAGTGATCTCGATATGGGGCACCTTATCAGATGCCGAAAGGGATCATATTCTGCCAATTGTTGGCTTTTCTATGAGAGTTGATGGGCCACCGCCGTAAGTGGGTTTCCCCCATCACTAGTGTGACCTGACCAAACCTCGTCATTTAGCTGTATCGTAACACCTTGGATGAAAAATGGAAACATCCTTAATTATGTCCGAGCAAATCCGAGGGTCGATAAGCATACCTTGGTCAGTCTATGTCGCTATTTCCACAGCAACTGTCCTAGCCTTGCTTAACCTCGAGTGGCACAGATTTACAAGGTTGCGAAGTGCCTTGCTGTTTTGCACGTTCGCGAAGTACCAATAGCACACGGTTTAATAAAATCCGTAAGTTCAAACCACTGGATTTGCAATTCATACAAGACAATTATCTTACAATGGTTAGTCTAACATACTAATTAACGCGTATGGCGATCCCCTTCTATCCGATCTTTTCATGGCAAAGGTGAGTCAAGACGGCGAAGTTACTAGCAGGTATTTATCTGTTCGCTTGGGATCATAGTTTATACAGGATAGTGAGAATCCTCCCATGCATTCCGCTCCGGAAGATTCAAATTTCAGCTGGTTAGCTCCCGAAATTCGGTCTCCCAACGGAAAAGCTGTTTTGACAACGGAGAGTGATATCTATAGTTTCGGTATGGTAGTGATTGAGGTATGCCTTCCATCCTTTCCTTAACATTCTCGGAAAATATTAAATATCGAAAATTACTTGCAGATAGTGACGGGAAACCTACCCTATGCTTGTCACAGTGATAAGTATGAAAGACTTACGGACCTCAAATTCATCAAACTCATTAATGAAGGTGTCTTACCTGTCCGTCCACAAAACCCTATTGTTGATGACCAAATGTGGGCGCTTTTGAATCGTTGTTGGTCCTTGGACCCAGAGGGGAGGCCTAAGATGCCAGAGATTGTCGAATTTCTTGCGTCGTACGCTAGCACTTAATTTATGTATCTACTATATTCCATATTACCGAGATATGATGTGAGGATCTAATCTCTACCTGTGTGAAATGGGAAAGAATATTGGACAGCCTATGTACACCGGCATGTCCCAAGACAGCACGCTTCTGCATTCAACAGCACGCTTCTGCATTCAGGTTGGTATTATAGTGCTTATGTATATCATTTGTGCACAAACAAGTTGTGCTGAAAGAAATACACAAAAGTGATGTCGCGCAAGGTGCCACGTGACCGACTCGGACGCGTCGCGGTACATTTTTCGCCTTCAAGTTGTGTTCAACTTGAAGTCGGAACTCGGAACTCTTTCGGTTGTCCACAACGTCTCAATTTCTCCTCCAATTCTCCGTGACTTGCATCGTCTACGTCAATCAACAATGGTGCTTTCCACCTCATTGAGTCCCGCTAACGCACTCTCTTATACTTTGATGCTGAACGCATCTTCAACGTCTTTGCTCAGTCCGAAGTCCACGCCGAGGCAAAGGAGCTCGTACTTCGATTGAAGAAGATGATTTGGTGCGAATAAGGAGGACGTTCTGTCTCTTCGTAATCGTGTGGTCGAGGACTCCTCTGCCTCACCCTTACGGAGAACAAACACCATAAACTCTGACGTGTCTCGGCCTTCTCATCCATCTGCAAGAGAAAGCGATTAATTGTGAGTTCCTCTGTTGATATTTACTACGAAGAATCCCGGCTCGTGATTCGACAGACTATTCACACCATACCAGATTCGTTAGACCTGTTCTTTCTCTCATTGATTGTACTGGCACTCGTTACGACTAGCACGGAACATCGGTGAACACTGCCTTCAAGTTGAAGTAGCACCGGCTCGACTCGGTGCCAAACAGACGCCCACATATTTACTTACATCTGGATCCATCGCATTTCAAACTCCGCACACGTGTTGTCCTTAGTCCCCCACGTTGCGCAGTTGAAAGCTGTACTTGCACAGGAATATCACAATCTCGGGTGTGTTTTGTGGTTTGTGAACGCCGATCAAACGCGTCATTACCGAGGTAAACTCTGCTATTTTGGAAGAAATCAATCGATTGTCTGACAGTCATATACTTGCAGGTGACTCGAGTCTCGTATCATTCGCTTTTCGGGACAATTGTGCCATATCAGGAACAGTGATGTAGCCGCCGAAGGAGGCTCGGAGGCACAGCGTTGATATACACGTTGTCTAAATCAACGTCGTATTTAGCCCTTGACCTTGTCTACCTTCCTTCACCATCGTTGAAAGTGGGATACGGGGCGTGGACAAACCGATGGCGACGCTGCTTTCACCTATACTCTCCCAGGCAGGACAGATAGCTTCGATCTCCTCGCCTGTCCCCTACTTGGGCCCTGCTTTTCAATTAGCCAGTGCATTGATCGATTTGTGCCAGAATGTAACGAAGAACAGGCAAGCAGCTATCACCATGCAAGCTTCATTCACCCTGTTTGATCGTATAAGCATAGACATGCCGCAAGAGAACTGGCGTACCGGTGCCAACAGTTAGTGAAGACCGTCAAAGAAGATACTGCAGAAAGAGATCCGGGATCAGTACAACAGATGGTGGATGATCTCATAGAGTAAGTCTGCAATCATTGCAATACTACCCGATCTCTCTGAACAGCGCCGTCTTTCTACATAGTCTTCTCACGGACGTCAAAACGAAGATGGCAGAATGGGGAAGTATTGAATGGATAAAAGGATTTGTGAGACAGGCTAAGATCTCTGAAGAGATCAAGAAGTATAATGAGGAGATCGATCGGTATTGCCAGCGGTTCATGGTATGTTTGAAATCTACATATCTCTCATGCTGAGTACTTACAGCTATCTCGGTGTAGGTGAAGTCGTTTATACTCAACTACGAATGGCAGAAGAAGTTTGAGGAGCAGACGAAAGCTGATCATAAGGAGCTTCTCAAGTACTTGGCTGACGATTCACATGCGCGAGAGTTCGCTTTGAATACTCAAAGAGAGCTCATCTCCGATATTAGAGAGGAGGTCAAGGAGCTTGCCAATCTCTTGCAGCAGGTAGCTTGTCGATGATAGATCCTGAAATAATGCTCGATTGCTAATTCTGTTTACCGCAGAACCTGTTGAACTCTCAAGTTAACTCCAAGGAGCGTGTGGGCCTCGAAACCAACTTTTCTGCGCTGATTTGTTCCTCTGAAGAGCTTCCCCCTGTCTGTGAGCTTACCCCAGGACTCGTCAGAAGGACATCAAACTACCCGCTCTTTGGGCAGTCGGGAATGTTCGATATATACCGTGGAGTCTGCTACAATAAGATCGAGGTAGCCATTAAAGTGTGGCGACATGTTACGATTGACCAACACACAAAACGGGTGCGTGATTTCACTTCAACATCGTTTTTCAAAACTCCCCATTTGTCTGACTGCAAGCTCAGCGATTCGAGCGACAACATAAGAACTGGAAGGCGGTGTACGAGAAGGACCGTGGGGAGCATATTCTCCCATTACTTGGTGTCGTTTATCAGACTCGACCAGAGCCAATGATGTGAGTTTGATTGGCATGCTCGTCGGATTGTGTTTGACCCCATTGTAGAATGCTATGCAGCAAATGGATGGAGAATGGTAATGCAATAAACTACGTGAAGCGCGTTGATCATGTCGACAGGAGGTATCTGGTATGCATCTGCATATTCACTCTAAACATAACGCAATCTTACGCCGGACGCCAGGTTCGAAAGATCGCCGAGGGTCTTAATGTCTTACATTCATTTGAACCACCGCTGATGCATGGATATATTCGTGGTGTGAGTACCAATTAACGATCGCATCCATGGAAAAATAGCTGAATTATTCGTTCAGTCTAACATTATAATAAACCAGTTTGGTGACCCATTGCTTGCGGACTTCGGCCTTATGAGGGTATGCCGTCTCACTTGCATTCTCTGAGCTTCCTAACTGTTGCCTCGTCCAGGTGGTCGAAGATTCGCCGACTATAGATATGACTTCCCTTCCGCAATCGAACGATGCAGCTCGATGGCTCCCAATCGAAATGATTTACGACGACGAGCCAACTTTCCCGTCATCTCTGAAGGCCGATATCACCATGTGGGCACTGACGGCCTTGGAAGTCAGTATCATTAGCTTCCCTCCGGGGTCATGATCGCTAACGTTTGGCTTTTCACCTGTAGCTCATGACAGGTGACAAGCCATTCAACCATCTAAGGCATCCCGTCTCCGTCATTTTGCAGAGAAGAGAGGGGTTGAAACCTGTGCGACCTGGCCCTGAAGTTACTGCTCGGGGGCTTGACGACAAAATGTGGGCGCTGATGGAACGCTGCTGGGTGGATGAACCTGACGCACGGCCGACGATCCAAGAAATTCTCGATGAGCTGTGAGGGCTTCGTGAACTCATTAGGTTGGATTCAGTTTATTCTGCAACACTGCTATACCATTTTGTAGTACGCGCTTGACCTTCAACCCATCTCTCTCCCTCACCCTCCCTTCGTATATAGTTAAGACAAGAACCAGTAGTATGTGTAAGATTCGGAACCTCGGGGAAGTCGGACATCTTCAAATTTTCCCTGAATTTGTCCTGTTTACTCGTGTTTGTACAAGTGAGCAAGCCTGAGTGCTGTTCGCGTGCCACTTGAAGTGTTGTTCTCCTTCCAACCACCATCAGCGGCAAGGCCTCTGCGCTTAATCTATTGTTCTCATTCTTGTCTACTTCGAGAAAATGGTTGTACTAAGCTCGTCGTTCGAGCTAAGTTACCCTTGTTCGACAGTTCCTCCTAGATTGGTGAAACAAGGCTAAAGTGGCATAAACTGCGAACAATTGGATGGATGTTATGCTGCTGTTCAATTGATGGATGAAACAAACTATTGTTTATATCTCCTTCAGGTCCCAACTGACGCCCATTGCTTCGATCCTTGAATGAGCGATACTGCTCTCATGAGATCATTGTCTTAATCAAACGCGTTTCTTCTGCGATGCCCTGCACAACTGTCGCGGTATTGTATTTATCGTCCCGTATCGGCCTACTTAAGCTATCTAAGCTACTCGTTGACAGGATGAGTGGTTGGCAACTCGCTTATTCTAGCCTGAGGCTAAGGCTGACAGAAGCGAATGGATAGTGGGATAAAAGGAAGTAGATACGCATTACTCATTAACTGGAATGCCCCTCGAAACTTGACGCTCACAAGCCACCCTACCACATTGCCTCCCCTTGTCGTGCTCGGCCATGCATGAGAATATCAAAAATGCAGTTAACATTTTCCACTTCTCGTTCAAGACTGCTACAGTAGCGGTTCAACAGGTCGGAAGTATGCTCCCGTACGCACAACCTGCTATGCAACTGGTGCAGCATTTGATGGAGGCCGTGGAGAAGGTGGAAAAGAACAAGTGTGTTTTCTTCTCGTCTGTCGACATTTATCATGATTGGTGACGCGACTGACAAATAAAGAGATGATGCGAAACTTCTTGCGGAAAGATGCCGACACTTGCTCGACAGGATTGGATTAATCTCCAGGCAAGTGGAAAGGAAGCAGAAAGAGACGAGCGAATTACTAAGCGAACTCATAGAGTGAGGTTCAATTGACTGTTTATGAAGATTGACTAATGTGATTGAAAGACTTATAAAGAAAGCCGAGATTAAACTGAAGAACTGGGACAATACCTCTTGGTTCAAACGGTTTTATACGCAGGATAGCATTTCCAAAGCGATTGACAAATTTGAGAGAAAGATCGACATAGTTCTTGAGAGTTTCAACGTACGCATTCTACTACATCATTGGCTGATGGTACATATAACCTTTTTTTATAGATTAATACGGGACTACAGAGTCAATCTCTGATTAAAGAGATACTCGCATGTGTCGCTCACAACCGAAAGGTAATCATTCTCATGGGCCTCAGCTTCTCCAATAGCTCACTCCCTCAACCCTTCTGAAGACGCATTCACCTTCGACCTTGCAATTTGAAGTCACTCCGGGGGATGCATACCTTACTACTTTCAATTGGAAGCCGAAGGCCTACCTCCGAACAGAAATCACTCTGACGCGAGCAGTTCATTGGTCGAGTCCATATGATTTGTTCATGGGAAGTTGTCCTGATCTTCGCGACTGTGCCATCAAGTGTCTACGGGGAAATGGAGACCCTCTTACAAAGAAGGTTCGTTCAGCTTTAATTTATGATACTGAAACTTAACAAATGCATGTGCTTTAGAGATTCATAAGACAAATTGAAGTATGGAAAAAGGCTTCGAACGCAGATCCTGGAGTACATTTTTTACCACTGGTAGGATACGTAGTGGACGATCAACCGTCAAAAGGGTATTTGTATGTCACATATACATTTGTCTACCGCATACATCATTGATCACCTTGACTAAGCTGTATCGTTACGCCGTGGATGAAGAATGGTAGCGCAGCAAACTTTTTTGGGGGCAGTTGCCACAGTGGGACTGTTAGACGAGAATTTGTATGGAAAAATGGATCCATAACATCGAGCGATTTACTCATGTCATTGCTTTTAGATAGCCAAGCTAGCTAGGGGTCTTGCTCTTCTTCACCAGATCGGTCTTGTACACGGATACGTAAAAGCCGTACGTTATCGTTGACAGACGAATACTCAGCTTATATTCAACAATGTTTCAGGCCCATGTCTTAGTGAGCAACATGGAGGAGCCGCTCATTGGAGACCTTGGGTTATCGAGGGTGAGAGGTGTTTCTGTTCGTCGTAGAATTGTTATGCTGACCAATTACCTTCGCTCATTCTATATCATTATTGTAGCCTGAAGAAGAGACAGTCAACATGTCGTCTATGCCCACAAGTAATGAATATGCACGTTGGTTACCACGAGAAATGATAACAGACGAGAGTGCTCCTGCAAGTGCGAAAGCTGATGTATTCATGTTCGGTATGACGGCCCTGGAGGTGAGATTCTATATTACATCCGCGATGATCGTGAGGTACACATGAATTGATCTTGTGTATATGTGAAAGATTATGACAGGAAAGAAACCCTGGGCGGAAATCAAGAACGCTATGCTCCTCTTGACAAAACGTGGTGAAGACTGCAACCTTTTACCTCAGCGCCCAGTTGCAGAAGGGGTGGATGTAATAGATGACAACCTTTGGGAGTTGTTACTGCGCTGCTGGGCGCCTAACCCCGATGATCGCCCCACCATGCACGAAGTCCTCCACGAATTAGAAACGGCACGAAAGTAACGAGCTCCGATATCTTCTGTTCATGAACCATCCAATTACCATATAATATAGATGTCGAGCACACTCACGAGATTACTGTACCAACTTTTCCTTGTAGTAGTACAAATCATTACTCCATGATCCCGAAGTCCCATCGATGAATACATACACATCTTATACCAGACGTAACATACACTGTTGCGTTTTGGAGGGTATAATACAGAGGGCTTTCGAAAAACATACACATACTCAAGGAAGGCTCGCTACCCAACGGGCGATGGAAGTAAACGTCGCTGTTCGCTCTGGCTCCGCCCACGGGAAACATAGATAGTCGTGGAACGCATCTTTCGCCTCGTAATACATTAACCCTTCCTCTCCCAGATCACTTTTCATTCGCTGTTGGAGCGTCCGTATCTGATCTAACAGCACCTCTGCATCGCCAGATGTGATGAACGTCGGAGGAAAGCCCTTGAAGCTGACGCCGTCAAGTTTCTTGCATGCGGGAGAAACGTAGGAAGTAGACGCCGGGAACGACAGCCCGAATGGATGAATAAACGATCGAGGGGCGTCAATGTAAAACGGCTCAGCAGGGATGATAATGTAGTCTGACTTGGCATTCTTGAAGACTGAGGAGCCGGGAGCTGTATGCGAGCCAGACATGTCAGACCAAGGAGAGCACATGATTAGTGCGCCCGGCGGCGGCGGCAGGCCGGGGACGGATCCTGCATGCTCGACAAGATAGCGTACAAGAGCCTGAGCGAGGTTGCCACCCGCAGAGTCACCAACGACGATGATGTTAGCTGGATCGTACCCGACCTGGTTCGTTAGGTAAGCATAGCCAGCGACAGCGTCGATGAGGGCACACGGGAACGGGTTCCGAGGTGGATTCTGAGTTATCGAGCTTAGACGGTATTCGAGCGCGAATGTCCGGCGGACGGAGGAGACATGTTTGAGGAAACCGCGAGGAATGTTGGAGGTTGGGCTCTTTGGGTGGGCAGAGAGGTGTACGTATGCACCGCCGTGCAAAAAGTAGACGACTTTCTCCTTCGCCGAGGGTTTCTCGCCCATGATTATCTTCTCGCCTTTCTTATGAATCCAGTAGCCAGGTAGCCGTACTGCCTCGACGCCTGCTTGAGTGGCCCATCCGCTGATTTCGCCGGTGATCAACTCAGGTGTCCCATCAATATAAAGTCCTTGAACTCCCTTCCCTAGACGCAATTCAGCATTGCTCGGCACGTCACTGATGACGTTCATACTACAATGATGGTTAGAACTAGTTTATTAGTGAGTTGATGACTGCAATCACCTCCTAGAACTAGTCTCAAAAGCGAATCGAATTGCTAAGACTCTGATGCATCTCAGGAGCGACCACGACCTCCTGGGTCGCTGTGTAGGCGTAGCATTCGATAGCAGCCACCAGGGTAGACGAAGAATACCTGAGCTGAGCATGAGGTAGACATAGGCCTTCAGAAGGCCCTTCAGTGGCTGTCGCTTGAAATCTAGAGCCATTTGTCACTGTCGATCTTTGCTGTGCCTCCTAGTGTATAGTACGGGGATAATGATGCAGTCGGGGAGATAGACGCTCACAACGCGACGCGGTCGTCATTCATGAGTATGATAGACATATTTAAGTCAACAGAATGCTCCCGCCCGGTATCCCAGCCTGGTAAGAAGTGAGCGGATACAATTATAAAAGAGTTTGCAGACACGTTCGGCACATCGGTTAATAACATTGCCGGGGGTGGTCAGAAGACAGAATTTCATAGTCATAGAGTCGCAGTACCCTTCTAGAAATCGAGCACGGGTGCAAGCTCGCAAGGGCACATGTGTTTGGAGATGGTCAAGGGTCGAGGAAGACATGCAGAACCAAGCGAAAATGAATGAAGGACTGGATGAGAGGCAGTGCTATGTACGAATATTGCCTTTTTTGGAATTATAAGTAAAAGTACAGGTTTTCAAATCCTTTTTAAAGCTCTTCAACGAACGACGATGGATAAGATTAACGCTTTGAATTGATCATATCGAATTATTGCTGCAAGAAATAAGTAAGTTTTATGTTTGCGAGTCTAATTCAAGTTTTATATGTAAAGTTACAAAGCATTCAAATTCCCACGCTCATTTTGTACAGTTTCGCCTTCTCAAACCCTTACTACTCTACATCTCAATACTTTGTACAAGAAATGCTTACGAGGTGTAGGAATGCGTCTACGCACAAGCTCATAAGAGGCGTTATTATACGTATGTCTGATTTAGTCATACAAGCTCTTCTTCACGTCTAACACTTTCCAAGCGACTGCACAACCTCATATACCACCACAAGTTAAAGGAAAAGGAAAATGCGATGAATCTCTTCGGGACATTAACACTTGGAGCAGCCTACTATCATCTATAACCTGCAGAAAGCAACGACAGGAGAGAGAAGTAGGATCTTCACATAGACTTTTTTCTCCTCACCGGTCAGAACAGACACGAAGATATTCGACAACACCACCAACGCCTGAAGAGGGCTCTTCGTCTTCTGTTGAAAAGGATACCGACAGTCTTTTTGACTCTTCGCACAATGCTTGGGATAATGTCTTCCAAGGCCTGGATGACATGCCACCTCTAACCTCCACGCTTCCTCGAAGTCCGTTGCGAAACTTGAGCCCCCAGTCTTCTCCCTCCGAACTCCAACAACGTCGGCAGACCATGACAGCCCGAGAAGTCAATATCTTCAACGACATGTTCAACATGATCTTCAGCGCCGTTTCAGGGCAAAAGACGAAAGATCCCGATGCGGCGCACGAGGATCCGTTGTCTGGCGCTGGTATTGGGAGTGGGCCGGAAGGTGCATCGGATTTAAGCGACCTTTTTGGAAAATTGCGGAGGCATTCGAAGAAGTTTAAGTGGTCGGCGCAGGAGGACCAAGAGCTGGACCGGAAGAAGGAGCAGATGGAATTATGCGAGACGGATCAGCAGCTATTGGAATGGGCTATGAAGGAAGTCTTCGAGGAGTCGATTCGCTACGAAGAGGCCGCCCGCCAGGCCGTTCAGAAAGCAGAAGCGTCCGCCTCCGAAGGCAAGGACCACGCGAAAGAGCTCCAATCCCCTCTTCCCCTACAACCGCCCTTCTACCCTCACATCCTCGCGCTTCTGATGCACACCTTCCGCGAACGATACGCCGACCCCCACCTTGCGCTCGCGATCTTCGAACACGCGCGGCGGCTCTCCATCGCGTCCTACGTGTTCGGGTGTACGACGCCGGCGTACAACGAGCTCCTGGAGACAAGGTGGGCCTGTTTCCGAGACCTACGCGGCGTGGCCGATGCTTTGCAAGAGATGCGCGTGAATGGCGTTGAGCCGGACGGGACCACGCGCAAAATCGTCGAACGCTTGAGACGAGAAGTAGGCGATCGAAATCTGTGGCAGGAAGAGACCGAGTTGGAGACAGGCGAGGTGTTCGAGCTGCTGAACAAGATTGAGGCCCTCAGTGTGAAGCAAGCCCCACCATCAAGAGATCCATACGCGTTCAAGTCTAGGTCCAAGCGGTGGAATGTAGGATCAGAGAAGTGGAAATTCGAACAGGGGTCCAGTGATGACTACCAGTTTGGAGAATGGGACTACAGGCCGCGGAGGAAGCAATTGCGGAAGCGTCCTCCACCCCGACATGATGAACCCATGAAACTTGCTTTTGAATAATCTCCGGTGGACTCATTCTTCCTCTTCATCTAGATATTATAATGCATTTATGTGGGGGTAGCTAACTGACTTCAACTGAATATTAATAGAATTCTACGGGTTATATACATACATATGTTATGTGTCCGAACGGATGATTTAAAGCAAAGGCTAACTTTTAGAAGACAAGGAATTAGATCCTCGCATCAATTGCCTCGGCATGTATAATACATTCATTTATATACAGAACAATAAAAATCCAGCAGATTATCAGAAGTAATCTATGAGTTACATGTATGTGTATATGTTACAGATAGGCCCGAATGAATGAATGAATGAATGGATTAGAAACAATCTATTTGGAGTGGTATTGACAGTATTTGAGGCAAAAATGAGATCAATTAGTGATATCTATCGTTCTAGCGAAGTGTGCGGCGCTTCTGCTGTTTACCATTACGGTTCATCAAGGGCGAAGCCACGGCTGACCCAAGACCATGCTTCGGCACGTAGTTGGGGTCAACCTTACCGCACTTGAGATGGAGAAGGAGATTATGGACGAACATTTGTTCGTATCTAACCGACAATCAATCAGATAATTTCAGTGCATAGGAAGATAGCCTAGACTCACGGGGCATTGGTAAATACAACAGACATCGACTCCGAATCACATCTGAGGAGGTTTGGTGCCATGACAAGTGCCAGATTCGCAGCAGTCATCTTCGTCACGTTCTGTATTTTTTCGTCTAAGAACAACTGCAGGAAGCTGATGACGAAGAGGATGACGCGGCGATTTATGGTCGGGAGGCGAGAAACCATCTGTACGCACGCCTCGGGATCTCGCGCGCATGCGACGCAGTCGTTGTACAGTTCATTGGGCACGAGCGGGTCGCAGAGCTCGCGCATCCAGAGTTTGAGCAACGATGCCGGCACGTGTGGGTCGTCAACGCCCTCCAGGTTGTAGTAGCCTCGTTCGATCCTAATCTTCAGTTCCGAGACGGTGTCACCGTCTCCGGGAATGCGGAAGATGCCTTCTACCTTCGTCCCACCGAGCGCAAGAATCCCGTCGGCAAGAAAATGAAGAATAATTGGCACCTGAAGGTGCGGATACGTCCTCTCTTGAAGACGGAGAACGGCATCCAGTGATTCACCGAATGTCGAAGGATTGAATGCGGCATCCTAGTATCTTTGTCAAATTTACTCATATCAAACCACAGTTTTACTTACATGTGCTGTTTCGATTTCTCCGAGAGTCGGTGGCTTTCCTCTTGGGCCCTTCCTCGAAACGATTGCCAGGCGCTGGATACAATACTTGGCCATGATATCTACGCGTCCTTCAGATTGCAAGGTTCCGCGCTGGATGAAAGACCGGAGGAACGCCTCGAAGTTCTTGGAGGGAGGGAAAGTCACCAAAAGAACACAGAGAAGTTGCCAGCCCCGAAAGACACTTTCACTGGGAGAGCAGATTAATGAATGTTGCAGTGGAATGGGAAAAGCACTGGACATACGTATTCGAATTGCCCGTAAGCTGCTTCACCAATTGACAATAGATTTCATCTCGCAGCTCTCCATGCGTGAGACCCTCTGTCAAAAGCCACCGCTCTTCCTCCAGAATCCCCGTGACCATACTTGGTAGGGATGTCGACGACGCGTTGAGAGAGCTTGTGGACGAAGCCAGAGGATTCAAGTGATTTTCCGTCGCAGCACGCACACCAACCGGTCGATCTCGTTCGCGATCGCCCATTATCCGCTGGATAACCTTGAAGACCTTCACAGCGTCTTTATGCAACGAGCGATTTAAGACAAGGAGGGGAGACTGCAGAGGTGCTTTTTGCCAAATCATCATCTTCTCTACAGGAATCTTTCGCCTGAAGATGAATCCCGTGCGGTGCGTCGTAAAATATTGTCGAGCGAACTCTTCCTGGACAAATTGTTGTATGTCCGATGCAAGGTCGTCAGGGAGAACAGGTCTACCACTAGACGATATTAAGTAATGAAAACCAATAACTTGGTAAGAAAAAAAACCATACCCGGTGCTATAGCGAGTATCATCACTACATGTTCGCTTTGGCTCGATGAAGATGGGCTTTCCCTCTTGACGTGCCTTGACGGGACTGAGATCGAGCGTAGCCTCTACAAATCATAGTCAGTACAAGACTCACTCAGAAATGAATGTACGCACGAGTATCCAAGACAGGTGCACCAATATCTTGTGTCCTAACCAATACAGGATGTACCCCATTTGTACTCCTCCTACCCATCGATGGCGCCGGAAGTGATATCTGCGCAACGTGCTCTGGCGGGGACGACAAACTTCTTCTTGGAAGCTGCGGCACTCCAAAGCCACTCAATGCACTAAGCCCGTTTGCCTTCTCCTTACCCTTGCTGAAGCCGAGACTCCCGAACTTATTTCCGTGTGGGGAAGTCAGACCCGGCAAAGAAATCGGACCCTTGTCGACACTGATGCTCATTGAGAAGCTCGGTCGTTCATCTGAACCCGATGAATTGTCTTTGCCTCGTGCCGGCGAGGAAGATGCTTGAGGCGAGAAGCTCATATTCGGATCCGATGGTGAGGATGGAGCGGATGCGGGTGTAGTAGGTGAGGTGGCTTGTTTTCGTGCAGCGGGTGCTGTCGAAGGAGGTTGTGCGCCTTGCCCATTAGGATAATGTGCAAGGAGCTCAGCAGCCGCGTCGAGGCTTTGTGGTTGAGGAGAGCGATAAGGGACGAACGATGATGATTTGCTTCGGTTGCGTGGAGGGGTCACTTCTCCACCATTCATCTGCAAGCCATCCTTTTCTTTCCCCCTTTCCTGACTTTTGCTCCCCTCCTCGTCCGCTTTCTGCTTCCCGATAGGCGAGTCTCGCTTCGCACCTCCATTTGATAAGGGAGACCGTGATGCACGCTTTGAGTCGGGAGATGGAGGAGAGGATGATTCTGTGGCGTATGGCGAGGCGGGTATTGGCGGAAGTTGCGTGCCATATGCGTATCCATGTACATGCCGAGCATCCCGCTGTTCGCCCATCCCGCTTCGAGTAGAAGACTGCGAGCGTCGTCGCAGCCGATCGGCCTCCAAGCTGCGCTGTGAGCGAAGTTGATGCTGGCTATTAAGGCCAGGAGCTGACGACTTTGCTCGACGATACGAAGGGCGCTCTCCCTCCGTCGCTTTCGCCGTATTTCCAGCAGCTCCAATCTTCGATAGGTCGGCATCGATAATTTGGGAGTACCGTGCACTGAGTCGCCGACAGAGCGCGGAATTCTGATTAAACAATGAATAATTGCTCCAACTCATACCTTGCATTACTTACTTGCAATATACCCAAGGGAATGATGAATCCCTCCGGGCGCTCCCATACTGTCTCGTTCGTCTTCGTGTGATAGTAATAGGGTAAACCACGGCTCTCGTCAACGAGTTCCCACCATTCGCCCTCAGCACTCGGAGGTAAGCTATCAAAATAAGATAATCAGATCCAGGAATCATTATCAAAGAGAAGCATGAAGGGATCAGAACGCTGATCCGCGAGACAGCGGACTTATATCGCTGGGAGACGCATAGTGACGAAAGAGGCGCAGAAGGCGAAGCCGCATAAATGCCCCGGTACAGCTTTTCTCGGCGCAAAGATGGTTCCTTGCAATGTCCAGCGTCACAAAGCGCTACCTCTCGTAGGCCAGCGTCCATAATCAAGCTGCATCACTCACACAAAGTTTCCTACTGGGGGATCCCAGCTCACCTGGCCCGTCGCCGGGCACGCATAGAACGGTTCTTGTGTCTATTAATTTCATATCAAAATTAACACAATGAACGAATATGAAGCGACGCTGACGACCAACAGACAGCTACGAACACGCACCTGGGGATCGATCAAGGTGACCCAGAAATTCGCCCCCCACGCACTGGTCTCCGCCTCCGCCACGGTTGCAGTCGAGCTCTTGTGTGGCCGCTGCGCAGTTCGCGAGCCGGATGCCGCTGGCGTCGGGAGCGCAGTCCCGTTCAAGTTCACCTCGGGAACCACTCCGCCGCCCGTTCGAGATGCACTGACATTGCCCGCGCTCTGGCCGTTTGAGCTGGTCATCGACGCATCGTTCCATGTAACCGAAGACCTCGCCGGGGCCTTTCCTCTATCTTCCTCTTCCTGCACAGCTCCGGGTGTTCCGAAAGTCGCATTAGAGCCCAGTGAATGCCTTGACTGAGAACCAGCCGCAGTGGGTGTTTCGACGAGGGTACTCATAGCGTGAATATACAGCCAAGGAATTTGTTATTCAGTCAGAGAGGGGGATCTGCGCCTGTCGCGCTCAGCGTTACAGCCGCTTTGTGTATCGTTGTCGCTGTCGGCAGACGATGTTGACGTCGGTGAATGAAAGTAAGAAGAGGGATGGTCGGCAAGGAAAAGAGTAGCAGGCGACCTCGTTCCATTTTGCACTTAGCGGCGTCTAATATCTCAGTTATGCACAGGGAAAATAGAATTCTTGGGGAAAATTAGCAAGGCACTTCTGGAATTGCCGATCAGAAATGGCTTCCTAAAGAGGAAGTCTAATCTCGGAATTGCGTGAGAACTCAAGCTACGACCATATTCGGCTCTCTCACCTTTCTTAACCTTCGTCGACGATCGGCGCCTGCTGTGCTAGCATTTCTGGCTGAGAGGTGGTGAAAGTGGGAGGGCAAGGGGATGTAGGGCTCCGACGACGACCGTGCCACTGCTTTATACCCATCTGAGTTTGCGCCGAACAAACACACTAAATATTGAGATCTGGACGAGCTACGGCGTGCTCGGGGATCCAGGATCGGTGGACTGAAGGCTCAACGGTCAAGGCAAGTTTTCCAAATAAATCTCACTGCTAAAAGGTTGGACAAGGATTCAAGAATTGGGCTTCAACAAATGTCAAGCTGTGATTGATTCCTCACGAGCTGCATAAAGCTCGCTTTTCTTTATATCTTCCCATATTATAGTATGCACAAGGTTCTTGCCAATGTGGCCCATCTGGACTGCAAAATATAACTACAAGTATTTAATTCGTACCAGAGAAATGGTGTGTATGTATTAGTGAGGGATGCGCCGGCCGAATTCAGCATCATTATGTCGACCCTGAATATCACCTTTTAATTTACGGATCCGGCATGCCAGTGGCAGAAAATGTCGGCCAAGACGCGTGCACAGAGCTTTGCTTCCGACTTCCATCAACATGTCCTCGACGTCTGCGCCCAACGCAAAGGAGTACCAAGAATGCATTAGTTGTCGTATCATAGGCACCGGCGCACTTGGAGCAGTTGGTATTTATGCTCTCAACCAGTCGCGTCGACACCAGCCGGGGTCAGTAGTCGGAAAGAGAATTATAGCAGGTTTGGGCATATGTAAGTCCGGAGACTTGTGCATAGCAAAATATAGCTTGAATATTTTCTTTCATAGGCTTTCTGGCCGCGAGCTACGGACGATGGTGAGCAAGCTAATTTTGACTCGCCAGACACTTCTAACTGAGTGCTAATGCGCAGGAACGCGACAAAAATCGGACTATTTGGAATGACTGACTCCGAGAGATGAAACACTACTCATCATATTCAACATGAACATATTCTCTCACACGGTGTAGAATAAATCCAACGATTGGCCCGCAGAGTAAGCAATCGCAATACCCGTTGCATTGACTGTACCTGACGATCTTCAGTGAAACATTTCTGTGCGGATCAGATACTACAGACAGAATAATCTCAGATCGTCGGTCTTTTTTTGTGCAGCGCCAGTGGTAGTTTCACTGGAAGATGAAAGGAAACTACGTGAACAGATTCTCCACGATCGATCGTTCAGCCTCGTGCAGGATGGGGTTTGGGCAGATCATCTAAGGATTCAGATTGAAGGTTGAGAGTAAAAGGGTCTTTGCATACGATGCGTTATATTTTACTATTGTGTTTGATTACTCTATAAATTAGAGAAATTGGGCTTTCTTTTCTCCGCAAACGCGCCCATACCTACAAAACAGTCAGCATCTACTCTTCCCGGTAACAATAGAGATACACACCCTCTTTCTGGTCCTTCGTCGCAAATAGACCATGGAATGTCCTCCGCTCGAATTTGAGACCCTCTTCGAGAGTGAGCTCATACGCTAATGCACATTACTCAGAGTTTCTCGGTCAATATCTGAGGACTCACCAGCATTGACGCTTTCCTTGCCCGCAATGACAGACACCCTTCCCTTACCCGCAATCGTCTGAGCGACCTTGACCGCCTCAGCCACCACATCCTCAACGACACGGCTCGCAACGCCCCACTTCTCTGCCTCGGCCGCGGAGAACGTGCGGCCAGTCAGGACGAGCTCCATTGCGCGCGACTTCCCGACCGCCCGTGTGAGGCGCTGCGTGCCGCCTGCGCCTGGGATGACGCCGAGGTTGATTTCGGGCTGACCGAAGGTCGCGGAGGGCGAGGCGAGGATGATGTCGCACATGAGCGCAAGCTCGCAGCCACCGCCGAGCTTCGTGAATATGTTAGGCTGTTAATGAGAGAGAATAGTGTACACGTACAGCGTAGCCGCTAACAGCAGCAATGGTGGGCTTACGGAACTTGGCAATGCGTTGCCAGTCCACCAGGAAGTCGTTCTTGTACACATCATGATCTGCGTACAAGTCAATTACCGGGTAATGAAATGTAGATACTGATGCACGCACATTCCTTATCCTTCATCTCCTTGATATCCGCTCCCGCTAGACCGTCGTCAGCGAGGTCACTAAGTTGCGCCATCCAAAGCACGCACCAGCAAAGGCCTTCGCGCTCCCTGTCAACACAACCGCGCCAACCTCTTCATCCTTCTCCGCAACATTCAGCGCATCGTTCAGCTCCAGAATGAGCGGTGTGCACAGTGCATTGAGGGCCTTGGGGCGGTTGAACGTGATGAGCGTTACGCCAGGAGCCGGGGTCGAAGTCAGGATGTGCTCATACTTCGTGGCTTCACTAGACATTGCACGCTTGTTCGCAAACGACCTGGAGACTAAGAGGGGTTGGAACCGAGCGGCGAAGGTGAAAGAGCGAGGAGTGAATGAGGTTGAGGCTGCCCGTAAGCTGAAAGACATATTATTGCTGAAAGACTGGCTGTTGAATGAGCGCAGTTGAGAAGAGAGGGAATCACAAGCTCCGGTGTTTGAGAAAGACTAAATGCGGTCAACCGGGCAGACTGACACCAACTTGAATAAATTAACATAAATTGCGATTCCGAGTCTGCCAACGCATGCCAAATAGTAGAAGATAAAAGATATCGTATTTGTTTCTACTGGTTTACAAACATTAGTATGTAGATAGCCATCCGCATCGCGTCACCCATGCGTTCAAGTTTGCCCGTGCTTCAAGTTCAGCGCTTGGATAACGGTACTTGAAGTGACCAAAACTCCTGGTGGCGACTATGATGCTAGACTCGCAAGCCAGTCGTTACTAGTGATATGTTGATGTAACACATATCACTAGTAACGACTGGCTTGCGAGTCTACTATGATGCCGCCAACAGCCTTACCTTTGCATATGTAGGATTGTTGCACTTGAAACTTGCGCTCTCGCACGCTGGCGTCTGTTGCTAATAATATATTGAGAAAGACTTCCGCGAAGGAAGCTGTAGTGAACATTTGGGATGGTAGACTCGGATTCTTATGGGAGAAGTAGGCTCGCAAGCCAGCCGTTAGTGTAATGTTGTACTACATCACAACACAAGTAACGACTGGTTTACGAGTCTATGGGAGAAGCCGCCCTGAGGTCTTGCTTTAGAGTGATTTGGGCTAATCCCACAGCCGAGGAAGGCGCAGCCTCTGACGAGGAGCAACCTTGGCGAAACCACAAGAAGGCTACGCCGACCTAGGTCTCCATAGATAGTGCCACCCATGTGAATGGATAATGAAGTGAAATACTAACCTTTCTTCCACTTCATACTCCTGGGCTTTTATAGCAGGTAGCATCTGCTGCATGTACAGCGGGTAGCGTCCTTTTGTAGTGGGAGCATCCACATTCAACAGTAAGTCGGGTGGCACGAGCAAGGCCTCGTCCAACACAGGCTTTGCAAAGGATTCGTAGTCTTCATAGTGAGTCGGCACTGTCTTGAGGCTCGTAGTCGTCCTTGTTGTCGTGGTCAGTGATGAAGAGACACGACGCGACTTGACGCGTTTAATCTCCTTCGGAGTTGGTAATGCGGAAGCAAATCATGAGCTAGTGCAGACGTTGTTTTGAGGCTCGAAGTCAACCTTTATTGTGGCCGGTGAGGAAGAGACGCAACGCTGATACATACCGGTAGAATGTTTCCATGTTTGATCCGGGCAAATGTTTCAAGTGCAAAGTTACCACCACCACCACAAGAACTGGCTGTATAAAGTCAGTGACCCCCTTTGCCAAATAGAAAATTAAACATAAAATAATCCCCAGTCATGAAATACAAGGAGTATACAGAGTGGAAATCATGATTATAAATTATCAATGCGGAGTAAGGAGTAGGGAGATGCTGTCTGAATAATAGAATGCAAAGAATATCCGAAAACCATTACACGTAAAGGTTGGATTTTGAGGGGAAAAATCCATCAAACATACTGCCAACTGCCCTATTCGTCCTTTTCGTCTTTGGGCTACCTTCGCCATCCACCATCCGGGAAACCAGCCGTACCATATCCTTTATCGCAAATATCTCCACGGGTTTTCGTTTGACATGGATGCGACAGGAGGGACAAGTATAAACCGGCTTCGGAACGCGTTGCTGCCAATGCTTTATATAGTGATTAATAACGTCTCGGTACTGAGGATCGTTTCGATGCACCATGTATTCCTCTGGGACCTGTGGCCCGGCTAGGAAGTCTGGATGCTGGTCAACATGCCGAGTGTACGTTGTGTTGAACCATGAATGTAAGCACTTCTCGCAGAAAGTGTGTCCGCACTCAGACAGCCTAAAGTAATATTAGGTGATTAATAGGGAATGGTAAAGCACAGTGAACGTACGTGAAAGGACTCCACATCTTCATTGTACAGATCTCGCATGTAATACGTTCTTCCAGCTCGGAAAGGTCCTGGCATTGTTTGACGTGAGTTTCCGTCCTAAGAGAGCCGGGCGGATTACCTACTTGATTCGGTTCAGACCTCTTGTTAGCCACCGACAGCGACTTTGAAAGCGACGCATTATCCTGAGAGGATAGAGTGTGAGACATACCACTATTGAGCGACACAGGCAAGACTTACTTTCTTCAGCCCCTCAATTTCTTGTCTCAACTTAGCCACTAGAGTAGACTCCGCTGATGTCTTCGATAGTGCAGGTGTTTGACGCTTTCTTGACCGACGAGCGCGAGCAAGCAGTGTGTTGTCGTCCTCAGAATCCGAGAGCACGATCACTTCGTCATCATTTGCCGTCAGATCGACTTTCCGATTGCTATCTCGAGTTCGGAGGGTCCGCGACGATTTCGTTTTCAAGGACGTCTTCCTTTCCGCTGGCATGTCGTCGTGTATTGCTCGTATCAGTGAATCGTTGGTAGGGTATAAGAGAATATATGGAAAGCCTTTAAGCGTTAGAGGGAGCGTTTGTGTGTGCGCGAGATGGTCGTGGTTGTGGATGAAGAGTGCCAGTGAACTCGCAAAGCGCTCATACCCCAAGTCCAACCACAGACGATCCACGGCAACTTCCGCTACAAGTCGTGTGGCGAATTGTAAGCGCTCAACTTTAATTACTGTTTCCTTTTTAGGTCATGAGTGGGCGCCAATTTAGCTAACTAGTATTTAGTCGAACAACCATGGGAGCAGCGGCTGTTGTGCCTTTCGTCATAACATCCATCTACTAAGTCGACTGCGCAGTTTCTTGGTTTAGTACCAATATCCTCTGCCTGAAATTCCCAGAAGCTAGTAAATGGCTTTTGACTTTCTTGTCACTCATCAACCTTGTAAGTGGTTGTATATTGCGTATCTCAAACTCAGGCTTTCGACGGCGATATTATGGAAACCATGGTGGTACCTGACAAGCATTCCTCGCTCGTGGCGCCCCAGAAGCTCTTGGTCGATCGATAGAAGCGTAAAAGTAAGGCAAATGCTATGGGAGGACAAGGTTTTAGGAGTAAAGTGAGGAAGTCCGTATTTTACGGACTGCACAAATGACACTCACTTTCGATTAACAGTGTTGAGCTTGTACTGAACTCGCCAACGCACAACTCTCTGAAAATTGGAGACGGTACTCTTGGCCTGTACGTGGATGGAGTACCGGAACTGATCACTGGCAAGCTGCATGACTGGTCGGAGAAGGCTGATGTGCACCCCGTTCGACTTCCTGGCTACTGGATTCACAAAGATGGCGAACAACTCATGATGGGTCAGGCGCCTATTCCGGGAGAAAAAGTCCTGTATTTCATGCACGGAGGCTCCTATCTATGTCTATCTGCTCATCCTACCTCTCCAACGTCTATCCTTCCTCGGGTGATTATCAAGAGTTGCCCGTCCATCCGGCGGGCGTTCAACATCGAGTACCGACTCTCGTCGATCATACCCGGCTCGAAGGAGGGCGCGTTTCCCTCTGCACTCATCGATGCCCTCGCTGGTTATGCGTACTTAGTGAACACCGTTGGGTTCGACCCTAAGGACATAGTCGTCTGCGGAGATTCGGCAGGAGGGAACCTGGCATACGCGCTCACGCGGTATCTAGTCGAATACCAGGGACAAATCGACGCGCTTCCTGCGCCTCCGGCCGGTCTGCTTCTTCTGGCTCCGTGGTCCGATATGAGCGGAACACACTCTGGCCCCGAATCATCCACGTTCACGAACGCAAATAGTGATACAATCGCAGGACCAACTGTGCCTTACACACCTGACCCTCCCGATGCGTTTGTTCTACCTCATGGGATTGAGTTGACCTGGTCAACGCCTTATGTATCCCCGGCAAGCAGGAAGCTCAAGCCAGAGGACGTGACATTCAAAGGGTTTCCGAAGACCTTCATCACTTCGGGCGATGCGGAAATCCTACTCGATCAGATTCGGACACTCGCTGAGCGTATGAAGGCAGACCTAGGAGATGACTTGGTATACCACGAAGCGAAAGACGCCATCCATGATTTCATTGTTTTTGATTGGCATGAACCAGAGAGAAGCGAGGCCCTTGTCCACATCGCTCAGTGTGTCTGTTCCTTGTAACGATATGGACGTGTTTGAAGATTTTCAGTAACTGAACACAGTGTTCCGTACGTGTCTTATTTTGCTCCTATTACCTTAAGTCAATTATGCGAGCTACACGATCCAAGTTTAGTTGTGTACTAAACACTAATCTCGGATGAGAATGTATTCGTAAATGCCGATCACACTGACATTTTGTTTGCTGCACTAAGTCGCTAATATCTGGTCGAGTGCAATCTCGTATCCAGTGGGCTTACTCTCGATCGTCTAGTAAAAGGCTGTTTGCTCCATGTCACATTCTATGTTCGACTGCCTTATCGACACAACGCATGTTCTGATACGCTGAACTTGAGGTGCCCTAACTTCGCCTCTAGCTCTCAAGCCACGTTTGCTAAAGAGAGAAAAATGCGTAAGCGCCGTGAAGGGTATCTTACGGTCAGAAATCACATTACAGACACCTATCAGAAAATATAACGTCAACTTGCGACGCAGGCAATGGCTCCAAAGAGCCCTAAGTACAAAACAAAACACGGCAACTAGTCTTCCTCCATTTTGCCCTCCTTCCGTCGCCTCTCGATCCGCTCCTTCAGCTTGGCTTTCGCTTGCTCAGTAATTGCGGGTAAGCGCCCGGACTTCGCGAGAGCGAGCGTCAAAGCGTGCAACAGCCCAACATGGTTGTGCCTCCTAAGGCTATTTTCAAACTGTTGTATATGATTGTTTAGTCGCGGAAATGGACCAGTAAAGTCGAAATGACTCACCGCCCATTGGGAGCGCTTTTCATTCTCACGAGTTATTCTTGCGAATAACTCGGCTGCTTCAACGTCGTTTCCAGAGGCTTGCGCTGACTGAAGTTGTGATTGAAGTCGTGGAAGATTGTCTTCGTGAATCGCCATTAGATTGAACTCAAGCTGTCAGAAGCAACGTTAGGTACTCGGTCAAACGTGTACTGGACAGAGAGAATTCACCGCTCCTGCAGGATAAGTAGCTATTCTCGCTTCAATAGCTTCACTAATTACTCAAAGTAAGCATTATTGTTGTAAAAAAAATTGTGGCGAATATCCACATACCGAGCCTTTGCGACCCATCCCTCACCGCTATCAGAATACCCCCCGTGTCTCACAGGACTTCTCTTTAGGCCATCCAATTCATACACACTCCCTGCCACGGGCACGTACACAACGAAATGATATGCGTCTTCGGTGCTCTTTGGCAGATTTAAGCCTTCGAGGCTAACGGCGCTCGGGGGGCTCAAAGCATTGTGTGATTCTCGAAGGAACTCTGAACTTGTTATTGCCAGGCCTCGCGTTTGTGGGTCCATGCCGGCCGTAAACGATAGAAGTTCTTGTAATTCAGGACCGGTTTTGAGAGATGGGATGTTAAGAAGTGCGTTCAGGACGGCCAGTGTCGCGCACGCATTGTTAACGACCTGGTGTGCGAAGAAACCCGGAAAGTCATCATCGAATGCGCCGGTCCCGCCGCCACTCTCGTCTTGGTTCGAAACCCATTTAAACAAGAATATAAGAGCGCGAATAGGTTGCAGGGTCGATAAGGTGTCAGAGTCCAACGAGTACAGGTCATCCACTATTAAGTTAACACCCAAAGTTTTGAGAAGTTCTCTGGAATTTTCGACATGTCAAAATTTCTGGGCGCGAGAGTATTACATGGGACATACGTGAAAACACCAGGGTCAGATTCAGTGAGCTGCCATCCACTTGAATCATCTTCTGCGGACATTTTGGATTACGCTATAATCGACGTTGAGGTCAACTTTGAGAAGTACAGTCGCCGCAAAGGTCTTCGACTTGTCGGACGTGTCCACAGTGACGCGTCGCGTCACGTGTTGTCATTGTTAACTCACACTGGCACCCGATTCCGATACCGCGTCCACGGTGTACCAATGCCGGAAAAATACAAGTCAAATTTGGATTGAAGCCATAAAGATAATTTACAGGTGATTAAGAAATATATGCTCAATTATATGCATTATTGTATACTCCCTTCGGGCTTCTCTTCCTGCTTTTCCTGCACAATCGTGCCCGCTATGCGTGCAGGATCCTCTCTCCTGTTGAGTACTTTAGATTCAAAGGTTATCTACGAGCAGAAAGAGAGGATTCTCACCATGTTCTCCAATGATCAAATTGTTTCTGATTCAGATATTCTCGCCACTCATCTTTCCCGATTTCCGAACGAAATTGGGCATTTTGAAGGAGCTCAAGATGATGAAGGGCGTGCGGGTAGCTAAGTTCATGCTGTTGGAGTATGCCGTCGTCTACAGATGATGTTGACTCACTGGATAAATCGTGCATAATCTTTCTCCTTCCAGTACATGAGGTATTTCAAGAAATTAACAAATGCAGGTTGAGCAAGGATGCCTTGCTGGGCAAGTGAGTGGAGATAGAAAGGATTTGCGAGAGCTTGAACAAACTCTAGCTCAAGCTCAAATCGAGCTCGGTTCTCTGCTCGCACTGCTGACTCCAGTGTCGTATGAGAGACATCCATCATGATAGTTTATGGATAAGAATGCAAAGATGAGCTTAATTCCCAAAACAGATTGACCGTGTTTGTGTATATTTATGTCGTGATGTTTGACGATTCCGAGTCCCCGCAAAACCACAAAAAAACATGGTCTGGAGTCTGGGCTAGTTGGGTTGTATAAACCTGCTTGCTTTGCTTTAAAACTATTTTCAATATATAAAGTAAAGTTAAGACATAACAACGTTGGTAGCATATTGTAATATCATGAGGCATCGAGTTGATAGGAAATTATGTTATATGCACATGCATATGCAAGTTTAATTTATCCAGCCCTTTAGTAGTCATCGAATGTTGAACAAGACGAGTCCCAAGGACTAATTCTCAATACCCTCGGCTCCCCCTCCCCGTACCTTTGCCTTTGCATCTTTGGCGTGGTCGGGGATTAAAATGTTCAAGATGTCAACCAGAGTACCCTCAAGCTCAATGTGTGAAGTCTGGTTTTCCTGCTGAGTTACACGCGTAAACTCGACGTCAAACGCAGTGCCTTGATTACCGGGCATATCAAGAATATCTAACAAGACAACCGATTGTTAAAACAAGCTTAGACATGACTGGGACAAAAAAGAGTACACTAACCTCGGTAACGCACATCTTCTTTTTCTTCTTCATCTTCAATATCGCTATCTTCAGTATCTCTTTGCCTTACGTGATATGGCCGATCTTTAGTTGCACTAGGAAAAAAGCTCGGATTGAGTGGCATAACATAGTTCAATCTTTCATCTTCGAGGGACTCCAAAATGACCGGTAGACGAGGCCTCTGAAACCTCTCCACTTGCCAACAATCCTCCATAATCCTCCATATACGATCTGAGAGTCCTAGGTCTACTGAAGGTGGTCCCGGTCGTTCGGGTCGGATACCAATAGTAACGTTGATGACAACAGTTGCATCACGAGAACATTCGAAAAAAGGAAGCTGGCCTGTGAATGTCTATGTGATATTGCAAGTTAAAGATGCGAGTTATGGACTAATACGAGTGGAAAGAATTACAGACCTCATACATTGTCATTGCAAAAGCATAGACGTCACTTTCGGTGGTCGACCTTCCTGTATCTGGAGCGGTGGGGTGTAGAATCTCAGGCGCCATCCACCTGATTGACCCTATGGTTGCTGTAGTAGTAGTAGCTGCGCAAACTGCTCGACTCTCGTGCGTAACACTGGCCAGACCAAAGTCGGTCAAACGCGCATGGCAGTCTGCACTGATGAGAACATTGCCCTAAAGTAGAGTATGCGAGTAAGTCTGATTCAAAGATGTTATACAGAAAGAATTACACTCTTCACGTCCCCATGAACAATTTCTAGACCATGCAGGTAATTAAGTCCCCTCGCGATATCAGCTACCTATTTATGCTTTCTCTTAGCAAACGTCCTAAACAAGATGGTTAAAGCTCAAGTACACTCACAAGATCAAGCCGATTTGCATTTGGATGGTGCTTTAGGTACACAGCAAGATTTCCATTCTCCATCCAAGTCGAGACCATGCAAAGTGGTGAAATCTCCTTATCTGCAATACCGAGGAATGGTACCACGTTGGCATGAGATAATCGTTTCCATATGATAGCTTCCCGATAAAAGTTCTGTATGAATGTTTGACGAGATCATTAGAGACGCTGTTTAGAAGAATCTATGTTAAAACGCGTGCCTTCTCCAACTTCTTTACGTCCACCGCTCCAAAATATCGCAAGACCTTGAGCGCCACTTTTCCTTCGTTATAAAGCCCTTCATATACGTCCGCAAACCCTCCTCCGCAACTCGGATGATTAGATGTCTTTTGCAGATCCTTGGCCTCCAGAAGATACGAGGAAGGAAGAATTGCAGCTCTCCCGCACAGACGCCGCAAAGCTCTTTCACACAATCTGAATAATCTGCTCTGAAACTCCGTCTTATTCATGACCTATTAACAATATGTCAGGATACGAGTTCGTGCAGCTGAAAAATGGGCTTGCCCAATCCAAAAGGTCTGCAAAACTTTGAGCTTGGGAATCTCGTAGTCGTAAGATCTTGCGAAGGTCGTCTTCGAAGCTGAGGAGGTACGGAAGGCAGTTTCCGGTGACTTCTTCTAGATTGTCATAGATAACGTCCGGTTTATAATCCCTATAAATTGATTTTTGGCCTGCCTGTTCCTCCTGCATGAACAGCATCGCTAAATTGCAGATAACATACCAAAAAAATTGACTTCGACTCACGCGAAAGGACCGAACGTTCTTCGGTTGATAGCACAGGATAATCTCAATACGCCTTTGTATGGTTTTCCAATACGACAATTTCGCGATATTGTCTAGGATAGACCACTGGTGGAAAGCTTGCACGATCTGTCTGTACCATCTAAATCGCCGGGTCAGGTTAGAGGGCTGAGTGCGTTCAAGTTGGTTAAGCAATGGCTTACACGATTGCATCCTCCAATTGTTCGTTGAAATCATCAACTCTCCGCTTTGATGTGTTCTGGATATTGATCATATGCAATGCGTAGTCTCCACAAAGAGTCATCAAGAATTGTGTAGTCCTCTATATCAATATTGTCAGAATGGCCTTGTTGCCAAGATCTTCACCTTTTTCACCTTGTAAAATAGTATCTTCTTCTGGTTCTCGTGCATCCTCAAGTAGAGGTTGTACAGATCCACCGCGCTTGATATGTTGATAGTATCTTCTGTAAAGTTGAGCGTTGGCTCATTGGACGGCCACAAGCCATAGTTTGTGTGTACTAGTAGAGGCACGTCTGCTTGATGGGCCTGCATGGTCAAGTGCTACCAATGGACGACTCAAAGATTGTGCTCTTTTATAGACTCGACGGCACTCTGTAGCCCCACGGTCGCATCGCCTCTGATAGCCTTATACATTGCAGTTTACCCGTAGGCACGCTGGAGGATGTTCAAGTTCTATACTAAGACATGCAGTGAGTGGCATGCTATGCTGCATCAGATCTATCAAGTGCTTCTTACATTCCAGAATACAAGAGCCTATTGCTGTAGTTGTCCAAGCCCAATCTGGGAGACACGAGTCTGGAGTGATAGTACAGCTATAGATCGGTTGAATACAAAAGACTGAAGGCATGAACCGGTGCATCATGATGGAAGTGATTTGGTTCAACTCCGGACTTCAAAAACTTCAACTCTCACGTACTGTACTAGTATGGTCAACCTCCGACCACTACCCACCATCAACCCTTCAATTCCTATCCACCAGAGCTCTAGCACGGCCTCGTGATTCGACTCTGCATTAACTCTCAGGATCCAGATGTCAAAGGGTGTTTCGAGAATGCATGCATAGCCTGATGAGCTTGGCGTCTACAACGATCTTCGCGCGAATGTAACGTGAATGTACTTCCATTTGGACTTCACTAGTACGGAGTAACTGGAAATTACTTCGATGGCGACGATCCTGCTGTAACACACGCGTTCTCGCTCTAGGCTGACGTCTGGTCTCCACCGACCGATCTTTCGTTGAAGCGACGATACGATACTGGACGTTGTTCTAGAGATCAGGCCATGTATGTACATTCAGTGTATCTCTTTTCAACCTTCGCTGACGTCGCAAGCTATGTCTTGTTCCATTGAAGGAGTAGGGTGTACAGAGGACACCGCAAAGGCATAACCGACAACCTAGTTCAGACAGGTTGGTCCGACAACTGAAGTTTTGCTTGAGTGTTGGTATGGCTCAGGAGGAGGAACCACCAGAAGTAAACTTTGTAGAAGACGACGCTCTGGGTGCTGATGTAGGCAACGCTTAGTGAAGAGCGCATGCTGGTTGAGGTCCGAGTAACGGACACGGTGGTACGACTACGACACAACTGGGGTCATGGTACGACGACCCGGCGGCGGTGGTCACCGGCACAATGGAAGGTTGATGGTGGTGGATATCGGGGCAGGTGGAAGTTGATGGCGAAGGAGACGTGCATAAATAAGTGTACTATTTACAAGTCTGGGGCATTTGTGAATGAGTATGACAGACCGGCGGCGTGGCATTGTGATGGTAAGTACTTCTTCCTCCCGATGTTGCTTCACGAGTTCTTATGATATTCTCGTATGCGGATTTCAGTTTTTTTTTCGACAATGTACCAGGGCAGTGACGAGCTCACAAATACTCATCTCGGTTTTACTCGGAATGCGTGTATAAGTTACGTGGGCGGCAAGTGACGCCTCCACCATGTAACTCTCCGTAAACAAATGCGAAGTCGCCCCCTTCAATTTATCCATCTGCGCGTCGTTTGCTCGCTGCCGTCGCACATGTTTCTCAGGCCGAGTTGGGGGAACCGAATACAACACCTACGGTTGATACCTTTCTCATCTTTTGATGCAGCATACTATCCAACTCATTGACTCGCTTTCCCATCCGCACCAATGGATGCAGAGGGCGGCCCGTTTACACGGAGAAATCTTGCGAAGAAGGATCGCTTCTTCCGACAACTTTATCAGGTTTTCAGAAGACCGAGTCCAATTGAAACGAATAACTGTCGGTCCAAATGGTTGTTATATACTCCGCAGCCTGAGGGACGTTCAATACATGGGCGATATGATTCATCTCGGCGCGGGAGCTGTCCTATCCCTTCGATCTGCAGCCGGATGGATTGTATACTCCTTCGTGGCGTTCACCTGAACGACAGGTTGGCGCTATTCAAGAGTCCGTAGGCACCCCAAGCTGCTAATATCTTCGAGTGCGAGGGGCATCACTCAGCAAGATGTTTGTTGCTGCTCATCTCTTGCGTGACGACTACTTGCAGATATGTCTATGCTGTAGAGTGATTGTTATTTCTCTGAGATTATGGAAGCTTGGTTCTGCGTAGATTCCCGAAGGACTATCGACGGTCCGGCCAAACGGCGTATGCGGTGCGCCGGCGGAGACATGATATGGCGTACCCTCGATTCTATGGACGAGGACGAGAATCAAGTCATCTTCTGTTAACTACGACCCGGAGTGGCCCGCGTCATGAGATACCAATGCAAGATTGACGTGTGCATCATCAAGTATGGTGCTCTTCAAGCCTCCCCTGTCCTGGGCGTATACATCCTGACATAACTTGTAACATAGCAACACCTCATCTTACGCCTAACTTTCCAGGGTTCGACGGTCTTTAAGGAATTAAATGAACGCGCATCGAAGTTACAAATGAGTCTGCACGTAATAAGGGGGAAGAAAGCCCAACATGCCCAGGCCAACATTGCCGATCATACATTGACCTGCCTTTCCGTCATTTATTCGCAAAGAGGGAAAATTGGTATGGAGGGTGTTCTCAAGACCAAGACAACGGAGCAGGGGTTGTTATGGGATTAGAAGCATTATAACGAAGGTGAGAGGAAGCAATCTTGAAATAACTCCCTCGTGATCCTATTTTCGCTCTCCGTACCTGATCTACTATACAAACTGACTTCGTTCTCTTAAAATTTGAATCGGCAGGCCCGGCTATGTCCGCGCCGGTTGAGTGGGAGGTCTGCCTCAAACCTGCACTTCCGCTCGCTTGCGGCCCACCATAGTAACCGTCCATGGATCCTCGAATTCGGCGGAACGCTGCTTTGAGTAGCTTGCGAGTGTTATTTACTGCTCTCGTGGACTGCTCCCCTCTATTCCCCCATCGCCTCTGCGTTTTCCTTCCACAACTTTTCTTCAATTCGACTTCTGCACTTTTCGTTCACGAGTCGAGTCTCGTTGTCCTCTCCTTTAGTTTTAACTGGCGCAGGGACGGTACGTGGAGACTAACAGGTTATCTTGTGGTGATCTGCTCTAAATATCCTACTATCACAGCTGTTCTACCAATCCCGACTTCATCCTGAACTTTTTGGACCCACTTCTTTCATTAACTCGGATTACTCGCAATATGAGGTGGTCACTGTGTATCGCCGCAGCGATTCTCATCATAATTCCTGTCTTCTCGACCCCCATTCCGCGCATGGTCTTACGGAAAAGGGGTTTATTCCAGCAGACTCTGGAAGCAACGGGGACCACTGTCGAGGAGCTTGCGGCGAAGGTTACAAATGCTCTCACTAGCGACCCACGACCGTGTAAGTCAATCAAGGCTTCTTGCGTACGCAAACTCACATCACGTTTGACAGGCTCTCATGTGATATCATTCTTCCAGCAACTTGCTGCAGGCGAAACTGCGGGTGGGGTCACAACCATCGGCGACAGGGCTGTAGCAGGCGCTCGGAAAATGCTGAATCTTCAATCGGCGGGCACGGCAGGCCTTGTGGAGATGGTTAATGAGCTTGTGGAAGGGCAGTTGTCAAACTCGACGACCACTGCTCTAATCCAGGCGGTGAGTGAGAATAAGAGCGCCAATATATGGAACGTGTTACAAGCTATATTTAATTTAGCTCTCGAACAGCGCACGGACTGTAGGTGCGTGTCCGGAACTCACGATACGTTACAGAAATACTGATATAGTGTGATAATTTTAGCGAGCCTCAAAACTTACAAATTTCTTCTTGATACTCAGGCTGGTCTCACCAATCTAACCGATGGCATCAACAACTTGAATGGGACAGGACTCCAACCCGTTCAAGCTCTTGTCACGCAGATCCAGCCTGTCCTCGTCGAACTCGAAAATACAATCGACCAGTTTGGGGCGGACTTCAGTGCGCAGAATGTCGCAGATCAAGCGAGCGAGTGAGTCTGACATATATTTGTCTCCCTGTATCTGAATATTCACATCTTGCTCTTTTTTCTTTTAAATATAGCATTCAGAACATCCTCTCGCTGGTCGAGGACGGCAATGGCAATGTGCAGAAGCTGAAGGGGCTGAATAGGCAAAACCAGATCACAGTAAACCAGCTTATCGACGCTGCGCAGAATTCTATGAATCAGCTTGCGGCCGCCGCCCAAGAAGCCAGCATCATCGCCAATGCGCCACCGGATATCCCTCCCGAGCAGTTCAACTATCAGAAGGGTACCGCTTGCACTCCCCAGGGCATCGTCGGGGGAAACGCGATAAGTCACAGCGTAGTTGGCTCTGCTGCAGCTATTTCCGTAACCGATTCCGGAACGGAAACAATTGCCTTGACGAGTAGTTCTACAGTGGCGAGCGTGAGTGCGATAACCTCGGAGACCTCAGCCATCACATCCGTTTCCTCGAATGTTGTCTCTTCAAGTAGCGTTCTGGCCACAAGCAGTATTGCAAGCTCTGCAATACCTTCTGTGTCCTCACTTTCGGCCTGATTAACCCGGGTTGTTGGACGTACCTGGGTATCGAAAATTGTGCATCGTTACGTTAACGTAGAACTCGGTTTTCCCCCTCCGCTTTCCTCCGCCAAATACCTCTTCACACCGTGAATATTTCTGTACCTTAAGATCCTTCTCACACGCAGGCGCGTAGCAATGTTTCCTCCTTATGGTGCTATTTGGACCTATGTCTGAAGGAGTTGCAATCCATTCTTTCCGGAAGGAAGTCCTTAGGGACGTTGTACCATCACTACTTCCATTTGTACGTTTATTTCTCAATGGCATTTTCACAGCATTGTTTGAACCAATACAGCTTGATTGACATCAAAATCCTCTTTCCTCGGCGGAGTTATGACCGTGACATTGAGTAGAGAAAGTTCTACCCGGCACAAAGAGCCAGAATAAGAGGATCTACATCAATGGTAGTGCTGTTAGAGCAGACTCAGCAGGTAGGGGAGATCAAGCTGGGTCCTCGGCGCATCAGAAAACGATCCAGATTCTCGTTTCAGTGTTGATGAGTTGTCGAGTTCTGGAGAAAAGACACCGACAAATCCCGGTTGCGCTGCGTTGATGCGGAACGGGGGAAACGGAGAGTACGGCAAAGATCATTGACTTCAAAGTTCACAGATTTAAGTTTATAGACAGTTCTGCGGCGAAGATGACCCATTGACGGTTATATTTCCACCGAAAACTCTCCACATACATATACAGCCTAAGTGTATTAGCGGCGATGTCTGCCCCGTCGTAACGTATACGCAGCGTACAAGGGTAAGCCCAGTTGACACAAACGTCTCTCAGAAAGCCGGGAGCTTTGCCTGGCAACCCGAAGTATGGACTCGAGACTAGCCGCTACAGAAAGTCCATTCACAAGCTACATACGGATGCTTAACCGAGTCTAATGGAAGACTAGAATGATAGAAGATTCAGTTGAAAGTTCGTTGCTCGAAGGTGGTCAACGCAAGTATATGGGTATGTTCCAGGACCCCAGCTATAATGTGAGAGTAGGCACCCTATGTATGTACATGTATTATTGATCTCAAGTATGCATCATGCCGGTAAAAAACCTACAGCAGAAGTATCCCAAGAGCTAAGAAAGACGAAGATTCTAGTGCATCCGTAATCCTTGCTGGCGCGCGAGTTTTACAGATAATAGACTTGGTCTACGCAGTTCCATGTTCACAGTATCTGAACGCATAAAAACTGGAGCGGTGAATCAAACGATCAGCCAAATTCGATCGTCGCTATGTATAATAGCGGTACACCGCTTGATCCTGGATGCATATCGTGAGCCACATATCATTAGTACAGCTCATTAGAAGTTTTACTGTTCTCTTAAGAATGCGCTTGAATAAGGGTATCATAGTCTGGTGCTACAGACTCTGCACGAGAGTCTACGACGCCACTGTCCCTCAGACGCGCGACCTCCTCTCTAAGTTCACTCATCTCTTGGAGGATCCTCGCAGAAATACTTCTGTCAGACGACTCCGATAGCCCAGGAGTAGGCTGATTCCCAGATGCCTTTTCTGAGTCTTGCAAGAAAGCTGACGCGATCGGTGCTTGGGGGAATGTGCCTGGTGCATTTTCTCCTTCGGCTTCTTTTCAGATTTTCCGTTAGCTATCTCATATATCAAAGACTTGCGAATCTAACGCACGATGTTTGTGGTGTCTCAAGGGCCGACTCCGCAGACCCATCCAGGTGACTAGGCATATCACTAAGAGCACGACGCCTCCTACAATACCTCCCACAATCGGTGCGACATTCGATGCCTTTCGAGGTATTGACGATGCAGTAGTGGCAATTGTACTGGTTGTCGAAGAGTCCGCTGGTGCAGTATTTGATGATGAAGAGATGGTCGTCGATGTGATTGTGCTACTGATGTCGTCATCTGTCGTATAACTATGAATTTCGTTCATACAATTAGCTTTATGGACAAAAATCAAGAAATATCGTACATTAGCGCGTCGAGCTCGAAGTTGCTTTTATCGGTGACATTGGGATTCAATCCTATCGTAACGTTTAGAGTATGATTCGTCCCTGCGCTGAGACCCCCAACTCCCCAAAACGGTGCTAGATGATTGGAGGTATTTCCTCCAGCTATATTATCGGCAATTATGACACCGTCGACAGATGGTGTGAAGGATGCTGCGCCTTTAAAGGTACTTGCAACAATGTATATGGCTGTCCCTTTGAGAAAGGAAAGTATACGTTAACGACTGAGAATCGGACATTAGCTAAAACAGACCTTCAAACTGGAAATAGAAGTATAAGCCAGCGGTGTACGTGACAGTAACAGTCCCGTCAATGGCATTGTCCCTGCCGGTAAGGACCGTCCACTTCTTGGTAGGCGGGGCAAAGAAGACGATGCGATCATCGAGGTTGTCCACAGTCACGTTGGTTGCTCCATCAACAAAAGACACGAACGAGAGTAGGAACAGAACTTGAAAGGCCCAGAAGTCGGCAAAGGTGTATGTCTTTGACATCTGAAACAGAAGGCCACCGTCTTCGAATGGTTTCACAACCGCTAACAGCTAGATGGGCGAGTGGGTTGCCATGGGTAGAAGAACTAAGCGCGGGGTGTCTGAATTACTACACCTGACTTAGGCTGGAAAGACGTTGTTTATGCATGCGGAATAAATAGGCCCTTCTACAGCTTCAGTTATAGATAAGCACCGGAAAGCTCCTTACCATTAACTTGAAGAAGCCACGTTTAATGTAGTTGAATTATGTGATCGCAATCAACTTGAATGCAATGCCAGTGATGGGTGAAAGGAGATCCTGGCAAAGTTCAAAGTGCTACACGATGAGTTTTATCTCGGAATAGTTAGACGTATTCATCTCGTTTCAATAGATAGAAGTGAGCTAGAGACCTTTGATATGACACTGGTAGTGGTACTGGTAGAAGTTGAACTTGTCCTTGACACCGCCGTATGAGTGAGGACAGGACCCCGGCAACTTGAATCCCTGCAATGGGATGCCGGACTTTCCGGGAGAGTATTTTCGAAGCTTTGACCCCGGCCTAGGTTTAGTCCTTTCTGGATAAGAGAGGTGAAGTTTGGAAGAAAAGGCGAAGGAGATTGTCCTGATAAGTACATTCCATTCAAGACCGGCAGAGCTGCAGACACCGTCTTGAAAAGACTTCACTGGCAGCTAAGTGGCACTGTGCCGAAGACTCGGATGCCGAAGCCTTTCAAGTTTTTGGTAAATGAACGCCGACTATTTCTCTTTTCCTCCCATTGTGGATTGGGATCTCAAGCATGCACTATGCTGGTAGATTATTGTAGCAGAGGTGACCCGAGAGGAAAGAAAAAGGCTGGGACTCCAGCAAACGTACAACCGCATCTGTAATCACATTAACACCTGCTGACAGCATTTGAACGGATGGGACCTGGTACGGTGTATCGGGATAGCGAATGGTGATGGTCCGACGCTGAAGTTTGTATGAAGTGCAAGAGTATCTATACATAAAGGATCAGCCAGTTTGTTTGTCAAGGTCAGCGATACAGTGTTTGACCCCGCGACAGACAATGCACGCAAGAATCACTCGCACAACCCATCACTGGACACTTTACTATTATTTAAAGGTGCGCTTGGCTGAGGGTGTCATAATCTGGGGGAGCAACAGACTCTGTACGAGGGTCACCGACGCCGCCATCCCTCAGACGCGCGATTTCAGCCCGAATTTCACCCATCTCTACGAGGATCCTCGAAGACAGACTCCTGTCGGTCGATCCTGCTGGCGCGGAGGTGGGCCGGCTATCTGGAACCTTTTCTAACTCTTGCGAGACAATTGGAGCGGTTGGTGAATACACGAAAGGGCGGGGTACACTTTCTTCCTCAACTATTTCTAAGGCTCCGATTAGCTTTCCTGGATGTGAAGTCAGGTAAATTCAACACACGATGATTGTGGCGATTCGAGGACCAATTCCGCAGGCACATCGAAGTGACTAGGCATATTACCAAAACTACAACGCCTCCCACAATACCTCCCACAATCGGTGCGACATTCGATACCTTTCGAGAAGTTGGTAATTCGGTATTGGCAGCTGGACCGATTGTGGAAGAGCCTGCCGACGAAATACTCGATGACGGAGATGTCATAGTCGATGTGATTGTATCACTGACGTCGTCATCAGTCGTATATCTATAAATGTCAATCAGGCAATCAGCGTAATCAACAGAAATTGAGAGAAAGCGTACATTAACGCATCAAGCTCGAAGTTGCTTTTGACGGTGACGTTTGGATTCAATCCTATCGTAACGTTGAGAGTATGATTCGTCCCGACGCTGAGACCACCAACTCCCCAAAACGGTGCTAGATGATTAGAGGTATTTCCCCCAGCTATATTATCGGCGAGTATGACACCGTCGACAGATGGTGTGAAGGATGCTGCGCCTTCAAAGGTACTGGCAACAATGTATATGGCTGTCCCTTTGAAAAATTATATAAACGTAAATGACTGAGAATCGGACATATGTAAGCTAAAACAGACCTTCAAACTGCAAATAGAAGTATAAGCCAGCGGTGTACGTGACAGTAACCGTCCCGTCGATGGCATTGTCCCTACCGGTAAGGACCGTCCATTTCTTGGAAGGCGGAGCAAAGAAGACGATGCGATCATCGAGGTTGTCCACAGTCACGTTGGTTGCTCCATCAACAAAAGCTACGGACGAGAGCAGGAAAAAGAAGGCCCAAAAGGTGCTGAGGCAGTTTTTTCTGGATTTGAGCATGGGCATTATAGAAGAGAAGGTGCTCGTTGCCCACTGTTCGAGCTGTTTGTTACAAAATCACTGTCCGCTGCCTGGGTGAGTAGGTTGTCATGGGTAGTAGAATTCGGCGCTGGACGTCTCAAACACGCCTAACTTGGGCCACTGTAAAAGCGTATTTTACTTGCGTTTCAATGAATAGGCCCATCTACAGCTTCTAATTTAGCTTGATGATAAGCGCCAGCAGTCTTCTTACCAACAAATCGGGATCGTGTTAGATGCAATTGATTTGCGCGATAGCAATCATCGCTACGGCTGTCGACATTGAGGACCCATGGACAGATCTGTGATGCATCTAGCAGGAGTGCTACCAGTGGCGAAGGGAAAATCGATAGCTAAGGTTTGAGTTCGGTCCTCGACTGAGAGAGATTTAAGATCAGCACTGGCGTCTGCCACTGGCAGTGCCGAGAACTCGCTGCCAGTGAGTCTGAGTGAGGTGCCGAGGTCACTGTCAACCGGGTTCCCACAATTCAACTTGCTTTACTTCGCACCGAAAGCATGCTTTTCCGAAGTTACAGCCACCTTTTGGTTGCAAGACCAACGCTTCGGTCTTCGAAGAGTAACAAAGAAAGGTGTCGTCTCGTTCTTGACCGTCAGATACTGTCTTTCATGATGGTGCTAGTAAAGGTAGAAATTGAAGGGCATGCCGAGAAGGGTGTAGGAGTGAACTTCGGAATTGTCGGTGCACCGAGTCCACCTGCTGGTGTACCTTAAAACTTTGAGGTCTACTGTGACCAGTTGCTAGGATGTGGTCAGTAGATCCGTACAATATTCTCAGGATACTAATGGGGTCTACGTTGACATCCACAGTTGCGCTCCATGAGCGCATTTGTCCGTAGGTCAGACTGCCGCGCTATACAAATTGTTTACAAAAACAAAACATAGTTGCCCACCAAATAACTTGAGTATTGTCCAGTGACAATGAAGAAGCCAAATGACAGCATTGTGTGTGAAGTACACGTAGCGTGACCCAATGATTAGCTATAATTTCCGTTGCGCACGACTTATCACACGACTCACACATTAAGATCCACCTTGAGTACACACAAGACACCTGGACCAGATACACAGGATAATACAGAGAACAATGTTCGAGGCTTTGAGATAATGCGTCGAGAGTATCACTTAAGATCTAATCAGGGAATTTTTTTAAAGATTCGTGATATCAAAATCAGTAGGACGGAGATACGACTCACATACAAGTATGAGGTCATGCACCACTGTCATGGTATAACTACTCCCGAAGTGACTCCCAATCACCAAGTCCAAAAGCTCGAGGAATTTCCTTCCAATATTCATCTCGAATTATCTGGACCTTGGATTTAATTGACTTCCAGCAATCGGAACAGGCGCAAGCCTGCAAGTCCTTGAGATTGACTATGCCATAAGGCATATCTACCCAATTAGGCGACTCTCCAAGCCGGGCAAGGAACGATCTACAGCAGCCTGAACAGACTTGTTGCAGAATGTGCGTATGCATGGATTTGTAATACGAGACGATGAGCTTGTGTCGTCCGACAAGAAGCGTCAAAGCATCTGTGCTGTCGAGCGCGTTGCTTGTAACCATGCTAGTGATAACATCAACGTCGAAGCAGGCGCACGTATAAGAGAGAAAGGGCAGGATTGAATTTGCCTTAATCTGTAAAGCAAGACTGAGAAGCCTGAAAGAGTCGTCTGGCTGAAGTTCCTCGCCAAACGAGCCCTTTATTAACAATGGGGAGTAGGAGGGTTGTTTATGGTCACAGTTGAGTTTATCGAAGTTGGCAAGGTAAGATGGGTAACACGTTTTTAATAGCTGCATGACGTCTGATCGAAGAATGCCAATTTCGTACTTCGTGCTTATCCGAAGAAGTCCTAAGATAACATTTATGTCTGTCTTTCTGTATGCATGGAAGAACCTGGAGTAGCGTGAGCGGAAATGGGTTTTGTGCTGTATGAAAGAGAACGTACTTTCGTTCATAAATCGTGCGAAGGAGGATGATTACGTCCTCGTCTGTATCTCCAGACATAAAGACCATCGGCATTTCGAGATAGGTGTCGGAGTGAGAGTCTGACGGCTGCGGTAAGTCGAACAAGCTCTCAAACACAGGAGAGTAGGACTTCAATATAGATTTGTGAACGCAAAAAAGCCAGCTCTCGGTTGCGAGAATGACATTTCCGTCTTCAAAGAACAACGAGGGATGGTGTTCCCTTATTTTGTCTGTTTTCTCGTCCCCTCGATGTCGCTTAAGAGCTCGTTCTTGTCCAGCGTCCATGGAAGTAGGTGTGGAGTTTAGTATGAACAAAGCGCTGACAACCTGGATAGTCTCCTGAAACTTGAAAGGCTCCGGAAATTTGAAAAGACTTCAACTGCCAGCCTGAGCGACATGATGATGACGATCATGATGATGCCGAAGATGCCGAAAGCTTTCGAGTTTTGCTGAATAAACGCTGAATATTTATCGCCAGACATTATCTTTCTTTTCCTCTCATGTTCCCCTCTGTTCGCAACACCTTCGGGCGCGTACTACGAGCTCAGAGACAAGCGCAACCGCTTGTGCGTCGAATACAGAGCACCTCTGTGCGTGGACAGCCCAAAAGGCCAACCGATGGCTTGGTTTTAGGACTTGGCCTTGCCGCAGGTGTTGGATTGGCAGGCTGGTATGAGTTGAACGTGAGGACAGTGCATCTAGACTCTCCTGAGAGTGCGTACTCTACGGCTTGAAAAGGACAATATGCTAAATGTAAATTGTAGGGCCTAAGTCAAAGCGCGTAACAAAGGATGCAAAGCCATCAGAGGAGCAGTTACCCGAAGCATTTTCCAGCGCAAGTGTCTCAAACGCAGAGGAGTTCCTACAAAAGAAAGAAGAGGAAGCACTTGAGGAGGCTGCATCTCAACCTCCGGAGGAGTCTGATTCGGAGGAAAGTCAGGGAGGAGGGGGTGGAGGCGCTTTCAACCCGGAGACGGGTGAAATTAATTGGGACTGCCCATGTCTGGGAGGGATGGCCCATGGACCGTGCGGCCAAGAGTTTCGTGATGCTTTCTCGTGCTTCGTCTTTTCTGAGGAGGAGCCAAAGGGAATTAATTGCGTAGAGAAGTTCAAGGGCATGCAGGATTGCTTTAGACGCCATCCAGAGGTTTACGGCGAAGGTATGTCATCTACGCGATGTTCTACGGTCTCTTGTTCATGATCCTTGAAACTAGAAATTATGGCGGATGACGACGATGAGGAGGCGGCGGAAGGTGAATCCTCACAAGATCCAGAGGTTGTCCCTTCACCGACAACGGAGGCTGCACCTGCCGTACCGCAAAGCTCATAGACTCTATAGAAACAAAAGTATTGGTGACAAACTGACCCCACCTCCGAACACCCAACTCCGTTAATCTTAATCTAATATTTGCATCCCTTTGCATAGCCATTTCCCCTTTGCATAACTTATACAATACAAGAGCCTCTGGAATAACCTCCGTACATTAGATTACATGGTCACCTCTCACCTCACCAAAAAGTATGAAAGTAGAATGATAAAGATTCGATGGTCGAAAAGTACACGATCTACTCGTCATCACTGCCAAACTCCATTTTTTGCACTGTCCGCGCCTTCTTTCGAGGGCCCGCTGCAGGTGCTTTCGTCTTTGTCGTTGCTGCCGGTTCCCCCTTTCTCTTCACTACAGCGTAAGGTTGTTCAGTCGGAATACATGTGCGTTTGTGGAAAGGTACTAACCTGCTTCTGGCTGGTGAGCAGTACTTGAAGAAGTAGCATGCAACCTGTCTTTAGTCTTAGATTTAGGCGACGATGATGATGTGGCCAGCACTGGAGGCGGAGAAACGGATACCCTTTTGTCTACAGCAAACCAGACAGTCAGGAAGACGACAGTAAGTAAGTGAGCGAAATGTGCTTACTCGTTGTATGGGTACTAGAGCTTGGTAGGTGTGCCATCGGAATACTTGCGAACGGAGGTGGGTTCAATTGACACTTCCGAGATTGTGCATTCAATGCAATCTAAAAAAATCTTAGAGACATAAATTGGTAGCTGTTTATTGAAACAAAGCATACGGAGAGGAATTCATTAGCAACAAAAGTTGCAGCTTCTTCAGAGGGCATTTCAGTCAGAGGTATCGACAGCCGACGTTTTTCACTTGGTCCAAATACAACCTACACAACATGAAGTCAGCTTTGAAGAGAAAAGGTGTCGTGACGAGCTTACGACAAACTTTGATCTCTGCGCCTTTCTCTGCGCTCCAGTTTCCGACGAAGAGCTCGCCAGTGATCATCATATTTGCGATGTTCTCCGTGAAAGATTGAAGGAGCTCTGAGGATACATTGCTTCCCTGCCGAGTGGCCTCAGCGTCCAGATCTTTGCGATGCATTCATAGGAAAAATATGTCGAAGTACTGACAATGAAATCGTGCAGGTCTTTCTCTATCCACTTTCCCTTCCACCATCTGCCACCATCTGCGAGTCCGAGGTAAACATTCCAACTCGGCTCAAGCGAATCAAAGACGACTTTAGATAGTAAGACGAAACGGTGAAGCCCTTGGTATATAACTTGAATGAGATCTTCGAGAGGCGTGAAAGAATCGAAGACGCTCATAGCTTAGGCCAAGTAAATACTTAGTTCAAGATTCTGAATGAAGAACCCAATATTTGCAATGCACTGTATATACCTAAGATAAAGACACCCATGTTATGTAAAGAAAGGATTAACAAAAGAAACTATAATGTGCTCACCTCAGTTCGTGAAAGAAGGAATACATCCGAGTCTCCGAGTCTCCGATGTGGTAGTAGTAGGTGGCGCGAGAACTAATATCAAAGGTTGGGTTCGCCTATTAAGCTCGCTATCAAAATATAGGTTTACGAAGCCTTTACAAGGGCGTCTAGCTCAGTGGTAGTAGCGCTCGCTTCGCATGCGAGAGGTCAGGCGTTCAATCCGCCTGTCGTCCATAACTTGAATACATGTCTTTTTTTCTCGGTATCCCTTTTCATTTTGCAATATTTATTATCTTTGATGTACCCTTCATTGCGGTCTTCAGTGTCGATATTACGCTCGACTCTCCATAGATAGATCAAGTTAGTAGAGGTATCGACAAGAAGTACATCTTGAATTGCAGCCGGCGCTTTCCCTCATCGTTGTCTTCATATCGGACCCAGTAACTCGACTACTTTGTCATTTCTGAATCGCGACACTGGCGCTTTATGTGCGTGCATAAATGTCCGAGTCAGTGAGCAGTTACAGCATCGTATCTTTGGTCTCAACTGCGATTTGATCAGAATATTGAGCCCCGCAAAAACTTAACGGAGAGTAATGATCACGTTCAATAGTCTTCAAGAACAATAGTACAACGAGAATAACGCCGAAGTCTCCAGTGCGAAACTCACAGGTAAACCCTGTGGCTTCTGTATCAAATAGCTAGAGTTTCGAGCAACTCGATTGGAATGAAGGAAGGCTCACGGTGTGTAGAATTAGCTATAATACTGATACAGTCGAAGTAGTACAGATGTGCATTTCCTATGAGATTTCGCGTTGCCCTCCATTTGGGCGCGACAGAACCTCCGCTATGCGATGTTCAGGCGGGTAGTTAGTTACCGGTACACTGTAGCAAGTCATGATCAACAAGCTGCCTCTAGCGACAAAACAGAGTGATGTACCTCCGAATATCCCATACATCCTCGCTACTCTTTGAAAGCCTCCGCGTCGCCCACCACTCAGCTCGCCGCCGTATCCACGCGTCACGCTTCTCCTCCGGGTCCATCGACTTCAGACTCATGCAGAACTTGAAGTCTTCTAATTTTCGCCCACACTGTGATGTCCCACCATACCTGTACAGGGATTTCAGTTGCGTGCCGAGTGCTAAAGACAGTCAGCTTTCGTCTAGTAACTAGGAGAGAAATTGGCGCACCATGGCATGAGAGAAAGTCATCCAAAAGCTTAATGCATCCTGGAATCTCCTCCGGCGTAGGATGTATGACTTGCAATCTCTTCACTTCTTGCTCAACGACTGTCTCAAAGTCAAGCGACATGGTAAGAGGTAACGTTTGACGCGTCCCAATTGAATGGGAAGACTCCGTTCGGAGTTCCAAACGCGTATAATTGAAGATCGTTCTTGAAGGCTGTGATGATTTGAATCAGAAAAATGTCTCTTCACCCATCCATCTCGGACGCGCAGCTCGCGGAGTCAGCGACAAATTGCAGCCAATGTGGAATCAGTGACCTGCAGCTGGAAAAGCAAGGAAAGCAACTGTTACGGTGTGCAAGGTGTAAGGTATGTACCATCTTGCATTCCCAATTGATATACTCAAATCAATGTTATTGCTATGCGTGAACAGTGGACTCGTTATTGTGTGAGCTCCCAGCCTCTAAACTCCAAACTATTCTTTCTAACTTATCTCGTACGGGAGACAGAGTGTGGAATGTCAGAAACAAGAGTGGCCGACGCACAAAATCAAATGCGATGTGAATGCGAATACCGCACGGGCACTCGCGGCCGATCCCTCTAAGCACCCAAACCTGTTGCCAGACTTCCGGGCCTGGCTCTCCACTGTCATCCGGCCTATTGCCTGGTGCAGTCTTAATGCACTAGAAGCCAAACCCAAACTCCGAGACCTCTCCAAGAAAGCGTTCCTCATCGAGCTCACGCACGTCCCCAACGCGTCGACGCTGCGGGAGAAGTTCGTGCTGAAGGAATACTCTGTGCAGACGCGCGCGCTTGCGCAAGCTGCGGTCGCCTGCGACAAGAACATCGCGCATGAGTTTGAGAAGATGTCGGGCAAGACGAGTGTTGCTACGACGATCATCAAGGCGGGCGCGTTGGTGAAAGTGATTGGCTTCGACGCATCAAACGAAGCGCTTGCTGCTCATGACCATAGTGACGAATGGAGACCAATACTTGATAAGGCTCTGCGAGGGGAATTGACTTAGATTTTGAACGCTCTACGCATGTCCATCCTCTCGAAAGGGTTTGGACAATAATGTGAAGTTCTTGTCCGATATATTTCTGTCTTTTTGGTACGGTTTTGGAATTTGTTTTGTAAAGTTTTGTAGTCCTCCTTCAAGTTGCCGTTGATAACAGTAGACGTACTTCGTTTTTTTAGTCGTTTGTGTAGTATGAAAGTAGCTTGAGAGTGCCAGTGATGTTATCCATCCGGTGACCCTGCCAGTGACTTAGAATGCTGAATTCGTTCGCTTCCTCTTGCGCTCATCAAAACACACGCTTAGGTGCTCGCTGGAGACGATGGCGGGGGGCTGTGCATGAAAAGCAATTGAAAAAACTGAAGATCTGTGCCTGGAATCCGTTCGTGTCCGTAAATCATTGCCGAGTTGCGGCAACGGATGTGTATAATTATGCGTTATAGCAGATATATCAAAGCCCTCATTGTCGTTCTCCTTCATTTTGCTCAACAGCCAACGTCTATCCGACCCTCGTCAATCCTTATCCTACATTCACAAGACAGCAAAGCATGCCCCCGCTCAGACTTCCAGGCGATGATGGTGGAGGCTTCAAGATCTCGTTCTGGGGCTTGGTAGCCGCTACTATGGCTGCTTTGAAGCTCAAAGAGCACTATGATGACAACTGTGAGTTTTGTTTTTGATTGTGAACTCACCGTGTGTTCATGGCCGTTCCAGACCGCACAGTTCCCAGTGACTCTGAAGCAAATCCGCTCGCACCCCCGTCTTACAGAGATGACGACGATGCCGACGCACAGAGTGCCATCGCGTTGGATACCACAATTCCAACACGCGCAAAAGTTAAGCGCAATCGGAGGAAATGTGTTTGCTGTGGCCTAAAGTACGTTCACAAATTGAGAGACCGCTGCGAATCTAACCGTTGGTATTACTTCAGCTGCACACTCTTCTGCAAGGCGCTCGGCATTGTCACTCTCATTTTTGTCGTTTGGAACGGCTTCAAACTCATTAGATGGGCTATCACTGTCAGTGCATGATCTACCATCATTCAATAAACTCTAAATCTCATCAATATACTATGTCTAGCCTGCACCCACCGGCCTCGAGGGAATGCCGGAGTACAGCAAGTCTCTCGGTTGTCTTGACGCGAAGCACTTCTACCAAGACAGTGACAAGGGCACCTTTTATACCATCACACCGAGCGAAAATGGAGTTGACCATGAACTGTACGTCGACGGCGGCGCAGTCGGCACCATTATCATCGCACCGAGTAGCACTGCACAAGATACGACCATCAAAGTCCTTGCGCGCGTCAGCTCGAGCGACGCCTCACTTCTCTCCAAGTTGCAAATCGCCACGCCTGGTTCGTCCATCCCGAAGCCATTCCGAATTCGCAGCGACAGCTATTTCGCACTCACATCGCCGGACAAGTCCGAGCTTGTTGCGGGGACGTGTATGCGTTATGACCTTACCATCTACATACCGCCGACTCTGCGAGGCTTGACAATCTCAGCGCTTTCCGTCGCGCAAGTCAAATTCTCCGATGACTTCATCGCGGACCCGCGTGAGCTGGGGTCGCTGAAGGTGAAGCTGTCGGACATCGACGAGCGCAATATGTTCCTCCCAACCGGCCGCCTTGCTGCAGATAACACGAATATCGACTTAAGCGGTGGCTACATCGTGGGTGAGCTCGCACTCGCGAACAGCACGGAAATCAAGACTTCCTTCAGCTCTGCGGTCACGAAGCTGACCGTCAAGACAACCGCATACAATATCCATGCACCTGGCAGTGAGCAGTCTGAGCGTGGAGCAACAGCGTACCTCAACACGATAACAGGCAACGGCCGGTCGGATTTCATCTTTGAGAACACCGTCAGTCGTCCCATCCGAAGTGACCACGGTACACGAGGATGGGGAGACTTGTACAAAAAGGCGAATTTCAACGGCAAGATTGATCTCAACGCAAAATCGTTCACTGCGCCGTGTCGGGGACCCTAAACAACAACTACTGACATTTTTTTTTAGCAAAACGTTAATCACTACCTATATGACTCTCCAACTGTGCACCGGGAACTCGTCATCGAGGATGAAGATCCTGATGACTTCCCTGCGCAGCCTACCCCTCCCCCTCGGAATGCTCGAGGTACTATTTCTGGTCTTCCCACTCCAAGTACACAAACACCTACGCAACATTCTGCTGCAGCTCCTCCTATGCGTGCGCCACATGGATCCGATGCACCCTCAGACCTTTCTCTTGCCACTGACTCGAGCGGGCATCACATTCCCGTTATCTTTTCTGATGCAGAAACCCGCAATCCTTTCCGACCGGATTTATTCCCGACGAGTCCATTTGGAACACCAATCAAAGAACGCCCTCTGCCACAACAAGACGAAGAGCACGTTTTGTACCGGAATCCACTTGGTAGTGCGGAGAGGTCGAGGTAGCGAGTTCAGCAGCACAACTGTCGGCGACAGAGAATCGAGTTGGGCTCGTGAGTGTCATCATTTCGCTTTTGATACATCTCTGACATATGCTTGCAAGTTCCGGCAATACCACTTGAGATGAGAGACGGCGAAATAAGTTGGGGTGCGCAACCAGGTGAGTATTTGCACTACCAATACGACTCTCCAATTGTGCACCGGGGGCGTCGAAGGCGAATGCAGGGTTGGCTATCGTCTACATGGTAAGTGAATGGCTCTGATAGAGTCCTACCGAATAGCTGGTAAGTGTTTCCAACCCCCTTCCGTTATCTCACACCGGTACACTTATATCCGGTAACTTCACCAACTACGTAGGCAATAACTTCTCTATCTTGACTCCTGTATTTTGAATTAGAACTGCAATAGACGGATTTGAGCTTTCGCCGAACTTGCGCGACCTATGGCATCTCTACTGCAACAAGGTGCCGAGTCAGCGACACCAAGACCTCAGATAGCTTCTGCGCCTCGCACTATGTCAATCTCTCACTGGTGACAATACCAACTCGCGAGCACTAGTTCTAGTTCGCGTACCATCTTCGCGGGCGCGCTCTCATCGAACGGAAACCTCACGCGCGTCAGCCAGTGAGTCAATGGCTCTCGAAAACAAACTAGAACTCTAGTTTGCGTTCTTGCTTCGCGCAGACCCCACTTGAAGCCAAACCGCGGGCCCGAACAAGTGGGCCCCGTAGGAAACCGAATAGGTGTCCGTCTGCACAGCAACAGCGACACTGCCGCGCCTTCGAGGCCTTCGCCGTGAAGAGCCTCAAGCACACCTAAAAGCCTAACGGACTCGGAGACGAACGCAAGACGGTGTGTTCTCACTGGCGCTTACCCAGCGCCTACGAGCCCGGGAGCTCCAGCTCTCGAGGAGCACGGTGTGCTCCAAGCAGAGCACCGGAATTAAGACAGAGTATGCAGGCTGTCATGTCGTCAACGAAATACTCTCATCCGAGGGACGAGGGGACGCGAATCTAGCCCGAAGGTTGAATTCGAATATTCAACCATGAACGCCACATCTCGGTGAGAGGGTGTCCGGGCGATTACAGATACATTCAACCTCCTCAACGTAAGGTAGGTGCCTGTTTCATTACATCAATCTAATGGTGCATTTGCTACTAATGCATGTGTTGAATATGATTCACGGACGTGCAGAGGCTAGTCCGTGAATGCTAGACTACGATGTTCGACACCCGGTAACTTCACCAACTACATCTCCGTAAGTTCCAACTTCATGGAGCTCCAGAACATGCATTAGAGCGGTGCCGAATAGCTTAATCTATGGGTAAGCTGATCATTGTATTTCCATAGACTTTCCATGAGTATTTCGAAACTCCTGCACTCCGAGTCGTAAAGGTATGTTCTTAGCTCATCATGTTTTGTCGGAGTGAAATTTCTCTATTCCGGACTTACAGTACCTGTTCCAGATAGATAACTCTATCGAAAATGTTGTGCTATACTTCTGTATCTACGTTGTACATATCTACAAATTTGCTGTGCAATGAATCTGACTTCGAAAGTGAGTTTGCCAGATTTGGGCGTTTGAGCTTTCGCGCGTCTTCAAGTTGCTCCTTGCGCGCCGACCACCATCATGGCTGCACCCATGACATGCATTCCATCCATTCAACACATGCTACATTAGCTGAAAACGAGTGCACGTCTGAGTCTGAGAGCTGTTCAACATGTGAGAGAGCATGATAGGTTTTGGGTCCCGGTATGTTGTGCACTTTCTGTCTTACCCGTGCCAAGACTCAATCGTCCTCTTCATACAGCAACACCATATTCCTTCGCAGTCACCAGGCTTTACTTTTGCAAGCTGATAGAGATGAGCACTTGCGATAGCTCAGAATCCTGCGGCTTGAGGTCTTTAAAGGCGCTAGTTCTTGCTCGCGGCTCTGTTCAACCTTCTGCACCGCGTACTATGCGTCAATTCTGGTCTTCGGTAGCTCTAGCTTGCGGATTCTCATGATCCTGACCCCATTTAACCTTCTGCGCCGCGTACTATGTCAGTCGAACGTCCTGAGGCTCTACGGTCTGCGCTTGTAGCGATGGGTTATGCACGGCCGGGCCTCCTCCGCGGGATGTGCGATGCGTGATCAGGACATGGCTGATGTTGATATTGTGCGGAAGCGAGCACTGGCAAGCTCTGGAGTGCTCGGGAGGTACTCCTGCTCAATCTCAACGGGGAAGTCATCCTTCCAGGACGATTTTCTCTTAGAGGAGATACAAACACTTGGGACACCGTCATATTTGCGGGTGCTAGCTCTAGTTCGCGTCCTTACTGACCTTCTCCGCTGCAGTTCAAATTCCATCTGCGACACCAGGACCTCAGATACAGACCGTGAAACGCAATCTTGCAGGTGTTCTCTCCAATTCGGCCCGCAATGGCGCCGTCTGCCCGCCAAATGCGACTGCATGAATGAAATCAAATGTCGATAACAATATACAAGGACGACATGCAGCAAAGTTCGACGTTGGCTTGAGTTTCTTTCCTGGGCTCGAAACCCATTGCGCAATCGAGTCCAACGCAAATCTCGGCCTCTGGCACTGTTCTCAAAGTCCTGACGCTAGTTCTAGTTCGCGTCCTTGCTTCTCGCAGTCCTCAATAGCTATTCTACGTCAGCTCAGCTTCTGTGAGCGAAACACGGGTCCGAACAAGTGGAAACCGAATAATATTGTTTGCGTCGAGGCGCTGACTAGGCGCCCGTCTGCACAGCGACAGCGACACTGCTGTGCCTGGCAGCTTCGAGTCTTCGCCGTGAAGGATCTAGAACACGCCTAAAAGCCTAACGGAGACGGAGACGAACGCGGGCAAAGTGTGTTCTCGCTGGCGCTTACCCAGCGCCTACAAGGCTGAGAGCTTCAGCTCTCGAGGAGTGCCGTGTGCGCATCGCCCAGCGTCGGGATTAAGGCAGAGTGTGCCGACTGTCATGTTGTCAACAAAATACTTTCATCCGAGGGACGAGGGACACGACTCTGGCCCGAAGGTTGAATTCGAAGATTCAACCATGAACGCCACATCTCGGACAGAGGGTGTCCGGGAGATTTCAACGGTATTCGACCTCCTCTACGTAAGGTAAGCTCCAATGTAATCACACCATGCTAATGATGCCTTGATTTCGGATGTGCATGTTAAATTTGGTGTACGGACTTGCAATGGCTGGTCCGTGAATGCCAGATTACAGTGTTCAACACCCAGTAACTCCACCAACTACATCCCGTAAGTTCCAACTTCATGGGGCTGTGAAACATGTATTTTGAGTGGTGCCGAACAGCATATTCTATGGGTAAGCTGAGCCGAGTTCGGACATGTATGCATTTCCATAGACTTTCCATGAGTGTTTCGAACCTCCTGTGCTCGTAAAGGTATGTTATTCCCTTTTGTGAATGCTTTGAACCTCCTGCAGTCATAAAGGTATGTTATTCCCTTAACTTAGCTGACTTTGAAACATCTACGACGCCTTCATACATTGAATCAATGACACTGAGGTGCTTGATTCATTGTCAGAGTGAAATCTCTTAGTTCCGGTAGTACCGGTTCCGAATATCTATGTCTGAGAACGGACTTGTTCTTTCAATTCTGTGTTGGCTTCACATGTTAGAAATGTCGTGTTATTACTCTGTATCTGGGATTAGAACTACATTGTATGTACAAAAAGGACGAATCTGACTTCAAAGGTGAGTTCACCTGATTTGGGCATTTGAAGCTTTCAAGTTCGCGCGTCTTGCTCAAACGAGCCTTGCGCGTCGACCACCACCATGGCTTCGCCCATGACATGCAAAACATTCATTCTGCATTAACTAGAGTCAAGCACACCTCTGTCGGAGAGAGCATGATAGGTTTTGGGTTCCGGTACGTGAGCATTATCTGTCTTACCTATGTCAACAAGACTCAATTGTCGTTTTCAGCTCTATCTTGCCCACTTTCAGTCCCGCCTCGCCCTCAACCATATCTTCTGATGCGATAGGCCTAATCTATGCAAGCTGATAGAGATGAGCACATCGCCTCTTCCGTGGCTCAGCATCAAGATACAGTCCCGGCGGCTTGAGTTCCTTGTCTGCGTCCGCGCGAGCGCTGGTTCTTTGTCTGTGTTACTGTTCAACCTTCTGCTCCGCATACTATTGAAGCGATCTATGTACCGAATCAGCGACACCAGGACCTCAGTTCTAGCTCACGTCTAGGACACCCTCAAGTTGGCTGCACACTTCTGTGCTGTCCTCTCGCAATCTGCTTTTAGTTATACTGCATTTACTGTTTCTTCCATACTTTGTCTGAAATAGGAGCTTGCAGCGATGGGTTATGCACCGACGAGGGCTCGCGTGATCAGGATGTTGAAGTTAACTGGAACCGAGCAAGCTCTAGCTCTGCATTTCGGTCGAAATCCAGTTGATCCCCGTCATCCTCGCAGGCGCTAGTTCTTGTTCGCGTCCTTACAGCCCGTCTCTGCTGCAGTTCAATTTCCAGTTTTGCGACACCAGGACCTCAGATACAGACTGTACCATGGTCTGCCAATGCAATCTTGCGGGCACTGGTCCTAGTTCGCTTTGTTCTCCCTCTGCACCGCGTACTACTATGCTAATTCGCCCCAAGCAGACTTCGGACGACTAGTTGAGCAGTTCTTGCTTGCGCACTTTCAGCCAGCCCGAAATCAACCTTGGCGTCATCTCAGGCACAGGTGACACGCAGGCACGAAGTCGCCCGCGCCATGTCGTTGCAAGCTGTGTTGTCTGTATGACGCGGTGAAGGTAGCTCAGACAATGACGGGTATCTCATTGCGGGCAAGGAAAGTGTCAATAGCGGTGAGCCTCAGCGACGTCACACTAACCCAATCATCATTTCTTAACTGTGCATTAGCGTATGAGCTCACTCTCATGCAGGGTTTCAGAATCGAACAGAGGACATTCCATGGTCTATTTGCAGAGAGGGTGTGTATCTTTTCGGGTGCAAATGCTCATAGTTGCATTGCAGGTATGGGCGCGTTTGCGCAGAAAAGAAAGCGCAATCTGTGCGGAAGCCCTACACATTGGAACTACAAGGCTGAATGATTGATCGAGGAGGATCTGCGCTTAGCAGATGTGTCGAGTTCTTGATGTCACTATCCTTTGAATGCTGAGAACATGGCGCGAAGATCGTCCATTCAGGCATGTTTACGGGGTTCAAATTCTCTCCCCGTCAAAGCGCCCTGCAAGTGCGCAAGTGCGTGTGTCAGGATAGTCCCGTCTACTTAGGGTCAAGTCCATCTGCCAATGGCAAGCAAGGACGATGCACAGCAAGCAAACTATGGAAGGTCAATTTCCTGATTGTCCTATTCCAGTCTCTCCATGTTCTGGCACCAGGACTCCAATTACCAGCTCACCGCGTGTCCGAACAAGCGGCCCCGTAGCAAACCGAACAACTTTGAAAGCCTGCGAAGCGCCAAATAGACGCCCATCTGCGCAGCGAAGATGCTCACTGGCGGGCGTACCTGGCAGCTCCGAGCCCTTCGCCGTCACGGTGCTTAAACACAGCTTAAAGGCTAACGGAGACGGAGATGGACGCAGGTAAGTGCGTTCTCGCTGGCGCTTAACCAGCGCCTGCAACACTGAGAGCTTCAGCTAGCCCATTCCTTCGACGACCACTGCGTGCTTTGCGCCTAGCGTCGGAATTAAGACAGTGTAGGTAGGCGGTCATGTCATCATTGACATTCTCTCGTCCGAGGGACGCGTATGTGGCCCGAATGTTGAATTCGAAGATTCAACCACGAACGCCACATCTCGGGCAGAGAGCATCCGGTCGACTGCAGCACTACTCGACCTCCTTGACGTAAGGTAAGTCCCTGTTTGATTACACCATTCTAATGGTGCAGCTGCTACTGATATGTATGTTTAAATTGATGCACGGACTTGCAAAGGCTGGTCCGTGAATGTTAGAATACAATGCTCGACACCCGGTAACTTCACCAACTACATCCCCGTAAGTTCTAACTTCATGGAACTCTAGAACATGCATTAGAGCGGTGCCGAATAGCATATACTATGGGTAAGCTGAGCCGAATTCTCAAGCAGACCTCGGTGTTGTCGATCTAGCGTATGTAGGCACTAGAATGAGAAATAACATACCTTTACGACTGCAGGAGGTTCGAAACACATGTGAACGAAAGGTAATAACATACCTATATGAGCACAGGAGGTTCGAAACACTCACACTATAGCTTCATAGAAAGATACATGACCCCGCTGAAATGACATATCTTAAGTCCGGTCACTTCACCAGCTATTAGGGAATTATTTCTCCATATTCTCTACCAGCTTCACACCTATGGTGCTATGCTTATTTGTTTTGGTCTTGATCTACTCAGTGCGATGAAGAGGCTGGGATTCAATGGTGAAAACTGAGATGCCCTGATTTAGGCATTTGAGCTTTTGCGCGTCTTGCGCAACCTTTCTTGCACGCCGACCACGACCATGGCTACACCATGATATGCAATTCATCCATTTTACCCATCGCCACCCATCTTATATCTATGTCAAGACTCAGTTCACCTCACCGGACCATCTCACCAAGTTTGCAAGTTGATAGAGATGAGCACTTTTCATGGTGCAGTTTTCACGGCGCCCACACCCCGAATCTGCGTTCAAGCTATTCACGCATCATGCCAGCAACACCAGGACCTCAGATAGCATTCGGGCTCTGGTTCTGACTTGTTTTGCGCCGATTGCCAACTTGCGCCAACTGGGGCTTGCGTGATCAGGACATGGCTGATGTTACTGTCTGCGCAGTTGAATCCACACTTGAACTTGCAGCAAATGTCGGATGTGTGCCGTCACTCTTGCAGGCGCTAGTTCTGGTTCACAATCGTAGTTCAAATTCCAGAATCATCTCTGTGTCTCGGAGTTTAATTCACTGTTTTGGATCCTACTACGCATGGTGCGTCATATCTGCCTTTCCCGCTTGCGCACCCAGCTTTGCGTTCCGTAGACATGCCTGAATGGACGATCTTTGCGATATCAACATAGAGAACTCGTTCTTGTGAGCATCCTTGCTCCCGCTTGGGTTCCCGGGTATTCCAAGTCCCGCATGCAAGGGAATCCTATTCCCTTTCTCTACTACTGACATCTTCGTGACACCGTGATACTTGTTTTATCTATCTATAGCACCAAGATAAGTAGATCGCTTGCACACTTGCCTGTACCGAATAGAATAACAGCAAACATATTGTGCTGTTTGGGAGCTCACTGGCAGGCTCTGCATATACAGATGTTCAAGTGCTCTGTGATTTGAGCTTGTATTCACTGTATAAAATATACATTGTTTCTATTCTATATCTAATGAGAGCTGGCAAGTGGGCCTTCGTGCACAGTGCACATACGACAGAAATAGCACTACTCGGAGATCAAGTCTTGTAGCGAGTAGAATACTGTTGTGTTGTTCGGGAGCTCTGCATGCCAGTGTGCAACATTGGACTCAACTGTAGTCCTGTGTAGTTGAGCTCAAATTCTCTTTTAATAATATTCTTTTCTCATTTACAAGGCAATATATATATGTTTTGAAAGCGGGGGAGCGGCACATTCACGCACGGTGAAAGTGCAGTATGAACCAGAGACCCGAAGAGAGTGATTCTGCTCGGGTTGCTCATTCGGCGGATAGAATTCTGGGTTGAGGCGAACTGCGATAAGCAGAACATATATAAGGAGCCCAAATACACTGTGTTCCCCATGTCTATGGACTACCTACTCGCTGTCCCCGCATCGTCGAGCCTCCCCATCCGACTTGAAAGTTTGACGTGGTGTCTGCGGTAAGTCGATTCGCCTGTTAATTACTAGTTAGCGATTCTAACCCTACCTTTGTAGCGCCAGGTGATTGCGGACACCAAACCGCCGACTGTGCAGTTTGACGTGGTGACCGGCCTCGCGCAATGGTCGCCCATTTGCCGTCGAGCTTCGGTTTGACGTGGTAATGCACTTCGTAGATAGCAATACCTGTACATAGAGGGGGAGACTATTGTCAATTTTTTACTAAAGAGTAGACGGACGAAAAGGAGAAAGCCAAAATTCTGCCATTTTGTCGCGCCGTCCTAACCCTAATCCGAGAGGCAACCTGTGCCTGGAATCCGTTCGTGTCCGTAAATCATTCAAGTTGCCGAGTAGCAGATGCGACAGAACACAGTGACGTATCCCATACATCCTCGCTACTCTTTGAAAGCCTCCGCGTCGCCCACCACTCAGCTCGGCGCCTAACTTGCAATCTCTTCACTTCTTGCTCAACGACTGTCTCAGAGTCAAGCGACATGGTAAGAGGTAACGTTTGACGCGTCCCAATTGAATGGGAAGACTCCGTTCGGAGTTCTAAACGCGTATAATTGAAGATCGCTCTTGAAGGCTGTGATGATTCGAGAAAAATGTCTCTTCACCCATCCATCTCGGACGCGCAGCTTGCGGAGTCGGCGACAAATTGCAGCCAATGTGGAATCAGTGACCTGCAGGAAAGCAACTGTTACGGTGTGCAAGGTGTAAGGTATGTACCATCTTGCATTCCCAATTGATATACTCAAATCAATGTTATTGCTATGCGTGAACAGTGGACTCGTTATTGTGTGAGCTCCCAGCCTCTAAACTCCAAACTATTCTTTCTAACTTATCTCGTTCGGGAGACAGAGTGTGGAATGTCAGAAACAAGAGTGGCCGACGCACAAAATCAAATGCGATGTGAATGCGAATACCGCACGGGCACTCGCGGCCGATCCCTCTAAGCACCCAAACCTGCTGCCAGACTTCCGGGCCTGGCTTTCCACTGTCATCCGGCCTATTGCCTGGTGCAGTCTTAATGCACTGGAAGCCAAACCCAAACTCCGAGACCTCTCCAAGAAAGCGTTCCTCATCGAACTCACGCACGTCCCCAACGCGTCGACGCTGCGGGAGAAGTTTGTTCTGAAGGAATACTCTGTGCAGACGCGCGCGCTTGCGCAAGCTGCGGTCGCCAGCGACAAGAACATCGCGCATGAGTTTGAGAAGATGTCGGGCAAGACGAGTGTTGCTACGACGATCATCAAGGCGGGCGCGTTGGTGAAAGTGATTGGCTTTGACGCATCAAACGAAGCGCTTGCTGCTCATGACCATAGTGACGAATGGAGACCAATACTTGATAAGGCTCTGCGAGGGGAATTGACTTAGATTTTGAACGCTCTACGCATGTCCATCCTCTCGAAAGGGTTTGGACAATAATGTGAAGTTCTTGTCCGATATATTTCTGTCTTTTTGGTACAGTTTTGGAATTTGTTTTGTAAAGTTTTGTAGTCCTCCTTCAAGTTGCCGTTGATAACAGTAGACGTACTTCGTTTTTTTTAGTTGTTTGTGTAGTATGAGAGTGCCAGTGATGTTATCCATCCGGTGACCCTGCCAGTGACTTAGAATGTTTGAATTCGTTCGCTTCCTCTTGCGCTCATCAAAACACAACGTTGCGCTTTGGTGCTCGTTGGAGACGATGGCGGGGGGCTGTGCATGAAAAGCAATTGAAAAAACTGAAGATCTGTGCCTGGAATCCGTTCGTGTCCGTAAATCATTGCCGAGTTGCGGCAACGGATGTGTATAATTATGCGTTATAGCAGATAAAGGCAACGTATCAAAGCCCTCACTGTCGTTCTCCTTCATTTTGCTCAACAGCCAACGTCTATCCGACCCTCGTCAATCATTATCCTACATTTACAAGACAGCAAAGCATGCCCCCGCTTAGACTTCCAGGCGATGAAGGTGGAGGCTTCAAGATCTCGTTCTGGGGCTTGGTAGCCGCTACTATGGCTGCTTTGAAGCTCAAAGAGCACTATGATGACAACTGTGAGTTTTTTTTTGATTGTGAACTCACAGAGAGTTCATGGCCGTTCCAGATCGAACAGTTCCCAGTGACTCTGAAGCAAATCCGCTCGCACCCCCGTCTTACAGAGATGACGACGATGCCGACGCACAGAGTGCCATCGCGTTAGATACCACAATCCCAACACGCGCAAAAGTTAAGCGCAATCGGAGGAAATGTGTTTGCTGTGGTCTAAAGTACGTTTACATATCGAGAGACCGTTGCGAATCTAACCGTTGGTATTACTTCAGCTGCACACTCTTCTGCAAGGCGCTCGGCATTGTCACTCTCATTTTTGTCGTTTGGAACGGCTTCAAACTCATTAGATGGGCTATCACTGTCAGTGCATGATCTACCATCATTCAATAAACTCTAAATCTCATCAATATACTATGTCTAGCCTGCACCCACCGGCCTCGAGGGAATGCCGGAGTACAGCAAGTCTCTCGGTTGTCTTGACGCGAAGCACTTCTACCAAGACAGTGACAAGGGCACCTTTTATACCATCACACCGAGCGAAAATGGAGTTGACCATGAACTGTACGTCGACGGCGGCGCAGTCGGCACCATTATCATCGCACCGAGTAGCACTGCACAAGATACGACCATCAAAGTCCTTGCGCGCGTCAGCTCGAGCGACGCCTCACTTCTCTCCAAGTTGCAAATCGCCACGCCTGGTTCGTCCATCCCGAAGCCATTCCGAATTCGCAGCGACAGCTATTTCGCACTCACATCGCCGGACAAGTCCGAGCTTGTTGCGGGGACGTGTATGCGTTATGACCTTACCATCTACATACCGCCGACTCTGCGAGGCTTGACAATCTCAGCGCTTTCCGTCGCGCAAGTCAAATTCTCCGATGACTTCATCGCGGACCCGCGTGAGCTGGGGTCGCTGAAGGTGAAGCTGTCGGACATCGACGAGCGCAATATGTTCCTCCCAACCGGCCGCCTTGCTGCAGATAACACGAATATCGACTTAAGCGGTGGCTACATCGTGGGTGAGCTCGCACTCGCGAACAGCACGGAAATCAAGACTTCCTTCAGCTCTGCGGTCACGAAGCTGACCGTCAAGACAACCGCATACAATATCCATGCACCTGGCAGTGAGCAGTCTGAGCGTGGAGCAACAGCGTACCTCAACACGATAACAGGCAACGGCCGGTCGGATTTCATCTTTGAGAACACCGTCAGTCGTCCCATCCGAAGTGACCACGGTACACGAGGATGGGGAGACTTGTACAAAAAGGCGAATTTCAACGGCAAGATTGATCTCAACGCAAAATCGTTCACTGCGCCGTGTCGGGGACCCTAAACAACAACTACTGACATTTTTTTTTAGCAAAACGTTAATCACTACCTATATGACTCTCCAACTGTGCACCGGGAACTCGTCATCGAGGATGAAGATCCTGATGACTTCCCTGCGCAGCCTACCCCTCCCCCTCGGAATGCTCGAGGTACTATTTCTGGTCTTCCCACTCCAAGTACACAAACACCTACGCAACATTCTGCTGCAGCTCCTCCTATGCGTGCGCCACATGGATCCGATGCACCCTCAGACCTTTCTCTTGCCACTGACTCGAGCGGGCATCACATTCCCGTTATCTTTTCTGATGCAGAAACCCGCAATCCTTTCCGACCGGATTTATTCCCGACGAGTCCATTTGGAACACCAATCAAAGAACGCCCTCTGCCACAACAAGACGAAGAGCACGTTTTGTACCGGAATCCACTTGGTAGTGCGGAGAGGTCGAGGTAGCGAGTTCAGCAGCACAACTGTCGGCGACAGAGAATCGAGTTGGGCTCGTGAGTGTCATCATTTCGCTTTTGACACATCTCTGACATATGCTTGCAAGTTCCGGCAATACCACTTGAGATGAGAGACGGCGAAATAAGTTGGGGTGCGCAACCAGGTGAGTATTTGCACTACCAATACGACTCTCCAATTGTGCACCGGGGGCGTCGAAGGCGAATGCAGGGTTGGCTATCGTCTACATGGTAAGTGAATGGCTCTGATAGAGTCCTACCGAATAGCTGGTAAGTGTTTCCAACCCCCTTCCGTTATCTCACACCGGTACACTTATATCCGGTAACTTCACCAACTACGTAGGCAATAACTTCTCTATCTTGACTCCTGTATTTTGAATTAGAACTGCAATAGACGGATTTGAGCTTTCGCCGAACTTGCGCGACCTATGGCATCTCTACTGCAACAAGGTGCCGAGTCAGCGACACCAAGACCTCAGATAGCTTCTGCGCCTCGCACTATGTCAATCTCTCACTGGTGACAATACCAACTCGCGAGCACTAGTTCTAGTTCGCGTACCATCTTCGCGGGCGCGCTCTCATCGAACGGAAACCTCACGCGCGTCAGCCAGTGAGTCAATGGCTCTCGAAAACAAACTAGAACTCTAGTTTGCGTTCTTGCTTCGCGCAGACCCCACTTGAAGCCAAACCGCGGGCCCGAACAAGTGGGCCCCGTAGCAAACCGAATAGGTGTCCGTCTGCACAGCAACAGCGACACTGCCGCGCCTTCGAGGCCTTCGCCGTGAAGAGCCTCAAGCACACCTAAAAGCCTAACGGACTCGGAGACGAACGCAAGACGGTGTGTTCTCACTGGCGCTTACCCAGCGCCTACGAGCCCGGGAGCTCCAGCTCTCGAGGAGCACGGTGTGCTCCAAGCAGAGCACCGGAATTAAGACAGAGTATGCAGGCTGTCATGTCGTCAACGAAATACTCTCATCCGAGGGACGAGGGGACGCGAATCTAGCCCGAAGGTTGAATTCGAATATTCAACCATGAACGCCACATCTCGGTGAGAGGGTGTCCGGGCGATTACAGATACATTCAACCTCCTCAACGTAAGGTAGGTGCCTGTTTCATTACATCAATCTAATGGTGCATTTGCTACTAATGCATGTGTTGAATATGATTCACGGACGTGCAGAGGCTAGTCCGTGAATGCTAGACTACGATGTTCGACACCCGGATAAGTAGATCGCTTGCACACTTGCCTGTACCGAATAGAATAACAGCAAACATATTGTGCTGTTTGGGAGCTCACTGGCAGGCTCTGCATATACAGATGTTCAAGTGCTCTGTGATTTGAGCTTGTATTCACTGTATAAAATATACATTGTTTCTATTCTATATCTAATGAGAGCTGGCAAGTGGGCCTTCGTGCACAGTGCACATACGACAGAAATAGCAACTACTCGGAGATCAAGTCTTGTAGCGAGTAGAATACTGTTGTGTTGTTCGGGAGCTCTGCATGCCAGTGTGCAACATTGGACTCAACTGTAGTCCTGTGTAGTTGAGCTCAAATTCTCTTTTAATAATATTCTTTTCTCATTTACAAGGCAATATATATATGTTTTGAAAGCGGGGGAGCGGCACATTCACGCACGGTGAAAGTGCAGTATGAACCAGAGACCCGAAGAGAGTGATTCTGCTCGGGTTGCTCATTCGGCGGATAGAATTCTGGGTTGAGGCGAACTGCGATAAGCAGAACATATATAAGGAGCCCAAATACACTGTGTTCCCCATGTCTATGGACTACCTACTCGCTGTCCCCGCATCGTCGAGCCTCCCCATCCGACTTGAAAGTTTGACGTGGTGTCTGCGGTAAGTCGATTCGCCTGTTAATTACTAGTTAGCGATTCTAACCCTACCTTTGTAGCGCCAGGTGATTGCGGACACCAAACCGCCGACTGTGCAGTTTGACGTGGTGACCGGCCTCGCGCAATGGTCGCCCATTTGCCGTCGAGCTTCGGTTTGACGTGGTAATGCACTTCGTAGATAGCAATACCTGTACATAGAGGGGGAGACTATTGTCAATTTTTTACTAAAGAGTAGACGGACGAAAAGGAGAAAGCCAAAATTCTGCCATTTTGTCGCGCCGTCCTAACCCTAATCCGAGAGGCAACCTGTGCCTGGAATCCGTTCGTGTCCGTAAATCATTCAAGTTGCCGAGTAGCAGATGCGACAGAACACAGTGACGTATCCCATACATCCTCGCTACTCTTTGAAAGCCTCCGCGTCGCCCACCACTCAGCTCGGCGCCTAACTTGCAATCTCTTCACTTCTTGCTCAACGACTGTCTCAGAGTCAAGCGACATGGTAAGAGGTAACGTTTGACGCGTCCCAATTGAATGGGAAGACTCCGTTCGGAGTTCTAAACGCGTATAATTGAAGATCGCTCTTGAAGGCTGTGATGATTCGAGAAAAATGTCTCTTCACCCATCCATCTCGGACGCGCAGCTTGCGGAGTCGGCGACAAATTGCAGCCAATGTGGAATCAGTGACCTGCAGGAAAGCAACTGTTACGGTGTGCAAGGTGTAAGGTATGTACCATCTTGCATTCCCAATTGATATACTCAAATCAATGTTATTGCTATGCGTGAACAGTGGACTCGTTATTGTGTGAGCTCCCAGCCTCTAAACTCCAAACTATTCTTTCTAACTTATCTCGTTCGGGAGACAGAGTGTGGAATGTCAGAAACAAGAGTGGCCGACGCACAAAATCAAATGCGATGTGAATGCGAATACCGCACGGGCACTCGCGGCCGATCCCTCTAAGCACCCAAACCTGCTGCCAGACTTCCGGGCCTGGCTTTCCACTGTCATCCGGCCTATTGCCTGGTGCAGTCTTAATGCACTGGAAGCCAAACCCAAACTCCGAGACCTCTCCAAGAAAGCGTTCCTCATCGAACTCACGCACGTCCCCAACGCGTCGACGCTGCGGGAGAAGTTTGTTCTGAAGGAATACTCTGTGCAGACGCGCGCGCTTGCGCAAGCTGCGGTCGCCAGCGACAAGAACATCGCGCATGAGTTTGAGAAGATGTCGGGCAAGACGAGTGTTGCTACGACGATCATCAAGGCGGGCGCGTTGGTGAAAGTGATTGGCTTTGACGCATCAAACGAAGCGCTTGCTGCTCATGACCATAGTGACGAATGGAGACCAATACTTGATAAGGCTCTGCGAGGGGAATTGACTTAGATTTTGAACGCTCTACGCATGTCCATCCTCTCGAAAGGGTTTGGACAATAATGTGAAGTTCTTGTCCGATATATTTCTGTCTTTTTGGTACAGTTTTGGAATTTGTTTTGTAAAGTTTTGTAGTCCTCCTTCAAGTTGCCGTTGATAACAGTAGACGTACTTCGTTTTTTTTAGTTGTTTGTGTAGTATGAGAGTGCCAGTGATGTTATCCATCCGGTGACCCTGCCAGTGACTTAGAATGTTTGAATTCGTTCGCTTCCTCTTGCGCTCATCAAAACACAACGTTGCGCTTTGGTGCTCGTTGGAGACGATGGCGGGGGGCTGTGCATGAAAAGCAATTGAAAAAACTGAAGATCTGTGCCTGGAATCCGTTCGTGTCCGTAAATCATTGCCGAGTTGCGGCAACGGATGTGTATAATTATGCGTTATAGCAGATAAAGGCAACGTATCAAAGCCCTCACTGTCGTTCTCCTTCATTTTGCTCAACAGCCAACGTCTATCCGACCCTCGTCAATCATTATCCTACATTTACAAGACAGCAAAGCATGCCCCCGCTTAGACTTCCAGGCGATGAAGGTGGAGGCTTCAAGATCTCGTTCTGGGGCTTGGTAGCCGCTACTATGGCTGCTTTGAAGCTCAAAGAGCACTATGATGACAACTGTGAGTTTTTTTTTGATTGTGAACTCACAGAGAGTTCATGGCCGTTCCAGATCGAACAGTTCCCAGTGACTCTGAAGCAAATCCGCTCGCACCCCCGTCTTACAGAGATGACGACGATGCCGACGCACAGAGTGCCATCGCGTTAGATACCACAATCCCAACACGCGCAAAAGTTAAGCGCAATCGGAGGAAATGTGTTTGCTGTGGTCTAAAGTACGTTTACATATCGAGAGACCGTTGCGAATCTAACCGTTGGTATTACTTCAGCTGCACACTCTTCTGCAAGGCGCTCGGCATTGTCACTCTCATTTTTGTCGTTTGGAACGGCTTCAAACTCATTAGATGGGCTATCACTGTCAGTGCATGATCTACCATCATTCAATAAACTCTAAATCTCATCAATATACTATGTCTAGCCTGCACCCACCGGCCTCGAGGGAATGCCGGAGTACAGCAAGTCTCTCGGTTGTCTTGACGCGAAGCACTTCTACCAAGACAGTGACAAGGGCACCTTTTATACCATCACACCGAGCGAAAATGGAGTTGACCATGAACTGTACGTCGACGGCGGCGCAGTCGGCACCATTATCATCGCACCGAGTAGCACTGCACAAGATACGACCATCAAAGTCCTTGCGCGCGTCAGCTCGAGCGACGCCTCACTTCTCTCCAAGTTGCAAATCGCCACGCCTGGTTCGTCCATCCCGAAGCCATTCCGAATTCGCAGCGACAGCTATTTCGCACTCACATCGCCGGACAAGTCCGAGCTTGTTGCGGGGACGTGTATGCGTTATGACCTTACCATCTACATACCGCCGACTCTGCGAGGCTTGACAATCTCAGCGCTTTCCGTCGCGCAAGTCAAATTCTCCGATGACTTCATCGCGGACCCGCGTGAGCTGGGGTCGCTGAAGGTGAAGCTGTCGGACATCGACGAGCGCAATATGTTCCTCCCAACCGGCCGCCTTGCTGCAGATAACACGAATATCGACTTAAGCGGTGGCTACATCGTGGGTGAGCTCGCACTCGCGAACAGCACGGAAATCAAGACTTCCTTCAGCTCTGCGGTCACGAAGCTGACCGTCAAGACAACCGCATACAATATCCATGCACCTGGCAGTGAGCAGTCTGAGCGTGGAGCAACAGCGTACCTCAACACGATAACAGGCAACGGCCGGTCGGATTTCATCTTTGAGAACACCGTCAGTCGTCCCATCCGAAGTGACCACGGTACACGAGGATGGGGAGACTTGTACAAAAAGGCGAATTTCAACGGCAAGATTGATCTCAACGCAAAATCGTTCACTGCGCCGTGTCGGGGACCCTAAACAACAACTACTGACATTTTTTTTTAGCAAAACGTTAATCACTACCTATATGACTCTCCAACTGTGCACCGGGAACTCGTCATCGAGGATGAAGATCCTGATGACTTCCCTGCGCAGCCTACCCCTCCCCCTCGGAATGCTCGAGGTACTATTTCTGGTCTTCCCACTCCAAGTACACAAACACCTACGCAACATTCTGCTGCAGCTCCTCCTATGCGTGCGCCACATGGATCCGATGCACCCTCAGACCTTTCTCTTGCCACTGACTCGAGCGGGCATCACATTCCCGTTATCTTTTCTGATGCAGAAACCCGCAATCCTTTCCGACCGGATTTATTCCCGACGAGTCCATTTGGAACACCAATCAAAGAACGCCCTCTGCCACAACAAGACGAAGAGCACGTTTTGTACCGGAATCCACTTGGTAGTGCGGAGAGGTCGAGGTAGCGAGTTCAGCAGCACAACTGTCGGCGACAGAGAATCGAGTTGGGCTCGTGAGTGTCATCATTTCGCTTTTGACACATCTCTGACATATGCTTGCAAGTTCCGGCAATACCACTTGAGATGAGAGACGGCGAAATAAGTTGGGGTGCGCAACCAGGTGAGTATTTGCACTACCAATACGACTCTCCAATTGTGCACCGGGGGCGTCGAAGGCGAATGCAGGGTTGGCTATCGTCTACATGGTAAGTGAATGGCTCTGATAGAGTCCTACCGAATAGCTGGTAAGTGTTTCCAACCCCCTTCCGTTATCTCACACCGGTACACTTATATCCGGTAACTTCACCAACTACGTAGGCAATAACTTCTCTATCTTGACTCCTGTATTTTGAATTAGAACTGCAATAGACGGATTTGAGCTTTCGCCGAACTTGCGCGACCTATGGCATCTCTACTGCAACAAGGTGCCGAGTCAGCGACACCAAGACCTCAGATAGCTTCTGCGCCTCGCACTATGTCAATCTCTCACTGGTGACAATACCAACTCGCGAGCACTAGTTCTAGTTCGCGTACCATCTTCGCGGGCGCGCTCTCATCGAACGGAAACCTCACGCGCGTCAGCCAGTGAGTCAATGGCTCTCGAAAACAAACTAGAACTCTAGTTTGCGTTCTTGCTTCGCGCAGACCCCACTTGAAGCCAAACCGCGGGCCCGAACAAGTGGGCCCCGTAGCAAACCGAATAGGTGTCCGTCTGCACAGCAACAGCGACACTGCCGCGCCTTCGAGGCCTTCGCCGTGAAGAGCCTCAAGCACACCTAAAAGCCTAACGGACTCGGAGACGAACGCAAGACGGTGTGTTCTCACTGGCGCTTACCCAGCGCCTACGAGCCCGGGAGCTCCAGCTCTCGAGGAGCACGGTGTGCTCCAAGCAGAGCACCGGAATTAAGACAGAGTATGCAGGCTGTCATGTCGTCAACGAAATACTCTCATCCGAGGGACGAGGGGACGCGAATCTAGCCCGAAGGTTGAATTCGAATATTCAACCATGAACGCCACATCTCGGTGAGAGGGTGTCCGGGCGATTACAGATACATTCAACCTCCTCAACGTAAGGTAGGTGCCTGTTTCATTACATCAATCTAATGGTGCATTTGCTACTAATGCATGTGTTGAATATGATTCACGGACGTGCAGAGGCTAGTCCGTGAATGCTAGACTACGATGTTCGACACCCGGTAACTTCACCAACTACATCTCCGTAAGTTCCAACTTCATGGAGCTCCAGAACATGCATTAGAGCGGTGCCGAATAGCTTAATCTATGGGTAAGCTGATCATTGTATTTCCATAGACTTTCCATGAGTATTTCGAAACTCCTGCACTCCGAGTCGTAAAGGTATGTTCTTAGCTCATCATGTTTTGTCGGAGTGAAATTTCTCTATTCCGGACTTACAGTACCTGTTCCAGATAGATAACTCTATCGAAAATGTTGTGCTATACTTCTGTATCTACGTTGTACATATCTACAAATTTGCTGTGCAATGAATCTGACTTCGAAAGTGAGTTTGCCAGATTTGGGCGTTTGAGCTTTCGCGCGTCTTCAAGTTGCTCCTTGCGCGCCGACCACCATCATGGCTGCACCCATGACATGCATTCCATCCATTCAACACATGCTACATTAGCTGAAAACGAGTGCACGTCTGAGTCTGAGAGCTGTTCAACATGTGAGAGAGCATGATAGGTTTTGGGTCCCGGTATGTTGTGCACTTTCTGTCTTACCCGTGCCAAGACTCAATCGTCCTCTTCATACAGCAACACCATATTCCTTCGCAGTCACCAGGCTTTACTTTTGCAAGCTGATAGAGATGAGCACTTGCGATAGCTCAGAATCCTGCGGCTTGAGGTCTTTAAAGGCGCTAGTTCTTGCTCGCGGCTCTGTTCAACCTTCTGCACCGCGTACTATGCGTCAATTCTGGTCTTCGGTAGCTCTAGCTTGCGGATTCTCATGATCCTGACCCCATTTAACCTTCTGCGCCGCGTACTATGTCAGTCGAACGTCCTGAGGCTCTACGGTCTGCGCTTGTAGCGATGGGTTATGCACGGCCGGGCCTCCTCCGCGGGATGTGCGATGCGTGATCAGGACATGGCTGATGTTGATATTGTGCGGAAGCGAGCACTGGCAAGCTCTGGAGTGCTCGGGAGGTACTCCTGCTCAATCTCAACGGGGAAGTCATCCTTCCAGGACGATTTTCTCTTAGAGGAGATACAAACACTTGGGACACCGTCATATTTGCGGGTGCTAGCTCTAGTTCGCGTCCTTATGACCTTCTCCGCTGCAGTTCAAATTCCATCTGCGACACCAGGACCTCAGATACAGACCGTGAAACGCAATCTTGCAGGTGTTCTCTCCAATTCGGCCCGCAATGGCGCCGTCTGCCCGCCAAATGCGACTGCATGAATGAAATCAAATGTCGATAACAATATACAAGGACGACATGCAGCAAAGTTCGACGTTGGCTTGAGTTTCTTTCCTGGGCTCGAAACCCATTGCGCAATCGAGTCCAACGCAAATCTCGGCCTCTGGCACTGTTCTCAAAGTCCTGACGCTAGTTCTAGTTCGCGTCCTTGCTTCTCGCAGTCCTCAATAGCTATTCTACGTCAGCTCAGCTTCTGTGAGCGAAACACGGGTCCGAACAAGTGGAAACCGAATAATATTGTTTGCGTCGAGGCGCTGACTAGGCGCCCGTCTGCACAGCGACAGCGACACTGCTGTGCCTGGCAGCTTCGAGTCTTCGCCGTGAAGGATCTAGAACACGCCTAAAAGCCTAACGGAGACGGAGACGAACGCGGGCAAAGTGTGTTCTCGCTGGCGCTTACCCAGCGCCTACAAGGCTGAGAGCTTCAGCTCTCGAGGAGTGCCGTGTGCGCATCGCCCAGCGTCGGGATTAAGGCAGAGTGTGCCGACTGTCATGTTGTCAACAAAATACTTTCATCCGAGGGACGAGGGACACGACTCTGGCCCGAAGGTTGAATTCGAAGATTCAACCATGAACGCCACATCTCGGACAGAGGGTGTCCGGGAGATTTCAACGGTATTCGACCTCCTCTACGTAAGGTAAGCTCCAATGTAATCACACCATGCTAATGATGCCTTGATTTCGGATGTGCATGTTAAATTTGGTGTACGGACTTGCAATGGCTGGTCCGTGAATGCCAGATTACAGTGTTCAACACCCAGTAACTCCACCAACTACATCCCGTAAGTTCCAACTTCATGGGGCTGTGAAACATGTATTTTGAGTGGTGCCGAACAGCATATTCTATGGGTAAGCTGAGCCGAGTTCGGACATGTATGCATTTCCATAGACTTTCCATGAGTGTTTCGAACCTCCTGTGCTCGTAAAGGTATGTTATTCCCTTTTGTGAATGCTTTGAACCTCCTGCAGTCATAAAGGTATGTTATTCCCTTAACTTAGCTGACTTTGAAACATCTACGACGCCTTCATACATTGAATCAATGACACTGAGGTGCTTGATTCATTGTCAGAGTGAAATCTCTTAGTTCCGGTAGTACCGGTTCCGAATATCTATGTCTGAGAACGGACTTGTTCTTTCAATTCTGTGTTGGCTTCACATGTTAGAAATGTCGTGTTATTACTCTGTATCTGGGATTAGAACTACATTGTATGTACAAAAAGGACGAATCTGACTTCAAAGGTGAGTTCACCTGATTTGGGCATTTGAAGCTTTCAAGTTCGCGCGTCTTGCTCAAACGAGCCTTGCGCGTCGACCACCACCATGGCTTCGCCCATGACATGCAAAACATTCATTCTGCATTAACTAGAGTCAAGCACACCTCTGTCGGAGAGAGCATGATAGGTTTTGGGTTCCGGTACGTGAGCATTATCTGTCTTACCTATGTCAACAAGACTCAATTGTCGTTTTCAGCTCTATCTTGCCCACTTTCAGTCCCGCCTCGCCCTCAACCATATCTTCTGATGCGATAGGCCTAATCTATGCAAGCTGATAGAGATGAGCACATCGCCTCTTCCGTGGCTCAGCATCAAGATACAGTCCCGGCGGCTTGAGTTCCTTGTCTGCGTCCGCGCGAGCGCTGGTTCTTTGTCTGTGTTACTGTTCAACCTTCTGCTCCGCATACTATTGAAGCGATCTATGTACCGAATCAGCGACACCAGGACCTCAGTTCTAGCTCACGTCTAGGACACCCTCAAGTTGGCTGCACACTTCTGTGCTGTCCTCTCGCAATCTGCTTTTAGTTATACTGCATTTACTGTTTCTTCCATACTTTGTCTGAAATAGGAGCTTGCAGCGATGGGTTATGCACCGACGAGGGCTCGCGTGATCAGGATGTTGAAGTTAACTGGAACCGAGCAAGCTCTAGCTCTGCATTCGGTCGAAATCCAGTTGATCCCCGTCATCCTCGCAGGCGCTAGTTCTTGTTCGCGTCCTTACAGCCCGTCTCTGCTGCAGTTCAATTTCCAGTTTTGCGACACCAGGACCTCAGATACAGACTGTACCATGGTCTGCCAATGCAATCTTGCGGGCACTGGTCCTAGTTCGCTTTGTTCTCCCTCTGCACCGCGTACTACTATGCTAATTCGCCCCAAGCAGACTTCGGACGACTAGTTGAGCAGTTCTTGCTTGCGCACTTTCAGCCAGCCCGAAATCAACCTTGGCGTCATCTCAGGCACAGGTGACACGCAGGCACGAAGTCGCCCGCGCCATGTCGTTGCAAGCTGTGTTGTCTGTATGACGCGGTGAAGGTAGCTCAGACAATGACGGGTATCTCATTGCGGGCAAGGAAAGTGTCAATAGCGGTGAGCCTCAGCGACGTCACACTAACCCAATCATCATTTCTTAACTGTGCATTAGCGTATGAGCTCACTCTCATGCAGGGTTTCAGAATCGAACAGAGGACATTCCATGGTCTATTTGCAGAGAGGGTGTGTATCTTTTCGGGTGCAAATGCTCATAGTTGCATTGCAGGTATGGGCGCGTTTGCGCAGAAAAGAAAGCGCAATCTGTGCGGAAGCCCTACACATTGGAACTACAAGGCTGAATGATTGATCGAGGAGGATCTGCGCTTAGCAGATGTGTCGAGTTCTTGATGTCACTATCCTTTGAATGCTGAGAACATGGCGCGAAGATCGTCCATTCAGGCATGTTTACGGGGTTCAAATTCTCTCCCCGTCAAAGCGCCCTGCAAGTGCGCAAGTGCGTGTGTCAGGATAGTCCCGTCTACTTAGGGTCAAGTCCATCTGCCAATGGCAAGCAAGGACGATGCACAGCAAGCAAACTATGGAAGGTCAATTTCCTGATTGTCCTATTCCAGTCTCTCCATGTTCTGGCACCAGGACTCCAATTACCAGCTCACCGCGTGTCCGAACAAGCGGCCCCGTAGCAAACCGAACAACTTTGAAAGCCTGCGAAGCGCCAAATAGACGCCCATCTGCGCAGCGAAGATGCTCACTGGCGGGCGTACCTGGCAGCTCCGAGCCCTTCGCCGTCACGGTGCTTAAACACAGCTTAAAGGCTAACGGAGACGGAGATGGACGCAGGTAAGTGCGTTCTCGCTGGCGCTTAACCAGCGCCTGCAACACTGAGAGCTTCAGCTAGCCCATTCCTTCGACGACCACTGCGTGCTTTGCGCCTAGCGTCGGAATTAAGACAGTGTAGGTAGGCGGTCATGTCATCATTGACATTCTCTCGTCCGAGGGACGCGTATGTGGCCCGAATGTTGAATTCGAAGATTCAACCACGAACGCCACATCTCGGGCAGAGAGCATCCGGTCGACTGCAGCACTACTCGACCTCCTTGACGTAAGGTAAGTCCCTGTTTGATTACACCATTCTAATGGTGCAGCTGCTACTGATATGTATGTTTAAATTGATGCACGGACTTGCAAAGGCTGGTCCGTGAATGTTAGAATACAATGCTCGACACCCGGTAACTTCACCAACTACATCCCCGTAAGTTCTAACTTCATGGAACTCTAGAACATGCATTAGAGCGGTGCCGAATAGCATATACTATGGGTAAGCTGAGCCGAATTCTCAAGCAGACCTCGGTGTTGTCGATCTAGCGTATGTAGGCACTAGAATGAGAAATAACATACCTTTACGACTGCAGGAGGTTCGAAACACATGTGAACGAAAGGTAATAACATACCTATATGAGCACAGGAGGTTCGAAACACTCACACTATAGCTTCATAGAAAGATACATGACCCCGCTGAAATGACATATCTTAAGTCCGGTCACTTCACCAGCTATTAGGGAATTATTTCTCCATATTCTCTACCAGCTTCACACCTATGGTGCTATGCTTATTTGTTTTGGTCTTGATCTACTCAGTGCGATGAAGAGGCTGGGATTCAATGGTGAAAACTGAGATGCCCTGATTTAGGCATTTGAGCTTTTGCGCGTCTTGCGCAACCTTTCTTGCACGCCGACCACGCCATGGCTACACCATGATATGCAATTCATCCATTTTACCCATCGCCACCCATCTTATATCTATGTCAAGACTCAGTTCACCTCACCGGACCATCTCACCAAGTTTGCAAGTTGATAGAGATGAGCACTTTTCATGGTGCAGTTTTCACGGCGCCCACACCCCGAATCTGCGTTCAAGCTATTCACGCATCATGCCAGCAACACCAGGACCTCAGATAGCATTCGGGCTCTGGTTCTGACTTGTTTTGCGCCGATTGCCAACTTGCGCCAACTGGGGCTTGCGTGATCAGGACATGGCTGATGTTACTGTCTGCGCAGTTGAATCCACACTTGAACTTGCAGCAAATGTCGGATGTGTGCCGTCACTCTTGCAGGCGCTAGTTCTGGTTCACAATCGTAGTTCAAATTCCAGAATCATCTCTGTGTCTCGGAGTTTAATTCACTGTTTTGGATCCTACTACGCATGGTGCGTCATATCTGCCTTTCCCGCTTGCGCACCCAGCTTTGCGTTCCGTAGACATGCCTGAATGGACGATCTTTGCGATATCAACATAGAGAACTCGTTCTTGTGAGCATCCTTGCTCCCGCTTGGGTTCCCGGGTATTCCAAGTCCCGCATGCAAGGGAATCCTATTCCCTTTCTCTACTACTGACATCTTCGTGACACCGTGATACTTGTTTTATCTATCTATAGCACCAAGATAAGTAGATCGCTTGCACACTTGCCTGTACCGAATAGAATAACAGCAAACATATTGTGCTGTTTGGGAGCTCACTGGCAGGCTCTGCATATACAGATGTTCAAGTGCTCTGTGATTTGAGCTTGTATTCACTGTATAAAATATACATTGTTTCTATTCTATATCTAATGAGAGCTGGCAAGTGGGCCTTCGTGCACAGTGCACATACGACAGAAATAGCACTACTCGGAGATCAAGTCTTGTAGCGAGTAGAATACTGTTGTGTTGTTCGGGAGCTCTGCATGCCAGTGTGCAACATTGGACTCAACTGTAGTCCTGTGTAGTTGAGCTCAAATTCTCTTTTAATAATATTCTTTTCTCATTTACAAGGCAATATATATATGTTTTGAAAGCGGGGGAGCGGCACATTCACGCACGGTGAAAGTGCAGTATGAACCAGAGACCCGAAGAGAGTGATTCTGCTCGGGTTGCTCATTCGGCGGATAGAATTCTGGGTTGAGGCGAACTGCGATAAGCAGAACATATATAAGGAGCCCAAATACACTGTGTTCCCCATGTCTATGGACTACCTACTCGCTGTCCCCGCATCGTCGAGCCTCCCCATCCGACTTGAAAGTTTGACGTGGTGTCTGCGGTAAGTCGATTCGCCTGTTAATTACTAGTTAGCGATTCTAACCCTACCTTTGTAGCGCCAGGTGATTGCGGACACCAAACCGCCGACTGTGCAGTTTGACGTGGTGACCGGCCTCGCGCAATGGTCGCCCATTTGCCGTCGAGCTTCGGTTTGACGTGGTAATGCACTTCGTAGATAGCAATACCTGTACATAGAGGGGGAGACTATTGTCAATTTTTTACTAAAGAGTAGACGGACGAAAAGGAGAAAGCCAAAATTCTGCCATTTTGTCGCGCCGTCCTAACCCTAATCCGAGAGGCAACCTGTGCCTGGAATCCGTTCGTGTCCGTAAATCATTCAAGTTGCCGAGTAGCAGATGCGACAGAACACAGTGACGTATCCCATACATCCTCGCTACTCTTTGAAAGCCTCCGCGTCGCCCACCACTCAGCTCGGCGCCTAACTTGCAATCTCTTCACTTCTTGCTCAACGACTGTCTCAGAGTCAAGCGACATGGTAAGGGTAACGTTTGACGCGTCCCAATTGAATGGGAAGACTCCGTTCGGAGTTCTAAACGCGTATAATTGAAGATCGCTCTTGAAGGCTGTGATGATTCGAGAAAAATGTCTCTTCACCCATCCATCTCGGACGCGCAGCTTGCGGAGTCGGCGACAAATTGCAGCCAATGTGGAATCAGTGACCTGCAGGAAAGCAACTGTTACGGTGTGCAAGGTGTAAGGTATGTACCATCTTGCATTCCCAATTGATATACTCAAATCAATGTTATTGCTATGCGTGAACAGTGGACTCGTTATTGTGTGAGCTCCCAGCCTCTAAACTCCAAACTATTCTTTCTAACTTATCTCGTTCGGGAGACAGAGTGTGGAATGTCAGAAACAAGAGTGGCCGACGCACAAAATCAAATGCGATGTGAATGCGAATACCGCACGGGCACTCGCGGCCGATCCCTCTAAGCACCCAAACCTGCTGCCAGACTTCCGGGCCTGGCTTTCCACTGTCATCCGGCCTATTGCCTGGTGCAGTCTTAATGCACTGGAAGCCAAACCCAAACTCCGAGACCTCTCCAAGAAAGCGTTCCTCATCGAACTCACGCACGTCCCCAACGCGTCGACGCTGCGGGAGAAGTTTGTTCTGAAGGAATACTCTGTGCAGACGCGCGCGCTTGCGCAAGCTGCGGTCGCCAGCGACAAGAACATCGCGCATGAGTTTGAGAAGATGTCGGGCAAGACGAGTGTTGCTACGACGATCATCAAGGCGGGCGCGTTGGTGAAAGTGATTGGCTTTGACGCATCAAACGAAGCGCTTGCTGCTCATGACCATAGTGACGAATGGAGACCAATACTTGATAAGGCTCTGCGAGGGGAATTGACTTAGATTTTGAACGCTCTACGCATGTCCATCCTCTCGAAAGGGTTTGGACAATAATGTGAAGTTCTTGTCCGATATATTTCTGTCTTTTTGGTACAGTTTTGGAATTTGTTTTTGTAAAGTTTTGTAGTCCTCCTTCAAGTTGCCGTTGATAACAGTAGACGTACTTCGTTTTTTTTAGTTGTTTGTGTAGTATGAGAGTGCCAGTGATGTTATCCATCCGGTGACCCTGCCAGTGACTTAGAATGTTTGAATTCGTTCGCTTCCTCTTGCGCTCATCAAAACACAACGTTGCGCTTTGGTGCTCGTTGGAGACGATGGCGGGGGGCTGTGCATGAAAAGCAATTGAAAAAACTGAAGATCTGTGCCTGGAATCCGTTCGTGTCCGTAAATCATTGCCGAGTTGCGGCAACGGATGTGTATAATTATGCGTTATAGCAGATAAAGGCAACGTATCAAAGCCCTCACTGTCGTTCTCCTTCATTTTGCTCAACAGCCAACGTCTATCCGACCCTCGTCAATCATTATCCTACATTTACAAGACAGCAAAGCATGCCCCCGCTTAGACTTCCAGGCGATGAAGGTGGAGGCTTCAAGATCTCGTTCTGGGGCTTGGTAGCCGCTACTATGGCTGCTTTGAAGCTCAAAGAGCACTATGATGACAACTGTGAGTTTTTTTTTGATTGTGAACTCACAGAGAGTTCATGGCCGTTCCAGATCGAACAGTTCCCAGTGACTCTGAAGCAAATCCGCTCGCACCCCCGTCTTACAGAGATGACGACGATGCCGACGCACAGAGTGCCATCGCGTTAGATACCACAATCCCAACACGCGCAAAAGTTAAGCGCAATCGGAGGAAATGTGTTTGCTGTGGTCTAAAGTACGTTTACATATCGAGAGACCGTTGCGAATCTAACCGTTGGTATTACTTCAGCTGCACACTCTTCTGCAAGGCGCTCGGCATTGTCACTCTCATTTTTGTCGTTTGGAACGGCTTCAAACTCATTAGATGGGCTATCACTGTCAGTGCATGCATGATCCATCATTCAATAAACTCTAAATCTCATCAATATACTATGTCTAGCCTGCACCCACCGGCCTCGAGGGAATGCCGGAGTACAGCAAGTCTCTCGGTTGTCTTGACGCGAAGCACTTCTACCAAGACAGTGACAAGGGCACCTTTTATACCATCACACCGAGCGAAAATGGAGTTGACCATGAACTGTACGTCGACGGCGGCGCAGTCGGCACCATTATCATCGCACCGAGTAGCACTGCACAAGATACGACCATCAAAGTCCTTGCGCGCGTCAGCTCGAGCGACGCCTCACTTCTCTCCAAGTTGCAAATCGCCACGCCTGGTTCGTCCATCCCGAAGCCATTCCGAATTCGCAGCGACAGCTATTTCGCACTCACATCGCCGGACAAGTCCGAGCTTGTTGCGGGGACGTGTATGCGTTATGACCTTACCATCTACATACCGCCGACTCTGCGAGGCTTGACAATCTCAGCGCTTTCCGTCGCGCAAGTCAAATTCTCCGATGACTTCATCGCGGACCCGCGTGAGCTGGGGTCGCTGAAGGTGAAGCTGTCGGACATCGACGAGCGCAATATGTTCCTCCCAACCGGCCGCCTTGCTGCAGATAACACGAATATCGACTTAAGCGGTGGCTACATCGTGGGTGAGCTCGCACTCGCGAACAGCACGGAAATCAAGACTTCCTTCAGCTCTGCGGTCACGAAGCTGACCGTCAAGACAACCGCATACAATATCCATGCACCTGGCAGTGAGCAGTCTGAGCGTGGAGCAACAGCGTACCTCAACACGATAACAGGCAACGGCCGGTCGGATTTCATCTTTGAGAACACCGTCAGTCGTCCCATCCGAAGTGACCACGGTACACGAGGATGGGGAGACTTGTACAAAAAGGCGAATTTCAACGGCAAGATTGATCTCAACGCAAAATCGTTCACTGCGCCGTGTCGGGGACCCTAAACAACAACTACTGACATTTTTTTTTAGCAAAACGTTAATCACTACCTATATGACTCTCCAACTGTGCACCGGGAACTCGTCATCGAGGATGAAGATCCTGATGACTTCCCTGCGCAGCCTACCCCTCCCCCTCGGAATGCTCGAGGTACTATTTCTGGTCTTCCCACTCCAAGTACACAAACACCTACGCAACATTCTGCTGCAGCTCCTCCTATGCGTGCGCCACATGGATCCGATGCACCCTCAGACCTTTCTCTTGCCACTGACTCGAGCGGGCATCACATTCCCGTTATCTTTTCTGATGCAGAAACCCGCAATCCTTTCCGACCGGATTTATTCCCGACGAGTCCATTTGGAACACCAATCAAAGAACGCCCTCTGCCACAACAAGACGAAGAGCACGTTTTGTACCGGAATCCACTTGGTAGTGCGGAGAGGTCGAGGTAGCGAGTTCAGCAGCACAACTGTCGGCGACAGAGAATCGAGTTGGGCTCGTGAGTGTCATCATTTCGCTTTTGACACATCTCTGACATATGCTTGCAAGTTCCGGCAATACCACTTGAGATGAGAGACGGCGAAATAAGTTGGGGTGCGCAACCAGGTGAGTATTTGCACTACCAATACGACTCTCCAATTGTGCACCGGGGGCGTCGAAGGCGAATGCAGGGTTGGCTATCGTCTACATGGTAAGTGAATGGCTCTGATAGAGTCCTACCGAATAGCTGGTAAGTGTTTCCAACCCCCTTCCGTTATCTCACACCGGTACACTTATATCCGGTAACTTCACCAACTACGTAGGCAATAACTTCTCTATCTTGACTCCTGTATTTTGAATTAGAACTGCAATAGACGGATTTGAGCTTTCGCCGAACTTGCGCGACCTATGGCATCTCTACTGCAACAAGGTGCCGAGTCAGCGACACCAAGACCTCAGATAGCTTCTGCGCCTCGCACTATGTCAATCTCTCACTGGTGACAATACCAACTCGCGAGCACTAGTTCTAGTTCGCGTACCATCTTCGCGGGCGCGCTCTCATCGAACGGAAACCTCACGCGCGTCAGCCAGTGAGTCAATGGCTCTCGAAAACAAACTAGAACTCTAGTTTGCGTTCTTGCTTCGCGCAGACCCCACTTGAAGCCAAACCGCGGGCCCGAACAAGTGGGCCCCGTAGCAAACCGAATAGGTGTCCGTCTGCACAGCAACAGCGACACTGCCGCGCCTTCGAGGCCTTCGCCGTGAAGAGCCTCAAGCACACCTAAAAGCCTAACGGACTCGGAGACGAACGCAAGACGGTGTGTTCTCACTGGCGCTTACCCAGCGCCTACGAGCCCGGGAGCTCCAGCTCTCGAGGAGCACGGTGTGCTCAAGCAGAGCACCGGAATTAAGACAGAGTATGCAGGCTGTCATGTCGTCAACGAAATACTCTCATCCGAGGGACGAGGGGACGCGAATCTAGCCCGAAGGTTGAATTCGAATATTCAACCATGAACGCCACATCTCGGTGAGAGGGTGTCCGGGCGATTACAGATACATTCAACCTCCTCAACGTAAGGTAGGTGCCTGTTTCATTACATCAATCTAATGGTGCATTTGCTACTAATGCATGTGTTGAATATGATTCACGGACGTGCAGAGGCTAGTCCGTGAATGCTAGACTACGATGTTCGACACCCGGTAACTTCACCAACTACATCTCCGTAAGTTCCAACTTCATGGAGCTCCAGAACATGCATTAGAGCGGTGCCGAATAGCTTAATCTATGGGTAAGCTGATCATTGTATTTCCAAGACTTTCCATGAGTATTTCGAAACTCCTGCACTCCGAGTCGTAAAGGTATGTTCTTAGCTCATCATGTTTTGTCGGAGTGAAATTTCTCTATTCCGGACTTACAGTACCTGTTCCAGATAGATAACTCTATCGAAAATGTTGTGCTATACTTCTGTATCTACGTTGTACATATCTACAAATTTGCTGTGCAATGAATCTGACTTCGAAAGTGAGTTTGCCAGATTTGGGCGTTTGAGCTTTCGCGCGTCTTCAAGTTGCTCCTTGCGCGCCGACCACCATCATGGCTGCACCCATGACATGCATTCCATCCATTCAACACATGCTACATTAGCTGAAAACGAGTGCACGTCTGAGTCTGAGAGCTGTTCAACATGTGAGAGAGCATGATAGGTTTTGGGTCCCGGTATGTTGTGGCACTTTCTGTCTTACCCGTGCCAAGACTCAATCGTCCTCTTCATACAGCAACACCATATTCCTTCGCAGTCACCAGGCTTTACTTTTGCAAGCTGATAGAGATGAGCACTTGCGATAGCTCAGAATCCTGCGGCTTGAGGTCTTTAAAGGCGCTAGTTCTTGCTCGCGGCTCTGTTCAACCTTCTGCACCGCGTACTATGCGTCAATTCTGGTCTTCGGTAGCTCTAGCTTGCGGATTCTCATGATCCTGACCCCATTTAACCTTCTGCGCCGCGTACTATGTCAGTCGAACGTCCTGAGGCTCTACGGTCTGCGCTTGTAGCGATGGGTTATGCACGGCCGGGCCTCCTCCGCGGGATGTGCGATGCGTGATCAGGACATGGCTGATGTTGATATTGTGCGGAAGCGAGCACTGGCAAGCTCTGGAGTGCTCGGGAGGTACTCCTGCTCAATCTCAACGGGGAAGTCATCCTTCCAGGACGATTTTCTCTTAGAGGAGATACAAACACTTGGGACACCGTCATATTTGCGGGTGCTAGCTCTAGTTCGCGTCCTTACTGACCTTCTCCGCTGCAGTTCAAATTCCATCTGCGACACCAGGACCTCAGATACAGACCGTGAAACGCAATCTTGCAGGTGTTCTCTCCAATTCGGCCCGCAATGGCGCCGTCTGCCCGCCAAATGCGACTGCATGAATGAAATCAAATGTCGATAACAATATACAAGGACGACATGCAGCAAAGTTCGACGTTGGCTTGAGTTTCTTTCCTGGGCTCGAAACCCATTGCGCAATCGAGTCCAACGCAAATCTCGGCCTCTGGCACTGTTCTCAAAGTCCTGACGCTAGTTCTAGTTCGCGTCCTTGCTTCTCGCAGTCCTCAATAGCTATTCTACGTCAGCTCAGCTTCTGTGAGCGAAACACGGGTCCGAACAAGTGGAAACCGAATAATATTGTTTGCGTCGAGGCGCTGACTAGGCGCCCGTCTGCACAGCGACAGCGACACTGCTGTGCCTGGCAGCTTCGAGTCTTCGCCGTGAAGGATCTAGAACACGCCTAAAAGCCTAACGGAGACGGAGACGAACGCGGGCAAAGTGTGTTCTCGCTGGCGCTTACCCAGCGCCTACAAGGCTGAGAGCTTCAGCTCTCGAGGAGTGCCGTGTGCGCATCGCCCAGCGTCGGGATTAAGGCAGAGTGTGCCGACTGTCATGTTGTCAACAAAATACTTTCATCCGAGGGACGAGGGACACGACTCTGGCCCGAAGGTTGAATTCGAAGATTCAACCATGAACGCCACATCTCGGACAGAGGGTGTCCGGGAGATTTCAACGGTATTCGACCTCCTCTACGTAAGGTAAGCTCCAATGTAATCACACCATGCTAATGATGCCTTGATTTCGGATGTGCATGTTAAATTTGGTGTACGGACTTGCAATGGCTGGTCCGTGAATGCCAGATTACAGTGTTCAACACCCAGTAACTCCACCAACTACATCCCGTAAGTTCCAACTTCATGGGGCTGTGAAACATGTATTTTGAGTGGTGCCGAACAGCATATTCTATGGGTAAGCTGAGCCGAGTTCGGACATGTATGCATTTCCATAGACTTTCCATGAGTGTTTCGAACCTCCTGTGCTCGTAAAGGTATGTTATTCCCTTTTGTGAATGCTTTGAACCTCCTGCAGTCATAAAGGTATGTTATTCCCTTAACTTAGCTGACTTTGAAACATCTACGACGCCTTCATACATTGAATCAATGACACTGAGGTGCTTGATTCATTGTCAGAGTGAAATCTCTTAGTTCCGGTAGTACCGGTTCCGAATATCTATGTCTGAGAACGGACTTGTTCTTTCAATTCTGTGTTGGCTTCACATGTTAGAAATGTCGTGTTATTACTCTGTATCTGGGATTAGAACTACATTGTATGTACAAAAAGGACGAATCTGACTTCAAAGGTGAGTTCACCTGATTTGGGCATTTGAAGCTTTCAAGTTCGCGCGTCTTGCTCAAACGAGCCTTGCGCGTCGACCACCACCATGGCTTCGCCCATGACATGCAAAACATTCATTCTGCATTAACTAGAGTCAAGCACACCTCTGTCGGAGAGAGCATGATAGGTTTTGGGTTCCGGTACGTGAGCATTATCTGTCTTACCTATGTCAACAAGACTCAATTGTCGTTTTCAGCTCTATCTTGCCCACTTTCAGTCCCGCCTCGCCCTCAACCATATCTTCTGATGCGATAGGCCTAATCTATGCAAGCTGATAGAGATGAGCACATCGCCTCTTCCGTGGCTCAGCATCAAGATACAGTCCCGGCGGCTTGAGTTCCTTGTCTGCGTCCGCGCGAGCGCTGGTTCTTTGTCTGTGTTACTGTTCAACCTTCTGCTCCGCATACTATTGAAGCGATCTATGTACCGAATCAGCGACACCAGGACCTCAGTTCTAGCTCACGTCTAGGACACCCTCAAGTTGGCTGCACACTTCTGTGCTGTCCTCTCGCAATCTGCTTTTAGTTATACTGCATTTACTGTTTCTTCCATACTTTGTCTGAAATAGGAGCTTGCAGCGATGGGTTATGCACCGACGAGGGCTCGCGTGATCAGGATGTTGAAGTTAACTGGAACCGAGCAAGCTCTAGCTCTGCATTCGGTCGAAATCCAGTTGATCCCCGTCATCCTCGCAGGCGCTAGTTCTTGTTCGCGTCCTTACAGCCCGTCTCTGCTGCAGTTCAATTTCCAGTTTTGCGACACCAGGACCTCAGATACAGACTGTACCATGGTCTGCCAATGCAATCTTGCGGGCACTGGTCCTAGTTCGCTTTGTTCTCCCTCTGCACCGCGTACTACTATGCTAATTCGCCCCAAGCAGACTTCGGACGACTAGTTGAGCAGTTCTTGCTTGCGCACTTTCAGCCAGCCCGAAATCAACCTTGGCGTCATCTCAGGCACAGGTGACACGCAGGCACGAAGTCGCCCGCGCCATGTCGTTGCAAGCTGTGTTGTCTGTATGACGCGGTGAAGGTAGCTCAGACAATGACGGGTATCTCATTGCGGGCAAGGAAAGTGTCAATAGCGGTGAGCCTCAGCGACGTCACACTAACCCAATCATCATTTCTTAACTGTGCATTAGCGTATGAGCTCACTCTCATGCAGGGTTTCAGAATCGAACAGAGGACATTCCATGGTCTATTTGCAGAGAGGGTGTGTATCTTTTCGGGTGCAAATGCTCATAGTTGCATTGCAGGTATGGGCGCGTTTGCGCAGAAAAGAAAGCGCAATCTGTGCGGAAGCCCTACACATTGGAACTACAAGGCTGAATGATTGATCGAGGAGGATCTGCGCTTAGCAGATGTGTCGAGTTCTTGATGTCACTATCCTTTGAATGCTGAGAACATGGCGCGAAGATCGTCCATTCAGGCATGTTTACGGGGTTCAAATTCTCTCCCCGTCAAAGCGCCCTGCAAGTGCGCAAGTGCGTGTGTCAGGATAGTCCCGTCTACTTAGGGTCAAGTCCATCTGCCAATGGCAAGCAAGGACGATGCACAGCAAGCAAACTATGGAAGGTCAATTTCCTGATTGTCCTATTCCAGTCTCTCCATGTTCTGGCACCAGGACTCCAATTACCAGCTCACCGCGTGTCCGAACAAGCGGCCCCGTAGCAAACCGAACAACTTTGAAAGCCTGCGAAGCGCCAAATAGACGCCCATCTGCGCAGCGAAGATGCTCACTGGCGGGCGTACCTGGCAGCTCCGAGCCCTTCGCCGTCACGGTGCTTAAACACAGCTTAAAGGCTAACGGAGACGGAGATGGACGCAGGTAAGTGCGTTCTCGCTGGCGCTTAACCAGCGCCTGCAACACTGAGAGCTTCAGCTAGCCCATTCCTTCGACGACCACTGCGTGCTTTGCGCCTAGCGTCGGAATTAAGACAGTGTAGGTAGGCGGTCATGTCATCATTGACATTCTCTCGTCCGAGGGACGCGTATGTGGCCCGAATGTTGAATTCGAAGATTCAACCACGAACGCCACATCTCGGGCAGAGAGCATCCGGTCGACTGCAGCACTACTCGACCTCCTTGACGTAAGGTAAGTCCCTGTTTGATTACACCATTCTAATGGTGCAGCTGCTACTGATATGTATGTTTAAATTGATGCACGGACTTGCAAAGGCTGGTCCGTGAATGTTAGAATAACAATGCTCGACACCCGGTAACTTCACCAACTACATCCCCGTAAGTTCTAACTTCATGGAACTCTAGAACATGCATTAGAGCGGTGCCGAATAGCATATACTATGGGTAAGCTGAGCCGAATTCTCAAGCAGACCTCGGTGTTGTCGATCTAGCGTATGTAGGCACTAGAATGAGAAATAACATACCTTTACGACTGCAGGAGGTTCGAAACACATGTGAACGAAAGGTAATAACATACCTATATGAGCACAGGAGGTTCGAAACACTCACACTATAGCTTCATAGAAAGATACATGACCCCGCTGAAATGACATATCTTAAGTCCGGTCACTTCACCAGCTATTAGGGAATTATTTCTCCATATTCTCTACCAGCTTCACACCTATGGTGCTATGCTTATTTGTTTTGGTCTTGATCTACTCAGTGCGATGAAGAGGCTGGGATTCAATGGTGAAAACTGAGATGCCCTGATTTAGGCATTTGAGCTTTTGCGCGTCTTGCGCAACCTTTCTTGCACGCCGACCACGACCATGGCTACACCATGATATGCAATTCATCCATTTTACCCATCGCCACCCATCTTATATCTATGTCAAGACTCAGTTCACCTCACCGGACCATCTCACCAAGTTTGCAAGTTGATAGAGATGAGCACTTTTCATGGTGCAGTTTTCACGGCGCCCACACCCCGAATCTGCGTTCAAGCTATTCACGCATCATGCCAGCAACACCAGGACCTCAGATAGCATTCGGGCTCTGGTTCTGACTTGTTTTGCGCCGATTGCCAACTTGCGCCAACTGGGGCTTGCGTGATCAGGACATGGCTGATGTTACTGTCTGCGCAGTTGAATCCACACTTGAACTTGCAGCAAATGTCGGATGTGTGCCGTCACTCTTGCAGGCGCTAGTTCTGGTTCACAATCGTAGTTCAAATTCCAGAATCATCTCTGTGTCTCGGAGTTTAATTCACTGTTTTGGATCCTACTACGCATTGGTGCGTCATATCTGCCTTTCCCGCTTGCGCACCCAGCTTTGCGTTCCGTAGACATGCCTGAATGGACGATCTTTGCGATATCAACATAGAGAACTCGTTCTTGTGAGCATCCTTGCTCCCGCTTGGGTTCCCGGGTATTCCAAGTCCCGCATGCAAGGGAATCCTATTCCCTTTCTCTACTACTGACATCTTCGTGACACCGTGATACTTGTTTTATCTATCTATAGCACCAAGATAAGTAGATCGCTTGCACACTTGCCTGTACCGAATAGAATAACAGCAAACATATTGTGCTGTTTGGGAGCTCACTGGCAGGCTCTGCATATACAGATGTTCAAGTGCTCTGTGATTTGAGCTTGTATTCACTGTATAAAATATACATTGTTTCTATTCTATATCTAATGAGAGCTGGCAAGTGGGCCTTCGTGCACAGTGCACATACGACAGAAATAGCACTACTCGGAGATCAAGTCTTGTAGCGAGTAGAATACTGTTGTTTGTTGGGAGCTCTGCATGCCAGTGTGCAACATTGGACTCAACTGTAGTCCTGTGTAGTTGAGCTCAAATTCTCTTTTAATAATATTCTTTTCTCATTTACAAGGCAATATATATATGTTTTGAAAGCGGGGGAGCGGCACATTCACGCACGGTGAAAGTGCAGTATGAACCAGAGACCCGAAGAGAGTGATTCTGCTCGGGTTGCTCATTCGGCGGATAGAATTCTGGGTTGAGGCGAACTGCGATAAGCAGAACATATATAAGGAGCCCAAATACACTGTGTTCCCCATGTCTATGGACTACCTACTCGCTGTCCCCGCATCGTCGAGCCTCCCCATCCGACTTGAAAGTTTGACGTGGTGTCTGCGGTAAGTCGATTCGCCTGTTAATTACTAGTTAGCGATTCTAACCCTACCTTTGTAGCGCCAGGTGATTGCGGACACCAAACCGCCGACTGTGCAGTTTGACGTGGTGACCGGCCTCGCGCAATGGTCCCCATTTGCCGTCGAGCTTCGGTTTGACGTGGTAATGCACTTCGTAGATAGCAATACCTGTACATAGAGGGGGAGACTATTGTCAATTTTTTACTAAAGAGTAGACGGACGAAAAGGAGAAAGCCAAAATTCTGCCATTTTGTCGCGCCGTCCTAACCCTAATCCGAGAGGCAACCTGTGCCTGGAATCCGTTCGTGTCCGTAAATCATTCAAGTTGCCGAGTAGCAGATGCGACAGAACACAGTGACGTATCCCATACATCCTCGCTACTCTTTGAAAGCCTCCGCGTCGCCCACCACTCAGCTCGGCGCCTAACTTGCAATCTCTTCACTTCTTGCTCAACGACTGTCTCAGAGTCAAGCGACATGGTAAGAGGTAACGTTTGACGCGTCCCAATTGAATGGGAAGACTCCGTTCGGAGTTCTAAACGCGTATAATTGAAGATCGCTCTTGAAGGCTGTGATGATTCGAGAAAAATGTCTCTTCACCCATCCATCTCGGACGCGCAGCTTGCGGAGTCGGCGACAAATTGCAGCCAATGTGGAATCAGTGACCTGCAGGAAAGCAACTGTTACGGTGTGCAAGGTGTAAGGTATGTACCATCTTGCATTCCCAATTGATATACTCAAATCAATGTTATTGCTATGCGTGAACAGTGGACTCGTTATTGTGTGAGCTCCCAGCCTCTAAACTCCAAACTATTCTTTCTAACTTATCTCGTTCGGGAGACAGAGTGTGGAATGTCAGAAACAAGAGTGGCCGACGCACAAAATCAAATGCGATGTGAATGCGAATACCGCACGGGCACTCGCGGCCGATCCCTCTAAGCACCCAAACCTGCTGCCAGACTTCCGGGCCTGGCTTTCCACTGTCATCCGGCCTATTGCCTGGTGCAGTCTTAATGCACTGGAAGCCAAACCCAAACTCCGAGACCTCTCCAAGAAAGCGTTCCTCATCGAACTCACGCACGTCCCCAACGCGTCGACGCTGCGGGAGAAGTTTGTTCTGAAGGAATACTCTGTGCAGACGCGCGCGCTTGCGCAAGCTGCGGTCGCCAGCGACAAGAACATCGCGCATGAGTTTGAGAAGATGTCGGGCAAGACGAGTGTTGCTACGACGATCATCAAGGCGGGCGCGTTGGTGAAAGTGATTGGCTTTGACGCATCAAACGAAGCGCTTGCTGCTCATGACCATAGTGACGAATGGAGACCAATACTTGATAAGGCTCTGCGAGGGGAATTGACTTAGATTTTGAACGCTCTACGCATGTCCATCCTCTCGAAAGGGTTTGGACAATAATGTGAAGTTCTTGTCCGATATATTTCTGTCTTTTTGGTACAGTTTTGGAATTTGTTTTGTAAAGTTTTGTAGTCCTCCTTCAAGTTGCCGTTGATAACAGTAGACGTACTTCGTTTTTTTAGTCGTTTGTGTAGTATGAAAGTAGCTTGAGAGTGCCAGTGATGTTATCCATCCGGTGACCCTGCCAGTGACTTAGAATGCTGAATTCGTTCGCTTCCTCTTGCGCTCATCAAAACACACGCTTAGGTGCTCGCTGGAGACGATGGCGGGGGGCTGTGCATGAAAAGCAATTGAAAAAACTGAAGATCTGTGCCTGGAATCCGTTCGTGTCCGTAAATCATTGCCGAGTTGCGGCAACGGATGTGTATAATTATGCGTTATAGCAGATATATCAAAGCCCTCATTGTCGTTCTCCTTCATTTTGCTCAACACCAACGTCTATCCGACCCTCGTCAATCCTTATCCTACATTCACAAGACAGCAAAGCATGCCCCCGCTCAGACTTCCAGGCGATGATGGTGGAGGCTTCAAGATCTCGTTCTGGGGCTTGGTAGCCGCTACTATGGCTGCTTTGAAGCTCAAAGAGCACTATGATGACAACTGTGAGTTTTGTTTTTGATTGTGAACTCACCGTGTGTTCATGGCCGTTCCAGACCGCACAGTTCCCAGTGACTCTGAAGCAAATCCGCTCGCACCCCCGTCTTACAGAGATGACGACGATGCCGACGCACAGAGTGCCATCGCGTTGGATACCACAATTCCAACACGCGCAAAAGTTAAGCGCAATCGGAGGAAATGTGTTTGCTGTGGCCTAAAGTACGTTCACAAATTGAGAGACCGCTGCGAATCTAACCGTTGGTATTACTTCAGCTGCACACTCTTCTGCAAGGCGCTCGGCATTGTCACTCTCATTTTTGTCGTTTGGAACGGCTTCAAACTCATTAGATGGGCTATCACTGTCAGTGCATGATCTACCATCATTCAATAAACTCTAAATCTCATCAATATACTATGTCTAGCCTGCACCCACCGGCCTCGAGGGAATGCCGGAGTACAGCAAGTCTCTCGGTTGTCTTGACGCGAAGCACTTCTACCAAGACAGTGACAAGGGCACCTTTTATACCATCACACCGAGCGAAAATGGAGTTGACCATGAACTGTACGTCGACGGCGGCGCAGTCGGCACCATTATCATCGCACCGAGTAGCACTGCACAAGATACGACCATCAAAGTCCTTGCGCGCGTCAGCTCGAGCGACGCCTCACTTCTCTCCAAGTTGCAAATCGCCACGCCTGGTTCGTCCATCCCGAAGCCATTCCGAATTCGCAGCGACAGCTATTTCGCACTCACATCGCCGGACAAGTCCGAGCTTGTTGCGGGGACGTGTATGCGTTATGACCTTACCATCTACATACCGCCGACTCTGCGAGGCTTGACAATCTCAGCGCTTTCCGTCGCGCAAGTCAAATTCTCCGATGACTTCATCGCGGACCCGCGTGAGCTGGGGTCGCTGAAGGTGAAGCTGTCGGACATCGACGAGCGCAATATGTTCCTCCCAACCGGCCGCCTTGCTGCAGATAACACGAATATCGACTTAAGCGGTGGCTACATCGTGGGTGAGCTCGCACTCGCGAACAGCACGGAAATCAAGACTTCCTTCAGCTCTCGGTCACGAAGCTGACCGTCAAGACAACCGCATACAATATCCATGCACCTGGCAGTGAGCAGTCTGAGCGTGGAGCAACAGCGTACCTCAACACGATAACAGGCAACGGCCGGTCGGATTTCATCTTTGAGAACACCGTCAGTCGTCCCATCCGAAGTGACCACGGTACACGAGGATGGGGAGACTTGTACAAAAAGGCGAATTTCAACGGCAAGATTGATCTCAACGCAAAATCGTTCACTGCGCCGTGTCGGGGACCCTAAACAACAACTACTGACATTTTTTTTTAGCAAAACGTTAATCACTACCTATATGACTCTCCAACTGTGCACCGGGAACTCGTCATCGAGGATGAAGATCCTGATGACTTCCCTGCGCAGCCTACCCCTCCCCCTCGGAATGCTCGAGGTACTATTTCTGGTCTTCCCACTCCAAGTACACAAACACCTACGCAACATTCTGCTGCAGCTCCTCCTATGCGTGCGCCACATGGATCCGATGCACCCTCAGACCTTTCTCTTGCCACTGACTCGAGCGGGCATCACATTCCCGTTATCTTTTCTGATGCAGAAACCCGCAATCCTTTCCGACCGGATTTATTCCCGACGAGTCCATTTGGAACACCAATCAAAGAACGCCCTCTGCCACAACAAGACGAAGAGCACGTTTTGTACCGGAATCCACTTGGTAGTGCGGAGAGGTCGAGGTAGCGAGTTCAGCAGCACAACTGTCGGCGACAGAGAATCGAGTTGGGCTCGTGAGTGTCATCATTTCGCTTTTGATACATCTCTGACATATGCTTGCAAGTTCCGGCAATACCACTTGAGATGAGAGACGGCGAAATAAGTTGGGGTGCGCAACCAGGTGAGTATTTGCACTACCAATACGACTCTCCAATTGTGCACCGGGGGCGTCGAAGGCGAATGCAGGGTTGGCTATCGTCTACATGGTAAGTGAATGGCTCTGATAGAGTCCTACCGAATAGCTGGTAAGTGTTTCCAACCCCCTTCCGTTATCTCACACCGGTACACTTATATCCGGTAACTTCACCAACTACGTAGGCAATAACTTCTCTATCTTGACTCCTGTATTTTGAATTAGAACTGCAATAGACGGATTTGAGCTTTCGCCGAACTTGCGCGACCTATGGCATCTCTACTGCAACAAGGTGCCGAGTCAGCGACACCAAGACCTCAGATAGCTTCTGCGCCTCGCACTATGTCAATCTCTCACTGGTGACAATACCAACTCGCGAGCACTAGTTCTAGTTCGCGTACCATCTTCGCGGGCGCGCTCTCATCGAACGGAAACCTCACGCGCGTCAGCCAGTGAGTCAATGGCTCTCGAAAACAAACTAGAACTCTAGTTTGCGTTCTTGCTTCGCGCAGACCCCACTTGAAGCCAAACCGCGGGCCCGAACAAGTGGGCCCCGTAGCAAACCGAATAGGTGTCCGTCTGCACAGCAACAGCGACACTGCCGCGCCTTCGAGGCCTTCGCCGTGAAGAGCCTCAAGCACACCTAAAAGCCTAACGGACTCGGAGACGAACGCAAGACGGTGTGTTCTCACTGGCGCTTACCCAGCGCCTACGAGCCCGGGAGCTCCAGCTCTCGAGGAGCACGGTGTGCTCCAAGCAGAGCACCGGAATTAAGACAGAGTATGCAGGCTGTCATGTCGTCAACGAAATACTCTCATCCGAGGGACGAGGGGACGCGAATCTAGCCCGAAGGTTGAATTCGAATATTCAACCATGAACGCCACATCTCGGTGAGAGGGTGTCCGGGCGATTACAGATACATTCAACCTCCTCAACGTAAGGTAGGTGCCTGTTTCATTACATCAATCTAATGGTGCATTTGCTACTAATGCATGTGTTGAATATGATTCACGGACGTGCAGAGGCTAGTCCGTGAATGCTAGACTACGATGTTCGACACCCGGTAACTTCACCAACTACATCTCCGTAAGTTCCAACTTCATGGAGCTCCAGAACATGCATTAGAGCGGTGCCGAATAGCTTAATCTATGGGTAAGCTGATCATTGTATTTCCATAGACTTTCCATGAGTATTTCGAAACTCCTGCACTCCGAGTCGTAAAGGTATGTTCTTAGCTCATCATGTTTTGTCGGAGTGAAATTTCTCTATTCCGGACTTACAGTACCTGTTCCAGATAGATAACTCTATCGAAAATGTTGTGCTATACTTCTGTATCTACGTTGTACATATCTACAAATTTGCTGTGCAATGAATCTGACTTCGAAAGTGAGTTTGCCAGATTTGGGCGTTTGAGCTTTCGCGCGTCTTCAAGTTGCTCCTTGCGCGCCGACCACCATCATGGCTGCACCCATGACATGCATTCCATCCATTCAACACATGCTACATTAGCTGAAAACGAGTGCACGTCTGAGTCTGAGAGCTGTTCAACATGTGAGAGAGCATGATAGGTTTTGGGTCCCGGTATGTTGTGCACTTTCTGTCTTACCCGTGCCAAGACTCAATCGTCCTCTTCATACAGCAACACCATATTCCTTCGCAGTCACCAGGCTTTACTTTTGCAAGCTGATAGAGATGAGCACTTGCGATAGCTCAGAATCCTGCGGCTTGAGGTCTTTAAAGGCGCTAGTTCTTGCTCGCGGCTCTGTTCAACCTTCTGCACCGCGTACTATGCGTCAATTCTGGTCTTCGGTAGCTCTAGCTTGCGGATTCTCATGATCCTGACCCCATTTAACCTTCTGCGCCGCGTACTATGTCAGTCGAACGTCCTGAGGCTCTACGGTCTGCGCTTGTAGCGATGGGTTATGCACGGCCGGGCCTCCTCCGCGGGATGTGCGATGCGTGATCAGGACATGGCTGATGTTGATATTGTGCGGAAGCGAGCACTGGCAAGCTCTGGAGTGCTCGGGAGGTACTCCTGCTCAATCTCAACGGGGAAGTCATCCTTCCAGGACGATTTTCTCTTAGAGGAGATACAAACACTTGGGACACCGTCATATTTGCGGGTGCTAGCTCTAGTTCGCGTCCTTACTGACCTTCTCCGCTGCAGTTCAAATTCCATCTGCGACACCAGGACCTCAGATACAGACCGTGAAACGCAATCTTGCAGGTGTTCTCTCCAATTCGGCCCGCAATGGCGCCGTCTGCCCGCCAAATGCGACTGCATGAATGAAATCAAATGTCGATAACAATATAAAGGACGACATGCAGCAAAGTTCGACGTTGGCTTGAGTTTCTTTCCTGGGCTCGAAACCCATTGCGCAATCGAGTCCAACGCAAATCTCGGCCTCTGGCACTGTTCTCAAAGTCCTGACGCTAGTTCTAGTTCGCGTCCTTGCTTCTCGCAGTCCTCAATAGCTATTCTACGTCAGCTCAGCTTCTGTGAGCGAAACACGGGTCCGAACAAGTGGAAACCGAATAATATTGTTTGCGTCGAGGCGCTGACTAGGCGCCCGTCTGCACAGCGACAGCGACACTGCTGTGCCTGGCAGCTTCGAGTCTTCGCCGTGAAGGATCTAGAACACGCCTAAAAGCCTAACGGAGACGGAGACGAACGCGGGCAAAGTGTGTTCTCGCTGGCGCTTACCCAGCGCCTACAAGGCTGAGAGCTTCAGCTCTCGAGAGTGCCGTGTGCGCATCGCCCAGCGTCGGGATTAAGGCAGAGTGTGCCGACTGTCATGTTGTCAACAAAATACTTTCATCCGAGGGACGAGGGACACGACTCTGGCCCGAAGGTTGAATTCGAAGATTCAACCATGAACGCCACATCTCGGACAGAGGGTGTCCGGGAGATTTCAACGGTATTCGACCTCCTCTACGTAAGGTAAGCTCCAATGTAATCACACCATGCTAATGATGCCTTGATTTCGGATGTGCATGTTAAATTTGGTGTACGGACTTGCAATGGCTGGTCCGTGAATGCCAGATTACAGTGTTCAACACCCAGTAACTCCACCAACTACATCCCGTAAGTTCCAACTTCATGGGGCTGTGAAACATGTATTTTGAGTGGTGCCGAACAGCATATTCTATGGGTAAGCTGAGCCGAGTTCGGACATGTATGCATTTCCATAGACTTTCCATGAGTGTTTCGAACCTCCTGTGCTCGTAAAGGTATGTTATTCCCTTTTGTGAATGCTTTGAACCTCCTGCAGTCATAAAGGTATGTTATTCCCTTAACTTAGCTGACTTTGAAACATCTACGACGCCTTCATACATTGAATCAATGACACTGAGGTGCTTGATTCATTGTCAGAGTGAAATCTCTTAGTTCCGGTAGTACCGGTTCCGAATATCTATGTCTGAGAACGGACTTGTTCTTTCAATTCTGTGTTGGCTTCACATGTTAGAAATGTCGTGTTATTACTCTGTATCTGGGATTAGAACTACATTGTATGTACAAAAAGGACGAATCTGACTTCAAAGGTGAGTTCACCTGATTTGGGCATTTGAAGCTTTCAAGTTCGCGCGTCTTGCTCAAACGAGCCTTGCGCGTCGACCACCACCATGGCTTCGCCCATGACATGCAAAACATTCATTCTGCATTAACTAGAGTCAAGCACACCTCTGTCGGAGAGAGCATGATAGGTTTTGGGTTCCGGTACGTGAGCATTATCTGTCTTACCTATGTCAACAAGACTCAATTGTCGTTTTCAGCTCTATCTTGCCCACTTTCAGTCCCGCCTCGCCCTCAACCATATCTTCTGATGCGATAGGCCTAATCTATGCAAGCTGATAGAGATGAGCACATCGCCTCTTCCGTGGCTCAGCATCAAGATACAGTCCCGGCGGCTTGAGTTCCTTGTCTGCGTCCGCGCGAGCGCTGGTTCTTTGTCTGTGTTACTGTTCAACCTTCTGCTCCGCATACTATTGAAGCGATCTATGTACCGAATCAGCGACACCAGGACCTCAGTTCTAGCTCACGTCTAGGACACCCTCAAGTTGGCTGCACACTTCTGTGCTGTCCTCTCGCAATCTGCTTTTAGTTATACTGCATTTACTGTTTCTTCCATACTTTGTCTGAAATAGGAGCTTGCAGCGATGGGTTATGCACCGACGAGGGCTCGCGTGATCAGGATGTTGAAGTTAACTGGAACCGAGCAAGCTCTAGCTCTGCATTCGGTCGAAATCCAGTTGATCCCCGTCATCCTCGCAGGCGCTAGTTCTTGTTCGCGTCCTTACAGCCCGTCTCTGCTGCAGTTCAATTTCCAGTTTTGCGACACCAGGACCTCAGATACAGACTGTACCATGGTCTGCCAATGCAATCTTGCGGGCACTGGTCCTAGTTCGCTTTGTTCTCCCTCTGCACCGCGTACTACTATGCTAATTCGCCCCAAGCAGACTTCGGACGACTAGTTGAGCAGTTCTTGCTTGCGCACTTTCAGCCAGCCCGAAATCAACCTTGGCGTCATCTCAGGCACAGGTGACACGCAGGCACGAAGTCGCCCGCGCCATGTCGTTGCAAGCTGTGTTGTCTGTATGACGCGGTGAAGGTAGCTCAGACAATGACGGGTATCTCATTGCGGGCAAGGAAAGTGTCAATAGCGGTGAGCCTCAGCGACGTCACACTAACCCAATCATCATTTCTTAACTGTGCATTAGCGTATGAGCTCACTCTCATGCAGGGTTTCAGAATCGAACAGAGGACATTCCATGGTCTATTTGCAGAGAGGGTGTGTATCTTTTCGGGTGCAAATGCTCATAGTTGCATTGCAGGTATGGGCGCGTTTGCGCAGAAAAGAAAGCGCAATCTGTGCGGAAGCCCTACACATTGGAACTACAAGGCTGAATGATTGATCGAGGAGGATCTGCGCTTAGCAGATGTGTCGAGTTCTTGATGTCACTATCCTTTGAATGCTGAGAACATGGCGCGAAGATCGTCCATTCAGGCATGTTTACGGGGTTCAAATTCTCTCCCCGTCAAAGCGCCCTGCAAGTGCGCAAGTGCGTGTGTCAGGATAGTCCCGTCTACTTAGGGTCAAGTCCATCTGCCAATGGCAAGCAAGGACGATGCACAGCAAGCAAACTATGGAAGGTCAATTTCCTGATTGTCCTATTCCAGTCTCTCCATGTTCTGGCACCAGGACTCCAATTACCAGCTCACCGCGTGTCCGAACAAGCGGCCCCGTAGCAAACCGAACAACTTTGAAAGCCTGCGAAGCGCCAAATAGACGCCCATCTGCGCAGCGAAGATGCTCACTGGCGGGCGTACCTGGCAGCTCCGAGCCCTTCGCCGTCACGGTGCTTAAACACAGCTTAAAGGCTAACGGAGACGGAGATGGACGCAGGTAAGTGCGTTCTCGCTGGCGCTTAACCAGCGCCTGCAACACTGAGAGCTTCAGCTAGCCCATTCCTTCGACGACCACTGCGTGCTTTGCGCCTAGCGTCGGAATTAAGACAGTGTAGGTAGGCGGTCATGTCATCATTGACTCTCTCGTCCGAGGGACGCGTATGTGGCCCGAATGTTGAATTCGAAGATTCAACCACGAACGCCACATCTCGGGCAGAGAGCATCCGGTCGACTGCAGCACTACTCGACCTCCTTGACGTAAGGTAAGTCCCTGTTTGATTACACCATTCTAATGGTGCAGCTGCTACTGATATGTATGTTTAAATTGATGCACGGACTTGCAAAGGCTGGTCCGTGAATGTTAGAATACAATGCTCGACACCCGGTAACTTCACCAACTACATCCCCGTAAGTTCTAACTTCATGGAACTCTAGAACATGCATTAGAGCGGTGCCGAATAGCATATACTATGGGTAAGCTGAGCCGAATTCTCAAGCAGACCTCGGTGTTGTCGATCTAGCGTATGTAGGCACTAGAATGAGAAATAACATACCTTTACGACTGCAGGAGGTTCGAAACACATGTGAACGAAAGGTAATAACATACCTATATGAGCACAGGAGGTTCGAAACACTCACACTATAGCTTCATAGAAAGATACATGACCCCGCTGAAATGACATATCTTAAGTCCGGTCACTTCACCAGCTATTAGGGAATTATTTCTCCATATTCTCTACCAGCTTCACACCTATGGTGCTATGCTTATTTGTTTTGGTCTTGATCTACTCAGTGCGATGAAGAGGCTGGGATTCAATGGTGAAAACTGAGATGCCCTGATTTAGGCATTTGAGCTTTTGCGCGTCTTGCGCAACCTTTCTTGCACGCCGACCACGACCATGGCTACACCATGATATGCAATTCATCCATTTTACCCATCGCCACCCATCTTATATCTATGTCAAGACTCAGTTCACCTCACCGGACCATCTCACCAAGTTTGCAAGTTGATAGAGATGAGCACTTTTCATGGTGCAGTTTTCACGGCGCCCACACCCCGAATCTGCGTTCAAGCTATTCACGCATCATGCCAGCAACACCAGGACCTCAGATAGCATTCGGGCTCTGGTTCTGACTTGTTTTGCGCCGATTGCCAACTTGCGCCAACTGGGGCTTGCGTGATCAGGACATGGCTGATGTTACTGTCTGCGCAGTTGAATCCACACTTGAACTTGCAGCAAATGTCGGATGTGTGCCGTCACTCTTGCAGGCGCTAGTTCTGGTTCACAATCGTAGTTCAAATTCCAGAATCATCTCTGTGTCTCGGAGTTTAATTCACTGTTTTGGATCCTACTACGCATGGTGCGTCATATCTGCCTTTCCCGCTTGCGCACCCAGCTTTGCGTTCCGTAGACATGCCTGAATGGACGATCTTTGCGATATCAACATAGAGACCTCGTTCTTGCGAGCATCCTTGCTTCCGCTTGGGTTCCCGGGTATTCCAAGTCCCGCATGCAAGGGAATCCTATTCCCTTTCTCTACTACTGACATCTTCGTGACACCGTGATACTTGTTTTATCTATCTATAGCACCAAGATAAGTAGATCGCTTGCACACTTGCCTGTACCGAATAGAATAACAGCAAACATATTGTGCTGTTTGGGAGCTCACTGGCAGGCTCTGCATATACAGATGTTCAAGTGCTCTGTGATTTGAGCTTGTCTTCACTGTATAAAATATACATTGTTTCTATTCTATATCTAATGAGAGCTGGCGAGTGGGCCTTCGTGCACAGTGCATGTTACGACCGTCGGGAATTGTAGCGGGAAACAGTTTCGGGAAACTGGAATTCACGACAAGAACCCGCGTTCGGGAATCTGGATTCGCGACTGGGAACGAGCGTGGGAATTCTGGCGGGAAACGCGCGGGATTCTATCCAGGCGCGTCGCGGGATTCTCAAGGCCAGCTAGGACTCTTCACTGCTTTGAACGTCAAGTAAGCGGATCCCTAAGGAAGCACTCCACAAGTAAGTATTGCGCAACTAACTACACAGGAGAAAAGAGAGAGATCGCACCTAAGGAAGCACTCCACAAGAGGTCAAAAGTGGGGTGCTCCTTACGATGCCTACAGCTATTTATCTACTTCGTAAAGACTGTATAGTTAATCTACGCTAAGTGTCCTTGCGCAATGCGCACCTATCTACTACAAACGATACATGCTACGACCGCACTGCTAGGCATGTCTATCCCGTCTCTCCAGATGGCTACGGCCTGTCCGTGGACGTCAGCGTCCGGTCCGGGGCCGCGACTAGCCAGACTAGGTATGCCAGACTGTTGCAGGTCGTCACCTTGAGGTACTAACGGATTAATGAGCGTATGTTGATAAGTGAATGTACGTGTGCCGTGGCGGGTCGTCGTAAATGAATGTGTGTATGCGTGCATGGTGGTCGGGACGGTGGTGCGGGATAGGTCACGTGAGCGGGGGATCTTGCGGGGGATCGTGCGAGTCGGGAAAGGGGTTTCGCGCGGGGAATCCAATGGCGGGATTCTCCCCGCGGGATTGTCTGCTCATGTCGGGATCCTTGGCGGGAAAGTGCGGGAAATGAGAAAAGGGGCCTGGGATCTCGACATTACCCCCCTCCAAAGGCGCAACTCCGGGGCGCCAAGCTTGAATCTTGCTCAGGTCACAGAGCTCGATAGCGTTGACTTCTCGAGGGGCGTCCGGGTGTTTTCGATAGAAACTGCGAATTTTAGCCTTTGCATTACCCATATCCTTTGCGGGAATCCATGTATCTTCCGCGCTCGAATATCCCTTCCATCGTACCAAATATTCAAACCTCCGTCTAAACCGTCTAGCGTCCAGTACCTCTTCCACCTCGTATTCCAGATCTCCTTCTACTTCGACTGGGGGCGGTGGGGGTTGCGTTCGACCGGGAATGTCGTCTTCGTGGTATGGCGAGAGCAGCGATACGTGAAATACGGGATGAATCTTCAGCGACGCGGGGAGTTCGAGTTCGTAGGTGAGGTCACTTAGCTTTGCCTTCACTTTATACGGCCCTAGTCGTTTCGGTAATAATTTGCGCGCTCCCGGTCGCCGAACGTTCGTCGCCTCGAGCCATACTTTATCCCCGACTGCGTACTGCGGGGCCTCGTTCCTGGCCTGATCGTGGTGCTGCTTCATGCGCTCTGCCGCAACCTCCAAAGCCGCTCTTGCCTCTTCCTGTGCCTGCTGAAGCTCCTGTAGTCGTGCGTCCGCGGCGGGGACCGTGGACAGGCCGTCGCTCGGGGCAATCGTGAATTCGGGATTGTAGCCGTAGACGAGCGCGAACGGGGATTGTCGTGTTGCCGCGTGCGCTTTCGTGTTGTGCGCGAACTCTGCCATCGGGAGTAATCCGGCCCAGTTTTCTTGTCGTGTATCTATGAAAGCCCGTAAATATTGTTCCAGCTCTTGGTTTACCCTTTCGGTTTGCCCATCAGTCTGCGGGTGATACGCAGTCGACGTGGTACCCTTGATACCGAGTCGGGAAAAAAGGGCTTTCATGAACTGCGCGACAAACTGTGGTCCGCGGTCGGATATGATCTGGCGGGGGGTTCCGTGCAGCTTCCAGACGTGTTGCAGGAAGAGTTCTGCGGTTTCCGGTGCATCGACATCAGACGTGGTCGGGATAAAATGCGCTTGCTTGGTGAGACGGTCGACCACCACGAAAATTGCGTCGTAATCCTCAGATCGGGGGAGCTGGGTGATGAAATCGCACGAAATCGCCTGCCAGGGGCCCTGCGGGATTTCGTTCGGTTGCAGGAGTCCTACCGGGCGTTGGGATCGGTTCTTCGTGCGTGCACAGGTATCGCATCCCGAAACGTATCGTTCTACGAAGTTAGACATCCCGGGCCACCAGTAGTTGCGGCTTACCATCTCAAACGTTTTCCAACGTCCAGGATGTCCGGCGGGGAGACTGTCGTGGTAAGTCTTCACCACATCCCGGCGAATGGTCTCGTCTTTCGGGACGTAAACCTTACCCTGGTACAGGATGAGGCCTTCCTCGGTGCTCCAGTCCTCAAGTTCCTTGGTCAGGACTCGAGGCGCCTTGGACTTGACCAGCTCGATCGCGTCCACCAGTTCGTCTTCATATTGATCTGACTTACGAATGCGTCGTAGGAGGGCCTGATCCCCGTGTACCTGCGTCATTCCCCGCCGAATTGCCTTTAGTCGAAACATTTCGGGGGTCAAGAGGGTCCGTCCCGTGTTGTCTTCGCCTTCGGGTTGAAGATCGACGCGTCGTGACATGGCGTCGGGTTTGCCCCCGAGTCGCCCTGGGCGATGGCGAATCGTAAAATCGAAGCGGGTGAGGAACAGACTCCACCGGGCTTGGCGTCGCGTCAGCGTTCGGGATTCAGAGAAATATAGCAGATTCTTGTGGTCAGACACGATATCGAGTTTATGACTCGCACCTTCGAGATAATGTCGCCACTCGTCAAGAGCTCGAATAATCGCGAGTAGCTCCTTGTCATAAATCTCGTAGTTGCGTTCCGCATCGTTGAGGGATTTCGAGAAAAAGGCGACCGGATGTATCAGCCCGTCGTCGCCTTCCTGGGACAAGACCGCGCCGGTCGCGAAATCAGAGGCGTCGCATTCCACGATGAATTGTCGCGACATGTCTGGCATCATCAGGACGGGGGCGGTCGTGAACATGCGCTTGAGATGGTCGAAGGCGAACTGCTGGTTTTCTGTCCAGGCCCAGCGAACGTCCTTCTTCAGCAGCGTCGTGAGCGGTTTGACGATGTGCGAGAAATCCCGAATGAAGCGTCGATAGAAATTCGCGAACCCGAGGAAGGCTTGAATGTCTTTCACCTTTTTCGGGGTAGGCCAGTCGAGGACCGCCTGTACCTTGGCGGGATCCATAGCCACCTTTCCCTGCGAAATAATCATCCCGAGATACTCGACGGAAGTCTGTTTGAATTTGCACTTTTCGGGTTTACAGAACAAGTCGTTTTCGCGCAGCCGCTTAAGGACTTCCCGTACGTGTTCCTCGTGCTGCGATTCATCTTCGGAAAAGATTAGCAAGTCGTCAAGATAGATGATCACGTATACTCCAATGAGATCTTTGAAGATATCGTTCATCATATGCTGGAAGGTCGCCGGGGCATTCGTGAGCCCGAATGTCATCACCGTTGGTTCGAAATGTCCTGCCTGAGTCCGAAATGCGGCCTTCCACTCGTCGCCTTGCTTCAGTCGCACGTTGTGGTAGCCCCATCGCAAATCTAACGTCGTGAAAACCTTCGCCTTTTGCAGTGCGTCTACGAGTTCCATCGTGAGGGGAAGCGGGTATCGATTCTTGACCGTGATATCGTTCAGTCGTCGGTAATCGACTACCATGCGCAAGGTTCCGTCCTTTTTCTTGATAAAGAAGACGGGAGCCGCTGCAGGGGATTTCGAAGGTCGTATGTACCCTTTGCGCAGGTTTTCGTCAACGAATTCGCGAAGGGCGTCGCGTTCGGCCGGGGCCAACGGATAGATTTTGCTGTACGGGGGAACCTTCCCGGGTTCTAAATCTATGGCGTGATCATACGGCTTGCGTAGTGGAAGCCTTTCGGATTCAACTTTCGAGAAAACGTCGGCAAACTCACGAAATTCGGGGGGAACTAGTTCCTCGAAGGTTTTCTCGCCTTCCTTCACGGCTGACTTCTCCGCGATGGCCTGGGGAGTGGGTGTACGAGGCGGCGATTTTGTACGCGAAGTGGTCGTCCGTCGTGACGAAGTAGGATTCAGCGTCGTGGTACTGGTCCCAATATTTTTCTGAGTACCGAAATCCTGGTGGGACAGCTTCCATTCGGCCTGGGTCCTGTCGGGCCCCCAGGGGGTCTCGACTTCTTCTGCTATGGCGAGGCGGGGAAGCGGGACCAGGCGTTGCTGGTTGTCACACTGAGGTGGGCAGCGGTTGAGATCGACCACATCGTTGGTCCAGTCAATGGTTGGGTTATGGTGCCGCAACCAGTCGATCCCCATGATAATATCGTCGTCGCCAATATCCGCGACGGCCATGGTCAACTGTTCTAAGTGTCCCTTCATCTCGACGTTGAGGACTACTTCCTTGGTGATGCGTCCAATCGCGTTCGGGGAATTGTCCGCGTTGCGCAAAAGTATCGGGATTACCAATTCCCGAGTCTGGAGTCCGTGTCGCGAAACGTAGCGGGAATTTATGAAAGTTCCCGACGCACCGCTGTCTAACATTACTGTGGCTAAGGCATCCGTTTTTCCGTCGCTAACCTGTACCGGGAACTTCAAATGTCGTCGAAGACGACGGTCTATTGTAGAGATGGTTAAATACAAGGGACCATTATTAAGAGAGTTCTTCGGCCACAAAGGGCGGTTGGGTCGTATAGGGCGCGACTGAGCAATACGACCCTACTGAAAATCCGCTGGGGGCGGGGCTTCGGGATTGTGAACGTTCTTGGCGGCGGGCGTCATGGCGGCGAATGCGTTCTGTAGCACGGACTGCTGCACATTCTGGACGTACTGTTCCGCCATACGTTTGAGCGTTTCTTCGAACGACTGGAGCGCGGGGGGCGCGGGGCTCGACGGGGACGTGGATTTCGTAGCCTTTAGGTTTCGGGTTGGCGGTCGCGTTGGGCAATCGCTCACTAAATGGTCTTTCTCTCCGCAGTAGTAGCATAGTCCCTTACTCCTGCGCTCCCGGCGCACCCTGTCAATCTCCATTGCGTTGGGATCCTTCGTCGAGCTTGCGCCCGCAGTCGGGATCGTACGCGGAGCTGAACTAGTGGTGCCGGGATTGCTTCGGGGCGTAGCCGCTGGCTTTGATACTGGTCCATAGGCGTGTGCGAGCCTTAGCTTCTCGTCCGTCTCGGAAACCCAGTTGACGTAGGCATCGAATTTCATATCCTTCGCCTCTGTGCTGGCGATGTGCTGGCGAACCTGGTCTTTGAGTCCCTTCCGGAACATGTCGAGGTAGATGACATCCGTCGTTGCGTCCTTGGGCCACCCGGTGAGGGCTTGGAGGGCACGGAATTGCGACGCAAACTCGGCGACCGTTCCTGTCTGGCGTAGGCGCATCAGCTTGTCGGCTGCGGCTTTGTCTGCATCGATTTCTCCGTAAGAGGCGCGAAGGGCGGCGAACAGGGCCTCCAGGCTGGCGGCTTCTGGCGGTGTCGGGATGTCCTGGAGTCGATCTAGAATGGGTCGCGCCCAGTCTTGCGCCGGTCCCCGCAGTAGCATCAGGGCGAATGCGACCTTGCGGGTTTCGTTCAGCCCAGGATGTTGTCCGAACAGGTAGAGCTTAATCTGGTGAATCCAGTTTTCCAGCTTGGCTCGTTCGCCTTCGAAGGTGTCGGGAAGCTTCATCTTGAGCCCTGCTCCACCCCCAGACGGGGAGGCGGGCTGGCTCGCGATTTGGGCTTCTAACGCCTGGTTGGCGTGCTTGAGCTGGGCGACAGTGTTCTGAACCTGATTGTGTTCGTTGACTAACTTGGAGTAGCGTTTTTCGAGGGTGTCGAGGCGATCAAGGATGGGCTGGAGTTTGTCTTCCTCCATCGAGGAGCTCGGGGACGGGAAAGCGAAGGTATCTGCGAGTCCTCCCCATTCCTGGTGGGACGACATCGCGGGTCGGCGGTACGGGTGCGGGGGTAGAAAGTAAAGAGCGTGAGGGTGTCGAGTCCGAGCGGCGGTGAGCCAGGACTTTTGACCTAATGTTACGACCGTCGGGAATTGTAGCGGGAAACAGTTTCGGGAAACTGGAATTCACGACAAGAACCCGCGTTCGGGAATCTGGATTCGCGACTGGGAACGAGCGTGGGAATTCTGGCGGGAAACGCGCGGGATTCTATCCAGGCGCGTCGCGGGATTCTCAAGGCCAGCTAGGACTCTTCACTGCTTTGAACGTCAAGTAAGCGGATCCCTAAGGAAGCACTCCACAAGTAAGTATTGCGCAACTAACTACACAGGAGAAAAGAGAGAGATCGCACCTAAGGAAGCACTCCACAAGAGGTCAAAAGTGGGGTGCTCCTTACGATGCCTACAGCTATTTATCTACTTCGTAAAGACTGTATAGTTAATCTACGCTAAGTGTCCTTGCGCAATGCGCACCTATCTACTACAAACGATACATGCTACGACCGCACTGCTAGGCATGTCTATCCCGTCTCTCCAGATGGCTACGGCCTGTCCGTGGACGTCAGCGTCCGGTCCGGGGCCGCGACTAGCCAGACTAGGTATGCCAGACTGTTGCAGGTCGTCACCTTGAGGTACTAACGGATTAATGAGCGTATGTTGATAAGTGAATGTACGTGTGCCGTGGCGGGTCGTCGTAAATGAATGTGTGTATGCGTGCATGGTGGTCGGGACGGTGGTGCGGGATAGGTCACGTGAGCGGGGGATCTTGCGGGGGATCGTGCGAGTCGGGAAAGGGGTTTCGCGCGGGGAATCCAATGGCGGGATTCTCCCCGCGGGATTGTCTGCTCATGTCGGGATCCTTGGCGGGAAAGTGCGGGAAATGAGAAAAGGGGCCTGGGATCTCGACAGTGCACATACGACAGAAATAGCACTACTCGGAGATCAAGTCTTGTAGCGAGTAGAATACTGTTGTGTTGTTCAGGAGCTCTGCATGTGCAACATTGGACTCAACTGTAGTCCTGTGTAGTTGAGCTCAAATTCTCTTTTAATAATATTCTTTTCTCATTTACAAGGCAATATATATATGTTTTGAAAGCGGGGGAGTGGCACATTCACGCACGGTGAAAGTGCAGTATGAACCAGAGACCCGAAGAGAGTGATTCTGCTCGGGTTGCTCATTCGGATAGAATTCTGGGTTGAGGCGAACTGCGATAAGCAGAACATATATAAGGAGCCCAAATACACTGTGTTCCCCATGTCTATGGACTACCTACTCGCTGTCCCCGCATCGTCGAGCCTCCCCATCCGACTTGAAAGTTTGACGTGGTGTCTGCGGTAAGTCGATTCGCCTGTTAATTACTAGTTAGCGATTCTAACCCTACCTTTGTAGCGCCAGGTGATTGCGGACACCAAACCGCCGACTGTGCAGTTTGACGTGGTGACCGGCCTCGCGCAATGGTCGCCCATTTGCCGTCGAGCTTCGGTTTGACGTGGTAATGCACTTCGTAGATAGCAATACCTGTACATAGAGGGGGAGACTATTGTCAATTTTTTACTAAAGAGTAGACGGACGAAAAGGAGAAAGCCAAAATTCTGCCATTTTGTCGCGCCGTCCTAACCCTAATCCGAGAGGCAACCTGTGCCTGGAATCCGTTCGTGTCCGTAAATCATTCAAGTTGCCGAGTAGCAGATGCGACAGAACACAGTGACGTATCCCATACATCCTCGCTACTCTTTGAAAGCCTCCGCGTCGCCCACCACTCAGCTCGGCGCCTAACTTGCAATCTCTTCACTTCTTGCTCAACGACTGTCTCAGAGTCAAGCGACATGGTAAGAGGTAACGTTTGACGCGTCCCAATTGAATGGGAAGACTCCGTTCGGAGTTCCAAACGCGTATAATTGAAGATCGCTCTTGAAGGCTGTGATGATTCGAGAAAAATGTCTCTTCACCCATCCATCTCGGACGCGCAGCTTGCGGAGTCGGCGACAAATCGCAGCCAATGTGGAATCAGTGACCTGCAGGAAAGCAACTGTTACGGTGTGCAAGGTGTAAGGTATGTACCATCTTGCATCTCTAATTGATATACTTAAATCAATGATGTTGCTATGCGTGAACAGTGGACTCGTTATTGTGTGAGCTCCCAGCCTCTAAACTCCAAACTATTCTTTCTAACTTATCTCGTACGGGAGACAGAGTGTGGAATGTCAGAAACAAGAGTGGCCGACGCACAAAATCAAATGCGATGTGAATGCGAATACCGCACGGGCACTCGCGGCCGATCCCTCTAAGCACCCAAACCTGCTGCCAGACTTCCGGGCCTGGCTTTCCACTGTCGTCCGGCCTATTGCCTGGTGCAGTCTTAATGCACTGGAAGCCAAACCCAAACTTCGAGACCTCTCCAAGAAAGCGTTCCTCATCGAACTCACGCACGTCCCCAACGCGTCGACGCTGCGGGAGAAGTTTGTTCTGAAGGAATACTCTGTGCAGACGCGCGCGCTTGCGCAAGCTGCGGTCGCCAGCGACAAGAACATCGCGCATGAGTTTGAGAAGATGTCGGGCAAGACGAGTGTTGCTACGACGATCATCAAGGCGGGCGCGTTGGTGAAAGTGATTGGCTTCGACGCATCAAACGAAGCGCTTGCTGCTCATGACCATAGTGACGAATGGAGACCAATACTTGATAAGGCTCTGCGAGGGGAATTGACTTAGATTTTGAACGCTCTACGCATGTCCATCCTCTCGAAAGGGTTTGGACAATAATGTGAAGTTCTTGTCCGATATATTTCTGTCTTTTTGGTACGGTTTTGGAATTTGTTTTGTAAAGTTTTGTAGTCCTCCTTCAAGTTGCCGTTGATAACAGTAGACGTACTTCGTTTTTTTTAGTTGTTTGTGTAGTATGAAAGTAGCTTGAGAGTGCCAGTGATGTTATCCATCCGGTGACCCTGCCAGTGACTTAGAATGTTTGAATTCGTTCGCTTCCTCTTGCGCTCATCAAAACACAACGTTGCGCTTTGGTGCTCGTTGGAGACGATGGCGGGGGGCTGTGCATGAAAAGCAATTGAAAAAACTGAAGATCTGTGCCTGGAATCCGTTCGTGTCCGTAAATCATTGCCGAGTTGCGGCAACGGATGTGTATAATTATGCGTTATAGCAGATAAAGGCAACGTATCAAAGCCCTCACTGTCGTTCTCCTTCATTTTGCTCAACAGCCAACGTCTATCCGACCCTCGTCAATCATTATCCTACATTTACAAGACAGCAAAGCATGCCCCCGCTTAGACTTCCAGGCGATGAAGGTGGAGGCTTCAAGATCTCGTTCTGGGGCTTGGTAGCCGCTACTATGGCTGCTTTGAAGCTCAAAGAGCACTATGATGACAACTGTGAGTTTTGTTTTTGATTGTGAACTCACCGTGTGTTCATGGCCGTTCCAGACCGCACAGTTCCCAGTGACTCTGAAGCAAATCCGCTCGCACCCCCGTCTTACAGAGATGACGACGATGCCGACGCACAGAGTGCCATCGCGTTAGATACCACAATCCCAACACGCGCAAAAGTTAAGCGCAATCGGAGGAAATGTGTTTGCTGTGGCCTAAAGTACGTTCACAAATTGAGAGACCGCTGCGAATCTAACCGTTGGTATTACTTCAGCTGCACACTCTTCTGCAAGGCGCTCGGCATTGTCACTCTCATTTTTGTCGTTTGGAACGGCTTCAAACTCATTAGATGGGCTATCACTGTCAGTGCATGATCTACCATCATTCAATAAACTCTAAATCTCATCAATATACTATGTCTAGCCTGCACCCACCGGCCTCGAGGGAATGCCGGAGTACAGCAAGTCTCTCGGTTGTCTTGACGCGAAGCACTTCTACCAAGACAGTGACAAGGGCACCTTTTATACCATCACACCGAGCGAAAATGGAGTTGACCATGAACTGTACGTCGACGGCGGCGCAGTCGGTACCATTATCATCGCACCGAGTAGCACTGCACAAGATACGACCATCAAAGTCCTTGCGCGCGTCAGCTCGAGCGACGCCTCACTTCTCTCCAAGTTGCAAATCGCCACGCCTGGTTCGTCCATCCCGAAGCCATTCCGAATTCGCAGCGACAGCTATTTCGCACTCACATCGCCGGACAAGTCCGAGCTTGTTGCGGGGACGTGTATGCGTTATGACCTTACCATCTACATACCGCCGACTCTGCGAGGCTTGACAATCTCAGCGCTTTCCGTCGCGCAAGTCAAATTCTCCGATGACTTCATCGCGGACCCGCGTGAGCTGGGGTCGCTGAAGGTGAAGCTGTCGGACATCGACGAGCGCAATATGTTCCTCCCAACCGACCGTCTCGCTGCAGATAACACGAATATCGACCTAAGCGGTGGCTACATCGTGGGCGACATCGCGCTCGCGAACAGCACAGAAGTCAAGACTTCTTTCAGCTCTGCAGTGACGAAGCTGACCGTCAAGACAACCGCATATAACATCCATGCACCGGGTAGCGAGCAGTCTGAGCGTGGAGCAACAGCGTACCTCAACACGATAACAGGCTCGGGCCGGTCGAATTTCATCTTCGAGAACACCGTCAGTCGTCCCATCCGTAGTGACCACGGTACACGAGGATGGGGAGACTTGTACCTTACTTACAGAAAGGCGAATTTCAACGGCAAGATTGATCTCAACGCAAAATCGTTCACTGCGCCGTGTCGGGGACCCTAAACAACAACTACTGACATTTTTTTTAGCAAAACGTTAATCATTACCAATATGACTCTCCAATTGTGCACCGGGGACTCGTCATCGAGGATGAAGATCCTGATGACTTCCCTGCGCAGCCTACCCCTCCCCCTCGGAATGCTCGAGCTACTATTTCAGGTCTTCCCACTCCAAGTACACAAACACCTACGCAACATTCTGCTGCAGCTCCTCCTATGCGTGCGCCACATGGATCCGATGCACCCTCAGACCTTTCTCTTGCCACTGACTCGAGCGGGCATCACGTTCCCGTTATCTTTTCTGATGCAGAAACCCGCAATCCTTTCCGACCGGATTTATTCCCGACGAGTCCATTTGGAACACCAATCAAAGAACGCCCTCTGCCACAACAAGACGAAGAGCACGTTTTGTACCGGAATCCACTTGGTAGTGCGGAGAGGTCGAGGTAGCGAGTTCAGCAGCACAACTGTCGGCGACAGAGAATCGAGTTGGGCTCGTGAGTGTCATCATTTCGCTTTTGACACATCTCTGACATATGCTTGCAAGTTCCGGCAATACCACTTGAAATGAGAGACGGCGAAATAAGTTGGGGTGCGCAACCAGGTGAGTATTTGCACTACCAATACGACTCTCCAATTGTGCACCGGGGGCGTCGAAGACGAATGCAGGGTTGGCTATCGTCTACATGGTAAGTGAATGGCTCTGATAGAGTGGTACCGAATAGCTGGTAAGTGTTTCCAACCCCCTTCCGTTATCTCACACCGGTACACTTATATCCGGTAACTTCACCAACTACGTAGGCAATGACTTCTCTATCTTGACTCCTGTATTTTGAATTAGAACTGCAATAGACGGATTTGGTCTTTCGCCGAACTTGCGCGACCTATGGCATCTCTACTGCAACAAGGTGCCGAGTCAGCGACACCAAGACCTCAGATAGCTTCTGCGCCTCGCACTATGTCAATCTCTCACTGGTGACAATACCAACTCGCGAGCACTAGTTCTAGTTCGCGTACCATCTTCGCGGGCGCGCTCTCATCGAACGGAAACCTCACGCGCGTCAGCCAGTGAGTCAATGGCTCTCGAAAACAAACTAGATCTCTAGTTTGCGTTCTTGCTTCTCGCAGACCCCACTTGAAGCCAAACCGCGGGCCCGAACAAGTGGGCCCCGTAGCAAACCGAATAAGTGTCCGTCTGCACAGCGACAGCGACACTGCTGTGCCTAGCGGCTTCGAGGCCTTCGTCGTGAAGGACCTTAAGCACACCTAAAAGCCTAACGGACTCGGAGACGAACGCAAGACGGTGTGTTCTCACTGGCGCTTACCCAGCGCCTACGAGCCCGGGAGCTCCAGCTCTCGAGGAGCACGGTGTGCTCCAAGCAGAGCACCGGAATTAAGACAGAGTATGCAGGCTGTCATGTCGTCAACAAAATACTCTCATCCGAGGGACGAGGGGACGCGACTCTAGCCCGAAGGTTGAATTCGAATATTCAACCATGAACGCCACATCTCGGTGAGAGGGTGTCCGGGTGATTACAGATACATTCAACCTCCTCAACGTAAGGTAAGTGCCTGTTTCATTACATCAATCTAATGGTGCATTTGCTACTAATGCTTGTGTTGAATATGATTCACGGACGTGCAGAGGCTAGTCCGTGAATGCTAGACTACGATGTTCGACACCCGGTAACTTCACCAACTACATATCCGTAAGTTCCAACTTCATGGAGCTCCAGAATATGCATTAGAGCGGTGCCGAATAGCTTAATCTATGGGTAAGCTGATCATTGTATTTCCATAGACTTTCCATGAGTATTTCGAAACTCCTGCACTCCGAGTCGTAAAGGTATGTTCTTAGCTCATCATGTTTTGTCGGAGTGAAATTTCTTAATTCCGGACTTACAGTACCTGATCCAGATAAATAACTCTATCGAAAATGTTGTGCTATACTTCTGTATCTACGTTATACATATCTACAAATTTGCAGTGCAATGAATCTGACTTCGAAAGTGAGTTTGCCAGATTTGGGCGTTTGAGCTTTCGCGCGTCTTCAAGTTGCTCCTTGCGCGCCGACCACCATCATGGCTGCACCCATGACATGCATTCCATCCATTCAACACAAGTTACATTAGCTGAAAACGAGTGCACGTCTGAGTCCGAGAGCTGTTCAACATGTGAGAGAGCATGATAGGTTTTGGGTCCCGGTATGTTGTGCACTTTCTGTCTTACCCGTGCCAAGACTCAATCATCCTCTTCATACAGCAACACCATATTCCTTCGCAGTCACCAGGCTTTACTTTTGCAAGCTGATAGAGATGAGCACTTGCGATAGCTCAGAATCCTGCGGCTTGAGGTCTTCAAAGGCGCTAGTTCTTGCTCGCGGCTCTGTTCAACCTTCTGCACCGCGTACTATGCGTCGATTCTGGTCTTCGGTAGCTCCAGCTTGCGGATTCTCATGATCCTGACCCCATTTAACCTTCTGCGCCGCGTACTATGTCAGTCGAACGTCCTGAAGCTCTACGGTCTGCGCTTGCAGCGATGGGTTATGCACGGCCGGGCCTCCTCCGCGGGATGTGCGATGCGTGATCAGGACATGGCTGATGTTGATATTGTGCGGAAGCGAGCACTGGCAAGCTCTGGAGTGCTCGGGAGGTACTCCTTCTCAACGGGGAAGTCATCCTTCCAGGACGTTATTCTCTTAGAGGAGATACAAACACTTGGGACACCGTCATATTTGCGGGCGCTAGCTCTAGTTCGCGTCCTTACTGACCTTCTCCGCTGCAGTTCAGCTTCCATCTGCGACACCAGGACCTCAGATACAGACCGTGAAACGCAATCTTGCAGGCGTTCTCTCCAATTCGGCCCGCAATGGCGCCGTCTGCCCGCCAAATGCGACTGCATGAATGAAGACAAATGTCGATAACAATATACAAGGACGACATGCAGCAAAGTTCGACGTTGGCTTGAGTTTCTTTCCTGGGCTCGAAACCCATTGCGCAATCGAGTCCAACGCAAATCTCGGCCTCTGGCACTGTTCTCAAAGTCCTGACGCTAGTTCTAGTTCGCGTCCTTGCTTCTCGCAGTCCTCAATAGCTATTCTACGTCAGCTCAGCTTCTGTGAGCGAAACACGGGTCCGAACAAGTGGAAACCGAATAATATTGTTTGCGTCGAGGCGCTGACTAGGCGCCCGTCTGCACAGCGACAGCGACACCGTGACTGCTGTGCCTGGCAGCTTCGAGTCTTCGCCGTGAAGGATCTAGAACACGCCTAAAAGCCTAACGGAGACGGAGACGAACGCGGGCAAAGTGTGTTCTCGCTGGCGCTTACCCAGCGCCTACAAGGCTGAGAGCTTCAGCTCTTGAGGAGTGCCGTGTGCGCATCGCCCAGCGTCGGGATTAAGGCAGAGTGTGCCGACTGTCATGTCGTCAACAAAATACTCTCATCCGAGGGACGAGGAACACGACTCTGGCCCGAAGGTTGAATTCGAAGATTCAACCATGAACGCCACATCTCGGACAGAGGGTGTCCGGGAGATTTCAACGGTATTCGACCTCTTCTACGTAAGGTAAGCTCCAATGTAATCACACCATGCTAATGATGCCTTGATTTCGGATGTGCATGTTAAATTTGGTGTACGGACTTGCAATGGCTGGTCCGTGAATGCCAGATTACAGTGTTCGACACCCAGTAACTCCACCAACTACATCCCGTAAGTTCCAACTTCATGGGGCTGTGAAACATGTATTTTGAGTGGTGCCGAACAGCATATTCTATGGGTAAGCTGAGCCGAGTTCAGACATGTATGCATTTCCATAGACTTTCCATGAGTGTTTCGAACCTCCTGTGCTCGTAAAGGTATGTTATTCCCTTTCGTGAATGCTTTGAACCTCCTGTAGTCATAAAGGTATGTTATTCCCTTAACTTAGCTGACTTTGGAACATCTACGACGCCTTCATACATTGAATCAATGACACTGAGGTGCTTGATTCATTGTCGGAGTGAAATCTCTTAGTTCCGGTAGTACCGGTTCCGAATATCTATGTCTGAGAACGGACTTGTTCTTTGGATTCTGTACTGGCTTCACATGTTAGAAATGTCGTGTTATTACTCTGTATATGGGATTAGAACTACATTGTATGTACAAAAAGGACGAATCTGACTTCAAAGGTGAGTTCACCTGATTTGGGCATTTGAAGCTTTCAAGTTCGCGCGTCTTGCTCAAACGAGCCTTGCGCGTCGACCACCACCATGGCTTCGCCCATGACATGCAAAACATTCATTCTGCATTAACTAGAGTCAAGCACACCTCTGTCGGAGAGAGCATGATAGGTTTTGGGTTCCGGTACGTGAGCATTATCTGTCTTACCTATGTCAACAAGACTCAATTGCCGTTTTCAGCTCTATCTTGCCCACTTTCAGTCCTGCCTCGCCCTCAACCATATCTTCTGATGCGATAGGCCTAATCTTTGCAAGCTGATAGAGATGAGCACATCGCCTCTTCCGTGGCTCAGCATCAAGATACAGTCCCGGCGGCTTGAGTTCTTTGTCTGCGTCCGCGCGAGCGCTAGTTCCTTGTCTGCGTCCGCGCGAGCGCTGGTTCTTTGTCTGTGTTACTGTTCAACCTTCTGCTCCGCATACTATTGAAGCGATCTATGTACCGAATCAGCGACACCAGGACCTCAGATCTAGCTCACGTCTAGGACACCCTCAAGTTGGCTGCACACTTCTGTGCTGTCCGCTCGCAATCTGCTTTTAGTTATACCGCATTTACTGTTTCTTCCGTACTTTGTCTGAAATAGGAGCTTGCAGCGATGGGTTATGCACCGATGAGGGCTCGCGTGATCAGGATGTTGAAGTTAACTGGAACCGAGCAAGCTCTAGCTCTGCATTCGGTCGAAATCCAGTTGATCCCCGTCATCCTTGCAGGCGCTAGTTCTTGTTCGCGTCCTTACAGCCCGTCTCTGCTGCAGTTCAATCTTCAGTTTTGCGACGCCAGGACCTCAGATACAGACTGTACCATGGTCAGCCAACGCAATCTTGCAGGCACTGGTCCTAGTTCGCTTTGTTCTCCCTCTGCACCGCGTACTACTATGGTAATTCGCCCGAAGCAGGCTTCGGACGACTAGTTGAGCAGTTCTTGCTTGCGCACTTTCAGCCAGCCCGAAATCAACCTTGGCGTCATCTCAGGCACAGGTGACACACAGGCACGAAGTCGCCCGCGCCCTGTGTTCTCCGCGGCGTTGCAAGCTGTGCGGTGAAGGTAGCTCAGACAATGACGGGTATCTCATTGCGGGCAAGGAAAGTGTCAATAGCGGTGAGCCTCAGCGACGTCACACTAGCCCAATCATCATTTCTTAACTGTGCATTAGCGTATGAGCTCACTCTCGTGCAGGGTTTCAGAATCGAACAGAGGACATTCCATGGTCTATTTGCAGAGAGGGTGTGTATCTTTTCGGGTGCAAATGCTCATAGTTGCATTGCAGGTATGGGCGCGTTTGCGGAGAAAAGAAAGCGCAATCTGTGCGGAAGCCCTACACATTGGAACTGCAAGGCTGAATGATTGATCGAGGAGGCTCTGCGCTTAGCAGATGTGTCGAGTTCTTGATGTCACTATCCTTTGAATGCTGAGAACATGGCGCGAAGATCGTCCATTCAGGCATGTTTACGGGGTTCAAATTCTCTCCCCGTCAGAGCGCCCTGCAAGTGCGCAAGCGCGTGTCCCGTCTACTTAGGGTCAAGACCATCTGCCAATGGCAAGCAAGGACGATGCACAGCAAGCAAACTATGGAAGGTCAATTTCCTGATTGTCCTATCCCAGTCTCTCCATGTTCTGGCACCAGGACTTCAATTACCAGCTCACCGCGTGTCCGAACAAGCGGCCCCGTAGCAAACCGAACAACTTTGAAAGCCTGCGAAGCGCCAAATAGACGCCCATCTGCGCAGCGAAGATGCTCACTGGCGGGCGTGCCTGGCAGCTCCGAGCCCTTCGCCGTCACGGTGCTTAAACACAGCTTAAAGGCTAACGGAGACGGAGATGGACGCAGGTAAGTGCGTTCTCGCTGGCGCTTAACCAGCGCCTGCGACACTGAGAGCTTCAGCTAGCCCGTTCCTTCGACGACCACTGCGTGCTTTGCGCCTAGCGTCGGAACTAAGACAGTGTAGGTAGGCTGTCATGTCATCATTGACATTCTCTCGTCCGAGGGACGCGTATGTGGCCCGAATGTTGAATTCGAAGATTCAACCACGAACGCCACATCTCGGGCAGAGAGCATCCGGTCGACTGCAGCACTACTCGACCTCCTTGACGTAAGGTAAGTCCCTGTTTGATTACACCATTCTAATGGTGCAGCTGCTACTGATATGTATGTTTAAATTGATGCACGGACTTGCAAAGGCTGGTCCGTGAATGTTAGAATACAATGCTCGACACCCGGTAACTTCACCAACTACATCCCCGTAAGTTCTAACTTCATGGAACTCTAGAACATGCATTAGAGCGGTGCCGAATAGCATATACTATGGGTAAGCTGAGCCGAATTCTCAAGCAGACCTCGGTGTTGTCGATCTAGCGTATGTAGGCACTAGAATGAGAAATAACATACCTTTACGACTGCAGGAGGTTCGAAACACATGTGAACGAAAGGTAATAACATACCTATATGAGCACAGGAGGTTCGAAACACTCACATAGCTTCATAGAAAGATACATGACCCCGCTGAAATGACATATCTTAAGTCCGGTCACTTCAACAACTATTAGGGAATTATTTCTCCAAATTCTCTACCAGCTTCACATCTATGGTGCTGTACTTATTTATTTTAGTTTCGATCTACTCAGTGCGATGAAGAGAGGCTGGGATTCAATGGTGAAAACTGAGATGCCCTGATTTAGGCTTTGAGCTTTTGCGCGTCTTGCGCAACCTTTCTTGCACGCCGACCACGACCATGGCTACACCATGATATGCAATTCATCCATTTTACCCATCGCCACCCATCTTATACATTGATCCTATCTATGTCAAGACTCAGTTCACCTCACCGGACCATCTCACCGAGTTTGCAAGTTGATAGAGATGAGCACTTTTCATGGTGCAGTTTTCACGGCGCCCACACCCCGAATCTGCGTTCAAGCTATTCACGCATCATGCCAGCAACACCAGGACCTCAGATAGTATTCGGGCTCTGGTTCCGACTTGTTTTGCGCCGTTTGCCAACTTGCGCCAACTGGGGCTTGCGTGATCAGGACATGGCTGATGTTACTGTCTGCGCAGTTGAATCCACACTTGAACTTGCAGCAAATGTCGGATGTGTGCCGTCACTCTTGCAGGCGCTAGTTCTGGTTCACAATCGTAGTTCAAATTCCAGAATCATCTCTGTGTCTCGGAGTTTAATTCACTGTTTTGGATCCTACTACGCATGGTGCGTCATATCTGCCTTTCCCGCTTGCGCACCCAGCTTTGCGTTCCGTAGACATGCCTGAATGGACGATCTTTGCGATATCAACATAGAGACCTCGTTCTTGCGAGCATCCTTGCTTCCGCTTGGGTTCCCGGGTATTCCAAGTCCCGCATGCAAGGGAATCCTATTCCCTTTCTCTACTACTGACATCTTCGTGACACCGTGATACTTGTTTTATCTATCTATAGCACCAAGATAAGTAGATCGCTTGCACACTTGCCTGTACCGAATAGAATAACAGCAAACATATTGTGCTGTTTGGGAGCTCACTGGCAGGCTCTGCATATACAGATGTTCAAGTGCTCTGTGATTTGAGCTTGTCTTCACTGTATAAAATATACATTGTTTCTATTCTATATCTAATGAGAGCTGGCGAGTGGGCCTTCGTGCACAGTGCACATACGACAGAAATAGCACTACTCGGAGATCAAGTCTTGTAGCGAGTAGAATACTGTTGTGTTGTTCAGGAGCTCTGCATGTGCAACATTGGACTCAACTGCATCAGGGAATCTTCTTTTTCACTTAAGGTTACTTAAACGGTCTGAAATTTACTGAAGCCCTGGGAAGTGAAATTCTACTGATTTACTGATTTCAGGCATGTGGTTTCATTATTCAGGAAGGGGCCTGCTGAAATCAGTGCCGTCGACTTAAATCAGTACTTCAGGCATTCAGTCTTCAGCATTCAAGCATATCAGAAGTTTTTTTCTGGCATTCGAATTGCAGTGCTCAAGTGTATAAGTTTGTAAGGGGTTCAAGTAGTTCATTCCATAAGTAATTCATCATTTAATCATATAAGCAGACTTTTTTGTCTGTCGGTTTGCAGTACTCAAGCGTGTAAGTGCGTAAGAGGTTCCAGAATTACTTCATTTCCACAAGTAATTTAAGACAATAAGTAGAAATCAGTGCATCAGTGTCACGGTCCCTCAGTAGCTACACCACGGCATCCTGAACCAGATTGTATTTTGCCACTTCTGCCTCGCTGGCAGGCTGTTCCTCGGCATATTCAGAGAACGAATGCCACTGCAAGTTGATGGTAGTAAGAGCTTGAATACAGTGGCGGGGTGATGGGTCAAAGCCGAAGCTCACCAGAGATCGACCTGCTCTTAAAAGTCTGCGCCGTCCGTAGCCGAATCCCATAATGAACCCTCGTCCTCCTCGCGATCGCCCTCACCTTCCCAGTCCTCTCTGCCTGCGTCATTCTCCTCGCCCTCAAAACCTCCACTGCGTCCATAACCCACGCTGAAATTCTCGTCCGCATCCTTGTTCTCATCCTGATCCTGATCCTTGTCCTCCTCCTGATCCTTGTCCTCGACCTCGTCTCCCTCGCCAAGCACACTCTCGTCCTCCATATCGTCTTCCCTATCCTTGAAATCCTCGACTTCTTCGCCGTCATTATCCTTATCCTCCTTGCACTTACTACTTCTAGTAGCGCCCTCGCCATATGTATACTCGCCGCTCGCATCCGCGTCTCCAACGTCAAGATACAGGGAGAAATCCCTGCCAGTGACACCCGATCCAACAAGTTCGGTGTTCTTTCCCGCACTAAAATCTTCAATGGAATTGTAAGCTGCTAGGCGGGATCGGACCTTCTCCCAGTTTGATTCAGTAAAAAACGAGGAATTCGACAATAAGTTAACATAGTCGTCCGTATGAGGCTGCCACAGAGCACTGGTGAAGTACCACTCAGCGCCACCAAACTCTTCTTTGATCTTTTGCAACCGGGCCACTTGCTTGTCGATTGCAACCTTGACCTGTTCATGAGAAATTCAGCGAATAAAGCCACTATAAGAACTGAAGTAGATAGATACCGCGGTTGCCGCAAGAGCGAGGGCACCGATAGGCTTTCCTATTGTGTTTTTATCCAGTACTTTATGCCGACCCAGGGCCAAGACTAGGTGTACGGACAACACTGAGATTACAAGATCAGAGCAGAACAACCCTTGCTTCTGTACTTTCAGAGTCAATGCAGGGATACGAAGGGTGACATGGGGCAAATTTTTACATACCTTATCCATACTATGCCAGCTTTCCCAGAGGAATGGTTCAGCTTTCTTCTTGTCGACCATCGTCTGCAACATCTTCACAATTTCTTCGGTCTCCACCGACTTAGAACGCTCGTTGCCGACGAAACTCGAAATTGATTGTTCGGCTTTCTCGAACAATTTCTTGCGCCAACTATCAGAGCATCTCTGGGCTGCCTACAGGGCAGATCATACTTGATTCAAAATGGCCGATGAAAGACAATAAGGGATGACTCAACTAAAGAACAGATGTCGGCCAATTGCGTGTCGTAACTAAGTTCGACAGAATCAAACACCTTCCCCCACAAGGCTCCGATGGACTTATTGTCCGGGTTTTGCCATGGAGTTGTGGACTTTCCAACTGCGCGATACAGCGAAGGCAGAAGAATGTGAGTCCAGCCTGCCTGAGTTCCGGGAGGGAGACACTGATTCGTTGCCCTTTTTTTGCCGGGAGCGCGGGATCCCCTCCCTTCCGATACTATTTCTATCCTTGTCCTCAAGCCCTACAGATGTCTGCATTTCTGCAAGTTAGTGGATGTATATCATAGACATGATTTGATTAACGCACAGAGCTAGTAGTCCGAGAGACTTTGCGATGACCAAGATGAGCCTTGGTTGCGAGCACTTCGGGTTCAGGACTGATGGATACTGTCGTCATCGCAGGTGATTGTGCTCGTGGTGTTAGCGACACCTCACAACCACTTGCCTGTTAAAGGAGCCTTGAATTAGTACACGAATCAATTGCAGCAATTAGCTCACACTTGCAATATGTTGCGCATGAGCCGCCAGAGACCTCTTCAAATTGCGAATAGAAGTAGAAGATTTCATCTGTAGCAATTAGAGGAATTGTTACCAAGAAAAGCTCGAAGAGAATTGAATACCAGTATATCAGCCTGAGAATGACTGTCTTGCAGTTTACTCTTGTTACTAGTAGTGAGGTTCAAATCCTTGTTGCTTAATCAGAAATGATATGAAATGGAGATTAGAAGGATTAACACTAACTGTCGAGGCAGCCTGTGATGACGGCTTCTTCATATACACGTTCATGCTAGTCTGTTTTAGATAGTAAGGAAGTGATCTGAATATTGGGTGGAAATGCAAGAATTACCACGGCATGCGAGTTAGAGTCCGGCGGTGACTTCCTCTTCTTATTATTCGCGATCATGCTGTCCTACAATAAGCAAAGCTTAGTAGACGACCAGATCCTTGCCAAAGAAAGGGGTGCAGAAAGTTGTCCTATTGAGTGTCGATGCCTACACATACCTGCATCTGCAGATACAACGCCGGCGATTGCTCTCTATGTCCATCGACAGTAATACCCTCCTGACGAGATGACAGGTGAGTAGTGAGGGGGTAAAAGCAGAATAAACTTACCGTTACATCAAGCTGGGAGTTGGCGATTCTCTGCATTTTCGCGCCCTATTCAGAGTACGGTTTGGTAAGTAATGAATAAAGATATGTCGACGCCGAAGGACACAAGAAAGTCCGGCACCAGATCCATGCTTTGATGTGAAACACTCACCTGAACGGCCGATTGTCTCCTGATATTCTTCTTCTCCAGAGCACAAAGAAGGAAGGATAAGTAGCGCGAACGAAGCAAGACATTATGATGCCACTTACCAACGTTGTAGGAGCCTGCAAGTCGGAGAGAGTGTCGCGGGATAGCTTCCTTTTCTTCGATTTATTGCTGGCTCCATCCTGATACGATACAGAAACATTGTTAATTAGCCATCGTTGTGCATGGGACTCCACCGATGCATAGTCTCTGTGAATCGAACGATTTCTTTGAACTTTAAGCGGCACTCACATTGGCTTGGGGCGGTATTGTAAGTCTCCTCGCGTCCTAATTAAACGCACAATCAAAATATTAAGATTTCATCTGCCAGTCTAATGAATGCTTTAACCAACTCACATTATCAGTGTCGGAGTCAACAAGATGTGCCGTCTGTCGCTCGCTCGCAAAGCTATTCTTTACACCTTGAAAACTCGTGAGGGTTACTGTCTCTCCTTCATCCTCCCAAGGACTAAAGTTTGCATCCTCTTGCACCGAGGCGGGGAGCCTAAATTTTCCTTGTGTCAGCCAGGCTCACAACTTGAAACAAAGATAAGGATGTGAGCATTATAAGTGAAGAAGCTGCAATGTTCGGGTTCATGATGATCTTGAAGAAGTGTGGCACGGCGGTGACCCGCCGGGCCGCCACGGTCGCTGCCACTGGCAGTGTCACTGGCGCACGCGTGGCACGCTCAAACTGCCACTGGCAGTGGCGGGCGCATTCAAGCTATCAGTACTAGTACTACTAGTAGTAGTAGTAAGTAGTACTACAATGATAAGCTTCAAGTAGCTGAGTTTAAATCAAGTTCACACTTACTATCAACTTGAATTTGTTTGAATTTGAAACTCATCTTTCGTACTATGATGCGAACGGTTGAGTAGTACGACTTCAAACTCACAAGTCAATATCTTCTACTATCTTCCTTGCGATCTCAGGATTTCTGCCCTCTCCGCCGAAGAAAGTGGATCCATCTGTGTAGCGAAGTGCCCTGACAGGTCGCTTTGTCTTATCGTTCCGTTTCGACGTATTGGGCGAGTCTATCATGTCTGTATCCTCACCAGAAAGACTGCTGTCCTGTCCTGCAAGCGTACTATGATAGCCAGTGCCTCCTATGATACGACTTGAAGCCTTTGCGCCCTGCACACAAGTACGGAAAGGAAGTGCACCTCTGGTGTCCTTTTTCCTCGCCTTTTTTGCGCGCTCTCTATCTGGTCCATCGGAATTGGCTGCATCATAACGTGAGTCAATATGTTCATCTTTCAAAACCTAAAGTCGTAAAGGTAATGCAACTTACGAACATAAAAGTTTGCATTGCCTTCAGCTTCACAAAAGCTGTCTTTTTCCTCGTTCGTTGAACCTGCAATGCCAATATCTGGTAACTCGACTGTCGCTGTCTTGAAGATAAGGACTCACTAGCTTCAGGAGTGTCTTTCGGTTTTTTTAGCCCTCGTTTGTCAGTGCCAGCCAGCTTAGGTGCAGTTGAGCCCATCTGGGTGCGAATGTCAAGAGCCTTCGACAAATTCTTCTCAAGCTCCATCGTCTCCAGTATTGCTGTTTCCTGTTGCTCTGCTGCAGCTCTCTTTTTGCGTACCTTCTCAGATGCCTCTTGTTCTTTTGCTGCCCGTTTCTGTTCCGCATCAAGTTTTCTCTTCTCTCTCGCATCCGCGGCTTGTTGAGCCGCAGCTTCGCGCAGAGCTGCCCGTTCTTCCTTCTGTTTTTCCTTCTCCTCCTTTTCCCTCAATGCCTCACCACGCTTTGAGGCCTGCTCTTCTCTCCTTCTCTCCTTCTCTTCTTTCTCCCTCAATACCTCCTCTTTCGTTCGACGTGTTCTGAGTTTATTGACTATGGCTCCCGGGTGCTGATTGCTATTCTTAGCCCGCGTTTGTCTTCGAGTTGACATTCTTGTGCAGTGTTTCAAGTCGAGGCACGCTGACAGGTGCTATGAGTTTCGATGGTGAATCGAGTTGGCAAAGGTGCAAGTTGTAGTTGAAGTTGGAGATGAGGGCGCCTATTCAAGGAAAATTTACGCCCACTTGCACTTGCTGGCACTGGCAGTGCCAGTGATTGGCAGCCTTCAAGTTAGGCTGACTCGGAATGAGCCTGACTCAGACTCGGACTTGGACACTCGGATACTCAGGCTAGCTCTATTACTAGTACTATCACAGTGCTACTGGTACTAGTACTACTCACTGGCACTTGCAGGCTCACTGGCAGGCTGGCGGCGGTGCCACTGAGTCACTGACAGCCTGAGGCTGTGGCTACTCAGGCTACCGGTACTACTACTAGTAGTACTACTAACTTCAAGTTGTTACTACGCGGGCGTCACCGCTGAGCGTGCCATTCAACTTTAAATTCAGCGTTCAATTTACTGGAACTAATGCCGGTAACTCGGCGAAGGCCCAAACCCGTTCATCTTACAGATATCTTCCCCCCGACTATTCGATGCACCTTCTCCTTCTGCAGCAGGAGGTTCAAGAATCAATCCGCAAGGACAAGACATGAATATTCAGCTCACCCGTCATCATTTGCAACAAGACCTGCTGCTTGTGGTTACGACTTGGATTCCTCACCCAAGCGACCCGCACGACCTTCGACACCTCAAGCTCTTCCCGGCTCTCCTGAACTTCCAACAGACTTGGAGGGCCATCATGAAGATGAAAGTGGCTGCAACTCTTCAAGTTACGACTACGACATTTCTATACTCACACAGGATATCTCGATGCTTAGCATAGGCCGAGACGAGCTGCTTCAAGATTTAGACGGTCCTGATTGCCTGTCCCATGCTGACACTGGAGATGACGAACTTGAAGACCAAGACCTATCTTCTGCTGATCTGGACTCCGACATTGGAGATTATGAAGAGAACAATGATAACTTAAAGGTGTATCACAGATATTTAAATGGTGCGCGCTAAGTATGATGTCCCCAGTTTACTTTAGCATTCTGACACCAAATATCGTGCAGCCACTCCATGCGATGAAGAAGGGAACTTCTTAGAAAAGGAAGAACCGCCCGTTTCACGGAACGAACCTGCGTCAAATGACTGGTTTCCCTATTCGTGCCGAGCAGATTTCGAGCTCGCAGATTTTCTCTATCGCGAAGAGCAAATGTCTGCTGGCAACATAACAAAGCTTCTCGGAATTATGAAGGCTTATCAACTAATTCAGTCCACGGAGAACGCAAAATCTATTAGATATCCCGAATTGGACGCGACAGATCCCAATGATGACTCAAGTCTGGATACAGCTGGTGCACTGCTCGATGGAGATGCACAAAATTTGTACAAGATCATTGACACTACAAAAGTCGGTGATGTATCTTGGAAATCCTTCAGTAACTTCTACACTAACGACAATGGCCAAAAAGCGACAAACGAGAACATCGAGTCATGGAAGAGGAAAGAATATGATGTATGGTATCGGGATCCTTTGGAAGTAATCCGAAATTTGGTGGATAACCCGGCTTTAGAAGGCGAATTTGACTTTGTCCCGTTTCGTGAATTTCAGACAAAGGAGGACACCAATAATATCAATGACAAAGAACGAGTTTTCAGAAATTACATGTCCGGGAATTTTGCTTGGGAACAGGCTGTAAGTCATGACTCATTAACTCGCACAGATACTTATTATCCTTGACTTAGAACAAGATCTACGCAGAAGATAAAGCAGTCCATGGATCTATGTTCGTCCCGGTCATTTTAGGGAGCGATAAGACAACGGTTTCTGTTGGAACTGGCAATAATGAATACTATCCTTTGTATCTCTCGATTGGGAATGTATCAAACAAGGCCCGGCGGTCCCAGAAACTGAATACAGTCCAGCTCATAGCATTTCTGGCAATACCAAAGAGTATGTGTTAATAGTGATCTATTCAATTGACTTCTGATGCTTTGCAGCTGAGCGGCAATACGAAAAGTCAGATGACTTCCGGCACTTTCGACATCAGATCTTTCATTCGTCTATATCGAGGATCTTAATCTCGCTGAAATCCGCAATGATCATGAACACTCAGAAAACCATTCTCCGGTGCCCTGATGGTCACTTGCGTAGGTCGGTTTTCGGACTCGGCTCATATATAGCCGATTATCCGGAACAGGTCAGCCTTTGCGCCATATGTACTGGATGGTGCTGCAAGTAAGTACTACCGCCCTCAGGCTTTCCTGAAATCAAGCTCTGTGGTGATGACTTACTTTCGACATTATAGATGCACAGCGCCTCACAAGGACCTCGATAATCCGGAATTTGTATCAATTCCTCGAACAAAAGAGCTGCACGAACGATTGATAGAACAGGTAGACGCCAACAACATGAATAAAGCAACAATTCGGAAAGAGTACGGATTCCACCAGGACATTGTGGTACGTGCTTCAAATTATTCATTGGATGCGTATATTGCAACTGATACGTTGCTCCGTAGCCTTTCACCAATGACATTCCACGCGCAGATATATGCGATCTCATATCTCCGGACCTGCTGCACCAAATCATCAAAGGCGTGTTCAAGGATCATCTTGTCGAGTGGATATGCCAGAGCTTGACCACGTCAGAGCTGGATATTGTGGATAAAAGGTGATTTTTTTCGCAAGTTGTTTAATGTAAATACCATTGCTAACATCCGCGTAGAATCAGAGTTGCTGCTCCTTTTCCTGGACTTCGCAGATTCCCCGAAGGCCGAGGCTTCAAGCAATGGACAGGCAATGATTCTAAGGCACTTATGAAAGTATGTGACCTTTTTATCTTGTTCGAGGCAGTGGTTTGCTGATATTTGATGCAATTTGCTTAGGTGTATCTTCCGGCTATCGTGGGCATTGCACACGATGATATGATTCGCACATTAATGTGCATTTCTAGACTTCTGTTACCTTGTGCGTCGGTACACGATTACAGCCTCAACTCTTGATCAAATCAAAGCCTCTTTGGATCACTTTCACCGTTATCGGCAAATATTCATAGCTAAGGGCATCCGGGATAACTTTTCACTACCACGACAGCATGCTATGGTCCATTATCCAACATTGATCCCTCTGTTTGCTGCACCGAGCGGGCTGTGTTCATCGATTACAGAGAATAAACATATTTATGCGGTCAAAGAAACGTGGCGACGCTCGAACAGAAATGATCCCTTGGGCCAGATGATCACAGCAAACCAACGACTCAGCAAACTTATTGCATCGAGGTCAGACTTCAAACGGCGTGGAATGCTAGACGATACGCTATCCGAGGCTACGTGGAAAGTTTTGCGAGATGTTCTGCGGAAGAATATGTCAGAGCCGGAGGAGGATGATGCTGAGAGGATCCCGAATCAGAGGGAGCAGTTGCAGTGTATTGGTGTGGCAGGAGCAGCCAATGATACAGATGATTTCTTCGATGGCACTGTGGGTAATCAAGGGCACAACGAAATTGCTGACCTGGATGATTTCAGCACTTCATCAGTGGAAGGACTGCAAAGTAGTGTTGTTCTTCATGATGTGGAAAATACAGAACATCGGTTTTGCTTAGGTGGTAGAAGTGATCCTTCGAGCTTGATGTTAATGGCTTCGAAACAACGTCAGTAACACGAGCTTCAAATTGTGGCGCTGGATATCTGACTTATTCGTTGCTATCCTTACAGAGTCCAGTAAGCTGTACCCCAAACAGCTCAACGCTCTTGCGGCGATAAAAGGCCATCCGGAACTCCGACAGCTCCGACGACTCATCAAAATATACTTATTCTGCAAGTACGAAAGGTGCAACTTGAACGAATTAGGATACTATGACCTCGGAAGCGCTTCTGAAAGCCTGATAGCCGAACAACAGTTTGCACTGGACATGGGCAATGACATTGCCATCTTCCATTCAGCTACCGCGTATTTCGCCTACCGCGGCGAATCAATTCCTATAGAGCAAGCAATGAGGGAGGTGATCAGGTCCAATCCCTCTTGGCGCGGAAAACCACGACGTGATGTCGTTCTTGTCCAAGTTAGTTCTCGCAAAAAGGGGTTTGCAGGGATGCGAATTGCTCGGGTTATGCTTCTTTTCTCCTTCACCGCCAATGGAGAACGTCAGGAATGCGCCCTTGTCCAGTTTTTCAAGAACGTTGGAGACTCACCTGACAGAAAAACAAGAATGTGGATAGTCGAGCCAGAGTATGAGTCAGAGACCTCTACCGCGTGCCAGCGTAGTACTATTGGAAGTTGCCGTCAACCGCTGACTCGGACTCGCCGGAGTGACCTGAATGACACCTCCGACTCGGAGTCAGGCTACCCCCGTCACGGTGACTCAAAAACTCCAAAGTTATCCGTGATAGCTCTAGGGAGTATCTTCCGTTTAGCTCACCTCCTTGGGGTTCCAGAGGGTGATGAATGTCCTCCGAAGTCATTGACACCTGAGGAGTCCCTGGACTTTTACAATAGATTCTATGTTAACCGATTTGCTGACATGCACATGCATGAAACATTGTACGAAAGTAGGCAACAATAAAGATAAACCCTCATTTAGCTCACAAAGTACCTTGAAACTTATGAAGTAAGGATATAACATTTAAATGTTCAGTGACGGATTATGGTACTAGCTATACTAGAATTGTAGTGTTACTAGTCGGTGCATCTTAGACTTCAAGTTCAAGTTGGATCATGTCGGATGCCACTGTCAGTGGCAGTGGTCAAAATTTCCCACTGCTGCAGTGCACTGGCAGCCTCAGGCTGAGTACTACTACTACTGGTACTAGTACTACTAGTATGAACATAGAAAACTTCAAGTAAAAAGTGTACAATAACATGGAACTTGCCAACAACTGGAAATGAACCAATAACCTGCCTCAGGCTGCTACTACTACTAGTACTACTTCAAGTTCTAATTTAACCATCTTGAAGTTGAAGTTCAAGTTGAACACAGACTACTAGTAGTACTAGTCACGGTAGTACTATCAACTTGAAGCATATGCTATGAATAAATAAATAATTTTTTTGCAGTATATAGTAGTAATCAAGAAAACGATGTCACATAGTTGCTACTAGTACTAACTACCAATAGTGCAGCATAGTGCGAGAGGAGCTTTAAGTTAAACTTGAAAAGGGAGTAAGCACTGGCATAGAATGAGTAGTACTAGTACAATCCGAGTCCTTGACTTTTGTCATAAACATAGTAAAACGAAATAAAAATTTAACACGGCCACAACTTAAACTTGAATCGCGCGCTGGTGAACCCTAGAACACTTCGTGTCGGGGAATGGTCCAATATGCAACCGCCAGTTACATCGCCGAGCTCATATTGACATCCGAGTCGGTGTCCGTGATGGGATCCAATTTGTCGAGAAGAGCAAATAGGATTCCATAATCTGTTAAATAAAATGGACCATAATTACGAAGTAAATCGTTGACTGTCTTCAGGAGTAAAGAGTCAAAAATTTGCTCTGCCGGAATAAGGGCATGATCGATGTGTTCCATATCTTCGTGGAGAAATTCGGCGGCCCTGTCGAGTCTTTCCTTGTCTATATCTTTGCGATCAGCATCGTCAAATTGCCTAATGGCTCGAGTCACTTCGATAATGCCCAGCCTAGCAAAGTCCATCTCCCTGGAGAAGCGCTGCATTGCACCATCATTCATGAGCAACAGATCCAGAAGCGAATCATCACAGAGGATGATTAAACATTTCCTGATCCAGTTGAACCTGCGCAGAACAACCGAATAATTTCCGTATTCGCGCTGGATTTGTCGATTATTCTCCAATGAGGACGTTCCACCATCAGCCGAGTCGACGCCAAGAATATCCATTGACTTCTGAATGAGTCGATGAAAGTCAGCTAGAGCAGCTTCTCCACCGGCACGTTCAAGTTCACGTTTCCATCGACGCCGAGCCTCTCGTGCTGTTCCGGATTGAAAGACAGTCGGAGTCGCCTGAGTCGCAGAACAATTGACTTCTGCTTCTGAGAGTTGACCAACGGGCGACTTTGGCAATTGTTCCGCACGGCATTTGTCTAGGAAGACGATCCAATCCTTGCACTCGTTATATGACCAAATAAGTAGGGGGAGAAAGAACTTGAGCGCAAGCCTTGGGTTTCGGGGCCTGCTTGTAGAGCCTTTAAGATTCACGCCCACGACTGGGTAAAGTGCTTCAATTGAGCAGAGAGTTCACGACGAACATTTTCCTCGAGCTTTGTGCCTTTGATGTCGATCCTTATGGCAGAAAAGACAGATTTTGTCTGTATCAATCGATTGCCGGCCTCCTCATCCTCAAATTTACGTTGCCAACGCACGATTGCATGGTGTGAATGATATCGGGCGACTAAGCAAGACAAGAAATTATCCCAGATGACGTCCCCAGTGAAAACATTGATGAGTTTCCCTGACGGGAAAAAGCCGGGAAGAACAGATATGAACGCCGTGGCGACAGCAAGTCTTGATTCCTCCACACGCTTGCGGATAAGCAGCTCAAGTGGCTCCTCGGGCTATAGCGCATTACCATAAGAACAAGCGGTTAGAGACGTGCATTCAAGCTTTTGATTTAATTTGCAGCTTACCGTATAACGCATCAGGATAGCTAGTTCTTCACCTAGCTTGAAGATCATGTCCGTGTACTGGTATGTACTGATCCGAAACTGGTCTAGCATCACAGCCGTCTTCCTCTGCAGAGCCTGTGCTTCCCTAACCCGGTTACTGATATACTGATTTGACGTATCAAAGTACCTCCCCAGCCGATCAGCCAGAACAAGTGTTTCCTTGAAATCGTTCGACGAAAACCCGAAGCGATTTGCATGCTCTAGCTTGGACTCTAAGCTTTTGGTGATTGACTGGACCACCGTGCTATCGATATATGCTCCCGAGCGATAACCAAAGGGTAGGTCCTCTGACAAGTCATTGAAGATAAGCCAAACCACACACTGAAATATAGATAATATGTGGTCCTACCGAACTTAACCTCTACAGGATTTGTATACACTTCGTATTCGCTCTCGTCTTCGATGATCGCGGACTTTGAGCTGTGAGTGTTGAGACCAAAGCTGGATTCTGAACCGTCCTCGTCCTCGTCTGTGTCCAAGCAAGAGCTTGGAGTATCCCCGAGATCAGAACTTGACATTTTGGAGATTTGATAGTGACTGAACGAAGAGCCTGAGCTACTTCAAGTTGGCAGTGCAGTGAGTACTACTACTAGGAATACTAGTAGTAGTAGTAGTATGCCTGAGAGGAAAGTAATGGCAAGGGTTATTCAAACGGTGAGTGAAGTTGGAATGAAGGTCAAGTGTCGCCACCGTGGCATGCCACCGGCAGCCTGAGTAGTACTAGTAGTAGTAGGCTATTACTAGTACTAGTAGTAGCCTGAGTGAGCCACTGGCAGTGAGTGCCACTGGCAGTGAGCCTGAGGGGCAACTTCAAGTTATTACTAATACTACAGTAGTAGAAAACGGGCCGAGCTTCGCCGGCAAGTCCCTTACTCCGAGTCCGAGTCCCCCATTTGTCAACTTGAAGACGTTCGCACGGGAGGCAGATTTCCCTGAGCGTTATCACGCAATTCCGGAACGCAGTGCCCTTCCTCCCAGAACTAGTAGCCTCACTGCCACTGGCACTGCAGTGGCAGCCTCAGGCTCAGGCTGAGCCTGAGTCACGGTATCACTGCCAGTGGCGCCACTGGATGAAGGATTTAGGACACCCGAAATTGAAACCCATAAGACCCCGCTTGGCACTCAGGCTGGCAAGCATTTAGGGAGGTTGAAGCCACCCGTCCACCGCCGGCCTTGAGCAGAAGTTCTGCCGGTCCATGGAGACCCGCGGTATAACTTACCTTTGAACTTGAAGGTAAGGTATCAGGGTGTACTTATGATATCTTACCTGATACTACTACTAGTACGGTAAGCAAGGCAGGCATTTAGGACGACTGTCCTAGACACGGACCATCTGGCAGACCCTTCCCCTCTGCTAGATCCTGGAAATTTAGGGCCCGGGCAAGACGGAGAGTTTGGCTCCGAGCCGTGCCGTTTAGTACTAGTACTACATACTACTTGTAGGACGAAAAAGCCGTTCTAAATCCTTAGTACGGGAAGCATAGCCTGAGTATGGTGGCTTCCGACTCAGCCTGAGCCGCAGGCTGCGTCACTACTCTAGTGGATGCCTTCCCGTAAGAATTTAGGACGGCGGAGGCTGTCCTAAATCTTTGAAACTCCGTCAGGTACAGGTTTAGGACAGCCATCCTAAACCGTAAGCAACATCTAGGACGGGTCCTAAATTCCTTTCCGGTTGCCACGGTGAGGTCTGCCGGATTATTTTCATAGATAAAATTGCTTAAAATGGAAGCGGGTGCGTCACATAATCTTCACTTCTACTAAATATGGTATGTGAGAACGCTGCTGTAATGTTTAGAGCCCTTCCTTGATCTCAGTAATTTAGGACGACCGACGTCGACCGGAAAGTTGGCTCCGTTCCCGGATAATATTCGGAAGAGGATTTAGGATAAGAATCGTCGTCCTAAATCCTTACGGGAAGGCATCCAGTACCATCATAATGATGATCACGGTGCCTCCGCATCATCATGCCGTGAAACACAAACAAGTATAGTACTACTATAGTACTATCCGGCGAGGACTCGGACTCCGAAGCGAACTGCGGCGGCCGAGCTGTCAAGTTGCTGAGATCATCAACTTCAAATTCGACTAGTAAGTACTAGTAGTAGTAGTAGTAGTACTAGTAGTTACGGTAGTAGTACTACTCGCAGCGGGTGCACTCATGCTCAGCTGCTGTGGCACTGCCAGTGCCAGTGAGGCTGGGAAGTCCTACTACTAGTAGTAGTAGTATCACTGGCATAGTAGTACTAGCCTGAGTACTTAAATTTAAATATAGTACTACTCTTCACGGCACTCCGTCAGCCTGAGTCACGGTGTGGCCTGCTGGCAGCGGTAGTATCCGACTTCCATCAACTTCTTCAAGTTCACGTTCCGACGGTGAATAGCTTTTAGTTGCCACTGGCAGCGGACCCCATCATGATCCCCCCCACATCATCTTGAAGCCAGCAACTCAACGACTATCCCTTCAGAATGTCTGTTGTCCCTCACGCTAACATGCCAGTGCTACCTGAGCCTCCCAATCCAATCCAAATCAGGCTGCTACTGGGTCCAGATGATGCCAGACGAGCTGGTATGTAGTACATGTCTCAAAAACTAGTATTAGTAGTAATTTCAATTCTTTCACAAAAAGTCCAAACAGGACTAGTTTCTTCCGGCGAAAATGGAGCCCATCCGTGGCCCGAGCTTATAAAGACGCGGTCAGACATGGTGAAATGGATTGAATTTCTCATTCAGTTGGTACAGCGAGATGACAGTGGCAAATCAGCAATCAAGTAAGTGTCATTCATGTTGCCAGCCTTCAAAGTATGTGACCAGGACATTCTCTTGACAGCCTGCCAGTGAATGGGCCCGGCGTCTCCATGTCCGACTCGGAGTCTCTTGCAAGTGCAGGGCCCGGGTTGAGGTCACAATCGGAGTTTGAGGTCGGACTAGGAGTTGGCAGTGGCAATTTGACGTCTGCCACTGAGGCGGAACCAGACACATCCAATTTGGAATTGTGAGTAGTGTTGCCAGCCTGAGCTTAATTGCATCTTGATGACATTCCATTCTACTGTCAGCGAGGCCGCCAGTGCCGGTGCCACTGGCAGTGGGGTGGCAAAACCTGGGTCGGACGTGGACTCCAAGCCGTCAAACAGTGTCGAAGACTTGAAAACGAACCTGTGAGTGACATTGCCAGTCTGTGTAGATTGCTTCTTATCTCTTTCCTATACCCAACTAGCGACTTGTCAGTCACCATGCTCAATGGGATAGGGGGCGACTTGGACAAAGCGGGCAAGGAATGGACGGACATTGGAGGAAAGCTGGTCGAGACTGCCAAAGTTCTCAACCAGGTGATAACAAAACTCAAGCATGGAGCGGCAGCTCGGGCGGCGAATCCTGATGAAAAACAGAAAGTGGATGAACGGCTGGATCGGGCGATGCGGAATGTTGGATCTCAAGATCTTGAGAAAAAAAGGGAAGATCTGAAAGCCACGAAAAAAAAGGCGGCCAAATCGGAGAACACGGATTACTCGGAGACAATAAAGACCTTGGAGGAGAAAGTCGATTCTCTCTCCAACGAGATACAACATATAAAGGACCAGGCAACCCTGAATTACCCGATGCTTGCGAGGGCTGCAGCTGAGGAGGGCATCCATGCGCTACACTCCGTCATGGCAGCTAATGTTAGCAAAAGGCTTGACAGTCAATTTGATATGATTCAAAGCACCACCGACAAGGTGCATCAAATGAACGAAAAGCTGGCTCGTTTGGAGACATTGGATGCTGAACGGAAGGCGGACCAGACATTGGATGCTGAACGGAAGGCGGACCGCTCCAAAGACGACCTTTTGACGCGGACTATAGCATCGTTCGCTGTCATGATACGCGAGCTTCAAATCATTGCCGTAGCAGCTGAATCGGTAAGTCATCTTGAAAGCTATTGCAAAACAAATTAAACTCATGAGTTCTCACATAGAGCGAAGCGGCAGCTTGTAGTATTAAACTACGACACGTCTTCGAGGACGCCAGGAACATTCTTTATATGGCTTTTGCCATTGTTTTCCCAAACAAATTCAAGATCGAATCGGTTGCCCCTTTTGACATTACTGGTGATGGCGGTGTCAAGACAGCGGGGCTCATCAGAGGTGTAAACGAGCTTTACGCTGAGTTCACTGCCCAACCAACCATGCGCCGGGACGGAAAGGTTCCCATTGCAAGGCATCTGTTTGATGACCTGCTCACCGCTTTACCTGAAAGCCTCATATCCTCAGAGGAAGCACGCTACGAAGAGTGGTTAGCAGGGATTGAAGACAAGTTAGCAGACTTCCGCGAGGAGGATACGACATACAAGGACGCGGATAAGGCGAAAAGCAAAGCAATGGCGAGGGTGGAGACGACAAATGACCCAAAGTGTGGTGACAAAGAGAAGGGCCGGGCCTCCAAGACGCTGAAGGAAGCCGAAAAGAGGCTGGAGAGCTTGGTAGAGGACGCGAGAGCAAAGCTTAAATCCAAATACCCCTTCACAAACTCCTGGCAGCCGTCGCCTGACGCAAAACCCATCGAAAAGTTCCGTTTCTTTCTTGTGCGCTTCTATCTTATCTTCGAATTCCATCGAAGGTTGTATGTCATCCTCAATCGCAAGCTGAAGAAGTTGGATTCACAACAGCCAGCCACCACACTTGACGAGCAGGAGTCCACATGGGATGCCAGCATAGATGACTTTACGTGCAAACCGTTCCCAAATCTTGATCCATCAGAAGAGGGTGTCCTCGATCTGAAGGACCTGCCTAAGTTCTATTTCGAGGAATTCTTTGCAAAGATGGCCGAAGAGGGCGACATCGAATACTATGGCTCTGAGGACATACCCCATGCGTCGGCCAAAGGTTTTCCTCCAAAAGCTCTCCCAGCTGATATACAGCGCAGTTTTGAGGAAGTCTCAGCTTCTTTCGACCAATTATCCTTGAACACACTAGCGGAAGTTGTCAAGCAGGCGAATCTCACGGAAGTCCCGGTGCCAGTGCGAAAGTGGCCGGAAAATGACGAAGACCGAAAAAAATTATCGAAGATCCTGCATCTGGAGAAGCGGCGAAATACGCACAGGGAGAAAGCTGTTATCCTTTCCAACGCGATGCAGATGATTACGTCTTCTGAACATGTCGTTTTTGAGGTGATGAACGAGACTCCACTCAGGCAACATTTGAATAAACTTATCCACGACCGACATTATTATGGTGACGACGAATCTCTCTTCAAATTCATAGAAAACGCACCATCCGTACTGCACCTGACAGCGGGGGAACCACTCTTTACCTATGAACAGCAGGACGTGCTTAAAAGGATATGCAAGATAGTGGGGAACCATGGCCCTTATGGTCGGGCACCTCAGTCTTATTTGGCTCTGCGCATGGACTGGGCAAAGGAAGTGCGTGAGCAAACACGGAAGCCTCCTAGTTTCCAAGGAAGGATTTGTGAATCCTTCCAATCCTCATTACAAAGAGCCATTTGAGTTTCGGATTACCGGCGAAGGCGTATCTCGACTCAAATCTTTGACGCCCTTGTCCTAGTATACTACTACCCGTAGTATATGGTCACGGTATAAACTTCGTCGAGTCTATCTGTCTTCCTGATAAACAATGATGTTTCGACTTTGTCTTTCCGATAATAGTAAACAATGATGTGTCGTCTTTTTCTTGAATAAAACGCCTATGTCTTGCTTGATTGTGTGATGATATGACCTTCAACTTGAAGATATTTTGTAAATACTGATCACCACATCTCATACGATGCAGCGCATCCCCAGGCTGCCAGGAGTATCTACTAGCCTACTAGTACTCGTACTAGTAGTACCCGAAGGCTTGTTTGTGTTGTGCTTCTACTTTAACATTCAAGTTTCGGGGACATACACCGTGTTAAAGTTCCTCTGGCTCAAGTTGCCTTCAACATCACTACTTCATCCCTTCAATGTTCCGGGGAGCAAGATGAAGAGGACATGGACGGCAAATTCTTCTGCCAGTGATGTCTGAGTCGGAGTCACTCAGGCTCACTGCCACTCAGGCTGCCAGTGCCAGTGGCACGCCGGTCACTGGCACGGTGACTTCAAGTTCAACTTGAAGTTGTGGCACTCACTACTAAGGCTGGCAGGCTGGCACTCAGTTGTCGACTTCAACTTCAAGTTGTTGCTACCACAGGCATAGTACTTGGTGGACATTGAAGATGCTCAACACTGGCCGTAGTCACCATGCCATACAACCAGGCTCGTTAACAGAGAACTTCCTCAGGTTGTCTTACGTCCTGGTGTATTTTCTGTTTAACACTACGTTCTGCTCTCCAGGATTACATCTTGGCCCGCACCCTCCACTATTGATCGCATCCTACGCAATTATCGGAAAAAGGAACAGCCGCTGCCGTAGGATGTACAGTTGAGTTGACACGGGATCATCTTACACACTGGCACTGGCAGCCTAGGGCAGGAACCACCTTACAGACACACTTTAACCAATCATCCAAGATGAGTAAGCTCTATAATATCGTTGATGGCCTCAAGTGACTTTTCAGTAGCGAACTGACGTAGTCATGGCCTCCTCCTCAACTACCACTGTATCCCAACGCCCAAGTCACCGCAGATTCTCTTCTTCACTTTTCTACCAATTTTCAACATCGAATTCCTCCTGCACGTCCCGATTCTCTCCCAACACCATGCGGGACCTTGTACAACTCTGATAACCTCTTTCTTCCGCCGCGCATCTGCCGACTCGCGCTTTGCCTGTCTCGGCACGCTCAAATTGTTCTATCGGTTTCAACGCCTCGCGCAGCTCGCGTAAAACGTCTGCGCCTTACTTTGTTAGCTCCCTGTGGGTCGACGCGTTTCTACTCGTGCGCCGCTCTAGGCTCGTATGGAAACCAAGGGGGTAGGAGTTCGACCGCTTTTGCAGAGGAACGAAACCACTGCCGTCTACGCAATTTACTGCGCCCACAGCAGGCGCCCCAATTCTTGACCCAGGATTCTCTCGCAGATTTATGCCGACGCGTATCCCCCCACCGACTAAAGCAATGGCGAGCACACATGCGCACGCGTCCACCTCCACAGTTGACAACACAAACTTCTTCAGCGATTTGTGATGGTAGAGTGGTTACATCCGTAACCATATATCATGAGTGAACCTTCTCCGAGGGACAGGGCTATGCCAGAGAGCTCATCGTCAGTGGTGGCTGATGACCAGCTCAGAGAGCAGGACATTAAAACTGGTTGCTGCACTTGCATCCGAGGTCCGCTCCTCTCAGGTTTTGAATTGCGAGACGCATCACCGACGTTTCGGATGTGCAAAGAGGCAAGTTACTGAACCGGCCCTCACAGGCACGAGGAGAGGATGTATGCGTGCAGTAATCAGTGAGCGAAAGCTACTACTGTACTTCTCGAGTAAGTTGTTCTTTTAATTTTTGAATCATAATACTCACGGGCTTCTTCAGCTTTGGAGCATCGGCACGGGGAATGTCTATACGTTCTCCGAGAACATCTGCATAAGATTTACGCCGAAAATTATATTGTCTTCTTTTCTTGGGGTGGGGGTAGGGGGATTGGACACATCCGTTCGCGTATGGAATCTGCAAATGGGTATGATTTTCTTCACATTCCTGTATCCCCGACTCATCAGTGACAACTTTCCAGTATGACTCCAACTTTCTTGTCACCGGAAGGAACGATGGCCGCGTCAGCTTCTTCTCGTTCCATCGTTCCTCTTTTCCTCGACCATCTCAAGCTCAACAATAAGCGGCCACAGGACTCGCGCTGAGCAGTCAGTCGGGACGAGTCTCTATCCCTACCGTCTACTCTCACTTCAGGGATCCCTGCTCAATCGACATCTAATCCTAAGTTCGCCTGGCCTGAGCGGCGTAAAGAGCCCAAAAACATGGGAAGGATGCTGGAGAGGGAAGGTTGCGAAGTTGCGCGGTCGGATTCGTATATACGGGGCTATGTATCACCGGGCAGTTTGATGCATCCCAATATTCCGCTTGCATGCACAAAGGTCGACAAAGCGACTCACAACTCAATTTGCAAATGCCGCAAAGGGAAAAATATAACTGCATTTTCGACATCATCCAAGTTGTTGTCAACTTGTCGTGTTCCCATTCCTTGCCAAACACCTCTGCCCCGCCACCATTGCCGCCTAAACGGAGAACACTCGGTTTCAATGTGCAGTATGAGTCCATCATCGGCCGACAGCGCAATTCCCTCAGCTCCGAGGACGAGAAACGCGCCTTCATGCAAATTACTCCTTCCGAAGCGGGTTGGGATGCATTCAAGTTGGCCCATTTCCCATTTTGGCACGGTTCTAGTTCAAGTTTCGGGTTGTGTACAGGGATGACTGTTGTATGGTGAGTTACTCATGGCTTTCTTCGAAATCCTTCTAGAGCTGATGGAGCAGCTTCTTGTGCAGTGGGTTGTATCCTCCCGACTTCTTCGGAGTTAACATGACTCATTTTCTTGTTCGTTTGTGCTTAAAATGAAAAGAAGCCTTATAATCAAGTCATCCGGAAGAAATCATTTGTCATCTCCTACTATCAGTTCAACTTGCGGTTTATCCGAGTCATAGTACAAAGCACTAATAGCTCCCTCTCTCTTTCTAGAAGAATGGGAAATCAGAAAACTGACTTCAACTACTTTGTATAAGTGTGAAGTGGGAGCGGGTATTGTCCCCAAGATCATCATCAAGCCATTCCACCGTGAATCATGTTCTCAAATCTTCGTACTATCCTTCTCATCCTCCTCTCCCTTGATTACGCACGCCTGCACCTCCGCACCGTCCTCCGCTTTCAGCTCGTTCAACGGTGGACAGCAAGGGCTCAAACGAAGGTACTTGTTTCATTCATATCAAGATCTGTACACTGACTTGTTGCTAGATACACAAGAAACTGCAAACGTTTCTTGATCTTCTCGGGGTACCACCAACACCTCTCTCCGAATTACATCAATATAGGCTCCATAATATAGTTCCGATACAGTGTCGCACGGGCTTGGATGTGGACAATGCAGTGACTGCAATATATGCATCATTGCCACAGGTACCAGCTAGTAGATTTGTCTCGATCGACATCGAGTGGGCAAGTGGCGGAGAAGGGCCCAATCATCGCGTGGACCTCATCCAACTCGCAGTTCAACACCACATTTATCTAGTCAGGACGCATACTCTTACTGACCTTCCCCCTACGTTGGCGCAACTCCTTGGGGATGGTACAGTCATGAAAATTTCCGCAGGAATCAACGGTATGAATAACTTATCTTTTCTCCTGCGAGGTGGCCTAACAGAAGAAATGGCAGGTGACGCAGTGCGTATAAAGCGCAAGTTTCGCACCTCTGTGCGCTCCTGTGTCGATCTGACAGATTGGGCACGCGTTGTCTACCCGGAAGTCTGGCCCAAAAACCCGACCTGGTCCCAACTGCTCTTAAACCCTCGTCTCTGGTTCCAGCATCCGACTCCGACTGTCAAGCTCGAAAAAATAGTGGGAGAAGTATTGAGGCTGAACGTCAAGAAGAGTAGTGAGGTCACAATGAGTGACTGGGCAGCTGACGAGCTATCAGCGGCACAAAAAGAGTGTAAGTTATCATTCTGTTGTTCAAGATCAACCATCTTCAAGTTCTCACTTGCATGATCTGCTGTACTGGAATACTAGATGCAGCTATTGACGTTCACAGCACGTTTGCTGTAGCTTTGGCCCTGAGCCAAAGCCACTCACCCTTACCGGATAAGTACATCAAGAACTTCGAGGCTTGATCTAGTAGGCTGAGGCCCACCAGTAGCAGGTTTGACCAAATGTGCTTGAGTTATCGAGTAAATTGTTGTGCGCATGCTCTTGTCTTTCAAAGTTGCCAGGAGATTCATGATTAAAATTTATTATTGAATTGCCTTTTTTTCCCGAATGATCACCGTAGTCTGAGGTATCAAAGTGGTTTGGAAGATGTCGCCAATGGTGTCTGTCTGCTGTTCGGATTGCTTGCCATGATGATGCTTCCAGTGGAGCTTTAAATCTAAAATTGGAACTTGAAGAGTTCAAGTTCAAGTTGCCACCGTGACTCGGACTGCACTTGCACTTGAACTTGAACTTGAACTTTTTACCACTGCGTCCCCTCAACGACACAGTGTACGTTCTCCAGTCTTGTTATGAGCACTTCTCCGCCATCCCCCACCCATTCCATAAGACCACTTATTGGCCTGAACAAGTTATGTTTTATCCTACCCTCAAGCTTGTATTGAACTCGCCTAGACTTCAACATTTCCGAATGAACCAAAAAACGATAGTGTACGTCTGAGAACGTGCTTCTTGCTTGATCTTATCACTCACATTTGTCTTTAGTACCTGGAGAGGAGAAGGTGGGCGGCCTTGTTATAGTGAGAGGAGCTCCGACGTGCACGCTGAAGCGAGCATCTTCTACCTTTCGAACGACACCCGCTGAGGATAGGCCGATACATGTTGCATCACCAACTGTTGTGATCTTCATCAAAAATTAGTAACAATCCTTCGTCTTCAACTAGAGTCGACACCGCCTTATAGGAAAGGAAGGGCAAGGGCCGTCCGCTGACGATTGAAGAGGTGGCAGAGGACGCTATTGATGAGGGGGCAGATGAACTACACGACCGATCCCGCGCCAGCCTTGCGCATGTGTCCTTGGATGCCCCTCGCTTCACATATCAGTTTCCTGCGCCGAAACCGCCATTGCAACGTAGTAAATCTCGCGTCCGTCAATTGCAGGCTGACGGCCCCGGCCCCGGCCTCGGAACACCACCTCATACCGTCTTGCGAGACACCTTCATACCTCTAGTTGAATGTGATACACCTCCGATAGTGAAAAACGCGATGACGCGAGGCGAACATCTTTCCATGAAACAGCTGCCAGCATCTCCCGGCCAATCTCTAGCAAGTCGCCGGAAGGTAGCGTGAACCTAGGCGCTACATCTAGTTCACAAGCATCGGACTACGGTGGCGAACATCTATGAGGGCATGCGAGGGAAGAGAATAAGCGCAACCTTTGAAGCCTCTGGAACTATAAGTACGGACTTCTCTTCTTGCTATTATATTACTAGGCTTATACTGGTTTATTCATCAGCGAAACCACATGCGTCTATTTCGGATACTTTGCTCTTCAAACATATCATATCAACACAGATCTAACCGAAGCTAAATGTGTTAGACAATTATTGATCTGGACAACTTCGCGGGGCGATGGAGCTCGAGACTGTGACTACTAGTACAGCAAATGGGCGGTCAACCTATGCTGCGCTTTTGTCTTGGAGAGAATTGTCTCACTTTTCTTTGACGCAGGTGAACTTTCAAGTGCGTACCATTGTTGTCGCGACTACGACCGTCGCTCGTGGCGACTTGACGCAGGAGATCGTGGGCGTGTCTGTTCAGGGTGATATTCTGGACTTGGCCATCAATGGCATGGTTGACCAGTTGGCTCTCTTCACTGCGGGGGTGACCAAAGTCGCGCGGGAAGTCAGAACGAAAAAACTCGGTGTTCAAGCTGAAATCGAGAATGTTCATGTCACAGCAAAAAATCACGTATGTTTATTTCACTAGCATTCCGCTGAATTGTGTAGTGTGGTTTTTACTGAACGCACTCCGAATAGAATGGCTGTTGACACCATGGCCGGAAACTTGACGACCGAAGTGCGTGGTTTCGCGCAGATCAGTACTGCAGCTACTAGTATAAACGGCGACTTCACGTGTTTCATCACCGTCAAAGGCTCAGGCGAGATGGAATCCTTTGAGACTCATCAAATCAATTAAATTGTGCACTACTTGCGCGAGTCGATTTAGAAGAACGCCGCCGCTCGTGAAGCTGCCGAACTTGCCAGTCGCTCCAAGTTGGAGTTCTTGGCGAACACGTCTCATGAGATTCGACCCCTATGAACGGTATCATTGGCATGAAAGAGTTTACGCTGGATAGCAATTTGAATAAGAGTCAGCGCGAGAGTCTTCTGCTGGTGCATAGTTTGGCTCGGAGTCTGCTATTGATTAATGTCGATATTTTGGATATCTCGAAGAGTAAGCTAATCCGCCGCCGATGCTTCCGAATTCAGTTGCTAATATTTCGATTAATTACTACGTTCGAAGCAGGCAGGATGACGATAGAGCAAGTTTGGTATTCACTGAGACACACGGTTTTCGGTAACCTCAAGACTCTCGTTGTACGACCATCGCAAAACAACCTCGACCTCACATATGATTTTACCCAGACATTCCTGATCAGCTCATCGGTGACTCGCTGCATCTGCGCCAGGTCATTACGAACATTGTCGGCAACGCTATCAAGTTCACCTCGAGCAAGGTCGTGTGGAACGGACATGCTGCGCTGTCGTGCCGTCTGGTTGGCATCAAGGACTCGATGGTGAAGGTAGAGTTCTGTCTCACGGATACGGTATCGGTATTACGAAAGGTACAGTGAACTTGATCTGTGGTACGTTCGTGCGAGGGGATGGATCAACCACTCGAGTGAGCTCTTCTCGAATAGTCATTTGTTCCGGCCTGTAGTGGTCTTACTTTCTTAAATCTAGGACTACGGTGGTGCTGTCCTTGGTCAATCAGTATCGAAGTGAGTTGTGTCGCTGATGAATAAGACGATGTGAGTTGAGAGCGAGCTGGGCAAGGGAAGTTCACGACCACCTCCTAAATCAGCCAGTTGTCCACCGAGAACGTACTTTCGATGATCCAGGCATTCGCGAAGCAGAAAATCCGGCTTGCCAATACGCTGGACGACCGAACAGGTGTAGTGATGCGTATCACAAAGCTTATTCTGAAGCCTTACGACGTGAGCGAAGTTGCAGATAATGAGTGTTGCCTACATATCGATGGGATACTTGTTGATTCGCTGACGGCCGTAAGTCATCTTGTTAAAGTGCATTCGAGCTACAGTATAAAGCCTTACTCAAACACTTTTCGGATGATCCAGAAGGAACAAACCAGGAGTATGAACACTTGCGATATATACCGATCGTTCTGGCGTCAGACCAAAACTCCCTATTGAACAAACAACTTCCAGACCGAGATCTACCCCCACTTCCCACCGGAGGCAATCTGCTTCTCAAGGATGTAGAAGCAGAGCTAGATTGATAGGTTGCGGTGACGAGAATTGACACGAGCGGCTACGGCGGACCATTCAAGGTGGAGGGTAATTCAAGAACATGGACCTTGAGGGAAAATGATCAGAACGTGCGCAATCGGACAAGAGAGAAATTGCTTTCGGAACAGATTGAAAATAGTATGTCCGAGTCCACCGAAAACCCGTAGTAAGAACTCTGGAATTTATGTTTGACAATTGTTTCAGGCGTCAGGAAGAATATGCCACTTGGGCGGAAGTCGGACAATTCTCGAAGCGCACAAGGCAAATGTGCTTGAGTCGCTCAGCCAACAACGAAAAGCATGAACATCCTTATCAGCGAAGGCGAGAGGAAAGCAGCGCGCAGCCTACAATACTGGCGTACTGAATTACTGGTGTACTGATTTGTACTTACTATGACATTTGAATTGTACATGCTTGTACTTAGTCTTTACTTATGCTTGACTGACCTCCTGATGTACTGACGTACCGAGTGTGTCCTGAAAATTGGCTTATTTCAGTGTGTTCAGGCCATCAGTTGATTTCAGACAGGCATAGCAACATATCAGTAGATTTCAGACACGCATAGCAACCCTTCAGTCCATTTAAGGCAGCGTCAGGACGCGTCAGTCGCCTTAAGCAAAAAGTAGTTTCCCTGATGTGTAGTCCTGTGTAGTTGAGCTCAAATTCTCTTTTAATAATATTCTTTTCTCATTTACAAGGCAATATATATATGTTTTGAAAGCGGGGGAGTGGCACATTCACGCACGGTGAAAGTGCAGTATGAACCAGAGACCCGAAGAGAGTGATTCTGCTCGGGTTGCTCATTCGGATAGAATTCTGGGTTGAGGCGAACTGCGATAAGCAGAACATATATAAGGAGCCCAAATACACTGTGTTCCCCATGTCTATGGACTACCTACTCGCTGTCCCCGCATCGTCGAGCCTCCCCATCCGACTTGAAAGTTTGACGTGGTGTCTGCGGTAAGTCGATTCGCCTGTTAATTACTAGTTAGCGATTCTAACCCTACCTTTGTAGCGCCAGGTGATTGCGGACACCAAACCGCCGACTGTGCAGTTTGACGTGGTGACCGGCCTCGCGCAATGGTCGCCCATTTGCCGTCGAGCTTCGGTTTGACGTGGTAATGCACTTCGTAGATAGCAATACCTGTACATAGAGGGGGAGACTATTGTCAAATTTTTACTAAAGAGTAGACGGACGAAAAGGAGAAAGCCAAAATTCTGCCATTTTGTCGCGCCGTCCTAACCCTAATCCGAGAGGCAACCTGTGCCTGGAATCCGTTCGTGTCCGTAAATCATTCAAGTTGCCGAGTAGCAGATGCGACAGAACACAGTGACGTATCCCATACATCCTCGCTACTCTTTGAAAGCCTCCGCGTCGCCCACCACTCAGCTCGGCGCCTAACTTGCAATCTCTTCACTTCTTGCTCAACGACTGTCTCAGAGTCAAGCGACATGGTAAGAGGTAACGTTTGACGCGTCCCAATTGAATGGGAAGACTCCGTTCGGAGTTCCAAACGCGTATAATTGAAGATCGCTCTTGAAGGCTGTGATGATTCGAGAAAAATGTCTCTTCACCCATCCATCTCGGACGCGCAGCTTGCGGAGTCGGCGACAAATCGCAGCCAATGTGGAATCAGTGACCTGCAGGAAAGCAACTGTTACGGTGTGCAAGGTGTAAGGTATGTACCATCTTGCATCTCTAATTGATATACTTAAATCAATGATGTTGCTATGCGTGAACAGTGGACTCGTTATTGTGTGAGCTCCCAGCCTCTAAACTCCAAACTATTCTTTCTAACTTATCTCGTACGGGAGACAGAGTGTGGAATGTCAGAAACAAGAGTGGCCGACGCACAAAATCAAATGCGATGTGAATGCGAATACCGCACGGGCACTCGCGGCCGATCCCTCTAAGCACCCAAACCTGCTGCCAGACTTCCGGGCCTGGCTTTCCACTGTCGTCCGGCCTATTGCCTGGTGCAGTCTTAATGCACGGAAGCCAAACCCAAACTTCGAGACCTCTCCAAGAAAGCGTTCCTCATCGAACTCACGCACGTCCCCAACGCGTCGACGCTGCGGGAGAAGTTTGTTCTGAAGGAATACTCTGTGCAGACGCGCGCGCTTGCGCAAGCTGCGGTCGCCAGCGACAAGAACATCGCGCATGAGTTTGAGAAGATGTCGGGCAAGACGAGTGTTGCTACGACGATCATCAAGGCGGGCGCGTTGGTGAAAGTGATTGGCTTCGACGCATCAAACGAAGCGCTTGCTGCTCATGACCATAGTGACGAATGGAGACCAATACTTGATAAGGCTCTGCGAGGGGAATTGACTTAGATTTTGAACGCTCTACGCATGTCCATCCTCTCGAAAGGGTTTGGACAATAATGTGAAGTTCTTGTCCGATATATTTCTGTCTTTTTGGTACGGTTTTGGAATTTGTTTTGTAAAGTTTTGTAGTCCTCCTTCAAGTTGCCGTTGATAACAGTAGACGTACTTCGTTTTTTTTAGTTGTTTGTGTAGTATGAAAGTAGCTTGAGAGTGCCAGTGATGTTATCCATCCGGTGACCCTGCCAGTGACTTAGAATGTTTGAATTCGTTCGCTTCCTCTTGCGCTCATCAAAACACAACGTTGCGCTTTGGTGCTCGTTGGAGACGATGGCGGGGGGCTGTGCATGAAAAGCAATTGAAAAAACTGAAGATCTGTGCCTGGAATCCGTTCGTGTCCGTAAATCATTGCCGAGTTGCGGCAACGGATGTGTATAATTATGCGTTATAGCAGATAAAGGCAACGTATCAAAGCCCTCACTGTCGTTCTCCTTCATTTTGCTCAACAGCCAACGTCTATCCGACCCTCGTCAATCATTATCCTACATTTACAAGACAGCAAAGCATGCCCCCGCTTAGACTTCCAGGCGATGAAGGTGGAGGCTTCAAGATCTCGTTCTGGGGCTTGGTAGCCGCTACTATGGCTGCTTTGAAGCTCAAAGAGCACTATGATGACAACTGTGAGTTTTGTTTTTGATTGTGAACTCACCGTGTGTTCATGGCCGTTCCAGACCGCACAGTTCCCAGTGACTCTGAAGCAAATCCGCTCGCACCCCCGTCTTACAGAGATGACGACGATGCCGACGCACAGAGTGCCATCGCGTTAGATACCACAATCCCAACACGCGCAAAAGTTAAGCGCAATCGGAGGAAATGTGTTTGCTGTGGCCTAAAGTACGTTCACAAATTGAGAGACCGCTGCGAATCTAACCGTTGGTATTACTTCAGCTGCACACTCTTCTGCAAGGCGCTCGGCATTGTCACTCTCATTTTTGTCGTTTGGAACGGCTTCAAACTCATTAGATGGGCTATCACTGTCAGTGCATGATCTACCATCATTCAATAAACTCTAAATCTCATCAATATACTATGTCTAGCCTGCACCCACCGGCCTCGAGGGAATGCCGGAGTACAGCAAGTCTCTCGGTTGTCTTGACGCGAAGCACTTCTACCAAGACAGTGACAAGGGCACCTTTTATACCATCACACCGAGCGAAAATGGAGTTGACCATGAACTGTACGTCGACGGCGGCGCAGTCGGTACCATTATCATCGCACCGAGTAGCACTGCACAAGATACGACCATCAAAGTCCTTGCGCGCGTCAGCTCGAGCGACGCCTCACTTCTCTCCAAGTTGCAAATCGCCACGCCTGGTTCGTCCATCCCGAAGCCATTCCGAATTCGCAGCGACAGCTATTTCGCACTCACATCGCCGGACAAGTCCGAGCTTGTTGCGGGGACGTGTATGCGTTATGACCTTACCATCTACATACCGCCGACTCTGCGAGGCTTGACAATCTCAGCGCTTTCCGTCGCGCAAGTCAAATTCTCCGATGACTTCATCGCGGACCCGCGTGAGCTGGGGTCGCTGAAGGTGAAGCTGTCGGACATCGACGAGCGCAATATGTTCCTCCCAACCGACCGTCTCGCTGCAGATAACACGAATATCGACCTAAGCGGTGGCTACATCGTGGGCGACATCGCGCTCGCGAACAGCACGGAAATCAAGACTTCCTTCAGCTCTGCGGTCACGAAGCTGACCGTCAAGACAACCGCATACAATATCCATGCACCTGGCAGTGAGCAGTCTGAGCGTGGAGCAACAGCGTACCTCAACACGATAACAGGCAACGGCCGGTCGGATTTCATCTTCGAGAACACCGTCAGTCGTCCCATCCGTAGTGACCACGGTACACGAGGATGGGGAGACTTGTACCTTACTTACAAAAAGGCGAATTTCAACGGCAAGATTGATCTCAACGCAAAATCGTTCACTGCGCCGTGTCGGGGACCCTAAACAACAACTACTGGCGTTTTTTTAGCAAAACGTTAATCACTACCAATATGACTCTCCAATTGTGCACCGGGGACTCGTCATCGAGGATGAAGATCCTGATGACTTCCCTGCGCAGCCTACCCCTCCCCCTCGGAATGCTCGAGGTACTATTTCTGGTCTTCCCACTCCAAGTACACAAACACCTACGCAACATTCTGCTGCAGCTCCTCCTATGCGTGCGCCACATGGATCCGATGCACCCTCAGACCTTTCTCTTGCCACTGACTCGAGCGGGCATCACGTTCCCGTTATCTTTTCTGATGCAGAAACCCGCAATCCTTTCCGACCGGATTTATTCCCGACGAGTCCATTTGGAACACCAATCAAAGAACGCCCTCTGCCACAACAAGACGAAGAGCACGTTTTGTACCGGAATCCATTTGGCAGAGCGGAGAGGTCGAGGTAGCGAGTTCAGCAGCACAACTGTCGGCGACAGAGAATCGAGTTGGGCTCGTGAGTGTCATCATTTCGCTTTTGACACATCTCTGACATATGCTTGCAAGTTCCGGCAATACCACTTGAAATGAGAGACGGCGAAATTAGTTGGGGTGCCCAACCAGGTGAGTATTTGCACTACCAATACGACTCTCCAATTGTGCACCGGGGGCGTCGAAGACGAATGCAGGGTTGGCTATCGTCTACATGGTAAGTGAATGGCTCTGATAGAGTGGTACCGAATAGCTGGTAAGTGTTTCCAACCCCCTTCCGTTATCTCACACCGGTACACTTATATCCGGTAACTTCACCAACTACGTAGGCAATAACTTCTCTATCTTGACTCCTGTATTTTGAATTAGAACTGCAATAGACGGATTTGAGCTTTCGCCGAACTTGCGCGACCTATGGCATCTCTACTGCAACAAGGTGCCGAGTCAGCGACACCAAGACCTCAGATAGCTTCTGCGCCTCGCACTATGTCAATCTCTCACTGGTGACAATACCAACTCGCGAGCACTAGTTCTAGTTCGCGTACCATCTTCGCGGGCGCGCTCTCATCGAACGGAAACCTCACGCGCGTCAGCCAGTGAGTCAATGGCTCTCGAAAACAAACTAGATCTCTAGTTTGCGTTCTTGCTTCTCGCAGACCCCACTTGAAGCCAAACCGCGGGCCCGAACAAGTGGGCCCCGTAGCAAACCGAATAGGTGTCCGTCTGCACAGCAACAGCGACACTGCCGCGGCTTCGAGGCCTTCGCCGTGAAGAGCCTCAAGCACACCTAAAAGCCTAACGGACTCGGAGACGAACGCAAGACGGTGTGTTCTCACTGGCGCTTACCCAGCGCCTACGAGCCCGGGAGCTCCAGCTCTCGAGGAGCACGGTGTGCTCCAAGCAGAGCACCGGAATTAAGACAGAGTATGCAGGCTGTCATGTCGTCAACAAAATACTCTCATCCGAGGGACGAGGGGACGCGACTCTAGCCCGAAGGTTGAATTCGAATATTCAACCATGAACACCACATCTCGGTGAGAGGGTGTCCGGGTGATTACAGATACATTCAACCTCCTCAACGTAAGGTAAGTGCCTGTTTCATTACATCAATCTAATGGTGCATTTGCTACTAATGCTTGTGTAGAATATGATTCACGGACGTGCAGAGGCTAGTCCGTGAATGCTAGACTACGATGTTCGACACCCGGTAACTTCACCAACTACATCTCCGTAAGTTCCAACTTCATGGAGCTCCAGAACATGCATTAGAGCGGTGCCGAATAGCTTAATCTATGGGTAAGTTGATCATTGTATTTCCATAGACTTTCCATGAGTGTTTTGAACCTCCTGCACTCGTAAAGGTATCATGATGCTGAGATGTTTTGTCGGAGTGAAATTTCTTAATTCCGGACTTACAGTACCTGATCCAGATAGATAACTCTATCGAAAATGTTGTGCTATACTTCTGTATCTACGTTGTACATATCTACAAATTTGCAGTGCAATGAATCTGACTTCGAAAGTGAGTTTGCCAGATTTGGGCGTTTGAGCTTTCGCGCGTCTTCAAGTTGCTCCTTGCGCGCCGACCACCATCATGGCTGCACCCATGACATGCATTCCATCCATTCAACACAAACTACATTAGCTGAAAACGAGTGCACGTCTGAGTCTGAGAGCTGTTCAACATGTGAGAGAGCATGATAGGTTTTGGGTCCCGGTATGTTGTGTACTTTCTGTCTTACCCGTGCCAAGACTCAATCGTCCTCTTCATACAGCAACACCATATTCCTTCGCAGTCACCAGGCTTTACTTTTGCAAGCTGATAGAGATGAGCACTTGCGATAGCTCAGAATCCTGCGGCTTGAGGTCTTTAAAGGCGCTAGTTCTTGCTCGCGGCTCTGTTCAACCTTCTGCACCGCGTACTATGCGTCAATTCTGGTCTTCGGTAGCTCTAGCTTGCGGATTCTCATGATCCTGACCCCATTTAACCTTCTGCGCCGCGTACTATGTCAGTCGAACGTCCTGAGGCTCTACGGTCTGCGCTTGTAGCGATGGGTTATGCACGGCCGGGCCTCCTCCGCGGGATGTGCGATGCGTGATCAGGACATGGCTGATGTTTTGATATTGTGCGGAAGCGAGCACTGGCAAGCTCTGGAGTGCTCGGGAGGTACTCCTGCTCAATCTCAACGGGGAAGTCATCCTTCCAGGACGATTTTCTCTTAGAGGAGATACAAACACTTGGGACACCGTCATATTTGCGGGTGCTAGCTCTAGTTCGCGTCCTTACTGACCTTCTCCGCTGCAGTTCAAATTCCATCTGCGACACCAGGACCTCAGATACAGACCGTGAAACGCAATCTTGCAGGTGTTCTCTCCAATTCGGCCCGCAATGGCGCCGTCTGCCCGCCAAATGCGACTGCATGAATGAAATCAAATGTCGATAACAATATACAAGGACGACATGCAGCAAAGTTCGACGTTGGCTTGAGTTTCTTTCCTGGGCTCGAAACCCATTGCGCAATCGAGTCCAACGCAAATCTCGGCCTCTGGCACTGTTCTCAAAGTCCTGACGCTAGTTCTAGTTCGCGTCCTTGCTTCTCGCAGTCCTCAATAGCTATTCTACGTCAGCTCAGCTTCTGTGAGCGAAACACGGGTCCGAACAAGTGGAAACCGAATAATATTGTTTGCGTCGAGGCGCTGACTAGGCGCCCGTCTGCACAGCGACAGCGACACTGCTGTGCCTGCCAGTGGCAGCTTCGAGTCTTCGCCGTGAAGGATCTAGAACACGCCTAAAAGCCTAACGGAGACGGAGACGAACGCGGGCAAAGTATGTTCTCGCTGGCGCTTATCCAGCGCCTACAAGGCTGAGAGCTTCAGCTCTCGAGGAGTGCCGTGTGCGCATCGCCCAGTGTCGGGATTAAGGCAGAGTGTGCCAACTGTCATGTCGTCAGCAAAATACTCTCATCTGAGGGACGAGGGACACGACTCTGGCCCGAAGGTTGAATTCGAAGATTCAACCATGAACGCCACATCTCGGACAGAGGGTGTCCGGGCGATTTCAACGGTATTCGACCTCCTCTACGTAAGGTAAGCTCCAATGTAATCACACCATGCTAATGATGTCTTGATTTCGGATGTGCATGTTAAATTTGGTGCACGGACTTGCAATGGCTGGTCCGTGAATGCCAGATTACAGTGTTCGACACCCAGTAACTCCACCAACTACATCCCGTAAGTTCCAACTTCATGGGGCTGTGAAACATGTATTTTGAGTGGTGCCGAACAGCATATTCTATGGGTAAGCTGAGCCGAGTTCAGACATGTATGCATTTCCATAGACTTTCCATGAGTGTTTCGAACCTCCTGTGCTCGTAAAGGTATGTTATTCCCTTTTGTGAATGCTTTGAACCTTCTGCAGTCATGAAGGTATGTTATTCCCTTAACTTAGCTGACTATGGAACATCTACGACGCCTTCATACATTGAATCAATGACACTGAGGTGCTTGATTCATTGTCAGAGTGAAATCTCTTAGTTCCGGTAGTACTGGTTCCGAATATCTATGTCTGAGAACGGACTTGTTCTTTGAATTCTGTATTGGCTTCATGTCGTGTTATTACTCTGTATCTGGGATTAGAACTACATTGTATGTACAAAAAGGACGAATCTGACTTCAAAGGTGAGTTCACCTGATTTGGGCATTTGAAGCTTTCAAGTTCGCGCGTCTTGCTCAAACGAGCCTTGCGCGTCGACCACCACCATGGCTTCGCCCATGACATGCAAAACATTCATTCTGCATTAACTAGAGTCAAGCACACCTCTGTCGGAGAGAGCATGATAGGTTTTGGGTTCCGGTACGTGAGCATTATCTGTCTTACCTATGTCAACAAGACTCAATTGTCGTTTTCAGCTCTATCTTGCCCACTTTCAGTCCCGCCTCGCCCTCAACCATATCTTCTGATGCGATAGGCCTAATCTATGCAAGCTGATAGAGATGAGCACATCGCCTCTTCCGTGGCTCAGCATCAAGATACAGTCCCGGCGGCTTGAGTTCTTTGTCTGCGTCCGCGCGAGCGCTAGTTCTTTGTCTGTGTTACTGTTCAACCTTCTGCTCCGCATACTATTGAAGCGATCTATGTACCGAATCAGCGACACCAGGACCTCAGATCTAGCTCACGTCTAGGACACCCTCAAGTTGGCTGCACACTTCTGCGCTGTCCTCTCGCAATCTGCTTTTAGTTATACCGCATTTACTGTTTCTTCCGTACTTTGTCTGAAATAGGAGCTTGCAGCGATGGGTTATGCACCGATGAGGGCTCGCGTGATCGGGATGTTGAAGTTAACTGGAACCGAGCAAGCTCTAGCTCTGCATTCGGTCGAAATCCAGTTGATCCCCGTCATCCTCGCAGGCGCTAGTTCTTGTTCGCGTCCTTACAGCCCGTCTCTGCTGCAGTTCAATCTCCAGTTTTGCGACGCCAGGACCTCAGATACAGACTGTACCATGGTCAGCCAACGCAATCTTGCAGGCACTGGTCCTAGTTCGCTTTGTTCTCCCTCTGCACCGCGTACTACTATGGTAATTCGCCCGAAGCAGGCTTCGGACGACTAGTTGAGCAGTTCTTGCTTGCGCACTTTCAGCCAGCCCGAAATCAACCTTGGCGTCATCTCAGGCACAGGTGACACACAGGCACGAAGTCGCCCGCGCCCTGTGTTCTCCGTGGCGTTGCAAGCTGTGCGGTGAAGGTAGCTCAGACAATGACGGGTATCTCATTGCGGGCAAGGAAAGTATCAATAGCGGTGAGCCTCAGCGACGTCACACTAGCCCAATCATCATTTCTTAACTGTGCATTAGCGTATGAGCTCACTCTCATGCAGGGTTTCAGAATCGAACAGAGGACATTCCATGGTCTATTTGCAGAGAGGGTGTGTATCTTTTCGGGTGCAAATGCTCATAGTTGCATTGCAGGTATGGGCGCGTTTGCGGAGAAAAGAAAGCGCAATCTGTGCGGAAGCCCTACACATTGGAACTACTAGGCTGAATGATTGATCGAGGAGGATCTGCGCTTAGCAGATGTGTCGAGTTCTTGATGTCACTATCCTTTGAATGCTGAGAACATGGCGCGAAGATCGTCCATTCAGGCATGTTTACGGGGTTCAAATTCTCTCCCCGTCAGAGCGCCCTGCAAGTGCGCAAGCGCGTGTCCCGTCTACTTAGGGTCAAGACCATCTGCCAATGGCAAGCAAGGACGATGCACAGCAAGCAAACTATGGAAGGTCAATTTCCTGATTGTCCTATTCCAGTCTCTCCATGTTCTGGCACCAGGACTCCAATTACCAGCTCACCGCGTGTCCGAACAAGCGGCCCCGTAGCAAACCGAACAGCTTTGAAAGCCTGCGAAGCGCCAAATAGACGCCCATCTGCGCAGCGAAGATGCTCACTGGCGGGCGTACCTGGCAGCTCCGAGCCCTTCGCCGTCACGGTGCTTAAACACAGCTTAAAGGCTAACGGAGACGGAGATGGACGCAGGTAAGTGCGTTCTCGCTGGCGCTTAACCAGCGCCTGCGACACTGAGAGCTTCAGCTAGCCCGTTCCTTCGACGACCACTGCGTGCTTTGCACCTAGCGTCGGAATTAAGACAGTGTAGGTAGGCGGTCATGTCATCATTGACATTCTCTCGTCCGAGGGACGCGTATGTGGCCCGAATGTTGAATTCGAAGATTCAACCACGAACGCCACATCTCGGGCAGAGAGCATCCGGTCGACTGCAGCACTACTCGACCTCCTTGACGTAAGGTAAGTCCCTGTTTGATTACACCATTCTAATGGTGCAGCTGCTACTGATATGTATGTTTAAATTGATGCACGGACTTGCGAAGGCTGGTCCGTGAATGTTAGAATACAATGCTCGACACCCGGTAACTTCACCAACTACATCCCCGTAAGTTCTAACTTCATGGAACTCTAGAACATGCATTAGAGCGGTGCCGAATAGCATATACTATGGGTAAGCTGAGCCGAATTCTCAAGCAGACCTCGGTGTTGTAGGCACTAGAATGAGAAATAACATACCTTTACGACTGCAGGAGGTTCGAAACACATGTGAACGAAAGGTAATAACATACCTATATGAGCACAGGAGGTTCGAAACACTCACATAGCTTCATAGAAAGATACATGACCCCGCTGAAATGACATATCTTAAGTCCGGTCACTTCACCAGCTATTAGGGAATTATTTCTCCATATTCTCTACCAGCTTCACATCTATGGTGCTGTACTTATTTATTTTAGTTTCGATCTACTCAGTGCAATGAAGAGAGGCTGGGATTCAATGGTGAAAACTGAGATGCCCTGATTTAGGCTTTGAGGTTTTGCGCGTCTTGCGCAACCTTTCTTGCACGCCGACCACGACCATGGCTACACCATGATATGCAATTCATCCATTTTACCCATCGCCACCCATCTTATACATTGATCCTATCTATGTCAAGACTCAGTTCACCTCACCGGACCATCTCACCGAGTTTGCAAGTTGATAGAGATGAGCACTTTTCATGGTGCAGTTTTCACGGCGCCCACACCCCGAATCTGCGTTCAAGCTATTCACGCATCATGCCAGCAACACCAGGACCTCAGATAGTATTCGGGCTCTGGTTCTGACTTGTTTTGCGCCGTTTGCCAACTTGCGCCAACTGGGGCTTGCGTGATCAGGACATGGCTGATGTTACTGTCTGCGCAGTTGAATCCACACTTGAACTTGCAGCAAATGTCGGATGTGTGCCGTCACTCTTGCAGGCGCTAGTTCTAGTTCACAATCGTAGTTCAAATTCCAGAATCATCTCTGTGTCTCGGAGTTTAATTCACTGTTTTGGATCCTACTACGCATGGTGCGTCATATCTGCCTTTCCCGCTTGCGCACCCAGCTTTGCGTTCCGTAGACATGCCTGAATGGACGATCTTTGCGATATCAACATAGAGAACTCGTTCTTGTGAGCATCCTTGCTCCCGCTTGGGTTCCCGGGTATTCCAAGTCCCGCATGCAAGGGAATCCTATTCCCTTTCTCTACTACTGACATCTTCGTGACACCGTGATACTTGTTTTATCTATCTATAGCACCAAGATAAGTAGATCGCTTGCACACTTGCCTGTACCGAATAGAATAACAGCAAACATATTGTGCTGTTTGGGAGCTCACTGGCAGGCTCTGCATATACAGATGTTCAAGTGCTCTGTGATTCGAGCTTGTATTCACTGTATAAAATATACATTGTTTCTATCCTATATCTAATGAGAGCTGGCGAGCGGGCATTCGTGCACAGTGCACATACGACAGAAATAGCACTACTCGGAGATCAAGTCTTGTAGCGAGTAGAATACTGTTGTGTTGTTCAGGAGCTCTGCATGTGCAACATTGGACTCAACTGTAGTCCTGTGTAGTTGTGCTCAAAATCTGTCTTAAAACTTATGTATTCTTCTTTCATTGACAAGGCAATATATATATGTTTTGAAAGCGGGGGAGCGGCACATTCACGCACGGTGAAAGTGCAGTATGAACCAGAGACCCGAAGAGAGAGATTCTGCTCGGGTTGCTCATTCGGATAGAATTCTGGGTTGAGGCGAACTGCGATAAGCAGAACATATATAAGGAGCCCAAATACACTGTGTTCCCCATGTCTATGGACTACCTACTCGCTGTCCCCGCATCGTCGAGCCTCCCCATCCGACTTGAAAGTTTGACGTGGTGTCTGCGGTAAGTCGATTCGGCTGTTAATTACTAGTTAGCGATTCTAACCCTACCTTTGTAGTAGCGCCAGGTGATTGCGGACACCAAACCGCCGACTGTGCAGTTTGACGTGGTGACCGGCCTCGCGCAATGGTCGCCCATTTGCCGTCTTGCGACGTGGTGACCGGCGCCTACGCCTTGAGAGTGACCGAGCTTCGAGATGCACTTCGTAGATAGCAATACCTGTACATAGAGGGGGAGACTATTGTCAATTTTTTACTAAAGAGTAGACGGACGAAAAGGAGAAAGCCAAAATTCTGCCATTTTGTCGCGCCGTCCTAACCCTAATCCGAGAGGCAACCTGTGCCTGGAACATCAGGGAAACTACTTTCTGCTTACGGCGACTGACGCGTCCTGATTTGGCTGGCACCTGTCTGAAGGGTCGCTACTTCGTCTGAAAATACACTGATTGCCTTAACTCACTGAAATAAAGAGTGTTTCAGGATGCAAGCCATCTCTCAGTACATCAGAATGCAAGTCAGGATTTCAGTGCTCAAGTAACATGGGACTTGGAAAATTTTTACGATTTTTGTTACATCTAAACTTGATAACTGATAGGAAACCAGTTGAGAAAACTTGAAAGTGCGGCAATGCCAATTGCCTCTTCCTCCACCATCCATGTTCAAATTAGACGGAAATCAAACTGGGCTTGTGGACTGCCTTGCGTGCGGAGATTCCTAACGCGTCGGACGGAATCATCGACATCATTGTGAACAACCCGCCTTCGCAGGACGGCACTTCGTTCACGAATGCACGCGACCATCTCCTTGTGCGCAAGGGCTCCGCGCGCAATCCTATGATCTTCCCCTCTGCGGACTACGACAACGATGCGTTCGGCTTGGACTCGGGTTCTGGGAAGTACACGTTCACGCACCAGGCGCTGGGCGCAGATATGTTCAGGTTCTTGTGGAATTATGGTCAAAACTGGACGACGTGGACGGCGTATGAGGATGTGACGAGCATAGATAAAAGCTTGTTTGACAATGATGAGAATTGGTGGGCGGGCGAGCATATTATTGTGCAATGTAAGTGCTCTTACTCTTATACTAGTATGTGCTGTGATCTGCTAATCAATTTTGCAATAGGCTGGTCTGCTATTGCTGCATCATCCTATACTGTTGTACATGCGAACAGGAACTATGCTCATCAGTGCCGTGTTCCTCAGTTCCTTGCTCGTGGTCCGTTCAATACCTGGGGTTTCCACAGAGGAGTGAGCTTCCAGATGGACAATACCGCCGACGGACGCTGGGAGCTCGAAATTATGAGTACATGGCCGACGTACCTACAGCTCAACGTTTTTGGCTTCGATGACTACTTCTACGGTGACACGGACGGCAACGGCGTCATGACCGCCTCCCGCCCAACTTGGCTGCGCCCAACTACTTGAACGTCAGTGCTCCGCCGCACCCGCATCTCGCGTTGTACGCTGGTCGTAGATGACGCGACGATGCGGTGGAGCCTCGAGCCGCGTGGGGAGAGCACTGTGGGCGCTATCATGTACGCGCTGCTCCTGTCGATCCCGGTTGTCACTGGTACATTGGCAGTGGCGATCTTCATGTGGAGCTTCTACGGGATCAAGTACAACCAGTGGGGTCTCACGGAAAAGAAGCCGGATCATTCGCACAATTTCCCCGTCATTGGCTCGCTGGGCTCGAAGTCTGCGCAAGACCTGCATGTGGCGCCGATGTCGGAGAAACACTCGAGCCATGGACACGCGCATACAGGCGACATCATTGGCTGGCCGGAAGACAAGAATAAGCGGAGGACCATGCTCATTGCGACTTTGGAGTACGAGATCATATTGGAAGTTGAAGGTCAAGATCGGTGGTCTTGGTGTGATTTGATGGGCAAGGCAATGTCGGATATCGACCTGATTTAGGTTGTACCAAAGGTTAAAGACATTGAGTACCCTGCTGGCGAACCTGCAGAACCTATCGAAGTCATTATCTTCGGCGACCCGTACCTTATCGAGGTTGAGACGCATGTCCTCGACAACATCACGTACATCGTCCTCGACTTGCCTGTCTTCCGCGCACAAACAAAGGCGGACCCGTATCATGCGCGCATGACGATATCAGCTCAGCTATCTTCTACTCGACATGGAACCAGGCTATCGCAGCAACCGTTAGGTGCTACCCGCAGATTGATATCTACCACATTAATGACTACCACAGTGCGCTCGCACCTATCTATCTGCTCCCGAAGGTCCTCCCCATCTGTCTGTCTCTCCACAATGCGGAGCTCCAGGGGTTGTGGCCACTCCGCACGAAGGAGGAGATGAAGGAAGTGTGCTCGGTGTTCAATATCAGCAAGGAGCACGTTCGTTCAGTTCGGAAACACGTTCAACTTGCTCCACGCCGCAGCATCCTTCATCAATGTGCACCAGAAATCGATCGGTGTCGCTGGTGTCTCTGACAGTATGGTAAACGGTCGTGGGCGCGTTACCCGGCGCTTTGGACACTCAAGCATGTCGACTCGCTCCCGAATCCGGACCCAACGGTTATTGCTGCTTTGGACGAACAGCCTGTTCAAATCAAGGACATTCAGATTGATGAGGAAGCAGAGGCGAAATGTACGGAGTTCAAGCAGCAGGCTCAGGAGTGGGCTGGTATTGCACAGGATCCTTAGGCAGATCTATTCGTGTTCATTGGTTGTTGGTTGAAGCAAAAGGGTGTAGATCTTATTGCAGACATGATGCCTTCGCTGTAAGTTATTTCTTAATCCTATTTTGCTAAGTAAATGAATGTTTGCTCATTTATTAATGCCAGACTGGAAAAACACCCTTCGATTCAGTTGAATTGTGTCGGGCCTGTCATTGACTTGTATGGACGTTTCGCTGCGGAGAAGCTTGCTCGTCTCATGGAGATGTACCCGAACCGAGTGTACTCAAAGCCAGAGTTCACTACTTCGCCTCCATACGGTGGTCTCGGTCTCATGCCTGGTTGGGTAAGTTTGCATTCGTTTTTTCTAATGTTTTGCAATCTGACTTTGAACACAGTGGTTCCCTGTCGAATCGAGTTCAACAGCACACATGTTGTCCCAGCTTACGAAAACAATAAAAATGGCGCTTAAGTCTACGGAAGAAGAACATGCTATCTTGCGTGCTCGTTCGGCTGTTCAGCGTTTCCCGGTTGTTGAATGGCGTCAGCGCATGGGAGACTTCCACAAGCGTAGCATTAACTTTACTAGTCGTCAGATCGCGGGCTCTTTAGCATGGAGACCTTCTGATGGTGAAGCTGAACATCGGGAAGAACCGACGCAACCCAACTGGGATACCCGAAGCACATACGACAGCCCACACAACTCGATCACTGGATCTCCTGGAGCTTGGAGCCATTCGACACTCGTGCCTCTGGAGCAGCATCTGCTCCCTCCTCGCACTTTGAAATTAGAAAGGCGTGGTTCAGCAAGCTCTGATGTATCCGAAGGCGAGGACTACTTTGCGCGCGCGGAATGCGAGTACGGAAGGTTATTGCGAAGCCTGACGGGGACAAGCTGGCTCTGACACTGGACTATATAATAAAATAATATAATGCATCAGAGCAGACAAATCTGCCACTGACATAGTACTACTATTGGAGGAAAAATAGTTGCTGCACCGCTTGGGTAAAATATGTAGCTTGTGATTACTTAACGCCCAGAGGTGTTCGGGTATCGCCAGCAAAAAGCTGGCCCGTCCGGGCGTTATATTGAATTGTCTTGAAAACTTTGAAGTGTCCTGAAAAAGCACTAATAGTGGTGTTGAAAACTATTTAATCCATTGGGTTGCTCACAGCAGACAGACACCATTGGCGACATCTTCCAAACCACTTTGATACCTCAGACTACGGTGATCATTCGGGAAAAAAAAGCAATTCAATAATAAATTTTAATCATGAATCTCCTGGCAACTTTGAAAGACAAGAGCATGTGCACAACAATTTACTCGATAACTCAAGCACATTTGGTCAAACCTGCTACTGGTGGGCCTCAGCCTACTAGATCAAGCCTCGAAGTTCTTGATGTACTTATCCGGTAAGGGTGGGTGGCTTTGGCTCAGGGCCAAAGCTACAGCAAACGTGCTGTGAACATCAATGGCAGCATCTAGTATTCCAGTACAGCAGATCATGCAAGTGAGAACTTGAAGATGGTTGATCTTGAGCAACAAAATGATAACTTACATTGTATTTGTGCCGCTGATAGCTCGTTAGCTGCCCAGTCACTCATCGTGACCTCACTACTCTTCTTGACGTTCAGCCTCAATACTTCTCCCACTATTTTTTCGAGCTTGACAGTCGGAGTCGGATGCTGGAACCAGAGACGAGGGTTTAAGAGCAGTTGGGACCAGGTCGGGTTTTTGGGCCAGACTTCCGGGTAGACAACGCGCGCCCAATCTGTCAGATCGACACAGGAGCGCACAGAGGTGCAAAACTTGCGCTTTATACGCACTGCGTCACCTGCCATTTCTTCTGGTTGGCCACCTCGCAGGAGAAAAGATAAGTTATTCATACCGTTGATTCCAGCTGAAACTTTCATGACTGTACCATCCCCAAGGAGTTGCGCCAACGTAGGAGGAAGGTCAGTAAGAGTATGCGTCCTGACCAGATAAACCTGGTTTTGAACTGCGAGTTGGATGAGGTCTACGCGATGATTGGACCCTTTTCCGCCACTTGCCCACTCGATGTCGATCGAGACAAATCTCCTAGCTGGTACCTGTGGCAAAGATGCATATATTGCAGTCATTGCGTTGTCCACATCCAAGCCCGTGCAACACTGTATCGGAACTATATTATGGGGCCTATATTCATCTAATTCGGAGAGAGGTGTTGGTGGTACCCCGAGGAAATCAAGAAACGTTTGCAGTTTCTTGTGTATCTAGCAACAAGTCAGTGTACAGATCTTGATATGAATGAAACAAGTACCTTCGTTTGAGCCCTTGCTGTCCAGCGTTGAACGAGCTGAAAGCGGAGGACGGTGCGGAGGTGCAGGCGTGCGTAATCAAGGGAGAGGAGGATGAGAAGGATAGTACGAAGATTTGAGAACATGATTCACGGTGGAATGGCTGGATGATGATCTTGGGGACGATACCCGCTCCCACTTCACACTTATACAAAGTAGTTGAAGTCAGTTTTCTGATTTCCCATTCTTCTAGAAAGAGAGAGGGAGCTATTAGTGCTTTGTACTATGACTTGGATAAACCGCAAGTTGAACTGATAGGAGATAACAAATGATTTCTTCCGGATGACTTGATTATAAGGCTTCTTTTCATTTTAAGCACAAACGAACAAGAAAATGAGTCATGTTAACTCCGAAGAAGTCGGGAGGATACAACCCACTGCACAAGAAGCTGCTCCATCAGCTCTAGAAGGATTTCGAAGAAAGCCACGAGTAACTCACCATACAACCAGTCATCCCTGTACTCAACCCGAAACTTGAACTAGAACCGTGCCAAAATGGGAAATGGGCCAACTTGAACTTGAATGCATCCCAACCCGCTTCGGAAGGAGTAATTTGCATGAAGGCGCGTTTCTCGTCCTCGGAGCTGAGGGAATCGCGCTGTCGGCCGACGATCAACTCATACTGCACATTGAAACCGAGCGTTCTCCATTTAGGCGGCAATGGTGGCGGGGCAGAGGTGTTTGGCAAGGAATGGGGACACGACAACTTGGATGATGTCGAAAATGCAGTTATAATCATTCCCTTCGCTGCATTTGCAAATTGAGTTGTGAGTCGCGCTTTGTCGACGTCTGGTGGACTTTGTGCATGCAAGCGGAATATTGGGACGCATCAAACTGCCCGGTGATACATAGCCCCGTATATACGAATCCGACCGCGCAACTTCGCAACTTTTCTCTCCTCACTGTTGTATGTGTTGAGAGAGCGTAGCTGTTCAGCATCCTTCCCATGTTTTTGGGCTCTTTCGCCGCTCAGGCCAGGCGAACTTAGGCTTAGATGTCGATTGAGCAGGGATCCCTGAGGTGAGTGTAGACGGTAGGGATAGAGACTCGTCCCCTGACTGCTCAGTGCAAGTCCTGTGGCCGCTTATTGTTGAGCTGGAGATGGTCGAGGAAAAGAGGAACGATGAAACGAGAAGAAGCTGACGCGGCCATCGTTCCTTCCGGTGACAAGAAAGTCGGAGTCGTACTGAAAAGTTGTCACTGACGAGTCGGGGATGAATGAATGTGAAGAGAATCATACCCATTTGCAGATTCCATACGCGAACGGATGTGTCCAATCCCCCACGCCCAAGAAAAAAGACAATACAATTTTCGGCGTAAATCTTATGCAGATTTTCTCGGAGAACGTATGGACATTCCCCGTGCCGATGCTCCAAAGCTGAAGAAGCCTGTGAGTATTATGATTCAAAAAATAAAAGAACAACTTACTCGAGAAGTACAGTAGAAGCTTTCGCTCACTGATTACCGCACGCACATCCCCTCCTGGTGCCTGTGAGCGCCGGTTCAGTAACTTGCCTCTTTGCACATTCCAAACGTCGGTGATGCGTCTCGCGATTCAAAACCTGGGAGGAACAGACCTCGGATGCAAGTGCAGCAACCAGTTTTAACGTCCTGCACTCATCAGCCACCACTGATGATGAGCTCTCTGGCGTAGCTCTATCCATTGGAGAAGGTTCACTCATGATATATGGTGACGGATGTAATCACTCTACCATCACCAATTGCTGAAGGAATTCGTGTTGTCAACTGTGGAGGTAGACGTGTGCGCATGGCGCCCCAGTGTGCTCGCCATTGCTTTAGTCGGTAAGGGGATACGCGTCGGGATAAATTTGCGAGAGAAGCCTGGGGCAAGACTTGGGGCAACCACCTGCTGTGGGCGCAGTAAATTGCGTAGACGGTAGTGGTTTCGTGTCCTCTGCAAAAGCGGTCGAACTCCTACCCCCTGGGTTTCCATACGAGCCGTGCCGAACGAGCCGAAACGCGTCGACCCACAGGGAGCTACAAAAGTATCGTGCAGACGTACGTGAGCTGCGCAAGGCGTTGAAACCGATAGAACAATTTGAGCATGCTGAGACAGGCAGAGTGAGTGAGTCGGCAGATGCGCGGCGGAAGAAAAAAGAGAGTATACACAGCAAACTCAACAGTGAAACGAAAGGCCTACTACCTCTTGTAGTAGTAACCTCAGTTCTAGTTGGTGGCATTCACGAGTCGGGGCGTAGAGCAGTAGTAACTTGAAGCCTGTGAGACTCCGAGTCCAAGTCGGAGGAGGCTCGGCTCAGCTTCAACTTGAAGTTCTTGAATTGATGACGAGTCAACTTCAAGTTGAACTCTGACCCGACTCCGACTCAGCCTGAGGCTCCAACTTGAACTTGAACTTGAACTTGAACTTGAACTTGAAGTACCGCCGTCACGCCGGCCGGACAGCCTGAGTGCCACTCACCAGTGCTGGGCCAGCCTTCAAGCTCACTCAGGTCCGGTGTCCGGCCTTGAACTCAGGCTCGGACTCGGACTCGGACTCGGACTCGAACTCGGACTCGAACCGTATACTACTACTAGTAGTAGTAGTAAAGTTGAGATTGTGACAACTTGCCAGTCTGAGTGGACAGAACTGGAAGCTTAAGCTGCTTAAGACTGGATCATTCAGCTGCCAGTGGCTAGTAGTAGTACGGTACCCTGCCAGTGAGTACTAATAGTAGGTAGTAGTAGTCGCCAAACATCACTGGCATGCCAGTGGCATTCAAGTTCAATTTCAAGTTGAAGTTGTGGCGCGCGCAACTTGAATGCCAACTCCGAGTCGGATCATTCAGCCTGCCAGTGAGTTGCAGTGATCATGATGTCCGACTCCGACGGCCCGGGAGTCACGGCAGTAGTACGTGGCAGCCTGAGGTACTAGTAGCGTTTCCACTCCGAGCCGTCGGACTTTCAACTAGTTCAAGTTCAAGTTCCGAATTTAGTAGCCTGAGTACCCCATGCCCACAACTTGACGTTGCACCCCAGTGAGCCTGAGCGACGTGTCGTGCCCGAGTCTAGTACTTAGGCTTGTTCTTCAACTTCACACATCAACAGCTTGAAGCCCTCTCATCCTGAAGTCCACCTGAATTTCATCCTACTTGTAGACTGCTGGCACTGGTGGTGAGTGAGCTTTCAGCCTTCTAGATCTACTTCATCCACTAACTGAGATCTTCAAGCTTGTACTTCTAGTACTACTAGTAGTAGCTCTACCGATTAGAACCACTCAGGCTACAGCCTCAGGCCGAGCGTGAGCCTGATCCGCTTCAAGTTCGCTACTACTACTTAGTACTACTACTCGCTACCGAACTTCCGCGTGAGGTAGTACCACTACTACCACTACCACTACTATTACTAATATTCGGCATCACTACTCACGGCAAGCCTGAGACTCCTCCAGTTTGCAGTTATGCCATCATACAATAGTAACAAGCGTCAGCGCAGCCCGAAAAGTGAAGGTGAGCCTGAGTTTGAGTCGGACCCCTCGCCGGTTCTGACAATTATTTCGAAGAATCCGAATCCGAGTCGGAGCGCGTTTCTGTCGAGCGTCGTTCCAGTGGTAATCGGAATGCCCATGAACGTCACTATTCACCGCCGTATTCACAGAAACACTCAGGCTGGCACAGGAAGGACAGAAGTAATAAACGGAGGAGGAACGATCATGAGTACAGTCCCACGAGCACTCCGGGGCCGAGCCGTACTAGTACCAGCGCCAGTGGGCAATACCGAGACAGGACCAGCTCTTCATACCCTGTGGAGGCGTACCGCGACTATAGAGGCAGCGCACAACACGTACACAACAGTTATAACCCGCGTGAAGAACTTGGAACATACTCTGGCGCCAATGGCTATCGAGGGGAGACTCAGAGGCGGGACGTCGCGCAGAACGATCCGACTATTCCAAATAAGAGGGTTCTTCAAATTAGCGTCCTCAACCCTTCAACCCCTTCACCTACTCCTCGGCCTCGATTCACTGGCAGCCGCAGCCCACGTAGTACTCCAAATGACATGTTGTCGGATTTGCGTTCCTAAAGTGTCTGCTGCCCAAAAATCTATGCGCAGTTCGCCGGCAATTGGAGTATCGGATTCTCAAGTTGATAACGTCGATCCAAGCGAAGGTAACGCATTCTTCCTCCCTTTTCTATCATAGTCTGTGTCCAAAGCTAACCCTTCACTGGCACAGAAAACATCGAATCGGCTCACTTGATCCCAAAGAGTTCATCTCATTCGCCAACCCCCTCTGAGCTCGCGCCCTTATACGATCCAAATGCAGGAGTCAAGCAGCTGCAGGACTTGACCAAGAAGCTGAAAAAATGGGAGGAATTTCATAAAAAGGATTCCAATGAATTGAGGGCTCGAGTTACGGATTTGGAGAAGAGGTTTGCCGTGATGGAAGGAGTCCAGAAGAACGTTGCAGATACTTTAAATGACGTATCAGCGTCAATCGATCTCGTGAAAGACAAAATGTCTGGGGTAAGTAACATGATCACATTTCTAAAAAGAGTGACATCTAAAAACATACCCTTGTTAGTCACGGCAAGCAGGCGACGCTGTAAGAATGAGGAAGCTTACAGATAATCTACTGACCTACCTCCGGGAAGGCTGTGCAATTGTCCTTGATTTCACTGGCGAGGAGATACTGAGAACCAAGTACTCACATAATTCTGTTCCCGGCACTCTCAATTACTTTGCCGCCAACTTTAAGACATTGTCTGTCGTCATGCATGAACACTTTAAACGATACCTTCGAGTTTACTTGCCACCTCCGACTTCGAGTCGTTCCCCGGAACCGGAAGAAAAATCCTACACTGTGGTAAAAGACCCACCACATGTCAAATTTATCCTGAATCGTGAAGCTCGGCAACGTCAAAACCTGCCATTCGACGCATCTCAGGTGAACAAATTAACTGCTTTCCGGTTCTTTCTACCATATTTCCAGCTCCATTACAACGCACTTTACGATTTCATCGTAGAAATTGACAAACTCCTCCAACAATCGGCAGCTCTTCAGTTTAATTTCAAGCCCAATGCACAGGAAAGGCTCTACTCAATGACGGTGGACAACCCAGGAACTTTCGTAACGCCTGCGGTCCAACTGTTTGGGGGATTGCCTCAGGTACGCCCTCAGCCTGACGTTCACAAGCATCTAGTCTTTAAAGACTCGGAGATTGGACGGAGACTGGCGCTCACACTTTGGGACAAGGTCCGCGCACTCCATAACGGTGAAGAAGTGCCGAACTTTGTTATGGCCGACGACCTTCGCATCAAATCTGTTGAAGACATGAAAAGGACCTTGAAGGCCTTGGGGCCTAATCCCTCTTTCGCTGATTTTTTGAAGAAACTCGACTTACGAGATGTCCGTCGTTTGGAAAGGATTCAGCGGGAGTTGATACATGGTTTTAAAGTCGTCAAGAGGTGGTTGCAAATAGTCCTCAACGAGGATCTTTTCTACACAGTCATGGGTAACCAGCTATCCCGTTCAATCCGCCACGTAATGAACGATATCATACATGCTCGGGAGGAGAGGACTGACGCAGTCCTTGACTCTATTGAGAAGTTCACGGCTTACGTAGACTTGAAGGATACCCGCAATAGTACCCGCTATGATAAATTTCAAGACCAACTGATAGCAACGGTGCTCGAGATATGTAACGATATACCACCCGGAGCGAGGGTTACGGCCGGGGCTTCGACTGCCAGGACGAGTTTATCACCGGGAGAGATCTACAACTCACAGTATCGCGATTATCTAAGCGAAGTGATGAACCGAAAGCCTGAGGATATTTGCACACCGATGTATCTTCCTAATGGCAAGCAGGAAGAAAGGACTTCTAATAGAAACAGTCACCACAACTAGCTGTTGCGGGGCAGAGCTGGACTCGGAGGTGAAGCTATGACTTGGAGTTCCCATGTAATCTTTGCGCTATGCTAGTGTCTACAGTTTTTCCTTGTGTCGCTTTGTGATTTGCTGATAATAACATTGCCTTGACCAACCTGAATGAAATACTACTGCCATGATATCATTGCCAGTGTACCACTAGTAGTATACTGTACAACCTGAAAGCAAGCCAAGAACACCATAACTTGAAGTTGAAGTTAAAACAGTGTCATGGTACTACTAGTCTTTAAGAGCCAATGCTGCAATGCCAGTGTAGTACTACGTTACATACGTAGTACTAAGGTCTGTTTCGTCTAGTACATCCTTTTGTTTCATTGCCATATCCGAGTCCTCACTCGTAAGTTTCAATATAGTACATTCAAGGTTGTGTATGCTAATTGAAAAGCTTTACTTCAAGTTAGTAGTAATCATTGTCTAGTTTCGTACAATGTTTCGTGCATGTGCATGTCAGCAAATCTGTTAACGTAGAATCTATCGTAAAAGTCCAGGGATTCCTCAGGTGTCAATGACTTCGGAGGAGATTCGTCACCCTTCGGGACCCCAAGGAGGTGAGCTAAACGAAAGATGTCCCCTATATCTATCACAGACAGCTTCGGAGCCTTGCAGTCACGGTGATAGTGATGTCTGCCACTGTCATTCACTCCGGGACAGCGTCCGACACAGGCGGTAGAGCTCTCCAACTCATATGCTGGTTCAACTATCCACATTCTTGTTTTCGGGTCGGGCGATTCTCCAACACGCTTGAAAAACTGGACGAGAGCGCATTCCTGACGTTCCACTTTAACGGTGAATGAGAAAAAAAGTATAACCCTGGCAACTCTCATTCCTGCGAACCCCTGTTTGCGGGAACCACCTCGGACAAGAACTGCATCTCGTCGAGGTTTTCCGCGCCAAGAGGGACTGGACCTGATCACCTCCCTCATTGCTTGTTCTATAGGGATCGATTCACCACGATACGCAAAGAACGCGGTGGCTGAATGGAAAATTGAAAAGTCATTGCTAATATCCAGTTTATAGTGTTCAAATCCGTTGTAGTTTAATTTGGCTTGCCTGCTACTACTAGTAGTAGCAGAACACTTTGAGTTGGTGTTACAACTTTCGTACTTGTTGAATAAGTGTTTCTTGATGAGTTGTCGGAGTTGTCGAAGTTCTGGATAGCCTTCTATTGCCGCGAGAGCATCGAGCTGTTTAGGGTACACTTTACTGGACTCTGCAAGGATAACAATAAACAAGTTGGATTTGCAGCACCAAAAGGATGTTTCACTAACGTTTTTTTGAAGCCATTAACGTAAAGCTCAAAGGGTCATTCTTGCCACCCAAGCGGAGCTGGCGTTCAGCATTTCCTACGCCATGAACCGCACCACGCTGTGGCTCATCTATTAAACTTTCGGAATCGTCCAAATCTGCAATTTCGTTGAGCTCTTGAATACCCACAATGGCATCGAAGAAGTCATCTGTATCATCAGCTTCACCTACTACTAATACGTCACGTTGTTGCATCTGCTCTCCCCCACTGGCATCAGGGTCCCTCTCAGCGTCATCCGACTCTGACTCTGACGACATATTCTTGCGCAAAACATCTCGCAAAGCTCTCCACGAAGCCTCGGCTAACGTATCATCCAGCATTCCACGCCTTTTGAAGTCTGCCCTTGATGCAATAAGTTTACTGAGTCGTTGGTTTGCTGTGATCATCTGACCCAAGGGATCATTTTTGTTTGAGCGTCGCCATGTTTCCTTGACCGCGTAAATGTGCTTATTCTCTGTGATCGATGAACATAGTCCACTCGGTGCAGCGAACAGAGGAATCATTGTAGGATAGTGGACCATGGCATGCTGTCGTGGTAGTGAGAAGTTGTCCCGGATACCCATAGCTATGAATATTTGCCGATATTGATGAAAGCAATCCAGAGAGGCTTTGATCTGATCAAGTGTTGAGGCTGTAATCGTGTACCGACGCACAAGATAACAGAAGTCGAGAAATGCACTCAATGCATGAATTATATCATCCTGCACAATGCCCACAATAGCCGGAAGATACACCTAAGCGGTTTACATCGACTACTATCAGCAAACGACCGCCTCGAACAAGAAGGAAAAATCACATACTTTCATAAGTGCCTTTGAATCATTGCCTGTCCATTGCTTGAAGCCTCGGCCTTCGGGGAATCTACGTAGTCCAGGAAAAGGAGCAGCGACTCTGATTCTACGCGGAGGTCAGCGATAGTATTCATATTATACAAATTGTTTGAGAATGGCACCTTTTATCCACAATATCCAGCTCTGTTGTGGTCAAGCTCTGGCATATCCACTCGACAAGATGATCCTTGAAAACACCTTTGATGATTTGGTGCAATAGGTCCGGAGAAATGAGATCGCATATATCTGCGCGCGGAAAGTCATTGGTGAAGGGCTACGGGAAAACATAGTTCTTAGAAGCGCATCCAATGGAGAATTTGGAGCACATACCACGATATCTTGGTGGAACCCATACTCTTTGCGAATTGTTGCTCTGGTTAAGTTGTTGTCATTTACCTGCTCTATCAATCGTTCGTGTAGCTCTTTTGTTCGAGGATTTGATGCAAACTCCGGATTATCTAGGTCCTTGTGGGGAGCTGTGCATCTATATAGCCACCGTAAGCCATTTCCTCAGACTCCTATGCGATTTTGGAAAGGATGGTACTTACTTGCAGCACCATCCAGTGCATATTGCGCATAGACTCACCTGTTCCGGATAATCGGCTATATACGAGCCGAGTCCGAGAACCGACCTACGCAAGTGACCATCAGGGCACCGGAGAATGGTCTGTTCATTGTTTATGGACATGGCGGTCTTCAGTGAACTCAAGATTCTCGATATAGATGAATGAAAAATTTGATGTCTAAAGCGACGGAAGTCATCTGACTTTTCGTACTGTCGCTCAGCTGCAAAAAAGCGTCAAAACACAATTGAATGGCTCAGTTTTTGACACACACTCTTTGGTATTGCTAAAAATGCTACAAGCTGGACTGTATTCAACTTTTGGGACCGCCGGGCCTTGTTTGATACATTTCCTATTGAGAGATATAACGGATAATATTCGTTGTTGCCAGTTCCAACGGAAACTGTTGTCTTGTCGCTCCCCAAGATCACCGGAACGAACATAGATCCATGGACTGCTTTATCTTCGGCGTAGATCTTATTCTAAGTCAAGGATAATCAGTATGTTTCCTGCGAGTTCATGAGTCATGACCTACAGCCTGTTCCCAAGCAAAATTTCCGGACATGTAATTTCTGAACACTCGTTCTTTGTCATTGATGTCATCAGATTCCTCCTTTGGCTGATATTCACGAAATGGGACATAGTCGAATTCGCCTTCTAAAGCCGTATTATCCACCAAATTTCGGATCACTTCCAAGGGATCCCGATACCATACATCATATCCTTTCCTCTTCCATGACTCGGTGTTCTCGTCTGTCGCTTTTTGGCCATTGTTGTCCGTGTAGAAGTTACTAAAGGATTTCCAAGGCACATCACCAACTCTCGTAGCGTCAATGACATTGTACAACTTTTGTGCGTCTCCATCGAGTAGCGTACTAGTGGGATCCAGATCTGAGTCATCGTCGGGCTTAGTTACGTCCAACTCAGAATATCCGCCAGATTTCGCGTTCTTCACAGACTGAATTCGCTGGTAAGCCTTCATGATTCCGAGAAGCTTTGTTATATTACCAGCAGACATTTGCTCATCGCGATAAAGAAAGTCTGCGAGCTCAAAATCTGCTCGGCACGAATAGGGAGACCAGTCATTTGGTGCAGGTTCATTTCGCGGAACAGGTGGTTCGTCGTTTTCTAAGTTGTTTCCTTCCGCATCACACGGGGTGGCTGCACGATGTTTTTCATCAGAGTGCTATCAAACCGAGGACAATATACTTGGTGCGCACCATTCATATATCTGTGATACACCTTTAGGTCACCATCACTCTCCTCATGATCTCCAACGTCGAAGTCCAAATCTTCAGAGGATGCACTACGGCCACTGTCACTTCCGGTGCCAGAATGGGACAGAGAATCAGGTCTGTCTAGGTCTTGAAGCAGCTCGTCTCGGCCTATACTGAGCATCGAGATATCCTGTGTAAGCATGGAAATATCGTAATCGTAGGAGTCAGGGCCGCTCTCAAAATGACCCTCTGTTGGAAGTTCGGACGACCTCGGTAGAGGTTGAGGAGTTGGAGCTCGTGTGGGTCGAATAGGTGAAGGATCATAGTAGTCGTGACCACAGGCAGTAGATCTTGCCACGGATGACATCGGATGAGCTGAATATTCATGTCTTGCTCTTCCAGATTGACTCTTGAACGTCCTACTACAGCTGGGCAAGGTGCATCGAATAGTTGGTGGAAAATGAAGGGGATCGTGCTTTTTCCGTGTCGCTGGCATCAATGTAACCTTCAGTAGTACATGTCGATGATTGGGACTCACAGCTGAGTGCCAGCAGGCTGGCAGTGAGTGAACTTGAACCTGAGTTAAAATTAGTCATAGAGTAGTCACGGTAGTACTAGTAGTGGGCGTAAATTTTCAACTTGTCTAAGATAGACGCCCCCGCCTCCCTGATCTTGAACTAGCACCTTCGATCCATCTTATTATCACCCAAGTCTCAAAACACTGCACAAAATGTCAACTCGAAGACAGACGAGGGCTAAGAACAATAACCAGCACCCCGGAGCAGTAGTTGACCAACTCAGAACAAGACGAACAAAGGAGGAGATATTGCGGGAGAAGGAAGAAAAAGACAAAAGGAAAGTACAGCAGGCAGCGAGGCGGGATGAGGCATTGAAGGAGAAGGAGGAGAAGGAAAAACAGAAGGAAGAACGGGCAGCTTTCCGCAGAGCTGCGGCCCAGCAAGTCGCGGTCGCGAAAGAGAGGAAAAAACTCGCTGCGGAGCAGAAACGGGCAGCAAAAGAACAAGAGGCAGCTGACAAGGTACGAAAGAAGGTGACTGCAGCAGAAAACCAAGAAGCAGCGATGCTAGAGACCGTAGAAATTGAAAACAATTTGTCGAAGGCTCTTGAGACACGCACCCAGATGGGCTCAACAGTGCCTAAACTCGCTGGAAAACGTGGATGTAGGAAGCCGAAGGGCGAAGCTAGTAGTAAGTCTTCAACCTCAGATCAGTAATTACATAGCTTTGAACTGGCGTAAGCAGGCTCGAAGAACGATGTTAAAGACGTGTCGGGTTGTGAAGTTGAATACAACGAAGACTTAGACATTGGTGAGTTATACTGCCTATACATTTTCAGATGTTTTCGAAGCTTGGAGGTTGACTACTTTGACTCACAATATGAAGTGGCGAGTACGGATGCGTCAAACAGAAAGCCTGCAAAAAAGGCTAGGAAAGAAGATCCCAAAGGTGAACTTCCATTTCGCACCCGTGTGCAGACCGCAAAGACGTCGAGATCTGCCGCCACTCCAAGCAACATTTTCTTTCACGCACCTGCCGGACAGAACGAGAGCCTTTCTGGTGAAGAAACGGATATAATAGACTCGCCCGCTACGTCAAAGCGGGACGACAAGACAAAGCGACCTGCCAGGGCGCTTCGCAACACAGATGAATCCACTTTCATTGGTGAAGAGGATGGAGGACTTGAGGTGGCTGGGATAGACTCGAGAGGGATCAATTTGTGAGTTTAAATTTGAAATCTTGCAATGCGTACGGGATCAATTTCTGGAATGCACGATGTAATGGTAAGTGTGAAGCTTGATTTAGACTCAGCTAAAGCTCATAGTTTGATCCACTGGCAACTAGATTACTAATGTTCATGCTAAAGAAGCGGATCATGACGCTCCGACAACGGGATCAAATTTCCTTCTACCTACAACGATGACACTCTCGTCTTTGTTACCATATTATGAGCTTCGCTGACGCCAAGCTACACTAGACACAGCATCTCATTGCAAGACAATGAAAACTTAAGTCCTTGGGAGGATGAAGGAGAAACAATAACCCTCGCAAGCTATCATGGTGTAAAGAATAGCTCAATCAGCGTGCAACAGACAGCACATTTTGTCGATTCGGACACAAATATTGTGAGTTGACGGAACATTAGAATGGCAGATGCAGTCTGAATACCTTGCTTGTAGGGCGAAAGCGATCCGAGGAGGCTGACAAGGCCGGCTCAAGCTAGTGTGAGTGTGACTTATTACTGTTCGATTCACGTCAGTTACCCCATGACCGTTTGATCATATCCCTTCGTTATTATTTTTCTGCCAACTGTCGTGTAATGAACAGGATGGAGGTAGCAGCAACTTGAACTCAAAGAAAAGGAAGTTGCTGCGCGACACTCTCTCTCGGGTCGCAGGTTTCAACGGTAAGCGACGTCATATCATTCCTACCTTTTCCAATCTACTAACCAATCCCTTTCCGTACTTGAGGATAAGAACAACGAGACAAAACCAGGTGGACAGGTGAGTGCCAGACAGTGAAGCACAGTGATCCTCATGCTACATCCTTCCTTCATTGCTTGCTGAATTGATCTTTGGACAGGATGCAAACAAGAGAACTGCCAATTCGCAGCTCAGCGCACCGGTAAGTCCCATCTTAATCCAGTTTCTCTCGTTTCCCCCTGATTTATGGTTGTAAGGTGCATTCACTAGCCTTGGAACCCCGTATACAGGTATGTGTGGGCGTCGATGCACCGTAGGCTCACTTCCGCTGTAGCAACTGTTCGTTCCCTTCCTCACATCGGGTTGATCACTAATTTGTGCCTATAAATAGGACATCATAGTCACAAAAAAACAGAAAGAGAAAGTCGCCACCGGACATCGACTCCCAGGTTGATGTGGTAATTCTTCCACCTTCACGTGTAATGGATTCCTTCATGTTTATGTTTACTTACTTTACACCATCTCAATAGGCTAGTAAGAGTGTCAAGGTCAAGAAGTCATTGTTGACTGGCATGGACACACAGGTCGGTGCCACAGTAAGTGTCAATTCTTTGGTAGCCGGCATTTTAAGTTCGTTTCTGACCGGGCGAAAAGGATTTGAGTAAGAAGAGGAAACCCTCTGACACTCCTTATCGGCCTGTGGCCGACACGACGGTAATTGCTTCCTTTCGAGCTGCTCACTTGCCATGGATAACAGCTTTCTGACGTGTTGCAGTCTGAGATTGGATCCGCTACCTCACATCGCAAGAGGCAGTCGCTGGTGGCTGATAATGAAGCAAGTGTGGGTCGATTGATACACTCTGAATATGAGCATTCACTCACTATTCTTATTAGACCGGTGGTCGAAAGATGCCGTTAGCACCCCGAACACAGTCGCTTGCAATGACGAGAGTATCCTGCACCCCCGGACCCGAAGTGTTAGTGACTGGGGCTTATCCTGGTCATCGCAAAGTCTCTCGGACTACTAGCTCAGTGTGTCGAATCAAATTCATTTCTATGACATATTTTTGCTGATTCACTTATATGCAGACATCAGTGGGGCTGGAGGACAAGGGCCGAAATGAAGGAAAGGAAGGATCTCGCGTGCCAGGCAGAAAAAGGGCGACGAACCAGTGTCTCCCTCCCGGTACTCAGGCCGGTTGGACTCATATTTTATTACCTTCACTATTTCGCGCAGTGGGAAAGTCCATCACGCCATGGCAAAACCCGGACAATGAGTTCATCAGCACACTGTGGGGGAAAGTGTTTGATTCTGTGGAACTAAGTTACGAAACACAGTTCGCCGACATCTGTTCTCTAGTTGAGTCATTCTTAGTTATCTTCAAGTTACCTTTACCAGATTGAGATGCAATCCTTGTATTTCAGGCGGCCCAGAGATGCTCTGATAGCTGGCGCAAGAAACTGTTTGAGAAAGCTGAGCATTCAGTTGCGAGTTTTATCAGCAGCGAACAATCAAAGTCAATGCAAAACGAAGCAATTGTGAAGACGTTGCAGACGCTAGTTGATAAGAAGAAAGCCGAACCGTTTCTATGGGAAAGCTGGTATAGTATGGAGAGGGTAAGTAAAAGAGTATTTATTGTCGCATTTTGTGTCCATGTATTGACCCTAAATGTACAGAAGCAAGGACTGTTCTGCTCTGACCTTGTGGTCTCAGTGTTGTCCGTACACATTGTATTGGCCATGGGTCGGCATAAAATACTGGACAGAAACACCATAGGAAAGCCTATCGGTGCCCTCGCCCTTGCGGCAACAGCGGTATCTATTTTTTTCAGTACTTATATTGTCCTTATTCGCTGATCTTCTCATGGATAGGTCAAGGTTGCCATTGATAAACAGGTGGCTCGGTTGCAAAATATCAAAGAAGAACTTGGCGGCGCTGAGTGGTATTTCACTAGCGCTCTGTGGCAGCCTCATACGGACGACTATGTTAACTTGTTGTCGAATCCCTCTTTCTTCACTGAATCAAACTGGGAAAAGGTTCGATCCCGCCTCCTAGCTTACGATGCCAGTACAGATATCGATACGAGAAAGAACACCGAACTTGTTGGATCGGGTATCACTGGCAGGGACTTTTCCTTGTACTTTGACATCGTAGATGCAGATTCGACCTGCGAGAAAGCGTATGACGAAGGCGCTGGTAATTGGGAAGACGGGAGCGATGATAAGGGCGACGAGCGTGAAGGAGCTGAGCATAGAAGCGATGTTGAAGGTGATGCAGAGGACGAGGATGCCGATGCTAAAGGAGATGACGACCTGAGTGAGAGCGGGTACGAGGGCGCTGACAAGATTGAGGGCGAGGGCGGAGGACGAGGGCGCGGACGAGGACGAGGGCGCGGACGAGGACGAGGGCGCGGACGAGGACGAGGGCGCGGACGAGGGCGCGGGCGCGGACGAGGACGAGGACGAGGGCGCGGACGAGGGCGCGGAGAAGGATCCAGGCGGAGATGGCGATAATGAGGAGGACGACGCTTCAAAATGGGATTCGGCCACGGACTGCGTAGACTTCTAAGGGCAAATCGTTCACTGGTGAGCCTCTTCGTTTCGTCTCTGTCCGTGCGCTCAATAACTTATTACCATCGACTCGCAGAGCAGCCTTCGTTTCTACTGGCACGCCAAAGAACATGCAGAATTGAAGGCACGGTAGCGAAATGGGCCTGCCACTGCCCGTGGCAGTGGTTCAGAATCGTGTCGTGGCGGGTTCCATGATAGTGACTGCTATGCTTAGTCTTGTGTAAATGACTGATGTACTTGAACGCTGAGGCACTGATAGCTACTTACCGTTGTCTTATATTACTTCTGATGCAATGAAATACTTGGATCGTTCTTATGCACTTGAACTCTTGAGCACTGCAGTTTGTCTTACAACACTTGTCTCCTGCTGTAATTAAAGGATGAAGCACTGAAGCACTGGAGCACTGGGGTACAGATTGCCTGAAACACTTAGAGCACTGATTCAGCCAACTCGCCCTTATTTCAGCCAACTGGTCCTGAATAATGGGAGGACATGCATGAATAAGTGCGGTTTGCCTTATTCAGACTTCAAGTCACTCAGGACGTTTAAGTAACGCTTAAGTCACTTTCAGCAGAAAGTAGTTTCCCTGATGAATCCGTTCGTGTCCGTAAATCATTCAAGTTGCCGAGTAGCAGATGCGACAGAACACAGTGACGTATCCCATACATCCTCGCTACTCTTTGAAAGCCTCCGCGTCGCACTCAGCTCGGCGCCTAACTTGCAATCTCTTCACTTCTTGCTCAACGACTGTCTCAAAGTCAAGCGACATGGTAAGAGGCGACGTTTGACGTCCTAAGTAATTGAATGCCAGTGGGAAGACTCCGTTCGGAGTTCCAAACGCGTATAATTGAAGATCGCTCTTGAAGGCTGTGATGATTCGAGAAAAATGTCTCTTCACCCATCCATCTCGGACGCGCAGCTTGCGGAGTCGGCGACAAATTGCAGCCAATGTGGAATCAGTGACCTGCAGCTAGAAAAGCAAGGAAAGCAACTGTTACGGTGTGCAAGGTGTAAGGTATGTACCATCTTGCATCTCTAATTGATATACTTAAATCAATGATGTTGCTATGCGTGAACAGTGGACTCGTTATTGTGTGAGCTCTCAGCCTCTAAATTCCAAACTATTATTTCTAAATTATCTCGTTCGGGAGACAGAGTGTGGAATGTCAGAAACAAGAGTGGCCGACGCACAAAATCAAATGCGATGTGAATGCGAATACCGCACGGGCACTCGCGGCCGATCCCTCTAAGCACCCAAACCTGCTGCCAGACTTCCGGGCCTGGCTTTCCACTGTCATCCGGCCTATTGCCTGGTGCAGTCTTAATGCACTGGAAGCCAAACCCAAACTCCGAGACCTCTCCAAGAAAGCGTTCCTCATCGAGCTCACGCACGTCCCCAACGCGTCGACGCTGCGGGAGAAGTTCGTGCTGAAGGAATACTCTGTGCAGACGCGCGCGCTTGCGCAAGCTGCGGTCGCCAGCGACAAGAACATCGCGCATGAGTTTGAGAAGATGTCGGGCAAGACGAGTGTTGCTACGACGATCATCAAGGCGGGCGCGTTGGTGAAAGTGATTGGCTTCGACGCATCAAACGAAGCGCTTGCTGCTCATGACCATAGTGACGAATGGAGACCAATACTTGATAAGGCTCTGCGAGGGGAATTGACTTAGATTTTGAACGCTCTACGCATGTCCATCCTCTTGAAAGGGTATGGATAATTATATTTCTGTCTTTTTAGTTTGGTTTTGGAATTCGTTTTGTAAAGTTTTGTAGCACTACCTAGCTAAATCAACTCTTTTTCTATGATATTAGATATACAATAGATAATGAGTCAAATGCTACGACATCATCGAGCGACGGCGCCCCCACAACTAGTCCTAGTCCTTTCCCTTCACAGTCGACGCAATCGACGCATCAAGCTTCTCCTTCATACTCAAACATAGGTCCCATTGTAGGTGGTGTTATAGGAGGTTGTACGATTCTCTTGGCCGCACTGCTTATCGAGGCTCTCGCTTTTCCAGGTACGTTCATAATACCCCATCTACCCTTGTAGAAAGAGACTTACGATGAGCAGGCGAAGACACATGGCACGACCATTCCCCGGGCCCATCTCTTTCCAGGGTTGCCAATAACACATTATATGAACGACCTACGACTCCCGCTCAAAGCACGTCGCTAATCACCTCAGCAAAATCTTCGTCGCCAGCGATGGGGGTACCAGTGAACGATTACGAAGGAACCTTGTCTGAGCGGATTGTGCAAGAGATGTCCCAAATACGTGCGGAGCTTGCCCACATGCGAAGAACGCGTGCGCATCGCCCATCGAGGTCAAGGCACACCGTCGACACCGAATTTCCGCCTAGTTATGATGCGATCCAGGATATCTCCCAATGAGGTTTTGCACAAAGTTATGACTGAGTATTATAGCCACTCCACACCTGCAATGCGTAGTTTCTACAGCAGGGCAAACAAATTATAATTAAGCAAAGTAGGGATGGATAGCAAAACACAAACGATAACAGCATGTTCATGTACACAAAGCTTACATGGAGAAGGAAGGTGAAATGGCCTTAGATGATCCGAGAGGAAACAAAATAATGCATCATGAAAAAAGATTAGGCATGATTTGTATGTGAGGCAGTGACTATGCAAACAATGGAAAGAAATCTTTTAATTTAAGTTGGTCAATGCATGAAAACACTGAGCATCGTATTTCGAACTCACATGAAGCACTAGAAGCGATACCCTGAAGATTGGGAAGCGTTGCGCCGTATAGGGAAGCGGAAGGAATCAGACAGATCCACTCCCACGTCGAACGGCAGTGCAGCCTGCAAGAAAGACAGCACCAAAGCGATTGAGCTGTTCTGTTGGCATAGTTGTTCGAGGTCTGAGCCTGTCCAAAGTCTGATGTTGGGACCTTGCTGGTCAAACTGTGCATCGGTACTGTCATCAACACCATTCGACAAATCGGACTCATGTCTGCCTGCGCCGTAACGATACATCTGGCTACGAGATTGTGACCGTTTATATATCTCCTTCGCAGTGCCTGCGCTATATGGAGAGTTGTTCATTCGAGCTGAAGCGTCCGAAGCCATTTTGCCATGGCCCTGCGTGCCACGTGTCGTACCATTTGGTGAGGGAACGTCGTTCATGAGCAGCGTATCTTGTAGCACCTTAAAAGAGAGTGCTTCGGCAGCCCTATACACCTGCAGATTTATAATTGTTGGGACCTGCGTTGCATTAATGGCCTCGATCTGGCGCTTCAAAGATATGATCCATTCGTGCTTCACTAGCGGATCATCCACGCTAAACATATATTTGCGTTTGACTCCTTCATGGTTGGGGAACGCGATCTGGAAGGTATTTCTCATGAAAGCGCGTTCGACAAACACGGCGGTGCTGAGAGGGAGGCCAGAGTAATTCGGGGCGTTCGGTCCCAAACATGCCATCACAATGGTTCTCGTGCCCAGAGCATTTCCGGTGATGCGGAAAGAGGCCTCTGAGGACTTCGCAAACGTAAGAACGGGGGGATCGAATGTGATGTCCTGACCAAAGAGACGTATTTGTAAGTTATCATCCGGCTGCGGGATGCGAACGATAACAGGCTCTGATTGACGCTTGTATGTAATATAGGAAGGAATGGGCCTCTTGAGTGAGACGGGCAAAGGTGCCCGACCATTTGTAGGGTTACGGGCTTGACAGAGCTTTACTGCTTTAATCGAGTTGAAGATGTTCTCGAGTACGTTATCGGAAACCATTCCCCTATGGTCATGCACTCTGAATGCATCGATAAAGTCCTTACAGTTGACAACCGCTCTTGAATAGGAAAGTGGCCCACTATCTTGGGCCAAAGGCGAGTGTATCTTCTCATTCAGTCGGACGATGGCTCGCACTAGCACGGGCACAATCTCTCTGCTATATGCCACAATACCATGGTTCGCCTCAAACCACCGCGCAGCGAATACGTCTAGCAGACTCTCCAGCAAGTTCCCTGGCGTCGAGGGTATATGCATGGACAGTAAGAAGATGCGAAGCGCCTCTTCAATTCCCAAGCCAGCAAATGCGAAGGCATCGATGTAAGCCTTAAGCACATGCCTCGATGTCCGCCGCGAGAGATATTCCCCAAGTTTCGCACGGTTGATTTCTGGTAGTTGAACTAGTAGTCTACCCAGCGTTGCAAAACTTCTCTGATCATTAAGATTGACCACTCGAGCGATCGCCGCGTCGGGATCTACGGCGAACTCATGGACAAAATTCCTGACAAACTCTGGTCGTTGCGAGATCAAAGCACTGCTCGGCTTGCTGGCGTCATCGTCTCTGTCGACATTGAGACGTAAGTCTTTGAGATGGACGACATTTTTGATGACGAATTTCCTGTCAGGGGGATAGAGCTTGGAGGGGTCCAAAAGCGAGTCACGATCCGGCAGCATTGGTTTCGCAATAACAAGAAGATCGCTGAATAAGAAAAGGAAACGATCTTTGACCGTGCTGTGGTTTGCAACCTGAAACATCGGAGTAGAGAGGAGTAATTTGCGAGGTGGTGAGTTCAGAGCATTGGTCCACAGCGAACCACGATCATCGGCTAGTAGTGCTTGATCAAGGCGCTCCATGATATCAGCAGCGTGAGCTATTGTAGCTTGTGGAACGGGATCAAGTCTTTCGTGATTAACTGCATCGCCTTCCGGTGCATAGATCGATCCCAGGGAAGATTCAGAACGCTCCGATGATTGTGACGGTGACTCCTCTGAGGACGCGGGATCGGGCGTAGCAGACGATGGCTCATGGGAGGAGGAGAATGGCGCAGATAAATGACGAGATTCATGAGCATCGTACGAGTTCACCCTTCCATGTCCATCGGAAGATAGAGCTTGGGCCTGGAAACCATTCACATAGTCATATGCAGCTGTGGGATCATCTGGAGAGGACTCAGTGACATCCTGTTCCCTTCCGTACGTTGTAACAGGTGGATCCTCATTCGGGCCCCCAGGACTAGGTCCCGCGCTAGGTGGTCCACGAGCTTTCAAAGTGCTCATGTTGAGTGAGCTGAGTATGTTTGCATTTTCGACGGCCTTTACGGTGTCTTCCCAGTCCTCAATGTCCTTTTCGTTCAGCAAGTCGGAAAGCGATGGCTTTTTCTGCGTCTGTGCTTGTACTTTGGCGTCTTGGGACGGGGTGGGTGAGTTCGACCCTTGCGACGAACTTGGGAATAAACGTCGGACACTCAACCACTTCCTCACTCCTTCCCGAGTCTGCGGTAGTAAATTCTGGGAAGGCGTAGACTGAGCTTGTTGAATGACGTTAAAGTAGTCAACCTGAGAGGCCGAAGACGGTGCCCCTGATACAGTGGTGGCAGTCGACTGGTACTTTTGGAGCAAACGGCTATCAGATGCCTGATGTGAGAGCTTTCTATCACGACCCCCGACTGTATCCTGCTGCCCTGATGCAGAAGAGCTGAGACTGGGGGTCATGGGCCTTCCACCTGTACTCGACTGTGTCGCGATTTCAGGGCTCGATGTGGACGCACTCATACCCCTACGAAGGCTCTGAACCATCCCAGGGAACGGGAACAACTTTGGGTCGTTATACCGTTGCGCATCCGACTCTGACGCAGGAGGGATGGGGCTCACCCCAGAGCGGGGGGGAGGAACTTGAAGCGGAAGTATTGCCGTAGATGTCGAGGGGGAAGGAGATAGAAGGGGTGTTTGACCTTGCTGCCAAGTTAAAATTGCTAAACCAGGGACAGTCGCAGGTGTCTCCCCGCGCGACTCCCGTTTGCCGCTCATTTGGCTCAGGCCGCTTTCTCGACTTGACTCGGTCGCTGTTGTATCCCGACCTTCTTTTTTCTCGCGGGCGATGCTATTCGTGCGACTTCGTCGTCCAAGGCTCGATCCACTGCGCATAAACGTCCTCACTTTGCTCCATGTACTTGCACTCGAGCTATCTGCTGATCTTTTCGATGATAGCTCTGGGGCAGGAGGAATATCACCATGCTGTACGTCACTCCATGCGTCAAGTCCCAGTCCAAGTGAGTCTGTTTGCGAAACTTGGGAAACTGTTCGACCAATCAGCTGCGAAGAAGAATCCCGAGGCGCTGACGAATTGTCCGACAGAGCACTCTCCCGAGCATTCGTGTTTATGGTGGCGGTTGAAGTCGTAGACTGATGAGATGGATCCGATGCGAATGAAGGTGTGGTTTCGCTTGTATCCTGTTCGACAATGATTTCCTGAGATACACCCGAATCGCGCAATGAAGAGTGGTGTGAATATGCAGGCGAGCCAGCCGATTGTGGTGCTGTATCTTCAACGGGTATCTCTTTCGAGTCTTCTTCATCCTCCTCTTCCTCTTCGCCATCTTCATCGAAGACACGAAGTCCGCCTGAAAAATTGTGATAGTAACAGTTGTTAGAGTTCTGACATCGTGAAAAACGATTTGTACGAACCAGGCTCTGTTACCCAGCTCACTATGGGAGCTCTCTCGCGATCAATCCGCTGCGAGTGGTATTCGGGAACTTTGCAAGGTCAACATAATGCTATGAGGGTGGTGCAAATACTCACCTGGTTGCGCATCCCAACTTATTTCGCTGTCTCTCATTTCAAGTGCATATTGCGGTATAGCCGGAACTTGCATAAATATGTTAGTGAAGTATCAACTGCGAAATGATAACTTTAGATGACACTCACTAGGCTCACCAGCCCAACTCGATTCTCTGTCACCGACAGTTGTGCTGCTGAACTCGCTCACACCTCTAGGGAACCTAGACCTCTCCGCACGAGCACTGCCAGGTGGATTCCGGTACAAAACGTGCTCTTCCTCTTGTTGTGGTAGAGGGCGTTCTTTGATTGGTGTTCCAAATGGACTCTTCGGGAATAAATCTGGTCGGAAAGGATTGCGGTTTTCTGCATCAGAAAAGATAACGGGAACGTGATGCCCGCCATTAGAGTCGCTCGAGTCGGTGGCAAGAGAAAGGTCTGAGGGTGCATCGGATCCATGTGGCGCACGCATAGGAGGAGCTGCAGCAGAATGTTGCGTAGGTGTTTGTGTACTTGGAGTGGGAAGACCAGAAATAGTACCTCGAGCATTCCGAGGGGGAGGGGTAGGCTGCGCAGGGAAGTCATCAGGATCTTCATCCTCGATGACGAGTCCCCGGTGCACAATTGGAGAGTCATATTGGTAGTGATTAACGTTTTGCTAGGAAATTGTCAGCCGTTGTAATGCATTCAGACTCATACATGTTTGAAAAAAAATCTTACGGAGGAAGATGGAGATGGACCCATAGCGGTCGGAGTTGGAGTGCGCGGATCGGGTGTGCGACGGAACTGCATCTCAGGCGTTGGGCGTTGATTTGGCACGGTCTGTGGAGCAGTAGACATTGGGGAGGGAGTATGCTGTCGAAGAATTCGCAAGTGTGGATCAGGAGTTCGGCGAAGAGCTTCAAGTTGTTGAATCTGCTGCGCTTGTTGCGCCTGAAACTCCTGAAATTGTTGTAATAACTGTAGTTGCTGTTGCTGTTTCTCGATGGGTACGCTAGGTGCGCGAGACGGAGGAAGGGGTGAATTGATAGCTGCTAAAGGTGTGAAGGGGGAGAATGGACGTGCAATGCCCATGCCCAAGTCAGAGGGTCCCGGAGATATAGATGGAGGTGGTGGATAGGGAACCAGTAAGTCCTCTACAGGTGCAGGCGTTGCACTTGGTGTGTTCGAAGCTGTCAGTGCTGCTAGATCGCGGTCATCGACGACATTGGACTGGCTTTTCCTCCGACTGCGTCTTCGCCTCCCCTTGGTAGGGGCCGTTCCGCTCTCCTCTGCACCCGATGCCTCGACGTCGGATCCTTGGATCCTCTCGTTTAATCGGCGAAGAAGCTGTTGTCGTGCTGCGATACGTTCGCCTCCAGCAACAGTGTTGTTTCTCGACAATCCACTCAAGCCCAACCTCCCACCTCCAACCATAAATCCAGTTGGCGAAGCGGTCCGCTCAATCCCACCCGTAAGTTTTGCCATCGCAATCATGCGCGCTGCCGCACTATTCGACCGGTTCAAACCACCCTGAAGGTGTTTTATCTGTATTTCTTGCAAACTCGGCATTCCCGTTACACCCATGCCTCCGCTAATAACAGCAGGTGCACTTGGTGGAGGAGACCCATAGGTAAATGGCGAAAGCGGAGAGAGTAACCCCGGCTGCCCCTGCCCTTGGGCCTGAGCCTGTGCTTGCGCAGCCGCCAGTTGTAGATGCTGCATGAAATAGTTTTGCGCAGGTGTTGCTAGAGCAGGGGGGGATTCATCATCAGCTCCGTCGCTGCCCACATTCGCTTGTGCCGCCGAGGCATCGTTGGCTTCGTTCGCTATCGCACGCATCTTTGCACGTAGGTCCTTTGAGCCCCGAGATCGCGAGCGTGACCTTGACCGGCGCTTACCCGCCTTTGTTGTCGAGCTCTCTGCGCCGCTCGCTGGTGTCGGCGAGCGCTCATTCTCCGTCTCAGCCTCGAGCTCAGCATCGTCGACCTCCAGGGGTTTCGCATCGTCTTTTGTGGGTGTCGCAGTAGTCATAGTAGGTATGGCAGCAATAGGAGGGTTGCCTGCGCTTTCAGTATTTGTTTCCGCCTCTAGCGTCGTGCCCGTGGTTTGCTCATCCGCTTTCCCTTCGCCTTGTTTGGGCTCGCCTTCGCTCACACCGCCTGCTTCGCCATGCATGGGCACCGGGGGCCGTCTACCATCCTTCATTCTCGGCAGCGAGGCAGCCCGTCGCAAACGGGCCACAGCGTTCGCCCGTTGTTCCGCTGCCACGTCTGGATCCATTACTTACTGCAACCCGGTCAGCTCGTGCTCTGGTGCTGGCAATCGCGTCCGTCAGATGCGGTGTGCGCTCATTGAGACTGGTTCAATGTTGAGAGGAGGTTTAAGACCTGAAGTACTGTTGCACAGCTGAACAAAGAACAAAGCAAAAAGTTGGCGAGTATTAGGTCGCTTCCAGTCTTCAACGTCGCTGTGATGATGGTCGTCGAGGTCGACGATGCGCACGAGGAGCAAATGCGGCGTGCAACCCGCCCTCTAGTATTTTTAATAAAATACTACACGTGCCTGACGTTATGATCGACATCCGGCGCCGTCAAATACAAAAAAAAAACTCTACTTTTGTGAAATTGCACATCACACATCTAATATATCTCATTAAGATGCACTGTGAGTTAGTGTAGTGTCAATATCAATCTTGGATTATTGCAGTATTCAAGCTTGTCATATCCGATTTTGGCGAATAAGTGGACAAGTAATACTATGTAATTAACAATAATAGTGATAATACGTTCACATTGACTTTCGCCCAAGGGCGTCTAGCTCAGTGGTAGTAGCGCTCGCTTCGCATGCGAGAGGTCAGGCGTTCAATCCGCCTGTCGTCCATTTTAATCTCATTTAGATGATTTTAATCTTTTTATTAATCCATCTCGTAGCGCTTCTCGACTACTAAACAGTCTCTTTATATGAGCTCTATTTTTGTTTTCATCCGGTATCGAGCATAGCGAATATATACAACCATATATTATGCAAGAGTTCAAGTGTTCACACAATCAATGGCGAAGAATAGTCTCCTTAATAATGTTGTCATTAGAAGTACACTCCAACCCATCCCATACTCTGGATCATCATAAAATCACCACCCTCCTTATCTCCAGCCCAGCGTTGTTGTTTAGGGTCCCCGACACGACCATCCGACTGCATACCCATCGCAGTGAACGATTTTGCGTTGAGATCAATCTTACCGTTGAAATTCGCCTTTTTATAAGTAAGGTACAAGTCTCCCCATCCTCGTGTACCGTGGTCACTTCGGATGGGACGACTGATGGTGTTCTCAAAGATGAAATCCGACCGGCCGTTGCCTGTTATCGTGTTGAGGTACGCTGTTGCTCCACGCTCAGACTGCTCGCTGCCAGGTGCATGGATATTATATGCGGTTGTCTTGACGGTCAGCTTCGTGACCGCAGAGCTGAAGGAAGTCTTGATTTCCGTGCTGTTCGCGAGTGCGAGCTCACCCACGATGTAGCCACCGCTTAAGTCGATATTCGTGTTATCTGCAGCAAGGCGGCCGGTTGGGAGGAACATATTGCGCTCGTCGATGTCCGACAGCTTCACCTTCAGCGACCCCAGCTCACGCGGGTCTGCGATGAAGTCATCGGAGAATTTAACTTGCGCGACGGAAAGCGCTGAGATTGTCAAGCCTCGCAGAGTCGGTGGTATGTAGATGGTAAGGTCATAACGCATACACGTCCCCGCAACAAGCTCGGACTTGGCCGGCGACGTGAGTGCGAAATAGCTGTCGCTGCGGATTCGGAATGGCTTCGGGATGGACGAACCAGGCGTGGCGATTTGCAACTTGGAGAGAAGTGAGGCGTCGGTTGAGCTAATGCGTGCAAGGACTTTGATGGTCGTATCTTGTGCAGTGCTACTCGGTGCGATGATAATGGTGCCGACGGCGCCGCCGTCGACGTACAATTCATGGTCGACGCCATTTTCGCTGGGTGTGATCGTATAGAAGGTTCCCTTGTCGCTGTCTTGATAGAAGTGTTTCGCGTCAAGGCAGCCGAGAGACTTGCTGTACTCCGGCATTCCCTCAAGGCCGGTGGGTGCAGGCTAGACATAGTATATTGATGAGATTCTGAGTTTGTTGAATGATGGTAGATGATGCACTGACAGTGATGGCCCATCTGATGAGTTTGAAGCCGTTCCAAACGACAAAAATGAGAGTGACAATGCCGAGCGCCTTGCAGAAGAGTGTGCAGCTGAAGTAATACCAACGGTTAGATTCGCAGCGGTCTCTCAATTTGTGAACGTACTTTAGGCCACAGCAAACACATTTCCTCCGATTGCGCTTAACTTTTGCGCGTGTTGGAATTGTGGTATCCAACGCGATGGCACTCTGTGCGTCGGCATCGTCGTCATCTCTGTAAGACGGGGGTGCGAGCGGATTTGCTTCAGAGTCACTGGGAACTGTGCGGTCTGGAACGGCCATGAATACACGGTGAGTTCACAATTAAAAACAAAACTCACAGTTGTCGTCATAGTGCTCTTTGAGCTTCAAAGCAGCCATAGTAGCGGCTACCAAGCCCCAGAACGAGATCTTGAAGCCTCCACCTTCATCGCCTGGAAGTCTGAGCGGGGGCATTCTTTGCTGTGTTATGAATGTTGGAGAAGGATTGACGAGGGTCGGATAGACGTTGGCTGTTGAGCAGAATGGAGGAGAGCGACAATGAGGGCTTTGATACACTGCCTTTATCTGCTACAACGCATAATTATACACGTCCGTTGCCGCAACTCGGCAATGATTTACGGACACGAACGGATTCAAGTTCCAGGCACAGATCTTCAATTTTTCAATTGCTTTTCATGCACAGCCCCCCGCCATCGTCTCCAGCGAGCACCTAAGCGCAATGTTGTGGTCAGCTTGGTATTAGTCGATATACTGCGTTCGCGAGGGACACGAAAGGTGCGTTGATGAGTGCAAGAGGAAGCGAACGAATTCAAGCATTCTGAGTCACTGGCAGGGTCACCGGATGGATAACATCTCTGGCACTCTCAAGCTACTTTCATACAGAAACGACTAAAAAAACGAAGTACGTCTACAGTTATCAACGGCAAGGAGGACAAGGGTGCTTTATGGACAATTGCTTACATTCAAGTTAACGCATCGATGATAAAGTTCGTCACGGTCGTTGTGTTAGGCAATATGGTAATGTTTAGGGTGTGATTCACACTAGCACTGAGCCCCCCATAACTTGAACCCCAATACGGAACAAGTTGATGGTCGGTACAGTGCCAGTGAACGAATTTGCAACGAGTACTTCGTCGATGACAGCACTGAAACTTCAACAAATGAAATGATTATCACCGACAAGGTACTAGGTAGATTGCAATGACTGGAGACGACGATGGATATGTCAGCAGGGAAAGACCTGACTGAGGAGGACGATACTCGCATTAGAACTCGGAGATGAACCATGAACAGATTGTTTGTGTTAGATTGTCAGTCCTGTTGATCGCCAGCCCTATCTGCGGATTAGGCTGAAGGACCCAACCGGATGGAGAGTCCACGATTTGACTGTCTTGATTGTCAACCGTAGCATTCATTGCGCCACATACAAGATGATTTGAGGAGACAGCATGGAGAAGAAATAGCAAGACCGCCGGTAGGCTTTGAACGGAGACCGTGACTATGCTTTGCGAGAGTATCAGGTAGATTGATTAAAGTATAGCATGTAAAGCACCTCACGCACGCGTCAAAGCTGAAATCTGCGCGTTGCGCTTTACCGGCGAGCTCTGCCACAGCTGTGGAAAAGCGGGGACCTGAGAAAGTCGATGGTGACCATGATATTGTGTAGCTGTGATTGCCAGAGCAATATCATCCAGAGATCTGGACAGATTCTTTAAAACGAGAATATGCCCAGTTACATCGAACCTAGACGTGTACAACTGAGATCAGAAATGAGAAACAGGTCCATCAAAGCATTCAGACTATATTTGATGCTAAATCTGAGTTCTAGCAGGACGTGTTTTCAGGAAACTTGAAGAGTCGAAGGCGCCCGAGATAAAACGCCAATCAACTTGATGGAGTAGTGGTAGTTCTCTGTGATGCAGGCTGTCTTGTATTGACCCTAAGCTTGAAGCCGAGAGCTTATAGATGCCAGTTGTGTCGGTACCAACATGGAAGTGGACAGTTTGTCAAGAAAGGTGTTGAAGTTGAACGTTGAAAAGGGCCACGGTGATGCCCGCTCAATCAGGAAAATCCCGAGCGTTGAGTTGCTGACGCCGTTCGCTTCTCTCTTCCGTTCCACTACCACGCCCAGCTCACCGGTATGCAATCTCTCGCTTCTGACAATTCTACACCAAATTGCTCTCGCATACCTGACGCGGACCTGGATATTGAGTTCAACAATCAATCTGACGCATTGTTGAGCTCATTCTTACTCTCTCATGAGCAAGGCACAAGGTTGTACATATTCGACGACTTCCTTAAGCTCCTGCACAACCCTGTCTTTCAGTCTACTGATATCTCATTCGAAAGATTAGAGGACATATATGCTCACATCGCCGAGTTCAGGCGCACTACCACTGAGAAGATACTTACGCCACATGCGACGACACCCGTACCAGCTGTCATTGTGTATCTTGTGGCTGATATGCTAGACTCTGAAAGACTCGCGTTCGAAGAGCTTGTATCACTGATTGAGGATAACTTGACCAGAAACCCCTATGAGCCATGCCCTGAAGAAGTTGCGCTTCGAAATATGAGTTTGGTTCATCGATCGTGGACGAGCGCGGCACAGAGAGCACTTCGCCGTCGACAGAATGTAGTGGGATTGAAGGACTTGCACAAGGTGCTTCGTAACCCTCATGTGGGACCCTGGGTCAGAGAACTCTCGTTTACTTCCCCAACGTTGACACATTACTGGTCTGGATTTGAAGGCTTGGACGACATAGCGGAGGTATCAAGGCTACTCTTGGTCTTACTAAAACTGTGCCCAAACGTACGCAAGCTGTATATCAAGAGCTGCTTCAATCACAAAGGCGACTTATCAAGCTTCGGATCCATCCTTCAGCAAATTGGGAGCCTTTCACGCCTTGATACTCTGTGGCTCACCCACTATCGAGCTTTCTATGGGACGGACGACACGCCTAACTTGCCTGACTTCTGCGCACATCTGCCAAGAATGAAAGCATTAAAGAGGCTGTCTCTGAATGGCTGGTCTACGTTTCCTTTGCATGATCGAACCTCTGATGCACATCTTCCGGAATCCTTGGACTCGTTGTCTCCGACGGCAAACCTCAAAACTCTATCATTTACTCTGCCCTTCCACTGCGACTTTCAACACACTGGGATTCTCAGCTGGATCCTTCGACCGCGAAAGGATTTCCTCTTGACGAGCGTTGAAGTGTCTTGCAGAGATCTCTTCACGTTATCGGTTCAGGAACCTATGCAGCTGTTCGGCGCTCTGTTTCCTCTTCTTCCACACATCAAACATCTCCGTCTACAAGCCTGCTCATTCGAAATCAAACCTATGGAGTTCATTGAGAAGTGTGTGGCACTGAAATCCCTCGTCCTTGTCTACGATGACGAAATCACATCCGAACGAATCCCATTACCTCCAACTCTGAGGCACCTGCAAATTCATTTCGTTCGGTACCCGGATCGCCCACAAAATCAAGATGAAAATGTCGTGAAGACCGTATCAGGAGCCAAACACATCGAGTCGTTGTCGATGACTGCCACGAGACAGAGATTTCCTGAACATATGGAAAACGATGATGTTCTACTTGCAGACGGGGCAAGACTGGTTTTCCCGGAAACCAAGCGATTTTGCGAGGAAAACAGTATCTCCTTCCACACGGACGTGGATATTCGGCTGCCTTCCTTTTTCTCCGGTACTTATGAGGATTAAGTAGTTAATGTAGAGCTACCGTACGAAATGAATATGGGTCAAAGAGCACATATTGTTCCCAATATCTTTACAAACGTAAAATCATCACATCTTTTTCATTTGTTCCAATATATTTGGAATTTCACGAATACTTCGTGCAATAAATAGCTATGTGCACTACAACTATGATAGTGGCTCTCTGCTATGTGACCTGTAGGCGGAGAGATAAGCCTCCTCATCTTCGAGAGAAAATTCAAACGGCTTTGAGAGATCTTTGATGTCATGGTTGTGCTTTTTGAAGAGTTCAAGCCTCTTCGCAGTAGCCTCGCGCGTCTTGTTAACACTATAGAGCTTAATACGATGACAAGACGACGTGACGTGCAAATCCCAACTGCGAAGATAGTATCAAGGTCAGCGAAAGGATTAAAGGACATCGTGACTTACTTCCAGGCCGAGCGAACGTAAGTGGGTTGCGTATTGTTCGATGAGTCCCACGTGCGAACGCAGAACTCGAGCCATCCTTCCGCGTCAACGGGTAACTCCACCGTCCACAGCCTCCAAGCATGGTAATGCTACAGCATTACCCAGTGTATCAGCTGAATTGAACTTCCGGAGCATGCTATCGTACTGTACCTTCTCTGTCATGTTCTCTTCTGGGACTGCGTACCAAACATGGCCTCTGCATACATTCGCATGTTTGCGTTCCTGTAGCTCAAAGCGAAGCAATCTCACTCACCCGTCCGGAGAGACTTCGACCCTCTGCACCCAGTTTCCACCTCCGCTGTACGCCCAGTCCTTCAGTTCAATCTTCCCTTCATGTACGATGACCGACTTGTCGATTGGGAATATTATTGCACTCCTGTTTGCAGTACGCATAATATGCATATTTAGGTTGTGGACTTAGACTGGATTGAAAAAGGGCTTACGAGACGGGCATATTTTGTATCGAGAAACCGTTGGAATACAGCGCATTCTGCTTGCCGATCTAAAAACCATCGTCTCCTCAGACATGATTATACTTTGAGAAATATGAAGCACAAATCGTTTACCTGAGGCGTAAAATACAGGTACTCTTGGCGTTGGACGGGGCCCATGCTTGGCTCTGGAAGGGCGTTGATGCGATAGAGCCACTTGCAGCTTCGAGCGCCGATATAGCCGGTAACGACTACACGCAAGGGATAGCCATGGATCTTAGGCAACGGCTCGCCGTTCATCTCCCAAGCCAGAAGCACCTCTTCGTTCTGCCTAACTTTGCGATACGGTGCAGACACGGCGTAGTTAAAAACACCGCCTTTCCTACAAGCAAAAGTGCATTGCGTTAATTGTACTATTCTCAGAGGTACTTCGACGAGTCGCACTTACTTGAAGTATGTATCCGCACCGATGAATTCAAGGTGTTTGCACTCCGGGAGAACACCGCCGCATGCGATCTTTAAAACCTTCTTGAGCGGAACACCACGGTACACAGCTGTCCCTCTGTGCGATATCGTTAACGAAAAGATTAGCCTGTACTGCATAGTATTTATACATACATGGCGCCTTCACCCCACGGTGCATTAATAAGTTCGTCCCCATCTCCCGGATATTCCGCAATCTGTTCTATACGGCGAGTGCCGCTGCATTGCAGCGTCACTGTCACTTCAGCCTGCCTACATAGGGTCATAAACATCAGCCATTGTCGTCTCGAATGGCAGAGTTTCAGGACTAACGGGAACTTTTCTGGATCTTTGAGGTCCTTGAGGGTGAGTTCGACTGGCTTGTTGACCAAACCACCAATCTCAAGCCTGAAGGCCTCTTCGTCAATATCTGGAACACCACCGTGATTCCGAATGCTGGGTAAAAGTTGATGAGGTCATCAAAAGGAAATTCAAATTCAAGTTGCAGAAAACCACGACGCACAAGTGGTGTTTGTTGTCAGTGATCTTGCCTTGCATCAGCTGGTCCCTTCGCGTTTCGCCGTTGTAAGGGAAGTCAAGCAAATGAATGAGGTCCGGCTTCTCCTTCTGCACCGTCTCCCAAGAGAAGTCGACGATACTCTTTAGACCTAACGCCTATCTAAACTGTTATGTGAGTGTAAAATGGAAGAAAGAAAGGGTCACGTACTTCATGGTACTCCTTCCATCTGTGTCCAATTAAGATGGGGTTTGTGTTCGGGAGAGGCACAAACTGAAACTCTGTTGCATAGGGTAAAGCACAAATCTATCAGGATAATGCATTCACAACATGAACTGAAGTGACTTGCCAGGAATTGGAGTAAACTCCTTTGTCTTCAGGAGTTCAGCTGCCACTTTCTTTCGCTGCGGGTTCTTCTCCCATTCCACAAACCTGATCGATATATGCTCGTTGTTAGTGACCCTGAAAGCATTGCTGATAAGATGCTCTTTACCCCCTCCATCCATCGCGATCCTGTGGGAACAACTGGTGTAGTGGCTTGCCCTCAAATGTTGATTCTGGAGTTGCGGTCTCAGTGGTGACAGACATACTGCAGCGAGGTGCAAAGGACAATAGATACAATAGGAAGTGGGGGACCAAAGGGTCACGTCAGGTACACACAAGGCAGTCGTCCTAGATATCTCTTATCCATCTCCCCACCTCACAGACAGCAGAGTCGTCACAGTGGCATCGCACAAAGGCCGAGGTCTTCTTCGTACGCCTATTGAAGACATGTTTATCCGTCCGTTCTACTCATGACCCGTGCCAACACCTTGTTTTCGCACGTCAACCATGCTGGCCGTACCAGCCCGCCCCGGACAGCACCAAGGTATTGCGCGAAATCTCGTTTGTCCCAGGATGGTATTGGTTTGGACAGCGTGTGGGTCCACAGAAGTAAGATTTGGGTGATGCAGGTTTTAGAGTTGTTCCTTTTCTCCCTTGCTACCATACAGAGAAACCTATTTTTGATTTCAATGACGAAGTTGGGTGTGTGTATCTGAACCTTTCAGCATGGGAGTGCAGTCGCTTCCTTCTTTTTGCGTCGGCGCCTAAACTCGAGATGTCATTGACTGTTAGACTTTTGAAGAAAACCGCACATCGAACGCAAGATAACCGGGGTGACTCCGCAGTCATTCTGCAAAGTGTTGTACAGGTCATATACGCTTGTTGATGCTCACCCCCAGGTAGAAAGATGTCAAGGTACGGTATATTGGACATACGAATCTATATGAAAGAAGTGAGTATAGAAAGTACGCGGTAAAAGCGGAGAAGAACTTACAAAGGAATAGATATAAAAAGATCCTAGATATGAACGAATGTGCAAGAAACATACAACCTACTAACGAGCAATGAAACAGTAACTATGAGCTTTCCTTCTTCTCCTGTCCCTCCTCTTCCTCGGGAAGTTTTTCCTCTTCGTCAGAGTCATGATCCCCGTCACTCGGAATGAACTTTACGCGTACTTCAGAGATCTCCTGGCGCACGCGGACGAGAGTCTCGCGTATTTTGTTTTCGAGCATAACGGCGTCAGAGATAGGGAGAGTGGGGGGAACGTGCACGGAGACGTCGACGAACATGAGTGCTCCAGAGCGCATAGCACGAAGATCGGCAATGTGAAGGAGAGAAGGTTGAGAGAGGGGGGACGACGAGTTACTGGACAATTGCGTAAGTGATTGGAGGAGTGTGCGATGTGTACGCTGGGATACTCCGGCGTCCGTGAGCTCTCCAAATGCACCACTGAAGAGAGAAATGCCTTGTCGGAGGATAACGAGCGAAACCAACAGGCCTAATAGAAATCTAGTTAGTCTGTTGGTTCAAGAAAAAAGGTGATAGAGTAGCTCTCACCTCCGAGAGGATCAAGGGGCAAAGCAGGGAACCACCAAGTTCCAAGGATGGCACATAGCGCAACCATGCTCGTATACGCATCACTCCGATGATGTACCGCATTTGCTAGCAAAACCCTGCTCCTCTCCTCCTCCGCGACTTTCTTCGTCGCACGGAACAGCCACTCCTTCGCGACTACACTGATTGCTGCGAACCACGCTGCATTCGGGTCGAGCGCATGCACATGCGCGTCGTGCAAACCATGGGAAGTCACCGCACTCGATACCGTCTGCGCAGCGGCCGTAACATTTTGCACAATCTGCTGCGCCGCGCCTGGTGGCAGCGTCGATGCAGTCTCGAGGAGGTGGTGAGTGAGGAGGTTGAAGGAATGGAAGCCGATGCCGCACGCGCCGCCGATGAGTATGAGAGCAAGGGTGGTCGTCCCAAGTGTTTCGAACTTGCCGAACCCGTAAGGGTATTTGGAGGTGGGCGACTGCTTGGAGAACCTCCAGGCGAAGAGAGTCACGAAGTCGCCGAGTAGATCTGGGTAGTAAAGTTAGCTTGCGTGAAGCATTCCATCCAATAATCCCAGCTTCGGAAAACTTGGTCTGGCACTTGGTCGACAAAAGTCCAGAGTGACATGCAGTCGGGATTGCTTGCAAAACCATTTATATAATCCCAGCTTCATGACACTTGGTCGAACACTTGGTCGACAAAAGTTCCGAGTAACATGCAGTCGAAATTGCTTGCAAAACCATTTATACCGGCTTCGAAGTAATTTTGGCAACAGAAGTGCTAGACTCGTAACCCAGTCGTTACAGTTGATAGTTGGTGTAACATACATTAACGACTGGCTTGGGAGTCTACAGAAGTGCTGTATAGTGCACAATGAACCGAATTGCAAGCTACTCACCACTTGCTGAATGCCCCGCCTCTGCCAACAACGCCGCTGAGTTCATGAACCATCCTGCACCAAACTTCGATATTGTTAAACCAACATTCACCACCAACCCGATGACCGTTATACGGCTGCCACGATCTGCTTTGCCTTGGAACACTTGCAAAACGCTCTCGACCTCTTTGCTCGGTCCATCGTCGCGCGAATGTGTATGTCCAAATATCGAGTGAGAATGCGAATGCGAATGCGAGTGATTATGGTCATGGTCATGATCTTGTTCCTCGTCATGCTTGGGCGAGACTGCCGATGCTTTTCCGTTTGTCTTGGCCGACTTTGTTGAGTGTGTCCGACTCCGTAGAGCGGTCCCGTTTCCTTTCGCCATCCTCACTGAAATTTGCAGGTCTGCAAGTCGCGGGGCAAGAAAGGGAAGTTGTAAAGGAGGAAACAGGTGAACAGCGAGTGGCTGTCTGGAGTAGAAGCGAATCAAGTGTGACCTTTCGCCAGCACTACGCGATTTTGAAGACGAGGGTCGCAGATGGCTGCTGCTGGCAAAACGCCATTCTGCAGCTACACAGTTGGTAGAAAGGCGGCCGAACATCAATCAGAAAGTCAATAATGATGTCGAAGCGCCTTCAAAACACGTATCGCGAACGTGGAAGGTACCCGCACTCGCTTTTTTACTTCGCCTCCACTGTGTCGCACGACGTCGGCCACCTTGCGCGGTCACTATTCAACGTTCTTCGATGGAGTCGTAGTGAGAGCAACAACGATGTAGAATGCCCTCGAATTTCAGTAAAACAGAAGATCCTATTGGCACAGAGGAGCGTGCTGCGTGCCCCGCGTGTCCATTCCGCAATCGTATTCCTCCGCACACAATCATGGCGTCAACACTTTTGCCCTCGTAGCTTTCAAGGTATGTTCGGCAATCTTTCTTTTCTTTTGAATAATCCACAAAGGACATGGGGAAAATAGTCCAGCTATAGCGCCCGAGTCGTTCGGATTGATGCAAGTATAATAAGCCCGGTGTAATTTGTTTACCCTCAACGCAGCACTCCTATCGTTCGCCAGAGCCCAGAAGTCTCAAAGAAGAACGATAATGTCGGACGTCCATACAAATATCTCTACGGTTCCCAACTCCGAGTTGCATGGTTCTTTCGCGTACTCAGATACCCTCAAAGGCATATACTATGGCCCAGGATGTCTCAAGAGTGCCTTGCCCAAGCTGCTTAGCACAATAGGTGCCTCAAAGGCACTAATCATCACCGGCCGAAGCCTGTACACCAAGACCGATGTCGTGCGCCGTGTCGAAGCCGTACTCGGGCCTGCGCATGGGGCAACGTTCTGGGAGATCGGTGAGCACGCGCCCGTCGCGGGTGTCCGGGCAGGCGTGAAGGCACTTGAAGATGCTGGGGCAGATGTGCTTGTGAGCGTGGGCGGCGGCAGCCCCATCGATGCAGCGAAGGCGATTGCGTACTACTATCATCAGAACTCGGGGAAGGCGCAATGGCTGCCGCACATCGGGATTCCAACGACGTTGAGCGCAGCGGAGTACACAGTGTGTCCCTTCACTATCATGTCGAGTACCCGCTGATGGATTGGATCGATAGATCGGAGCTGGTTACACCGATGATGATGGAAATAAAGTGGCAGTGGCTGCACTGGAGATTGGTCTCACAGGCATCATCCTTGACGCCGAGCTCACACTAGCCACGCCCGACCGCCTCTGGCTATCCTCAGGCATGCGTGCTGTGGACCACGCCGTTGGTATGTCTCAGTCTCACCATAGCTCAGCGCACCTTGACTTATCACAATCACAGAGAACCTCTATCGGCCCCTAATCCCGCATCCTTTGAAGGTTCTCTGCTACGCCGCACTTGCCGACCTTTTCAAATACCTACGTGAATCAAAGACGAACCCGGCGGACGTCGAAGTGCGTCAGAAGCTGCAGGTTGCGTCTTGGATGAGCTTGTGGCCTATCAAGACCGAGCAATACAGGTATGATCTTCGTTCCTACTAAGAGATATGACGATATTGAGCCCGCTGGCAGTGCATTGGGTATTTCGCATGCTCTGGGACACAAGCTCGGCGCAAAGTACCATATTCCGCATGGGATTACATCCGTGCGATCATACATTTATTTACCCTAACACATACTAAGTAATGCTGCAGTGCCTAACGCTGTCGCCCGTAGTGGCTCTCCAAGCTCAAATCGCTTCACAAGACGACAAAGAGCACCTCGCCAACGCCTTATTCTACCTCCGCATCCCCTCATCGGGCAGCACTGACGGGGATGTTTTAGAGCTCTCAAAAGCTATCGACCAGTAAGTATTTATATTGTCCTTTGCAACCAATATTGTATTAAATGAACTTCGACGCAGATTGGTCATAGACTTAGATTTGAAGACTGACCTTGCAGCATACAACGTTCCGACAGCCGACTTGCCTGATATTGCTTCGAAAGCACTTGGCAGTCCTGATCACCCGCATTTTGCACTTGTTGTGAAGGTATTAGAAAGCATACACCCAGGTTCGAATTGATCATGTTGATAGCGACCCTCTATGTTCTTTGTATGATATCCATGAATAAATTAAAACAAGACGACGATTAACAGTACATATTGCCCTACTCAAACTTGAAATGCTTATATCCTTCCAGCAGACCATCTGTCCTCTTCGTCACCCTCGCCCACTTGGGCAAGAATCCAAGCACTTCGTCATACGCCGGTATACCATCTAGCTCCGCCCACTCACACGCAACGCGGCCCTCGAGCTCGAGCTCCCCATCCCATCCGAGGCTCACATCAAACGTCCGCCCCCACGTCCGACTCCATAGCCGGAGCTCGTTGACGCCGTGTTTATCGAAAGGAAAGAGTTCCTGGACGTGCCCACTCGACCCCTGCACGCTGACCGACGTCGCATTGGCAGTGTCGAAGTAGATCCGGCAGTTGCGCGTGCCACCCTTACCCGAGACGGAAATTGAGCCCATGCCTGGCGCAGTCTTGTTCGTAGACACACTGACCCACGACGACAAGTCGCCTTGGGCGACGTGTGGCTTGATACCTGGCCAAGTGCAGGATGGTACGCCCGCGCGGACGGAGTCCCAGTGGGAGCAATCCAGCTCATCTGACCAGGAGGAAGGTAGTTCGGAAACGATGTCCTGCGAAAGCCAGGGCTGCGAGCCGGAAAGTCTAACCAGATTTTTGCCACTATCGAGGTCGATAGTTTGCTGGAAAAATACCTTGAGCGGCGAGTCTGTCGAGAAGGGGAAGGCGAAGACGTTATATAGAAGAGTGACAACAAGAGCGACGACAGCGGCATACGCTACGGAGCGATGGATTTTGTGTACAAACGGTAGAAGAGGAACGAAGCTCAGGGTCCCTAAAAGAGCTGCCGAGAGATACACTGAAAAGTATGTTAGATTCTGTATTTAGGAAACGTACGAGAAACTGACCATTGTTAGGCGAGCTTCCATCTGCAAGAGTCTGGTTTAGACTATACAGAAGCATCAATGCTATCTGCGTAACCAGAATCACTGGGAAGGGTACAGAAAGTAGATACTGAGCGATCCATAGGCCCATCTCGTTGTCTTCCTCGATTTCACTCTGTGATACTACTCGCCCGTTAGTCGCTAAAAGGGGTGTACGTTCATTACTCTCGTCCCTATCGATTCGGCGGTCTTCTTCATCTTGGATGATCGGATGCGAAGACTTGCGGAGCGCAGCAGGTAATTCGAAGTACTCGAGCAAACTGACGAGCAGAGCAGCGAGGGTTGCAGAGTAGAAGAATGTTACGAAATAGAGACCACCAATATGAGACGAGCCGATGATGCCTGTGTCGATTGCAAGAAGGATCCACCAGAAAACGTACGTCTCGAAGAGGACCATCGACCTTTGCTGCGGAACATGCAGGAAGTAAGAGAAGAGTTCCAGAACAGTGTAGAACGAGACGTAGGCAAGAGCCAAGGAAGATATGAAGACGGTGGCTTTGGATGAGTAAACAATCTAAAGGCAAATAAGACTGTTGGTCAGACTGGGTAATGCACGTTAGACGTACAAATGGGTTGGTGTGTATGTACAGATATCCCAGGCCGATATTCAAGCCGCCTCCAAAGATGAGGGCCGCCGGAGCTCGTCCCCATCCCTTCGCTGTCCAGTACAGCTTCCCAGATGTCTTTGCAAAAAAGACAAGTCCTCCCACGACGATTGGTCCGACAATGAGGAGCACAATGTTCATAATGTAAAAGCCATGTAGCGATAGTACTGCCAAAGCCTCGCCGAAAACTGAGAAGAATATTTAGCAATTTCATTCGATGAGACAACTTTCACTTACTGTCAAAATACGCCGGAATCCCGCCATTGTCCAAGCTTTGATCGTTTACGAGTGCCCTTCCCGTGTACAGCGCAGACTCTGCCATGTTCCATAATGCAGATTTCCCTCCTAAGCTAGGGATAGAGTCATCTTTCGTGTGGTATTTACTCCGCTGACGATAGAATGTGTAGTCTAGTCCACCCAGAGATGCAGCCTCGTAAACAGTGTAGTCCGTTCCCGACTTGACAACGCCACGCGAAAAGGCGTCAGCGGAGAGGACTATTCCGTGAGGGTGCTTAGCATGTGCGAATGCCCGTGTGTGTCGCGATGAGGATGAACGTAAGAGTAAAGGACGGCTGAAGAGCGAAAAGGTTTAAGTCAAATTTGGTGAAAACCAGAGGTGTTGTTACACACCCGCCTGCACCAGCACCTTCGAGATTCAAGAAATCTTTGACTTCCGCAAGCCATGGGTGCTCAAGAAAACTACGAATGGAATGAATAACAAATTTTAAACTTTAAAGCACTAACGACTTACGCATGAGCACCATGAAGACCATCCTCCTCACCATTATTGATGTTAAAGACTACTGTTCTTTTTGGCTGGTTTTTGGAAAAATACGATACAAGCTGAATGAGCGTCGCCACGCCCATTCCGTCGTCTGTTGCACCTGGTGCCGTGGACACCGAGTCGAAATGAGCCGAGAATAGTACGCCCTTCGTTTCATTATTCGTACTCGTTCCATTGATGCGCACGAGGATGTTTGACCCTTCAAAGTACGCGGCTGCTTGGTCTCTTCCGAATGTCACGTTCGAGGTAAGATCGTCAGCAACCTCAGTGAACGATGAGGACTGGGCGATGTCTGAGACACGGGTAAGGATATAATCGCGGACGACATCATTCTGGTGCGAATTGTATGGATGAGGTAGACCGGCAATCTTTTGCGGAAGGCAGTTTTAGCTCCATGACTTTATGGCCTAATCTTGACTTACTTGGTGTAAATCCGCATATGCATCATTCAAGTTCAGTCCTATCTTGACCTGTTTCCGAGCCGATGGTATTGCAGGTAGGTCGTCGGTGATAAGTACCGTTGCGTAGATTGCAGCATAAACAAGCACAGTGAGTGCGGTGACTGGTAGCGTCTTGAAGCCCAACACTGCACGAATGCGCTCGCGCAACCGGAGAGGCATACCCAGCTAGAACAATGCTCTCGAGGTCGTCAAGTTCAGTTCGTAAAGAAGGCGGTTTGTGGTGGAAGGGTGGTGGTGGTAGGAGGACAAGAGAGGTAGCAGTATAACAGTCGACTCGATAATTACTTCAAGTACATGTTGAAAGCCTGGAAGCGGATCATACTATGCAGCCGTTGACGTCACCGTGACTGGCATTCGACATTTCCATTTGAATTTCAAATATTATTCGCAACAAATGCAATTATTTACTGTAGTACGTCATTACACAACATTCTTTTCCTTCTTTTCGAGCTCTCTAACCTCTCCTTCGACCGCTCGCCAGCTCGGACGGGGGATATCAAAGCCCTCACCAACGCGAGCAAAGGTGATCCCACCAAGCCTACTCACTGCTCGCAATTTTGCAGCATCGACGAGCGTCACACCGTCCCCAGTGTTCGGTTCTATTACAGAGTTGCGAATATGTGCGCGTTTAATAAGTCCGAGAACGAGCGTATTGGCAGGCGGAGCAGATGCAGGTGCGGAAGGTGGGTTGATGTCGAGGTGGTGGAAGAGCTGTCGCATATAAGACGTTAAGAAACGAGTATAAGTGTAAATCAAGCATATATTGTCGCACCTCGCATTCGAAGCTGACTGCACTCTCGCGCACGCGAGGCGGCTTGACGACTTCGCTCGGCTCTGGTGTCAAGCCGCTCACAGTCCATTCACTGACGTCCTCTGGGGCTTCCACAGAGCAGGCATTCGCCGCCTCAACGAAACTGGCAAAATTTGAACTTCGCCTGTCGGCAATGATGAATAAAGTCTAGGCTTACGGTTCACTGATGATATTAACTACAAACTCCTTCGTTGCCAGGATGTTCTCGCGCGTGTCCTTCGGTTTTCGAGGGGAAAGCGTGAACGAAACGGAGATGAGGGGCGGATCATGTGCAATCTGAATAGACGTTTAGTTCTTCATCTACAAGTCAGAGAGGTAACAACGCACTAGAGAGAAGTAGCTAAGCAGCACAAGAAACACATTAGTAGGGATATACTAGGCCCGGGTGGCTATCCGTACCTGAACGGAGCGAGATTCGGTTCTCCTTTGGCTGAAAGCGAAGACACGAAAGCAACAGGGCGTGGCGTCACAGCAGAGGTAAGAAACCTGTATATGCTCCTGCGGCCCATGTCAATATCAGATCATACAGAGATGAGCGGAACTCACGGCTTCTCCATTTCCTCAAAGTTCAGCGTCTTCCACCCAAGCTTCTCATCCTCCTTCCACTGTCTGGCAAGTTCAGTGCCTTCCACGCCTTCACCAGTTTTCAGACCTTCACCCAGCTTCCAGCTCGGATCTGGCTCTTTCGTGAACCGGAATGCGGGAGCATCGCTGAACGGAGGCAACGTATTCGTGTCAGACATTTTCCGAAGCGTTGAAGATAATGACCGTCGAGAGTTAAGTGATAAGCTTTGCGGGACGGAACGAGACAGCACGCGCTGGCAAGCTAACTTGAACCAGATTGACCGCATGCCCAAGAGAATGGTGTGAATGTCGGCGAGAAGAAAAGGTGCATCATGGTCGAAGTCCGGAAACAAGATAGAAATACGCTCCCTCGCTCGAATGTTTATCCGAATGGGCAAAACAGTACTTGACAAGGAACATAAATCACCTTATAATAAACATGATATAATAGTACTTAAATAAAAATGCTTTATACAAGGGCGTCTAGCTCAGTGGTAGTAGCGCTCGCTTCGCATGCGAGAGGTCAGGCGTTCAATCCGCCTGTCGTCCATTTTCCTCCACATACTGTTTTGCTCATTTTCTTTCCTACACTTATTTTTATTTCATTCGGTATTTCAGAGACAAGTTTCTTTTTATTTTTTAATGTACATGAATATGCATGAAATGCAGTGAAAAACAAAAGAAACATTTGTAGTCAATTATAATGGTTTTTAATAGTTTACGGTGACACAAGAGTTTTGACTTCTACAATAGTTCCTGAGAAGAGGCGATGGAGTTCATTGCATTGCGGTTCGGTGAAACCTGGACAGTCGAACACGTACAGTTCCTTTAGAGACGATATTAATTGAATATCCTTGAAAATGTGTAAGAGCTGGTTTCCGGTGATATTCTCGCAAGTTACGATCCCAAGTGTCTTCAAGACGGCTGGCCTTCCGCGGTCAGAGAGTAATCTTCGGCTGAGAAGAATTGGGAAAGAAGTGTCGAGTATACAGAATTCTAACCATAAAGTTTCGAGATGTGTTAGCATAGCTAAGCAATCGGACAGTCGCGAAGGACCGCCATCGAGTTCTCTCAGTGATAGCTGACGTATAGGCGGTTTCGAGCGATCAAAGAAATCCAAGAGATGATTCCACGGGCCACCCGCTGCAATTTCACCAGACAGTTGCAGCTCCTGTAGATTTGGAGCGACGAGCTCATCAAGCAGAGGGCCGATGTCGGTTATGTAAAGCCACGACAGATCGAGACTGATTAAATTGTTCGCAATCACAACCTCGTTTGGAGGTGAGTCTCCAAGGTTGATGTAGGCAGAGAGGTGGCGCAGAAGCGGAAACTCAGCGAGTATGACCAAGAGTTCAGAGTTAGATACACAGGAAATTCCGTTGGTGTCTCGTAGGTCAAGTTTTGTCAAAGAGTTTCTGAGCCTTCCATGAAAATCTGACCCGAATTCATCGACAGTTTGCCAGGCACCGAGTACAGTCAAAGGTAGATTTAGCATTTCTGTTGGATTCGGAGGACCGGAAACACCAGAATACCATTGGTAGCGTTCCTCTAGCACAGGGACGACGCCGTAGCTTCCGGATCGAATATGAGATTCAAAGTAAGCCTCGGCCAATGTCGAGCGGTTTCGAGTTTCTTTCAGTAAAGCCGCTGCTTTTGTAATAACGCGAAAGAGCGTGAGTGTATCTTGAGGAAATAAGAGATACTCTCCATAATTATCTTTGAATGTAACGCCGATTGACATGGGCCGCGACATGCTGCGTGGCACCCATAATTTGACTAGCTCAAGTGCTGGTTCGATGTTTGCTTTCCTGACTATAATTTGCATGTTCGTCCAGAGCCTCGGTGTTCGTAACGCAACCTCTCTCCAGAACCTATTCACGTGCGAGAGACGTAACGCTTGTATGGTTGGATAGATGAAGCCTAAAGATGTGCTAGGCCCGTCGTCACACACCCAAATGAAGATCTCGCTGACGAGCTCTTGAGGTAGAGACCCGATAAGTCGGCCGAGCTGAGTATACAACGCAGGGAAGATGGGACATGTGAGTTGCACTGAGATGCACTGTGAGGCAGAAGGTGAGTCATAGTCCATACAGGGAATGTGAAGAGGGAGGGCTCCTGCCTTGGGTAAATATTCGCCTTGAAATATGAACAGACATGACAATGTCGGAGAGCCAGATCCGCTGACAAGCGAGGCCCTTGCATAGGGCGCCGTTTTGAAGTGCTTCAGTTTGTATGGCTTCCATTGCTAGGTTTCAGGGTGCATAATGTTCCTCTCATAGACGTGTATTTTCGTAGCCCACTTGGGGAGAGCAAAGTCCCGGGATTGCAGCTCTGAAAATGATAACTTTGCATTGTCGGGCAGATCGTGTGAGTTCATAGAAATCATGTAAGATACAACATAGACATTACCTTTGGTAAACTTTGTACAAATTTGTTCTAGTAAGTAAATGCTGATTGACTCACATAGAGCACTTCGCTTTGATGCCCTGATCGCTCGCGTTGTACTATGCGCGATGCTGCCGCATTCCTTGATTCAGAGGTACAAAGACGCCGGAACATTTAGGTATGAGGAAAACAAAATCCAAATGCATATGCAATCTGGACATTTCATGAATTTACTTCTTGGATAAGAACGGTAGCTATGTGGTCGGATGGAGAAGGGAGTTAGCCTCGTGACCAGGCCAGGCGTAGCGTTTTTAGATGTCTGCTGTGGCAGACCGGCGCTAGCCGGCCTGGTTTCTCTAACGAAAACTTTGGCGCTATCATATTGAGTTTGAAATTAATCCAAATGAAGCAGTGATATCATAGGTCTTGCTCATGTAAGGCAAGCATTATTTTAGACTTTTTTTTTGAATACATTATTTTGTCACGGCTCACGCTGAGATCTTCGCGGTGTGCAAACACTTTTGGCTCTCCCATCCATAGACGACGCTCGAGCATTTCAGAGATGTGGTGAGTACACGATTCTGTCTCTCTAATTTGTGCTAGTATTCACCTCAACATGTCGCTCGTGGGTGCTGTGGCATTTGCGCATGTGATGGATGTATCGCAGCGGTGGTGATTGAACCTTTGGCTGAAGATTGCGGAGAGTGCTCGCCATTCTGGACAGGAGCTAGACTGCGCCGGAGAGCTTGAGGACACGTTTTAAGTTGTGGAATATATGAAGGCCGCTTCTCTCATTTTTGAAAAGATTCCATCACACCGAGACTTCCATGTGAGACTCGATTTGACTCAGTGACCGTATTAATTGCGGTGCATGCGCAGCCAGTGTTATAACTAGTGCAATCTCATTTAACTCATATTGTAGAAGGGAAAGGGTGTGCTGGATCGTATGGGAGATCTCAAGAGGCCGCAGGTGGATTCACATAATGCATGGGAGAGCAAGTACGGCGGAAGAGAAGAGACACTGGAAGAGAAGAGACACTCGAATCCTCGCGCCTCTCCAAACCAAACCAAATCTCTCTCGCGTCAAGCAAGCGTCAATGTCAAAGGGACGCAGACATGGTATCTGGATGCTTCAGTGGTTGCACAGGAGAAGCGGCGACGTGACGAGGTACAGGTGGGAGCAACGGAATCGCTCGAGCAGGCTGCTATAAGACAGAGACAACCTGTCACGTATACCTTTGCATCTATTGACTTAGACTTTTAATCTCTGATTACATGAGTGTATCTACAAAAACATTGCCTCATTTGGATTAATTTCAAACTCAATATGATAGCGCTTTAAATTTCGGCTAGAGATCCCAGACCGCTGCGCTGAGCCCCACCCAGTGGCCGGCGACCCCAAAAGCAGCGGTCTGGTTACGAGACTAGAAGGGAGTTGGACAGAAAACCCGAGTGTTGACTCAAAAGTTGTAGTACACACAATACTAATAAACAATCTTTGTCCCACGCTGCCAGTATCATTTACTACATATGTGCTCTCAGAATGCGCACATAGACTCGACAACTATCATCATCATAAAATCAGAACTTCTATTTCTACTGATATAAGCGACTGGTGCCGAGTATAAATTAACTGAGTTCGCTCTAAAAAAGCTTCGCGAATGATCGGATCACGATAATTCTACTAGAGGGACAGCCTGGGTGACTGTATACTACACAGTACTAATTGAGATATCGGAAAGTTCGCAACTACGATATCTGCGGCGATGCATAAGGACGTGGAAATGATCGTGATATACTGTATGCTGTCACGGCTTTATTAATTGTCAGCGCATCAGCGCTGAGCGCCCATTTCATCAGGGCTCAAGTTACAGTGTTATGCAGATATTCGATCTACCATGATATGAGTGTGCACTAGCTAAATGCGTTTGCGAAGCCAAGCCGTAAGCCTCCATCTAGTATCAAAAATCAAGCGCCTTGCGCTTTTCAGAAGAAGGCATGATAGTAATTGTATTGGAGACAATGTTGCTACTACAATGTGCGGAAGCGAGAGAAATACAAAGCTTATAGATAGACGTAATAAAAATATATGTGTGAGGATATTGTGAAAGAAGGTGGAGCTTTCAGCGATTTGTTCGAAATAATGAATAAAAGAGATGAAGTAATAGATAGATAAATTATAGAAGAGTAAATCCATCAGTGCCTGCGATGGACTGAACATATTGTAATTTTCATGAAGAGCCAAGAGAAGCATGTTCGGAAGCCGACTCCGGTCAACAATGACTACGGTCTCCACTGGCTCTTCAGAACGGCATTCGATTGATAGAAGGGTTGATATAACACGAATGCCTAAACAGTCATCAGTGCCAAAATCTCGGCAGGCAATACGGAATTATTCACCTCAGAATACAGCAACTTGTCTATTCATTGGGCTTATAGGAGACTGCCAGGCCTTCACCGGTGAAAGTTTCATGGGGCTATGATAGCGACCGGAGCGAGGGGTGGAAGACCTTGTGGAGGCGGAACTGGGTGTCGAAGATAAAGGCGACCGTGACTGTATTGGGATGGCCGTCTTTTCTGACGCCTGTCGTCCCTCTTCAAGCAAGCTTTCACGGTATGCGAGGAGTCCTGCAGTTGCTGCACCAGGGCCGAGGGCGAGTCCAGTGAAGAATAGGATCACGAAAGTCTTTGCAGCCCACGTGGCGGATTCTAATGTGGAGGTACCTGGCTGCTGACGGCGTAATGACAGATCCCAAATAAGCGCTATCCAGACCGCGGAGAATACGACGATGATATCAAACTGAACAAAATGGACCACTCCTGTCACCGCTGTCGTCTCGGCTGGCGTCGGCACGCGCAGGCCCGTCGCAGGGACGAAGAACGTGTAGAGGAAGCGTGCGAGTCCGATGAATTTATTAAGCAGGACGAACGACGTCGGCGACGTGCACGACGCTCCGGCGAGGCCAGGGATGATGACAATGTGGAAGTGCGCGGCACATGAGCCAACGAAGGCCGAGAGATACAGGAGCATGATAGGAACGTATCCAGATCCGTGAAGGCGTTTTGTCACCTCTTGAGATGGAGTGCGACCGATGTACGGGAGTTGTGTACGTATCACATAGTATGCCCACTGCGCGGCGGTCATGAGAATCGGAAAAGCTATCCAGATGGGAGCCTGAGTAAATGCCGGTTGGTTCGGGATAAGCATCGCGATGGCGGGGACCGTATGTCCAAACAGCCACCCAAACAACACGCTCTCTGCCTTGGCGCGTTCGATACCAGCTCCATTAGCGCGAGTGGGCGATAGCATAAAAGCGATTAACCAGAGAGGTAGGATCAGGCCACCACTAAGTCGTTGATACAAGATTCCCCACCACATCGGATGCGAAAGTAAGGTTATGGCAAGTTTGTGGCATCGTCGACCATCCACCCCGATGCGCTCGGCTTCAATAAGAGGCATCAGAATCGCTGCTCCGAACGACCAGACAAAATCCACGACTGTTGGATATGCAGCCGAGGTAGTGTCTCCGAACGCCGAGACAAAGAATGAGATTAGAGGCGTAAGGACCGCATCCACCAGATGCAACGTGTTGTGAGTCAGGGATAGAGGCACCTTCGAGGCCTTATGCACCTCCAGAAAACGATCGGGTGCCTTGGAAAGCAACATTTGTGCAACAATGAAGTAGCCGCCACAGGCAGCGAGAAAGAGGAAGGTTGGCCAAGTGTACCATGGATTTGGCATGCACCGGGCGCATTTTGAGTTTGTGCAGCAGGAGGCAGATGTAGAGGAAGCCATTGTAATGCCGGTGCTCCAGGTATCGACAGAACAGATATGTGAGGGATGAGAGAATGTCAAGCGAAGACACCGTACTTAAATACACTAGCAAGTAGGTTTCAGCGACGTGGATCGTCCATCATCAGATAGTACAGGGTAACGACAAGATTCATCAATTCAAATGGGCGCTGGGAAAGGCAGTGCAGCTCGTTCAATCAAAATTTGATCCGATGGATGATGTCAGTGTCCCGAGCCTGAGCCCGACGAGCAGAATGGTCCGACATGTTTATCTCGAGCTCCGATTTGATGCAACATGAGGGTCTAGAGCACGCAAAGGTTTTGAGGGAAATTGAGCAACCAGAAGGTGGACTAAGACGATGTCAGCTTTACACTCCCTCCGAGCACGTTCCTTCGGTTGGATCCAGGATTGAGTAGAGAATGCGTAAAAGATAGATAGGAATGTATCAACCCTGTTCCAAGAGATGGAGAAATTGGCTCTGATCCCTTGGTTGAACTTGTGCCTGCCAGTGCACGAGCGCTTCATCAGTAGTACTACTTCCGATCGCACGCGTTTGAGTTCAAGTTTCACGGACAACAATGGCAGAGTACGTGTTGCTACGATAAGGGCCGTGAAACAAAACGCAAAGCGCCCGGGGATTCTCCAGCTTTTCTGGCGGTGTGGAGTTACATATCCGCAAGGATCAGATAGGGAGCAGAGCACCGGTCCCCGACGAAGTTGCTGTCCGAAGCGAACTAACAAGTAACACGAATTCGAAGTGAAAGAAAGATGACAATCATGCTTTCGATTACCACCGTTCCCTTGGTAGGCTAGACAGCTTGCCAGTGGGCTCGTGACGCCATGGAAATCATAGCTATGCCTAACGCTGAAGACAGGGAAACGCCTTGATCGACGCCAACGATCAGGACCAGTCTTCCCTGGCTGTTACCTAGGCGAGAAAGCCCTTCCGTACAGCTAGAAAACGATACAGACGATGGAGGCATAGATCAAGCTTTCCACACGTGCGGTCGCTCAGTGAGGTTATTCTCGTCATCACAGCGACGATCTGATCTAATGATATAATCAGCTTCGAGTTCACAAGGATGGGTATTATTAGACTTTCCTTGTATCTTGTATAAGCAAAATCAGAGGCCACTGATGTGTCCACCGAGTCTCACCGTTACCTGAGGAGTCTGCAGATCGAAAAGCTTCAAGATGGAAACGATTGGGCCACCGACAGTTGCCATAGTCTCAGCGGGCGCAATGGGTGCTGGGCTTGCAAAGCGGCTTACAACCTCAGGGTGTAGGGTAGTCACAATGCTTGAAGGTCGCACAGAAAGCACCAAGCAACGTGCCCTGGAAGCAAAGATGGAGAGTGTCTCAATCACCAGCATTGTCCGACAAGCACGATGGGTGTTGAGCATTCTGCCTCCGAGTTCGGCGGAATCTTTTGCATTGGAGTTCTTGGCTGCCGAAAGGACCGATAATGACTTAAGAGAGGCACGAGGACGAGAACGACGCCAAAGATCGATATTCGTTGACTGCAATGCCAAAAATCCAGAAACGGCTCGGTATCTCGCCACGTTGTTTGAAACGTCCCCAACAACTTTCTTAGATGCGTCGATAGTCGGCCTTCCGCCGAAAGAGGATCATGATCCAGCGATCTATGCTTCTGCTGATCCGCAGGACCAACAGGCCTTGATAGATTTCGGAGACCTCCGGAAATTTGGCCTTAAAGTCAAACTATTGGAGGGCGATTCCACCGGTGTAGGAGATGCCAGCGCATTGAAAATGTCTTATTCGGTAAGCCTAACAGTGCAGGTTTGTGATTGCACTGTTAGTGACGTCGATCGCGTGTGATAGGGGATCATGAAAGGAATGGTAGGCATATACGAAATCATGATGCTGTGTGAGTTTGTATAGTTCTTGTTATTCGTACAAAATAATCAATTGCGTACTGAAATCCCCTGGTTTTCCGATCAGCTGCATACGCGCATTCGCCAGCGGTTGCCACCCAACTTCTAAAGGAACTCGGCAACTCTCAACCTCTCAACATCCAACGCATTGCCTTCTTCGTTCCCAACAGCATTTCAAAGGCTTATCGATTCGTCCGCGAGATGGAGGAGATGAGAGGCTTTGTAAAAGCAAACGTAGACACGACAGATGGTGCTGAAGGGAATGTGGCACAGGTTTACGATGGTTTTGCGAGTATCTTCCGACGGATATCTGATTCGGTTGCTGGCTCTGGACGGGTGTTCGAGGATGGGTTGTCCGATGTAGATGTTCTTCATGCTGGTGCAGAGATGGCCAGCTCTCTTACAAGAAGTACACAATGATTTGGATGTAGCGTCGAAGTAAATCCATCGAGGGAGTTCGGGAGAAGATGAGAAACAAAGCCCTCACGTGAACTACTAGTCCTAGTTGTAGAATTACGAATAGCATCGCCTTGGTGAATGGGGTGCGTAGTATTTCATCGAACTCAGGCTGTAGCTACCAATGCACTGAGAAGAATTGCACAACTGCTCGTAACACTGAAGGATCTGTATCACTCGCACGAACAGTTGCTTCCGCCTCCTCTTTAAAATACGCACTTTCACCCTTCCTCGTTCAGCTTTCTTCGTCTCCCTTTTCGCTGTCATATTTCAGTCGTCTGAGCTTCGAAACGGACGCAACTAGCGCACGAAGATGGTAAGGATAGAGAAGAAGGATGGATAGAAGGCACAGTCACTATGCTCGCAAATCGCGTGACGTCACGCGTTTGAACTTTAAATTGTACCATACTCAAGTTGTAAACTGTAAAACCCTGTTAGGCACATCGGAATACAGACATAATCCGCCGACTCTGTTAAGATAGAAGGTACAACGTAGTATTCAGGAACAAGATGGATATATTCGTTTGACAGGCAAAAAGTCTCGGACACTATAGTCACTATACACTTGCGAAGAGATACCTTTGTTCGCCAGCATAACGCGATCGTCGGTTTTGCGAACGTACGGGCAATCGTCTGCAAGGCTCGAGGTTAGATAGGCACCGATAAGCTTTTGATGTGATGCCAATGATCAACCGCTAGTTGCGCATGTTCGCCGTGCGTGGCTTAAGATGTCTGCGGCCGCAAATAACAAACGGACGCAAACCTGAATATGGAGGTCGAGGCTCTGTAGATTGTTCCCTTCGTGAGAGATCCAGCTCAAACAACACAACATTGACGCCTGACATACTCGCCTTGGCAGTCGGAGACACTGCGGTAAAATTCTCCTCCATCGCACCGCGAATCCGTTATGCGGGCAATACAGCGCCCAGTAAGCGTGCTCCTACGGTTTGCCCCGCTCACTCAGCCGCTGCCGTTACGGATTTTCAGATGACGAAAGGTGTTTCGAAGCGGCCAAGTTCTTCTCGGGTATGAGAACTGTAAAGTCCGATATGACTGTTACTAACTTGCGGGTGACGGAGTACGGGGAGTATTTATCTGACACACCTTTGACTGTGTTTGAGAAACCACCTCCACCTCTACTGCACCGTATGTTAGATATTCGAAATGTTTGAATGGATCAGCGTCGCTTTCTCGACTGCTTTCATCCTCTTTACGACTATAGTTAAGTTGTCCTACGTCAGACCCCGTTCATGCACTAACATCCATCATCCAGTTATCAACTTATCCTAAATATTTTCCATCTGTACACCATTCCTTACCATGGCTCAAGAGAGCTAAAGTGCCATTGCTTGAGACAAACAGTTAGTACTCGATAATGTTTCATTAATTAATGAATTGTTAACCGCATTTTTAAAGTGGGCGATATCCATGAATTACCATCAACCCCTGGTCGGCTTGAGGTAAATTTCGATTGCCGTCTACATAAAGCGAGGATGCTGGATAATCAGCGCAGATACATCGAGGTCTCCTCAGCTTTATGCGCAATGTCGTCGCCGTTGTCGCTGTAATTGAACCACTCTTGCTTGCAATCGTCCACCTTATTTCGATGTCGTCCGCTGGTGACTTATTGTAAATTCGTTCTCGTCCATTCGCTATCAAGTTTGACTTATATCATTTATAGGGATGCAGAGTTTGAGACCGAACCATCGTCGCCAATCTCGCCAGTATATTCCGATGGGTCGGAAGAGAAGTCCAAAGAGTAAGCTGAGCAGTAGAATTGAAAGTTACGTTTTTGAATCCAGTCCAAGAATTAGTAGCCTCGAGTCTCAGATTAATGTCGACAAAGACTCAGAGCCTTTCGTGGCACCTCGCACTAGAAAGGACGCAATTTTAGGGTCGACTTCTGTTGCTGTGAGGCGAGTATACAGAGACTAGACTGCCATCGCTTGATCTGACATTTCGCTGCAGCACGTCTACAATTCCTGACGGTCATGCATCAAGTGCACTGAAACGTTCGAAGTCCAGCGCAGATCTCAGCAGTCTGTTAGCAACGTAAGATATAATCTCCTGGCGAGACAACCAACTCACTAAGTGTTCTCAGCGAACCTTCTCGTCTTCTTAAGTCCGTAGGCCAGCAAGCAACGCACAAGGCTGAACGCAAGTCTGGCAGCGACTGCTTGCTGCGCAAGCTGGGAAGAAATCGTATTAACCGTAAGTTCCAGGAAATTCGTGATCTATACCCGCTCTTGAAGTACGTGGTTGTCTATATACCATTCTCTGAGTCATAAAATGTTGACTTTGCTTCCAGTTTATGTCAGACAGCCAATCATCGAGCAGTGACACAACCGCGCCGCCGTAAAAGTGATGAAGACCTGACGTTTCTCGAGAACATGCACAAAGTCCTGCGCACTCTCTCCGAGGTGCGTGCTTTACCACGGCAGCATTGGTTCCTCGAGTACTCAACGTTCTCGATCCAGAACTACGATCGCCCCCAGAACCAATACCGGGTGGAGCGAATAGTGACTGTACCTTCGCTACTGGACGTCGCAGAATCGGAAGAGAAGTTCCTAAAGGTCTGTTTAATTTCATCTGGGCGATGATTAGGTTCAATTCCTCAAGCGAATACATAGGCAACCTTAGATATCGTGGCGGACTTCGAGACCGCGTATGATGGTAACGCGTCGTCCTGGCGGAAGTCGGTCATCCAGATGGATTCCGGTAAGAATCATACCGTTTGCTTCAGCCTATACCATAACACGTCGAAAGTAGTTACGACCTCAAAGACTCCCAAAGACGCCTGGATAACCTGGGGTCTCGCACGCAACCCGCTCCTCGCAGACGCAGTTAGGCAAGAGTTTTCTCGTGTCGTTGAGGAGACGAAGGTTTCAGCCACCGGGCCCGCTGTGATCGAGCTTCCGTACTTTACTGCGGTAGTGAAGGAGGGTCTTCGCCGCAGGACTATCCTCAATGATCCTATTGCTGAAAGAGGGTATTCTGACTTTTCTGTACTTGCACAGAAAGACGACTATCCGAACCCTCGGACGTACGACCCGACAAGATGGCTACCAGAGAATACTCTGGGTCTTTCCGGCATGAGCAGGAGAACACCTAGCACCTGTTCTTATCCTGAATATGGAAAGAGGTAAACAAATCGCCTTTACGCATATACGACAAAGACCAATTGACTCTTCACAGTTTTTCGGAAATTCAAATTTTCGCAGTCACACCCTCTATTGTTCGTCGAGCGCAAGCTGTTTCGACTGGAACAGGAAGGGAAGATGATCCTTCGTTGATGTAAGTTGATCCGTTGAATACGTCGATATGATCCACATTCAAACATTTTACAGAGCTATCGACCTTTTGGTGATTACGCCAAATCCGCGCAAGCCAAGACTTGTTCCTACATTACCCGGACGCGGGTTATGCTCGTTGTAGACTTTGCTGCAGTGCAGTGTATAGAGACTCCTTATCAGCCATATTTGGGCAGATTTAACTTGTTTCTTCGTCCCAATTTTGTAACTGTTGTAGTCGCTCCTTATCGTAATAATGTTGTATTTACCGACCGACCAAGTTGTAAGCTCGTGGTGCAATAGTGGTCCGTTGACTTCAGTCACCGAGCAGCGAGGATCGAACACCTCCAGTTCGAGCGGACAAAGCCCGATTTGACGGAACAGCCTGCCCTTCGAAAGTTTACAACAAATTCAGATCAGACCTTGAAGTGAAAAGGGAAAGGCGTGTCGACAATCCCAAACAATCACCAAAACGCGGGCCTATGTGTGTGGAGCATATCATTTGGGCATTCGCGGTAGTCGAAATTGCCGCACACCAATGTTTTGTAATTGCTGAAACAAGGTGAACTCCCGTACGAAGAGTTCATCGATGGTACGTTCATGAAAGTGGCGAATGAAGTTTGGTCGAGGGACGAGGAGACGCGGGGGCTTGTGATCGAGGACACGAGCTGGTTTCCCTTGCTCACTACGGAGACCCTCTTTGACTAGAGAAGAAAGACGATGCCCTGGGTGCAAAGCCTCAATGTAGTAGTCCTCAGAACGTAGCTGTCTACGACTATATGGAGGACCCGTAAGTAACCCTTGCATTGCTTTGGGCTGCTTCTTGATCATTGACAGTCTCCGTCTCGCATCCAAACTCGTTGAGCGAAGGATCTCTGATACCGCGTCAAATTCCTAAGGATAATGAGCTCAATCAAATGACTGTACAGGGGGAAAATCTCGATTACGCACTTGTGCCCTAATTTCCATAAGCTTCTTTAGCCGTTCTAACTGACCCACTTTCATGAATGCGCGAATTCTCCAGTCCATGGGGACCACGTCCTTCGTAACGAAAGGTAGCATAATTGCGTACACCGTCCTTGACATCCCCGGGGATATTCCCAGAATCTTCTGCCCTGGCGGCCACTCGCCCTTGACCATCGAGAACCCAAAATACCGCATCATCGGGCTCAAGATGTTTTCTGGCCTGGTGTTCCCACCGAAACTAGATGTGTGACAAACACGATACCAACCACCCCCAAGCCGATCAAGTATTATGCAAGGCTTTGAAGTCTTCCCTGTTTTCACCGCATCCATTTTTCCACGTTGATACGCTGCCCGCTCTCTCTCGTTCAGAGTATACCCCCTCCGTTCCAAAAAGCCGAAGAAGTCTTCCGTAACGACGCCCTTTGCATGAGCAAATTCTCCTGGGCGAAATATATGTTCAGATTCGGGAGATCGAACGTGGTATGTTTCCACCTCATGACGAAGGGAAAGCCAATATCTTCTCCAGTAGAGATCGCCACTTGAGACAAAGTCCAGCATGCGATATAGCTCTAGAGACCGTCAAATTCTCCTCAAACGACAATGTAGTGTCAAGGACCAGCGGGGTGCATTGTTTGTCCGTTTCGTCCAGATTTTACGTTGCTCTAAGCAGCGAAGCCAAGGAAGTGAAGATGTAGATTTTCTTTTCTGCCACTGGTAATAATCTTGACGCCTTGAAGCCTTGCTGCTGTCCGTGGTCGTGGTCGTCGTGGTCGATGGCGAAGAGTGACACGTGTGCCGTCTTCAAGCAGGATTAGTTTGAGTTCACACGCTGCTTCTACCTGACTCGAGTCGCACAAACTCAGGCTCACATTATTACAACCACGATACCATGGTTTTGACACTTCTGAGAGTATATCTAGCACGGATGATTTTCACCAGTTACAAATCTCGCACAAATACAGATGTTTTAGTTGAAAGGAACGCATACATATGCCACGAGACATATCAACGCGACTTCATAAATGGAGATGCCCTTTCTTCAAAAGAGCAATCCTAGAGTCTATGAAGGCTTCATCCCATAAGATCGTCTTATCCGTTTCTCCCGCTGCCTGACGTACATCCCAGATCAACCAATCGACTACGTCAGGGTGTGCATCGAGTGCATTTTCGAAGACGTCTGAGCATGACTGTCGCGGGGCTACGCCCTTAGCATAGCTTGGTAGATCAGCATCTCTCAATCGCACGGATGTTTGAGCATGAAGCGTGCGGACACCCCTACATCCATCGACCTTGATACGTAGATGGATTAGGTCTTTGTCCATAGATAAAGCTTGAATCTTTGACCGAGCATAGCCTTCGCGCGAGTGAGGGTGTATATCTCCGGGTTGTAGTACGTTGTAGACACCGAGAATGCCCGTAGGATGTTTATCATTCGTCAGGTCCACATCATATCCGATAAACTTCGTCCGAAGGGAAGGGAAACACTCAGAAGCGAGTTTTTGAAGTGAGAAGAAGTGGCGCCTGACTTCGGTAGTCGCAAGATAAACAAGGAAACCTCTGTCTCGTGTGGAAAGTTCCGATTCTTCTATTAGTGCGCAATCACATCAACCAAGTACTTCAAGAATTATTAATTGATATAGCGAAGGCTTACTCGCAAATTTACTTGTAGCGCGACAGTCGTACATGTGACCAAAGTCTCTCCAGTGCTGCGACTGACATCTTCTGTTGCAGTAAACAGTGTCCTCGCAATGGGTGCACTCCGATAGTTTCTTTCGCAGCTCCTTCTGTCGGCAACTTGGCTTATAAGGGTTCACCTTCAGTCAGTATATCAATATATATAGCACAGTAAGACTTACATTGTCGCATTTTCGGAGGTCATTCGAATCCAGGAACGCAAACAGGCGGATATTTATCATCCGAGAAAGTAGGAAATGATCGAGCTGAAAGCAGGGGTCAAGCCTGGCATGTTGAGAGAATAAGTCATAAACGGGACTGCTCCTGAGTCTGTGCCGTGCTCCAAGCATTTGCTTGATGGAAATTTCGGAAATGAGGTACTTGGAGAAGATTTCGAAGAAGGTCCGCTTTAATGAAAGGTAGTGCAATAACTCGTGATCGCAACAGCGGTCTAGCATTCGATAATAAAGCCACGCCGTAGTCTCTAGCATATCCTGTTCCAATGCGGCACTAAATGCACGGAGAGAGAAAGAGAACACGGTGTCGAAGGTTTGCATAAGGATTGAAAGGCATTTGTGATGATCCGGACCGCAAGGTGAGACTGTAAGCCGCATCATCGCAAGACAAAGTATCCCGACGATGTCCTTCTGTAGGAGACAACTGGCAATCACCCGGTCTTCGAAAAAGAGTTCGACTACGAACAGGTGGAGACGCAGGTGCTCAAAATCCGTGCTTACGATGTCAATGATATCAACTAATCGCCGCACGATACGCCTCGCTACTCGTCGCGGTTCAGTGATGCTCTCTGTCAGAACATGCCTCCTTGTCCTGGCATTGGTGACCTTATAACGACTGAGCATCAGCGTTAATGCGGTCGTAGAAGTCCTCTCGCGACTGTAAGGCGACCTGTCTTCGAGCCACATTGTGATGGCTAGACTAAATATGTCGGTGGCAAGAGGGACATCATTGTCGATCATTTCCAAGTAAGCGCAGATGATTTCCGAACAAGAGCGAGCAAATCCATAGGACAACCTGAGGCCTCGCGCATTCCGAGTCACACCATAGGCATCGGATATGAGCAATATAACTGTCGAGCACATGGAGCGGAAGACACCCTGCGCTTCTCCACTGAGTTCGTGCAACCTTTCGACCAGATAAGCCACGACTTCAACGCAATCTACACGAGTCTTGCACATAGGACTTCCGACGCGTATGAGTAGATAATCATGAATCGTGAATATCAGCGATTCCAATTGACTGTCATCGAAGGTGTTCACTAGGGATAGCAGCACTGCCATGGCTGTCTCGTTGCCTGATGATGCAAACTCGAAAAACTACAAATAGGACATTTCAATCACTTAAGCTTAAGTAGATTGGAACTTAAGGCTCACCTTTTCTGGGTCTCTGACCACTGACAGCTTGTTGAATGAAGACCGAACCGACCTAGACCTTTTAGCGATTGGGACACCCACATACAGACGTGTAGCCATCACTATAAGGAGGAAACGAAGTATGAGTATTAAAGAAGAATGTATGGGCGACTGATTTATACCAGAGATGCGGCTGAGCCACCTTCGTGGTGGTGGGGGGATGAAACACCACGGCCACAAAGGAAGACATGGAATGAGTAGTACAGGGCCACCAAGACCACCAGTTCGAAGGACATCGATTACTGAACGCATTTGCAAGGTTGCTCTTTGTCCGAGCCACTTTATGGGCGCTACCTTTTTTCACGCGACTTGTGGTCTGAGGACAGTTCGAGACCGATCTAGGTTCAATTTTAAGTCAACGAGTTGCGCCGACGCGCACAATAATTCCTTTAGTTCGCTTCAGCTTTCGATGAGTTCCTAGCCATCTTTACTCCTCTGAGGTTTTGTTGCGGTATCGCACTTCACCTGTCTACGACGGTAGAGATGTGTGTCGATTCTGTCGATGCACCATAATTGAAAGGACATCACTGAGAGCCATATATGCAGGTTAAATGATGTTCTGCTGCTACAGATACTAGTAGATGGCTAGTTCCAAAGGTCGGAGCTCGGTAGGACGCCCGCTCACTGGCACTGACAGCCGACCATTGACCCAGGAACTGGACAATTCTTCAACTTTGCGCGCGCACTGGCATTCTGTTTCGAGTTGGTATTATGAACGTGAACACTTGATTGCTGTGTAAAACGTCTCGCTTGCATGCTCCACGACACCCAGAACACCGATCACGTTCTAAAACGAGCTATAACAGCGAAGGTGTTCAGCAAGCGACCCGTAATTCGAAATTCATTGTGGTGGATCATTGACGAGCGCGTCGTTCCTCGTAAATGAGTTACGAGAGTGCTCTGTGCACGGACCAAAGGAAAGGGTACAAAGTGAGGTCAAATTCGACGTTCGAAATTCAGCGAAACACACTCAGCTATTTCATTACTCGTCTCCACAAGTCTTATCCACAACAACAGACATGTTCTCCAAGCTCGCTCTCGTTGCCTCCCTCGCTGTCCTTGCGGTTGCCACAGCTGCTCCGAACGGTGGGAGTGGAGGTTCTCAATCATGCAGCACCGGTCCCGTTCAGTGCTGCAACAGTGTTCAAGACGCCTCTAGCCCCGCCGCTGTAGAAGCGTGTAGCCTGTATGTAGCATTCTGGTAGGTTTATGATGAACCTTGACATTTACTCTTCGCAGCGTTGGAATCGCCATTGGAAGCGTGACTGGCCCCGTTGGATTGACGTGCTCACCCGTCACGGTAGGAGGACGACATAATCTTCCACAGCAACCTACTGACTTTCATCTCAGGGCATCGGCGCCGGCGGCAACTCTTGCGCTGGCCAGACTGTCTGTTGCGAGAATGATAACTTCAGTATGGCATTCGCTTCTCTCTCAGAAAAGCACTAACCTTCGCATCTTAGACGGCGTTATTGCGATCGGTTGCACGCCTATCAATATTGCCTTGTAAAGCACAGCTAGCTTTCCCCCTGAGGAATAGTTCTGTCTGCTCTTACTGTTGTACTTCCGTGTCCAAATGATGCATCTGTTGCTCCTCCCGCTAGCCTTGTTATATTGTGATGGTGAGAGAAGTGTGAAGTAAGATTGCATGATGAAATCAGAGTCTACATTCAGAAAAAACTATACCTCGACTACGACAGAGCTCCCTTATCTTCGTACCTATGCTGCTCTCCACCTTTACATCCTCCAAAAAGAGGTGAAGTTGGCAAAGAGATGAAAGGATTCGAGCATTCTCCAGCATTGAGCACAGCTCCTTCATCCCCTCTTGACTAAGCGTCAAGTGCAGACATTCCAGACCATTTACTTTTTTGAGAAGCTCCGGTTCGAAGGTGATTTTTTCAAAGTAAAGGCCCTTCACTTGTCTCAGACAAGGGAAAAGGTTAGTCGGAATTGTGGCCGAAACTAGTTCAGGACAACTGATGCGAAGGTTATTGAGCGTCGGGGCCCATGCTCGTATACATTGAACCAAGGTGAGAATTGTCTCGTGGTCGGGGCTAATACGCAAGTCGATAGTCCGCAGACCAGACGGGCACATGATACAAAGAGCACATAAATCGTCCGCACGTAAGCAAGGTCGTTTGTCGAACTCTGATGAGAGCATTGTTTGGAAATCTGGCCACAGGTGCCGGATGGGTATGTCGTCTGCTTGAAAGCATGGATCGTCCTGCTGCGAGAAGAGTAATGTTTGGAGGTTTGGACAACAGTCGGGCGTCACGCTGAGAATAGAGTTGAACCGCGCTCGGTCCGGGGCTGAGAAGTGGAAGTCGAGAGTTCGAAGATTAGGAAACCTCGCTATCAACTTGGACAGATACACGATGTCACAGATGCTGTCGCCATATATACCCGTCCAGGTGATGAGTGTCTGCAGTGCCGGGAATTCAACGTGCTCGAGGGTGTCCAGAATCGCCCAGCTTCCTATTCCCGGCCGCCTCGCGTACCGCATCTCTACGTGCTGCACACGCAAACACAGCCGCAGTATTAAAGCATGGTTGCATACCTCCTGCTCGAGCCCGTAATTCAATGAACTCCGGAATCTAAGTTCTTTTACATAATCTGCAAGTCTTGGATTGCTTTGGAACGTCTCGAGGAGCTGCTTTGATATGAGAGGACTAATGGGGACATCTTTCAGCGGGGTACCGCGGTAATCGTCCTCCAATTGCAGATATGCGAGCTCTGCCTTGTGTACGGACCAGTAATCAGAGTCGATTGTGATCGATGAGTAGATGAGTGGTTCGACGAGTATCCTCCAAAGTTTGCACACACGAGAGAGAGGCGCCAGTAGGTATTGTTGAGGGTGCAGCGATGAATAATCGTAAGATTGGTGAAGATCACTGAGTATCTCCTCCAGGATTTCTATAGGTACGAAGGTAGTTCTGCCATTCCGATACTGAATGTCCATTGAGTGCAGTTGGAAAGACTTCAAGGTCAAGATAGTTGCTAGTGACTGCTGTTTGTGTTCAAAGAGGTCTTTCATCACGGTGGTTCACATTTCCCACGGTTCCAATTAGCGGAGACTGAAGAAAGAAATTGCAAAATGGGCAGCGGCAAGGATCTCGTCTACAGTAATTATAATGTCAGAGGTCCAGCTGACTTGAGAGAAAGACTCTCCCGTAACATCTTCAGCACCCTTAAATCGACTCATTGAGGAAGGTGGTTCGAAGTTAAGGCAACCTTTAAGCAAGACATACTATTGCGCATAACTGTTTTGAAACTTTTTGAAACTGAGATTTGTGTAACCTCAGTGAGGAATCAACGTGCACATCAGCCCGACGGTCGTTGGAGGTCAGTTTTTGTACAGGCCCTCGCATTTGAGCAGTAGGTGCAACCACCCAAAATCATAGATATTTCAGATCGACTGTTGCGTTTTGGGTGGCTGACTGAGGTGGTCGGCATTTGAGTTCGTTCCACCGATCTTGGATCCCCGGGCACGCCGTGGCTCGTCCAGACCAAAACAACCAGCCCAAAACATCTGTTTGTTCGGCGCAAACTCAGAGGGTATAAAGGAGTGCCACGCTGGTCGTCGAAGCCCCACCTCCTCTTGACGTCCCACATCCACCACCGTCGACTTCCAGTCCACCTGCCTCAGCAACCGGCATGCATATGCCTTCACCGAAGACGCCCTCCGGGTAGTAGTCCCATCGATTCCCGACATCGGTGCGCTAGTACTTCCCGTAGGGCCTATTATCTCCTGGGTACTTCACGTCATGTTTGTACGCCGTCATGGTAGCGCTGACAATGCCACCCTCTGTACCGTACAACGCATGACGGAAGACGGCCGTCGGTCCCCTGCATCAAGCAGGGCAACATTCCCGATCGACGGCCACCGCGTACTCCCAATCCGTGTCTGCATGCCCGGTTTGTGGAAATGCAAAGTGCCGAACTTCCTGGGCGAAGCGGTCTTTGCGGCGGGGAAACATGCGTAGAATTAGGTAGAACTAGTGTTCTGGATGGTGTTTAGCGAGTCCTATCCTCGCTACCGGAAGGTTTTCGCGACAAGCTTGTCCCAAAATGGGTCTAAACTTGGGTGCCGGTTATCCCCCCAAGGCTTGCGCGTTTTTTCCTCCCCATCCTGCCTTCGATGGCGAGAACTTTTTTTTTGCGGGGACAAAAAACAAAACCCTCCACCGCATCCTTATTCGTGTGATGAAAAGCGGCTAGCATTCCCGAACTTAAGATGGATGGTGTGCGTACAGAACGTAATCTGCAATTGTCTGATTTCTTGCGCAGTGCGAAGTCAGAATCGCAATATCCGAGAAATGGAGCAGAAACGTCCGTCGAACGGATAGTCAATATAGTGGCAATAGTTTATCGAACACTGGCGTAGACTGAATGTCATTATTTGAATGTCAATTCATGGAGGCTACTCATTCACGAACCTCAAATGTGGTGCTCCCCGAAGAACGAAAGCCTAGTGTAACTGCCAAATCATTATCACCGCGCAGATCTGCTCTTACTCTTCGGAGTGGGGCATAAAGGGCCACGAGTGACTATCACGCAGTCGAACCATTGTCCCAGCCACCAATTCCAGCAGCCGGCGATACTACTCAGCATAGTAGCAACGCGGCCAAGCAAGACATTGAATAGTGCGCGATGAAGAACGTAACCTTCAGCATTGTAAGCATTTGACTAATCGACAGAATCCCCTTCACCTCACTGATCTTTCAATGTCCCATATTGGTATTGCAGCGCCGGGTTTTTTTTGCTACGGATGAAGGAACATCTTGGCAACGAAATGGTGCGACTCGGCCACGGCACATGCGATCTGCGCAGTCGCTCTCGCTCCCGTTCAAGTATTCAGAGTATGCCGAAAGCCCAGATGTTTACCTACCAAAACCAATCATTGTTTAGTTTTTAGCCAAAGTTAGAGCGACACTGCGTGAACTTACGATTCAAAGTTGTCCTTCACTCGCCTGCCCTGTACTCTGCGGTTAACCCTTGCATTTCTGACCAAATCTCAGATTCGGGCCAAGTTTGCCCGTTGGGTGAGCTCCAGATGCTGCAAATTTCCTGAAGCTCGTCCGAGCCAGAGTTACCAGGACGAACTAGCCTGCGCACGAATATGTCATCGAAAGTGACTTGGCCATCTCTATGATCCATTGGATGAGCGTGCTGCGCTGTCCGGCGAATCCGAAATTGACATTGTGTAGCGGAGGTAGTAGGTGGTGGCGTGTTCTGTGCGAAGCTTGAGAACGACTATGTAGTGTCAAACAACACCAACCTTGAAGCTGCGCTGTTTAGGACCGAGATTAACGGGCGTTGAGTCCATGCAGCAAGTGCATCATATCAGCAAATGTTGTTAAATGAGCGTTTGTTGCCGTCTATTCTAATCCGCTTGCTGAGCCACCAGGAGTTGAGCATGCTATGAGTTTGTGACTCTTGTTGCTAGGGCATGTACTGCCGCCGCGGTAAGGAATCAATGAGGTGAACAGGGACACCATCATAGTATGTAGTATACTGAGGCTGAAGTGCTCTTGGAATCAAGCAGACGAATCTCTTGTAGGGAAGGGATGTTGGGATATTGTTGACCACAGTAGGCTGTAATGACTTAGCATGCAGATAAATTGCAAAAATAAGATCACTCACGTCTGAGCCTGGTCGTCAAAGACTGATCTCATGTTCGCAACTTCGCATGCTCGACTAATTTCTTCCTCGCTGCCTCTTCCACTTCGCTCGCCTTCCTTAGTCTTGTTCCTCAGCAGTCAGCATACACTTCTTTCCTGCTCCTCAGCAAGGTTCTGTCTGTCTGCTCACCACAACTATATTTCCATGCTTATCCTCCTTGGCTGTGGTGTAGAACGACGATGCACGTTCTCATTGACCTCATCTCGCCTCTGTCACGAACCATCCGGCCCCGCAAACTTGCATGGCTTCAATGTCCTCACGTAGACGTGATTCATCTTGCAATATATTCGTGTTGCAAGTATGCCAGAGGGCCAGAGGTAGTCGAGCGGAGTGAGTGCTCAAGCAGAAATCAATAGTAGAAGCGACATTACCGCAATACGGGCCTTGAGCATACGTTGCCAGTTCTTGCTCTTGGTAAGAACACAGCCGATACACCAGATATCAAACTCTCCGCCGTACTGGCGTACACCGAGCAAAGGTTGGTATCACAGTGTAACAAACACATTTCGTCTTCCGTTCTTCGCGATGGATTTTGCCAGAGAGCGGGGGTCGATGTCGAACTCCTATGCTATGAAACCTGGCAGGAAACACAAACAAAACAGATAAGACGTGAAAAGTACGAAGAAGAAAGTTACAGGAGTCAAATAAACTTGAACTTGAAGTGTCGGCGAAACGTCGGAGCAAGGAGCGATGTCTCACACGTTACTAAGAAGCAAGTCAAGCCTTAGCCAGTGATAATTTCGCGACTGCTTGCGATTCTACCATCAATCCGTCCGTAGACTTAGTTCATATTATGGCGGAAACGAAAATCAATATGAGTGTTTAAGTTATTATCGTGTAGGCTCATGAACATGAATAATACATGATTGAAATCTATGGTAAGTGCAAGACTTTCGATGAGTCGAGGAGACAAATAAAAAAGTTTTCTATCAATCCCGCGTGTATGGAAGTTATGAAAGGAACGCAATACATATAGATTATGCTTCAATGGAAAGCGCGGAAGTGGAGCTTGCTGGAGAGTTTTCGAGGACATCCTGGTGGGCAGTCTGCTCGGGAACGATAGCGTAGGAGCGGCGGTACTTGCTGTCGATGTGCGTGAGGTAGTACGAGCCCGGCCACAGGTTATCCAGTGATCCCTTAGGCGTGAAATCGCAAGAGTTGTGGTTTGCTTCCCGGAGCTAGGCGGATCGTTAGCACAAGGTCGTGATGAATGAGGATCTGCAGAAGCACAAACCTTCATCGCCTCGACATATTCCTCACACGGGACGACCTTCATGTCCGCGAGACGCTGGAGGAGGTTCATGGTGTCGCGGATATGCGCGGTCGATCCCTTCACCCTGATGCAGTAGAAGGACGCAGCAGCGCCAGAGCCGAACGCAAACATCGAGATGCGCTTGCCGAGCTATGAATACCAGCCGATGGTCAGCTTCAATCATCATGCCATCAGGCCAGGAGGATGGTGGGCATACCAGTTGCTCAGGCTCGACAGATGAGACAAGCGAAGCAAGGCCGCCGTAGAGGGAGCCCGTGTACATGTTTCCGACACGCTTGGCACAATGCATCGACGGTTCGACAACGCGTTTGTACGAATCCTTAGCGACGGCGACGAATGTCTTCTCAATAACCTTATCAGTGAGTGACTTCTCGTATGGCGTATCAATGAGTTCGTTCGGAGAGGGGACGTTCGCAAACGCGGGGTGGTTCGGCGCAGCCTTGAAGTCGTTAAAGAGCTAAGTCCAAAGAGCCAACAAATCAGTAACCCTTGTTTTTGCAGCACGGTAATTCGAGAACACTAACGAGGCGTGCATGTGCCTTTTGTACAAGCTTTCCGTACGGGCTGTGGTACACGGGATAATCAACGTCATCCAAGAGGTTGAAAGCAGCGACATTGGCGTCCTTGACAGGACCACGGCTGACGGAGCGGGCGCGCTGGCGGGAGTACTTCTCGCGGAAACGAGTGTAAGCGTTGTCGAGCGCAGTCACATAAGAAGTGATAGTCAGTGGACCATCCACCTCAGGGTACTCGCTCTGCAGCTGTGGCTTGTAGAAGTCGTAGACGTTGGCCATGTATGTGCCGTGCGTCGCTAGCACCACAAACAGCTTAGCTCAGGATACCATTAATGTATAAGTTATAGACTCACGCTCAAACACGAGGGGCGCATTCGGGCCGATGAGCATCGCACAAGCACCGGCGCCACCGACTGGACGAGCGCTACCGTCCGCGTAAACAGCAATGTCTCCTGCGAAGACAATTGCATTCCGTCCATCCCACGAGGAGCTCTCAATCCAGTTGATGGCGTTGAACAGCGCAGCCGTCGAGCCGTAGCACGCGTTCTTGGAGTCAATGCCCTCTATGTCAGTGTTTCCCGCAGCGGCGAAGAGGTCCATGATCACTGTCTTAACAGCCTTCGACTTGTCGATGATCGTCTCGGTACCGACGTCAAGACGCCCAATCGAGCGCGGGTCGATGTTGTACTTCTTTAATAAGTTTGAGACAGCTGAAAGTATTCACGTTAGCTCGAGAAACCCGATCATGTCATTACTCAGGCACGTACTAGTCAACGCAAAAGAGTTAATGTCCTCTCGGTCGTCGGTGCATGCCATGTATTGTTGCCCAAGACCGATAGTGTATTTGCCCTTGGCCACACCATCGAAGACTTCAAGGTCCTCTTCAGATATGCACTAAATATTTCATTTCCGGGTCAATACACAGAAATAGAAAGATTGATGAGAACACTCACCCTCCTTGGGAAGTACATCTCCATGGCTAAGATACCGACATCCGTTGGGCGCTCGTTCTCGCGGTGGATAGTAGTGGGGACCGGCATTGTTTAGTCGAAAGCTTTGGAGTGTTCAAGTTAAGAATACGAAGTTGAGATCGACTGACTTTGAGTCTGAGAAGGGAGAAGGAACTGGTTGATGAACATCGAATGTCGAAAAGCAGCAGAGTTTTATACAAGATAGCCCTTGTACCTGCCATGTCAATCAAATTACCGCGAATCTGGACAAGTTGAACCGTAAACCGCCGCTGTACTCCATGGCCCACCGCCTGCTCTGCCCGTTATCTTCACACATGCGGTTACTGAGAGTGCCGCTAGCGGTCGCATGCACATAACTTCGTTGTCAAGCAAAAATCCAATGTAAGCGCAGCAGAAGGTCTTGATGTCGCCACGAAGCCTATGCAGTAGAGATCAGTGCGGACGCAGGCTGCGGGTGTAACCCTATCGAAAGCAGTGTTGACAAAAGAGTTGAGTTCCAGACCCGATGCCGGCGTGCACCACCACAGAACAGCTGACATTGTAAATATCGCGTTTATAAAGTATCTTCCAGCACGCCATATTTCGGGAGAGTCTTAGGCGTTTATCTTTCTTGTAGGACATTTAATTGAAGTTTGTCGTTCTGGATAGTATTGAGGTCGACATCGCAGTCAAACTTGAAGTAAGGGTTGACTCAGTAACCCTTCAAGTTTAAGTTCGCACGAAATGTCCGTAGTATTCAGCTGACACTGACATAAGCTGAACCTTAACTTGAATCCTCTTACACCGTCCAAACTCTCGACAAGTTATAACTTGGAATTTATTTAATACAAATGTAGACACTAGGAGATACACATTCATTTCTCTTTTTCAGTCCAACCTAGCTCATTGGCAACTTTTGAAGTAAGGAGTCCGTTAGTTGCTGGGAACCTTCAGACCAGCTTGAACAGCGGGGCGTTGCTCAATCCGCTCGACCCAGGCCTACATTTAATTTATTAGCATGAGATTTAGCTGATAGTACCGCAAGTGCTGACCTTGAGCTTAGGAAATTCATCAAGCGAAACGCCAGTGCGGGGAGCAATCCTGACCCTGCATCATCCCCAATGAGATTTAGCAGCGATTCGCTTCATAAAGCGTACAGGGTAGAACGTACCAGGGGAAAGTTTTGATATCAGCAAGACCGTAGATGCCGTCTAGATAGTCTTGCTTTGAAAGGCGTGACTCGAGAACGGAATACAAACGTTTCGTCTCGTTTAAGTAACGGTTAATGGCATACGGGCTGTTAATCATGATTAATTAAGATGAGCATTCGTATCCTTGTGACGTGATGAAATACTAACATCTTCTCCGGTGCATAGAGGTTGAAGTGGTTGGCCTGGCCTTGCATGGGGCCTACACCGCCGTGCTATATTTTCGTTGTGTCAGTTTAGGCACCTCTTGCAGCACCAAATTTATTCGCTCACAGTAAAGAAAAGCCACTGCAACTCCTCGCTGTAGGCCTTCGGGTCCGCAACAGGATCACGGGAAAATTTGTGCTCCTTGTCAAACTGCTGGGCGAGGTAGAGCAAGATTGCCGACGTTTCAAAGACTGGAAACCCGTCATGTGTGATGGCCGGGATACGCCCATTCGGGTTAATCTTCGGAAAGAATAAACGTTAAGCTCTAGGAAGTACGAGGACAGTCATGTATATACCTCGAGGAACCAGGGGGACTTAACCTGGTTATGAACCTTGCCGATATCAGCGTCGCGTATGCTCATGGACACAGCTCTATAAGAATTCTCAACGTCAATCACGCTAGTGGAGACAAAACTAATCAACTCACTCATAATCCGGGCCGCCGTATACAGCCTGTCGCGAGAATTTACTGAGCAACTTCAAGACATCTTTGGGAAACGTAACCCACCTTCAGCTCCTCGAGCAAGATAGAAATTGGAACACCGTTAGGCGTGCCCTGGGTGTAGAGTGTAACCTTGTTCGAAGACGACATGATATTGCGTACTGCCGGTGTGTGAGTGCTGTTGAGACGGGATGCGGTGAGTGGGAAGGATGGCGAAGACTGCAAGCGCTTAAATACAAGGCCGAGCCTGTTCATAGATATGTGGACGGATGCTGAACGTGCTTTAAAGCAGACGATGGCGTCATCTACTCGAAGCTGACCAGAGGCGGTGCTTTGTAAGAGCGATCGGTCATCTGCTCATCTGATTGTTAATTTTGTCCGCGACGTGAGACCAAATCCTCGTTGTCCGGACATCTTTTACAGAAGAAACATAGACGATATGAAGGTCAAGGAAGACATTCGACACAAGATTCAACCAGGTTCAACTTGAAGTTACCTGAACACGGAAAGTGCCGGAAAATCCGATCTCCCAATGTAGCTTTATCTATTTTGTTTCATTTTATTATACAACTGGCTTTTCCAATCCATGATGCGATGGAGATCCATGTGTGTGGTGCTCTAAAGACACATCTAAACCTACAGCTTCTAAAAGTATACCAGCACAAATATTGTTACCAGCATTTCTGTGCTATGAACTCAGTGGGTTGCCACACACCCCGTTCCGATTTTCACGCATGGCCTCGGACAAGCTTGGGGACATATCTAAGATGCCTAATCAGAACCGAAGTCTAAGACTTAATATTGATAATCACTCACGGTTCTTCGAGGTATTTGATCTCCTCCTCTGTCAGCTCTCTATCGGTGACAATGTTCGCCTCAAGACGTTCAACCTGAAGTAACCCTTCGTCAGCCTTCGTCCCACACACGCCTGTTTACACATACTGAGCTGATGCCGACAATGGGAGCGGAGACCTTCTTGCCGACCCATGTCAGAGCAACCTGGCCCATAGTCCAGCCTTTCTTCTTCGCCACCTCCTCCACACGACTGATGATGGTCTTGTCTGCGTCGGAGAACTTCCTGTCGAGCGGTGTGCCCTTGATGGCTTCCTTGCGGGCTGTGATCGTGCCAAATGGCCTCGCGAGGTCTCCAGAATGAATGGGTCCCCATGGGATGAGTCCGATGCCGTGTGCATTGCAGTAAGGAATCATTTCGCGTTCCTGTTCATGCGGTGTCAGTGTTTAGTCAACGGGGACAAAGCTTAGACATACATCTTCGCGATAAAGCAGCGAGTATTCACTCTGCATGCTGATGAACTTCGTCCAGCCGTTCTTTTCCGCAATATGGTTGAGCTCAGCGAACTGCCAGGCCCTCATCGAGCTCGCGCCGATGTACCTGACTTTTCCGCTCTGCACGAGGTCATGAAGCGCCTTCATCGTCTCCTCCGGCGGTGTGTCCGGGTCATAACGGTGGATCTGCAAGAGATCGATGTACGAAGTTTCCAGACGCTCCAGCGACGCGTTCACGGCGTTGAAGATGGCTGCTCGCGACAATCCGGCCTGGTTCACATACTCTTGCGTGTCTTTGATCCACGGCTGGGCCATGACGCGCACGCTCGGGTCACTGCCAGTGACAAAGAAGCACTTGGTGAAGATCAAGATCTTCTCGCGCGGAATGTTATACTAAGATTGATGGCCGGGTTAGCTGATTCTTTCCCGATCTCACTCTGAGATGAGCCATGCACCTGCTTAATGAACTTCGCAATGATCCGCTCTGATTCTCCGTTGGAGTACATATTGGCAGTGTCGATCGTGTTGATACCGCGATCCCATGCGGCCTTGAGCAGGGGAATGGCCTGTACAACATGGAATTAGCGACCGAGCTACTGGCATCCTGGGGATGCACTCACCTGATCCTCATTGATCACCCATTTCCCCCACTTATCAGAGCCAAAGCTCATAGCACCAAACTGCATTCATAGTTAGTCGCATGGACTTCACACCAACAAAAGTGAGACACACGATTGGTGCAGAGACGCGTAAGCCACTGTTCCCGAGGCGAACGTACTTAACCGGAGTCTTCTGTGCGTCAGTCATGTTGACTTCTGATGGTCAAGGAGGAGGATAAGAGGCTACTATCGAAGCGCAAGGTCGTATTTGAAGGAAAATCAGTGGTCGGGCTTCGTACGTTACCCTTATATCTGCCCGAGAGACAATTCAGTCGAATGTCTTGATCAGGCTGGATCATATTGAAACGAGTGCCGATGTGCGTCAAATGACCTTCAGTCGCAGTGCGGTCTTCGCAAGCAGATCGGCCGTGACCACTACAAACCCGCCGGCAGAATTGTTGAAGAGGCCTTCCGAACGGAAACATCCCAATTCGTAGCAAGCCAATGGAAAATCGCTACCCGACATACAGCTTGTACTTACACCCGGGCGCCGTGGCTGCATTTGTTTTCATTCGTATGTTCGAGGTGTCGTTGTCCGGCGGGTCTAACTTTCAAGTAAGAGGGGTCCGGAGGATGTACCAACCACATTCAACTTGCACCCTACCTGAGGCTCAGAAGATGCGTAGCAGATAGTAATTCCCACGTATATTTTCAATTTTTGAAGAATCCGACGTTGCAATTCTACTCATTCATTTTGAACAGTCCCATCTTGACATCTATGATAATACGAGCTTTGGAGTTAGATTTCATTTTTCAACTCTTCAATTTCATGCACTTCAGGCATGGTTTCGGACTTTCTTTGGTTCATATCTATTGAATTTTATGAGCGATACGTCCCGAGGGCCAACAGGCAATGAATAAGTACATACGGTTCTTCAAGATATTTAATCTCTTCCTCAGTTAGTTCTTTGCCTGTAATGACAGCCGCTTCTAGACGATCAACCTATGAATGCCATCCATCAGTTAGGTAAAGTCCGGATACACATTACATCTTGATAAAAACGCATACCGAGCTTATACCAACGATAGGGCTAGAGACCTTCTTGTCAATCCATGCGAGTGCGACTTGGTTCATACTCCATCCTTTCTTCTTCGCAACTTCTTCAACGCGATTAATAATTGTCTCGTCTGCTTCGGTGTTTTTCTTTCCATACGGCATTCCATTCGTTGACTCCTTCCTGGTGCTCGTCGCGCCAAGCGAGCGAGCCAACTCACCACCATGAAGAGGTCCCCATGGAATGAGACCTATACCGTGAGCGTTGCAATAAGGAATCATTTCGCGTTCCTAATCACAAGAAATGACAGAATCAACATCCTAAAGCAGTACTAGATGAGAGGAAATTTTTCACACCTCTTCACGATAAAGTAATGAATACTCGTTTTGCATACTGATAAATTTCGTCCAACCATTCTTTTCTGCGATATAATTGAGCTCGGAGAGCTGCCATGCTCGCATCGAGCTAGCGCCGATGTATCTGACTTTGCCACTCTGGACGAGATCATGAAGAGCTTTCATCGTCTCTTCCGGTGGTGTATCTGGGTCATAACGATGGATCTGCAGGAGGTCGATGTACGAGGTTTCCAGACGTGCAAGGGACGCGTCAACGGCATTAAAGACTGCCGCTCGTGAGAGGCCAGATTGGTTCACGTAGTCTCGAGTGTTTCTGAGATTCGGCTCCTCCGTGGTAGACACAGATGGGTCATTGGTACAGAGGAAGTAGCATTTCGTGAAGATAAGGATCTTCTCGCGGGGAATGTTGTACTACCATCCGCAGACACATGTGTTAGCTTTATCCTGAAAAAGCAGGAGGGTGCAAGTTCCGCGCACCTGCTTAATGAATTTTGCTATTATACGCTCAGACTCTCCATGAGAATATACGTTAGCGGTATCAATGGTGTTTATGCCACGGTCCCAAGCTGCTTTAAGAAGTGGAATAGCCTATGCACACTCGCTTAGACAATCTCAAATGACAGATAATAGAGGCACCGAACCTGATCTTCATTGATGACCCACTTCCCCCACTTATCAGAGCCGAAGCTCATAGCACCAAACTGGAGGGACAAAAAATCAGCAAATGTCGCGTGAGGCGTCAATCAGGTACGCACGATTGGCACAGACACACGAAGGCCACAGCTTCCGAGACGACGATATTCGACGGCTGGTGGTGAAGACATGCTGACTGACAGGGTTCTATCCTTCGATTGATGGTAATTATGAAGGAGTTTGTTGCCCAAGAACTGTCTCTATATATGTACGCCGTTGCTCTATCGCACGGCCTGTGCCTCCTGACCAGAACAAGTGTTTTTTCTCATGAACTATCATGCTGACGCGAGGGTGTATATCATATCATCCAGGACCGAACGATGCTTCTTTGCGCATGTCCTGAGTAGAATTACTAACAGAGTGCATGGCAACTTTGCCTCCGTGGTACTAATGTACGAGGCGACGTCATTGCTTGAAATCTTTTTAGTCCATGAACGACTCGGCATGAAACTGTCTTAGCTGAGCAATCGTATCAACAATGAGACGCAGAAAACTTACGATGCGTTCTTGAAATTTTGAGAAGAGAAGATGCAACTCATGTGGATTGCGTCAAAGCACCCAAGGATGCTGGAAACCATCGACAATCACATTCCAACCCATGACTTCCGAAAGAATGAGGGATGCCAGCGGATTGGCAATCTTCTGAACAGAAAAAGCATGAAATTACGGTCAAAATAAGAAAAATCAAGTTGCACGTACCAAGGGCCTTTAGGCAATTGCACCCCTAAAATCATACTAATTTGAACTACGCTTCCTATGTAAAATTCTCTTAACGACTGCTTAACGACTGGAATCACTGGAGCGTGGTAGTTAGATGCGTGTTCAGAGATCGAACAGAGTTGATATGATACATTTGTAGTTGTGACTTGTGCCCGAGGCTGTTGCTGAGAAACAAAGAATAATAAGCATGTGCGGGAGAAGCCTCAATGATTGTTCTGCACTCCTTCGGGCATCAATCATGGTTGTATTTGGACTTGCGAAGCTCGTTGACTGGCAAGTGTGGCCTTCAAGCTGGAGGGGGCGGAGAGGACGTTCTTTCACTTCAAGGTCAAGGTCAAGTTCAAGTTCAAGTTCAATGATCTTGAAGTTGCAGTAAATGTTTCCCACGGTGATTTTAACAACTTTTGAAGAATCTAACGGCGCGCCGACATTCGTTTATATTCGTACAGCCCCGGTTCAGTTTTGTTAATACGGGCTTTGTAGATAAGCCTCTACATATTTGCCACAATTTCAGGCTTTCAACCTCTCAATGTCAAGCTTTAAGACTTCAGGCATGTCCTCGAACTTTCTTTGGCTCATATCTAATGACGTTTATATGTAAGCGAGGTGTCCCGACAAATAATGAGCAATTACATACGGTTCTTCCAGATATGTGACTTCGTCTTTAGTTAGTTCCTTACCCGTGATGACAGCCGCTTCGAGACGATCAACCTACAAATATTATTCATCAGTCAGGTAAAGTTTGAATACACTGCACATCTCAGATAAAGGGGCATACCGAACTTATGCCAACGATGGGGCTTGAGACCTTCTTGTCAATCCATGCAAGTGCAACCTGGTTCATACTCCATCCCTTCTTCTTGGCAACTTCTTCAACGCGATTTATGATTGTCTCGTCCGCTGCAGTGAATTTCTTTTCGAACGGCGTCCCTTTCGTTGATTCCTTTCTGGTACTCGTCGTACCAAGTGAGCGAGCCAAGTCACCAGCATGCAGAGGTCCCCATGGAATGAGACCTATGCCGTGAGCGTTACAGTAAGGGATCATTTCGCGCTCCTACTCACAAAAAGAGATAAAGTTAGCATCCTACAGCAAAACATATAACAGATCGCTTTGTTTTACCTCCTCACGGTAGAGTAATGAATATTCGTTTTGCATACTGATGAACTTCGTCCAACCATTCTTTTCCGCGATATGATTGAGCTCGGAGAACTGCCATGATCTCATCGAGCTAGCGCCAATGTATCTGACTTTGCCACTCTGGACGAGATCATGAAGGGCCTTCATCGTCTCTTCTGGAGGAGTATCCGGGTCATAACGATGAATTTGTAAGAGGTCGATATAGGAGGTTTCCAGGCGTGCGAGGGACGCGTTGACGGCGTTAAAAATCGCCGCCCGCGAAAGGCCAGATTGGTTCACGTACTCTCGAGTGTCCTTCAGGTTTGGCTGTTCCATAGTACGCACAGATGGGTCATTTGCGCAAAGGAAGTAGCATTTCGTAAAGATGAGGATCTTCTCGCGGGGAATGTTGTACTATCGTCAGTCAGAAGCAATCAGGTTTATCCTCAGAGCTAGAGAGTCCAGGATTTGCGCACCTGCTTAATGAATTTTGCTATAATACGTTCAGATTCTCCATGAGAATACACGTTAGCGGTATCAATGGTGTTTATGCCACGGTCCCAAGCTGCCTTAAGAAGTGGAATAGCCTGTGGCACACTCGATTAGGTCACCTCCAATAAGAGACAATCAAGATACCGAACCTGGTCTTCATTGATAACCCACTTCCCCCACTTCTCAGAGCCGAAGCTCATAGCACCAAACTGGATGGACAAAAATCAGCAAATGTCGCATGAAGCATTGCTCAGGTAACGCACGATTGGCACAGACACCCGAAGACCGCTACTTCCAAGACGGCGATATTCAACGGCTGGTGGCGAAGACATCTGATTGACAGATTCTATCCTTCAATTATTCTGGAAGGTGATAGCAAGACGCGACGAGGGCGCCTGTTGCCCAAGAACAACCTCTATATATACGCTGCTCCTCTATCGCACGGCCTTTATTTCCGAACCAGCACCAGTGTTTTTTCTCATGAACTATCCTGCTGACGAAGGTGTATCCCATATGATCCAACATCGAACGGCGCCTCGGCTGCTGAACGCGCGTATGTCCATGAGCAGCAGTCGCTGTTTTGCTTCCGTAGTACCGCCGCCAGGGGCGATCATATCAAGGATAAGTCTCAGTAGACTTATATTGCGCGTTCTTGAAGCACTCCAGCAGAAAGACACGGCTCGTGTGGATCGCGTCAAAGCACTCAAGGACAATTACATCCCCACCAACGGCCTCTTTATGAGAAATCGGGAGCTCAGCGCACACGCACAGTACTGACATGAAAGGATAACAAACTGAGGTTAGGGTCCGGCAACAAATCTTGAGTAGTCACTTACCAAAGGCCTTTAGCTATTTTCTCCTTCATATCACTCTTGGCAACTTCGAACCCCGCCTGATGAATCCTTTGGAGACTGCACCCATCGAGATGCGTGGGGAGGTAAATGTGCATTCAGAGTCATAAAAGCTGGGATATAGCTGCCTAAGCCCGGCTTTTGGTCCTCGTGTGGTGAAATACATGTATTGCTTTTGCTGAGAACAAGTGACTGGCATCTCCTAGTCTGCAGATTCTGCGAAAACATACATAGATATTGAGTAACACGGGTTCCTAAGTTTCAAGGCCTTAGGAACAAGTCACATACCTTGCAACACCCTTTTCTTGTTACTCTTTGAACTGTTTTCCTTTCGCAAGTTCGGTGATGTTGGACAGGACTTAGTTGAAAATGGAAAGCGAAGACCCATCGTGGCCACTGGATGTAAGAGCGAGATGGGAAATAAAGCGTGGACAAGTTCATCAAAAATACGGCTCTCAAGATTGGGCCACGACCATCTCAGGGATGCTCGCTTCACAACCCAGTGAAACTGTGAGCTCATACATAAGTTGACTTCCTGAATCCTGCCCTCGTGAGCTCGACAGCAAGGACGCTATCATGTCAGGATTATCGACAGCACGGTCAGTGCTGCGAACACTGGGTCGGTCATATGCAACAGTGCACAATACGTCTAAGCCGTACGTCTTTAATATATCTCTTGTTTGCGAAGTTGCTGAGCTTTAGCTAGTCCTACAGGTACTGCTCGCATGCTCATAACTAAAGTTTGAAGCTCATGGTTGATGTTAGCTGTGGTGATGATGAACATGGGTGGCCCATCAACAGTTTCCGAAGTTCACGACTTCCTCAAAAACCTCTTCCTGGATGGAGATCTCATTCCGCTACCACTTCAGAAGTATGCTGCACCATGGATAGCGAGAAGAAGAACACCACAAATCGAGCAACAGTACACCGACATTGGCGGTGGTTCTCCCATCCTGCGATACACGAAACTACAGGGAGAGCGAATGTGCGAACTCCTAGATGAACTCCATCCCGAGAGTGCCCCCCACAAGAGCTACGTTGCATTCCGGTATGCGAAACCGATGACGGACGAAACTGCGAAGCAGCTGAAAGCCGACGGTGTGCGGCGTGCCATTGCATTCACGCAGTACCCACAATACAGCTGCAGCACGACCGGGAGCAGCTTAAACGAGCTGTATCGTCGCGGGAGAGCTGGTGAAGCGGGAAATGGTGTAGAATGGAGTGTCATCGACCGCTGGGGAACTCATCCTGGGTTCATTGAGGTGAGTCTTAACTCTGTAATGAATTATCGCTTGTCTTACCTCAAAAGGCCGTCGCACAACGTATCGAAGCCGCCCTTCTAAAATTCTCTCCGGAGAAGCGCAATGATGCAGTACTGCTGTTCTCGGCCCATTCGCTGCCCATGTCCGTCGTGAATCGCGGAGACCCGTACATACTCGAGGTGTCGGCTTCGGTGTCAGCTGTGATGGACCGCTTGGGCAACCGGAATCCATACCGCCTTGTCTGGCAATCGCAGGTCGGGCCTTCTGCGTGGATGGGCATGCAAACGAGCGAAGCAATCAAAGGCCTTGCGCGTCTAGGAAAGAAGGAGGTTGTCCTCATTCCAATCGCATTCACCAGCGACCATATCGAGACGCTGTACGAGCTGGACCTAGAGTATGTCAAGGAGGGCGAAGAGGTCGGTCTTAATGCGTATCAGCATACCCCTTTACTGATAATAGGTCATTCGGTAGCTTGGTATGGAGGTTCACCGGGCAGAGTCTCTAAACGAATCACCGGTCTTCATTCGCGCTCTTGCCGACATAGTCTCCCAGCATCTTAAAGATTATAATTCCGGAAAAATAGGGCCTACAAGCGTACAGTTAGGTCTACGCTGCCCAGGATGCACAAATACGACGTGCGGGCTTCAGAAAAACTGGTTCGCAAAGGCAGGGCTGTGAAAGGTCTAACAATATTTATTTGACGTCACTCCGTTATCTCTCGCTATATCTTGCTATTTGATGTGCTATCCATCAGTATTCTTGAAGCTATTATAATGCACATACTCCGTTCACGGACCTCCGCTCCGCGTGATGTTTGATGTATTGAACATTATAGGAAGCCATTGAAGCCAGAAGAAGATCCCCCGCATTCATTTCAGCGACTTCGGTCGTCTATTCTTGTCTGTTCGTTGCGGCATAGTATAGGCCGAAATGCACTCAAGCCGCATCGGCACTCCTTATACTGTGATCGCGTCATTATATATATACATAGCTCATTCACGATGCTAGATACTTCCACCTGCTGCTTCTTACTCTTAAGACGACGGCGACCATCCCTAGAACAACAAAATGTCGACAAAACCTGTAGTGCAGTACCGCCGTCTTGGAAACAGCGGCCTCAGAGTGTCGGTGCCCATTGTACGCCCTGCACACCATGCCTGATGTTGTTCTGATATTTCTTGATGTAGGTAGGGGCTATGAGCTTCGGAAGCGATAAGTGGGGTTCATGGGTCATTAACGAAGACAAGGTGAGGTTGTTATAAGAGACGATGAACTTTGTATTGTTCTAATCACTACATGCAGGCTATCCCACTGCTCAAAGCAGCTTGGGAGCGCGGGGTCAACACAATTGATACTGCTAATGTCTACTCAAACGGCGAGTCTGAGCGTATCACCGGAAAGTTCATTAAGGAGGTGAGCACCCTGTTCGCGCAAGTGGTCACTCTGACATTCATGCTTTCAAATAGTATAACATTCCTAGGGAGAAAATTCTTATTTTCACTAAATGCTACGGACTGGTCCACGAGGATGTCGGGGTGCGCACAGTCCGATTCCCGAATCTCAAGGATACCCGAGAGTATGTCAACCAATCTGGCCTTTCCCGACAAGCAATCTTCAATGCCGTGAACGCCTCGCTCGAACGTCTTCAAACTTCGTACATCGACCTCTTGCAGATCCACCGCTATGACCCCGATACGACCCCGGAAGAAACGATGAAGGCCCTTCACGACCTCGTCGAAAGCGGCAAGGTCAGATATATCGGAGCAAGTTCGATGCGGGCCTGGCAGTTTGCTGAGCTCAACCACGTCGCAGAGAAGAACGGCTGGACGAAGTTCATCAGTATGCAGAACGAATATTCGTTACTCTATCGTGAAGAGGTACGCGTCAAACTCAGCTTTGCTCCCTTTCCGAGAACTTAAGAGTTCACCCAAAGGAACGGGAGATGATCCCGTATTGCAATGCGCATGGCATCGGATTGATTCCCTGGGGACCTGTGCATGCTGGTGACCTAACTCGGCCAGTTACTGAGACCAGCGTGCGTAAAGAAGAGTCAAAGGGAACGCCATTCGAGCGCAAGTACACCGACGCAGATATCACCATCATCAACCGTGTCGAAGATCTCGCAAAGAAGAAAGGCTGGACTATGGCCCAAGTAGCACTTGCTTGGATAGATAAAAAGGTTTCCAGCCCTATCGTCGGAGTCAACTCAGTACGTTCATGCATAAAACGACATAAATTTGGACATTACTTACGGAAAGCAGCCTGAGAGGCTAGAGTCAAACATCATAACTGGCAAAGAGTTGACAGCTGAAGAAGTCAAGTACCTTGAAGAGCCGTAAGCAAATTCGACTCTGAATATACTCCAAGGGTCATTGACATCCGTACTCTAGCTACGTACCCAAAGTCGTCAGAGGCCACGCCTAGATCAACTCTATCGAGACCATGATAGGAGATAAGTGGGAAGAAAATGAGATTGAATCCTCATTCATATCTTGCGGGCCCATAATATTGATGTATTGACGATTCATCGGAAGAAATTGTACTAGTATTAATATCATCGCCAAGCAAAGTCAGGGAGAATCCAGAGGAATGAAGAACTAAAACCGTTACTCGCAATAGACAGACGACAATCTTGTAGGCCGTTGCTCTACGACCAGGCAGGCAGCAGCCGCCCTGCATCCAGATTCAATTGTCGTCTATATTCGCCTCACGTAGGTTCGTGGTTTAGTTGTGCAGTTGTTAGTGAGAAAGAAGACAGAAGGAGCAGGTGTTTGAGTCGTTCAGCGAGACTCATCCGAGTCGGCTACAGCAATCAAGGTCAAAGCGATGCGAAGTGACCTTTCGAATGACTTGCCTGATTTGCCTTTGCAGATTGTTGCACAAACTGAAAAAATGACATCGAATGGAATTGGGAGGTCATTGACCCGACGCCACTTGAATGGCCGAAGGAAGTTAGGACAAATGGCTGAAGGCGTGAAGTCGATGAATGAGTTCGGATTGTTTTGAGGCATCCGCAAAGGCATGGTGAGACTGCAGCGTAAGTCAGGAAAGTCAGACAAATGGTGTCAAACGATGGACAGGAGGCTCGGATACCAGGCAAGCATCGTCGCGATTCCGCGCAAAGGTTGAGATGACAGCGGAACCTGGTATTCCAGAAATTTTGTTTGAAGACCTTACCTCTGAACCTTTGATGCAGCTGATTACTATGATGGTGTACTGCATAGTAGTAAGTTTATGAAGCTTCAGTCGGAGTCAAGTCAAGCCTAGTAGTCGTACAGTGTACTGCCAGTGGCCCGGGCAGCCTGCCAGTGGCGGCAGTGAAGTTCGGTATTTGTATCTGTTTTCCTACATATTTTTCCACTAAAGTTCTTTGTTCACAACCACCATCTGCTCAAGTCGCTCACATTCAGCATCGGAATGGCAGAACTATCTACCTTCGTACCTAAAGAAATTCTGGAGGAGATACTCAGTGGTCTTCACCAATCTTACGATGATTCATCATGGTATCCTCAACAATACCTACTAGCGCCTCTCTCTCGTGTGTGCAAGCTTTGGAGAATACTCATTGAACCACTCATCTACTCATCGATCACAATCGACTCCGAGTACTGGTCCGTACACAAGGCAGAGCTCGCATATCTGCAATTGAAGGACGATTACCTCGGCACCCCGCTGAAAGATGTCCCCATCTGTCCTCGCATATCAAAGCAGCTCCTCGAGCCGTTCCAAAGCAATCCAAGACTTGAAATTATGTGACAGGCCTTCGATTCCGGAGCTCATTGAGAAACGGACTCGAGCAGGAAGTGTGCGACAATGCAAAAATACTGCAACTGTGCTCTCGAGTGCGGCACGTAGAGATGCACTACGCGAGCCGGCCGGGAATAGGAAGTTGGGCGATTCTGGACACCCTCGAGCACGTTGAATTTCCGGCACTGCAGACACTCATCATCCGGACGGGTATATATGGCGACAGCATCTGTGACATCGTGTATCTGCCCAAGTTGATAGCAAGGTTTCCTAATCTTCGAACTCTCGACTTCCACTTCTCAGCCCCGAACCCTTCTCAGGTCAACTCTATCCTCAGACTGACGCCAGATCGCTGTCCAAACCTCCAAACATTGCTCTTCTCGCATTCGTGTGGGCCTTGCTTACGAGCAAACGATCTACATGCGCTTTGTGTCATGTGTCCGTCTGGACTGCACACTGTCGACTTCTGTGTTAGCCCCGACCCGGATACGATTCTCGACTTGGTCAAATGCATACTAGTACGTTTGTGGTCCCCAACGCTTAAGATCCTTCGTATCACTTGTTCTGAACTTGTTTCGGCCACATTCCCAAGTAACTTGTTCGCTTGCCTGAGTCAAGTGAAGGACCTTTACTATGAAAGAGTTGCCTTTGAACCGGAGCTTATCAGAAAAGTAAAGGGTTTGGACAATCTACATTTGATGGTCAGTGACGACTCGGAGGGGACGAAGGAGCTCTTCTAACTACCGGAGAATGCTCAAATTTTTGCAGCGCTTCGCCAGCTTCACATTTTCAGAGAGGGGAGCAGCATCGCCTGTCTGGAGATAGAGACGACTTGTCGTAGTCGAGGTATCATCTTATCTGAATGTAGACTCTGATTCCATCATCCAATCTTACTTTGTCCGCGCTTATCGCATCATCACTACCCAACAGCAAGACTAGCGAGGAACCAACAAATGCATCATTTCGACTCCGAACAACAAACGTAAGAGCAGACAGAACTAATCCTCAGAGATAAAGCTAGCTATCCTTCACAAGTTAACATTGATGGGCGTGCAACCGAGCGCAACCACACCGTCTAAGATGGGAAGGTTAGTAATTCTTTTTGTAAGAGAAGCAGAGCCTTACTGAAGCTGTTATTCTCGCAGCAGACAGTTTGTGAGGAGCAAGACTTGCCACTGGCACCAATGACCTGAGATAAATGTCAGTAGTGTTGACACGGAACTTGAAGATAATGTCGGCAGCTTACTGTGACGGGCGTGCACGTCAATCCAACAAGGCCATTCACGCTTCCAATGGCAATCCCAAGGCTGCGAAAAGTAAAAAATCAGAAGTCACCGTAAACGTTAGAGAATGCGACTTACGGGCCAAGTGCTTTAACAACGTCAGGGCTGGAAGCTTCTTGAACGCTGTTGCAGCACTGAACGGGACCGGTGCTGCATGACGAGGAACCTCCACTTCCACCGTTCGGAGCAGCTGTGGCAACCGCAAGGACAGCAAGGGAGGCAACGAGAGCGAGCTTGGTGAACATATTTGTTATTGTGGATAAGACTTGAAGACAAGTGATGAAGTAGCTGAGTGTGTTCTGCTAATTTTTGAGTGTCGATTTTAACCTCATTTTATATCTCTTCCTTTGGTCCGTGCACGAAGCTCTCGTAACACATGCGTACTACTCAGGCTACGAGGAACGGCGCGCTCGTCAAGACTCCACTACAATGAATTTCGAATTCCGGGTCGCTTGTTGAACACCTTCACTAGTATTACTATACCAGTAGAACGTTTTAGAGCGCGATCGACGTTCTGGGTGTCAAGTTGCAAGCAAGTGACACGTTTTTTACACTAACTTGAAACGTGTACTCTCGACCACAATACCGATGTCAAACGCGTCGCGAAATGAAATGTGCGCGCAAAGGATTGTTCAGTTCCTCAGTTGATGGTTAGTTGTTGGTGAGCGGATGTCCTAGCTCTAAGTCTTGACCTTTGGGACTATGTCAGATGTCCTTGTGTGCATGGTGTCCTTCCAGAGTCAGCACACCGCTCATCGAACATGATAAATAGGGAAAATCTTCGCGGGTGCTTAACGAAATATCTGAGAACTTGAAGTGAAGCTGGTCAGGAACTTTCAGCGGAAGCGAAGAAGTATCGGCTGCCACTGGCAGTACACGCGAATGTGAGTCTATTTTCGACATCTTTGCACGACCTGAACAACGTGAATATGACTCAATGCTTTCCAGAGACAACCGATCATCGAGGCTACTAAAGAAAGAATTTGGCTTTTTACAGAGCACTGAGCGCCCAGCGCCCACTACTAATTTGTATATGCAAAATTGCTTGCGGTGATTTCATAGGCTTCACGTATTGATAGCGACCCGCTCCAATTCGCTTAACACGAAAATTCTCGTGGAGCGAAAACACTAAGGAATATAAGTACCGTAACTGATTATGTCGAAGGACGCTCATCCATTTCGCTTATTTTATTTGACATCATATTCTATGATGCGTGCTCCTTGCACCTGTCGTCCCTGGTCCGTTGGGCTCTCTGCGAGGGGTACGCCCAGCCTCTCCGACCGGAAAGTTTTGGCACACGCCGCTTCACTAAATTCTTTATTGTTGAATAAACGGTATGTAAGTGCAGGATCGCTCATTAATGCACTGACAAGTCAACTAGAACGCTCTCTCCCACCTGCCAAAGAGTTTCTGACCATGTATTACCGGGTGGATCTGATACCAACCTAACATATAGGCCATGTCTTTAAGCTTGTGACAGCAGCGGCTTGTGGAAAATCCTCTCCACTGCAAGACCACAGGAACATTCGGAAGTGACATCATGGAGCAGATATAGGGCAATGTCTTCCGAAGTCTACGGTAAGTCCTCCTGTAACTTCAACGTAGCAAAATGCTTTTTGGGCTGTTGTCTTGACGCTTCCGGATCGAAAAATCGAGACGGACATGGTTCCGTCAATGACACCCGAATACACTTGTAAAAGTCATTCAATGACGCAGAACCGCGGCTATGCCTGCCAACTTCTTGAAGCACTACTCTAATCTCACTTGCTTTGTACAACAGTAGTATTGGGGATAGCGCAACGTACGAAATCATGATGCCAACGCCGATCATGGCACCGGCAATTGCCGAAAATAGCCTTCGCTCTTCGAGTCCGACCTGCACACAGTTTTCTGTTCATCTACTCAGATTTTCCAATCAACAAAGCCTACAACTCCAACAACCAGTACAATGTGCCAGATAAATACATGCGATGCAATGCGATGAAAGTCAAACATGACCGAAATAACACTTCATAACCAACGAAAATCAACGAGAACCCCATAATAAACTTCGAATGCAAATACATATGATGCCCAATGGAACAAAAGGAAGGTCGAGGCCCAAGGAGGAAGAATATCGAATGATCTCCTCGGTCTAATAAATTAATGCGCAGATCTGAAACAAAGTTGAAAGTAAGCAAACAAACTTGCTGATATACAACAAGGTAACTGACCTGTATGCGTCTTATGTGGTGATCAAGCAATAACACAATATGTGTTGCTGGACCCGCCGGTCTCGTAGGTAACAGGAACGTCCTGCCCAGGATTCTGCGCGACAACGCAATAGGTGTTGCTGGATCCTCCGGTTTCGTACGTAACCGGAACGCTCGAGGTCGTCTCGGAAGTAGAGGTAGAGATGGAGATGGTGGAGAAGGAGTCCATGTCTGAGAGTAGTGTATGAAGTGTTAGACGATGCGAGTGCTTGTCTGGATAGTGGAGAAAGCAAAAGCCGTCATTTTATACTGCTGTAGAAGTGTGGAATACTTGACATCCGCATTTCAGGCACGTAATGCAGACAAGAGCGAGGAAGATGCGTTGGCCAGGACAAAAGTGCTTTTATCATTAAATCATTTCTATCGGGTCCGAAATGCTTGTGATTGGAAAGCTAAAACATCAAATCATATAGGAACAAAAGACGCATGGTACGAATAGTATTCTGTCGGTTCAGGGTCAGTGACGGTATACGTCACGGATAGTGTCGATCTCGGTTGCCAGTGTCCAATTGTTTGTGTGTTTTTGGTACAGACAATAATAACAACTATCGGCTCTTGATGGCTGATCTTACCCAGATAGCTAATCACATAATCTGACACTTGGGCCTCCCTTTAGGATGTTTTGACTTACGACCCGAGCATCGTATGGTATACAAATTCCGGCTTTCCTATCTCCTTGAAGCCAGGCTTGTCATTCAAAAGTATACACTCTTACATCTCATTGTCATATATCGATTGCTTAAAAGGTCCTTTTGTCTCGAAGTTCATCTGTGTAAAGAAAAACCACTGACAGCGAATGCCACAAACATTCTCTGACTCTCCGAACTTGATTTCGGACGTGAATGGAGGCGCTGGAGCTATTCCGCTGACAGGACAAAATCTCCTATACAGCTATGCGTGCTCAGGACTGTATGCAAGGCACCGAACCGCAACTCTTATTGTTGTAATATCGTCCGGAGCCGGCACTCAATTTCTGAACAATAAGAGAAATTTCCCACGATTACTAGTACTATGTTCAAGTTAGATAACTGTACCTAAAAATAGAACCACTACCACTCACTCCCGTCAGATTTGAAGGGTAGGAATGATTTTCTCTGCCTCTAACTCATCGAAAGCTTGAGCGTATGCATCCCAAGAGTCGACGTAGCTATTTGAGAAAATTAGTACCAGATAAAAGTGCTTACACGAGATTTACTCACCCAGTCCATCCGTACTTTCGCGCCTTGCTCATGTTCATAACTATATCGTAGTTTCTTCCAAGTACCATCCCGGCAAACATGAACGATGCTTTTACCAAAGCGTCCTTTTCCAAGCCTTCCCTTTCCGAGAGCGCCTCCCAAGCTTTCTTCACCTGAGGCCGATTCGACCATTGTACGAGGTCGACACGCTGTTCCACGAACCCATTCTGAATGACCCCCGTGAGGCCTGACGTCTCCGCATACTCGCTGAGAGGCGTAGATTGGTCAATCTCGAGTCGCGATGGAAGAGGGGCTGGGCGAGAGAACTGATCATGAGGAATGCGGACTCCGAAGCGCTTCGCCACCTTGGGCCATAGACTCTGCCATGACTGAACGTCGCCGTTGACCACGTTGAAAATCTGATTGCTCGCCTTCGGTTCGAGGGCCGCCCATTCATTAAATTCTGCATATGTTTTCAGAGGTGCTGACCACCGTATTAGCACTAGTCGAGCTCACTCGCATAGAGATCACTAGAAGTGAAAGAATCGTATCCCATATATAGATCTTGCGAACCGGGATAGTATAGGTCTTCACCAAGCTCACGTGTGATAACCGCATACAGAGCAATGGCGGTAGCGAGATTCATATAGTTCCCTGTACAGATAGTATGCGACACGAATAAGTTGGATATACGAATAACTTCGTGAAGACGGAGTTCCGTACCCCTCGCAAATCCCACAACATTATTGGGGAGTGTTACCACCTACTTTTTTCAGTAAAGCCAGTGGGCGCAGTATAATTGTAATGACGTACCCAGTCCCAGCTCTTCCCGTCGGAGAATTCCTTCAGAATGTCTTGCTGCAAGTAATAGAAATTAGGCGGACGGTCAGGACCGTCGATGCGCTTGTCTTCTTCCTCGCACGGCTGTTTCGCGGGGCCTAGATGCAGGCCATACTGTTTGCCTCCACCAGGAATAAGGACCCGTTTTAGCCTCTTCTCTGCGCCAGTCATAGTCAATGCTTCCAGAAAATTACGAAGAAGGGCCCCTACATCAAAAGAACAGAACAGTGTATAACTGAATCTCAATACCATCTTGGCAGAGACAACATACCATTCGTCTCATACTCTTCATGAGCTGAACTCTTCTGGAAATAAGCATTGAAAAAGAGATATTCAGCCTCCACGTCTTTCAGCTGCTCCGCTATCTCGGAAGATGTAGCGATCAGATCCACTTGGCGACCAATTACACCGTCAGGGAAGTTCACACTTTGACTGTGTGATAGAGCAAAGACCGTGTTCCATTTGCTTGGGTCCTTGGCCAAGTGATTGACAATGGCTCGCCCAAGGATGCCTGCAAGAAATATGCACATTGATACTGAGCATCGTCACGAATGAAGGGTACAAGGCTTACCAGTTGCACCAACCACCATTGCTGAAGGCATGTCGGTGAAGACTGGCTTTCGTACTTTGCTCTGGTCTGGTGTACTTGTCATCGTTCACATAGTAGAGAACAGGGTCCTTTATACCCCTCCCCTCGCCCATCCCAGCACACTCGTCGGAATCCAACGGAAGTATATTTGGGAGGCGAGGGCTAACGCGGATGTCGCGGCGATCCCAAAGCAGAAGATATTTAATCTAAGCAAGCAGTCAGCATAACTCATCTAACATCGCACTGTTGTCCGGTACCGTAACCACCTGTGATCTGATAGGCTCAAGACCCAGATAAAGGAGAGCAGCGGTGCGCGCAAATCTCCGTCTGTGGCCGGCTTCCTGTCAAGCGTGGAGGAGAAACGGACATCGAAAATAACACTCGGGCGGATACCGACGCTGATGACATAGAGAATCGGAGGAACGTTGAGAGGCCGGATCCCAGTCCGGATGGCTGAGCAATAGGTAGACAAGAACCAGCACTGTGTAGTCATACGACCGTGTCCGAGCACTGGACGTCAGAAGGTGCGATCGAGTCATATTGTCATAGAAAAGAGCTAGGGAAAGTCTGACGATCACTCTTGTTGAGACACAACCTAAAAGAGTAGTTCAATCTTCAAGCCGTAGGCGGGAAGAAATACACAGAAGATTGGATGTATTTCATAGGTATACAATATAAGAAAGTAGCTGACATGATGCACATCAATATAAATTTTTACGAAGGGAAAGATATTCAATACTCACATTAGATATTAAGTCATAAAAAAGGTATAGGCCGATGAGGGAGAAGAGGACGTTGTCTCAGAAAAATGTCCTCGAAGTATAGGCATCATTTACAATATTTACAGCTTCGCTTTCACCACTCCATCATCCCACTGCCCTTCAAAGTCCCTTCTCACAATTTCCTTAACCTTCTCGCCCACCCCCTTCTCCACACGGAAAAATGTCCGTGCACTGCCTTCATTCTTACTCCAGCGACCTGTCCGTGGATCTAGCGTCGGGTTTCCCGGCCAGATACGTAAGTAATGTGCCCATGAGTCAAAGGCGTAAAAGCGTGTAAAGTTATCGTGGGCTAACGGATCCGGCGCAGAGAAAGATAGCGATGGGAACGGCACTTTGAAGAGATTGTTCACGGCGACGGTCATGCCTTTCTTATGCTCTAGTGAAGCATCATTGACAGGGTAAGGAAACCACCACTGCAGACGATTTGCAGCAGCAGAGCGTGCGTAGAGTTCCTCGCTAAGAGAGACGACACGGCGAACGTACTCCCCATTGTTGCGCACTGTTGAAACGCCTGCACGGACATATGAAGCTATTTCGCCTAAGGTCGTGTCATCATTGGAGAAGGGAGAAACTGAGGAGTTCGCATTGGTAGAAGCAGGAAGGTCGTCGGAGAAATGAGTGATCGTTAGATTGCCTGCCGCTGTCGCCGACGGTGGCGTGTAGTTTGCATTATAGGATGACACGGGTGCTCCACGAAACTGAATTATGACTCAGTGTTGTGACCACAGGAGAGAATAACTGAAGTTAAGACTTACATCAACAACGTTCATAATCCTTGCACAGGGTGTTTCGGGGAAGACACGATTAAGTACAGTGATTAGGTAAGCCGCTAAAGCGTCTTGAGTACTGATGGATCCCTTACGGGCTCTATTCGCAGCGGCCTTCATTCTTCGTAGTTGCTTCGCGCTAAATTGAAGGTCGACGCGTTCTGTGCTCGATAGCATGCCCGTGTACATATCGAAGAACTCCTGTGTGTCATAATCGATGCATAGGTGAGGAACGAGACGCAGCGACGCGTGAATGAGGTGCCTCTCCAAACGCGGAGGACGTGCACCTAGGTATTTCTCGAACGTTGGAATATGTTCTGGTTCACGGCAAAGATATGTAGCGCTCAGTGTATGCAAGAATCCGTAAGTAGAAAATCCGTCTCCTAAAAGATGACACCAAGACAAAAAGATACTGGTTTCGTTCCGAAGAGGCCAGTATGTAACTTGAAGTCGTGATAGAGGCTCATCATCATCAGCCTGGGGTGCGTAGCTGTAAGGAATCTGGTCGACGAATACAGAAGATCGCTCCTCAAATAGACTAGGGTCGGTCGAGTCGAGTTTCCGCGGTGCGCAAGTGACCTTAAGCGACACTGGCGAGTTTGTCAGCGCAACCGTCCACTCGCCGTCCGAAGAGCGGCGCAGTCGTCCAGCAGCATGGGGGTAGATTTGAAGCGACTTAGCAATTGCACGCTTCAGCTGCTCGACATCTGTGGTACCAGGGAACACGAATCCGCCTTCGATCTATTCATGATTGACATAGCACATCAATTTCGTGAGTAAAGTATCAAAATATTCGAAGTACGCACGCTTGCAAAGATGAGGTCCGTCCCTGGGATCGGAAGCTCCCTTAAGTCGCCTAGAATTGTCGGCAGCGTGGGGCCAACCCAGTACACTTTCTCAGCTGTATCCATTGTGTCTGACGCCGCAGACACTGTGAGCTTGGGATTGCCGTCGGTGTTGGACATGGGGGTGGACAAGAGAGAAGGTTCTCGGCCGCCATCCGCACAGATTCACACAATCAACGGCGGATCACTACACGTCGCAAGGCAGTTCTCCTGATGCAAATGTTTTTGCATCAAAGTCGCCGTATTAGCTGGCACAGGACCCGGGAAACTGCGTCTAATCACCGAGCCACGGTATCCCATTTCCTTGTATCATTGCTTTCTTGAGATATTTTGCCGTCGATATAATGAAGCCCATCAACGATGAAGAGGTCTGTAGAGTATACGCTGTTTGTCTTGCAAGGTGTTGAATGAAGGAGGAAGTAAAGACGACATGAAAGTTGACTGTCTGACCGTGTCTAGTACTAATTATGTAATGCATACCAACTTCAGTTGAACTCTGCATCACAGTCGAGAACAAACCGCGTCTCTTCCACAACGCCTATCATTGTTTTCGCAATTCATGACCGCACGGACTCGCAACATGATTGTTGGAGCTGGCTTGAATGTAAGTGATCAAGCTATCCAACAAATCGAGATTATTGATGTAGTCATTGCTTTCAGTAAAGAAATAGGACCGGTGTGTGTCCCTGCCATGCTATGTAGTTATCTCGGCGAACTTTATGGAATGATGGCCCAACTACCGTCGTGTAATATGCCTTGCGCCCAATCAAAACATCTTTGCCTCCTTAACCGATACTAAAGTGCCTGGGGCGACAGGATCGTCAAGACCGCCCTGCTTGTGGCAGGTACCCCCTGGCACCGCCTCTGCACTGAACATTTACTTTACTTCGAACTTGATCCTGGATATCAGGCTAAGGGAAGCGGCCGCTCTCCTTAGTTTGAGTAGGGGAGTATCGCGTGAACAGTTCTGGTGTACTACCTGCTTCAATGTGATTTTAGCTCGGTTAAATCTCTATATAGAGGACTACATGGCATTCGACGTTTCCCCATTGCAGAACGTCCTAGGCTCGCCATGGCTTCTCCTCAAGTCCAGGACTTCTTGACCTCCATCCAAACCGACATTCGCCGTTTCTGGCCTGCTTTGGCTGCTATTTTCCTAGTTGTGGGTATTCGGCGCCTGTTTACAGTGCCAGCTGAGCTTGCACATCTCCCTCGTGTACCTGTGCTCCCGACACTCTGGTCTTATGCAAAGGGCGAAGTCGAGGATGTTCGTATCAAGAAGCTTATTCTTCCTTTCGCCAATGAGAAGGGCGAAAGTGTCGTTGTCATCTACGCTCTTGGACGCTGGATCGTACATGTCTTAGACCGGAAGGTTAGCAGACCATTTTGTTCCAAAATGCTTCGGACTCTTACGCATATTGTCATCCTTAGATCGCCAAGGATATGTCTGATGACATCATTACTTTCCCAAAAGAAGTTCCCCCGGATGGGATGTTGCTCTGGCGCTTCGTCGGGTACTCGAATATTATTCTGTCCAACGGCGAGTCCTGGAAGCGTCACTCACGCATTGTCAAGTCTGCACTGAACCGTAATGTGCCCCTCGAGGGCTTCGCGACCCTTGCTCGCAAGCTCTTCCGCGTCATGGGCGACGGCGGTGTCAAGAAGTGGGACGACCTCACGATGCGCTTCACTCTTGACGCGGTAGGAACTACTGCCCTCGGTCACGACTTCAACGCAATCCAAGACGCAGAGAGCCCCTTCGTGATGCAGTACAACCATGTCATGGAAAGCATCGCAAACCCAGTCTACCTTGTCTTCCCCACGCTCGAAAAGATCATTCCTCGGGTCAAAACTATTCAGTCCATCGACAAGCTTGTCGCTTCCTTCCAAGGTCTCCTCCAAACGAAGAAGGAAAACAAGGGCAACGACATGTTGACGTACATGCTTGAGGAGCCTGGTATGACCGACGCTGAATACCGCGACAACATGGTCGTCTTCTTTATCGCAGGTCATGACACGACAGCTGGTGCTATGGCGAGCTTAACCTACTACCTGTCTCTGTATCCTGAGATCCAAGAGCGCGCTCGTGCGGAAGTTCTCAGCGCTATGAAGGATAACACCACAGGCGAACCGACGATGGCGGAACTCCGCGAAATGCCGTTCGTTCAAGGTTAGTTGCTTCTGCATCGCCTTTCCACGACCACTCGGCTAATGTCCTTTTTTTACATCATCAACTTAGCTTGCATCCGCGAATCTTTGCGCATCAATACGCCCATTACATACATGGTTCCGCGAGCATCAAACGATCCCGTTACTCTCGTCGGCGGCGGCACCAAGGCCGGCGTTCCCGGAAAGTCTTACCCGCTTCCCGCCGGCGCGTCGATCATCATCAACATCACCAGCATCCACTACAACGAGCAGTACTGGCCTGACCCGGAGAAGTTCCGCCCCGAACGCTTCATGGGCATGGGCGACGCACGTGAGAAGGAAATCGACTCCAGTATGTGGCTCCCCTTCGCTCTCGGCGCTAGGCAGTGCCCAGCCAGGTAAGCACTCGAACGTGAATCAGGTACTACAGCTTGACTGATCAATCTCTGTATTTCAGGAACTTCGCTTTGTACGAACTCCGAGTCCTTGCTTCCATGCTCCTTCGCGAGTGGGAATGGACTTTGCCGGCTAACTCTGAGCATTTGAACGGCATCAAGAACGGTTTCTCGCCTTTCGCTCTTTCGCTCCCTAAGGATCTCTACGTGGACTTCAAGCGCCGCCCAATCAAGCAGATCGCTTAGATCAGCCAATCGATCTTAACTTTGTTGATGATTATTTAAAAGTCTTCTTCTTCTTAGACTGGCACAAATACTCCATTTCTTTATAACGATTATCTCTACGAGATTGGCGGGAAAAAGCAATCCGTCATGCGATGTACCGCTACTCTATAATGCGTGTGTACATACAAACACATAAATTAAATCTTACATGCGATTATCTATCTACAGACCACGTTTATAAGTGTCTCGTGCTCCTCGTACTCAAGAACTGACTTCTATAAGCTACTAAGGATACGATGCTGTAACTTGATGGGCGGCACGAACCTTTAGGGTCGATGCCCTTGTCCCATCAGGGTGATATGGTGTATCCCTGCATGTTGCAATGCGCCGAAGTCGACCAGGTACGTATTCCGAGATGCCTGGAAGATCCCCCACATGACATCGCGCGAGAGCTCGCACACTCAGACCGAGGATATAATATAGACATGTGGTATGCTGGAGATACGACTGATATTGGGTTGATATTGTGCAAGGCCGGACTTCGGTGTACAGATGTATGTACTCAAAAGAGCGTGGAATGCATGCCTGCTGACTTCCGCGCCTGTAGTAGATTGTGATCGTAATGCAGTCTGCGGCCCCAAGTATGTGTAGGACGGATTAGAAATTATACATCAGAGGTTCCATGCACTGGCAAATGAGATTGATTAAACTCAGCCCAGTCTGCCATCTGGAATCCAAGTCAGCGCACAAGTAATCATCTGACCTTCCACAGTAGCATATACCAGCAAAATCATTTCACGATAAGCTCCCCATAATCTGTCAACCGAGTCAAGCTGTCCTAATCAGCCAAGAGGTAAAAGTGCTACTAATAGTAGTAGATCGTTCAAGTTTAATGTCACGCTGTGTTATATTTCCAGTCCGTAAGCATTCGTTAGAGAGACTAACACATGAGATACTACGCTTTCACTCAAGTTAATTCAACTTTCATCATACTTAAATATCACATGGAGCTCATAACGCTCCGAGTGCGGCCTCTGCCGATCATTACTTAAAAGGGATAAGACCGGAAAGGCTAATTAGGGTTGCGGCCGCGGTCCTGAAACGGACCCCCGGTGGTCAGAAAGAACTCCGAACACACCGGAGATGGCCGGCCCGGCGACTATATTCAGTGATTTGCCACGACCGAATCTCCCACCGACGCCCTCTTGATCTCTAACCGCCATCATCTGTGCACGCAGCAAAATGGGACAACAGTACCTCCCTGCAAGTTATTAAAGCTGGCAGAGATTCGGAGCGCGTCATACCGCGATAACTACCAGAAATCTCGCCTTTCTCAATATCACAGTTGACATCGGCACGAGACCACCGGCCGCAATGTAGTAGCGGCTTGCAACCTTCACCGCCTTGCTAGACATGCGGCAAAACAAGTCAATTGAAAAAATCTTAGGAAAACTGGCAAAACAAGACAGCTTTAATGTTCTCTACGTCATATTTCACAGTCTCACATCTCGGTAAACTCAGACGGTGAGTGAGGATTGGGTGGAACTCCCTAAAGGCCTGTGTCTATGACCCTGGTACGTCGGTCTAAGGCGCCTTGAGGTAACCCTTGATACAGTTCGCCAGCTAGACAAACTTACGAAGTGATAGATATGGCTGTGTCAGGCTCTGGGATTGCTTATGCGGACGTCGGGCGCACATCACGGCCTATTGAACACAAGGTCTCCCACGTGAAAGGATGCAAAGCTCTTAAGCTGCTCTCTCCGGGCCTTCCTCCTCCACTTCCCTAGAATCCCTCAGGAGCAGCAGCAGCCATACTCACAATGTCTAACATCGCATCTCCCCAGCCATCTGCTTCTTCCTCACCTCGCAGCTCACCGTATGAGCTGTCATCATCCTCTCGATCCTCGCATTACTCAGGGACGGACTCGCCCGCAAGTCTCTCGCATGAGCTTCCCGAGCTCGAGAAGTCTACCCTCACAGAATCCCGCCTGGGTCGATGCACGACTGTCATCTTTGATCTCGGGGACGTGCTTTTCACATGGTCGGCTGAGACAAAGACAACTATCTCTCCCAAGCTTCTCAAGAAGATTCTTCGTTCTTTAACTTGGTTCGAATACGAAAAGGGCAACTTGACTGAGGACGGCGCCTACGAAGCTGTTGCACGCGAATTTGGCGTTCCCGCATCGGAGGTCGCCAGCGCTTTCCAGGGGGCCCGCGACTCCTTACAACGGAACCCAGCACTCATTGCACTCATCAAAGAGCTCAAGGAGCGATATGGTATCAAAGTCTTCGCCATGTCTAATATCTCCGCGCCTGATTGGGAGGTCCTTCGTGAGAAGGCTACGCCCGAGGAGTGGGCCTTGTTTGACCGCGTATTCACTTCCGCGGAAGCTCGCGAAAGGAAGCCCAACCTTGGCTTCTACAAGCACGTTCTGAGGGAGACGGGTGTCGACCCTTCGCAGACTGTCTTCGTCGATGACAAGCTCGAGAACATACTGACGGCACGGTCGCTTGGTATCAAGGGTATCGTCTTCGACTCAGCCGACAACGTCTCACGCCAACTGCGTAACTACGTCGCGGACCCAGTTGGTCGCGCCAATGGCTGGCTCAAAGACAATGCGAAGAAGATGCTGTCGGTTACCGACGGCGGCGTTGAACTCCATGAAAATTTCGCACCTCTGTTGATCTACGAGGCGACAGGCGACCGTTCACTTGTCGAGTATGTCGAGCACCCGCGTTTGTTCAACTTCTTCCAAGGTGCGTTCTTATTTAACTTCAGCCTATTATAGTTTACCAAGTCTAATATCTAATTTATCAGGTGGTGGTGTATTGACGACAGCTAACTTCCCATTCGATCTCGACACGACTTCTATTGGCTTGACAGTCTCGACTCACATTGATCATGAGACCAAGATGAGCGTGATGGACGAGATGCTCACCTACCTGAACAAAGATGGCATTATTCAAACCTATTTTGACGTTTCTCGGCCCCGCATCGGTAAGCCTTGCATTTTCTTCCTTGATATACTCTTTGCTTAATTGCTTATTATGACAGATCCTATCGTGTGCACCAACGTTTTAACCTTCTTCTACATGAATGGACGGGGTCAAGAGCTCGATTCTACCCTTGACTGGGTCTACTCGGTACTCCAGCATCGCGCCTACCTTGACGGAACGTTGTACTACTACGGCGCGGACACCTTCCTATTCTTCCTTTCTCGCCTTCTCTCAGTATCCCCATCCGTTTATGCGCGCTTCGCTCCTCTCTTTGCGGAGCGCTGCCTTGAGCGTTTCGGCGCGGAAGGCGACGCGCTTGGCCTCGCGATGCGTGTCATTGCAGGCGCAACTGTGCGTGTGCGGAACCACGTGGACTATGAGCGCTTGTTGCGGGTTCAGGAGGAGGACGGGAGCTTCCCACTTGGCTGGGTGTACAAGTATGGCGGTGCTGACATCCTCATCGGGAACAAGGGTTTGACGACGGCGCTTGCGGTGCAGGCTATCAAAGCTGTTGAGACGCTCGACGCCGAGATGTCCCAGTGGCGGGCTAAGACGACCATTTAACTTTCTCCTCTCCCTTTCAAGTCATATACAAAGTATCTATTACGGGATATAATATCGGTGGTTTCAGACAGTAATTATTTCTACGATATAGACGAATGCAATCAAGTTGTACATGTAATAACATCATTTCACAATTTTAATTAAAACTTCTTCATCTACTTGACGACCTGGAGAGTTAGCCGGTTCATCGACCCCTTTCATTACGCTTTGGTATTGAATGTCAGATGCTCCTGTATGTACATTCGTACTAAACAATCACAATGTGTCATGACAAGATCATCAAGGTGACGCCGCAGATGGCTTTGGCTTAAGTTGTGCACAGGTAGGGGCTTAAATTTAGATTTAAAAAATCAGGATTAAGGACTTCAGTAATGGCGGCGTTCCGTTGGACGTTCGAGTCACTATATCTGAGATACTGTATGTTTCTCGTGCATCTACGAATCTCGCCTGCGTCGTCCTGTGAGGCTATGATTTGTTTTATGTACAACTGTGCACCGTGATGGCCCACATGCTCATATGTTTTTCCCGCGCTCCGATGGCCGTGCGGAGAGATAATGCGTACCATCGCGAGACGTTTTGTAGTAACCGCATATCGGGCAAGACGGATATCGCCATCAATCATCTGTTGAAATTGCGGCGCCTGTGCACAGTCCTAACACATTGGAGTATCAAAACCAAGAGATCCAGAAGTGTGACAGAATACTAAGTGTTAGCCGTCTGTCTCATTTTTCGGTCATAAAGTTAGGGGGTACATGTGCTTTCGAAGTTTAATCTTCGATACATTACATCAGTGGCCGAATCAGCGCAACCGCGCACCATCTCTTGAAATCAAGACAGACTGTGATAGTTATGATCGGAGGTATGAAGTACTCGCTGTGTTACATAGAAGTTTCTTGGTGAACCCACCACTCATACAACATATTGCGGGTGTTTAAGAATAAAATAGATCTTGTATAAAACAGGCTTAAAGCAGAGAGAGCTTAGCAGAACGAAGGTAGGCAGATGGAATCCTGCAGGAAAGCTCAGTACATTAGGTAGAGCAATATCATTGAGACGTACTTCTTGATTACTTTCGGCTGCGTCTGCCGTTTCCCATTTGCGATTCCCGGGATGTCGATCGAGGAGTGGTCAGAGTCACTATCCAGCATAAAACCGCGTTCGATGTCAATATCAAAAACGGTTGACTCCTTAGCGTCATTATAAGCCGACTGTAGTACGATGTTTTCCAACTCGCGGAGCGAGACGGGCTCGTGGAGACTCGTGCTTGCGAGTGCTGCGGAGATAGTTGGCGAATCCAGAGCAGACAGTGACTCGCGTGGCTCGTGTTCCTCGTCTGGCGTTTCCGGCCTGGAACTTATGAAGCAAGGGGAAGAAAACCCGCTATCGCCCTCGAACGGCCCAACCGGGTGGTGCGAAGATATAGCGGAGTCGTTGACCTTACGCCCGGATCCCATATCGCTGAAGCTGGTGTCTGAGGATGCTTCGTTGGTGCCAAATGAGGAGGCGGCAGACGAGTAGTACGACACAAGTGAGTCTGTCGAAGAGCTCGCGGATACCTTGCGATAAGCAGAATATGCCGGAATCGGGCGGGAGATAAGATCACGAATGTATTTCGAGAGGAATGATTTCCAAAGCGGCTTGTGCGGGACGAAGTGCCCTAAAAATGGATGAAGTATGTGAATGCGAGTCCTCAAAGAGTAACAGATGACAACGAGCATACCGCCTTCGTGCATCTCAAGCTTCACATCTCCATGTTCCTTATCGAAGCGATCGTACAGATACTTCGTCCACTCAGGGAGGACTAAGGTGTCGTGCTCACCCTGCACGAGCAGGGCAGGTGTGCGCATCCCTGATGGTGCCGCAAAGTCCTCAGAGGGGACAAGGAAGCCCGAGAAGCAGATGACGAATTCACTATACCATCTTGTATTAGTGATACTGTGATAACGGGCTTGATGTCAAAATCGTTGACCTACAAAGGTGGGTGATTGACGTTTGAGAAATACGGATTGTATGTAGGGTATTCAAGCTACGTGTGTCAGTTTCATGTTTTAAGACATAGCGGAATTACGCAGATATCTTGCGTACCAGTCCTGCGACAAGGGTAGCCAGTGCGCCACCTTGACTGAAACCCATTATGCCCTGCGAGAAAGGATGAATGTAGAATAACCACTGTAAGACAGAAAATTCTGACATACGTTGAAAGGACCTTCCTTTTCGAGGACGTTCTTAATATAGAGAAGAGACTCGATGACAGCCCAATCGTCGTATGTGCTCGCAAGATACTTCCACCAACAGCGCGGTGTATGCTTGTCGACCGTAGCCGTCGAAGAGATCGTGACGTCGTATGGGCTTTGCGGATCAACTGGAACGAGAATGTGGGGAGCGTCAAGAAACACTGAGAAGTTAAAGACAAAGAGGTTAATTGACTTCAACGCGTACTGCGAGGCACTAAGAGACATACCAAACTCAACTTCGTCTTTGAGAGCTTGGCGGAGGAAGTCAATCTTGTTCCAGAACGTGAGTTTAGACTTTATACGATGAGTAAAGAAGGCAACCTTGCGCGAGAAGATGTGCGCCGACTGAGAGTGGCCGTGGAGAGCTAGTATGCGCTTCATCAGTGCGAGTGCCACAAGTCAGTGTGTTGACAATGTTCGGTATCGAGAATCTTGATAGCTTTGAGCCTAGGTTCCTCTGCGGCCTTGCAGAAGTAAATTTGAGTTCAGTTGTCGAACGGATTGATTCGCAGTGTTATAACAATCTTATAATGGTTGTAATTAGAACACCTGTTGACTACTAATCGACCAAAACATAAGGCTTCTTCTGCGGTCGTCGCGAACATGGCAGCGGTCGTCAGTTTCTGTGAGCTGTCCGTACTTCAAACGCGGTGCGCTCTTACTTTGCAAGCCTTTGAAGCTGTACATTTTCCCGAACGCGCAGCGGCGCTCCAATAGGCGGATGTCCATGGCCTCTGAATGTGTCATCGTCATGGCGCGCACTGCGCATAGCGTACCAGTAGTGCGATCAAATTGATGCGAGAGTAGCGGCCGGAATGCTTCGTTAACGGTTTATGCTTGGGACCGGTTTAGCCAAGCATCCCGTCCTGACTTAAGATAGCCGAGATGCATCCGTAAAGGGTACTACTAGTTGGCGCCCATGAGCGCATGGCAGTGAACGGACATCAGTGATAATTAATAATTGCACTAAACTCCAAGACATACCAAAACATACGGACATGGCTTCCAGCGTTCCTGATGATTTACAGGACAGATCAATACAGTTTCAGGGTTACATACGGGTCTATGCACGATTAATAGTGCAGATTGTCCTCCCTGATGCTTTCCCGAAAGGAGTGCGAGATACCCGTACATGGGCAAGGGATAGTATAATGGCCCTGTCCACAGCCACCTGCAACTCTAAATAGGTGGAGATCAGCATACAGTACATCTTGACCAGTAGCGACTTAGCGAGGGGTAGCCCGTGGGTACCCAATTGGGTGGCAACCATACTGATCCTGAAGGGACAACAACGGACAGCAGGGCCACACCGGTCGCTGCCAGTGCAGGAAGTACAGGAAAGTTCAGTACCCCTGTGACGATTACACCTCGCGTTGCATCGCGGAAAGCAGAGTAAAGCACACACTGACGGGCACGAAATCACCGCGAGGTATAAGACGGACGCACGTCAAGCCATCAAAACCTCCTCATCCAGAACAACTCGACCTTAACGCCCGCACCGGAACGGTCAAGTACTCCAGTATCCGTTCAGCTGATATCGAAGGCAGCAATGGACGCAAGCCAACTCCCATCCGTATCTACCATCGCGGCCGCAGGCCTTCTATTCACACCGGCTTTGGTCCTCCTCGTCTTCCAAACTTTCCGGAATCTGCGAAAGGCATCGAACCCTCCCTTTCCCTACCCTCCGGGCCCAAAGGGTGAATTCTTCTTCGGAAATGCTCGCCAGATGCCCGAGAAGTCACAATGGTTAGCCTTCGCTGACTGGGGCAAGAAGTTCGGTAAGCACCAATCCTTCTGCGCGGGTCATCTCAAGGGATCTTAACGATTGTTCGTAAGGTGGCTACGTGTTTTGCCGCGTCTTCAACGCGCCTTATCTCATTTTGAACGATGCTAAGTCCGCTTTGGACCTACTTGAGCGTCGGTCCACGATCTACTCTGATCGGCCGGTCAGCGTAATGGCAAATGATTTGTGAGCACAATATTGGTTGATATCGTATTCTAAGATAGACTCACAATGATGCATTAGGATCGGCTGGGACTTCAACATGACTTTTGTCCCGTATAACGATAAATGGCGTTTCCACCGCAAGATAATGCACCAAGCTCTCAATCCGCGTGCCGTTCTGAACTACCAGCCAATGCAAGAGGCTGAAACACACAAGTATCTCCGACGTGTAATGGAAAATCCGTCTCAGTTCCTAGAAGAGACCCGACGTCTCGCGGGATCTACTATCATGTTGATGGCCTACGGATATGAAGTTCAGGAAGATGACTACTATGTGCCGATGGTCGAGGACGCTGTCAACGGACTCACCCAAACATTAGGCGTCGGTTTCCTCGTCGACGTGGTTCCTTTCCTGAAGCATATTCCGGAGTGGGTCCCGGGAGCCAAGTTCCAAAAACTCGCTAAGGAATGGCGCAAATCGACGCGAGGCATTCTTGAGATGCCGTGGGCGGCCTTGATGGAGAACTACGTATGCCACTGTCTACACATCTCCGACTTTGAAGATAGTAAGACTTACATCCTTCCTTGCCCCTGCAGACGAACGGATCTGCCCTTCCATCATACTGCAGTCGCATCCTAGACTCAGTCGGGGGTGTTGGCTGTGACCCTGAGACTGAGCTGGCGGCGAAAGAGACCAGCGCGGTCATCTATGCAGCGGGAGCCGACTCAACAACCGCCCTCATCGCTTCATTCATCCTCGCAATGGTCCTCCACCCCGAGGTTCAAGCTAGGGCGCAAGCCGAACTCGATGAAGTCCTCACCGACCCTTCGTCGTCCTCTAAGCGCCTCCCAACCCACGCCGACCGTTCTTCGCTCCCGTACCTCGGCGCAGTCCTCAACGAAGTATATCGGTGGAATCCCGCCGCTCCTCTTGGAGTAGCCCATCGATTGACGCAAGACGATGTATATGAGGGCCACTTCATTCCGGAAGGAACAACTGTCATCCCAAACATCTGGGCGATGCTGCACGACGAGAACGTATATCCGGATCCAATGGCGTTCAAGCCGGAGCGCTTCCTATCCTCAGACTCAACATCTTCATCAAGATCCGTCTTCGCAAGCGAACTTGAGACACCACGGAACCCCGACCCCCGCCTGTTCGCCTTCGGTTTCGGACGTCGCATTTGCGTCGGTCAACATTTCGCAGATTCCGCGCTTTTCATTTCTCTCGCTTCCCTTCTCGCAACCTTCGACTTCGCCAAAGCGCTGGACGCAGAAACAGGGAAAGAGATCACCCCTGAAGTTATTTATCCCAGTTTTGTTGGACATCCCAAACCCTTCAACTGTAATATCAGGGTCAGGAACGGTGCGAAGGATGCGCTCAGTGCATTTTAAACCTTTCGAAGAGTCTATCACTCATGATCAGCGACGCCTTTCACTTATTATCGACGTACATGCTATATACCTCGCAACTTTTTTATGATATGTATGGAAACCTTATCCCTATGTAGTTTATAATCTGTATTTAGACACAATCTTCGTATTATAGATGTAAAACGCACGTACTTTCTCTAACATAGACAAGAATATTATTGGTTTTCCTGATATCAGACGTTGGAGGAAAATGCATATTTGAGTACGCGGACGAGTACATGAAGGTACATGTCGAAGGTACTGTTCCTTTCCTGAACATTAAAATTATTCAAGTGTAGGCTCGGCTATCGCCGGCTTGCCAATCTTTAACTATATATACATTTGTTCTACTATTTGTAATACAAGTCTACAAAAGGTAAGTAATACTGTAGTATAGTATACTAATGACGTACTATCGACCACTATTGTGTCGAGCTGATTTGTCTCAAAGATCTCACTGTATTAGACTCATGTGCTCAACAGAAACACAAATGGCTCTTGTATACTCCATACATATTTGCGTCGCAGACCACTAAAGTCGTCTCTGACTCTAAGTTCATTCAGGGGGAAATATCTACAAAATCGAAACTTGGTGACAGGTCGGACCGTCAGAGTCATGCGTCCAATGCTATCATCTTTCCATCGCTCCATTTTATTGGCGCTGAGCATGAAGAACGGAGGCAAATTCACAAGAAATCCACACTTTTGACAATATTTTCTCTTCAGCGTAGGAAGTGAAGCATGACACAAAATGGAAGTGCCTTTATGAGAACATTTGCACATGCATTTAGAGAGGATAAGGACACTTGGAATTTCTGTGGTTGGAAATGCGGAGTTCCGAATACACCGCAGACTAACAGACAATAAGAGTAAAGGGATCGGTGACTCAGACGTTGGGAACTAACTAACCTCGATCCTTGCTATCATTCCCAACATGTTGCGCGAAGGTCCGCTCTTGTCTTTCTCTAGCGTGTTCCTGAGAAGTCCAGATGAGTCGTCCTAGCTGGACAATAAGTATACCTTATTTTACGGATGCGTAATGAATATCATGGTGGCCATACGCTTCCGTCATGTCAGGAATTACAAAACTCGCTTTCTTGTCCGTGGTCGAATTTGAATACCACGAACAGGGGGCACAACCATCTTCGAAGACAAGAACAGCCATAACCAAAGATTTTACAGTGACAGATCTGCGACCAGTGTTAAAAGTTGATGCAAGCCGGCTAAGTCAGGCACTGGTTTGCCAGTGGTGGTTGTACACAGTGTTCTAGATGTGGTAATGCACTGGCAGGAGTTAAGCGTGTTTTTGTCCGTTGTGCACGAATGCCATCGCTCTTGTGTGATCGAAGATGAGTCCCGAAGCCAATTGCAGCAATTCCGCAAGGCTATCAATGCTCCGAGGATAACCACCTGGGCATAGACTGAAATAACAACAATAAGCGCACAGCAAATTCGGCCCATGCGTTTTGCATTTTGTTTACCGCGCATGTTCTTGAACAATTAGACCTGTCCATTCCAGCACTTTTAATGAGCGCAGTAGCTGCAATAAGTTGGTGTCGAACAGCTGTATAAGAAGCCAGTCGGAAAAGCGGAGACTCCCTCAGACAACGCTTCACTCGCATCGTCTAATCTAAAGCTCAGTCACTTAGCTATGGATTCGTTCTCAACCATCTCCATCTCCCCTTCTACTTCCGAGACGACCTCGAGCGTTCCGGTTACGTACGAAACCGGAGGATCCAGCAACACCTACTGCGTCATCGCGCAAAAGCCGGAGCAGGACGTCCCTGTCACCTACGAGACCGGGGGCTCTAGCAACACATACTGTGTTATTGCTTGAATGCTATGAGCACGTAGCTAGTTATCCAGTATTGGAAGTGAGTCTTGTAAGCTCACATACTTTAACTATAACCTGACTCCCTGCCTGTTCCAGATTATTTATCCACATATTTATAACGTGCGAGGGGAATAATTCGTTCTTCTGCTCTTCGTCACCACCACTCCTTTTCGACTTTCAACGTTTTGAATCCTTTTCTTGTCTTCGACGTGGTCTAATTGCATGTGCATTTCGCATCCTTTCGGAAATTTTGTATAACAATTGTATAAGCATCATTCGCAACAGTTCTCTTACTCACGCATTGTAACTTGCATTCGCAAATGTCATTTGGTGTAACTGGCTTCGAATGCTCCATTCAACTCGTCTGAGAATAAGCGGTAAAGGGTAAAGGGTATTGGGTTGGGTAAACGCAGAACACTTCTCTGCTACTGATTGGAAGCTGACGGCTCCGGAGAGGGAACGGAGAAGAAACCAGCCTCTTCTAGATAGCCTTGATGTTCTTGACGCAACTTAATTACTTTTGAGTCGACGTCACGCCGCCAGAACGGTATGCCGATCTAAACAGCATGCAGCGTTCAGTTGTCTGAGTACAGTACGGAGAGGCTATAGGCGTACCCATGCTATTAGATCGTACAGCGGTCCCATGAATGACATGGGTACCGCCCCGCGGTTAGAGTTGGAGAAGAGTGATCCAACGAGTGTTCCTGTAATATGATGCCTATTCTTTTCAACACCTAGTGCATGAAATGATAAATAATTATGTTTTACGCAATCAAATGAATCCACCTCACCTCGAAGAAGGCTTGTCGCTGCTGCCTCACAGGTCAGAACTTCGTCGCCATTCTCAATGGCCGACGTGATTGCCGGCTTCAGTTTGTTCTCCTCCACTAAGCCCGGCGAGTCCATTGTCGGAGCGAGGAAAATATGCACGTCGATACCGTATAGGAGGCCCTCCATACGGAGAGTTTCCGCTAGACCCTTAAGTGCATGCTTTCCCGGCGCATATGGTGCATAGCCTACGAAGCTCATCATCGAGACGGTCGACCCGACAAAGACGATTTTCGCAGTTCGTTTCTCGCGGACAAGTTTTCTCATGGCCGCCTTCGTACATTTGAGCATAGTTAGCACAGAGTATTGAAAGGACACGTACGTGCGCTGTCCAAGCCTGTACCCAGTATGCTTGCTCCATACCCTGAACCAGATGATCTTCGGTATTTTCGATCCAGAACGTCGGCCTTGCAGATCCTGCGCAAAGAAAGAACGCATCTGGGGCTGTAACAGAACCGTCGGATTCCTTCACAAGTTCTTGACACTCGGCCTCCAAAGCATCATGAGAGCCTGATGATGAGTTCAGAGGATATGAGTGATACCGAAAATGTTGGGCTTCTGTTTGACGATGACGCTGTCAGATAGTCAAGATGGCCATTGAAGGACAGCGTAGAAAACCACTCTCACTTCGATCTCCTTGGTAGCGTCCCTCAGCCTTTCAATGTTCCGCGCAACGATGGTAACACTCGCGGCGCCGTCCTTGGCTAGTCTTATAGCGACAGCAAGTCCAAGGCCTTGCGAGCCTCCAGTCACGTAGCAATGCTGAAAAACGAATGTAAAAACACAAGGACTCAAAACCGACAATCCTGTAACATACCTTTCCCTTAGCCGACCATTTATTACCCAGTCCTAGAGCCATATTGATTACTATTTCAGCTATAATACTTGCTCGGAATAAAAGAGGTTGTGGTGAAAGGAAAGACTGGCGCGTGCTTGTGTCCAAGTCGCGCGTTGATCACTGCCAGTGGCACGTGCCGCACTGTGCTATCTATCTAGTTCAAGGGCGACTCATCGCTGGACTGACTGTTCCACCACAACGACCAGCAAGATGCTCTCTTCCAGAACTACATCAGTATCCTCATTGATCATCAAAGAGCAATATGCGTATACAGAATAGCATCGCCTGACGCAGCGTGCTCTATCAGATTCTTTGTCTTTGACCTATAAGCCTTCTCATTGTTACTGCGATGGCCACCGCACCAAGTCCTCATAAAGGTCGCTTTGTAGGAGGAAATGCTAGGTTAATTCACGACCTCTTCCTCTTCTATAGCGCTTGCTTTTGCCATCATGCAGAAATATACAACCAAAGAACTCAGCATGGCAAAGACCCGGTTGAGACGAAACCCCGACGACGTGTGTATTGCTCTCATGCCCCTGCGACATGCATCTAACGTTAAATTTCCTCCTTTCTAGAGTATTCAGAAGATACGCGAAGGTTCTTCTGAGGATCTGTTCGTTTTACTGGACAGCCGCTGTGCATTAACGGCTTTAACGAGGAGCCAAAGATCCCAATACGCCTTGGCACTACCCTTTTTTCTCTCGTCTTTGAAATCGAAGCAAAGCCGCACAGAAGAAAATATCAACCTAGCGGGATATATTCATTTCTTAGAAGGAGTCAGCCTTGCTGCAGAAATGCACGATTCTCTCAGCGAGGAAGCGCAAAATGCTTATCTATTACTTGTGCCGAACGCTGTCCAAACCATATTCATGCTTTACGACCATCTCGAAGTAGCGGCGAATGATGACTTTGGTCGGCAGCTGAAACACATCTTTCGGAAAATAATCTGCGACTTGTGCGCTCGTATGGACATCACGACATTGGAGTGCGTTTTAACATTCACTCTCCGATTGTGGCTGGAAGATGAAGTCCATGCCGCAGACGACTCGCTCGCATTGAAATCGCTAGCACGCGTCCTCGATGCGCTGCATAATGCGGATAGGGAAAACAGACTCTTATCGAGCCTTGAATTTTTTTCTCATCGTCGTATAGCTGAGCATGCGCTTGACTGGCTATCAAGCATCATAGTTCGGATGTCCATGTTCAACTCCCTCGCCTCGTTAACCGAATGCTGCAAAGTGATATGCATATTATCCGACTATCAGCAATCAGCAAAACAGCTCATCGCGGCAGATGCTGTCGGAGTTCTGTGCATGGGACTGAACAAGTTTCGCGCCTCTTCCGGGAACGACGCAATAAATGGCGCTTTCTGTAATCTTCTGTTGTGCTTGAGGAAATTGATAACGTTGTCGGTCGGCAGAGCAAAACAAGTATTACGAAGCCCCTTGCTTGGGAATATCGTGTACGCGTACCTTCGTGTCTCTTCTCAGACCGGGGACGAGAAGCTTTTGCTTTCTTTCAGTACAGAGACGAATGGATTACTTAGGCCCCTTCTTCTATATGGCTCGGCTATTCGGGCGATGCTGGAAGCTACCAATCAGCTATCTAGTTCTGATCGGTTGTCGTTGGCACGCGATTCAGTTATGGGACCTGTGTGGACCGGACTCGAGAAGCTCCTACTCGAGCGTGCAGTTGCCTTCCGCCTGTTCTCCTTCCATCGCATAGAAGGCACTTACAAATGTTGCAATGTAAGTCTACGAGATCCTGACTTGATCCACCTTATTTATAAATGTTCGCAGCCAGAATGCGAACGTAAATATCGGCGGAAGTATTTACTAAGGTGTGCGGGATGCAAAGAGGCTGCGTATTGCAGCAAAGTGTGCCAAAGGGAGCATTGGAGGAATTATGGACACGAAAAAGAGTGCCGCGATCTTCGGGACTTTGCAAGTAAGCATGCATTGTCATGCTTCTATCTGAGAACTTCTCTTATTGTATCAAAACCTGACAGATATGATGGGCATTCGGCTTATAAGGGATCGATCGTTCGTGATATTTCTCGCCGCCATTGAAGTCAGGCGCCGCATTAGTGGACTACGAGAACTAGCGTCCGTTAAATTCCCTCAAGTTCCATTCGATCACATTGGATTCAATGTCGAATTCTGTCGCTCCCCTGTTGCTGTGGATGTGTTCGAGATCTGTGATGAACAGAACTACGACAACGACCTTACAAATTATCCTCGAGTTGTGGCCAGAGCGCTGAGTCACGATGAGGAACTATCCGTCCTTCGAATAACCGTAGACAGGGGCCAACGGGTTAGCACTCTTCACGCGGTAGCAAGAATCAACAAGAGATCGGGTCCCACAGCCAACGACTCTCCTTCCTTGCACAGACCTACAAAAGATGCTTTTGGGAATGCTCCGGAAGTGACCCCGGAAATCATTGATCGATTAGTCCGCGATATCAGCAGGAAGGGAGAGAAGTCATGGTGCATGTCTATGATTGACGAGAGGATCAAAGATATGTTTAGGAATCTAGAAGGCCTATGATCTTTGAGTATCGTTCTTTCCGCACAGGTTGATCGATGCTGTATATACCCCAGAAACCAGTGATGAAGAAGATAGGATGGGCGTCCGTAGCTTACTTAAGGCTTCTCGTTTTCCACCTCTATAAGTCATCCCCTTTATGCATTCCTCTCTAATTGTACCCGGTCCTACTTAATTTCCCCCAGTCTGGGATACTCACCACATTCATCATAGACTCGGCTGCTGAGAAGAATATACGATTCACCTAATCCGATCAAAGCTTATTCTATTGCCTATATTATGAGATGAACAAGACCTTGTGACCTCGCATTGACGAAACTTGTAGCCTTAGAGAGCAAGGGAAGTAGTTTATTCTGATGCGAGTAAATCAGCACGGGATTCAAACCACAACATTGGGCGAGTGCATACGTAGGCAAGTCTAGACCTCAAGACTACTGATATCCAGACGCTTATCCATGTTTAGAATGAACGTGGGGTGAAAAAGAACGTGGGCCAGCTAGACCGCAAGAAATATGTACATATTAGATTATGGATGGACCTTCTGACTTCTCAACGGCAGATTCGATGCTATGTCTCGTCTCCGTTATGACAACATTGTAAGAAGGGAAGATCGCAGGATCAAACTAAAGAAGTTTAGCGTAAGAGAAGTGTGGTTTTAGCGAGGTATATATACATGCATGTTTGCTCACTTTGTCATCGACAGAGCTGTCTGTCACTCCCAGGTCAGAATCTTTGGCAGAAAATGACCTTGCTGATTGTAAGGGATATGAGTCCTATCGACGAACGATATGTTATCGGTTGTTCAAGTAGGTTAGTAATATAATAGAGGACGCACTGAACCATCTGAAGGGCCAAATCTCTGAGGACCTGTAACTCTCAAAGTCGAAATAGTTTTATGCACGCGCACATCGTCCTTCTTATCCTGGTACCCATTGCGAGAATTCAGGCTAGAGAATGGAAGGCTTAGAGAAACCTATACGAAATAAAGCAAAAGTACGCACGACGTTAGGAGACTGTTGATGTACACTATATAAAATAAACGTGAGTAATGTTCGACCAGACTGAAAACGAGATATTCGTACGTTTACTTATTACGAAGTGGACAGCAATAAATATCAGATTTCCCGGCATTGTCACGACCTGGTTAACAAGAGTGTTTAGTATAGTAAATGCAAGGATGAGCCACTGGACAACTTACACAAATAAGTGACACAATAGAGACCAAGCTAGGTTCATCGGAAATTATGTCAGACAAAAAGGGAAACTTGAGATGCTAGCGCTCTTTCAAACCTGATCAATACACCATTTTGCATCGTATAGAAAATAATGCGGTCTATGACGTCGTTTAGCCTACTAATCTGAACCATGAGCAATTACTTGAGAAAGTTAAGCAGAGCTCTTACCCGTGCATTCCACTACGAGACTGTCCCGGGCCATAGAGTCAATCAATGTTGGTAATATGGACGATTTATGGTTCATAGCTCACTCCGTGCAACCAGAAGCATAGGCCAGCGGTAATGAGAACATCCGCAGCCACAGCCAGTGCGACGCCCGCCGTAAATAGCCACTTTTTCGTGAAAGAATTTCAGATGTGTGAGGTGTAAAATGAACACGAGCATACCCGCAATTGGGAGACAAATCCGGCAAATGTGCCCAGCTTTATGCTACACACAACTCGTGTAAGGTTGTGAGCTCGGCCGGAGTCAAAGCCACTTACGCTTTGATGGTCGTTGCTGCGAACGGGGTAAATTCGAGACTTCCAAGGAATGGTAGGATAGCTCACCCCATCCACAAGCTAGTATAGCAATCCCTGTTAGTCTCTGCATTCTTATAGTCAAGAATTGACATACCCAGTCTTGCAATTAGGATCAGCACCTACATAATAAATATAAAGTGAGTGAATTGCCGCTTATACCTGTATATCGGGACGGTCTGATTTACAATTACTGGTGCAAGGTATTTTTTTCGGTTTACTATGGATAAGGAATTAGATTCACAATGTTATTAGAGATTATATCGAGACAATCATACACTTCCATAGACGCCAAGCGTAGATACTACGACAAGTATTTAGTACCTAAATCTCAGAATTATAGCATGCCATACCTTTGCACAGTAAATGTTATCGATGCCTAAAGGAACATTTAGCACAAAGAATACAGGCAAGCGTGTCAGCTTACCGTAAAGCCCACAGTCAGCTACAGAGAAGAGTAAGTCTCAGTATGACATCTACGTGTTGGCGTTCCTTACCGCTAAAGGTCTAAAGAGATGTGCAGCGTCAAACAGAGAAATCTGTCGGACTTATCATGTGTGACTTACGGAGTCAGAAGTCGAAGAGCATCTTCGTCGCCGAAGTGCCGGACTAGGTAGTGATAAAGTGTGGACATTATACACGCGACATGTGCAAGGTCCAGCATGCTGTAGGTCACAAATAATAAGCACATATTTGAAGGGCATTAAAGAAGTTAGCTTGCCAAAGAAATGCTATCTGGTAGTATTGTAGGCAAGCAATTATTGTCTGACACGAAGCACTGATGCCAAATTGCTCACCACGGGAGGAAGAAACTTTTGGTCATTTGCGGGCCTTCTTCGAAAGTAGAAGTACGCTTGCACCAAAAGGATACCAGACAATGCTGTGGCGAACCACGAAGCTATCAACAATGCGCCAACGGACACGCCCAGAGTCGCAACATTCATGGTTGAAGACGAATACCAGGAGTTGGGGGGATGAGAATTTTGAAAGGTTTATACGTACATAGTCTTCGCTGATCACTCCGATCATACGGGGCGCCACTTTATGGCCTGGACTTGTTTTCTGTGTCCCGTTGAGGAAACGAATGAGTTCAGTGGTCACGAGTCCCCACGTACACGCAAACCTGAAGATTCCGATGCTTTGGACATCTGTTGGAACAGCGCGGGGGATAAGAACTCGTTGATTCATTTGATGAGAGAGTCAATAGGTCCGGTATTAGAGGCGTTGTCATCACCGCCAAGGATTCAGACTCAAAAAATAGCCTGAGGCTCTCTTTGTTTCGCGAAGCCTCGAATATTGTACGTGGAAATAGAGTGGCTTTAGAAGATCGTACCCGGTGATACATGATGATATCTAGTCGCCGGATACAAACAGAAGCTCGTAGCTGATCCATCGACGAATGTCCATATTAGATATCATGATGTTGACTCAAGTTGATGTAGTGTTTAACTGGTCGCGTGATACTTGGCGGAAGATCCAAGGTCCGGGAAGTAGATGTTGAAGATGAGTCCCGCATCTAGGTGGCGGTCTTGAGAAGGAACAATCCTTCAGTATAGCTGATTCTTGATGATGAGCCTGTTTGCGAAAGATCCGAGGAAGAGAATAAGAAAAAGCAATACATACAGCACATAATAACATTACAAGCTTGAAAAGAATATCTCCCCAGAGAAATCAAGCGCAGATCCGTGATCACCGCCCATGTTGTAGTGACAGTTCGTGGAAGGTAAAGATGAAAAGTAGAAGTGAAGTTCGACTCGGAGGTGGTTTGTGGACTGTTTATCTTTGTTTGGCTACGTTTCACACTCCGCTGAACCTTATTCTGTACTAATCAAACGCAAACGCTGCTGCACAAGGGGGTAATTCATACAATGTTCACAGAGTCAAGAAAGGCATATACAGATATGGATGACATGCAGAGACCACAAAGATGAGATGAGCTCAATCTATATCAGGACTCCCGCTTTCTCAAGCTGTTGTTGCTACCACCGTCTTGCATTTCGTTGAATACCTCGCCTTCCTCGACTGCGGCCAAGCCTGTCGTGTCGGGATGATAGTCGAGGAGATAGAAGTAGGTGTAAGGTAGCGCGACGAACATCGCTCCCACAATGTTTCCAAGATATGCTGCAATCAAAGACCTGTACGCGGAAGTTCAGCTAGTCTAAGACGACCAGCGTAATCTACGCCAAAAAAATAGAAGCTTACTTTCGGATGTATTCCGCGACGGTCAACTGGATCAGAATACATGAGAATCTGTTGAGGACAGATGAAACACAGGACAGAAAAACATACATCAGCGCCGAAAAGAATTCCGAGCGGCACGGAAAACATATTTGCTGACGACAACTATCTCAGCAAACCACTCATGGGATTGAATGTCGAAATGTACTTACCAACAACTATTGATTTCAATGGCGAGTAGTGCTCAGATCAGAATACCACTTTGGCATCCATGATAGAATAGACATACCGTGGTCAAAACTGCAGGCAACGAAAATCTATTATTCTTCGATTAGCCGAGTATGACAAAATGAATAACGAAGAAGAGCCCACCCAGATTGGGATCCAGATGGCAATAACCTTGCACAACCAGGAAGGTCAGATCTAATGAGTCAGTTTAAAAGATTTGAGTTGCACCTTTGATATAGTCTCTTTCGCGCCGGCAGCTTGCTGTCAAAGAGTGAATGAGCGGTCTTTGCGAGTTCCTACTATTAGTTAGAGACCTGTACGTACCCATACTGCGATTGAAACAAGCCAATTGCATCCGATGCCTCGGAGGAAGATCTGGTGCCATTGAGGAGTGCCTGCCTTTTTGCTAAAACATGATGGGAATTAGAGGCGCTGCGATAATGTATCATACGGTACGAAACGAACATTGCGAATTCTTTGATGAAATCCTCGTAAGGCTCAGTCGATACGATACCGGAGTCTAATTCGGGGTGTAAATTGAGTTGGAATGTAGAATAAAGAACGATATTACTTACACTTCACGAGAATGGCAGCAAAGAATAAGCTCCCAGCAAGATTGCCGAACGTCACTACCTTGATTCAGTATATATATTTTCTTATGATAAGATACACGTACCAACTATCCAGTTGACAAAGATGCCCCACCAAGGTATCACACCTTTTATCGCTGCCATAGGAAGTATCTTTGAGAAAGATACATATCAGGAGCAAATCTTAATCCCCGAGAGAACTGCGCAGACCATCATGTTACTCGTAAGAAGCTCTTGCCCAGATAAAACGATCCTTCAAAAACAGCGATTGAGTATTGGACTAGGTTTCACAAAAATGAGTCTTACATAACGAGTCCCACCGGAAAGACAAAGCCGCCCAAAACTTTAAGCAGACCAGGATTGTCCGTGTTGATCGACGGTGAGCCGCCTTGAAGGACTTCCGAAAGAAGCCCTCCGAACGAGAGAAAGGCTCCAGCAATGAACTACGACGAGGGAAAAGAAGTGAGAAGCGCCCAAGGGAGACAATTAAGGCGACCCGAACCCACCGCTTTGAAGAAGACTTTGTCATAGCGCGTCCTGTGCTTTACTATGCCATGCTCAACCATAGCAATGGCAACCTCGCGCGGCGTCAAAGTGCTGGCGGTGTTCATGATGGTCGCAGTCGTGGTTCGGCGGGGCAGCAGCGGAGACAGCCAATTGAAGGTCGTGCCCTTATATGACCGCTACAAAAGCGGGGTAAACTGCCGGCGTAATGAGAAAACACACCCAAGACTAAGCAGAAGGGACGTGCCTTAGTGTATTTTGCTATGCGGCTTCTATTTACAGAACAGAGATGTGATTCCACGGAGATGCATGCTCCCCCACACCGTGACTCGCGCACTACATCTTGTTTCGAGTAAACGAGTAGATTGGGCAGTTCCCAAAGATCGACTGACGCCTTCAGAAGCTTGCAGGTACTAGATGTCGGCAAACAAAGCAACAAAGCATCCACAGAAGCATAGCGAGCCAAGGGTAGATCCAGGAAGCTCCTTGACCCCCAGAATAGAATACTAGATGTGAAGTTCCGTGTCTTCTGACAGGGTGGAAGAGCCGAGAAGCCTGAGGTATATTTGTACTCTAAACTGCTCGGCGCTGATTTGTTCTCATTCCGCGTGCCCCGAATGTTCGCTTGGTCTCACGAGCTTATGACATGAGGATGAAGCGCAGTGCTCAATATAAATATCAAAACGAGAAGCTCGGAGCCCTTGATGGATCAGAAACACTGTGCGAAGTCCCCAGAAGCTGCCTGCGTCTAATTGACGAGATCAGTAGCTCTTCGGCGATAAAAGACCCCGTGCATCTGAGCATACTTACATAGAAGATATACAACGGTAGAGATGGTGGCAGAGTGAAGGAAAGGAATAGTAAGAACCTTGAACAGTTTGAACTTCTATTCAAGTGTGGGAACAAATTGATAAAGCCGTAACACATCAGGCCAAATTTGGGAAGACTCTGTCACAGTTGAGAGGCTGACTCAGTCGGAGTCACGCGGTTGTCACAACGAAAACTTGAATGTTTCTCCCGACTGGTTATGATCTTGAACATAATTTCTTTGCCTCGTAAAAGCGCTATGGTTCGGCTTATTACACACAATCTCTTGGCCTGTCATGTAAAAGGGTGTACAACGAATAACTTTCCGCTACTATTCAAAGACGTTCAGGTCGAAATCCGAGAAGCAGAATTCAACGCCGATTTTCTTAGAGGCTTCATGCCCAGAATCGAATGGGAAGCCCTCGTAAACGCAGCTCGTCAGGTATGAGATGCCACTTAACTAACTTTAAACATGCCTCCTCAAGCTCGAATGGCTTAATAGCTAGGGGATACATCCTTACCCGCAGAGCAACCTGAAATGGTTGATGATGAATTTCTCAAACTTCTACACCATGTTTTATTGGAGGTAATGTCTGAAATCTGTTCCAGTGTCGAGATATCTGTCTCACTAACTTTGTCTATCAGATTCATGTAGAAGAAGGCGCAATGGTGTGTCAAGGTTGTGGGCATGTATATCTGGTCAAAAATGGTATTCCCAATATGGTATGCGAGGTTTTTTTTAATTCACAAAAATTATTCTCTAATTATGCTTTACTAGCTACTCGCAGAGCATGAGATAGGCTGAGGACCTCTCTCCTTTTATCATCGGCTTATCGCATCATATATGACACAAATAAATGTACTTTTAGCTTGGGCCTCTGATGCTTTCTTGTTCTTCGAGAGGAAAGACCACAGCTCCGACCGAGCAAAAGAACTCCAGCATTTGTACATATCGTAAGCACCCTAATCAACTTCCCTGTTCTGACTATTCCATCCACTACAGGGGGTGCATTGTCTGTGGTCACATCACTAAGCGCATGGCAGGCTTCATACTTAGATTTAGGCCACGGCCTCTGCATACCCTGACTCATGCATCGCGCGAGAGCTACCTTTGAACCCTGCTGCTCGTATTCCCAATCACAATAATTCCTAAAACGGCCTATAATAGCTTTTCACTCTTAATCCACATTCGTATCTTGGATCTACTAGACAAAGAGTGCTCCGTGCCAACCACAAACTCTTGGACTGACGAAGGGAGACTGTTACCACATGCCCCCCGAAGTACTGGCCAGAAAGAGAACACAATGGACTGGGCGCAGTGGTCTTTGCCTCCCGCACATACCTCAATGCGCTGTGTGGTTTTCGCACATCTCGTATATAAGGTCCCATAAGATGACTGCCTGGTCGTTCACCTCACCTCCAACACTCAAGGACAAATTCTATTACGAACATCCTCAACTCCTGTCCAGTTATACTCAACCTGTCACACTAACTTCATCTATACATGCCTGCCATCCGCAACTCACCCTCTTCTCGGCGCGTCTCGAGTTGTCTATCCCGGTCTTCCTCCCTGAGCACGTCTCCCAGTTCGAAATCATCTGCGAGCGTTGTTTCCCACACCCCCTCTCGCACCACACTCATCTGGAAGCGGATCACCTTCGTGCAGGACGGCCAGAACATCACATCGTACGAAGATGGTATGCCTACCGATGCGGACGTCTTTGGTAACAAGGAGAACCAACCGCTCGGAGATCAGACGCCATCACCACCTTCCACGCCCTCGAAAAAGTGCAAGGATTTGGCCGCTGTCGGGCCTTTCCATGTTAGTTTGTTCCCCCAAGCGGCAGAACTAAGCGACACTTGCCTTGGCCGACAGGACCACACACAGGACATAGTACGCTTGTCGATTTCGATGGCGAAAGGTGATCTCGCAAAGGAAGACAACATCGATGCGATGCTCGACAAGGTAAACGACGCGATAGATGCAGCAGCAAACGTAGTTACCTTGGTTGGAAGCTTTGATGTCGACTCTACCCTCGCCAACGCTCAGGCTAAGGAGCTTACGGAGAGCCCGCTTTCTGACGTGACGGAGGCATTCCACTCATCTCCTTTCCGCTTCCCTCACTCTCCAATATCGTCAAGGAGTTTCTGGATTGATCAGTGGGATCCGTACTCGTAGTAGACTAATGATATTCATTAGATCGCACTAGCACCCGATGCTCTTCGCCTTTGACTTTCTATGTATACTAATCACGAATTTGTTTAACCGTGATCGGAGAATCATGAATCATTGTCAATATTATCATATGTATGATGCTACCTTCCATCCTTAAAGCTAATGCACAAGATACTCTACTTCCTTTTAAACACAAACACATGAACTCTCACCCGTAAAATGATGTTAGCATTAAAATGCATTTTACATATAGTTACGCAAAACTGATGGTCCGGAGTCCTCAGTGCAACTGGTTAAGTCTAGGGACATGAGATTATACAAGCACTATAATCACTTTAAGCCGGCGGTCAGACTCCCTAGGCCCATAAAGCGATAGCGTGTAGTCACACTCACGGACTCACTCCTTATCCGGGGATCAAACGGCCTTGGAGGGAATTCCGAGCCTTCGGAGGCCGCGCGGCAGGAAAATCAGTGTACACTTTGTAAGAGCTCCTACATTTCAAAGAGCAAATGAAAGGTAGTGAGATGAAATAACTTTTATGGAGGAATTAACAACATACCATTCCTCCGAGGAGCCTGGCAGCGATACTAGAAGCTTGAATGCCGGACGAGAAATTAACTGTCGGGTTAAATGTAGATTGCCGGAGGGGAGAGAACGAGCCGGCGGTACACTATTAACACGTACTAATTACTCTCAACTTGAACCTAATCCGGACTTTTCTGATGACCTTCTGAAACTTCTTTTTTGATGGTCCACCTTTCTTCTTATCCCGATAGTTGATTTACTGCCCTCTCAGGCTGCAGCGACCCATATCTATCTCTGCTTGCCTTAAACCCGTAGCTTTCTTATGCCGGACCCTCTTTGAGTCGTGAAGATCCTATCATCGCATTTGAGGCGCCTTTCGACTTTGGAGATTAGCTTCAGCGTACGGTCGATCAAATTCAACGGGAGCTTTACGCATCCGATACGCAATCGTCAATGATCTCCGTTCTCTCGGCTGACAGATGCAGCGCATATCAGCGCCCGTACTTTGTCACCTATTCATTCATATCCGTCGGGTCTCAGGGACGAGAGCTTCTCTACTATAGCGAAAATGATTGTGATGGAAAGCAGTGAGCTTCTCTTACTATAGTAGCCTGAGTGTCCCTGACAAGACTGTTTGTGAAGCAAAAGCTTGTCATCCGAACCGCAAGGACGTTGCATCTTTATCACCCTCTTCCTCTCCCTCCATTGTGTCTGGTACCCTGCCGGAAAGTGAACGAGTTCTTGCGCCTTTTCCTTTGGTCTGAGGGTAAGATATTATCTTGCAACTTGAAGCTTCGCTGTCTTCAATGACCGACCAACTGAACAGAACCTTCAAAGCTTCAAAGCACCCCATACCATGGCCGAAACAGCGCAGTTTAATACGACAACGTTGATTGTCGACGACACGAGCAACCTCATAGAGTACTCAGCTGGGTGGACAGCGGGCTTCAGTGGGTCAGGAATCTCTGACGATGTTGCGGAGTACATGCAAACAAAACACGGCGCGTCTAGTGCGGGACGAACAGCAAAATTTAGTTTCACAGGTATGTTTTGGATCACATGTTTTTCTCAGTTCATGTTCTTATGCTCGATATCAAACTCATCTGGCATCACTAAAGGTACTTCTGTCGCAGTGTATGGCTCACTCGGCTCTGTTGATGTCTATGGCATACCTGTTTCCTCCTACTCCGTCGACGGTGGAAACACCGCAACGTATACGGCACCCATCATTCAGCCTGGTGGATTTCAGACGCATGTAGCTTTCTATCAGTCACCAGTACTTCCACCTGGAACACATGAGCTGGTAATCACTAACGTAAACGGGACTGCGCCCAGTGTACTATGGATAGACTTTATCCTGTATGATCCATCTCAGTCGACTGGTGAAACCGGGGGTGGCGCTACCACTGGTGGTGGGACGTCTTCTCCATCTAACGAGCCAGCTTCGTCGCCTTCAAACTCTCCAACGTCCTCGCCACAATCCTCTGCTCCTTCATCTTCGTTATCGACTACCGCAAATGCATCGAGTAAGACTCTGCCTATCTCATCGGGATCACCATCAATAGGATTGAGTATTGGTCCTACCAGCACCAGCTCCCTCACTCCTTCAGCGAGTGGATCCTCTACGTTCGGTGGCCCAGTCGCAGTAGGCACTGAAGGTGCCTCATTATTGTCCCCTACAAAGCGTACACCTACTGGTGCAATTGTCGGAGGTGTTATTGGCGGAATTGTTGCCCTCGCACTCCTGTCAGTGCTTCTGTTCCTCTGCTATAGGAGACGGAGGAGTCAACAGATTAATCTCCATGAGCCTACAACTACCACTCCTTTCCGTGCGTAATCAATTTAAATTACCTAGATATTGTTTTAATAATCCATCCTTCGATTCAGGTTACAAGGGTTCCGATCAGAACTTTGTCGTCTCTCCCTTTGCCGATCCTGAGGAACGTTCTCGTGCCAACGTCCTTCCAATCAAGCGTATCGCTTCCTTCAGCGCAATTCCCGACTCCGCTGCTCCGGGCAACTCAAGCACATTCCGAAATAGCTCAATCCCTCAGAGTTTCGATCCCTCAGCAACTCCTGTATCAATGTCAGCACCTCCAATCATCCGACATACCGACTCTGGGGTACGACTCCCCACTCCCGTAGAAGTGCCACCTGAATATACGCAAAACTGAACACCGATTTTTCGCTTCACACGGTCAACTCCGAGTCGCTCATTGATCCTCACATCTTGACTTTACCTATTTTTCTAACTATGTGTTTCTCATTCTGATATATTGCTTTTTAATTTTAACTGAAACTACGCTTTCCTTGTAGTGTTGTGTAGGAACCTATCAGTGGTGCCGATGCCTATTTAATGGAACTACATATAATGTAACATGGGTCATCTCAGCTCCTCGAACGATCTGGATGTTCCTTATATCCTCCACAGCCGTCTGAGATTCTCTCGCGCATGGTGAGACGTTTGGCGTAAAAGCCACTTCTGACTGACAAACCCGTGGTAACTATATGCCTGACAACTCGTTGACTCTATCGAGCAGGCTAAGTTCATGTTTCACCGTGGACTGGTCACTATTGATGGAACTCCTTCTTGACTTGATGATAATCTACTACATCAGCGCTCAGCGACTGCAACTCCTGTTGCTTTCCTATAAACTTCATGTTTCCGAAAGAAGTTTCGTGCACTGCAAATATATTCCTAGCAGATTTGACTTCCGAAAGACATTCTGACGCAATCCGTGATGGCCACTCTATCTGATTGGCAATTTCTCTGTGTTTTTCGATGTTCTTGTGGCTCTTGATTTATCTATCTCGTTGCGATAAGCCTCTATCTGAGTGGCAAGTGCTCACCTTCACAAGTCGGGACTCGGGGCTTACCCTGCGCACATACTCTCGCGGCCGTGGATTAATTAACCGTATGAGTCTTGACGAACTGACCCAATAATCCATTATTTCACTTTGTATTTTGTAGAGATACCTTAACTTCCTAATGATAAAGTATATCATAAGTATGTCACTACAGGGAGATGCTTACTGCGTTCCATGAAAATCATGACGTCATTTTGACTTTAAAGCTCATAGTGTTAGTCCAACGAGGTCCATATCACTTACGCATTAATTCCCGAACACCCTTAGGTGTTGAGGGTTCTAGCGGGCTAAATGTTACAAAAAGTTTGCTCTCACGTGCCCAGATTGTTGGTCTGGGCCGCTCTTCGTTTTCTGTCTTTTTGTTTCTCCTATTTCCCCCCTATGTTTCCCGTAACCCTTGAAGAATTGCACTTGGTGGGCACTTTCTTACAAGTTACGTACCATATCCGAGCTGCCTTATTTGGCGGAGGCGGCCGGGGACAACCTTGAAATTCATCCTCATTCCCACGATGCCCTTTTGTCACTGCCCGCTTCCGCTGGCTCTAGCATACCTGTTATGCCAGACCTTCAAGTTGACAACAAAGTCGTTCAGCAAGCCTATCGTGCAAAGACCGTACCTTCTGAGATTGCTGAGCTCTTCTTAAATCCTGCAATATTCTTCCTCAGCCCTTTGTCGCATAGCTGCGACTCGCAGCTATTCTTCCTGCACTGACTAAAGCAATCAACCGCCATTGGGCACGCTTGTCGGATTTGAAGTCAGACTCCGCGAACTACACACATCTGCAAACACTGTACAAGCCCCGCGCGGAAGAGGAGAACATGCTGCTCGCTGCGAACTTGAGAGAGAAAGATGGGTCCAGGTATATCCGACTATGATTATCGAGTTCGTCCGCAACGCACATGGCTTGCAGGTCATTCACAGGAAGCGACGAGAATGCTCGGGGACGCTATCCCGCAACCGTTTTCGACGTGATACAGAACTATTGTGGCCTCCCGATGCTCGATGCCTTGGACAGCGCTGCTTCACAACAAGTTTCTGTCCACAAAGAAGCAGCCTCGCCGCCACATACTCAATCACCTCTTGTAAGAGGAGTATTAGGGGAAAATCGGGCTTTCTGCTTGTACACCCTTGCCATCCAGGAATGAGACTGGAGCCCCTGCATCAAGTCATCCAGTGTGGGTAACTCTGAATATGGTTCTTGACGTGTTCTCATGGCAGCTACAATTGAAGGATGGATTGCGCAATTGACATATCAACGAACTTTTAATCTTCTTCCTCACCCAGACATACATTGACGCGCTTGCCAGTGACACAAGAGCCTCTAAAACAGCAAGAGATTATGGTAAAGCAGATTGTACCTGCGCGCCAGACTTTCGTCGCAATGCGCTATTGGCTGTGAACTTTTTCCGCTTGTACTTCTTGCGGAATCGCGAGCTATATCTTCCAATCGTCGATTGGTAAAATACACTTTGGCGCGATTATTCAACGCCCAGAGGTGTTCGGGTATCGCCAGCAAAAAACTGGCCCCTCTGGGCGTTATGCCCAACACTCAAGCCCAAACTGGCAAATGAAGTACAAGGGCATGGTGCCATGGTCTATGGTCAATAAAAATTTCAAGCGATTCTTCTCCTTCTATTGGAAGCTGCGCTTTCAGACCACGGCGAATAGGATAGGAATGGATTGCCAGTGGTAGAAAAGTTAAGGCAAAGATCAGAGGTCAGAGCAGCGACCCAGATAAACGAGAGCGTCAACCAGGTGCTCGTTGGAAGAGGATAACGTAAGGGCCCGAAGAGATACAGAAATTCCGAGGACGGTGATGGAACGCATATATTCAGAAAAAGAGCACTTATTGCACCGATTTCGTGATTGCAACAGAAACCTAAACGTACCCAAAAACGTACGTGTTTCTGAAAGTTCGGGTGGTTACGCAGGCCAGACGAATTGTTTACTCGGACAAGGGATACACGTTGTTGAGAGAATGGAAGTCATCGCGACTCAAGTTAGAGATCCTCTGGTAATACATAAGTAACAACGATCCTTAAATCACATTATAGACCATATTCAAACAAATGACACACACCACAAACCGAAACACAGTCAGCGGGGAATAAAACACCGTTGCAGCCATCAGCTCCGGGCATAGCTTCACAGCATTCCTTGCAAAGCTGGATACACATCTACAGAGTAGGCACCAGTGAGTCGTTCATAGTTCATGTAGTATGATAAGTGCTTACACTCATCTGAGGTGTATGGACGTTGAGGCATCCGGCACCGCGCACGCTCGCTTTCGGTTCCGGAAGAGCCAGGGCGCCGATCGCAAAGAAAAGGGCAACGAGGAGAGACAGAGCGCGCATGGTTTAAGCGAGTGTTTTATTTGTCCTGATTGACCGTACCGTGACATAGCTAAGGAGTGGAGGGCTTTAATAATCTCAGTCCATCCCTTTCCCGGGAAATCATTCTGAATCCTGTCAAAACACTCATCAAGAAATACCGACATGTGCCAAATGAAAGCATGCGCGCAGTTCAGGGGTGGAACCAATAGGTTTGGCTTGTGAATACTTTGGCCTTTTCAAAACACGAACTTGACAGTGGATTATTCGACATGGCTGATCGGCGCAAGGCAGATCCAAACCTAAACTTTCAAGAACGACGATGGCACCCATGTCCATACATTGCAAGCAACACGTTCTTCAGCATTTGCGAACAATGGTTGAGAAATCTAGAGGCTTACCAGAAGAATGCGATATGCTTGTTTGACACTTGTTAGGTGCGCCGGCATGTCAACAATGACGAGACGTCGTGTCGGAAAAGACATTGCGGTTATCCCGGGTTCCACGGACTGTCCGAGTGTTGCGGCGATTTCCATCCGAGTGGGAAGGTTCTTCGTAGACTTAGAGTAATTGCTGGTATCAACTCTGTTTGAACGTCCGCATCGGCTTCCCGAGTCTTCCATTACCTCGATGTTCCGCCCATTCCAATCACGTGAATCAGCAATATAAATCCTTGTAATTTCTTTAAGGAGCCTGAAGGACTCATAGAGTCTTATATATCATACATTTCCCCGAAATATTATTGATTCTTACTGAATCTTGGTTTGTCAACTAACCATGGGCATGAACATACCGGGCCACTCACCATTCAGCCCTCAACCAAAAAACCATCAAGGCTCACTACGAGCTCTTCACCGGTTTCTGCATCAGATGTCGTAGGGCGAGCTGCGTATACCCCAACGGAGATCTCGCCTTCGGTTTCGAAAGCCCAGGTGATCTCTCGGACCGCAGTCCGTTCGTCACCATTGACGAGGTACACCCACAAGCTCGAACCCTTGCCTTTCTCCGGATTCACTTGTTCGCGCTCGATTTCAATGGTGACGCTGCTCTCTTCTAGGGGCAACAAGCTCCAGTCTGCCCATTCGCGAGCGGCGACCGTCGATAGGTTTACACGGTCGTTGTAGTACTCGATGCCGGACTTGATCCAGAAGCGCCTGGAGTCGTCCGTGCTACCTGCTGTGGCTGGGAGGTAGACAAACAGACCACCCTGGTCGTAGAGTCGTGTCCACTGCGCAGAGATGGTGACCCGAGCGCGACGAAACTCTTTAGAAGAGTATGTGCGTAAATGCGTAGGTGCTGTGGCGACGTTGAGACCAGGAGGCTTTCGCCAGAAGTCAGTAGGCGCTGCTGTTTTGAGCTGGAGATTGGAGGGCATCGTGGTGGTTACTGGTCAAGAGATCCAAGTGCACTGCATTAAATCTTATACGTGGTCATTTGGTCATAAGGGGGAGGATTGGCGTGACAGCAATGATCGACGCGTCGCGCTTTTCAAAGTCAGACTCGCGATTTCCCGAGTGAGATATATGACTTTCGTGATGGGCCAGCTCGACGACAAGAACTCTGGGATACGATGGACTTGCTTATAAACTTACTAGTGACAGAGGTTTGGTCGATTTTGCTTTCCCGTGGTAGCTTGTACACCTGTCCTGGGCGACTCATCGCGAAAGGGATTAACAAGGGAGATGTACTATAGCGGCATGGCGAAATGTATAAAAAACCGATATTTGTGTAGCTTCTGTGAGGTACCAACGTCCACACCATTCGGACGGTTGTTATAGGTCAGCCCTTGTCCAGCCCTAGCATTTCAGGAGGCGGGCACTCAAATGCATGATTGTTTCTGTCGCGCATTGGGATGCTGACTGAGTGGCAGACGTCGGCATTTGTCTTCGTTCCACCGATCTTGGATCCCCGAGTACGCCGTGGCTCGTACAGACCAAAACAACCAGCCCAAAGCATCTGTTTGTTCGGCGCAAACTCAGAGGGTATAAAGGAGTGGCACGCTGGTCGTCGAAGCCCCACATCCACCAACGCTGGGTCCCAGCCACCGAAGCCAGCAGCCCACAATGCTAGCACAGCACCGTCCGACCTCGCCCAGTGACCTGGCCATGCTACTTTGGAATTAAGGCTGTGTAGCAGACACGGCGCATGTCTGCCACGGCGCATATTCACAGAAGCAGCCTGGCCTGGATATGAGACTACATCCGACCTGAAGTGACCTTTTGAGGAAGGCGCGCTCGACTAGTCTTCCGTCGAGACCGCCCTCTATATTGATGTGTTCGTACTTTCCCGTGGGTCTTCAGCGTGTGTGCATAGAACGGCAATGTCACCCGCTGCACCTCGTAACGGAAGTCGGCCGTCAATCCTACTGGGCGAGGCGCTATACCCTATCGACTGCCACCGCGTAGTCCAGCCGCATCTGTATGCCTAGTCAAATTTCAAAATCAAGATAGACATACTGGCAAAGCTCACCATTGTGATCGGAAGCTTTTCAACGGCTCGCAAGCATCTCGGACGTGAGACAGATTATCTCCAGAGCCAATCAAGGGTGGTAAACGGAAGCAAATGGACTTGGTCATGACGCTTAACTCATAAATCCGTGTATGTTAATCAGTGCCCTTTCAGATACAAGCTAGCTGCAGCATTAACCCAATTCCGTCCTCCCTGTGTACAGCTTTGAGCGCCATTGATATTTGTATCAGAAGATTGAACCGTCGAGAAGCATCGGAAACTGCTACTGGCCACCCACGACTTGATTCTATTTGAAGTAGCTTGAAAAGGCACATGATGGTGTTCGCGACCGTGAATAACAGGAGGCAGAACGCTGTGCTCGCAGATAAGAGAGAAGCACCAGAGAGCGCTAAACATAGCATTAGATATAAAGCAAAGCTTTATGCTTTGAAAAGGGCGAGGCGCTCTTCATCACTTTGCATCTCGTCGTCGTTGGCTCCGTCGAGGAGAAAGGAGCAAAAAAAAGCAAAGAAAATGTCCGGCCGGCGGCATGTCGTTGCCGGTTCGAATCCCTGGAGATCCGGCGGGAAGGGAGCCGAAGACCGCCACCGTGACCGAGAGGGCGAAAATGGTGAGGCCGGCGGCGAGAGATCGTCGAGCGAGACTTTGACGACGGCGACGGCGACAGCAACAGCGACGACGCACACGTCCTTCGACATCAAGCGCTTCATCAACGACAAGCTCGACAGCAGACACAGGGACAAGGAAAAAGACGACAATAGCCTGACCGTCGTCCCGCCTCATCACACGTCCGACTCGAGTGCACCGACCAGGCCAGGTTCTGTCTCGCCGACACCGACGCAGTTCTCTCCGACGTCGACAGCGGTCATGGCCTCGCCGCCATCATCGTCCAGCAAAGTTCTGGCGTCTCCATCAAAGGTATGGTTTCATTTTTGTTATAGAGTTTAATTCAAGAGCTTCTCTCGGTTGTGATTGTCGTTGCGCGTTGTTCCGCTGTTCTGCGCCCGGAACTGATCTCAGATGTGGCTTTGACTCTTGAGAGTGGTGTGCCAGTGGTGATGGTCTGTGCCCATCTCGTGTCCAATTGCGCCCATTGGCATACTCAGAGCTCAAAACATTTACCGGCTGCCTTTTGGACTGGCAAATGCTAATGGTTATTATGGTCGTCGTTGCGCGCTGTTGCGATGTTCTGTGCCCAATTCTGATCTCAGATGTGGTTTGGAGAGTGTCGTGGCGACGGTCACTGCATTCAACCGATGGTCCATCATGCAGCCCCAAGCGCGCCCATCTGCATTTCTTTTATTATACCCCCCTCCTATTGTCCTGTCCCAATCGCGCCCTTAAATCATTTACCATCTGACATTTGGACTGGAAAATGCTAATGTATCCTTACGTGCAGTCCGTAACTGCCTCGGCGCTGGCTGCAGCAGGTCGGACGTATGACGGCAAGCTCATCGCCCGCGAGATGGCGCGCTACGGTGCGCTCGCCCACCCGCCCACAGCCCTGCCCACCATCGGCCTGTCTGGCGCATCACCCAGCGCATCCACGCTCGCGCTCTCGACGTCGGGTGGGACAGCGGGCGCGTCGGCTGGTGCGATCCCGAGCGGTCACTCGCATGGACACGGGCACGGCCATGGTCATGGTCCAGGGAGCGGGTATGGGCTTGGGGCCGACAGCGCTTGGGCTCAGCTACACGTCCTCGTTCTGCCGCTGTTCAATTATGAGCAGCTCAGCAAACCGATGTAAGCAAAATCCACAACAGGTCTGGTGTTGACGCTGACGACAATCACAGCGAAGAGCTCAATGCACTCGTCCGAGCACACATCCTGGTTGTGACGTCTCGGCCGCAACGTGCGTTGGCCACGCTCGAGCATGACGTCTCTGAGCTCATCAATGCGGGAATGGTGACGCTGAACTCGAAGCTCATGAACGTGGACGACGAGCAGCTGCTGAATCGCGTAGTTGAGTTGTGGGGGTTCTTCTGGGATCAAGTACTGCCTTATGTCGAAGGAGTGCGTAACAATACATTCATCAGAAGCTCATCTTACGAATTCTCCTTCTAGATTTTCCTTCCCCTCCAAACATCGGATATCCTCATTAACCTACATCGAACGCCTAAGCCGCAGCAGTCGTCATCGATTGCACCCGACATAACTTCGTCTTCGACGTCCGCTACGCCCATAGATGTTCGAACTCTGTCACTCCGCGCGTTTCGAGACAAGATCATCGTGCCCATCGCGCCAAAACTGGAGGCTCGCCTGCTTGCGATGACGCGCAGGGACAAAGACAGCATGCCAGGTTTAGGCGGGTCGGGTGCCGTGACGGAGGCTGCAGGCTACCAACACCCTCGTCTACAACAGATGCTCCTTGTCCTCCACTCTCAGGCCCAGCGCGCACGTCGTGCTCTCTCACTTACCGCCCCCGCACCCACCCTTTCTCCGCAGGAACTCGTAATCCGCAAGCTGCTTGATACCATCGTCTATGCCCGCAGTTCCTCGAGTGCTTTGAACGGCTCAGGTGTTGGTGCAGGCACATCCGCCTCCGCGACTTTGTCGTCTGACCGCCGCCCACCGTCTTTTCTCTCCAGCGGCGCACCGCGCGATCGTCGTGGACGCGTAGCAGGCAAGGCCAATCGCCGTGCGCTCTTCATCGACGACCAGATGGCGCCGGCGCTTGGCACGCGGTCGCGCTCCGCCCTCGCACATCGGCACGGGGAGACATTCTTCGACGACGAGGCGAGCGAGGCTAGCGGCCATGCGTTCGACTCCGCCGCCGCCGCCGCCGTCGCTGGGAAGTTCGTCCAAGATTCCGACGTATTTGGTAGCGAAACTGGATACGGCGGCGCAACGCCCCGGGGCAGGCGGAGCACAGACATCGGCGCTGGCGCGCATGATGCTGAGCGCGAGCGTAAGCGCACCTTGCTCGAGTCGCTGCGCAGCCCGAACCCTGCGGACGACGAAGGCGACGGGCTGGGCGACGAAGAGGATGATGGGAGCGAGGACGACTATGGCGGGACGATCGAGGGCGGTTCGGGGCCGAGTCGTCGGTTGTCGGGCGCGTGGACGCTGGGGAGGTATGCCTCTGGTGAGCTGGAGCATGCAGGTGGAGAAGAAGGCTCGCCGATGAATTGGGACCAGGCTCAGGTATTTTTCCTTTCTTTCTGCGCTATGAGTTATCTTGTCTAAACGAAATGATAGGCCGTCGTGGAAAGAATGGTAGGGATGGGCGTGCACGCCGGGTCGCTGGAGAGCGACAATATGGCCTACATCCCTCCCTCTGCGCCTCCTCTGTCAAGACGGCGGCTGACCTGAGTTGATGCATGCTCTTTCTTTCATTCCTACGGACCCGGATGGAACATCTTTATTAATCTTGCAATGGTACTAAAATCTTCCCTCATCAATGTCTCCATCAGCTCATACTATGTGTATTTCTTGCCGTGTAATGTATTACCAGACATTTCGCCGCCGTGCTAACATAGCATCTAATTCAAGTTGAAGATAATATCTTCTATGTTGTCCAGGAGCCGGTGTGTTTAGTTGTGTTACCTGCTTCGAAGTCTCGCCGTCACTACTAGTACCATTGTTTGTAACAAGCTGCTTTGGTTCCATGTCTTGCCAGGATGCATTTGCATGGGGCCCCATTAAGAGTCCATCGTGAACATCCCGGGCCCGTTTGGCTCTTGCTGACCCGGTAGCGAATATTGATCTCGTGCCACGAGCATCCGGAATGCTGGTACTGTTCAAGTCTATGCACTGGCATGAGGCTTCCCGTCGCAGAGACCGCCGCGCGTTGAGGGACAAGCAGGCAGTACGTTACCTCATAGCCGGGCATTGCGGACATGGCTGGGCATACGCAGCCTGAGGTGGCCGCTGGAAGTACTTGACCCAGTGACCGGCTCAAGCGGGACTTGGAAGTGTCAGGACGGGCCTCGGAAGTTAGTCTCGTAACCAGACCAGGCTACTTTTTTGTATTTGTCTGCTGTGGCAGACACGGCGTAGCCGGTCTGGGATCTCTAGCCAAAATTTAAAGCGCTATCATATTGAGTTTGAAATTAATCCGAATGCCAGTGAGGCAGAGATTTGTAGATACCTCATCATGTAATCACGGATTAAAAGTTTAAATCAATAAACACGAGGTATGCGTTACAATGAGGCTGCCTCTGAATTGTAAAACTCGGAGCGACTCCTTGCTCCGCACAAACTCTTGCCGCCTATAAATTGTCGCGTCACCGCTTCTCCTGCGCATCCACTGAAGCATCCGGATATCATATCTGCATCCCTAGGACATTGACACTTGCTTGACGTGAGAGAGATCTTGCTTGGGTTGGTGAGTGCGGGGATGAGTGGGTGCATGCATAATGTGCATATGCCACAGCACCCACAAGTGACATGACAAAAGAATCCCAACACAAATGACATTATATGCACTGAGAGCAACAGAATTGTGTACTCACCGCATCTCTGAAATGCTCGAGCGGCGTCCATGTACGGGAGGGTCAAAAGTGTTTGCCACGCACGGTGTCGGCGTGACAGAAATATGAGCTTTCAAATAAAGTCTAAAATAATGCTAGCCTTACATGAGCAGGACCTATGATATCACTGCTCCATTTGGATTGATTTCAAACTCAATATGATAGCGCCATAAATTTTCGCTAGAGATACCAGGCCGGCTAGCGCCGTGTCTGCTACGCAGACTTTTTCCGAAGCAGCCTGGCCTGGTCACGAGGCTACTCGGAAGTGGGAAAGATGACGGTGCTGAGAGGTGCTGTAAGGCGACTTGGACCGACGTGCGGGCTGACTGGCTGGCTGGCTGGTCGGTGGCTGGGAGGCTGGGAGGCTGGGAGGCTGGGAGGCTGGGAGGCGGAAGACGGGAAGCGGAGGCGGGAGGTCAAGAGGAGGCGGACTCGACTGTTGTTTGGCTCTGGACAGGCCCGGGAAAGCAAATCGACGTGCTCGCCACCTACATACTAGTGGCTACCAGCCGCCGGGCGCCCAGCCTCAGATAACTAAGACAAAGCGCTGCGACGATGGACTCGTCTTGTACGAGCTACGTACATAACTCGTAGAACTCGTACTAAGAAATCAAAGGTGTCGCTGTTGTGCTTTAACATAATTTGACGCCTCTGTCGCTGGCACTCGAGTCACTGACGGCCAGTCATTCTAGCCATTGTAACTTAAGGCAAGCCAGGGAGTTTGGCATACCGCCGGTCCATCTGGAATTTAAGGTTGTCTGTTAGAAGATCAATGACGCAAGTGTCTGTAGAAAGGGGCTTTCTGCTTCAAGCGCGGATGCCTGCTCCACAACCGCACACTCTACGAGTACAATATATAAAGGGTACTTCACGCCCTCTATCTAGGCCATGAATATTGTGCTATCCCTCCTCTACGCAACATACTCCTTCTTCTCTCTTCCCCTCCAGCGACTCTTTAACGACAACACCGTGTCCATGCCCGCCAAGGACCCAGCACGCGTCGCCGCAGGCTTGCGGGCTGCGCTCTCCAATCCGAACGTGTCGAAGGAAGCGAAAGAGAATGCGATGCGCCAGCTCGACGGCTTCACAAACGCGCACGCGCAAGCGCAGAGGGTCGCAGAGGAGCCGTCGCAGCACCGGGTGCAAGAAAACGACGACGAGCTGGATCCCGAGACGCTTCGAAGTACGCGCCTTTTCTCCTCCGCTGATGCCCAGGTTGATTGATAAGTTCATTCTGTGACTAGATACTAGAGCGAACGAGAGAGTCCTACGAGTGCCTGTGGAGGAGCAGAAGGGAGAGAACGGGGATAAGCACGTCAACTTCGTAGACGAGGCTGCGTCTCGCAAGTTGATAGCGCAGCAGAAAGCCTTAATGCGAAGTGAGTCATACTATCGTTCCCGGTGGGTAGTATACTGATTTTGAGTAATACAGAACCCGAAGCTCCCAAGGCAGACAAGGCGGAGGCGAGAGACTTCCTTGAATTTCACGGAGAGATTGGCGTCTGAGAATCAATTTTGAGCATTTATGATACTCATATACCCTGGTTGTTTTGTTTTAGTAGCTTTCTTAGTGGAATAATGATTGACTGCTCTGAAGGAGAGAAAGCCTCTTGAGGTGTTCAATTGAGCTGTGCTAAAATTTAGCAATGACGTCCCACGCCACCGTGACAATGACGAGCCGCAGGACTCCAATGCCAATCATGACTCAAGATAACAAGAGCCTGAGCCCGATGATCACGTATTACGAATCCAGCCGTGATTCGCCCTGCACAGCGTCTCAAAGCAGAACTCGGCTGCGAAATACTATAAACGCGGGACGATGATGCGGGGGGCACATCATCACCTCTTTCTCCAACATGTCGTCAACACACAGTCTTTCCAAGTCGGCAGAAGCGTTGAGTGCGATTGTGCGGAATCCGCGCGTGTCGAAGGAGGTGAAGCATAGCACACTGAATAGGATGGATGGAATCAGGCCAAGAAGTGTCGGTGAGCCGTCCGCCGGCGCTAGTTCTTCTCGGGGGAAGTCCCGGTCGAGGGAAAGGAGCAGGGGAAGTGAGGACCATGCACACCGAAGACTGAGGAATCCGTTACATCGTTTGGTCGCTCTCTTCGTCGGTGAGAAGATCCCAGAAGTGCACAGAGGAGTTACGGAGCGTGGTATTCCGACTCAGCACGCCCGTGAAGACCCACGAAGCGTGCAGAATAGGAGCCGGGAGGTGCATACGTCGCAGAAGCCTCGTCAGGTCCCAGTCCCAGGTCAGGTCCAGGAGAGACACCCTCATCATAGCCATAGCCATAGAGAGACCACGCACACGAGACCAGGGCCAGGCCACATCGCGAACATCGCCCTCGACATGAAGACGGTGACCAACCACGTCCTCATCGACACGAACGCGAACATGAACACAGGCATAGCCTGAGGCATCGCGAGAACCATGTGCACTTTGTCGACGAGGAACGGCCGGCGCGCATCGTCGCGCAGCAGAAGGCGCTGGTTCTAGGTGAGCGAGGTGTGAGACTGACTGACTGACTGAACGGCGGACTCACCTGTTTATTTTGTCTCCAGATCCAAATGCTTCTAGCAGAGAAAGGAGACGCGCTGCTGACTTCCTTGAATTCCACGGCGAGAGCGTCGTGTAGCCTTGGCTTGATTGCTTCCCTACCATTATATTAGTAGTGGCACATCAAAGAACTGTGCGTGTAATTACAAGTGGACTTCCTCCTCACCAGTGGCAGACAAATACGGACAAATAACACGTACATAAATGCAATCACACGGCGCCCTCTTCTTCGTCAGTGTTACTTACCAATAACCAACCTCTCTAAGTTGCCAACGACTTCTCTATTCAAAAATGCTTCAGGCCTAATCTTTTTCTTGGTCAACCTCTCAACTAGTTTGAAAGCTCCTCTCAGTCTCAGTCGTGACCATTTCACCGCTAACTTGAAGAAATGACCGCTTAGTTTTTCGCGAATTGCAGACGTTACGGGCCATCAAAAGGCTTCTTTCCGCGCCGTTTCTTCTTCGCAGATCCCGAAATATCGGACAATGCTGACACGCCTCTTCACTCTGTATATCCCGGTCTTTCTCGGTCTTTCTCCGTACCAGATGTCGTTGTCTACATCCAACCTATCATCGGGTCCCTGGGCCACAATTTCTCTCGATGCTGTCTCGAGGGCTGGCCAGTCAAACAAACTCCAAATGCATGGGACGTTTTCACCCGACTCTGGCGACTTTAGGCATAACACAGATGTATCTCTCTCTCCTTACGACGAATCCCGTGATCCTCCGCTCTCCGATTCCTCTCGGGGCCACTCAAGCTACTAGTGGTGGCGCAGGCGCACAGTTGAGGTGCCGTAAACCCGCTCCGATCGACCACTGCCAGTGGCAACAGACACACTGGGTACTCGACCACTCGTGGAATAGTGCTAAACGAAGATCAAAACACATTCTCTGACCTCTGCCGTTCCCGGCCCCCGCTACTAGTATTGAAGCCAAACACGCTACATTGGTTCTTTGCTCATATGCGGTCGAGGGAATGTGGAGTCAGTCCCTTCATTGCCCGATGTTATTCTCGGTGCATCTGTTTACAAATCTGGCGACACCTCATACATATATGTCGAACAGCAAGACGCGGCCCTTGTCTTTATTCTGCTTGGTTTGCTACTGCTATCCGATTCGTGGAACTTCTCAAGCTTGACATCCGACAATGAATGTATCCCAGAACTTGAACGCACTAGAGAGTGTAGTCCATGATGTCTACATCGTTCGAGTGAGTCCGCAGATTCTCACTGATTTGGCTGATAGCTTATTCAAGCGACCTAAAGTACACAGCAGGTACAAAAACTCCCCTTTATAAGCGGAGTGTTTTTGCTAAAATGATACCGCTAATTCGCTAGTCGCGACGTTGGCTCTTCTGGTGAGCTTATACATTCTGTCCCCGCTTAAATCCTACATATTGAAGTCGGACTGATACAGGTGTATGAGTGTATTATTACTTTCAAGGAGGAGGTGATCTTCACAGTCAACATATATGTTCCTCAAGTTGTTTATCAGTCACCGTTCAGACGCACCTTGTCTGGTCATCGAAGATGTCGCCTACCAAAGTTGCATTCCTTCTGAATCGCTACCTCCCGTTCTCTTCGGCCATCCTCGGGCTCTATGGTATGTCGCCTGATCAGCCTAAAGCGTTTCACCACCATTTACTGACGAGCCCACTATTAGCGTTGCTTCTAAATGGAGATGCGGACGTGAGTAATATTTTACTTCGGCTACTATATGTAATCAGCCTAACTAGCATCCATTTCGTAGAGGTGCAAAGGTTTACTGTTAGGTGCCACTAGTATGTTCTGCATCCCGTTATTTTGTGGGTATCCTAACACTACTCTCTTTCGTTTCGAAAAGTTAGCAATGCCCTCACCTTCGCCACAGGTGAAAGTACGATGGCGGTACTCCTATCTATGTCACACCATTCGAACTAACGATGAAAAAAAAGTTATTCTTCTTGTCTGGATTTATGCTCTCTGGCTTTGCAAGCGATGGATGCTCGTGTTCTTACTCGCTGTCTATCTCGTGAGTTAAATTGCCGACGGACTTGTCTCTTCGGCTACTAGAATGCTTTCGTTCAGCCCGGAGTAGTTATCTCAATCTGTATTTCGATACAAACCACTGAACATTCGTCTATCGGTACGTGATTCTACAACTTCACATCTGCATTACTCTGGTTTCCTGACATATTTTCAAAAGCTTTGCAAAGGCTGGTGTTCGAGAATGGGTGCGTTGTCGATTCTGTGGACCGAAGGATGTGGATTTGGACTGTCACGCTCCTGTCTCATGAAATGCGTGAGTGTCGAGTCTCCATTGTCATCTTTCTACTCAGCACACCCTTAAATTACCTACAGTTATGTTAGCACTCATTCTGTTTAGAGCATTCATCTCATATGCCGGTGAGTGATCGATTAGCCTGACATGAAATTTGCGAAGCATATAAAACCTCATATGATTACTTAGAGATGTCGACATGCTCCTTATTTAGCATCATCGTCAAAGACGGTACGTACTTTACAAACTCATACTAGCCGGTGTATTAGATAGTCAGCTAAGGCTAACTTGAACAATGATAGGTACCCTGTACTACGTGTCCGCTTTCGGTAGGCTCTCTCCATCTAGCAAGAAGTTTACCAGCACTTACATGTTTACTCAGCAATCTCCCTCGCCAATTTAATGGTTTTAACTCAAGCTCCTGTAAGCGCATAATGTGCAACCTTTGCATCGTAATCACTCTAACAAAGCTTTTTTTTTTCTCAGAGCCATCTATGTACTTCCTTTGTGATGTAGGTATTCTATGACCTTCTGCAGGGGAAACCGCTAACGAAGTTACTTCACCTTGCTTACTTCTGTCCGTATGATAGAACGCAAGGCGTGCTGCATAGCATCCTTTGTTCTCGACTTCTACTCGAGCTTCGAGGGGCGTACAAGGACTTGACAGTCGAGGGTCTACTATCGATGCATGTAACAGTACAAACTCCGATTGTGTCCAACAAGTAGCACGTTACGCTTGAAAAGTCCTATTCGAGCATACAATCAAAGCATTGCGTAAAGCTCTATTTTTCATTGCAGTATGTTCTGTCCGAGCTTCACTGCCATACTTGAACTACGTTATTTGTAATATGATCGCGTTCATTACACCATGAACGCGTCGCGACGCGTCCGAGTCTGAGTCGGAGCCGATAGCCGAAAGTTGAACTTTCACTTGAAAGTTGAAACCAATTATATCTTGCATCCTACCACGGTCCATACGCCACTGGTTATCCTTCCACATGCTACCAGTTCAACGGAGCCTCTTATCATTATACAGAGGACGTGGATATAACAACTTATTCTCTCTCCAGAGACGACTCATACACGAATCTCAATTCTTTTCTTCGATTATGTCTCCTCAAACTAATCTTGAGACTTACGTTCTCAAAGGTGTGTCTGCTTGACACCGTACATCCATGTAGAATATGGGACTAAGCAACACCCTACAGGTGGAATCAAAGTCACGGAACGATTCTTCACCGTTCCTCTGAACTACTCCAAGCCCGATGGCGAAAGCATCACTGTCTTTGCTCGGAATCTGGCTCCGCTCAAGAGGACAGATAAAGAGGATGACTCGGACCTGCCGTACAGTCAGCGAACACGCAAACCTTGCTTCTGATCGCACAACACTGACAAAGAAGCTCTTCCTGATATCAGTGGTATATCTTCAAGGTATGTAGCCCTGACATTCAGGTTCACCGCAAGACGTTTAGAATGGTGATTGTAGGTGGTCCCGGCTTCGAAGTCGAAATCGATGCTATTAGAAGTTTTGCGGACAAGGCAAGTCATGTCCCGCGCACTTGAAGTTCTGCTCGCTCCTATCTTACCTTTATACTCACAGATACACGAAAAAGGCTACCAGGTCTATCAATACCTAAGTAAATTTTCATGCCCGACTCCGAAGTTGATCCCACCATAGACCCTCTGGCTTGATCAACGCGGGACCGGATTAAGCACCCCTATCTCCAGCGAATTCCTGGAAGGCAAGACCGACCAAGAGAAGGCAGATTATCTGAAGCATTTCCGAGCCGACAACATCGGTAAAACACTTCCACTGCGTAAACGAAAGGGTCTAAATGATGAACATCTTTGTAGTCCGTGATTGCGAGCACATTCGGAAGGAACTTCTGTCCGACAAGGAAAATCCAGAAGACCGAAAGTGGAGCATCCTCGGGCAAAGTTTCGGAGGGTTCTGCGCTCTCACTTACCTATCCTTCTTCCCCGATGGGCTGAAAGAAGCGTTCTTGACTGGTGGTTTAGCTCCAATTTCTACCGCCGAGCCTGATCCTGTCTATGAAAAGACGTTAAGTGAGTGCTGTTAGCGTTTTGTTGCTCAGAAAGATGACACATCGCTGATTTGCACACAGAGAGGGTAGTACAGAGAAACGAGATTTACTATCGGAAATATCCTCAAGATGTCAACCGTGTAAGCTGCATTTCACCGTTTCATTTTTCCTGATAGTACTCAAATTTATGACAGGTACGGAAAATACTTTCCTACCTCGATAACAATGAGATAGGCTTACCTAATGGAGGCCGACTGTCCCCAAGCCGCTGGCTTCAGCTCGGTATAAACTTTGGCATGCAAGGCGGCATAGACGCTGTGCATCGTAAGTGCTAGCAAACTCTATATATCTCTCGTAAAGCGTCGACTTATATTCAACTAGAACTTGTTTTTAGAGCAGCAATTGAACTCGACAGCCACGGGAAGCTCTCATACAAGTTACTGCAGAAAGTCCAGAGCCAAGGAGCGTACGATGGCAATCCTATATATGCTATTCTACATGAGCCTTGCTATTGTCAAGGGTAGTATCTAGTATCAGATATCAGGTTTTCAAAGACTAACACCAATATATTAGTCGGGCATCTAATTGGAGCGCAGATCGACTTATATCTTCCGATAAACGCTTCTCTTGGCCGCTTGCGAAGTCTGCATCGGCGGATGAACCAGTCTACTTTTTTGGCGAAATGGCTAGTAGACTCTCCCTCAATTTCTCTGGATCTTATTTATATGCATTTATCTCGATAGATCTTCGCTGACATGTTCGATGACTATGCCAATCTTCGACCGCTGAAAGGCGCTGCACAGATTTTAGCTGAATATGACGGTTGGGAGAAGCTCTACGATGAGGCGCAGCTAGTAAAGAACGAGGTCAAAGTCACAGCTGCTAGGTAATTGCACTCAATCCGTCTCTTCCTTTGGTTTGGACATGGTATGCTTATACATGCTGTTTAGCTATGTCGACGATATGTATGTCGATTATAATCTGGCACAGGAGACGGCATCGAAAGTGAATGGGATCGAGCAGTTCATCACGAACCAGATGTTTCATGATGGACTACGGAAGCACTCAAGCGAAGTCATTGACAAGCTATTCAGCATCCACAAGAGGGAGTATGATTAGGATTGTAGTTAGGATAGAAGATGCGTTTGCATGTCGTAACGGTGTCTGCTCTCAGGAAGCTTAAAGGAATGTATGTTGGCTCCACTGATCTTTATACAGCGCAAAAATACCGAGAAAAAACGTTTTACTGAAGAATGAGACAAAAATTGAAGGTGAGGGGACGGGTAGTAAATAAAAATGTAGAATATTTCTAGTCCTGAGTGTATTCAGGCGGAACATCCACAGGGGCAGCCATTCTTATTCCTGAGTCCTTATGCCGGATTACGGGACGCTGTGAGTCCAATAAAGCCGAAGTTTCTGGAGGATCAAAACCTTGGGATATCGAGTTGGATCGACTTAGGCTAGGGCTATTTGACGGAGAGTTATATTCGACGGCCGTATTGGGGAGAGCAGCACGATTTTTCATCGGAAGCACATTGACACGCGAGCGTTCTTCAGGCCGAGCGAACGGGATGACAACAGGGGCTTGTTCGGGTTCTTTATCGCCTATATGGAGTATGCAGTGGGTCAGAAAACGGCTGCTTACTTGCAGGGCAAAACACGTACGGTAAGGAGTTCCTGATTCAACCATGGGCTCAAGCAAGTCAATCTGCTCGCGTTTTCTTCTGCGATAACAAAGGAACAACAGGGCTGAAAAGATTGCAAGGCCTGCAAGCCCACCGACAACGCCTCCAACGATCGCGCCCGTATTTGAGCTAGTTGAGGCAGAAGATAACGGGGAGGTGCTCTGTGAGATTGAAGGCGTCGAGGCGGGTACACTAGTCGAAGATGATCCACTTCCACCGCCACTGCTAGATGCACCGCCACTATCACTTGTCGTTTGAGATGGATTGTACAAGATATAGTCCAGCCATAGTACATTGGGCGCCGTGCCATTGAGGTTTGTGATCACCAGTTCGTGCGTTCCGGGAGAGAGCGGAGGCGACTGGTAGAAGAGCACCCGAGTCTGGAAGCCGCCAGGTTGAATTAAGGGCGCGGTGTACGTTGCGGCGTTCCCGCCGTCGATGGAATATGAAGAGACAGGGATGCCGTAGACATCGACGGAGCCAAGCGACCCGTAAACCGCTACCGATGTACCTGTTGAATAGTTATTGCAAGTGAGCAAGAGATTATACATGTACAGGTTGTGAAAAGTAAGAAAATTATAACAATGGCTTAGAGATATTTATAACGAACCTGTGAAGCTGAAGTTTGCTGTACGTCCTGCGTCCGACGCACCATGCTTGGTTTGCATGTATTCGGCCACATCACTGGGAATTCCTGCACCGGTGAAACCTGCTGTCCACCCTGCTGAGTATGCTATAAGGTTACTCGTATCATCGACGATCAACGTTGTCGTATTGAACTCTGCCGTTTGCGACATGGTCTAAGTTGAGCTAGAAAGAAATATTCAATCAGAGAGTGATATGAGAGTGTTTTCCACCGGCATACCTAGTTGTCGAACTCCAGAAGGTTGACCAAAACTTCCTGCGTTCTGTGAAACTGACAATGAACGAGTGACAGAGAGAAGAGACAGACGTAAAGTACCTGCTGTTCGCATGCTAGTAGAGGTGCCTTGTATCTAACAAGGATTCTTTACAATAGCCCTCCGTGTTCAGGCCGAACGATTGAAATCATTGATTATTGTCTTTCGTTCTTCTCGACCCTGACTTTCGCTTCGCACGAATCGGAGGCAACCTTGTAAAATGGTGCTCCTTTATGCTCCAAGGTTCCATCTGAGTGGTATTCGTGAGGTAGATTGTGGGTGTATAAAATCCCTTATAAGACGTATCACTAAGATTATTTGTATTTGAGAGCGCCTCAAATGTCAAGATCTAACATGCAACCTCACATGAGCTTCGGAACCCATGATGGCGTACGGCGGGCAACGTGAGACCATAAGATATTAAGTTTGTGTTTCGCTAGTGCAGAACCTTTTGCGAAGGGTTGCTGCTATAAAGGATGATACAAGTAGGATGTAAGAGCGGATAGTAAAATGTCCGTCGCATTTCCCGCTCAAGCTCAATTCAAGTTGTCGGCAATTGCCGTCAGCAAGAAATACAGGCTCGCATCCTATTCGCCTCAGTCAAGCTTCGAGATCATAAATTTTTTACAACTATTGTAGGCAATAGAGAGTTAAAGGGACATTGAGTCAAAAGAATGGGATGAGGAATGTGAGATAATGGGGATCGTGTTGGACGTGCTCGTTGTATTAGTTTTGCGTGTATCCAGGCGGGACTTCTAAAAACGATTGAAGTCGTATTTCAGAGTCCGTGTGCCAGATGGTCGAAGGTATTGCCATTGCAACAGAGATTCCAGAAGTACCGATATTCTGTAGATATGAGCTTGTTCTACTTGTGCTTGGGATGTCAGATATGGGGAAGGAGTCAGAAGTCATTCTGAAGGATGAAATCCCATCATCTAACCGAGAGAAATAAGTCAGAAAACTCCGTTTCGAGGTGATTTGGACAAATTACGAACCAAAAGATATAGTAGATTCGTGTTTGTATAGATCAGTCTGTTTAAATCTTCGTCTACGGTACCATTGGAATAGAAGCGCTGAACTTGAAAGGAGTAAGAGGGCTGAAATACCGCCAACAGTCCCTCCAAGGATTGCATCAATAGATGCATGCTTTGGAAAAGACGATGGTGTGGCACCAGGTGATGCTAGCATACTCGAACTCGAGCTGATTGTAGTCGACATTGACGAAACCGTAAACAAGTCAGTTGAGGAGGAGGGTATCAGAGCGGCGCCGCCTCCAGTTTCACCTGTCGGGTCATAATAAAAGAAGTCTATCCATAGCACACTGGGCTCAGACCCGTTAATATTGGTGATTACTAGCTCGTGTGTTCCAGGTGGGAGTATTGGTGACTGGTAGAAAGCTACATGCGTCAGAAATCCACCTGGCTGAATGATCGGTGCCGTATAAGTCGTGGTGTTTCTATCGTCGACGGAGTAGGAAGAAATGGGTACGCCATAGACATCAACAGAGCCGACTGACCCATACACAGCTATAGAGGTACCTGGGGAGAGCCGTGAGATTAGTGAATAATGATCGAAAGAATAAATTCCACAGTATACTGTACCTGTGAAATTGAACTTTGCTGTCAGTCCAGCAGTCTTCGCCCCATGTTTTGTGCGCATATATTCAGCATCAACGTCTGAGACACCGTCACCGCTGAATCCTAATGTCCATCCGGCCGAGTACTCAATGAGGTTGCTTGTGTCGTCGACAATCAAAGTCGTTGTATTGAACTCCGCGGTCTCGGCCATTGTCTAGGATGCTTTGCAGACTCTATATAGTCGAACGATGAGGATTCAGGTAGGTATGACAGCTTAGAATCATATACACTTACTTCATATGAGGGATTAGTGAAAATAACCTCAACTATCCAGGCGGACTGACTGCGAGACAAAGTACAAGAAGAGAGTGTCTTGAGTTAGGTAGTGATTAAAGTTCCTCGCTGTCCGTATCACAAGCATCGGTTTCATGATTAGTCGAATGTAGGTGTACTTCTTGAAGAAACGCTGATTCTCTTCAATCTCGTGATCGTTCATTGATGTTGAGAAGTTGCCGACGTCGAGTGCCTCAAATGCGTTACAAGCTCAGGTCACAGGAGCTATGAGATGCTAACGTTTCCAGGGACCCAGAAATTGATCTAAGCCACAGACAAGAGCCATGCTTCAACCGTGATGATTCTGCTGTATGTACATCAAGGTAAGAAAGTAAGGTTGACGGTCCGAGTCGTTCAAAACCGTGACCGTGGCTTCGGAGGAGAAAAGTCCAAATTACATAATTACGTACACTGGCACCGGCAGGGGCACCGGCAGTTCGGCTCCGGTTCCGAGTCCGAGTCCGAGTCGGCGTATAGGAAGTTCACTGGCAAGCCGCAAGCCACCTAAGGGCCTGCTCGGATCCGGTGGTTAGCTAGTCGTTGATAACCTTATAAGGCAAGAAGGGGTGGCTAGGTACCGGGTAAGCAATCGTTGGTTACAAACCTGCTCGGCGCAGCTGGTGGGAAGGTTGGCTAGCACAGATTAGCTTACTAAGATGCCTTTCTGGGTAATGTGCCCCCGCATATACCCAGTGTATCAGAGCACTAGTATTTGATTACTTGCAGAAAAACTGCTACAGTGGTATATATTTGCATGCTATGACTGCATGTATGTAATTATTAAAGTCAAAGATATCGTGTTAAAAAGACATTGGGAGTTCTATTGAAGTCAGCCACTGTGACGTTTTGTGACTTAGCGGTAACGGGTACCTCGGCCTTCTGAGCTGTTGGTCCGAAAGCTTTCGGATTTCTCCGGTTGTTGGGTAACCAGTCGTTGGTTAGCTAACCACCGGATCCGAGCAGGCCCTAATTCCACTTCGTAGCGAAATGCTTCAAGTTGTCATCATACAGAGATTCTCTCACTGACGAAACATTAATGTGATTGCTCGAAGGTAGGTCTCTAGCACAAAGTAACTTGCAGGATGGAAGGATGCATCATATAATATTATCAAAGGATGGGATACATGAAGTTCATAATAGAACGATTAAAAGTGACTCGTAAGTGTTGTACATAGAGAAGCAAAGGCGAAGAGCATTGGGACCTTCTTCTAGTGGGATCTAATGAATATAGTTTATTGACGAAAGCGGATCATACGTATCAATCCGGAAACTCCTTGACGAAGGGGGAGAACTAGGGAAGCTGGAAGGTGCTGTGTAGAATGCCTCTGTCACGTCAGAAAGCGGGCTCTCCGTAAGCTCCTTAGCCCGAGCGTCAGCGAGGGTGGAGTCGACATCAAAGCTTCCAATCAAGGTAACTACGTTTGCTGCTGCATCTAACGCGTCGTTTACCTTGTCGAGCATCGCATCGATGTTATCTTCCTTGGCGAGTTCACCTTTTGCCATCGAAATCGAAATGCGTACTATGTCCTGTGTGTGGTCCTGTCGGCCAAGGCAAGGGTCGCTTAGGTCTGCCGCTTGGGGGAACAAACTAACATGGAAAGGCCCGACAATGGCCAGTTCCTTGCACTTCTTCGAAGGCGTAGAAGGGGGTGAAGCCATCGAGTCTCCGAGCGGCTGGTTCTCCTTGTTTCCAAAGGCATCCGCATTGGTAGGCATGCCATTTTCGTACGATGTAAGTTTCTGGCCGTCTTGCACGAAGGTGACCCGATTCCAGGTGAGCGTGGTGCGAGGGGGAGTCTGGCGGCCAACGCTCGCAGATGACTTCGAATTAGGAGACGTGCTCAGGGAGGAAGACCGGGATAGGCGGCTCGAGACGCGCCGAGTAGAGGGTGAGTTGCGGATGGCAGGCATTGTAGATGAGGTTAGTGTGACAGGTTCAGTATTACTGTGCAGGAGTTGAGGTTGTTCGTAAAGTTTGCCAGTGAGTGTTGGAGGTGAGGTGAAGAACCAGGCAGTCAGCTTATGGGACCTTATATATGAGACATGCAAGAACCACCGAGCGCATTGAGGTATGCGCTGTTGGTAAAGGCCACTGCGCTCAGCCCATTGTCTCTCCTTTTTGGACAACGCGTCGGAAGAATTGTGGTGACAGTGTTCCTTCTTCAGTCCAAGAGTTTGTGGTTAGCGCGGAGCGCTCTTTGTCTGGAAGATCCAAGACGCGGTTGTGGATTAAAGTGAAAAGCTATTATGGGCCGTTTTAGGAATTATTATGATTGGGATTACGGGCAGTCGAGTTCATATGTACCCTCGTGCGATACATGAGTCAGGGACATTCAGGATATACCGACTCCCAAAGCGAGGCCTAAGTCTAGGTACGCTGCTGGCCAGGCCATGGCTTACTGGAGTGACCACAGGTAATATACACCCTGTAACGGATGGAATAGTCAGGATGGAGAGATCGATGAGGGTGCTTACGACAGAGAAATGTTCCTTGAGTTCTCTTGTTCGGCCGGAGGCTTCGGTTTCTATGATCTTTCGTCTCAAAGAACAAAAGCTTTAGGGGCCCAGGCAAGTAGTAGATTCATTTATACGTCATATCTGATGCGAGAAGCCGACATAGAGGAGAAGTGATAGGAGGGAGGCCCTTAGCCTATCTCATGTTCCGCGAGTAGCTAGTAAAGCAGAATCAGAGGACAATTTTAAATAAAACAGCAATAATCCTCGCATACCATATTGGGAATGCCATTTTTAACAAGATATACATGCCCACAACCTTGACACACCATTGCGCCTTCTTCTACATGAATCTTATAGGCAAAGGCAGATGAGACAGATATTTCGATACCGGAACTGACTTGAGACATTACCTCCAATAAAACATGGTGTAGAAGTTTGAGAAATTCGTCATCAATCATTTCGGGTTGCTCTGCGGGTAAGGATGTATCCCCTAGCTACAGACCATTCGATCTTGAGGGGACATGTTTAGATTTAATTAAGAGCTATTTCATACCTGACGAGCTGCGTTCACGAGGGCTTCCCATTCGATTCTGGGCATGAAGCCTCTAAGAAAATCGGCGTTGAACTCTGCTTCTCGGATTTCGACCTGAACGTCTTTGAACAGTAACGGAAAGTTATTTGTTGTACAACCTTTTACATGACAGGCCAAGAGATTGTGTGTAATGAGCCGAACCATAGCGTTTTCAGAGAGGCAAAGAAATTCCCGCTACCCCTTGGGTAGCTGGGTATTCTTAGGGTATGCAACCGTGTCCAGCGCCTGCCAAAAGTCAAATGGTCACGTGAAATTGCCTTATATGTTAAACCTGCCTGTTAAAGAAGGCGTTCGATTCGAAAGTTCTGATGGGTTTGATTACAAATAATGACGCAATCTGAGACATCGCGCTTTGTCCGTCAACGCCGTCGTCGCCACCGCTGTCCTTGTCTTTCTTGTACTTATGTCGGACTCACATATTGACACTCCTAATGGCGACGCGTCCTCGTGAGTTTTATACTGATTTCTCTTTCAACTATTCTACATGTCCCTAAATTGCAAATATTTTGTGTTTTTGTTTCTACGACTTGACCTGCCAGGATCTGCCGCCCACCTTTGAAGACTCGCACTCTGCTTTCTTTGCTCTCCTCCTTCAGCTCATACTCAATGTCTCCCAAGACCGTTCGGTGTGGCTCGTAGCCAGTGTCTATCTCAAGAACACGATAAAACGGCGATGGGAGGATGAGGACTCGCCTTTGGCGGACGCAGAGAAGACGCAGCTGAAGGGTCAGCTGGTCCCTGCAATGATCGCGCTTTCGAGTCCAGCGGACAAGACATTACGAGCGCAGGTTGCGGAGGCTGTGTCCATTGTCGTCAAGTACGATTTCCCCGAGCAGTGGCAAGATCTCATCGATCAGCTCGTCTCTTCACCCTCGCCGCTGCAAATTATCCAACAAACGTTCCTGTTCTCAAGACCGCCCACTCGACCTTCGCGCCTTGGCGTTCTGAAATACGCTCAGACTCGCTCAACACGACGATCAACTTCATTTTGAGCCGTTTCTCGGGCACCTTCTTCAAATCTTCGAACACACCGCTACCTATCTTCAGAATGGATTGGGAACTGAAGCGATGGCGCAGGCTCAGGTCGTGCTTCTGTCAATCTTCTACGACTTGACGTGCCAGGATCTGCCTCCCGCCTTTGAAGACTTGCACTCCGCTTTCTTTGGCGCTGAGCAGGGAGTGCTCGCCAAGTTCCTTGCTTGGGACCTCGAGAACATGCGCGGTGATCCCGACGATTCGACTCCCTTTTTCCCTACCCAAATTAAAACTTCGATCTTCGAGCTCGCCGAGCTCTATATGCATCGATACCTGGAGGTCCTCTCATCTTCGAATACTGTGCCGGCATTTGTCACAGTGCTGTGGGGGGCTTCTCGGTGGAGGCCAGAGATCTGGAATTGCATATGACGGACTGGTCAGTCAGGGACTACAACGGTCATCCTATCAGGAAACTACAAGGCCACGTTTGCGGAAAGGGGGACGATTAGTGATCAAAGGCGTAGTTATCCCCAATGTCACATTACGAGGTGCGCAAGCTTCTTCTTTAATCGCGCTCATCTTTTTACTGATATCACCTTAACCTGCAGAACACGTAGTGGAACAATTTGAGGACGATCCTCTGGAGTATGTCCCAGTCGACCTTTCTTTCGTGGTGTCCTCTTGGTCCATTGGTGGGTTGACTATGGAGGGAACCACGTGGCGACAAGCTGCGGCCAATGTTCTCCCTGTACTCGTTGCCTCAGGTTTCGAGGCTGAGACAACCGAAGTCCTCTTAACGCTAGTAGGGAACGGACTGGAGGAGCACAACAGGAAGAAGGGTGACAAGGAGAGTTGGAAGAGGAAGGATGAGAGTGTATACCTGCTCACGGTGGTGGCAACTGTTGGCACAACAGCTCAGGTGAGTGATGCAAATCGTTTAGGAGGAACCGTGAATAATCTTGTGGATCTATAGCTAGGTGTTACAAGCACGAATGCTCTCGTGGACGTCATGCAGTTCTTCTCGCAATATGTGTACGAGGACCTACAAGCCGGTGAGAACTCCGTGCATCCAATTCTCCAGGTTGATGTGATTTGCTTTTTGTACCCCTTCCGAAATCAGGTGTAATTATAACATAATAGAATTTTGTATGTACGGATGTAAAGAAAAAAAAATGTTTTTTCTCTCTAACAATAACCTCACACCCATCCACGGGTAGCGGGCTCTGCTGTGAGGAACTCGCAGCCACTAACTGCTTGTTCCCGCTACCCCTTGGGTAGCTGGGTATTCTTAGGGTATGCAACTGTCTGTTTTTACCGCCAAAACTCATTTGGTCACGTGAAATTGCTTTATTTGGGGGGTCCTTGGATATATATGGGCAGATTTTGATATATAAGTCTTTTTTGCTCACATGACAATGACAAAGATGTGTAACTTATGTAAAAAAATGTCTCGGGTGTTCCCGAGACACCGCAGCTCAGTCCTCATCGTCGCCAACGGCTAACGTGTGTCCGCTTTCTTGTCTTTCTTCTTCTTTCTTTTACGTCGGACTCACACTTTGGGCTCTTTTAGTGGCGACGCGCCCTCTTTGATCTGAACGGCAAATGGTTCGACATCATCCTCAGCAACTGCAATAATTTCTGTGGGGGATGTGGACTGGTATTGGGCGACAGGATTGTAGATACTGCAGTGAATGGCGTGTAAGTGAAATATGGTGGCCTTTTCTCAACGAATAAAGACTCTCAGCCTTCATTAGACACTCACAAATGACGAAGGGAGACGTTCCGTCGCGTGTCAGTGCTGTCATGGATCCTCTCCGATGGAATTGCACAGCTCAACACTGCCATCAGCTTCCGCGATGGTGGGTCGGGCTTAGCCCGCAAGCTACAGGATGCTGTTTCCCTGGACAAGCCGCGTCGCGCTCAGAGCGAAACCTAACGCAGGCCTTCCGTGACATCTTGACCTGGTGTGATTAGTTCTCGCTCCCAAAGACGATCAGCGACCGATTTCGCCCTGTTGCCGGGAGGTCATGATAAGAACTCAGCTGCCAGCCCGTTGCTAGCCACAGGTGCCGAGGACCTCTTGGTCCGCTACTGCAGCCACTTGGATCTTCCTCTCAATTTCCAGGCCATCTGTGGTGATGTAATCAGGCATAGCTTCATCTCTGCATCTGCTGTGAGTACTTGCATTCTCGCTCAGAAATGCATTGTTAATCCTGCATGTCAGCCTACACCTGCTTTCCATTTACCAACAATGTCGTCTGTGACAAGTGCACGTACACCTGCGGTTTTGTCATCCTTCGACCGAGATTATTACATCTCTAGCGTGTAGCTGGGGGTGCTAATCCCACCCACCATGTTTTCCATGATGTCGATCCATTCCTGGTCTTGGGAGCACTTCTCTGCTTCGTTGCAGAGCACATCATCAATCACCCTCCGCCCTCTCAACAGCGCTCTCAACGCCATCTCGCGCACACTGTCTGCCCAGGTGTCCATGGGTCGACATTGTGAACGGGCCGTACGGGTAGGGCAGCATCGACACACTAGGCATGGCGCCGCTGAACCCGAGAGGCGGTAACACAACGGCGTGGCATGGCTGGATGGCGCGGGGGTGGATGCTCTTCCCAGCTCCTCTCTTTGGTTTGCTCGTCTTACACCGCACCTCGTAGCCTCGTAGGTGTAGTGCGGGCAGCCGTGCTTGGGGAGGGGGCAGTCGTTGGGCAGGACGGCGGTGGGGGCGTAGCTGTAACGTGCGCCGGAGTGGGTTGGGTTTGTCTGGGTGAGTGAATGCGTGGGCGGGAAGTGGACCTGCGGCTGCTCAGGCAGGTGTGGCAGTACAGGCGCTGAGGACCTGTTGGCCCGCTACTACAACCACTTCTATCTACCATCCAATTTCCAGGCCATCTGTGGTAATGTGATCAGACTTACCCATGGACAATGGTCATTGTCCTGTTGGCGCCATCTACTTTACATGTCATCTTCTCGGGCAGCCAAAGTCTGCGAAGCAGATCAGTGAAGTGGCAGGTGCATCTCTATTACATTTTTTCTTTTTCTTTCTGTAACACTTTAAACCCATCTCTGGGTAGCGGGCTCTGCTGTGAGGAACTCACAGCCTATAACTGCTTGTTCCCGCGACCCGTAGTGGTCGCTTGGGTACCTTAGGAAAACGCAACTGTGTCGATTCTCCGCCAAAACTTAAAACGTCACGTGACTTGCACTTTCGGTACCGAAATTACTCTTCAAAGTATGTTATTCTCACGCGGTTTTGCCCGTTCAAACAACCTGTCGCATTGCAAGTCTGTTCCTTATCCGACTTCTTACTACTACGGCTGCTGTGACTGCTCATTGGGCTAATCGACGGCGCGGACGACGCACGTGGGAGGAAGGTGAGCGCGTTTTTGAACTGCTCCTGGGTTGACATTGTGAACGGGCCGTACGGATAGGGCAGCATCGACACACTAGGCACGGCGCCGCTGAGCTCGGGAGGTGGCGACACAATGTCGTCGCTCTCGTCCGACTCGGACGAGGACTCAGCAGTCCATAAGCAGGCATGGCGGACGACGTCGGACCTGCGGCCATACCCCACATGGCAATGTTCTGAATGGCGCGAGGTTGGATGCTCTTCCGACTGCTGCTGGGCTCGTCTTACAACGTGCCTCATAGTCGTTGTAGGTGCAGCCTGAGTAGCCATGCTCGGGGAGGGCTCAGTCGTTGGGCAGGGAGACAATGGGAGCACAGTTGTACTACGCGCCGGAGTGGGTTGGGTATGTCTGGGTGAGCAAGGGCGTGGGCGAGAAGTGGACCTTGGGCTGTTCAGACGGGTAGGGCAGTACAGGCGCCGAGGACTTGTTAGCCCGCTACTGCGATCACTTGGATATACCTCCCAATTTCAAGGCCATCTGCGGTGATGTGATCAGGGTTGCCCGTGCCCAGTGCACTGCTGACAGTCGTGGTCCTGTTCAGTTGTTGGGACCGACATCTACTTTACATGCCACCTTTTCGTGCAGCTGAAGTCCACAAAGGAGATTGCTCAAGTGGCGGGAGACAGCGAGTGTACCATCAAGTTAATCTATTGGATACACTTTACTATAAGGTGAGGCTCACAAAGGTTGCATCCGGAAAGGCAAAGGTGGTGAACCTAGTACTGGTTGAGAGATTGTCACATACTACGGACCAAATTCAATGATAGTAATAGACTTTTGTGTTTGTGTAAATATAATGTTTTTCTTTCCACTTAACTCCCATTCCCGGGTAGCGGGCTTTGCTGTGAGTTGACTCACAGCCTCTAACTGCTTGTTCCCGCTACCAACGGTAGCTGGGGTACCTTAGGAAAACGCAACTGTCCGGATTCTCTGCCAAAACTCATCCGGTCTCGTGACTTGCACATTCGGTACCGAAACTGCCTTTCAAAGCAGTTCGTTCTCACGCGCTTTTGTCTGCGTTCACAGAACTCCGATACCTCACATTTTAAACTCTCTAAAACTCTCTTATTGTACCCCGCTCACCATCATCTCGCTCGCTGACGCCTCAAGCGGCTTCCTGCAAGAATGGATCAAATGCCGCCTTACAACCGCTTGTTCGCCATGGTGCAGAGGAACACCTGTCTAAACGACTGCATCATGCGCAGCACGTAGTAGCTGCCCTGCCATGGGCCGAACTTGAAGGTGCCGTGTGTATTCAACAAATGGTCGGGGCTCACTGTTCTGAAGCATACCGTGCTTTCAATACCAAACATACCAATACTGGGAAGCTCAGAAGCCGTTGTCAGTAAGTAGGCGCTGCGCAGCAAACATCTCTTCAGCAGCAAGGCACGTCCTCGCTATTGCAATCAGACGGCCGATCGCAGGCGAATTCCCAAAACCGAAGCCCAAACGGTATACAGGGTACGCAAGCGCCAAATTCACGAATGAATATTTTGTCGCACAGCGTAACCTGTCAGGTATTATGCAAGTACAAGTGGCAACTACGGGGCACATGACGCTTCATCCTACGGGAATGCAGAGCGCAACCCACCGCATGCTCGCGGTTCCCTCAAACAATGATCGCTGCGCTTAGCGCGCCCGACTCAACTGTAGCTCTTGAACACGATGAAGGCTGCAGCAGCTTTGCGCAAGTCGTGGCCACCCCGTCCCCGCCTAACTTGAGCTGATGTGTTAGTTCTCGCTCCCGAAGACGATTAGCAACATCTGTTCGAGCGTTCGGATGAAGAACTTGAAAAGCCACGGAGGGATAGGACCTCGACGCAGTTATTGCAGCTTGCATTTTCATCGCGTGTTGTCAGGCGCTTGTCCCTCGGACGTCCCATGAGATATGTAGCCTGACCCACGTCTCAAAGAAGATGGTATCTCGAAAGAAAGAGGTTGTTGCAGACTACAGAACAAACTTGATGATAGTAGACTTTTGTATGTATGTGAAAATAAATGTTTTTTTTCTTCTTTCCGTAACTTTCTTCATACCCATCTCTGGGTAGCGGGCTCTGCTGTGAGTTAAACTCACAGCCTCTAACTGCTTGTTATGTTCAAGATTTACAACAGTCTGCCAGTGGGGGCCCGGGAGCGAAACTTTACCAGCTGTGACATTTGTGTGACTCTCTGAGTCAGCGTCCTAAATGTGACCTGTTCTTCCCTAATTGGGTATGTGGTGTTACAGATTATGTAGCGCACAGTTTGTTCCCACACTTGAATAGAAACTGTCTTGAGTTCCTCCTTCAACACATACTACCACCATCTCTACCGTTGTATACCTTTTAACTTTGCTCAGATGCACGGAGTCTCTTATCTCCGAAGAGCAACTAATCTTGTCAATCTAACGCAGGGAACTTCGTATAGTGCTCTGCTCCATCAAGGGTTTCAGGCGTCTCGTTTCAATATCTACAGTATTTTGAGAGACTGCGCTTCCCTCCCCAGTCATTAGCTCCGAGCTCAACTCAATCTGCCTGTCACGGTATACATTGATCTTCCTCGTCACGTATTCTCCTGTCAGCTTATTATCATCCGCGACTTTAAATTGCTGACCTGAAAATCTGCTGCACTGAACTCTTGGCATAGGGTCGATTGGCAGGGGGATCCAGCGCATTCGACAGCGTGTAATCATCACCTTTCATTCTTCAAGTAGCGCTTGACACACCGTTATCCTGCTTATATACGTATAAGAGATGGCTTGCGCCTCTATTCCCAGTTCCCTAGTTCTTACTTTACCTCTCAGCTATCTCCGGGTGTAGACTACTCAAACGTACCAATTCTCACTTATCATGCAATCAAAAGCTTTCTTCGAATCTACCCTCAAGCTCACAGTTGGATTCGTACTCCTTTCAGCCGCCACAGCACAAGGTATACCAGCAGACGCTTGCGAAGGGATCGGAGAGCTCCTCTGCTGCGAAGAAGTCGATCCGTCCAGCTCATCATTCGTCCTACACATCGCCGACGCCCTTGGCGTGCTCCCAGAAGTCCTGGATAGCATCCCTGCCCTTGCTGGAGTTTCTTGCACACCTATAACCGTGAGCATTGTTTTTCTCCCTTTATGTCTCGCCTGAAGGTCGTCGGCGTCTTTGAGATTTTCAGTACGTACTGTAGCTGGGTTGATATTCAATGCATATACATTGTAGGTTATCGGCGTCGGGTCAGGTACATGCAATGCGGAGACCGTTTGCTGTCAGACGGATTTTGGGAGTGGTGCGTACAATAAGTTCACAAAGCCGTCTCTCAGGAACATGGCTTATTTACTCCTAATAGGTATCCTCGCAATCGGTTGCATACCAGTAGACTTGTCTCTGTAGGCTAAGGGCAATTATCGTTTGAGATCCCCACAGAAGCGGTCAAAGAATAATACTTCTGGAGGCTGTTTGCCTTACGCTTTGTACTTCATCCCCGTACTACTTGTCCTGATAAAGGTTCAACGCCCAAGTCATGGAGCGGCCGACAGCCAGCGGTTAGTCTCACATGATTGCATTGAATTGTGCCTAACATTCACCTCTACTCATCAAAACGGCGCGTATTCTCCGAACTTAAAGCCACATATACAGTCTGTGCCTCGATTCGACAGCGTGGAAGCAACAATGGAAAAAATACAACTAAACGGAAGACCTTCCCAGTCGTGTGTCTATTGTAGTGGCTAAAGTCCCTCTTCCCCCGTAATGTTTTCTCCTCGATTCTTATACAGAGCATACTAACGCACGTCCCTGTACATGTGTCGTTTGCCAACGTGAGCTCATGTGTTGAGCGTTGACGCATACATACATACAGATATGTGCACGATGGACCGCATTGGACCTACAATATGTGCTTAGAAAGTTAAAATGACGTCATAGTCGCCATATAACGCAGTACACAAACCTCTTTCACGTAGAAAAAGACGAACGTACTACAAAAACTTACTATTATGCCGTTGCTTCATTGACGCACACTGGATTAGATAAAATACTTATATCCGATAAGTGACTCCAGAGGGCCAGCACAGCGTTGCGGCGTCGAGTCTCGACTTTACTTCATTCAAACGTGCAAGCATGGCATTATGCACTGAGGCATAATGTATACATGTGCACGAACTGTGCCCTTTCCATCCATTCAAAGTGTCTGGTGGCTAACTGATCGGTATATACAGGATCTGGCAGTGAGAAAGTGTCGGACGAAAGGTGGTGATTATTCGAGGCTCGAAGGAACCCTATACAGGGTTTAGTATACCTTAAACACACATACTGCACTCAAGAGCCCACTCGCCGGCACCCCAGGATACCCAGATCGGCCCCTTCCCCAGCTGAGACTTTATTGACATCCCTCACAGTGTTACTTTCAGGGTGTCCACCACCGCTCACCATATACAATATCATGATGATGTTGCTCCCGAAATCCATGCTCACATCCATATTACATAACTCTCGCAATCCTTTCGGTCGCCACTGCCACTCCCCAGCTTGGAATCCCTCCCCAGCTCTGCAAGGGCACACTCCTTTGCTGCCTCAGCACCGAACCATCCACCGACGCTTCCATTCAGCAGATCGCCTCCGTTATCGGCATCCTCCCCGCCCTTCTTCTTACAGTCCCAGAGCCTGTCGGACTAGAATGTACGCCTATTCCTGTTAGTGCACGATCCAATGAGTCTTTAAGTCCATGTCTGTTGAGACTTGTTCTGATCTGTGCAGCTCGATTTCGGGATCATCGCCCCGCAGTGCGACATGCAGCCATTGTGCTGTTCAGAGGTCTTTGGCGGAGGTACAAGCATAGGTATTTCATCGAAAACGCCCGAATACGGAAAGGACTTTGTTTAATGTCTTTTAGGTCTCCTTGCCATTGGCTGCATGGTCGTCGATTTGAACCTTGCGTAAACTCTAGCACAACAACTTGGGAATCGGCTTATACGAGATACGGACGAAGAGCTATGAAAACAATCAATGACCGTATGATTATAGTGTTGGTGAGGTTAGATAGTATAGTCACTGTGGACGCCATAGTAGGTCTTGTAGATCCTGGGCCAGGCTTTTCAACTTGTGAAGTGCATCCGTGGCGATCTACAGTAATTGGTACCGACTAACTTAGTAACAGCCTTCGCGGTTGCAATGAGACTGTCTGAAATGATGAAGAGTCAGATGAGCCATTGCAATAATGTAAAATACATCATACTACGTTTTGCCGGGTTGAAGGATGTCTGTCAACGAGATAGTTGAGAGGAGGGGAACAACTGCCAGTGCATACAATTGTAAATTCAAAGCGGAGTTTAATTCAATCACATGGAGCGCGATTTGCCGAGACGCGTACTACTACTAGTATAGTACTCAGTGCCATGTACACATCCGAATTTCCTCATCGTCTCTCTCTTACCACTATCATCTTCATTACAACGGCGTATCTGCCCATTTAGTACACCCAGTCAGGTCAACAGAGATTTAAAATCCATAGAAACTAACAAGGGAGCAAGTCTTTTCGATATACTTTTTGCCATCTTGGTCAACGGTCACGCATCCGAGTAAAGCGAGCCTTCAAGTTATAACTTGCAGTAGCCTTGTCTGGTTCCGAGACTACAGTGTCGGAAGGCTAAAACCCGCCTCTCGGAACCCCCCCTCAAAACTTTTTTTTCTCCGGCCACAAAAACTAGCCAATGACCCTGAAACTGTGTAAATAGCTTCTACTAGTAATGCATTATATCTTTCATTCTTATTGATTAGATTTGCTTGAAATCAATTCCGAAAAATTTCTCATACCAGGATTTGAAACATGCTACCTAATTTAGTAGTATAGTCCTTTTAAGAGGTTCCCACGGATTCGGAATATACGGAAACGATGTCTTTTTGCAAGCTGGACATAGTTTGGCAAGTTTTACAAATTCTTTCCGGAATTTATCTTTTCCCGGTCCACCCGGACACTTTCGTCCGGAAGCCTCAAGCATTAAAACCCTAATTACAGACTTTCCAAAAAGTCTTGGAAAACAGTTCTGTTTGTATTTCAGGTCAATCCAAGGTCAATAGAGACTAAAATTCGACTAAACAATTTTCAATTTCTTCAAAAAATTTGAAACATGTACCGGAAATTTTTTTATTGCATAAATCGACGTATCTTCCTTACTTCTATTACAAAAATTTTGAAATCTCAGTCATTAACGCAAAATTCCGACCTGCACCCAGAGGCGGGTTTTGACCTTCCGACACTGTAGTAAGCAATTGCGAAAATTGCCACCTTCCTTCTTTTCCTCGTATCAGGTCCAACAATACTCCGAGATGTTGCACATGTTTATTTGATTTTCTCGAAATCTAGAACTTTGTGACATATGTATAACAATGTCCATTCACTTGCATTAACTATTGCTTACAACGTATACAAAAGAGCATCAAATGGAAAAGAGACGGAAAGCTGACGCACCCACCGTGCGCATGATGATGAATTATAAAGTAGATGAAGCCATGGAAAATTGAAAGGAAGGATGGCGTTGTGAACTGTGCGCGACTCTAGTGTAGGTGGTTGTGCATCTCTCTCTCTTCCATCTATCGATGTTCACTCTCCATCCACCATCTACAGTGGCGGAGAAACAGACAGGTAGGCGCAATTACACCTGCGGGCCGGCAGCGCGCACCTTCGCGTTCACGCCCGACTCGTACACCGCAAACGCCTTCACGAACATACCACCCAGCTTCCTCACCTCGCGATCAAACGCGTCCTTGTCCGGCCACGCCAACGCCGGATTCAGCAGTTCGCGCGGCACGTTAGGCAAGTTCGTCGGGATCTGGAGGTTGAATACCGGGAACGTCTCGAACTCGCATTTCGCCAGCGAGCCGTCATGTACGGCGTCGACGATGGCACGGGTGAATTTGAGCGGGCATCGCCGTCCGTTAGGAGAGCCGAAACGTCCACCGGTCCAGCCTGTGTTGATGAGCCAGCAGTCGACGTTGTTCTTTGCCATGCGCTCTGCGAGCATGTCGGCGTAGCGCGAGGGGTGGAGTACGATGAACGGCGCGGAGTAGCACGTCGAGAACGTTGGAATAGGTTCGAGCACACCATCTTCGGTACCGGGTGTCTTCGAAGTGTAACCAGCAAGGAAATGGTAAGAGGCCTGCTCCGGCGTGAGCTTCGACACGGGTGGCAGAACACCGAAGGCGTCGCACGTGAGCATAATGATATTGCTCGGCTGACGATCGACGATGCACGGAATGCGAGCGTTGTCGATGTACTCAATCGGATATGCGCAGCGAGTGTTCTCCGTGATGCTAACGTCCTCGAAGTCGGCAACACGACTCACCGGGTCGTACACAACGTTCTCCAGAATCGACCCGAAACGGATCGCACCGTAAATCTCAGGCTCCTTCTCCTTCGTGAGTCCGATGCACTTGGCGTAGCATCCGCCCTCAATGTTAAATACACCGTTGTCACTCCACACGTGCTCGTCGTCTCCAATAAGTTGACGGCGTGGGTCCGCGGAAAGCGTCGTCTTACCCGTTCCGCTCAGTCCGAAGAATAGCGTTACATCCCCCTTCTCAGTGCCGACGTTCGCGGAGGAGTGGAGGGAGAGCTGCCCGAACTTGACGGGCTGTAGGTAATGCATAACGCTGAACACACCCTTCTTCATTTCGCCAGCGTACTCGGTACCGAGGATGACCATCTCCATGCGCTTGAAGTTAATCTCCACAGACGTCGTAGAAGACATGCCCTTAGTGAAACGGTTGGCGGGGAACTGGCCGGCATTGTAAATGATGAAGTCGGGTTCTCCAAAGTTGGCGAGTTCCTCCTCCGTGGGACGGATAAGCATGTTATGCTGTGATGCAATTCAACATGATAATATGTTTCGAAGGGAGTAAATACTCACCATGAAAAGAGCGTGGTACGCACGAGCGCAGACAACGCGGACCTTGATACGGTAGCGTGGGTCCCATCCTGCAAAGCCGTCGAAGACATACACGAGATCGCGGGTGTTCAAGTAGTCAATCGCACGTTCTCGGTTGATCTCGAACGTATCTAGCCATGCTATCAGCCGAAGACTCTTATAAAGTTCATACATAACTCTGACTTACGTTCGTCCAATTTAATGTTCACGCTGCCCCACCAGACATTGTCTTTGCTCGTCTCCTCGTAGACAATGCGCTTGTCCTTCGGGCTGCGACCGGTCTTCTTTCCCGAAAAATTGATGAGCGCGCCAGACGAGGAGATAATAGCACCCTCGTTGCGGATGGCATCCTCGTACAATTGAGCGGGCGACGCATTGCGCTTCAGCGTTAGCTTCGTCATGTCGAAGCCCGCCTGGGAGAAGTACTCAATGTCGCGGCCAATGACTGCATGATTTCAATGAGCATAGCGGTTCAGCAAAAAAAAAAGAATAGATAAACGGGCGCTTGCGAAAAGGGGAGGATCGACAGGGTCGGGTCACGTGTGACTTAGTGACGTGTCTCGCGTCATACGTCACAAGGTAAAAGTTTTCGCCCGGGCAGCATACACTGGCAGTTGTCCTATGCCCTTGGCAGTAGGAGCACGAAGCAACTCGTGATCCAAATGCATCTAGGACAGCTTCCAACGCTGTGAGGAGAGACGTAACGCATAGCCAGATGACTGAACGGATGGGAGAAATGGAGAGATACAGGGGAGTGTTTTGCATACGCGGTGGATCATACCCGCTCCGTAACCGAGCAGCTAGCTCCGGTGCGAAACGCAGGCGACCAGTGCATCATTATACACTACACGGGATAGGAATGCGAGAAGGAAGAGAAGAGGAAACTCACGATTGGACGTTTCATTGTTGTCGTGGCTCTGCGCATAGGACTTGTGGAGGATGTGGGGAGTCACGTAGGGTGTTCCGTGTTGGTGCAGCATCTTGTTCGTGAGCGTTACCGGTGTAGATGGTATGGCAGGCGATGAGGCTGTAGAAGAGGAAGGCGAGGAGGACGAGAAGACGTTATGCCGCTGGGCTGCTGCGTTGAGAGCACAAAGACGAAGGTGGGTGCGGTGGAGCTGTAGCGCAATAGAGGGGACTGGGTCAGACGTCGTGTTTGCAAAGTAAACGGAGTGCGGAAAGTCGAGCGTGGTGACTCGACCTGCGCAACCCAGCCAAAGAGAAGTGAGATGAAGGGGAAAAGGAGGAAGAGGGTAATGGTATATAAATGCGGGTATGAAGGGAGTATTGAAATAGGCGAGCCAATGATAAGCAGCCGAGAGGCGAATAGCCGGAAGAGTACATAAAGGTGCTGTACTTACCTGTTGGTTGTAAGGGAACGAGGAGGAGTTGAGTGAGATGGACGTCGGGACGAAAGCGCGCCTTATAAGCGTCTGCATGTATTGACCATGATATTCTGATTTCCTTATTCTCTGCCCGCCTGCTGCTCTCGATGGAGTGCCGTGCCCTTCGAGACGCAAGCCACCCCCGGTCTCTCCCGAAACGCCTCACTCAAGTTCCGTTATTTATCTCCTGCGATCTCGTCTCGAGCTCTAGGCACGGACGCCCAGGCTCACGGTGGCGTTCACGATGGGCTTGAGGACGCAGCAGCGGTGGCGACAGCGACGAGGACGTTGAGTGCGACGAGGAGAGGTGAGCGTGGACAACGCATCAGCTGCTGCTTGCTGACTGGCTGTTGGGCTGTTGCAGGCTGTTGTCTGGAACAGCTATACTAGTACGCGCAAATCCCCCGCATCACGCCTTCTACCCCGGACACCGGGTTTAGCCCTCATACAAGGACCGCAAAAATTGATCATCCAGCGTCCATTATCGATTGGCCTGAGTAGCTTGTCACGACCAAGCCTCATATCATCCCTCACGTCCAGCTCACACTGCTCGCGCAATCCCGGGTAGACGGGGAGCCGTGCCTCGTAGTGAACGCAAATTTGCAACCTGTGCGCACACGATCGATTTAATGCACGGATGCTGTGCAAGTAGCCCCGGCCGTGGAGGGTGATCCGGGTACATTCTTTGCCGTCTGTGGGTCTTGTATTGACTTTAGAGTACGTGCGATCCAGGCTACGGTTCACAACATTGTGGATAATGGGGCCATATGATGGTCACGACATCTTGACCCAATGGATGACATCGTTCGAGTTGATAATTTGAACATTGAGGAACCATACGCACTTCAAGCCCCAAAGATACGAGTTCATCATGCGTCAATCACTGCTATGGTCACAAGACTTTGAATGGACTTACGGGTTGTCGAAGCCGAAGGGAATACATGAAAAGCACAAAACCATGTAGGTTAGCCAAAGCAAGGAAGTACGTGAGTTTTCCCATTTTTGTGGGTAAAAATTGGTGCCATCCATACGCATATAGTCACTTTGTACACCAGTAAGTAATTTGACCAGGATGGCAGATAGTATATTGAAAGACTTGCACCCTTGTCAGTTTTTATGGAATTTTTGATCCTTGTTGACTCGACCGGGTGTATGAAATGGGCAAATACCTCGACGTAATGAAGATGGTAGTGGTATGAAAGAGAGAGAGGAAGAGGATATTCGGACGCGTTCGCGCTGAGTACGCGTCTCGGCAAATCGCGCTCCATGTGATCGATTAGAACTCCGCTTTGTATTTACAGAGCAGTTTGAGTATCACCGTATTCCCCTCCTCTCAACTATTTCTCTCGACCAGGCAAGCACAGTAGGAAGTGTTATACATGATCTCAATGGCTCATCAGATTTCTCATCATTGCAGACAGTCTCATCGCGCGAAGCTGCTATACGGTACCAATTCCTGTAGATCGCCACGGAACGCACTTCACAGGTTGAAAAGCCTGGTCCAGGACTTACAAAGGCCTATTATGACATTCGCTTTGACTACTATACTTTCTAATCTTATTGACATTCTAAGTTGTACAATCATACATATATATGTTTCTTGTCTATTTTCACAGCCCTTCGTCCGTATCTCGTACACGCCGACTCCGAGTCGTCGCGGTTGTGCAAGAGGTCACGCAAGGCTCTGATCGACGAGCCAGTAGTCAATAGCAAGGACTCCTAAAAGACACCAGACCAAGTCGTTCTCGCTTTCAAGCTTTTCCGAAGAACAATACCAAAGCTGCAAAAGGCTCTGAAAAGCACAATCATGGTTGCATGTCGCACTGCGGGCCGATGACCCCAAAGTCAAGCTGTACCGATCCGACCAAGTCTCTATAAGCAAGGATTCTTAAGCCTCCTAGGCCCCTGTGCTTATAGGAATAGGCGTATATTCAGTCTGACAGTCTCCGGGACTGTAAACAGTAAGGAGGAAAGTGGGATGCCAATCAGGGAAGCATCGCTGTGCTAGGGTTACTTATTGGATAGTAGTATAGGTGTTTTAGCTAATTCAGTGTGCATTCATAGCGCAATGGTCTAATGAAAAGCGCTCTACAGTACGTTCGTTTCTATCTATGTGAAAGATTTTCATCTTCAAGTTACTAGTTATCATTGACTGCGTAGTACTACTAGTACACGACGATCATGACGTCATTTTGACTTTCTATGGGCACTTTGTAGGTCCAATGCGGACCATCATGCACATGAGTATGCACCAATGCTCGACACCCAAGCACACGCTGGTGAACGATGTACTCAGACGTACCTAATTACATACGCTCTGTATAGGTATCAAGAAGAAACTTTACGGGAAAAGAGGGGCTTTAGACAGCAATTTTGGTCGGATTTGCTATCTTTTCCTCTGAGAACTGGTTTATCAACGAGAGCCCAATTTCTCCGAAGCTGAGTTGCTCTAGCATAGACATGAAAGTAAGGAGGCGCACTAGTATACTGAAGAACTAGTTACTGGTAAGATAAAGTACATACATTATTAAAAGTTTAGTGCACTTGAAAGATTTATACGACTAATTTGTAAGATACTTCCAACCTTTGGAGACATTAGCGTTTTTTTATTATTATTTTACGTACGTAGAGCAAGTTCGCACTTAACCCTTCACGGTCTGGTAGTAATGACGTCCGGGGGGCCATTAGAACCCATATCGTGAGGAGCATTGTATCCGATAATGTCGTCACATTTCGTTTTGTCAATCCGATTCATCTCTGCCATCGACACAGCCCGGCTCGACGACATACTAGTAAGGCTGCGGCGCGCCTGGTAGACATCAAGACCGCGTTCATGCAGCACAGTCTTCGGGTGCTCGAAGAGCAGCAGCCGCCGGCGGGTGATAAGGAATAGCGCGACGTTCGTGGCGCCGAAGAGCCCGTAGATGACCTCGACGGTGACCGTGGCTGCGAGCGGCGGTTGACCTGGCTGGCCATCGGCGAGGCGGAATGTGTTAGAGAAGGAGAGCCAGCGGACAATGCTGAGTGGAAGGAGCATTATAGAGTGGACAATTGGATATCTGTAGACATGGTCAGATGTTCCTGTCAGACCACGATCATAGGAAATAAAGAAAAATAAGAGTTGAAGTATGAGCATGTACTAACGCGAGTAAAGCCATGGACGGTGCCAGCGGTCGCTTCATCTGGATATCGGAGTCTAAGCTATCTTGATTGAATGCAGACTTAGCCCTGACCTGGAGCTTCAGCTTCCAGCAATGCTCATCGTCGGGGACGATGAGGCGCATGCTCCAGAGGAAAAGTAGGAGGTACACCACGATGGACACGAAGAGTGTCAACCAAAGCCAAGCGTAGTCCCCTGCGATGCGCACGACAGGGAAGTCGGAGCTGATCCAGCACCAGTACTATGAAATTAGCCACATCGAGAGACAATACCGTAGCATTAAGAAGTCGGAATCAGAAGTGAGGGCTGAATAGACTAGATGGTATAAATGTGCCTACCGGAGTCGGGGCGAAGTACGTCTCACTTCGGTGGACCGCCCACCCGATCACGACCCATAAGATGAGGAAAGTCCACTTAGTGGCAACAACTACAGAAGCGGCAGTCAGGCTGTGCATCCCTTTCCGCATCCACACAACAAAGAATGTATGCATTGCTATGGTCTGAGGGTTTTAATCAGCACGATTAAACCAAAAAATTGCATTGGAGTAAATCCCACCATCGTGCCCAATGCTACCCCGGTATTGCCGACTTGTTGAATGGCACCTTGGGCAGAGCAAAGAGGGCCAACCTGGACGATACCCGTGTCTACCCACCTGACGCTCATCGCACCGCCTATTGCTTGCAGGCAGTCTGCGGCAAAAAGGGAGAGCTTTGTACGAGTAATTACTCATCACTCAAATGCAAACCACGGTTACAATGCGAAGACTAACCATGTATATGTCAGCGGGCTGTTGGATCAGACTCCATTTCATGTTGCCCGCATACTTCATGTAGCGGTATATATTCCTCTGGTAAACGCGTAGAAAAAAACTTCAATCAGCACCTTTCGACCTTTGGTACCGGAGCACGGCTCAGGCAAAGCAAGTGCGGGATATTTCGAATACTCACGAGAATGAGTAGGACGAGCAGAGCAAGTGCAGCTAGTGATATGAAGCCAGACTGGACGATGAGCTGCGAGAAATCAAATCCAGCAATGGATCCAAGCTCGAGTCAGACACAGCAAGTCAAGTGATTGTAAAAAGGTTGCTTTACAGTCAATCCAATGCTCTCGTGTCGAGAAAGACAGGTGCGAAGGTTCGCAACAGACGTGCAGTCACTGACAGAACCATCGGCCGCCATAACGCAGAACCGTTGAGGAACAACAGAATCAGGGGGAGGATAGCCTGGGGAATATGCGACGGCGATTGAATGCCATATTTATGACGGACAAGAACATCAAAGTAATTTGGCCTTGAGAGTCGCTGGGAGAAAGGCACAGCCCAGCCTTGACGGACATGATTGACAAGTGCGCAGCCGTCCCGGAACGTAGACCAGGAAACTTCAAGAACTGATTGGAGGAGGAAAAGATGGGACCTTCATCATGAACCCGAAACGAACGCAGTACATTGATGGAAATAGCACAAGATCGGACCGATAGCAAGAAATAGACAGCAATGTGTAACTAAATAAGTTAAACCTATGAGATCGATCATCCACATCAGGAAAGAAGTCAGTAATATGTACGTCCAGATGAATGAAGGAAGAACTCGAAGACGGGTAGTCATCAATCCGATGCCGATGATAGGGCGCTGAGTATCCGTGAATGAAGACGAGGGGCAAGGCGGTCGATAAATTCAACGTCGCATACGACTCCTATGTCGATTTGGGCAATACGGTGCTTCCATTTCGTTTGCGTCGCATGTGGCGTTTGACTCGAACTCGACGGATTTAGCGCCTGATCGGACGTTGTAGCAGGAACATCTGAGCGAAGCGCCTCCCGCACAGCCTCCCTCACAAGGTTCGTGAAGTCGGGAATAGGCTGTAAGATACCGAAACCTTGTGGGGCTGTGCTCTTTCCGATCTCACCCTGACTCTTTTCAATTTGGTTCGCCGCTTTCGAAGAGGACGCAGCGCTCTTCGACTTTGACGCAAGTTTGGGGGTTTTGAATTGAGGGGTCGTCTGAGAGCGGCCTGGAATGGCACGACTCGTCAAGGAAAGGCTTGCATCGAGAATTGCAACTCGGTGTTCAGTCATTAACCGGAAATCAAGCGCATGTCTGACATCCGTCAATCGGTGCTGGAAGGTCAGAGTACCTGTGAAACTTACCTCATATCACCATATAGTACTCTAAACCAACCTGCGGCCTTCGCAAAGACATCGACACCAACAGCAAGAGCATTTTTGTCCTTCCCTGATTCTGCGCTTCTTCTAATGCTGTCGACAACACATACAAACGGCAGACTGTCTCGTAGGAGCTCCACCAAATGTCGCAGAGAAGTCGAAAGCTGCGGACCATGACGAAGCACATGCCTGACGAAGGGCTCTATCTCCTCATGAGGATTATACCCATCGTCCTCGTCGGGGTCCTCCATTTGGATGTCTTGATTTCCCGATCCCGCTATCGATCGCCCTAGCCGGTGGGAAATCCGTGAAAAGCATAGCTCGTAAGAATTGCTACTGGAAGGTAGAAGCTGATCTGTGCAACTGATTGCCACGGCGTAGTCCTAGGTTTCCGAATGAGCTGACGTCCTGAGAACTACAATTTGATAAGGAATTTTCACCTTCGCATAAGCAAATTCGACAGTCTGTAGATCGAATGACAGAAGCTGTACATCTTGCCACGCTTTCCTCTTCGGCATCTGAGCAACTTCTCTGGCTATCACGACCATTTTGGACACCTTTGCCCATTCCTCGAGGAATTCATCAACACATGTATCGACGTTTTCTGATAGGAAGGAAACGATGGCCTCGCGAGTGTCGTAGATAATACGCTTTGACGGTCGGATTACAGTGCTCGTCCCTGCACGTTTGCCAACAGGTTGTTGAACATATTTCAACTTTACGCACATTACAACCTAGTAGAAAATAATGTCAGACACAGCTTCAGTACTGGGTTTGGAACATGTCCTGCCTGCGACTTCTTGCTGGACCACCAATTAAGTGGCACCACGCGGATGTTAGGCATAGCAGCTTCTGCCGCTGGTGCACCGGCGAGGATATCCGAGGACTGCACACAAAGTCCGGGGACCGAACGTGCCAGAGTGGATTGGAGGTGTGTAAGAGTTTCTGATAGTGGACTGGCTTGCGAAGCGCTAAGGTACGTGTAGGGAATGCTGCGAAGCTTCAACTGGAGTTCCACTTTCGTATAAGCAACTCGGGCGCTGAAGTAAAGCATTTATGAGCGGTTCATTCTTGAAGCGAGTGCAATGCACAGCTGTCGTAGATCAACAACTCACCAACAATACGCATATAGCTCCCGAAGGATATCTGTGTCGAGCCTAAACCTGGTAGAGAACATGAGATCTGTCTCGTTCATTCTCCATGCAAGCTTCACGTACTGGTCACCATCGAATCTCAATCCGAATGTGCCTGTAGCTGCCTTCGGTGCGCCTTCCGAATGGAATGGGGCAAAGTCAGCTGCTGTAATAAGTCCGCCGCTATGAATCCGTTGGACGTCTAACCATCCGATGTCCTCCATGACCATGCTTCCGGTAGGGCTATTTTGAAGAATCTGGACAGAAATCAGAGCAAACCTAAACTCTTGTTCCGTAACTAGTAGCACAAGGTAATGTCGATGGAAGTTTGCGAGTTGGATGAATAGGTGTGTTCGAACGTCGGGTCCAAACTTCGCCAATTCTTTCGTCATTGTCAGTGAGTGGTCCAAAAGATACATGAAATGTCAAGAAACTCACCTTCACGTGAGAGGTTACGTGATCGGAAAGTCTGTAGACCAAGATATTGCGCTTTCTGCTCGGCAAGCTCCAGGATGGTCTTTTAGAAGTTAAGTAAAAAAGAAATTGCAAAGAAGTCCATAAAAAAGAGAGAAAACTCACATCGAAACGTGCTCCAACGAGAATATTATATACGAGGAACGGATTCTCGTTGATCCTATCCGAGAACAGAGCATACCGGGGACCGCGCCCTGATGCTGCTAGACCCCCGGTATCCCGCAGAGTGATATGGCCTGTACGAGGATCGATGGATACAGTGATGTACTCGTCGGCACAGAGATGCACTTTCAAAGCGGCATAGCCATCTGAAAATATGGCATAAGACGGTGAAAGGACCTGCCATAGCAATTGACTTACCTTCTGTCACCAAATCGACCTCCCCAGGTGTTTCAAACATAACGCGGAAGGGTCCATTCTCTAACGAAAACCTGTATGCGATTAAAATACCTTGCACATGTCTCATGATCGCTTTCCGAAGTAAAACTTCAAAATTCAGGTCTTGTGGATTCTGCAAAGCACATCAGTGCATCAGAGATGATAAGTGCATGACACTGGACAGTACGAACCACATCAAATTCCCCATCCTCTGAACGCTCTAGTTCTGGCGTCAAATGCACACCCAGTGCACCTTTCATCGGTTCCCATTTGACTTCAAACTTGAAGTTCTCCACCTCATCAGATGGCGCAGATCCGTTGAGCTTGCTATCTTTCTGGATGGATGCAAGAAGTCGATCCTTAGGGCTTCGCAGTGGGCCACCTCCGGCTTTCGGTGTACATCGCTTTTCAACTAAAGAAATTGTGAGTGTACCTCCTATTAAGGGGACCTTCGGTCGGTTCATATTCGATGGGGCTTTATTCCCTGATGTCGGTTTTGGCCGGCTAAAACAAGAAAATAGTCAAATCACACGCACATCTTTGGTGGGAATTGAAAAGACAAACATCCAATATGAAGCAGTGAAGCTCTTTCCATCCCGGCTCTTCTCGAGACGCAAGTAATCGCGCCATCCTAACGCGCGTAACCTTTGAGCCTACATAAAACATGGAGTGTTTCAGATAACCCGTACGTTTATATCCCGTGATGTTACGTACCTGAAAGAATAAAATCTCCAGCTGATATGTGAGTGACATCATTTCTGAAATTGTGTGGGGAAGAGTGAACTTTTATCAACTGCGAGGCAAAAAAGCAACATACGGAGGAAGTTGAACAGCCGAACAAGTGGGGTGTCGACTGTCCCGGGTGGTAGTTGAGGTCGTGGCGGAGGCTCAAAGCCAGAAATAGGATTGGGGTCAGGTGGAAGGGGTAGATAGTAGGCAAGCCTTGAGTCCGCCTCTTCTGTGATATGTTGCTTGAGTGCATCGGTTGGTCGTCGAGGAAAGTCTGAATCGGTCTCAATATCCGGCCCCTGGGATGCTCGCAATCTGACATACCTTGGACATCTGTAAGATCACCTCCCACATTATGCAAGAATTCCACATGAACGAAAAACCATCCGTCGTCTTTCTGTGCGCCCCGTAGACTTATGGACGTTTCGAACATGTTTGGCACATTGAAATGCGCTCGACCGTCTTCTATGCGATAGCGAGACATCTCGATGGGAATAATCTCCTTCATGCGTAATCGAAAGCGAATTTGATCTCCCATGTCCTTAAGAGTCTCCGCTACTTCATCATCGGAGAGCGTAGGCTCTTGCACGAAGAATTTCTATTATATGTTTCAACAACATATACATCATTAACACTCAACAAACCGAACCTTAATTTGTGTGGGTAACCGAAGGTATGATCCAGTAGTCAATACATCAAGTGCAGTAAGGAGGTCGTGATTTCGGAGTCTTGTGCAAGGACCTCTTGAGTACGGATAACTAAGACCAAGGTTATGAACGCTTACCGGGCAGGTGCTAGAGACTCTTTCGCGTATATTATTCCACGGACTGCTTCCTCAAACTGATGGTTTTGTTCCATAAGAAAGGCGGTTATATTCTGAGATATCGATTATTGCGAATCCCGAGTGCATTCGAGAGAAATCCGATACTAACCATGGCCTTCTGAACATCATCGGCGTCCCTCGCCCACTTCATAACGGCATAGAGTTTAACGACCTGTTTCTTTGTCTTGACTACCCAGTCCGCGATTGTACGCTTGCGAGCGGGATCCGACATGCTTGGAAGCCTGTTAACTTGAGATTTAGCGTTGTTGGTCGTAGATGGTGGCTGAACACATACGTTTCCGCCATCTCAGTGAGTTCGGCATATAAACTCTGCACCACTCTCGACAGAAGCTCTCTCATCTCGAACTGACCGTCGCCTACGACGGGAAGCTCATGTTCTAGCTCCTCGATACTTGGCTCGCCGTCGAGGCCATGGATAAGGATCTCGTTTGAGCTTGCATGTCCATTCGTGTCTTGTGCCGGCCATAACGAAGTTTGGCCGTTGGTGTATCCGTTGAGTTTCGTGTCCATAAGGCCGAAGAACGGCTTAGACTCTTTCTTGTGCTAGCTATGTCAACATATACCAGCAGAGCTCAGCTCAAGGGCGACGAAGTGGTTTTATGGTTTTGTGGTGACGGGAGGTAAACAAGGCGCGTCGGTGGAAAAATAGGATTATTACATCCGCCGGCTAACTTCAAGTTGAACCTGAACCACCCTGACTGGCACGCTAATTACTTGGCTCTTACAACGCCGATCTCTCCTCGAAACTTCCACGTACCAACTTTTTTGGTGGCATCTGCGTCGCCAGCTCGACGATGGATCTGCTAAGAAACCTGGGTTCTGCTGCTGTATCTTCTTTGGTACAAAAGTCTGGATTGAACTTACCGTTCTCGTTGGGCGAGAAGATCACTTACTTTGAAGGGAGGACAATATGGTCGCTATATGATGGAACGAAGAGAGTACGGTTACGCAAATTCATCACACTGTTATCCTAATTCATGTATGATACGATATCCTCAGGATGATGGTACGCCTGTATCAGTATTCGTATTTGATTCGAATCAACCTCCTCGAAGAAATCTGCTTCCGTTGGCAAAGAATGCGCTCCGAAAGCTCAGAACAGTACGGCACCCTGATGTCCTCAGGTTCATCGACGCGGTAGATACAGACTCTATCATTTACATCATGACAGAGCGTGTCCAGCCATTAGGAAGGGCCATGCAATCATTATCTATGAAAAGCGTCAAGGACAAGGAAGATTGGCTTGTCTGGGGTCTGCATCGAATATCAGTCTGTGCCTTCATTGTGCATCTTGTCTCGACGCTCATAACTACCTAGACAGCACTTGCTTTTGTGAACGATCCATGCTCCTCTACCCATGGAAACGTGCGTGTCGACTCGATCTTCCTTTCGCCTTCAGGTGAATGGAAACTTGGAGGCTTCGAGCTGTTGAGTAATGCTAAAGATGATGCTGCTGTCCTACATGTAAGCTTCTGAGGCTTTCTCTCTTATTTGATTTTAATATAGCTCTAGACACTCGGTGGCATACTACCAGAGGCCAACAAATATGCTTCACCAGAAGTCAAGAAGACAGGCTGGTCATCACTGAAGGAGTATGTAGCTCAACGGACCTCATGCACACCCTCTGATTATCCAGCATCCATAGGCACCATCCTTCCGTAGCAGACGCATACAGCCTTGGTCTTCTAATACATAGTATATTCAATCCCTCTCTACCTCCACCTGCAACGGCAGAACCTCCGCATCCCCCTCCTCCCCCTTCGTCCCGTGGAGCAATCCCGAACTATCTCTTCAACCCATACAAACGTCTACTCAACCCGAACCCAAAAACCCGTTTGTCACCTGCTACGCTGCTTGAGATGGGTATGGCTCAGACAGGCGACGGACATGGGTTCTTTGCGAACAACAAGTATGTGCGGATTTGTATTGGGCTGGACCAATTCAGCTTAAACGGAGAAGCAGAGAAGACTGCGTTGTTGAAGTACGTGGTTATCGCTCTCAGTTAGGGATCATCTGTGATATCGAATGCCTCACAGGACAGTCAAGGAATCAGCAAACGTTCTTCCTCCAGAATTCGCCGCTCACCGTGTCCTTCCATCTCTCGTGTCCGCTCTTGAATTTGGCGGCGCAACAGCGAGCACAATTCTCCCTATCGTGCTCCAGCTAGGTGTACATGCACCTCCCTCCGACTACCCGACAATTGTACTTGCACCGATAACGAAGCTCTTTACAAGTCCTGATAGAGGAACACGAATGGCTCTTCTCGAACATCTGAGCGAATACGCAGACAAACTAGATAAGAAGACTGTGGCGGATAAGATCTGGCCTAACCTTGTGAGAGGACCTTCCTTGTCGTGATCGAGAAGGCATTTAGAAGTAAAATAGCAAACGGGATTCAACGACACTGTCCCCGTTATTCGAGAGGCAACGGTGAAATCAATAGGCCTTTTATACTCCAAGGTATCCTACCTTTCCTTGTCCTCGAAGCAAACTAATATGCCTTCAGTTCAATGACAGGATTCTCAATAACGACCTTCTCCGCTTTCTCGCGAAGATGCAGCTCGACCCAGAATCATCTATACGAACCAATACATGCATCCTTATCGGTCGTCTCGGTCCTTCACTGGGTTACAACACGAAGCGAAAGGTGCTTGTCCCCGCTTTTGCGCGTGCGCTGAAAGATTCGTTTGTCCATGCGCGTGTGGCGGGTCTCATGGCGTTCATGGCAACGACAGATTGCTTCGATGCGGAAGATCTGGCAACGAAGGTCATTCCATGTATCTCATCGGCGTTGATTGATAAAGAGAAGTAATGCAGCATCACTTTGTTTATGAGTGCAATGCACTATTAACTTAGTATTAGGCTAGTGCGAGATCAGGCGTTCAAGGCAATCGAGCTCTTTGTGAAAAAACTGGAGGTACATGCTAATTCAATGGTATGTTTGTTTGTTTTATTAAACACGGTTGATAACTTAATTTTCTTAACATTACCTTGCAGCCTGAAACTGCATTGAATACAGAAGGCCAGCCGAACTCGCCGTTACCTGCTGTGAACAGTCAGAGTGCCCTGGTGAACTCGGCAGCTGGTGCAGCAGGACAGCTAGCAGGATGGGCAATGTCCTCCTTAAGCAAGAAGGTGTTTTCGAATTTTTTCTAATACAATACCAGAACGTGCTAACAGATGTACGTGTACAGCTCGTACCAGGTGATTTATCGAGTACGATGGCATCGACCTCTAACCTGGAACGTTCCTCATCCGCGCCTCCACCACTCAACGGATCGCCACTAGTTCCCCCCTCTTCCGGACAATCTTCACATGACTCTCCGCCAAAGACCGCCGTGCCGGCCTTAGGTCGTTCCAAGACCATGCAGCTCGGTGGAAACAAGCAATCCTCAGCTTCCAAAACGGCTGCGTTGGCGGCGGAGTTGGTCGGGGAGGCAGAGGGAGAAGCAACAAACGCTTGGGGAACTGACGACCTGATGGATGTTAACGCTGACGAAGATGACTGGAGTGCGTTTGCAACAGCACCAGTAGCTGCGTCAAGTTCTAGGAAAGCCACGGTGGCATCAGGGTTAGGGTTCGGAGAAGTGGCGAGCTTTACTGCACCAACGCTATCAGTAAATGGTGCGTTTTGACAATTGTCGTTCTAGTATCAAACCCCACTGACTTTTACACACAGGATCAGATGACTGGGGAACAATGGAAGACGGTCCAACCTCAACTGCGGGCGATGCTTGGGGCGGTGACCTACATGCGCCTCAACCCATTCGCGCTCGTGCTACTTCACCTAATACAAGCTTATCACCGAGGATCACTTCTCCGCGTGTCTCTTCACCACTGTCAACGCAATCTTCGACCGGTTCAGTGACGACGCGGTCGCCCCGTATCCAGAGTCCATCGACCGTGACGGCAAGAGCGACGACACCGACAACGCCAAGCACAGCGCTCATGTCGAAGGAAGATAAGGCTGCGGAGATGGCACGAAGAAAGGAGGAGAGGAAACAGAGGATTGCTGCTCTGAAAGCTGCAAAAACGCACAGTGCGGCCAAAACATAGCTTGCTGACGTCGAAGTTCCTCCTGTTCTATACTATACGTACATATGCACATGGCGAAATATTTATGACTTGGTATTCGGTTGTTCCTGTAAATCCTCTATGGGTATCCTGACAAGCATCTCACATGATTGCGACGTTTCACTGGGATCTTGCTCAGCTGATGGTGCTTGTGGGCCTGCGAATCGCTTTTAATGTATAGACATATCAATAAATTAATTTTCCGCATACTTGAAAGGCTTAGTATCCGAAACATCTCCGGCCATTGAGAAGAAACTTCTCCCTGAACTTCGACAGAGTAAGTACGGCGGCAGAGTCCCAATGGATGTATATATACCTTTTCCAGCATCTGCCATCACATTGCAATCCATGTCCAATGCCTCCAACCGCCGAACATATTCAGTACCCAATTTCTCGAGAGCTCTCAGTGCATCGAATTCCTTCATTTTTTCTGCGAGTTTCGCATTCAATGCCGCGACGGATGCTTGCGATGTTAGTGATGCACCATGCGACGAACGCACAGAGTACATTGAGGACTTCCTCATAGTGTGATGAGCTTGAGGATGAAGGATTAAGGAAGGCACGCGTCGCGACGCGTCAAGTCAGTTTTAGCTGCAGTTATTGGTGTGTATACTTCTATTTAAGGAAGTAGCTTACAGAATGGTTAGGGTTAGAACACTATTCGAGCAAAAAGAAAGAGAGCCCACCCAGCCCGAGGGCCGAAATGGGACAGGAAAATATTAAAACAGTGCATGAGGCATAAACCCCATACAAACCGAAGGCATCCTCTGAGGACAAGGTCGCCGTGCTATGAAGGATCCCCACGGCCGACATTCCCAAGACATGAAGGGGAATGCCCCGTCAAGGTAAGTATGAAGATTCAGGTAGCACACAGCATGGTATTTATGCCGGAGATGGTGCGCACGGACCATGCACATAATTTGGCGTTTCGTGAAGGCCAAACAAAGCCGTAAAGTCTTAATTGGGCCTTGGCCAGTGACTTGGCGAAACTAGTAAGTTTTCTAGGATGTTGAGGATGTGATATCTCATAATTAATTATTGTACAAAGAGATTATACAGATAGCGGATGCAGTACTAACTACAGACAACAAATTCATCGCAATAAGCAGGATAAGTTAGCCTCAAACCAGTCATTAGACTCATTACTTTCTTTTCCTTGTAGTCTTTCCTCCAACAGTCTTCGAAGCAGTCTTTCCGGATGTAGTCTTCCCTTTCCCCTTCCTCGAGCTACTCTCTCCGACGATAACAACATCGTCGTCATCGTCGGTGACATCAATAGTAGATGCCTTCCGTTTCCCTGATCTCGTACTGCTTCCAGCAGGCTGGTCTACATCCATTGGTTCACCCCGGCTGGCTATGACAGGACTCTGCGTCCTACGTGATGATGATGCCGACGGCGGCCCACTCCTAGTCGACCGAGATCCTACAGTCGTATGGATCGAGAGCGCAGGTGAGCCACGATGTGAGCCTGGCGTACCGCGCCATTTATTGGTTCCTTGGACATCGCCAATTCCTTCCCCTTTATCCCGAACCCCAGTACGCTGGTCCGACCACAATCTGCTTTCTCTCCAATCCCTTTCATAGATGCTCTCCGCTGCAAGGTCCTCCTCAAAATAGCTCTTCAATCGTTCGCCAATGTCTCCCTTCTTGCTTACAGCTCCCGTCTTCCTAATTCCCTCGCCAGTCAACTTTGCGCCAAACCAATCAAGAGGGATGCTTGTGTTGTTCTTCACAATGTACTTCGCCTTCGAACGCTCTCTCTCCTCGGCTTCTTTCTGTTTCTCTTTGGTATCGAGCGGAGGGCAGTCGCCGAGGTTTTCGATCCACTCCCATGGTCGAGCTTGTACTGCAGAGCTTATATGGAGTGCACCGTCTGAATCACGCGTAGCGTAGGCAAGGCCATCAGTAGGCTGATTCTGTGGTGTGTATGTCAAGAGAGTCGAAGCTAGCTCTCGATTTTCTGATAACATAGATGGAGGAAACTCCGAGGGATCGAATTTCACGCAGTGTTGAAATAGATCCACAGTCAATTGGCGGGCGTCAATAGGGAATTCTGTAAAATTTCTTATCAATAAAAATAATAAAAATTGGAGTGATTTCCATGTTCACGCACCATCAAATAAGTAGAATGCTGTGTCAAGCAGCAGCGAGAAGGCAACCGGATCGTCAAGGTATTCGCCTCCATGAAGAATAGCCAACTTGTACACTACATTGAGGATTTTGTCCCCAACTTCTCTCGTCCTCTGCGTCCATATTCCGGGAAATCCCAGATCAAACTGTAACAGACGTGCAAGGAAGAGCACAGGTTCGGTCAATTCGCTGTGGGCAGCGAGCTTTCCGGGATTTTCAGCTGCGTCCTTCCGCATCTCTGTTTCCAGAGCACTGAGCTTGTTAAATACAGCATCTATCAATCTTCCCTGTATGCCTTCTTCAATAGACGGTAGATTGTCGCCAGGACTCCGGAAAGGCTGCATAATGGTGGCAAGTAACTTCAGGAAGTGACCAGCCTTTGTTGGAAGATCTATCAGCTCAGACCTTTCAATGCCCGTTTCTTCCTCTAAGATTTTAGCTATTCTGCTTAAACCTTCGTTCACGAACTGTGGTATACGTTAGACATTGGAAACAAAGTATGTCCAGATTTCGACATACCTCTCCCGCAACAACCCCGCTCACGCCTTTCGCCATCTCAGAGACGAAATCTGCCTCCTCGGCCGTGATCGCATTGTGCAGCAGTCTTCCCACGAGCTTCTTAAGTTCTGCTTTCGCTTTGTCCTTCGTCGACTCTCGGTCCAGCCGCTGACCGACTTCCTGGAGTACATAGGAAGTGACGGCAGCTGTGGCCGCCAGCTTCCACGGACTGAGGAAGGCAGTAACGTGGGCCCGGTCATCGCCTTCTTCGTCGTTGAAAATAAGACGTAGCGCAGCCACGAGGGGATCATGCATCCTCTCTTGTGAGCCCTTGGGATCCACGGGGTTAGCGAAAGTAGACACGACGACCCCCAAGTTTCTGGCAGCAGCTAGACGGAAATCTACTGTGCGACTTATTGCACGCCGTAGACTGCCTGCATGTTCGCGGAACCCATAGTCCAAAGCCTCGTTGTTTTCGACGAAAACGAGAACTGGTGTGTTCTCAATGAGTGAGCGAAACACAGCGTCATCATAAACATCCTTTTGTCGCGTTTTCAACTTCTGGATTTCAAGAAGGTCCGCTGGTGGCCCTCCCTCCTCCGAGCTTGCTACGCAGTCCGTGAGAAGGCTCCAACATAGGGAATTTGCGGTTCGCATGAACACTTCTTCTTTCGCGAACTGGCTAGGGCTGTCTATCGACGATCCAATGCTCCATGCAGGATATATAACACCGTAGAGCAGGGTAGCGATCTTTAAAGCACCATGCACAGCGAGGTGTAAGAACACAATGCTAACAACGTCCCATGCTTCTGCACTCAAGGTTCGTACATCGAGGAAACCAGGACCAGCGAACCATCGTCGAGCAGGGAAGTCGATGCCTTCCGCATTGTGCAAGTCGACGTGGAATAAAAACTTTCCATACCGCAAAGCACAAGCTCGCCGCGCTGACACATCCGGGAACATGGTGGGAACCTGTTGCAAAGCTGCGATGACGTTGTCCCATATTACCCAAACCCAGTCCGGCGACGCTCGATATTTATACCAAAGAGTGTTGGCCAGAGTTGAGATTGCATCAGGGTTTGGATCTTGGGCTAGCATCAAGATCTCAGGGATGGTTGACGGCACTGGGTCCTGGTTTCCTTGAGGAGAAAGTGCCTATAACAAGATATTGGGAATTTGGTTGTAGCGTTCATGAAAATAAACAATTACCTGAGCAAAATGTACAGCGTCCTCGATCAGTTGATGTCGAGCAACATCATCGAGAAATCTACCACCATCGACATCCAGAAGGAGATTCACAAGACAGCGAATATGCACACCTCGGGCCTTCCAGGCATGATGAGCAGCTTGTAGACTTTGAACTATGTTATTCACAGCATCCATACACGACCATAGATTCATCCCTCGACGAAGGCTTTCGACGCTTGCCATAAGTAAATCCGTCGTCGTGGCCTGCCTCACAACATCCAGAGTGATCTGAACCACAACTGTCAGAGCGCACTTTCGTTTGTATATGTGACATTACCTCCAGCATCGTCCTGAAGCATTTCATTACTTCCAGGATATCTACGAGCACATAGTAAGCCCGTAATAGGCCGCTGGAAACCTCTGTAGGTGAAGCGAGGGTCCTAGGTAACGTCAACCTTCGTTTGTTCGAAAGAAAAAAAAATGAAATACCTGGACAAGAACTTGCGAACATTTGGCATGAACCAGTTTTTAAGGACGCGGATTTGTTCGTATCGAGCAGCGGATCGCAGAATTGAGTCTTCTGCTACTGAACCATAAGGCATTTCTTGTGCGGGAGCTCCGTCAAAGACCTCGGGTAATAAATGCCGTATTTCTTTTTTCAAGTTAGCCTCAATTTGATCCTCCGGAATCGTACGAGCCCGCACTCCATACAAGGCCATTCTGCGCTGATTCACCAGTGCTGGGTCCGACTTATACAAGGGGATAACGCGGAGAAAGTTACGGTGTCGTGAGCCGGGTTCCTTCCACGAAATATCAGCCGGAGCACGAGAATACTGTATTGGGATACTGACTTCACTGAAGGATAATCCAGTCTCCCCCCTTGCAATAACCCGTTGGATATACTGATCATAAGAGAAAAGGCCCTTCTCGATCAATTCACCGAAGAGGAGACTAACAGCTGGAAGGTTTCCAGCTTCCCCAGCATATTCATTATCGTCGAGCCAGTCAAATAACTCGTCCTGAATGACTTCGTTCGGACTGACGCAATCACGACGACTTGCACGTTCCTCCGCCCTGTCTCTCCATGCTCTCAACAACGACATGGCGGCATACGGCCGATGATCGCCATACTGTACGGGACAAACGCTCCAAGAGAGAAGCAGCTGTAGTTTGTTGGTTATAGAACTACCCAAGGCTTCTGGCTCCGCCCGAGAGTCGAAGAATGTTATTGCGGAAATATCTGTTGCGCTTGTGATAGAATTCAGAAGCTACAAATCATAAGTATCCGTGTTTGAGAATATCTGTGCAGATCGATCATACCTGTACGTCAAATACCATTGATCGAAGACAGCCCTTCGCTGGTTGAGTAGTCGTGCGGAACAGTAATGCTTCGTTTCGTCTCTCGACGTCCCGAAGAGTTTCTGACATGACCGCGCACATGACTTGCAGCTCGTATTTCGCATGCGTATCGCCACCAGAATCAGATATGTTCGCTAGCCTATCTACCAAGATTGTTGAGATAGTATCTGAGTGCTGTTTCCATAATCTAGGGCTGACAAAGGAAGTGGTCGAGGTCAAGAATGTACGCTACGTGGTAACATTAGTATACAATCGAAACCTTTCAAGATCTTTAAAGCCGCACCTGGATGAGGTCTTCTAATCTATCACGTAGTTCATCCAGTGTGTCTTTTGATGTGCTAATTGATATCTATTGAGAGTAGTGTCAAATGAGTTTACGCATCATGTAATTCGATCAGACCTCTTGCAGTTTCGCAAGGCAAGCACCTATAAGTTGTTTTGTTAGGGCTCTACATGAATATAGGTCACTATGAAAGTCGTCCAAGAGACGAGCTGCAAATCCGGCTTGAGCTAGGTTGCAAGTGACCAGAGTCTGGACGAGCCATGATAGAAAAGTTGAGTGGTCAACCATGTATTCTGCATAGAATATTCGCAGTAGTTCGAGTCTAGAGAGTATACATTATCGGCAATTTCATGGAGCATCTAGTCACGTACGTGTAAATGAACTTTGAGATCCAGCGTTCACGAGACTCGGGATCAGATAGTATTCCCTTGAAAACCTGCCTAATATTCAGGCCCTGTCGAGGCGCCATGGGTAGGGCAATTTCCGATAGCTGTTTCTTCAAATAACCAGTCATGATATTCGCCCACTCAACACTATACTGCATTGGATTGTAGTTCGGTTTGTTGCGCAAACCTGCCTGTGAGTCGCGTTAGTCGCGTTAAAAGGGGGAACAGTGACTCTTATTACTGTCTCATTGCTACCATAAACCCGTATAAACCAGACTGCTCTGGACATAGCTACGTTGTGTTCATGAAGGTAATCCAACAGGTCGTGACCCTTCAAGCCATGGGGAATACTTTTGCCTAGTTTGTGTAGAGGGACATCTGGATTAGCTAGATCAGCAAACCATGCATTCTTCTTCACGTCATTAAGTGTAACACGCGAAGGTATCCGAAATGTTGAGGGCCTAGAGGATATCAGCCTGGAGAAAAGATGATAAATAGTAATTTCATACGGAATTTGGGGTAGATTATCTGCACGACGTCTGAGGATCTGATTCATAAAGTCTTCAAGGTTGTGTATATGAGCATCATCTCTGAGCTCTTGGATGCATCGAGTCTTCGAGGTATAAGTTTCTGCCTTTGCGTTTCAACTCTATAAGACATGACTCCCCGTCGACGATTTACAACTGAATTCTGCTTACCGGTACTGTGCTCTTGAGTTGCAGACCTTGCTTGACATTGGATTCCGAAAGTATGTCATCCTCATGGGTAGGGTTTGGAGGGAAAAATCCCTGGTAACCTAGCAAACAAATGTAATGGATAGGAGAAGTTACGAGGTAGACTTTACTTACCAAGATCGCCTAAGTTCGAAAACTTTGGAAGCCATTCTGGAGGAGCAGATTCATATATTGCTGGCCTTTCTTCACCTCTGGCCGAGCCAGAGTTGGCCATCGTGGTTGTTTCTATCTATTCAGCTTTTTGCATTCAAGGTGGTAGAGAGTTGAAAGAGTGCTTAAAGTCCGTGTGCTACTTTAAGTAGTAGTAGTACTACAGTGGCGAAAGGCTAAAACCAGCCTCTTGGAAACCCCCTCAAAACTTTTCTTTCTACGGACACAAAACTTAACCAATAACCCTGAAACTGTGTAAATAGCTTCTAATGTAGTGTATCTTCAATTCTTATAGATTAGTTTTGCACGAAAATGATTCCGAAAAAAATCTCATGTCTGAATTTGAAACATCTTGCTTATTTTGGGGCTGCAGCTCTTTTTACTATTTCCCACGGGTTCGGAACGTGCGGAATCAACGTCTTTTCGCAATCCGATGGGCCTCACGCAGAAAAATTGTCAGTACAAGAAATTTTTATCGGAATTTATCTTTTTCCGGTAACCCGGCAAAGGTCATCCAGCTGTTTAACCTTAATTGGTAGCTTTCCAGAAAGGCTCGGAAATCACTCCCGATTATTTTTCCAGCCAATCCAAGACCGATAAAGGCTGAAATCTCACAAAAAAAAATCATGTCCTTCAAAAAAATTTGAAACATAGACCGGAATTTTTTTTATTGCATAAATCGACGTATCTTTCTAACTTTGATTACAAAATTTTCAGAATGGCGAGTTTTCACGCAAAATTCCGGCCTGCACCCAGAGGCGGGTTTTGGCCTTTCGCCACTGTAGTAGTACTACGTACTTACCCAGCCTGAGGCCGTGAGACTCAAACTCAAACTTTTGTTTTAAATTCATCAACTTGAAGCACTTCATTTTTACTTCCTTTCCTCCACAATCTTAGCAGCACATGAAGTCCTGATAGTTTCGCATCCAGTGAAAACATCTTGTAAAGCAGCTAGCCCGGCGCCCAGGCTATCCAAGTTGTTCAACAAACCTACTGTTTTCCATCTTTTCTCCTCGTCGTTCGTCGTCGTCAGCGGTCATGCATCTCTATAACCTGACGCTGCAGCCACCAACGGCAGTAACACACGCGATTGTGGGCAATTTTTCTGGTGCTCGTCAACAGGAAATCATTGTCTCTCGGGGAACACGTCTGGAGTTATTGCGTCCGGATACACAGACGGGTAAGATCTCAACAGTACTTGCCAACGATGTATTCGGTTCCATTCGTTCTCTCGCTGCATTTAGATTGACTGGTGGAACGAAGGGTGAGCTCGTACGTATCTTCCGTCGTTTCTTGTATTCACGTCATTTTTCTCAGATTACGCGATCGTAGGCTCGGACTCTGGGCGCATTGTCATTCTTGAGTATGACCCAAGAACGAGCACATTCGTGAAGGTGCATCAGGAAACATATGGGAAGTCCGGTGCGCGTCGCATTGTTCCTGGCCAGTACCTAGCTACCGATCCGAAGGGGCGCAGTGTTATGATCTCGGCAATGGAAAAGGCCAAGTTGGTGTACATCCTCAATCGTGATGCAGCCGCGAACTTGACTATCTCATCGCCTTTAGAGGCGCACAAAAATGCTGCGATTATACATCACATTGTCGGCGTAGATGTTGGGTTCGAAAATCCACTCTTTGCGGCACTCGAGGTCGACTATACGGAGTCTGACCAGGATCCAACAGGGGAGGCTTTCAACAATACCGAAAAGGTGCGTACTTGCAACAGTATATATTTTATGTCATGCTGACTCCATGAAGATGCTTACCTTCTACGAGCTTGATCTTGGTCTGAACCACGTGGTGCGAAAATGGAGTGAACCGACGGATCCCCGTGCTAATCTTCTTGTGCAAGTACCCGGTGGCCAGTTGGCTATTTCTGACGATAAGGGAAAGGAAAGGGTCAAGTTTGATGGTCCTTCTGGTGTCCTTGTTTGCTGTGAAGACCATATTATCTATCGTAACATGGACTCGCCTCAACACCGTGTTCCAATCCCTCGTCGTCGGCACCCTCTAGAGGATAAGCATCGAGGGCTGATCATTGTATCCACTACGATGCACAAGATGAAGGTCAGTGGGTTTATCTCCTCAATTCTTTCTTGAGCTAATTGAGGGCTCTTTAGGGTGCATTCTTCTTTCTCTTGCAGAGCGAAGAAGGTGACTTATATAAAGTCACTATTGAGCACGAAGGCGAGGAGGTCAAAGCTCTTAAGATCAAATACTTTGATACTGTTCCAGTTGCTTCCGGTCTCTGTATCTTGAAAGCGGGGTTTCTTTTCGTTGCTTCGGAATTTGGCAATCAGTGAGCTATCTTCTATCTAAGTTTCCTATTTTTATTGAAATTTCGTAGCTATCTTTATCAATTCCAGAAACTCGGTGATGACGACAATGAACCAGAGTTCTCGTCCACTGACTATCCGAGCTTCGGCATGGCTGACCCGACAGCATCGCTCCCTCCTGCGTACTTCAAACCTCATCCACTGGATAATCTTGGACTTGCGGATGAGATAGAGTCTCTTGACCCAATAATTGACTCCAAGGTTCTCAACATTCTTCCGAATAGCGACACGCCGCAAATCTTCGCAGCATGTGGACGCGGTCCTCGAAGTTCGTTCAGGACATTGCGGCACGGCTTGGAAGTGGAGGAAGTTGTTAGCTCTGAGTTGCCCGGCATACCGAATGCGGTTTGGACGACTAGACTGAAGGAAGACGATCCTTTCGACTCCTACATCATTCTTTCTTTTGTTAACGGAACGCTTGTCCTGTCCATTGGCGAAACGATCGAAGAAGTACAGGATACAGGTTTCTTGTCCTCAGCGCCCACCCTCGCTGTGCAGCAAATTGGTTCCAACGCTCTTTTACAGGTCCATCCGCATGGCATCCGTCACGTTCTCTCAGATCGGCGTGTCAACGAGTGGCGTGTCCCACAGGGACGAACAATCGTTGCTGCAACGACCAACAAACGGCAGGTCGTGGTTGCTCTCTCTTCTGCGGAGCTCGTGTACTTTGAGTTGGACCTTGAAGGTCAGCTCAACGAATACCAAGACCGCAAAGCGATGGGAAGCACTGTTCTTGCGCTTAGTGTTGGGGAAGTTCCACCTGGCTTACAACGTACGCCGTACCTAGCGGTTGGCTGTGAAGATCAGACTGTACGAATCGTGTCCCTCGATCCAGAGAGCACACTTGAGACCATTAGTCTGCAAGCTTTAACGGCTCTTCCGTCAGCAATCTGTATTGCCGATATGTTAGACTCGAGCATTGACAAACATCAACCTACAATGTTTGTCAACATTGGACTACAAAACGGTGTGCTCTTAAGAACAGTCCTTGATCCTGTGAATGGACAATTGACGGACACAAGAACAAGGTTCGTATATCACCGCCCCATGAGCTGAAAGGATAACTGCTGAACTTATTTGTAGGTTCTTGGGTACTCGCCCAGTGAAGCTTATGCGTGTCCAAGTTCAGCAAAACCCTTCGATTCTTGCACTTTCTTCCAGGTCATGGCTCAATTACACACACCAAGGTCTTCTTCACTTCACCCCTTTGATCTTCGAGACCCTCGATCATGCATGGGGCTTCTCCGCGGAGCTTTGTCCAGAAGGCTTGATTGGTATCACTGGAAGTGTCCTACGGTATGTACGATCCCCTTAAGTACTCTTTCTAAGATGAGACATTGGGATCGAGATGCCAGAGGCACATGTCGATAACTAAATTATTTTATACCAATTGTTCCTACTGAGATTTTCTAAAAACCGATATTAATTGGCTCCGGTACAAATGGTACTAACAAAATGCTTGCAACAGGATATTCCAAATTCCACGCCTCGGTACAAAGCTGAAGCAGGATGCTATGCCCTTATCTTATACGCCGCGAAAATTCATTCCGCACCCGGCAAACAATTTTTTCTACATGATTGAGGCTGATCACCGAGTCATGGGGGATGAGGCCGCTCAAGCTCGGATAGAAGAACTTGTGAGTTCTTAATTAGTCACCAAGATCAACAGCTAAGGTTATGTTTAAAGCGACGCTCAGGTGCCAAAATCGATCAGGGTATTGTTGACCTTCCTCCGGAAACGTTCGGCAGACCGAAAGCGCCTGCTGGCACTTGGGGATCTTGTATACGAATCATAGACCCGATCGATCTCAAGACCGTCCGTGTTATTCACCTTGATAACAATGAAGCTGCCTTTTCCGTCGCGGTTGTTCCATTCTCTGTACGGAACAACGAACTCTTCTTGTGTGTAGGAACTGCGGCATCTACACATCTTGCACCCAGATCATGTTCAAGCGGATACATTCGTACATACGCATTTAAGGACGACGGGAGTGACCTTGAATTACTTCATAAGGTTTGTCGCTTCAACGTTCCTTTCGAAGCCACCCTGACGTTACTATTCTCTAGACCGAGACGGATGATGTGCCTATGGCTCTTCTAGCCTTCCAGGGCCGATTGTGTGCTGGTGTCGGCAAATCTTTGCGAATATACGAGATGGGAAAGAAAAAACTACTGAGAAAGGTAGAGACAAAGGTAAGACATTGATTCTCGTTGATATAACTTATACTCATATGCCTTAATAGACTTACGGTCCAGGTATTGTCACACTCAATACACAAGGCTCCCGCATAATCGTCGGAGACATGCAAGAATCTGTTGTCTATGCGGTTTATAAGGCACCTGAAAACAGGCTGCTCATTTTCGCAGACGATCCTCAGCCTCGATGGGTCACTGCGTCGGCTATGGTGGACTACATGACTGTTGCAGCAGGTGACAAGTTTGGCAACGTATTTGTGAACCGCCTAGACCAGAAGATATCTGACCAGATCGACGAGGACCCGACTGGTGCTGGAATTCTGCATGAGAAGAACATTCTTATGGGTGCACCCCATAAAACGAAAATGCTTACACATTTCCACGTCGGCGATGTTGTGACCAGCATTCACAGAGTTGCTCTTGTTGCCGGTGGACGAGAAGTACTTCTCTACACCTGCCTGCACGGGACAATTGGGATCCTAGTGCCCTTCATATCGAAGGAGGATGTCGACTTCATTTCGACACTAGAGCAGCACATGCGGTCGGAGAAGTTGAGCCTTGTCGGACGTGACCATCTTGCCTGGCGGGGGTACTATGCTCCGGTAAAATCCGTCGTAGACGGTGACCTATGCGAGCAGTTCGCCCGACTACCTGCAACGAAGCAGTCTGCGATCGCGGGTGAGCTAGACAGGACTGTGGGAGAGGTGTTGAAGAAGTTGGAGCAGCTTCGCGTGACGGCTAGTGGATTCTGATTTATTGTAATTGTCGTAGTTGTTGTATCAATGCTTAAAATTTATTATAATTTCGCAAGCTCGCAACTCTTGATATACGTATATTAAACACTATGGATACAATGAAGAATAATAAATATACACTATAACAGTACGTTAAGCTGATGTTTCAACAGGAGCTGGTTCTATACTGTCCATCAACACATCGCCGGTTTCTAGAGCTCCAGCACTCGTCTTTTGTGCTTCTTCCCTCAGAGCTGCCGACTTTGCTTGGAGCTCTTCCATCTCATTTTCCAGCTTCGCCTGCAAAAGTTTCAGTTGATGCGAAGTCGGGATAGATAGAGACCGCATACCACTTTCTCTTTCAGCTCCACTTCATCGAAGCAAGAGTATGTTTTAGGCGTCTCCTTGGGTTTCTTGTCGCCTTCATCACGCCCAGTTATATTAGATTCGCATTAATTCGAAGGGTTTTCGATCAACTCACCGAAAGCAGCATGCATGAAGACTTCATTCATGAATTCATGATTGCGTTTATATCGCGCCAGGGCCAGAGAACGCGTGGAAATGTGGTCATACTCATCTGTGAAACTGTGTTAACGGGATACATTCCCAGTTCATTCAATGAAGACTAACCTCCGGATTCATCATCGTGTGCTTGGGCATGCTGAAGGCAAGCGGTAAGCCACATCCTTCGTAGCAGAAATCAATCTTACCCCTGCCATGTTCGCGTTTCGGTCTCTAGCTTGCCTACGTTCCAATGCCTCCATTTCGCGACTCTGTGCAGCAAGTAATGCCGCTTGGTGTTGCATTGCTGTCGGAACGGCACCCAACGCTGTTGGCATTCCTGTAGCATGCGATTGCTGCTGGGATGCATATACTTTCTGGCCAGCCTTTTCGCCGAGCACATACATGTGTGGTTCGTTGACTGCCCGGAGCGGGTATGCCCTCATAGGCTGTCCGATGAGAGCAGGCATGATTGCTAAGGATAAATGTGTCAATTTGAAAATTAGAGTCATAAGTCGTTGATGGACCCACCGGTTGGTTGTCCACGCGAATAGTGAACAAGCACCAGTTGCGGGTGCCCTCCCTTCAAAAGACGGAACCGTCTTCTTACGCGGTAGGCTGAGGTATCCGTAGAGTCTGGGATGAACCCATACTTAATCTCACAAATCTCCAGTTCCTATAGCTCTCCGCGTAAGCCAAGTACAAGCTGAGTAGACGAGATAGAACACACACACGTCCGTTCCCTGCAGGTATGACTTGGCGTACTTCCTGGTCTTGATACCGGATGCCATCATTTGGAAACTTGTGCTGCTGTGGCACCAGGAATATCATGTACAGAGAGCCATCGTGAGGTTTGTCGATGTACCCCCATTGGAATGGAGCCTGCGACGCAAGATGTACAGCACGTATTAACATAGACACCGCCTGCTCATATGAGATCGATGGATGCATTCCGAGAGACTCCGGAAACATAAGGAATAGCTCGGTCTGTAAGTTTCCAGCATAAGTACTATCCAATAGTTATGTTGTTTGAGGCTGCTCACCACGAGCGACGACGATGAGCTGTGCCCCTGCATATTGGTCAACTAAGACGACGTTGTGTTGCTGAATGCGAGATGATCAGGATTGCATAGGCTTATAGCTACGACTGTGTGGGGAAGGAATTACGAAGTTGAGGTTTAGAGTGCTTCAACTTGTGTGTTGCATTTGAAACTTTACAGCCTGAATCTCACGGTGGTTCACTGTGACTGGCATCAGGATGCCCAGTATAATTCGCTCAACATGTTTCTGTGTAATAACATTCGAATTCTGTATAGTTCCGGTAAGTGCTGAAGGTCTTTCATGTCCATTTGGTATATCTTAGAGATTATTGAATTGCAGAATAAGGTCTATGTGAGACGATTTATAGTTCGGAAGGCCAGATCAAGCAACGTCGTCAAGAGCCACCTGCTGGACATTCTTCACAGATCTTCTGCTTTTCAAAGCTTCACGTTCTCGCCACCATCGACCTAGGAAACCAAGTGGGCCGTCCTGCAGAAGCTCAATAGCTTCAAGTAGCATAAACTCCGGTTCAGCAGGTCTGACACGGGCCAACCATTCCTTGAAGATTGTACCATACGTGTGATGAGGATGTCACTTCCGCGAAAGACGGCGCTTGGGCCACGGCCGACGTTTCCAAGAGTATCTGTTGTTGCTGCTCAACGCGAGTTCGAGAAAACTCCGTCCAAGGCGAGTACCAAAGCATTTGTTACACACCTGATGTTCATGATCAGCCCTTCAGACATTCGAAAAGGCTACGACAGGCTCTCCCTTGCATATGCTTACCTTGCTGAACAATATCATGAAGATCATCAAGAAAAAGGATATACAGCAATTGAACAGCCTGATGCTCTCCATCCACTCCTTTCTCGATATCCACGGTCCTTCCGCCGAAGATACGATCGAAACGTTTCACATCTCAACAATTATCATGGACTGCCTAGAAGGAATGTACCGCACCGCAGAAGCTTATGGTTCTTTTCCGGAAGATATGAAGAAGGTTCTTGAATCATCATTGCCCACAATCGTCCGCATACAATCAATAGGCTTCGACCAGGTCCTGAAGAAGGATCAAAATGCTATATCCCACTCGGCGAGACTTCACGACATGTGCGCCAAGATATTCCTTATTCGCTTAAGCGATATAGACTATACTCCAGTGGTGGACGACATTTTTGAAATCTCCATGAAAGTGTGGTTATCGGACCATTCATCTGCGGCAGACGGTGCTGTAGCATGCATAAGCATGAGTGGCTCATTGAGCGCCAAAAATGACCAAGAAAAGATGAGAAGGATAGTGGATGGAGTCGGACAGCCCAAACGCATCGCCAATTTGGCAGTGTTCCGCCTTCAAGCGACAACAAGAAAAGATCCGCCTGACTGGTCGACAATAATTCAACACTGTAACGCTACTCTTGCACTTTCTGATCACCCTGGGTTGGCGAAACGCATGGTGGCTAGGAATGTGTTGGGCTTTCTCTGCAGTGCATTCGGAAAGGCAGTTGAGCTTTTACCGAGGATAGATCTGCCTTGCCGAACATGCCTCTTCGCTATAAACAAGCTGCTGCCGGTGTCCATTGAAGGACTCGAGGATGCTCTCGAAAACGACCTGCTGTTGAATCTAGCTTTGACACATAAGAAGTACACTGATGTGCAAACGACATATGACGGACAAACAACTCTACGTTTAGTTAAGGAGGCTTTGGATGAAAGAATTCCTCCGTACCTTGTGTGTCATAGCAGCTTGAAGACACTTCTTGGCGTCGCTATGGATCTCAACGATATCCACAGCATTCCTGTTCTAAGGCGTAATTCGTTAGGTGAAAGATGGGCTGGTTTCGAGGTCAAGGTATTTACAACGGCCGTAGCACATCGCCTCTTCACATTTTATCGCTCTAATGCTTCGTTCAAGTGCGAAAATGTCGGTTTTCTACGCCTTTTGAATTGCATATGTCCTGACCACTTTTATCATACAGCCTGAGTGTAAACACCTTTTACGGCGCAAAACGTCTTTAAGGTGTGCTGCGTGCAAAGAAGCTTTGTATTGCTGTCGGACGTGTCAAAGGAAACACTGGAAAATTTATGGACACAGGTACGAATGTTGTTCAGCAAAAGGTCTTAACAGTGAGCAACTCCTATCACATAGTCTACCTGTTAGCTTCACTAACCACCCGGGGAAATTGTTTTAGAAGCAGTTGGATCTGACCTTCACAACAGAGCATTCTTAACCTTCTTAGCCTCTGACGAGGTTTTACGATACAGACCTGTCCTTCGCAAGGTGGCTGCACAAGAATTCCCTAACGTACCAACCAACGAGATCGGATACGAGGTCGACCTAACACGCACAATTACAGTTCTTGACATCTACGATATCTCTGATCTTGGCGAAGAGAATAATCTATACTCATGTACGGAGCACATGGAGGCGACGAGGCGAGCAATAAACGTAGACCCTAACTTGGTTTCTCTTCGAATCAAGGTTGGGCGGGGCGATGACATCTGTATCTTCTACACGACAGTTGCGGTAGGCGATCCCAGCAAAGCCGCAGGCCTTGAAGATATCTTCGATTCTTTGCTAGAGCTCAAGCTGAGATATCCCGCGATAGACATCAATAGGCAGATTCTGGAACCGAAGCCGGGCTTGGCTGAATGGATCATGTTAAACGTAAGAAATTTTGTCGAGCTGAAGGATCCGAATGGGGTTTGGGATATATCATTGATAGACAAGGAGATTAGGAAAAAGGACTTCCGTGCGAGTCTCTTGTGAACTTGAAGTATCTTATTGCTTTCGCGTTTTGTATAACAATTATCTTGCTTGTCCGAAGCTGCGGAACCTATGTAAGACTCTTCTCCGGTACTAGAGAAAGTAGCCCGAGTCCGATGTGTGGTCGCTCTGAGTCAGGCTGCCAGACTGTCTGAACGGCTGTACTACTAGTAGCACGGACCACTGGCATGGTCTATGATGAGTTTCAGTACAACAGTTTTGCACTGCATCGCAGCCAACACATCACACGTCGAACACGACAACCCACTCACTCTGAATGGATTCCAAGTTATAGACTCAATTGTATAATTTTCATCGCCCAATTCTGCTGTCCGCGTGTCCTGCTCTGACAGCCACCAACAACTTTCCGCGCGCTCACCCACGATTCAGACCATCAACATACTTACGTGGAACATACTTAATGACATGATAGCATGTTCAACCTTCCGAATCGCCAGCCTAAACAGAATGGAGATGCAGAGACTCGCCAACCTTTGCTAGAAGAAGAACATCGTGATGACCCCGTCCTGTTCTCTGTAGAAGATGACGATGAAGAGGAACTTCCTCTTGCGCACGTAGAGCAACCAAAGAAAGATCGTACGCGTTCTGTGAGATTCCAGGAAGATGTGCGAATAATAGGACCTCCATTGCGGTCAACTATTCAAAGTCGAGAAACTCGTACGCCGCATTTGACTTCTCCTTGAGCCGAAACTAACATGGGAGTTGTTGCCAGAATTTGACCTCGATCCAGATGAGCTGGATGACTCTTCTCTATCTCAACTGGATAATGACTACCCTCCGAGTAGACGAGGTAATGGCGACCAAAGAATGCCACTTCTCGTTGGCTTGGTTGACGCGTCCGCTGCACGGCGAAGTACCGACTTATCATCACCTGGTAGTGGAAACGGACACGCATTCGACGAGCATGTCGACCTCGAGGAACTAGCTGCTAAGCAGACGGCGGGTGGGAGCATGATAGATTCTGTCGCGAACATGGCGAACTCAATTCTCGGAGCAGGTGAGTTTTAGACACCTCCGTATCATCTTTTCGAATCTTATATTTATCATAGGGATAATTGGTATGCCTGACCGCACAAACTCTGTACAGAAAACCTATTGATTTGCGAAATGCAGGTCTGCCCTACGCTGTTAGCCAGGCCGGGTTTTTCACCGGTCTTTTCTTACTCGTCGTTCTCTGCGCAGTCACGGATTGGACAATTCGACTAATTGTCGTGAACGCGAAGCTTAGTGGGAGAACTTCATATATCGACATTATGGATCATTGTTTTGGGTCAAGCGGGCGCGCAGCTGTGTCGTTTTTCCAGTTCTCCTTTGCTTTCGGCGGCATGTGTGCATTCGGTATCATCATAGGTAAATAACTTTGTTCCTTGGTGTAACCAATGCAGGAACGCTTACGCTTCGTTTGTATCCAGGCGACACCATCCCGCATGTCATTCGTTCTGCTTTCCCAAAACTGCAGATCATCCCAGTTCTTTCCCTACTCACCAACCGCAAATTTATCATCTTTCTCTGCACAAGCTGCATATCTTACCCTCTATCATTATACCGAGACATCCACAAACTCTCTAGAGCGTCTGGGCTTGCACTAGTCGGAATGCTTATAATCGTCATATCAGTCCTCGTCGAAGGACCACATGTCCCACCTGAACTCAAAGGCGATCCTTCGTTACGGTTTTCCTTCGTTCGCCCTGGTATTTTTCAGGCGATCGGGGTCATTAGCTTCGCCTTCGTTTGCCATCACAACTCCCTTCTTATATACGGGAGCTTGAGGACTCCGACTCTGGATCGCTTTGCTACGGTCACACACATTTCTACTGTCATTTCGCTAGTTGCTTGCTCCACGCTTGCTGTTTCTGCGTATCTTGTCTTTACCAACAAAACCCAGGGAAACATTCTGAATAATTTCCCAGCCGTGAGTGTTTCTTTAACGTTGTGATTTTTGCTAATTTGACGGTGTTTTATAGTCTGACACATTCATCAATATCGCTCGGTTTTGCTTCGGATTAAATATGTTTACGACACTTCCGCTCGAGCTATTCGTATGTCGAGAGGTTATCGAACAATATTTCTTTCCACACGAAACCTTCAATCCGCAACGTCACCTTCTTTTCACCACGTCTATACTCTTTTCTTCCATGTTCAGTAAGTCTTGGCTCTGTTTCTCTGAAGTCAAACCTCTAACCTCCGGACTGTAGTTGCCCTCATCACTTGCGACTTGGGTGTTATGCTAGAGATCACTGGAGGTGTCTCAGCTACAGCCCTCGCATTTATTTTCCCGGCAGCGTGTTACCTAAAGCTCCTTCCGTCGAATATTCCGTACATTTCACGGACAAAGCTGCCCGCTCTAGTTTGCGCATGTTTCGGTGTCATTGTTTTGACTTTGAGTCTTGCCATTGCGCTCGGCAAAGTTTGGACCACTGAAGGGAGTGCTAAAATCTGCGCGTAGTCAGTTGTTGTCGAAGGCACTTGATTGTGCATCTTAGATGTATTCGCATTGCATTACATTTCTCCATTTTCTTTTTAAAAGTTGTGGACGGCCACTTAATTTATACTCGCTTTCAATATACCCCTCGAGATTACAATCTTACATGTAATACATATCTCCTCTAAGGCGATAACACAACCTCCTCCAATCCTGGTATATCTCCAAGCTTCTCCAGACGAATACCCTTTTCAAAGCTTTCTGAGGCAGATAATGGTGACACGTCGAGATCCTTCCAACCTGCCCAGACTCGCTCCACGCGGTGCAAAGGCTTCTCTGCATCTGGTCGTGCCGGAGGATCGAGGATAAGTACCCATATCGCGTCATAGCCACCAGCTATACACTGTAATCAGTAAAATATCAAGTTAAAGAGAGAGGGTGCCACTTGCCTCCGGGGACGCCGCCCCCGATGACACCCGACTGCTTAATGCAAGCATCGAGAAGTGCAGTCTGTTCGGGAGGCTCGATTGGCACACCAGCTCCTTCTCCCATCGAACGCATCTTTAACCGGATTTCCTGAGAAACCCTGTGCGCTTCGAGGAACGTTTGGCCGGGCTCGGACTTCTCGAGTGTCCACTCGGACGGTGGGAGGTTCGAGAGGCGAATCACGGCAGAAGTGTACTTGATTGCATCGTTTATGTGAAGGGTTGAAAGGTGGAGGAGGATCTTGGCTAACGCATCATTTGACGCTGCAAGGTCGTCCCAAAATTTGACCGCTGGGTTTCATGAGCTCCTTAGGGCATGTAGTTAGTGTGCCCAATATTGCTCACCTTCCGCGCCCTTGCTTTCTTTCCATTTCAGCACTTTTCCAACGAGGGAGGGTGTGTCAGATCCTGCATCGACATCCGCGAGCATGAGCCGCGTGCATGGCGGCAACTGGAAGGGCATAACTTTGTGATCCCATTTCGCATTCTCAGGGGACAGAACGGGCAGTAAAGGGAGCTTTCCGTCCGCAGATGCGTCTGCCATCAATTCCTTGATCACAACGGGGTCGAAGCGGGTGTACAGCTGGCTTCCGAACACAGCGGCCGCAACATCGAACCCCGACCCTACTTTGCCTTGCGCAAGGCAGTGCACGAATTGCGACACATTGTGCGCAAGGTTACGCCCTGGACTAGTCAAGAATTCGAGCGATGATTCTGGGATGGAGGATGTGTGCAGAAGGAGACCGGAGACGAGGGAAGTTATGAGTGCGGCAGAGGATCCGAGTCCAGTCTTATGCACATCAGCGAGAGTAACACCGGTGTACGCAAACGGGGGAATCTTGGAGAGTGATGAGACGAGGGGCTCCAGCCCAAGCTCAGCTAGCTTGAAACGAAGGGTTAGTGCGAATGTAGATGTTTATAGATGTGCATTGAGCCAACCTTTGCTCGCTGGGAATAGAAATCATTGCCTCCGACAATTGTCACATCCAGACCATTGCTCAAAGCATCTTTCAGGTGTGAAAATCCTTTTATTTCGGATACAAGCTTGAGGGTTTGTTGGAGTGCAATGTACACGAATTTGTTCTTCGATGTCCTATTTAAACTTAGAAGAGTTGTGGGCACAAGAGATGAAACGTACCCTTCGCTCTGCGAAACATCTATAGTATCCGCTCCAATAGCGACCTCATAATTCCAGACAGCATCCCTGAACTGAGGCGACTTCACAGTGATGGTGCTCGACTTCCTGTTCCCTGATTGAACAACCGTGTAAAACCTCGAAGATGTCGAGACGACGACGCCGGAATACTTGGGATCTAGGACGAGGTATCCACCTGCGATTAAGACCTTGCCAGACGCTGACACTACTGTTGTTGACGGGGAGCTCATGGCTGTTGTATTCTGGCAAAGAACCTTCCATCCCCAGATGGCCGTTATTTGAGTTCATCGATCTCCCCAACTTTTGAGAGCTTCAAGTTGCGGCGAGCCAGTTGAATTAGTATTGCTTACATAAAGTGCGCGTCGCGACGCGTCCTTAATTGGAGGCATTGCCTCCTGTACTTGATCGACTGCAGTGTGACTGTAAGACTATAGTTACATTCGCTTTAATTCTGTACAGCTCATGTTACAAGCAGTTAAAGGCTGTGAGCTAACTCACAGCAAAGCCCGCTACCCGGGAATGCGGTTAGAGTGAGAGTGAGAGGAAGAAAATATTATATTTTTAAGCACACATACAGTACAGAAGTATTATACACCATACTCTTGCTGCCGCAGAAGCATCTGCCACAGGAACAGTCCCATTGTGAGTAGCTGCCCAACTTTCAGCAGCCGCAGCTGTATCAAACGTCGGCGCCGGTAAAGGTACAGTGTCCTCAGGATTTCCCCAGCCGCCCCACATGCTCTCTTCACCACTGGCATTCGTGCCTATGCCTTTGTCATCCTTGTCCGTCCTCAACGCAAACTCATATTGCAGCGGCGGCAAGCCAAGACCAGCACAAGCACAAAGCTTCGCCGCATGTGTAGTATGCAGGAGGTAGGTAAGCGGAAAGCCCACGAATTGGATGCAAATAGAAACGAGATGTTCCAAGCAAATGAGAAGAGCGTGCCCGTTGCGAGACCATCAATCGGGCGCTCGCCTTGAAGCATCATTCCCGGCGATATGGACAAAGACGCATGGGCTGTCGTCTCCCAGTCTGTCGTCTCCCAGTCCACTGGCGGGACAACATCCGCCTGATCGGCGGCGTACAATGGTGGTGCATCCTTCTCTGTCTCCTCCAGTATAACATTGACACTGTCTTCTATTGAATATGGGATGCAAAAGTAGCTGAAATAGACCCGTTAGACTACAAAGTAAAGAAGCAATCTGCTAATGCAGCAAATTAGGCTCACCTTCCACTATGGCCTTGGAGAGGCTCAGTTTCGCAGTGACATTCGCAAAGACACCATCATTCCCAGTCCCGCCGCCAATGACCTTCGTTCCTCGCGCCGACTTCCAGTTAAGCGACCTGCAATACTACCAGGGAGGACGCGGTGTGCCCCTCAAAGCCCGGGCCACGTACCCATGTGCCACAATTTGCGCTTGGACGTGCAGCAGGACCAGCTGTGCTTGAGCAGTTCGCCCCGTGTTTCCGGCAGCCACAATGCTCACTCACCTGACACAGTCTTGGTCCGCTTGTTGCCAGTGCTGGATGTCCTCCCAGACTACGGTGGTTTCGCACTGCCGTGGGTTGTAGACACGGAGATGCTTGGGCTGCTGTTGTTCATTGCGAAGGTACTGCAGGGTAGCACACCATTGACCTGCGAAGGGTGGATCGTCAAGGACTTACTACGCTGGGTGCAAAAACGCGTGAGAACAAGTTACTTTGAAAGGTGGTTTCGGTACCGAAAGTGCAGGTCACAAGACCGGATGAGTTTTGGCAGAGAATCCGGACAGTTGCGTTTTTCTAAGGTACCCAAGCGAACCCTACGGGGTCGCGGGAATATGTGTAATGAAGTAATATTCCACATTTGGATCCGTCAAAGCTGCTTGTCACAACCGGGTCTATAGAAAACATGTTTAAACTTGAAAACTCGGGTCTCATCCTCCATTGTTCACGGAACTGAGGCCCTGGGGAACTTGTCTGAACTATCTTCCTCTGTAGTAAGAGGGGGAGGAGGTTCTAGATGTTTTAATATCTTCGCTGGAACCCCTCCAATGACGACATTGTCCGGGAAATCACCCTTAACCTGTATGTATCTCGTTATTATGCCATACAGCGCGCTCAAGCATTTAGAAATGGCCCTCACGATTGCTCCTGCCGCAATTGTACAGTTGTTTCCTATCGTGCTGGGTCCTACGACGACTACGTTGCCTCCTACCCATACCTTTGGGAAACGTATTAGCTACATTAGCCATTCGATCATCCGGACTCACATCGTCACCAATCTAATGAATAGCTCAAAAATAAGCTCAACATTCGAGTTGGGTCAATGCTCACAGTGATTGGATAGGCTCTTTCAAGCCCTGCACGGCGTTCGGTAACATCTACTGAGTGTGTCGCTGCATACAGCTAATCCGCATTTGAGCGAACTAGATCTTTTATGCCAGACCCTTGTACCTCTACCTGCACGTTAGGCCCACACAGGACTCGGTGGCCGATCGTGACCTTTGCGCAGTCTAGACAGCAATTAGAGGCAGGATTAATAGAATATTTATTCATGTCTCACCAAGAATCTGCGACACTCAGCATATACATACGTTCATCATGATATTGATCGCCAATGCGCTACTCACAGTCAAACCAAAATTTCCATAAAATTCGCCTTTGAACTCGATGTTGTACCCGTAGTCACAACGGAACGGTGCTTCAATAGCGAGGAACTTGGCTTTTTCCAGCGAAATATTGAACAAGTCTGCTAGATGTTGTAGACGCCCGTCTGGTCCAAAGACGTCCCGAGCGGTGAGACCGGGAGTCGAAGGATCTATGGGAGCGTAATCCTGCGTTATAAAGTATAATTTCAAGTGATGCTCCACACACTGGCAACACAACGATGCTTGTATTTACATTGTACTTCTTGGTGTATTGGCGAGCTCGTAGACGGTCCTTAACGAGTTGCATATCAACCACGGGATCATATGGTAGGCCTCGCAGCGACTTTTCTCTTTGTGATAAATTCTCATTCTCCATAGCCTGAACAGCGTGTTAAGTGAAATCAATATGAATGTTTCGCCCTTTGACGAGCAAGTTGTAAGAGAGTGGTACGTGTCCTGCCAGTGTTCAGTCAACATAAGGAGTATTTATAGTTGTTTGGGGCTGCTTACATGTACGGCGCTTCTGACTGGCCACCAGTGAGTGTAGTTGTCTCGTCTTTACATCCGCCATGTCTGTCTTACCCAACCTCGCATCTGCAATGAGTTCGTCAGATCATCAACAATTTATGACTTAATTTCTAACATTATTGTATATGAAGTGCGGGGTGCTACTTTCTCAGCGCGCTCCTCACTAGTTCGACCAGCTCAGCATGGTAAGCATACACAGGATCTATCGCTTCGTTCAAACGTAACCATGCCTTCTCTTCTTTTTCGTAGGAATCCGCTCATTAAAGACGTCCGCACCTGTGAAAATATCTTCAACATCCTCCACTTCTGCAGAGCAGCCGCTTCCTCCTACCAGACTGGCGATGGAGGGTTCAAACCAGTTGAGCCTAGAGACACCACAGAACAAGGCTGGTTCGTCAAGTACATTGTTGCCACTATGTGGATTTATTGCTAATGATACTGTCAAACAGAGTATGTTCTCTCTTCGATGGATAAGATCGTGAACTGGGCAAGGCAGGGATCAATGTGGCCGATGACTTTCGGTATGTCTTTTGCCTCTGTGCTCCACACCCGCATTCCGACCTCCGCGTTTATGACTTGCCTATCATCGCTCTGCTCGTGACCTTTTTCCGACGCTCTTGACACCAATCCTATCGACTATATATTGTGATTGCTCATATACTTGATGACAGGTCTTGCTTGTTGCGCCGTGGAGATGATGCACATGGCTGCAGCTCGGTACGATCAGGATCGTCTAGGTGTCGTATTCCGTGCTAGTCCACGACAGTCAGATATCATGATTGTTGCGGGTACTTTAACGAATAAGATGGCTCCCGCTTTACGGAAGGTGTATGACCAGATGCCTGAACCTCGTCCGTATTTCCAAGTCTTAACATCCCAATTCAGTATGCTAAATTAAGTGCAACCATGTTTACAGGATGGGTCATTTCCATGGGCTCATGCGCGAACGGCGGCGGTTACTATCACTATTCTTATTCCGTTGTTCGAGGATGTGACCGTGCGTGTTTTTTCTCCTTTGCTTCACGGCATCTGAGATATCACATTTCCCTGAAGGCATCGTCCCTGTCGACATTTATGTCCCCGGTTGTCCCCCGACTGCCGAAGCACTGCTGTATGGAATGTTGCAGCTTCAAAGAAAGATGCGGCGTAACCGTAAATCGACGCTTTGGTAAGCTCTTACCAGTCGATCATTCTGTGACCAGTTCTTTTCTCACCTTTTCCTGCCCAGGTACCGCAATAAATAGTTATACTTCCTATAGTGTAGATAGGTCATATCTACCTTGTAATATGCTCGTAGAGCTTTTGATGCGCTTCTCGCATATAAAATCTCTTGGAATTTCTCTTTATCATGATGCACAGGGAGTAACCAAGTTTAGACAATAGCGTAATCAAATCGCGCACTACATGCCAGTGTAATCTAGCAAGGTATTCAACACTCCTCATTCTTCCCTCTCCACTTTGACAAAGATCTTCCGCCGACGAGCGAACGCAACAAAGCAACTCTTATCTGTGGAATATGGAAGATGGAATACATGGCAAAGAACATAGCGAAATAGGAACATTAAACGTGGTGCTACAACCTGAGTGGGCGTTCGCCAGGGGGGTGAATCTTGATCGGAAGCCGATCTAATCTTCCTGAAAAAATCTACGCGAATCAATTCTAGGAATGCAACGGGCTGAAGAAAGGGCAGCGGCGTTCTCTACTACTCGGTCACGACTCTTCGACAGTGGGATACTCGTCGTGTCTTTGTCTCCCGACACGATTTTTTCTTGGAATTTTCCCTCACTCAGACGCGATTTTCTTGCTCAACTATCTGTTAACTCGGGCCCCCTCACTGACTTACATATACTATGGCTTCCCTGCTAACGCCGGTGACGAAGGAGAGCGCGTCAACGGCGAAGAGCACGCTGTTGAAGAGCGGGAAGACGGAGGCAACCCCGCTCACCATTGTCATTCAAGGACGAACACTGAAGACTACGCCGATATTCGATATGTTCTGGAGATATACTGCTGAAAGGTTCTCGGTCGAAGTGAAGCGGCGGGCAGGCGAATCACAACCGTGCGTGTTTCTGTACAGATAGAAAGGTGCGGGTCAGCCCCGAATTCTACCCGTGGGCCATGGATAGCGATTTGGGACTGGTCCTCCTCCTACTTAACACAATTGAACACGAATGTCTAATACCTTCATCTCATCATCAGGTGGACATGCGATCCAATCCTACAGACCCACAAGTTCTGTAGTGTTTTTCGTGTCGCAGACAGAGGATCTCAGTTTCTTATAACTGATATCATTCAGAAAGGGTCACAAAAAACTGAAGATATTGTGTTCCGAGTCCTACTCTACAACATTTTCACTCGAATCGAGACATACAAACTGCTTGAAGAACAACTTGGACCTTTGACTTGGGAGTCATATGATCGCCCACAATACGACAAAGTTCTCCAGCGTGCAATGGATATGGGCTTAACAATATACACAGGTGCCTTTCAGAAACCAGCACCAAGTTTAGGCCATGTGACCGCATTTCGCAACCACCTAGTTCTTCTCGAAGTCATGATGGGTGTGGAATTTCCAAGGAAGCTTGCGCAGTGCAAATACATGCGTGATGCATTCGACCTTGTCAACGAGTTCCCAGGAATGGGTGACTTCATGGCCTTCCAATTGCTCCTAGACCTTCTATACACGCCAGTGATCAACTTCAATGAGAATGACTTTGTCATTGCCGGAGTTGGTGCACGGAAGGGAATCGAGAAGTGCTTCAAGGGAAAGACATCGGGCATTGAAGAGGGGATCATTCGATGGATGTGCGATAATCAGGAAGATATGTTCGGCCGCCTTTGTCTTGAGCCGGTACAACTCGAGCAAGGGACGGGCAAACCACGACGGATGACACTCGTGGACGTCGAGCACACATTGTGCGAGGTGCAAAAGTACGCGCGAATCGCGACGGGATCGAATCAATCTCTAGGAAAGAAATTCAAGCCAACCTCAGACTTGAGCAAGATCATTATTCCCAAAGCATGGGCGAATGCGAAACGTAGAACTATACGTCTGGCCAAAGGACCACATGAACGTGTTCCCAAGCGATACGTCGTGGAAAGCGTAATCGACAAGCGAGTTGACGACGATGGAGATGTGCAGTATCTAGTTGATTGGGTGGGTTACTCTGCAAAGGACAGGACATGGGAACCGGAGGTGGTGTTGAAACAGGATGCACCTTTAGCTGTCAAGCAGTATGAACAGGAACGGAAGAAGGCAGACGGGGACAAACCCCAAAAGAAAAGACGTAAGACCTCTTGAATTTTGATATCTTCTTGCTTGCTGTGTATATTGTTATCAATATTTCTTGAAAGAATTTGTAAAGCCCGCGTAATTATTTCTTGTTATTAGTCTTGTTATAAAAACACGCAGTTTCTTCAGCTTGAACACATCGCATACGAGTATCGTGACTTCCCTTTGCGAACGCACAAACATGAGCAAGTAACGCTACTTCCTGCTTTCACGACGGCAATGCGATCCTTATACTGATAGAATAGAAGTGAGCGCAAAACTTGGCCTCGGAAATACGCACCTCCAATTGGCGATAGGGCGCTTGGAAGAAGCATAAGTATATATCCGCTTTTGTTCGACATCATGGCAAATTCAAAGACGTCTCTGCCATTTAGACACTTCATTAACGTATTGTATGGACATAGAAGTGGCATGCAAAACACAAGCACTTATATGATGAAAAGCTCCGAAAATTACACTGTCTGGCAACAATCATAAGCTGAAAGTAAGGAATGAACCTCAAGGCTTCGAACTCTTACATGAATCACGATACTCACATAATATGATACATCACAAGAGTGATAGATGTGCACTGAAATCACTGATTACTTTGTAGTCTTCATCGATACAGAGTTGTAATGCCTTGCAGTTCCGGATAAGTATCATGAAGACAGGCGATAGCTTGGTACCTGCACCATTGGCTGTGAAAGTTCGGCAATTAGCTACTGAGAGGCTTGAACATCTTCGAAGCTATTCAAGTTCTTACCTTGCATTTACATTTCGCTAGACATTTTGGACGGAAGCAATCAAAAAGGTGCGGACACCTCATGGTGAACCGTATCAGAAGAAAAGATTGGAGAATATATTACATAATCAGATTAATTCAAGAGACCACTAATCTTTGGAGACGACTTACCATCCGTTGCTCTCTTCCTTATACTTGTCGTCGCCGTCGTCCTCGTCGTCCTCGTCGTCGTCCACGACGTTGAGCAGCCCGTCAGCGACGGCAACACACCATTCGGTGTTTCCCGTTTGATATTCTCGGCTCACCTGTATCACGAGATACCGCTTGGAAGCCGTACCCGCAAGCGCGCCAGAGTCGAGACTCAGAGGCAACAATCCCACCACGCCCCCTTCTCACCCACTTTCAGTCTTTGCTCATCGTTACACAAGCTGAGCTCGACGTTGGATGACGACCGCGTACCCGCCGGCGCTCGAAAGGCACCTCGCAGCGCAGACGCCGGGCTTTGACTTTGGCCACCCTCGCGAGTTGGATTTCCCAGCCTTCCCCCGGAGCTTTTCGTCGTTCTCAACACTCGACACGGACAGAGATCCCTTTGGCCAACGAGAATCGTCTCTGGTCATGTCGTTTGAAGAGAAGTCGAACGTGCTGGGCATTGGGCAGGCTTCTGGAAATGGGTTCTCCAATGGGCAAAAGGCCATATTTGTCGACAAAGCGGAGTTTGACGCCGCTGTGCGAGCTGATAGGGATGAGCACATCAATGATGTTCTTCATAATAATGAAGACAATGTCAGTTCTACGATGGTATACGGCGTAGTGGCACGTAATCAACTAGAAGGGGGCTTTGGAACTCGGACTGCGTTCTCCAATTCACCCGTTTACGACGGGCCTCGCGAGGCAGACACACCTTCCGAATCTTCAGCGACACCAGGACCTCAGATACAATCTCTACAACCTCAATATTCGCTTGACAACGAACCCACGGCAACCAGCAGACCTCTTTCGACTCTCCTTCCTTCCACTCCGAAACATCCCTCCGCCACTCTTGCAGGCGCTAGTTCTAGTTCGCGTCCCGAGTCTTTGCAGAATCCCATTATCCCCGCATCTGCATCTCCTTCTTATAGGCCACAACCCTCTGCGCCGCGTACTATGCCAGTTCAGCTTCCGACAGCTGTCGATGTTCCTATATCTTCCAACACTCGAGCGATTGCTCAACAGCCGATGTACATTACTCCACCTTCTAGCCCGACACCTATCGCCGTCAACCCTGTTTACGCTTATGCAGCGCCCTCCCCATATACTGCCGATATAGCCACACCCGCAACACAGGGTGTAAGCCGACAGCGTGCCTCTTCGGGTGCTTTTGCAGCTCAACAGCAACAGCAGCTTGCAGCGATGGGTTATGCACCGACAGGTCTTCCTTACCTTGCAGCAGAGGGACGAGAGATCTGTGTGGAGTGTGCGATGCGTGATCAGGACATGGCTGATGTGGACGTTACCTCCCCTGGGGTCTGGGAACGAGAAAGTGATGTATACTACCATGAACTCTGTGCGCGTGAGGCCGAGGAAGAAGAAGAGCGAACACGGACAAGTTCTGGGAGCCACAGCGAGGGTCAGAGTCATGTCATTCGAGACCGTCATAGGGATCCCAACAGGCCTCGGGCAAGAGGCAACAGGCTTACGGAGCAGAACATTAAGCTTTGGTTGAGCATGGTGTGTCATATTTGTCTTTTCTATGAGCAGGCGCTTATAATATGGTTGATCAGAACCCGCGCGAGCCACAGGCACGTCAACAGACGCTGAGTCTGTATGTTAAAACGCAAACAGCACTTTTGGAGGCTGAGGCACTAGCGCGTGCAAGGGCAATACAGGAGTCAATGGTCCTCGAAAACAAGTTACGCAATACGTATGATAACCTGAGACGATCAACATATGACCTGAATGGCGCTGCAGCAAGTGGTCAAGGAGTTGATGAAACTGGTATACTTTCGAATGGACGGAAGAAAGGAAAGAACGGCTCACCTAGGAGGTCTACATCTGGACCAGCACCTGCCACATCTGGTGTGGTTGCTCTTCCTCTTGGCGCCGCCATTGTCGATGGACCTGGTACTCCTGCTCAATCTCAACATGGGCGTCATCAAAGCAAATCGCAAAGCCGAGACGTTACTCTTCTTGAGAATGGAATGATTGTCGAGCACGTGGATGTTCGCAAGGAAGAGAAGGAGCGGCGGCGGGAAGAGAAGCGTGAGCGAGAGCGAGAGAGGCAACAAGAACGGGAGCGAAGTCGAGCACGGAAAAGTAGCAGGAGCTCCGGAGCGGATGTGCTGAGTATGTACTCTACCAATGGTGGTACTGTAAGTCCTTTGCCACAGACGAACGCAACGGATAGTGGCTTTTACAGTGACTCTCGCGATCGCGGAGACAGACCAATCTCGCGATACAGTGTGTCCCAATCCAGCACACGGGCGATGAGCGTACTTACGTCCCCGCCCGTACCTCTTACACCGCCTGCGTCGCAGGGGCAGGGACAACACCGTCCGCCAAATGCACGTATGCACTCGCAAATATCTCTAGCCGACACTCGGAGCGTCAGTTCAGCAAGTATGAACAGACGGTCGCGTTTCTTCGCGTTTAAAAATTGGAGCGAGGCGTGGAAGAGCCGTGAAAGCTTTGCACCAACGGCAGTGAGCATGAATGGGAGTATGATGGATATGCAGTGTGTTGTGCCCTTTTATAAACTCTCATTGGTGCTGAGACTTTTTGCTTCACAGTTTGGCGCTTGATCGTGAGAAGCAACAAATGGCTCAAGCACTGACTGCGGATGTTCCAGCTACGCAACGCCTCAGCGATCAGTGGCCACGTCGCTCCCAATCGACGGGTCCTGATGGGACTGGTACTTTAAATGGAGACCGGCCTAAGAAGAAGAAGGGTTTTGCGAAGATCTGGAAGATCGTTACTGGTTCAAGTAAATCTGGTAAAGCGAATGCAGTGCAGCGGGAGATCCAGCCTCTTGATCGCTCTGAAGATGATTATCCATTGGCGCCGCCACCCCCTTTGTCATATTTGGTTAATAGAACGAGTACGCGGGAGCGGGCGATGTCCACGAGTGCAAGTAGTGCGAGGCGAGTGTCAACGAACGTAGTTCCGAACATCGTTGCTCAGCCGCCACTACCTACGCCTACCTCCATCAAGAGTTATTGGCAGGACGGAGGGAGTGGATTACCTGCGCACTCAGAAGAGCCAGTTGGCTCCTATGGCAATGGTGTTAATGGAGATGGTGTCAACGGATACTTCGGCAATGTTGACGAGCAAGGTCGTAATGTCCACCCTGCATTTTCGGAGCCAGACATGCGTCAGAGAATACAGGATCAGCCATCACTACCAAACCAAAACACACTTTCCGGATTTTCAGGCCGCGTGCCATCTTCACCTCGTCCAATCTCTGTTTACTCATTGCACAAACAGTTACCACCCCTTCCTCACGAAGCCTCCAATGGACCGTCTTCACATATGCCTTCAGACTTTACCCGTCCGCAAACTATGTTCAACCTAGACTCACCAACCGTGCGCGAGGGCGATGACGATCTTCTGTCTCCTGATCCAGCTTTCCGTCGTGAAGGAAGGCGTCAATCGTTTGGTGGGACATCCTCACGCCCTGACCACTCGAATGGGCAGATGTTCCCGTTAAATGGCCGCCATGCGGATCGTACAGCCACATATGCAGGCTCACCTAGTGGCTACGGCAATGAGAATGATTCTGCATTGTATAACGAAATGGGCGCCTCTCGTTCTCTTGGTCGGCTTGGCGAAGGCCAGGGCGCAGGCTCGAGTGCCACGCTTGGGATAACAAAGCGGAGGAGCAAATTTGGACTAGCGAATCTTTTGGGTAAGCTTTCGCGCCCCAGCACGAGCACGAGCGAGGCACGCGTCGCTACGCCCGCTCCCGAGAACATCCTGCCCAGCTCTCGTCCATCTGAGTCTGATGTGAATCTTGATGCGGGTAGTGTAACTGAATACGGCGCATCGAGTAGTAGGTCGAGACACACAAACAACGGTGGTGGTTTGCCTACAAGGATGTCTGTCGCAAGCCGTAAAGCTATTGAGGAGCTTGTCGACCAAGACCCAGAGTTTGTCGCTTATCGTTATCCCAGTGTGGATCAGAGCATCATTCCGCTACGTTGACAACAAATCCCCCGGTTCCGATGTAGAGTCCCCTCGCTTGGAGCTTTTTCTTCATGTTCAAAATGTATAGCCGTTCGCTATATGTCGGCGTTTACGCCTGCCGCTCATTATCTTGGGATCTTTTTTTTGTTTTCTTCATTTCACTATGAGCTTCGTCTGATTACTTGCTTTGTTGTGATACGCCACTCCTTTAAGTATTTCTTGTTCTCTCTCTTTACTTGCTTTCCGTCTTTAATCCTGCTTCATGCATCTGCACTGGGACACTAATGGACGTTGTCGTATCGCTCTTTTCTATCCATCTGTACTACCGTTACTTACATCTCGCATTCGCACGCATACCATCGTAATCGAGCACGCTTTTCAGGATCAATATACGGAAGGAGTTTAGAGCAACCATGCAGACGCAAGACACTACTACATAGTCAAGGATAAATACTTCATAATGTTAAACACGAAAGCTAGTTAACAAGAAGAGCGCGATAAGTAACGATATACATGATGGTTTACATTATTGTAACAGCAGTGCCTTTCGTACAGCGTCGGTCGATTTCCTGACCTCCTTTTCTATTACTGATTGATCCCAATGCCCTTTTTTGTTCTTTCCCTCAATCAACTTTCTTACATTGGAAGTGAGCCCGTCAATAACGTCCGGCAATGCCTCCAATCGATTGCCGCTCGCATCCACAACAGGGCACTGCTCTGAGGTAACGCGCAGCGAAGGTTCTATAGCCTCATTAAGCTCATCTACTGCCGTTCTGCATTGGAATGTGCAGACACGACTCCCATTCTGGACGGAGATAAGCATAGTCGATAGCCGTGGATCTGCTTCCAGCGCAAGCCTCGTGGCCTGTACGTGCTCCATGCAGGAGTAAATATGATCTTCATCGAATCCGAAAATATTATAGACGTCGAGAGAAGCCTGTGCATCTGAGAAGTCCACCTTGAAACCAATGTGCTCAAGCGGTACATGCGGAAATTTTTGTTCAGCCATTCTTCGTAGAACATGCCTGTGTCGAACAACTTCGTTAGCAGCTAGGTACACGACGAATGCTCTATCGCGGACTCGAGATCCCAAAGCTTCTGCAAGTCTCATATCTTAGTCATAGTACCGACGAATGATGACATCGACTTACCCACAAGACCAATTGCAGAGCGGCATTCATATCTGTGTCCATAGATTTTCCAGTGTTGTCTCTGGCATCCTCGGTCGCAGTACAAAGCTTCTTTGCATCCCGCGCACCTCGAAGAGCTTTTGCGCGGTAGAAGCTTCCTGCAATTAGGCTGGAAGACGAAAGGTAGATTAGCACCATACTGCTAAGAGTGTGGAATTTTGCCTCACATTTTCACACTGGTACAACTTAGATGTGCGGTAGAATATGAAGAGGTGGTGTGCGACTGCCATCGACAGCAGCTTCCTTTCGAAAGCGGCCCAAGGACCTCCGAGCGAGTTTCGCTTCAGAACAGGGGCAACGTCTTTCCTGGACTCGGCGGCATCGAGCATCATCTTCAAGTTGCTTCTACGACGCAGAAGAGGAGGTAAGACATCCTCTAGCGTGTCCGTTAGTACTGCCACAGTTGCGTCCCTACATGTTTGACCAGCGGATTCCAGGTATACTAGAAGGAGGTTGTGTAACAGATCATTCGCGAGAGCTTCTCGGACGCCGGAAAACGCTACTGGCAGAAGGTCGTTTAAGGCAAGTAGGCAAGTTCGGCGCGATAGTAACTGCTTATCCGCACGTAAAGCATTGGCTTGTTTGAGAACCTCGCAAAGCGTCGTTATCGCATTCTTTTCTAACAAAATTTGTGCCAAGCGAGGATGTGTCGAGAAAAGAAAGACAGCATTGGTGTGCTGAAATACTACTGGAAAGTCAACAGGGACCTGTTGCTTAGACGCTTGAAGGCGTTTTAGTGCCAGATGAGCGACGTGGTCAAGATCTGGCATCTTGTCCAGGATTCTTCGCACCCTACGAACGCTGCCCATAGTACAGCACATTGATCCGCTCAGATTCATGCACGCTACTGTATATGGTAGGTCGGACGGTGTTGTAAGGTCCAGAAGCCACATCTTCAGACTGACTTTGAGAATGTCGTCAACGACCGGACCATAACTGGCATTGCTGAGGTAACTGATGAACATTTTAGCACTCAAGCGTTTGAGTTTTGTCGAGTGATCCACCGCGTTCGGGATTGGCCTGAAGAAGTCATCGCAACCTATGGACAGGATACGGACGACAAATGGTATTGCTGATGTGAAGAGCCGTTTTGCGTCTTCGCCTAATAAATCATAAGATTCCCCTATGCGATACAATGCCTCCAGACATCCCAGAACTACCATCGAGATTTTGTAAGTCTCAGCCGTATCTCTTTTCGAGGGTCCGCGAATGCTCAAGAAGGAATAGATCGTGGCCATTAGGGAGTCCAGTTGGTGTATTTTAGGACCTTCAGTGATTTGCGACATGTTTATGAGCAAATTATGCATGTAGAACGGAGAGCCCTTCCCAGCTCTCTCAAAAAGCTTAATCGAGAACTTAGCAGATGTTTGATTAGGAAAGGTGTCGCGGTGCTTACCGTTGTAGGGTTTCTCGCATACTCGCGCTGGGCAGCTATGATAGCCGCATCAGAAAACATAGGTTTTATCCCGAACAAATTGTTCAAGTGATCCATGACGAGGGGTTTTCGCCTGTGAGGTCCAGGAGTTTCAAGGCTATCGCCTCTTTATACGGTCCACATACTGTACGGAAGTGGCCTAGCCACAGCTGAAGCTGAAGTCAAAGATTACTTGCTGGGCCACCACAATCCCTTACTTGTCTGTAGCAGGACTCTTTGAGGCTATCTGAAGAAGCTTGGCGACCTCAACGCGATGTACTGTTGTTTATCCTTCATAACATGTAAAATCATCGCATCGTCAGTGTTCGAAATGGCAGACGTTTTCGAGACTACTTACCTGCAAGTTGGTGTTCGATATCCCCCAGGTTCGCTTTGACGAGGACAATGCGATTGTAATACTGCAGATTTCCTGAATGGCAGCTTTGGTATCTTATCCTTGTACGCTTTGACTCACCATCACGGCAAGTGGGAATACTCCTGGTTTCTGACATTTCACTGGAGCAGAATCGGAGATACCTGCCTGCATAGATGCTGGGTGAAAATATCACATCCATCAGACTTTGTAGACACATCAGTTATTTTGAAGACGGCAGAGGATAGGACATCACGGTGTCTTCCAACGTGCTAGGATCCTTTCAAGTTCCACACCTTTTCTTCCGAGTCAACTTGAAGTTACTACTATTTCCTTTTTTGTCGTCTTTTCCTCATTTCAACGGCCATCCTTGAGCTCTTCATCTCTTACATTACTACGAACATCTCAAATGACATATGCGTAGCCTTCAAAAATAAATGCAATCGTGTCGGAGATAAACAAGCTCGCTCAGACAGCGCTATATAATGAATGTGTGAATTGGTACGTGAACTTTCTTCAATGGCATTTGTCTTCGCCTTGTGCTCCCGGCCTCACAGAAAGGAACTGCAGGCGTTCGCGGGGACGCAGGTTTATCCAGATCACCTCTAGTATTCGACAACTGATTTCACCAGAAAACGTGAACCATCGTGTCCTTCGTTTGTATATTCCATTACAGAATAAATATATCCTTTCCCTACTTATCTACTGTGAAATTACAGAAGGAAGTTCCGTATCGTTAGCTCATGCCTGCGGCTGCATTGCGTTCTCGATGTTCGCGATTTCTTTGTCAGTTTTTACGGCTTCCACTTGTCGAGATTGTCTGTCCTTTGTTATTTCCTCAAGGATGTTCCTCGCCCCGATTTGCATCAAGATTGTGGCAAGTTTCTCACCTACGGCAACAGCATCGCCGACAGAGTTGACTTCGGTGACGAGAGTGTGCTCGACATGCGGAGAGCCAGATATCGCAGTGACGGTGCCAGTGATCGTCAGTGTGGATTTTGTTGGGCCGGTCGCGCTTGCGTCCAGTGGAACAATGGAGGTGTGAACACCGACGGGTACGCTGCATCCACCTTCTAAGACTTTCAGCATCGCTCGTTCCGCATAACACGACCACTCCGTTTGCCAGTGAGTCAAGGACTCGCAAAGTTCCTTCGTCGCCTCATCGCCGATTCGAACTTCTACGCCCAACGCACCCTGGCCGACTGCATAATATAGCACCGGAGCAGAGAGGTCAGCTGTAACGCGGCTTCCCCATCCCATCCGTACAATTCCGGCTTTCGCGAGGATCAACGCAGAATATTCACCCGTTGGCGAATCGAGCTTCGCTAGCCGCGTATTCCTAATTTTATGAATGAAAGGGGTTTGTACGCAGTGTGTTCTTCCGATGAATATACATACAGGTTACCTCGCTAGAAAACGTTGAGATTGGTTTGGAAGGTGAACATAATGGTTTACAGACCACATCAGCGAACTTGAGTTTAGGGTATAAACGCCTGAGTTGAGCGACTCTCCGTACGCTGCTTGTCCCCACAACACTTCCATCTGGCAACTCGTCCAATGACTTGTAGTCCAAACCAGCTTTCATCACCAAGCTATCGACCGGGTCTTCTCTCTCCAAAATAGCCCCAAGTTCGCACCCCTCAGGCAAGGTCGTGGACATATCCTTCAAACAGTGAACGAGCATGTCAACTGTGTCCTCCTTTAGCACGACCTCCAACTCTTTAGTCCATAACGATTTGCCACCGATCACGTATAGAGCCTGCGATTGATTCTTGTCACCCTCCGTAGACATGAAGGATGTTTCAAACGTCAGCGATGGGTGTGCTTTCGCGAGGGTATCCCTGACAAAATTTGTCTGGATCTGCGCGAGCTGGGACGCGCGTGAAGCCAGTATGAAAGTCTGCTTCGTCGTCGGCTGGTCGGTCTGGGACTGCGCGCTGTTCGACATCCTTGTTGGTCTGAAAGAGTAGGAATTTAAGGCTCTAGGCTGTACATATGTCGAAGTCGGGGAAAGCTTCGCAGCGCAATGAGCTCAGCGCTCATCTGAAAGGCTGATCATATGCGGTCTTCATGGTTGTCGTGGGAAGGGCGACCATCAGCGACTGCAATGCAAGATTATTGTACATACTAAAACTCATCACTGTCAGTGACATAGACCATGGTCTGTGCTAGTAGCTGTTCAAACAGTCTGGCAGCCTGACTCCGAGCGACAACATAGTCTCTCGATCATGCGCAGTTTTAAACCATTAAACCTATTATACGAATACACACAACTTATTTTAAGAGGATTTAATCTTCTTTTTCCATATTATCCAAAGCGGCGGCCTATTGTTGCATTCTGACAAGGCTTCGTATTTTTCGAATCAGGCCTTTCCTCCTTCTGCAAGGGCCCACATGTAATAGACACCTGAAGCAAGGAATTCAGCTGTCATCAACGAAGATTGGCCAAACGCTTATTCACCTAGACTGCGGTACGGGTTCCAACCCTCCGTCAACGCCTCCATCTCTTGGGGAGATAGTATGGCGCCTCTGGAGTAGTCATTAGCAAGAAATTACCAGCTTGCTTGAGTAAAATACGTACTTTATCTTCTTCTTTCCGTCCAACCTCGTCTGCAACTCTTTGACTGACAGACCTTCAGGAAGCGGAGGTGGGTGATATTGTACAGGAAGAACCTTATTGAGCGTCCGATTTATAGAGGGCGTGAATGCCGGAGGAGGAGCAGGCATGTCGAGATCGTCTCTGCCGTCATCTGAGCCGTTGTTCCTTCTGCCGCGAATAGGAGTCTTCGGAGTGGTCGGGATCGGCGCGGGGGGGATTGACGAGGCATCAGGAGTAACCGCACGCTTTTGCTGGGCGTTTTCGGTCTTCGTAGCTATGTCTATATCCATGGCAGACGTGGAGGTTTCGGTAAATTTCGCATCCCCATCCCCGTCGTCATTCGGAGCCTTCGGTAACTTTCTAGGTGATATCGCATAGTCGTGTTTTGGAGAGTGTAGTGAAAGGAACCACCGAACAAGACCTCTCTGAACACCAAGATCTCCTGATTGTAAGTTAGTATCTTACATTTACCTCTTCTTCTAAGTCACATACCGACAGGGAGGATGTTCGGGCGGCGGAGAGAAAACATGGCAAACATATCGACTGAGAGGTAAGAATCAATCGCTGGTCAGAAACCGCTGAGTATCCACTTCACGTAGTACAGACCAGTCCACTAGAACAATTTGAGTATATTTGTGTAAGGATCAAGAGCACTGGCTCACATTTCCAATTCCACGGACTGCGGTAAGCATCTCGTAGAGTTCTTCATCATTTGCCTCAAAAATCTTTTCATTCGATAATCTCCCATCGGCAAACCTTGCAGCCAAGTCCAGCACTAATGAACCGATATCAGAATTGAGAACCTTGTGTAGGAAATTAAAAGGAACTGACCGTACTCAGCCTTTCGGCCGCTCAACCCTGCTGTTCGTAAAGTGGGAATGTCCAAGGTACAAACCTGGTGTGAAGAGGGGAAGAAAGATCCTCCGTCATGCGAGCTATTAGAATGCAATCAATATGCTGCCGACACGTTGTGCATTTTTGAATTACCTAGCGTCCAATGGTTTCTCTGGCATTGAAGGATCGAAAAGGCGGATGAACTTATGAACGATGGCTCGCGCAGCAAGCCAAGAAATTTGTTGACCACTAAAGATGTTCACTATAAGTACCCTCGAAATATAGAAGAAATTACTCACAGGATGGAAGTTGTCAATGTTCTAAGAGTTATTATAAACCAACATGAAGTGATTTAGACAACCAATGTCTCACCGAAACGGGTCTACACGCTCTAGGTGTTCCCAAGGACGACATTTCAGCCTGCTGAAAAGGTCTTCAAACCGAGGATCCGCTTGAATGAGATGCCGCTTTGCTTCATCCAAAGAAAAGGTCAGAACGGCAGGTAATAACTCAGGCCCGGGCGGTTCGACTGGGCTTGCGCCCGTCGGCACATCTGTCACAGGTTTTTCTTGCTGCTTCTTAGGGTTTCTTGGTGTTTTTGTCTTCGCCTCGCTCGATGAAGTCTTCGCACTTTGAGTCAAAGTCTTAGCTGTGCTTTGACGACTTGCAGAACGGGTTACAGGCATGAAGAATCTTGACTTTGCAGCCGTAAGCCGCAGTGATATCGTTCGAAACAGATTTCCGACCTGAACAAAAACTTGAATGAGCTGGTTGATTGGGGATACGAAAGTGAGTTGTTTCTTCAATAAATTAGTGAGAAGTTCACAAACAACCGAGTGAACTACATATATAAGAGTCATTTGCGGCGTTCTCCTCCGTCGGGCCCGCTGTGATGGAGCCTGGGAACTTGACAATGTATTTATAACTTTATATTGAGGAATACAATGACGACGAAATAGTCTTAGTTGCAAAACGTTTCTGTGGCGTATGTTAACGACAAAGTTATATTTCTTTGTATTTCAATGCTATTATCTAGTATGTGAAGATAAAGGGTCTACTGGACATTTGCACCATCTGGATGTTGTACAACTATGTGGAAAGATGAACTCGCAAGATCACAGCAAGTATTACTTCGCCACTGACAAACTAGACGTATCGCAGAAAGATAATGATGACAGTGAGGAACAGGGAGAGCATCAGCACGGCGATAAGATGCCCAGGAGAGTGCATGATTCGCATCTCTGCAGCGACAGACAGGTGTGCTTCTGAGAGTTATGGTCAATCTTCCGTTGTCAGAGTAAGAGAGACAACGAGCAAGCTTACTTCGTCTAGATGCCACGGAGCAGTTTGCAACATGTGTCCCGCGACCACCACAAGATGAGCATCGAGATGGCACGATGCCTTCATTGTCATCCAACAGTTGAGCGTCGACGACCGCATTCGCTTCTATGTCAAGACGGACGATAGCTGCGGATTTCAAGTTGTGATGTTCGGGGACGGGCATTGTGTATCGACGTCCGTAGTTTGTCGAGATCAGACTGTTGAGAAGTGGGCACAATGCAATTTCGATATGTCTGTGTTGTTTGAGATGTTGAAAGTTCTCGAAGGGAGACGCATTTTATAGCGATCCAAAGTCATGTTCGGTGAAGAACTGTGCCACATAAAAGACACATTATGGCGAAGGACTTTGCGGAACACATCGTAGGCGAGGCGGTTTCGTGGGCAGTTGTTTCTGTGCCTATGTACAGCGGCGGGGACATGTCCTATATGATAAAGGATGATGAGTCAGGATGGTAAAGAATTGCTTGAGCTTACCTCCAAACACAGAAGTCGACGCTTTGGGTTGAGTGGATATCCTTGAACAGAATCAGAAAGATCTGGGGCGCCGCACGGACTTCGTAATAAAGCTGCAGCATGTTTGTAGAGACATTTAGCCTACTACAGGTTAGGCCGCGAAAGGAAGAGGCGGGTGCGTGTAGTCTTGGGGAGGAAAACTATCATAGGCTTATGGGGCGGAAGAAAGATCCCTAGCTTATAACCCGCCGTGGCGCTGGTGCAGACTTCTGTCACAGCTTTCAGAACACAAAGGGCCGCCGCCATACCTCTGGTTCGAGATCTCAGAATTGCCTGAAGGCGCCCGAAAGTCCATAAAGGACCGCAAAAGGTATAAGTGTTACGGCATCCGAGGGAGAAGTATACGACGGGAAGACCTGCTGTTGGACAACATGTAATTCGGTGGGAGAGTTAGGAATCATCCGTGGATAAAGAGCGGTCTCACCTCAATTCAGTACAGGTGAACTCTTGATGTTTTGGGTGATGAAGGATATGAAGCGATAGTAAAGTACAAGGCTTCGCAGAATATACATAGCCATACGTTGTTGCCATTGGAGTTTCCCGCTTTGCGCCTCGTGGCTAGTCGGGGGACAAGTATTCCTGCCGTGAACTGTCGTCAAGTCCGAGGCGTAATCATAGAGTCCCGGGACAGATAGCCTGATTGATAGGCCCGTCAGTCCTTTTCAGACGACGCGGGTTCAACCTGCGGCGAGATGAGTCGTACCAGCCCCAGACCCCGGCCGGAAGGCTCGCCTGAATGGTAAACGTCACGGTAACTCGGAGTTTTCGGAAGAGCAGACATCTGCTTTTCAGCATGAATGTTAGCATCTGTGTTGTACCACACCCGAAAACATGTATATCAAAGTTTAAGCAGAATTGTGTTTAAAAAAAAAGAAAGAAAGAAAAAGAAAGGAATACGCAAGACTACGAGCCTATCCGACCGGTTCCGCAATGATGGTGGCAAAGGAGACCGGGTATCTTTCTTGTCAAGAGGAACCACTGTAGTTCGGGCCCGAGCCAACTCCATAATCGCACTTCAAAATGGGGCGCCGCAGCGGGAAAAACACTAGCTTACTCAGACTTTGGCTTTATTGCAGTGCCGGGTTCTTCGCGGTCGAGGATGAAAGACATCTGGGCAGCCGGTTAATGCGGTACAGCGTCAGAATTGATCTGAACTGTCGCCCTCGCTAAGATTATGTCGAGAAAGCCATTTGTTTACCTATTAAAGCCAGTCATCGTTTGATTCAGCTAAAGGTATGGTAATAACGTATGAACTTACGATTCAAAGACAACTTGCACTCGCCTCTCCCACACTCTGAAGTTTTCGCTACTGCAGATGCTTCAAATTTCTCAAAGCGCATTCAAGTCAGAGTTACGAGGGCGAGACGACCTGCGCATGAACATGTCACCAAACGTAGCTGGCCAATGATACGGTTCGCAAACAAGTTCGTTGGATTTGCGTGCAGCCCCAGCGGGCGAGACCGAGCTTGACATTGCGAAGTGGGTGTTGTAGGTAGTAGCGTGTTCTGCGCGAGGGTCGAGGACAGGCTAAACAAGCTGCACTGTTCTGAACAATATGGGGGTTCTGAGTTGAAGCAGCAAACGGATTATTTGAACCAAAGCTCGGCTGTTGCGGGAGCAGAAGCTGCCGATGTTGCGTGTCGCCATCCCACTTGCTGAGCCTCCAGGAGCTGTCCCTGATGGGCTCTTGCTGCTGAGGTTGTACTGCGTTTGCTTTGCCTCCTGTTGCGCCTGCTGCTGGTCAGGATTGAATGAAGTAACTTGGGCATCGTCACCGTGTACATAGAATAAATTTATGTTGAGTCCAAGTAGACGAAACTCTCAGAGGGAAGGGTTGGTAGAACGTTGTTGACTACAGTAGTCACCAATGACTTAGTATGCAGACGATCTGCAAAAGTAAGATCACTCACGCTTGGTCCATTAACGAGTGATCTAAGTTCGCACTCTCCACTGATTTCTTCCTCGATGCCTCTTCCACTGTAGATCGCCCTTATTCAATCCTGTTCCTCAGCAGTCGGCATGCCGTTCTCTGTCTACTCCTCTACATAAATCTGTCTGCTCCCCGCATCGCCTTTCCAGTTCGTCCTCCTGCTTGGCACGCCGAAAAACACTCGGCTGTGGCCTGCTTCGACGAAACACTTTCTCGACCTCGCCTCGCTTCCATCGCGTATCGTCCGGTCCCGCCGACGTTCCTCACGTAGACGCGATTCGTCTTGCAATAGATTCGCGACGCCCTTCACCTTCTGTCGCACATTTCGCATCTTGGTCTTTGTTACTTTTTGCCGCGTACTGGAACTTCGTTAGTCATTACGAATTCAGTGAGGGAGATTCGTCGGACCAGGAGCGCGATTGAGAAGCAGTTAGCTCAAAGGGAGATGAAGTGCGAGGACAGGATCAGATACGTTAATATCAGCTTGATCGTGATTCGATAGACTTATACAGTAGATCATACTCGACGGTGCATACATACCATCTGTTTCCCGGAGATTATTGCGATGATCTGGTTGGGGCAGGCTTGCAATGGTTCAGATAGTGGTTCGATTAGAGAAGAGACCTTGGGGACGCATTTCCCATGAGAGCACCGAGAAACTACTGTCAATATAATGTCGAATTCAATTTGTATGCATGCGAAATAATCATAAGTAACATGACCCGACAGGCCAACCTTGACACGAAATCCGCGGGTGCGTCCTGAGAGACAACTGTCCACCATGCGACTTGTTCGCCAATGTCATTCGGACCGTTGGCGTGTCATGTATCAGCTCGTTGTCCAACGACGAGCAAGCAAACAGATGGTTGTGCAGGAAAGTCGTGGTCAGTGTGTCGCAAAGACTTGCGCGTTGAACATGTTGGGAGGAGACAGGTGCACGGCAGAACGTCGGCACGGAGTTTGCCACGTGGAGTCTGGTCACGGATGGACATAAGCAGATGTTCCAAAAAAGGAAGGTCAGTAGACGTCCCGCGCTCGGGCCACTGCAGGTTGTCCTCACCGGCCACAACGCATCCTCTGCTCTTGCTTTCCGCTCCGCCGCACAGTCCCGCCCTTCTTCATCTACTACCACCACCTTCATATCCTACCCCGACATCCAGCAGAGCACCGTGCTCATCGCGCACAGCGAGTAACCCACTTTACACCCTGCCTATATCCACTTCCCTGCATAGACTGACCACAGTATACGGCGGACGCGCCGCACTTCCCTGCCACCCACCCACATACCCCCTACCCACCCGACAGTGCTCAGAGACCCGCAGACATCGTATGTAACATACTTGGCACCCTTCAGTGGCAAAGTGAGCTGACTTGGTTTGTGCAGCGTGGTGCCTCACCCGCATTCTCGACAAAAGCTTGGGCGTAAGGCGGCACCTGCCCCCACCCCACACAGCGTCTACTAAGGTACGTAGCTCGCTCGACTGCACAACACACGCCGTCTCATCTTAGTCTCTTTTCTCCCTCATTGCGATTTTCGTACAGCTTACAGTGCGCCTGACCCCTCCGACAGTGTGCAGAGCCCGCAGACATCGTGCGTAAGGCGGCACTTGCCCCCCACCCTTCACAGCGTCATCTAAGGTACGTGGCTCGCTCGTCTGCACAACACAAGTTATCTCACCTATGCTTCTCCTCATTCTCTATACAATCTCCGTACAGCTCACAGTGTCTTCTATAAATACCACCCCTCTTTACCTTCCAGCACTTCACACCCCAAGTGTGTACCAGTCGCCCCTTCAGCATATCCGCAACCGTATGCACTCTCATCCAAGTCCTTATGAGACTGAAAGCTAACTGTTATTTTAGCTAGCATAGAACAGACGAAAATATGATGAAGGTTGACGATCCGACTGCGATCACCGTGCCCGGCTCACGGTGGCCTATCACTTTGAAGAAATCAGATGCGGCACGGCCCCAGGCATTACCCATCGTCCCTCCCTCTTTCAAACGCCCTTCTCCAATTACTACATCCAACTCCATCTCACGTAGGAAACCACGCATCACATACCAGTCACCGGACACTGGTACACCTTTATCCATGCCCTCGACTATTTCATCCTCCCGCTCAAGCACGTCGATTTCTCCAACGTCTTCGTTTTCGTCCTTTAGTGGATGCTCCTTCTTTACCCCTGCAAAGCCACTGTTCAAGCTTCAGCCTGCTCTTCCGTCGTATCATCCGCTTTCCCCGGGTCAATTGCTTCTCGCCGCTGCTGCTCGTGCCGACGCTGCAGCCCGTCGACAAGCCGCTGCTAAGGCCAGCTCCACGCAAGATAACGCAAGCGTCGATGGCGATGCTTTGAGCAACCAACATACTGCAGGCTCAGCTGCCATCGTAGACGACGATACAGATTCCCGTCGCAGCTCGTCGCGCACTCGCCGACCGGTTGCGAAGTTGCGCGAAGGGGCTGAGGCCGAAGCTGAAGAAGGTGCATCGAACGCAGGAAATGATGGGAGTGTAAACGGAGGAAATGGAAAAAGCCCTACAGGCAATAAGCGTCGCCGCGCAGCAGCTGGTGGTGGTTCGCGCAAAAAGAAGAAAGAACCCTCCGGACCACCTACCGAGCCATACCCACCCAGGCGTGAAAGACAACGCCGTGGTGCTGCGCAAGCTGCAGCTGCAGCTCTCGCGTCAAGTGCAGAAGCTTTATCTGCGGCCCTTGAAGAGGAAGCGATGGAAGTCGATGAGGCAGCAAGCGTGGCGGCCTCCGCTGTTCAAGAAGCAGGAGTGGTTGCCGATCAGGACGAAGAGACTAAGAGCATCGCTGGTATATCTGATCCCACCGGAGGCCTGAACGATCAAACTGCTCCATCTTCAGGTCCAGTCCGCGCGAAACGCCAACCCCGGCCCAAACGTGGACGTGTCACTTCTCCTGCTAGCGCGAGTAGGGAGGAGGCCTCCGTTGCACCACCAACCACTTCGACGCGCACGACGCGTGGCAGTGTAAAGCGAAGAGGCAGTAGTGCGAGTGGAAGCGAAGCCAGTGCAAGCACGAGCACTGGATCGGCAGCGCCAATTGCGGAAACCCTTGCTGCTAAACGCAATAGTAAGGCGAAGGATACGAAGAAGGATAAAGGAAAGGCGAAAGCTAAGTCTGCCGATGACGTCTCGGCAGCATCTGCCAGTGACAAGAACGACTTACTGGAGGACATGGATATGGACGTTGGTGAACAGCCTGAGGATGGCGACGTCAAAGAAGAGTCTACCACTCCCGTTGATGCTGGCTTCCCGATCTCTCCTGACGGGACTGATCCTATTTCGACGATAATTCAAGCAGCAGCAAGATCAGAGTCTGTCACTGTGGCAGCATGACCAGCTCACATCTCAGATGAGTTCAATGCGGCTTAAATTAATTGGCGCGTCCAACGACGCGTTCTGTGCACGTGATCTCTTTATATTGGCATTGCTCTCTTTGCGTACCCGGCAAACGCCGAAGTCAAACCGCCGCCGATCCTTGCAGATCTTTGTCCTATCTGTGCGCGTCAGCCATGTCTCCTATCGCCTCCGAAGCTATTATTCCCTTTCATCTTGAAAACGACTTCATCTACCCTACGTGGTGGCTTCTTTATCTCCATATCTATACATCTCTCTCCCTCACTCACACTGTTCAGTATTTCACGAAATCGTTGTGTCTGCTTGTATCAGTGTTCTGCCTTCTGCTGTTTCCCTTCCCAACCCATTCTTACCCCGGCATATCACAATCGTCTATATCGGAAGCACTATCACCCAATCGTCCTTGTTTGCATCGTTACTGGCCATCTATCTTTTTTCTTTATCTCTCATCTATCCTTCTGGGCGTATCAGCCGTCTCTTGTACATCCCTTTCAGATAGCCCAACCGTCGGAACCCCACCATATCCTCATCCGATCATTTAGATCCTCTTCCTATCCCATCCCAGATCCGGTTACTAGCTCTATCGTCCTCCTAAGCCGACCATCAGCATTGTCTTCTTTCCCCTTTTCTACTTATCATGCCAGTCCTCGAAATTAAGTATCCTGTACAGTTAGTGTTCAACGGAATGGATCCATTTAAAGCCCTTCAACAGGTGACCTTCTCGACGCGCTTGCGCTCCGTCGCTCGTTCGGACCACTACGCTACTCTTGTCCTTTACGCTCGTAGCAGTGCAGCAACATCTTTGGGACTATGATTCCTTTGTCTTTGTATGTTTCGTTCACCATTATTTGTTCTACCTCCATCGGCATCGGTTTTCCTCTTTGGTCTGTTGTTCTTTATCCTCTTTCTTTATCTGTCTTAGTATCTGTACGCAATTTTGTCTTGAATAAAAGTGGCGTTGTTTATCTCTATTTTGTGATGTACATTTCGCTTCTCTTGACAAACGGACCTTAAAGTTAGAAAGAACGTATTCACTCTCAGAAATGCTCAACCATGTATACGATGCAAGCCCCGTGTACAGTAAATTAGAAGGTAGCCAATGTTGAGATTTGTGCAAGTTGTTCTGTGAATGAAAGTACGCAATTACTCGGAGCCATCTTGCAAAAGGGAGGCGATTTGGGCTGGATCTTAAACAAGCTGGTCTATATACAATGTATAGTTGTACATTAAAAGAACGAATTCAGCATCATCGGCGTAATTAGTGAAGGTAAGTAAGACAAACAATATATTAATACATATATTAATACTTATGTATGATAAAGCGCTCTTGCTCTTAGACAGACATGGATAGGCTGTTGAGCTTTACAGACAGTATTATGAATAAAAAATAGCGTCATGAAGTCCTCATGTTGATTCTGCCTTAGCCTGTGCCTCAGCCAGTGCCTTTGCGGCCTTCGCTTGCGCCTTCTCCAACGCAACCTGCTTCACTCGAGCCACTATGCTAGACGGCTCGGACGAAGTTGTGGGAGACCTCCGACGGCGCGCGGAGGCTACGCGACTTGGAGCTTGTGAAGAGAGCTCTGATGTCGATTCCAGTGATGGCGGTGAAGACGACGAGCCTTCAGATGGCGTGTCAGAGACTTGCAACGTCGTCTCCGAGCTGTTAGTAGTGATTGCGACTACGGATACTGTGCCTTCTGCCGTCGCGACCTTCCTTCTCTTCGAAGCGTTGCTGCCATTAGCTCTGCTCGCCCTTGCGCGCTTCCGACCCTTGCCTTTGCCTCTCGAAGTGGAAGACTGGGCGGCGGAGATACTCTCCTCTGAAGCAAGACAAGTACGGCGCTGCTGTAGCGCGAAGAGGAGCTCTACGGCCTTCCAGTCACGCTCGTCAAGCTCGAGACTAAGCCCTGTTGTTGACGAATTCTTTTTCGACTCGGTGGCTGGAGCGGGGATGACAGTGGGTGTAAAATTGAACGAGACAGACGGGACAGACGCAGCCCCCTCAATCGAAGTAGTCTTGGGCTCCGATGCAATAGCACTACTCTGAGCCGTAGTATATCCAGATCTACGCCAAACTCTAGTCAGCTGAAGTGTTTAAAAATGCAAGGAAAAGCTAGCATACATCGTGTCTGCAGAAGCCAAGCTGGTGCGAAGTGATGAGATGGGGAAATCTCCCATCAATGTAAGCTTGCCCATAGAGCTTTCAGTAGATCCAGGGTTAGCGAGGATTGTTGTAGTAGACATTGTTAGAGTTCTAAGTCGTTCGTGCTGTAGAGGTGTCCGTCGCTGAAGGATATCAAGTGTGTGTTGGGGGCGACAGCCCGAGAGACAGCTTTCATTTTATACGCCGCAGAACTTAGGGACCAAAGATACACGAGTATGCCCACCGGAAGATGAGCTTCGACGGCGTAGGCGCCCACGCATTGTCTTCAGCGTGGTTGAGTGGTCTTTCCGTCCCAAACGGGAAGTGTCGCGTTAGTGCGTACAATGAGCCTCCCAGTAGGTTGGTCAACTGCACAGCACAGGGTGCGCGCTCTCGTAAGTGTGGTTCTGGGACATAGCAACGATGGTAACCAACAGAACATGAATAGCTGTGACCTCGGATTGTGCTAGTGAACTTTATTGAGCTTTGGTGCTTCGTCAGAGTTCACGCTGAGGGGAGTGGCCCAACTTGAAGCATAGTCTGAAATTGCGCTTGAAGAGCTCGAAGTACTATTTGCTTGCTATGGCCAGTAATGATACCATTTAAATATTTGTTTGCTGAATGAGAGTGAGCGAGAAAGAAAAGAACTGGGAAAGACGCTCAACGGCGAAATAAGGTTCAAGTAAGACACAATCTCGGGTATTTGGCAAGAGCCACACGTTCAAACTTGAAACTTGGCCACCCTCTCCCACGCTTCAAGTTGGATTGGCTGAAGCCTCAGGGTCTTTAACCTTTATTTAAATAAGTTTTCAGCTTCGTAAAGATAAAGACCCTGAGGCCTCGGCCTTCTCAGGTCCAGCCTGAGCGGTCCGATAAGTGCATGTAAGGAAACCACATTTGTACGTTATACCGTAAGTACATAGTGATAAAAAGTAGTTTCCCGGCGACCTGAGTTCTGGCTTCGCTCGTCGATGTTCTCAGCGTCTACAAGATGCCTTCAACGACATCTTTCTTCCCGTCGATATAGCCTACAATGTTGTAGGCGAAAGAACGTCTTTCAAACGCGTAAATTTACTGTTCTCGCATTTGAATCTTCTGCGGATGATACATGTGTCGCGGTCGTGAACTCGAAGCGCGAAATTCAGTCCAACGTTGTCATTAGGCAGCTCGATCAGTAAGGAATTATATTTACTGGAAATAAATTTTCATTCTTATATCATAAGCTTTAAAGACACGAACAGTATGGCGGAATTCACCCGTATGTCGCCATCCATGCTCACCAAAGGAACATGGTACATCTGTCTGCACTCCGGACGCCCGCTTACTACGACTGAAATATTCTTGTAGCCAACAGCGGTACGCCGCGCACTCGAAGAAGCGAACTTGGAAGCGTCTCAAATTGATGGAATTGCGTTTACAAGAGGTCCAGGAATTGGTGGGTGTTTGAGTGTTTGCTCCAATGCGGCCAAGAACCTTGCAGCTGCGCTCAACAAACCGCTAATTGGCGTACATCACATGGTGAGTTTTCTTTAACCGTCTTATTGAGATTGAGTCTTGCTCACATTGTACTCTTTTGGCCCTCTAAAGCAAGCCCATGCCCTCACACCACTCTTAACCTCTCCTCAGTCGTCCGTGCCAACATTCCCGTTCCTCACTCTCCTCGTTTCGGGTGGACACACACTCCTATTGCTCGCATCATCGATGCGGAAGTTCAAGATCCTTGCTACCACACGAGACGAGGCAGTAGGGCGTACGATAGATAAGGTGGCACGCGATTTGTACCTGAAGTGGGACGGCCGTGCGCCCGGAGCGGCGCTGGAGGCATTCTGTCGCGATGGGCTCGCCCATACGGACGACGAGTCGGGGCAGTTTCCGGCTATACAACCATTCAAAGTACCGCTGAAGGGAGAATTGGCCTTTTCATTCTCCGGACTGCATTCTTCTGTCGATCGTTACATCGAAATGCATGGAGTGGCCGCACCGGCTCCAAATGATTCGTCGAGACTCGCGCTCGTTCTCCCCGATGCGCACAGACTTGCAATCGCGCGTGCATTTCAGAAAGCCGCCCTTGCACAACTGGAGGAAAAGGTCGTCCTAGCTTTGAAGTGGTGTGCCGAACATCGCAGTTCAATCTCGGCGGAGCAAAAATCTCCATATAATGGAGGTCAATTACCTGTAAAGCATGTTGTCGTCAGTGGAGGTGTTGCAAGCAACTCGTTCCTACGCGATCGGTTAGTTGAACGTTGCGAGTTCTGTATCTGATTCACTGACGACAATCATAGCCTCGCAAAATGTCTAGAAGAGAACTTCCCGTCGGAGGACCTCTCCCTTGTCTTCCCCCCTCCGGCACTCTGCACAGGTAAGGTATTACGTTGCGCTTCAGCTTTGTTCAGTGCCGCTCAACTAAGTCTAGATAATGCGGCCATGATTGCGTGGGCTTCTATGCATCGCTTTCTAGCTGGAGAATCTGACGATTACTCCATTGAGAGTCGGGTTAAATGGCCCATTGAAGAATTAGATCGACATCCATAACATACATATTATTAATTGTAATATTCTCATCGCGTCTCGCTGTGTGCTCGTCAAACTTTTGTCCATTACAAGATGCAGAATGAATGAATGCCCGAAGGTACAAATAAGACTATCTTTTGTGAAAACAGAGTATCGATAGCAGTGGCCATTACTATTTTTTTGTGAAGACCGTAAAGAGTGCAAATGCCAAAAAAAAACAAGAACAAGAGCAAGGTATGTTAGTAACTAATGAACAGAAAAGAATATGCCAAACGTAAGCGGTCCGTTCATGAAGTTGAGAATCTCCAAAAAAAATTGTTTTGCTACAGTTACAATATTAGGATGCGTGACACATGGGTGGGCATCGATTCATGAGCCTATGACTTTTTGATCAAATGAAGTATAAGGATAAGAAAGAAGTAATACAATGCGTTTCTGTTCATGGCGCTGAGGAGGAAGGCGCAGCTGGGGTAGCGGGAGCAGACGAAGTCGCCGCCTCCGGTGTACTTGATGCTGCAGAAACAGAAGTCTCCTTCAATGTAGAGGTCTCAGCAGCCTTGGTAGTCGCTTCTGGTTCTGCAGAGCTAGAGCTTACTGGTCCAGAGGAAGAGGGAGCGTTTGATGCAGTTGTCGATGCACTTCCAGCGGAACTGGAGGAGGCGTTGCTGGATGAGGCACTGCTAGATGAAGCGGTCTTACTCGACTCCGACGCGATGATGCTATTTGCCGCTTCCTGCATGGCCGAAATGGTACCCAGTGATAAACCATACGTCGTTGGTACACCAGGCTGGTCAAGTTGCATCCACGGCACTGTGTACCCGCCAACGCTGATCTCAACGGTCTGAGCTGCCTTGACATCAAGGCGGCCGAGTGGAATGATACCCAGCGATAGCAATGCACCTTTCGTAAGGAGTACATTCCCAAATGTTCCACTGTTCGCGGTGCCCCTCGCAGGTACGACGAAGTTGTTGAAGGACTGATCGAAGTGTGCGAAAGTCTCGCCGTTAACGCCACTGTCCGACTGAACGAATTTGATGTCGAGATCTGCGTCCAAGGGGTTGTAGACGTCAAAGTTGATAGAGACAAGGTTATCAATGAGTGTATCGACCGTGATGAAAACGTTAATGTGTGTGAGGATCTTTGGCACATTCAGACCGGTCAAGCTAGTTGAGATCTTCAATCCTTCTAGTGCTTCCACTAATGACGGGAGAGGCGAGCTGCCAGAATCACCCGAGATCGAGAGTGCAAGCGCGTTGCCTGTGGTGAGGAAATCTGACAAGAAGCTCTGCAAATACATTTTCATCAGACGAGACTTCAGGTGCTTGAGAGAGAAACTTACCTGAGCTACCGTGTCGTTAGCATTCGCAGGTTCGTAATGGAATTCAGTCTGAATCGCATTATCTCCAGGAACGAGATTGAAGGACTAAGAGAGTGGTGATGATAAGTCGTAAGACTACTTGAATATACACTGCACTTACGCTAATTACAGCACGACCAATCTGAGTAAAAGTAGGTTTATCAGCGATACGTTACAAGCGTGCCAAACCAAACATACCAGAACACTCTTGAAGGTGACCGGTAGGGAGACATCCACCGTCTTAAGTGAGATATTTGCAGGATTTTGCAGAGTAGTTGTCAAAGGAGACACAATGAACTCGTTACCGCCATTGCCGCCACTTCCCGTGATACTAACGTTGCTGAGCTTCGCTGATCCACCGAAACCATTTATACCCTTCAGGCTTGACTGAAGATCGAAGGGAATGCCTGATATGGGCACATCGCCGATAGATGTTCGGCCAACAACGTTTGCAGATCCTTTCAACTCCATAGCAACGTTTGAGGTATCCGTGACAGCTGCAAAGAATGCATCGAAGCCTCCATTATTAAGCGATCGTAAAGGTTGATTTGTGAAAGAGAGGACAAGGTCTGCAACATTTCCAGTTGATACACCACCATCTGCAGGTCCCATAGGGATGTCAAGCTAATACTGCATCAGAATCGTTCAGGCTTTGGAACACTTATGAACGACCAACCTCTGCGACGCCAACGCCACCGGATCCGATGGTGATGTTCTGACCAGATTGGACCACTTGGAGAGAGAACCCGAATGGATTCTTGTACTTCGCCAACGTGAACTTGGAGCTCGTGAGGGGTGCGAAAGCTTTATCCTGCGTTGTCATATCGAGTTCTAAGTCTGAAATGTCGATTGATTGAATGACCTGTATTGTGAAGCACAGTAAGAATTAGTTGCCAATGGAAGAGGAAAAAATCTTACGTTGGACTTCTGCCCGGGTAAAATTACAGAAAGCGTTAGAGTCTTGAACGCCGTGCTCAACCAAGTTACGGGCCCGTTGGAACCTGAGGGCTGAACTGATTCTCCAACTACGCTCAAGGTCTGGTTTTCTCCTGCAAGGAACCCAGAGAAAAGCTGTCCAATAGTGTCAAGATCCGAACCAGACTGCGGCACGATCCTGCCAGATAAATGTTCCTTGGTGGTTGACTCCGGCACAAGCACGAGGCCAGTTCCGGACAGCGCTGAATTCTAGATCAGAAGATAGTTCATGAGCACGGAATACAATGACTTACGTCCGACGAGTACGTTCTGGAAGAACGAGTTGAACGTAACGGTACCCATGTCAATGCCAAGCTCTACCGAACGAATGTCATTAGCGACAATAAATCAACGTTAGTTGCAAGAACAACGTACGAGCAGGTGAAGGGATCAAAGAGTCTGTCTCGATGTGAATGCCTCCTGCAGGATCATCGCTCGGCAGCTGGAAGTTACTTATAGTCACTCCCGGCAGGTTGTTGAACGCCTTCAGTGTAATCTGTTTCGACAGGGAGACATTGTCGAAGATTGTGCCCAAAGCAGTAACGCGAACTTTATCCGACGAGATCGTCCAAGTGAAGCTCGGGTTGTGTAACAGGAATGTGGCAAACTCCGTAAAACTAAATGAGTGTCAGTATAGAATTCTTATGTTTGTAACATTTGCCGATACTCACCCGTCTTCGTCTGTGATCACGAGTTGTCCGGACGTCACATAATCCGGAACACCATCATTGGCAGCGGCGCAAACTATATGCATTGTTGTGAGTAAACGGTATTTCGAAATGAAGAAAAGATCCTTACCAGGAGGAAGTGCAATGGTAGCAATGTTTTTGCCATTCCAATTCACGCTATGGTACATGTTAGAGAACTAGTTCCGATCCGGAGAGGTTTAAACTTACGTCACTGGTTCAACGAAGGTGATCAGTGCGTCCAGAGGACCAGTTCCAGTGAGCGAGCCCTTTAGACCGAGGTCAAAGCCACTGTCTGAAAGATTGCTGAGAGTAAAGAGTAAGTTATGCAGCACCTAAGAAGATGAAAAAGTTCCATACGTGATGTTCGCGGCGGTAAACGACAGTGCTGCCTGATCCACGAGAGTTTGGACGATTGGCGGGGCTACAGCGCCGATGAGGAAAAGAGCCGTGGAGTCCGTCTACGAATAGGTAAGTCACTATAACAGACATATATACATTCATAACTAACAATAGCAGGGACTCCGGATTGATTGAAGGCCAGGTCTGTCGCGTCTGTTGGGGCCAAGGTAAGGTTACCTGCTTTTCATACTCAAGTGTTGAAGTCACTCACAGTCATCAAGCTTCACTGAACTCTGTACCGCAAGGTCAACTTGTAACCCGGCAAGAGCATTCAAAATAGCGGAGTTAACGTCAAACTGCTTCCCGCTGTCATACTGTCAGCAATGCCAAAGTGATTTGCATCTGTGAATATCCCTAACCTGTTGCATGTAGGCTTGTTAGGATCTACAGTAGCGTTAATCTGACACGGGAAATGAGCGATTAAGTAAGTCAAACAGTCTCCCTAAAGATCGCAAGGCACTCACGTTTGTTTTGATGTTCGGATTATTCTCCACGATCTGGAAGAGGCTTGTCAACGGCCCAAGATCAACACCCTTCTCTTTGGAGCGCTCCAATAGTAGGTCGATGATGACAATCGGCTGCATATTGAAATTAAAAGGAAGAGTTGACGAAGTAACATTGCTATGACCATCAGCATGGATCGGGTTGCTCGATATATCGACTGAGTTGATGGTGCCCAAAGTGATGCCATGGAAGGTGGCCGTAGTAGCGACTTTCAGGAGGTTGATGCTCGCTGTGAAGGGGTTCGACAGAACGAATGTCACGGAAGCGACGCCAGTCTGGACTATATCCGTCGGGAACGTCAAAGACGTGCTCGTGATCAGATTCTGGTGGAGCGCTGGGATCGTGACGGGCGAGAGCTTGATCTCCGACAACGCAACCTTCAGCGAGTCGATCGGTGTCGTATCAGTAGTACCAATGATGGTCGTGTCCGAGTCTACGCCCTGCAAAAAGTTCTCGAGCATCTGCTGGCCGCTAGCGACAGCACCGCCCTGTGGCGAGTAGTGCACATCTGTAGAATAGTTCGAGCTACCGGGGATAATGATAGCGTTACTGATGATAGCGCTACCGATCGAGTCGCCCTGGAACTGGAGAGTGAAGCTAACGTCTCCAGTCCCGATCGTAATGTTGCTTGGATTGAAGAGCTGGGTCGTGACCTTGATAAGTAGGAAATCAGGGAATCCGTGATTGACATCAAGATTTGCCACAGTCGCGGGTTTGGTGTTAAGGCCCTGGAGACCAGCGATAGTCGTATCGACGTCAAACTCGATGTCAGTCAAAGAAAGTAGGCCGACGGCAGTCTCAGCGTCAGTATTCGCAACACCACCTAGCGTGAAGGTTTCCTTATCAGCCGTAGTGACTGCAGCCAAGAACTGTTGGAATACACTGTGCTTGTCACCAAAGACAGCAAACGGCGTATTGTTGAAGGTCAAATGTATGATGCGCGTATCGACGTCTGTAGTACTTGGTCCCTTAGGGATAATTAGCTGAGCGAAATCATCACCGTTGAAACCAGCGGTGATATTCTGCTCGAGGGCAACGACATTGAGAGGGAAGGCGAAGGGAATCGTGAAGGCTGCAGTAGCATCGTTGCTGCTAGTCGGAGGGTCGTAAGCGTCGTCCGTGTCGAACATCATCGTGAGTTGGTTCAGCGAGACGCTCTTGATGATGTCCAATTTGCCTTGATTGGGGAGCGTAGTCTGGATCTGCAAGCTCTTGATACCCGTGTTCAGCCATGTGACGTCTCTTGGACCCGCACTGTCCCCATAAACGGTGACCGGGCTGTCCTGGCCATGAATAAAGGCATTAAAAACAGCGGAGACATCAGCGAGGCCTTGGGAAGAGTCCTGTGGTATGAGACGCCCAGCGAGCGGCAGGCCAATGGTCGATTGAGGCGCGAGCGTGAAAGCACCTGGTGAAGCAGCAGGTCCCAAATGTGTCGACTGGAAGAAGTTCTGGAATCCAATGGTGCTGAGCTCAATGCCGACCTGCGAGGGGTTCGTCACAGTCGTGTTGAGCGTCAAGTGGATACCACCCGCAGGGTCGTTCGCCGGCAAGTCAAACGAGTTGACGACAACGCCATTCTTGAGACCGTTCATGCCAAGCAAAGTGACTTTCTTCGTCGTCAAGCTGATTCCGGGTACGTCGATACCAAGCGCCGAGACTGTCAGGTTCTCGCCCGCAATCTCCCACTCAAAGCTCTCCTCCGTGAGCAGCACCTTCGTGAAGTCCGTCAAGTGGTCCACATCTGAAACAGAGAAAGTCGAAGTCACATCCAGCTGCGCGCCCACGTCAGCAGTAAGACTGACGTCAGGCATCTTCATAGTTCCAAGAGGCTTTCCGGCCCAGCTGATCGTCAATCCCGAGCCAAACGAGATTTTCGCGTCAAAGGGTCCAGCGTTGGTGATATTGCCGAGAAGTTTGGTGCCGAAGGAGTTCTGAGCAGGATCGGTGATCGTGACGGTCGAGATGCCCAGACCGGAGCCATCGACGATTTTCTGCACGATCGGTTGCGCGAGAATCGGGAGCAAGAGATTCAAGGATTCATCAGTAGACACGGGCACGTCCAATTGGGTGTATGACAGTGTCGTGGTGTACTCTCCGATGGTCACTTTCGACACCAACTCCACGTCTGAGCGTAGCTGCTTGAACGCCGCGTCGACGAAGTTCGGGAGGTTGAAGTTGGTGTAGATGTTGCGCTTCCCGATGCTTCGCGCAGCAGGGACTACATCACGTTTGCTACTCGTGCTATTCGCGGAATCGTCATCCGTCGTCTGTAGGTACGTGTATCCGCCGAGCGCGACAATCCCATCGAGCTGTTCCGTGTCCAGGCCCGCGACGACCGCGAGTGCACGCGTCACAGAGAAGATGGATGGCGGATCGAGGTTCATATCGAGGTTCAGCGCAGGGCTCGAACTTGTCTTCTTCCCAGTAGCAGGGAATTGCACAGTCTGATTAATCGAGCCCAAGTTGATACCATGCGACTTAACGGACGAGTTTATCTCTGTAATATGCAAGTCTGCGGTGAAAGGATTGACGAGATCAACCGTGACATGCGCGATGTTGTCTGAGTGGCCCGTCGTCGTCAGAACCTTCAATGCCGTGGAGGACAAGAGATCACTCTTCAGACCCGGCAGGGTTGCACCGACAGAAAGGGAATTGAATGCCTGAACAAGCGAGGCGATCTTCGTGCTCCCGTCATATCCCTGAATAACGATATCGACATCTTTCTTGCCAACAAAGTCATTGAGGGTCTGCTGGCCCTGCTCATTGTTGTTTGGCTAGGGAACAGTACTTCAGAAATGTATATAACTAGCGAACTTCCACTGCACTTACCTGGAATGCGCTCGACGCCAAGATAGAGTTGTTCCCAATATCCAACGTCAAGTTCGGCATCAATGTCGTTCCAATGAGGCCGCCATCTCGGTACAGTTGAAGAGCTACCCAAGCCATACAGGTAAGTTGATATTATTCACAATTTGCTTGAAATAGACGTACACAAATCACCCAATCTCAAATTTAGCGTCGAAGGATTGAAAATCGACACTAATTAGAAGCGTCAATCAACATTGCATTTTAGCACGTGATAGATATGCTCACCATTGATGGAAAGCTGCATCGCGTCGCTGGTGCCCCCTATAACATCCACACCTGTAATTGTAGTGTCATTCTTCAGGCCCCGCATACCCTTCAGGTTACTCGGCACATTGAAATTAATAGGATCGAGCGTCAGAACACCAATGCTAAGGTTCGCGATCGCATGTGAGTGACCGATTAGCCGGAAATTGGATTCACTGTACAAAATTACGTTCAGAAAATAAGACAAAGAGAGAGAAAATCATATGGCAGGTACGCACGAGAGGTCAGTCAAATCCGTAGCTGTGAAACGTCACGACGCGTCAGCCAACACAATCTTCACAAAAGAGAGAAGGACGCACTGAATTGAGAGAATGCCTTCGTGTTGTCTGTCGGGACGTCCAGGGCGGTATTATAGATAGTGATGTTGATTGTGCCCTCCGTGTCAGTCGAGTTGATTACATTGATGTTGGACGACGAGCTGCTGAGGGGCTGAAATGAGAATGGAAAAATAAGCAACCACCTCTCCACGAAAATAATGAAACAGTACGCACAGTCTGCAAACCCGCAATGGTCGTATCGTTCTGCGAGATGTTGAAGCCGTTCATGATCTGCCCAATCGACAAACCAAACCCGAAGGGCAGCTGCAACTGCGCGAACACATGGTGCGTATTCGCGACCGGCGCCCAGGGGTTCTCCTCACTGAACGTCAGGTCCATGTCCTCGATCGTAATAGCCTTGATCGGGCCGATCGGCCCATTGCTCGGGTTGATAAATGGCACATTAAGAGAGAGCGCGGATATGCCGGCAGAGAGCCAGGAGATCTCGTCGCCTGACGGCTGCAGCGCCGACACGCCCTTCGCTACGACTGCGGATGTCTCGCCGTTCAGGTAATTTGTGAAAAGCGACGAGACAGACGCGAGCTCGGTCGTATCATTATGCGGGACAAGTCGGCCTTTCAACGTAACGTTGTTACCACCAGGTGTCTGAGTAGCGTAGATGTTAATTTCAGCTTCTCTAGGAACCGTAATCGAGTTGACAGATACGCACAATCTTTGTATCTGCTCCGACACCCTCTCCAAGAAAAGTGTTCTGGTAGTACAAGTTGAAGACAGCGGTTCCGAGATCGACTTTGAAAGGGCTATGAGGTAATGAGAAATTGTCAGATGTCCTGTTTCACGGGAATTACAAATTCGTCATGGAAATAAACTGACCTGGTGTTGTTAAGTTGCGTGACGGCAACGAAGTCGATGCCACCTTCCGGTGAGTCACCAGGCATCTACATGTTCCGAAGCGTGAGCACTCCCAGCAAGCCAAGATGAAACACAGGTGAAAGTTTTCAACGTTGAAAACGCACCTGGAAGTCCTTCAACACGACATTACCCGCAAAATTATTAATCCCCTTGAGTGTCAGCTTCTTGTCGAAGTGAATACCCTTCGCGACAGGGAACTTCAGCGCGTTGACTTTGAGGTTGTCGGACTTCAGCCGCCACGTGAAGTTGGACTGCGTAATCATGACAGCGGTAAACTCTCCGAAAGCAGCCTCGTCGGTAATGTTGAAGAGCGTCGTCTGGTTGATCGTGGCGCGTTTGTGTGCGGCATGCAAGGGCGAAAGAGACATAGCTCCCAAGGGAACTTCTGATCCATCGGGTTTGAGCCAAGAGACCTGAGTGACGGAATTTCGAAGAGATGCAAGAATGATAATCGAGGGGAGAAGAGAAGCATGGTTTGGAATTCGTGATGATGCGAATAGAAGAGAAGAATGTCAGTACGTAAATTAGCATTTTTGAATGTGATTTGCGTACGTCGACGGGTTGCGTGAATGTGATCTTTGCGCCGAAGATGCCTGCATGTGATACCTGACCGTCCCTCATCAGCTCCATTCCCTCGCATCCACTTTCATCTCATTAAACTTACAAGTCCGAGCATAGTCAACGTAAAGCTATGATACTACCATTAGAATGTTCATTGTCCGGGGTACTAAGGCGCTGCCACTCACGATGTATTCGAAGGCGTAGTGATAGCAGCCGTATCCACGTTCAGCACGGAAACATTAACAACATGCTGCGCGATCGCGCGAACGACGGGGAAGAGTACGATGAACAGCAGCGCAATACCTATCGCTGAAAGAACGGCTTGGATCGCAATCGCCTTGCGTGTCTTGTACCATCCTTTCTTCTGCCAGAAGTGCTTCGGCTCTGCTGCAGCCGCCGTTGCTGCTGCTGCTCCCGCGCCAGCTCCTACGACTCTGGCTGCAGCTGCATCGGTCTCGGGCGCGACATGTTCGTCACCAAATGGGTCTTCCGAGCCTTGGACTTCATGGAATGCACTACCTGATGCTGCTCCGGCAACACCGGATCCGACACCAGCAATAGGCGCAGCGTGGCCTGAGTGCCGTCAGAAGCATACCCCGCAGCGGAGGCAATCGCGTAAGGTGCACGATGCATATCCGAGGAAGAGCATGCGCAGATTTGTTCGATAGAGCATAAAGCAAGTCCGCAGCGGGAGTGGGGGAGGGGGCGGGGTAGAAAGCACGTGTTAGCGAACCATGACCGAACCCGAGCCCGAGTGGACGAAATTGTCTAAAAAGCGGGGCAATATGGGGGAACGTGAGGCACATACGCTTCCTTCCTCACTCTCTTGTCGTTCGCGCTCTGAACAACTCGTTCTGGTCCGATTGCCACGACGGGGAGAAGGGGGCAGATAGAACAAAACTTGTTTCTCGACTTACCTGCCAGTGACTGTTGCGAGTGATTGCTTGCAACATCGTTGATGGTATGGTCAAAGTATATCCCACTGCTTACGCGCGCATGCTCAATCTCCTCCATGTCGCGGTCCATCGCCGTCGACGGCGACAAAGAAAGCAAGGGTGGAGGGGGGGGAAAGGAGTGTAAGGGGACGGGCGAGGGGTCAGACGTTGAAGCCTTGTGCTTTGTATGACAGGGCTAGGAACTGTCTCGAGCCCTGCCCGCACGCGTCGCGACAGAGAGAGGGAGCTGATCAAATTGGATTTTGTTCGAACATGGGGGAGTTTTTGTCGCCTCGCATGAATTCCGCTGGGAAGTGCTAACGTGATGCCACCCTGATCGCTGCTCCGCATTCGGCTAGACGATCTGGGTGAATAAAACTGCACCCGGGTGTTCGATTTCTTTCTTCTGATGGCCATTCAATCTTCAATTCAGTTTTCCGCACCCTCATTGGCCTGCCCGACGTATGAAACGGACCCACTGAGTCACGAGTGCCGCCCCCACATTTTGTTGAACGACCAATACATTGACTTACGAGGAGCCAATCCATTCTTCTGAATTTCTTCATGTGCTTCCTCAACCATAGTCCGTTCTCCTTGCATTCGAACGTATCCTGGCATAATAAAACACTTTTTGTTAAGGTTGGCCAGCTGAAGATGGACAGACAGCCGCCAGCGCCTAAAACGAGGTGAGATGGATACGAGGAAGAAAAAGCCAAGGTGTGACACCGGCGATTGATCCAGGATTTGCATTTCGAGCGTGCCGCGGGGTCTGCCGAACAGACGTCATAACGACACCGTGACAGTGGCGGTGCCTGTACCATGAGGCTCCTATTCTGACTCAGCGCCTGCTTGCCATTTTAAGCCAAAACGCCTGTAAATTAGAGTCAGTTTATATTGATCCAATCAACGCCGGCTAATGTGGTCGTCAAATTATGTTGAAATTGTCAAGTTTTCAAAAGTCTTCCCTTAGACTGCTCCTACTCAAGTCAAGACCTCCTTAAGGGGCCAAGTATGCAAAAGATCAGAGGCGATGTCTGCACAGAAGAGTGGCGTGCGTCCGGAGCTTTTCTTCCATCAGCGCGGGTACAAAGTCGGTCATTTGCATTATCTTCTTTCCTCCCGAGTTCCCCCAGGCCTTTCGTGTGCACTTCAACCGGTTAAGACGACGCTTGCGTCATATCCGATATCCTAATATCGATAGATGATTCGGTATCCAATGAGGAAGATAAGAAGTATGGAAGTGCTGCAATCAACTCAGATGACTTCGCCGCGTAACCCAAATGAAGAGAGTGTGAGAAGTTTGAATGTAGGGCGCGACCAGATCGTAAAGAGCAACTGTTGAATGGTAAGATGGTTAGTTTGTGGGGCTATGTGTATGATTGGAACTCAGAAGTACGAACATTTAGCTTCAACAGCAAAAACAGCCGCCAGTATGCTGAAGCTATTTCAGAGTAACGACGAAGGTGAAAACCCTTAAAGAAGCTGCTGTGAGAGTTGAAGAGTACGAAAATGGTTTAGCGTGGAAGCATTGCTTTGTTGTTTCTAGTCTCACCGGGTACAAATTCCATTGCAATAATCTTCTCCTTCACCTAAAAATAGATATTAAAGTCAACTTTGACCCAGCATATTTGTAGAACCTCCTTGAGCGCCACAATCTGTGAGCTACGCTATCCGTTCACACCGTCGGGATCTCGGCAACTGCAGCCAGACTGCCATTGCCTAGCAGTATTTCGAACAAACTGGACCCGTCTTCCCCCTCCCCCTTCAGCCCGGGAGTGTAGGCTGAAGGCGCGATGGCCAGTGCTTGCGCGGGCGGCGGTAGCAGTAGTAATGAGCACCCATTCACGATCGAATCTCCGCGCGCGCATACATCGTACGACGACGTATCCATCCATTCATTTACGCACCCTGAATTCAACGAGTCTACCTCCCCACACAAAGCATGTGATTCCCCGGGTTATCGATCCTTTGATCTCTACCCCGCATCCAGCCGACCACTCAGCGCCCGAGTCTCATACGAGTCTACGACTGTGCATATGCACCACTCCAGAAGACTGGACATCGGATAACTCATCGCAGATCGCGAGATGCGAGAAGGAACCCCGCCCCCGCCCACCCCCGCACTTCCGTGACCACCTTCCATCCATCCCACATTCTACCAAGAAGAACATACAAACTAAAACCCCGGTCCCTGATCGCTTAACTCGACGCAGCCGTGCATGTGCTCCTCCGGGGAGCCCAATAACGTTGCATGGATGATTCGAGGTGAATTCGTCGTCTAGCTGGCGCCAGAGAAGCCTCACGATGCGATGGTTTGACGATAGCGTATTCACGCATGAGTGCCAGCGGCGAAATAGCTTCCCCGGACTCGGACTCGGACTCAATACATCCAGTCTTTTCCTCTCGAAGATCCAGCACCGACATATACTTCGGAGTCCGGACCTCGCGTGTAATGCGACGTTGTCATTCTGCGGTTACGAACTAGTTTGAATGAATTCCCTGTCGACGGTGCTGTTCAAATATCAACTTCTGAGCATGAAAACATAGAATCGATATTAATTATTTGTACAGAAAAGGCTTAGTGGGAAAAGCACAGTGACTTACTGACTAACTGTAAGTCGGTTGATTGAAAGAGATGGAAGTCAATCCGAGATCGGACAACCGCGTACCTGAGAAAACATCAGTAAAGGGAGCAGCTTCATACCGCAGGCTAATTCCAATGAAACCGCCACCGTTGGTGGGACGCAATATCACTCAAGCATGTGAATACGAGCTTGATTCAATCTCTCTTCCAACAGTACATCGATAGGCGTCCGATAGGTTTGGCGTTCGGCCATTATTGCAGGAGCACGAGAGATGAGCATACATTTACTGAAGGAATGATGCCTCCGTTCCCCGTCGTCGAAGAGTTCATCCGCAGAGAGCCAACCAAATGTACAGGGCATCTCGCATGTGAAATCAGCCAGGTGTATACAGTTTATCTCGTCCAACACGCTGAGGACTCAATAGGCACAATGCTGCTGAGTTGACGGTGAGCGGGATAAGTGTGGTATCCGTGGCCCGTGAGGCTGTTCGCGTGCCGCGTGGATTTACAAATGAGCCTGCGGGGCCCCGCAAAAGGAGTGAATTCTGCCCCGCCGTGACTGATGGTGATAATGAACAGATGGTGCTTTGTACATCGAAGGGGGGAGGAGGGGGGGAGAGAACAACAGATCAATCCGATCGTGGCTATGGCTCTTGACCTGTAATGACCCCCCTTTGTGTTTAGTATTATCAGAATGGCGTAGATGTATCAAAGAATATGTAAGGACGAACCTCCATTGATATACACTGCTACATATTTCAATTTGCGCCAACCCCTACGCCAGATGGACATAAACCAGTGATGTTTGATGAATCCAGACCCCAGCACGATAATGACAGTGTCGAGAGCTCATCCAACCATAGCCAACGGCCGCTTGATTCAGCACAAGAGATACAGAGCAATAAGCACGAGCATCAAGCCGAAGACTGCTCTGCAGATTTCGCAGTGATTCACTTTGTAGAGTACAGGGTTGCAGCAAGTCATGGAGATCGTTTCATCTACGCACATTGATTTGACTTGGCGCTGTATAGTGAATCTAAGAGTTTTCAATCCAGTCGTTTCAAGCATAGTCGTATTGACAGAGTTGCACGAAAGGCTGAGGAAAGTGTCTCCAGCAAAGGTTGTCGTCGTCGCCGACGTCGAAGATGAGGTGGCCTGCCGAACAAGGTGCCGCAACTTCAGTGGGATCTGCATTCTCACGACCTCCGAACTTCAAGTTTAAACTTGAAGCAGCGACCTCTTCTTTACTATTACCATCCATTGTTCTCAACATATTCTCGGACATCCACATTCACGGCAACCTATGGCGACTGCTGGATAAACCTACTATGCTGAACATACATAATTCTTCGTTTGAAAATTAGGTCCGGCATGATGACTTAAAAGTCAACATAATCCAAACTTAAATTTCCAAAAGGTCTATTCGAACTTCCGAATTCAAAACGCCAACAAAACAATAATGAGGCTATACACATAGCTGCTGCTGCGTCTCCCATTATATCACACGCTGTGGTATCGCTCTGTAATGGAGTGCCACTGCGGAAGAATGGACAGGATTACTTTCAACCCGGGCAACGCGAAGTTCCAGATGGTGTCTGGTTTCAGGCAATGTTTTCAATGGTGAACCCTCTGCATAGTCATGGGCAAACGGGCTCACTCACGGTCACCTGGGATCTCCGTATGTTCTGACTCTCTTGGCTGGGCGGTCTATGGTATGCGGTCTTCTCACATTCTTGTTGTGATAGCCGAAACCTCTTCAATTCGTACACCATAAGACGCCCTTCCTCAGCATTGTCGACTCTTCTGGTGTATATGTTTTGAAGCTTCATACGGGAGTCTCCTGCAAAACGTCCGTTACATTGCGATGTCAACATCAAGATAATATATATCTATTCACCAGTACAGTCTAACCTCGGTATACCCGCTCAGCAAGAAGGCTCTCCGTTCTCCTCTTTTTCTTTGCGATGCTTTATATCATGCTTACATTCCGGTGAGTGCATCGGTATCACTAAGCTCCTTTTCGAGTGTTTATCAAGCCACAGGCACAGCGAGCGCACCTTGCCAAGCAGACTAGATGGCCGAGAAGTAATGTATGAAACATGTTTCCTCCTGCTAGCGTCATTCACCGGAAGAATGAAGTTTGGAAGACATATATAATAAACATTCGTCTAGGTTCACATCTGCTTGCTTCAAACCGCTGCTGTTGAGTTTCGACGATGGCGAAGATTAGCAGACTCTTCCACATAGTGCTGCTTGCAACAAGCTCGCTGGCTTTCGATTATGTCGTTGTCGGAGGTGGCACAGCGTAAGTAAGCCAGCTATAAAATCCCAACACTGGTAACTGATCTGAATTTGTTTTTAGTGGTTTAACTGTCGCAAGCAGACTCACCGATGACCCCAATATTACTGTTGCCGTGATTGAAGCAGGTCCAAATGCTGAGAACTTGCCAGAGGTATTACTACCCTAACTCATGGAAAGATGTGCCATATCACTGACAGCTCCGGAAGGTTTTTGTCCCAGGATTGATTGGAACAGGGCAATCCTTCACAACCCTTGACTGGAGTTATCCAACCGTACCTCAGGTCAATCTCAACTCCCGTCGACTAACAGTGAACGCAGGGAAAGCACTAGGCGGAAGCACAATAATCAACAGTATGATATTCGTGAGTGCTTCTCGCCGTTTGATCCGAGATTTCCATAATTGAGAGCGTTTTCCGTAGCCTCGTGCCGAGAAAGAGCAGTACGACGTCTGGGGATCATTGAACAATGACTCAACCTGGACTTGGAATGGGCTGCTACCATTCTTCAAGAAATCGGAGAATTTCACTCCACCGAATGCATTCCAATCCGCTAACGGGGCGCGCTTTGACCCGAGTGTACACGGTTTCGACGGCAGGGTACATGTTGGTTTCCCGAACTTCTTTTTCAAGCAGTCTCAGCTCTGGGTACAGACAGCCGAGGGACTCGGGTTTCCCGCCTCACCAGATCTTGCGAATGGTGACCCACACGCAGTGGGCGTAGCTCCGGACTCGCTGGATGCCCAAAACAATACTCGGTGAATTTTCTTCATCAATCAACGGCAGTGCTATCAGTGACTCATGCACTTAATTGCAACATAAGGTGTTCCGCAGCATGTGCTTACTTCACCCCCTTTGCTGATCGCCCGAACTTTACGCTTATACTAAATGCCACCGCCAGTCGGATCATATGGAACACATCCAACTCCTCGCTCCCTCGCGCAATTCAAGTTGAATACATTGCCAGTAACGGAACCTCCCTCACGATTCCCGTGTCGAAGGAGGTCATTGTATCAGCTGGCACAATAGGTAGTCCAAAATTCCTAGAGTTATCTGGGGTAGGGAACGCTACGTAAGCATAAATTTATAGATAACTACCTGTTGGTCCTGCTTCTAATTGCCCCCATCAAGTATTCTGAAGGCTGCAGGCGTCAATCAGGTCGTAAACTTGCCGACTGTGGGGGAAAATCTTGCAGGTATGTGATCTCTGCTACATGCGGCGAGACTTGCTTTAATAAATAGCTTAGATCATGTTCACAGCTGGACCAACTCTTTCACCCGCTTCAAGTAAGTCTACTCATCTTTATCAGAGTGATTATGTGCCAATGAGAGAACAGCTTAACAAAGGACTTGCTCAACCGAAATGCGACGTTCCTTGCAGAGCAGGAGGCACTTTGGTTTGCCAACAGGACCGGCCTTCTTTCAGCTGCCCCTCGGTCACTAGGAATCGCCGCCCCTTCGGATATATTCTCTAAGGATCAACTGGACTCTCTCGTCACCGCTGGCAGGAAATCTCTACAGGATGATGCCACAGCGTTTTCCAACGGCAATGCAAATCTAGCTAAGGGTATTGCTAAGCAACTGGATGCCGCTTTGACTTTGTATTCGGAAAACAAGGAGCTTCCACTGGAAATGAACCTTGGTCAGTACTAGTTCTCTCCCGATGAACCAACTTATCGAAGGCATCTTGCGTTTCATTGTACAGAACCGGGATACTCTGGACCCACCCCTCTCTCGCTCCGACCGAATCGAACATTCACAACAATCAACAATGTGCTCTATGCACCGCTGTCAAGGGGCCGTACACATATCATCTCATCGTCTCCATTAGACTTACCCGCTGTGGATCCTAACTACTATGCACACCCCATCGATGTTGCCGCCCATGTCGCCAGTGTCCATCTTGCACGCCGGATGTTGACCTCCGACCCGTTAGGGGAGTTCTTCATTAGTGAGTTCGAGCCAGGAGCAGAGAAGACCACCGATGCTCAGATCGAGAATTGGCTTCGGGCGAATGTTACGAGCGACAATCACGAAACAGGGTCCAACGCAATGCTTCCTGTAGAATTGGGTGGTGTGGTTGATCCGAGCCTGAAGGTGTACGGCACAGCGAATGTAAGAGTGGCAGGTGTGTATCTCAGTTGGCATGATAAAATGCCTTGCTTAGCTTCCCATTCATTAAATGGCAGATGCGTCTATCATTCCCTTTCCCATCAGTGCCCACATTGTGAGTTCAGGCTATTATTTAAGTTCCTGCTTGCCTATGCTAACTGGAATGAAGTCGTCCACTGTTTACGCGATAGGGGAGCGCGCAGCAGATATCATAAAGAAAAGTCAATGAAGCCAATCCATACACATTCAATACAATTAATAGGAAAATTACTTGAACAATGCGATACATATGTAATGTCCATGATTTCAATAATGAAGCGGATACGTGTTGCATATTGAGTATTTTTGTAGTCTTTAGTTACTCGTGTGGACCAATGCAACAACTGGATATATGGGAGCAAGTACTCAGACTTTGATTCTATCCTTTAACTATCACGAGGCGTTCGGATGAACCATCTATTGGCGGAACACCACGGTGATCCCAAGTCGCCTGTCGAGTTTGGCAAGTTACCTCGAGATCATCGCTTAGTATATCTTCCTCTGCGGCCTGTTGGCAGGTGTTGGGATCATATGTAAACCTTAGATAATCATAATTCAACATTAGTGCGACGCAGATGTATGCATGATGTTTGCGCTCACCGAGGGGAACCGGGCAAGGTATTAACATATCCTGAATCGTGCTTGTGTATGCCAGACATACGAGCCTCGAGCGTTTCTTCTGATAGTTCAAATTGATTGTACTGAAACCTTTCAACCGCGCAACGCCGAATAGGTCGGCATGCACTTGCCGACATTCCAGTACGACGGGTATCATGGCTTCCATGCGACGAGGCCGGCACTGGAAACTGCAGCATCGGGGGTGCAGGGATTACGATGGGATCAGTAGAAGCAACAGAACCAGATAGAATTACTCCTACTGGTCCGACAAGAGAGTTGCAAACCGATGAAGCATAGACATCGGCAACAGGCTGCGGCCATGTGTACGCCATCTTCGATAGAGTGCCACTCATCGACACCCGCAACCCATCCACTGGCAGCGAGATGAGTGGCTCACAAGTGTGTCCCGACAGCCTTCGTTCGCAAGTGTCTACAACACCAGGTGGAGAGGCCGCCAGAGCGTACTCAACTGCCAATGACGCATTGGACTCAGAAGGAGGATGCATTGCGTGATTAGGGGGCTCAGTGACCGACTGGGCTTCGGATGCCGTTTCTCTCGGAGGTAGCTCCAGTTTGATAGTGAGGTTCGATGACACAGGCTGTGTACGGCGCTGACAGCGTGCTTTGCGTATAGTGCCCATATTCTTGAGAGATTCTTGAGAATGTAAGATGCTCAATGCGGGAACGAAGTTTGAACTTTTCGCAAAACGAAATGCCTCTTATATTTTCGGTTGAGGTGTGGTTCTGCTGCGGTTAGCCGAGCGAGGATGTGTGGTTCTCATTGTTCATATGATCTGGCAATGTTTTTACTCATAGTTTCGCCTTCCTTTGTAAGTACACAGTGTCATAATCTTCAGCATAATCATACCTTGCCCACATCACATGTGTGCATCCCTGCTCGATTTTTGGATGTATGAAAGACACCACCAGTTGCGAGCGTCCCACGGTGCTAGAGCTACAGCCCTCTGTGCTATCTTCCGCGCCAAAATAGGCTGCGATTTGCAAGAAATAGAGAGCAAACGTAGAGCATCGTGCAAAGAAGCCTCGTTGTAAACTGGTGAGGTCTCGAAGAACTTCGAAAGCAGCGCTTGTGCAACCCCTTCTCGCCCTTGAGAGACTAAAAACGAGGCTAGTAACTGTCGTGTCTCCAGATGCGAGGGTTCTTCGTGGATTCCTTTCTGTAAAACAGAGCTTGCTCTATTTGCACCTCCCTAGGTACTCACGAAATCAGCTTTGGTATGGCATCGATGAAATTCGCATATTTCGTACCTCCGCTAAGTAGTGATTGACCAAGAGTTTCTCTACCTCTCGGTTGGGATCCCGCTCATGTCGGTCCTCAATCGACAGAGTCACTATCTCTGATACTGCGGCATCGATCAGACCCTCGTCCTCCGACAACAAGCCCATGCCCGCAAGAGTTGAAACGGCATTAATATTTTCTGGATCAATATTGATACTTCACTTGTTCGTCAGTTTCATTAACAAGGACCTAACCCGTAGGAGAGCTTACCATTCAAGGAGTTGACTCTTAGCTAGTTCTCTCGATTCGTCGCTTTCAAGCGCCCAAAGAGACTGCGCTAATAATACGGTGACATGACCTCGTACGACTGATTCTGAGCTGGCCATTTCCTGAGCGACCTCAAAGAAGTTCAAAGCTTCTTGCAAATCACCCATTCGGAAATGCGCTACGCCGTTGCCGAATTGGCAAAGAGCGCGGAGGGCAATCGTACTTTTGTCTCCTTCAGAAGGTAGGAGGCCGAAGGCTGTGTCGAAGCACTCGTTTGCCGCTTCGTACTTCCCTGCCGCAAGTAGAAGTCTTCCCAGCGTAGTGTTGGCGATGGCATACCGTCTTTCAATCTGAGGATCCTCTGCTTGCTCATAAGCAGCTTCCAGGTACTTAATTGATGCCGAAATTATCTGAATACCCAGCTCTTCATGGTGTAGTCGTTCACAGACAAGGCCAAAGAGATGTAGAGCTGACGGATCATTTGATCTGCGTCTGCAATATCGATCCAGCGAGAAGAAGGGTGGGATGTATAATTCGCCTGAAGGGAGTGTTGTGCGTGAACGGAGACGTGATAAACAGTTGAACATCCTGGATGCATATTCCAAATCTGCTTCAGGCTTGCGGTGGGTTTGTTTAGCATCGAGAAAAAAGCTTAGATGAGGGGGGGGACTCACTAAATCGGCCGTTAGGCCAATGGCATGTTCGAATAAGGCATTGGCATCGTCTTCATGACCATTCGCGCTAGCAACGAGACCCTGTCCTACCCAGGCAAGTGTGTAATCAGGATCCAATGTCTGCGCCTTCAATAGTGCTTCATTGGCTAAGGTGAGGTCATCATTATGAAGGTACAGCAACCCCAGATTGGCCCAAACAGAAGCGTCCTAGTTATGAAGTCCAATAGATTAGAGTGGCCTAAGAAAGATTGGTAGATGACATACCTTGTGATTTATCTCAAGCGCCTTGATATAAGCATGTTGCGCAACCATTGCTTCCTTTTCAAAGTGCAAATTCCCGAACGCCACCCAGAACATTACATTCGCTTGTTCTGCTATCAGAGCCTGTCGTACGCTCTCTACAGCTTGTTCCCTCGCATTTTCTTGGGTAGATTTGATCTTCGAGAAGGATGCAAGGCGCGATAAGCTAACACCAAGGTCGAACCACGCGTGCGCTATTCCGGATTCCTCCTTCGAAAACAGAGTTATACGGTAACTGCAGGTAACAACAGCTAACTTCAATGCATACAATCCATCAGGAGTGTCTAATTCGGATATACACAAATTCCCCACAATACCACCTATTTTCTCATCGAGTTTGTTGATAGTGAGATCCTCTACCTTCTTGAACACATCATAGGCAACTTCCCCATCAATGAATTCCGAGAAGTTCGAAAGTGCAAAGAGCGCATCTGAAACGGTCTTCCAGGCCAACCGACGGAATCCAGGACTAGAAACCATGAGATCAAGAGCGGTTGATATCGATAGCAAGAAAGATGTCGACGCTCGACCAAGATATCCAGTGGTGAGCTCACTTCTACCCAACTCCAGGTAAGTTTCCGCCAGTGAAAGCAGAACAACCGTCTCGTTCGGCATCGTTTCCAGCACCGATTTGAACGTGGGGATAGCTTGCGGTAGTTGCCCTGTCTGTCGCTGGACTTCACCAATCTGGTAGAGACACATCCAATCATCCTGTTGCAAGTCATGTGCCCTGTTCAATGCCTTCAACGCTGCTGCGTGCCTTCCTGCCTTAGCATACGATTCCCCAAGGCGCAGCCACGATAGCCCATCGCTTTCATCTGATCGTAAAGCTACCTGGAAAGCCTGAATCGCGGCTGTGTAACCTCGACGATTCTCGAAGTAAGTCAGAAGAGGTTGACATGTTCTCCACACTATTACACTCACAAGCTCGACAACCCCTAACGCCTTCCACGCCCACGCATTTGTTGGCTTATGTTTCGCGATCGCATTCGCTTCGGCGTTACCAAGGCCACCTCCTAGACCACCTTCACCTTCAATCGTGCGTCGAGCGACAACCTCGACAAGATCCCACTCGCGCTCATCTGCAAAACTATGCGCAAGTCGTCTCGCGGCCTCTGTTTCGCGCGGGTCAAGCTCGAAGGCTTTTTGAAAGCATTTCGACGCTCGCGTTGGATCGGAAGGGTCTGCAGACTCTAAGTAGTAAATTCCCAAGGAGGTGAATGCGGGCGCGAAGGATGGAGAGCGTTTCAAGGCTGTGACAAAACTACGATATGCCTGTTCGCGCGTGTTTTCTGTTTGGTTTTGTAAGATATTTGGCAACGATCAAAGAGAAGGCCATATGTACCTCCCATCTGCCAGTAGCATTGCCCGAGCCGCCACCATAGCCTTGCCTTCCTTGTCTCATAGCTATCCCACTGTTCAAGTTGATCTAAGACTCCCTGCAATTCTTCTGCGGCTGTTTGAAGTTGGTTAAGCTGCAATAAGCACCAAGCATGCTCTTCCTTAGCGATAAAACCCGTGTCAACATTGTCTGGGTCCTCTTTGATTACAACCTCAAATAGCTTCGATGCTTCCTCCCATTTACTTGCAGCCTGCAACACATATCCTCTTCCCAAGAGGCAGGGTATGTTGTCAGGCTCAAATGTGAGAACATCATCCAGTATGGGAATAGCACGAGGATGGTGCTTCGGAGGGAAAAGGTGTACTAATCCGGTGGCTAGAATGACATTGAATGCCTTCCGGACTCTAGCATCGAGTTAATTTATGAGAAAAGCAGCGGGAATGAGGAACGAACTGGGTGAGGTTAACCCCTGTATCCCTTTCATGGTGACGAACTAAGTCCAAGCCTCTTTCCGCAACTGTAATTGCGTTTTGGTAATCTTCGTCGTCAGTGTATATATTCCCGAGCACGCGATGTGCGAAGATTGAATCAGGAAGATTTGTGAAAGCATCCTAGGAGAATAAGAGTGAGCTTCATAGTGCAACGTTGAGCAAACAGACATTACAAGTATAAGATCAAGACCATCAACCTCCTCTCCATCCTCTTTGTTTTCTTCCGACGATAAATCACACCCGAAAAGCAGTAAATAGCCATTAATCAGGCAGGCCATTGGAGTATTCGGGAAAAGCTCAAGGAACTGGTGCAATACATCGTATCCGTAACCCTCTATGAAGCTATAAGTATACCAGAGATAAGGAGACAACGCACTTCACTTACCGATCGAGTCAACATTCTTGCCCTCTATATACAGAGACCATGCAAGCTCGTTGGGAATCTTCAAGAGAATAACACCATCAATCAAGTCTTGCACCTCTTTGCCAATTTCCAACTTCTTTGCACTGGTTGGAGGGAGTGCGCACTGATAGCGATGCAAGAACTGAAGAAGTTTCGCTTCTGTTGCACGCCGCAGTTCATCCGAGGTATACGGATGACTGATCACGTCGTTGTAGAATTTAGGTAACTAGTGTAGTAAAGTTGATAAGCGGGTTTCGTACTGAGGAATGGTCGATTTCGGTACCTTCGAAGAGCCCCATATCTCTAGTCCAACCTGTTTCCTGAGTTCCTCTGGTCCAGCAGAGCCCAGTCTCTGGCGACGTTTATTAACCTCTTTCTCTAGCACCTCATTTTCATCTGTCTCGGTCAAATTCACAATCTCCTCCAAGATGGGTAAGGAGTTCTGAATGGCAGACTGGGTTTGGAAGATTGTGATCGCTAGGGGCGCTGTCGGTTCGGGTGGAGGTAATGCAGAAAGAGTAGGGTATATAGGAGATTCTGGCAGAAGTAGTTCGAGAGCCTTAACGATCTGCAGCAGATGAAGTCAGCTTTGGAGTTGGTGCCACAGCATTTACGACTTACATCCTTCCGCGTTCCCCGCTGTCGCCAGAACTCAATGTATTTCTGCAGTGCTTCGGCACATTTCACAGCATCCCCACTATTGGTGTCATAAGTAGCTGCAATAGATAACTCAGAATGCCAGCACTGACCCTTTGGCGTGCATGTCGATGATGGACCTGAGCGTTTCCACATATTTGTCCCATTTCCCCGTTTGTTCGTAGAATTTACTCAAACCCTTTAGCGAGCCATTTAGCTGCAAACATCGGTTGGCTTCACTATGACTTACAGTCCATGCAAGTATCTGCGTTGGGTTTGAGCTAATGGCCTTCAGATATGCCTAATGATAAATGCGCTAAGCGTGTCGCCTCGTAAAGCTGTGGCATTCGGATTACTTGCTCGCTCTGCTCATGCTCGCCAAGTTCAAGACAGGCCAGCCCCAAGAACACATTCCTTTTGAGAAGAAGGCTTAAGTGACCTGGAATTACTGAAGTTTATTACAAACGACATACGCATTGTAATTGTCAGGCTCATATGACAAGATCTCAGAAGCCGCATCTCGAGCTCTCCCATAATCCTTCTTGGTTATATAATCTCTGGCATTCTTAAGTTTTGTCTTAATGAAAGACGACATAGATTGTTACGAGAATTGAAGAAGGTGTGCATGAACAGAAGAACTTCAAGTTGAACTTGAAGTACTATCAAAATGCGGCGCCGGCACCGCCGGCGGCAGCGCAAGTTTAAGTCCACGTTCCAGCTCCGATTCAACTACAGCATACTAGTAAATCACACTGGCAGAGAATCCGAGAAACATTCGCAGCTGCCGGAATGAGAAATATGGCGACAAAAGACCGCATATTATACCGGGAAATACATAGAAGTCAAAGAAGGTGATTTCTCTGTGTGCCGATTGATCACAACCAGTTTACATTGATCATCATTTAGTATCCGGAATGGAACCCTTTTTTACCCGTAGCGGCAGTATGTCCGTGCCACTGCTCGGAGACCATGTCATTTATAAATTTTGAGAGCAGTTTACACCTCAGAATTGGGGCATGGAAAAGATAACGAGGCAGATAAGACTTGTGCTCTGACGACTATCCGGTAGAGTAATGATCGGTGGTGCGGTCGTACATTTGAAGATTTAGATCACATCTCTCATAGATTTGGACTCATACAAGTCCGATTAATTGTGTCTAGATAAAGTGAGTTTGGTACCCCTCCGGGCCTTGCACATCAATAGTGCTTGTTATCATGACTTGTGCCTACTATCTCTGATATGGGTGAGACTTGAGGTATGCATGATACATAGTATCATGGAGCACATGATGCTTGGAAACCTCCGTCCACTTGTGATAGATAGGGAGGAGACCGAAAACAAAACCTCAGAAGTCCTACTAATGAATCAAAGTATTCTTATATATATTAGATTTTGCATATTCCTTCAAGTTGCTGGATTTGAATCACGCAACAAGTGGCTTCTGGATCTGCCGATTGCGTTTATAACTTGAATGCAGATCATTGACTCGGATAATCCGGAGAATTCCGGCCGAGTCTCGGCGCCGGTCACTGGTATATTACACTGGCATAGGACTCTTACATCTTTCGCAAGAATGACAAGTCCATCCATTTGGTATATAGCTTCCTTATCTGTAGCTTCCTACTCAACTACACTGCTGCAGTATTGACAGAATCAGAGGTCCCAGGGCGACCATTAATCTTGAGGCATCCGAGCACTGGCATATACTCGCGACAGCCTGAGTGTCATCGTTTCCTGTAGTATGCCAAACCTTTTCAACCTACTTTATTGATTCGCTTACTACTACTAAGCTTCTGTCAGCACGTGAGGGCGACGAGACTCGGAACTACTGTACTATGTTAAGGACAGCTTGACACCTGCTCTCTACTGAATAGCCGCTTTCAACCTAGGAAGCAGACCTTTCTCATAAAGCATCTTTCATGGAAGAAAGTTCACTTCTGTGTCAAGCCAACATCGGACGGAGATTCAACTAAGCCAAAGGATTCGAACAATGCATGCTACGATACTCCTGGCTGCTTCCACACGTATAAAACAGCTATACTGTATCCACTACTAGTTCTTCATCCACTGCAGCCAGGTCATTCAGACTATTACCGTGACACCATGCACCCCCCCCCCTCCTGGCCACCGCTCTGTACGCCATTGTCCTTCCCTCGCCGCAGGTCAACTCCGACTGTGATTTTGTCGCTATCCACAGTGTTCGTTAGGTTCTAAGGCTCAATGTGGTTTGACTCCAATTCATCGATGATTTTTAGGAATGTCGGTCATTGTGCCAAGCATGTTGCGCAGAATTTCCCGATGCTGAGGGCTGTAAAGGTGGGACTTGCGTAATCGATTGCGGTGAGCTTTGAATCATTTCCAAGTAATTTCGTATCAACTAACGATTGGCGTGTACAGAGCAATTGTGATACGGCCATTTTTAAGTTATTGGTTGCGTACGGCATTTTCTCTCGAGCTCCCGTAAATAGCCAGGATGGTTAACTAGTGAAAAATGAAGTCAGTAAAGAGCATGTTAACACAGTTTTCGACATACACCGCACCATCTGCATATTTGTTTTATGAGTTGAGGAAGAGAGAAGTTCTATGGACCGTGGGTTTGTTGAAACTCGTAGAATATGAATGGAAGTGGATTGTCTTTAGCACCGGAGATGCAATCGTACTTGGGACCAGTAACCTAGCAATCCGATTGTGAAAAGTCCTTCGTGCGTAGATGCGTCCAAAACTTCAAGCGAATGGTTTCGACGAATGGAAAGTTGCATCCACTACGTTTTTTTTTCATCAGGCGCGATGAGTGTACGGATGCCGACACTGATATCGCATACGCACGCTGATCTACAGCGTAAGAGACTAGGATCAGAGTAGGCAAGTCTGGGTGCGTTCGCTAAACGTTCAATTTTGAGCGCAGTTCCGAACAAACTTCCGTGTCTGCGACCCAGAGTGTTTGGACGCCCTTCGGATTCAAGGAGCAGTCAATTCGCATAGTTAATTGAAGATTATACTTGATGCGTGATGGTTGTGAAGGTGCCTCGAGGAGTGTTGAAGAAGTTGGTGAGATTGAGGTAACCAACCAACTTAAAAAAATAAAAGGTCTTATTTGTACTTATTTATATCTTATTAACCTGAGATTTGGCGAAGTCCCGATTTCCAAGTAATTCACTCATTCTTCACGACTTCTTCGTCGCCGTCGTCGACAACAACGACAACGCCCGCCGCTGTGCAAGCATCGCCCGCTAGTCGACTGGCAGGGTGAACCACATTCGTTATCATGTCTCAGCACCCTCGTTTTCAGAATTATGACCCCTCTGATGTCCCAATTCCCACTACTCGACCAGCAGTCTCTAAACCACCAGCAGCGGGCACTATACGCCGAGCCAAGACACTTACCCGACCGGAGCGTGGTGTAGCACCTGCACCATTAATTAAGGCTCCTGTACCACTCCTGCCATCGCCATCTGGCACGCTTCCGACAGCGAACAAGCCCCCGCCTGACTCGGGATGGGACGCCTGGCGCGTCTTCTCTCGCATCGTCTCCTTCTGGGCTCCAGGCGTTCTCCTCAGCTCGTTGGGCGGTCTGAAGGACAAGAATACGCAGCAGGCATGGAGAGAGAAGATTGCGTTGTGCTTTGTGGCACTGGTGATGGGCGGCGTCGTGGGTTTTGCGACAGTGGGGATGCAGCGGGTGCTATGTCCAAGCGACTCTACCGATGACACTTCACGCTTTTCTCGCAAGGGTACCGTACCTGGGAGCGTCAGTGTCCAGGGGTTTCTCTTCAAGGTCTCCCCGAATTCGCAGCCACAAAACGGCATCAATCTACTGCAACTCTCGCAAACACCTGGTCAGGATGTCACCACTCTCTTTACCCGCGACGCCGCGCAGTTTCACGCGTGCAGTGGCTTGAACTTCAGAGTCGCGCAGGACGCCCCCTGCAATTCCCAGTCTTCCTGTCCACTCTCTAATCTCAACTCCTCCACGACGTTCTCAAGTCTAGGACTTACGAACACATCACTTATTGTTGGATACGATTGGGACCAAGTCGCAAAGCTGCAGAACTACTTTGTGATTGATGGCGCAGTGCTCAACATGAACCCTTACATCAGTCTTCACCCTAATGCTATTCAAGGCGACAATGTCGATCTCGCTTTACGGACACTGCTAAAATCCAATGGGAACGACGGCACCCGTCTTTTCTATAATCGTGCCGATATCAGGTCCTCGGTCAACTGCCTGAAGGAACGATACTATGCAGGCAACATAGACAAAATCACTCCGGGGTGCATGGCCTCACAGCTGCTGCTATACGCCGGTCTTATTGTCGTCCTTAGTCTGGTGCTTGCTCGCTTCGCCATGGCTTGCATATTCAACTGGTTTCTATCAGCACGGTTGGCTGGGCCTCCAGACTCCGGGCAGCTGAATCGCTCAGCAATTAGCCCCGCTGTCCTCCCGGAAGGTGCAAATGTTGCGATCGACAACCGGGCAGGCACAGCGCCATGGGCGAATCCGAAGTTGAAGAAGGGTGCGAAAACGCCCCCAAAAAGCGTCAAGTCCTACACTTCCACGGATACTTCGGTGTCGCCGACCATAACACTTGCACAAATTGGAGCAGAACTGTTTGCAGTCTGCCTTGTGACGTGTTACTCAGAAGGTGAAGACTCGCTGCGAACGACTTTAGATTCTATTTCGACGACCACATATTCCGATCAGCGTAAACTGTTATTCGTCGTAGCCGATGGTATGATTACGGGCGCGGGTGAGAAGCGAAGTACGCCAGATATTTGTGTGAGCCTATTGGATGCGGACGCGCGGTTTGGAAACCCTGTGCCGATGAGCTATGTTGCGGTTGGATCTGGGAAGAAACAGGAGAATAGGGCGATGGTATATGCTGGCCATTACAGTACGTTTTTCATTCTTTATTCCGTATATACAAGCTTATATAACATAAATCAGCTGTTGCTGGGTGCCGTACACCGACTGTCATTATTGTCAAATGTGGAACTGAGGAAGAGGCTCGGACGGACAAGAAACCTGGGAATCGAGGAAAGCGTGATAGTCAGCTTATACTCATGAACTTCTTCTCGCGTGTGACATACAACGACCGTATGACGCCTCTTGACTTCGACCTCTTCCGCAAGATACACGTGCTAATGGGAGTCACGCCAGACTTTTTTGAAGTTTGCTTGATGGTGCGTGTCGATCCCAGCTATCATGTCAATCATTGTATCTAAGCTTAATCTGACATTCTTTGTCATTAAGGTTGATGCCGATACCAAAGTCTATCCCGACTCACTAAGGTATCTAGTCAACTGTATGCATCACGACCAGATGATCATGGGCGTATGTGGCGAGACACGGATCGCGAACAAGCGACAATCATGGGTTACGGCAATTCAGGTTTACGAGTACTTTATCTCACATCATCTGGCGAAAGCATTCGAGTCGGTCTTCGGTGGTGTTACCTGTTTGCCTGGGTGTTTCTCCATGTTCCGACTTAAAGCACGCAAGGCATCGGGCGACGATTGGGTGCCGCTAATTATTAAGCCTGAAATTGTACGAGAGTACAGTCAGTGCGAGGTCACGACCCTTCACCAGAAGAACTTACTTCTACTAGGAGAAGATCGATTTCTGACAACTTGTCTTCTTCGTACCTTCCCGAACCGCAAGATGATGTTCCTACCACAGGCCAAGTGTCGTACCGTTGCACCAGATACATTCTCGGTCTTGCTTTCCCAGCGTCGGCGATGGATCAATTCGACTATTCATAACCTGATGGAGCTCGTACTGGTGCAGAATCTGTGTGGCACGTTCTGCTTTAGCATGCAGTTTGTCGTGCTCATGGATTTAGTCGGTACCACGGTCCTACCTATCGCTATTGCCCTCACATATTCATTGATTGTTGGTATGGCGCTGAATCCACCACATACCTTTGAGGAGGCAATTCCTTTGATGCTTCTCCTTGCAGTCATTGGTTTACCAGCAATCTTAATCTTGATCACGACGAGAAAGGTAGTCTATATCTTTTGGATGTTAATCTACTTGCTAGCGCTGCCAATCTGGAATTTTGTTCTGCCTGTCTATTCCTTCTGGCATTTCGACGATTTTTCATGGGGAGAAACACGGTACGCCTTTGGTCAACGCATCATATACTCTATTAGTAACAACTGATCGACTTCTGTACATAGAAAAGTGGCAGGAGAAGGCAAGGGAGAAGCTCACGGAGAGGGTGGCGGTGTATTCGATGGTTCGACGGTTCCTATGCGCCGCTGGGAGGACTGGGAGCGTAGTCGATTGCGGAAGATCAAGCGCGAAGAGCGTCGTCGTCGTGAGATGGAACGAGCATTCCCAAGAGGGTACGATGCTGATGGCAACAGACTCAATGTCCGTTCAGAGGTCTACAGTCAATATGACGGCTCAGACACCGTCTCTCTCGCATCGTCTGACGAGGATCAATGGGGGCCTCAAATTGGAGCATACAACGAAAATAGCTCAGCCTACCCTCCTCCCCCCGCAGGAGTACTACTGCCTCGGAACGAACTTCTTGCCACGGCAAACACTGTCGATGCGTCAGATCTAGAAGCCATGCTGGAGCATGGGTTTGATAGCAATCGAAGTTCGCCTGGGCCTGGTTCAAGTGCCAATCCATCAAGTCAGAACCTTCTGCAAAATTCGTCAAGCCAGAATCTGCCAAGGTACCAACTGTCGGACGCCGCACCCAAGCCACGATTTGATGCGTACACAGCACCTGCCAACGGGGGCTATATGCCTGTACCACCGAGGACAGTCGTATCTCCCGTGTCACCGACTGTGCCTACGAACGGCGCGAGCTCCGCGATCGGTGTTGTGCAAACGCATGCACGCAGAAGAAGCGGTGGTGGTGGACGTTCAGGCTCAGGGCCCAATGGGTATGGTCCTTTAGGACCACTTGACCCTGGAGGAGGGAGGATTTGAGGTTGTGTATAAACTGGGCATAACATATTGTGATTATATTGGTGACGACCGTGACGGTACGCCGGACGCTCTGCTTTCATATTCTTTTTTGCATGTCTTCTTTGCTCTCTACCACGCATATTCTACCGCGCATCCTGATTCCCTTATCAATCTCTATACCCGGGTCGTCGTCGCGTGCTGTCGCCGCGCAACCCAGCTTTGCATGACGTCTCGGATTCACTCTCGTACACTCTACCCCTCTCCCCGCCTAATCTTATCTTCCTGTTATCATCATCATCTCATCATACGTTGACCTACCGCACTCCCGCCCTTCATCCATTCCCTCCCACGTCGTTCATCATCGTCGCTTCCACGACTTGTGAATGTCCTTCGTGCTTTACGTTTGGGGACCATTATTTGAATACTATGTAAATTGATTGACTCCCCTGATCGTACGTTGGCATAGGCTGAAGCTCGTGTTCGTCCGCTCGTTTGCTCCACACATATTTCTCTTCTCTTCTGTTTCGTTCTTTCCTTTCACCACTCTTTTCTCATTATAGGTGATCATACTCGCATGTCTCATCATAGTTTACTCGACGCAATAGAACTGGAAATATCTCATCGGACTCGTAGTAATATTTGTGGACGACATGAAGTCGTTAGGGACCAACGTCAAGTTCCTTACTTCTTCGGCCCTGATCAGTTCCTGTCGGGATAATGGTCGATCTCATGTACTGCATATAGGACAAGACAGCGATGGGAAAGTTGAATGTCTCAAACCCCAAGGGATATCTTGCTCGCAGTGGACGCGAGGGTTGGGATGTGAGTAAAAATCAGGTTATGCATGGAGTCAAACCTACATCCTTCTGAGCCGGATTAATTACGCACAAACGCAATTCACAGGTGATGAACACCGTAACGGCCCTCGCAGATCAACTTGACATCCGTCAGGTGTATTGTTAGATTACGGCATGAGGTACATTTGACTCTTTATGCTGGCCTAACGCCATTGATACTGTCTCACAATTCCTCTGTTCATGTGATCGTTAGATGTTGAAGAAGATCTCATTGCGTGGACCTTAGCTCACCACAATCGACGGTGCAAGTTCCACCGACACAGCCCTCAGCGTCAGGAAACTCCGCGCAGCACTCCTGGCATAATGCCCGGCATTGCTGAAAAGGACGTCAATGAATTAGAGCTTACATGTCGATGTCGGATGCTGGCAATACATGTGTACTCACGCTGTGCGTGGTGACGAATTCACAATCGGAGTTGATTTGTGGTACCGGAAGGGCAAACGCGTATAGAGCGGTAATCAATCCTAGAACAACTAGCAGAGATCGCATGGTGACTCGGAGATCGTTGTTGGTAGACGGTAGTGGAGTGACAGCGATGTGAGGACTGGGGTTGTGAGTGCATACCACGCTGGCTTTATAGTCTGATCAGAGGTCAGAAGTATCATAAAAATGGTCAAATCATTTATGTCATTATAAGTCTGTGGCCTGCTCACTTGTTACAGAAATAAATATAGCAGATGAGATGTTTTCTGCATAGAAAGCCACCGACAGATAAGGGCCATTCAGTTATAACTAGGTGTCACAGTTGTCTCAAGGTCGACATAGCGCAGTAAATACTGCTCAGACTTCAACCTAACTTAGCCTATCAATAACCGCTAGGATAAAGCAGGGCTGGAAAGTTGTGGTCAGTATATGACAAGAATAGTTCGCGTGTGCGCAGAAAGAATTATGGACGTGGCCTCGCGTACCGTCAATTCCAGTGTCCCCATCCAACAGAGAAATGGTAAACAATTTCACAGTGAAGATTGCCATGCCTTGCTATTTGCGGGATAAGATAGCAGATGCAGTGTCGACGCGTTTGAGGCACTCTATCTTAACCGACTTGCACCGCTCGAGTCTTGAAGATGGCGAACACCAACTCACCCGGTCCTGCTGTTCCGGTTTTAGTGTCATCTTTGGGACCAGTTCATCTGAATCAAAAAGTTCGAATTGCCGGGAGGTGAGCTCTCATATATGTCGTTAATTTACAGATCACTCACAGAACGAAGAATTCTTTCATATGACCGCGATACGCAGATTATGCTGATGATGGACGAGGAAAACTACGCCTGCCTGATCGACATCTCTTTATGCCTTGAAGCCGTGCTGTCGTCGAGCAATCTGCGAGAACCGAAGACGATTGCTACCGCCATAGGTTACCTGGAACATTCACCTGTAAGCTCGTGTTTCCTCCTGCCACTTCGAACACATTGACGAGGGTCCTTTAGACAGAGCTACCCATTCCGACTATCCCACCTTTCATAGATCCACCAGTCGTGGATACGCGGCTTGTGCTTCGAGCTATTCTGCTCACATCTACTCCCGACCTAGACTTGGTTCTTTGGAGAACCAGTATTCATGCGAGAGAAAACATCAATATAATTGCAATAGACTCATGATGCAAGTTCAAGCTCACCCTCTACCCATATACACAATGTTATTCCAGTGAAGCGCTTGTAAACTTATCACCAATTGTTGAAGATGTTGAGAGCTCGAGTGAAGTTCAACCAATCAGTAGCATCCGTTTTCGGCATGAAACGCGTGTGCCAATGTCCACTGGCACTGGCACCGCGCGAACTCCAACTCGCAGTCTCGCACTATCTAGCTTGCATCCTCTACTGGCATTGCAGAACTCTACAATCCAAGTATCTGTAGCAGATATTAGCATATAAAACTACGGGAGACTGGTGGTATATGAGACGTGCGCATTTCGTTTTGAAGAGGAGTAGCAGGGCTACCGAAAGGTGAGTAAATTCATGCTATTGAAACTATACTAGTTGATGTTAAAAGACCAAATCTCAGCTCTGGAGCTGCTCTTCGCTCACGAACATCACTACGACTTGACTCAGTCAGCTCGTCGAATAACCCGATATTGGAGATACAAGGTTCACGATGCATAAGTATCGGTAGCACGAACAGCTTCGTCACACACCGGGCGCGTGATTGCTGTAGTCTCACAGCCTATTCAACGCCTCTCCAATACCTGCGTTACCAATCGACCAATTCTCCACAGCCATCAATATTGGCAAGTAGTACGGTCGATCCTTTACCGCCCGTGGGCAGTAAGGGCAAAGAGAAGGCAAAGGTCGAACTTCGTCCGGGTCCGGCCAAGCTAGCAACACCTTCCAGCCCCACTGCTCAGCAGAAATCGACGGCGACGACTAAGCCTTCCTCTCAGACACCGGAAACTACATCGAAACCTCATCCTACGAAACCACCACCAGTATCAGTTACTCCCAAGACAGACGGTGTGCTTAAAGAGGAGGAGAATTCAAGTATAATTGAGATTGCGAAGAAGGATGTGGAGATTGCAGCGCAGCATGGGATATTGGCTCCACCTCCCCCAGATGCAGGACTCGCGCGAAGACTGTTCCATCAGGCGAAGGAACTCTTCGTATGCCTTCTCATTGATGTATGAGGTCGGATGAGGCTGATATTCTCAACAGAAATTTTACTGGGCTGGAATGAAACTAATTCCTGCGAATCGGAGAGAAGTGCTGAAGATTCAGGAGCGAGTTAAATCTGGTGGTGCACCAATGACTTGGCGGGAGCATAGGTTCATTGTGACAAACAAATCTGATTTGTTCAAGTACGTTACCACATCTCTCCCGCTGCGTATTGTTAATCTATCTCGCATTTCTTTGCGTTCAGATTGGTGCCGTTCGTCTTGATTGTTGTTATCATCGAGGAGATTATACCCCTTATCGTGATGTATGCACCCGGGATGTTGCCTTCTACTTGTGTGCTCCCATCGCAAAGAGCTCGCATAGATGCAAAGCGGCACACGCGTCAGCGGGAAGTATATGAAATTGTCAAAGAACTTCCTATTTTTAGCGATTACAACGCCCAAGAAGTCAACTTGAATTCCTTTGATTTTGACGAAATCAAGGTTCTTTGCAAGTAGGTCTTGTCTTTGTGTGCGATCCATTTGTCTGGCTTACAAATTACCCACTGTTCAGAGGAATTGGTTTAGGGTATTATGGTGTGCATTCGATCTTGCGTCGACGGCTCCGGAATTATCTCTGTGCCATTGCTGAGGATGATGCGCTTCTTCTCGCGGAGGGCAAAGGGGCCAGGTTGAAGCAGGATGAGATTGTAGAGGCTCTTTGGGAACGCGGGATGTAAGTCGTTGAACTATTGTGCGTTTGTGTGTACTAACGTATATTGTTAAGCCTCGCGGATGCCTTCAGTGCCGTCGAGCAGCGCAATCGTTTGCGATGGTGGTTAGATAGCGTGAAGGCAGCTTCTTCCGATATTCCGCCAGAGGATGTACGCGTTCAGCTCTATCTCAAGATGCTTCAGCAGTACAAGTCATCATGACCTTCGTCCTAATATTCATGCCTGTTGCGTCCTTCATTAACCTAAATTACCCGCTCTTACTATTGAATGCGACATTCATTGCATAGATAACTAATTTAACAAACTACAATAAACACCTCTCATATTCTCAGGCGTACTTTGAGTTGCTCATGAGCGTCCTCCAGGCGTTTTCGCAAATCGTGTTTTATTTGACGAATTGTTGCGCATTGAAAGGTAAAGCCGAGCAAACTTCGGCATTCTAGTTTATCTTGAAGCTTCACTCTACAAACTATTCTCATAAGGACCTTTGCGTTCAGAGCCGATTGGATTCTCAATTTGCTTTCCTAATACTAATGGTTAGTCAACAGATAAGTGACAGACAAAAATGATAATACTATTACTCATGGCCCATGGGTTCTGTCGTCACAATGGCATACAAGAAATAAGGAGAACCGTACGAGATTGGAAGAGGGATCTACGCGTATGTTTTTTAAACCCATAACATTGCCGGTTCAAGAGACTAGACCCTTATTTTATCCATGCCCTATCGCCGTTTGCAAATCGTCTCGTATACGGCAATCTCATATCCGCTGTGAGTATATTGTGAAGCTACATATCTTCAGACCGGACATGATTGTGAATGGAAAAATCAAGTTTGATTATTCTACATGTTATTGACAGGGCTACATCACAAATCCTCTGTACACGCCTCTTGTTAACTGTCCATAGAAAATCCATTTGAATAAGTCACGAGCTCACCACATGTAATCACGCATTGACCACCCTTACATCCCTCAGCATCGGGAAATTCTGTGCAACAGTCTTGGCACAATGTATGGCATAGCTGAGAATTACCAATAAATCGGAACTCAACAAAACAGTGCTCAAACTAGACTTACGTTGTGGGCAGCGGCAAACTCACAATCGGAGTTGATCTGCGGCGAAGGAAGGGCAGAGGCGTACAGTGCGGTAATCAGGCCTAGGACAACGAGGAGGGAGCGCATGGTATCGCGGTAATAGTCTGGATGACCTGGCTGCAGTTGATGAAGAACTCGTGGATATAGTATAGCTGTTTTATACCCGTGGAAAGCAGCCAGGAGTATCGAAGCATGTATTACTCGAATCCTTTGGCATAGTTGGGTCCCTATCTCTTGGCTTGACCCAGGAGTGAACGTTTTCTCCATGGCTCGATGTTTTGTGAGAAAGTTCTGCTTCCTAGGTAGAAAAAGGCTATTCAGTTGAGATTAGGTGTCAAGTTGATCTCAACGTAGGGCAGCAGTTTTTGCCCCTCTAACTGTTGGCAGAAGCTTAGTAGTATGCGAATCAATAGAGCATGCTGAGACGGATGGCATGCTATGGGGTTCACGATACGACGGTATGCACATCAGAACCTCCCAAACAATGATGGCCCTGATCCTTTGGACCCTGTCAATATAGCAGCGGTGCTGGAGAATAGATAAGCTACAGATAAAGAAGCCATATTTAAAATGGATCGAACTGTCGTTTCTTAGGAAAGAGAGAAAGCTACAGTCAGTCCGGACTCCGACTCATTTGAAGTTAGACTGCCGAGGCTCGGCCGGACTTCTCCGGACTTCTCAATGATCTGCGTATTGTCCATGATCGGCACTGGCAGATCCAGAAGCACCGCTCGAAAAGAACTCCTTGCAATTCCCACAGATGTCAGTATCTTGACTCTAGCGAATGTGTGAGAATAAATTGTTGGGATTTTTTATGTATGATATTATTTCAATCCAAACAACTACAAGTAAATGAAGAGTATACTTCGCTGACCTGAGTACATGGCTCACATGCTCAGAGGAATCGTTCTTGGTTTCAAGTAATCCTCTCTTTATCTTCCACAAGCGGGCGAAAGTCTCAAGCATGTGCCTCATATGTGCTTTGTATACCATGAGTCTCACCCATGTCAGATATTAGGCACAAGCCACGATAACAAGCACTATTAATATGCAAGGCCTGGAGAGGTACAAAAATCATTATGTTTTTCGATCATAATTAATCAAACTAGTATCTGAACAATAGAATCGACGTGAGAGATGGGATTTACTTCTGCGAATCTTTATACAATGGAACCTTGCTCAGTGCTGAGATCATTACTCGACCGGACGGCCGTCAGAGCATAATACATATGTATGTGCCTTATTATTGTTTTCCCATGCCAAATCAGACGTCATACAGGTGATTATTGCTCGCGAATCCTCCTAGAATGTGTCTCCTCCGACCACGGACATGCCGCTACTGTGGTAGATAAGACTCTGATTTGAACGATATAAACTGACGGTGACTCCCGACAAGCATAGTAACACCTCCTTTCTCTCACTACTATAGTCATTACTGTCAGATATGCGCTATCTCCAAGCCCAAGTTCTCATCGTTTTCACCCTTATTCCAATGTTCTATGCCTATGCACTACCGTCTCCGCAAATAAATTCAGACTGCATTTTCGTTACAACCCACAGCGTTCGTGCGGAGACTAGAAGCATTCATGCTGTAAGACTTACTGTATTGACAGGAATGTATTGATCTCTGCCAACAATGTTGCGACATGTTTCCAGATGCCGCAGGATGTGTAGGGGGAGGAATTGGGGAGTGTTTGATCGACTGCAGTAAGTTAGCTCACTTTACTGTATCCATTTAGTAAATATTGACAAGTTTGCAGCGGAGGAATGACAGGTCGTGAAATATATGGCAGGATATAGTTCGCTTGGAAGATAGTAAAATAGATCCAGTGTCAAAAGCTGTAACTTAAAAGAAAATCGGAGCTTGAATTTACGTAATTAACCGGAACTGCAGTGGGAACTCTACTAGTATCCGAGGGATGATAGCGCAATTGTTTACTACTTGCAGTCGTCCACGGCCAGAAGTCCTAACTCTCATGCCCTGTACATAGGTAGACTCGTAAACCAGTCATTACAGTAACGACTGGCTTGCGAGTTTAGTACATAGGTGCGCTGCCTAGTATATGCAAATATTGGACATGGAGGGCCGTGTAACTTCATGTTGCCAGTGTGTTTTGCATGGGACGTAGGTGACTGAATACATCATTTTTTTGTTAGCTTTTATCCGACTGTGCAAAACACAGCCTTGTTCCGAGCGATTGTACAGCATTCCTTTTTAAACGTATTCTTCTCCCATCTGCGGCCCCTGATGATAAAGATCCGGAAATCATTGCATGGGACATTATTAGAAATACTATCAGCGCTCGCGGCGAGATCGCCTTCAAGTTCGGAGCGGAGCTTCGGTAGTCATGGCACCCTCTTTCAAGTTACTGACGATCATCCTTTTACGATTTCCTACGGTAGAACGAATGTGCGCAGCTTTCCTAATAGCAAGTAATGAAAGGAAGGAGTCTTAGTGCTGTTGCAGTGAAAGGATTTTTGACCATGCATGTGAAGAAGGTCTGGGCCGTGACTCCGCCTTTTGAAATTTATCGTTGCGCCCGGAAGGGAATGCCGATCAAGGGTAGCGATATGATCGTAACACGCGCCAATGCTTGAGGTTTGGTTCCGTTGATATACGGAAGCTAAATGGGAGTTGAAATTTAACTTGAATGTCACAACGTTGATGAGAGCTACAGCCAAGGAGGATTTACGGTTTTAAGCCAATTAGCTTATGTATCTTGAGGATTTTCCTATGTTGTACTCTGTTAACATATACGAATTTGACTAGCTACCCTTTCTTATAGGAATACCTACACTTTGTGTTTGTACATATACAATCTGAGGGTTTCAACATTGAGAATGTACTACAAGTCTAAGCGACTGCTGCCTACTTAACACTGTTTTCAACTACTAGTATTTGTTTCCCACGCCTTAAAACTCAGTATAAATTCGATTGGCATTATTCCACTTATCTCTTTCTTTTGTACTACTTACTCTCGCATTATATATCCTTGTTTAAACGTCCTTCCAGGTGATCCCCTCAACGGATTTCCCTCAGGGCTACATTCAAACTGCTGAAGGCGATAAGCGAGAGTGCGAGTGCACGGACCAGGTCCGAGTCCAGCGCAACGGGCGACTGCCGAAGGACCCTGAATTGCGCTACAGCTGCTATTACTGGCCACTCAAGAATGCACATCAATCTTAACATTAAACAAAACACAATTCCCCTCTCTTTTTCGCTCTTTGATCATTGCATGCTCCCGACGGCGACGACGACGAGCTCACTGCACATAACAGTCCCAAAGTGCCACTCACACAATGCTCGTCGCCGCCCACACGACTCTCCCGACATTTCCGGACGCGCCAGCAGCAGTTCGCCGTGCTCGCGCCCATCAGCCTCGTCTCCAGTACTCGCATCCCCACAGCGCCCAACGCGTACACCAACAGTTTGCAGAGGCTCTGAGCGCGTCTCCGGCGCTGGTTATTCCTGATGGGCATCCTATTCTCGCCAGCCCGAGTGCCCCACTGCGAGAGAAGCTGATAGCTGCACAGGTACGTGTTCTTCTGGACATAGAAAGGATAGACAACGAACGCTTAATTCTGCGTTCCGATATCCCCGTGTGGTCCGCAGCTTGCGCACCTCGCGTCGCAACACCACCGAAGCGAGCACAACCGTTTGAAATTCGGCGCAAAAGGTAAGTCACTTATGAAGGTCGCCTTTTTGGCTGTGATGGTGGAGTACTGACGTGTGATGAACGCAGGTTCACCGGTTGTATATGTCCCGTTGTCTGTGCTTCAACCCGAGCATGTTAGGCAGCTGCAATTGCACCAAGAGGCGAGCTGTAGGCGACAGGCTTGGTGGCTCAGCACTCGGGAGCGTTATTCTTCCTCAAAAGCCCCCTCGTCGTCATTGAGACCCGTGGCAGACAACAACTCTGTTCAGAACGGTGCTGTAAATGCTCGGTCTGGGGAAGCAACGCGATTGTTACCTGCAGTTGTATCATCACCACCAGCAGAGCTTCAACAGGAAATTTCAGCTGCGATCGAGGCTCCTCTGAATACTACACCGTGTACGATTGCCAGTCAGATGATAAAGACTTCAGAGACGCATCCCATAAAGTGAGTCGCAAAGCGCTATCAAAAGATCTTGTGTGATAATTGAAGACCATTATTTTGTAGTATCTCCATGGTCATCCCTTACGAATACCTTCCGGTCCTTGCCTCCCAGCTCCGTCCCGCATCCCCAACCTCACCTTATATGTTTTACCTTCCCCCGAAATATTATCTCGACTCTATAACATCTATTCCTATTCCCGGAGCGCACACTCTCAACTCTCATTTGATCTCGGTTTACCAACCTCCTCCTACATCAAATCCAATGTTCGCGCCTGCTGTACGTTCACCACAACTACTGCACACTGGAGTTTGTTCGCCTTCGATAATCTGGAACCAGCCTGCAGGACTTGACCTTCTGAAATGTGCGCTAAATGATGTAGACAATGTACACCATCCGGAAGGTTGGCGGCAACCCAAAAGAGAAGACGCGGATATGCCAGTCCCCCCACCATTCTTTGTTCCCTCGCAGGCTGTGCAGCTCCCGCTCTGTCCACAACGGCTCATGATGGATTCCCCACCTATCCCTGTGACCAGTCCCCTCCCGTCGGATTCAATGTATTGTCAACAGACATTTGCGCCGTACGAAATATCGACAGGCATGGGATTCCCGCATCTACCAACCCCTCCAAGTCCGCCTACTGGTGTTATTAGACGACCGAGGCACGAGCGCGCTAGTTCAGCGCCGCCAGCACTCGCCTTTCCTCCATTGCGTAGTCCGAATCGCAAAGGCCTGGGTGGAGTCGAAGGGAGGACGACTAACATGAGTAATGGCAACGGACACCTGAGATTGAGCATTCCGCGCAATAGGTCGCATCCGGAAGTTACGGTCAAGGCATCTCCTCCGCCTGGAATTCCTGCGTTTGTACTTGAAGAGAAACCAAGCGAGCAAACGGATGAGTTCTCACAATCGTTCCATCGACAAAATGGTGATGAAGTACACGAAGACAATTCCTTCTTTGGTATCTCTCTGACGCAGAATCCTGCATTTCTGAAGCAAAGTGATGAGCGGGGCCAGATGCTTCCCCCTGCCTCACCAGTACCTATCTGGACAAACGGTTCAATTCATAACCCACATCCCTGCCTTAATTTGCCTCATACACGTACTGTAATCCCCAAATTGGGGAACCTGTTCCTTAGTTCTTGTCCAGGAAAGAAAGGTAAGATTGTCGCGTCAAAACAATTATAATGTAATCTGATGAGCTTCTCTATTCAGTCCGTTTATCGGGCCCTGTGAGGGGACGTGGCGCGATCTGTAGGGATTTACGTGTAGACCTGACCCGGATAAAGGATCTAGGTGTGGGCTGCATCGTTTGGTACGTTGTCGAAACTATTTCGTAGGAGTCTGCTGCGGGAATTAATGGCCATGATCTTGCAATAGTTGTTTGGATGACAACGAGCTCGATTTCCTTGGTGCATCGTGGGCTGATTATTCTTCCGTTGCTAATGACCTCGGTCTGGACGTCCTTCGGTGAGCCTATACAGTTTTTTCTAAGCAATCACTTAGGTAAATTATACTCATACCTTCGATCCATCCTATCCCAGACTACCCACTCCAGAAGGCCTTGCTCCTCTCACGCCTGAAATCCTCGACGACCACCTTTCGCGTCTCATCCGTGAGTACACCCTCCACGGTATCCCCATCCTCTCGCATTGCCGTGGAGGCGTCGGCCGTGCAGGCCTTATCGCGTGCTGCTGGCTCCTGAAGTTGGGGCTTTGCGGCTGGAAAGACTCCGACCTCTGTGCGCGCACGCACTCGCCCGTGTCTGCCACCGGATCGACTTTGAGCCCGGCCGCAGTGGAGGTTCCACCGGCCCTTCTCGCGCAGGCGGCTGCTCATGGTGCGGGTGTGTGCCACGCGACTGTGCAGCTCGTTGAGCGTGCGATCGCGGTTGTGCGCCGGCGACGGAGCTTGAAGGCCGTGGAGACATACGAGCAGGTGAAGTTCCTCGTGGACTTTGTTGAGCACCTAGACGCCAAATCTGGACCGCTGAGCGACGTTGAATGATAGCTTGCAGGCCCTTCAATCGTACGTTGTATGCTTCGACTTATAATCACCAATCAGCACAGCAAATTATTCCAACCTTATCATTAGATAGATTTGTAGACCTTTTCCTTTCTCGGTTTTCCACACTCTGTGCTGATTACTCTTCCTCTCCTTTTCTTATCACCATCGCAGAGGTGCATGAAACTCATGTGAACGTAAAAAGAGACCGCAGATTAAGCGTTGTATCTTTAACCCGCAAACACTTGATATCTAACAGTATCGCTCGTTCTTCTTCCTCTTCCGTTTCTGTTTCTGGATTCCATTGTATATCTCATTTGAATGGTGTGTTTGTGTTTTGGTCGAGGTTCCTTCCCCCTACATATACATTAACGCGTAACTTATAATTGCTCTCGCTTTCGTTTGGAATATTGTACTTAGACACCATAACACAATTAGTGAACAATGTATTCAAATTCTTATAAACCTCGCTTCTTGCTGGAACACAATCGAGTGCTTGAACGTCACTAACGATGTGGAGTTGCTAATAATGCCATTACTCTACAGTGTATAAATCTGTATGTACGTCTAGCCATGAAGCTATCCAAGTCCATTCCCTTTCTACATCAAATCCATGACATGACAAAAGCATAAGCAAATAACAAAGCGAGAATGGAAATAAAGAAAATAAGCAGAGTAATAAATTGATATGAGGATGCATTGGTATGCAGTGGGATACAATTGATTTATGCGAGAATGCTTTGCGAGTGATGTAGGGGCTTGCTTGAGAGAACACAACATTGTCCATGTTTGAAGGGTTTGTATGTATAAAAATCCAAGAGGAATGCCAGTGATGCGAAGAGCTATAGCGTTTATTAATGCACAGAGAATACTCAGAATACCCAGTCCGATTCGACTTCCCGGGCCCATGGGACTAGAATCCGGGTTAACCTATGCGCCCAAACTATAACTTTAAAACTTACATTTAACAAGAAGCGACTTCGAGAAAATCTTCTCGATCGGCACGTTGTATTGCTTGCACCAAGCTTGGGTAATCCTGTAATAGAAGCCATAAGATAACGAAACATATTTCAGGGTCCAACGAAGAAGCTCACCTAGGATCCAAATAATTAATTTTACTGAAGAACGACGTTAGCGTTCATTAATGTCGAAAAAGGAAGTTCGAAGAACCTTGTTCCCAATGCCACTTCCTTTCCTTCCTCTCGATCCATCATCTGAAGCTTATGCGTTTTGATGCGCTCATCAAGCTTCTCAATTGCTTCAACAATCTTATCTTCCGTTTTCCCCCTCTTCACCGAGGACAAACCTGTTCCGCGCTCCTTCCTGAGCTGCTCGAACTCCATTTCAACGTCTTCCAACCGCTTTTCAAGAACTGCATCATCCTTGAGCTTCTTGCCATCTGCCTCAAGTTTCTCATTTTCCCTCGCGAATTTCTTTTTTGCCTTCTCGATCTCTTTCTCTCTCAACTCATCCTCATATTGCGCAATCCAATCCTCTTCAAGATCGGATTCGTCATCTTTGTACTCCTTCTTTTTCTTGTATGACGAACTTATTTGAAAGAGGGTATGTCTGTGTTTCATACGTTCGTACTTGATCGCGCGTAACTATGTATAATGTGTTAATTGTAAGATCGACTTCAACTGTTATTCAGATGAATATTCACCTTATCGTTCATCTTCTCCATGGAAACAGAATGGTTCTTCGACACACTCTTTTGATGATTGCAGAGAATAGCAACCATACGATTTGCTTTGTTGTAGGCGTTTAGTTTCTCCTGAACTGAGACATCGCCTCTGGGCGTAAGCAGGTCGAGTTGTTCCTGGAAGGTAATAGACGCGTTGTATGTACGGAAAACCTTCGCAGTAAGACCAGGCATGCAAGTTGTTAGATGTTTGTTCAGCAGTGTAGTCTATATAATAAAGTAAATGTCCTGTTAACAATAAAACTGAAGAATGAAATGACGCCCTTACGTTTACGCGATCAAACAAGTCATCCGTGTCTTCCTTGTTGTTTTTGAATATCCGAATATTCTTGAAAACTTGTGGATCGACCTCAACCCTCTTATAGAAGCGTATCGAATCTTTACCAAGGAAATCGAAGACAACGAAATTGGGTGGTTCAAGTGTAACGTGTTCGCATCGTAAGGAGCAACAGCCAACAGTGTCTGCCTCTTCTGCGCCTTTCTCGTTACCTGCTCGGAGGGCAAGCTTGTCGATGAAATACATGGCTGTAGCTCTTTGTCGGTCTGCCATAACCTTGCTTCTAAGGTCACGGTTGTAGTCTTGACGTATACGGTCGACGTGTTTCTTTTGTTCGTTATCAGCGAACTGAGTCTGACACAAAAACTTTGACAAGGCCTTACCTTGAGCTCCCTCGCCTTCTCAAACTTCTGCATGTCACTCTGGCCCTTTAGCGAGGAGCCTGCAGCGAGGAATACGTACTTGTGCTGTCCGTTGACGTTTTCCGTCCAGTTGGCTAGCCAAGTAACCGTCTGATCGTGGATGACCTTTTTCCACTTACCCGGCATATTCGGCTTAGGAATAGGTACGCCATCACCAATGTTTATGGTAACATCTTCAGGACGAACGCGGAGCTACCAGAAGTTTAGAGAAATCAATCGTGATACAAGCAAGCTCTTACCTTAAGAGCGCCCTTACGGGGGTGATCTCCGCGGCCACGAAATAGGCCTGGAGGCTCGATCCTGAAGTTGCCGACTTTCTCCTTCCGGCCGTCCAGAAGACAGAACGTGTACTTCTCTTCCGCTTTATCTCTTTCCGTTTTCAAGGCCTTCTTCTCGGCGGCGGACAAAGCCTTTTTCTTAGCCTTCTCTGCTTCATGGTACTCAAAAATAGGCCGGAAATCGCATAACTCAAATTTCTCGATCTTAATGCCGTTTCTCTGAAATGAAAGAACGATTCGTGAGCTAACGGCAGATAAAAAGTTCAATGGCACGAACTGGGGGATATTTCTCCATGACTTTTTTCCAGTCATTGAAGAAGTTTTTGTTGAACACTGGGTCCTGCGCATGGTCCGTCTCGATCAATTGACCGTAAAACCCTGCAACCTCTTCCGCTTCAGGGGGAAGATCAACTGCCTTGCCTGCACCAACAAGTTTAGCGGACGCGGGCTTTGCATGGATTGTAGCTGACACGTACCGCCGTACTTCATCTTCACATCGGGAGGCAGCGGCTCGTACGCTGGGGGAAAGAGGACACCACTATGCTCAAGTGTCTGCCACTTGATACTGCCATCGCCATCAGGATCCTGCTCCCACCATTTGAATACTTCTTCTTCCTCCTCCTCTTCCTCCTTCTTTCCTGTCTTTTTCGGGGAAAGAGATGCGTCGGGTGTATCCTTGTCCTGCTTTGCAACTCTTTTCCGCGATTTCGCTTTCGGTTCAGCTTCGGACACGGGTTCAGATTTCCGTTTCTTCGAAGACTTGGGGGCAATGGGTTTGTCACCGTCAGTCCCGCCCTCTTTCTTCGCCTTGCCATTTGCCTTGCTCGCTCGCTTGCGCTTAACGGGTTTCTCATCCTCTGAGTCTGAGAACATGCTACTCTCCTGGTCTTCCTTCTTCACTCGTTTCTTCGGTGGCGCCTTTCGACTTGTGCCATTCGTCTTTCCGTTCGCCGAAGATTCCATTCCCAAAGGTGCATCGTCCTCACTTGACTCTGCGTACCGCTTAGACGTCAACTGACCCCTGTCGGCCCGCATAATCGGTTTCGAGTTGCCATTGACAGCACCTGCAGGAACAGTGGTGGCGGAGACCGCGCCTGGCATGGGAACGGTGGCTGATCGGATTTGTTTAACAGGCGAAGAAGATGCGAGAGGTAAGTCATCGTCACTGGAAGACGCGTCAACGACTTTCTTGCGCTTAAGCGGACGTTTTGGCGTTTCAGACTCGGCCTTGACGCGCGAAGATTGTGACTGTGAGGAGGCGAGATGGTTAGAGTTCGCGCGCAACTAAAACGCGTGCATTGTATGCACGTTTGCACATACCAGCAGTGGCACGTCGTCGTCGTCGCTCATCGAGCTGTCCTCGCTGCTCTGCGGAACATGCCTGCCGTTGCCATTCACGTTGGTCGCGTAGCTGACGTGTCCATTGAGTTGGCCATTCGATCCTGAATTGACGCCTAATGGTCTGTCATCGTCTGAGTACATCGTGAGCTCGCTGGACATGGCGACGGCCAAGGCGCAGATTTTGGAGGCCGTGAGGATGCAGGAAAGCGGGGAGAATAAAGATAAAGTAGCTGGAGGAGTGCAAACAAGTGGGAATTAGAGATGGGGTTGGGTTTTATAGAAAGCGGAGTGGGGGTCAGATTTGGCTAAGTCTCAGCCCACCGGCCCTAAGGTGCTAACCCTATCGCTGCCGAAATCGGATGGACTGTTGACGTCCCGCCACATTGATTGTGTCTCTCATAACCACCAGCGTACGTCCCTTCACCATACCCCTATGGTTATGTGTCTAATGTCTCCTTACAGTGTACAGAATGTCACAGCAACCCCTTTATCGTGATCCTTGGGCAAAGCGCGAGGCGTGGCGAAAACACCCAGTCTTCTCGAATACAGCAATGTTCAGGAACATCTTCCCTGGATTCGGCATCGCCGTTGTCGCTTTCACAGCCTATGTAATAGCAGACAACATGTTTGCGAAGACCCACAAGAAGGAGAACACCGCACATCACTAGATCAGGAGTCTGTGGTGGCGCCAAAAGGCCTTTGGTATCTGTGAGTTCCATGGCTATTCATTCTACTCCAAAGCTCATCGTCAGAAAGGAACAGCCCATTACCCTACACTTGTGCACCCAAAATACTATTATTTTCAAATTTATTATCTTGGTCGGCATGAAGAACGTAACGACTAGCTTAGATCATGCTCACTTTCCTCGCGAGCATGTGCTCCGACTCGGATATGGACGTCGTTACTTGGTGGCGAACCGCTCGTCTTGGATTACGCTAAGCCGGCATGCCACGCAACTTGAAGCGAACCGTATACGGAATCAGAAGTACAATATATATTATGTATTCTCCACTCCATCGTCACTGCGCTCTTCCTTTCTAAATCCACGAAAGTATTTCTCCCGAAAGTCTCTGTGTGCCGGTATATGTCCACCTTGTTCTATTCGATCAGTACATGCATCATTGGCGTGCGGTTCGAATGGTGAAGAGTATTTTCCTGACGTCGTCTTTCTGATCGTAATGAGCTGAGGCCGCGTAACGGAGCACATAGTAACGCGTTAGATATCATTGATTCGTTAGTAAACCGCTCATCAGACACTTGTAGGCCACACGCACCCTTCGACCCCATGATCCGAAATCTTGCACAGAGTTGGCTATGACCTCCATTCCTTCACACAGCATTGCGAAGACATCAACCTCGGTGTATTCCTCTGTCACTGTTGGTAAGAAGAACACTAATCTGCCGCCTGGTTTTAGTACGTATCGTGCGTATCGAACGAGGTCAAACACAAGCGAAGACAGTTCGTATGGTTGTGTAGGGGGGAGATATTGCAGTAAACTGGGTTTGATGAGCAATAGCATATAGAAACTATGACTGCGATACGGACGCTTTGGATTCTGCGATCTCTTGTTCGGGACGTCGCTTGTGAATGCGTTTGTCCGTGCTCTTGCGGCCAAGACGCTTAGCTCCAGCTCTCACACCATCTGAAAACAAGAAATGTAAATAATCATTTTGCCAAGTGCTTTATTGTCAAACTTACAAGGTGGGTCCGTGAGTATTGCATCGAACAGCTCTCCACATCTCAGAGGATTCTTCGTGAGGTCGTATGTGCATAAATCAACGATACGAGACTCTACGCCGTATTGAACGGCGGCACGGCGAATGCCAGGCTCGTCATCTGTCTTGAAATTTCAACGAATTTCCCCGCGGATTTGAGTAAACTGACCTTTCCCTCGCATCTGCCTACCATCTATGTCGGACCCAAAGACAAACGCCCCGAACTGTGCGGATGTCTATTTCAGTGTAATGAGCGGCAATAGTTTCATAAAGAGAACACAGACGACGGACATAAAGCATGCTACCCGTTCCAACAAATGGATCATACACAAATTTCCCGGGAGCAGCCTATCGGGAAGCACTCAGTACGATCTCGCGATGTGTATGCAGCAAACACTTGCTAATGATTGGTTGGCCATGAGTAGTGAGATTTCAGCTTCCATGCTGGTGTTGCCAAAGTATGCCCGCTTCTTCACGTTGAACTTTTGGATGAGGTCTCTCGCACTGCCCTCCACGATCTAGAGCTACACATAAGCGCTTCGCATACATTTTGACGAGGTCTATGGGATGACCCACCAACCTGCCGAAATATATCTGCAGGGGCTTTTTCTCGCTCTCGTTGTCTTTCCGGGCGGTACCATCCAGATCTGAGGTAGTTCTTGTTAGACCTTTCTTCTGAGTCATAAGAAATACTTTCTAACATTCTTCGAATACTGCACATATGAGATCGGGTGTCTTCATATCGATAGGACCCTTGAAATCCATAAAACTGAAGCTCTCCACGATGTCCTTTTGGCGCCGCGGTGCGATTGTATGGTTGTATGCGGTTACAATGAAGCGGAACGATGTATTCTCTACGAACCGTTCGTACAGATGCCTGCAGTTTCTAGTTTGCTCGTGCACCTCTGCATATGATGGCCCCTGCGCGTAGAATTCGTATACACCTCTGCAAGAGACATTTAGCAATTGTAACACGACATAACCCAGATGCTTACTTGATCAATATACACCGCTGAGATAAAGAAACTGCATGTTCCTCTTTCTCGAGGGATATGACCCAGAAAGGCCGGAGAGGATCCCATGGATCGAAAACATCATCAGGCCTTGATACACTGAAACCAAACAGTTCAGAAACTGATTGCAATTCTGGAAGACGAAATTCAGGGTGCGACTGTGCAAAATGCACTATGAACTTGATACCCATATTCAAGTTGGAGATAGTGTGTTGAAGTAGAGAGTAGAGTCACTAGTTGACAGTAATAGACAAGCTACAAAGCCCAAAAATTCAAACGGTTAGTTGTAACTCATTGAAGTACTTGCCCAGAGTACCAGCCTGACTCGTGGTTTCATCCCGGCCAATTGAAACCACAGTGCTGGCACGGGTCCCACGCCTCCACCACACTCCTTCAGCAACGTACCGCGCCAACTTGAACAAGGTTAAACTGAACCACCATCTGCACAAGGGTTTGACGACGGATGGTTATATCTGAATCGCTGCATACAATAGCTACAAGAAGATCTGACAAGACAATAACTCGAAGGAAGTGGGGAAGGAGATGATTCCGTCAGAGCTGTATCGCCTCTGGGATTCTGTGCTTGCTGAACTGCATCCCAATCACGGTGGCCGTCAGTTTCATAGTTCCTACTCTCAGTGACTGTGTTGAAATGCTATAAATCAGTCAATGACGAGGACCTGCAAAAAATTCGTCACTTTCTCCCAGATCCACTACTTCTTGCAGCTTTGGACATTGTTGATCGTGAGCGAGGTTAGTCTAACCTCCTGCGACGCAAAAGCGTTCTGAAACTTAGATTATTTGCAGTCGTGCGTCTCACTCTTCCTGGTGGTAGAATTCTATATGAAGTCCATGGCTCAACGTCGACATATATGGTCTACTCCCGTCTACCACACCATTTGCCAGTCTATTGCAGTTGCCCGTCCTTCACCTTCTCTGTGCTTTCTTCAGAAGACCATATGGTGGTGAGTTAACTCAACTATCGTACATGATTGCTTGAGTTTAGGCAGCGCTCAAGTGCTTGATGAACAGTGTAAACATGTGGCTGCAGTGGATCTTGCTCAGCGGCTTAAACGAGTTGTCGACCGACATGTCTCAGACGATGACTTTGCTAATCTCATCTTTTAAATATTATGACCTTGGATGTTATGGATCGTGTCAAATGCACTGTTCTGCACTGCGGTATGTCACATATACTGCTTTATCTACAGTTGGGGCCGTGCACCCCGGACCGAAGACGAGATCTACGATGCCGTCGGCCTGAAGGCTGAGCCGAGGCCCGACAGACTTGCGGCCCTGCGGGCCACGACGACTGAGACATCCTCTCTTAACGCGACAATGTCTCAACTCGAAGGACAGATTAACATACACAGTCTCCCATTCGATATCATACTGAAGATTTGCTATTTTCTAACCATCTTGGACGTGGTCAGATGGAGCCAGGTGCGCTGAACAAGTACGCTGGAATATCTACCTGTACAATGTCTTACGCCGATATGTTATCTCTCTGCAGTGTAGCAAGCAGTTTCTGGCTTGGTTAAACGAACCGTCCATTTGGCAACACTATGCGAGACTCACCATAACCAGCGGCATACCCCTGCCCTATAAAGGCTTCAAGGCAGAAAGAGAGCTTAATATCGAAGAACTTAAGGAAGTCGTCATAGAGACATACCGCATAAACCGAGCTTGGTCGGCTCATCCCCATTCGTCATCGCTGGAGATGGGTTCCGGTAATATGATCCACACGAAAGCTCGTATGGTACGACCTATAACTTCCGACCTCGCGATTCTTGTCCGGAGACTCAACGATGAAAATAACTTGATGGAAATGGGGATTCTTGATCTGGCCGATCATCTCGCTTACAGTCCCGTAATGGATATCGGGAGGCCACAACACATCGAGTTTGCCGGATATCTGGACATTTCGGAGAAAGCGTATTTTGCGCTCATTGTAGCCGATAGAACGTTAGTAAACCTATCCACATAAGAGTATCTCACTAAATCAGTACATACTTTTAGTGGACAAGCAGAGGTCGTTGTATGCAAAATATCTTTTCAAACTGATCGATCACCCTTCTCCATCGAACGACAAGAGTTGATGGCCTTCAGTCTTCATCCGGACCCTGGTGAAGCATATCGAGTGTTCTTACTGGACGGGCACCAGCGCAGTTTCTGTGTTACGCATATGTGGAGGCCTTTCGATGAAACGTCACTATGCCTCTCCTTTGTTCCAGATTGGTCGCAGAAGCTGATTGTCAAGATCAACACCGGTATCGTCATCACACGCTTAGACACTGTCTGGCATGACAAGGTCCACGTCTGCTATTGGGATTCGCGCATCGATAGCCTAATCATACAGGTCCTTCAGGCCTATCGAGAGAGCGACTTATTCGAGTTTTACTTTTACACCAGGGCCGACCTTCTCTCGTTGGCGTCTGACGGTTCTAATAGAGAATTCTCACTTGTACGCCCTTCGGGTTCACTTCCGTCAATCAAATTTCGTCACAGAGTATACGATCCCGAGCTCTCCTTTTCTGATTCGGAGGCCAGTCGGTATCTCAAGTATTTCGACACCAAGTTGCCCATCACATCCCACCTTATTGGGGCACTGCAAGATAGGGAGACCATTACTTATAACCCGATCCAACCACCTTCCTCGGATGCCACAGAACTTGTTATCGAGCCCGCCTCTGTGCTTCCTCAGAATGAAACACCCACTATCTGGAGAGTGGGCCACAGCGCATTTGTCTTCACTAAGTACGTGAGAAATGGGCCGGACGAGGAGGACACGACAGTTACATTGAAAACAGCAAGATTCGTCGATCAAAGTTTGGGCGCAGGCAATTATCGTGAAATCGTCCTGCCCAGCAATTTCCGTTTTGACGAAATTGCAGATATTTGGTTGGACGATGTGCATGGGAGGATCTTCTTATACCTGAAGCGGAATGAGGTGGGAAGAGAAAGAGCATACAAGAATATGATGATTATGCTTACGATAAATGATCCTCAGTATCGCGAGCCTGTTGTAGTGCCCGAGGGTTACTATCACAAGCGTCACGAACTTCATATGATTTCCCTGTAATGACATTCCTATTTCATCACATATTGACAATTGATTATTCGCCATGCAACAAAGGCTCGTGTGCTACTTTCCAACTTCTGACACAATATGTTAGGAGATTATGGTTATCCTGTTATAATTTGTGGTTATAAAGAGCAGAGTCTAAAGTAATTTGTATCGGATATGGTGTAACGGCTAACATTATCGCCTCTCACGCGATAGCTCGGGGTTCGACTCCCCGTATCCGAATTTTGTCATGTTAATATTCTTTATTTTTGATCAAAACTAGATATGGATGGTATCGCAGAAATAAGAAAAATCACGATCAGTCCACATACTATAATATTCAAACAGGAACGCCTTTTACTCTAAAAAGTAACGACTCAGAACTTGGATGCTTGCATTGACCGTTTTTGCATTTTGTAAGGCACATACCTACTATTAGCAAGATACGCCCACAAATTCCGACTGTTTCAGTCTTTCTCTGTTATCTGACTATCCCATAATGTAGAAACGTGCATAGCTATGTAGAAGTAAGGGGCGCTCCAGACATCGCCTGAGTGAACATCTGCGCTGCAGCCTGGCCCACCGCTAATCCTGTGAAGTTGTATGCAGGAACCTCGTGTCCAGCGCCGAAGACGCGGATATATGAGAAAGTGCCAGCATTCTTCACGAGGCCGGCAGGATGGCCAGCTACGGTGAAGTTCGTGAATGCTTGTTGCGCGTACAATGAGCTGAATTGGGACTTGAGGTTGTTAACCTAGTTCACACCTCCATCAACAAAGGGTCCGAGGGGGAGATGAGATAGCTTACCATCATCTCAACGCCCATGAAGTTCAGGATATAGTCTGCATCGCCATCGTAGATGACAGTCCGGACACCAGCGTTGATGACCGCCTCAAGGTCGGGAGCAGAGTTCAACATCCAGTCACCAGTCGAAGCGAAGTTGCTGTACACCTGGTCGTTTGTTTCCTCCCATCTTTGTTCTGCTCCAATCTTTGACCTGTATGAGCATGCAAATCAATTTCTTATATGTCTTTGTGAGATTGGGGCATGAACGTACATGAATGAAGAGCTTGATAGCAGGCTCGTCAAGTCCGGTGGGTACGGATCGTTGGAGGGCGCACGAACATCATATACGTCGAAGTTCCCAGCAAGAGGAGAAAGAATGTCGTTGTTGCAGAAGGACTGCGCGCGTGAGCATGTGGAGGTTGAGCCAGTATTGTAGCACGACTGGATCTACGAGCATCCGAGAGGGTTTCAGCGTACTTTCTAAATGGAGGCAATTGATATACTAATAGTTACCTGAGATTGGCATCCACCAGATTCGTAAAAGGAGTTGTTAGCACGTTGAATTGTTGAGGCTGAGACCGTCGGACGATAGGGGTTCGAGGCAGCATAGAGCATGTACCCCGCGTATTGAGATAGGGGATCCTGTTGACGAGCAATCCTTCTGCTCAGATCTAACTTTCAATTTTTTGGCGCCAGGCTTACCGTAAGGCCGTTTCCAACGCCAAGTGTCTTGAGATTGATGGCAGTTCCCTTCAGCGTCCCTGCCTTGATAGCAGCATTTTGCTGGAGGAAATAATTTGCGAAGGCAGGCCCATAATGACCTCCGTATCTATTGAGTTCATCGTTTAGAAGAGTCATTAGCGTCTTTGTAGACAGTTGAAACGGAAACTAATGGAATGGGGACTCACGACTCGGTCCAGATCGCAAAGTCGTTCTTTGCGTATGCAGAGAATTTCGGATCAGCGAAGAAGATCTGGAGCATGTTCCAAACAGCCGCCGCAGCTTGTTTGGCACCGGATACAGCCAAAGTTCCATGCGAGTAACCAACGCCAACTGTAAGAACGAATGAGGTCAGGTTTATTCGGGGTACTACTCATCTAAGGATTACAAACTCGGTTGATCAATGTAAAGCCTGTTCAGTCCGTCAGATATAAAATTCGTTGAATTGAAAGAGTAGCCTTACATATTAGCATTGTTGTTCCACGAGAAAGGGTTAAGCGCTAGAGTTTCCTCGTCACTCTGTATTCTACAAGGCTATGAGATGCGATACATTAGTGATTGACACCTGAAAATAGAAGATGCAAAATATATACCCCGTGCTCCTGGAACAAGCCGATCATAGACGACGATCCAGGCTATATTCAGATGATGTCTGAGCTCCTCAGTATCAGAAAAAAAATATGCAAGGGCACGAACACCTCCGTTGAGCCAGATAGCAAGCGGCGCAGTCGAAGGGTTGCTTCGAGCTGCAAAGAACCACCACCTTCAAATGGTGAACTCAATTGTTCTCTTCTTAGTTTACACGGCAATAAAGCACACTTACCACATGCTTTGTGTCGTTGTGAGATCGGCGTATCCTGACGCTTGGTATACGCCTGGCGTTGTTTCTGTATAGTTGAATATTAGTACCTGTTCATCGACCAAAACTATTTCACAGAGTGGCAACGCACCACAAACGCCGGAGTTTTCGATGAACCGCATCTTCCCTGCCACAGGCGTTCCGGAAACTTTTGGCTGAGCGGCAGCATCTGCGTGCACATCGTCGGCGACGGTAGGTGATGGAACACCACCGTAGACGCCATCGACCTGCGGAATCTGCCTAGCAGATACTACAAGACAAAGGGAGAGGAATACCCAGGACCGTAATGAGACAAGCATAGCGTAGCACGATCACAATGATACGAGAGTCGAGACGAGACACGTCCACCCCGGGGCGAAGACCAGTGGGATCAGTAGATAATCTGGATCGCACTTTGCTCCATTGAAAGTGAGTTTTATACGTGGAGTTCGGTTCCGATAAAGACGAAGGAACAAGCAGAAGTTGCGAACAGCAGCATGGCAAGTCCGCAATCCACCTTCGCTAACGTATGATGCTCATGTTATAATTAGCACCACGGAGTTCTTCGCAGCATTTGGAATTCGCGTAGATGGCCAATGTAGCACCGAAAGCATAACGTTTACCTCAGATAGCGGAGATTTTCCACATGGCTTCTTCTAGAGATAAGTAGAGAAGCGCCGAGCCCATTCTGAAGCAACCCGTACAGCATACGGACCCGGCGTTAGTCTATTTTTGCTCCAGTGCAAGCAGCTGCCAATGGCGGTCGCATTCCAGTCACAAGACTCCGAACTGCTTGAAGTTGGAGATGATGTGTCAGTTATCATCGCGATCGACCAGTTACAGTGGCGCTAACACACACTCCGCAGACTCACATCCCCGGACCGCGGTAGGCGAAGCATTACGCTACGAGACATCACAAAGCGGGACATGCAGATGTACAACAAGTTCACTAGGACGACAAGTCAGTGAAGTTATTCATAGAGGATTGCGCATGAGGATACCTGCATTTCTGCAATATTGACTGACAGCGCAGCGAAGAGACCATGAGCACACTATTGCCTTTCCCCTACGAAGATACTATCCCGGGCCATGTGTTCATCTTGAATCCGATTGCAGGGCTCGCCACTGAGCCCGCATAAGTAATACGTAGTTCGATTCGGAGAGTATAGAATGTACACTTTCTAGAAACTGGAGCATGGGACCCGGGGAAGGGGAAGATGATACGAAAGACTATGTAAAAATGGGTATAGGAGGTACATATATATGGACAGAAGATAGCTCGAAATATTACAATACCATACACTGCTGTACACAATAATGATACTCATCCACCATTGTGGTCCTCTAAATGCATCTATCAGATAATCAGACCGTCGATCTAGGATGTCTTTCCCTGGCGCGTCTTCTTGCCATGGATGCCCTTCTCCGCCTCATCTTCGCCTGGGTCCGTTAGCGCAAGGCTCTCTCCGCAGCGCCACGCCAAAAAGTCTCCGTAGTCGTTCAAGTTTCTGACAAGTGCCTTCGGTTCACTCTTGTTCGGCTTCCTGCCTGCTCCTAGGAGATCCAGTTGCGCCTGAGCGTAGCGGTCCCCTGACCCGTCAACGTCCATTTCGTCGTCCGAGTCCGCTTCCTGCGGCGAACCTCTTTTCTTGGCAGTTGTTCTGTCTGAGATGGATAGGCCACCTTGAGTGGACGTTGAAGCAGATCTACGCGTGCTTGAGTTGCTTGGTTCGCGCTTGGGATCCATGCTAAACCCATCTGAGGATTTTTTGACATCAAGCTCTTCCTTCGCAGCGATCCACTTCGCTAAGTTTTTGATTTCCATTGGATCACTAAAACCCCACCACCCTTCGGCGTTCTCTTCGTCGCTTGACATGTCGTCATCAATGTCCTTTCGGCTATTTTTTGTCTCCTTCCCTTTCTTCAAGGGCTTTTCAACTCTGCCCCAGACCGCCAGAAACCATCCCCACTTTCTCATCGCGCCGCGCTCTTCTTTCGTAGGGACCGTTTTGCCTTTATATGACGTCGAAGCATAGTATGTGCGACCTTCTGCATCAGTGCCGAGAGCTTTGAAGCGTGGAGCATAGGCCTGAAGCTTGAATGCGTGTGCATTATCTAGCTCAAATATCGTGGCCTTGTGCTTCTTATATGCATCTCGATACTAAGATTGCCGCTCAATAGACGTACGACAGCATTACTTTTTGTTACTCACCAACTGAGCTGCCTTCTTTGCGTCCCACCCCGCGGTTTTCTCGCCCATTTCCCTATCTGTCAATAGCTTTTCTCTCTCTACTCCCCAGCGGTCATTCTCCACCTTGATAGCAGCATAGTACTTTCGATTCTCCTCTTTTGCGTCTTGCGCGCCCGTTTCAATCTCCTGTCGAGCACTGATGCTCACCATAGCGCATTCAACCAAGGCATTGAGAACCGGCAATAGTTGAGAAGCTTGAGTGACGGAATGGGCAGTACGCGTTCGATGGGTATCAGTCACAGGAGGGAGAGGATCTGGAATACGCAGACTACTGGAGGAAGGCAGTTTCTCGCGGAGTTGGCTAAGAGTAGTCCACATTGATGAAGGATTGAAGCCTCCACCACTAATCTGCTTATGGCAGTCACGGATGTCCTACGTTCCGTCGCCATCAGCTCAACGAAAACTTACAAATTCGAAAGTAATATACCTTTTGGACAGTCGGCTCTGAGTCTGCAGCTATGAAACTCAAGAGATTCAAAATGATAGACTTTACACCCGCGTCAGACAGAGTTTCAAACTCGTCCAGATCTTCCAGATGTTTCCCACTGATGCTCATGAGTGGGGCAAAGCGAAGAAGGAATTCCCGCAACTAGACAACATCAAATCAGCACAACAGGAATTAGAAACAAAATCAATTGACCAACAAAGAACCGATCTTCTGCCTGCGCGCGGTCCAGCTCAGTAGGTACCTTCACCCATTTAGGCTCGGGGACGTCTTTTTTGGGCCGGCCCAGCTTCTGCTTTGGTGGCTCAGCGGTCTTCGCAATGGTCTTCGGAAGGGATGTGCTATGCATGTCCTTTTTCTTATTTGTTTGTACTTTACTTAAAGTAGAAGCTGTCTTGGGGCCATTTACACCAGGCGTCATCGCCAGTTTCTTGCTAGTAGGGTTTGCTTTCTGTGTCGACCATTAGTTTATTGCTAATCCATTTCTAGATAGTCTGACCGACCTTGGGGTCTGAGGTCGCAGTCACTGGAACATCAGTTAAATCAAATTTCCTACAAGAGAATAAAGTAAGGACATATGCAGGTTCGACAGTAGCAGCTAATCTCACCCTGTCGGTTCCAAGCCCTTCGCTTTCCGACACTTGTGACAATTGCAAGAATCGGCACACTTTGGACACCTGCCAATGTAGTTTCAGATATTGACGAGAAGCATAGATGCACCTTACTTACTTCCACACATAATCTATGCCTGGCATATGACCTGACTGTATGTCTACCTTAGAAGGCCGAGTTTGAGTGACAATTTCATCAACTGTCTGTCCATATCTATTCTTCATGCATGGTTTGCAGTACTTCTTCGAGCAGCGTTCACTTCCCTTCATGAGGGTGCATTGCAGACCAGCTGGTCGAAAACGTAGCACATAATGAGTGACAACAAGTAACGGCATAGACCGAACCCACTTACTTGAATTGTCGCGCTTCCCGTTACATTGATGACAATAATAGTAGCCGTTCGGAAACTCTTCGGCTCTGTTTTCACCTTTCGCTGCCTTATTAGGTTTCTTGACAGATTTATCATCCTGTAAAGCCACTTTCGTCTTTTTCCGAGGTGGTTGAGAGTCTGTAGAATGCGCAGCAACAGCGGAAGTATTGTTGTTCAGCTCTTTCGAAGAGAGTGGTGTCCCTGTCTTACGTCCCAGCTGCGATAGTCGACTCTTTACGCCACTACTCTTGCTACCTCGGCTACTTTTATACGAGGCCGGCGAGCGAAAAGGCGAGTCGGGAACTTCAATGAAAACTTGCAGTTTGCGTTTGAAAGAGCTAGACGTGCGCGGGGTAAGTGTTGAAATTGATGTCGCTTTCGGTGTTGCCATCACCGACGAAGAGGAGGCGGAAGACATAGCGGTGACAGTCAAGGTGGTGGTTGTGTTCAAGACGCGTGAGGATCGTCTAAATTATACCGCGTTCAGGAGTCACGTGCTCATTTTTTTTCGCAGGCCCTGAACCGGCTCCCAAATTTTCGGAGAGCTGCAAGACATTCCATGCTCGTTGTTCGTCAGCGCTTGTCAACTCCTGATCATGGCCCACGCTGACCACACTCGCGACCCATGGTAAGTGACGAGAATCAATGGCAGGGACTTCAACTGACATGAAACTCTCATTAGCCCATGGGTAATTCTCAGTGACTTTGGAGGTGCTTTCGCCATGGGTGCCATTGGCGGAGGCATCTGGCATGGAATTAAAGGTGCTCGAAATTCTCCAAGGGTAAGATGCGAAAGAACCTCTTCAGATAACAAACGCGCTGAACCAAGTGGTTTCCATTTCGCTTAGGGCGAAAGATTGGTCGGTGCCGTCTCCGTGATCAAGGCCCGCGCACCCGTCACAGGTGGAAACTTCGGTGTGTGGGGAGGGATGTTCTCTACGTTCGATTGTGCCGTGAAGGGATATCGACAAAAAGAAGACGCATGGAATGCGATTATTTCTGGATTCATGACCGGTGGATGTTTAGCTGCACGAAGTAATGCCTTCCCCCCTATCTTCTCTGCTACTATCATTAATCTCTTTTTTTTTATCGCGCAGGCGGGCCCAGAGCTGCATTTGGATCTGCTGTGGCGTGTGGTATTCTTCTAGGAGTCTTTGAGGGCGTCGGTGTGCTCCTCAATCGCGTTTTTAGTGAAGGCAACCGCCAGCAACTTCCTCCATGTGCGTACACAACTATCGTCTCCATCTATACATCGACTGATGCTTTATTCTTCTATATCAATAGTACCCGAAAACATGTCCTCGACAGCTGTACCATCAACGCATTAGACTTGTATATCTTGCTCATATTCACTCATACACCTCACTCATCATGGCACGTTGCATTCGGACGTCTCGTTTATCTCGTATACTGCTCTCCCGTATAGTAATATATATTATTGGTTTCTTTGCATTTAAACATATGAAGCATGCTTAAGAACACTTAATCACCTGCATATTTTTATGTATGGTGTTAGAAAAAAATGAAGGTAGCAGATCTAGATTTGAGGTATGGAAGTTCCCAGATCGGCAAAAGTGCATTCTTTCAACTCTTCGTTCTTGACCACTTCATGCATAGTGGCAGTTGCGGCGACGCGTATGCATTCGTATGGGGCATGGTCTGCGACTATCCGACGAGCTGTAGCTTGCAAATTTCCGACCGTGGTCTCGTCTTCAGCGACATGGGCTCATCGTAGCGGCTCCTGTCCCCGCTTTCGCAACTCAAGGCGGTATTTCTACCCCATCTACCTCAGTCATGGAGGACTTTCATCCTCGAGAAGGCACTATTCAGCGTTAATGGAGAGCAAGGAAGACACTCTGTTGAGGGCTCAGGCAGCCTTGGCGAAGCTCACGTCTTTAACGCCTCGTTCGGCAGCTCACCTCGGGTGTCTACTCTCCGCCGCTGAGCAGACTGAAACCAGCCGTACCTCGTCGTCCGTACAAATTGCTGGTGCGTTCGACGTTATTATCGCATATGGCATGGCTTGAGACAGATGTACAGTCTATGGGCCGGACCAAACTCTCTCCGCGCAGAAGTTCGTAATAGCCATACTCGACGACCCACTTTCATCTGAGGAGAGACTTCGAATTAATCTGCGGGAAAGGAGGAGTCACTCGGGAGTAGCCCATGCTCTGCATTTTCAGTACGTCGAACCTGTTTCCATGACATACAATAGCTCTAAAGTTGATTTTCAGTCATGATTCACATTCTCACCACTCTGACACTTCGACTCCTCTGCCTTCGCCCTTCCTCTCTCGATTTTCGCATCCAGTTAGCCTCCAAGAACTCTCTCCCGACCCTTCCAATTCATCGCATACCCTCCCAGCTTTCCTTACATCCGATATACCGATTCTTATCAGCTCACCCTTCGTAGCAGCCCCCGATTCTCTCGCAACCCTTTCATCCGTCCTTCCTGCGAATCCTCATGGCATTGTTTTAATCAACAGCAGCCTCGATACCTCGTCCGGTCCTGCGAAACTCATTCAATCCGCCCAAGGAGATCTTTTCCACTGTGATCCATCCCGGGTGTTCTTTGTTGACTTAGATAGGGCTCTTCGTGGCCTCGAGGCGCTTCGGTCGAATATACATTCACCTGAGGCAATAAAACAGTATCAAGACGACTTCCTAGGCTCGAATCTTCCGAAAGTTATCAGCACCCTGGAGGAAACGGTTAAACTCGGTCCGGCTGTCCTTCGTTCGGATTCACGAGCGGCGTTGACTGCCCGCCTTATTACTTCAACTTCATCTTTACTCGGCTCATACCACTCGGAACTCGATGACGTGCAACGTCTTGTCAGTTCTCTTCGTTCGTTGACATTAGAAGAGAAAGAGAAATCGCTAAGGAAGGTCCTGGGAGCTGCATCGGAAGAGACTGAACTCGGAAGGTTAGAATTCGGAGAAGAGGATGGGGTTATCATCAAAGGCATTGAAAAAGCTGCGAAGGATGTCAAACCTGCCTTGGACTCACTTACTTGGTGGAAACTTCCCCTTGTTGTAGACGATGTCAGTGCTAGGATAGAACAGGCGGCCGAGGGGGCGTATGTGAAACAATTTCAGAATCAAGTGAGATCCATCGCACATCACATCAAATAAGTCTTAGACTGAAATGTATTTGTCTACAGCTCGTGTATCAGACTGGGCGATTGTCTCTTCTCCAAACCAACTTGGTCACACGGGCGTATGACCTTCTCCGAACCGTACCTTCTACATTCAGCTCTTCGGTCCTGCGCAACGCCCTCTCCCAAATATCTTCCAGCCCATCATTTCCCCTAACGGCTACGACGCTCCTGTCACCCTTACGCTCTCGTCTTCATCAACTCACATACGCCACTCATGCTCTGCATGTTGCAGCGCAGCGAGCGCTCCTAGTGACATTATCGTCTTCTGCGCTCTCAACTACAGCTGCATACGCCCTGTGGATTGCAGGGATAGTAGATGGGCCGACAGTGCTTGGTGCTGGGCTACTCGCATTCGCAGTTGGACTACGGTTCGCAGTGGGGCAGTGGGAACGAGCAAAGAAAGATTGGTGGGATGATTGGCGGAGAGTAGGGGAGGGATTGGAGAGGGACGTGAAGAAAGTTGCTGCCGATGTGTTGGACAGGCAGGTGTGCATTGTTCCATTGGAAGCATGCAGAGGGCTTGAGCTTCTTGTAAACAAGAGGAGGTCTGAGGTTGCAGAGTTGGAGAACGAAATCGACAAACTTCGAGAAGAAGGAAAATGAAATAAATTATTGTTGACCTCCCTATGATGGACTACTAATTTAGATTGGATGCAAAAGATAGATAATATACAACTACATGATCTAGATATAAGATGAATAAGTAAGTCCGTTATGTGATACAGTCCCTACGAGGAAGTCACAACTATTTTCGGCCCAGCTGTCTGTGCTGGCGAGGGTGTCCCAGTTGACCTTCTCGGGTGGTCTAAGAAATCATCCTCGTCGTCACTGTCTCCAATGCCAAAGAGCTCTTCTCGTTCGTCCCAAACGTCACCTAACCGGATCCGTCCCTCTTTATTGCTGGATTTCCCAGCGTCAGTATCGCCGGAACGCGTATGATGTGTAGGAAGGAGCATGGTTCCTTGCGTGTCGTCCTCGTCATCGGAGGAAGAAACTAGGTCGTCAGGATCAAGAGCGACAGGGCGGTATAGGCGAGCAATCTGATCGGAGAAGTCAGGTTGAGTCAGATTAAATAATGGGTGGACGTACTTCTCTCCTATGGCGGTAGTATTTCTCAAGATAATAAGCCGTCCAGAGCCCAATAGCAGAGCCTATCAAGTTCGCCTGTCGGTACACTGTATATCAGCTTTGAATGTACATCTAGATGAGCATCAACGTACCGCAACATCCCCCATCTGAAACTCCTTATACTATAGGAGTGTGAAGTCTATATCAGCGGTCGATAATGTGCGAGCCAGGCCAAACTCCTAACCGGAAGCAATGATTGCACAATTTCGCTAACGATCCCGCCGAAGAAGAAACATATTAACCCCGTTAGGATGAGCGATGAATGCCTCCAAAACCAAATTCGCCGAGCGTCTCTGTTTGAGGTGAGGCATCTGTGAGGGGTAGATTCTATAGCTTCAAGGCAGTGCTTACTCCTCGACATCGAAGATGAAGTAAAACACCGTGGTCGCGAGACAGAGGCAGACCAAGTGCAGTATTTTGTCGTTTAGTGGTAATGACCGCGCAAAATTGGTGAACCCCAGAAAAGCAAGCAAGAGCATAATGATTGCTGTGAACAGGATGAACCACTAGCAAGTACATCGAGTCTCAGAAGAAGGCAGCTTCACAGAAGAAAGGCGCAAGCTCACAGGTCTCAACTTCAGCGGTAAATCATACTTTGGCAGCTTGAATTTGTATGAACGCATCACTGCTTTGAAGGCCCTCCGCAGTGATTTGCGTGTCCTTTTGACAGAGCCATATCGACCTGTTGAGTCCGACACATGAACGTGCCCGAACATTTTGTGTCCCCGCTCGCTGTTATGTTCGTCGTCGTGGATGATGCTGATGAAGCTTTGAACTCGGACTCGGCTGAGATGGGTATGCTGACGTGCCTCCGGCGACATTTCGGCCCTGTCAGTCACCCCGCGGCCGTCGTTCTAATTTTAGTTCAAATACCGGCAATCCTGAACTAGAAATCATGAGACCCCCCGGCAGCCTTAACTTGAATAAAGAGTTTCTTGTCTTACATAAGCAATTAAATTGCCACTGGGGTCTAAATTCTAGATAAGATAACCACGTGTTTTAGGGCGTAGTATGACGTCCAAGTCGGTTCGTGGTTTGAACTTTGCTCGCTCTTTTTGTCACCTACCGCCATGACCATACGTATAAGCACACCCAAAAGCATTCTCACCAAGGCCTAAAGGCACTTTTCATCACTGCATATCTTACAAAAGCTCATGGTTGAGGAGGATTAAATGCAAATTACTACCTACATCAGCTTCAAGTTTACATATTTTCTCCGCAAATGTCACAATATCGATACACTTACTCAATCGCTATGCATCTGCATTCAAAACGTCCAGTCACCGTTGGTATCTACCAGCTCTCTCGAAGCCGTACTATCTCGACGAGAAGCTCTGCATCGAAGCAAGCTAAAGGATCTGGAGGTACTTGGCATATTTACCTCAGGCATGATTTCACTCTGGTAACATCTTAACGCGCTCCTTCCAGCTCTCGTTAAGTTTGGGAAACTGAGCGTGGCTAGTACCGCTATAATATATGCCTTCTATGCACGCCCTGGTATGGGCGTACGTCATTTTTCGAACGACGCGAGTCAAAAGCTGCAAATAAAGGCAAGACCAAAGTTTCCTATCGCGGATCTGCGCTGATGCTCGTAGACTTAGGACACAAACTTGAAGGGTATACGGGAGCCTTCTGAATCCCTGAAAGCGGCTGGTCAGTATCATGAAAATGAGGTAGTGTTTTCTATCCTCTCAAATTCGGGTACCGCTGATTAGGACTTTTTTTTTCGCGCATAGACTACATCTGCATCTACCTGGCAAGAAACGAAGAAGCTGCCATGGAAAGGTTTACAGATACTGCGCACATCGATATCCTTCGACGAAATTTCTTCAACGGTCGCGTCTTGGACGTGGCCTGCCAGCCTGGCCGCTATCCAGGAGAAGTCATCGGCACTGTTGCTTGAGCTATCTCGCGGCCCAGGCTCTTTATTTCAACAAATAGTGCACGACCATCCAGATCCAGCTGTCCATCCAGAATGCCAGTGGGATGCTGAGGTACGCCTAGGAGACGACCTTTGCCTTAGTGAGCGCGCTTTCCTACGCGAAAGGAAACGGAAGATGAGGAAGGCATTCGCTAAGCTCTTTAATGTCGATGAAAGTGAGATTGACGAGCGGGACCTTCCCATTGTCGCCATCGCAGGGTCTGGCGGTGGATTCCGGGCAATGATGAACACGACAGGATCTCTCATTGGTGCCAAACGTTGTGGCTTATTAGATTGTGTCACGTATATTTCTGGTATCTCTGGTGAGTCTTCTTAGTGTATGGTATAAGTACCGAACTTACTTTTTACAAAGGGAGTTGTTGGGCTTTGGGTGCATTGTACTCCGGAGTTTCTGGAACCTATGACCCGGAGATTTGTGCCGAGCATCTTATACGTCAAATACAAACTAGCTATGTAGACATGAGTATTCTAGACCTACTCACTAATCCGCCAACCAATAAGGTAGAGTCGCTTGAGCTTATAAGTAAATATCCTCTTAACATCTCCTTACAGTACTTGTTATCCGGGCTTCTTCGGAAAGCTAACGCACCCCTCGGCTCCGCATCGCTTGTCGACATCTATGGGACGCTCATATCAGCGCGCTTGTTTGTCCCCGAAGACTTGTCCAGACTAGATCAACGTGTTCTCTCTCTACACCACTTTCGTCAAGCGATCGACACCGGATCCATGCCACTTCCTATCTTTACGGCTATTCGTCATGGTCTCCGGCTCCCCTGCTTATTATTGTATATGTACTCACCATGCGATTTCTAGAGATTCCTGTTTCTCTAGAGAAGCCTTTGATGAAAACGAAAGAAGAACAAGCCATGTCAGTAGATGCGGATCGCCGAAAGCTACTTAAAGAAGAGGAAAAGGAGATAGAGCAACTTTCTTCCTGGCTTTGGTTTGAATTTACTCCTTACGAAGTCGGATGTGATGAACTTGGTGGTGCGTTACTTCTCATGATCCTTCTTTGTACATCTAGTAACGCAGGTAACCGACAGCTTGGATACCTAGCTGGTCCCTTGGTAGGCGATTTCAGAATGGAAAATCCATAGAACGCGTTGTGAGTTGCAGTTAGTACGTCAGCGAGGAAGATATGGTGGTCTCATGGAAGGGAAAGCCCGAGATCAGCTTTTCAATCCTAGCAGGGTTCGTACCTAAACTCCATTTGCGTGGTAGGATATGTTAACATCGCTCGCACAGAATATTCGCGTCTGCATTCTGCGCATCGCTTCAACATTACTTCAACGAAGTGCAGCCAGTGCTCCGCCAACTCCCGGTACAGTTGTACTCATGGTTGAACGAGATTATCTTGGAGAAAAGTGACGAGTTTGGCGTCATCCACCCCGTTCTCCCAGACGAGGTATGTATATGCAATCGCTTAAGGTGGACATGTAGACTAATTTCGTTCAGGTTCCTAATTTCGTCAAGGGTATGACCGGTCTACTACGTCAAAATAGTCCGTTGGACATCGCAGAAAGGGATACCATCGGATTCCTGGTACGTATATTATCGATAGCGAAGACATAATCTAATGATATAACGTACTTTATATAGGATGCGGGAGGTCAGTGTTCTATGCTCTAACTCATGCATACACAGTAAACACCATACTGAGTCAGCATCTAGCTCTACTGAATATCCCGTATTACCCCCTTCTCCGTCGAGAGGTTGATTGCATGATTGCCTTGGATGCTAGCGCAGACTCTCAGGTATGCAAGTTCTTATATGCATCTATTATAGTATTGACTCTCAAAAGGATTTATGGTTTACTCGCGCCGAGCGTAAGCTTTCAAGTATCTTGTAATTGCATTTCAATGTCTCACAAGGGTACAGAATATGCGTCGAGGCGTGGTTTGTCTACGTGGCCGAAGGGCGCTCGATGGCCGGCGCTATTGCAATCATCCAGTGAAAGCAACAACGAGCCAATAAAGGACATTTCAGATACTACGAGGATGGGAAAACACAACGCAAATAGGGCTCTGGCTGAGGCTCAAGAGAAGGAGGCCAGTGGCCAGGCAAAGAAGGTCAGCGAACCAGAAGGAACTAGCTTTACAGGCGCCGAAGATTCCAAAACCCGCGGTTCTCGATTGCGTAGTTTGGATCAACCAGGGCCTGATGATGATGAAAAGCCTTCTGTGCCTCGGCCCATCGGTGCGTGCAATATATGGATGGGCTCATCGACAGGGTCTCAAGAGCCTACTCCGCTCGAGAAGCTCGAGGAAGAGGATCTGATGCGGCGAGACGGTATTGCCATTGTCTATAACCCTCTGATACCGAACAAAGTTGTGCCTGATTTCGAGCCCATGGGGGTCTCGACCTGGCTGTTCAGCATGGAGAAGGAAGAATCTGAGAAACTCCTGAAGGTCTCCCAAGTAGGTGCCTGAAAACCTCTGTCTTCGGAATGCTTAATGGCGACATTTCTTCAGGCTAATTTCGAGGAGGGAAGAGAAAAGCTAGTAAAGCTCCTCCGTGCAATATGGCTTCGGAAGAAGGCTAAGCGCGAGGAGAAGTCTGTGAAGGAGTAGTATGGCGCTGAGCTTGAATCTAGTGTCGCTGCGACCATTTAGAGATGTTGAATAGTAAGATCTTTCATGACATCATGGATAATATGGTCTCGGGACTGATGAGAACAGGGGTACTATTGTTGAATGTTTTTTCCAGATATATTACATGCGTCCTGCACTATAAGCGCAGACGATACAATTGCAGTCTTTCCGTAGCCTACATGTGGTATAGAAAGGACCATGTATAGCAATTCGATAATGAGAACCAACCCTCGGAAGTCTGCCGTTCAGCAACAGATCACAGGACATCGGCCTAGTTCTAGCTCTACTGACATCACTGTCCACGGAGGGCCGGTGGCTCCTCTCTCTCAGCGTACCTCATGACCACCGTCTTTTGCGGGAAGCTTCACGGAAAGTCAGCATACTTATAAGAAAGCCCTCAAGCACTCCTGCATACCAAGAGCTCACCAACCCTCCCTCTTTCAAGCAAAAAATCATGGCGCAATCCGTGTCTCCTCTCGGTCCGATTGGTGTGCAGGCGGCTCTCCGGGCCGCTTCCGACTCGTCGTTTACCCCGCGCGTGACGCTGCAGAAAGAGTTCGACCTTACCGGCCGGGTCGCAGTCATATCTGGTGGTAACCGTGGTATCGGGTTAGAAATGGCGGAGGCACTCTGTGAGGCTGGCGCAATTGTGTACTGTCTGGACTTGTCTCCGTCTCCGGGAGAAGAGTGGGTAGCGACACAGAAGTATGTGGCCCGTCTAGGTGTCGACAGTGCGCGTCTTGAATACGCAAGTGTCGACGTGACGGACCAGAAATCAGTCTGGAGTGTGGTTGAGAAGATCGCGGACAAGGAAAAGCGGATGGACATTTGCGTTGCTGCGGCTGGAATTCTGAATGGTTTTGACTGCTTGGAGTATCCGGCCGAGGAATTCCAGAAGCTAATGAACGTGAATGTCAATGGCGTCCTCTACACTGCACAGGCGGTTGGTCGCCAGATCTCTAAGTTCGGGTTGCCGGGTAGCATCATCATGATCGCGTCAATGAGCGGGAGCATCACGAACATAGTGAGCAACTCTTTCTATGCTTGATGCGGAGAACTTGAATGCATGCCACATTTAGGGCCAAGCCTGGGTTGCTTACAACACGAGCAAATCCGCTGTACTTCAGATGGCCCGTAGCATGGCTTGTGAGCTTGGTGTGAAGAAGATCAGAGTGAACACAATTTCGCCTGGATACATCTTCACAGCGTGTGTACCTTAGCGCTCCTTCATATAGTATTTACCGTACTGATCGAAAAACACAGCATGACCGCCGCATTCCTCGATAAAAATCCTCAGCTTCTGGAGACGTGGTCAGGTCATAATCCGTTGGGCCGCATCGGCAGACCCGATGAACTGAGAGGTGCAGTTGCTTGGCTGGCGTCGGACTCTTCGACATTCTGTACTGGAAGCGAGTGAGTTCCGTCATTTTTGCTAGGAGAGTTCAGAAGTGAAGTGACAAAAACTCAACAGTATCATCGTGGATGGCGGGCACCGTGCTTGGTAAAGAAACGTCCGGAAGTGGCTCAGACAGTTATACTTCTGTTTCATTCAAGAATCGATAAAAGCCCTGTATCAATAAATTTTACAAATGTAACAAATCATATAGCTTCTCGTCCAGTCATCATTATGCCTTTGAATAATGCGAATGGGATGACATATAAGGTGTATTATAAATGGTCAGTTCCACAATTAGGCACAATGGTGGGCATGTTAAGTCAAGCGGCCCGCGTAAGCATCCATGAGGTTTTCTAATTTATCGATGGCCTCCCATGTTTCAGTAGCATACAGTATACCTTTTCCTATGTTTTCTCCCCCAGGTGAGTCCTTGCTTACATTCTCTTCCTCCCCCGAAATCTCGATGCGATCTTCCGGCTCTTCCGGCTCTTCTTCCTCTTCATAAGAAGGTGCGTTATGAGTTGTACGAGAAGCTCGTTGTAGGTCGTGAGCCTTGACGAGTTCTTCTAAGTTATGCATAGCCTCCAGTGTCTCGGCAGCAAGCTCTTTGACCTTCTCTGTGTTACTTTCATCGATGGGATTCCTCTTCATGTAAAGCAAGGTTTCCTCCAATCCCCAGAACTCATAGCGATCTTTCGGAGGTATGCCCTCGACATCTTTTTCGTCCTCGTCAATTGCAAAAATTGTACTCGGGTTTATATCACCGTGGAGCTTTCCTTGCATGAACATATTTAACCACCCTGTGATATTCAAAGAGTTCAGATATCAACTATCGGAGTTATAAACACAAAGCGACGTACCAATCATCGAGTGAGCAACTCCTTTCATCATTTGTTCTGTACTCTTGCAGTCTGTAAGGAACGTAGGCTTCGTTACTGGTAAGAGAATTTTCGTTCTGCGCTTGATATTTAGTCTCCCATCCTCTTCAGTGGGCCGAAAGATGTCCCAATCCATGGAATTCGCCTCAACTTCAGACGGGGCAAATATAGCCGTGGATTCATTATCCGATGTTTGCGCCCAGTGCCTTGCGGCCTTCACCACGCGAAAGCGTCTCCTGAGATCGTCGATCTCTCTCAAAGATATAGCAGCGACACTAATGGATTTCCAAGGATCTTCCAAAGCCATTTGCGCTGTATCAACCTCACGGCGAACTTCAGACATCTTTACTATGACGTAGATGTTCTAATGACATTGAGCCCAGCCTTGCTGCTCGCGGAAAGCATTTGGACAACATACCTTGAAGCTCAGAGCACTTATGTTGCGGGGTGATGAGTCTTATGAGGGCCGTTTCTGATAGCAGTACTGGCAGTGTTCAAGTTGTTGTGGTCAATTCCAAGTGTCCTTTGTGAGTCCATGCCAGACCACGGTGTGAAGACAACTTGAATATTTGCTCTTTATTTGTGTCATTTTCCACGCCCCAACTTCACTCAGGCTGCCAGTGGCAGCAGTGACTCGGAGCACGGCGCTCAACCTCAAGTTGCTTCAGCAAGCATCTGCCACAACGATCCGTTGTCTTGCCTTTCTTTTATGCTGAAACTCGTCCAGCTTTCTTTGTGTCCCCTTTACAGTTATATTTGGCTATTTCTTGGTATCTTGCTGTTTCCAAAGTACTGAATGGACTTGTGGACTGCGAATCGTATCCGCCTGCAAAACTCTGTCAACCTGATAGAACTCAATCAGCTACATCAATGATCATGCTGCTTATCACTCGAAGTTGCTTGGCCCGTATTCACACTTGTCACAAAAACCGGCAAGAGACATACTTGTATAGAGATTGTTGAAATAACCGTGTGTTGGTGGATATCTTGCAACTCTGTTCGGGCCTCTTTTCAATCTGATGATGGACACAATCTGTATAATACAAGCGCATGTTCTTGTTTTCAGTCCCAAATATCGAACACCTAGGAGATCTGCGCGGATATTCTTCCGCGTTTGCCAGCCCTATCAGAGAAGGTCAACAATGGCTGGCTGCAACTCATCGAAGGCTGGCAGGTCAGCTTCGGTCTGGTGTTACGTATATAATCTGCTCTGTCGAAGAATATGAACTCTAGGTACGCTTGCATTTGCTCTTGCGTTCCCTGACGATTATCGTTATCGTGATCACTCCTTTCACCCGTCAGCTCACACCCCACACTCATTTACTCCTGACGGTGGATTTTTCATTCGAAATGCCTGCCATCACCACCCGTCCTATGCCAGTGAGCAAGGACGCATCTGCCTCCGTCATTGACTCCGGATCGTCAACCCTTACACATCCGAACGTCCTCCTCGGTATCTCAGTCGGTTGCGCATCACTGGCAGCCGTGATCGCCAGTATCGTCGCTTGGCGATACCTTAAGAGGCATCGCAAGGATAGAGAAGAAATGTCAGCCCCCGGTCTTGTCCTCGACGGGAATGCCATCGAAAGAAACGAGGTCAAGTGTATACTCAACCTAGTCCCGGAGAAAGACGCTTTCACCGTCATCCCGCAAATCACCTCAGCTCCCATCTTGCCACAACTACTCTTTACTCCGGCCCTGGAGGGAATGTCCCTTTCTGATTCCGACTCTGAGTCCAGCATTTCTAATCCTACAGAAGATGTCCTTGAGCTCGACGATTGGGACTTCAAGTGCCGTGGACAGCGTCTCGAAGACGTAGCCGGAGACTGCGATGACCCCTACTCATCGCAGGAGATAGTGTCTACTGAGGCTATACAAGACGCACTGACCCTCATCAGTTCACCTCCTATAGTACCATTCGAGGAAGATGAAACGGTCAGACCCGCAAAGCATAGCGCAGATGGAAACCTTTGGGCAACATCTGAAGGAGATGAGGGCAACGAGGGCTCAAAGAGCAAAGCCGAGGAAAGCATGAGCATGTGCAGATTTGAATCGACTGGCATCGCACGCAAAGTCGGGACTCAGGAGTCGACTCAGGAGTTCAATGACAAGTCTAGCCGTCACGGATTCGAGCAAGATCTCAGGAGCAAAGACGATACAAATGCTATGCACAACGGCGATGCTAAGGTATACTCAATTCCATATTATGCTCATCTTTTACTTACGACTTCGATATTTCGCAGCACGCGTCGGTGGCAGTTGACGAAGACCTTTGGACTATGAAGGATTTCATCGCGTGTGAATCTTCAGGGACGGAGATGATCGGCATTGACATCGAGGTAAGATTGTAAACTTTATCGACTTTCCATTACTCTTTTTAAACGAGGAATTCAGAATGACGCCCCTCAACTCATCGAGAACGACGCAGAGGCCGGAGCAGCGACAGAAGTCGCCGTCAAAGAGATTATGCTGAGCACACCAGCAAGCGAGGTTGAAAGCACCGTGGGGGTATACTAAAACTTTCCCCCTAGTACCATGCTATGTCTGACATGAGTCCTTCCCGTCTAGCCGGACAGTTCTCTTGAGAAAGGATTCGTGGAGGAAGGAGACAACTACCACTTCAGTGAGGTAGCTCCAATTCAAGATTTTATGAACAACGCAGTCGAGAAAGATGAGGACCTGCGTGCCAAGGTAATGTATGCTCCCTCAATTGTCGTTCGCTTAGCGCTGACATCTCCATTCGAAGGCGGATGATAGCACGGTAGGGTTGAGCCTCGTTGAATTGGATATCCCTATGGCACTGCAGATGACAGAACTACATGAACCGGGTACTCTTCCAATTCATTCCAGGCCATCAGCAAGCTCAGAACTTGTAAGTCCATTCTCACTTATCATTCTTTGTGGGCAATTTCTGAACAGATCTTTAGGTCACAGGTGAAGTCGGAATGCCAATAATGGTTTCCGTCGAAGGAAAGGACGATAGTACTCGGTTTTCTGACTTTCTCTTCATTGAGAAATGTCTTGGAAAGTCGCAGGGAAAGGATGTGATGAAGGCAGATGTCCGTAACACAGAAGGTGAAAAGGAGGTGCGTGAAAGCTTCAGTTATTCCGTGCGAGACCATTCTGATGCATTTCAGTAGAAACTTGAGATAGACCAGGTGCGCGACGTCTGTGCAAGGGATGTCAAAGAGAGGCATGAGACAGGTGAATTGGCGGCGAACAGTGGCCGGTTTGTTACCCACAATGAGGTGCGCCCAGTTTACCCTTCGATCTTCAGTGGCTCAACTTCATTGTAGCCAAACAAGCTCTCCATAGCTCCTACTACTTCTTCCTTAGCTTCCCCAGCTATTTCCGACACGATCAAGCTAGGTAGTAAATCGTCCGTAGATGAGTCAAGCCACAATGGTCAATGTTCCCCTCCTTGGTGGGAAGTCCTTGAGAAGGTCAGTGATTTCTTGGCGCATTTATACGGGTCTCTTATAACCTTCCGTAGATTAAGCAAGATCCGTTGGGTTGTAATGGGGTCGAGATGTTCCGCGAATGGGCAATTAAGAATGGTATTGCCTCCGAACACGTCAAGCAGAGGCCCAAGTCAAAGCCCTTAGCCAAGCTAATTAAACCAGCGCCGCTACCTATGAAGGCTGGCGTGCGTAAAGCATCGATGCCTGTCGTACGTATCCTTATAATCGTCGCTATTATAAGTATAGCTAAACGTGCATTGAAGAAGGATCGTGAGGCTATAAAGCGCGACCTCGAGAAGATGTTCCGCGAATGGTGGGCTGCTGGTAACGAGGCCATCCTTGGTCCCCTCGAAGATGGTCCATGTGTGCGGTCTGATCGAGTGGTATGACCTCCCATCGTCGGTCAAACCTATATTCTAAAGTTACATCTAGGACGATACGTCATCAAAGCTTTCACATCGTACCTCTTCTAAACAAGACCAACATTCCTCTATCTGTGATGCCCAAGATAAGTGCATTGGAGCCATAGCGGGCGAGGAAATGGATTACTACAATTCGCTTGGCTCTTTGATTGATTTTCCTCCTTCCGAAACATCCCGCAACGAGCTCGATGCGAAGAAATCGCCTGTTGAAGACAAATGCCGAGGAAAATTGGATGATCATCATGAACGGGAGAATTTCAACTCTTCTCGAGTCCTGGATCACATTCTCCGCCCATCACCGAATTCCCCTACCAAGAAGACGCACGAGGCGCCAATTACACCCCGAAATCTTGCGGGGGTGAAAAGTGGCCTGTCGACAGTGGCTCGAACCCCGGTCAAAATCGCACAGCAGAAGACGGCTTCGTCGCCCGGTCCCCTACGCCGAGCGAGGTTGCATTCTGAAGCTGCTTCTACGCCTACAGCGAAGGGTACGAAGGTAAGATGATATTCATCATACAGTTCTGTTTTTTATCAACTTTAAAATATGTAGGTTACTGGATCGGGTTTAAGAGGTTATATTACATCTTCAAATCAGTCCCGGATCGCCGCGACAACTTCACCTTCGAAGTTGTCTGTTAGTGGCGCAAAACCTCGATTGACGACTATAAACCATGGAAAGTTTGCTAGGTCTCCCCCTTCGTCAACTACGTGCCGTCCTAGCTCGGGCTCGGTTGCGAAGGTAGAACCAAGTTCATCACGACACCGATCTCTCGCCTCGCCAGTGAAACCCGCCTGGAACTCCCCGACAAGCCAAGATTTAGGCTCCTCATCGCGTGAGGAAATAACTCACCGCAAGGTAGATTCGAAGAGGGCGATAGCTCTTGTTAACAGAGCACAGACGATGCGTATTCGGAGGGACACGCTCTCTCCGTTGAAACCAGCAGCCAATGATGAAACTTCTATGGACAAGGAAAATACAGCCCCAGTAAATGGGACACATGCTCCGCGGAGGGGAAGCAGTTCCGAGCTCAGTGCAGCTCGTCGGAACGGGAGTCCAGGTTGCGTGGCACCAAAGAATATTTGATACGGCCCGTCCGTGCTTAAAGTGTGTGAATAATTCATATGTCTCTCTTTTTTGCTTCTTGATTTCTCTTGATTTCTCTTGATTTCTCTCTTCCTTTGGTTGTTCACACTTTTCTTCTCCGAGACGTCAAGCCTCCCTACACTTGACGACCCTCGACCTTTTTTTTTTGCTTTTTTTTGCTATTCTTTCTTCAATGGCCATTCGAGTCGCCAAGTTCCCTACGCTTGGCTTACAAAGGATGCCCCCCTTTTTTTTTCTATTCGAGAACCTAATCTACCTTTGTCTCCCCCTTTTTTATCTGCTTGCTATTGTATGTTTTCCTATGCATTCGTTATGTCTTACGTATATACCCTCGATCTTCCATCTTTTCGTATGCTTTGTTTCTACGATCCCACTACATTTGTCCATTTGTCATAATGGCTCAGTATACCGAAAAATATAATAAAACATCTATGCACCTTCAAATAGTCCATACTGTGCTTTGAATCATGCTACATATAATGTTGAGGACCTATCATCGAAAAATGACCACAATACACGCAGATACAGCATTGGAGGTCATTCATCTGGACTTGTTTATTACCAGTGGCGTAGAAATATAACAGCGATTGTAATGCAGTGAGACATCGTACATATAATTACACATTGATCAGGTACTTTCGTTGTGTGCAGATCCGTCGCTGAGGCTTTGGTCAAGATTACAGTCGAGAGGGACGGGAAAGAGAAAGCGAGAGAAAGGACGAAGGTAGATGATATTGGTACTAACGGATGTGCCAGACGATCGATTAAGAAGGAGGAGCCGCCGGGAAACGAATGACTAGGGCCGTTATGTTGTCGGTTGATTCTTTGAGAGCTTGGTCAACTAGCATACGGCTGGCTTCTTGTGCGTCATGTACCTCCTTGATAAGGTCAACAGCATCTTGGTCTGACATTACGTCCCAAACCTAAGAGTAGAAGCCGTCAGTTGATGTACCAGCGCTTAAAATACTACATGTTATCGTACCCCGTCGCAGGCAATGATCAAGAATTCATCATCGTCGCTCAATTCTGTTTCTGTCGTATATGGCGATCCAACAACGTATTCCTTCATCGAAGAGTCACCGAGGCTACGTGTGACGGCGAGAATTCCGTTTACTCGGCCGCCCATGACAAAGCCACCGGCATCCATAATTCGCTTGGCCTCTTGCTTATCGTTCCCCTTGTGGTCGTAAGTCAAGCGAACAGCCTTTCCCGCTCGCGAGAGAACAGCACGCGCATCGCCTGCGTTCGCAGTGTACAGAACACGGCGCAGTCGCGTTGCTGTATTCGGGACAAACGCCTCGGCTCTCCCCCCCGTTGCATTCCCAAGAAGGCCCGACTGTCGGCTCGATGGAACCGAATTGTGAGCTGGGTTGGCCTCAGATGTGTCTTTACTGGAGCTGGAACCAGATAGAGATTTCAACGCGTCAACCAGTCGACTAGCACGTTTGCTCTTGCGCTTTCCCGTCCCGCCAGGGCTCGGGCTCGGACTAGGCGAAGGACTCGATGAGTCCGGGGTCGGATAAGCGTCATTCGTTGGAGAGTCTGCTGTCCTGGAGCTATCCGCAGCACCTCCAATAGAGGCTGCTGTGCGACCGAAGTCGTAGTGTGCCGGCAAAAACGATTGCTTGCCTTGCGCATCTTCGAGCCGGAGGAACGCCGTAACAGCAGTGCAGCCGGAATGCATTTTGTCATCATTTTCGGCTATTGAAGATAGAGCAGAATCGACAGAATGAAACGTTTTATTGAGGACGTCGGGGACTTGAGAATCTGGATTTTGACGGAGACATTCGAGAAGATGCTGAGATAAATGACTGCATTAGTGCCAAGCTCACTGCCTTCAAATGCTGGAATGGGCAATAGCAATGATGATCACTTACCTCATGAAAGTGCTGGCCACACCATTCCGCCGCATATTTTCCCGCGTGTCCATCAAAGACAGCGAAATACCCTTGCCCACGTATGCTAGCAAAGTCGACAATGAAGGAGTATGCGTCCTCCATCGTTCGCCTCTGACCTCTGTCATCATGAACGCCGACCTGAAAGGCCGCATTCCCTTGCAGATGTTGATTTAAAGTCTATAGAGCCGAAATAAAAGGTCAAAAAGGTGAAGCAACGCAGCTTGATTGGGTGTGGTACTTACACCATGAGTATCTGAGCCCACTGCGGTCGTGACCGTCTTAGATCGAGCATTTGGAGAGTCGGTGAAGCTGGCTGAGGCTACATGCATTGGGACCGGTGCTTCGAGAGGTGTATCTCTACAGCAGACGGAAGAAGAGGTTGTTAGGAATAAATGTGCTGCGTTAGACGGTACTCGTGGGCTCCGCCGTCTTTGGATCCTGCGACTCACTCTTGGGCCATTCGTATGGACAAACAAGCCTTGTTCTGAGGGTGTTAAGTATATTCTTTCTGAATTGGCTGCAGTCTGAAAGCGTCCACGGATTTGAGGAGTCGAGTTGAGGTGAGTATATACTTGAGATGGTGGTAAGAGGTCAAGGGTGATGGTAGTGTTGGGAATGAGGGGCTCTGGAGTGATTGTAATGGTTGTCAGTGGTGCATTAGGCGTGGGATCTTTAGTACTCATAGACTTTGTAGTCTAGACAAGGCGCACTGCAAAACACGTCATAGTCCGATTCTGTGGTCATCGTCAACATCCACAGCGAGCCTCATCGTCTGCATCAATGCCCGACGTTCGGCACGTCACTTATGTTGCACTCAGCAGCGTGCTACTCCTTGGCACAATATACACAACCATCCGAGCTGTCCGGCAAGCCGCAAGACGGCCGCATTCACTCTGCATTCGATTTCGACGCTCTCTCTTGCAGTTTAAGGATGTCCACTCAACCACGTCTACAGCCAAGTTTGAGTATTCTCCGCCAGTGTTGCGCGACCTCTCTTGCCCGCCGACCACGACCATGGCTGCACTCTACTGTGCATGATAGGTTTTTGGGTTTCTGGTATGTTGCACATTAACTGTCTTTCCGGTGTCGACTCTCGTCAAGCAACAGCACCGGGCTCTTCGTCGCCATTTCACCCTCTGCACCGCGTACTACTTGTCTGTCTGCGCTGCGCACTATGCTAAGTCGAGCACGAATGGTATGTATTCTGCCAATAACATGAAAAGCTCGGCGGCGATAGTTCTAGTTCGCGTCCCGTGTCTTGCCTTTCTGTATCGCATTGCATTTGCTCTCAGTTCGCGTCCTCACTTCTGCGCCGCCTGCTGCATGATCAGGACATGGCTGATGTTGAAATCGACAACTGCGCACTACGGGCTGAAGCGTCGAAGACATACCAGTTCACATGGTGTGTCAGTCTCTGGCTTTCTCGCTTGCGCGCACAAGGTCAATGGTTCTCGAAAACAAAGCTGCTGGCGCAGGCATAGTCAGTCCGGGCTTCTCGCAGACGTCGACTGCCTCAGAAATGCAAACCGCGGGCCCGAACAAGAGGGGCCTATAGCAAACCGAATAACCCGGACACCTGCGAAGCGCCAGAGAGTCGCCCGGCTTTGCTGCGAAGCTGCTCAGGCTGTGCACAGCCTTGAGCACATCTAAAAGCCTAACGGAGACGGAGGTAAGTGCGTTCTCGCTGGCGCTTAACCAGCGCCTACGAGGATGGGAGCTCCAGCCCTCGATGAGCACTGTGTGCTCTATGCAGAGCGTCGGAATTAAGCTAGAGTAAATAGGCTGCCATGTCGTCAACGAAATACTCTCATCCGAGGGACGCGACTCTACCCCGAAGGTTGAATTCGAATATTCAACCATGAACGCCACATCTCGGACAGAGCGCGTCCGGGAGATTTCAACAGTATTCGACCTCCTCTACGTAAGGTATGCTCCAATGTAATCACACCATGCTAACGATGCTTTGATTTCGGATGTATGTGTTAAAATTGGTGTGCGGACTTGCAATGGCTGGTCCGTGAATGCCAGATTACAGTGTTCGACACCCGGTAACTCCACCAACTACATCCCGTAAGTTCCAACTTCATGGAGCTCTAAAGAGCGGTGCCGAATAGCATATTCTATGGGTAAGCTGAACCGAATTCAAACATGTATGCATTTCCATAGCCTTTCCATGAGTGTTTCCAACCTCCTGTGCTCGTAAAGGTATGTCATTCCCTTTTGTGAATGTTATCCCCTTAACTTAGCTCACTATAGCATTCATAGACTGAACTGATGTCGGAGTGAAATGACTTAATTCCGGTATGTTCATACAGTACCGAATAGATATCCCTGAGAATGGAATTCATCTTCGAGTCCTGTACTGGCTTCACATATTGTAAATGTCTTCTGTATTTGGGATTAGAACTACGTAGTATGTACAAAATTGCAATGCAGAGTGGTATTCAATGTCAAAAGTGTGTTCACCTGATTTGGGCATCAGAACTTTCAAGTTCGCGCGCCTTGCTCAAACGAGTCTTGCGCGTCGACCACCACCATGGCTGCACCCATGACATGTAATCTATTCATTCTGCATTAACTAGAGTCGAGCACACCTCTGATGGAGAGAGCATGACAGGTTTTGGGTTCCGGTATGTGAGCACTATTTGTCTTACATGTGTTAACAAGGCTTAATTGTTGTCTTCAAACATTAGCTTCATTTTGCCCACTCTCAGTCCCACCTCGCCCTCAACCATGTCTTCTGATGCGATTGGCCTCGTCTATGCAAGCTGATAGAGATGAGCACATCGCCTATTCCGATACAGTCCCGGCGGCTTGAGTTCTTTGTCTGCGTTGGCGCGAGCGCTAGTTCTTGCGTCACTGCTCAACCTTCTGCCCCGCGTACTATTGAAGCGATCTATGCACCGAGTCAGCGACACCAGGACCTCAGATCTAGTTCGTGTCTAGGACACCCTCAAGTGGGCTGCACACTTCTGCGCCGTCCTCTCGCAATCTGCTTTTAGTTTGTGTCCTTCTGTACCGCATTTCCTGTTTCTTCCGTACTAGGAACTTGCAGCAATGGGCTATGCACCGACAAGGACTCGCGTGATCAGGATGTTGAAGTTTACTGGAACCGAGCAAGCTCGAGCTCTGCATTCGGTCGAAATCCAGTTGATCTCCGTCATCCTCGCAGGCGCTAGTTCTAATTTGCGATCTCTGCTGCAGTTCAATTTCCAGTTTTGCGACACCAGGACCTCAGATACAGACTGTACTATTGTCAGTCGACGCAATCTTGCAGGCGCTGGTCCTAGTTCGCTTTGTTCACCCTCTGCACCGCGTACTACTATGGCGTTCGCCCTAAGCAGGCCTCGGACAACTAGCTGAGCACATCTCGCTTGCGCACTTTCGGCCAGCCCGAAATCAACCTTGGCGTCATCTCAGGCGCGAAGTCGAAGCTGACCATGTGTCTGCACGGCGATGCAAGCCGTGTTGTGTGCATGAGGCGGTGAAGGTGGCTCAGACGACGACGGGTGAGCAGGGTCACTCCGTCACACTAACCCAATCATCTTTTCTTAACTGTGCATTAGCGTATGAGCTCACTCTCATGCAGGATATCAGAATCGAGCAACGGACATTCCATGGTCTGTTTGCAGATAGGGTGTGTATCTTTTCGGGAGCAAATGCTCATAGTTCCATTGCAGGTATGGGCGCGTTTGCGGAGAAAAGAAGGCTGGATGATTGATAGAGGAGGATCTGCGCTTAGCAGCTGTGTCGAGTCTTGATGTCACAATCCTTTGAACACTGACAACATGGTGCGAAGATCGTCCATTCAGGCATGTTTACGGGGTTTAGAGTCTCTGCCCAATCAAACCGCAAGTCCGTGTCTCAGGATAGCACTTCGGGTCAACACCGCAAGAAATCAAATGTCTTTAACAATATACAAGGACGACGCACAGCAAGCAAATTATGGGAGTATGACTTCCTGATTGTCCTATTCCAGACTTTCTGTGTCTGCTCACCGCGGGTCCAAACAAGCGGGCCCCGTAGCAAACCGAACAACTTGGACAGCCTGCGAAGCGCCAAATAGACGCCCATCTGCGCAGCGAAGCTGCCCACTGGCAGGCGTGCCTGGCAGCTCCGAGCCCCTCCCCGTGCTTGAACACAGTTTAAAGGCTAACGGAGACAGAGACGGACGCGGGGAAGTGCGTTCTCGCTGGCGCTTAACCAGCGCCTACGAGACTGTGAGCTTCAGCGGGCCCGTTCCTTCGACGACCACCGTGTGCTCTGCGCCTAGCGTCAGAATAATGACAGAGTAGGTACATGGTCATGTTATCATTGAGATTTTCTCATCCGAGGGACGCATAACTGGCCCAAAGGTTGAATTCGAAGATTCAACCATGAACGCCACATCTCGGACAGTGAGTATCCGGGCGACTGCAGAGCTATTCAACCTCCTTGACGTAAGGTAAGTCCCTGTTTGATTACACCATTCTCATGGTGCACCTTCTACTGATGTGCATGTTAAAATCGATGCATGGACTTGCAGAGGCTGGTCCGTGAATGCTAGAATACAATGCTCGACACCCGGTAACTTCACCAACTACATCCCGTAAGTTCCAACTTTATTGAGCTCTGGAACATGCATTAGAGCGGTGCCGAATAGCATATACTATGGGTAAGCTGAGCCGAATTCTGTCATGTATCTATTCCATGAAGCTGCGTGAGTGTTTCAAACCTCCTGCACTTGCTAAGGTATGTTATTCCCTTTAGTTGATATGTGTTTCGAACCTCCTGAGTTATAGAGGCATGCTATTCCCTCATTCTATTGAATGCATAGACAGCATTGACAATGCTGAGGTTTGTTTTGCCCGCCGAAATGACATATCTTAACTCCGGTCACTACATGACCGAATAGCCATTAGGGAATTGTTTCTCCGAATTCTCTATCAGCTTCACATCTACAGTGCTATACTTATATATTTCAGGTTCGATCTACTCAGTATGTACAGAGAGGGATTCACTGACGAAAATTGAGATGCCTTGATTTGGGCATTTGAGCTTTTGCGCATCTTGCGCAACCTTCCTTGCATGCCGACCACGACAATGGCTACACCATGATATGCAATTCATCCATTTTATCCATCACCATCCATCTTATACATTGATCATATCTGTTCCAAGACTCCGTTTTCCCCTCAGGACCATCTCACCGAGTTTGCAAGCTGATAGAGATGAGCACTTTTCATGGTTCAGTTTTCACGGCGCACACACCCTGAATCTGCATTCAAGCTATTCACGCATCACGCCAGCAACACCAGGACCTCAGATAGCATTCGGGCTCTTGTTTTCAACCGTTTTCCAACTTGCGGCGATGGGTTATACGCTAACTGTGGCTTGCGAGATCAGGACATGGCTGATGTTATGATACTGTCTGCGCAGTAGAATCCGCACTTGTCACCAGGTACTCGGATGTGAGCCGTCACTCTTGCAGGCACTAGTTCTAGTTCGCAATCGTAGTTCAACTTCCAGAGTCTAATGCTTTGCCCATTTCTTTCGGAAAAGGACCTCAGCTGCGTTGACAGAAACTCGCGTCTCGGAAATCCTTCCACCGTTTACTAGGGATTCTACTGTGCTTGGTGTGTCACATCTGGTTCTCGAAAACAACTTCTGCTGTCCCGCATGTCAAGTTCTCTATGTTGGTATTGCAAAGATTGTCCATTCAGGCATGTTTTACAAATACAGTGAACCGTCTACCCCGACTAGACACTGACCATCTGGCTGATGGGACCAATGTCAATAGCCATTGATCCTGCCAGTGCCAGTGTATGATCTCGCGCCAGTTCTGGTTTGCGTCCTCTCGCTGTTCAGCTTTGTCGCGGCTGCGAGGCACCCATTTGCGCAATTTGCACTATTACTGATGTCTTCGTGACACTTGATTTGCTCAATATGATCTATCTATAGCACCAAGATAAGCACTTCGGTAGCGAGTAGAGCAGCTGCAGACATTGTGCTGTTCAAGAGTTCTGCATCTGCAGCCATTCATGTTGTCTGTAATATGAGCTGTTTAAAACATATTCTACTAAGCAATGTATATATGTATGGAAAGCGGGCGAGCGGGTCCTTCATGCACAGTGAAAGTGCAACATATGTAGAGTGCTCCAACAGTACTCGGTAGCGAGTAGAATGCTATTGCAAACATGATGGTGTTTGGGAGCTTAGCATTTGCAGATGTTCGACTTTGTCTGTATTCCGGACATTTCACTCTGTAAAAAATATGCACTTTTTGTATTCTACTAGGCAATGTATATATGTATTGAGAGCTGGCGAGCGGGACCTTCATGTACAGTGCAAATGCAACAGATACAGGGAGCTCGAGATAGTACTTGTAAGTTGTAGCGAGTAGAATACTGTTGCGAATATTGCGCTGTTCGGGAGCACAATGCACTCGACTGTAGTCCTCTCAAAATCTGTCTTAAAACTTGCATATTCTTGCTCTTTGACATGGCAATATATATATGTATCGAAAGCTGGCGAGCGAGACATTCGAGTCTACTACTGTATTTTCACCGTGCATGAGTGTCGCACTTGGATATGTTGTCAGTGATACTCTGCCCGGGTCACTATTTTGAGAGCCGAGGATAGAATTCTTCGTTGAGGCGAAGTACGATAAGCAGAACATATATAAGGAGCCCAAATACTGTGTATTCCCCATGTCTATGTACATGTTCGACTACCTACTCGCCGGCCCCCCACGTCCTCGTTGTCTCCCTCCAACATAAGTCGAGCCCTTCCTTCCTCCTGCGCCCTCTCGACTGTCGTCCCCGTGCTCTGGCACGCCGCCTTCAGAGCCAGTAAGTCGTCTCCCTTGCTGAACATCTAACCTACCTTTGTTCTAGATGCCTCGTTAGCCTTCGCCCGCGCTCCTGCGTGTCTCCCGCGACCGCAGTGTCAGCCATGTCGAAAGTTTGACGTGGTGTCCGGCGCACCAATGCTCAGCCTTGCGTTGCATACCTTTGCTCTAGCGTCGTTCAGTTTGACGTGGTGTCCGGTGCTTTCGAGCGCCAATTCCGTCTCTGCTCGCACGAGTCACTGCTTGGTCTTGCGCCTTGCGAGTTTGACGTGGTGCCCGGCGCCTACGAGCTCTTATTGCGCCTTGCGAGTTTGACGTGGTGTTCGGCGTAGTCTTGCGAATGGGTCTCGGGCTGGGGGCTTTGAGTTGGTCGCTTCGTAGATAGCAATACCTGTACATAGAGGGGGAGACTATTGTCAATTTTTTATAAAAGAGTAGACGGACGAAAAGGAGAAAGCCAAAATTCTGCCATTTTTCACCGCCGTCCTAACCCTAATCCGCGTGTCCGAGAACGAGTCTTTGAGAGCTACGGCTGGCTTCTTGTGCGTCATGTACCTCCTTGATAAGGTCAACAGCATCTTGGTCTGACATTACGTCCCAAACCTAAGAGTAGAAGCCGTCAGTTGATGTACCAGCGCTTAAAATACTACATGTTATCGTACCCCGTCGCAGGCAATGATCAAGAATTCATCATCGTCGCTCAATTCTGTTTCTGTCGTATATGGCGATCCAACAACGTATTCCTTCATCGAAGAGTCACCGAGGCTACGTGTGACGGCGAGAATTCCGTTTACTCGGCCGCCCATGACAAAGCCACCGGCATCCATAATTCGCTTGGCCTCTTGCTTATCGTTCCCCTTGTGGTCGTAAGTCAAGCGAACAGCCTTTCCCGCTCGCGAGAGAACAGCACGCGCATCGCCTGCGTTCGCAGTGTACAGAACACGGCGCAGTCGCGTTGCTGTATTCGGGACAAACGCCTCGGCTCTCCCCCCCGTTGCATTCCCAAGAAGGCCCGACTGTCGGCTCGATGGAACCGAATTGTGAGCTGGGTTGGCCTCAGATGTGTCTTTACTGGAGCTGGAACCAGATAGAGATTTCAACGCGTCAACCAGTCGACTAGCACGTTTGCTCTTGCGCTTTCCCGTCCCGCCAGGGCTCGGGCTCGGACTAGGCGAAGGACTCGATGAGTCCGGGGTCGGATAAGCGTCATTCGTTGGAGAGTCTGCTGTCCTGGAGCTATCCGCAGCACCTCCAATAGAGGCTGCTGTGCGACCGAAGTCGTAGTGTGCCGGCAAAAACGATTGCTTGCCTTGCGCATCTTCGAGCCGGAGGAACGCCGTAACAGCAGTGCAGCCGGAATGCATTTTGTCATCATTTTCGGCTATTGAAGATAGAGCAGAATCGACAGAATGAAACGTTTTATTGAGGACGTCGGGGACTTGAGAATCTGGATTTTGACGGAGACATTCGAGAAGATGCTGAGATAAATGACTGCATTAGTGCCAAGCTCACTGCCTTCAAATGCTGGAATGGGCAATAGCAATGATGATCACTTACCTCATGAAAGTGCTGGCCACACCATTCCGCCGCATATTTTCCCGCGTGTCCATCAAAGACAGCGAAATACCCTTGCCCACGTATGCTAGCAAAGTCGACAATGAAGGAGTATGCGTCCTCCATCGTTCGCCTCTGACCTCTGTCATCATGAACGCCGACCTGAAAGGCCGCATTCCCTTGCAGATGTTGATTTAAAGTCTATAGAGCCGAAATAAAAGGTCAAAAAGGTGAAGCAACGCAGCTTGATTGGGTGTGGTACTTACACCATGAGTATCTGAGCCCACTGCGGTCGTGACCGTCTTAGATCGAGCATTTGGAGAGTCGGTGAAGCTGGCTGAGGCTACATGCATTGGGACCGGTGCTTCGAGAGGTGTATCTCTACAGCAGACGGAAGAAGAGGTTGTTAGGAATAAATGTGCTGCGTTAGACGGTACTCGTGGGCTCCGCCGTCTTTGGATCCTGCGACTCACTCTTGGGCCATTCGTATGGACAAACAAGCCTTGTTCTGAGGGTGTTAAGTATATTCTTTCTGAATTGGCTGCAGTCTGAAAGCGTCCACGGATTTGAGGAGTCGAGTTGAGGTGAGTATATACTTGAGATGGTGGTAAGAGGTCAAGGGTGATGGTAGTGTTGGGAATGAGGGGCTCTGGAGTGATTGTAATGGTTGTCAGTGGTGCATTAGGCGTGGGATCTTTAGTACTCATAGACTTTGTAGTCTAGACAAGGCGCACTGCAAAACACGTCATAGTCCGATTCTGTGGTCATCGTCAACATCCACAGCGAGCCTCATCGTCTGCATCAATGCCCGACGTTCGGCACGTCACTTATGTTGCACTCAGCAGCGTGCTACTCCTTGGCACAATATACACAACCATCCGAGCTGTCCGGCAAGCCGCAAGACGGCCGCATTCACTCTGCATTCGATTTCGACGCTCTCTCTTGCAGTTTAAGGATGTCCACTCAACCACGTCTACAGCCAAGTTTGAGTATTCTCCGCCAGTGTTGCGCGACCTCTCTTGCCCGCCGACCACGACCATGGCTGCACTCTACTGTGCATGATAGGTTTTTGGGTTTCTGGTATGTTGCACATTAACTGTCTTTCCGGTGTCGACTCTCGTCAAGCAACAGCACCGGGCTCTTCGTCGCCATTTCACCCTCTGCACCGCGTACTACTTGTCTGTCTGCGCTGCGCACTATGCTAAGTCGAGCACGAATGGTATGTATTCTGCCAATAACATGAAAAGCTCGGCGGCGATAGTTCTAGTTCGCGTCCCGTGTCTTGCCTTTCTGTATCGCATTTCATTTGCTCTCAGTTCGCGTCCTCACTTCTGCGCCGCCTGCTTGCAGCAATGAGTTATGCACCACCCGCGGCTTGCGTGATCAGGACATGGCTGATCTTGAAATCGACAACTGCGCTCTACGGGCTGATAGCGTCGAAGACATACCAGTTCACATGGTGTGTCATTCCCTGGCTTTCTCGCTTGCGCACACAAGGTCAATGGTTCTCGAAAACAAAGCTGTTGGCGCAGGCATACTCAGTCCGGGCTTCTCGCAGACGTCAACTGCCTCAGAAATGCAAACCGCGGGCCCGAACAAGAAGGGCCTATGGCAAACCGAATAACCCGGACACCTGCGAAGCGCCAGAGAGTCGCCCGGCTTCGCTGCGAAGCTGCTCAGGCTGTGCACAGCCTTGAGCACATCTAAAAGCCTAACGGAGACGGAGGTAAGTGCGTTCTCGCTGGCGCTTAACCAGCGCCTACGAGGATGGGAGCTCCACCCCTCGATGAGCACTGTGTGCTCTATGCAGAGCGTCGGAATTAAGCTAGAGTAAATAGGCTGCCATGTCGTCAACGAAATACTCTCCAAATACTGTGTATTCCCCATGTCTATGTACATGTTCGACTATCGCCGGCCCCCCACGTCCTCGTTGTCTCCCTCCAACATAAGTCGAGCCCTTCGCGCGCCCTCGACCCCCGTGCTCTGAAGCCGCCTTCAGAGCCAGTAATTCCCTTGCTGAATCTATTTGTCAGATGCCTCGTTAGCCATGCGCTCCTGCGTGTCTCCCGCGACCGCAGTGTCAGCCATGTCGAAAGTTTGACGTGGTGCCGGGCGCACAATGCTCAGCCTTGCGTTGCATACCTTTGCTCTAGCGTCGTTCAGTTTGACGTGGTGTCCGGTGCTTTCGAGCGCCAATTCCGTCTCTGCTCGCACGAGTCACTGCTTGGTCTTGCGCCTTGCGAGTTTGACGTGGTGCCCGGCGCCTACGAGCTCTTATTGCGCCTTGCGAGTTTGACGTGGTGTTCGGCGTAGTCTTGCGAATGGGTCTCGGGCTGGGGGCTTTGAGTTGGTCGCTTCGTAGATAGCAATACCTGTACATAGAGGGGGAGACTATTGTCAATTTTTTATAAAAGAGTAGACGGACGAAAAGGAGAAAGCCAAAATTCTGCCATTTTTCACCGCCGTCCTAACCCTAATCCGCGTGTCCGAGAACGAGTCTTTGAGAGCTACGGCTGGCTTCTTGTGCGTCATGTACCTCCTTGATAAGGTCAACAGCATCTTGGTCTGACATTACGTCCCAAACCTAAGAGTAGAAGCCGTCAGTTGATGTACCAGCGCTTAAAATACTACATGTTATCGTACCCCGTCGCAGGCAATGATCAAGAATTCATCATCGTCGCTCAATTCTGTTTCTGTCGTATATGGCGATCCAACAACGTATTCCTTCATCGAAGAGTCACCGAGGCTACGTGTGACGGCGAGAATTCCGTTTACTCGGCCGCCCATGACAAAGCCACCGGCATCCATAATTCGCTTGGCCTCTTGCTTATCGTTCCCCTTGTGGTCGTAAGTCAAGCGAACAGCCTTTCCCGCTCGCGAGAGAACAGCACGCGCATCGCCTGCGTTCGCAGTGTACAGAACACGGCGCAGTCGCGTTGCTGTATTCGGGACAAACGCCTCGGCTCTCCCCCCCGTTGCATTCCCAAGAAGGCCCGACTGTCGGCTCGATGGAACCGAATTGTGAGCTGGGTTGGCCTCAGATGTGTCTTTACTGGAGCTGGAACCAGATAGAGATTTCAACGCGTCAACCAGTCGACTAGCACGTTTGCTCTTGCGCTTTCCCGTCCCGCCAGGGCTCGGGCTCGGACTAGGCGAAGGACTCGATGAGTCCGGGGTCGGATAAGCGTCATTCGTTGGAGAGTCTGCTGTCCTGGAGCTATCCGCAGCACCTCCAATAGAGGCTGCTGTGCGACCGAAGTCGTAGTGTGCCGGCAAAAACGATTGCTTGCCTTGCGCATCTTCGAGCCGGAGGAACGCCGTAACAGCAGTGCAGCCGGAATGCATTTTGTCATCATTTTCGGCTATTGAAGATAGAGCAGAATCGACAGAATGAAACGTTTTATTGAGGACGTCGGGGACTTGAGAATCTGGATTTTGACGGAGACATTCGAGAAGATGCTGAGATAAATGACTGCATTAGTGCCAAGCTCACTGCCTTCAAATGCTGGAATGGGCAATAGCAATGATGATCACTTACCTCATGAAAGTGCTGGCCACACCATTCCGCCGCATATTTTCCCGCGTGTCCATCAAAGACAGCGAAATACCCTTGCCCACGTATGCTAGCAAAGTCGACAATAAGGAGTATGCGTCCTCCATCGTTCGCCTCTGACCTCTGTCATCATGAACGCCGACCTGAAAGGCCGCATTCCCTTGCAGATGTTGATTTAAAGTCTATAGAGCCGAAATAAAAGGTCAAAAAGGTGAAGCAACGCAGCTTGATTGGGTGTGGTACTTACACCATGAGTATCTGAGCCCACTGCGGTCGTGACCGTCTTAGATCGAGCATTTGGAGAGTCGGTGAAGCTGGCTGAGGCTACATGCATTGGGACCGGTGCTTCGAGAGGTGTATCTCTACAGCAGACGGAAGAAGAGGTTGTTAGGAATAAATGTGCTGCGTTAGACGGTACTCGTGGGCTCCGCCGTCTTTGGATCCTGCGACTCACTCTTGGGCCATTCGTATGGACAAACAAGCCTTGTTCTGAGGGTGTTAAGTATATTCTTTCTGAATTGGCTGCAGTCTGAAAGCGTCCACGGATTTGAGGAGTCGAGTTGAGGTGAGTATATACTTGAGATGGTGGTAAGAGGTCAAGGGTGATGGTAGTGTTGGGAATGAGGGGCTCTGGAGTGATTGTAATGGTTGTCAGTGGTGCATTAGGCGTGGGATCTTTAGTACTCATAGACTTTGTAGTCTAGACAAGGCGCACTGCAAAACACGTCATAGTCCGATTCTGTGGTCATCGTCAACATCCACAGCGAGCCTCATCGTCTGCATCAATGCCCGACGTTCGGCACGTCACTTATGTTGCACTCAGCAGCGTGCTACTCCTTGGCACAATATACACAACCATCCGAGCTGTCCGGCAAGCCGCAAGACGGCCGCATTCACTCTGCATTCGATTTCGACGCTCTCTCTTGCAGTTTAAGGATGTCCACTCAACCACGTCTACAGCCAAGTTTGAGTATTCTCCGCCAGTGTTGCGCGACCTCTCTTGCCCGCCGACCACGACCATGGCTGCACTCTACTGTGCATGATAGGTTTTTGGGTTTCTGGTATGTTGCACATTAACTGTCTTTCCGGTGTCGACTCTCGTCAAGCAACAGCACCGGGCTCTTCGTCGCCATTTCACCCTCTGCACCGCGTACTACTTGTCTGTCTGCGCTGCGCACTATGCTAAGTCGAGCACGAATGGTATGTATTCTGCCAATAACATGAAAAGCTCGGCGGCGATAGTTCTAGTTCGCGTCCCGTGTCTTGCCTTTCTGTATCGCATTGCATTTGCTCTCAGTTCGCGTCCTCACTTCTGCGCCGCCTGCTTGCAGCAATGAGTTATGCACCACCCGCGGCTTGAGTGATCAGGACATGGCTGATGTTGAAATCGACAACTGCGCTCTACGGGCTGATAGCGTCGAAGACATACCAGTTCACATGGTGTGTCATTCTCTGGCTTTCTCGCTTGCGCACACAAGGTCAATGGTTCTCGAAAACAAAGCTGTTGGCGCAGGCATACCAGTCCGGGCTTCTCGCAGACGGTCAACTGCCTCAGAAATGCAAACCGCGGGCCCGAACAAGAAGGACCTATGGCAAACCGAATAACCCGGACACCTGCGAAGCGCCAGAGAGTCGCCCGGCTTCGCTGCGAAGCTGCTCAGGCTGTGCACAGCCTTGAGCACATCTAAAAGCCTAACGGAGACGGAGGTAAGTGCGTTCTCGCTGGCGCTTAACCAGCGCCTACGAGGATGGGAGCTCCACCCCTCGATGAGCACTGTGTGCTCTATGCAGAGCGTCGGAATTAAGCTAGAGTAAATAGGCTGCCATGTCGTCAACGAAATACTCTCATCCGAGGGACGCGACTCTACCCCGAAGGTTGAATTCGAATATTCAACCATGAACGCCACATCTCGGACAGAGCGCGTCCGGGAGATTTCAACAGTATTCGACCTCCTCTACGTAAGGTATGCTCCAATGTAATCACACCATGCTAACGATGCTTTGATTTCGGATGTATGTGTTAAAATTGGTGTGCGGACTTGCAATGGCTGGTCCGTGAATGCCAGATTACAGTGTTCGACACCCGGTAACTCCACCAACTACATCCCGTAAGTTCCAACTTCATGGAGCTCTAGAAAGCGGTGCCGAATAGCATATTCTATGGGTAAGCTGAGCCGAATTCAAACATGTATGCATTTCCATAGCCTTTCCATGAGTGTTTCCAACCTCCTGTGCTCGTAAAGGTATGTCATTCCCTTTTGTGAATGTTATCCCCTTAACTTAGCTCACTATAGCATTCATAGACTGAACTGATGTCGGAGTGAAATGACTTAATTCCGGTATGTTCATACAGTACCGAATAGATATCCCTGAGAATGGAATTCATCTTCGAGTCCTGTACTGGCTTCACATATTGTAAATGTCTTCTGTATTTGGGATTAGAACTACGTAGTATGTACAAAATTGCAATGCAGAGTGGTATTCAATGTCAAAAGTGTGTTCACCTGATTTGGGCATCAGAACTTTCAAGTTCGCGCGCCTTGCTCAAACGAGTCTTGCGCGTCGACCACCACCATGGCTGCACCCATGACATGTAATCTATTCATTCTGCATTAACTAGAGTCGAGCACACCTCTGATGGAGAGAGCATGATAGGTTTTGGGTTCCGGTATGTGAGCACTATTTGTCTTACATGTGTTAACAAGGCTTAATTGTTGTCTTTAAACATTAGCTCCATTTTGCCCACTCTCAGTCCGACCTCGCCCTCAACCATGTCTTCTGATGCGATAGGTCTCGTCTATGCAAGCTGATAGAGATGAGCACATCGCCTATTCCGATACAGTCCCGGCGGCTTGAGTTCTTTGTCTGCGTTGGCGCGAGCGCTAGTCCTTGCGTCACTGCTCAACCTTCTGCCCCGCGTACTATTGAAGCGATCTATGCACCGAGTCAGCGACACCAGGACCTCAGATCTAGCTCGTGTCTAGGACACCCTCAAGTTGGCTGCACACTTTTGCGCCATCCTCTCGCAATCTGTTTTTAGTTTGCCCTAGCTTCATTATTCCTGTTTCTTCCGTACTTTGTCTGAACTAGGAACTTGCAGCAATGGGCTATGCACCGAGACGAGGACTCGCGTGATCAGGATGTTGAAGTTAACTGGAACCGAGCAAGCTCGAGCTCTGCATTCGGTCAAAATCCAGTTGATCTCCGTCATCCTCGCAGGCGCTAGTTCTAATTTGCGATCTCTGCTGCAGTTCAATTTCCAGTTTTGCGACACCAGGACCTCAGATACAGACTGTACTACTGTCAGTCGACGCAATCTTGCAGGCGCTGGTCCTAGTTCGCTTTGTTCACCCTCTGCACCGCGTACTACTATGGCGTTCGCCCTAAGCAGGCCTCGGACAACTAGCTGAGCACATCTCGCTTGCGCACTTTCGGCCAGCCCGAAATCAACCTTGGCGTCATCTCAGGCGCGAAGTCGAAGCTGACCATGTGTCTGCACGGCGATGCAAGCCGTGTTGTGTGCATGAGGCGGTGAAGGTGGCTCAGACGACGACGGGTGAGAAGGGTCACTCCGTCACACTAACCCAATCATCTTTTCTTAACTGTGCATTAGCGTATGAGCTCACTCTCATGCAGGATATCAGAATCGAGCAAAGGACATTCCATGGTCTATTTGCAGAGAGGGTGTGTATCTTTTCGGGAGCAAATGCTCATAGTTCCATTGCAGGTATGGGCGCGTTTGCGGAGAAAAGAAGGCTGGATGATCGATCGAGGAGGATCTGCGCTTAGCAGCTGTGTCGAGTCTTGATATCACAATCCTTTGAACACTGACAACATGGTGCGAAGATCGTCCATTCAGGCATGTTTACGGGGTTTAGAGTCTCTGCCCAATCAAACCGCAAGTCCGTGTCTCAGGATAGCACTTCGGGTCAACACCGCAAGAAATCAAATGTCTTTAACAATATACAAGGACGACGCACAGCAAGCAAATTATGGTAGTATGACTTCCTGATTGTCCTATTCCAGACTTTCTGTGTCTGCTCACCGCGGGTCCAAACAAGCGGGCCCCGTAGCAAACCGAACAACTTGGACAGCCCGCGAAGCGCCAAATAGACGCCCATCTGCGCAGCGAAGCTGCCCACTGGCGGGCGTGCCTGGCAGCTCCGAGCCCCTCCCCGTGCTTGAACACAGTTTAAAGGCTAACGGAGACGGAGACGGACGCGGGGAAGTGCGTTCTCGCTGGCGCTTAACCAGCGCCTACGAGACTGTGAGCTTCAGCGGGCCCGTTCCTTCGACGACCACCGTGTGCTCTGCGCCTAGCGTCAGAATAATGACAGAGTAGGTACATGGTCATGTTATCATTGAGATTTTCTCATCCGAGGGACGCATAACTGGCCCAAAGGTTGAATTCGAAGATTCAACCATGAACGCCACATCTCGGACACTGAGTATCCGGGCGACTGCAGAGCTATTCAACCTCCTTGACGTAAGGTAAGTCCCTGTTTCATTGCACCATTCTAATGGTGCATTTGCTACTGATGTGCATGTTAAAATCGATGCACGGACTTGCAGAGGCTGGTCCGTGAATGCTAGAATACAATGCTCGACACCCGGTAACTTCACCAACTACATCCCGAAAGTTCCAACTTTATTGAGCTCTAGAACATACATTAGAGCGGTGCCGAATAGCGTATACTATGGGTAAGCTGAGCCGAATTCTGTCATGTATCTTTTCCATATGTGAGTGTTTCAAACCTCCTGCACTTGCTAAGGTATGTTATTCCCTTTAGTTGATATGTGTTTCGAACCTCCTGAGTTATAGAGGCATGCTATTCCCTCATTCTATTGAATGCATAGACAGCATTGACAATGCTGAGGTTTGTTTTGCCCGCCGAAATGACATATCTTAACTCCGGTCACTACATGACCGAATAGCCATTAGGGAATTGTTTCTCCGAATTCTCTATCAGCTTCACATCTACAGTGCTATACTTATATATTTCAGGTTCGATCTACTCAGTATGTACAGAGAGGGATTCACTGACGAAAATTGAGATGCCTTGATTTGGGCATTTGAGCTTTTGCGCATCTTGCGCAACCTTCCTTGCATGCCGACCACGACAATGGCTACACCATGATATGCAATTCATCCATTTTATCCATCACCATCCATCTTATACATTGATCATATCTGTTCCAAGACTCCGTTTTCCCCTCAGGACCATCTCACCGAGTTTGCAAGCTGATAGAGATGAGCACTTTTCATGGTTCAGTTTTCACGGCGCACACACCCTGAATCTGCATTCAAGCTATTCACGCATCACGCCAGCAACACCAGGACCTCAGATAGCATTCGGGCTCTTGTTTTCAACCGTTTTCCAACTTGCGGCGATGGGTTATACGCTAACTGTGGCTTGCGAGATCAGGACATGGCTGATGTTATGATACTGTCGCGCAGTAGAATCCGCACTTGTCACCAGGTACTCGGATGTGAGCCGTCACTCTTGCAGGCACTAGTTCTAGTTCGCAATCGTAGTTCAACTTCCAGAGTCTAATGCTTTGCCCATTTCTTTCGGAAAAGGACCTCAGCTGCGTTGACAGAAACTCGCGTCTCGGAAATCCTTCCACCGTTTACTAGGGATTCTACTGTGCTTGGTGTGTCACATCTGGTTCTCGAAAACAACTTCTGCTGTCCCGCATGTCAAGTTCTCTATGTTGGTATTGCAAAGATTGTCCATTCAGGCATGTTTTACAAATACAGTGAACCGTCTACCCCGACTAGACACTGACCATCTGGCTGATGGGACCAATGTCAATAGCCATTGATCCTGCCAGTGCCAGTGTATGATCTCGCGCCAGTTCTGGTTTGCGTCCTCTCGCTGTTCAGCTTTGTCGCGGCTGCGAGGCACCCATTTGCGCAATTTGCACTATTACTGATGTCTTCGTGACACTTGATTTGCTCAATATGATCTATCTATAGCACCAAGATAAGCACTTCGGTAGCGAGTAGAGCAGCTGCAGACATTGTGCTGTTCAAGAGTTCTGCATCTGCAGCCATTCATGTTGTCTGTAATATGAGCTGTTTAAAACATATTCTACTAAGCAATGTATATATGTATGGAAAGCGGGCGAGCGGGTCCTTCATGCACAGTGAAAGTGCAACATATGTAGAGTGCTCCAACAGTACTCGGTAGCGAGTAGAATGCTATTGCAAACATGATGGTGTTTGGGAGCTTAGCATTTGCAGATGTTCGACTTTGTCTGTATTCCGGACATTTCACTCTGTAAAAAATATGCACTTTTTGTATTCTACTAGGCAATGTATATATGTATTGAGAGCTGGCGAGCGGGACCTTCATGTACAGTGCAAATGCAACAGATACAGGGAGCTCGAGATAGTACTTGTAAGTTGTAGCGAGTAGAATACTGTTGCGAATATTGCGCTGTTCGGGAGCACAATGCACTCGACTGTAGTCCTCTCAAAATCTGTCTTAAAACTTGCATATTCTTGCTCTTTGACATGGCAATATATATATGTATCGAAAGCTGGCGAGCGAGACATTCGAGTCTACTACTGTATTTTCACCGTGCATGAGTGTCGCACTTGGATATGTTGTCAGTGATACTCTGCCCGGGTCACTATTTTGAGAGCCGAGGATAGAATTCTTCGTTGAGGCGAAGTACGATAAGCAGAACATATATAAGGAGCCCAAATACTGTGTATTCCCCATGTCTATGTACATGTTCGACTACCTACTCGCCGGCCCCCCACGTCCTCGTTGTCTCCCTCCAACATAAGTCGAGCCCTTCCTTCCTCCTGCGCCCTCTCGACTGTCGTCCCCGTGCTCTGGCACGCCGCCTTCAGAGCCAGTAAGTCGTCTCCCTTGCTGAACATCTAACCTACCTTTGTTCTAGATGCCTCGTTAGCCTTCGCCCGCGCTCCTGCGTGTCTCCCGCGACCGCAGTGTCAGCCATGTCGAAAGTTTGACGTGGTGTCCGGCGCACCAATGCTCAGCCTTGCGTTGCATACCTTTGCTCTAGCGTCGTTCAGTTTGACGTGGTGTCCGGTGCTTTCGAGCGCCAATTCCGTCTCTGCTCGCACGAGTCACTGCTTGGTCTTGCGCCTTGCGAGTTTGACGTGGTGCCCGGCGCCTACGAGCTCTTATTGCGCCTTGCGAGTTTGACGTGGTGTTCGGCGTAGTCTTGCGAATGGGTCTCGGGCTGGGGGCTTTGAGTTGGTCGCTTCGTAGATAGCAATACCTGTACATAGAGGGGGAGACTATTGTCAATTTTTTATAAAAGAGTAGACGGACGAAAAGGAGAAAGCCAAAATTCTGCCATTTTTCACCGCCGTCCTAACCCTAATCCGCGTGTCCGAGAACGAGTCTTTGAGAGCTACGGCTGGCTTCTTGTGCGTCATGTACCTCCTTGATAAGGTCAACAGCATCTTGGTCTGACATTACGTCCCAAACCTAAGAGTAGAAGCCGTCAGTTGATGTACCAGCGCTTAAAATACTACATGTTATCGTACCCCGTCGCAGGCAATGATCAAGAATTCATCATCGTCGCTCAATTCTGTTTCTGTCGTATATGGCGATCCAACAACGTATTCCTTCATCGAAGAGTCACCGAGGCTACGTGTGACGGCGAGAATTCCGTTTACTCGGCCGCCCATGACAAAGCCACCGGCATCCATAATTCGCTTGGCCTCTTGCTTATCGTTCCCCTTGTGGTCGTAAGTCAAGCGAACAGCCTTTCCCGCTCGCGAGAGAACAGCACGCGCATCGCCTGCGTTCGCAGTGTACAGAACACGGCGCAGTCGCGTTGCTGTATTCGGGACAAACGCCTCGGCTCTCCCCCCCGTTGCATTCCCAAGAGGCCCGACTGTCGGCTCGATGGAACCGAATTGTGAGCTGGGTTGGCCTCAGATGTGTCTTTACTGGAGCTGGAACCAGATAGAGATTTCAACGCGTCAACCAGTCGACTAGCACGTTTGCTCTTGCGCTTTCCCGTCCCGCCAGGGCTCGGGCTCGGACTAGGCGAAGGACTCGATGAGTCCGGGGTCGGATAAGCGTCATTCGTTGGAGAGTCTGCTGTCCTAGAGCTATCCGCAGCACCTCCAATAGAGGCTGCTGTGCGACCGAAGTCGTAGTGTGCCGGCAAAAACGATTGCTTGCCTTGCGCATCTTCGAGCCGGAGGAACGCCGTAACAGCAGTGCAGCCGGAATGCATTTTGTCATCATTTTCGGCTATTGAAGATAGAGCAGAATCGACAGAATGAAACGTTTTATTGAGGACGTCGGGGACTTGAGAATCTGGATTTTGACGGAGACATTCGAGAAGATGCTGAGATAAATGACTGCATTAGTGCCAAGCTCACTGCCTTCAAATGCTGGAATGGGCAATAGCAATGATGATCACTTACCTCATGAAAGTGCTGGCCACACCATTCCGCCGCATATTTTCCCGCGTGTCCATCAAAGACAGCGAAATACCCTTGCCCACGTATGCTAGCAAAGTCGACAATGAAGGAGTATGCGTCCTCCATCGTTCGCCTCTGACCTCTGTCATCATGAACGCCGACCTGAAAGGCCGCATTCCCTTGCAGATGTTGATTTAAAGTCTATAGAGCCGAAATAAAAGGTCAAAAAGGTGAAGCAACGCAGCTTGATTGGGTGTGGTACTTACACCATGAGTATCTGAGCCCACTGCGGTCGTGACCGTCTTAGATCGAGCATTTGGAGAGTCGGTGAAGCTGGCTGAGGCTACATGCATTGGGACCGGTGCTTCGAGAGGTGTATCTCTACAGCAGACGGAAGAAGAGGTTGTTAGGAATAAATGTGCTGCGTTAGACGGTACTCGTGGGCTCCGCCGTCTTTGGATCCTGCGACTCACTCTTGGGCCATTCGTATGGACAAACAAGCCTTGTTCTGAGGGTGTTAAGTATATTCTTTCTGAATTGGCTGCAGTCTGAAAGCGTCCACGGATTTGAGGAGTCGAGTTGAGGTGAGTATATACTTGAGATGGTGGTAAGAGGTCAAGGGTGATGGTAGTGTTGGGAATGAGGGGCTCTGGAGTGATTGTAATGGTTGTCAGTGGTGCATTAGGCGTGGGATCTTTAGTACTCATAGACTTTGTAGTCTAGACAAGGCGCACTGCAAAACACGTCATAGTCCGATTCTGTGGTCATCGTCAACATCCACAGCGAGCCTCATCGTCTGCATCAATGCCCGACGTTCGGCACGTCACTTATGTTGCACTCAGCAGCGTGCTACTCCTTGGCACAATATACACAACCATCCGAGCTGTCCGGCAAGCCGCAAGACGGCCGCATTCACTCTGCATTCGATTTCGACGCTCTCTCTCTCAGTTTAAGGATGTCCACTCAACCACGTCTACAGCCAAGTTTGAGTATTCTCCGCCAATGTCGCGCGACCTTTCTTGCCCGCCGACCACGACCATGGCTGCACTCTACTGTGCATGATAGGTTTTTGGGTTTCTGGTATGTTGCACATTAACTGTCTTTCCGGTGTCGACTCTCGTCAAGCAACAGCACCGGGCTCTTCGTCGCCATTTCACCCTCTGCACCGCGTACTACTTGTCTGTCTGCGCTGCGCACTATGCTAAGTCGAGCACGAATGGTATGTATTCTGCCAATAACATGAAAAGCTCGGCGGCGATAGTTCTAGTTCGCGTCCCGTGTCTTGCCTTTCTGTATCGCATTTCATTTGCTCTCAGTTCGCGTCCTCACTTCTGCGCCGCCTGCTTGCAGCAATGAGTTATGCACCACCCGCGGCTTGAGTGATCAGGACATGGCTGATGTTGAAATCGACAACTGCGCTCTACGGGCTGATAGCGTCGAAGACATACCAGATCACATCGTGTGTCATTCTCTGGCTTTCTCGCTTGCGCACACAAGGTCAATGGTTCTCGAAAACAAAGCTGTTGGCGCAGGCATACCCAGTCCGGGCTTCTCGCAGAGGTCAACTGCCTCAGAAATGCAAACCGCGGGCCCGAACAAGAAGGACCTATGGCAAACCGAATAACCCGGACACCTGCGAAGCGCCAGAGAGTCGCCCGGCTTCGCTGCGAAGCTGCTCAGGCTGTGCACAGCCTTGAGCACATCTAAAAGCCTAACGGAGACGGAGGTAAGTGCGTTCTCGCTGGCGCTTAACCAGCGCCTACGAGGATGGGAGCTCCACCCCTCGAGAAGCACTGTGTGCTCTATGCAGAGCGTCGGAATTAAGCTAGAGTAAATAGGCTGCCATGTCGTCAACGAAATACTCTCATCCGAGGGACGCGACTCTACCCCGAAGGTTGAATTCGAATATTCAACCATGAACGCCACATCTCGGACAGAGCGCGTCCGGGAGATTTCAACAGTATTCGACCTCCTCTACGTAAGGTAAGCTCCAATGTAATCACACCATGCTAACAATGCTTTGATTTCGGATGTATGTGTTAAAATTGGTGTGCGGACTTGCAATGGCTGGTCCGTGAATGCCAGATTACAGTGTTCGACACCCGGTAACTCCACCAACTACATCCCGTAAGTTCCAACTTCATGGAGCTCTAGAAAGCGGTGCCGAATAGCATATTCTATGGGTAAGCTGAGCCGAATTCAAACATGTATGCATTTCCATAGCCTTTCCATGAGTGTTTCAAGCCTCCTGTGCTCGTAAAGGTATGTCATTCCCTTTTGTGAATGTTATCTCCTTAACATAGCTCACTATAGCATTCATAGACTGAACTGATGTCGGAGTGAAATGACTTAATTCCGGTATGTTCATACAGTACCGAATAGATATCCCTGAGAATGGAATTCATCTTCGAGTCCTGTATTGGCTTCACATATTGTAAATGTCTTCTGTATTTGGGATTAGAACTACGTAGTATGTACAAAATTGCAATGCAGAGTGGTATTCAATGTCAAAAGTGTGTTCACCTGATTTGGGCATCAGAACTTTCAAGTTCGCGCGCCTTGCTCAAACGAGTCTTGCGCGTCGACCACCACCATGGCTGCACCCATGACATGTAATCTATTCATTCTGCATTAACTAGAGTCGAGCACACCTCTGATGGAGAGAGCATGATAGGTTTTGGGTTCTGGTATGTGAGCACTATCTGTCTTACATGTGTTAACAAGGCTTAATTGTTGTCTTCAAACATTAGCTCCATTTTGCCCACTCTCAGTCCCACCTCGCCCTCAACCACCTCTTCTGATGCGATAGGCCTCGTCTATGCAAGCTGATAGAGATGAGCACATCGCCTATTCCGATACAGTCCCGGCGGCTTGAGTTCTTTGTCTGCGTTGGCGCGAGCGCTAGTTCTTGCGTCACTGCTCAACCTTCTGCCCCGCATAATATTGAAGCGATCTATGCACCGAGTCAGCGACACCAGGACCTCAGATCTAGTTCGTGTCTAGGACACCCTCAAGTTGGCTGCACACTTTTGCGCCATCCTCTCGCAATCTGTTTTTAGTTTGCCCTAGCTTCATTATTCCTGTTTCTTCCGTACTTTGTCTGAACTAGGAACTTGCAGCAATGGGCTATGCACCGACGAGGACTCGCGTGATCAGGATGTTGAAGTTAACTGGAACCGAGCAAGCTCGAGCTCTGCATTCGGTCGAAATCCAGTTGATCTCCGTCATCCTCGCAGGCGCTAGTTCTAATTTGCGATCTCTGCTGCAGTTCAATTTCCAGTTTTGCGACACCAGGACCTCAGATACAGACTGTACTATTGTCAGTCGACGCAATCTTGCAGGCGCTGGTCCTAGTTCGCTTTGTTCACCCTCTGCACCGCGTACTACTATGGCGTTCGCCCTAAGCAGGCCTCGGACAACTAGCTGAGCACATCTCGCTTGCGCACTTTCGGCCAGCCCGAAATCAACCTTGGCGTCATCTCAGGCGCGAAGTCGAAGCTGACCATGTGTCTGCACGGCGATGCAAGCCGTGTTGTGTGCATGAGGCGGTGAAGGTGGCTCAGACGACGACGGGTGAGAAGGGTCACTCCGTCACACTAACCGAATCATCTTTTCTTGACTGTGCATTAGCGTATGAGCTCACTCTCATGCAGGGTATCAGAATCGAGCAAAGGACATTCCATGGTCTGTTTGCAGAGAGGGTGTGTATCTTTTCGGGAGCAAATGCTCATAGTTCCGTTGCAGGTATGGGCGCGTTTGCGGAGAAAAGAAGGCTGGATGATCGATAGAGGAGGATCTGCGCTTAGCAGCTGTGTCGAGTCTTGATATCACAATCCTTTGAACACTGACAACATGGTGCGAAGATCGTCCATTCAGGCATGTTTACGGGGTTTAGAGTCTCTGCCCAATCAAACCGCAAGTCCGTGTCTCAGGATAGCACTTCGGGTCAACACCGCAAGAAATCGAATGTCTTTAACAATATACAAGGACGATGCACAGCAAGCAAACTATGGTAGTATGACTTCCTGATTGTCCTATTCCAGACTTTCTGTGTCTGCTCACCGCGGGTCCAAACAAGCGGGCCCCGTAGCAAACCGAACAACTTGGACAGCCCGCGAAGCGCCAAATAGACGCCCATCTGCGCAGCGAAGCTGCCCACTGGCGGGCGTGCCTGGCAGCTCCGAGCCCCTCCCCGTGCTTGAACACAGTTTAAAGGCTAACGGAGACGGAGACGGACGCGGGGAAGTGCGTTCTCGCTGGCGCTTAACCAGCGCCTACGAGACTGTGAGCTTCAGCGGGCCCGTTCCTTCGACGACCACCGTGTGCTCTGCGCCTAGCGTCAGAATAATGACAGAGTAGGTACATGGTCATGTTATCATTGAGATTTTCTCATCCGAGGGACGCATAACTGGCCCAAAGGTTGAATTCGAAGATTCAACCATGAACGCCACATCTCGGACACTGAGTATCCGGGCGACTGCAGAGCTATTCAACCTCCTTGACGTAAGGTAAGTCCCTGTTTCATTGCACCATTCTAATGGTGCATTTGCTACTGATGTGCATGTTAAAATCGATGCACGGACTTGCAGAGGCTGGTCCGTGAATGCTAGAATACAATGCTCGACACCCGGTAACTTCACCAACTACATCCCGAAAGTTCCAACTTTATTGAGCTCTAGAACATACATTAGAGCGGTGCCGAATAGCGTATACTATGGGTAAGCTGAGCCGAATTCTGTCATGTATCTTTTCCATATGTGAGTGTTTCAAACCTCCTGCACTTGCTAAGGTATGTTATTCCCTTTAGTTGATATGTGTTTCAAACCTCCTGAGTCATAGATGCATGCTATTCCCTCATTCTATTGAATGCATAGACAGCATTGACAATGCTGAGGTTTGTTTTGCCCGCCGAAATGACATATCTTAACTCCGGTCACTACATGACCGAATAGCCATTAGGGAATTGTTTCTCCGAATTCTCTATCAGCTTCACATCTACAGTGCTATACTTACTATTTATTTCAGGTTTGATCTACTCAGTATGTACAGAGAGGGATTCACTGACGAAAATTGAGATGCCTTGATTTGGGCATTTGAGCTTTTGCGCATCTTGCGCAACCTTCCTTGCATGCCGACCACGACAATGGCTACACCATGATATGCAATTCATCCATTTTATCCATCACCATCCATCTTATACATTGATCATATCTGTTCCAAGACTCCGTTTTCCCCTCAGGACCATCTCACCGAGTTTGCAAGCTGATAGAGATGAGCACTTTTCATGGTTCAGTTTTCACGGCGCCCACACCCTGAATCTGCATTCAAGCTATTCACGCATCACGCCAGCAACAAAGGACCTCAGATAGCATTCGGGCTCTTGTTTTCAACCGTTTTCCAACTTGCGGCGATGGGTTATACGCTAACTGTGGCTTGCGAGATCAGGACATGGCTGATGTTATGATACTGTCTGCGCAGTAGAATCCGCACTTGTCACCAGGTACTCGGATGTGAGCCGTCACTCTTGCAGGCGCTAGTTCTAGTTCGCAATCGTAGTTCAACTGCCAGAGTCTAATGCTTTGCCCATTTCTTTCGGAAAAGGACCTCAGCTGCGTTGACAGAAACTCGCGTCCCGGAAATCCTTCCACCGTTTAGGGATTCTACTGTGCTTGGTGTGTCACATCTGGTTCTCGAAAACAACTTCTGCTGTCCCGCATGTCAAGTTCTCTATGTTGGTATTGCAAAGATTGTCCATTCAGGCATGTTTTACAAATACAGTGAACCGTCTACCCCGACTAGACACTGACCATCTGGCTGATGGGACCAATGTCAATAGCCATTGATCCTGCCAGTGCCAGTGTATGATCTCGCGCCAGTTCTGGTTTGCGTCCTCTCGCTGTTCAGCTTTGTCGCGGCTGCGAGGCACCCATTTGCGCAATTTGCACTATTACTGATGTCTTCGTGACACTTGATTTGCTCAATATGATCTATCTATAGCACCAAGATAAGCACTTCGGTAGCGAGTAGAGCAGCTGCAGACATTGTGCTGTTCAAGAGTTCTGCATCTGTAATATGAGCTGTTTAAAACATATTCTACTAAGCAATGTATATATGTATGGAAAGCGGGCGAGCGGGTCCTTCATGCACAGTGAAAGTGCAACATATGTAGAGTGCTCCAACAGTACTCGGTAGCGAGTAGAATGCTATTGCGAACATGATGGTGTTTGGGAGCTTAGCATTTGTAGATGTTCGACTTTGTCTGTATTCCGGACATTTCACTCTGTAAAAATATGCACTTTTTGTATTCTACTAGGCAATGTATATATGTATTGAGAGCTGGCGAGCGGGACCTTCATGTACAGTGCAAATGCAACAGATACAGGGAGCTCGAGATAGTACTTGTAAGTTGTAGCGAGTAGAATACTGTTGCGAATATTGCGCTGTTCGGGAGCACAATGCACTCGACTGTAGTCCTCTCAAAATCTGTCTTAAAACTTGCATATTCTTGCTCTTTGACATGGCAATATATATATGTATCGAAAGCTGGCGAGCGAGACATTCGAGTCTACTACTGTATTTTCACCGTGCATGAGTGTCGCACTTGGATATGTTGTCAGTGATACTCTGCCCGGGTCACTATTTTGAGAGCCGAGGATAGAATTCTTCGTTGAGGCGAAGTACGATAAGCAGAACATATATAAGGAGCCCAAATACTGTGTATTCCCCATGTCTATGTACATGTTCGACTACCTACTCGCCGCTGCCCCCCCACGTCGTCGACGTCTCCCTCCAACATAAGTCGAGCCCTTCCTTCCTCCTGCGCCCTCTCGACTGTCGTCCCCGTGCTCTGTCACGCCGCCTTCAGAGCCAGTACGTCGTCTCCCTTGCTGAACATCTGTAGTTAGTCTAACCTACCTTTGTCCTAGATGCCTCGTTAGCCTTCGCCCGCGCTCCTGCGTGTCTCCCGCGACCGCAGTGTCAGCCATGTCGAAAGTTTGACGTGGTGTCCGGCGCGCCAATGCTGAGCCTTGCGTTGCCTACCTTTGCTCTAGCGTCGTTCAGTTTGACGTGGTGTCTGGTGCTTTCGAGTGCCAATCCCGTCTCTGCTCGCACGAGTCACTGCTTGGTCTTGCGCCTTGCGAGTTTGACGTGGTGTTCGGCGTAGTCTTGCGAATGGGTCTCGGGCTGGGGGCTTTGAGTTGGTCGCTTCGTAGATAGCAATACCTGTACATAGAGGGGGAGACTATTGTCAATTTTTTATAAAAGAGTAGACGGACGAAAAGGAGAAAGCCAAAATTCTGTCATTTTTCACCGCCGTCCTAACCCTAATCCGCGTGTCCGAGAAGGATTCTTTGAGAGCTACGGCTCCTTGATAAGGTCAACAGCATCTTGGTCTGACATTACGTCCCAAACCTAAGAGTAGAAGCCGTCAGTTGATGTACCAGCGCTTAAAATACTACATGTTATCGTACCCCGTCGCAGGCAATGATCAAGAATTCATCATCGTCGCTCAATTCTGTTTCTGTCGTATATGGCGATCCAACAACGTATTCCTTCATCGAAGAGTCACCGAGGCTACGTGTGACGGCGAGAATTCCGTTTACTCGGCCGCCCATGACAAAGCCACCGGCATCCATAATTCGCTTGGCCTCTTGCTTATCGTTCCCCTTGTGGTCGTAAGTCAAGCGAACAGCCTTTCCCGCTCGCGAGAGAACAGCACGCGCATCGCCTGCGTTCGCAGTGTACAGAACACGGCGCAGTCGCGTTGCTGTATTCGGAACAAACGCCTCGGCTCTCCCCCCCGTTGCATTCCCAAGAGGGCCCGACTGTCGGCTCGATGGAACCGAATTGTGAGCTGGGTTGGCCTCAGATGTGTCTTTACTGGAGCTGGAACCAGATAGAGATTTCAACGCGTCAACCAGTCGACTAGCACGTTTGCTCTTGCGCTTTCCGGTCCCGCCAGGGCTCGGGCTCGGACTAGGCGAAGGACTCGATGAGTCCGGGGTCGGATAAGCGTCATTCGTTGGAGAATCTGCTATCCTAGAGCTATCCGCAGCGCCTCCAATTGAGGCTGCTGTCCGGCCGAAGTCGTAGTGTGCTGGCAAAAACGACTGCTTGCCTTGCGCGTCTTCAAGCCGTAAGAACGCCGTAACAGCAGTGCAACCGGAATGCATTTTGTCATCATTTTCGGCTATTGAAGATAGAGCAGAATCGACAGAATGAAACGTTTTATTGAGGACGTCGGGGACTTGAGAATCTGGATTTTGACGGAGACATTCGAGAAGATGCTGAGATAAATGACTGCATTAGTGCCAAGCTCACTGCCTTCAAATGCTGGAATGGGCAATAGCAATGATGATCACTTACCTCATGAAAGTGCTGGCCACACCATTCCGCCGCATATTTTCCCGCGTGTCCATCAAAGACAGCGAAATACCCTTGCCCACGTATGCTAGCAAAGTCGACAATGAAGGAGTATGCGTCCTCCATCGTTCGCCTCTGACCTCTGTCATCATGAACGCCGACCTGAAAGGCGCATTCCCTTGCAGATGTTGATTTAAAGTCTATAGAGCCGAAATAAAAGGTCAATAAGGTTAAGTAACGCAGCTTGATTGGGTGTGATACTTACACCATGGGTATCTGAGCCCACTGCGGTCGTGACCGTCTTAGATCGAGCATTTGGAGAGTCGGTGAAGCTGGCTGAGGCTACATGCATTGGGACCGGTGTTTCGAGAGGTGTATCTCTACAGCAGACGGAAGAAAAGGTTGTTAGGAATAAATGTGCTGTGTTAGACGGTACTCGTGGGCTCCGCCGTCTTTGGATCCTGCGACTCACTCTTGGGCCATTCGTATGGACAAACAAGCCTTGTTCTGAGGGTGTTAAGTATATTCTTTCTGAATTGGCTGCAGTCTGAAAGCGTCCACGGATTTGAGGAGTCGAGTTGAGGTGAGTATATACTTGAGATGCTGGTAAGAGGTCAAGGGTGATGGTAGTGTTGGGAATGAGGGGCTCTGGAGTGATTGTAATGGTTGTCAGTGGTGCATTAGGCGTGGGATCTTTAGTACTCATAGACTTTGTAGTCTAGACAAGGCGCACTGCAAAACACGTCATAGTCCGATTCTGTGGTCATCGTCAACATCCACAGCGAGCCTCATCGTCTGCATCAATGCCCGACGTTCGGCACGTCACTTATGTTGCACTCAGCAGCGTGCTACTCCTTGGCACAATATACACAACCATCCGAGCTGTCCGGCAAGCCGCAAGACGGCCGCATTCACTCTGAATTCGATTTCGACGCTCTCTCTCTCCAGTTTAAGGATGTCCACTCAACCACGTCTACAGCCAAGTTTGAGTATTCTCCGCCAGTGTTGCGCGACCTCTCTTGCCCGCCGACCACGACCATGGCTGCACTCTACTGTGCATGATAGGTTTTTGGGTTTCTGGTATGTTGCACATTAACTGTCTTTCCGGTGTCGACTCTCGTCAAGCAACAGCACCGGGCTCTTCGTCGCCATTTCACCCTCTGCACCGCGTACTACTTCTCTGTCTGCGCTGCGCACTATGCTAAGTCGAGCACGAATGGTATGTATTCTGCCAATAACATGAAAAGCTGGGCGGCGATAGTTCTAGTTCGCGTCCCGTGTCTTGCCTTTCTGTATCGCATTTCATTTGCTCTCAGTTCGCGTCCTCACTTCTGCGCCGCCTGCTTGCAGCAATGAGTTATGCACCACCCGCGGCTTGAGTGATCAGGACATGGCTGATGTTGAAATCGACAACTGCGCTCTACGGGCTGATAGCGTCGAAGACATACCAGATCACATCGTGTGTCATTCCCTGGCTTTCTCGCTTGCGCACACAAGGTCAATGGTTCTCGAAAACAAAGCTGTTGGCGCAGGCATACTCAGTCCGGGCTTCTCGCAGACGTCAACTGCCTCAGAAATGCAAACCGCGGGCCCGAACAAGAGGGGCCTATAGCAAACCGAATAACCCGGACACCTGCGAAGCGCCAGAGAGTCGCCCGGCTTGCTGCGAAGCTGCTCAGGCTGTGCACAGCCTTGAGCACATCTAAAAGCCTAACGGAGACGGAGGTAAGTGCGTTCTCGCTGGCGCTTAACCAGCGCCTACGAGGATAGGAGCTCCAGCCCTCGATGAGCACTGTGTGCTCTATGCAGAGCGTCGGAATTAAGCTAGAGTAAATAGGCTGCCATGTCGTCAACGAAATACTCTCATCCGAGGGACGCGACTCTACCCCGAAGGTTGAATTCGAATATTCAACCATGAACGCCACATCTCGGACAGAGCGCGTCCGGGAGATTTGAACAGTATTCGACCTCCTCTACGTAAGGTAAGCTCCAATGTAATCACACCATGCTAACAATGCTTTGATTTCGGATGTATGTGTTAAAATTGGTGTGCGGACTTGCAATGGCTGGTCCGTGAATGCCAGATTACAGTGTTCGACACCCGGTAACTCCACCAACTACATCCCGTAAGTTCCAACTTCATGGAGCTCTAGAAAGCGGTGCCGAATAGCATATTCTATGGGTAAGCTGAGCCGAATTCAAACATGTATGCATTTCCATAGCCTTTCCATGAGTGTTTCAAGCCTCCTGTGCTCGTAAAGGTATGTCATTCCCTTTTGTGAATGTTATCTCCTTAACATAGCTCACTATAGCATTCATAGACTGAACTGATGTCGGAGTGAAATGACTTAATTCCGGTATGTTCATACAGTACCGAATAGATATCCCTGAGAATGGAATTCATCTTCGAGTCCTGTATTGGCTTCACATATTGTAAATGTCTTCTGTATTTGGGATTAGAACTACGTAGTATGTACAAAATTGCAATGCAGAGTGGTATTCAATGTCAAAAGTGTGTTCACCTGATTTGGGCATCAGAACTTTCAAGTTCGCGCGCGCCTTGCTCAAACGAGTCTTGCGCGTCGACCACCACCATGGCTGCACCCATGACATGTAATCTATTCATTCTGCATTAACTAGAGTCGAGCACACCTCTGATGGAGAGAGCATGATAGGTTTTGGGTTCTGGTATGTGAGCACTATTTGTCTTACATGTGTTAACAAGGCTTAATTGTTGTCTTTAAACATTAGCTCCATTTTGCCCACTCTCAGTCCGACCTCGCCCTCAACCATGTCTTCTGATGCGATAGGTCTCGTCTATGCAAGCTGATAGAGATGAGCACATCGCCTATTCCGATACAGTCCCGGCGGCTTGAGTTCTTTGTCTGCGTTGGCGCGAGCGCTAGTCCTTGCGTCACTGCTCAAACCTTCTGCCCCGCGTACTATTGAAGCGATCTATGCACCGAGTTGCAGCGATGGCTATGCACCGACGAGGACTCGCGTGATCAGATGTAGTTAACTGAACGAGCAGCTCGAGCTCTGCATTCGGTCAAAATCAGTTATCTCGTCATCCTCGCAGCGCTAGTTCTAATTCGCGATCTCTGCTGCAGTTCAATTTCAGTTTTGCGACACAGACTCAGATACAGACTTCTGTACCGCATTTCCTGTTTCTTCCGTACTAGGAACTTGCAACGATGGGCTATGCACCGACGAGGACTCGCGTGATCAGGATGTTGAAGTTAACTGGAACCGAGCAAGCTCGAGCTCTGCATTCGGTCGAAATCCAGTTGATCTCCGTCATCCTCGCAGGCGCTAGTTCTAATTCGCGATCTCTGCTGCAGTTCAATTTCCAGTTTTGCGACACCAGGACCTCAGATACAGACTTCTGTACCGCATTTCCTGTTTCTTCCGTACTAGGAACTTGCAACGATGGGCTATGCACCGACGAGGACTCGCGTGATCAGGATGTTGAAGTTAACTGGAACCGAGCAAGCTCGAGCTCTGCATTCGGTCGAAATCCAGTTGATCTCCGTCATCCTCGCAGGCGCTAGTTCTAATTCGCGATCTCTGCTGCAGTTCAATTTCCAGTTTTGCGACACCAGGACCTCAGATACAGACTGTACTATTGTCAGTCGACGCAATCTTGCAGGCGCTGGTCCTAGTTCGCTTTGTTCACCCTCTGCACCGCGTACTACTATGGCGTTCGCCCTAAGCAGGCCTCGGACAACTAGCTGAGCACATCTCGCTTGCGCACTTTCGGCCAGCCCGAAATCAACCTTGGCGTCATCTCAGGCGCGAAATCGAAGCTGACCATGTGTCTGCACGGCGATGCAAGCCGTGTTGTGTGCATGAGGCGGTGAAGGTGGCTCAGACGACGACGGGTGAGAAGGGTCACTCCGTCACACTAACCCAATCATCTTTTCTTAACTGTGCATTAGCGTATGAGCTCACTCTCATGCAGGATATCAGAATCGAGCAAAGGACATTCCATGGTCTATTTGCAGAGAGGGTGTGTATCTTTTCGGGAGTAAATGCTCATAGTTCCATTGCAGGTATGGGCGCGTTTGCGGAGAAAAGAAGGCTGGATGATCGATAGAGGAGGATCTGCGCTTAGCAGCTGTGTCGAGTCTTGATGTCACAATCCTTTGAACACTGACAACATGGTGCGAAGATCGTCCATTCAGGCATGTTTACGGGGTCTCTGCCCAATCAATCCGCAAGTCCGTGTCTCAGGATAGCACTTCGGGTCAACACCGCAAGAAATCAAATGTCTTTAACAATATACAAGGACGACGCACAGCAAGCAAATTATGGTAGTATGACTTCCTGATTGTCCTATTCCAGACTTTCTGTGTCTGCTCACCGCGGGTCCAAACAAGCGGGCCCCGTAGCAAACCGAACAACTTGGACAGCCTGCGAAGCGCCAAATAGACGCCCATCTGCGCAGCGAAGCTGCCCACTGGCGGGCGTGCCTGGCAGCTCCGAGCCCCTCCCCGTGCTTGAACACAGTTTAAAGGCTAACGGAGACAGAGACGGACGCGGGGAAGTGCGTTCTCGCTGGCGCTTAACCAGCGCCTACGAGACTGTGAGCTTCAGCGGGCCCGTTCCTTCGACGACCACCGTGTGCTCTGCGCCTAGCGTCAGAATAATGACAGAGTAGGTACATGGTCATGTTATCATTGAGATTTTCTCATCCGAGGGACGCATAACTGGCCCAAAGGTTGAATTCGAAGATTCAACCATGAACGCCACATCTCGGACACTGAGTATCCGGGCGACTGCAGAGCTATTCAACCTCCTTGACGTAAGGTAAGTCCCTGTTTGATTACACCATTCTCATGGTGCACCTTCTACTGATGTGTATGTTAAAATCGATGCACGGACTTGCAGAGGCTGGTCCGTGAATGCTAGAATACAATGCTCGACACCCGGTAACTTCACCAACTACATCCCGTAAGTTCCAACTTTATTGAGCTCTAGAACATGCATTAGAGCGGTGCCGAATAGCGTATACTATGGGTAAGCTGAGCCGAATTCTGTCATGTATCTTTTCCATATGTGAGTGTTTCAAACCTCCTGCACTTGCTAAGGTATGTTACTCCCTTTAGTTGATATGTGTTTCAAACCTCCTGAGTCATAGAGGCATGCTATTCCCTCATTCTATTGACTGCATAGAGAGCATCGACATTGCTGAGGTTTGTTTTGCCCGCCGAAATGACATATCTTAACTCCGGTCACTACATGACCGAATAGCCATTAGGGAATTGTTTCTCCGAATTCTCTATCAGCTTCACATCTACAGTGCTATACTTATTTATTTCAGGTTCGATCTACTTAGTATGTACAGACTCGACTCGGAGGGATTCACTGACGAAAATTGAGATGCCCTGATTTGGGCATTTGAGCTTTCGCGCGTCTTGCGCATCCTTTCTTGCATGCCTACCACGACAATGGCTACACCATGATATGCAATTCATCCATTTTATCCATCACCATCCATCTTATACATTGATCATATCTGTTCCAAGACTCCGTTTTCCCCTCAGGACCATCTCACCGAGTTTGCAAGCTGATAGAGATGAGCACTTTTCATGGTTCAGTTTTCACGGCGCCACAACCCTGAATCTGCATTCAAGCTATTCACGCATCACGCCAGCAACACCAGGACCTCAGATAGCATTCGGGCTCTTGTTTTCAACCGTTTTCCAACTTGCGGCGATGGGTTATACGCTAACTGTGGCTTGCGAGATCAGGACATGGCTGATGTTATGATACTGTCTGCGCAGTAGAATCCGCACTTGTCACCAGGTACTCGGATGTGAGCCGTCACTCTTGCAGGCGCTAGTTCTAGTTCGCAATCGTAGTTCAACTTCCAGAGTCTAATGCTTTGCCCTTTCTTTCGGAGAAGGACCTCAGCTGCGTTGACAGAAACATCGCAGCTTGCTCTCGGAAATCCTTCCACCGTTTAGGGATTCTACTGCGCTTGGTGTGTCACATTTGGTTCTCGAAAATAACTTCTGCTGTCCCGCATGTCGAGTTCTCTATGTTGGTATCGCAAAGATCGTCCATTCAGGCATGTTTTACAAATACAGTGAACCGTCTACCCCGACTAGACACTGACCATCTGGCTGATGGGACCAATGTCAATAGCCATTGATCCTGCCAGTGCCAGTGTATGATCTCGCGCCAGTTCTGGTTTGCGTCCTCTCGCTGTTCAGCTTTGTCGCGGCTGCGAGGCACCCATTTGCGCAATTTGCACTATTACTGATGTCTTCGTGACACTTGATTTGCTCAATATGATCTATCTATAGCACCAAGATAAGCACTTCGGTAGCGAGTAGAGCAGCTGCAGACATTGTGCTGTTCAAGAATTCTGCATCTGCAGCCATTCATGTTGTCTGTAATATGAGCTGTTTAAAACATATTCTACTAAGCAATGTATATATGTATGGAAAGCGGGCGAGCGGGACCTTCATGCACAGTGAAAGTGCAACATATGTAGAGTGCTCCAACAGTACTCGGTAGCGAGTAGAATGCTATTGCGAACATGATGGTGTTTGGGAGCTTAGCATTTGCAGATGTTCGACTTTGTCTGTATTCCGGACATTTCACTCTGTAAAAAATATGCACTTTTTGTATTCTACTAGGCAATGTATATATGTATTGAGAGCTGGCAAGCGGGACCTTCATGTACAGTGCAAATGCAACAGATACAGGGAGCTCGAGATAGTACTTGTAAGTTGTAGCGAGTAGAATACTGTTGCAAATATTGCGCTGTTCGGGAGCACAATGCACTCGACTGTAGTCCTCTCAAAATCTGTCTTAAAACTTGCATATTCTTGCTCTTTGACATGGCAATATATATATGTATCGAAAGCTGGCGAGCGAGACATTCGAGTCTACTTCTGTATTTTCACCGTGCATGAGTGTCGCACTTGGATATGTTGTCAGTGATACTCTGCTCGGGTCACTATTTTGAGAGCGGAGGATAGAATTCTTCGTTGAGGCGAAGTACGATAAGCAGAACATATATAAGGAGCCAAAATACTGTGTATTCCCCATGTCTATGTACATGTTCGACTACCTACTCGCCGGCCCCCCACGTCCTCGTTGTCTCCCTCCAACATAAGTCGAGCCCTTCCTTCCTCCTGCGCCCTCTCGACTGTCGTCCCCGTGCTCTGTCACGCCGCCTTCAGAGCCAGTACGTCGTCTATCTGTAGTTAGTCTAACCTACCTTTGTTCTAGATGCCTCGTTAGCCTTCGCCCGCGCTCCTGCGTGTCTCCCGCAACCGCAGTGTCAGCCATGTCGAAAGTTTGACGTGGTGTCCGGCGCGCCAATGCTGAGCCTTGCGTTGTGCTCTAGCGTCGTTCAGTTTGACGTGGTGTCTGGTGCTTTCGAGTGCCAATCCCGTCTCTGCTCGCACGAGTCACTGCTTGGTCTTGCGCCTTGCGAGTTTGACGTGGTGTTCGGCGTAGTCTTGCGAATGAGTCTCGGGCTGGGGGCTTTGAGTTGGTCGCTTCGTAGATAGCAATACCTGTACATAGAGGGGGAGACCATTGTCAATTTTTTATAAAAGAGTAGACGGACGAAAAGGAGAAAGCCAAAATTCTGTCATTTTGTCGCGCCGTCCTAACCCTAATCCGCGTGTCCGAGAAGGATTCTTTGAGAGCTACGGCTGGCTTCTTGTGCGTCATGTACCTCCTTGATAAGGTCAACAGCATCTTGGTCTGACATTACGTCCCAAACCTAAGAGTAGAAGCCGTCAGTTGATGTACCAGCGCTTAAAATACTACATGTTATCGTACCCCGTCGCAGGCAATGATCAAGAATTCATCATCGTCGCTCAATTCTGTTTCTGTCGTATATGGCGATCCAACGACGTATTCCTTCATCGAAGAGTCACCGAGGCTACGTGTGACGGCGAGAATTCCGTTTACTCGGCCGCCCATGACAAAGCCACCGGCATCCATAATTCGCTTGGCCTCTTGCTTATCGTTCCCCTTGTGGTCGTAAGTCAAGCGAACAGCCTTTCCCCGCTCGCGAGAGAACAGCACGCGCATCGCCTGCGTTCGCAGTGTACAGAACACGGCGCAGTCGCGTTGCTGTATTCGGAACAAACGCCTCGGCTCTCCCCCCCGTTGCATTCCCAAGAGGGCCCGACTGTCGGCTCGATGGAACCGAATTGTGAGTTGGGTTGGCCTCAGATGTGTCTTTACTGGAGCTGGAACCAGATAGAGATTTCAACGCGTCAACCAGTCGACTAGCACGTTTGCTCTTGCGCTTTCCCGTCCCGCCAGGGCTCGGGCTCGGACTAGGCGAAGGACTCGATGAGTCCGGGGTCGGATAAGCGTCATTCGTTGGAGAGTCTGCTGTCCTGGAGCTATCCGCAGCACCTCCAATAGAGGCTGCTGTGCGACCGAAGTCGTAGTGTGCCGGCAAAAACGATTGCTTGCCTTGCGCATCTTCGAGCCGGAGGAACGCCGTAACAGCAGTGCAGCCGGAATGCATTTTGTCATCATTTTCAGCTATTGAAGATAGAGCAGAATCGACAGAATGAAACGTTTTATTGAGGACGTCGGGGACTTGAGAATCTGGATTTTGACGGAGACATTCGAGAAGATGCTGAGATAAATGACTGCATTAGTGCCAAGCTCACTGCCTTCAAATGCTGGAATGGGCAATAGCAATGATGATCACTTACCTCATGAAAGTGCTGGCCACACCATTCCGCCGCATATTTTCCCGCGTGTCCATCAAAGACAGCGAAATACCCTTGCCCACGTATGCTAGCAAAGTCAACAATGAAGGAGTATGCGTCCTCCATCGTTCGCCTCTGACCTCTGTCATCATGAACGCCGACCTGAAAGGCCGCATTCCCTTGCAGATGTTGATTTAAAGTCTATAGAGCCGAAATAAAAGGTCAATAAGGTTAAGTAACGCAGCTTGATTGGGTGTGATACTTACACCATGGGTATCTGAGCCCACTGCGGTCGTGACCGTCTTAGATCGAGCATTTGGAGAGTCGGTGAAGCTGGCTGAGGCTACATGCATTGGGACCGGTGCTTCGAGAGGTGTATCTCTACAGCAGACGGAAGAAGAGGTTGTTAGGAATAAATGTGCTGCGTTAGACGGTACTCGTGGGCTCCGCCGTCTTTGGATCCTGCGACTCACTCTTGGGCCATTCGTATGGACAAACAAGCCTTGTTCTGAGGGTGTTAAGTATATTCTTTCTGAATTGGCTGCAGTCTGAAAGCGTCCACGGATTTGAGGAGTCGAGTTGAGGTGAGTATATACTTGAGATGCTGGTAAGAGGTCAAGGGTGATGGTAGTGTTGGGAATGAGGGGCTCTGGAGTGATTGTAATGGTTGTCAGTGGTGCATTAGGCGTGGGATCTTTAGTACTCATAGACTTTGTAGTCTAGACAAGGCGCACTGCAAAACACGTCATAGTCCGATTCTGTGGTCATCGTCAACATCCACAGCGAGCCTCATCGTCTGCATCAATGCCCGACGTTCGGCACGTCACTTATGTTGCACTCAGCAGCGTGCTACTCCTTGGCACAATATACACAACCATCCGAGCTGTCCGGCAAGCCGCAAGACGGCCGCATTCACTCTGCATTCGATTTCGACGCTCTCCAGTTTAAGGATGTCCACTCAACCACGTCTACAGCCAAGTTTGAGTATTCTCCGCCAATGTTGCGCGACCTCTCTTGCCCGCCGACCACGACCATGGCTGCACTCTACTGTGCATGATAGGTTTTTGGGTTTCTGGTATGTTGCACATTAACTGTCTTTCCGGTGTCGACTCTCGTCAAGCAACAGCACCGGGCTTCAAGTTTCACTTTGGCCGCTCAGTCTTCGTCGCCATTTCACCCTCTGCACCGCGTACTACTTCTCTGTCTGCGCTGCGCACTATGCTAAGTCGAGCACGAATGGTATGTATTCTGCCAATAACATGAAAAGCTGGGCGGCGATAGTTCTAGTTCGCGTCCCGTGTCTTGCCTTTCTGTATCGCATTTCATTTGCTCTCAGTTCGCGTCCTCACTTCTGCGCCGCCTGCTTGCAGCAATGAGTTATGCACCACCCGCGGCTTGCGTGATCAGGACATGGCTGATGTTGAAATTGACAACTGCGCACTACGGGCTGATAGCGTCGAAGACATACCAGTTCACATGGTGCGTCATTCTCTGGCTTTCTCGCTTGCGCGCACAAGGTCAATGGTTCTCGAAAACAAAGCTGTTGGCGCAGGCATACTCAGTCCGGGCTTCTCGCAGACGTCGACTGCCCCAGAAATGCAAACCGCGGGCCCGAACAAGAGGGGCCTATAGCAAACCGAATAACCCGGACACCTGCGAAGCGCCAGAGAGTCGCCCGGCTTTCAAGTTGCTGCGAAGCTGCTCAGGCTGTGCACAGCCTTGAGCACATCTAAAAGCCTAACGGAGACGGAGGTAAGTGCGTTCTCGCTGGCGCTTAACCAGCGCCTACGAGGATGGGAGCTCCAGCCCTCGATGAGCACTGTGTGCTCTATGCAGAGCGTCGGAATCAAGCTAGAGTAAATAGGCTGCCATGTCGTCAACGAAATACTCTCATCCGAGGGACGCGACTCTACCCCGAAGGTTGAATTCGAATATTCAACCATGAACGCCACATCTCGGACAGAGCGCGTCCGGGAGATTTCAACAGTATTCGACCTCCTCTACGTAAGGTAAGCTCCAATGTAATCACACCATGCTAACGATGCTTTGATTTCGGATGTATGTGTTAAAATTGGTGTGCGGACTTGCAATGGCTGGTCCGTGAATGCCAGATCACAGTGTTCGACACCCGGTAACTCCACCAACTACATCCCGTAAGTTCGAACTTCATGGAGCTCTAGAAAGCGGTGCCGAATAGCATATTCTATGGGTAAGCTGAGCCGAATTCAAACATGTATGCATTTCCATAGCCTTTCCATGATTGTTTCAAGCCTCCTGTGCTCGTAAAGGTATGTCATTCCCTTTTGTGAATGTTATCTCCTTAACTTAGCTCACTATAACACATCTACGGCGCCTTCATAGATTGACCTGATGTCGGAGTGAAATGACTTAATTCCGGTATGTTCACAACAACTTACAGTGCCGAATAGATATCCCTGAGAATGGAATTGTTTTTCGAGTCCTGTATTGGCTTCACATATTGTAAATGTCTTCTGTATTTCGGATTAGAACTACGTAGTATGTACAAAATTGCAATGCAGAGTGGTATTCAATGTCAAAAGTGTGTTCACCTGATTTGGGCATCAGAACTTTCAAGTTCGCGCGCCTTGCTCAAACGAGTCTTGCGCGTCGACCACCACCATGGCTGCACCCATGACATGTAATCTATTCATTCTGCATTAACTAGAGTCGAGCACACCTCTGATGGAGAGAGCATGATAGGTTTTGGGTTCTGGTATGTGAGCACTATCTGTCTTACATGTGTTAACAAGGCTTAATTGTTGTCTTTAAACATTAGCTCCATTTTGCCCACTCTCAGTCCCACCTCGCCCTCAACCATGTCTTCTGATGCGATAGGTCTCGTCTATGCAAGCTGATAGAGATGAGCACATCGCCTATTCCGATACAGTCCCGGCGGCTTGAGTTCTTTGTCTGCGTTGGCGCGAGCGCTAGTCCTTGCGTCACTGCTCAACCTTCTGCCCCGCGTACTATTGAAGCGATCTATGCACCGAGTCAGCGACACCAGGACCTCAGATCTAGTTCGTGTCTAGGACACCCTCAAGTTGGCTGCACACTTTTGCGCCATCCTCTCGCAATCTGTTTTTAGTTTGCCCTAGCTTCATTATTCCTGTTTCTTCCGTACTTTGTCTGAACTAGGAACTTGCAGCAATGGGCTATGCACCGAGACGAGGACTCGCGTGATCAGGATGTTGAAGTTAACTGGAACCGAGCAAGCTCGAGCTCTGCATTCGGTCGAAATCCAGTTGATCTCCGTCATCCTCGCAGGCGCTAGTTTTAATTCGCGATCTCTGCTGCAGTTCAATTTCCAGTTTTGCGACACCAGGACCTCAGATACAGACTTCTGTACCGCATTTCCTGTTTCTTCCGTACTAGGAACTTGCAGCGATGGGCTATGCACCGACGAGGACTCGCGTGATCAGGATGTTGAAGTTAACTGGAACCGAGCAAGCTCGAGCTCTGCATTCGGTCAAAATCCAGTTGATCTCCGTCATCCTCGCAGGCGCTAGTTCTAATTCGCGATCTCTGCTGCAGTTCAATTTCCAGTTTTGCGACACCAGGACCTCAGATACAGACTTCTGTACCGCATTTCCTGTTTCTTCCGTACTAGGAACTTGCAGCAATGGGCTATGCACCGAGACGAGGACTCGCGTGATCAGGATGTTGAAGTTAACTGGAACCGAGCAAGCTCGAGCTCTGCATTCGGTCAAAATCCAGTTGATCTCCGTCATCCTCGCAGGCGCTAGTTCTAATTTGCGATCTCTGCTGCAGTGCAATTTCCAGTTTTGCGACACCAGGACCTCAGATACAGACTGTACTACTGTCAGTCGACGCAATCTTGCAGGCGCTGGTCCTAGTTCGCTTTGTTCACCCTCTGCACCGCGTACTACTATGGCGTTCGCCCTAAGCAGGCCTCGGACAACTAGCTGAGCAGTTCTCGCTTGCGCACTTTCGGCCAGCCCGAAATCAACCTTGGCGTCATCTCAGGCGCGAAGTCGAAGCTGACCATGTATCTGCACGGCGATGCAAGCCGTGTTGTGTGCATGAGGCGGTGAAGGTGGCTCAGACGACGACGGGTGAGAAGGGTCACTCCCTCACACTAACCGAATCATCTTTTCTTGACTGTGCATTAGCGTATGAGCTCACTCTCATGCAGGGTATCAGAATCGAGCAAAGGACATTCCATGGTCTGTTTGCAGATAGGGTGTGTATCTTTTCGGGAGCAAATGCTCATAGTTCCATTGCAGGTATGGGCGCGTTTGCGGAGAAAAGAAGGCTGGATGATCGATAGAGGAGGATCTGCGCTTAGCAGCTGTGTCGAGTCTTGATATCACAATCCTTTGAACACTGACAACATGGTGCGAAGATCGTCCATTCAGGCATGTTTACGGGGTTTAGAGTCTCTGCCCAATCAATCCGCAAGTCCGTGTCTCAGGATAGCACTTCGGGTCAACACCGCAAGAAATCGAATGTCTTTAACAATATACAAGGACGATGCACAGCAAGCAAACTATGGTAGTATGACTTCCTGATTGTCCTATTCCAGACTTTCTGTGTCTGCTCACCGTGGGTCCAAACGAGCGGGCCCCGTAGCAAAACCGAACAACTTGGACAGCCTGCGAAGCGCCAAATAGACGCCCATCTGCGCAGCGAAGCTGCCCACTGGCAGGCGTGCCTGGCAGCTCCGAGCCCCTCCCCGTGCTTGAACACAGTTTAAAGGCTAACGGAGACAGAGACGGACGCGGGGAAGTGCGTTCTCGCTGGCGCTTAACCAGCGCCTACGAGACTGTGAGCTTCAGCGGGCCCGTTCCTTCGACGACCACCGTGTGCTCTGCGCCTAGCGTCAGAATAATGACAGAGTAGGTACAAGGTCATGTTATCATTGAGATTTTCTCATCCGAGGGACGCATAACTCGCCCAAAGGTTGAATTCGAAGATTCAACCATGAACGCCACATCTCGGACAGTGAGTATCCGGGCGACTGCAGAGCTATTCAACCTCCTTGACGTAAGGTAAGTCCCTGTTTGATTACACCATTCTCATGGTGCACCTTCTACTGATGTGTATGTTAAAATCGATGCATGGACTTGCAGAGGCTGGTCCGTGAATGCTAGAATACAATGCTCGACACCCGGTAACTTCACCAACTACATCCCGTAAGTTCCAACTTTATTGAGCTCTGGAACATGCATTAGAGCGGTGCCGAATAGCATATACTATGGGTAAGCTGAGCCGAATTCTGTCATGTATCTATTCCATGAAGCTGCGTGAGTGTTTCAAACCTCCTGCACTTGCTAAGGTATGTTATTCCCTTTAGTTGATATGTGTTTCGAACCTCCTGAGTCATAGAGGCATGCTATTCCCTCATTCTATTGAATGCATAGACAGCATTGACAATGCTGAGGTTTGTTTTGCCCGCCGAAATGACATATCTTAACTCCGGTCACTACATGACCGAATAGCCATTAGGGAATTGTTTCTCCGAATTCTCTATCAGCTTCACATCTACAGTGCTATACTTATATATTTCAGGTTCGATCTACTCAGTATGTACAGAGAGGGATTCACTGACGAAAATTGAGATGCCTTGATTTGGGCATTTGAGCTTTTGCGCATCTTGCGCAACCTTCCTTGCATGCCGACCACGACAATGGCTACACCATGATATGCAATTCATCCATTTTATCCATCACCATCCAGCTTATACATTGATCATATCTGTTCCAAGACTCCGTTTTCCCCTCAGGACCATCTCACCGAGTTTGCAAGCTGATAGAGATGAGCACTTTTCATGGTTCAGTTTTCACGGCGCCCACACCCTGAATCTGCATTCAAGCTATTCACGCATCACGCCAGCAACACCAGGACCTCAGATAGCATTCGGGCTCTTGTTTTCAACCGTTTTCCAACTTGCGGCGATGGGTTATACGCTAAGTGTGGCTTGCGAGATCAGGACATGGCTGATGTTATGATACTGTCTGCGCAGTAGAATCCGCACTTGTCACCAGGTACTCGGATGTGAGCCGTCACTCTTGCAGGCGCTAGTTCTAGTTCGCAATCGTAGTTCAACTTCCAGAATCTATTGCTTTTCCCTTTTCTTCCGGGAGAAGACCTCAGCTGCGTTTACAGAAACATCCGCAGCTTGCGTCTCGGAAATCCTTCCACCGTTTAGGGATTCTACTGCGCTTGGTGTGTCACATCTGGTTCTCGAAAATAACTTCTGCTGTCCCGCATGTCGAGTTCTCTATGTTGGTATCGCAAAGATCGTCCATTCAGGCATGTTTTACAGAATACAGTGGACCGTCCTAGCTCGGCAAGACACTGACCATCTGGCTGATGGGACCAATGTCAATAACCATCGATCCTGCCAGTGCCAGTGTATGATCTCGCGCCAGTTCCGGTTTGCGTCCTCTCGCTGTTCAGCTTTGTCGCGGCTGCGAGGCACCCATTTGCGCAATTTGCACTATTACTGATGTCTTTGTGACACTTGATTTGCTCAATATGATCTATCTATAGCACCAAGATAAGCACTTCGGTAGCGAGTAGAGCAGCTGCAGACATTGTGCTGTTCAAGAGTTCTGCATCTGCAGCCATTCATGTTGTCTGTAATATGAGCTGTTTAAAACATATTCTACTAAGCAATGTATATATGTATGGAAAGCGGGCGAGCGGGTCCTTCATGCACAGTGAAAGTGCAACATATGTAGAGTGCTCCAACAGTACTCGGTAGCGAGTAGAATGCTATTGCAAACATGATGGTGTTTGGGAGCTTAGCATTTGCAGATGTTTGACTTTGTCTGTATTCCGGACATTTCACTCTGTAAAAAATATGCACTTTTTGTATTCTACTAGGCAATGTATATATGTATTGAGAGCTGGCGAGCGGGACCTTCATGTACAGTGCAAATGCAACAGATACAGGGAGCTCGAGATAGTACTCGTAAGTTGTAGCGAGTAGAATACTGTTGCGAATATTGCGCTGTTCGGGAGCACAATGCACTCGACTGTAGTCCTCTCAAAATCTGTCTTAAAACTTGCATATTCTTGCTCTTTGACATGGCAATATATATATGTATCGAAAGCTGGCGAGCGAGACATTCGAGTCTACTACTGTATTTTCACCGTGCATGAGTGTCGCACTTGGATATGTTGTCAGTGATACTCTGCCCGGGTCACTATTTTGAGAGCCGAGGATAGAATTCTTCGTTGAGGCGAAGTACGATAAGCAGAACATATATAAGGAGCCCAAATACTGTGTATTCCCCATGTCTATGTACATGTTCGACTACCTACTCGCCGGCCCCCCACGTCCTCGTTGTCTCCCTCCAACATAAGTCGAGCCCTTCCTTCCTCCTGCGCCCTCTCGACTGTCGTCCCCGTGCTCTGGCACGCCGCCTTCAGAGCCAGTAAGTCGTCTCCCTTGCTGAACATCTGTAGTTAGTCTAACCTACCTTTGTCCTAGATGCCTCGTTAGCCTTCGCCCGCGCTCCTGCGTGTCTCCCGCGACCGCAGTGTCAGCCATGTCGAAAGTTTGACGTGGTGTCCGGCGCGCCAATGCTGAGCCTTGCGTTGTGCTCTAGCGTCGTTCAGTTTGACGTGGTGTCTGGTGCTTTCGAGTGCCAATCCCGTCTCTGCTCGCACGAGTCACTGCTTGGTCTTGCGCCTTGCGAGTTTGACGTGGTGCCCGGCGCCTACGAGCTCTTATTGCGCCTTGCGAGTTTGACGTGGTGTTCGGCGTAGTCCTGCGCTTCGCCGTCGATTCTTGACCTTGCGTGCCTCGAGAGTTTGACGTGGTGTTCGGCGTAGTCTTGCGAATGGGTCTCGGGCTGGGGGCTTTGAGTTGGTCGCTTCGTAGATAGCAATACCTGTACATAGAGGGGGAGACTATTGTCAATTTTTTATAAAAGAGTAGACGGACGAAAAGGAGAAAGCCAAAATTCTGCCATTTTTCACCGCCGTCCTAACCCTATTCCGCGTGTCCGAGAAGGATTCTTTGAGAGCTACGGCTGGCTTCTTGTGCGTCATGTACCTCCTTGATAAGGTCAACAGCATCTTGGTCTGACATTACGTCCCAAACCTAAGAGTAGAAGCCGTCAATAATGTACCAGCGCTTAAAATACTACATGTCATCGTACCCCGTCGCAGGCAATGATCAAGAATTCATCATCGTCGCTCAATTCTGTTTCTGTCGTATATGGCGATCCAACAACGTATTCCTTCATCGAAGAGTCACCGAGGCTACGTGTGACGGCGAGAATTCCGTTTACTCGGCCGCCCATGACAAAGCCACCGGCATCCATAATTCGCTTAGCTTCTTGCTTATCGTTCCCCTTGTGGTCGTAAGTCAAGCGAACAGCCTTCCCCGCGCGCGAGAGAACAGCACGCGCGTCGCCTGCGTTCGCGGTGTACAGAACACGGCGCAGTCGCGTTGCTGTATTCGGAACAAACGCCTCGGCTCTCCCCCCCGTTGCATTCCCAAGAGGGCCCGACTGTCGGCTCGATGGAACCGAATTGTGAGTTGGGTTGGCCTCAGATGTGTCTTTACTGGAGCTGGAACCAGATAGAGATTTCAACGCGTCAACCAGTCGACTAGCACGTTTGCTCTTGCGCTTTCCCGTCCCGCCAGGGCTCGGGCTCGGACTAGGCGAAGGACTCGATGAGTCCGGGGTCGGATAAGCGTCATTCGTTGGAGAGTCTGCTGTCCTGGAGCTATCCGCAGCACCTCCAATAGAGGCTGCTGTGCGACCGAAGTCGTAGTGTGCCGGCAAAAACGATTGCTTGCCTTGCGCATCTTCGAGCCGGAGGAACGCCGTAACAGCAGTGCAGCCGGAATGCATTTTGTCATCATTTTCAGCTATTGAAGATAGAGCAGAATCGACAGAATGAAACGTTTTATTGAGGACGTCGGGGACTTGAGAATCTGGATTTTGACGGAGACATTCGAGAAGATGCTGAGATAAATGACTGCATTAGTGCCAAGCTCACTGCCTTCAAATGCTGGAATGGGCAATAGCAATGATGATCACTTACCTCATGAAAGTGCTGGCCACACCATTCCGCCGCATATTTTCCCGCGTGTCCATCAAAGACAGCGAAATACCCTTGCCCACGTATGCTAGCAAAGTCGACAATGAAGGAGTATGCGTCCTCCATCGTTCGCCTCTGACCTCTGTCATCATGAACGCCGACCTGAAAGGCCGCATTCCCTTGCAGATGTTGATTTAAAGTCTATAGATCCGAAATAAAAGGTCAATAAGGATAATAAACGCAGCTTGATTGGGAGTGGTACTTACACCATGAGTATCTGAGCCCACTGCGGTCGTGACCGCCTTAGATCGGGCATTTGGAGAGTCGGTGAAGCTGGCTGAGGCTACATGCATTGGGACCGGTGCTTCGAGAGGTGTATCTCTACAGCAGATGGAAGAAGAGGTTATTAGGAATGAATGTGCTGCGTTATACGGTACTCGTGGGCTCCGCCGTCTTTTGATCATGCGAGCGTCTGTGACTCACTCTTGGGCCATTCGTATGGACAAACAAGCCTTGTTCTGAGGGTGTTAAGTATATTCTTTCTGAATTAGCTGCAGTCTGAAAGCGTTCACGGATTTGAGGAGTCGAGTTGAGGTGAGTATATACTTGAGATGGTGGTAAGAGGTCAAGGGTGATGGTAGTGTTGTATGTAGGAATGAGGGGCTCTGGAGTGATTGTCATGGTTGTCAGTCAGTGGCCGTGTCAGTGGTGCATTAGTAGGGCGTGGGAACTTTAGTACTTATAGACTTTGTAGTCTAGACAAGGCGCACTGCAAAACACGTCATACTCCGATTCTGTGCTTCTCGTCATCATCCACAGCGAGCACGACCACCTCCTCATTGTCTGCATCAATGCCCGACGTTAGGCGCGTCACTTATGTTGCACTCAGCAGCGTGCTACTCCTTGGCACAATATACTCTGTCGTAAACCACACCTATCTCGACACCTCCGACCCGCTCGTCGCCCTCGGGACCGTCAAGCATCCATTACACGATGTCTCTTACTTCGCGCGAAAAACCAACGTCCTAAACACTGTCTTCATCAAACGCGCTTGGGGCTGGACGTCTGCCGCGTTTTTTGCGCTCTGGCTCACTCATCCGACCGCTGCGAGGAGAATAGGCATGTCTGGGCGCGAACGATTGTTGAAGTGGATTGCTGCAACATCTGTCTGGCTCGTGTTCGCGGCGTGGTTCTTTGGCCCTGCAATTATCGACCGTATTATTGCTGCGTCCGGAGGGGAGTGCGTTGTGCGGTTGCCCTCAGGCATGGTCCAAAGCGTACCTGTTCAATATTGTATCGACCGGAGCATCCTTTCACCTGCAACGCACCCGGAACTATTCTTCGCGCCACCCCTTGTCCTCCCAGACATGCAGTCGGACTGGCGGACCAGACCAAGAATGATGCGTGGACACGATGTTTCGGGGCATGTTTTCCTCTTAACGATGAGCCTTCTGTTCCTCGCGGACATGATCCGTCCAAGCTTAGCGCTCCCGCCGCATTTGCGTTCGACTGCACATAACATTGCTCTAATCGGGTCTGGCGCTCTAATGACCATATGGCTGTTCTCAGAGTTCATAACAAGCGTCTATTTCCATACCCCGGAGGAAAAGTTCACAGGCTATCGTAAGTCATAGTCATAAATCTAATTTCATCCTCAGAGTACTGAATGTCAAGATATAGTCATTGGTCTAGCCGGATTCCTGTTTACTCAACTGCCCTTATTCAACGATCCGTTACCTCGAGCGGTTGAGATCCACGAGGACTAACGGTGCCTATACATCACGACCCTTGCATACCCGTAATCCATCTTGTATCAAACCGCATCCCGCCCATCGCGTCTTACAAGTAATTTTAACGTCTTCTTCATATTTAGCTTGAAGCACTATAATTCAACAGTTGGATGCAACCATGCATCCCAATTAATACTAGTGGGATCTCTCCACTGTAGGCAGCACGAGGATGGAACACTTAACTGTTCGAGAATTGCTTCGAGATGTGCGTCCAGCCTGCGGCCGATCGAAAACAACTGCTTACTATGACCCACACCAGGACCCCGGCAACTCCAAAAATGCCTCTCGGAGGAGTATCCAAACCCGGTAAGGCTCCCGGCAGTTCTCATACTATACGTATCTCGGCAAGAAACTATCCGGGCCACGACAGGCCCAGATATACTGAATTCCTGTGCCGGTCTTCAGCCGGGGCCTTGTTTATTAACTTTGAGTCGGTAACCTTCAGAATTGGTTTCCTTTATTCTGAAAAATATTCAGCAACTTACATTTTGTCTCCTCTTATCCGGCAATGCGGAGGCATCTGTCGCGATTGCCAGGTTCCTCCACACCTGCACGGCACTTCGTATGATCGGTGCTTCCTTTCATGGTGTGGGTACCAAGAAATCGAAGAAGTTCAGAACTATCCCGAATTAGCCATCTACGCCATTTGGCGTGCTCCTGGGCATTCGCGACATATCGTCAGCCCTACTGTGCACGGATCACACCGTTTTCCAGCCAACCGGCGACGAGAATCTGAGCACGTTGCAACAACATAAACAAAACACACACTCACAACTCCTCCTATACCGCTTGCTGTCCACATAAAATGGCGGTGGCGGCGAAAGCCGATGTGTTTCTTTCAGCGCCGCGTCGCGTTTTCTTAAGTCTTCCATCACTGGCAGTGTTGGGAGTGGAGTTTGCATGGGCAGCATACCGCTGCTGACCTCTATGTGAACTTAAGAGGCCTGAAGCTGCATACCGGTAATGCCTCCTTTCATTTAAACATATGATTTAGCTCTACTAGTAGCTGCGGCAACCATGGCCTTCCGAATTGCCGTACAACGGACGAACATATGGGACCTACACGTCTAATTTACAGGCTTGTTCTCTAGATCTTCTCATCTGAATGTCAAATATATTCCAATTGACTTCGAGGATATCGCTGGCATGTTCCCACGAGGAGAAACGTGTAGCCTCCCTATCTCAGTCCGAGGCCTACCTTCGCATGCAAGCAACGTGCTTGTTCCTCCATGTGTTCTACTCACGATAAATTGGCAAAGGGGCGCTTCTCCACACATTCTGTCCTTCTTCTTACTCTCCCACTCGCTCTTCCGACTACTCCTGAGTCGATTACTATGCTTTTCTCCGCCTCTTATGTTCTGGTGTTCCCGTCACGCGTGTCCCAAGGCGCATCACGTTCGTCATATAACTCGGTTCTAAGCAGCATATCCCTCCGGTTGGCGCAATTTGCGACATCTGTCACTTTGCGCAAGAGGAACAAATCGCCCACATTCTACAGTCGATGGCAAATTGAAATTCACAAGAACTATTGTTGGCAAGCTCACTCTTTTCAGGTTCCTGCTCTCATTTGTCTGGTTGATCGGTATAAAGGCAGACCGACGTGACTTCTATCTGCCGACTTTGAGACTCTGCGGAGAACTGGACTTGTTTGACTCCTGAAGGCTTCCTCTCCGCTTCCCTCTGCCGATTTCCCTCCGTTCTTGCTCGCCATCGAGTTCAGTCGTTAATCGGAGTATCTGTTGAGGCTCTTATAACCATTGCCAACTCGCAACTGTTTTTCAAAATGTTCGCTATTTTTCCTCTCTTCTTTGCCGTGTTTGCGTTTGTCAGTGCCTCGGCTTTAGAAAGACGGGCAATTGCATTCTTTGCACCAAATGCCAATGGTGGGACTGAGCTAGACGACGCTGGTGGTGGACTCGGAGAACCTCTCAATGTGAGTTTGCAAGATATATCGTCTACTGAGGAGCATTCAGGAGTTAATGCCTTTCTTCCCGCCATAACTGAAAGGTCATCATCTCAGGTTTGAGTTCCCCAGCTGTCCTCACCGACGACGGATTTCTCAACTTCGCCCGCTCGCTGCAATTGTAAGTCCCCCATCACCGACGCAACTACCTCTCATGCACATACTCTCGAATTAATCTATAATCGGAAGCATTTCATCTCCGCGATGCTTCCGAAGAGCGGGAGCAAATGCGATATTATTCTCTTCCCATGTCTTTTCCTCACGTCACCGCGTAAAGTGTTCGAATCTCATCTAAAAATACCCTCGCTTCTCTTTCTCTAGTTCGGAAGAGTGTCTCGACATCCACCTTGGTGACCCTCAAAGCGCGAACCTCGGTGACGGCAATGGTCCAGTCAACCAGACGATGGAACTGCGTTTCGATTTTGGGGATGCTGCACTTGGGACGTGCCTCGAAAGTCTTATCGGTGGCAATCATCTCCGGTGCGTATAGTCTAGTATGACCTCCAGCATTAAGAAGGGAGGGTTGACACGCTGTCCGCCGGACAAATAGGATGTTCCGCCAAAACGGTACAGAGGCAAATAGTGGGGCTCTATTCTTAGCGTACGTCCTCACGATCGCTCGTACCTGATTGTCTTGAAAGATTGACACCAATAATCTCCCCGTACCTGGTGGTCTAGTGTCTCACAAGAGGAGGATCTCGAGGAAAGTCACACAATTGTGCCCAATGGGTACAATATCGGTCGGTGAGTGTCACCTGTTCAATTTTCCTGACTTATTCCCACTGACTTCCAAATGTGAACATTGCGTACTTCATGCAGCGACTCTCTCGTATCCGCTGCAACGGCCGGTCAGACAACCTTCGGTGGTGTCACATACTCGACGACATCAGAGAATATCACTGGCTTGCTTGATGCGGGGAGCGTTGGTGTAAACCATAGTAAGCTCTGCAGTGAATACTTGAGATATTGCTAACTCTCGTGTCTTCTTTCGTGCTACTTAGATATCTCACAAGATGGAATCGTCAAACTCCTCACTGTGACCATCGTCTAAGTCCAAACTCAGATGCAATTCATCAATTCGTACTTTTGCTGCTATCATGTTCCAGTCACCCTTCTGCATGTACTTTTCTACGTGTATGCAAAGTTATATGTATATTATTTGCAAGCGTTTGCACTCGACGAGTGCGCGGAACTCATATTTAGAGTTTGCGCTTCAAGTTCCCGATCCAATGAGACTGAGTTTATGAGATCAAACTCCGAACTTGAAGCCGAAGCGAGCTTTCAGTTGCCACTGGCAGTAGCTCTCTTAGTACTCCTCCTCTTCAAAGCTTCAAGTTCGCCCTGGAAAAAGGCTACCACAATTCTCAACTGAAAGAAGTTTATCACAACTCGTTCATGAACGCATTGTTTTATGGATGACTCTGTGGTGGTGGGACTAATGTATTCAACAAGACGAGTCTTGCCGCTTGCCGTCCATCTTCCCTCTACGACTCAAACACTCTAATTGTACAGAAGTATGATGGAGGGGAAACGAAGAGGTGTGTCATTGATTGACGCTCTGATATTATTGGCTTGCGCAAGCTCTCCAACACGGCGATCTCGCCGAGTTATACTAGGATATGCGGTGGTGTCAAGCCCTTTACCCATAGGGAAAAGCTCTTCAACGCTCTAGCATCTTGAGGTCGACTAGTTCTATCATCTTGCAGAACCTGTTTACGCATGGGTACTCTAGAGCGAGAACCGCTGTCTCTATCAGAAGACCTTCGAGCCAGGGTCGAGCAAAGGATTCTCGAGGCGGATGCATTGTCCGTATCATCAATCAGCACGAACTCCACAGCGTCCGATGTTATTGGACCAGGAAGGACTCTCGGAATGGCTTACAAGTTCGCGGGGAAAAGGCTTGAAGCGTCCCTGAACAAGTGCTTTGAGAAAGCCGGGTTTGGTCCACACGCAGCGTCAAGACGCATCCAGCGACGCATGTCTCCGCTCGGTGCTTCCTCGAGGGGCGGTTCGTCTGCAGTCGTCGAAGCAATGGGGAGGATGCACAAGTATATGATGCGGCGTGATTGTATTAAGCTACTTGCCTATACACAGTGCGTGTACCTTTTTCCGTCGCCCCGCCTTGGTTGTCAGAGCAATGAAACAATGCGCATGCTAGGTCCGACGTTCTCTCAAATCAGCTGCAAGCACTGGACGAAATTGTCGATTTGTCACTTAAATACCACTACATTCGAGAACTTTTGATTACGCTAGGTATAATCAGGACACTAGCTCGGGTGTGCAGTCGAGCCACCCGAGAGCTTGACAATTGTGCTCTTCAGAGCCGGTCGCGTCGCGCCCTCATCTGCTTCGAAGACACCCATACGAATACGTTGATGCGGGAAATAGAATATGCGTGCACCAGCCCGGACCCTGTGGCTACTATGCAATACGGTCGTGAATATTGCAATAGTCTTCTGCAGTATATGACAGGGTGAGCTGAATTACACAAGTTGTGCACTAGGCGACTAAAAACTCTCTAGGAATGATGGGAATGCAAATATCATTCACTCTTCTATGCAGTTCTTGGTCAGCCTCTCTGTTAAGGAAGCCAGTGCCAAAATGTTCTTATATTTGACTGACAAAATTCTTCCGAGTCTTGGATCACAACTCATGGGTGTAGTTGGTCAATTTGAATGGAATATGCTGGATGCACTATTGGTTAAAATCGTGAAACCCAACCGATTGCGGAACACGGAAGACTTGCTTTTTATCCTCTCTCATGTGGGCGGCGTGCACGAGAATTTAGAGGTCATATTCAGGTAAGCTCGCAAAAGGGAGACGGTTCCAGAAAACTTATTGTTGCCCCCTAATGATATAATAGCCTCGCAGCTTATTTACCCGAAACAACAAGCGTTCTTCGTCACATATTAGCGCCGTCAATGCTCTCTGAAAAGTTTTTGGGCCTCGCAGATCTTTCATGCGCGTTTGTCAAGAGCTTCTTGAAAACGAAGAATTTGCAAGACTTTGATATCAACTCATTCGATTATTCTGCATTCTACGCAAAGTATGAAAACATGAGCGCCGAGTTCAGCTACATGAGCGGGCCATTCCTATGTTTGAGCCTGATAGCCAACTTGGTAGTGGCGAATAGCGTACCAATACATACCATTAAACCGGGCGGACTCCTTGATACTCTATGTTACCATGTAGCGAAGGCACAACTCGAAAGGTAAAGGTCGGCTTCGCTTCCTTGATGTCGAGGCTGACAAATGTGCATCAGCTGGGATGAACACTTGCATAACCATATTCAAGCTGTAGCAAAGCGAAACCGGTACGGTGCAGGTGCATTCTTCCGTGCATTTTCGCAAGTATTCGGTGGAGACAAGCTGGTCGACTCATTCGATATAATGGAACCGTTTCAATCAGAGATCTTAGCAAAGACAGTCCCGCGTGGCTTCACAGAGATCCGCAGGCATCGTGACAAATACGGTTGTCTCCTTCGTGTTTGCAAAAAGTACTTCCACCAGGGTGCTCAGCCTCAGACATGGCAATGCTGTTGCGCGTCGAACTTATCCGACGATCTGCGATGGAAGAGCAGTGATATCATTTACTTGAGACTTCCACGCCTGGAAACATTTATCAAGGCGGGACATCATCCTATATTGGCTGGGAGGGGAAAATATGGAAAAGAGGAGTACATTGTGATGTCGCCTGAGGCATTATATCCTTCACAAAGGTCGATAGGTTTACTTCAAGATGCTTCGCGAAAACCCCGATTCTTCAATGAGCACGGAAGGCCCATAATCGCAGATGAAATATTGGTTCCAGTATTAGCCTGGGATCCAGATACAGGCGCTGGTCAACATAGAATGCCTAATTATGGGGTTGACTGCACTGGACCTGTGTGGTGGGTTTCTGGAGGGCTTCCAAAGGAGATTAGCGAATCATTCGAAGCTGAACCCTGCTTCGGACGTGTATCACCAGAATACGCAACTTCAGAAGCAAGTGGATCTTCAGCATATTTCACAGCGCAAGAGTCTTTAGACGACGAAGTACAAGCTGAATATGCCGATAGCGAATCTGCTAGCGATTATCGGCTGAAGGCAGGCGCGAAGCAAATGGATATAGCCAGAAGCTTGGGCATAAGGGTCCATTTGACGTGAATAGAATGGACTTGAAAGACCAATTCCAAATGCTCCTGTGATGTTCAGGTTGCCCTACAGCATAATCGCTACATGAATATATACTTAGGGAAATGTTCTTGTGCTTTGGATAATACTTGCAGCCTTCTCTCCGATCGCATACACTGTGGATGACTGCAGAGAAAGTCATAAATTAGTGATTCTTTCATGCGTAATTGCAGTGACAGATTACCAAGTGGGCGCTGACCGGGAATGGTATGATGGATGCGTCTATTGCATAAAGTCAGACAAACGAAGACAAACGAGCATTAATCACTCACCTGCTACTCTGACGTTTGCAGTCCCATACACCGTTAAGTTGGTATCGACTACACCACCAAGATCTCGCGGCATCATGGAGAGCGATCCAGTTTCATGATTATCACTGAAGGCATTGGCTCTCATATAAGCTTCGATTTGTTCGTCCGTAACCTTGTCTGAGCCCGGTTCAAATTCTCCTAAGAAGGTATCATTCAGTGGTGGAGTTGATAACATCTTGCGCGCTAGTTTGACACTGGCAACGTGCGCAGATACATCCAAAGGGTGCGCGTAATAATTCGGATCGATTGCCGGATTGTCAGAGTGCGACGATGAGACGATGTGAGTTCGACCTCGAGACAATGGCGCATAGAGCACGTTATTAATCGAAGTGAAAGATCCAGCTGGAAGGGAAGTTAAAGCAGTGGGACCAGCATATCCTGGAGCTGTACGCGTGACAAGAGCGTGAGCTACAGAGAGACATGTCATTATATACATAGCTCATACCAAGGTTTAATTCAACCGGAAGTTCCTTGTTTTTAGCATATAGGCTGAGAGCAACCTCAAGTTGCTTTGCGATGCCCTTCGCCAGATTCACATTGCCATTCGAAAACGCCACTGCGTACGCTTGCAAAGTACGTTCACTCTGAGCAATAAGTGCTGCAAGTTCCTTTTGAGAGAACAAGTCGGAGGGTGCGGCAATACCAAGAGCACTGCTGATATTAATTCCAGAGAGCATACCGGTTCTGTTTGTGAGCCACAGAGCCCCTTGTTCTGCAAGGAATGTCGAATTAAGTAGAAGGTTGTACGTCAAGCTGAACAAAATTCAACATATGTCTGAGCCATGAGAGAGGTGTCAAAGTGGCTTACCTGAAGCTCGTAAATGAAGTTACGGAGCTATGGACATGGTCTTTAAAGTTCGAGTCAGGCATTCTTCGGGTGAAACAGAAATATATCGACTTATACCTGCAAGATTCTCCCCGACGGTCGGTAGGTCTACGACCTGCTTCACACCAGCTGCTGCTAAGATTCTGTAGTGTGTTTGTTATGGCAATGTGGCAAGAGTGGGTACAGTGAAACATACGTTGCATTCCCAACGCCGGACAATTCCAAGAATTTTGGGCTTCCGATAGTGCCAGCTGAGACAATTACTTCCTTTCCAACAGGAGCCTGGAGAATGGCACCATCGCTAGTGATATACTCGACCGCAGATGCTCGAGCTAGTTTGCTGTTTCCACCCTTCCAGATGATGCGGCTCGCAGTGGCATTGAGAATTACGGTGAAGTTCGGCCTATCACTGAAAGGTGTGTAATATGCACAAGCTGCTGAACATCTACGCGAAGGCTCATCAAGCAGAAGTTCGCGCATTTCGCATCGAAAGGAGCTTGCAAGCATACCTTGTGTTGTTGGCCGCATCCATAGAGTTTGGCGAAAATCCCACAGCATGCGGGTCGCCATTTGCAAGGTCTGGAGATGCGCGAAAGCCAAGATTTTCTGCGGTTTTCAGCCAAACTCCATATTGTTCAAAGAAGAAATTCGGCCACCCGACTTTCACTCGACCTTCGAAGCCGTGAACGGAAGGATCGAATCGCACACCTTCCGCGGCCTGCTGTGCGTTGGGTGGGGTGGCCACCTCGGACTTCTTGAAGAAAGGAAGTAAACCATTCCATGTCCAAGACGGGTCGTTGTTCAAAGTCCCCCAGGCATCATATTGCTCCTTTTCGGCTCTAGGCTATCAAGTCACAGCCTCAGGTTAGAGGGAATTGAAAATAAAAAAAGTGGAGTGTGAAGGCAAGCACTTACGAATATCATTGCGTTAATTACGGTGCTTCCCCCGAGTGCCTTTCCAGCATTGACAGTTACTTGTCGGGAGTTCAAATTAACTTGAGGTACAGTTGGATAGGCCCAGTTTAAGGTTGCGAGCGATCCACCCTCTATAGCCAGTCCAGGCACAAATACCTTGTAAGAAAATAAAGAATCAAGGCCTCATAAAAGAAATGGAATAAGGCTTGAGGACGTACCTCAGGCATGTCCTCGGCATTAATGCCTGCCTCTATGACAGCGACTGTCACGCTTGGATCGTCAGTTAGTCTACTAGCTATTGTGAGTCCCCTGTGGGTCAGAGATACCTGAGCAGAAGATCAGCATGAGAGATAAAGGGGAGCATACGCAGTACCGCCTCCAACGATCACATAGTCATAGACAGCGGAAGCGGATGCCACAGCAAAAAATGCCGGAAGCATCAATCCAGAGCTCCACATTATACGGAAGCTTAAGGATTAAGGTAACCGCTTCGATGATCAAAAGAATATGGCCTTCCGATGGTACTTATACTATAAGCTGGGGCAACCAGGTGACTCCGGAGTCCGGACGCGACGCATCGAAAATACTATGAGATCAGAGCGTTTTGCCGAACTATGTATGGCCTTGATGGGACCATTGTTGATACCCACTTCACCTTCAGAAGGGAAGAAAAGCCGTCCATGGGAAAGCACAGGTTCATCACGCGAAACACTTGATGGACCAGGCTTCATATAGGAAGTCAACAAGTCTTTTCAATAAGACTGTCATTTACAAGCAGTCCGAGAAAATTGCGAAATAGCCATCTCACTGATGTACTCATATTCATAGTTCTAGTATCGCGTACAGTAGGCGCTCGATTCCACGAGAAAGACTCAATACCCAGCAGCAATTCCATTCTTTCTAGAATCACTTGCCGCTAGCAACCAGGCACTTCAGCTCTTTCATCAATTAAAGCATAAAGCACGACGCACCATAAATAATATCGCCTATCTTTTCAACAGCTTGCACAACAGCGGCAATTCTATCTATGTTTAAAACTTACAGAACAATGCTTCAGCGGTGGAGCCCATGTGACTTTTGACTTCACGTACTGGTTATGTTATGATGCCTTTCCCTTAGCCCCTCAACAATATCGTCCGAAAGACTGCTATCCACTGCCGTCATGGAGGGATAAAGCTGATCGTGTACCCGACCATATTCGATGGCTTGGCTCACGTCCAAGCCCCATTCGTTTAGACCGAGAATGACTTGCAGTACGGCACCGAAAATAAGAGAACCACCCGCAGCGCCAATCGCGAGGAAGAAAGAACCGTCTTCATGCTCGATAATAGTAGGCGTAGTGGAGGAAAGAGGTCGCTTTCCTGGCTCCGGATAGTTGTCTGAAAACAGCAATGAATAAGGGTATAATGTTAAGCTGATTTGAGGAATGTTACGAACATGGCGATGGCCACAATCCAAACGCATTCGGCTCTCCCGGAGTAGAGAAATCGTCCATCTGCAAGCCAATTAGACATTTAAGACAAGTTTCACACCAAATCATTGCGTACGTACCTCGTCATTGAATAACACTCCGGTTACGGGATCCATGACTTGCGACCCAAATACAAGATTGACTGTACTTGTAATAGCAACTGCCATTCCGTTCTTGTCAATGACTGAGGAATGGCTCTGAAAAGCGAATGTCGAGAACAAGTCAGTATCTACCGGGCTCTAATGTACAATGACACTCACAGTTCCGTGATCCAAAGGAACATCAAATATGGGGTTGTAATAGTCCGGTGGATGGGTCGTATCCTTATGAAAAAGTACGACTGTTAGTCAAATAAGTTCTATAGCGTAATAGCGGGACTTACATCCGTGATGTTTGCTGCTACGAGCCTCCCAAAAGCCTTCTTAGGAATTTCATTGATACGAGCCGTATCGTTGGTGAACATAGGATCACACAGCTTTGTTCTATGATGGTCATAAGTTCCCGATGACCAAGCACGCCTAAGTAATCATGCATACCTCGCAGCAAAACCGACTTCATGAAGGTATAGAAATTAGACTAATATCAATTTGGATGCAACAGAAAAATACACTTACACTTCAACACTTCTACCAGACGATGAGTATTCAGTGCGGTCCGGCCCTCGCCGGCCAAGTCATATTGTTCGAGCAGGTTCAACATATGGAGCAAGACCGGTCCGCTCGTAGGTGCATGTGATGTATATACTTTACGACCTCTATATGTTCCCTGTAGAGCAGGTGCAACCCGAACATCGTAGTTTTCCAAATCCTCGAGTGTCATGATGCCGCCAGTCTTTTGAATCATGTTTATCATAGCTTCTGCTATGGCTCCCTAACATTGAAGCTATTAGTGAGCTATTCGCCGAAGTCAATGCGGAACGTGTTCATTACCTTGTAGAATGCGTCCGGACCATGTGACGCAATAGCCGCTAGAGTCTGAGAATACGACGTACGACGAATAAGCTCGCCTTCCTTTAAGGGCAAGCCATTCGGTGCAAAGATATCTCGCCAAACGGTATTGTTCGCGATGAGGTCCTCGATCATCTTTGGTCGTTTTAGCAACTGGAAAATAGTATATCTGCAGAGGAGTTGTCGCTCACCCAGAGTCTGTTTCCTAATTCCTTCCCTACAGACCACCCAGCTGCAAGATCTACACTTGGCTGGACGAGTCTACTCCATGGCATGGAACCCCACCGGCTATGGGCCTCATATAAACCGCGTACTTCTCCAGGCACTCCAACAGACAAGCCACCGAATCTAGATGCCATCGGGTTGTTGGAATACATTGTTGTATTTGATTTGGCGGGAGCTATTTCGCGGAAATCTATCGTCCACACCTCAGAGGTGGTGTTTTCGGACGTGGGAGGTATGCGGACCGTCATAAACCCACCCCCACCGATGCCAGACCTTCAGAGCCAAGGGAGGTGCAAAGGTCATGAAGTCCGCAAATCGCATCGAAACGGCACTCACGAGAAGAGATTGACGACGCCGATACAGAATGTCGATGCCACTGCAGCATCTACGGCATTACCACCCTCTTTGAGAACGTCTACGCCAATATTAGAGCATACGATATTCTCTGTAGCAACCGCGCCATTTTTTGCTTTAATTAAATATGCAGGATTGCGAGCACTGTCTTCAGAAAGCCTCGAAAGTGGTGTAGGATAAGGGCCCGTCGAATGCTGAATCGTGTTCAGAAATATGCATGCCACGACGACACACGCCAGTAGAGCTACAACACTTATGCCAGCGAGTAAAATCTTCCATCCCAGAACGTCGTTGGGATGTGTTGTTCGCTTCCTTCGGTGAAATGGCAAATATGAGCGGTCCCCAGTAAACATGCCATCTCTTGCTCCACGACTAAGCTTTTGGGACAAAAAAGGACCCAGTGAGATTCGTTCTTTGCCGTGCCAATCTTCCGCAGACTCTGGGAGGTCATCAGATTGCTCAGCAAAGACCAGAAGCGGCGAGCGAGGTTGGATTAGAGGTTCGATTTCGTCCATAGGTGGCTGCAAGGATGCGCAGAGGAACTAAGGTATGTTGGACAACGAGTACAAGCTCAAGCCCCTTGATAAGGCTCAAGTCTTGCAGAACGCCGCGTATGTGCCGTGTTCCCAGCTCTGTAAGCTAACTGGCGGCACTTCAAGTTGCGGACGTCAGGCATACACCTCAGGCTGTCGCGTGAGAGTAGGGCTTATCAACGACTCGGAACCCGGTGTCGGCAGTTTAGTTACATAACGGCCACCACGTCAGCTCTCGAGCTCGAGCTCAACGTCAGCAACAGCGACGAGAGGCATCACAGGACGCTCACGAACGTCGTTAGAGATTCAGTGGGAGGTTGGTACGACAAGCATCGACACGGCTGGTGCTTTTATAGGGCAAATCAGAAGTACGTACAACTTTCAGGGTCTAAGTCGAAGTCGCCATCGGTCCCTAGCATGGCGACAGCGAGGTCTCGGAAGCGCACTCATGTTCGACTCTCGAATCGACCTTTAAACTTATTGCAGACCACAACTATCTTTCATGTTGATCGTTGATTTTACATGTAATGAGAGAGCGATACAAGACTTGTCTGCATAGTGGCACCAATAACCGTACATATAATATACATGTGAAGTCGAAAGCACAAGATAAAATGATACAGGATTCAATATCCGGCAGCAATACCATTCTTTCTAGAGTCACTCGCCGCTTCAAAGGAGTAATTCAGCTCAGTTGTCGACAGCCCCACAGAAACAACGTACCGAAAATATGTCCACCGCTCATTTCCACTGCTTGTACAATCCCAGAAATTTTATAGGCATCGAGAACTGGAGGAATTCATAGCTGTAATGTTAGTCAATCAACTGGGATTAGACAGACATCGACGTACGAGTTATATTATGTTGCCTATCCCTCAATTCATCAACAATGTTCTCCGGAATGCGATTATCCACCGTTGTAGTCAAAGGATACAGTTGATCGTGCACCCGGCCGTACTCGATGGCTTGACTTACATCCAGTCCCCATTCGTCTAGTCCGAGAATCACTTGAAGCACAGCGCCGAAAATGTGAGAGCCACCCGACGCGCCAATCGCAAGATGGAAGGAGCCATCTGCGAACTCGATGATAGTGGGTGTAGTGGAGGAAAGAGGTCGCTTTCCTGGCTCTGGATAATTATCTGCGAACAAGAGTGTCAATGAGATACATTGTTATCTTAGCCTTTGCTACATTACGGACATGGCGATGGCCACAAACCAAACGCATTCGGCTTCCCCGGTAACGAGAAATCATCCATCTTGTAAAAACAGATTACTTGAATCTCGTAAGAATTAAGAAATTTGCGCTTGCATACCTCGTCATTTAGTAGCACACCCGTCACTGGATCCATCACTCTCGACCCAAATACCAAATTCACGGTACTGGTGAGAGCGACTGCCATTCCGTTCTTGTCGACGACGGAGGAATGGCTCTGTGGTACAAATATGTTAAAAACCAATGTTTGCTGAGTACTTTTGGCACTTACCGTTCCGTGATCCAAAGGGACGTCGAATATAGGGTTGTAATAGTCGGGAGGATGAGTCAAGTCCTAAGGGATCCAGGTTGGTCAATACGAATGCCCCATGTTATTCTCGAGCTCACGTCTGTTATGTTCGCCGCTACAAGTCTTCCAAAAGCCTTCTCGGAGATCTCATTGATGCGAGCAGTATCGTTAGTAAACGTAGGGTCACATAATTTCGTTCTAATTAATTGGTGAGTCAATGATTCTGAGACCAATCATGCAGACATACCTGGCAGCGAACCCAACTACATACAAAGTTAATCATCATATCGAAGGGATGAAATAAGTACGCATACATTTCAGTACTTCGACCAGACGATGCGTATTCAAGCCTGTCCGGCCCTCCCCGGACAAGTTGTAATGTTCGAGCAAGTTCAACATGTGGTGTAGAACCGGTCCACTCGTAGGTGCATGTGATGTATATACATTTCGATCTCTATACGTGCCCGTAAGGGCTGGTGCGACTCGAACCTTGTAGTCTTCTAAGTCTTTAAGTGTCATAATACCTCCGGTCTTTTGGATCATGTCTATAATAGCCTCAGCAATAGGCCCCTGTGAACATCATTGATGAGTTGAAAATGTAGATGATATGTGGCACTTACCTTGTAGAAAGCATCTGGACCATCTGAAGCGATAGCTGCTAGAGTCTGAGAGTATGCTGTTCGGTGAACAGTTTCTCCCTCTTTTAAAACTATGCCATCTGGCGCAAAGATATCGCGCCAGATAGAATTCTCTTGTATGAAGTCCTTTATCGACTGTATGCCATTCATCTTGAGCCAATGCATAGAAAAAAAGGCAGTCACACTCACTTGAAGATTCTTCCCCAACTCTTTTCCAACAGGCCACCCAGCTGCAAGATGTACACTTGGCTGAACGAGCCTACTCCACGGCATAGAGCCCCACCGGCTATGGGCCTCATATAGTCCACGCACTTCACCAGGCACTCCAGCAGACAAACCACCGTATCTAGACGCCGCGGGGTTATTAACATACATAGTTGTGTTCGACTTCGCAGGAGCCATCTCGCGGAAGTCGATAGTCCAAACTTCGGAGGACGCGTTTTCTGATATGGGAGGTATGCGGACTGTCATAAATCCTCCGCCGCCAATGCCGGACCTTGAGAGTGAAGTAGATGGCGTTAGCCGTACGTCCAACGCACCAAGTTGAATGAATGATGTACTCACGAAAAGAAATTGACGACACCAACGCAGAATGTCGTCGCAATAGCGGCGTCTACTGCATTGCCCCCCTCCTTCAGCACATCAACACCTACATTGGAACAGACAATGTTCTCCGACGCAACCGCGCCGTTCTTAGCTTTGATGAGATATGCAGGATTTCGAATGCTATCTTCCGAAGGCCTTGAAGGGGGTGCAGGATATGGACCTGTCGGGTGCTGGATAGTGTTTAGAGCTATGCATGCTACGACAATACACCCCAGTAGAACTACAGTTCCGACTACGGCAGCTAGAATTTTCCAAGTAGGAACGTCCCTGGGCTCTGTCACTCGTCTCCTCCGATGAAATGGTAGATATGTACGGTCGCCAGAGAATACGCCTTCCCTTGCAATGAGTATACCGCGCCTGAGCTTCTGGGACGACAGAGATCCCAAAGAGTTTTGCCTCTTGTCTATCTGAGCGCCTGGAGATTCGTGAAGGTCTTCATCTTCCTCTGCAAGAGTCGGAAGCAACGTCCGAGGTTGGATGAGTGGTGAAGTTTCGTCAACAAGAGGTGGCACAGAGCTCTGCGACTTGGCGAAGGAAACCCGAGGCATTCTGAACGATGCCTGGCAAGCTCAAGCACGTCGTAGATAAGACTCAAGATTCAAAATATACTCGGAACATCGTGCCAAATGTGCCGCGTTCCCATCTCTGAAAGAAAGGAGCTCGCGTTCAAATGTAGATCGCGTTGCGTCACTTCAAGTTGCCAGTCGCGTGTCAGTCAAACAACGACAACCACATCACCTATTTGAGCTCATCGTTGGCCACAGCGACGAGGGGCATGCCAGGACGTGTGCGGACGTCGTCGGAGGCAGAGTATGAGGGAAGTTGTTTGGAGGGGTTCCCCAACAGTCGGTACGAATCAGTGGCATACTCGTGAAATGACTTTTTAAACATGCACATTTTTCAGGGTTTCGGCCAAAGTCGCTGTAGGCCAGACGAATGTTGTCGACGACGGACGATTGAATCTGGGCAGGCGACTTGAGAAACGACAGAGGCAAAAGGCTTGTGGGCTTGATCGTCGCATGAGTGGCATGATGAAGCGTGCCAACACATCGTTCGTTGCTGATTTCACAGCGACAAAGCGACCTCGAAATGCATCCGGTTCTTCCTCGTCTGTAATCAGCTCTGAAGCACCTCCAAGGACTCCAGCTGATGCTATTCATGAACGAACACGAGGAAATGCGCTTGGAGATGGTTTCTCTATCATCAAGCTTGAGGATCGTGGGCTCATTGGCTTTGGTGATGACCTCCCATCATGGAACGACAGAAGAAAGGAAATGCAAGTTCGTCACTCTTTCTTGTCTTTGTTTAACTCTCGCTTCTTCTCTTTGTTGATTGTCATTAGGAAGCTAAGATTATTCAGAGGAAGGAGCTTCCTGGCTGGCTATCTTCGACATTCGTGTCACTAGAACCAGGCCATCCTCTTCGGACACTCGCTCTCTCCAATGATCAAACTACGATTAACTCTCTGCAAAACCCTCAACATATCTCCGAAGAGTTTGCTGGCCCTCAAACAAGACATCTTGAGCCTCAAGACAAACCTATCTTTGCCTATCAGCTGCCTGAGATTGATACCCAGACTGCACCTGTGGTGGACTCACAACCTGAAGCTCCCGCCGCCAACACTCACGCTTTTGAGACCCATACTGCATTGCCTGAGCCTTTATACGACAATACATCCGGCCAGTGTCAGCAGGAATACATACCAGAAGAAACAAAAACTTACGTGGATCCTACTACCAACACTCTCGCGTTTAAGATCCATGCTGAATTGCCTGGGCCAGTATACGACAATACTTCTGAACAATGTCAGCAGGCATATATGTTGAAAGAAACAACAACTTACGTGGATCCAACCAACCGTACCTACCGTTCGCCCTCAATTCCTGCTGATATCCCACCTCAGACGGAGTTTCTCAAACCTTCTTTTTTTACTCCGTCGGGGTCTGTCACTAGTCGGCGATCCTCTTACAACCCTTACGCTACCCCTGGACCAGCGGCCAACTTTTCTATATTCGCCCTCAATGAGAAGGATGGACTCTCACGCATGCTCTTTGCTGACGAAGGAGACGGCTCATACAAAAATCACTCGTCAGATCCGCTGACTCTCGTTGACAACACTGCTAATCTAGCCTCTGTCGCCGATGAACATAATCTCCTGGAATCTAAGCCTTATTCGACCCCTGGGCCAATCTTTGTTGCTCCTCCAATCGTTTACTTCGATTCTCCTACTGAAAACCCCGCCGACTCTGATCCTGCTGAACCAGCTTACGACGACATCCAAGCCGAAATTGACATCCTTGATGCTAATGACAAACCACCAGCCTTTGTCGCTAACTTCCATCCTTCAATTACTGCTGACGCTTCCCCTCGGTTATCTCTGTCTCAGTCATCTCCGCTCGGAGTTGACACTAATGTTGATGAAAATCCCATACCTGAAGAAAATATCACGCCTAATTATGCCCACGATGATACACTGCCGTTCACCCAGCTTCCTTCTTCGTTCCTACTGAAGACGCCACCTCGCAGAGAGAATGCTTCTTGTATGCACGCTGTTTCGCCAAACAAGGGCCGGTCTACCAACGCTCTTCCGCCATCTAGCCCCTTGAATCACCCTTTGTTGTCGTCTCCATATGTACAAGAAACGGGGCAACACAAATTGGTCATAGATGAGACAGCTGCTGCAAATGACAAGAATGAAATGTCAGATGGATCTGAAGAAGCATTGAGCGAAGAAAAAGACGTTGACAAACTATCTGCACCAAAGGAAAGACCGGCGTTTGCACCTGCTCCGGGAATCTACCTCTCACCACTTCAAGATGAACCATCCTCTTCGGATGTGCGAGATGCTGAAGAAGTAAATGATGTCGGCAAAACCGCGAAATGCAAAGAAGGTAACAATGTCCATGAGGTTGCGAGGCATAATGTATGTAGCCTCCATATTGCATCTTGAACGAGAAAGCTACTAACATGGCTTAAGACCAATGCGATATCTGAGGAAAGCATCTGGAATTTGTCCCAGGCGACGCAAGACTCTATTGAATCTTGGTCTGACTGAATACAAAACAATATAATAACCTCAGTGACTCTAATAATAATTACATAGTAAATAGACTCAAAGCTTTCTTCACAGCAGCAACAACAGCAATGATACCGAATTGGTAGCAATGAAGATAATGCACAGGTAAATGTTCAAAAAAGTAATGTTTATACAGACCATTGAAAATCAAGCATCACCAACCAATCTCTCCGCCGTCATATGGCTCAATCGAAACGTTCGCCTCCCCAGCAGTCTTCCGTAGGACATGTCTTTCCAATGTATAAATTTCGTAAGAATCTCGCGCAAGCATCATTGCACGTATGTGGTGCGGTCTAGAATTCGCAGCGATGGCGTGCTGACGCGACTGCCAAATGCAAGTCGCGAGGTTGAGTCCGGTCTGCGGGTCCGGTACACCGTACCAGTACATCAGAAGCTGAGGTGTGATGTAAGTGTAGTCCATGACTTCGATTTGTTGAGATAGACTCACTCCGCCATTTTGAACCGCTTCCTCATGTGCCAGGCGATCTGCCTCGTATAGTGCTGGGATTAAGGAAAAGGGTCACTACAAATATACGATTAAGGATAAACTGCAGGGACATACGTGTACCATCACTGCCAGCCTTCCTTCGTGACCTGAAAGCAACGCAATACCACTCGCGCTCCTCTTCCAAAGGCAAGTTCAGCTCCGACCAATTGAATGCTTCAGCGTATGACTTGCTCGCGTACTTGTCGTCATACGGCCTGAAGTAATGCAAAGCTTTGTGAAGAGACAGGGATACGGGATCAATATCAGGCAGACGAGTCTCTGTCGTGAGTGGTGGGTGGTCGTGGGGAATATCAATTGGCGGGAGGGACTTCGGTAGGGATGAGATGAGTGGCGGAAGGTAGAGGATGGGTGTAGTATGTGAGGTACTCGGCGCAAAATCAGGCTTGTCGTGTGGGTTTGTCTGGGTATACGGAGGAGGGTTGGGGTTGTCACTCGGCGTTCTTAGTTTTTCTAACAGCTTCACCGACGGGTGATCAGGAGTTGAGAATTTAGGAGGCGCGTCTCCTAAGCTATCCTTCTCGACAGAAGACATCGTGCCGATTGCTGTTGGCTCGAGGAGCAACGCCTTGGTCTTTTTGTCGCATTCCGGGGAAACAAAGCTTACACGGAAGACGGAGGAAACAGGAATTGGGCAGGACATCGGAGATGCGACGATATGTGAGGTGAACGGGGGGAACTTCATGCCACCCCAGTATGCAGCCTTTATAAAAGACGTAAGCATGTTTTGCGTGGCATCCTATTTCGAGCTGCATACTACTGACTCGGTAAATCCATGCAGTCGAGTTATTGCGCAAGTCGCACCTTTCATTGCAATTCGCAGCGAAATCGCCAGGATGACGCGACTGCATGGATTTCACGTGACCGTTCTACCAGTGAACAAATCATCAGGCAAATTCTTTGTGAAGTTTGCTCGGAAGGGCGGATAATTGCAGCGAAGCATTGTTTAGGCGAGTTGGCGGCTCTGAAGAGTAGATAAGTCTCGGAGACGGACATTTGATAGCTTCAATGATCTCGACCCAGGCCACTCGGATGCTCGGTCTATGAGGCTTGACAGCTGGAATGCGGCGATAGGTAAACCTCGATAGTTGACGATAGAAATAGAAAGGTGTTTCTTGTGATAGATTAAACGAGTAAGACGACGAGCAGTGCCTGAGGAGACTAAGAACAGCCTGTAGAAGCAAAGGGTAGGACAGCCAGGTTTTCAAGGTGCTGATAAGAAGCAAGAGCTTGTGCCTTTCATTGCTACATTAGTTGACCAGAGATCCAAGACAGTCAAATATTACTGATACTCATTATCTCTAGATGCATGGTATGTGATGACGGCAAGCGAGGAGCAGCCCAAGCACTGGCAGCTCGAAGACGATAAATATGTTTATTTGGTTCCGCGTGCTTTGCCAAATACGTGCCATCGGCGCGACTGCGGTGACACAGCTTCACTTCAACGACGATGGCGACTAAGAAGTTCGCAGACCATACGTTATACCACCTCAGTCCTAAGGGATTTTGGAAGAAATTCCGTGAGTGATACTACTTATTTACTGGAATAGAATAACCATGGCTGAATATCAGGATTCAGGTGATGTGGTGGTAATAAACCCGGATATCTCTAGCGGTCTACCGCTCCCCGATGTCAATCGTTATCCCCAGCCTGGGTCTCGACCAGAGAAATATGCAACCCCAGCGACGAAAGGTCTTTATTCTGTTCTTCCGTATCTTTACTGTCTGCTGATGCTGCGATGCCTGAATAGCATCTGACCCCGCTCAGAATCCGTACTGGAAACGAGATGTGCGCCGGGCCTACCCCCAACTTTCCGTCGTGACCCAAGAGGAGTTATCGACCTTCCTCCTGCAAACACCCGAACAACCCTCGTACGTCGCCATCACTTTCGTTTAGACCATACACTATGTTGAATACGCATGGTTTTGCCAGTGTTGCTGCTCCTGCCGAAGGTCAGCAAGCAGCAGATGCGAATTCAGCTGTTCCAGCGAAGCAGTCCACATCTCTAGAGCTTACTGCGGCCATAGCTGCTATAACCAGTGTGAAGAAAGTATACTCCGAATCAAAACTTCCACCAAGCATCCCTATCTCTTATAAGCGGTGGAAACCAGAATGGGCTCCCGACGCACCACACGACCCTCATGCGTACTTCCCGATGAAGCTTGTGAAGTAGACGGGAGCAGGATGCGGTTCTGTGCTATGTATAGAAGGTTCATGGATTATACGCAGGTGTGCTTTGACATGTCTGTCTACTATAACCTCAATCTAGTCATTTCGTCCCCCAAAGTCTTATTGTGCTTGGAAAAAAAGAGAAATGATGAACCTAAGGAATGGTTGGGGTGGGTGGCCGAGTACGTGGGGGGCTTCCAGGGCAAGGGAACTGACGAGTATGAAAGTCCCGTTGCACACCACAACCGTAACAGAATGTTCTTCCACATCGGCACTAAAATTCGAGTTTATATCATTTACAGTCAAGGAAATTCGTGGAGTTTGCTCACATCCAACTGATTGCAGCCGTCAGTTTTTTCCACCGTGGCTCTGCAGGATGGGTTCGGACAGACTCTCCATCCTCTCCGATTTCGCAAGTAGCCAAATTCCTCGGATCCATCGCAAGAGTGGGGGACAAACTGGCCTGCCTCACCTTGCTCGACTTCCTGATTACATACTGCACACCATCGATGTCTACAGAAAGTACAGTTGAAGAAAGGAGTCGTCCGGAACTCTCGTTCCATCACGTAGCTCATCCTCTGGCACCTATAATCTGTCAGCAAGGAGGAAGATGGAACTTTCCCCCGCTCGTACCTGTTACAGTGCAACCTGACAGCAAGCTGCTCGAGTTGAAGCTCGTTGTAAATCTGTAGGGACCTATCAGTCAAGTACAGCAGCTTTATTACGCCGTCATTCAGTTCTGGCATACAGTTGAGCTTCGCATAAATCTTAGTTTGAGGCTACTTACGGGTGTCGCCGACAGTTCTCTGCTCTGCAGTACAGTCCGGACAGCGAAGTGGGTACTTGCGCTCGTCGAGGTCAGACTGGACACCATTTCTCAGGCATTCCCTGCACATTATGTGATTGCAAGGGGAAAGTCGTATTGCTCTACCAGAATCTAAGCGTGGTTCGTCCAAGCAAATGTGGCAAGTGTATGTCATTGATTGCTGCTGCTGCAGGATAACGGTCTCTCTCCAAAGTTGCACGAGAGCTTTTATATCCTGTGTGCGACTTTCTTTTAGCGCTGCCAGATCCTGGCTTGCGTCATCGCCGTCTTGGGATTCTCTAGTTGCTGCGTTGTCGTCGTTGTCTTCATCATCCAATTCTGCATCATCGTCGTCAAAGTCAACACTGCCATCTGAACTAAGCTCGTAATCTTCGAGGCCATTAGCTTCATCTCCACAATAATTAAGCTGCTTCTGGAAATACTGTACCTTCGGGATATAAATTATGTCGCCCGCTTTGCTCGCCCGTGATTGAATGACGGGCCTGATTGTGCGACGCCGCATTGCCTAGGTGATACTGTAGAACATCGTTCGATCGGAAGTCACATTCGCATAAAGCGCAATAATGAGGGTGAGTCTGCGTTTGATGGGATTGTAATGTGTTGGTGTTAGCAAAGTCCAGCTCGCATAGATGACAGAAGTGCTTTGGGTAGGTGGCAGCCATTCCTAGTATTGAGCTAAAGAGCCTGACAATAGCTTAGAGCTGTTGGCGTCTGCGTGCGCTATCTTATAAGAAATGTGTAGCTGTGCTTCATGTGCAACGAGGCATTGCCTTCCTCCAGGAAGGTTATGGCTATCCTAAGATGTCGTACGCAGTAGCGGAGCAAACGCGGAACCACATACATACTTAACATCCCATGTCCCTAGTGGCTTATTCCTGGTACTGCGATCACCGAGCGAAGAGATTCTTTGGGCGCTTATTCCGTTAAGGGACCGAAAACGCAATACCAACCTGGTGTTTTCCGACCGAGCCGAGTGAGTGAGGACTAGGCTATGGACAGATAAAACTCTGCAGCATCTTACGACGGGATTTTGTCGTTGATAGTCGGAAATCGCAGACGCCTCTGCCACGTATTCTTGGGCTATACATCAGCACATGTGTAGGAGGCGGTAGATCTTCCCCTAGCTCTGAAGCTTGATTTGGTACAAGCACAAGGAGGTATCCATTATTGCCTTTACCCTGTATTAGGGTCCCACGGAGCACAGCAGATAAGAAGTTGATGCCAAGTACAGGGGTTGGTTCGCGTCTAACGGGAGCATAACTGGGTTGAAAAGCGCCACTTCTTGGTTGATGTTCTACACGTGTAAACCTTGTTCGTGCAGTTTATGAGACTTTCTTTACCATGTTATACATTAAAATTCATCTGTGCTTCTTTACTCTTCTGCCTTGCTCATCCGTACAAAGTTTGGTCATTTGGTGTACCAAATAAGCCGACATTCCAACTGCTGGGTTGTTTCCATTTTGTGATGAGAGAGTCGAGATTCAAGACCTTGGCTACGATGCCCGCGAAAAGCTCCGCATCCGCCCGATTATCGCCTTCGAGCACAAACTGGAGTATACAAGCCGTCGGGATGGTCCATGAAGGAGGTAGCGAAGAAAGTAACCGGCGCGTTATGCCTCCACCGGGAATGAAGGGAATGTCGGATTGTAATTGAGCACTTGGTACAGGTCTAGCAGCGCTGCTTTCAAGGCCATGTCGTTGCGCAGGTGCGAATGAGTATGGAGGGAGACCGTTGACTTCCGAGACTGCTGATTTCTGCTGTATGTTTGCCGAAATTGAGGTTGGAATTAGCTTATATACGGGCGACCTTGGGAGGATGTCAAATGCGTTCTACTGTCGAAGACCTATGAGATAACGCACTGCATTTGAGAATCAGAACGGTTTGATAGATCCACTCCAGTAAGAAGGAGGGCACCTCCAAGACTATTATCCTGGATAAATTGTAATAATGTATTTATGAAGGCTTCTTTCCGGGCCTAACGTACAAGATTATCATAGTCTATTCGCCGCATAGCATATTAGACACGCACCTTAAGTATGGGAGACCTCTGTTGTATGACAACTACTTCAATCCCTTCCTTCCCATAAACTAAGGACATATGTTAGAGAAACACCGCGACTGGAGTAAGAGGAACACACGTTCTAATGGCGTTGTCACACCAGGCGCTTCATCTTCTCTCGCACCGACAACCGGAATCAAGTCCTTAGCATCAAAGATTCCAATCTGCTCCAGTCCGAGCGTCGCTATCAGCAAGTCAGCGGCAAGCTGCGAAACATTCGCGACGGAGACCACCGGCTGCGAAAGTTTGAGTTATAGCAGCTCTGAGCATTAATCAAAGACACTGTACAATAATGAGTGTCTTTCCCTGTAGTTCGAAGCCTGGGACGACTGGATAATAAAATGACATAGTGCGCTTAGACGAAAGGTGAAGAAGGGTATAGTGGAAGTAGGAGAGAAACGCGTAAGGCGAACCTGGACGCGTCAGTCGGAAGCAAATGATGTACACTTGCTCAACACGGCCATCACCAGTGCATAACCTTCGCCAATGTCAAACATGACATCAGCAACGCCGACAGGGCAGGCCCCAATAACAACGACAGCGGGAGCCTCTTTCGAGGACCAAGCTGCGACTTTTGAGTCTGACCCCCGGATCCATTACTCAACTGTCACCAAACGTTGGACATTTGAGGATGATGACGGAAACGAGTTCGAATACGACCCAGTAAATACCGCATGGTTGCCAGTGGTATGCATCTATCCTTCTGATGATATATACTCGCTAAGAGCTCTTGCGCAATCTCTAGGTTGACGAGGAGTTATTGAAGAAACAACAGGCTGTCTACTCTGTTCCGGGCGTTGATGAAGAGGTTCGTTATTGTACACTGGACTCAGATTTACTGCTTATACGTTATCCAGGCACCCGCGGCTCCAGTCCTCAAGCGACAAAACAAGAAGCGAAAGGAGCCTGAAGACTATACTTCGGCAAGAGAGCCAGAAGCAGGACCGTCAACGAAACGCGGAAAGCAAGCTTCGGAGGCTCAGCCTCGCAAATCCAAAAACACATCCGTCTATATCACAGGCCTCCCCTTAGACACAACGGAAGAAGAGCTTGTCGCACGATTCGGAAAATGCGGTGTGCTCGAGGAGGACATTGACGGGGAACCGAAGATCAAAATGTATGCTAGGGATGATGGGACATTCAGCGGGGAGGCACTTGTTGCGTACTTCAAAGAAGAGAGTGTTGCACTTGCTGTAGCCATGTTAGATGGAGCAGAGCTACGCTTGGGAGATGCGTCGACGCGGATGGACGTCAGCCAGGCGGACTTCCAGCATAAATCAGGGCCTTCGAATGGCAATGGACAAGGGGAACAGAAGCAGAGGAAGACAATTGACAAAAAGAAGGCAACAAAACGGATAAAGAACATGCAGAAGTACGTCAACGCCTTTTATCTCTAGGAGTATCGTTTCTGATAAATTGCAGAAAGCTGGAGGAATGGGATTCTGGTGACGAATTTGGTCCTGCTCCGGATGTCCAGGACAAGTCAACTGTAGCGAACAAGAATAGCCGTGTTGTGGTCCTCAAACATATGTTTACCCTGAAGCAACTCGACGAAGATGCATCACTTCTCCTGGATTTGAAAGAAGATGTCCGAGAAGAGTGTTCTAGTCTCGGTGAGGTGACGAATGTTGTCTTGTATGATGTGAGTACGCATTCCTCTTCTTCTCTTAATATCTGACTCTTTTGTAGGAGGAACCAGAGGGGATAATGACGGTCAAATTCCGAGATCCAATTAGTGCTCAGGCATGCGTCTTGGTGAGTGCACCATATTATCCATTCGCTCACGGTTGCTCAGCTTGTAACTACAGAAAATGCAAGGTAGATTCTTCGATGGACGACGCGTTGAAGCGACCCTCTATAACGGTAAAGAGCGCTTCAAACGCAGTGATACCCACGACGACATAGAGGGAGACGATGATGCCGCAGAAAAGAAACGCTTAGATGGCTTCGCACAATGGCTCATGACTGAAGGGGATTAGTATTTTATTTTTTGAGAGCACGACAACATGACAACGACGAATTGATTGCGTATGTATCGATACAAATTGTTAACTCCATTTAAACTAGGGAAATATACGATTTACAGAGAATGTGTTGTGTAACTTGTGTTACCAGCAAGAACAGAGTGGTTTGATATCTACGGTTTCCAGACGCTGTTATTTCATAAATCAGCGTCTGTTAACCCGGGATAAAATTGTCATAAACATGGAAACTTACCTCCTGGATCATTATACGCTTCCTCTCTTCTACTAATTCTTCCTCTCGTATCCAATCAAGATTTGCCGGTCTGGCACTGCTGTTCGTACCTTCATGACTATTAAATCTGGGATGCATCGGTTGTCGACCAGCTTCGAGCGCCGAGGTTGATTGTGACATTGCGACAAGGTCCTCCTCAGTCATTGAACTTGCAAGAGAATCCTGCCCAGTAGGTTTTGTATGGTCAAATGTTGCGTCAGTCGGGGATATTGGAGGTGATATTCTTGCAGAAGGCGTCGCGGATCTTTCGCCGTCTGTATCAACCTCACGAATAGTTGAAGGGCGTGATGAAGGGGAAGCTACTGCAACTCCTACATCCACCTCTTCGTCCTCCTCATGAATGACATTATCGTCCACCTGCAGTCGCCTTAAACCTGCTTCAACGGCATCCACGCGTTCCATATGTTCAAGTACAGTAACACCTGTCGTGCCAGGGTGGACTCTCGGCAGTGTCGATACGAAAGGCACTGGCCGAGTATCGGAAGATGTACGATGTAGCGGTGGAGGGAACCCACGTGGTTCTAAAGCGCTCGAGCTTCGAGATCGACGGTGGGAGGTAGGTTGTATAGGAAGTGTCCGCACGGATGGTTTCGGGGATGCAGAGAGGGGCCCAACGAATATTTCTTGCATAGTATCGTCTGCCACCTCGACTTCATCGTCCCACACCAGCACCTTCTGTCGACGGGTCAACTCTAGAGGACCTTCGTCATGGTGCCTGAGACTTTGTACCACATTCCACGCCTGCCCCTTGATAACGGCAAGTTGTCTCTGCAGCACATTTCAGTAACTCTTCCATTGCATATCTTATGAGTACACTTACCTGAAACATCTTACGATTGTAATCAGGATCGACAGCGAACAACTTTCTAAGCTGGAATGTGGTCTCCTCCCACCAGGCTTTAGATGTCAACAAGGGCAAGAAATGATCCCGAGTTTTTTGGCTGAATGGTTGTCCAATAATACCTACAGGCAAATACAGCCAACCGTATGTGTAAGATCTCCAGCCCTTCGGGTGTTCGTGCGGGAAAGCCAATGAATTATCGATAGCAGCGATATGAATGTGCGGGTTTCGTGTATAAGGTATGTTTGGAAGTATTGAATTAGTCTTTGTGGTCAAGCGGGGAGGAGAATTGAAAGGTGTTTGAGTTGTCGATGAAGAGGGCACAGTGCTCATCTGTGGGGTTGGCGACATTCCATCCATCATTGGCATTTGTAATGAATGAGAGCGAGTGGGTGCAACATCGACTAACGACTTCTCATGCTCCCCCTCGCAATATTTAATCATGTAATTATCCGCACCGCGGTCCGTATTCCGTATAATATAGTCTAACTTTTCGTTAGAAAAAGGGTGAAATATAGTGCTCGTCTTTGCGTACCTAAAATTATAAGCCTTAAAAAGAGCATAAGAATCTTTGAAGATTAACGAGGGACAAGATATCTCACTTCTCCAATTCCTCTCTAAAACTTTGCTGTAGGGCTTCTGACCAATAAAATGGGTGATTACCGCCTTCCTCTTCACTGACATCATATAGGACACGGTCTTCGTCAGGGTCATCGAGTAGTCCCAAGTCTTCTTCATCTCCTGTTTTACCACAAACTATCTTGAGGGCAGATAGGAAGCGCTTGTACAGTCGACCTGAGCGGTGGGTATTGTCGTCAAATGTGTCTCGAATGGACCTGCCTGGTAGTGGGTGCTTGCGCAAAAAGTCAGAGGCGTCTAGCACCTCATTAGTTAATCTAAAAAGCGAGTACAAGTGAAGTTGGAAGAACCTTGATATCCGTGCATAAACATTTGCATGCTTCCTATCTTCTCTGGCAGAGGTTTTCCTTTCTTTGCCCCATTCCGGTCTAACCAGTCATAGAAAAATGCCTATCATGAGTGAAGTATGAGCGGTCGTCGACGAGCTCCATAAACAATACGTACAGGACTCGCAAACGAGACCAACTGCGTTTTGGGTACAATATGCAAGTTCAGACGCTCGTCGAGTAACGATGCTGCTGCCTCAGAAACATAGCTGAACGTGATAGTTCTCAGTATGTCCCAGGAAGCTTTTGTCCAACAACATACCTCAGATTCGGTATCAGACAGGCACGACCGAATGGAATGAGCCACCGTAGTTGTCGATGTAACCACTTCGTAGTCTGAAGAACATTGTAAGCATATTTCGATGACTGAAATCGGCCACAGCTCTAACCTTGGGATTTAAACGCCCATAAGGTTCTTCGTCCTTAGGCTTGAATACCCTACGGAAGGCATCAGTACCCGCCACATACATCAATATACAGCTTACCACGCACGCCACGGTCTGTACCCTTCCGTCCACCTTAGCCCGCGCAAAGTAAGACCCAGAAGATCCCTTCGTAATCATTTTGGGATGTATACCCTCCGAAATGGCTCTGCGCACAGACAGAACGACCCTAGGTCATAGCAATAATGCATTCAGAACAAATAACAATAAATTTAACGAAGTACCTACCCATCATATTCCGACTGCGTCATTGGCGCGCTGTGATCAAGAGTTTTGATCTTAAGAAACACAAGGATATCAGCACAGCGGGGCATAGTCATAGATCTGTGTCTATGGGACAGTACGTACGGGTCCGGGAGGTGTGGGTCGCACTGGCACAGCTGGCTCAAAGACGCTCCGAAGGATCTCCTTTCTTGAGTCGTCCGACTGAACCTTCTTCTTCCCTTTCACCTTTTGCGCAATGCTCTCTGTCCATCTAAGTGCGTTATGGACACAAATAAATCAGCGTTATAGAACACAGATATAATCCTTGCAACGCACCTCTTGAACGCCGCGTCGAGCTTGCTCAAGTCAATAGGACCAGGTCGGGATGGACGCCTCAAGCTCCTGGATTGACGCTCGCCTGCGGGTAGCGTCTCAGAGCTATTGAAAATGTTTCCGCCATGTTCTTCATCAGCCGACTGTGCTAGTGGCTGGTAATCTGCTCGGTTGGGCATGACTGACGAGGAAAAGGCGCGTTGGCATTGAAGTGTCGCGCCGACAGATGTTTCGAGCGTCGGCTGTGCGACCTGTGCCACACGTGTCGTCATCCCAGATTGACGCGTAAGTCCGACGCGCTTTGCTTCCGGTTACGGGTTACAAGTCAACATTTTATTCATGAATACAGGCAAAATACAGTCCATAATCGTATACAATCGTGTAAGGTCATAAATACAGCAATATGTCATTAAAGTCGTAATAGGTCATAACAGTCCAAAATGCTCGATAGGCCGTAAAGTCCAGAAGTCGGAGAGCTACCGTGACTACGCAATGGAAGCAGCGGTCACCGCGCTAGTGCTACTCCTGATTACAGAAGGAGGAGTGACAACAAGGGAAGGAAGCATCATAGGAGGGACACGAATATCCTCGACGACGCCCTTTCCGGTCCTCGGAGCATCAGTTGGCTTCTTGTCTCCTGGGTTGATCGGAGGACTGGTAGAAGGCTTGTCGGGAAAGTCCCAAGATCTCGGTACCATAGCAGCAGGCATAATCCAAGTCGCTGAGCAGACAACACCCTTGCCACGGTCTTGTGCCTTGATAGCATTGAACTCGAAATCCATAAATTGACTGATGTATCGCACGAAGGGCAAAATCTCGCGGACACCTTCGTTCATGACTGACAGAGCAGTCAGAAGATTGATAACCGCATGAGAGATACTGTCGGCCTTATCCAGATATTGAAGAGTAGGTTCCGGGAGGCACACTTCGAGTCCCCACCAATAGGTTAACACTGATATACGGTCGAGTGGGGGGTAAACATCTGTGTGGTCGGGAGTGATTGCCTTGCCTGTCGCATAGCCGAGTGCCATAAGCTGCGGAGTAATTTTTGTTACACCCTCAATGATGGTCTCTGCGGTCGGGATAGCGCCAGCGAGGATGCCTTCGCCGTCTCCTGGTTGTCCAAGACCAAGGTCAGGTGCAGTGAGAAGGTTGACTATATGCATTTCCTCGAAAAGCGGAATAAGAGACGACATAGTAGCAGTTGCGACTGATGGAATGGAGGGTATTTTGTCGAGAAGACCGACTGCCGTCTCAGACGTGGTGAGCTTGGAGAAGTATTTCTCCATTTCCGCATCTGTCTCCTTAAGGCATACAGCGTGTATGGGGCCCCTTGACTTTTTCAGAGACTTAGGTGTAGGCGTATCAGCCACCGAACCTGTCCCATCTAAACAATGATCGCGAGTATTTTCCTCAGAAATAGGAAGCTCGCGAAGCTTTGCGATAAGTCGATTCGCAGACTTTGGTCGCATCAGCTCAGATTTGATCTTCGTAAGCTGAACTGTGGTGACGGGGGGAACCTTTGAGATAGCCGAGGTCGTGCTCCCAGGGCCAACGATGAGTTTCTGTACAGCGAGCGCGCTCTGTTCCACGTGCCTGTTCGAAGCTTTGGAGCTTCGCGAGAAAAAGGAGAACGATGTTGCAGCATACTTCGCTGCTTCGGTGGCCTTTGCACGCTCCTTCAGGTCTTTATCGTGCGATAGAGTATGTGCTTTCTCTATGTGGCTTTTCCTGCTGTAGAACGATGTGACTGACTGAAGCGACAGGCGTCTAGTGGAAGGGGGACGCTCATCGCCCGGGGTGGCAGGCAAACTCGACTGCTCGCTGGAACCGGATGACACGCCAACTTGCAGCTGGCGTCCGTCTATCCCTGAAGGATTAATGATATCTTCATTGGTTTCCCTCTCTCCAGACGTCTGGTCGTTGTCCTTAGTCCCACCGATGTCGATGGTCACCGCTTCAGGGGCCTTGTCTGCAATGCTTACAGCTGCAACTCTCGTTTCCCCACCTGACGACCAAACATTGAGAAAGCCCAGCATTTCCAGATAAATCTATAGGAGTATAAAGGAGAGTCGTAAGAGTCGTGGGTCGTTACTTTGAGAGGAATGGAGGTAGTAGAGGAGAGGGAGAGAGTTCGTGCCACACTTCGGCGTCGAATAGATGGGAACGTCGATCCTAAGACCCTGATTACGTAACCTCAGGCTGCCAGAAACTTCAACCAGAGACTCGGAGGCCAGCGAATCACTTGATCTCTCACCATCATGACCATGAAAGTGATTATCTGACTATCGAGAGTCCTCACAGCTATCAAAGAAAGCCTTTATTGTGTACTCCGAGTCTTGTACTTGGGTTGAGTCGTTTGCTTTCCGACTAACCTGCTTTTCCTGAAAGTTTTCTTTGATTTACTGTCATATCCGGAGTCCAAGAATAGTAACGATGTCAGTCGCCTTTTCCCTCCAATCAAGCATGCTAATGCATCCCATAGTCAGGCTATGAACTCGAACTTTGGCGTTCTTCCGCTCCAGACACTACTACCAGATCTCTTATGCATAATCTTTCGCTTTTGCCTCCCCGGAGCGCCGCCTTGCACTGCAGACCATGTCACGCAGCCAATGCGACTCTCGCAAGTGAACCGCCACTGGCGCTATGTCGCACTTTCAACCAAGTGCTTATGGTCCGCTTTCAGCATCGTGTTCAATCCAGATCCTAAAATCACCGCCAAAGCTTTGATGACGAAGAGATACTTGATAAACTCTTTGTTTCTACAAAGATCAAACCGCTTCCCTCTCGACTTGAAATTGCACTTGGATTTGTGGGACTTCTGCGACGATGACCCGAGTACTCCTCATGAAGCTATGGAGCTCATGTCGAGCATTCTCTCTCAAGAATCAAGGTGGAGAAGCGTCGACCTCAATTATAACAGAGACGAAAAGAGTCCGAAGTTCCCGGAATTTTGCATCTCGCGAATGCCTCAGATCAAATCTCTCGACTTAACCATGGCCGGCCCCATCACATTTGGGCTTGACGAATTCTTCGATTATGGTATTCGCATATCGACGTCATCCACTTTGGAGTCTTTAGCGATAAGAGGATCGTTCTACGTTGTCGTTGAGGACGGTATATCGCTCCCAAATCTGACACGATGCCATTTTCGGACTTTTGTTAAGGCCACTGTAGACATCTGCTTGAAGCTGCTGCAGGCTTCGCCGGCTATCGAGGAATTCAGCATAAGCATAAACGGCGATAACGTCGGATGCCGGCTACCTCTTTACATCTCATGTCCCAGACTCTGGAGCTTTGCTATATTCGATGAATCTTCGATACATACGAATCTTGGACTCATTCTAGAATCTATTCATGATGCGAAACTGCGCGACCTCTACATCCGCTCTCACCAGCAATATATAAGTATTAGTTCGGAATCATGTCTTCGGTTTTCCCAGCGCTGCTCATTGGAGCTTCGGTCATTCCAAGTTCGTCTACGGGACCTCGACAGCGAGACTTTCGTGTGCCTCCTTCGAAAGTCTCCGAACCTTCAGTCTCTTGAACTTTACGCGCCATCGGACGGCATTCTGCGGTTATTGACACTGGGGGGCGATGGGGAAGATATGTTTGTTAGGTTGGAAGACATTGATATTATCGGCACTGTCAGTGCGGGACTTTTGGAAGCCATGGTATTGTCTCGAATAACTAAAGTCGATTGTTATCTGAGGAGGGTGAGTCTGATAGACTTCAGAGAACCCATGGACATACCGGAGACCATAAGATCTTACGTGGAGAACTACGGTCCTATGACTTAAGGGGGGTCATGTACTTCTGTACTTTTTTCTGCGACGTATTAGTCCTCGAGGATGTACATATTGTGTTTGTGCATAACGAGTGCTGTCGTCCATAGACTGTCGAGCATCCAGTGTTTAGATGAGCCAGTATAATCCCGACATCTCCGGGAACTTCCGCCGTGAGCCTGAGGTTCAGCGCCTCCAGAGTCTTCAAGTTGCTCACTTGCCACTGATGAATCCTCCACCGTGACCTACAACAGAACCGTTCTTTCACGAGCATTGCCTCGCGTACATAGCGAAGTCACAGCTGACTTTCTCCTGTCGATAAGGGGAATTCGGAATTCTACCCTGCCCAATATGTTTCGACTAAAGCCGAACCATTCCGAGCCATTCATCCGCACCGAGTCATGGCCGGGGGTAATGGGGGTGGAAGGACGGATAAAAAACTTATTCTGCACCCACGAACCGCTTAACATCGATTGCGACAGCTTGCGTCAAAACAGAGGGTGAAGGCGAAATTATCATGGGTAGCTGTGGACGACAAAGCCAGAAGCCGTTGAGAGAGCGAATAAGGTATGTTTTCCGTTGCAAAAGTCTTCCTGAGGTGATCCATTCATATTCATGCTAACTTCTTGTTAATTTGCTTATTCCGACTCATGAAGGCATTTCACTCCAGCTTGGCATGCTGTTAACATGGGTATGTCAGAGTAACTGGTCTCATTGGGTTGGTCTAATTGCAATTTATTTCATTCAGGAACTGGTGCCATATCGGCACTCTTCCATACTTTCCCGTATGGAAGTAATACGAAGGCGATGCAAATAATAGCACTCTTTTTCCTTCTGCTTAACGTTGCATTCTTCGTTGTCCTCACGACGTGCGGTATTGCACGATATACGCTCTTTCGTGGCGTATGGCGCACCATGCTTCGCCACCCAGTACAGAGCCTGTACCTGGGCTGTTTTCCGATGGGTTTTGCCACCATAATAATTGCCGCAGTTAACGTGCTTCATAACTACTTTGAATTCGGCGGTCCGACTTTCTTGTACATTCTTTGGTCACTATGGTGGGCAGATGTTGCAGTCTCCATTGCTGTTTGCTTTGGACAGCTGCATATAATGTAAGCTCTTACTTCCGACCCACATTTTATTACATCTTACTTATGGTATGAAAACTTAGGTTCACCCGCCAAAATCATCAAATAGACGCGATGACGATGGTCTGGCTCCTGCCGATAGTCACTTTGATTGTCGCATCCTCTTCAGGTGCGGTCGTGGCTCAGGCAATGATTCCATTGGACACTCCGCGCGTTTGTCTTACGCTGGCTGTCTGTATGGCACTCGTTTCCGTCGGACTTATCCTAGCCATCATGGTGTTCGCAATCTACCTTCACCGGCTTATTGTCCACGGTCTTCCTCAGGGGATCTCTATCTTTTCAGCATATCTACCCCTTGGTCCTCTGGGCCAGGCGGGGTACGCGTTCCTGCTAATGGGAGAAATATCCAAGTCACTTTTCCCGATCAAAGGTTCCGACGCCAACATCTTTGCTGATTCGATGACGCCGCATATTTTGTATGTTATCGCATGGGTCATGAGCTTCGCATTATGGAGCTTGGCCACAGCGTGGCTGTTGCTTGGGGTGATGGCTCTAGGCGATACTTTGGTAAAGGTAAACCTGCCTTTCAAGGTCACTTTCTGGGGCATGATCTTCCCGAACGTAAGATCTCTGCATGTATCCCTGTTCTATAACTGCTGAATCCTTTCTTTCAGGGTGTATACGCTAATTTGACTATTCAATTAGCTGGTACGATTGACTCAACAATCTTGCGTGTTTGGGGCTCTATTTACGCCGTCTTCACGCTCTGTCTATGGACATTTGCGATTGTGCGAACAATGCCGTCCGTGTGGGACGGCTCAATATTCGAAGCACCCTGTCTGGAGGGCGCGCATGGAACGACTCACAACCAAGCTACATGTGCTAACGACGGGTACGATGCGAATGCAGCGGAGGCATCGCCAAGGACAAGCGATTCTGTCCAAGGGTTACGTATGGACACCTCACCGATAGCACAAGGAAAAAACCGGACAGCATAAGATTAGGACCTTCATCTCGTACAGTACACACGTCTTGGTGAAAATATTAATTTACATACGTTATTGCATAACGCATACACTTCGGTTACTACAGCTCAGCACACAGTACATTATGCAAGACAAAGCATTGCTATAAGTCATCCCAATACTAGCAGCAATATGACATCAGTTAATGGAGACAACTTGATCAGGCTCTGTATTAGAATAAGAGCGATCAGTGTTGATTGATTGCTATGATGCATGAGTATCGTACCGATGTAGTCAATGACGTCGCCTTGCAAGCTCTGGAAGGATGTAAGGACACTTTCAGGGAGTGTCGCAGAAAACCCGTTCAAGAGCGAGTCGTAGCGGTGTTTCACTTCTCCGCCTGAAGGCCAAATCCAAGGATAATGTCCATCGATATAAGTGTGTATCTAATGTAATCTTAGGAGAAAGCGTACCATTTGCGTTCACTTCTGCCACATATTTGTCGACCTGTTCCGCCGAAACATCCTCCTTGAAAACGACGATGTAATCTAGATATATGCGTGATGATGTCAGAGACGGCAAGCACCTCGAGAAGCAAAGGACACCAGCTACTCACTTCCAGACATTTTGCTTGTTTTCGATGAGATGCTTCGAGATTCGAAAGATATTAATCGAGGTTGTGGTGGTAGATGGAAGGTAAGGAGTGGGCGACTGCGCCGCAGAATGACGGGTTTCATATAGGAGAGGCTGAAAGCGGAAAGCTTAGTTGACGAGCCCGTACCGCTGTCCATGGTGTCCATCAACCATCAGCCAGCATCCTCCAAAAAGCTTTACAAAAATCGCAGACGCACCTCTTTGTTATTTTGTACTTTCAGAAGCTGTTACAAGCTGCAGTGAATTTTGAATATTTTTCACAAGGGTAAGAAAGGAGTTGATTCTGAGGCTCAGTTTATGTAAGTCCTCTGGAGCCGAAAAAGGAAACTCGGATCGCCAGTCCAGCCCGATTCAGTTCTCAAAGTTGAAGGCGCCTTCACCTCTTACTACTAGTATACATATCTCAAAGTTTCTGCAACTATACTAATTTGCTTCCACGACACCCATCTCACCTACTTATCATCCTCATAAATGGCCTACTGCCCAACCCGCAAGTGAAATGGACATCGACTTTGCTTGTCTTCGTCTCAAGCGTTTCTCAGTCGGAACACACACCCACCACTGGCACACAGTGTTCCTCTGACGTTGACACCTATACTACAAAAATACGTACGCCAAGGAAGACTAGAGTCTCATAAGTCACGTCTATAGCTGGCTCTTACCTTCCCCTATGGCGGCTTTTCATCCGAGGGTGAATCTGTTGCGGTTTTCACTTTTTCTCAAGTTCTTTTCTTTCACTAGAACTCTTCATTGTGTTCCAACACCAAGGTCTGTTCGATTCATTCCTTCTCACCTAGATAACATTGAAGATATCCATGATTATTGCCCTGGTGGTTTCCACCCCATCTCCATCGGTGACTGCTTCGAACAAGACCGCTTCAAAGTACTGCACAAACTGGGATATGGAGGCTCGTCCACTGTTTGGCTGGCCCGGGACCAGGGAGACGCAAAGCTGGGAAGACTTGTTACCCTCAAGGCACTACGCGCCGACGCTTCAAACACGAGCAATCCTGCACTGACCATCCCCGCAGTCCTTGAATCAGCCATACCCCTTTGCACCAGCATCCAGACTGTAGATCATCACTTCACTGTGAAAGGTCCAAATGGGACTCATTTGTTCCTTGTCTCCCCTTTCGCAGGTCCGAGCATTCGTGTGATGTCGGACTGTCCAGGTCGAGTTTCCGGGAGCAGGAGGTTGCGGGCTGGCTTAGCGCGGAAGGTTGCCAAACAGATCGTGACGGCAGTAAATTTTATGCACAGTTCAGGTGTTGTTCATGGAGGTATGCGTCATCTTGTAGTATCGTTGAACTGCACGACGATTGACCATGTCTAGACATAACCACAGCAAACATCCTGTTTGAGCTGAAGCCGCTCGTTCGCAGGTGGTCAGACGTCGATGTGTACGCCAATCTGGGGGAGCCAGAGACCGAGGCGGTCAGTACTCAAGACGGAAAGCCCCACCCTCCCTTTGCTCCAGCAGAGCTTGTCGCACCCATTGACATTACTAGACTCACGGACCCATGGCTACTTCAAGATAATGTCGTCCTCACTGATTTTGGACAGTCTTATATGGCTGCCTCTCGACCACAGGGCTACACGCCTGCCACACTGCCGAACTACCACCCACCAGAGGCACGTTTTGAGGACCGTGCGAGCTTCGAAGCGGATGTGTGGATGCTAGGCTGCACGATTTTTGAGATCCGCGCAGGCTTCCCGCTCTTTTCATCCTTCTTCGGCAGCGACACAGACATCCTCAAGCAGACAGTAGCGATGTTAGGACGGTTGCCTGACCCCTGGTGGGGGGAATTCAAAGAGCGAGAGCTATTTTTCGAGGACGACGGAGAACCGAAGAGTGCTCAGGACCAGAAAAGTGCTGGTGTTTTCCTGTATGCATCCAAGACCTCCATACGGGAGCAGCTACGGTTGATAGGAGCGCAGGACGATGTACCATCGTCCGATGAAGGGCCGATGATTGAGACGCCTGGAGTTAGGCTTTCCGAGAAGGAGATAGAGCTACTTGGGGATCTTTTGGAGAAGATGCTGAGATATCGCCCAGAGGATAGGATCGGGCTGAACGAAATTGACGTGCACCCATGGTTGGAGATGAGTGAAAGTTAATCATATAAGTTGTGCATGTGTTTCGGAACAAGGCTTTGAAAGATAGAGCTCTACGTTTCATATGGTTCGTGCCATGGTACATCTGCAAGTTCGCGGTTCTTATTCGTGTTGAACCTACAGCGCTCAAACTCGTCGTCGTCCCACCGCAATCAAACCCCCAGCCTAACCTCCGTGACCCCCCCCCCCCCCCCTTTCGTCCACCCAGGATATGATCGCGCGCAGCTACCATTCACCTGTCGGTATCCATTCATGGCGGCCCTGGCTCCGACAAACTATTCCCGACTACCACATTCGATATGCATACTGCATTGCATCGCTATGTATCTTTAGCTCAATACAAATATGAGCTACCGTATCGAAGGTAGGACATGGATAATAAGGAAGGGGCATGGAGTCCTGTGTCACTCTAGACATGTTCTACTTACATACTACTACTAGTAATTATTATGTTGCCAGTTGAACTTAGTAAGACTGAAATCGAAAAAGGAAACTCTGCCAGTGGCAGTCCAACCCGATTCAGTCCTCAAAGGCGCCGATGCATTTTCACCTCTTCCTTCCGCCTGCCACACTCTCTTAAAGTGTCGAACGCGGGTGAAGTGTCTGCAACTATCTAGGCCTCAGCGACACCCATCGAGCCTATTTAACATCCTCATAAATGGCCTATTGCGCGACCCGCAAGTAAAATGGACATCGACTTTTGCTTGTCTTCGCCTCAAGAGTTTCTCAGTATGACTTCTGACGCTGGTGACCTCGGTGGCACGGGCTTGCAGGAGCCTCCTGCGCTGTATATATCAAGCTCAACCTCTACAGACTTCAATGATGGCTCCTCAGACGACGGCGAGCAACTGCAGACGCCCGTGAACCTAATCGACCCTCAACAGCTCGTACACATTGCTTATCCTCCTGGCTTGGGTGGTCCGCTTGCAGTTGACTCGGATCCAAAGCCGGATGCCACCGAACCTCCAATTCAGCTTGTGTCGAAGGCTCAGTCTCACTCTTCTGCCTCTCCGCCGAAGAGTCTTCCGCCTCCGTATAAAGACTTCCTTGGCCTGCCAGACTCCTCGTTGCGCTCTTCTCCTTTATTTGAACCCGATATGCTCTACACTACGACTTTACTCGACTCTAAGAACTCTTTAAACGGCTCCATTAATGATACTAGCTTAGAGCTCTACCCTAATTTTACATCCTCCCTCGACGTGCCACCGATATCTCATGTTAAGACTTCTGGGGCTTTACGAACAACTGGCTATCGCGTCTTTGAATTTGATTCTCCCTCCTCGTTGTCTAAATCACGTAAACGAGCTCCGAGTAATCAAAGTCCTCTGTCAGAAGGTCAATCGGGGCGAAGGCCGAAGTACAGTCGTGCACACGCTTCAGAATATCTTCCCTCGACCCTTGGGTGTTCGTATTCTGCGAGATTTCCTGCTGGTCACCGTCTCCGGTCCGACTTTGTTCGCCAATATCGACTAGAGGCGGAGCTTGGTGCTGGCGGATATGGCTTTGTCATGGCAGCAAAACATCGCTACGATGGTCATGAGGTGGCTGTCAAATTCATCCAGAAGGACAAGATTCCGAAGCATGGCTGGAGCAGAGACGATACTGGGCAGCGTGTACCAAAGGAAGCAATGCTGCTGTCTATTGTGAGCCATTCCGGAATCGTCAGATTTTACGACCTGTTCGAGGACATTGAGTACTTCTACCTCGTGAGTTATTCCATAAATAGAGAAATACCGCAACACTTATCACTTAGTACAGGTTCAAGAGTTGCATGGGACGCCCTGGCAGTCAAAGAAGATCAATAGTCAGACTCTTCAGCCCACGAAGCTCTTTTCTGCGCAGAAAACAGACGAAAATCAGCAACCGGTGGTCACCACACCTACCAAATCTCCTCTTGCGTATACACCAGCAAATACACCTTTAAAGGGCCCGCACCAGTATCATAGCCTTAATCCTCATACTCCAGATGACCCATTCGCCATTGATGCTCCGTCATTACTTCCGCAACCAAATAAGACGAAAGCTGCCCGCCCAAATTTTGCTCGCAGAGCGTCTCATGATCTCTTCGAATGTATCGAACAATCAAAGCATAAACGGTTTGATGAGAAAGATGCAAAATTTGTATTCGCCCAAGTGGTGGAGGTTGTCGAATATCTGGACTCCCTGGGTATCTCCCATTGTGATCTGAAGGACGAGAATGTAGTCATTGATAAAAATCTAAAGGTCAGATACTGGCTTTGCTCGGCTACTTATATACTAAAATCCTGGACTTTCAGATTAAAATAATAGACTTCGGCAGCGTTGTTTTCTCCGATCCCAAGGAGCCACGGCCATTTTATCGGCGATTCTTTGGAACTGCAGCATACGCTTCGCCGGAAATCATCGACGAGAGGCCATACCAGGCCGCACCTGCAGAAATTTGGGCACTTGGCGTCCTCCTTTCTTACCTTGTCACAGGGCTATCTCCCTTCCGCAGTGAGGAGGACAAGCGCAAAGGGCGAATTACCCTTGAAGAAGCTCATGCCAAACGCATGTCCCCAAGCTGCTACAATCTACTTCAAAGATGTCTGGAGGTGGATCCAGAGAAACGTGCCACTATCAGGGAGGTGAAAGCCCATCCTTGGTTTACGGAAACCTTCGACGGAGAACACTCCAGACAGTGACAAGTTGCCCTCATAACCCGTGGCGCCATCTATTTATACGGCCGCTTGACCTCTAAACATTATCTCTATTGCGGATCGTAATCAATGATGAACCCTTTCACCAGCTGATATGGTGCATTACCTCTCCTCCTCCAACACTCTCTGGAACGAATCTTCAATTTCTCCACCGGTGTATTTATAAGACGCATATAGCGATTTTTTTTTGTTGGACTCCTGTCATTGTAATGTAGAATAGATTCTAGCACTGTGTTCACAAGGATGTAACAAATATGATGGTAGCATAATAGACAACATAGCATTTTGACGACGAACATCTAAGGAGACAAAGCACTGTAAAAAGCAAGCTTGTGGATGGAGATATCGGACTAGAGAACATTATATGGCACAGGATTAACAAAGGCTACGTGAAGCAAGCACATAAATAAGCTTGTTTCACTGCTGATGATGCGACGAGGAAACCTTCATGGTCATTGCATCACGGTCTAAACTCATCAGTCTTGCGTATTCGAGAAACAGTCTGCAACAAATAATGCATGAGAACGAAGTTCAAAGGAGATATCATAGCGTATGAACCCTCACCTAAACATGTACGCAGTTGCGTCTTCCTCTCTCCAGAAAGAATCGGCCCACTTCGCGCCGGCGTATGCAATCTTCTTCGCGAGGGCATCATGGTTGCCCTCGCCATTGATATCACCGCGGAAAAATACAAAGGTGTCAAAGAGATCAGAGTAGTCAAGTGAGATGGGCACATAGTGGACCCATGGTTGGATGCGGTCGCTGAACCACTCCGGGTAGACAGTGGACTTGAAGACAAGCGAGTTGCTGTTCATGAGTCGCTTGAAGCGGGAGGACCAGCCGTTTCCGTCGACGTCGATCACGTACTTGTACCTGCTGGACTCTTCGATAGGCATGTGTCGCCGCCAGTCGTAGTCGCGCCGAAGCTCCTCGCAGGATATCTCGTCGCATTGCACAGGACCGCCCGCGAATGAGATGTCCAGCATGGCGGGGAAGACACGCACTTTCGGCCACGACTCGCCCTCGCCCGCCGGGCGGAGTTCTTCACCCTCCTTCGGCGGAGCCAGCACTTGTACAGACCCGCGCACGTCGTTCGCCCACTCAACAAGGCGGACGCGCTGGCTCTGCTGCCAATGATTCCCGACGTGGAAGAGCATGCCGGTATTGGTCCCGCGCCACAGGAGCCGCTCGTCGAATTTCTCCTCCCAGGGAATGTCTCTCCGCTCTTCGCCCCAGCCCCGGGGAGGGATCGGAAGTATGTCATAGTGAAGCGTCGTTGCGGAGGACGAAAATTGTGGGACAATGACCCGATGCGGGGACGGTCCTTCGTAATGGGAGAGGAACTGTCCCGAGAGGAAGAGATGTGAAGGATGCTGACATGGGTCCATGGCTGCGCGGTGATCGTAGATGAAAGCCTTCCTTTTCTTCTCGAGAAGAGAGGGGTTTATGGGTGAGTAGAAGTCAAGCTTCTTCTTGTGCGCCGGTGCCGAAGGCGGGCAAGCCGATAGCCAGCCATGTTTTGGTGGGGGAGGTCCTTCGATATCAATGTCTAATATAATATCAGATCTTGAGCTGAACATGAACACATAGACATACATCTTCTTTTGCGGGCTGCTTTCAGAGCCTCGTCTCTCAACTCCCAGTCGGTAAGCAGATTCGGCGTATCAGCGGGAGAGATTACGGCTCTGAAGTCAGGAATATCATCTTCAACGTCCACCAGAAGATCGATCCTCTCTTTCAGCATCTGAGCGAACATCTCTTGGTCGCCTTCGGGCATTCCATTCTTCAGTATTCGGATTGGCTTCTTGTCACTTTTCCCGAATACTATCACCGGTACGTCCGAATGGTCCTCCCAATCCGCGAGGATGCGACGTAAGTCAAGCGGAGCGATGCCCCAGAACGGTTCCAGGCGTTCGTTGATCGAGTCGTACTCGTCCGGTAACTGCACATTGTTCTCCTGAACGTACTCCCACCACTTGTCGAACCCGACGGGCGGTGCACGGCCGTACCGCTTGATGTACTCGTCAATAGCATCTTGCAGCGTCGCACTTGCTCGGCGAATCTTCGACGCCCATGCCGCCTCGGCTTTTTTTATGAGGTCGAAGACGGGGTGTGTCCCGTTCGGATGCACGTCCAGAAGACCATCTGAGCGATACGTATGGGGCACAGGTCGGAAGTCGGGGTCCACACCTTTCGGGGCCTTTGGTCGTCTTGCGTGAGGTCGCCCTTCACGCAACGACTCGTTTGATGCTCCTTTCGTGGACGCGTCCGGCTGAGGTCTTGCTGTGCGCCAACCCCACGGTCCGTAGAGATAGACTGCACATGCACAGAGCAGCAAAAGAGCCCCGCGATATATGGTCGTTCGTCGGGATGCCGATCCCCAATTCGCTGTTTTAACCCTCAGCACGGTTGCGAAACTCTTCGAAGCCTTCTCATCCTCGACGTCGCCAGCATAAGACGGCAACCGTATGTGTGTCTTTCCACGTATCTTAGACATCTGTGAATGGAACCTTTGATAAATTAATGTCGATCTTTTCCTCTCCAAGTTGAACCAAAATAACTCGTACCTTCAATGGAATTCCCTCCGAAGCCAGGAGGGCACGCAGCTCATGAACGTATTCGTAGATGGTGGATGGAAAGTGGCATGAAAGCCAGAATGTTTTACTGTATCTGTTGGCGAAGGCTATGGTAGGCGCCTAGTATTCAAAGGCCCTGTTGATAGTCGAGAACATGCGGCAGCGCCGGGCTTTTCAGAGTCGGCGGTGAGGGGCGGAGACATCTTGCTCGAATATGGGCGCGAGCGTCTGTTGGGTCTATTTAAGTGCTCTATTTTTAGACCGCCGGGTAATAGGCATCGGTGGTATCGGCCACGCTTCTGGCAGCAACTCTCATGTCCAGTCTCCTGCGCATCTCGCATTTTGCCCGTGCTCAAATTTCCAGACAGCGGCGGAGCACCTTGCATCTATGGCGGTGTAACTCTGATCTGGCCGGTATTTCTCGAGGTAGTATGCAACCTTTGCCAATTGTACTTCTCTAAAGCTATTGTGACCAGGACGCCTTCAGCACAGACCACCATTGGCCTTCGCGTTCGATATAGTATGCAGAACTCACTGGGTCCCAATGTCTTCTGACTGAAATCTCTCTAGGACGGCGTCCTCATTCGCGGAGATGATGTCATTCCACAGGCGAAAAGGGCGTTGAATATATTGAACGGGGAGAACGCATTAGGTATGTAAGTAGTGAGCCTGTTCTGAGATAAGCTATGTTATATCTACTGAAGCTTAACAGAAAGATACCATACATTCTGGCGAGTCGATACACGACCTAACTGCGTGCTACATCTGGCTAAGAGCTCCGATGGGTAGATCACGAATGGTGGAGGATCCTCTGAGAGAGTTCGCTGCAAAGCACTGACGGAAAAGCTGGGTGTTGAGGTATGATTTTCTTCTTTGATTGCATCGTCATAATCTGGATTCAGATATTGAATTACGACAGATAAAACTACATCAGTTCATGCAAGCACATACTGTCCTGAAGTCCATTGCAGACGAGTACGTCGACAAGCCAGTGCTGGTCCTCGGTGGTAAACCAGGCGCAGTCCCTGCCGTGGCGAAAGAGTATGCTGGTTTCTTGTATCTCACCTACGATATTTCTGACATATTGACAGATATGGTTTCAAGAATGTGGTGACAACACTTGACATTCTAGCATGGAATAAAGCGTTAGTCTGTTCTTGCTCGGTGCTGCTACCTGCGGTTTACTGACCTCTTATTTAATAGTGTCTGGCCTTTTCACGATCTTGACCCTGCTGAACGTGCATTCGTCGAGGTATGAAATAGCATATACCTCACTTTGATTCTTCTCATGCACTTCCTTAGTCTCGTCCACCTTTCGACCCATCGACTCGAATATCGGCCGTCTTTGTGTTTCATGACCCACGGAACTGGGCCCTGGACGTTCAGGTTCTGTGCGACATTCTCCGCTTCGGCGGCTATGTCCTTCCTGGGCATGCTTTGCCATCTGCCACCTCACCGTCCTCTTCCTCCGATGAGCCCGTGAAGCTTGTGTATTGCAACCCAGATCTATTATGGGGCTCTGGCTATCCCGCATCCCGTATCGGACAGGGTGCTTTCCGAATTGCATTTCAAGCGGTATTCAAAGCGCTCACTGGACGCGAGTACCCTTACACGCAATACGGGAAGCCGACTATCGCGACCTATGAATTCGCAGAAAACTTACTGCGAGAACAGCTGAAGATTTTCCGAGGGGATGATAGCGGGGATGGGTACACACCTAACGTGTAAGTTGAATGATTGTATATATATGTCATGTGGCGAGTCTAAAAGTATATTTGTATTGACAGATACATGGTCGGAGGTAAAGTAGTCACTCGTCGGCGATGCCATCAATTTCTGACAGAGTATCGCAGATAACCCCGAGTCAGACATTGCCGGCGCGAATGCCACCGGTTGGTCTTCCGTGCTCGTCGAGACAGGTGTCTACGACCCTAATGAAGGTCCTCCGGCACATACGCCTACTCACATAGCGACCGACGTAGAGGGTGCTGTTAAATGGGCAATTGGCCGGGAAGTAGAAAGATTGAGAGCGAAGGGTTCTTTTGTTAAGAACTAAAAGATCTTACACATCTACCTTTCGTTTCGCGTAGAGGCATCTGATGGACTGAACCTTTGCAGCTTCGCCTTATGCATATACGAGAGCTTTAAAACAACAGCGAAGGGATTTCTTATATTTTCACAATCATATCACCGCCTTCAGCCACGGCTACTTGATTTGCCTTCCCAACGCGATAGCGAGCCAGCCTCTGACTAATTGGTTACCTTTAGGATTGAATGCGATTTGCTGGCCTCTCATCTCGCTGTCCTGCATATCTGTTATAACTTCTAATCGGAAGAGCGATTCGTCTTGGGCTGGCTATTAGAGAAGACAGCGCCTAAATGTATAAAAGAGATTACGATGGTCCTTCCGATATTTTCGGAAGTTTGTAGATGATACCTTGCTTACCTTCGACTCTCCGATCATTTTGTGAACGGTACGCAGGCGGTCTCTTATGATAGTCGGTGAGATGGGCTTTAGGAATTTGGTGCGCGCCTTATACTTTACCACAGGTTATTATGACTAACAACGACGTCCAGTATGTGGGGTCATGCTATAACTCTTGACAATGTGTTTCACCTATTTGCCCTCTCTTCCCAACTGGACAGAAACACGATGGACATTATTCGGTTGATCCCATCCATGATTTCGTTGCACGCCGTTAAATGCCAACAACAGAATGCGGCGGCGGCAGTGTATCCAACCCTCCGGTCAACATTGACGCAACTGGCAAGTATTTTACTTCTCTGATGTACATGCGTATGCGCGCCGCTCTGCCAAGCGCTTGGGGTCTAAAAGGAGAGTAGTGATCTACCAATCGCCGATCACACCACTCAGTCCTAATACACTAAATATGCACCTCCACAGTCTCCTGGGAGATAAATTGACTATGTATCAGCTTCCCTTCTACATGATTAACGCGCCATCTTCAACTGGTGATCGATTTATGGTTCAGACTGGTCGAGGATTAGGACCAAGGCCTTGGACATGCGTTCCCCGTGTCACCTATCTTAAAATGCGGTACAGTCATTGGCTCAGTACTAGACGATCATCGCACCGCATTCTATTGTTAGCATTACCCTGTGTCTATCTGAAAGATGGCTTGAGGAGAGAGGAGGCGCGGTGCAGGCTTACCCCAAGGTATCAGCAAAATTAGCAGGTCAGCTCCTCGCCATGGTTTGGTGCAGCAGTTCACCTTATTCTCTCCCCCCTCCCCCTCCCCCTTCTTCCATCGGTTTAAATGCGTGTGCACCATCTGTACGTCAATGTCAATTGACGAGGGCAATATGATTCACCTTCAACCTGTCTGTCACACGCGTATGAAGATGTATACCGTATACAACAATTGCATCCATTTATGAACTACAGTACACAACATCTCGACGAAATGGGATCTAGGTAAACAGCACTGGTAATGAACAGAGATACAGGACTAGCCGGAGGAGTAACATAAATGAACGATGAAAACAGCGAAAGCAAGTCGAATACACATGGGAGGCAATTATATGAGACAGGATTGAGTATATGCAAATGGGTGAAGTCAGGAGATGTGGAGTTGTACTGGATTATATGTGTATGTCAAGGGGGGTTATCCACTGAACGTTGGGGGTGACTTCCTCTATATGCAACATATTGTTAATTTTTTTCACTTGCAAAGGCATGAATGACATACACTTCGTCTTGGAGTTGAAGGGGCAGTCTGGGGCATGAGAGTTTCTATATCCGCAATGGCAACATTGTGCAGAACTGTGGTCGACGGGAGCCTCGGACGGCTTGGAGTCATTGGAGGAAGTCATTGCTGGAGACGCAAGTACGACAAAGGAGTCCATCGAGCAGCGATTAAGCAAAAGCTTCTGTAGAACGGAGCGTCGGAGAGATGTGTGTGTGAGATATAGCGAATATCGGTGCGTTAGTGAGGATTGGAACCATTCGGACGATCCAGTTTTATAGCCTTAGAGAACAAAGGATTTCCTTAAGCGTAGTAGCACAGAGTTGACGCTGCGGTCCGCATAAACTTGTATGTGTATTGTGGCTATGAATCATCTCCGTTACAGATTAGACACGCAGAGGCCAGGAGGCGGGCCACAAAGGACAGCGGAGTGCAGTGAGAAAAAATGATTTTGTGATCTTGAGCTCGCCGAGGATAAGATGACTCGCCACAAACCACTCGAAGAGGGAGGCCATTGATGGTCCTGTCGGCTGCGCGGTCAGCTGTGCTGGTGACGGCGAACAAGAGGCGAAGGATGACGTATTTCCCAGTCATATATAAGAGCCGACCTCGCCACGTACTGTGAGCATTGTCTGCACGAGGCGATGAAAGGCGTCGCGGGCGTCAAAGGCAACAACATCATTGAAGAGCACCAACGAGTGTAATAACAGAACAGAGATTAAAGACAGAGCGCTAGTAAACGACTTTTTCGAATCCGAGCCTTGCAAAATGTGTTAGTATAGCCTAGCAACATATCATGACAGGTTTGATACATGCCTCAGGTTAAACTCGGCCCTGTGCTTTTGCAGCCTCTGAACCGTCTTTCCCATTTCATTCTTAGTACTTGAAAGGCTGTGACTAGGTGCAAGTTGCTTCAACGCCCGGTTCAACTTGAAGAAGGCCCTCTCGCCGCTCGGTCCGTCGGAGCCTGTAATGAGTAAGTAGTGCACCTTACTACTACTATTGATTAATTAATAGACACAACCATTCCGAGTCGGATATGGTGTAACGGCTAACATTATCGCCTTTCAAACCACTAGTAATGAGATACGCGATAGCTCGGGGTTCGATTCCCCGTATCCGAATGTACCATGAAGTGTTTGTACTTTTTCTTGTATACAGCATATCAGTACCTGCAGTAGTATGTGGTCTGGTGACGTTAGTATACATTATTTTTATATAGCAGAAGCCACATAGTGGTAAGCTTCTGACGTTTAGGTGTGGCTTGTTGTGATTTTAACTTGTAGCGAGAGGAAAATAGTACACAAAAGGCACTACATACTTATATCGGATTCTTCAGCTATAAGGCTTTATCAGGAGAAGCGAGACCTTCGAGCCTTGCCATGGTCGTTTACTGTGGTGAAAAGGGCGCGGAAAATTACCAGTCTCAGAAAAAAGCCATCACGAATCTGACACAATTTACTTTGTTCATACGCCGCAGCAGTTTATTCGATTTGCCGTCTTGGTTTTCGCTGTGATCAGTATTGTGGACCAGCCCTTTGAGACGCAAGTAAGACGCGGTACGAAAAGATAAAAATATAAACATGATTGGAAAAAATATAAAAGAAAGCATGTCCTGGCACAGTACTACATCTGTACTGTATAAACATTCCTCGTCTGACTCTAAGCGGAGCCAGAAGCCATGGTAACCACTCCTGTCCGGATCTGCACATTGCTCTTCTACGTTACCTACGCAGTTGCCAGCATTCCAACGGTAGACGCACCAACGACAGCCTCCAAGGAAATGACCGTGTACAATCGATCCGAGGTCGACCTAAAAAGCGTGACGATGACGAAGCGATTTGAAAATGCGCGCATGACTTGGTATGAGGTTGGCCTGTAAGTCTATGCTTATCTTTAAGCAGATGTCCCGATATTCATTGATGTGTTATTGACCATAGCGGTGCTTGCGGCCACAATAACTATGACACAGAATGGGTAAGTACATTGACGAAAGATTCCCGAAAGGGGGCTGAATCAGACCTATCACTCAGGTCGTTGCATTGAATGCTGAGGCAAGTCACCCGTCCGGAATTTAGAAACTATGTCTATCTGACTAGTATTGACGTCTTCAGCAATGGAACGGAGGATCACATTGCGATACACAGCTTACCATCCACTACGGGAACAAAATTGCAGTCGCAGGGATAGTTGATATGGTGAGTTTGGCCTTCTTGGTTCGTTCTTGACTATATTAAGTTCTATGGATTTGCAGTGCCCAGGCTGTCCGTATGGAGGGCTAGACCTTTCACCGTCCCTTTTCTCCTACTTCTCTAACCTAGATGACGGTGTCCTCTACGCGTCATGGGCCTTCAAGGAGTCATGACGGGAAGACCCCATCGCATCTGCTGGAGAGTAAATTGCTAGCCGCAGTAGATGAAAGTTTTCGTTATAATAGTTTTGACTCGGCGCAGTGCTTTAGACGGACGAAGAGCCTGAGAGAGAAAATAGCAATCACAATATTCGGGTTCCCGTGCTTCAGGGCCGGCAGCGGCTGTGATGTTCTCTTAATAAAATAACAAATATGACATCATCTGGCAGTGACATCATTGGAACTATGGAATAATGAAAAGCACGAGCATAGAGCGCGTCTGCCAACAGTCTCTCACACATCTTACCATCCAACAGCCATGTACAGAACCCAATTGGCACGCGCAGCAGCAAAGAGGACCGTCGTTGCCAGAGTTTGTGCTTTTCACTTCATACCAAAAATAATAACCCATTAGATTTTTCAGGCGACAAGGAAATATGCAACTGTGCCTCCTCCACCACCTCCGCCGCCGTCAGAACCCGCATCATCAAATACGCCCTTGATCCTGGGTATAGTGACTGCTCTTGGAGGCGCAGGTGGCTGGTACTACTTTTCTCAAAACAAGGCAAAAGAAGAAGACGTAAAACAGAAAGCGCGGGAGCTTGATCATGCGGCTCGCGCTCAAGCGCAGAAGAAGGTTGATGAAGGAAAAGCCAAGATCGATGAACTAAAGGTGCATACCGCATGCTATTGCCGCACTATCAATCACTGAACTTGTCTTCTTCCTCACAGGCGAACGGAAGTGCGAAGGTCGAGTCCGCGCAGAACAGTGCGAAGCAAACGTACAATGACGCCGCAGCGCGCGCGCAGGCAGCCGCTCACTCGGCCGAGGCTCGCCTCGCATCTTACAAAGACTCCGCAGAGGCTCAGCTCGCAGCCGCCAAGGGTTCTGTATCGCGGACGATTGGGAATGCGCGTTCGGAGACAGAAAAATCCGCAGACGCTGCGCGAGCCTATGTGGACGAAAAGGGCCAGGAAGCGAAGAGCACATGGTGGAGTTGGTTGGGTTGGGGTAAGGGCAAGGCCGAGGATGCGAAGAAGGATGCGGCAGCCACTGCGGCGAAGGGGGCAAGGGATGTTAAAGAAGGTGCAGCGGAAGTCGAAAAGAGTGCTGCAAAACGTTCATAATTTGATGTGCAATTGTTTTCGATTTCTTTTCTTCACACGTGGACCGTCATTGAACCTATGCCTGTAAAATTAACAATATAATCAAAGAATAACTGTCTTACAGAACTACTGCATATCACGTACACGCACAAGATTCTGCCTAGCACAAGTAAGTTGAGTTCATAATAAAAATAAATAACGGCAATTAGCATATACCAGACGTGCAACTAGTATTGGCTGTGATGTGAAGTAGAATACTAAAATGAGCTAGAGAAAACACATAACGTACAACACTCATCGCTTTGCAAGACCCGCGTACCAGTGTACCAGCTTCGGTCATCTCTGTCGCATCTCGATAGTATCCCATGTCCTCTCTCCCACTTCGATTTCACCGTCCTCCAAGAACTCATTCAAGTTCACTGGCAGAGGCTCGATGCCAAAGGGAGATTCGCTCCGCGAGGAACTCGCAGGTCGGATGACAAGTCCTGTCACTGCCCCTGCCACCCGCATCTCACCTATAGTATGTGCAACCGAAGAGTCCTTGCTGGTGACGGCGCTCAAACCACGGCTATGCGTCCGGAGGGAGTCGGTCGCGACGCGCGTAGTGGCTGCTCGCTGGATGTTGAGCAGTGACCGATTGAGGATGAGGGTTGTCATGGCCCAGACGAAGCTATTGTGAACGGTTAATTAGTCCGGAAACAAGCGATTCATCATCTTATGTGACGCACAAAACGCAAACGAGCACCATTGTTGGCTATTCGCATCAATCGAGATAGATAGATTGAGCATCCTGTTTCATTACTTTGAATTGAGATAGCTTACCCGAGCTACGACCGCGAGGACGAGGTTGCATGTGCGAAGTACTAAGATCCAGTGTCACAAATAACATCGACGGGCGCATCAGGTATGTCTTGCACTTACAGGAAAGTGACTGGACATAAAGCACGGCGTCAGGTAACGATAGATGCGATCAGTCGGAAGTAAAGACTTACAGTAAAGAATGTAATGCCATCTCTTTGCAGCACACGCGAAAGCGCGGTGTCACGAGATCGAGGTCGGTCGATGGCATTCCAGCATACACACAGTAGAACAAGTATCTCGAAAAACATCTGTAAAAAGAATGAGAAAGCGAAAGAGATCGATCTTAAGAGGAGGGACAAACCGGAGAAGCCCACACGCCCGGAAGCTCCTTTACTTTTACAGCAGTGACGCACATGTGCACAAATGATTGGTAGTATACATTTGCTATTGTGTGTAGGTGAGTTTGGTGTGCAGTTATTATTGAGAACAGGGATTGCTTACGTAGGGTTTTAACTAAAACAACAACCATGAGACTGAACGTAGCACAAAAGGATATGAGGAGTCCAAGCATGAGCAAGATGACTATTCGCTGTTTTATCGAAATAAGCCGTGATTTCACCAGAAACAAATTGAAGACATACCCTATTTCGATCCCAAAGCATGACTACTCGAAGTAGCACGAGCATATTGCCGAATGAAATAGAAGCTACACCAGCTAGGGAAGAGAAGGCGTAGAATCGTCGGCAAGACTAACATCTGCGTATCAATAAACGCGCGAATTGTCAAATATGTGGGACATACAGCATCCGGTATGTTCGAGCTATCAGTGAAGTGATTCATGACTATGATATTGCTCAGTATTATGCACTATAAGGCAGCCGGAGACGACTTACAGTAGGCGACTCCGATGAGCACACCCGCCACTAGATAGCGGTTGATCAGGAAGGCATTTTTCGCGAAGGATGGCTTCGCACGCCATACCAGTCGTACTTCATCGTCGAAAGTCAAGAGATGGTCGAACAGTAAAAGAACCAGCCCGATACCTATCCGGAATTTGAAAGAAAAAGATGTCAATATTCACGTCTGTTCCAAAGGTGCATACGTGAGAAGTGACCATACCGCTTAGATATCGTGTTGCATTTGCGTCATGCAGGCCTTGCGCCGCAAAGTCGATCAAAGCCTGTTGGGCTTCAACGGGCGAATAAGACGACATTTCCACACAGCTAATCTATCATCCAGAACTTCTCCACTCGTCCTCGTCGTGAAAATCGTCAGGATGAAGGATAGTGGTGTCCGGAGACGAGGGGAAAACTCCTCTTCTCGGCAGGATATAGCAGAAGGGGTAATTCCAAATCGTAGCAAATCCGCTAGGAACCCTGATAGTGGCCCTCAAAGTGCCAAACGGGCATGCGCTTCGTCACGATGATCAGAAGTCCTGACGCGAAATAAGGAAGCGTACGACTTCTGCAGCCGTACTCCTGCAACGATAGATTGGATGTCGCTACAAACAAAAGACTCCCGAGGGGACTTTTAGTGGCGAGTCGTCTAGGTAGCAGAAGTGTGGTATATGCAATCCTGTACGATTTCAAAGATCGGAGTATAGTGCGGATAATATTTGGGAGGTGACTATGCGGGGTTGCCGAAGTAGAAAAGAGTGATAGGAGTATGATGCAGACCACAGCTATCCTAAAACGGGGTGACTCCCAAGTCCTGCGATGGCCTAGCGCAATGATGGAAGACAAGCTATCAGTGCCACTGCGACAGTTTGTTACGAGATGTTTGATGGCGTTGAGGACGATGTTTCGACTACCTGCTCCGCGTCATCAATCGCGGTCAATGGCCCACTGTCCTACGGAAGGAAGTTTATAAACGTCTGGCCAGCGACAGTGATAAGAATTGAATTGTGCGTTCTATTGAATATATTGGCCTTTGATGGGAGCGGGGCCGTGCGGGAAACAAAGAAGGGTAGGAGGTGCGGCCCTGCGGAGGACTCGGGGAAGCTGTGCCTTCGATGCTCAGAGAGAACTTGAAGGTGAGAGAAGGTGAACACGCCGTGATGAATACATAGTTGTATATATGTATCCTTTTGACGCGCAAAATGGTTCCGGCCGATACGGAAAAACAGGGCAGACATCCGACACGATTGTTGATAGTCGACGATATAACCTTCAGAGATCCAGATTCAACAACGATAACGTGCGTTCAGATCAGTATTGTCCCAACCTTCTTGTGCAGCTGCCCGAATGTATTGGACGAATGGCCGACTCTTGAGACTTGAGTCCACGATGTTCAAAGGCGCAAGGCGAGTGTCCCTGACGTCTGCCCAGCCCTGCCTAGGATCGGCGCTCACTATCACGATACACACCTCGTGCTTAGTAGCCAAGATGTTTTCGATATCCTCAGTATTTCAAATTCCCAAAGTATAACTCGCAAAGTCGATTACATGGCATGCGAGATAGCAAGCCCCTCCAGTGTGTGAGTAGGCCTCACAAGAAGAAAGTACCACCGACTTGATCCCTGATTATCCTGCGATCATCTACATCATGAGGATGGCAGGATGTCAATACTAGCGTAACATTTGATGGACATTTGAAAACGCCAGCAACTCTCGTACCTGATCTTGTGGTGAAGATTCAAGTTAGACACAAAGATTGGTCCTTGTTACAGAAACACGGTGCATTAGTATAATGCCTCTGTACCAAGTTTGGCCAGCCTACAGAGGACATCGAAGCACTGGCATCATCATCGTGAGATAAAGCAGCAAGAGCATGTAGCGTTGTGAACGTAGTGGCGGATGGTGTTCAGAATATTGTAAGGGAATCTGAGAAATTCGACACTGCCAGTGGCAGTTTCCGAACTTCAGCCTGAGAGACGGGTGCCAGTGTCTCGGCATCTCGGCAACTTCAAGTTGAACAGTGGCCATTCAAGTTGGCTCACAAGATTAGATGGAACAGTAGCGTAGTAGCCTACCAAAAAGCCTGCGAAGCCAATGGCGCTAGCATGGAAGAGGTTCTGATAGTAACTTTACAATATAAAATTTGCATCCGCTCTGAGTCCTGCATTTGCATATTGCTATGTCGATCATCAACACGGACTTACACCATCAGTATATGAAATTATGGACTAGTTATTGCGTGGTGATTAGCTGTAGGGAATACTATGGAATCAGTAAATAAAATAACGATGCTTTGTGTAGGACGAGAATATATGATGACTGCAGAGAGTGTTTCGTGTAATGAAATGAAGAAGTGATGAGATAAAGCATACGCGATGAAGTCAATGCTACCATCCATCGTGATCGTCATGCTGCATCAATCCCATGCCCTCTTCTCCATGTGCAATTCCCGCAAGCCCCCTTTTCTGTATCGCCCCTTCCCCACTCTCCTTCCCGTCCTTCACCTCCCCGTGGTCTCCATGAACTGTCGCGTCATCCTCATCGTCACTTGCCTCCCCGACCTCCCACATCACCTCACCCTGCTCGAGGTCATCGTGGCCGGGCTGGCGCGCCCGCAACGCCTCCCCTTCATGCTGTGATCCGGTCGCCGCATCATCTCCCTTCAGGCCTTTGGACTTCGCCTTGCGTGCGGCGGGTATCGATGACAGGGCAAGTGCTGCTCCCTGTAAGGTCTTTGGCTTTGTTTCAGGTTTCTTGTGTGTCAATAGAACGACTCCGGATATTAAGACCAGGATTGATACGAAAATCAAGAAGAGAACCCATGATTTGTACTTGTCGACTTCGTTGTTGAAGATAAGTGAGTTTAGGAAGCCAGTTCCTGTGTAGACGCCATAAAAGACTGGAACTACAAGTGTTGAATCGTACGCTTTGAGACCGCGGTTCAAGCAAATAATTTGGAATATAGCCGTAAGCGCAAGGAAGAGGAATGTCGCAAAAGACGCCACATGGACAAACTGGTTGCCGGTGTTCTCATGTGAGAGGGAGCCAGATATCATTTTCACGCTAAGGGCTATATTAGATCACTGAAATATAAGGGCCATGTAGTTGAACTCACGTAGCTTTGGCAAACACCAAGCATCCACCAGCCAAACCTCCGCCACAACATGCCCAGCCAATTCCTAAAGTCCAAGCAATAGTCTTGTCATCCTTCGCAGCCGTCCAAGCTTCCAGTTTTTCCTTCACCCAGTCCATCGCATTCCGATATGCATTAGCCACTCGTCTCCTCCAGCTCGTCCCTGCAATCGGTAAGACACCCCGCCCTGCTTGTCCAGAAAACGGCTCCGCAGAAATATCCGCACGCGAACTGAGGATCGACTCCAGCTGTGACGTGAAGATGTAGACGAGTATAAGGGTGATGGACATGACAATGAAGTAAAGTAGCCAGTTAGCTCTTCCCCACAGGCCTTTGAGTCGCGCTAAGTCCATCTCGGACTCTATCCCGGAATTTATGGACCCGAATAGAACGATACCGACCACTCCAACAATGACGATGATTGTACCCTACGAAACGTTTAAGCCCGTCGGACGAAATGTCGGAGAGAAAGACTCACATAGATGTCGGTGCTGGTGACAGGAGTTCCCACCAGAAGGGAGGCGAAGAGGAAGTTGAAGATCAAAGACGTGGACCCGAGTGGCGCGACATACTCTGCACGAAGATACTGCAACGCAAGGGTGCTGCCAATTAACTGAGACAAACTGACGAGTAATTGTCAACATTAGCTCTTGACTGGGACATATTAACTTACATGTATAATATCATTCCTAATAACCATAAGGGACGTAGCCAATCTTTCCGGCGAGATGCCTTGGGTATAGCGCTTGTTCGTACCTGAGCACCAAACAGTCAGACTTGAGGTCTTTCAGAGAGTATGACATACAACATACATGATCAAGTTTCGTGATGTTTAGACCTCCTGCGTTCAGTATTGACGCAAGCAGGATAATGGACAAGCCAATGATGAACGCAACGACGGGGCTCGCGTGATGAGCGGGCACATCGTCAGGTATGGGGCTTATGGTCGATGTCGAATCAACACCCGACGCCGTTGCAGTCGGCGTCTCAAGCGTCTCAGACATTGTTCTATAGCTCCTTGCAAGTCGTTGACAAACACTGGCAGTAAAAGAACATGAAAGTATATGTAGGCCGCAAAGCCTCAACTGGAACACAGGTTGAGCTGCGGGAGCTGAGTAACCGCTGATGACTGTTTCTATTTACTGACATCGTCTATTACGCATTTCTATTTTCAGATGCGTGAATCCGCCGGTTTCCTCGGTCGAAAAAAAATGTACAAAATGTACAGTATATGTATTAGCCCCAGGGAAATAGCTTACGAGTTATACACTATGCTGCAATCATACGAAGAGCAGATAAGACAGAAAAACAATTGTTGTTCTTTAAAAAACATGGAAGGAGAGTACACTGGCCATAGGAACAAATAACAATGAGGAACAGGACTCGGAGCCATTCTAAGTTTTTCTACTACGGAGGTCAATTCATTCAATACCAGGCAGCTTCGAAGATCGCTCGGGTGAGAAAGGGGGCGTATATGTGAAATGAATAATATTTATACCTCATGGATACCTAACCCCTTGAACGACCTGAGGATATGTTTCTCGGATAAGCTTGAAAGTGTAATCGTAAGTGAAGGCTTCATCGATCTCGGAGACGATGGATCTCTTACCTCGAAGAGAGCAGGTGCACGGTAAGCAAGGATTTGTGGATCTTCTCCTAGCCCGACAAAGCTACGAAAATGTCATTCGTTAGAAGCAATGCCTGGGTAACACCAACGTCACATACATTGTAGAAACGCCGGCCTCGATGGCGGATGATAGTGTTATGGCTGCAAGTTCAAGTTAAGCACATGTGACTAGTTTACTCTTTCAAATGCTACTCACAACATTGTAGTCCTATCAAGAATGCGAAGAGGAGGACTGGCGCGGTATACTGACCATCGGTATTGTACGCCGGATGCGTGACTGATTTGTATGGTTATTGGAGACACGAGATAGAGGAAAGCAGTAAGAACTCACAACGCAGATATAAATACGCAAATAATGAGGATAACATTCCAACAACATAGGCGCCCCACAATAATGCTGGAGACCATTAACCAAATCGAATTCGCGGAAGCTGTTAGTGACTTACTTGTGCCGACAAGAGAGTCGTTGACCAGCGCGTCAATACCTATAAAATTAGAAATTGTATGAGTTATCATGTATGAAACAACGGCTAGACTTACCGCGATCCTTAAGAAGACTCCAAGTATCCTTCGCAGCTCGAATGTACGGCTTTCCATATAATGCTTTTGAACTGTTAGACCCGATGCGCTAGGTCTGTGGGCTGAATCTTTCGTACCAATCTCAATATATGCGTATCTAACCCAATCCGTCAGTAAATCTGGAACAAGTATACCTAACATAACATTACCTGTTAAAGTATTGAATCATGTTCTCAATGCATCCAATGAAACATTCTGCACAGCATGCCAGCAACGCTTCGACAGCTACCGACATCATTTGTCAGTCCGTGCAATAAGACCTACAGGTTTCCTTGCTTATACTTACGATGGCCCTCTGAATCTGCATTCTGTCTTGCGGCGTTCAGCAGGATACGCAATAATTCAAGGAGTGTGACTATTAGTGAGCCAAATGCAATAGATCCGAGCGAGAATGTAGATGCTCGGAGGAAAGAGGATAGTGTTGGGTAGCTGGGCTAAGCAAGATTGTAAATTTCAATGCCTCCCGTCCCCTTAATGATACGCACCATGCCTTCACCCCTTGGTCCAAAGTAATACCAAGCTATCAATAAGGTTAGGTATAAGCCGCGTATCAGCTCAACGGCAAAGGTTCACCTCCAAATGGACCACCCGCCAATGTTGCCAATGCCACATTACCGACAACTTGCGATGTCCACAAATAACAAAACGTTTCGTAGAAAATGAGTCCAGCCACTTTGTTTGATGAACATGCCGTTCCAGTCGAACAAGCTGCATATATTCGCAATTAGTTTAAGCTCTCGGTAGCTCATTCTACCATTCATTCTGACTTACAAGGATTTCCTGGAGTGTATTTTGCGTACCTATCTCAAAGAGCATATCAAAATAGAGTTCTTATCAGGTATATGCTCATCGACGTACGTCGCGATAGTAACAAATGAATACCAGCTATAAACGCGATGTCAACGACGATAGGCAGAGTTTGCAAAAACAACTTACACACTCAGAGCGGCTTGCAGAAATAGAGCAACAAATGCAACAGCATATACGCTCATGTGGTGTTTTGAGATATCCATCACAACTTGGAGTAAAAGCGACGCGAGGGGGATACGAGAGCGGAACCCAAAGTAAGAGAGAATAGAAACTAGAGCAATGACCGTAAATATAATAGCCCCAGCTATGATTGTCATCTGTCAGCATCATTTCTCAGTAATATAGATTACAGTAGACTTACAATAATACTTGGTTGTCCAATAATAAACACAGACACCACTTACGTTTGGCGTAGGATCAGCTTCATCGAGTTCAGTCAAAAGCACGGTAAGACGCACATATTAAGACAGATGGAAAGAATGAGCGTGATATGCATTATCATTCTCGTGAAAGTCCGTGTGAGGATTAGCTGCAACGCTGAAATGGTCAGTGCCGCTGCTGTGACGAGAAGTAGCAAGTATGCAGTATGTCTGCAGTGTACGTTGAAGGTTGTAAATCCCGCTGTAGCCATATGGAAAATGTGACTGACTGGTCCAAGGTAACTGAAGTACCGGTATTCGAACCTCCTGAACCCCCGCCGACTCCACCACCAAGACCACCGCTTGAAATCCAAGAAGAAAGCACTATCCCAGAGACAACACAGTATCCCGCAAGCTTTTACCGAATGATGCATAGTCGCGAAAGTAGGTCAGATGCATCAACAATATGAAGTATGAACCACTTACCTGAGCTATGAACAGAATTAAGAATATGGGATCGTTGAACCTTTTTTTCGGCTTGAACCTATCACCATCATACGGTGACTTATCGAGGCCAGACCCAAAGCCACCTTCTCCACCATAAGGCGCTGGAGGTCCTGAGGGAGCGTATGGTTGAGACATGCCAGGATTGTATTTCGGTGCTTCCCCGCCATATGGAGGAGCGGAAGAGTTGTACGGGGACTGCTCTTGAAATCTCGACATGGTCGTGGTCGGAGGTCAAGATGCAGGTCGGACGGGAAGCACATGGATGCGGTGTGGAACGTGCCAGAGTCGAGGCGAACAAGGCGGCTAACATGAACACTAACGAAGATGCTTCTGCCAACTTTGCCTTTACGCGGAAACCCTTCCATGACGTTATTGTGGGCGCTTGCCAGTTGATCGCTGTTTACTAGTGCCGCTGTATAATACTCATAATACTGTTACCTACTTACTACTACCAAAGCCAAAGAAACAAACTCATTCTGTAAAGTAATACCATGCCATGTAGCAATGTCATACAATTTTTGATGTCTGCAAGTTGCTCATTTATCAAACCCATCTATGGATTAGCATTTCTGCCACATTTTCACATAATCGCTGGACGCTCAAGCATTAGCATTGAAAAAATAAAGAGAAGGATGAAAGCAATTACATAGCCATTCCACGACGTGTTTCGTCCTCGGCCCAAGTAGGAAACCATTGATTCTTAGCCTTCGCAAAATCGTACATTGCAGCTACGAGAAAGGATTGTGAGTGCAGGTGTCATTACTATATTCGCCCTAAAAGTCTTACTGTCAGAACCATCGAACCACATCTTGCCTCCCAGCGTGTCTGGAAACCAGCCATTCCTACCACCGACAGCAACATTCATGATCAAGTAGAAATCTTTGTCGAACGGCGCTGAGTTTGCTCCGCTGATAGCCCATGGGTCTTTGAGGATGACTTGGTTGGTTCCGTTTTGAGCGGTTCCTGGATAATTGCCACGCTCATAGAATGGCTTGTCAAATTTGAGACCGAGCATCAAGTTACGGGGAGAGTCGACATAGCAATTCAAGAATTCCGGGGTCCATTCCAAAACGAAGGTATGGAAGTCGTCAGAGAAGTCCTGTCGACGTCTTGTCCACCAACCGGATGTCAAACCTGCAGAATTGATGAAATCCACAGGTCCCCAGTTGAGCGTTGATCGCACGAAGCGGCGGCCCCTGCGCAAAAAAGGTGTCGCGAAGGTCAGTGGCAAAGCAAATGAAGGTACAAATGACCTGATCGTCACTCACTGGAATGGGTATTCCGGACCATTGCCGCGAGATTCCATGATATCAATCTCTCCGCTCACGGGCCACGGGCCATATTCATAGTCTGTAGGTAGCATCCACACAGCTGGCCACAACCAGTCTCCCCTTGGCAAACGCGCACGGATCTCCACCTTACCATATCGGATGGCATGGCTATATCTTGTTGTAAGACGAGCACTCTGAATTGGAGGTATCACAGATTTCGTGGTTGCATTCGAGATAGCTGAGCAAGCGGTAAGGTTCGTGTTCGTGCATCCTGTGATGTTGTACGTATAGCCGTCAAAGACCGCCCGCTCGCCAATAACGTCCTCCGTAAGTGTCGGTACGATGTACAATATCCCATCCCGAACGAAGCTGTTGTTTTCAGAGTTGGTTGTCATTTCAAATTCCTTGTTTCTGTGAAGATGTGAGACTTGCGTATTCAAGATACATAATATACTTACCCGAAGCCACCCATATCCACTTCATGGGTCCAAACGCTACGATCTAGCCCATTGTCAAAATGGTCTTCCAAGACCATGCAAAGTTTCCCCATCGTCTGTACATTCCTCATTTTCGCAAGACCAATCAGAATTGAAGCGGCACCACAAAGGAAAATCATAGACCAGGTCAACCAGTAGCTCAAGTGTTGTCTGAAGGCAGGCTTCTCCAACCAAGGTTTCTCAATTGAACTAGGATCCATTAGTGCAGTTGATTTTGCACGTTTAGTGCTCAGCTTGCGCTTTATCAATGAACTCTGGGATCCATTCGGAGAACCAACCACTGTCTCAGTAGGTGAGCTCGGAGAAAGCATAGCTGTGTAGACTGAAGGAGAAGCCAAAGCTGAGCGCGAGCGAGTAAGAGACAGACCACCTCCATATGGTGTACCTGTTGGAGAAGAGGGGACAGATGAATCCAGTCCGAGAATCCGGTGTCTCTGTTCCACAGTATTCGAGTCGGTGTTGACACTGTAGAACGCCTCTCTTCCAGAGTGGGGCAGCGTCAGATTATAGCCACTGGAGTTCCTGGAGAACGACCGAACACTGGAGGGCACTTCAGGTGCAGCCAGTGTGTTATGCTCAACAGTGCCACCCAACGATTCATCGTTGCCACTGAAATTCACGTCGTCGTCAACTACATGGCTATCTTCATGATGGTTTTGGATTTCGTCAAGGTCTTCAGCTGAATAGTATGCAAAGGCCCCATCATCGTACATGCCATGTTGTGAATCTGAAGAAAGTCATTCATTGTGTATGCTCTATTGAGTCAGCGAATCACTCACGAGTGTACAGAGTGGGAGGTCGAGGAGGTCGAGGAGGTGCTGCTCCCCTTGGACGCTCTCCTTCATACGACATTGTCGTTTTTAAAGTAAGGGGAAGTTAATATGAGGAGTATGAGTGGGTGGCAGATGAAGTCAAGGTACAAGAGCCAAAGGCCAAACTTACATGGCCTGCATCCATATATACGCTCTCCGGTCATAATTGAAACCTGGGTACAATGAGTACTGAAAGGTGCATTAAGCAGCTTCATCGATTTCCTTCGATTTCCTTCGTGCTAATCAGCATGCTGGGCCCTCGATTTTCAGTTAAGGACAACGACTCTGACTGTCAATGATAGTTGGGCGAAGTTGCTGATGTGGATTGAAGCTGCTCCATACCCACCCGTCTAGTCGACCTGACCCGAAGCGAGCTTCGCGATTTACAAGATGGACATGGTTAGTGTCCATTTTGTATGTCAGGGTGTCCTTGAGATGAGAATAAAAAGCCCACCTTGATTCCAATCCTTGAGCCTGAGAGGCTCGCCCATGATGGAGCGGAGTTCAAAACTTACGGGACACTGACACGAACTTCAAGTTCAGTTACGCGTCAACCTGGAGACGCGACAGATTTTGCATTTACCCCGCACTTCAATCAGTCTTTCAGCCATGCCACCTCGGAAACACAATGACATGGATATAGACTCGGGAGACGATGCTTACTTGACTGATGGAGACGATGATGACTATTCGATGGGTAAAACGAAGAAAGGCAAGGGCAAAGCGTCAGAAAAGAGGGCGTCTGGTAAGGGGAAAGGAAAAGGAGCTTCTGGGGATGTGAGTTCTTGACGATGCTATTGCGAGGAGAGAGTCAGTTAACACGCTGAATAGCAAGGTTATGCATGGGAAGCTTCTTATACTCGATCATGGGATACCGTACAGGAAGATGAGGCCGGCAGCTTGCAGGGTGCTGTGAATGGCATTCTCGCTCGGGGGCGCCGGAGGCGGTATGCACTTCATATTTGCAGTTGAGTTAATACCAGATTTCATGCTCTTTGCAGTCTGCTTTTTCCGTCTACAGCAATTAGACGTACCATCATTCGTCATCTCATACTAGTTCTCGACCTTTCCCAATCCATGCTCGACAGAGACATGCGTCCCACGCGCTTTGATCTCATGCTTGAATACTCAAGAGCGTTCATTATCGAATGGTTCGACCAGAACCCCCTCGGACAGATTGGCGTGGTAGGCATGCGGGCAGGAATTGCAGAACGAATTGGGGAGATGTCGGGTTAGAGAGCCGATTTATAAGGTCTCGACAAGTTACTCATAACATACAGGGAATCCCCAGGAGGTTCTAAAGTCGATCCAAGATCGTCATAGGATGGAACCGACCGGTGAACCAAGTTTGCAAAATGCCATTGAGTTAGCACGAAGCAACATGAGGTATGCTCTTATTTTATAAAGTATTGCCTCCTTGACAATTCCAAGCCCCAAACTAGCCATCTCCCGTCGCATTCTTCTCGAGAAATTGTCGTTATATTTGGCTCATTGACCACCGTCGACCCTGGAAATATTCACGAAACGCTAGATGCGTGCGTAAAAGACAAAATACGAATTGCGGTTGTCGCACTTGCGGCTGAGATGAAAATATGTAGAGATATGTGTGACAAAACAGGAGGTTCGTCTGTCATCTTTCAACGGTTAATTTGCGACTAAACTACCTGCTAACAGGGCAATTCGGAGTGGCAATGAACGAAGGGCATTTCAAAGATCTGCTGTTCGAATTGATTCCACCCCCTGCTCAGCGTGCTGCATCTCGTGCGGCTGGTGCCGGTGCATCCAACCCCAGCGCGGACCTCATGATGATGGGTTTCCCTACGCGCTTACCGGACACGTCTGCCCCTGCGCTCTGTGTATGTCATTCTGAGCTGAAAAGCGAGGGCTTCCTTTGCCCACGATGTTCGGCAAAAGTTTGCGACGTTCCAACAGATTGCGATATCTGTGGGCTAATGATTGTTAGCTCACCACACTTGGCACGTAGTTATCATCATTTGTTCCCAGTGAAACCGTACCTCGCTGTGTAAGTCTTCTTTTTGTCATTTTCTACACCCTATACACAAGTGCTATTGTTATTCCATCTTCTCCACTTGACGGGTCATCATTGAGTCGTCTAATCTCCACTCCATCTGTATTCATTCCGCTTCTTCTGTCCAATTCTATTTCTACTTGGCAATGCATTCTGATATTCTGTCAACCATCTAGATTGCAGATAAACGACGCTTCCTCTTTTCCAAACTGTACCGGTTGCGCAGCACCATTCACTGTATCGCCGGCGACGAGTACAGTAGGCGAAGGGATGAGCCCACTTGGGCGTTACAAATGTCCAGAGTGCAAGAATGACTTCTGTTCCGACTGTGACGTCTTCGTCCATGATGTTGTGCACTGCTGTCCTGGATGCGGAAGATAATTTACGTCTATCTCAGTTTAACGGTGCGTCTGTATTAGGACTGGTGACGAGGTTCATTGAACCTTCTACATTCTGATAGGAGTCTGCTTCTTTCAACGGCTATCTGGCTCAACAACGAAGACCCTTCCCATTTCTCTCCTACACGTCTTCAAACACATGGGCACCTTGTTTCGACCGTTTACCTACTCAGTTTGAACGACTCCTGCCATCAAGCTCGGAGCTTTCGGAGCACCTTCCATGGCCACACCCTGCACTCTGCCCGGCGGACAGCGAACTTGGTACGGAACTGGGTCGGAAGCAATTAAGTACTGGATAGCATTCTGGCATGGTGGATGCGAGACGTATGATCCACTTGAAATGGCGAGCAGAAAATTCTAACAGAAAGCAACTACGTCAATAAGCAGTGTAGTGGATATAGCCGATAGCCCGATTAGGCAGTGCATGCAAAATTTTAGACTCAATATATAATCCATCGATACAGCGTCGTCGGCCAACGTTGAGTCCCCCTGGCGTGTTCCACGTCTTTCACTTCCTTCTTCCATCTTCGCAACCAGCATTTCATGCATCCAGTACGAGCCCTTCGCGGCCTATACGAAGCTCCCTTCCGATAGCATCGCTACTCCCAATCGTCGACAGCGCACAATCCAGTCTTTTTCGCTCTCAGTCACTCGCCTTGGGACCGCGTGTTGCGATCAAAATTTTCACATTTTTCCTTCCTTCAAACCATCACCAGACCGGCGTGAACTAAGCTCCCGAAACTAATCAAGAGCAGACCTTCGGCGATCACTCTGACGGTGACCGCTCATCTATGGCATGTGATGTAGAGGCCCCTCTTGCTCTTTGCCCCTTCGAAGGGCCAGAAAAACTCCTCGAGATATGGTTCGCCCCATCTCCGGCGTGTGTTCCTGACGCAGGAATAGCAGAAAACGGGCGGAGCGGCTTGCGCGCTGTGGAGAAGAAGGTTTGGGAGGAGATGCTTGATATCGTGAAGTGTAAAATTCTGAGCGTGGTGTACGGATCAGAGATGGACGCTTACCTCTTGAGGTGTGTATTAATGATCTCGCCTGCAGTCTCATCAGGTTCTGATCTTGCCACTAGCGAGTCTTCGCTCTTTGTTTCTCCTCACCGTCTCATTTTGAAGACGTGCGGCACTACGCTCAACCTGCTTGGCCTTCCGCGCATCCTCGCCATTGCTAAACAATACGCAAAACTCACAAAAGTATATCAATGCTTCTATTCTCGCAAGGCCTTCATGTTCCCGGACAGACAGCTCGGGCCCCATCGCGACTGGGGTATGGAGGTGGAATTCCTTGACAGGATTTTCGACCATGGCTCGGCATACACTGTCGGCAAAGTCAATGGGGACCACTGGCTCCTGTATATGACCACCCCAGAAGATCTAAGCTCTGGCTCAGGCACCGAATTCAGCTCTCTTGCCTCGTCCATGGTCTCGCTCCAGGACGAGCGCTGGGCAATTGTCGGGCAGGGTGGGCTTTATACACTTCCTGTTTCGCCACCGGCGCAGGACTATACAATCGAGATTTTGATGACGCATCTTTCCGCCCGAGCGCGGGCTGCATTCTTCACGCCGGAGAGTGTCGATCCGTGTGGGAACGGGGCCGTGACACCGGCGGGGCATGCCCTACAGTTGTCCTCCTCGATCGGGATCAGCGACATCTTCCCGCGGAGCATGACGACGCTTGACGCGTATGCCTTCACGCCGTGTGGCTATTCGTCAAATGCGCTGATCAAGTACAAAGACGCGAGGATGGCAGGCGAAGGACCTGGTGCATCGGACAAAGACGACAACAAAGGCGGCGAAGGATACTATACGATCCATGTCACACCAGAGGAAGGGTGGTCGTACGCCAGTTTCGAATGCAACATCCCTCTTCCCGCAAAGAAAACCTCCGACGCGAGTGCCAACGCCGAGGATGATCTCCCTGACTTGCGCACGCTCATCCAACGTGTCGTGCGCATCTTCGAGCCCGGCAAGTTGACAATGACGCTCTTCATATCATCTGCCGAGAACGTATCCGCGTCCGAGGATGACGGAGGCGAGACGGCGGTGGAGGCTGCCCAGCGTGCGTTCAAATCAGCCCTAACGCGCGTCCCCGGACGCGGGGCTGCCGCAAAACAGCAAAGCGCGTTGGCAAATGGGGATTCTTCGCTGATGGGGCCCAACGGCTGCTGCGGGTTTGACAAAACGTACAAGAGGACGGACAAGATCAATTACGAGTTTGGCGGATACGACCTTGCCTTTGCGAGCTTCGAAATGGTCTGATAGATGATGGTGCGGGAGTTTTTGAACTGCGTGTTCTTCATTTCATCTATAGAGTGTTGTATTATGTTAATCGCGGAAGCACTGTCTGCAGCTGTGGCTGATACGCTATTGAGTTTGTTCAGACGTCTAAACGGTCCCTATTTCCTTTCGCTACTTGGGGTTTGATATGCTGCGAAATCATCAAAGCTCCGCCTGAACGTTGTGACAGCGACTGACCGCAGTGATATGAGCTGGCCTCCACATCACCGCAGGCTGCACGTTAGTCTCAAGAGACTACTAGCAAATAAGAATTTAGTCTTCACGCCAACGCTCCCACTGCAATGACATGTCTTTCATGTCCAACTTGAGTGTCCCAGTTACGTTTGGTGTGTTTGAAATAAACATGCAGTATCGATCAGAAGAAGCGTCGCCAAGGCACGACCCAAGGCATAGGAACTTCTGAAGCTTTAGTAAATAGCGCACAATGTTGGCCCTGATACTATGTATGACGTTGGCCCAATTCTCATGCAGCATTGCCCGATGCACAGAGGGCGAGTCTCCAGCTGTCCGGGTGCTTTCGAGATGAGAGCATGGGCGACTCAGACGCGATATCATGATGAGAACACGAGCCTGTGTTTGGCCGGCGCTGCCCATTCTCGGTGTGCAGACGAGCAGGGTGTAGGACTTTGCGGCCCACATCGAGCAGCGCGCAACGAGGGTGCATTGGCGTTGTGCCCACGAACATATCTTTTGCCCACACAGCGAGCCGCACGTTCACATCTCTGTCACCAACCACCATGTCCGACAACTCTGGCACCCCGCCCGCAACAAATACCGGTGCTCTGTCTTCCTCAAATACAATAGAGTCGAATAAACAAAATGAAACAAAAAAGCAAGTCCTCGGGTTGCCGGGCTCGCCCACCTGCCGGGGACGGGGATGCTAAGCTGGGCTGATTGACAACTGTGCAGGTCTAAGTCCGCGCAAATGCTGTGAACGCTTGCACCAAACTTAAATGAAGTGTCTGGCTTCCATCATGTCTTCTCCCGTCCGGGCGGTGCGCACGAAACCGGGTCAGCCTTTGCCGTATTGATGTCGCCCTCCTCCTCCTCGCCAGCCGCCGGAACTCTATTGACTTGCTTTTGGGCTCTCTGCCAGGAATCGCTGAGTTCCTACTCGCCCTTTCTGTCTTCAGCCTCGGGGCGATTCTCCCGAAAATATGCGCGGCCCATAATTGTCAGCCTGCGCCCCTTCCCCCCTCACCCACATTTTGGTTCCGTTCTATTTTCCTGCTGTCTCGCCCTGTCGCGCACCCTGCCCGCCCTGCTACGGTCTGCGCTATGAATGTCGTCCATCTCTCGCCCGCCAGCCCGACCGCCGACCTCCGAGCCCTGGAAGAGGTCGAGGACTTCGCCTCGACCGACATGGGCTGGGGAGGCGAAGACACCTGGACTTATCGCATCCTCCCAGAGGAACAGATAACCCCTGAGCTGCTTCGCAGGTCCCACAACGAGATACGCGGTCGAGTAGACTGCGTCACGTTCCAGCCATGTTCTTCGTATGAAGCGCGCTCGCAAGACCGCTACGTCGTACAAAATTGGGACATGCCTGGAGGCCAGTGGTCCTTTTCCGGAATTTTTGACGGTAAGGCACTGAGCATTCTCTCTCCCCCCCTTTCGCGCATCTGTTCACATACTCTTTCCAACCTACCAAAGGCCACGGCGGGCATGACACAGTTAATTTCGTGTCTGAGAGATTGCCTGCGAAGGTCAGGACTTCGCTTCATAACATGTTGGCAAATAGCTCTCTGTCCTCGACTCGTATCTCTCAGCTGCTTAGCGATGCTATCACTGAGATCGACAACGTCATCACTCAGGAGTTTATACGTCTGTTTCCTGATGGGCGAGACGGACTCTCTAAACTTGGCGACTCAGAATTAACGTCTATCTTGAGTCGAGCGCAGGCGGGACCTCACGCCCAGAATATCTCCCGCTGCCTACAGGGCTCCACAGCTCTGGTCACTTTAGTCGACCCTTCTGGCTCTAATTTATGGGTCGCTAATCTCGGTGACTGTCGTGCTGGTGCGTCTGCTATTTTTCGCCAGCGGGGCGTGCGTGTCTGGGCTACAAAAACGTCGGGCTAACCCACAAGTCTTCCAGCCCTCGTGTCGAGGAGTTCCAGCGGTGTCTATAGAGCACGCCGTCTCACCGACGTGCACAATGGCGGGAATCCCAGAGAGGTCCGCCGGATCCAGGACGAACACGTCCGAGAACCCGAGTGCGTGGTCGACAACCGAGTCTTAGGCTTCTTGGCCCCCACAAGAGGTTAGCACACAAGCTAGTAACCCGAGCAATCAGTCTTATGCCCACTAACTGTATTTTTAAAATTTCTAAAGCGCTAGGCGATACGTGGATGAAGCTCGATGCGATCTATTCACGTCGAGTCCTCATGAAATCAAAGCAGTTTTGGCGCGTTGGACTGCACCAAGATCATGTGGACCGGATCATTACACCCCCCTACCTCTCGAATCGGCCAGACGTCCGACACATAAGGCTGCGTAGGCCTAACGTCCGATCCCAGGCGTCATACACAGGAGCCCTGTCGAGCGGCGGGACAGCGGACGTCGACGTCGCGCTCATCCTGTGCTCTGATGGTCTGACAGACTTGTACGAAGACCAGGACCTCGACGAGGATTACTACATCAAGCGGTGGGCCGCAAAAGTCGGTGAGGTGCTTGGGTCGTCTACCGCAACTCTGGCCCCTCCCTCACATCGCTCAGCTGCGCTCCATCATCTCGCCCGTTCGCAAGGGCACGCAAGAGCCGAGGGCCATAGGAGTGGGTCGCGGACTAACTTAGCGGTGCATCTACTGCGGGATGCGATCGGCGGAAATGACATTAACCGAGCGTCAGCGAACTTGACAGTCGAGATGGATGAACGGTGGATGGACGACACGACGATTCTCGTGCATCGGCTTCTCTAGACGGACGCAAAAAAACGAAGGAGCTCACACAGCTCCGAATTATCGGGCTCCAGATGTCAGCAAATACTCGCTTCAGGCTCCCCTTTACGAATTGACTTGATCCTATTTTTTTTATCCGTTGACGATCTGTCAGTCGGACGGACGCGCGTTCATGCCCGCAGGTCGTGTAATGAATGACTCACTTAGATTTCTGTGCCGTACGTATTCGTCTCGAGCTTCTAATGATGGAAATGCCGCTGAGAACACGAAGGTCGAGAAGAAGCAAGACAAGCGTAGTGGGAGCAACCCCCTCATGGAGGGCTGTGTACTGCAACTCACCAGTTGTTCTCAATTCAGCAAAATTAGAGCGCCGTTCCCGCAGTCAATGGGGAATACATCCATCGATCACTAGTATTTGTCGTTGCTGTGTTTCAGACCACCTCATAATCACTAATTGTTGACATGATGAACCTCAGAATACCGCCAAGCAATCGTGGTTGCAAGTCGTTGCAAAGTCTCAAATTCATAAACCTACATTACGATGATGGGACAAAGATGTAAACTGCTATGCTGGTAAGATAATACAAGATTTTGGAGAATGGGGAAAGTCAATTCATACCTCGATAAGCTACCGCCTCCCCCGGCTACCGACAGGTATCTTACGCTTCCTGAATAGACCGGATGAGAGTTCAGATGTTCCTGAAGGGGGATCCTCCTCCTTAATCTTGGACCTATCATCGTTAGGTGAAGGCGCCAAGCTTTGGTCGGGCGGCTCCATTGCCACGGAAACACCATTCCCATCCATTATTGGTTGATCCTCCACGACGGAAGACAGTGTCTTCTTCACATTGAGATCGTCGTCTTCTGTTTTCACCGCTGACGAATTTTCTTCCGGTACAGTCGCCCGTTTCCATCCCATTGGCTTCCACTTCAGCTTTTCCCCACCTGGGTCCGGAGCCCCGCCATTCGCACCGGCCGGTACGCTCGAGTGCGCGCCGTCGTCGATACTCCCGGCGAACAAAGCGGTTGCTCCTGGACGATCCGCGGTCGCCGCCGGAGTCTCATGTTTCACTTTCACCTTGAGTTTGATGGGGATGTCACCAGGATCCCAGATATCGTCGAGCCCTGCATTCAACTTCCGCTTCCGCAGCTTGAATTGTCGACCATCCTCCTCGTCTACCACACCTATCTCCGCCTCTCGGGTCTGCGGCTGTCCGCCTGAAAGCACCCCTTCTTTTGAGTCTTCGTCCTTCACCTCGCGGTCATGACCGGGCAACGGCGGAGGGGGTGGTGCGACAACTTCCCAATCACCTACCAAACCCTGTGTCTTTCGACGCTCGAGCTCAGCTAATCTTCTTTCCTCGTCTGGGTCTGTAATTCCGAGAGACTGTGCAGTCGTGTAGTTCGCCCAGGGCGACGTAGGTTTCTCGGGCTTTTTCGAGGAAGGCGGTGGCGGAGGTGCAGGCTGCGATAGCTTCGAAGACGAAGCTACAGACGTGTGACCAGCAGAGATGTCGCGGGCATATGCTGCGCCGGCTGCCTATCATGATACATATTAGTTATGGTTCGTTGAATTGCATTCATATTTGCTCGCCTTTTCTATCCGCTCTATTTCGCGTTTCTCTTCATCAAGGTCCTTCTTTCTTCGTTCCCCCTCCTTGTACAGACCTCGTACATATCTGTCCCTGTTTCCTTTATGCCGTAAGCCATTCTCATGCTGCCTCTTCGAAGGAGCATCGTCTGCAATATAGATTTCACAGTATTTGCAGAAATATTTCTTATGGGAGACCCAGTACTCGGACATGGTGGTAGTATGTAGAACCGGAGGAGTGTCAGGGTCCAGACGACACTCACTGGCAGGCCATACTGGCGTGAGAAAATATGTATTAATTCCCAATTCGAGAGCAAACTTCGACTCAAACTCATAGTACCCTCAGGCTACTATCATTTATCCTTTCTCTCTTTTCCCCCTTCAACCTTGCATAAAGCTCTTGCAGGATGCAATTCGAGGTCATAGCAAGATGTCAGACCACTAAGGCTCGCGTTTCCAGGATGACACTCGCTCGTATGGACCCGAATCTCGAAGATATCATACAATTTAGTTGACCACAAACAAGTTAGATGGGACAACGATGCTGCCCACTTTCATGCCAGTAGCAACACAGGCAGCCATTAAGGGACTCACCCCGCAGCAGATGGAGGCCTTAGGAATCACGCTGATACTCAACAATACATATCATTTGAATCTACGACCAGGAATTAAAGTACTAGACGAAGCTGGCGGTGCCCACAAGTTTCAAGGATGGAAACGCAATTTGCTCACTGTATGAGTATGTGGAAGTCCTTACCTTGACTTCCTGACTTACTCGCGATTAGGATAGCGGTGGATTTCAATTAGTATCACTGAGCAGTTTCACTAAGATCACAGAAGAAGGGGCTCTCTTCGCTAGCCCATTCACAGGAGAGCCTACCATGCTAACGGTGCGTGATCTGTATTCCATTGATGTAAGTCGTCAGTAACCCAGGCTTACAATTAACTAGCCCGAGGAAAGTATGTCAATACAACATTCAATTGGAGCCGACATAATGATGCAATTAGACGATGTCGGTAATGAAGCTAACCTTTGTCCGGACATGTAATTTGCGTCTTACCCTCTCCTGAATGCAGTGCCGAGTCTTCTTACGGGTCCCCGCGTCGAAGAAGCGATGTGGCGTTCTATTCGATGGCTAGACAGATGTATAGCCTTTCACGAAAAGAGCGGGCGAAATACTACACAAAATTTGTTTGCAATTATTCAAGGCGGTTTAAAGCCCAATCTCCGGGATATATGTCTAAACGAAATGATAAAGCGAAAGGATCATGTCCCTGGATATGCAGTAGGAGGACTCAGCGGCGGGGAGGCTAAAGGTAATTTGAAAATAATAAAAAAGAGTTTTATGCTAACTGAGCAAATCAGATGTTTTCTGGAGAATGTCAGATTCTATGGGTTTCTAGTACAGAATGCGACTATTAACCTCTTTCAGTGTTAAGCAATGTGCAGATAAACTGCCTGAAGATAGTGAGTCTATTTATCATCTAGATCACAAGCTACTCTGTATCTCAATTCAAAAACAAAATAGGGCCCCGGTATTGCATGGGGATCGGATTTGCAGAGGGTAGATTTACTATGTCGCCTTTTCGTACCGATCTCGGGCTCATTCGCTTCACAGATCTTCTAGTATGCGTTGCCCTGGGAATAGACATGGTATGCCATTTTCACAATTTGCTTTCATATGATCTCCAACTTTCAGTTTTTACCAAGGCCGATTGTGTGTTCCCGACACGCACTGCCAGGTTTGGAGTCGCTCTCACATATTCAGGACCCATGAACCTCCGTAAGATCTCCGCCGATGCTCCCTGTTCAATTAATGTTCACAATATGTCCAGGATTAGCAAAACATGCTATGGATCTCACTCCTATCGACACTGATTGTCCGTGTCCAACATGTGAAAGCGGCACTTCTCGTGCCTTTTTACACCACTTGGTCACAGAAGAGACTGCTGCTGCTCATGGTTAGTCGCAGAACATCACTTTTATCCATCCCAAAGCCTGCCAACGTTTCCGCATGCTCATGTATCAAACTGTCGCTTCTCGCACCAGCGATAACGCAGCATAATGTGGTCTTCCAAGCCACAGTTATGGGCAAGGCCCGGGATGCAATAATGAGTGGCACATTCCCGGAATTCTTGCGTTCATTCTTCGCTACTTACTTCGGGGGCGAGTCGGGACCAGGCTATCCGCGATGGTGCATCGATGCATTGCGAAGCGTTGGGGTAGACATTCTAGAGGGCATCCAGAACCCAAAGATTATAGAAGGGGACGGCGCAAAATGGGAATATGCGGATTGACAGGGGCCGATACAATCAGATACGATGCACGCGCAACATTTCATACTGAAGAAGTGATAAATTTGCCTCGCGCTAACTCACAGTCGAAGACGAGAACACAGGTTTCGATGTACAGAATGTTGTGTTTGATCCCCCCTAATCTGCGTTAATTATTGGCAGGACAGCCTTCCGAACCTTCGGCCACAATTCTATCATTGTTGAAGCATCCCACATCCTTCCACCCCGAACAACGTATTTGAGACTTCTCGTAGACTTGATGTCATCTGTCAGGAGGTTCACCCCTGGAGGGTATATCAGGAAGTCTGCCAGTTTGCCCTTCGATAGAGACCCGACAGAGTCATAAATGCCGAGTGTTATCGCAGCATCGCTGGTCGCTGCACGCAATACCTCGAAATTGTCTAGGCCACCCGCAGCAGTGAACTCCATCTCGGCATGATAGATAACGCCAAGTGGTGGTTCACCATGTGCACCTATGTGCGCTCTGAGCCCTTTCTTAACCATCTTCGCGACAGACGCGGATGTATTAAAGAATGCAAAGGCTGGGAAGACCATTCAAAATTAGCTTTAGCCATTCAAGTTCGGTAGCAGTACCCACAATCCTTCGGTCGACTCGTTGTTTCGGCTAGGGATTCGAGGAAATCATGTCTTGTGAGACGGCGTAGTCTATGCTTCCAAGCTTAGTGTCTAAGTGCAATTTAATGCCGGGCAATTCACTGACTTTGAGTCAAATGGTATATTCTCATGTGCCCAAACGTGTTGTTCGCCCATAACGCCACCGTAGTTGACAATATGAGTCGGCGTAGCTCCAGTGCCACTAAGAGCATATAATGCTAGGACATCTTCGTAGAGTGTCGGGATTGGCAGAGCATGCTCCACAGTTGTCATGCCTTAATGAAATCTATGTTAGGGATAAATCAACGAACATCTCCAGTTCACACTCACCATCGACGATGTACGTGATGTCCCAGTCTTGGTTCATTCCCTGAAAAAAACCATGAACATCCACATGGTAAAAGCTGGGTCCGGAACAACCTACCCCTTCTGGCACACATAGCATGGACAGATTGCGAGCTGCCAGCAAAAGTCTCTGACGAGAGGCGCTAAACAGGATTTTTTTTAACAGTCACCATTATTCAACTTCCTCCGTCACTTACCGTGAATATTGATTGTAGTTTTTGTAAGAGAAGCTCGCCGGGCCACCCTCGACTTTGATGCGGAGAAGGGCAGAATATGCGTCCTGCACGTCGGCAACGTCGTTATGAATTTGTGGTGCCTGGGCACCATAGATGACATCGCCGGTATGGAATATTCGGGGCCCGACCATTCCTCCATTTTCTACTCGCCCACGTTCAACGAAACCGAGCACGTTGTCGGAGCTCGGACTAAAATAGACGTTTAACTTGATTAATCAACGGACTAGGGTAAAGACCAAACACCTACTTATGGAGAGTAGTCACACCGTACGCAAGGAAGGTCTCCAATTCCCATGATTTAGCTGGATAGGTACTGCCAAAGCCACCCCAATGTGCATGGACATCAATAAAGCCAGGAACAATGAATCCACCACGAGCATTCAAAATAGTAGCTCCCGCTGGGATGGCTACATTGCTTGAATGTCCGACACGTTCAATGATGCCCCCTCGAACGACGATAGTCGCATCATTAACTAGATCATGTGGGAGCTCGCCTTGCTCCATGGTCAAGAGAGTTGCATTAGTTATGGCATACACATCCGCATTTTGAGTGTCCAAGCCGTGAGCACGGGCCTCGTCGAAAGCGTCCCTCGACAGTCGAGCAATATCGGTGGCATAGCTGACATCGATTTCCTGGACGTCTAGCAAATCCTCGATACAGTCGATGCCAAAGCGTGTATTGTCGCTATCAATTTCACTTGAACATCTAGATAGTTTAGAAACTTCCAATGAGTGCAGGTATGGACCTGAAAGAAGCTTAGCTCGACCGTTCAGAAGCCTATTCAGCATGACTCACCAAGAAGCCAGAAGATCCTCGTGCCCTCACCGTTCCATTGTACATGATGTCCACCGTCAAGGCTAATCCTAGCCAATCCCTTCGTTGCATTGCCAGGCTTGCTCCACACCGGTAAACCATTTGTACTCTTCGCATCGACTACGAACACATTGAAGAAGTCGACGAATGCGATTTTGTCGAGTTTTGAGGGAACCACGACCTCTGCAGCCATGAGGCCTGTGGCCACAGTTGTTTGCTCGTAGTTACCGTAAGCATCAGTTCCATTCGCGAGGTCAATGATATATGAGCGCGAATATTGATTTACGAGCAACTTCTTGTTCCCTTCCAAGAATTTGAGTGAGCCATCCGCTGGAAATAGAGGCCGAACCATACGAACGTTCTCGATCGAGATTGTTTCTACCGTGTTCTCATTGAAGTCAGGGAGGGTAATGTCACCGATGTAAAGTCCAGGAGCAGCTGTTGCAACTACATTGCCAGTAAGCAAATCTCCTCCAGACCTTACAAATGCTATTTGCCTGTTGCGTCCAACGCAGCTGCACAGTGCCGGAAGGGTGTAGCGACCCAGGGGGAGGCCGGACAACTCGATGGCCTTTCCAGATGACACATCGGCGATCTCGAATGTAGACAGATTTCTATCTGACCATCGAGAGTGAATAACAAGGTCGCTGTTGCCGGGTACGAAAGATGGAGAATGATAAGCCGAGTCTGGGTGCAGAACGGGGACTTTTATGGCTGCCTTTGCCTGTCCAGAAGTAGGGAAATCGAGATTAAGGTAGTAGCTAACGCCTGCGCCCTGGAAAACGACTCTATTACCATCGTCGTTCACTGCAAGGTCCACAAATGCATGCAGTCGTTGCGTCTCTGCCGCTTCCAGCTTCAAGAGATCGGTCTTCGAAGACCTTGTCTCTGCTAGGCGTTTCTCAATATGAGCGGTGAACGGTATGATTTGCGGTTCACCGAGGCCAGTTTTCTCCCCCAGTTTGTTGACGCCGAGGGGAACGTACCAAATCTTTCCAGTTGCCCATATGATAATAGCCGAGTCATCCGGAGTAAATGCGAAGGACGGATATGTGCCCATAGGCGAATAGATGGTGCTTAAATCGTAGGTCAGTCCATACCAGATGTTATGTAAAGTCCCAGAGCGAAGATCTCTGTAGAAGATGTCAGTGGAGTGCACGCAGAAGAAAGCGTTACGGACTTCAAGACGAGTGCCTCTTTGTCCCTCACGCGCCGCACAAAAGCGAGTGTTGTCTTGTCTCTCGACAGTTCGGGGCGACTAGCTCCACCAGGAGACGACGAGACAAGAGTTGTGGTAACGCCGGATGTTACATTGCGCTGAAAAATCGCGTAAATTCCACTATGGGCGTCCTTGCTATATTGGAACGCTCCCTGAACGTCTTTAACATTCTTGGAGAAAATCAGGGTGTCCTCGCTTGCCCAGATGAATTGCTCTGGCCCGATCTGCTGCTCTCCGTAGTCCTCGACATCCCAGCCAAATGGAAGACTACGGCCGACCAGCCGTTTACCGCTTCCAACGGGGATTTGCAAGCTCTTTGCAGCTGGTAATTCGTACTCCCAACCTTCACCGGCCCCGAGGCTGCGCTGAGAGAAGTACCATTTTGTCGCAATAATCTTCGTGCCAGTAGGGTCAAAGCGAGGATCACTAAGCCAGCGGAATGTTTCGTTGGTGACTCGCTGAGCTATATTCAAATAAGTTGGCATTGCCTCGCAGAATACGATTAGGACATACCGGACAATCTACCCTCCCTAAGTAAGCGCCGCTGATGCCTGTCGCTTGTTTCCTTGACTCCATTAGCCAGCATTTCATCTTCAACATCCTTCAATGCCAGCGCTAAGAGTAGAGCCTCATCTCCGGTTCCCTTCGGCCTGACGTCCATGTTGTCGCAACCCTTCCATTCCATAGTCCATATGTTCTCAACGCCCAACTCCGCGTCGGACCTAAAAGCGAGAAGTTTCCCATCTGGAGAAAAATGTGGGTCCGAATCATGAGGGATGCCTGTCAAAATAGGGCGTGCGCGTGTAGACAGAGAGCGCAAAAAGTCTGAGTAGGCGTCGGATGGAAGGCAGTAGAGATCTCCAAGCATGTCGAAGACGATTTCACCGCTTTTCGGGTGGACATCAAGACGCAACCACGTTCCTTCATCAACGTCGAATTCTAGTTTCCGAGGATGAGAGAAGTCTGTCGAAATGTCCCAGGGTGTAGGTTGGCGAATAGGCCACACATTGTCCTCCCACTCATCAGTATGAATAGGACTCCTCACAGAACTCGAACTTGACGCGTCGCGATTGACCACACCGCCTCGATAAAAACCATGTAAGAGCGACGTCGTCTGCAGCACTACACAGACTATCAGCACGGCACGGCCGAGTTGTGCAAGTCGCGTGCGTTGTTTCCTCTGGCCACTGGCAGTGTTATTCAACTGGGTTGTCGGTAGCGACCAGCCTACGCCTTGCTTGTCCATGGCAATTCTCCAAGTAGTCGACAACGGCGATGGCGGTTAGGTTGAAAACGTGAGACCTTAGCAATGATAGGCGAAGTTTGAACCATTGACGCCATATGCTCAGCTGCCTACGTGCGTTCTCAGAGGCTATAAGTGAATAAACCAAGTTCAAGTTAGGGTTACGCAGTACTTTAGTACTAGTACTAGTAGTAGGGTCAGCTGGTAGGACGTCGTGCACTTCAGCTTGAACGTCGACAGAATTGACTGTGGACATGAACGTAGGAGGAAAAGAAAGACTGTTACAGAACGTAATTTGCTCCGAATATATACAAAAATATGCTTGTTAACAAGTCAGAGTCCCAACCTCCAAGTTTCCTAATCCAGCGCTTGTGCCAGGTCACGGCGGTGTGTGAACCGACTTGAACATCCTCAACATCTTCTTTCTATCTTCTTATCTCAACTCGAACAAGGCTACATCAACAAGAAGAGAAGACACAAACTGTAATGATCCTACGGTGTCGTTTGTATTCATTTGTCTCATACACGTCAAAATCTTCTGACAATCAAACGACAAAATCAGTCCAGTCTTGACAACCTCTGATGCGTATGCATTATTTGTTTTCATGGGTTCTGAGTACTTCTTGAAGGAGATGGTAACGAAGATACCTTACGAGAATCGATTGTCAAGAGTTGCAGTCTTTTAGAGGGACCACTCAGTTCTATGGATTCAAGCTAATGCTGCACTTACAACAGCAGCTTGTGGCCTTGTCTAAGACCATCAACATCGAGTTGATGCCAATGGTGAGTCTCCTATTTGAAATATGTACTGATCCCATCTATATGTACTCGTTCTCTTGGGTCCCGCAGAATGCCTTGGACAGAAAAGACTGGCCATTTATCACGATACTTGTGCTATCACAATCATGCGGTCGAAGATCGCGGGTGTGTTGTTGTGACTCATCATCGCTATTCACTTCCACACTACGAAGTGGATTTTGCGTGATGAATAACAGTTGCTGTGACGTTTGTCTGGCCTACTATCTGGAATGGGCTTTTGCAACTCCGGCCTCGTACATATTTCAAATCAGCCACGTAACTTTAAGCTGTGTCTCTCTCTTAGCTCTATTTTAGATTCAGGTATCGATGATCATTGCATCCAAGAAGCAGCTTTTCGTTTCCATGTGCCAACCGAGGAAAATTGGCAATCCACAAAAACAAACTTCTTCCGATGCCATTCTTCTGGCATCCTTTCTGGTTGTTCTCTCTCACCTTCTCCCCCTCTCCACAACCTCCCATGTTCACCACTCTACTGTCTTTTCTCCAACCCTGGATGCAGGCTCTCGTCCTTCTTTCATTCGTTCTTACCTCTGGTGCAGCACTCGTTAATGTCACGGTGGATGACACATTAGGAGATCTTCAAACCGGGAGAAAGCCTAGCTATTCTGGGACGTGGTTTTCATCATCGAACTGCTCTGTGATTGAGCTCGACAACCCTTTCTGTGGACTGAACTTGGACAACTCCAGTCTGTTGAACGGTACATGGATGGGCTCCGCGACTGCTTCTTCCAGCGTCTCTATTCTTTTCAATGGTGCGCCTTTATGCAGGATGTCGCGATTAACCCTTGGTTAGTTCATCTTCTTTCAGGCACAGCGGTCTATGCATTTTTCGTGATACCTAGCAATGTTTTTGCGACAGACATCAGCTTCGTTTTAGATGACAATATTGAAGGGATGGTAAACAGGAGCGTTATGACGGAGTCGATCATTTTTCAATACAATACACCCCTGATCTCCCTGCCAAGCTTGCCAGATAGCCAACATAACTTAACTATCTTCATTGGTCGAACTGGGAACGGTCTCTTGCGTTCAAGACAGTCACCGTTCGGAGCAATCTTTGACTATGCCCTGTATACGTGAGTCTGAAAATCTCCCCATTTGTTTAATGCTAAACTCCTGTTTCTGACAAAAGGACAAATGCAACCGTGGGCTTACCAATCGGAATGAACGCCATCTCTATTCCTCATGTTTCATCCCTAACTGGTTTCGAAAGTAGAAGTGAGACGCCTCCAACATCGACAACGACAAATGGGAACCTTCATTTGGATACGGAGATTATCGCTTTGACATCCACTATAACATCCAGCCCTAATCTAGCACACGCTGCGCTGACACCGCTGCCCATGTCCGCAGAATCGACCGCATCAAATTCCCACCCCGTCCCGCAAGTCGACCACGCACAATCCTCACATCCGCCTACAAACACCCGTAGCTCATCTTCACCCTCGAGTCCTGATAGCTCTGGCGTCTCTTCGGGTACTTCCTCTCCAACAGTACCGGTTGGGACCACCAGCCAAACGGAAACATCTGCGGGCTCCGCGCAATCAACTATAGATATAGGCGCCTCGAGACCCTTCCCCGATCCCCAACCTCAAAGTCCCACGAACGCTGAAAACACATCTCAAGGAGCGAGTACAAAGACTCTTCCTGGGTCTGGCTCTTCTGGATCAGGTGAAACAGGAGCCTTTCCTGCCACTCCCTCTCAGACCACCTCAGTTCCGCCACCTCTGTCAACTCCTGAGAAGCGTGGTCTTGGTGGAATTATTGCCGGTGCCGTTATTGGCATTTTGGTGCTCCTCTTACTTCTCATTTGGGTTTTACTTCGCCTCCACAGATCAGATCTCTTCACGAGTCTAATATCAAGAAGACTCCAGAGACCACGGTCCATTGACACTATAAATTCTTTCGTAACCCAGGAGTTTCCCCCGCTACCCCGTGAAGCGCCTCCCAAGCGCCTGTACTTGACCCAGAACCTAGAACGTCGAAATTCTTCTGCCGAAAGTCTAATTCCACCTAGGATTGATATAGACACGAAAGGCACTCGTTACACTACGGGCGATCCTGCCCGCGAGCGGTTGCTTTCCAGAGAATCCGCCAACCGTCGTCCAATTTTACCCTCTCCGGTCCGATTTAGACCTATCACACTCTTTTCCTCAACTTCCACTATAAGCTCTGTGAGCGCCATGGACTTCCGACAAAATTCTCACTTAGAGGCCGATTATCAGCGGCGGATTAGTCTGTTGGAAACTGAAGTACAGCGACTCCAGTCAGAGAGAGATTACTTAGCTTATTTGACGTGGGGTGAGGAGCTACCAGATTACAGTGACTTGAATTCACCTCGAAATTCTCCACGAAACGGCGTTTAACCTTCCCTGTGTCAATACAGAGCGCTTTTGCGAGATTCTATTCATGTCCTGTGTATGTTTATAGTGTTATCTGTTTTCTCTTGATGTCATATCTCCCCCATTTTGTATATAAACATCGGCCATTTTCCTTCAAATGGCATCGGACGCATTGGTTAGAACATAGACTGTATGCAAAAGGTGGGGGAGTGTGTGTTTATTTGAAGCTATAAGCCAAGCTCAAATTTTCACCCGAGTTCCAACGACAAAAACTTCATCGTACCCTGAAGTTACCGTCAACTTGTGGTTTATCATACCTCTTGAAGTTTTCAATTTATCAAAGGCCAGTGATTCCCAGAAGCAAATATGTAGTAAAATACAGTCATCCATATAATTATATCTGAATCTAGCTTACTTATGTTATGATACACAGTTTACAAAACAACTTGAACATGATTGTCTGGCAATGACTCAACTTCACTTTCGTTTCCCTTGCCGGTTAGGCTTTGTTCTTTTCTTCGACCACGCCAACAGCGCAGTCGTCGCGTGTTCGGATATATTTCTTTCCTTCGTCGCTTCCTTGATCACATCTTTGCTTAGACAGAAGTCGATGTGCGTATTGAGCCCGAGATTGTCCGTTTCCAATTCCCTCCCACAGACCGGGCACTCTAAATTAGTGGGCTCGGGAGGCGTAGTGATGACGGGAACTTGCTTTCGCGTTGCGTCAGGACAGCGGTTTGCAGTACTCGGCTCGGTCCGATTGTTTGACGTGGCCAGAGACGCAAAGGGGGTCTCAGACTGGGGCTCATTGTTTTCAGCAATAGTCAGATCTATGACAGCCTCCAGACCATCATCTCGTTGGTCCGTTTCGTGTTCGTGAAAACCCGGCATAGCATCGTCGTCTATGAGTTCTCCATCTACATCTACGATCACGGTCTCATTCGTAATTGGATTTAGATCGCCGACCCGTCTCTTCTTACTTGGCGTCTGGTCTCCAGCAGAAGAAGGGAAAAACTACATGGAGTAGCAATCAAAGATCAGTACAGTATAGTAAGTCAGGTCTCTTCCCTCACCCGCTTGATACCCTGAACGGCAGATTCTCGCAAGTCTTTCAATTTCGTAACACGTAATCCAATGAGGCGGATGCATAAAGGCAGTTCCAACTTCAATAGCTCCTTGCCAATCTACGAATGCCGTCAATGATTTGAGGGAGTAATGATATAATTTAAAGTTGAACGCACTCGATAAAGATCTTTTTTCTTCGTTATCCAATGATTGAATGACTTTGCCCTAGTGAAGACTGAAAGAATAAACGACGGGCAACAAAATAACAAGAAATATGTGCGGTTACCTTGGTATGTATCGAGCTTGTACTTGAGCGTAATAGTTTTACCAGTCCATCCAGATTCCTCCATGTCTTTCTCAAGCTCCTCGGCAACTTCTTCGAGTTTAGAAAGTATCTTCTGCTCGTTACTTACAGGATTGAAAGTTCTAGGTAAAAATATATGTACGAGAATCAGTTGGCCATATACAGTGACTGAAGATGAGCTATTGCTTACCGCTCAGCGCCAATGCTCTTTCGTTCTTCTCGACTATATGGTTGCACGACATTTGAGGCGATTCCTAGATATGCCTTATAAAGAAACATCTTTCCAACACAGTCATCCATCAACCAAATTTCCGCCCGGCGATTGTAGACGTCACCACAGGTCTTAATGAGAACTGATGAGCCTGGTTGAGTAGTCAATGTAAGTGAAGCTCACCTTGACTCCGAAGGACTCGAGAAGGCGTTCATTCACACGACCGACACCCGGCAATTTTCTTATGGAAAGATCCTTCATGAAAGCTTTGATTGCTTTTTGTTCAAACGGTAGATGGAACTGGCCATTTGGCTTATTCTAAATCGGATTGAGCGGGTGTAGTAAGGACGGTTGGTAGGCCATCGAACCTTGTCTGAGCAAATCTGCGAATTGTTAAAGTAGCGATACTGCATGATGGAGGAAGAATGCATACCTTTGCCAGCATCTATACAATTAAGTGTATATGTCAATTCGATGATAGCACTACAGCGCAAGGTCCATCCATACCTTGTTAGGGGCTATACCTGCACTGACCGTCAAGCATGTTTCTTCCTTCACTCTCGCGCGCATCTGGCGGACACAATCGTCCGGTGATAAACTGCGTTCTGTACAGTAAGATGTGATGTATAACCCCCCCCCCCCCCCCCCCAAAAAAAAAAGTATCATAAATATGCAATTTCATAGAGTAAAGACAATACCGACTTCAAATAACCCTCGTCACATCCAGCAACAATCATATCTGGGTCATACTGCCTAAATATGTTCATGACCTTGCTCGACATCTCAGAATACCACTCGAAACGCAACGGCACTGTGATGAGATCTGGACAAAGTTTCTTGGCTACGAATTCTACACCCGTATAGCGTGAACCAATGTTCTCATACACGATATAACCAGTAACACATACCAGCCATCCCGGACCTAACACCATATTTACGAGCCTCGTATGAAGCGGTGCATAGCAAGCCTTTTCCAACCTGCACGCAATTAACATGAGACTGTGGACAAGGAGTTGATTAGACCTACTCCAAAAGGCTTTCCTGCTAAGTCGGGATTGTGAAGAAGCTCGACACTTGCGTAGAATGCATCCATATCGACATGAACGATCATTTGGCTAAGGTCTCGTTCAGACTCTAGTTCTGCAAGCTGTGACGCCAAGATTATGATCAGTATCGAGTTCATAACGCTTGTCGTGCGCATACCAAACGTTCCGCATCTACTTCCACTCTTCCTGGTTATCAAGGTTAAGCTTCCACTCGACTTAGACGTCTTTTAAGAAATTGTTGGCTTACGAGTATCCGCCTTCCTCATTAAGTCATCCTTAATTTTGAGAATCTTATTGATGCGTTCCGTCAGCTCTCTATCCTTTCTTCTTTCATTCTATCCATAGTTGAGCATGTCTACTGTGGCTTCCGCATCGAATACAAACCTCGTAGAACTTGGAGCCCTTCGAAACCTCCGCGATAATACGATTTATTTCTGTTTGGTCTTTCGCGAGTCTGAAACGAAGAAGCTCTGCGTCAGTCGATACTTTCTGAGAATACAGCACTAGCTTACCCAGCTTTCGTAACGGATGGTCCAGCAAGGCGTTTGATTAAACTCGCTGAGTCCGGAGATGGATCGCAGGGTTTCAAGGGCAGTTCAGCCAACTTCAGCATATTGCAGGTCGCGCCAGAGTATTGTATATAGATCGCATAGTTTGAGAACGAGGTAGTGAGGTCAGAATTTGCTAACTCGCACACATCGCGTCAACGCGTTACACAACCGTGACAATTAATCTCGTGACTTAACTGTCACAGGCTCACGTGAAGGACGTAACTTAAATGACGTAAGTGTGACGGCTTGAACCCGCAGCTGGAATTTGCTTCCGACCGCAGCGTCGCATCGTGTTGCTTTCGTTGTGCAGAATCAAATTAACGTGCAGCAGCGCACACCAAAACATCGCAGTTCACAATTACGAACACTATCTTTTACGACCAGTAAATATGCGAAAGACGTCCTACTTCTTAACGTTCCTGGCGGTGTCGGCCACTTTGTTTTTGGTGCGTCAAAGAGCACATGCTCTGTTGATGGTATGAATATTGAGCCCTTATCAGAACATAATGTCTATCATCCGACCGGACTGGTGAGCAGTCAAGAAGAACATCTGGCATTGCCAGGCATTCATTGTTTTTCTCAATGATATCAGGTTGTATGTGCATACTCCAGATATCTTCCACACTAAGACGATTATTCGTTACGGACTTCTCGAACGTTGTGAGCGAACGGTAATCTCCATACCTTCGCCCAATGGTGGTGGGCAGATTAGCTATACGGACTACTCCTGCAGGCCGTTCCCGAGACGTCAAGAGGACATGTGTGAGAAAGGATACGAGAAGTTCTGCACATTGTGGTGGACCGCAGGGTACAGCGCCGAGTTGAGCGTGGTTTTCGGTGCGGCAACGCTTGTAGGAATCTTGGTTGGCGTGAGCACTAGGTCGAGGCGAAGGAGGGTCTGGAGGGCGTGCGCGGGTCTTGAATCGTTGCACTGTGAGACATTCAAGGTTGCCATCATCGTGAGCGATCCACATAACCTTGTTGCATTTTAGGTGCCTTCAAGATCATCGCATTTGCTATCATAACCGATGTTTATCGTACAGCTCAATACCCTTACTTTGAGTATGCTCGACCAAGTAAGCCCCATCAGCTGCTTATCACCATATGCTCACAACTTTGCGCCGCAGGCACCGCATATGTCCTGAACGCGCTTTCGTGGGCTTTCGATGTTTTCATTGTATTTGGCGTTCTTGTCACTGGAATCTCTGCTGAGGCCGGCCATACCTGGGCAGCAGGGAACAGGGCGTACAGGCCTATTGAAAACAATTAATCGAAGGACTGATATCGCGAATCACGACATCCTCCATGTATTCGGAGTTTATATACGCGGAACACCACTGCCCTATGACAAATTCCTTACGTCGAGCTTTGTTTCTTCTCTGTCCTGTATCATAATATGTGTATGTTTACGCCGATAGACGATGTAAATCACTATTGTCAGAAAAACAGCGAGTCATCTGGGTAGTCTACCTTATCGTACAACCTAAGAGTCTCGTTCCAATCTCTCTTTCGCCTCCTCCGAACTGAAAAGTACTTTACTCTGCTTTCCCAGTTGCCCCTTACTCTACCCTTCTCCTTCCCGCCACTCTGCACAAAATATTTCTCTGGATCCTCCGGCAGTCGAAGATACTGCACGGCTAGCAGCATCACACGCTCATGTAATTCGTCCCTTGTCTTCAGGAGCTCGCGTAACCTCGATTTGCCCGTCCAAAGTAGCCTTGTGAGTGCCATAACAGCCCGTGCGGCAGATACCGCATCTTCCATCCATCGTAAACTCATCCACATCACAACAGGAACAACTACGGCTGTTATTGGTGCGATAGGAAATGTGAGAACCATGCATCCAATCCAGACGCTAAGGCCAGACGCAAGCCCATAAACGAGTTTAGTCTGCGCAATCTCATCCCAAGTATCCCACACGGGACCTGAGCGCAGAATATGGTGCTTGACAGCGTATCTCGTTGTGGCGAAGATAGGTAGCCAGAGTACAAGGCCCGGAAAGCAAAGCGGAAGGAGGATGCCAATCCAAGAGAGGCGAACGAGCATACGGAAGAACACTTTGCGTCTCGGAATAGGCCTTCTAATGCGATCATCTTTTATACCAAGTCTAACTAACTTGTCTTGATAGTCCTAGAGGAAACATATAAGTAAAGGGGGTGATTTAGACTGAAGATAGCTTCCAGACCTTCAGATCGTTTCGTAATTTATTCACAAGTGCACAATGAAGCTTCACAACATGTTCATCTTCCTCTTCGGATCCGCTTGTCGTAAATCCTTGGTTATCTGAGCGACTGCCTTCAAGTTCGGCCCATTTGAATACTTCCACGAAAGCTCTACAGACACGAACATAGTCCCCAAGAGACATGTTTGTTCCCAATGGGGCATAAATCCTTGTCGCAAGCTTCGCCGAACGAATGATGTCAAAGGTCGGAGAATCGAAGGTCCCCGAGCTAATTTGTTGCTGCATCTGTGAAGTGAGTGAACGGATATTGGCAAAATCCACAGGAGCGATTAGTTCTGGATTGCCTTGAGGCGTAAAAGGAAGTGGTGGGTGGAAAGTAATCAGAACGTCAGACCGAAAATGCTGCCTATGACTGCGCCAGAATTGTTAGAAACTATTTAGCGTCGTCGTCGACCTTCCCTCACTCACGTATATGTGATGGAGCAAGTTTGCACATAGATCTTAAAATCCGGATCATCCTTGTTTCGAGTTAGCACGTCAGAGACCAGACGTGCCACTATCCCATAATATTTCAGATAGCGTACAGATATTCTAGAACAAGTTACCTACCTCCAGTCTTGAGAGGCGCAATCTGCGGATGAAAGCGGCTCATGCCCTCCGGAAAGAGACAAACAGCATCTCCCTTCTCAAGGACCTTCGGATTGTTATTAAGAGCATACAATGCAACGTAGGCAACATATCTAATTACCTGCATGAGAGCCTCCATAGCATCGCTGTTATCTACCTGAATGTCAGGAGAATCCTTCCGGCGCTTAAGCGGGACTGCGCCCGCAGCTTCGATTAGCCAGCTAGTGAAGGTTCCTTTGCCAAATTGTGTTGCTTTCGCAGTGAGCCGGATGAAGTTTCGCCGCTGGCCAAGGTTTAGTACGCTTGTCATGTGGGTGTCAATGCATGGATATCAACCGACGTTGGAAGGCATCGCGCCTACAAGGAGCCTGAAGTCAAATCGCTTGGTAAGTTCCCAACAGGTAGTACCGAATGCAAGTCGTACATACACCGGGTCTGTCAAAGAATTGCAATGGTTCGAACATATTATGCTTATAATACGACAAACAAACTTCAGCCATGTAGATCTCCCTGTCGAGAATGTGCTCACCATGGCAGCCCATTCTGGGGTATTAAATGGGCATTCTCCACAACAATCGTACCATAAAAAATCTTCAAGACGAACTTGAAGAGAAGTCTGAAGCTACATCTCAGATAGAGCAAGAAGACAAGAGTTAAGATATTTGTACCGGATAAGAAAGTACGCCCATGGCGTGGCCGTATAGCTATGAGCCATGCATGAAACGGAGTGGAGAAAGAGGAAGAAAAAGATGAAATCATACATCAAGGTCTCGGCCCCGGGGTCCGAGTCGGCTCTTTGGGTCACGCCCAATATAATCATGATGTAACTTCTCGCGTCGCGTCGCGTCTCTTTCTCACTGACCACAACAAGAAGTATGACTTCCAGCCTCAAGAAGCGTAGACGCTACAAAACGTCACTAAGCGATTGCGAAAGCTTATAATCTGCTGTCATATCGCGTTTGCTGCTGCTATTTGCTTGCGTCGGACGAATCCTTATTCATGCCACCCGAATTAGACGAGACGAACGTCGTGCCACCAGAGAAGTGGCTTTCAAGTTCAACAGCGGTTGCGCCAGCCATTGAAGTTTCGCGTAACGTGTGCATTTGTCTTTTACGGGGCGGATAGGGAACAGGTGAGGTACATTTGCAGGAGGTGCTCTTTGTGACAGAACCAGCTCCCGGAGCACCGTGACAACTCCAGTTCCCCCATAAGGTAACCACGGAGTCACGTGCCTCATAGCCACTGCCAGTGGCGGTTGCAGACAGGGTCGAATCGAAAATTTGGCCTCGCGGTCGACACATTACAGTGCAGTTACTTCTCTCCTCGTCGCCGGAGCCATGGAGGTCGCACTTTCAAAAATCAGGCCTCATACCTCGTCATCATTGGCACATCAAAAGGCTCCAGCAAACCTTCTTGTCGCACTTGAGGCAACGTTCAAGGAGCAAAATACCGAACGAACTCCTGCTGCGTACTTCGCCGGTCTGCTGACGGCCATCGAGAGCACAGTGCAGAAGGAACGCGAGGCCGGATTTGCTCTAGGCGATAGCGACCTGCTGCCTGCGGAACTCTACCTTTTGGCTTTAGTAGGGCCATTTGTACCAGCACCGATCATTCGAGCAAACTTGAACACGTTACTTTCATTAACTGCAACCCTATGGCCTTCACTGAGCCCTCATCCCCCGGCTCTCCGCTCGCAGCTGACACTGTACAATACCATTCTTCGAGCTCTTGACAGATCCCTACTTGAAACTCAAAGCACCAGACAATCATTTGCCACTATCCTGCAGCTCTGCGTTGACCCGAGACCAAAAGTCCGGAAACGCGCCGCTGACCTAGTCCGCGATGTTCTTTCGTCTCCTCCGAGCCCCCTTATCCGGCATCCGTACTCCGAGAGAGTTGGAGAATGGACTGTGAATGCGTTGGCGGAAGTTAATGCTCTTGGTTCGGGCAAGCAGAAGGGAAAGAAAAACGCGGATGATGTAGTGAGTGCAGCCATCCACCTCCTGGCATTCCTTCGTCCTGTCCTTCCGTACCTTCCTCCTGAGGTGAGCCTAATCTTAATTATGTATAACTTAAGCACTAATCAATTCGAAGATTCTCCCTACTATCACATCCTCTCTCCTTGCCCTTCCTCGCTTCGGCAATCCCTACCTTTCTCAATCTGCCTATGGCGTTCTCTCCGATCTACTTTCGGTTCCCGAAGATCCAGCAGTTCCGCGAAACATTGAAACGTCTACCTCCCAGTTATTGAAGGCCGTGTTGAGTTCGCCCCCCCTTAAAACGGATATCTCGCTTCTTCCATCGTGGTTGCAAGTCATCGGAAAGATCATGCTTGTGTACTCGAAAAGTGACCCCGATGCATGTACGGAAGAGCTTCTGAAAGTGTGGAAGATAGTCTTCTCGTTCCTCGAATCTACAGATACTGCCACAAGAAAAGAGTCGACCGAGACCCTAGCGCGCCTAACTCAGTGTATCTCCCCCGCTCTTCTTACTTCTGCCATAGCGGATGGGAGCGCGAAGAATGTGCTCACCCAGCTTATTACGCAAACGACGAAAGCTCTGGACTCCATTGCATATGCTCGATGCATCCCAGAGCTCTTATTTGTAGTCTCCGCACTCATCTCTGGCCTGCGCTATCGTCCAGAGGGACCAAGGACACCTACGGCTGCAGAACTACTGCTATTACCGCTTATACAGAAAATAGGGGAAATGAGAATCGCAAAGGGTTTTGAATACAAGGAAGCCGCCGACGGAGTCCTTAGCATGGCAATGTCCATCCTTGGGCCTGAGGTGCTTTTGAAGGCGTTACCACTGAACTTGGAGCCGGAGGATCGGTGAGGAGCATATCGATGACAGTAGATCGTTACTTATCGTCTGTATTTAGAGCTGCCGGGCGTGAACCACGAGCGTTCCTCCTTCCCCTCTTAACCAATACCCATCCATCCCCCCTGGGTCACTTCATCTCCTACTTCATTCCCCTCACCGAACGCATGTTTGATCTGCAACAGAAGGCAGACGCTGAGGGGCGTAGTTCAGAAGCGAAAGTATGGAATGTACTGGTGTCGCAAATCTGGAATAGTCTTCCGGCCTACTGTTATAAAACGCCAGACCTTCGGGAGGTATGTTAACATGTACCCTTAATTTGCTACTGCTAACCGCTCTACTTTAGTCCTTGACTCCTCAGTTTTCGCAAATGCTGTCTCAGTTATTGTATAATCAACCAGACCTACGACCTCCTGTACTCCGCGCTATGAAAATAGTGGTGGAGAGCAACGCAAAGCCCACTGAAGTTAGTAAAACCGACGGAGAGAGTTCGCACATCGGTATATTCCTCTCCGAAGAAGAAGTAGCAAAAAACGCAGCCTTTCTCCAGTCTCAATCGGAAAGCTGGTTTGCAGTGCTATTCAATGTTTTTGGGAGCGTAGGTCGAGATCAACAGGGCATGGTCGGGGACGTCATCAATACCTGGGCGTCGATTGCTGATGAAAAGGTAAAGTATCAAACAACATTAGTTTGTATCCTACTAAAGCATATTATCAGGAAATGGCAAAGACATGTCATAAGGTGGTCGGTATGTTCAAGACTAATCTTGGGAAGATGAGCACGTCGACGAGCTCGGCTGCAAATGAAGGGGACGAACAACGCAGCGTAGTGGCAACTATGCAGGATATCCTTGGTCTTCTGGTTCCGTACATTTCTAAGAAGGATGCTCAGACAGTCTTCGACCTTTGTCTCCTCCCAGACGTCATCAAGAACAAGGATAATGGTGTTCAAAAGCGCGCTTACAAACTGCTGAGCAAAATTGTCGCAACAGGGAAAGTTACGATTGATGCTGAAGTTCTTTTCGCTAAAATGGATGAGGTTGCAGAGGATGCGCTTCCGGCGGCGAAGAAGGACAGAATGAACTTCCTGAAGGAGCTTCTTGCATATCTTCCGTCCACATCTCTTCATGTTATACCATCGCTCATCCCTGAGGCGGTTCTTGGCACAAAGGAGCCCTCCGAGAAGGCGAGGCAAGCTGCCTATGAACTAGTTGTGGCTTTAGGTTCTAAGATGAAGGAGGGTGGTGTTGTTAAGCGACAGAAGCTGAATGGCATGGAGGAGGATGACATGACTGAAGGTAAAAAGAGGCTACACAGTGTTACTCCCCGGTATACTGACAAGGCTTGGCATATATAGCGACTGCGTCTCTCCAGGAGTTCCTTATGATGATGGCGGGAGGCTTGGCTGGAGCCACCCCGCATATGATTAGCGCGACAATCACTGCATTATCGAAACTAGTCTTCGAGTTTAGAGGTATGTGACTTCGGGCTCCTATCAGATTCTTGGTCGCAAAAGCTAATAAAATTGAAGACGATATCTCTCCCGAAATGCATAAGGAGATGTTCCAAACACTCATCGTTTTCTTGACCTCTGCAAATCGTGAGATTGTAAAATCCGCCCTTGGCTTTGTCAAGCTCTCCATCCATACACTCCCTCCCGACCTTCTCCGTCCATACTTGAAGGATCTCGTCCCGGCACTGCTTGGATGGTCGCACGATCATAAGAACCACTTTAAAGAAAAGGTGCGACATATATTTGAGCGCATGATCAGGCGCTTCGGATGGGACGATGTGTACTCCTGTGCTGGCGAAGAGGAAGCCGCAAAGATGCTCGTCAATATAAAGAAACGAAAGGATCGTGCAAAGAGGAAGAAGTCACAAAGAGAGATAGACGATGACGACGACGACGACGAGCCTGCCCCGAAGGCAACTGCCGGTGATGCGTTCGAAGATATTTTGTATGGCAGTGAGAGTGAGCTTGATGAAAGTGACGAGGAACATAAGGTAGATCACCAGAAGGCTGGGAAAAGGAAGGGCAAGGATACAGGGGCTCGGCTTCGAGTGGACAACGACGATCCAATGGATCTTTTGCATGGGGCAAACACCCGTGTCACGAGTGAGTCTGGGGCCCTTTCATCATCGTTGTCTGAGTTCTTAACTTCCGCCTTTTCACATCCAGATACTCGCAAACAAACCAAGAAGCCTGGAGTCGATGCTTCTAAGTTCAAGACGGATGAGCAAACCGGAAAGATCCTGATTGAATCCGATGCTGATTCAGAAGTAGAAGAAGACGAAAACGCTCGTCTAGGCGGTGCAGCGTATCGAGAAAGCATGATGTCCGTTGACGGGTTTACACGAGACACTAAAGGCCATGTCAAATTCAACAAAGATACCAAGAAACGGCGGAGGGAAACTGAGGAAGCTGGCCTAGACGAAGATATTGCCATGGCCGACGACTCGTCAGAGAAGATCAAGAAGCTTAAGCGCAAGAACTCCGTTAAGATTGGTCAAGAATTCAAAGCCAAGGTGGGTTGCAGGTGTTTGCTTCTAACTTCATTGAAACTGATTTCCATACAGAAAGCTGGAGGTGATATTAAGAAAGGAGGTGTCGATCCGTACGCATACCTTTCTCTTGCGCAAGCTGCGAAGGGAACAAAGGGAAAGGGTGGGCCGAGGATTTCCGTTACTGGAAAGCGATAGAGTTCACATATTGTTTCGCCCTCTGTCAAATCTTTTACTACTTTTTCCTCTTCGATATACACTTTAGCCTTCTGTCTCAGTTTATTCTTCGCTCATGTATGATACAGACGAAAGGCTCATTTCATTAACAATTCCTTACTTGGCAATGACGTGTCGTTACAGTAGAAATGTATCTCGGAGGGCAATATATTAGTAGAAATGTGGTTATGTACATGGTTAAGGAGAAGCCAGATAAACGACTTCCGACATACAATCGGTAAATACCCCAGGAAGAGTAGTGCAGGCACGAATGAGAGCTGTTTTATTATTCGCTCATGCCCCAGGTGGATGGTCAAGGCTTCGCACAAAAAATTGCGTGAGAGGCGGAGTGCCTTGCGGAAGCGACAACACGACTCGGAGGAAGCGAGTGAAAGTAGGGCTTAGTTCGTGAAAAAAGCCACCGTGCGATGCTGAGAAACAGAAAACCAATGCATAAAGGATGCAACCTCGTCTAATAATGATATGAATATGTCCCCTCCTTCCCTTGCAGGTCAAAAAATATTTGTTCACGACATTTTGACTTCGATGTGCGGACGGGAGTCCCTACGCATTCGTTCTGCGAGAAGGTAACTCACTAAAGCACAATTACTAAATCATGGCATTTTCATATGAGGAAAACACTCACTGATAAGCTCTTCAATTGATTCTGCAAGCTCGGGTTTTATTTCTAAATATGCGTGCTTAGACATGCGGAAAACCACGAAATGTCGGTGATGAGGATGACGAATTGCCAACGGCTCCTTAGAGTCACTGTCGACACGGACCAACTGTAGAACGGGATTGAGCAAGACGTTTGAAAGAGTGAGGAAACGCTGGAACACTTACTTGCAAATGATGCCGCTTGTGTGTCTTCCAACGGTATTTAATACCATTTTTAGCCGTAAAGATACCGCCCCTGCTTATGAACGAATCTATATGAGCTGCGTGAACAGTAACACCTGACAGTCTCCACTAACACTTTGTCTGGATCCTTTTCAAACCACTTCGACGCCGATACCCACTCGGCGTCAGAGTTCTCCGCCCCGAAACGAATTCGAGGCTGCTTGCCCGGCTCACGCTCCAGCTCAGCAATTGTCACCATCTCCCCTGAGTCTTGATCAAGTTTCTTGAGCTTGGTGAGGTTTGGGTGCCAAGAGCGAGTTACGACCTCATAGTAGAACTTGTCGTCCTCGACCGCGAATGTTGTATTCCTCAACGAATTTGTGGTTATAGTGAGGATGATAGGTGGGTCAACCTTCTTCGGCGGGGGCATTGTGCGAGGTGGTCAAGACAACTCAAGCAGCACTGGACAAGTGTGACAGAAACGGAGCGCCAAGGTCAGAGAGCGGGGTGGATGTCGTTACTATAGCGGTGAGTACAAGGGGTGCTCCGAGCCTCTACCGAGTTCCTCGCGAGTGTCCCAGCTCATTCGACCTTTATATGTGGGGTGAGCGGTAGCGCGTACCCACACTCGGCCGCGAAGGGAAGGTCTCCCATGGATGCAGATAGGCAGAAGGGGCCGGGTTTGAGATCTGAGGACATATGGGCCTATCATCGCGTTTCAACTGCGCCTCCGACACGTCCCTGCTCCGGATTCGGTCATGAAGGAGCGTATTAGGCAGCGCGGGCACAGCTCGACATGAGCGGTGGGTAAGATTCTGGTTTGTTATAGTCGAGCTGTGGGTAGGGTGGAACCGAGGACGATGGGAACGAGGAACGCCGGATTGGCTACGCTGTTAGTCTCGTGTCGGAATACTGACAATAGTGAGATCACATTTGATGCGGCTCGAGTTCGGCAATCAAGTATGCTGTGAGCAATAGCTATGACGAGAGCCAAGCCCACGCCGTTAGAAATATATCTGCAATGGTAGGGAGGAAGCGTCCAGAATGGGTCCCAGGATATGATCGACATCCGACCCTCCCACGTACTAGGCCTTGTAACACGTCAGTAGGCCGATCTAAACAAGAGATCCATAGGTGCCGGAAAATATGAGCAAGCCAAAACGATGTTTATGCTTCAGGATTATTTGGGGGCCCAGTGAGGAAAACAGACTTCGCAGTCACGAAAACTCACCTTTGAATCCAGAAGACGTGGTCAACACTTTCAGATGAGATTTCAGCTTGTTTGAAAGGACTCGGTCCATCAACTTCTATCGTCCAGTTCAGTCACTGAAATGGCTCCTCTGCCAGCGACAGGCTGCGCAATACTGTAGTCCAAAGCCGTGATCCCGACAATTGTTGCATGAACCAGTCTTCTGCAGCCTGATTAATGTTTGCTAAGTCCGTACGCAGACGTTGAAGCATTTATGGGAGACTTTCCCAACCATCTTGTTTGTGATCATCGTTCAAAGGAGAAAAGATAGATTTCCTGTGTGGGCCCTGTTGGTTCAATCACTGCCAGTGGCACTGAGTTCAGTTACCTTTTTCGGCAATGAGAGCAAGAACAACACCCATGCTTGTTGAAAACCATACAATTGATTTTCTCCTCCGCCACATATCGCTGGGATAATTACTTTCCCATTCCTCTGCATGCGACACCACTTGACGTTCGGGGGCTGGACATAATATAGACAAATTCGACGGAGAATATCAAAGCTTAGTTTTCCAGCTTCGCACAGCTCTTTGCATGCGTATTGCACGTGCATACTACAAGCCTTCAAAGGGGCCTCTCAGTCTTAGTTTGCGCCGTGCGGTCTACAGGCATATACACCCTACGAGCGCTCACGCAACGACACAATCTAGTCCTCTGCCACACCAGACTAGCTCTGCTAGTATAGCAAGTTACCAGTAGTCGGTCGATCATCGATCGCCATTTTCTATCAGCCGCCTCTTGACCTTTCTAAGACACAGCAGATTCAAGAGGCGTGACAACTTGCTCCGTATCATTGCAAGGCGTATCTCTTCTCGTCTACTCCGCTAGGCTCAACATGCTTTCTTTTCCCTCACATATGCCCTCGAACGGGAGATCATTGCCGAAGCGAACGGACAGCCTACAGCGAACTGCATCCTCAGCGGACAACGCTCTGCTAAATTCGTTGCCAGAAGAATTACACGACGTGCGACGCGTTCAGGCTTATGGGCAAGAGGAGGATCTTAAGGAGGCTCTGGGGAAGATGATAGAGAGGGTGGAAGAGCTTGTACGTTTTATGTTTTGAAAGGAATACTTTCTGTGGACTTACGAATAGTTGATACTGTTAGGGCTCTCTACTCTCGCAGGCGTACAAAACTCAGAGCGAGCTGGAAACGAACTTCAAACTTGCGAAGTCTAATCTACAACTTGCACTCGCAAACAATGAGATGCTTGAAGAAGCTTTGAAGCGGGAAAGTGCCAGTGGCTCAAAGGACGTTGGATGGAGACGATGGAGTGAGAATCCAAATGCACGTGCGCAGAGGGTTGTTAGTGGACAGGTCACCGAACGCGAGAAGAGAAGAAGTGGGGATTCTGGAAGGTCGACACCCGTCCGACGAGAATCCGGAGATCAATCTTCCGTGTCGACGCCAACTACTGAGACTTCAGCATCCACACCTGGCTCTCCCACTCCCGCTGCCGCACAACCATCTACATCACCGCCTCCCCAAGATAATCGTTTTTTCCGTTTCCGCTTCGGGTCTTCGCCAGGCAATGCATCGAATGCCAGATTATCGGCTTCTGCATCTAGTTCTCGCCCCCAGACCCCCCCGCCTCGATCGCGAGCTGATGAGCTCCGAGAACGAGATGCAGGTCACCTCACAAGCGTGTCCCTACCTAGCCTTGTTGCTCGCACAGACAAGAGAGAAGAAGAACTATTAGCAGAGCTGGAGGCCGAAAAAGAGAAATACGCGAAAGTTGTCAAGGAGAAAGCGTCTCTTGAGCAGGAACTCGAGGGACTAAGCCAGGCTCTGTTCGAAGAGGTAACCAGCATGTATCTCTTCTGCTTGTACCTATCTCATGTTTTGTGTAGGCGAACAAGATGGTCGCTCATGAGAGAATTAAATGTGCCGATATTGAGGAAGAGCTGCGCCAGGTTCGGCAGGAAAAAGAAGCCCTGAAGAGCGCTATGGTTATTATCGAGCAAGAGAATGCTCTTCTCAAGACATCAGTATCGGGTTCCGAATCTCCTCAGTTTTCTCGATCGGTCATCTCAAACCTCGACCTAACGCCACGGTCCTCTCGTCCAAGCTCCCGAATCTTAGCTTCCCCAGCCCCTCCTGTACCTGAAAGCACAGACCCAACTACTTCATCCTCATCTGCCCTGGGTTATTCGCCTCCTACCTCCGAACCTCCGTCCTCTTCGCCTGAATCCCCGGAAATCGTACCATCACAACATTCGGTCCCAACGCGCAAGGACTCCGTTCCCGTTCCCCGAGAGCAAACGTGGTCGTCCCCGGATCGCTATGCGCTACTCAAATCTCCTGTACCTGACTTACCTGCAGAAGACTCCCCGTGGTCAGGATGATTTGTCAGGCACGCATATGCAAGTGTCCGCGGCTCAGTGTGTGAAGACACTTTACGGGCATGCGAGAGACTCTCAAGCTCTTGCGAATATGTAGTTCTGGTGGATTACTACCTAGCATACCCCAGGAGCTGACGAACCTACCATGTCCTCTCGCATCTTCTTAATGGCCGCACTTTCAGTGGGTACGGCTTGACGGGGTTTCCTGGTTTTGTCCATCTTTTCTTCTTCACTAGTCTCGCTGTTTTGAGCTAATTTATCATATTGGAATTGTCCACTTCACGCTTTCAACAGTACATACATGTTCTTCAGGACCATCCATTTTCCATCTGCGGTCTTGATGTGCGAGGTCTTGCATCTGAGAAGGAGTATTTCAATGAACTGATCCAGGGACTTTCAAGGCTATCGAAGTTTGGAGAGCTCGCAATCCGACTTTATATGCCTCTTTAATGCCTGAGTATTGAAGACAATGAAGTTTTATGAGGTATAGAACTCATATAATATATCATGCATTATTTGTAAATGAATTGTAGGTTAATTACGTAAACGAGCGCGCGCGCGTCAACTCTTCTATGTAGTGCAAGGGCTGAACAACATGTTGATCGTAAACCACATCCTCGAGACGCTTGGTGCTATGAGAATTCACTTTTCCTGGCTTTTCCACAGTATCCTGTCGATGATAGAGGTCCCCAGAGACACACATCAACACTTGGTCCAGTTCCTGCCAGTGACGAGTTTGGATATCTTACGATCAAGGGGTCGTTTAAGCAAGTGGTCAGTTGTAACTTCACAACTGTGGCATGCATCTTGTTTTCTGATTTTACCACTACGCGTCTCGAATTTGAAAATCTAGACCAACTTGCACGGGGCCTCAATCACATACAAGGATGTATATCTTTTGCCAGGAACTTATGCGGTTTCCTACTATGTTTCTGGGCCCTCTAGTCGCATACAGGTACTCTCAGCTTCTAGCGCACGACGCGCAGCGCCAGAGTCAAGCAAACGGTGACTACACCTGTCTATCTTCGTACGACAGGGACGCCGATGCCTATCGCTACATAGTTCATCAAATCATGCTAGTCCAGAGTCATGGCTCTGCTCGCATGTTCGGCGCTCGGTCATCAGAACCAGCAAAGGCAATCTAGCTGATAGGCTAGCAGCGAAAATATGACAAGGCCATAATTGCATGGTAAGATGGCATATGCAAAAGGGTGATTGTGGGGACGCTCTGTCTACTATTGCCTATATGCGTTGCTCGCCGATGGCTTCTGTTGTACTTACAAGAAAGAGAGGATTTAATTAGGTCCAAGCAAATCTTGACCACACGATCATATCATGACTCTTCTCCGTGGTCGGAATGTTAGCTCTACCGTGTGCAGCTTCGCTATGAACAGGCTAGTGATGCTAGTGCGTGACCTAGGCTTTGATCACTATGCACGATGCGTCTTATGGGCGACTTCCGGTGCTTTATACTGCGATCAGTTGCAAATTTCTTACGTTTCCACCGGATTTTCTGATAACTCCGGCTCGGGCTTCTCCGTCTGCAAGCTTCAGTGATTCCAGTATTCAACCGTTAGTGCTGTGCGAGTGATATATGGCTCGCACGTTGTGAAAACTCCTGACTTCTATGATGGGGGAAGGGAAGGTACGAGTTTTAAATATCTTCAATCTCTTTACGTTACTCTTACTAACTCATTCCCGACCCCGCGTAGGTTTTTACTGTGCTTAGCAACCTCAGATTAGTTTCGGACTCACTTATGTATGGTCTGGACCTCCTCGATGTCCTTCTCTAGCAAAGACGAAGATAGATCGTAGGGGTCATGATATCGGCGGTTCAGGAACTCTGACGAAGATGGATAACTGTTGCGAGCAACCCCGCTTTTCCCATCTCCGCAGGGTAAAATTCAAATCCGTAATCCAGAAGAGCACTGCTAGCAGAGGTAAAAAAGGTCAAATTTCCTTAGTTATCGAGCATGAGCTCAGCTCACAGTATTACCGTAGGAGAATGTCGCCGAAAGCCACTTGCCACCTCCGATTCTTTTCCCCTTTGTTTTGCATCAGAGTTTATGCAATGCCGAACATAAGTTACCGCGGCCTATCTCGGCGATTAAGTGCTGGCGCATCTCACGACCGCAGTTCCCCGCATGCGAGCTAAGCCTTGACTGGACGAGAGTCGACGCGTCCAGACTCTGTTGACCGGAGAAGGCCCAAAAACAGTTACCTGACGGATCGGACTGAAGTCAAAGAAGATCCTCGCGAAACTCCGCCTCCGCCATCGACCGGCTACGTTGCTCTTTTCGAAATCCCTGCCTGGCTATGAAAGATCACACAAGCCGTATGATGAGCAAAGCCATAGACTATGATCTGAGCTTGTCGTGATAGCTGTTGCATGGGACGGCCTCCGCAAAAGACGTATAAAGACCTTTACGGTACCAGCGACTCGCCATCGGGCACGGTGTTCTCTTCGCCCTCCGTTTCCCGACCTGTCCCGTACCAGGGTAAGTAGGACAGACCCAATAGAAAGCCGGGTGTACGCGCAGATCGCTGAGCAGATCCGGAATTGATGTCAGCTCAGTGAGGAGGCGTCCTCCGATGAGCATGCGAGTTATCCCAGAGAAGGCTTGACTATGTCCGTTGCCGCCGACTGCCGTCTACGATAACTGGATGAATGAGATAAAGTCCGAGACCAGCGTTGCTTGGAGAGAAAGAGGACAAGAAACGCCGCAATATTTAGCGACTGGGAAGGAGGCCATCACGTGGACATAGATACAACCAGTGGTCGGTCCAGACTGAGACAAGACCATTCAGGTGTGGCGATAGTAGGTTGCACAAGACACAGCACGACTCGACTGTGCCCGTGATTGATGTACGTATTGCCTTTGTGATGTTGCCCTGTTGATTGGAAAAAAGGCTGCCGAGTTATTGACTTTGTTTTCTCTGCCAATAGATAATAAGAAATCAATCTATTCGCATCGTGGATGGTAACCGGCCCATTATGTTTTGGAAAGAGTCTCGGCCCACTAGCAGGCGCGTCTCACATCTCACACAGACCAACCCTCCGGCGTCCATGTCAATCCAGGGATCCAGGCCCTCGCCCACCCGCAACGAATATACTTGTGCGCGAAGCGAAAAGCGAGCTAACGAGCCAGTCATCGTTCAAGCCGTTCCCTCCGAATCATGAGCCCAGCCTTGGTCTGTCCGTTTTGACACGGATTATAGGTCATCGCCCAGCACATAGCTAAATCGGGTATCGTGAGGTCTCAGACCTGTGTCCGAATGCGCAGCTACACAGTTCCTTTGCGTGTTACACGATCGCGATGGGATGCGGGCTGGAACTCGGCCCTCCTCTTACCCTGCTGAAGTGATTCTTTCAGTCCGCTTTAAGATCCCCTTGTACAGGAATACTGCCACCTCTTTCCCCCCACCTCCCTCCATTCCTGCCAGGACCCTGGATGGCATACCTTACTTCTCTCATTTACCTGAGACGCTTCTGACTTTAGCCTAAGGTCTGTGCAAGGTATATTTGATATCGCGGACACTAGAAGTGTGCTGCCTTTGGGCAATCCTTTCATTTCTTATGGTCCGCCGCCAAGTGCATCTTTGTCTACCGGACCTCGATGCAACACATTTAATGTCTGGCCTCCTCGATGTGCTCATCCCTAGCTGTCCTCTGGTGTGGTTTGTCGACTCGACGGGCAAAGCGGACGAGACTCGCGCAAACTTCAAGCGCACATACAAAATTTCTGAGCGTCTTGAGGGCCCGAGGATGGAAGCGGTTGACCTTGACGAACCGTTACAAAGTGTCGAAGAGAATGACGAGCGTGGCAAGAAACAAAGGACATTTATTTTCTCTGCGGATTACCGACCACCGACATCGGTGCGCACGCCTGCCCGTCACCGGGCGTCACTGACACAAGAAGAGCTCGCAGCGCATGCGTTTGGACCCCCTGCAAAGGGCTATGACTTTGCTGACCGTGTCTCCGCGCCATATTATGCGAAACCGTTCTACGAAGCGGTCTCGAGCTGCAGTTCAAGCGCGAGTAACAGTGTACCGGTTTTGTCAAACACATCGCTGTCTGAAGGGAGTTGCACCTCGTCCAGTTATTCGAGCCCAAACCTGCCTTTGTCGCCTGCGTTTACATCGACGTCTGCAACGTCCGTAACGTCCGTATCCTCGCACTCCACGAACTATGCAGATTTAGATCACGATCCCAAGTATTTCAGTACAGAAGCTGAATCGTATTTTCCTCCGCAACCCTATCCACAACCAAAGTGCTCCTCCCCCTCCCCCCTCCCCGCTCCCCCATCGCTGTCGTCCGCAACGGTGTCCTCTGTATTTCCTTCATCCCCATCGATGTTCCACCCGCTCTTGCTATCGAACAACGCGCCGATATACAGAATCACGACCGGCCCTGGCCCTGCGCAAGCTAATGGCGTGCGGAAGAGGCTAGACCGCGTTCTTGAACGCCTGGGTAAAGAACGCATGACGACGGCCAATGGGGACGAGACGGAATCGGCAATTCCAGGCCCTTCCATGCCGGTCGAAGCTGATTCCTTAAGACCCTCGTCGCTGTCGCGCTCGTCGAGCGGGCAAGATAACCATCGCCCTCACCGTCCACGTTATCGTTCATTTCCTCCGCCACAGATCGCGGAGAGCAGCAGACGACGACAGACACAGACAGCGACGATGTCGGCGACCGTGACTCTACCGCATCCGGCGACTAGTAATGTCACACAGGAATGTGACGACCCCATTTTTGCTTCCATTTCCGGTCACCCAGACGCCAATACATCTTCAAGCTCACCTCCATCGAGCAACAGCAGCAAGACGGGCGCGAAAGAGCCTGCTTCACAGCCGACGATGGCAGCGACCTCTGCTGGTCGCATTGCAGAGTCTGCGCTGACGAGTGTCAAAAGATATGTTCCGCCGCCAAAGGGCACATTTCGGTCTTCGTATGCGCGTATGCTCCGCTCTGAAATGGCTAGCATAGGCGATATCAGCATTTTCAGGCAAATAGCTGAACTGCCGTCGTTAGGTATGACTTTTCCTTATCTCAGCTGTAGTCGATCGATCTCACTCATTTCTTTGCAACAGGTTCAGACTCGACCGGAAGCGGGCCCCGCGCAGCATTCCCAGCTCACCCCGAAATTACGCTCTCGTTTCGGTCAGGCCCACCGACGGAGGCCATATCCGATGAGGTCGCTCACCGGCCTAGACGTGATGGACGCGAAATCGCGTGCCTTGTCGAGCAAGGGATGATTGATCACAATGTCGTTTTATCCGTCTCGGAGTTCGATGTGTTCGGGGCAAAACAGCTTATCTCCTCCACGGAACGCGAAACGACTGTACCCTGGGTGCGTAGCCCCGCGGCGCCTCCTCCGCCGAAGATTCGACGATGGCTCCGCCGTGTTCGACAAGGCAAAGGGCCAGAGGAGGACTGGCCGACAGCTGAGATCAAGGAGGTGGTGGATGACGCGTCTGCGTCTGCGTCTGTGTACGAAGAGGCTCCTCCGAATGTCCCAGGGACAAGGTGGGAGAGCGGGTCGCGGGTGACATCGGTAGAGCCGCTGAAAATGGAGAACGTGACGAGGGGCGGCGGGGCGGCTCAGAACAGCGACCGGTTTGTCGAGATGCGAGGAGACAGTGCGGGGAACTCAATGCTCGTATCTCCCACGGCGGCTGCCGGCCGACGTGCTGGAAACTCAGAGAAAGAAGGCGAGTGTGTCCCATTATGATTTCCTCGACTTCAGCTTGGTTTCACAACCAACATAAACGGCACACATATTTTTTGACCCTCACGGTTGAACACATCCACACTCCTACCCAGAGGTCAAGTCTTAGAAATCCTTTCTAAATTTGTTCTTCATATCCACGACGCTCGGCGTTCTTTATGGCTGTTATCATTATTGTCTTGCATCTTTGTTTCCATAACATCATACACACTTGCATCCGGCTGCATCAGGCATTGTACATCTCATCTCTTTTATCTTCTTCCCGAAGCTTCATTTTACTACTCGGCCATGGGGATTTAGGGGGTTGGGTTTCTTGGTTATGAATAGATTATTATCTCAATGGTTGTTTCCAGTCTTCGAAAGATACACTTCCAAATGATAAAGATGACCAGTCTTGTAATACACCAAACTCTAAATCAGACTGAGCAAAAACTTGAACATTTTACACACAGGCCAGTGAGGAACTGCGATGATATTCATGATTAGTATTCGTCAATAATTAAATATGAGTAATGTGTTCAACAAGGGACATTGGCAGTATTTTAAAACAATTAAAAATGAGTGCTGATGGGATTCAAGTTGACATGAAAGAAATCTTAATAATCGTTTTGTTCCACCAACTATTTCAGGTGGATGCATTCAATCATACGGAAACCCCCCTGCCCTCGAGGTATCGCTTGAAATCTCCCATGAGCTCGAGCTGCTCATCAAGAGTCAGTCCAGATACAATGAGCTGCAAGACATAGCCGACAGTGACGTGATGTTCCTTAATGAGGCTGCTGTAATACACGTAGGTGAAAACACCCATGAGGAATCTGGACCAAATTGTTAAAATAGATTAATAATGGGTTGGCAGTTTCAGTGCTTACTGGCAATCCATCCGATCCGTCATACCTCCATGCCCCGGAATGCTGTGCCCGAAGTCCTTGATATCAAATGCACGCTTGAAGCCGGAGGCAAAGAACCCTCCAAAGGGTGCCACGAGACTCGCGAAGAAACTCATTGCAACCAGGTGGAATTGGTACGGCACGTACGGGACCGTTGTCACCGGCCGGCCGAGTAAAGTCGAGAGTGCGACGCGCAGGGGGGGCCAGATCGCCCACTCGCGCCAAACGAAGACGTCACCAGGTGTGCACGTCATTTGCGAGAACGCGTTCTGGCCGAGATCGTGGACAGGGCAGATCATGTAGTTGAATCGCATGAAGAATGTGCCCCAGACAAGGCCGAAGATGATCGTGGAGAAAAATGCACCGACAAACCCTTCCACGGTCTTTTTGGGTGAAAGCTTGATGAGTGGTGTACGGCCAAACGTGATTCCTGTTCAGTTACTGTAAGGTTACGAGGCGGAACAGGAACAAAAAGGGACTTGCCCCAGATGTATGCAAAGATGTCATTGCAAATGACCAGCGAAGCGGGAACCCAGAACCAAATGAGACCCTCAAGAATATTATTAACGATGAAATGGCTACATAGAAGTTAGTGCATAACCAAGAAAGTGATACATAGACAAAACTAACCTTGACACTACGATGACAAGCAGTGACATGTGCACCCAGCAGAATAAGCCGAATTGAGACTTCAGGTATTGCCTCTGAAGAGATGCGACAAACCCAACAAAACCAATCATATAAAGCATGAAGCTGATGAAGCGGTGATTTGTCGCGAATGGGAGGAAGTTCGAATCGGCGAAGACAACATGCTGAAGGCAGGTAAGTTAACCGGTGTATGAAGGCCTTCATCCGACGAACCTTAAAATAATAGATGATGCTCTCTCCGTAAAGAAAGTAGTTTGTAACGGCGAAGAAGTACCAGTTCAAAGTTTTGCTCCACGGATCCTTCCCTTCTGTCTTCGGTGCGCCCAAAACGAAAAGTGCAGTCACCTCGCGGTATACAAGTGTTTGGCATCCCATGACTAGCACGATCATGTATGCATGCCCGGCAAGCAAACAGACTAGGAAAGAGAAATATCAATGTAATGTTCTCAGACAAGTTAATGTACGACTTACGCAAGAATCCACCAATCATTATGAGTGTCCATAACGTCCGAACTAGGAAACTTTGCCTCTTCTTCACATTTTCAGCATCTTGGGCGCTCTTCTCCGCATCACTGAGTAAAGGTTGATGCATTCGCGGAGACTCTGGCGTATCTACTTTCTTTCCAACAGGGCCAACTGTGAAGCTCTGAGATGCTCGTCGCATCGCCATGTCAACTGGGGATGTAGGGAAAGCTGGCGGCTTGGTCTGAGATGCAGGCGTAGAGGGTCTTGCTGACGTATTTGACTGCGAAGCATGCTGTGCATGACCATTGGAGACGGGGGTGGGAGTAGACGGTACTGCAGGTGTAGGAGATGGCACAGAAACAGGCGCAGTTTTGGGAGGCGGCGCAGCTTCCAGGATGAACGAGGCGTCTTGCTGTTGAGGTTGAACAGCTGTTTGAGAGTCGGCCTCAGGCTCTGGTGGTATTTCCACGGGATTTGCTTTGGAGCCAGGAGGTGATGAGTCTCTGTCGGTTATCTGAGGAGACCGCTCTGAATTGACGCTTGAGGATGCGTTCCTCTGCTTTTTCGCTTCCTTGGCTTGAGCTCGAGCAAGCCGGGCAGCCTTTTTTTGCGCAGTCTTCGTCAATTTTGAAGGTTGAGCGAACTGTTCTGATTGCTCTCTGCGATTGATTACGTCGTAAATATATTAGGATGAAACATGAGAGACAATTGAAAACCTACGCATCTGTTGACTTCGATTCCTCAGTCTGCGTGGTCGGTTGCTCGACATTTTCTTCTTCCTCAGACTCTTCACCTGATTCGATAGCCAGGGCTTCGAATGCCGTCTTAGATGCGAAGAAAGAGCGGACTTGTGGTGCTCTCTTGCTCATGATTGATTTGAAAAGAAAATGGCCGGGGTATGAGGAGAAGTGACGACAAGGTGCGCGCAGCCGAAAGCAGACGCGTTCAGGCAGTTTTGAATTCCACGTGAAAATGCTTTACGTCATCCACAACTTCAAATTCAAGTTGAACACTCGGTCTGACTCTCTCTCTCCATTCACTATTACGATCTGGCACCAAAGCATCGAAAGTCAATATGGGAGTCTTGATTCTCTTACTATTCAAGTCACTGAAGCACCCGGAGACACGGCGACGACATTGAACCTTCTGGGTCCGCCAGACGAACTGCTTTAAAATGTCCCGCTTGTAACGAATACGCTTACAGTATACCAAGGCAAGGATACGGGGCTCCTGTACCAAATATGAGGCACAGATAAAGTATCTAGCGATGCTTAACATGTATTGCTTCGCTCCGAACTTCACCTCTACGTCCTAGCGGTGGAAGAAATCTGGAGACTCTGACTGTACTTTCTAAGGGTACGGGTTTGGAGAAGATGGTGGTGCGTATACTACGTACTTCATATCGATCATATCTAAGCGCACACCCTTGACCTTGGGTCTTTATGTGCAATCTTCCGCGTTAATAGCAAAATGTAAAGGCATTGCCGAACTCATAGCCCGCCCATTGACTCTCGCTGCGCAATGCACCGCAGGCCACAGTCGTGAATCAGTTTTATGCGTCTGTGATATTTGTAAGAGGTTTTTTTTATCGATTCGCCATCCCTCATGGCGATAAACTAAACCAGTCCGTCAGATGAACATCAAGAAACGAAGTAGTAATCTGGGATATACATACATGTATATGTATAGCAAGTGCAGCGGGTACAACACGCGTCTTTGTACTCATCGCTTATTCCAGATGGCGACGGTCCTTCGGGCTTCCTACGTATCGATCTTTCTGCTCTCCCACACATGCTGCTTTACCTGGATCCTCTAGCTCGCTGCGCCGCTATAATGGCGTTAACCTTCGGTTAGTGCAAACAGCGCCCAAGATTTAATGTATACAAATCTAGATTGTATACACTCTTGCTCAAACTCTGCGTGGTCTGGTCCCACATCTGTCAGGTACAATGTGATTGATCATTTGACTCACTTGAGCAGATACAAGTACAATTCGGTAAGTACGTTCAACTTCTAAATCTTCATCTTGATAGCCATGCACTGACTCATCTTACAATGATCACTGTGAAGAATTTATTTGAAGAGCTCTGAAGTCATGTTTCCGAGGCGGTTTAATAGCGCTCTTCTACCGATCCGTCTGAGTACGGTTTCCAGCGTGATTTGAAGTACATTTCTGACGGCTCTAAATTTAATCTTCTACTTGAAAAGCTTATTTCAATACAATCCGTCACACCAGTGTTGACTGCGTATCCTGATGTCTCCTGAGATCAGATTGCCTACCACTAATTGATTGACAATGGAAACCCATAAAAGCAAGAGGTCTGCTCTGATCCCATTATTGTCCCCGACTGCCCCTGCTATTGGCGTCCCCTGGCTAGGGCTTGCGCTCTTCCTTACTTCCACCTTGCTTATAGCTCATTTCATCTGATCGTGGCCGCGATGCCAATGTTCTCAAGTTTACCATGCTACATCTTGGCGCTTGCTGTGGCAGCTAATGCTATCATAACAAATATCACGATCGATGACACATGGGGGGATGAGATGACGAAGGTTCTGCCCATATACACTGGCCCTTGGGCGACAGCGGATTCGTGTGCAAAGGATAGGACTCCGCCTGAATGTAGCTCCGTGACCGTTGATGCATCGAAGGCCTTCAACAATACCTACCATAACGTTTTTAGGGACGTTAGTATCCTTGCAAATGTCACTTTCTCTTTCAACGGTTCGCATGCTCTGTTGAATCTCTGCTGCTTCTGCTAATGGCTCGTCGGGGTAGGCACGGATCTCTACGTCTTCTTCATTCTCCCTGATTTCGCAGGGTACACCACAAGCTTGCCCAGTACAGACGTAAATATGCTCTTAGATGGCGGTATACACGTTGCTGGTATTGTTCCATCCGCGGGAGCTCAATTTACTACGACCGGCTTCGCTATACATGGCTTAGCCCCGAAGATGCATACCGTGAAGATGTACCGCTCTTTAATCGCCCCTAATAGCACGTATTCCATAGTATTTGATTATGCTATCTACACGTGAGTTCTAAATGCTAGTGAATTTGTCGCTTATTACCAATACTGACTTCAGCTCTATGTGTACGTCTACCGCCTCAACAGATCTGATGTTAAAAACACCTCCTTCAAGCAGAATGAACCCCCGTTTCCGCCTGTTGACGGCTCCGGTAGCTCGACAAAAAAGACCTCGACAGCTGCTATTATCGGAGGAACCATTGCTGCCGTATTCTCTTTCACGGTTGCCTTTCTCTTCTGCCGCAGGTTCTGCTGTTACAGACGCTTCCCTGTCATCTCTAATGAAATTACCATCATCAATCGAGGATAAAGACTTACTTGTCCGGCCAAGTTCGACTACTTATTCTTAGGACATGTCCTTCACTTTAAATGATACCTCCAGATACCAAGGGTGATATCGCATGATTCTGGCTGATATGTAACTTATAGGGATAATGTTTTGCGTTGCGGCTTGTGAAGTACTTCCTCGATAAGCTTGGATTTTCCTTTGTGACCTGAATACTACACATTGTTTTAATGAGAATCACGTCACTGCCTAAGGTATAACATCCACGTCAGGTTTTACATGCAGGTGTGATCAGACAGATAAGCTGATCGTTAGTCCATATTACTCAGACAGCAGAATGTCTGCCGTGGATCCACGCCAATCACATTGGCCGGCAATTGCCGATGATCATGATCGCCGGATCGTCGTATGTCTTGCGAATCCGAACATGTTTCTTCTTAGAACGTCATAACATATGTCCCTGTCTTTTCCACTTTGGTCCGCATCGTCTTCGAAAGACTGTAGGCTCACATCAGCGCACAGAGTGCACGGCATGCAAGGGACGGAAGCCGCTGAGAATTATGTATGCGCATGATGAGCTGGTACGGCCAGTTTTGTACCTCAAAGAGGTGTTCATGAACCCACGAAGTCAGCTGGCTAGTCATACCTGAACAGCCAAGTGCAGTCTGAGCAGCTCTGCGCGTCCAATTGTGTACAACGAATTGAAGATGTTTTACAATGTGTGTTAATGAGTGTCGACATACTATATACATTCGCCAGTGCCCCTTTACGTAGAACAATACCACTAAACCCAATCAAGAATGAAAGCATCAGAGCACAACAGTGCCTATCTTAAGAAGGGCAATCGGCCAAGTCAAGATCGCCGTTGGGGCAAGCGGGAATTTGAGTAGCTTGACCAGCTATAATATACGAGATCAGAACTTCAAACCAGAAATGATCAAAGGAAAGCAGCAACTTACGAGCTGTACGGAGGACGGGGAAGGGGAGGGGGCACGCTTGCTCTACGTCCTTGCGGGACGTACCAGCCGGGAAGCTAGAGAGTTCAGTTAGTCAGTTGAGATAGTATTTAATATTTACCATGGGCGAAGTTTACTTACGTAGCAGGTTTAGCGACGGGTGGCTTCGGGGCAGGAATAACTTCAGAGCAATCAACGAGCTTCCTCGTATTCTGCCCAACAACAGCTAGCTTAGCCATAGCACTCTTGAAATTTGCCATCATCAAGAACTGGTTGTCAACCATGCTTTGCCATTCGCAAGCCGTGCGGCGGTCACGAGCGAGTGCGAAGTCAGATTGAAGACGCATTTCTCCAGATTCGGGGATCGGAGAGTTGACCTCGGCACCATCGGTATTGTTGATACCGAATGGAACACCAACACCCTTGAGTAGAACTTCGAGGAAGACTTGAGTGTCGAAGGTGAAAGGAGTAGAGTCGAATGGAACCGCCTGATGGCCTTCTACGAGTGTATCTGAGCGAGCTATGGTATGTGAAGCGAGCAAGTGGATGAGTTCTGCAGGCGTAAAGCCACCGTCTTCCATGCGAGCGAGGATCTTGTCGACGGAGTCTTGAGGCTCCGGGACGGTGCCATCATCAGCAGGGAACGTTGCGTTCGGGCGGCCAGCAAGGAACTCAAGCCGGGGTGCACCAGGGCAGTTAGTGATGCCAACGGCGCCCGCAAACTGGATGAGATCTCCAGCTGTAACGGCGTGACGCGTCAGGAATGGCGAGAGTGCATCGACAGAATCGTCAATGCCATTGTTGGCGGCGAAGTTGGTCTCAATCTCGTCGAAGATGATCATCGATCCGTCTGCTCCTGTACCCTTGAGAGCGCCGGATTTTGAGAAACCGATGGCGTCGTGGAACGTCAGGCGAAGGGACTCGTGTACGTCCTCTCCGCATACGCCGTCAAAAAGGTTATCTTGCAGATCATCACGTAGTGCAAAGAAGGGGCAGCACTAGAAGAGAAATCGGGGCTTGTTCAGCTTTCATTGTATTGAACGAGAAAAAGTAGACAGCTTACTGCTTCGCTACTTGCAAAGTTCTTGCCATCAGGGCAAGCAACGCGCTTGACAGTGGCTGCACCAACAAGGGCGGCGAGAGCAACGGTTGAAATTGCAAGCTTGAAGAACATTATGTGGAAGAGCAGATGATTTTCTGAGACTCGAAGAGTATAGAATCAGGCCCTTGGCAATTAGCTTTTATGCTGTTCTATGGCACATGAAACGCGCATGTTCATGCATCTCACATCAAGGCACGATTGGAAAGCGTCGGTGAGGCGGGAGCGACAGATGCGATCAAGATTCCAAAGATGAGACCAACTTCACAGGTGCTATCAAGCTACTTCAGCCAGTAAAGCGACGTCCAAAGAGTAATATGGGTGATGCTGTGAATCTGTTATAGCAATAATGACACGATTGTGCGACGGTTGGATGGGCCAGACAGGTCTGAAGTGTAGTCCGGAGTGTCCGCACAGAAGCTTCGGCAGGTTTCTCGGTCCCAGAGCACTGACCATCTAGGTGGCAATATACGAAATGGCAAAAATTTCCGGCCTCGAACTACATGCAAAAGAGTCGCACTGCCGACAATATCTGTCTCTTGTAAAGTCTTTCCATCTGGATTGGTCGCAACGGACGCGGTTCGGAGGTAGAGAAGCATAGTATCCATCTACTCCATATTACTGATCTGGCAGAGGAATTACAGGTGGCAATAGTCGAAGTTTCCGTCTTCTGCCTCCTATGCAGTTCGAGCCTTCGCACAACCTTTGCCAAGACAAGAAGAGAATGTTCATTTAGACTGGAAGTAAATAATACGACAGATATCCCATACCTTAGCTTGCCGTAACAAACCTTTTCAGTGACACGCTAAGAGCTGTCTGCGGATGAGAACCGGTAGTTGGATTATCCATGGACTGGAAGTGGCTCTGGAACATAAAGAAAACGCAGGGATTGGTCCCATTGCAGCGGATCGGATTTCGCAGGTCCTGAGGACTGTTCTTTCGGCACAGGAGATTGGTACCTACTATGAGTTGTTATACCGCACGGAAGCGAAAGTAGCATAACTTTCTGTGAATCTGATCATCAAAGAGATGGACCGAACGTCAGTCTCAGCCAACACAAGTTTATATTTAGAGCCTGAGCTTCGAATGCACGACACGCGAGAAACAGAAGCAGTCCTACACAAGGGATCACCATCACATTCACCTTTGGCACTTACAGATCTATCTTTGTCGTTCCTCTTTGTGGCATCTGGTGTGAGATTGTCAATGTAGCACGCACTACATACCCTACTCTCGGGGCCCACAGTATCGGACTCCCACAATGAGCGGGAAGTAGTCAACTGAACGATACTCTGCAAGACTGCATTCCGGAGGCGATGTTCGCAAAGTGTATCGACAGCGTGAGTTAGGCAAATTCCCTGTACGTTTTGCTGGCGTGTATAAGCGATTGATTTTCAAAGTCCAATCTTCCATGAGCTGCACATGCTTGAACGTGAAGCACGAAGTGCGATAGGTTCATACGGCAGATCCGACAAAGCGGGATATTGGAACGTCCGCAATAATCTCCCGCACTGGCATGCAGCATTTTTTACTTTCAAGATGACATTGATAAAAAATAAGCTGACCTCAGTATAACGGCTGTGCCACCAAGCGTAGGGGTAGGTATTTCATTCTGCCCAGTTAGAGCAAACTCGAAATCAGCTAACGCACACACATTCGGAAACGAGAAAGGATGCTTATCTTTGACTGAAGGGATATAGCCCGAGCTTGCTGCATATTAGCAGCCCTTAGAAGTCAATTCAGTCTGCTCCGTATATTCTAATTAATGCAAGGTAGTATGTACACAAAGGCCACCACTCACCTCTCTCGGTCGCTCATTCTAATGATCAGCTATTTTCTGCTCCAGTACATCGCTTGAAACTCCCTGCTTGCAACGCTATTCAAATTGGAATAGGGTAGATACTCTTCTGGAGCTCGACGGGATGACAACCCACGTCTGCTACTCATGATTGATAATGATACTAGAGAATATGGAAGCTCAGGTATATCTTTGGAGTTTAGTCGTAAAGTGGTTGTCCCGCCGAAATCGTGATCACTGGGCAAGAGCTTCTCCGATCAATACTTTCCCACACTTCTTAGCGTGACAGAAGCCAGAGTGACCATGACGTACTAGTAACAGTGTCTCTTTCTAGGCTGTGACAACTTGAGGATGTAGAACTGTACAGTTCTGAGATAAGGTTCACGAGTGTAGTGCGCACTAATTGATACTACTCACTGTCATCGCCGTCAACATCGTCAAGAATGGGATGTAAGTCGCTTGTGTTACCCAGCATCCGTATTTTGCTGATATCCTCGCCTTGTAGCCAACAAACCCCGTGGACTGCAAGCAGCGCGTAAGCTTCGTACCACCCGTCGTGAAAACCGTTGGGTGCGTACCGGTGTTGTCACAGCACTATATAGATATCTGATATTCTTTGGTGATTTTGTGCAGGCGGACAAAGCATATAAGAAGCGTGCGCTTGGCAATATCTACAAAACTTCGCCTACGGGTGGATCCTCGCATGCAAAGGGAATTGTCCTCGAAAAGGTTGGCGTTGAGGCTAAACAGCCAAACTCTGCCATCCGCAAGTGCGTTCGTGTGCAACTTATTAAGAACGGAAAGAAGGTCACTGCTTTCGTGCCGGTATGTTTACTCATTTCTCTATGTACCCGACTTTGAGCAATTGATTTGTTGACCAATATTTATCAGAACGATGGTTGCTTGAACTTCGTCGATGAGAACGACGAAGTCCTCATCTCCGGTTTCGGTCGCCGTGGTAAGGCGAAGGGTGATATTCCTGGTGTTCGTTTCAAGGTCGTGAAGGTATCAGGTGTCGGTTTACTTGCTCTTTGGAAAGAGAAGAAGGTACGCATGGGATATATCCTTATATTTTACTTTTCCACTCATACTCTATACATCTGGACAGGAAAAGCCCCGTTCATAAATACTCCAGCTGGACCCCCCATTTTCTTTTTTTCTCCATGCATTTTTTGACTGGTCTTTATATGATCGACATGCCTGTACCGCAATATGCACCTCCAAAATGCTATCATTGCAAAGACTAGACTCCATGTTCTATGTGTGAGAGTCGAGGATGGAAGTAAATTGCTTCTGTTATATTTTACATGATAATTTCTCAAAGTTGATGGCAGCTATGCTTTGCTCTGAAGGAACAGGATAACCAAGGCCTTTCTCTATGCTTATTTATCTTCAAGAAACTCCTTAATCCTTGCTGATGTGAAGGCAACGTCTACAGGATTGGCTCCTCCACCGGCTGGTGAGCATCGATTAGCGTTGAGCGTTCCGACAAAATCGAAGAATGCAACATACCGACATGTCCCCAGACGCTCGGAATTACCACAAGTCTCGCATCTTTGAGATGGGTAATTTCGTTCTGACTATCTTCAGGCTATCTCGGATCTTCTTCAGCTGACAGTTCAGATGGTATCATTGGAGAAACGCACCGGAAAGTACAAGTCAGTTTTGCTTGGCATGATCAACCCTTTCGCCTTTATCGACTTCAGCGCTTTCTCCAAGTCGCCGTTGTCTCGGACAAGTGAAATGTCACCGGTTTGCCAGGTGTTCAACAAAGCAAGCATATCATTCGCGTCCCAGAATGTGACATAACGTCCTTCCCAAGCCTCCCTGAGCCAGGAGTTTAGGTCGGGGTACCTGCAAACGCGATTATTAGAACAAAATTTGATTTCGACTAAACATGCTTAGTACAAGCCATTTGCGAGGTAGTTGTGTTCTCGGAACCACTGTCCACAGGTGAGTGGTTTCATCTCCAATGGAATGGTGTTGTGGAACATACTGCCTGTCCATATGCCCATGCACTATACACTCTTGCGAATGCACGTATTCCGTGTTGGGGTGGAGAAGAATAGTGCCCATCGTTGAAATCTTTGGAGGCCGAAAGGGCAGCTTTTGGACCTTCCAAAAAGCTTCGAATGAAACAGACTCAGCCTCACTATAACTCGTAAATCTAGGGTGAAACGCACCACTTGTTATGTGGACTCGTACGAGCTGACGAACAAACCGCTATGAATCGCTGGACGAAATCCGGATACATGGCCGCCCAGTGATATGCCTATACAGCGCAAGGGGTCACAACTTTCAAGGTGTCACATTGAAGGGCTTTTCTACCTGTTGTCCACCCATAGAAAATCCTACGACACAGTGGAGGGAGTTCACACCAAGTTTGTTCGTCAGGACAGCATACTGTGCCCGTCTTGAAATCAAAGATGAGAAGACTTTATTATATCTCATCGACACTTCTACTTACATGTTGTCTTGATAAGAGATGGCCGGAAAGTACGGACCATTGTGAGGAGCAGGCTGGATCGAATTTCAGCCTTCGCTTGAATCAAGCTTTTTGCATCATATCCTTACAGTATTCGAGGGGGACGAAGACTGGTGATTTCAATCAGCTTGGCCGAGTTTTAATTGAGAGTTAACTCTGAAACTGACCTCTCCATTGCAAAACAGCGCAAAGGTGACAATGTAATATTTGCTGGGGTCTAGCGGCTAATAAGGGACTTAATTTATAATAATCGAGCATTTGTGTTATCCGCAGGCTCACTTGGTCCTCCCCAACCCAATAATCCTGGCCTGATTAAATAAACGTATAACCTACAGACCTTTTACCAGACGAGCCACTCACTTCCTAGGGCCATCTTTGCTCCATAGCATGTAGGAAAGACTATGCACGGGTTGGATGGATCGCCATAAGTTCGATAAGCAGTTATTGCATTGGGCAGTACACCTCCTGCCACTTTGAATCGGCCGTGCTCATAGTATTGTGTCTGATTCTCTACCATTTTCACCAAAAACTTGTCTATACGATGATTTGTGCCTTTGTAGCGCTGTGATGGAGGAATGAGTTCAATGGTATTTGTGCTGAAGCAAAAGAGATACGCTTGTGTATGTGAGATTGGATCTTCCGTACGCCTCCCAAGTAACCATATGCTCCACCTCAATTCTGAGAATAGCCTTGGGAATAGGAACAACAGCTCCTGCGAACTCCGCGGTTTTCAGAGGCCGATAAGACGACGGAAAAAGAAGGGAGCCGGCACTACACATATATAGCCATCCCATTGATTCAGGGGTTTACGACCTATAAGACACAGTTTCACAAGCCTGAATCTTACAAAAAAAGCACAGAGAAAGATCTCATGCCGAGGCTCTCACTCCTGAAGAAATTCTAACACCTCCTTTTTGATGAATTCGTCATCAACGTCATTCGAACCTCCCCCAGCTGATAATATGTCAGTCTTGAAGTTTTGAAGCCCTATTGTTTGAGATCCTCACCCATATGACCCCAGACAGATTCAATGACAACCAGCTTAGCATTTGGAAGGAGGGAAACTTCACGCTCGCTGTCTTCGGGCTGGTTGGCAATCAAATAATTATCAACCGCTATCAAACATTTCAGGAATTAAGCTGCTTACAGGGAAGTACAGATCCGTCTTCGATGGCATGATAAGGCCCTTTGCTTTGACTTCACTCAAGCATTTCTCGTAATCCCCTCCGTGGTGGACCAGAGAACAATCGCCGTCTTGCCAAGTCTTAAGTAGACACAGTAGGTCGTTCGCATCCCAGCCATTCAGGAATCCAGCCTCCCACTCTTCGCGCAAGAAGGAATCCAGGTCGCAATATCTAGAGAAATTAGTCAATATATCTCTCAAAACCGTAAAGTGTGGTCTACGATTACCTTCCGTCATGGAGATAGCCATGCTGCCTGAACCACTGCAATAGTCATTAGCCCCACTACCTCCTTCAATAAGCAGGCAACGTACAGTTTGTCCGTATGCCCATGCACTGTAAGCCCTGCCGAAAGCGCGGACTCCGATTTGGGGGACTGATGTATAGTGGCCGTCGTCAAAGTCTTTTGAAGCTGCTAGCGCAGCCTTTGGGCCTTCCAGGAAGCTAGAATCTGTTTCAACTGCCTTCATCCACAAGACAGACATGCAACCAACCACTTATTGTGAGGGCTTGTCCTCGCTGATCCACAGAGGCAGATAAATCTGATCCCTTCAATCTAATAAACTGATTGATACTCAAGACTCTGGGACGTACCTGTCAACAAAGTCCGGGTACACGACGGGCCAATAGTACGCCTAACAAATCGCTCAGTCCTGCTTGAAGACTGAATCATATTGAGCTAACCTGCTGTGCTCCCATAGAGAAGCCAATGACAGCGTAGACTTTTTTCACGCCCAGGACCTTAGTGAGAACTATGTGCTGCGCACGACTAACAATCATGAAATCCATAGATTATCAGGTGAGCGACTTAGAAGATGCTCACATGTTGTCGAAATAGGATACTGCAGGGAAATATGGACCGTTGTGTGGAGCGGGCTGGATACGAAGTTAGCGTTGATATTTGGTCAGAAGACTGAGAATACACGCCTACCGTATTTGACGGAGAAGACGACTATGCGCTAGTCAGCATGTAGTTTTAGCGTTGCAGTTGGGTTAAGTTACTTCTCCGTTCGAGAACAGAGCAAAAGTTACGATGTAATATTTGCTTGGTTGGAGGGCCTTGAATTGTGAGTTATAGATGTGTAATTTAATGTTTTAGCTCTGCTGCCTACCTTGTCTTCTCCAATCATGTACGTCTGGCCTAAGAGGCCAGTGTCTTAAGAACTGTTCGTTTCACTCTCGACGAAGAATATATCAAAAGTCCTCACTGTCAAGCTTTCCGCCGTAACATGTCGGAAACACAATGCAAGGGTTTTCGGGACTCCCGTATGTCTGAAAAGCTGTTATTGCATCAGGCAATATGCCTCCTGCGACACGGAAGCGTCCATGATGATAGTACTGAATTTCAGGTTCAGTTGTTGTCGACATTCTGATCGTAGACGCAGAGCAGGTGGGAATGGCAAACGCAAGCCCGATTCAGACTCCAGGGTTATATATGTGGTAGGTCTCGCACCCCGATAGCAGCTTGCTGTTGTGATAAAATTGATAGGTCATGGGTAGAAGGGAGAAGAGGTGGGAACAGTGAGGTTCGGATTGGTTCTTCTGCCATATGCCCATCTCCTCCACGGTTTTTTGTCAGTTTATCCAGTCACCGGATAGTTTCATTCTCAGTGAGAGTAAGAACAGCTTTTCGCGTACAGATAAGGGCGAGAGAGACCAAGTTGAATTCGATCGCCGCAAGTTGCGCGACGTTTCTGACGATGGAGTCCCAGGTGCCGTCCGAGCTAGTTTTACATGCTGAAGCTTGTTCGTCCTTTAAAATGGAATTGAGAAGTATGGTATGGAAAAGACATGCTAGTAGTAAGAGACAGGACCAGAACTTAGTGACCTTCAAGTGCAACTGAAGCGCGGGTACTTCAAGCTGCTTTCCCACGGCTAATAGTAGCTAGAACTACGCAGCGCGGCGTCAGGCTGTCATTACCATCGTGACCTTGCGCTCTTCCTCCCTTCATCATTGACGGCGACCCACTCGAGCTGTTGGACGACAATGCGACGTCTAGCGCTTCATCTAGCATTGGCAGTGCTTCTGTCGACAGATGCACAAGCTTTCTACCTTCCCGGGGCGGCCCCACATAACTTTCAAGATGGCGAACGCGTAGAGGTGTTCGTTAACGCGCTCACTCCGATGATTGGCGCGACAGAAAACGGGAAACTAGTGTGTTGCAATGGCCTAGTACCTCTTCGTATGCTTACTTTCTGTTTGGCTAGAAATCTATGATAAACTGTAATGCCAAGCATCACTTTATGCTTTAGACGGTCTTACTGAACAACCTATTAAGATGATTATTATCATCCATCATTCCATTTCTGTGAACCAGAAGGAGGTGCCAAGAAGCAGCCCGAGTCACTAGGATCCATTCTCTTTGGAGATAGGATATTCAGCTCGCCATACAATGTGCGTCAAAGATCCTTCTTCGCTTCTTAGCCGATGCCAACAACTCTGTTTGTGCAGATCGAGATGTTGAAGAACAACGGAACATGTACAACACTTTGTACAGCGAGTGTACCTGCAGAGGATGCAAAATTCATTAATGATCGAATAAAGGAAGACTATGCGCTAAATTGGCTGATCGATGGTTTACCAGCTGCTGAGATGAAGAAAGACATGAAGTCTGGGGAGACATTCTATGATATTGGATTCAACTTGGGCAACGATGAGGATGAGTTCGCGGAGAGACCGGCACTCAACAATCATTACGATATTTATATTCAGTAAGTTCTTATTAATTATCTTTGGATGATACATTGAATATTCTTCAGATATCATGAGCCTACACTTGGCAATTACAGAGTCGTGGGTGTATTGGTTTGGCCTTCAAGTATAGGCGGAAATCAGGATGTGGAAACCTGCTCTCTTTCTAGTCCACCTCTTTTCCTAAATGAAGAGCAGGCTAACGAAATTCGTTACACCTATCGCGTATTCTGGAATGTAAGCCCAAGCCACAGCTACCCAATTTCACAAAATGGTAACACTACTCTTTATGTAGGAGTCAAGCACACCGTGGGCAACACGTTGGGATAATTACCTTCATATCTTCGACCCTCGCATCCATTGGTTTAGTCTGATTAACTCGCTTGCCATCGTTGTCTTCTTGTGTATCATGGTTGGCATGATTCTTTACCGGAGCGTTTCTAGAGATGTACGTTCAGTTCGGTAGGTATTCTAAAGCTACTAATCAGAAGCTATAGATTTCCCGTTACAATGCGATCGACTTGAGCGTAAGTTCTGATTCGATGTCAAGATCAAGGCTAAAACTCCTAACTGTTCTCCAGGAAGATGTTCAAGAAGATTTTGGTTGGAAGCTTGTTCACGGCGAGGTTTTCAGGTCACCGCAGGCTCCTATGATGCTCTCTGTCCTCGTTGGAAATGGCGCTCAGCTATGCGCAATGGTCGGGGTAACACTAGGTGAGTTGCAGCCAGTCTAGATCAATCAGCGTCTAATTCACATGTGATCAGTATTTGCTCTTCTCGGATTCTTATCTCCGTCGAATCGCGGAGCGTTGGCGACAGTCATGATAGTTTGCTGGTCCTTCTTTGGAATGTTCGTACTTATCTCGTTTCTTCATTTGTTTACCAGCAAACTAATAATGGCTCTACAGTATCAGCGGGTACTTCTCAAGTCGTATCTACGCCTCCCTTGGAGGAACTAATCGCAAAAAGAACGCGTTCATTACTGCAACTGCACTGCCTACAGTTGTCTTCACTATCATTTTCCTGTTAAACCTATTCCTCCTTATGGCTGGTTCATCGGGCGCCGTCCCCTTCGGTACTATGTTGTTTATCGCGGTTCTGTGGTTTGGCATTTCCGCACCTCTCTCGAGTGTGGGGGCATGGTTCGGCCAAAAGCATGGTGTATGTTAAGAGTGCTATTCGTTCCTTGCTCTATTTCATTGACACTTTACTCAGGCTGTATCGCACCCCGTTCGTGTCAACCCCATTCCACGACAAATCCCCCCTGTACCGAATTATCTTCGTCCATATGTGGGTCATTCGTTGTTTAACTTCTTGTCAGCTTATTGATTTCCGTAGTGGGCTGCGATTCTTAGTGGCATTCTTCCTTTCGGTAAGTCTAGTTCTCTGTTTCGAATATCGCTATCGCTAACGTGAATGTTATTCAGGTGCTGCCTTCGTCGAGCTCTACTTCCTTCTCTCTAGCTTGTTTGCCTCGCGAGCATACTACGCGTTTGGGTTCCTTGCGCTCACCGCAGGAGTTGTCGCGCTTACGACAGCGACAGTCACTATTCTTTTCACATACTTCAATCTCTGCGCCGAAGAATATCGCTGGCACTGGCGAGCGTTCCTCACCGGTGGCGGAAGCGCATTCTGGCTTCTCATTTACGGCCTGTACTACTGGCTTTCTCGGCTCTCACTCGATTCCTTGTCGAGCGTCGTGCTTTACATGGGCTACCTATTGCTGCTTGTGTTATTAGACTTCTTGGTAACAGGCACGATTGGGTTCGTCGCGAGCTACTGGGCAGTGCGTAAACTGTACAGCTCGATTCGCATTGATTAGATTGGAGGGGGGGTTCTCATTTTACATGTTTGGACAATTATTATATCGTAGAGTATATTATTCGATGTGTGAGGATATCCTCGACCAAAAGCCATTATATTTAGCATTGGCAATGCAGGAGCGTGCGTTTGATGAAGACTTAAGTTCAATGGATGGCCAAAGCAAGATGATTGTCCTTGCCAGCACGAAGAATGATTACTCCACCGTCAATGAGATCGCTTGGCCGTAGAGTTCGTTGCAAATCAACCACGAAATTATTTAGATACAGCCCATTTGCCTTGGCCAACCTCTTGGCCTCACCTAGAGATTTATTTCTAGTTAGCACAGAAATTTTCGTTCATGTTTCTGATACATACTTGCTGAATTGACCAGACCGTGATCCGCAGCTAACCTCCAGATCGGTTGATCCATTGCCTGTTCTCTAGAACAAAAGGTGAGTCGAGGGTCGCCAGAGAGGGCAATGACAATATCCTTGGCCCTAAGATCTTGGATATCTTTTTCAAATAGGACTCGACTTGCAACGAGTGCTTGATTCACAGCATCCTCTGTGATATGAAAAGTGAGTCCCTGAATAAATCAAGCATTCATGTTGAAGTTACATACTGCCGTGGACAAGCTCCACCACTTCATTGGCCAAGATGCGTTGAGCCTTCCGTTTCTCGGGCGCTTGCTGTATCAGGATTTAGCATAGGGTTAAGTAGCGGTGTGGAGAGAATTCTCACTCGATGTTCATGAATAATTCCAGCAATCATCTCCAGAGGAAGTAAGGTAAACATTTTAAGGTACTTTTCAACGTCCGCATCTTGAGTGCGAAAGAAGAACTACGATGTGTGTACCGTGTTTCATGAGAGTCGACGCCGCAGATTAAGTGGAAGAGTTGCATACCTGATAAAAATCTAAGACGCTTGTTAGTTTACGATCCAGCCATACAGCATTCCCTTCACTCTTCCCAAACTTCTGGCCAGAAGCTGTTGTAAGCAAGGGCGTCGTAATTCCATGAGCGATCGGTCCATCCGAGGGGCGTGTTCTATCTATCAAATCCACACCAGCCAATATGTTTCCCCATTGATCCGAACCGCCAATTTGCATGGTACATCCACATTCGTGATAAAGATGGTAGAAGTCGTAAGCCTGGAGGAGCTGGTAGGAAAATTCCGTAAAAGAGAGCCCCTGTTGTGAATGCATTCGTATCTTCACACTGATGATAGAGTTAACGAGAATATCATAAATTCGTGAAAGAGGTTGCTCGCCTGTCCCTGCCCAACATGGTCGGTATCCTTGCATGCCTCCCAGCCTTTGACAGGAATTCCAGTAAATTCAATGACCCTAGCCATTCCACGTTGTTTCTAACCGTTGGTCGTCGCAGATTACTCTCAGATAGCCCCAGTCTTTCGCTCGCGTAAGAGCTCGCACTATTAAAGAGTCTGTCGATGGCGACAGTTAAATTCGAGGAATTGTCCACGACAGTTTGGTTCTCCAGTGGAATTCTCTCTTCCGACTTGCCAGATGGGTCACCAACGAGGCCAGTCGCTCCTCCAATCTACATAGCCCATTAATGAGAGGCTCATTAAAGTTTTTTTATCGGACACACCACTGGTATCACATTATGTCCTCGCAAGTAAAGGTGCATCAAAGACATCAAAGGGAACAGATGTCCTACATGCAATGAGCTAGCTGTGGGATCAATACCCATGTAGATAGACGTCGGCTTTTCGAGTCGCTTTGTGATTGCGGCATAACTTCCTTGGACCTGTATTAGATTCCTTCTTCCTTCTTAGGTTTTTTCAACACGATCTTACTTTGTGGATTGGGAGAACATCCCTCTGGCGTCCAGCTCGGCGATCACATCTCTTGAAGAGTGATATCCCCTGCGGAATTCCTGGCGACTGCGTAGGCGGGCTACATCGAGGTTTTGGAACCGTCTGAGTAGACGCATCTGTGATGTACATAGGACAATGGTTATGAGGCGACAGCGAACTACTCACATACGACTCACTGCCTCCGAGTCAGCATGAGGCTGAATATAGTAGCCGCACGTGACAGTACGCGCGATTTCTTCGCGTCCAGCAAAGCTTCGTCTACATCATATTTATTCTACATACTGAATCTGAAAGCGATATCGCAAGAGATACATTATGGACGGTATCAGACGCGGTTTGAAGATATTTAGTAGCCATTCAAAAACTTTCCCGGTCCTCCTCGTCAATTATAAGGTCGGCATCTATGTTCCCCATAGCACGGGATGTAAAAACTATACTTGGATAACTTGTACTAGATATTGGACGTAACTCTATATCATCACTGAAAAGCTCCTGCTTTTCTCTCAAGTTGAGAAGAAGTCTGGACATCATAGTCACAAAGATTCTAGAGCAATCGACGATCGTCATTCAAGCAACTTTATAAAAGTGAGTCGGCACACTCACGCATGACATAGAATTAGAGTAGCACCTGAGTCTCTGAAAAGCCAAAGAGGTGGGTGTACGCTAGTAGATAGTATACCGATAATGACGGCGCTCATTACAGACGCGTTTCTGGCCGAATACAAAATCAGCGGACTTTCAGCCTGTAATAATGATAAGTCGCACAGGAAGTACACACTACCTGTATATAGAGTAGATTAGCCTACGATATTATAGGAGGAGCACATTTTACTTCACCATCTCGTAGAAAACGATAAGAAATAGAGTTTTGTATCAGGAGGATCTTCTGGTCTTTAATGAGCTCATGTGTGTGTGTTGTCGTGAGTAGGAAAACGGATAGTTCAAGTAACAGCGCCACCGCCCAAGCACAGACCATCCCTGTATAATCATCCGTTAAGACCAAGACATCAAGATAATGTCCTGCTTACGACGAGGACTGCGTAGAACAGACATAATGGTCAATTTCCAGTTCTACGTAACAAGCTGCAGAAAGGATACTTACTATTGAATGCTGACGACACATTCAGAAATGGTGGAACCATGACTATGGAAATCACATTTCAGAAACGAAGAGGTCCACTAGCACACCAGAATTCAGATCAGATCAAAAGAGAAGTCCGAGTAAATTTATTGCTATACGAACACAAGCAAGACCCGAAGAAACCAAAGCCAAGGGCCCCACAGTTGCTAGCACCCGTCGGCTTCTTCCAAATAAAGCATACATTCGGATTACCATGATGCCTTTCATTTATCTAGGCAGTTGAGCTTGGGCAAACATATGCGTGAGTACTCACCATTTATGACAGAATAGTTCACTGAAGTCATAGCACTGAATAGCACTCCGATACTCCGACATCTACGAGCCTAATCAGGCGTCATTAATGAACAGAAAAATGACATCGCTCACAGCTATAAGAAAAAATAAGGAAAGACGGCCGTGGTCGAGATACACTGGCAGAGACTCACTATGTCGCTTTTCGAAGAGGTAAATGTAATTGCCAGAACAACTATGTACCCGCACAGCGAGACATATCGGTTAAGACAGAAAAGAATGGTGACGAGAGTGATTCGATTGCGCCAGATCCTCTTCAACTCCACGGGACAGGTGGCGAAATAGTCGTAAAGTACGATAGCTGAAATGGTAGTAAGTAAAGTCTAAGAAACAGGATCCTCGAGACTTACATGCGGCGGCCACAAGAGAGTAACAGGTGTATGAACTGCTCAGAGTAAGTTGTGTATATTCGTGTAATCAGGAATGGTTTTTTTACTCACCTTCTTTCGATGTCGCTGACAACTTCATTGTCCATCGACACGACTTTATGCTTGGAACCGTTACAGTTAGCTTTTGATAAAGAGAAAGAGTCGTGATGTACGAGATGAGAAATCACAAGAAAAAGAGGAATTGTTCTCGTTCGTTACAAAAGTATACTGTTGTGGCACATCCGTTTGTCGACCAGCTCCGGGAGGCAAGGCACTTATGCTCCATTCTCAAGCGACCAGCATAACGGCCATCATAAACTTCGTACCAAGCTTATGGGGTTAAGTAACGCGGCACGACCTACCCGATAAGTTGTGCCACTCAGCTGAGTGGATTTTCTGCAAAGAGAATCAAAAGATCAGCCTCCACCAACTGATTCAGGCACGATGCCGGGTGAGACCGTTGCAAGCAGAGAGAAAAAATGAACGAAGGTTGATGCGTATAGTACGCAAATTGCACACACATAGATGAGTGTGCCTTAACTCGTAAGCTGCCCGGTGTTTTACGGAGAATGCAGGACTGTGGTCGTAGTAAAGATCTTTACGAGCGAGATCTAGTCGTAGTTGGAACCTGCAAGGGCGTTGATTTCTTGCAGAACTTAGACAGATCCAACGAGTTCAGACACAGCTAGTTGCCAATGCAAAGCAGATCGCAGCGCCAGCTAGTGAAATATGTTTCGCATTGCAGAAACAGATATCCTTAGTAGCCATGCCGAGGTTCGAGTTTTCGAGGGCAGAGAAGGGTCAGATTCCTAAACTAAATCATGATGTCTGACTGGAGGAATAAAACGGAAATTGATGACGCCGGCGGCGGTGCCACTTGCGGCACCGTGACTGGCCAGTTCGTTGAAGTTCAAGTTGAATCTCCGCTCCAACTTCAAGAACTTGAAAGCTTTGAAGAAAGGAACCAAATATTGCTCGTGTTAGACATGGAATACGATACATCTACAAGACTTCTAATACCTCATATAGCCCACTTCTAACGTAGACATCACTACAGTTCATTTCGCCAGATTTTAGTCCACATCCATCTCTGAGGGCACCTTCGGGTCCTTCTCGTTCTTAGCCTGTTCACCATCCGGATTTGGTGTATCCGTTCGACTCTTTGATTCTGGCACGTTTGGTGTCGCAGGTGCCTTGGGTTTGGGCTTGTTGAGTATCGGTGATGAGAAGTAGATAATTTCGTCCTTTTTCTTCAGCACATCAGCGCAAGTAATGACCGGATCGACATTCTTTGGCTTTTCCGCCTGGCGAGCAAGTTGATCGTCCAGCCACTTCTGTACTGTGGCACATTTCTCGACAACCGATTGCTTATCGCTTGCATCAATGTGCGAGTACTTTTCGTCCTCCGATTGCGCTTGCTGTGCATAAGCATTTATCGTCTCGCGTAACTGGGCAACTGCCGCTGAACGGTTTTCAGATTCGCGCCAACGATCAGAGATCGGGTCACCAATCTTTTTCAAAGCGTCGAGTCGCGAAACGTAGGCAGACTTCGTTGCGTCCTCACCCTCTTCACTGTAGAGCCAATCTTCTGATTCCTGCAGAGCTGCTAGAAGCGTTTGCTTCTCGTTCGGCTGGACGAACGCAGCGTATCGGTCATCAAGCTTGCTGCGAGTATCGTAGATGTATTCTTCGAGAGCATTTTTACGATCCTGTCGTCATTAAATGTCAGAAATGGTGTGCCCACGTTTAAAAGCCACAAGCTTACCTCAGTGTCCATGACCAGTTTGTCAGAAGCGTGCATCTGGTTCTCCGTTTCCCGAAGGGTGTTGATGATGGATGCGTCCAACGACGATGTACCAGAAACGAAGGGCAAATCCTTCTTGCGAACGATCTTCTTCTTCTTTGGTTGTGCCTGTTGCTCACCGTCTACCTCCATTGGTGCTTCTTCCTTCTCTTCGATTTCCTCATAGTAGGCCTGTTCGAATGAGACAGTGCCATGAGCGCCGAGACGCACTTTCACTTTGACAGGTGAAAGATTCCCCTTTGCGTCCGGTGGGCCAACCTGTTTGGCAGTGAATTTACCGATCCATGGGTTGATTGCCCCTGGTAGGCCCTGTGGTTCTGCATAAACAGCCTCGATGTCGAATGGTCCATTGCGGTAAAATGTAAGAACCTTTGTCGAGGGCACGCTATTGCCACGAGGGAAAACAAGTAGCTCGTTTTCCTCGTCGTCTGGCATACGCTCCCATTGGACTTTGATGGGATAATAATTGATGTCGTGTATACTGAAATCGCGGACGCGGAAAACTGGAGATAGACTGGCACATGCGAATGTCGCACCTCGAGCTATTGCTTCATCCTGGTTAAGGGTCGACGAAAGAACTTTGCCGGGGAAGACGGATTGGATGCGATGACGGATGGCTGGAACACGTGTCGAACCACCGACAAGCTCGACAGCATCGATCTGGTCTAGTGAGAGGCCCGACTCCTTGAGGGCAGATTCAATCGGAGCAGCGACGCGATCGAGGACATCAGCAATGAGCTTTTCAAACTCATCGCGGTGAAGTTTCGACGACGCATCTACGTCATTCATGATGGATTCAACATTGAGAGCAGATTCCGCATTGGCCGACAAGACCTTCTTGAGTTTCTCGCAGCCAGCGGCAAGACGGAAGGTAGCCTTCTGGTTCGACAACACATCGATCTTGTATTTCTCCTTGAATTCCTCTGCGAAGTGGCGCACAAGAGCATAGTCAAGATCGCGACCACCAAGATTGCGTTCATATGCGGTGCTCTTAACGGTGAGCTGCCCCTTCGAGAATGCGATAACAGATGCAGTCAAGTTCGAATGCCCAACATCCACGAATACGACATGGCGAGGGTTGTCGGCTTCGGGAAGATCAGACTTTGTGATACCGTAACCGAGAGCAACAGCCGTGCTGTCATTGATTAAACGCAAGACATTCAAGCCCGCTATTTGAGCAGCATCGATCGTCGCCCTTCTCTGGATTTCGGTGTACCATCCCGGTACGGCGATGACTACGTCACTAACGGCCTGCTTGAGCTCATTAGCTGCAATATCGCGCAATTTGCCCAAGTACATCGCAACTAGTTGTGTGGCGGAGAATGTGTGAGACTCTCCCACATAGTTGACCTTCGACAGTTATCAGCAAACGCACCTACTACTTAGATAAAAATTATCACTCACTTTAACACCAACAGTACCCTGAACATCCACTAACGTGCTGGTGATGAATTTTGATTCCACCTCCTGGATTTCCGGGTCATTCAGAGTGCGACCTATGAGGCGTTTGAGGGACCCGACGGTGTTTTTGAAGTTCGAAATCTCCTGCGTCTTTGCCGGCTCGCCAAGGGCACGCTGCTTGGGTCCAAATGCTACCAGCGACCTGCAGAATCGCTTTAGCGCCAACATGCCAAATTGTTGACTGGAGATACTCACGGAGTTGCACGGTTGGATACTTCATTGGTGATGATATCTATGCCTCGCTTTCTTGCAACTCCAATCTGAATCGCAAACATTACAAAAAAGATGGTCAGCTAAACGCATATGCTTAATATATGCACTCAGGTTGCGCTTCACCTTGCTTGCTAACGATCCAAAATCGATGCCAACGACAGACATTACGGACTATTCAGAATTATAGTTGTATGGTGAAGTAGTCTGGAAGAGTAGGTAGGATTGTAGGAGGGAAGTTAAAAGGCGTGCAGATGCGGTGCTGGGCAAGAGGGCAGGAGTACGCGTTTTCATACGCGCTCGAAATGGAAGGCGGCATTCGATAACCTTCTCGCGCCTTCTATTAGTGATCTACTAGTATACAGCATACAAGAAAGAAAGTACAGCTAACTAATAACTACACATATATAGTACTACGAGGACCTTGCACCGTTTTCTTCATTACAATAACAGTCACAGTCGGCGACTGGGCAAGTACGACGAGGACGCGTATCGCCTTCGTCATCTCCTTGGTCGAAGAACCACTCGATAATGTGTGACGCGTGCCCACCGTGCCTACAAGTTTGACAGAAGATGAACGCATCATCGATGGTATCTAGATCGATGGTAAATAAGACTTAAAGTGACATCGATCAGCATGTTCACTTGCCTCGGAAAGATGAATGGAGCATATCTGTTGGACGCCCAGAGTCGGGTATGATGGTGATACTCATCAAGCACACAGAGCAACGAGGCAATGACCTACCGCACCACGGACACGAGGCTGCCTACAAAATTATTGAGGCATTCAATGGAAAAAGATATATATTGTATAGCCAAGCAACAACTAACCTTCCTTCTTTGCATCGCAATAGACTCCTGAGGCAACTGTGTTTTCGGCGAGTTCACAATCTTATTGCAGAAGTTGCAGCGGACGAGGAATTGTGTCTTCACCCATTCCTTCGGGGCAAAGTCTCCGTTCTGGATGCCTTCTTTTAGTATCTTTCCTCGGTCAATGTCGAACTGACAACGATAATGGAACAGCTTCCATCCGTTTAGTAGATCCCGATATGCGTCTATCCACCTCTCCGCCCGAATATCCTGGTATTTGCCGGGACAAACAAAGCTGGCGAGAAGCGCAGCTGTTTGAATGTCGCCTGTGTTGTCCACATAGCTCTGGAGAATGTCCAAGCCTCGAGGCGTCAGCCCCGTCAAGGCAAGCCCTTCAATACTGCCCTTCATGCGGCATGCATCGCTTACGCGACGCAAATAGGAGGAAAGCTGTTTGTCATCTAAGAACCGCAAAGCTATGGCTATTCGTTCGCGGAGAGGCAATGCTTCTTCTTCTAAAACTTCGTTCCAGTCATTAAAGACGATGTAAGATAGCATTATACGGAAATGGGGATCTTGTAGCTTGACAATGAGACGCTCGCAATAAGTTCTGAGTTCGCTCTCTTTCGAAGAGGAGCCCGACTGCAGGAGTGCAGCGATTGTCCCCGCCATCATCTGATGCGACTCAACTTCAAAAATGGCGTAGTCATTAAGGTTAGAACTGGTGGGCAAATGGAAGACTTTACCTTTGCTCCTCATCAGAACCTCGATCGCTTTAGCGCCATGGTTCTGAAAGAGCAGCCAACAAGCGGATTGTGAGCTCTTGCCTTCCTTCTCCCATCTAAAGAGATAGATTGTCACCCTCGCTATTGGTGCAGTATTGGAGTGGCACTACCTTATAATTTCCTCGTCCCCAGCTTTCCAATTACAAAGCGCTAGCGCTAGCCTTCTATGAGGACCCTTCCCTGTATTCACGGTAGGCTTCCATACAGATTTGTCTAAGTCACCTCGAGTCGTCAAAGTGTTCAAAGCAGCCGTATAGTTTCCATGAAAATCATCTTCCCTCGTTCGACTACGGTGGTTCGACAAACGCGGGCGAAGGGAAGCATTCATATCCACTGTAGATGTAGAATCTGAAGATAGCACCGCAGCCTCTGGTGGTGCCGCCAGATCGAGGCTGTCCAGTAAACTGTTCATTTCTCTGGAGGTAGCTGGTTCCAAACCCTCCCAGATGCCAAGGATTCCTTGAAAGGAGAAATCGATACCATGCACCTTTGATGTCCCAATGGATAGAAGCTGTCTTGAGTCTAATTCGTAAAGGCATAAGCATCGGTTACTCTGCAAGAGCAAGAATCCAACTTACGGTTTATCCAACCCCAGATTTCGGACATAATAGGATCTTCCGTATGGTTCGCGCTGACAATCTTTTGGTTGTGTTGCGCCTAACGAAAGAGATTAGGCCCATATTCGGCAAATTAGAGGATTTCATACACTGGCAAGACCGTATCCCTGAGTAACTCGCGACCTCATAAGCATCGAAACATCTCCCTCGATGACGGGGGGCGGAGCGGCATCTGAGTTTGGCTGGCGCTTACGACCTCGTGATGCGCTCCGGTTGAGATCATGCTTTCTCCCTTTACTTTCTAACTGCAAGGTCGCATCGGGTAGGGGAATAGAATGCTCTCTCCTGGGTGTCTGTGCTCCCTCACCTAGGGGCGAGCTTCTACCGTGGCTGATTGTGACTGTCTCTCGCAAACCCAAGCTATCCGATAAGAAAGGACGTGCAGATGACGGACTGAAATTCCGTCCTGGTGTACTTCGGCCACCTGTCAACGAAGATTCGCGAGCGTGTCGGCGCTGATGTACAGTGCGTTGATCCCCATCGTCTCTCCTTGCACCCGGGCGATCGTCCATCCGTGACTGGGGTCTACTGGCCTTTCCCCTGCTATGTCTATCTACGCTCTTTTCATTCCTTGCGTTTTCTTTCGAATTGTCGAAGTCGATTTCCCATGGTTCAAGAATAGGGTCAGAATCCTGAAAGCCAGGGTATGTCCGATAACGATTACCGGCTCCAATTGTAAGATCACCTCTTGGACTCCATACGGTATGCTTGGGCACTTCGTCCATAGCGTGCATCTCGATGTCTCCCTCCTTATTGACAACCAGAATATTAGTTGAGACAGGGTGATCGATGGCACTAGGAACAAGCGCAAAGGATGCGATGGGCTTGCTGAATGCTTTGGCTGTAGATGGTATGATAAGGAAGGGTTGTAGTTTCATTATGGAAAAAGAACATACTTCGTCTAGTATCCGATAACACGACATTGCCTACACCTGAGAACGTCTCGCTGGCTGATCCTGGCTGGTCTGTTGAGCCCGTCCAGCTTGACGGTAATATGGCAGACGCGGAAGGAACGGTCCACGAAAGACGTGATAGTTTATTGGACGCCCGAGAGCTTTCTTTTGACCTCTCACGAGGCCTGGAGCTTTCAGAAACAGGCCTTGAGTCTGGAGATGGGGTGTTTTGGAGATCCCAGAACCTGACATGATTTGTTTCTCGCGTGAGTGTTGCCAGGGTTCCCGGTCGTACAGTCGAGAACTCGACGCAAGTGAATGCATCGTTAGGATAGGATATTGCACCATCGGCAGCGGCATCTTTGAGCGTAAAGGTCAATAGAGGGAGTACAAATCTCCTGGAGTCCCAGATGCAAACTGTACCATCTCCATACGTTGCGAAACGATGCGGATTATACGGATCCGTGACGATGCCGTACACTTTAGCGGAGGCTTGAGCAACGTGTACACTGCTTTTCCGAAGATCGAACATGCGTAGCCAAAGATTTGATACACCGGCTACTATAGCATCTGGAGACGAAGGTAAGAATGAAACGGAAGTGACGATCTCAGCTGCTGCATATCCATGGTAATTGGAGCGGTCGGGTTTGATTGTCAATGTAGAGTCATGTGGAGTGCTGTGCAGTTTGTTGTTGGTCTTCATGGAAGCTGAAGCCACGCCTATGTCCCACACAACAAGACTTGGTTCACCACGAACTTTGTCAAATCCTGTGGCCAGGAGATTTGGTCTTACGGGGCTGAATGCGAGAGCATTGCAGCTTCTTGAACTTCGGATCGGCAAAGACACAGCTGGGTTTCCCAATAGAACGTTATCCTTGGCATAACGATTAGAATCCAGGAGCCACAGGTCAACTTTCCCTGTAGAAGATCCAACTGCAACCAGGTCGTCGAGGGCAGGATCGGGAGACCAAGCAAAGCACTATGGGCTCCCATGAGACAGTTTAAAATTAACAGGATACATTTGGAATACATACTTTCATGAGCTGCAGGTCAGCTAAGGAGGTGACCAGCCTGAACTCTGGTACGTCTGGTGCCCACTCAAACAGCCGAATTTGTGAACCCCCACCTACCACAAACTTGTTCTCCTTACGGGGATGCCAAACGACCCTTTTCTCCACTCTTGTAGACATCGCAAGCAATACTCGGTGAGGCGACAGAACACTATTAGCTGAGGAGTACGACGATGGCAAAATAATTTGACCTTGGCTCAGAATAACACACGGCGGTGGAACTATGAAGGATGTTGATCGTGATGTCTTGACAAATTAGTAGTTCATGCTAGAGAACGGAGGATTGACAAAACATCGGAGGTCTTGTACATGAGAGGCAGTGCCAACAAGCGGGGCCGACGCGTCCAAAAGCTCACCAACAGCGCGACTGGAGTATTGTAACGAATTGCGACTCCCGAGTTCAATCAACTGGAAGCCATTGTGGAGCAATACTGAGGCATCGCGGATGATATGCAAGGAATACTGGCTACATTCGCGAAGGCTTATAATTACAAACCCTTCCGGGCAATACAAATAGTTGGATAGGTATAATGGTTTGTTCGAATAAACGAGTGTACATGCTTTCTGGTTCATCACAGAGAAGGCTGTTAACCATTGCAAGTCAGGAAACAATGCAATACACGCATACCCTTAACGATCACTGGTGGGCCCGATGCTCAGGATTCATCAGTGGTAGCCTGTTGAGCGCGTGTCATCTCAAGATTGTATTGGACGTTCTTGCGGTATTTCGTTGCAAGACTCGCTGCCGTACAGACATCTCTGTCCGCTCGGATAATCTCCTTCAGAGAGAGTAAGTGTAAGGAGCAACCGACAGGATTTCCAACAACTAGTATGCTGACCTCCAAGCACTTATTGAGTTCTTCAATGACTTCTACACACTTGCCCTAGGTAGAAAGGTCAGATGAGTGTGCCATTCATCTGCAAGGTTGACTCACTACGTTTTTTCCAACTCTTTCTAGTAAAACAGCTTGCCTTTCAGCGTGAGGATTCTCCATCGCGCCCTAAAGAATTACTTGGTCGCGTCGCGACGCGTAGAGTTCAAGTTCTCGTCTTTCTGGCAACTTGAAGTTCCCACGACAGCTTCAACTTGAAGTCAGCACGTTTTGTTCCATTTTGACACGTTCACCACGTCCGCAACAGAGGATCACTTCTCCCTACAAAAACCACAATGTCGGCCTTCACCCGTGAACAAATTCGGCACAAAGTTATCAACTTGTCCAAGACGCTAAAGGTACTCGAGCGTTCAGTCGACGAGGAGGACTGGACAAAGTACGCAAGCACGGGTGACCGTACGAAGAAGTGGCTGAAGGCGCAGTCTGTGCTTGCAGTATGTTTTCTTCCAGTTGTGTTCTGGGAAGCTTATATTCACTGACATTCTTTTCCTGTAGGGAGTGAAGCAATGCCGTTCCTTGCTACTTGAGGTAGCACCGAGTGACTTCGATTTGGGACTTGGTGACCGGCGATCGTGAGCACTGCCTTTAATACTTGAATGAGTGGCTCCGAACATACTACCCAGGATATCGGGTGAACAATTTCATGAGGATGCCAAAGACGTACTAGATAGACTTGAGAGATCCATGATTGTGGCGAATCAGGTACGCGTATGAGAGACTTCAGCCCTTCAAGAGGTTAAACTAACCTCATATACGTTTAGGAATTGAAACCCCGAGCTAAACGTTTGAATCCAATCCTTCCTAGCATACCACTTCCTGAGCTACCAAAAAGGGCAGCGAAGTATGGGGAAAGTGATCTAGCTGAGCATGCTCAAGGAGTGGACACTACGCTCATCCCGGTAGATGAGTCTGAACTGAAAGACCAATCCATCATCCTACCTACAGAGAAACTTCTCGATACATCTCTACCCGATACACCAATCATCGACATCTCACTTCAATCATTCAGCAACCCAGCGAAGACACTCATTCCACCTTCCCTACCTTCCGCGTCAGAGCTTACTACACCTCGAATAGCAACGTCTTCTAGTAACAGCACTGACGGTGGGACCGGTGGGATGCCGGGCTTCCTCAAAACTTCTACCGCCGTGCAAGACGATTTAGCAGATCAGCTTGCTCAAATGGCTCGACAACTGAAGCTAAATGCACAGCACTTCTCCGAGGCGCTCGCGAAGGACAAAGGTGTTTTAGAGGGAACGGAGGAAAAGCTGGACCGAAACTACGACGTGCTCACGAAAGAGAGGGTTCGATTACGAGACCATCGGGGCAAAAGCAGAGGAACAACCTGGCTTGTCCTTCTTAGCATCCTCGTTGTCTTCATTGGTTTCTTCTTGACGTTCTTCGTCATTCGCGTAACTTGATTTATTATTTCACCATCTCATCGCTGTATCTGTTATTATGACCTACCTACGCTATCGCGAGTCAAGAAAAGCTGTCATCTAGATAGAAGCAAATCGAAGATGATTTACATGCCAGTCGCAGCTACCAGATCTTATGCATGTGTATCAAAAGCACAAAAGTGTCCAAACAAATTTAAGGAAACAGAAAAACCTAGGGTAGATAATAATGCACTGAAAAATCCAAAGTTCGTTACACTCAACAGTCCCATCTCATTCAGGGGCATTGAGGGTAGAAAGAGCGGCGGGACACAGTGTGTCGGTCCAGAGAAGGTATGGTGGTGGGAATAGTGGGAATGAGGATGAATCTGCACGAGGAATGCGGCTGGATAAATGTGTGGTGGTCGACGCGTGATAATACAAGTCGTCAGTTAGACGGTGCGACAGCAATTAGATTTGTAAACTTGTCGACGAAGGTATACGTTGGACGTTCGGGGTCGTAGAAGGTATCTATTTATTGCGATGATGTAGCGAGAAAAATCGAGTGTCAGATCGACCAGAGATAGACATTTGGTGATGAGTGCAATTACTGCAGCTATTGCGCGAAGCCTACGCCTGGCATTTCCTGCTGTCTTGAATACACTGGCGTGGGCTGATATGGAGCTCGTGATGGGGGAACGTCATTATCAGCCTGGAGCTTTTCGTTCGAAGGATTGTTGCCCGTTGCGGCAGCCGCAGTAGCAGCCGCGGGGTCACCGATACCCGCACGAGTTCCCCAACCAGTCTGTATCATTTTAGTTAGCAAGAACTTTCGCATAAGCTAGACAGAATCCTCACCTCGTGAAGAGTTAACAAAGCGTAAACTTTCATAATGGCGAAGTAATAACCAAACAGAATGAAGGCCGGCACGTATATAATGTGACTGGGCGTATACCACAAGTGGGGTAGCAATTTAGCCGTACGAGTCGCCGTTAGCCAGACAATATAAGAAAGGATAATGTTCCTGTAAACGAGTTAAAAACAGGCAAGGCATATTTTTCCGTAAAAAAATACATACCACCAAGGTAGATGATAGCCACCATCCTCAACCGGCTTAGTACTCTTGGCAACCAAAGTTGCTACGAGTATCGGCCCAACCAATAGCGTGAAAGGATTGAAGAGCTTGTCGACCTAAGAAGTTGCGCCCTCAGTAGAGTAAGACTTGATTGATGCAATCATAAACTCACCATAGTATACGCGACGTAGGGGTGTGCCGTCCAGATGTGTCGCTCCATGAATAATGAACGCAAATCACTACGCCATGTATTACGCGTCCATCGCAGAACCTGCTTCAGGAAGCGCCAATTTGGCTTCATCGTACTCAGGATTTCCGCCTCCTTGCAACATTGAATGTAAGTCGTCCAACCGTGGCTGACCATCCACCTTGTCAAGAATTTGTCGTCTCCCGAGTTAAGCTGGTACTTGTTTAGCCAATAATCATGGGTGAAGCCGTGCAAGAATTCCGGATCCTTCAAGATTATCGTTCTGTACGCAGCAGTGCGGCCTGAAAGACAACAGACACCACCATCAATGTGGGTCGAGGAAGAGATCTCGATGTTGCGGATTGTCAAACGGAAGGCAGCGAGGACTTCCCAGACCGTCATTCTCGCACCGCAAGCCTGCACTCTCTGAGATGTTCCAACCCCTCCGACCTTTTGATCTTCGAAGCAAGCAAGGACATAGGGGAGAAGCGTGGGCGGCCAGATGGCGTCATCATCGGCAAACACGATAATATCGGTAGTCGTATTCTTGATTCCATGGGACATCTGCAAGCGTTTGTTTGCATATGGCACAGTAAGAACGCGTATACGTTCAGGATCGACGGAGTTTGCTAATTCCTGCAGGGGCCCCTTCATTTTTTCCTCGGTGATGATGATGATCTCCTTCGGCTTCCCAACCAGCCATGAGTGTGCAGCCTCCTTAAATTCCTCTCCCGCATCGATAGTCGGCACAATGATCGTCACATCCTCTGATGCAACATATGTCGGGTTTTCAGGAAGGGGTACGGGCTTGTATGCAAGCGATGCACTTATTCGAATTAGGTACCAAAGGTAGCGGTAGAAGCTATTTGAAAGGTAATGCGTTAGTTCGATGTGTCAGATTGAACAAATAGAACGGAAGCAACGGCAGATAGAAAATGTGACATTGCTTGGCATTTCGCTTCACGTCAGCCTTAGCGAATGTGCGCCAGTGTCTCTATCCCCGCTGAGCTGAATGAACTGACGCCCTCCCCCGACGTCGCAGACAGTGTGAGGAGCTCAACGTACCCGATAACCCCAAAAGGGATAACTATAGGTAGAGAAAAACGAGAGTCAGCTACGGTGTAAGGTGCCTGATGGAAAAGGAAAAGATACTAACAGACGGCGAACTTGTCAGATGTTAGGTACAACATCTGACCAAGACCTCCCGGTTGTCGTCAGTGCTTGGATAAAGATGAAAGAAAGGAAGAAAGAGTGACGGGTGTCGACGCAGGCGACGATGCAAAGGCGAGGGAGGAGGTGGTGGTAATAGAAGAGGGGATACACGGACAAGGCGACGGGCTGGCGGGGTAAATCGAATTTCGCACACTGGCAGGGCTGGCTGTCACTGACAGCCTTAGTGGCAGGCGGAGTTTAGAGAATTTCCAAATGCGGTTCCCAAGGAAAATAGAACGCCGCCGCAGCATTCCTATAAAAAGGCATCGAGCGTCTCTGAATGATCGGCAAGCATCGAATAGTACGTCGTATTCGGTAGGCTACACTCTACGTTTCATCAATCAAGTACCAGGCAGGTATCTATTCTACTAGAAATACGAAGTATAACTTTGTTGGCGTTCACGAGCCACTGAAAAGAACAACGAAGGACAAGTCTGCTATATGACAAATTTACAACTGCCCTGACGGACCCACCGCGGCCGAAGTTCCCGGCGCGTTCTCGATCGGCTTCATGGCTGGGAAAAGTAACACCTCCTTGATGTCTAAATGGTTGTCAAGGTCAGTCTTTGGCCGCCGGAAAATTTCGTTCAGCGAGACGTACTTGTCGAGTTCGTTAGGAACATTACAAGGCGATCGATGCCCATTCCCCAGCCTCCTGTAGGCGGTAAACCATGCTCAAGCCTGAAATTTGTTCATGGTTAGCCCATTAGCTATGACGCAATAGGTTCACCTACGCATCAATGAACGTTTCGTCAATTCCTTGAGCTTCGTCGTCACCAGCTTCCTTTTGCCGAGCCTTCAACACTAAAGTTAGTATCCAATATCAAAAACGAAATTTGACAAAAGAGATAACAACGCACTTGCTCCTCGAAACGAGCACGTTGTTCGAAGGGATCGTTTAACTCCGTGTAAGCATTGCAAAACTCCTTTCCGCACATGAAGCCTTCGAACCGTTCGCACAGACCCGGTCGCGACCTATGCCACTTTGCCAAAGGAGACATCACCTGGGGATGTCCAACTGCAAGATACTCGTTAACTATCAATCGGAGTTAGTGCGATACATATACATACCAATGAAGGCGGGGGAAATGCAAAGAGGTTCAATAAACTCTCCAACAAGCTGGTCATCGATTTCGTCAAAGATTGTCATTTGTTATCTCCTATAACTGCACAAACCTTGTCGAGCAGCCGTGGATTTGTGCGGGGTTCTGAACACTCTACATTGTGCTAATGAAACATTCAGTATTTTATAGTATTTATTCCGCTGCAGACAAACCTTCTTGCATAAGTCCTTCAAAAACTGATTTGTCTCAGCTGTATGCAACTGGTCACCAGGTGGGAACTTGACGCCGAGCTTCTCTTCCAAAGTTTCTATCATATCATATCTCTTCCAGGGTCGCTGGAATTCGAGTTCTTGAGTCTTTCCATTCTTTCCATCCGGCTGATACGTAACGGTCGTCTTTCCTCCAGTCAAGTACTTGACAAGACCTTCAACCATAGCTTCTGTAATGTCCATAATATCGTACATATCAGCGTATGCCATATAGAACTCGCAGATGGTGAATTCTGGGTTGTGGGTAAGATCAATGCCCTCATTGCGGAAGACACGACCAATCTCATACACGCGATCAAGGCCACCGACGACGAGTTCCTTGAGGTACAGCTCCGGCGCGATACGGAGATAAAGGTCCAGGTTAAGATCGTTGTGATGCGTAACGAACGGCTTAGCGGTAGCTCCTCCAGCAATCATGCTAGTCATCGGTGTCTCAACTTCTAGGAAGCCTAGACCATCCAAAAATCGGCGAATGTAGTTTATGATCCGGCTTCGGGTGATGAAAATCTTGCGAGTTTCCTCGTTGAGAATCAAGTCCAGATAGCGCTTTCTGTATCGTGTTTCCTGATCCTTCAAACCGAAGTGAGCTGAAGGAAGTTGGTGAAGGTTGGGGGCAAGAAGAATCATCTCCGATGGAGAAATCGACAGCTCGCCCTTTTTGGTACGAGAAGGAGTACCAGTGACACCGACGATGTCGCCGCGCTTAAAAAGCTCATGTAGCGCAACGAAAGCCTCAGGGTCCTTGGAGTCTCTGACGCTTTCCCATCAATACCAGGGTAGCAAGTATGATGCAGATGTTACTTACTGTGCGGTCGCCATTATTTGCACTTTCTTCCCTTCCGCGTGAAGATCGTAAAACCGTAACTTCTGACCAGATGCTCGAATATTATGTATCCTGCCAGTTAAAGACTCCGACTTTCCCTCTAGCTTGGATCCCGCAGCGATGATGCCGTCTGCGCCATACTGGTCGATATAGTTTGAAATCGACTTTGTGACATGGAACTTGTGCGGGAAAGGATTAGGATTTTGTGTTTCACGCAACTTGAGTATTTGCCGCGAGCGCATTTCAAAGTATTGCTATGATCATGGCGAAGTCAGTACGGGCGTTTGCATGCACTGTATGTACAAACTAGAATTGGATCTGCACATCGATTGAGTTCTTACATTTGGTGTGAGCTCCTCCTCCGCGACTGCAGATTGCTTCTCGGCAGACTTTGCTGTAGGTGCTTTGCCCTCTGCGGCTAGTTTCTGTGCATTTGCTGCAGCCTTTTCGGCCTTTCTTGCCTCCTTAGCCCGAGCTTCGTTGCGTCGCTTGAGCTCGCTAGACCGAAACCACGTCAAGAAACACATCGGAATGAATCGAGTCCAACACGCACGACTTGGAGATCATCTCCCCTGTGACCGGGTCCTTATGAAGATTGGGCGTTTCAGACGACATTGCACGACGAAGATAGGGTTGTATGCAAGAGGGTTTGGTGAGGTGCAGGCGTGTGTGGTGGCTTCTAAGAGTAATTCGAAGCAGAGCCTGCATGCAAATGACTCGCCCTCAGGATGCAACTTTTTTCGGACAAGTCCCTGCACTTCCCAATTGAACTTGAATCAGTGCACCGTGCCAGACTGCCAGTGGCCCATTTCGCTTTCCCACGCATCTGCAGTGCTATAAACCTACTTCACTTCCGCGCGACCCTTCACCTCCGAACCACACCTATCTCGCCGTCGTCCACAACGCACACGACACTCTCTGATATGTCCTCTGACTACGACTACAGCGATGAAGATGACTACAACTATGACGACGTTGACATGGACGAAGAGGGGAACGGTGAGCATTCCTATCATATGTGCTAGCCTCAATGGCGTGTTCACCGTGATGTAGACACAGACTCAGCTATCTCAGAAGACGAGATGGAGATGGACCCTATAGCGGTAGTGCGCGCATCGGCATCAAAAGCGAAGGTCTCCGAGGTAGAAAGCTCGTCCATGCCTCAGGACATTGTCGAAGTCAGCATTAGCAAAGACATCGAGCATATCAGCAGTATCTTTGGCGTTCCAGTAAGTCCCCACATAATCCTACGCGTCGTTAATGCAGTTCTCATGCAATACAACCTATAGCAAGATGTAGCATCACTGCTCTTACGACACATGAACTGGAATAAGGAGCGGCTGATTGAGAAGTACATGGATAACCCTAACGTGCTGAATGTGAAATCAGGCGTTTCACTCGCGCCACCACCTCCAATTGCATCCTCCTCCTCAGGACGCATCTCGAACTCCCGTAACCGGCACCCCTCGTCTACGACAACCAAACGTACCACCCGCCGTTCTGTCGCTGCTGAGTCAGCTGGGAGGCCAAAGGCCTCTGTCACACCCGAGCCTGAGCCATTTGTGTGCCAGATTTGCTTCGATGAGTCGCAAACAGAGAGTTTGTCCCTCTCTTGTGGCCACAGATTCTGCAAAGATTGCTGGTCTGCATTTCTGACGAGCAAGATTCGAGAGGAGGGCGAGGCTTCAATTGGGTGTATGGCGCCAGATTGCACACTGATTGCACCAGACAGTTTCATCCGGGATGCTCTTGCTGGAGATACCGTGACCCTCAAGCGACATCGCGAACTTATTGTCCGCCACTATGTCAGCTGCAATCCGAACCTCAAATTTTGCCCTTACCCAAGTTGTACATTCACCGTTTCTTGCCCAGCAGCAGCAAGCAAAGCAGCTCTAGCAACTATTGTCCCTACTGTGCACTGCGGCGCCTCCGACAAGCATGTATTTTGCTTTGGCTGTTCGATAGACAGCGACCATAGACCTGTTGTCTGCAGTGTCGCGAAATTATGGCTGAAGAAGTGTCAAGACGATAGTGAGACCGCTAACTGGATCAAGAGTAACACGAAGGAGTGCAGCAAGTGCCAAAGCACAATTGAGAAGAATGGAGGGTGCAAGTGAGTGCGCATTTACTCATGCGTTTTTGGCGTTCTGATCAGCTTTTAGCCATATGACCTGCAAGAAGTGCAAATATGAGTTTTGCTGGGTGTGCATGGGTATGTAACCAATCCTTTTTATGCTCTGTTGATAGAAGCTGAACGTAATTCAGGTCCGTGGTCGGAACATGGTACATCATGGTACACTTGCAATCGATTCGATGAAACTGCAGGAGTCGAGGCTCGGGATGCGCAATCACGTAGCCGTGCATCATTAGAGAGATACCTTCACGTGAGTCATGGTATGGATTGATCCGTTGCTGCACTATTCTTATATATGAAACTAGTACTACAACCGTTGGGCGAATCACGAACAGTCAGCGAAACTTTCTGTTGATCTCTATGCGAAGACGGAAAAGAAGATGGAGGAGATGCAAATCACTTCGAACCTCACTTGGATTGAAGTGCAGTTTGCGAAAAAAGCTGTTGATGAAGTTTTCAAATGTCGAATGACGCTGAAGTGGACGTATGCCATGGCTTATTATCTTGAGAAAAGTAACCAAAAGGAACTTTTTGAGGATAATCAGAGGTATGCTTGCTCCCGTCCGCATAACAAACATTGTAGGGCTTATTATATCACTCTCCAGGGATCTCGAGAAGGCTGTCGAAGATCTTTCTGAGCTGCTTGAGCAACCTATCGAAGCTGACGATATTCCCCTCTTACGGCAGAAGATGACTGATAAGACGGTATGTGCTGAAGGTAAACATCCACTGTCTAACTAACACAATATAGGTCTATGTTCACAAACGCAATGAAATCCTGCTAGAAGATACTGCTCAAGGCTTTTTAGATGGAAGATGGAGGTGGAACGTCACAGTTGATGGATTTGATATGGATTAAAGGACATTTTGCATTGGTTTGGATTTATTGTTTGTATTCTGCTGTGCATATTTACACTGTTATAGTACAGATTGTCGTGTAAAACTTTAGTATAATCATAGGAAAGTAAAACCTCGACCACTTTCTGCCAATCAACCCGAGCTTGAAGAGGGACCCCGGCTATCCTAACAGATGCCTCCGCACCGTTCGGATAAATTCTTCGAACAGTCAGACCCCTAATACTAAGTAGCAGGCCTATTCATTTCCGGATAAGATGAGTTAAATTTTGAAAAAGACTAAGTAAACCGTCTAGTATTTGATAAATTGTCCCAAAAAATGGGTGAAGGCCTGCCACATATCCGGGAAACATTGGAACTATTTTTTTGAAAGTCCCGTAACGGTCTTGAAGTTTTATATGTTTAACCGGCCTAGAGTATAAGCGGAAGCCTGAGGCTCCGGCATTCAAGTTGCCGGCAAAGAAACTTGTCTAATTGCCGAAAGCTCTTACCGGATATGGATATTAAACCCCGGTACAGACTCCGGATAAAACTTGGATGACCCCTGCTGAAGGCCTGCTTTCCAGTCCGGCTGTAACCTCCAGATTTGAGAGAAATTGTCCGGATAAGACCCATCCATTCTCCGGGAGGCTATTGGGATTGCCGGGGGTCCTGCTTCAAGTTGAAGCCACGGCAAACAAAGAGAACAACATCCCCGTCACTGCAAACCTGCCAGTGCTTGCGGAAGCATCTTGAATATCTCTTGATTCTCTTCTCTGTTTTTTGCATTAATAAACGTCTATTGCACTACACGATGACAATCTGTCGTTTTGCCCCTTCGTATTTGATTGTATAACACTTGAATTACCGGACATCCTAACGGGTAAGTAAATGACGTATGAATAGGGGATAGAAACTCACTGAAATGTTTTAACCACACCAAACTCTAGCATTTTGGAACATACGGAACCAGGGACCAGTTTTCTTCCACGAAGACAACATGCTCTCAGGGTACCAACTATTGCTCTGTAGAGTCGTTACCCGTTCAGGGTGAGGCATCATAGCTAGAATGCGCCCATCCGGTGTATGTACGCCCGTGATGCCCTTCACGCTGCCATTCGGATTCAATGGGTAGACTTCCGTTGGCTCCCCTTTGGAGTCTATGTATCGAACCGCAATCAGGCCTTTACGGGAGAGCAAGTCTTTTTGCGTCTCGTCATCGAATGCGACACGACCTTCGCCATGCGCGACTGCAACAGGTAGCCTTGAACCAGCCATGTCACGGAAGAACACGGAAGACTTTGTGACCTCGTTCTCGACGATCTCTACCATGGACGTTCTGGCTTCAAAACGCTCACTTCTATTCGACTTGAAGTCAGGCCAAGAGTCCGCGCCAGGAATGATGTGTCGTAAGTGGCTGAAAAACTGACAGCCATTGCACACCGCAAGTGCGAATATGTCCGTTCTAGCAAAGAAATCAACGAACTCCTTTCTAGCCTTCGCATTCAAAAGGATTGATGTCGCCCAGCCATTACCGGCGCCTAAAACATCACCGTACGAAAAGCCACCACACGCAGCGACACCCCGGAAATCGACCAAGCTAATAAACCCGCTGATGATGTCTGACATATGTACGTCGACGGCGTCAAATCCGGCAGCAGTGAACGCCCAAGCCATTTCAACCTGCCCATTAACACCTTGTTCACGTAGGATCGCGACCTTTGGACGGTGTATGAAGTTTGCTTGCGGCGCTGGAGTGAAGGTGAGATTATAAGAGATACCGTTATACGACTCATCTTGAATGAGGTCGAACTCTTCCTTCGCACCAGCAGGTTCGTCACGAAGACTTTGGATCCTAAACGATGTTTCAGCCCAAATACTCTGCAGCTCGGCACGAGTACTCTCGAATATACACGAAGACCGAGACAAAATTCGGATGGACTGGTCGGATTTATCATTCGCAACTGATCCAATAGCATGGACTGCCGATGATGGGAGGCCAGCCTTCATGAATACCGCTAACAATGTATCTAACTGAGATTTCCGAACTTGCATTACAGCGCCTAGTTCTTCGTTGAAAAGAGCTGCAAGCGGTTCCTCACTTCCTGGAAGTGCGTCCAAAGAAATCTCAGCGCCAGTTCTCCCAGCGAAGCACATCTCCACCACAGTGGTGAAGAGACCGCCATCAGAGCGATCGTGATAAGCCAATACTATGTTCGGATGGGTTTTCTTTATTTCCTGGCAGCCACTGAAGAACGCCTTCAAAGCAGCAGCGTCTTCGACATCAGGTGTCTCAGACCCGATCTCCTTGAACACCTGCGCCAATGCTGACGCACCCAGGCGCGCCTTCCCTGCTGATAGGTCGACGAGGACCAAACACGTTTCCTCTCCGGTCTCTACTTGTAACTGTGGTGTCCAGGTCTTAGATATGTCGTTGACCGATGCGAAAGCTGTGATATTTAATGATAGTGGTGCTGTAACGTCAACTTGTTCATCACCATCCTTCCACTTCATTGACATCGACATCGAGTCTTTTCCAACGGGTATGCCTATACCTAGCGCTGGGCATAGGTCCATCCCGATTGCCTGTACAGCTTCGTAAAGCCTTGCGCCTTCTCCTGTCTTCGAAGCAGCACACATCCAATTCGCGCTCAGTTTTACATGAGATATGCTCTCTATGGATGCAGCAGCGAGGTTGGTAATTGACTCGGCTACGGCCAGTCTTGCTGAAGCGGCTGAGTTAAGCAGTGCGACGGGAGGTCTCTCGCCCATTGCCATGGCTTCTCCAGTCAGGACATCAAAACCATATGTAGTACGTGTCACTGCAACGTCCGCTACGGGAACTTGCCATGGCCCAATCATCTGATCTCGCGCAACCAGGCCGGTGATGCTTCGATCGCCGATAGTGATCAAGAAGGACTTCGACCCAACCGAAGGCAAACGCAGGACACGACTAACAGCTTCTCTGAGACGCTCTTCTAGCGCTGGAATACCCGGCAAAAATTGCGATAATGATGCATCAAAAGGAGGCGGAACGAAAGCTGGTGTCACATCTTTTCTTGACATGCGCGGTGGCTTCCCGAACAGAGTAGACATCTTCAGGCGAATGACATCCTGCTTCAGAAAGCGATCCGTGACAATCAAGTCTTCCTCTTCGGTTGCTGTGCCAACGAAAGAGAATGGACACCTCTCGCGGTCGCAAATTTCCTTGAATTGCTCCACCTGAGTCGGGGAGATCGCGAGGACATATCGTTCTTGCGACTCATTACACCATATTTCCATTGGTGACATGGACGTGTCTGCTACGAGCACATCCCTAATATCGAACGTAGCGCCTAAATTTGAATCATGGACCAACTCGGGTAGTGCATTTGACAGCCCTCCCGCCCCGACATCATGAACAGACTGTATAGGATTTCTATCGCCCAGGTCGACGCACGCGTCAATTACTTGCTGGCATCGACGCTGCATCTCTGCGTTATCTCTTTGCACAGAAGCGAAGTCAAGTTCAGCAGAGCTTGCTCCGGATGTTTGGCTAGATGCTGCACCCCCGCCTAGGCCAATAAGCATCCCAGGACCACCCAGGACGGCGATTTTTGCCCCCGCATCAATCTTCGTTTTCTTCACAAACTGAGGTCGAACGTTCCCAAGGCCTCCAGCAATCATGATCGGCTTATGGAAGCCTCTAATCTCCTTCCACTCGGTATTCGAAGAAGATGGAACTCGCTCAGCAAATGTTCGGAAATAGCCTGTTAGGGCAGGCCTACCGAATTCATTATTGAAAGCAGCTGCTCCAAGAGGAGCTTCGATCATGATATCGAGAGAGGAGGCAATATGTGATGGTTTCCCGAAGTCCGTCTCCCATGGCTGCTCGTAGCCAGGTATAAGCAAATTAGAGACTGCAAAGCCTGATAGACCAGCTTTCGGTTTCGATCCGCGCCCAACAGCACCTTCATCCCGAATTTCACCTCCCGACCCCGTTGCAGCGCCCGGATAAGGAGAGACAGCAGTCGGGTGGTTGTGGGTTTCGACCTTCACCAAGATAGGCATCGGCTCCTCGCGTGCTTCGTATTTATGAGTGGCACCGGGGCCGTAACCAGCGCTGAAGCGAGGTGCAGTAAAGCCCTCGAAGACAGCCGCATTATCAGTATAGGCTGAGATCGTGTAAGAACCATTGAGCGTCTCCGTGTTGCGAATCATTTGGAACAAAGACATGTCTTTCGCTTCATCGTCAATAGTCCACGCAGCGTTGAATATTTTATGGCGACAATGCTCGGAATTCACCTGTGCAAACATGAAGAGCTCCGCATCTGTGGGATTTCGACCAAGTGCATGCTCTCCAGTGATGTAAGCGTCGACCAGGTATTTGATTTCGTCCACAGCTAGAGCAAGACCTAGTTCATGGTTTGCCTTCGCAAGGACGACCAACGCGTCCTCCTTGCGGCTCAACAAATCGACCGTGCGGAGGGGCCTCTGCTCCTGGTGCTGGAAGCATTTTTCTTCCTCGGGCGGCGAAGACTGAACGACCTGCGTCATTCGGTCGTGAATCGACTGAGAGAAAGAGCGTATATCATTGTCGCTCAGCGTCTGCCCCGTCTTAGTCGTGACATGATATACGATTCCGCGTTCGATTCTCTCGATGTACTCTCCCAAGTTACATATACGCGCAATATCAGTTGCTTTGCTGGACCAGGGCGAAATGGAGCCAGGCCGAGGCAGTACGTAGATGATGTTGGGCGCACGTTGCTCGAGGGCGTCCCGAGTACCTTGGAATGCAAAGTCATCACCGTATTTGAGAAGGACATCTAAAGTATCCCTTTGAGAGGATTTGGTCCCAAGGGTGTCCTCAGACTCTGGTCTTGTGCATTTCACAAGGTGAATGTATATCGCATCGACTGATTGTACCAGAGGGCAGTACTTCTGAATAGCTGCGAGCACAGTCTTCCGTTTGCTCGGAGAGAGCGCTGAGCTACCGGCAAGGACAAGCATGGCTGAATGTCTCCATTGAGGCTCGTTAATACATTCAGTAAAGGGATGTGAGCCAGACTCCCACCTGTGCCTCCTTTGCGTACTCTCGGACTGCTGTAATGTCGGTGTATGCGCCCTGTAGCCTTCAAGATGGAGACTTGATCGATGGATGAGCAAGAGATGTAGCGACAGGTACAAAACAATCCAAACAATCTATGATTTGGATTGGATGTAGATCATAGCTCCTGAAGATGGTTGAAGACAAAAAGAAACGAGATGGTGGCAGAGAGTGCATCGTGATAAACTACTAAAAGCCAGAGGGCAAAATTTCGATCGCCACGTGCGGTCCGAAATGCCAGTGACAGCAGCTTCGACTTCAAGTTGCCCTGAGTGGCAGTGGTGTGCCAGTGTCCGCGGGCGCTGCCGAACCCAAACAACAAAAGGCCCGGGGTCAAGAACTCAAATCTCTCTTTCATCACACTCACTACCATGTTGAATATTCTATGATTTTTTTCTGAACTTACTACAATACGTTAGCTATCCACCTGATTCTTGAGTATAGACTAACACAACTCTTATCAAAAACCATTAACATCGCAAACTTGAGTCCGATGCCAGGGTTAGCTTCGGAACCCTGCAGATCGACTCCCCGAGAGACTTATTCTTCAGTCGACACTTGAGCTCCATCTATGGTGTACTGTGGGTTGGAAAGACAGAAGCGCGGCCGCATCATACTCTGGTTAGTACATATGAGAAGCTGCTAGTGTGACAAGCAAAGGAAGGTCGCTCGTATCATTGATTCTATTCTGCCACTGTGCTCACCAGTGAGTATCTCTCAACTGCACTCCCCCCACCCTTTTCGAGTCTTGTTGTCTAGACCACGGTCGAGATCTAACCAAATATGCGGAAAAAATAGACCGCTATGAATATAGTTTTAACAAGTCATTGGAACGGTACATATGTTTCTAGCTCAGGCCGTCATCCAAGCTCCCCCTTCGCTCGCAGCTCCTCGTTTTCGGGCACAACCTCCAGAAAGTACGCTTGGTACTCCCTTCACGGTTTACTTCCCAAACGCCGGACTCCACCCCTATCGCAAGGCCTGCCTCTCCGTATGGAAGACTCTCAGAGACTTCCATTCGAGCTCGTGTTAATGATCATGGAGCTCGCTGCCGACCAATGTCAAGCCACAGCGCGCTCCGTGATGCTCGTCTGTCGCCGCTCGCATGGTATTGCTCTCCCATACGTATACAGGACCGTCACATTCAGCTGGGGAGCAAACTTGCCCGGGTTTCTGCGCTTTGTCTCGACGAAACCCCATGTTCTCAGATACATTCAAAGCTTATGGGTTGGCAATCATTATGCTCCCCCAGCGCTCTTAGCACAATGCCCAAACCTGCACCGCCTCGCTATTGAACCACAATCGTTCATCAATTATTGTTCATCGAACAGGCAGGAGAACGCACGCCATCGACTACGTCACGTTCCAAGTGCAGATGACGATCCAGATGATTCTCTGCCCGTCCTACCTGCTTGCGAAATCGTCCTCCTCTGTTATCCGTGCGATTGGTCCGAACTGAAGGCATCGCATCCTTTCACAGTCGAATGCCTTCAACAAATAACCCACCTCTGGCTTACACGTTCTTCCCAACTCTTCACTAGAATTCGACACAGGCATATTCTTCCCTGCCTCTCCCGTCTGACCCATCTAGTCGTCAAACTTGATGCCGCACGTGGGCAGATTATCGATTGGGAGGTCGCAAGTAGCATCTCACGAGACCTGCTGGAGAACATTTCATCCCTCCAAATGCTCGTCGTCGCTGTTGACCATGCTCCGAAGAGCGGAAAGGAAATTGGCAAAATATACGACTTAGCAACTCATTTACGTAAAATCGATGAACGTATCCATGTCTTCCCTATTCCCATCGGTCTCGTCGAATTCATGGCCATTGAAGAGGAGGTCTTACCACTCTTTAAATCCGCATCATCAGGGCAGTCCAGCATATGGGACAACGCACGGGAGCTACGGAACGCAATGGACCTAGCACCGAACCAATCCTGGAAGGCCGAGACAATGGAGACGGTGCAGGGCAGATCCCAAATACGAACGTTGCTGCGTTTCTGGCAGACACTTGTTACGCTAGCTTGACTTGTAGTCCGGTACTGCCTTCTTTACTATCGGAGCCTATTGCGCTATTGAAGAGTATTTGAACTTGTCTTCTAATATCGTTTACTCTAAAATATAGATAACATACTAGCAAAAATCATGAAGGCGAGATTCCATTAACTTATCGATTTAACAGTCCCACAAAAAGGACAGGACCATAAGGAACTCGGTATGTCTTTCTCGACACACACTGGACACGACCACACATTCCCCGGGCGCGCTGTACAGCAAACTGCACAAGACTCTGCATTCATCTCGTTGTGTAACGTGCAAGTGGCACAACTCCAAAATGACGCTTGCCTAGAACGTTTCGTTGGTGTGATGGATGAGGGTGACTCTAATTGACGCTTTGATGTGCCTGTTGCATGGTTTATTGGAGCGGGGCTGATGAGAATAGATTGCACGCGACTGCGGCCTACTATAGAAAAAGAAAGTTAAAACTCTCGCATGCCCAGATCCTCCGAAGTTACATACCTTCAGACGAGGGCCCATCGACAACTGCTTCCGTTTCAGTGCTTCTTCCAGGTGTCATACGTATTCTTGACGCAGTTTCTCCAGTCTCCATTGCTTCAGGGGCATCACCCGTAAGATCGATGATATCAACCGACTTATCTTCGAGGCTGTCCTTCGCTGCCTTATCAGCTTCCCTCAGTATTTCTTCGTCATGGCTGAAGCCACAAGCTTTATCATCTCTTACTCTTCGTTCTGCAGCCTTTAGCGACACATTCGGTTATCAGAGATGGACTTCAGCTTGTATGTAACGCATCATACCTGTGCAGCGAGCTCCCTGGGACTTAGTTCCTTCAAGGTTCCTCTGGGCCGACCTCCGAGTCTTCGGCCACTGCCTCCCATTACTGCCTGCACCTTCTGACGTCTCTCGGCAGCTTCAACCGCTTTCAACCTAGCGAGGTGAGGAGGCAGATTGTGCGAGACACCCACGCCGACTTTTCTACCGGCAGAGTGGAAGCCCTCACCAGAGTAACCTGAGTCTTTAAGCCTGTCGTATTCCTCTTCCAGCTCACCGAGTAGTTTGTAGAATTTCGCATCATGAGGTCCGTGTACATTATGAGTCAGCTGCATTAGGATTAGTGAATGCCGCCTTCTCTGAAGATCCCGCCCACCTCGTGAAGCATTGTGCCAACTAAATCTTCATCATCGTAGAATGTATCCGGAGAGTGGGCCGGACGAAGCCTTATGAGGATCTTTAGACCTCCACCAACATCTTTTCAGGAGTCAGGTGATGCGTAAAATTGTCCAGTATGCTACTAGTACGTACTCATTCCTTCATCAACTAAAGTCAGGAATCTTCTTCAACCGTACAGGAGTGACTTGTTAAGACGTACCGAGAAGAGAAGGATTATCAGGAAAGAACTCGGATAGCATCGGTAGCTTCCACTTATGCTTCCGCATGATAGGCTTCACCAGGGAGGCGATACGTTGTAGTAGAGGTAGAGCCTGATCTGACTTGGGCCTGTTTTTCAGATGTGTGAATGCTTCGACGAATGTCTCGGACATGATGAGTGTTCAGAGGTTTGGCGAGAATGGTGAAAAAGCGAGGTTTGCGTAAATGTATAGGATTTACCATGGTATCTCTCGAACATTCACTGGCAATGATTCATGGTAGAGTACTGGCTGAACGCGTAAACCACGTTACGGCTAATTACGCGCGCGTCACAGATCGTGATTTATGTGACTGTATTTCACTGGCAGCATTCAAGTTATACATATGTGTCACGCTTTCGGCCGGTTTATCCGAATAGATTTAGCGCATATAAAGTACGAAGTCGAGTCAGGTTGAAGTAACTTAGTCCTTGCCGACATCCTCTCCGACACGAAATGTCTGTGTCTGCAACTATTGAATACTCTTCACATGCACCTGAACCTCTCTCATACTCTAGAGTACCGAAACACTCACTTTTGCCTTCCAACACTCCGGATTACCTGCGACTTATTATCACCTCAAAAGTATACGACATACTAAAGGAAACACCTCTCGTTTTTGCTCCCAACCTCAGTGCGAAACTCGGGAATGAGATATGGCTCAAGAGAGAGGACTTGCAAGAAGTTTTCAGCTTTAAAATTAGAGGGGCGTATAACTTTATGGCGAGCCTGACGAAGGAGGAACGTTGGAAGGGTGTCATTACATGTAGCGCTGGTCAGTGTACGTACGATTCGGTTCAGAAGCGCACAGCTGCTAATTGTTGCTTGTAGGAAACCATGCTCAAGGCGTAGCATTGTCTGGAAACCGTTTAGGTGTTCCATGCACTATCGTCATGCCGAAAGGCACTCCTTCCATCAAGGTCAAAAATGTTGCGCGACTGGGGGCAAAAGTCTTACTTCACGGCGACGACTTCGATGAGGCGAAAGCAGAATGTGCCCGACTAGCACAGTCTCAGGGTCTTATCTTTGTTCCTCCTTATGACCATCCGCTTGTCATTGCAGGGCAGGGCACGGTCGGAATGGAGATTCTGAAACAGCTTCACGACGCAGAAACGCTGGATGGCATTTTCGCTAGTATCGGTGGAGGTGGTCTCGTTGCTGGTATATGTGAATACGTGAAGCGTATCGGATCACCAAACACGAAAGTTTTTGGGGTGGAGACTTTCGACGGCGATGCAATGGAACGGAGCTTAGCGAAGGGCGAGAGGGCAACACTTAAGGAGGTCGGTCCATTCAGCGACGGCACGGCGGTTAAAATCGTCGGCGAGGAACCGTTCCGCATATGCAAAAACTTATTGGATGGTGTCGTGAAGGCTAACAATGACGAGATCTGTGCCGCCATTAAAGATATCTTTGAAGGTACGTTGGTTTATTAAATCTTACTGAACTAAATGAAATGTTGTTCGATCGCAGAAACTCGATCTATAACAGAGCCAGCTGGTGCTCTGGCTCTAGCTGGGCTAAAGCGATATATCGCGAATAATAACCTTATTGGAGCGAACAAACGGTTTGTAGCGGTTGTCAGCGGCGCGAACATGAACTTTGGGCGATTACGCTTTGTTGCTGAACGCGCTGAGATCGGTGAAGGACGAGAAGCCCTTTTCAGCGTTGAGATTCCCGAACAGCCAGGCAGGTAAGCCCTTTGGTCACTTGACTTTCTGGGATTTTCAAGAAGCCTAACCGGTCTCATGAATTAGTTTCGTGGCCTTGCACTCTGTAATTCATCCACGCGCAGTGACAGAGTTTATTTATCGATATAACTCGCCCACTGTTGCACATGTATTCCTCTCTTTCATCCTTGAATCAACCTCCCGCGCTAAGGAAATTGCCGGCGTCCTCGCTGAGTTGAAGACGCATGGCATGAAAGGATGGGATATAAGTGAGGATGAATTCGCCAAGAGTCATGCTCGGTATATGATCGGCGGGGCTAAGGATGTGCCACACGAACGAGTCTTTCGATTTGGTGAGTAACTTACTCATTCTGATGGGATAGAGCTCTTGAGACGTCGAGCTAACGAACAAAATACGTACCGTAGCGTTTCCTGAAAGACCCGGAGCCTTGAGGAAGTTCCTTCTCGGCTTACACCGAGGCTGGAACATTTCGCTCTTCCACTATCGAAACCACGGAGCTGGTGAGCCATTCGAACCTATTTCATCTCAATCCAGAAGCATTTTTGACACTCTTCTAGATTTGGGCAAGGTCCTTGCAGGGATCCAAGTCCCGCCCGAGGATAATGAAGAATTTCAAAAGTATCTTGATGAGCTTGGTTATGATTATGTTGAAGAAACGGAGAATGCCACTTACAAGAGATACCTTCGAGGAGAATCACCCTTGCCCTCGCCCTCGCCCTCTCCACCCCCGTCGGACCCGGAAGTTGATGGCACGATTGAAACGAATGATCGAGCATAGAGATAACGGTTTTCGGAAGATGCCAGACTTTTCGCAAATCTGTAGGCAAACAGCTGTTTGCCATGAATTTGTGCATCTATGTAGATGATCTGAACTAATGTTTTAGTTATGTAAAAGTGTGTAATGATAAGGATAGGTATTATGTTATGAAGACAGCGTAGACAGCAATGGCAACGGCATGGTGAATGACCAAGAGTCTATATGTGCAATAACCAAGAGATGGACAGTCGTGTGGATAAGGAAGGGAAAAAGTCCTGCGAAAATACCATGTTGGAAGTGGTTGCTCCCTCATTCTCCCCAGCTCAAGGCAAGGGTGCCAACATCCTGGATTTTAAAGCCATCTTTGAGAGTTGAAGAAATGTTATCCGACAATGTCCTTATCTGAAACATAAACGTCAAACAAGCAGATTCTTCAAAGTGACTACCAAACATACAATCGCTTCGTCCTCTTCACCTAAAGGCTTGACATTCGGACGCTCTGTTATCCGGGCTTCTTGGGTATCGTTTCTAACAACATCTTCAGGTCCGGAGGTTTCTCCAGCGACGCTACCCACACTTTGGATACCCTCCAAGACAGGGGTAGTATTGTCTCCGGAGTCGACATCTCCTACTCCGAATCGTCCCTGGCGAGTCGTACTTCTCCCCCGTCTTCCGAAAACGCGCTGCTTACTCTTGTTCGTAGAAATGATCCTTGCGTTTAGCACGGGCTCAAGGTCGTCCTCCAGGAGTGTATGTGATGTGGATGCGTGGTGTAAGGATGAGGCCGATTCAGAGCGGCTAATGGAAGGCGATTCTTTTGGTGAGGACGCGCGACTTGACCCATCGCGCATAATAGTGGGTCGGTTGAGGTTGGCTGAGAAGCTGCGCGTCGAGCGTGAAGGGGATGATGTGTTGCCTTGTTTTGAGTTTGCATCGTCCCGAAGATTGAACGGCACACGCGCGAGGACGTTTACCATTTTACTTCAGCCAGAGGTTAGTTCACATGTACAATTTCTATATGCGTTGAACGTACCCCTGCTTGGCTCGTACAATTACATTCAGCCTCTCCTTGGCTTTGTGGTCGTCGATCGTCACAGAGCCGTAATTGGCTATTCTGAAGGCAACATAAGGCTATGTCAGAACATCGAACAGATAAATATCGTACTGAGGATCTTCTGGGGCTTGAATAAGCTGTCTATTCTGCTCTTCGTCCCCCTGCACTCGAATGCCGGGTTAGACAATGAACTCCGGAGATAAACAGCATCCGCACCTCATCTACTGACTTCTTTCTTGAGCAGCAGCACAGTAAGGCGCTAAGTAGGCCATCCATAAAGTAACTCCGCAAAAACTAGGTGGTTTAGTGAATATCAGAATGGAGAGGTACAGCAAGCAAAGTGGTAGAGCAGAGAATGAAGGTCGCGAACTCCCAACCAGTGTGAACCAAAGATAATTTTCGGAAAATATTTCCATCTTAGAATTTAGACTTTCAAGTTTCCGGCGTCCCTGACTCAGAGCACTGGCATGCCAGTGTTCGTGTCGCGATCAAGTACCACTGGCAACTAAATCCGTCCGGAAACTATTCCACGTCATTCTAATTATTTCAAGAACTTCAACTGCTTCGTCTTTGATGTCCAACGCACGATAGAAGACTGATTACAGGTGAAGGTACTTCTAAATGTCTGCGGCACCTAGCTTGAAGGTCCCTGTAAAACGAGCAGGTTTACCACTCTCGCCGTCACCTCAGCTGAAGCCCGTAGTCATTTCGCTCGAGGAATGGGAAGCAAATGCTCCTTTATCCGAAGCTGAAGTTCGAAGTATTTCTGTCATACAAAGAGCCTGCGAAGATAAACCTCTTCCCTCAAAGGTTTGAATGTGCTTGTGATAGATGACTTCAATTTAACGGGTTTATACAAGTCAGGCTTTAGACGAACCTACACAATCTCGTCCTTCAACGCCAGTTGTGAAGCAAAAAACGGATGCTCAGAGCTCGTCACGACCTGGAACTCCAGCCTTGGGTTCTGGTAAACCAGTATCACAAGCCCTCCGCATGCACCCTAAACATCCTGTCCAGACCGCTCAGCAATTCTACGACTGGTTCTCGGCTATAGAGCGCTCCGTTGCTCTTAGCCAAGAGTCGCATTTTCGAGATCACCTGACGGAGGTGGAAAAGTACCTTCATACCTGCGACGGTCTAGCTCAAGATATTGACGATGTAGAACGAGAAGTGGAAGGTATGCTGGAAGGTTGGCAAAGTATAGAGGTTGGCGGAAGGAAGCTACAGGATGACTGCGAGGAGTTGCTGAACGAACGGGTATGTGTCGTATGTTTTTCTTCTCTTTCTGATAATATTCTAAGATGCGTGTTTAGGATAGGCTAATCAGTCTAGCAGACGAAATCAGCGCCCGCTTAGAATATTTTCAAGAGCTAGAGCATGCTACGCGCATGCTCAATCATCCCGGAGAATCTCTCGTACTTCAAGCAGACTTCTTGGATGTGGTTGAGCGAGTCGACATTTGTATCGAGTTTCTACAACACCATGTGAGTCGCTCGAGAAGGCTGTCCATAGCTAATTGATTGATGGTTATTCAAAGCGTCAATATCGTGAATCGGACATCTATCTTCTCCGTTTTCAGCAATGTCTTACAAGAGCCATGACCTTGATAAAGATGTATTTCATTGCATCCCTAAAAGCTCTTTCGACTGACATTTCGAGGAGAATGGCTGACAAGGAAGTTTCGCAGACCGCCCAAATGCATCTATTATATACTCGCTTCCAGTCCGTAGCCACACAAATCACTCCACTCATCAGTGAACTGGAAAGGAGAACATTGGTGCATCCGGACGAACTTTCTTCCTTATTGGCCGAGTGCCATGCAGCGTATTTTACTGCACGCAAGTCCCTTGTTGTGGGAAGAGTAATGGTGGAAATAAAGGGCCTTGATCCTGGTGGTGCTGATCTCGTCGAACTGGTAAGGCTTCTTCTAGCATACTCAAACTTGCGATTTCTCATAAAACGTAGACTAGATCAGGCTGCAGCTATTTGAAACAGCTATGCATCGATGAGTTTGCCATATACCGATGTTTCTTCAATTCAGGGAAGGATCAACTTTAGTATGTAATGGAAAACTGATTTAATAACAGATACTTACTGTACTCTCCTAGCCAGTACTTGGAAAGTCTATGCGACTACCTATACGATGATCTCAGGCCTCGAATTCTGCATGAACCTCGTCTTTCTGTTCTATGTGGTGTCTGTCGCGTGTTACAAGCCTTGATGGTCCTCGATGTACCTGAAGCAGAAGCCTCGTCAGACGATGAGGAGTTACTTGACGGTCCAGGCGCCATTGGTTCCAGCCTTTCAAATGGGCAAGGACTTGGTCGACTACACATCAGCCATATGCTTCAGAGTGTACTACAGGATGCACAGACGCGCCTATTTTTCAAAGCGCAAGCGGTGGTACAGTCAGATATTCGATACTATGTACCGAAGCCTGAAGATCTTGATTACCCAAACAAACTGTCCGGCTCTGGTTAGTCGTTTACCTTGATTTCGTAGATTCAGTGAGTATTAACAGATGATTTTTGAAGCCGGACCGAGCTCGATTGTACAGGATTATGAAGAGGAGAACTCATTCTTCCGGTTATCCTCTTATACGAAGCGGGATACGTGGTATCCAACGTTGAGGTCCACATTTTCTGTCTTAACGCAGCTTCACGACTTCGTACAAGTGAGTATTTTTCCTTGATCGGTACTCATCCATCGTCACTGAATTCCTTGCAGCCGTCTATCTTCGAGGATATAGCACAAGAGGCCGTAGATCTCTGCAGGACAAGCTTATCATCTGCTGCAAATTTGATCGCTACAAAGGATTCTTCAATGAGACTAGACAGCCAACTCTTCCTTATTCGACATTTGCTCGTACTGAAGGAACTCGCAAATAACCTTAATCTGGGCTTGAAAAGCAACGATGGTCCACTCGAGCTCCGGCACGTTGCAGGTTCGCTCATGAGCTTATTTTATTGTTTTGGCTATCATTGCTTACCTTGGTATATCAGAGACACTTACTGACATATTGCGAACATCGAGGTTCATGCCATCTGCACTCGCCAGTTCTTATGCACCTATCCGTGATGAGACTGGGACCAAGGAGGTTGGTTTTGTGTTTGCCTCAATCAGGTCGTCACTTCACACCTAATACGGCTTTCATTTCACCTAGAATATTGACGATGACCTCAAACGAGCATGCGAAACCGTGATAGAGCTCTGTTCTTTGACCGTGGCCCATCCCCTTCATGCATTCATGGAAACTCTTGCTGCTTCCCAAGGCATCATATCCTCCAAGGCGAAGGCACCAAGTCAAGATACGTTATCGGCTGAGGGAGCTTTCATCACTGAAGACGAGTTTTATCGGTCGTTGGAAAGAGAAATTCCAGTGCTTGCTTCCCGCCTCAGACTGTACCTTGACGATAGCGGGACGGTTTCTGTATTACTTTCTCATATTCAGGATAAGGTTATAAGCGAGTACATGACGTTCCGGAAGACGGCCGAACGTTTACCTGTACCAGAAGGTCGATCGTTTGCATCGTCTCCGGAAGGTGTCCGGACTACTTTCAATACATTGACATCACAAAACCTTAGTTAGCATTCTCATTATTATTATTATGTGACATTTGTCATCATGTTTGATTTCTTGACTTTAGAATTGACTGCTAATACACGCAGGTGAGTATATGCATAATGTAAAATTGCTGGACAGAGGTAACTACGTAAGCTACTGGTGTTAACACAGGAAGGGACACGTCAAAGCATAAACTTATAATACAAAAAGAACTCAAGACATATAAGTGACTTGAAAAGAGGGATAGTGAAGAAGACATGGATCACGCGAGGAGAATGGGGTAGGTTATGGGCCCATCATGTAGAACGCAGCTTAAACCCATTGAGCTTTTTCCCAAGCAGGATCTTGCAAAAATGCACAAAGAACTTTGCTTCCAGTCTATAGAATGCAGACCGATGAGTCAGAATTAACTATGCGAACAGCCACACAACACTCACCTGAAGAAGTGGGTGGCCAGCAACGATAGTCAGGAAACGTTCAAGCCCCTCACGCCTAGCTTCAATAACTTCATCTGAGAAACGATTCGTGAAGACCTTTCCTGGCAATGGCGGAATATTGACACGGGTGGACTCCCGTTCAAGGATGTCCCTAAATGCTTCGAAGTCCGAGTAACGACGACGAACTACGGAGTGACGGAGTTTGAAGGCGGGAATGTTTGTCTTAACAAGGTCACAAGTATTCAGTCACCATGAGCAGTATAGACAAGAAATAAGGTACCTTGCAAACAATCTCGTAGTCTGTGAACATCTTGCGTCCGAAGCCTGAAAGGGGTCAGCTACTTTATCAGAGATATAAAGCGCCACCTGAATGACTTACCATGCGTCTGTGGATTCCTAACTTCAATCTCAAGAAAGCTCTCTGGCACCGAGTACATTTCTTCAATCTGAAAGAGCCACCATATTACCGCAATGTCGGAAGAGTCATTAATAGCTTGGAAAACATAGATTACGAAGATTTACTGACTGTCTGGTCCCTATAGGCAAGACGACCGCTATCGAACGCCCCGCCTTCAAGGCTGGGACTGCGCGCAAACGGCGAAGCGGTAGTCATCGCAGACGGTGAAGAGTGAATGACAAGCCCAATGGAATGATGTGGTAGAAGGTAAGCTCGAGCAGAGTGACGGCCTGTGACGATTGCGACTTGACTGCCTTCAAGTTGGGCGCTTCCTTGGAAGACACTGGCTTAGTCATCATTTAGACTTAAGTAAACCCGTGCGAACACTGGCATATGGGCACTTCTTATATCAAGCTCTCCAAAGTTCACGCATCAATCGTAATGTCATGTTTAATTTGTAAGTATACAATTATCAGTGCGATGGCACAATATAGTTGAAGTGCATAGACTTCTTCATTGCGATTCATTGGTGATTGTCGCCGAAGCCTAATGCATTCTTAGCCTTGTCCGTGAACGATTGCTATCGAACCATGGATTAGTATCCGTACATCTTATTTCCAATTGTGCTACTCACATTGTTGTTATTCGAGTTCGACGAGAACTTGTCACCCATTTTCTGGGTGTACGATTTCTCACTCTGGGGCTGGGCTGAAGATGCTACGGAGTCCGCGTTGCCCTTAAGTTTATCCTGGAAGTGCTGGGTGTTCGACTTCTCGGAGTCAGGCTGATGAAAGGGAACAATGGGTGTTAGTGAGTTATCCGAGAGAAAGGGCATTGAGGCAAGAGCACGAACCTTCATCGCAGCCCTCGTCTTGTCAGTGAAAGTCTCGCGGCCGGTGTCGGACATGATGAATAGTGACTATAAAGGTGAATGTAGAATATATGGCTAGATGAGAGTTTGTTGATTGAGACTAATGGTTGAGTTGATGTCGAGACTCTCCCAACTCACCCTCATATTTATACGTCTCGGTCGAAAGGCTCTCCAAGGATTTGCAGTACGATAGAGTATCCTAATCATATGCGATTACTGCAATGACGCCAGTCTAGGCGTCATAGGCTCCAGGATGTATGAATTGGCAGATATGCTCGGCGGATACAAATTTGATAGCCTGATTTGAATTGTTATATAAGAAGGTTGGAGCTGATTATTCGCATGGTCGATGTATGTACCACACAGCACTGTGAGGCTAGCATAGATTGACGTTTAGGTGTTGCGATGATGTTGGCATACCATTTTTGCAGGAGAACGCAAAAACTTCAGGTTGAGTGACTTGTTCGAAATCGTAGAGTTGTCGAAGCATTTACGCATATAAGAGATGAATCCAGTGAAGAAATGATCAATCGCACTCTGAAGATCAACAGCTAGGTGGAGTCATCATTCCGTACTATCAGGGCTAGCATGGGAGCGCGAAGTGAGCTTTTGCGCTAGGGGATGGAGACGAGGAGTTTGCGTAAATTCCTGTTTCGGTTCAGAGAGCACCACGGGAGTTTTCACTGTTTCGTGCAGTCAAGATAGTAGTAGTAGCCCCGTGACCAATGGCAGCCAGAGTACTATATCAAGCTTAGTTTTGCCTTGCCTGTAAGGAAAGTAGCTAACTGCGAGAATACGATCAAGTTATACAGAGAGTCAATTGTGTAGTTTTCATACCATTTTGGCTTCTAGATAAGGGTTGGCCCCTTTACGTAGGCCTGACTATTCGTCTTTCTTTCGCACATAGGACTAAGTCAGATAATATCACTTCAGCAAAGCAAAAAGAATGAATGCATTACATGAAACGGCTAAGAAACACAGCGCTCACAAAGACGAACAAGATCGACGATATACGACAGCAGCCAAACCAACCATCGCACGCCTTAATTTTACAACGAGAACATGTGTATGACACTCTTCCTTACATCGGTCTTACCGCCGGATGCCACGCGCAGCTGGCTGTCCACGACCACGACGTGCTGAACAGAAAGTTAGACCGAGACTAAAGGCTGCTGAAAATCATCGACATACCATTTGCCCGCATAATTGTTGCACGTCCACGTGCTGTACCAATACCTCTACCCTTCATGGCGTTGGGTCCTACCCGCTTAAACCTGAGAGGAAAAACGAGGCAAGGCGTTGTAAGTTAAGGAGAAATAGATGTAAGTTGGCTTAAAAGACCTACATGGGAGCGTTCTGCAACATATCCGGGACGATGAAAAAGCGAATCATACTTCCCCGAATGTACACTTGATCTAACTGCGACACACGTCCATCACGGCCGGTGACTGTGATATCTCTCAACGAGATATTTAGCGAATCTTCCGCTGTTCATACCGAAATAAGATCGCTCGTCAGGTCATGATCATAGGACTGATTATTGTAGTTAACATACCCTCGGCAAGTTTTCCGCGGTATAATTGACCAGTCTTCAATTCAACAGTGATGATGTGCCCTAAAGATTCGTGCAGGAGCTTGACGGGGACACCGAGACTGCTCGCCATATCTTGATTTTAATTGTGTACGAGTACCGAGTCGATGATGGAGGTGAAGTTGTGAACCTTCAAGGCTCAAGGCCTCAAGAGTCAAGGAAGCTGCTGCCTGAGATCGTTCAAGCGTGTGAATTACGGGCACCTAGCTTCAACTTGAAGTCTAAGTTACATACATGTAATTGGTTGGGCCACTCTTCAAGTTGTACTCAGGCGGGTAGTAGTACATAAACTTCAATGCAGAACCTTTCTCAGTAACCTTGCTGCGTCACAACAATACCTTCAAACTAAGAACTAGTATTGAAACAACTTCTTCCTCGCAATGCCTCCACGAGCAAGAGCCCCGTCGACACGCCGGAGTAAATTCGTTGCAGAGCCTGTAGTGGAAGTACTAGAAGAAGAAGAGAGTGGCGAAGGTGATTGACTTGCGGCTACTTCGCGTTTTTCCACTAACATAGAGTTGTCCTAAAGATATGGAGGTCTCCGAAGATGATATACCAATAGGCGGGGCCTCGTCCGATCAGGAGGAAGAGGAGGAGGATCAGGTAGACGAGGTTGAGGATGAGGAGGAGGAGGTGGAAGTCGATGACGCCGAGGAAGAAGGGGAGGAGGAGAAAGAGGAGGAAGAAGAGCAGGAGGACGAGGTACGTGCTTCACTGATTTGATCAGTCTCTCCCTTTTAATGTTTGCCGTCTGGCATGATAGCTTTCATCTTCGAGCCCTTCTCCTGGTCCCAACAAACCAAAGTCTAAGACAACCCCAACAAAACCCAGGCTGAAAATCAAACTCAAGTTCACGGGTGTATCCAACACAAATGCAACCCCGACCCCAAGCGATGAGATGCCTCATCGTCCAGCGCGGAGAGGACCAGCGAAACGTATGTTCCGCCTACCTTGTACTTTCAGTGACCTAATTACAGTCTCCTGACAGACATTGAGTCGTCCTCTGAATCAGAAGAGTCCTCGCGCTCTGCATCTTACGCAGGTCCGGCAAGGATGACTCATCGACAAGCAGCCTTGGCCGGAATGGTGGAAGCTACCGAGCTAGTTTCTTTAGGTTTGTATTGGATTACGCGTTTGGCATTAGATATCTAACATCCGTGGTTCTTCAAGAGGAGACGGCTTCCAAGAAGAAGAAATATTTAAATGAGGCTGAGCTTGCGTTGAAACGAGAGGAGACTGCAAGAAAGCGCAAAAACCTCTCCGTGAAGAAGTTGGAAGACGAGAAAGTAGATATGGTAATTTGATATTCTGGGTTAAAGCTAACAATCTTCTTGTGGCCAGGCCGAAACGATCAACCGACTACTAAAGAAGCAATCTCGGCCCAGGGGCAAGAAGTCTGCACTTGCGGCTGTCGAAGACGAGGAAGCTGACCCAGAGGCGGAGGACAGTTCAGTACCAGCCCCCGTTTCCATTGTTCCTACGATGTTCCGTTGGATCTCCTCAAGTAAGCCGGATACGCCAGCCTTCACCTTCTCGGTCCCAGTAGGCCTGCTTCCTGAAAGACCAAGTGGAGGAGCATCATGGATACCGTCGCCTACGCAGCCAACTCCTAAAGCACCAGCTGCTTGTGATGTGTCAGGGTGTACCCGCCCAAGGAAGTACAAATTGGTGAAGGACCCGACAAGAGGTGGTTGTGGTATGGAACACTTGAAAGTTTTGCAAGTACTGTAATCTATAGGATCTGTTGTATTCTTATGTACTATTATCTTTGTACAACTCTTGTTTCTCTTTACTATAAGCTCTTCGAAGTTTTGTCGATTCGGCATTTATTTGCCGAATACATAACACTGCCAGTGGCACGTCGATCTTACTGTAATTACCGAATCTGGTACCAACTGTTTGTATGTACGGTGGTGTCACGGTAGACTGTTTTCTCCGGTCTACTTCGCGCTCTTCTGAACTTCATATCAAATAATCTATGCCTTTATGAGTTCAAGGAGAAAGTCATCTGTCGGCGGCCCTGGGCATGATCCATTCGAATTAGACAGGCTCGCAGAAGAGCTTGCATCACGCGAAGGACAGCATACCACACCTCGCAAACCCGCGACCAAGGACAACGGCGACTCATCTTCTATTGACCTCTCGCAACTTCAGTTACAACCGCTCTCACACAACAATGCCTACCTCACTGCACCAGAATGGAGTGTCGAGGAGTTCTTGCTTTCGCGCGCGTACACGTCTCTACCCGATTTGCGCACGGAGCTGCGCGAGTACCTCGCTACGCTGAAGGAGGAGCTCGTCAGGCTCATCAACGATGACTATGAAGCTTTCATAAGTCTGAGCACGGACCTGAGGGGAGAAGGGGCCCGCTTAGAACGTATGAAGTGGCCACTGGATGCAGTGCGCTCAAATATTAATGTAAGTTCATGCACTTATAAGATGCAGGAGGAAGTTATTCACATGACGCTAACTGTTAGTCATACAATGGGTAGCATTCAAGAGGTCAACTTCAAGAGATACAATTGTCCGTGAAGGAGAAGCTGGAGAGGCGAGCAGCCCTGCGAGATGAAAAGGTGCGTCAAGTGAGATCAACAGACTTCGCGCTATTCAATATTCTCTGGCTTGTAGGCTCTTCTGCAGTTGCTTCTGAAAATATCAGACTCTATAACTCGTCTTGAATCTTTCCTTCTCATATCTGAACCCTCAGATACCAGTTCGTCTTCGTTGACTATTAAAAGTAAGGAAGTTTATGGGGAACCGATCGATGAACGGTAAGTCGTTCTGTTGAATTGCGCTCTCCTAAGCATTGAGCTCATCTCCCTTTGCTTAGAACGAAAGGAAATCGGGCAAAACACCTTCTACGTACAGCAACTGAATATGTGCAGCTTCTGTATCATTCGAGTAAGGCTCTCGCAGAACACTGTACGTTTGTCACTGAGATGCAATGGGTGTGTGATCTTGCATTTTGGAATGTGCAGGAATATGCTCATACTTTTGGTCCAGAGAATCAATCGAATAAAGTCCTCCCTAACATCCGATCTTGAATCGCATTTTGCGACTACTCTCAGTTCACTAGCATCAAATGACAAGACGAAAATGGAAAAAGCGAAGCAGCCGGAAGCTGAGCGTGCCAAATTAATGTCTGACTTGACTGATTGCTTGCGAGCCTATGATATGCTTGGTCTTTGGCGGGATGCTGAGGACGTCATACGACGAGAGCTTGTCCGAGAATTTGCGAAAAAGGTGAGGATTCACTATAGTGTTCTTTACTTGTAACTTAATAATAGATGCTTCCGACAGACAATTTATCCAGGTTGTCTTTCTGGCCCTCAGTCTCCATTAATGCCGCATACGCCATTCCCTCAATCCTCCTTTAAAGGCGCCCCTCAGACTGCTTCCCTCCATCCGCGAACCCCTTACACCCCATTCACTGCCTTTCCCTCCAAACAAGGTTCTTTCTTCACATTAGCGACTGATGTGGATGCAGGTATCTATTTGCTCGACGATTCCGACAGTACGCTCGCGAGCTTGTATAACGTGATCCTGCGCTTCGTCGCCAGGGATATAAGACCCATCATGGAAACTGCGGACCGAGTAGGCGTGAAACGAACGCATGCCGAACCGTCAACGAACTCCGTAGCCAAGGTCGTGGAGGCAAGCACTGACGAGGCTTCTGGAGAGCATGGCTTCGATATTCTTGCGAACGTGGTTTGGGCAGAGGTGTCGCGCGCGATCACGGACGATCTTGGATCAATCGTATTTGCGGTGGGGAAGCCTGAGGACTTCCGAAAGGTCTGTAGACGTACTATCTCTCCTTCCTCATATTCATCTAAATAATCGCCCAGAACTTTGAAACCACCCAAGCATTCGTCCGATCGCTGGAGTATTTGGCTCCATCATTACAATCAGTTAGCAAAATGCGAGCGCATCCAAGCTTCGGAGCCTTTGAGAGAAGATGGCAGCTTCCTGTATATTTCCAACTAAGATGGAAAGAGATAGTCAGCAAGGTGGAAGAAGGCTTGCAGTCAACATCCTTAACACCATCGCCAATCGTGAAACCTGTTCGGAAAGCTGACTTTGTGCTCGGACAATCAGTGACTATTTGGAACGCTATCTGCGAATGTTGGAACGCAGACATATATTTACGCGATTTGGGGCATAGGTTTTGGAGACTCATGCTTCAGGTGACTCACTTGCCTAGTGATCTACCTACATGACTAATGTGCATCGTCTGGCTAGCTGATCAAACGGTACCGCACTTGGCTTGATAAGAACCTCCCTGCGCTAGAGCAGAGCGAGAAGCTGATGGGATCGGTCACAGATAAGGTTAAATCCTGTGCCACGTCGTGTGCTGTGAAACTTATACGCGAAAATAAATCCATTAGGTCAACGGAACACCTTCGGGTACACCGCGAGCTGCCACCCCCTCAGCCGGTCAGGGAGGTCAAAACACAGAAAACTCAGTAGACGAAGAAAATATTCTCTATCAAGACTCAAATTTAATTCGAGACATTCGAGAAATGAATAATAGGGTAATGGTCCTTTGGAAAGAGGAAATAAGCTCCATGCTTCCCTTTGAAGCTTCCGAAGGGGAGGAATTAGAACGACCCGAAAGTTTGTCGATAATTTTGTTCCAGAGCACTATCTTTTGCTTACAAGTTGTTAGATGTCTTGACGGAGTCTTTATCGTCTTTGACCGCCTTTGTGCCGAGATTGATATCTCAGACAGAGTCCATACTCATCCGACGGTGTTGCGATACCCTTACGCCTGTCAAAACCATTGCAGGCCAATTTCGGGCCACATCTCAAAAGAACCTGCCTACCAAACCAAGCTCATTCGTTCATCTAATCTTACGACCTGTCAAATTGTTCTTTGGTACAGATAGCGGTGAAGGGCCGGCCAAAGCTTTGAGAGAAGAGTACTGTGTGCAGATAAGCACCAACGTCGTGGATGCGGTGTCAAATAGGTTAGTATCCTTCTCCCTTCTGTTTTTAGAGGCAAAGCTCAAGTCTGCGAAGATATATGATGCACGTAACAGCTCTTCGCAAGAACGAGGAGTCCTTGCGTCGCTTACGCATGGGAAAGAGGTCAGGTTTCTCTTTCTTCGGGAACTCTAGCTCCAACACCGACGAAGATAGCCGAGACGAGGAGAGAATCCGCACACAGCTTATTCTAGACGTCGAAGCATTTGGCAAGGACGCTGAGTCCCTTGGGGTTGACACAAGCCAGAGCGTCGCTTTCAAATCCCTAAATTACATGGTTCATACATCTGATGTACCAAACCCCTAAATGTAGTTGAGGTGTTTTCTCCCTGGTTTTCACGGCGTATGAAATGCATTGTTACCCGAGAGAAGAAATTTGCTCCTGTCTCGAAAAGGAGGAAATCGACATTAGATCTATGCTAGCGAATGAGTATGATTAATATGTAGCGATAACTAAACAAAACAGGGATGGTGTTATACATCATGCATGGATTGAAGAGGAAGGAAAGCAAGTAGAATGATAGATATGACCGGTCCGCGAAACGGTGAAAGACTGGGAGGAGTCAGTATTCTGTGTGGATCCTGGTAAAGTGGATGAGATCATGGCAATTTGTTTTCTGCATACAGCACACTTGTTCGATGTAGACGTCCAGCCTTTACGCCTTCCCATCTCCAGTTGCTCAAACGTATCGAAGAAATCACCCTCGATGATACGCTTGCTCATGTACAGCAAGTCGCTTTCGGATCGATAGGAGTCCAGCATACCGGTCAGAATGTTTCGAAACTCTGAGTATGGAGTGACTGCTTGACCACGCGGTCGAGCAGCCGAATCAACGAGACGTTTGAACAGTCGCGGGAATGACACGGCTTTAGTCGAGCTAACCGTAACAAGGCTGGTGAATGAATCGTGAACAAGAGATCGTAAGGTCATGATGACATTTTCGTCCAAGTTCTCGGATGTCTCATCATTACGGACGAGTGAAAGCATCTGAACTGCATCTATTTGACTCCTTAAGAGAGTGAACCAAAGATCCTCCAAAGGCACGTCAGCCTCTGCGGTTTGGCGTGAGCGGTCTAAGCAGATGGAAATACCCATCCGGGTCAATGATTCATAGTTAAGTATCATTGATCGAAGTTCCTCTGGCAGATCTGTCAGGCCCTCCGATCGAACTAGTGATTCTCCCATATCCGCAACCAGGATGCGGTTGAATGACTCCAGCTTTGTGAGAGACTGCCCAGGGTTAACCTTATTTAGGAGCCAGACGACAGCACTATACGCTTTTGCCTCTTCGCATATGTGCACCATGTCATTCGTTTCCAGGAATCCTTCGGGTAAATATCCAATACCTGCTAAAACGCCGGATGGCTCCAGCTGGCATAACAATTTGACGTAGAGTTTCCGGAGTGAAGGATCAATTACAGTCGAGGGCCCTTCAGGTCTCGAATAAATTTTGCCCTGTTCAGTGGCCACAGGGGGTCCAAGCAGGCATCGAAGATATGCGAATTGCTTGAGTTCGGACTGACCAGCAAGGCTAGTCACAACTCTGATATGGCTTTCAGGACTATATTTGTCGATGAGAAGAGCTGTCCTTGGTATGCTACTTTGCAATAGCTGAGGGAGCGACTCCAGAATAGTGTCCAAAATTTCTTGCGGAAGCGCATTTTTGTTCGCCTTGGCCGCAAGATGCATGGTCACCTCTGCGTTTGTAAAGAGTTCATCCGCACCCATATCGGGATCATGGAGATACGTTTGCAGAAGTGGTACCCATTCCCGATCACGTTTATACCAGGACCGCAAAATGCGGTAAAAGCCTGCCTCTTCAAACAAGCGAAGAATATCTTCACCATCATGTGGTGTATACAGAGAAAGCAAAAACTCTGCAGCAAGCTGCCTGTCTTCTCTAGTGCTCAAGTCCTGGTCTGTGGCGAGACCAACTAGTAGATCTTGAAGGGCGCTAGGAGCTATGTCTATATCATGAGGATATTTTGGAACATTGCGAGCGACGAAAATGTTGACGAATGTGATGTCGGTTGGCGATAAAGAGAAGGAAGACGCAACAATTTCCAAGAGGATTTTAATGATTATCTGGCGACTTATCCCCTTAGATTCGTCGTTGAAGTAGCTCTGCTCAAATGCTATATCCAATACGTGTAGAAAGGCTTCTGCGTCAAAGCAAAGCAGGAGCCTTGCGTATGGATATGTCGGTTCCGCGCCACCTTCTTCGACGGCAGTCAATATTAATTTTCCACCTGATTCTTTCGGCCACAGTTTCGATCTTCCATCGAAAACAAAATCATATATCTCGTTCTGCGCTCGAAACGCATCCTCCGGGTCCATGGCGCCCTTTCCAGGATAAGAAAGTCCAGAAAGCACATCCTCAAGGTATGGAAACAGTTTGTAGGCATTGACTACCAGATGTTCCTCAGAGATAAGAGAAGGGTCCTGCCGACCCTGCTGAACCTTCCGAATGAGTTGTATCAATTCAACCACGGGAGTGACAAAGTCACGAAGGGCTGAGTTGTATACGTAAATCAAGGCATCATATAGATGATGTCCTTGACATAATGAAATTGCCTGTTCAATGTCCAAACAGTCTGGATCGATGTGCCATATTATCCTTTCAGCGTCCTCGAGATTATTTTCATCTTCGTGCAGTGCTACAAGCCGTTGGGTAATTCTGGGAGGGACATAGTGTATTGTACTGTCCAGTATAAATGGTTCCAGCTGTCGCAAGAATATAGAAGATATTCCAGCATTGTCGTAATATTGAAATAGGTCCTCGAACAAAAAATCGTAGTCGCCTAGGGTGACGCATGCACGAGCGCACGTCGATACCAAGCCCTCAAACAACGAAGTTCGATCAACACCTCGATTATCCGGGGTAACGTGCGTGGAGTCCGTGAACCGGTCCTCGGAAAATGCATACCTTGCCGAGGCGACCATGAGTTCCCTCATCTTCTCACCGACTACGTTACGCATAGCTTCGCCATCTTCGGGAAGTCCATTCATATTGCCCTTCGCTTGGCCCAAGTAGTAATCTCGGGTCAAGGTAATGGCATTCAAGAAATTGCCATCCTGAACGAAGGAGAGTATTCGGTCGGCCCAAGTTAACATTGTCGCAACTCTGACCTCTTTATATTCCTAACAGGGTATAAGAAAAGGTGCATTCTACAAAGATAAAAATCCCTTACCAGAAGGAAAATCTTGCCTTTGTATGTTCTTACGCTATGTTGGACATCCCGGATTGAATCTTGATACGCGACAGCACCCGATATTGTGTAACTCAACGTCGGGGAAATGAGATTTCTTGAATCAAACCGTTCGGTCTCGATGGTCTGAAAAGTTCGAATGTCTATCACGTCCATAGCGCCATCTGTAAAGAGGACCAGTTGCTACAACGCAGCAATATGAGCTGGCTTCCGGACTGAATTATATTAAGGTAACGCACATTCAAGTTTAGCCATTGCAGCGCAAGAATATCGGATCGATGTGTATGAATACCATGGTCATTAAAGTTGACCTTGCCCACTTCAATCTTTTCAACTTTCCCGGTCTTCTTGTTCTGGACCCTTTGAGAGGTACGAGTCTCGGTGATGCGCACTATCGATAGAGTTTGTCCCCAGGAGAAGGCTAATAGAGGATCTGAAAACGAAACTGCATCCTTTTTTTGCCCGTTCTTTGAAGTGCCCTTACGTTTCTCGATTCCCGAAGGGTCGGCGATAGAAACACTAGGAAACCAAGCGAGGCACCCTCGCCATTTAGACTTCTTGCTGCCTCCATCTTCCCCCTCTCGATGGCGCCGGAACCACGTTTTAGGAGATGGCTTCAGACCAATGATTACCAGTTTGATAGGTGTTAGCATTGCAACTAATTGGTAGCCATCAGTGGGGTGTGCTGAAGTACCCAGAGGCAACGGGCCCATCGACAGGATCGTTCCTGCTTTGCGGGGTAGAAACTGGGAAGAAGCTCGAGGTGTCACTGTTCCATTTGTGGACGTAGATGAAGTTCGTGAGATAGTCATCCCGGGTGGAATTACATCTTCCTCGGGGTATTTACCGAGTATGCGGAGACAATCGTTTGCGTCCATGAATAAGACCTTGCCTAAACTGTTATAAAATGCCAAGCCCTGTTCGTCTGCCGATACGAATGCTGTATGTCGTCCAGCAATGAAACCAAGCGCAACAATCCTAGAACCGAAGATGTGGCCTTCTTTCCGTCCGGTACCTACCGAAGCCAGAGTGGTCGGAGGCACACTGCGAGCAGGAGTGTGTGGGTGATTGAAGTCGAACAACTGAATGTGTCCAAATGCGTGTCCCACTGCAACAAATGTATGATCATGGGACAAAGCCAGAGCAGTTACAGGACCGAGGGACCTGGCTAGCAGGAGACATCAGTACGTCTTCTCGTACGATACAGGCAGTCGTACCTGAATTCTCATCTCCGCAAATGCATTTCAGCTGTTGCTTGAAATCGAATACGAACACTCGACCCGCGTCTGTACCAATACAGATCATTCCATTTGCTGCCAGCACAGTAGGTGATCCTAGCACTGGTGTGCCAAGGACTGAGTTGGCCTTCTCTGGTCCTTTGGAGAATATATGGTCGCCGACAGTGCGTAGGTTTGTCCATCTAAAGGAGTCTTGCCTTGTTTCATGCTTTGCTGTTGATGTGTACAGGCCGTTTATGTTGGACGAAGAGGAATTCCGCGAGACTGATGATACATGGGAGGAGAAAGGAGACTGTAGCTCAAGAGTAGGTGATGTCCCAAAAGATGAGTGAACATCTTGGTATTGTGGTGAAGAAGGAAAGCTAGAACGTAGACGGGAAATGCTTGGGTGCAAGAACGGTCGGAGGTCCCTTTTCAAAGTCCCTGGTGGTAGAGGAGACTCCATCCTCACAGGAGAAGCAGAAGATAGAGGTGCAGAAGATGTGGACGGAGTATGGTCGGATGGAGGCGTTACAAACTATGTTCATCGCATTCACAACGTGTTATGCGGCAGGAGTATGTAGAGCTTGTACTTACCTGCGACTTGAATCCGTTGAGTAACTGGTCGAAGCCATGTGTGGACTTTTCTGTGCTGAAGGACTGGTTGAACGCTTCGTCAACACTGTCTCCGTCTGAACCTCCCTCCAACACATCCTTGAGCTGCTCCTGATATCCACCAGTCGGAACCTCTGCGTCTTTTCCATCATAAACAAAGTCTTCTTCCTCTTCCTCGCCGAGTCCATTCCCACCTTCGCTTCCACCTTCATCACTGAATATCTCTTCCATATGCGACGAATACGAAAAGTCACCCTCCTCTGCCAAGTCCTCTTCGCCATCTTCAATTCCGTCTGCGCCCCAAGTTGAACCAGACTCGCTTCGCCTTGGGTCTCGAATGGTGCTCAGATCATCCTCGTCGAGGGACTTGGAGTCATTTGCTGTTGCCGATTCAGTTCCTTGGCCCTTGAGCGTTGACATACCTATGGATCCGTGCTATACAGCGCGTTTGCGCACAAGGATAGATTGCAGCTTCAGCTTTCGTAGGTTAGGTCGTACTCTGTCTGAACTTCGTTGCGTGTGCCTGAGGCCAGTAATTCTGTTTAGTCTTGTTTATGTCATGATGATCGCGGACACTATCTTGGACATGCAAGGATCCAGACATAGTTGATTATTTCAACAAAAAAAGAGTTCTATATAGAGGCAGATGATATGATAAAAGGAACTGATCTACAGGGAAAGCTAAAATACATCTTACAGAGCACTGGCAGGGAATATGCATCATCACAGGAGCTGAAGTATAAACAAATAAAGAAGAATGAAATAGAGTGACTAGGCAAGAGCAACGATACGGTTGGATCGCTCCTTGACTTGACTCTTCGCACCCGGACCAAATCGTTCTTGAAAGCTAATAAGCTCCTCCATCAACTCCTCCATCATTTTTGTTGTCGAAGAATGCGAATGCGCGTCTCCTCCGAAGAAAAACTTGTCGTCACTTAGGTAGGCAGACGCTCCACGCTCTATAGTCTGTTCCGGTGAGGCACTCAGAGGTTGTTTCTCTTCAACGGGAGACGCCACAACCGGTAGATTATCGATAATCATTGGCGCGTCCGCATTGGTGGATTCTACGGTCCTGACCTCGGCACTCTCACTTATCCTTGAAACATCTGCCGAGTTTTCGGCAACGACCCTCGACTTCTCATCCTGGATACGCTGAACTTGAGCTTGGTAATTAGTCCGTAACGCAGCTTCTAAGGCAGCCTTTCGCCTTTCCCTGTCTGACGCATGAGCTTGTTCGCGTCCAACCCATTCTACAAGCGCACGAACGCGTTTGTTCATGTCAGCGACGCTCATTCGCTTCGCAGGCCACTTGACCTTGACACCGCGCTCCGTAAGGGAATCAGTCGCGTTCGACATCGCGTTTGCCAGACGGTTTGCTGCAGCATTGCTCGCCTTTTGCGCCTCGGTTTCGGTTTCCCCGCTGACTGTGATGGCGCCGGCTACTGCACCAACCTCACCGGTCTCAGATGAGCCACCAGTTACAGGAATATCAGTAGTCACAGTCGAGCCTACATCATCGCGAAAGAAACTGGTTGCGCCGCGAATCTGAAGAGGAGGTGGCACTTCATTCGGCAGTATTGACTGTAGATGCGCAAGATAATCTGGCAAATTCCAAGACGTGAACATTGGTTGCTGAATATTGTTGTAATACGCATTGTGAGCGTTGCGTGAGGTAGCTCCAGGAGTCCCATTGACTGCGATAATGGCATTTCGACGTGTGCCGTGGTCGTGAGTAGCACTCGTCTGACTAGTACCGGAGATCGAGGGAGGTGCGCGCCGCATCTGAATGTTACCTCCTGGTTTGCCCCGGTATGTGTACTGGTTCGGATGCTTTCGTGTTGGTGCAGGGGCTGAAAAATCGCAGAGAATTAGAGTATAGCTAATAAGATAGCATTGCACATACCGTCTTCGCCATCAATACTAGGCGGAGCCTCCGTATTTGTTGTGACCTTACGACCTCCTCCCCGTCTTACGCGGGATTTACCTCCAGGTGGGGGCGTGGGTGGAGGCAGGAGCGCTGCGAGATCAGTCGTAATCGTAAGCGGCGGTTCACCAGCCTTTTCGGTTTGAACCGTCGTGGTCAAACGGTCTGATACAATCGAAGCCGACCTTTTCCTCTTCGAGGATATTCTACAGCCCAATGCCAAATATTAGGAGAGCTCGTAGTTGAGATTGACGAGATACACACAGTTCTTCATCAGCTCTCTTCCGCTTCTTCCGTCCACCTTGACCAACTTCCATGGCCTCCTCCGCAATTTCCTCCGTGACGCTTACGGCCCTGTTGCTTGCAGTTTCTCCATTAAGCGCGGCAGCTTCGGCTGCGGTAGTTTCGAGAAGCTGCTGAACGCGCTCTTCGTATGCAGCGTCCCTACTATTCATAGTGTTTCTGCGCTTCGATTTTTGCTGAAAATGGGACGGTGAATGCGATCGAGATGTGCGCGAGGGATGGGCCGTATGCTGAGACTTTTCGGAACTCTGACGTTGTCGCCTTAGTTTCCTGCATGATGTTAGCGAAAGCAGTAGAAAGCGCAACATGAGACGCACTTCAAAAGCTCGATATGTTCCTCCGGTTTGCACTCCTCGCAGTAATAGTCTTGAGGGAGTTCACCCTCATTAGCAAAACCCATGCATGGACCATGCTGCCAGACTTTACACAACTCGCACTGCATCATGAAGTCGTCGCCGTCTTCGTCGGCTACGCATAAGTGAGTACATAGAGAATGGATATGCGTTAGAGGAGAAGCGTACTTGGCGGTCCCAAGCCATCGCAGACGCAGCGGGTGATGCCCGCATCCTCTTCTTCGTCACCGCCTTCACCTGCAGGTACTATTTCAGCCTCTTGAAGCTCCTCAGCACCGGCTTGGACCACTTCTTCTGACTGGGGCAGGGGTTCCTTTCCCTTGCGCTTCGTGCGCTTCCCGGCTGTGGGTGGAATGGGCGCAGCATGCGAGGAGGACACAGACGTCGTTCTCCGATGTCCAGCATTCAAGATACTATGAGAGTCGTCTTGTTCCTCTTTGGCACGCTTCGAGCGGGCGTTGGTGGTGTTGGACGACGACGACGCGCCGGAGCGCCCAGAGTGGGCGTCGGAGTCCTTAGTAGGCGGCGGCGGGGGCAACGATGTGGTGTCCGGCGAGGGCGAGCCCGATGACTTGGATGTTGAGGTAGACGAGTGGGCTGAGCGACGGTTTGAACGGCGGGGTTCTTTAGGAGACAGTGGCGGGGCCATGCTCGACATCGGCCACAACGTCGAAGGACTTTCCCTCACCGTGACCCGGATTCTTGAATATCCAGCGCGCCAATTTCCGAACGTGACTTTTTCCCACGCATTTAGAGCACATGAGGACGTGTGCCACTTGATCTCGAACCACCATCCTCAAGTTTCTTGACTTGTTATGTGTTATGAGTATCCGCGTCATGGAACCGTTGCTTAGGCTTCCAACACTTCATTTGAATACCCTACAGGGTGAACATTGCCCGCACTCGACATGTATCAGGGATTGACCATCGACCCTGCCCTGCTGGGGAATCTCAGAGCATTTGGGTTCCATCACCCTGACATCAATTGCACTGTATACCGCTTGATATTTACTAGCAGCTACGATATGCGGCCGCAAATGGCTATATATCATGCTCAGCATCTACATCGTCTGTTTATCAGCACACATAAATTTCTCAACTTCTGAGCTTCAGTACGAGAGCTGAAGGACTATGGATTCCACACAGCTCTATGTGGTCGTTCCGGTCGCTCTTGCATCCATTGCTCTAGTCGGATATGTTATTAGCAAGAAAAGCTCTCTTCCTCGCCCTCCTGGTCCGAAGGGTATACCGATCTTAGGCAACATCTTTGACTTCCCGAAGGAAAAGGAATGGCTCACATACGCTAAGTGGGGTGATGAGTATGGTGAGTGCTCTACCAAAATTGAATATGAAGTTCTTGACTCGTTCCAGGAGGAGTCATGTCTTTGCAGGCTATGGGCAAGACCATCGTTGTCATAAATGACTACGAAACCGCCGTCGACCTTTTGGACAAGCGTAGCACGATCTACTCAGACAGGCCAGTCTTGCCCATGCTAACTGAACACATGGGCTGGAAGAATACTCTCGGTCTCAGCCCCTACGGCGACGTTTTCCGCGAATATCGTCGTCTCCTCCACAGATTTATGGGCACACGCACGGCCATCGAGCGTTTCGCGCCGTTGGAAGAGAAAGAGGCTCACAACTTCTTGAAACATGTATTAGACGATCCTTCTCACATTCAAGATCATATCCGTCGGTATGTACTAGAACAATTCACGTGGAAATGTTGCTGATCAGATATTTTCCCTCGTAAAGGAATGCTGGTGCGGTAATTCTTATGATGACATACGGCTACCCGATCCAAGACCACAATGATCCGTTCATTGACATTGTGGATAAGGCTACAGAACAATTTGCTGTGGCCTCCATGCCTGGTGCTTTCCTTGTCGACACCTTCCCGTGGCGTAAGTACACCATTCATTCGTTATCTTTATGCTACTTGCTGAACTTTAAGACTCTAGTGTCATATATACCTGACTGGCTCCCGGGAACTCAATGGAAAAAAACAGCCGCTGCATGGCGCAAAACGCTATTCGACATGGCTAATCTACCGTACAATTACTCTCGACAAACCTTGGTATGTAGTTTGTAATTCGACGTTCAGAAGACTGCTCAGCTGCGTGTTTATCTTCTTAGACATCCGGTACTGCTGTCTCTTCGTATACAACAGACCTTATCGCAGCCAAGACAGATATGACACCAGAAGAAGAGCATGCGATTAAATGGTCGGCTGCGTCGCTATACGGTGGAGGAGCCGATACAGTGCGCTTTTTCTTGCTTTGCTTTAAATCCACTCACCTTAATTGTGCCTAGTCTGTGTCCGCAGTCTACTCTTTTTTCCTCGCCATGACTTTGCACCCGGAGATTCAGAAGAAGGCTCAAGCTGAAATTGATTCTGTCGTTGGCAATGATCGTCTGCCTTCGCTGTCGGATCGCGGATCCCTTCCATACACCGAAGCAATTGTTTTAGAACTCCTCCGGTGGAATCCGGTCACCCCTCTTGGTTCGTTCTTGATATAGAGAGGTATACAATACTACTCCCTGACAATAAAATCTAGGCGTTCCTCACCGTGTTGCGGAGGATAATGAATACAAGGGCTACCACATCCCCAAGCACTCGGTAGTCATTCCTAATGCGTGGTATGCATTCGCCTTCCTTACCTTACTCTGAGAACTATCTCACCTATTCCCAGGCGCATCATGCACGATCCCAAGACATACTCTGACCCCCTTGCCTTTAAGCCTGAGCGTTTCATCGCCACAGATGACAAGCCCGCCGAACAGGACCCGCACACGATTGCATTCGGCTTCGGTCGACGTACCTGCCCCGGCATGCACATTGCGGACGCATCCATATTTCTGTCTGTCTCGAATATCCTGGCCACGCTCGATATCTCGAAAGCTCTCGATGCCAATGGCAAGGAAATCGAACCTGTTGTAGACTACTCGAGCGGTGGTATTAGCCACCCGAAGCCGTTCCAGTGCAAGGTCGTCCCTCGCTCTGCCAGAGCAGAGGCGCTAATCCGTTCATGAGCGATGGACGCAACTATGTCCTATAACGCAACATTTATACATTTCTCCTGGTCCTAGCAAACATTAGTCTTAAATGTGTATTCTCCTAGCTAGTAAAAGTTAGCTAGACCTATACTTTTTTTACATTTCTTCTATATATTATACATTATCGTGTTATAATAGTGGTCAACAAGGAAGGAATGTCAATAAAGTTGTATAGAACACGTCAATAACATCATATATATCAAGCAAAAAACTAAATGAGCCCTAAGGCCATTGCATCGAAACAGGTGAGTAGATAGGTAAAAAAAAGCATGTTCACACTCTCAACTTCTTTTCTTCTTTTTGCCCATCTTCTGAGACACTCTCATATCAGCATCCACGACGTCATCGTCACGATCACGATCATCGCCCTTCCAGCCATCATCGTTCCGCTTTCGCTTATGTCTCTTGTCCTTCTGCTGATCCTTCGCTTCAGCAGCTGCGAGACGTCCAGCCTCGTCCACACGCTCGCGCATCATGAGCATATCCTCTTTGTTAGTCGGCCAGAGCTCTAGTTTCTTGCCGATGACGGTTTCAATACGCTGTACGAGTTCGACGTCGTACTGGGTAGCGATGGTGATCGCCTTGCCTGCTCGTCCGGCGCGAGCTGTACGTCCTACGCGGTGAATGTAGTCTTTGGAATGTGTAGGCACGTCGTAATTGACCACAAGGTCAACAGAGGGGATGTCAAGACCTCTGCATATCCAATATCAGTTCGAAGATAGGTGTTGCGACGCGCATCGCGAAACTTACCTGCTGGCGACATCTGTGGCTATTAAAATATTTCGACCTCCACTCTTGAACTTCGAAAGGGCACCTAACCTATCACTCTGGCTTAGCTGACCGTGCAGAGCTACAGCAGAGAAACCGAGCGTTTTTAGTATCGAACCCAGTCTAAAGAGCGAATTAGCTCGTTGGCGTAGCGGATAAGATGGAGGGAGAAACTTGCCGTTGAGTATTTACGACGGTTCGGGTGAATATGATCATGGAGTTCGACATGAGTTCGTTGACGAGATATACTAACAATACCTCCTTGTACATCAGTGGGTAGAATACATAATATTGCAATAAGGTTGAGACTGTTGAGTATCTGCATGATCTTCAGCAACGGCCCGAGATTGTGCACAAAGTCAGAAAAGAACTGCTCACTTTGACGAGACTTCTACCTTCACTGGATTCGTCAAGCTTGCCCTTTGCAGCTTGGAGACTTTGGTGGTCATTGTGGCAGAGAATAAGTACGTAGTCCGTTCCTTTGGAATAGCTTTCAAAATTTGGTCGATTGTTGGTCCGAAGTCCATGTCTAGTAGCCTATCTGCTTCATCCATAACCTAAAGGTGTCTCATTTAGTCTCAGAATAAAATGCGACACATATGTGACGTACCAAGAACTTCAGAGTGCGTAGGCTGAAGCCCTTCGTTGAGTTAATGTGATCAAGAAGTCGACCGGGCGTAGCGACAATAATATGGGGCCTTTTCGCAAGCTTGACCGCCTGTGTAACCCTATCCTCCGCCCCACCTACAATCACGGCACACCGAACACCCATAGCAGCACCTAAGGCCTCAAACTGCTGAGATATCTGGAATGCCAGCTCGTGAGTTGGTGCAAGCACGCAAGCAAAAAGGCCTTGAGGTTCCTCCCATAGCTTCTGTAGAATAGGTAGAGCAAAAGCGGCCGTCTTTCCTGAACCTGTCGAGGCTACACCGATAATATCACGTCCTTGAAGTGCTGGAGGAATACATTCCGTCTGAATGTCGGTTGGAGAGGTGAAATGCATTTGTTCCAGAGCCTCAAGGAGAGGCTTTATGAGGCCTAAGCTCTCGAAGCTCTTTGTAAGTTCTGCTACTTCCTCTTCGTCTGCCATATCGTATCAGAGGATTCAGAGTGAAAGAATGGGCGTCAACCGGGAACACAGCTCAATAACTTTAAATTTCTGTTCACTGGCAATGCCGTCTAAAATTAGCACTCCGAGTCCGAGTCCGACTCTCAGGCTGGCATCCTAAAATGGCAATACTAGTACTATAAAAAGAAGTATTAAATAAATATAACTTTGAGTCACCGAGTCAACAAATCAGAAAACGTCATGAGTGTCATTGAGTCCTACTACTAGTAGTGTGCCAGTATCTTTACATCGTCATGAAATGTCAACAGAGAGAGGGACTAAAGTATAGCTGCCATGACTGACTGTCAGGCATCCAGGTACAATTACTGGTAGTATTACACAACCAGTGGCAGTGTCAAAGGCTGAGAAATCGCATTCACACAAGAGAATACAGACTGAAAGTTAATTTTGATGTTGCATGAACAATACATGTGTGAATGCTCAATATTAAGAAATTACTATCGCACCCTATTTGAAGCTCGGCAATACCATTACACGTGGTGCGCGAGAAATATAAAACGGTCCAAGTGTGAATAATATACAGACAAATCCAGGCGCATCACAGACTTGTATCCCGGGCGAGCGGCATCGGTGGGTCAGTCGGATCCTCGATTATACTGTCCCGGTTCCCGAATTGTCGCTGGCGTCCGTGTCCGTGTCGTCCACGAGCGAAACGGAGGTAGCGCGAGAAACGAGACGCGCCGTGCGATGCCCGATGATCACGTTCCTCGTCGTGTCCTACTTCCTGCCCCGATGAGCCAGCAATCATTTCTTCCAATGCATGGAAGTCTAAAAAAATAAGGTCAATAACGTGCTTGTCAGGGGAAAGAGGGAAAGACTAACCTTGCCGACAAATTGGACAGCTGCTCGAAAGCTCGAGAAGCCATTGATCGACACACTGCTGGTGGAAGACGTGTTTGCCCTCACATGGAAGCACACGAAGATCGTCCCCCTCCTCGAAATCGACGATACATATCGGACAAGTTTCGCGTCCGATTTGATCTGGCAAAACCTGTGCGACGGCAGCGCTTGCATTCGTGGTACCCTGGGGACGAGGCGTAGCAGCAGGCATATCCATTATTTCCGACGAGGAACGCGAGGGTCCGGCTCCAGGTGAACTCATTTCACCCGAAGCTCTTGGGACATTTGCTGCTGATGTGGTATTGACATTCACGGGAGAATGCGGTGTAGCATCTTCAACTGTAGGCGCAATCGCACCCATTTCCATCGCCCCTTCCCTCGATTCAGCCGACTCAGTGTCTGAAGGTTTGGGCTGACCAGTTGGTGCAGGATCCATTTGCGGACGGCTATACTTCACGACAGGGAATGTATCCAAGATTGCATGGGCAAGACCCCGTGCTCGACTTCGTGCTTGACCATACTCGCCCATCGTCGGATCGGCACGCCTGGGACCATAGCGTTCCGGATGCCGCATTGCTCGGATTGCCTTCAAAACGAACCTCATTAGCGTGATTTCTTACTGCACAACGACGAGAAAAAACCCACTCCAGATAAGATGACAATACAGAAAAGAATCGAGACAGCACCGGTGATAACATACAATACGATCCTAGAGCATAGACAGATTGTTAAATAAGACATATAAAATAATACGAACATGACACACATGGCAAGATTCGTATTCTTTTTGGTGGCCGTATTCGGGTCAGAATTTCCAGAGTCTGTACCTCCACCACTACTTGTAACCGATGAATCGGTTGTCAATGTCGCAAACAGATAGTTTTGTGATGGTATTATGCCTGTGTTAATGGTTTGATTGATGACGCTCGCTGTAGCATTCAGCGTTGTTGCGTTGAAATCTCTGTATAGAGTCTGGTTGACATTGGTAAACGCGCTGAGGATAGTCCTAACATGTGAAGAGATAACAATTAAACCTTTGTTTTCTGACATAGCCAAGTCTCCTTACCTGGCCGATGCCAATGATAAAGTCGAGAATATATCGAAGACTTGATCAAAGTTTTCCGGGTCTGCATAGTTGGCATTGATCAAGCATGAGTCTGACCATTGTGAGTATAGCAACTGAAAATATGCTCAGTGCTCAGTATCTCTCTGAAAATGTATACAGGGTGAAACGAACGTACCGCTGCGACTGCGCCACTGTCTCTGGCTATCGTGAATATATCGTCGGTTGTCGAGTCATTAGTAACGTTTGTATCACAGGATACGAATGCAATCCATGGCGTAATAGCTGTATTGGAGTGATTAATAGTTACCAAGACACTTAAATCAAGAGTAGAGACACACTGGATACATTTGTCGCATTCATTTCCTCCGAGAAATGGACTAGAGCACCCTAGGCAAAGGTAAGCCTTCCTCCACATACAAGAATGACTGCAACCATAGGGCACACCTTATTAACGCCTGTACTGTCTGCCCCCGCAAGTTGATAGGAGACCTCTTGCATGAAAGACCTTTACAAATATCTTTGAATTGCAGGATCACAGATAATAGGCACAAACGCGGACTAACGAGTTTGGAAACCATTGCATCTGCAACATCGACATCTGCTGAGTGTCATTCATCCCGGACTGCGTCGGATCGCTCTGGTTCGACGGTTGGGCCGGTACATACGCACGAGTAACCCCTGCAAGTTGTACTGGCCATAAGACCAGGCCGAACAGGAGCGCCAGAGAGCGTCTATTTGAGGAGTATTCCATGATCTGCCGTCACGGTGATGAGAACCGGAACGAGATTGGTGATGAGCCACCCAGCTCGATGCTGCCGGCGATGGAAGGGCGCACAGCGTCGTCGCCGTAGAGGTCGGTGGTGGCGGTAGGGGAAAGGAAGAGACGCTGCTTCTGTTGTGGCCTTCGTCGTCTCACACACAACGGCCGGACACGCTGCGCTCATCTCCCATGACATGGAGCGCGGCAGAATAGCAAGCCGTGGCAGCCGTTCGGCACAAGATCTATAAGCGGCAGATCCTTCTCCTCGGCTTCAAACACATCGTGTCCAGGAAAACAATCCTTATACTTTACATCAACATCCAGTCTGCTATTCTACAGTACTTCCACACTCGTAGTACATATTTCGCTAGTTAGATCACAGGTTCTCCGGCAGCAGTTCAAAACACTCTACCCCTCCTTCACCACTTCTTCCACTGCTTCTGCAAATATCGCGCACCCTTTCGCCATATCCTCCTGTGAGATATTCAAGGGAGGAATGAACCGAACGACCTCATAAATCGATGTCGTGAGAAGGTACATCCCCTTTTCGATGCATTTCTTCGTAACCCTGCTTGCGATGTTCTTTGGCGTGTCTGCACGGTAGCCTACATCGTGTGTGGAGGTTGAGGGTGATGCGAACTCCACGCCTACCATGAGGCCCAGTCCGCGGACATCTAAAATATGCTTGCCAATGGAAGGGGTCGCACGTAGCTTGCCTAACGCTGAGAAGAGCTCTTTCGACCTAATCACCGTAAATTGAAACTTCCTGCTTTCATAGATCATAGAAGTTACGTACCTCTTTTCAACGTTGGATAAGACATTCTCCTCTTTCATGACCTCAGCGCACGCGACGCCTGCTGCGCAGGCCACCGCGTTTCCAGCGTATGTTCCTCCCTATGATTAGAGTAAGTCGTGTTTGGCTCCAATGAGATCATGAAATTTACCATTGATCCTGGCTTTAACCGATCTGTCAGATCTTTCCGGCTCACAACTCCGCTCAGTGGGAAGCCGTTCGCAATGCCCTGTTAGGACTGTCGAATTAGTTAGATATCTCGTCCAGACTGATCATTGTGCCGACCTTAGCAATGATCATCATATCAGGCCTGACTCCGGTGTATTCTGTAGCAAAGTACTTTCCCGTCCGTCCGAAGCCGCACTGCACTTCGTCAAATACGAGCAAGATGCCATGCTTATCGGCTACTTCACGAAGGCCTTTAAGGAATGACGCGGGTGCAGGGACATAGCCTCCTTCACCAATCACAGGCTCGATAAGGATGGCAGCAACCTTGTCCGGGGCTGTCTGTTGTTTTAATAGTAGATCCAATTGGTACAAAGACCGCTCAACCAACTCCTCTTCACTCGTGTTGGGTGGAAGGCCAAGCTGGTGCCAGTAAGGGAAAGGAATCGGGAAGACGCCAGGCTAGGGACAATGACTATCAGCTGATACTATCGGTATAAAGGGTGATTAGTGCTTTACCATCAACGGCTCGCAGCCGTCAAAATATATTGTCTTGCTTCGTGTAAGCGCCATTGCACCGAAAGTCCTTCCATGGTATGCACCTTGCATAGTGATAACATTTTGTCTTCCAGTCAAAATCCTGGCCATCTTGATAGCTGCCTCAACTGCCTCAGATCCAGAGTTCCAGAAGAAGAACGAGTCAAGAGAAGGATCGGGCATGACAGGCAGTAACTTCTCAATAAGCTGCAGATACGGGGCATGGTACGCGATGCTGACCTGTCATCAGACATTCAACAAGTTTGTCCAGACTTTAGATGAGTAATTAAGCACGTACTTGTCCGTGTACGAGTGACATGCATTGGTCTGCAGCTGCTTTGCTGATACGTGGATGGCAATGGCCTTGACAAGAGTTTCAGACAACGTTTGGATACACCCCTAAAGCAAGACACTCACCCAAGCTTGTCACACCAATACCGCATGTAAAGTCTAGCATACGCCGTCCATCATGTAGCGTAACATACGAGCCTTCGCCCTGCGTTATGATCGCCTCTGTTAGACGCCCAAGGCCCTTGGTGACATGTTTCTCGCCAATCTGGAGGAGGCCTGCAGAGTTTGTAGAGGAGGCCATGGTCCTGAAGGTGCCCAGGCGCGAGCAAGCTCCAGGCCGGCTAACTTATATAAGTTTTGGCATCCTTTGCGGAGCACGGTCGGACGAAGACGTACATTGTGTATCGGCCCGTGTTAACCTGTTGATATATGATAGCATATCTTAGATTTTAGCACTCGACTTGATAGGACTATGCATACTAGAGGATAGGCGGATGGTATCCTTTTCAGCATTCTGGCTTGCCGTCGTAGAAGTAGGAGATTATGAGAATGACTCGAGTCTCGGAGGTTGGTTGGTTGAGCTCCATAATGGTGGTCTAATGTACGTATATTTATCCGCATTAGCCGCTCAAACTATGTAGTACGTCAGGGCCACAGGGCATACAACTAAATACAGTACATACATCACCCAGGCTTGCAAGATAGGATTTCAGCACCTCAATGTACCTATCTGACCCGCGTTTTATCATAATCTGACACATCGACTTATATAAATCCAACCCCTTATAATACATAAATCTGACAATTATAACGGCTATTGCCAACATTTTAAAAGTAATATCGGACAACTTGCGAAATAATATCTGACAATTTGAGAATCAATATCTGACAATTTGAGTTATCTAAATCCAACCCCGGCATTTACAAGAATCCAACCCTCCAATGTATACATTTCTGACCCTTAATAGTATCCAATTCCAACCCTTCAAAGTATCTAAATTCAACCTCTCAAAGTATGCAAATTCGACCTCTCAAAAGTATGTAAATCCAACCCCTGGAGTATTGATTTCTGACCCCTCATAGCACCATTATCTGACCACCGTAAAGTATATGTATGTGACCCTCGTGAGAATCTATTTTTGACCCCTCGGTGTATCCAAATCCAACCCTCCGTATACCCGAACCTCAGACCTCACTCACGACAGCAGCAGCGATGATCACGATTTCCCTCCGCTTGTTTCCAAAGATGTTCACACTTTGATATCGGAAAGTCTTGCTTATCTCAAACACGGTGTGCGCTTGAGCAGCGCCAACTGGGATGCCGACGCCAACAACTTTCGTTCAGCAAGCAAGGTCGATGAGGTATACCTCGCATACATCATTCTCGAGATGCAGATAGTTGTCGGGTGCGCTATGTCAACTGGAGAACCGGAGCTCTCCTACAGCCCACCTGACTGCGACCCAACCGAAGATTAATCCCAGACCGACGGGATTATAAGTATCTTTGCGGAAACCGACGCCATTGGAGATCTTTATTCGTCCGATGAGAAGCCACTCAAAGGACAACCCCATATGTCAGTGATATTACCAGCTACCAAGTCAAGTGCTAGTACTTGCCATGGCTTGGGATGCCAGTGATCGGGTAACCTGACATGGTATGTGCTATTCTTTTCTCTTGTTTCTCTTTGCTCACGTCTTATTACTTCCAAGGAACTTCGCAACGAGAAACTCATCAGCCATTTACAGCTCTCCAACCACTCCAACTCCGCTTATACTTCGCCCATCGCGTTCCAGCCATTCAGGCTCTCTGCTTCGTCACTATCTGCACCATTTGACTCGAGTGGTGTCTGCTCGACACTACCTTCCATTCGACCTTTGAACCTCAATAGAAAGTACTCTTGTTCTCGCTGTCCGTGCCACCCGATCAGTGGAAAGACTAGCTCAGTTCTCGATACTCAAGCACTCCAACCCCCAAAACGTCCGCTTTGTTCTTGTGCTACTCTTCGACTGATTCGCCTCCTTCGACGCTCCTGCGCGAACTGCTTAGGGTGCTGCTTCCGATGCACCCCGGACGACCGTCCATCGATTTGTCACTCATCGATCTACGCCTTTGCCTCCGCCGAGCCAGCATATCCTCCGTCACGATTCTTGAGGGGGCTGAATTGCGGGGCAATTAAGTTGTCAGCTCCACATTGCCAGTATAGCAGAGGCTTTTTCTTCAATCGTAAGCAGGTCTTTTCTTTAACCCTCAATCGCATGCTGAACCGTAGAGTTAGTGTACGCCTCGCGTCCATTAGCTTGGACGGCAGTTCCCCTTCCGAAACCGTGAGTTTATTCTTCTTCTGGTCTTGAATACCATTCTCACCCTCAGACGCAGTGTAGGAAGTTGCCACCCAGATATCCACCATCCTGGGTCCAATCTGTTAAGTGGCAGACCACTTCTGAAAACGTGAGCGTTTACAATCTTATCTGCTTGCTATCTTTCTCACCCTCAGTCTATGTAGGAAGTTTGCCATATAGTTTTCGACAACCATCCTGGTGCAGTTACCGACGCACCCAAGTTTGCGTCCATTGAGCAACCTCGTTAATCATACGCCTGCTGCTTCATCCACGACAGTTCCTCGGCTTTCTGACATTCGCCTGTCAGTGACGTACGATACATGCGATCTGTCGGGCTAGTGCCAAGCACCCCCTTGTTTGCCAGTTTCCTTCCACAAGGATCCTGGCGAGCGTTGTGTCAAGTCCCGTGTTGCACGACATTTGCTACTTGCTGCTCCTATTTGAGATTGTACGTGCACCTTTCTCTTGTCTCACGTCGACATCCTAACTTCTTGTAACAGTGATCAAAAGCGATCAGCAGCCACATATCCCAAGAAAGCAAAGCATTAAAGAAGTCATCAAGAGTAGAGCCACCCCGTCCTGAGGTCTCAAGAGTCTCAAGTCTAGCAACGGAATCTAAGCGGCAACCAGTCAATCGACCCACTCATCAGCTGCAGATCTAGGCCAGATCTAATGCTGCAAGGTTTCACTAGACAGACTGCACCTAGGCCAGGCTCAGTCTCGTTGGTGTCAAGGTTGCCCACTACGCGCACACGTTCTCGCGCTCACGATTCCAGCTCTCCGCGCAAAGACTCGTCCCAAGACTGCAATGACGACCACCACTCCTGGACATTCTGCTCTTGCCACTCTGGCCTCGCTCTGTAGGACTGTGACCTACCATACACATGAAGAGTGGCTGGTTATCACTGCTTCGACCTATTAGAATATATACTCCATTTGTTGTAACAAAATCTTCGCTGCTGCGCTTAGCATTGCACCGCGCCTGCCACTCGGAATTCCTGGTGGCCTACGAGACCGTTCAATATCAAGAAATTTTCTCTGTCTCTTCTGCTAAGTAAAGGAATCAAATACATTGTATGACAGTACTACCCACCTCTGTAGTAGGAATAGCGTTGAAATTAATGCATGTTTGTGTTGGGGGCAATTAGCTCTGATGGCGCTATACAAAGCTTTACACGATGACGTGAGAAAGATGTTGGAATTAAGTTCTTTTTGGGCTGGATTTACATACTGAAGCATGTCCAAATTCGATTTTAAAAAGGGTCGGAAATACATATTAAAGAGGGTCAAATTTACATTCTAGATGGGTTGCATTTGAATACTACAGGAGGTCAGATATGGATACTACAGATGTGTTGGATATATATACTTTATGGGCGGATAGGTTGGAAATTACTTCTAATAAGGGTTGGAATTGTGTTATTTGAGGGGTCAGATAATGATAAACCTGCGGTGTTGGAAATACATTCTTTACAGGGGTTGGATTTAGATACTTTATTCTGTCAGAATTAGATACTCCAATTGTTGGATATTGATACTCCGATTGTCAGATATTTTATCTAACGGAGGTTGGATTTTACTTCTTATATGGGTCAGTTATACATTTCAAGTGTCCAGGTGTCAGATAATGGGTGTCAGATGTCAGATAGGTACATTGAGGTGCTGAAATCCTATTTTGGCCCAGGCTTGAAGTCTGGATTCGGATCCCTCAAAATTGCTTAAACATTCGACTTTTATCAAGAAAAGTTTCCAACATTCATATGTATACCACATTTCTCTACACTGGCGTTATTAAAAGAGCCGCCGTGTCATGATTTTCAAGATACACTGTGAAATTATGCTCGTAGACACCCCAATCATCAGCATTCCACATATCCAACACCGAGAACTTATCACCGGATAGCCCCGGGACGCTTTTGAAGTCGATGGTCTTATTCTGCGGTGCATTTGTGTTCACCACAAATACGTGGATACCGTCCGACGAGTTCCCGGCATAGTATTCGTGTGGGTACTTAGTCTCACCACCGAGGTTGTGAAATGGTTTAGCTGGTGCTCCAAATTCTTCATCCTGGTGGAACGATAGCAAAAAAGGGTTAGTTATAATTTCGATTTGTCCGTCTGTAAGTTTATCCAGCTTTCGATGATGAGTAAGTTAGTGAGAGCTTCTCTGTAAGCTTTTAAGGCTCACATCGGTACCGAGCAAAATGGGACTCTTCATGAACGCCCAAACTGCGAAATGGGTACGCTGCTCATAAATGGAAAGCTCGCCATTCCCGATTTCCATCATGTCCATGTCGTTGTGAGCGTAGAAGTCGACGTAGTCGAGAATTTCAGTGTTTGCGAGCATGACGGTTGTAATGAAAAACCATGTAGGACTTAATATGCAGCATCAGTTCAACGACGCTTTTGCATGGTTGTGATCAGGAGAACGTACAGAGAGTCGTCGAAGATGCGCCACGAGTGACCCTGAGTGAAGGTAAGATGTAGGTTGTCTAAGCTAGACAGTAGCACGAAATCAAACCAATGCTTACCACTTGCGGACCCCATGTCCAGACGTTAGCTCTGCCCCAGATGCATAAGCTATACTCGATGGAACGCGATTGCTTCTCGAGAGCATCCCTACAATGATTACGAGATTAAGCTCTCTATGGTCAATACCGAGAAGGATTACTTGCTCACCCCATCCGTCTGAAACGGTGTGCAGAATTCGACTCGCTTCATGCAGTTTAAGCATAACGTAAATAATCATGTCACTCGAAAGCTAGACTCACAACCAGTCATTTTGGGGCGGGGTCTGACAAATGCTTCGTTAATGCAGCTGAATAAGTTAATGGCAATGAAGACTTACCCCAATGTCTGTCCAATTGTCCGGGACATTACAATTATCTTAGTTTGCAGACAGGATGTCGACTTTCTGCATCTATGATTGCTAAATTATAATACGGACCATATTTAAGATCTATCGCAGAATGGTTGAGTGCAAGGTCTGAAAAGCATAGCAACAAATGTTCGTACAATCAATTCCCCAGGCAGCGAAAGTCTCTGCATCGATTTCCTCATATCCTAGTGATCCCGGATACCCGGCGCAGGTTTTCAGGCCAGCATCACTGTTCATTTGCACTCACAATGAGATCTCACATTAACTTGGCACGAAGCTTCACCTGTAGATGCCAATTTTTAGCCCAAGATCATGAACTTTCTTTGCAACACCAGCTATCCCTTCAGGGAATTTTTCGTAGTCTGGGACAAGATGCCCTGAGGAATTGCGCTCTTTCTGAGACCAGCAATCCTACGGAAGAGATTCAATATCAAATATGGACCGAAATATCAGAACATACATCAATGTTAATGTACTGATATCCAGCTTCTCTCAGGCCCGAAGATAAAACTTTCTCAGCTGCTGCAATGACCTTGTCCTCGTTAATATCTAAAATATCGGAAGACATCAATTAACTATCTATAAGCGTTGGTAGTGCGCAATATGCACTTACCACACCTATACGCATTCCATGTGTTCCAACCTAGCGCAGGGAGCTTCCCAACAGACCGACTCGGCTCGGTCACTATATCGGTCGAGTCTATTAAAATCTCGAGATCCTGGGTAGATGGTGGCAAAAGTATTTGCGAATTTCCATTTTGTGCACCTTGCAACGCTTCGCTACTATCTGAGATCAAAACGAGGACTAGCGCTTGCTATTGCAGTTACTGAAGGTTTAGGAGAAGCACGCTGAAAATCAGAGAAAAAGAGCACTGACCACAAACGAGATGCGAAGAAATTGCATTTTCCACTGTCAGTACCCACACTTCACAGGTGAAAACTTGAAGAGTGTTTTGAGTGGGGTCGGGAGGACAAGTTACAACACACAGAGCAAGTTCATAATCTTGTCCAAGTTGTTGGAGACGTGCCACTGGCACGACATGATCATGACGGCACGTGGAGTGACTTTTCGCGTTTCACCGTGCCAAGTTGGTCAGTCCCACTCGTCAGCCCCGGCCACAGAGTCATCTCTGTTCTTTGCCCCCAAGACGCCTGGAGCAAACGAACAAGATATCTGACAATGTCCCTCCTTTCATCCCATTATTCTGAGGCAGACTCTCGACCAGCGTTGACAAGGGAAAGCACTGCCTATGGTACGGAATCAACGCTTCCAACACCACTTGATGAACCTTCGCTAGGACCTCGCTTGAAACCTCGCGGACCGAACCTAACTAGAAATGCGGGAAGTCGCTGTCTTCACATTGACACTGCTCGCGTGCATACGCCTTCGCAAGATGATGACGGGTACTCGTCGAACGCTGCACCACTAGACACGACGGACTCGTATTTTGCTCTGACCACTCGTCCCCCTCCCTCCCCCATCCGAAGGAACACTGCCAAAGACCTTATCAACCAATTCGAGAATATCTCATCCAGACCCCAGGCTAAATTCCGCCAAAGTGTGGCACCATCGGCTGGCTCCATTGTCAGGCGTGAATCTCCTCTCCCTGACATACCACCGCCTCTGTCTGAACTGAGATCTAAGTCCAAGAACACTCTTCGCGCATCCTTCAGGAGCATCATCTCTATCTTCGGAAAGAGGGGAAAAGGAAAACAGGCAGATGAGTTGCTGATTGGCACTCGTTATGAGGAAGCCAGTCAAGGTCATCCAAGCCCAGTCGTCATATCCACTCCTCGCTTGCAGCCCAGTCCTCCGCCGATGTCGATTGAATCTACTGTGGTGCGATCAGGCCCTCTCTTATACCTCTCTCGTCCCATATCGGGTGGTGCTTTGCCTGTCTGGACGAACTGCAGTGCTTCTCTTAGCTCAGCTCAGATCCTGTTGGAGTGGAACACTTCCTACGGCAACCCGTGCTCTCGTATAATCATGCTTAAGGGATCCAATAATGTCCGTTCTTTATCCAAGCCCGAAGTTGATCCAACGGAGAAAAGCCTGCTTCCTGACACAAATAGAGACGCCTATGTCTTCGAGGTCACGTATGACTGTTCTGAGTCCGAGAGATTTGCTATGAACTCTGTCGCGGAGAGGAGCGCGTGGGTAAGTGCGATCTGGGATGCTCTTCTTCAGCTTGGAAGTCAATGCGAAGATCAAGAAGTAAGGCCTTCAGAGGAGATCCGAGAGCACTTTGACGAGTCGAAAAATGAGACACCGCTACACTTGGATGATGAGATGGAATCTGGCAAATACCTCAAGCCGCATTTTGTGACTTCAACTTCCTATCTCCGAGAATCATTACCAAGCTTGCCTGATGAAGTGGATGAAGTGGTGTTGCTGCCTCTGTCCCGACGGTCTTCTGTGCTTCAGCAAAACTCTGAATTGATGCGGTCGATATCAAAGTCCACAACGACCCCCACAAATACCAATCTAGGTGTGCAACTTTACAAATTGAAGACCTCTAGTTCATCCGTTCAGAATCTAGACAATCTGTCTGTTGTCCAACGTCGGTTATCCCAGTTGTCTGACGACAAAGAAATCAACGTCGATCTATCTCACAAGCCCACGCAAATCTCTATAGGCAGGGAAGGTTCCGTTGCTTCAAAATACTCTGTGATGTCTGAAGAGCAGTGCGGTCGACCGTTCATTCTCGAGGCTTCTCACTTGAATGCACTTAATGATATGGCTGCTCGCCGCAACATCGACCAACAGTGCGAGCAGGCATCTGGTCATGGCGACGACCAGTCTATCTTTGACTTGTACACGGATAAGATGACAACTAACAAGCCTTTGTCGCCTATTCTTGATGAATCCGAAGTGCAAACCACGGAATCTCCTTTAATCATCTCAGAACTCCACGAGCTTGAAGAAAGCACTAAAGCAGCATACGACTTAGGCTACAGCGCAGCACAGACAGAATCGACTTCCAATGATGGACAGGTCGTCAACTCCCCGTCGCTGGTTGCCCTCATTCAAGACCATGCTGTCCAGCAGTTTAGTCAGACTTCAGATCTGACTCATCATGTCATTACCTTAAAAAATGACTTCAAAACTATGTCTAAAGATCTTCGTGGCGTTTTGTCTGAACAGGTTCCTGGGTCGGAGGTGCGCCGTGTACTGGAAGACCTCTGCATCAAGGTAGACCTCATCGGAGGGCAAGTGCAATTGCTGAAGGAGTCAGACATAACCAAGAAACAAATCGATGTAAATGGAGATGATACCCTTCCCACCACAAGGACTCGGATAGCAGGAGCGCATCATGATGAGGATGACACGCTCAAGCTTTCCGGGTTTTCCGAGACATTGGACCGGGTGGAGGAAAGACTGGGCAAGGACCTCCCAGGAATTCTGGACCTCTTGGGCTCGCTTCAGAAGTCCGGAACAGACGAAGCCATGAAAAATATCCAGGCGAAGATCGAAGAGCTCGTACAACTCGCGAAAGTCGAGAAATCCGCAGAAACCATGAGTAGTACCAGCAATCCAGTTTTGATGAGCGACATCCCGAAACCACCGGAAACTTCCGTGAGTGCGCCGATCTCTGATCGAAACTCCGCCTCTTATTTGCTGATCGACATCCTACTTAAGAGTAACACGGAGAAACACCCTGAGGATGAAGTCTATCCTTGCAAAGAGGAAATAGGTAAAAAGGTAACTATATATTCTTTGACCATACTATATGTACTGAAGAGAGTACTAGCTAGAGGAGGTACTGTCGCTTCTTCAGAGCGATATCGAGCAGAAGAAGACCCTGACAGAACAGCAAAATGAGAATGTTCGGTACCTTCAGGAATTAAATAACGTGAGTACAACTGTCGGAGCAACATGATTACGTTTCCATTTCTGACATTGCTCTTTACTAGTGGCTTGAAACATTCGTAAACAACGGAACGTCTCAGATAAAGGGTGTGGCTCATGGCATACAGCGCCTTTGCGAGGAATTGGGTTGTCCGCTTGAAGGGCAAGCTTCAGATGCACCTGACCCTATGACAAATGGACCTACTTCTTCTCTGAAGACCCAGTTAGACGATTTGTTAAATATGATGAGGGTGAAAGAGCATACGGCCAATAACCTTCAATCGACCTTAATAGAGGCTCTTGAAGTGTCGAAAGCTAGTAGTGCAGAAAGGAGCTTCATAGGTTCGTTTTCTCGTACTCACTTGACTTTCTCGGACAATATTGACTATGCGGGCGTTCCAGACATGGAAGCTGTTGCAGGTATGATCGAACGACAGAGACAAGAGCAAGAAGCCACGCTTCGAGCAATCGCCTCGGGTACGTTTCTTTCCTCCTTCTTGACGTCCATGCTAAACATAGATGACAGAATTATCAAATGATATTCGTGGCGAGAGGCTCCGATTTGTGGAAGCTATGAAAGAAGCTACAGCAATCAATGTGCAAGGTTTATTTTGTTCAACATCTATAATATTCAGACCGCACCTGACAAATGCCATATAGTTCACGTTGAAGAATTCAAGAAAGAACTTAGCAGAGAGGTGATGATGATGACTTGTGAGGTTGGGCGGCTTCAGAGAGAAAGGCAGATGTTGGAACAGCAGATAGCCGATCTGTTTGCCTTCTTCTCCAAACAACGCGCAGAAATGGTGAGACATTTTCACAAAAAAAGCGAAGAAATGCTAAATGTTACACAGGAGGCGATGCAAAGAGGTAGAGCACAACAGAACATCCAACCTCCGCCAGCACAACATGCTCGGTCCAATAGCCGCGCAAGGCCTCTACCAGTTCCGGGAACATGAAAGCCCATATTCAGTCATCTAATGTCATGGATAATAGATATGATTTATGTAGGACAATTATATCACCTACGGTCCCCCCTTACAGGAGTGGTGTATGTATTCAGATTGCTTTCGCCGATGACTCGAGCTGTCGCAGCGATGCGGAAACCTTGCGGTTCGACAGTATGCTACGAATAGACATGAGAAAATCTTAGTGGATGCCCTTCAATGAGCACGAACCTCATAAACATTTTGAATCTCGGCTCCATCCATGACTAAGACATCACCCTGTCAAGCACATCAGGATCGTACTCATGAAGGTTCCATGTTCTGCTTACATGACGAAGCAAAATAGAAAGTTCCCGTTGACGCGGCTTAGATTTTGAAATTTTTACGGATCGAAGGCGAAAATGCATCCAGGCTGCAGAACCAAGAGAGAGAGAAGAAACCACGGGGCCCAGTCCTTCCTCACTATCAGTATGGTACTACAAGGATATCTCTGAATATAACCGAATGTCTTCAAGTCAAGGAGGACCTACCGACATCGACTGCTCTTCCATGTAAGCAGCAGTCAAAATCTCGTTGAAATCTACATCCGCTTCGTGGGCCTTAGAAACTCGGTCCTTTATGAGTTGCAGGGCGTCCCTGACAACCTCGGGTGCTTCATCGAAAGGAACAGTTTTTCCAGTCCCCGCAACATACTGTATTTCTTTATAAGGACTACTTTCTCCATTAGTTTCAAGCTTACCTTGTAAGGGGCACCAGCTAAAAGGTAAAGGGTGTCAGATATTGGTACAGGCCGAAAAGAAGATAACATTACAATTCTGAGAGAAGTAATTTGCCAGAAGTCGACCACGACCTAGATGTCATTAGTCATTAATCGCATGTAAGACAGTTGCATGTGCCAAACAAACATTTATGCTAGAGTCCAGTTAGTCCAGGTATGTCAAGGAATATACGATACAACAGACCATATCACGGCAAACATAGGTGGCTGTCTGAAGTGAAGACAGGGCGTGTGAAACTGTGTCCCTTTTTAGAATGCTGTTATTGCGCGTGACAGGTATTAGAGCCAGATTAGGTGTTTAATAGTTAAAAAGGTAACCCGTGAGAAAGAAAGTCAGTCTGGCTTTGTTTAAGGGAAACAGCTGTCTGAAACAGCCACTTGAGCCAGCCTTGCTGTGCTGCAGCAATACAGCTTTGTCACACAGTTTATCTGTCTACTTTGATGTCAGAAAGGCTGACTTAATGGGCTGTCACACGCTGTGACAGCCAAGCTGTCTCATTTTAAGTCAGACATACGTAACAGCATAACTGTCTTCTTTGACTGACTCGCAGTCGGACACCTGTGTTAGTCACTTCAGCTGACTTTATTAGAAACAGCAAGGCTACCTTTACTGCCTGTCTTTCTTACAGATAGTCTGTCCAGACAGCCCAGCTGTTTCAATTGTTAAGAGTGGGCTATTGAGTGGAGTACTGAGCGGAACAATAAGCAGGCTACTGCTGTCTGAAAGTAAAACAGCTGGGCTGTCTGAACAGACTATCTGTAAGAAAGACAGGCAGTAAAGGTAGCCTTGCTGTTTCTAATAAAGTCAGCTGAAGTGACTAACACAGGTGTCCGACTGCGAGTCAGTCAAAGAAGACAGTTATGCTGTTACGTATGTCTGACTTAAAATGAGACAGCTTGGCTGTCACAGCGTGTGACAGCCCATTAAGTCAGCCTTTCTGACATCAAAGTAGACAGATAAACTGTGTGACAAAGCTGTATTGCTGCAGCACAGCAAGGCTGGCTCAAGTGGCTGTTTCAGACAGCTGTTTCCCTTAAACAAAGCCAGACTGACTTTCTTTCTCACGGGTTACCTTTTTAACTATTAAACACCTAATCTGGCTCTAATACCTGTCACGCGCAATAACAGCATTCTAAAGAAGGGACACAGTTTCACACGCCCTGTCTTCACTTCAGACAGCCACCTATGTTTGCCGTGTATGTAGAGGATAACGTCTAAAGAAGCCTCCATTTGCCGCAACCCGTTGGTAATCCTCAAATATCTTATCCGCCCGCTCATTCATCTTCGCATGCTGCTGACCACAAACCAAGTAGATACGTCCGCTGGGGGAAAATGAATAAAAATTGGAGGTAGAGTAACTGCTCTACTACTTGCCGATTTTCAGGAAGTGTGAATATCTTCATTGCAGCTTGCACAGTTGATCTTCCATCAGACCAATGCGCAGATGCATGTTCGATACCTAAGAACAAAATTTGTTGGCTCGCTTTTCAAGTGGCGTGATTTTACTTTACCAGAACCCTTGCCCAACTTGAAATTACGCGAAGAGAATTCTGGATTTTGAGACCAAAAATCTTTTGGACTCAGTACACGACTGTGGCTCACGCCTGGGTCAGCTTCTGAATTCTGAGGCTGTGTAAATAACTATAGCAATGTATATGGGTTCTTGTGCACTCACATTGCAATTTGTGCACTCCCATAACTCCCATTTTTCACTGAAGTCATTGTCAGACCCTGGCACGTATATGATAATCATTCACTCACCGGGAGCATACCTGGCCACATCTCTCGCACCACCAGCCCCGAATACTGGGCCCTAGCCGGGCTTTAGCACGTTGATACTGTTCAGGTCGATATGGGCGCAGTTCTGCAAGCCCAGGAGGTACGGACACAGCGTAGCGTAGAGAAAGAAATTCTGGGCGATAATTCACGCACAGGGTCTCGAAGGCCTTGCAGTCTGCTCTCCAGAACTTTTCACATGTTGGCTGTAAGCACACCCAACCTTCCAGATACACCGTAGGGCTGGTCTTTTTGCACTTGGCACATTTAACATCAGAGTTTGCGAGCTACAAAAAGACATCAATTAACAAGATGCATGGTAATCGAGAATATGGTGTGCATACAAGCGAAACTTCGTCTTGTTTGCATTCATGTTCTATCAACAGAAATATCAGAAGAGACATGTCAATGATGGTAAACGTATGCTACCTTCTTTTGGTTCCTTTATAGGTTCTCTGGAATAGCCTGCACTCGTGTCCATATGCATGCCATTCGAAGTGTTCCCCTCAGTGTTGACAATCCACCACGGAGGTTCCTGACCTTCACACCACTGGAAAGCAAACTTGTACTTTACACAACAGCCCTGATCATTCAAAGATTCCTCCATCTCCGCTGAGGGACATCATCGTAAGCACAAATCAGTTTTTCCCGACTCAATGAAAGCGCAGCTTACCCCAAGCATTGATTATTCTGTAATAGCCCAATACCGCGTAAGTATACTTGCCTAGGTTAAACGGAAACCCCTTATAGGTGTCATCCACGATCAGAACAATGGGCGTCCCATCCTTAAATCTCTTTGTCAATGATTGTACAGAGTTGTCATGATCCTCTTGATCGGACGCAACGAGCTTGGTACCTGATTTGTCGTTATGGACTTTTGCGCCTCCTCCTCTACGACCAGGGTCTCAGAAAGGGGCAGAGGGACATTTGATTGCTTACCCATGGGATATTATGAGCTTGCCACCATGGCGCCAGACATCTCGTCTATAGCGGAAATGAGCAACCTTATTACACAAACATGATGGACATGAACTGACTGGGAAGAGAACGATCCTAAAAGGTACCCATATGCAATCCCCTTCGAGAAGTACACGCCGCCCTGATATGCACGGAACCAGGTCGCCGTTTCGCACAGAGCCTGTCGAGACTGACATATTTTGTCAGTGGAGTCGTACATTGTTGGATGGCAGGGGACTTACAGCAGCCCATATCCTCGGCCGCACAGTGTTTGGAAGGTTCGGTTTCGAGGCCGCGATTTGATAAGACGTCCTAAAAGTTAGAAGAATAAATTTGAGCATGAATACATTGTGTTTCGATGGAGGAACGCACTGTGGCAGATGGAAGCCCCGAACGCTGGCAGGGCCACCCATCATATTATTGATCCGACCGTTCATATGTCCAAAGCTCATCGGGTCGCGCTGAAGATTTGAAGGTATCAAGGAAGTGGTGTCTGAGTGATGGCGTATTGGTACGATCGGCGTAGCTTTACTTGGCTCCGTTCTCTGCGAAACTTTGACAAATTTACTCAAGTAAACCACACTCCAGCTGCAAAGCCAATACCTGTGTCAAGATCGTCCTGTTCAAACTTTCGCTTTCTTTCATTCGTTTGATGTGGCAAGCGTTCTGTCGGTAACGGGGTGCTCGAAGACGGTTGAGCTTGACATACAATCTCGTCACCGTATCGGCTGCGACTTTTCTTACGCACATTCATCGAGCCAGAGCACGAATTTGTCCTCTTGAGTTCTTTGATCGACTGTTCAATCTCCCTTTCCCCATGATTTGGTAAACGTAGAACAGTCGGCTTTCCTTTGTCGATTTCTTTCCTATTGCCAGTGACAAAGAAAGTTTGAGTATCCTTAACCTGTGTGCTGGCGTTCCACTTTGTGTTGTCTACTACGATAGTCTAGCGGAAAACTCATCAGAGGAGGAATTTACTACGAGAAAAGATGGTTACCGAGCTCTTCTCTACTAGTGACTGGCGATCCGTTTGTCCAATGTCCTTCGTGGGTGACGCAAGCCCGGTATCTCGACCAGCCCGAAATTCTGATAGCTTCATTTTGTCAACAGAATCCTAGGAAAAGGTCATAAGGTACATTTCCAATAACGAGCTTTAATCATGATACGAACCGCTAAGACACCTTCGCCATTCATTTGCTTTTCCTTCTTCTTTTTCTTCTTTTTCTTCTTCTCCATCTTCATTGCCTCGGGATGTGTATACTCCTTTAATAATCTTGTACCTTTCATGTTGCTGGAATTTGTCGTAGACACGGGAAGTTGCGTTGGCTTCACTTTCACGGGGAGGTTCGAGTGAACCCAATCTTTTGCTACTTCAGCCACTGGCAGCTTTCTATCACGGCTCCCCTTTTCTTTCTTCCTCTTTTTTGTAGGACGAACTAACAAAGTGTCATCTTCAAACGATACATTTGAAGTATATTCGACGTGGCCTGATGGTTTGCTTGTTACTGCGGCTGAGGCCGTCCCCCCTTTAGTGGCTTCACTATTAGCCACATTATCGCCACGGATTATTGGCATTGATAATCCAGAAATTGGAGTCCTCCTCTGATTTTTATGAATCTTGTCCGAATACACCAAAGAAAACGTGCTTTCGCATCCCAGTTTATTATGAGCCTCTCCCATGCGCAGCTCTGCGGATTTGGTGTCATTTTCAAAGAGAAACCAGAATATGTCGATGAAGGCCCTCCAGATCTTTCCACGACCATCATAGACGTCTGATGATTTGAGCTTTTTTCCCTTCTCACCGAAACACAGCCGCACCCAGTGTCTGTAGGCCTCCTCCTGCAGGTAGGAAATGTAAATGATCCATTAGACTCGGAGCCCCCAAAACAAATAAACAATATGGGATTGTTCACCATGTCTCCCCTCTCGTTCCACATCGCAACATAAAGATTAGCTTGAGCAGCTTCCTTCTTCGGCCCGCGAGTCTCGAATGTCTCCTCGCCGATGGCTTTGCTTAAAGCGAAGTGTGTTAAGAATGGTTCATGAAGCAGCAAGCGCGTATCATCCCAGAAGGCTGGTAGGTCACTTAGAGGAATGGGAGTTGGGTCTTCACTGGCAGTTCCTTGAGCGATGTCCATAATGACAGTAATTGAGATGTTTGACGCCAGATAACAGTGCTTGTGAGATCGATAAGAGGGTTGTTCCCCTGGAACGAACTGAGGATTGATGAGAAAGACGCCGACATCTTGCTTCCCGCGGAGTCATGGCCAAGGTGTGGTTATAATTTCGTGGTTCTCTTATCCCTTGATATACTACTAGTAACTGGTCTGTACCGAATATTTCGGGCCGACAGCACAGCCACACTCGCATCGAAAGCCTGGTTCCAGAGTTCAAGATCATCACTCGCAAATTTCTTACCGTTTGTCCTATTATTGCAACACATCTCAGGTTTATACTTAGATGGTATTCGTAGATGGGGGTAGAGGACATATGTAACCCTCTTTCCATAACCTCCTAGTCCGATAATCCATAATCGGAGAGGAGGGAAATCTAACTCTTCGTGAACCTCAGCGGTAAAGATCAAAACGCACATTGGCAAGAAATAATCGAAGGAAGGTCCTGAGATAATTTACGAGAAATCCAGATAACGCAGGGTACGCATGCTAGCACACCTCACCATCTTCTACACAGGTCGAGCAGGAGAGGTGACAGAATCGTGAATATGGCTTCTAATGAATAGACATTTTGCATCCATTACTTGGACGAAACAGCGTGTTGAAGAGCCTCATAGACACCAATCTCGATCTGTGCCTCCAGCTTGTCCTCCTCCGATCCGCTGCCTGCAGCAACTTTTTGGGCCTCGGCAAGGTTCGCGCGGATCGCCTGGAAGTGCCACAGCCATCAGCAACGACAGTTTTCGAATAAGAATCGTTCACAAACGACGTTTACCTCAATCGAGAAGTCCTCTAAGGGCGCAGCCTCAACAGCGTTGATCGTAAGCTTATTGCTCGGGTGCACGGTCGCGAAGCCGCCGCTCACTATCCATCCAAATAAACAAGCGTTAGCGAACGCTTTATTACACTAGGAGGATGCAGTGCGCACCAAACCATTTCTGACTGTTGCTCGTTGAGTCAATGACCTCCACGACACCAGGGCGCAGCGGCTCGATTGACGGGACGTGGTTGGCGAGGATACCCATGTCACCAGTCGCCGCGGCAATGTTGACCTGTACAACATCTTGCGAGGAGAAGAGAGTCTATTATATCGTGTCCAGTCCAATGCACGACCGACAAGATAGAAACCGTCAGCAAAGACGAGCTGCAGTTGCAAAAGAACACAGATGTCAGGCGCACCTGGTGGGGAAGCACGAGCGAAAGTTTAATTTTATCTGAGACAGCCTCAGCGTATCCTCTACGTTGCAGGGAAATAGTCGCTCGCGGTGCACGGCGCGCAGCTGCTGAGACAAGGCGAAGGGCCGACATGGCTGTTGAGTCTATTCGTCGCTGTCGCCGTCACAGTCCCAAGTGTTGTGAGCAAACGAAGTCGGAGTTCAATTGAACCGGGAAATGCCGGGTGCCAGTGAGTACCCAGTGAGCGCCAGTGCACCGAAAATATCTCCTTCGTTCCGTGTCATGGTGTCATAGCTCGTAAGTAATAAACCAAAACGTCCAATTCTCATATATATTGCAAAACTATGATACAATGACCGCGAATACTTATAATTCTATTAACGTCTGTCACTCAATATATTGAAAAGCCCAGCTAATCGCCGACGAGACGAAACTCCAGAGTCTACCGAAGAGCGAAGCAGATCCTTCATATGGGTTCGCATTTTTAGCGCTTAGTGATCCATTGGCTCCATTTACGTGCCCTTTAGTCTCGTCAGTCACTGCTGGCAAGGTTAGAGCCTTGAATTTAAAGACAACCTTGATCTTTGACACTTCCACAGTAATCTTCTGGCAATAATGTAGGTTCTCTACGGGTGCCCCGTTCACTGTGCGCAAAATCTCAGGGGTCATAATTAGCAGATGGTGGCGTGTACGTACATCGCATCCACTGCTACGAGCAGGTCGTAGTTGATTTCCTGGCTGACAACGGAATCGAACATATATGCAGGATGGGAGCGCACGAAATCTCGAATCCAAGTGGCGGTTGTTGTCAAAGTACCGTCTGCCCTCTGTCTAATGAGGTCAAGATACTTGTGGATCCTCTTGCTTTCTTCTTCATCCATGTCAAGTGTTTCCAGATACGCATTCACAAGCCCCATCAGTCCTGGGAAGTCATCACCCTTCAGAACCAGGTCAGTATGCATTTAGCGGAGGGCATTTACTGTGCTCAACATGTACCTTGCCGAGCATGATCTCTTCAAGAGTCATTAACTCATATTCGTCTTCGACTGGGCCAAGCTTTACACCGTTCACTGGACGGGGCGGAGCCGGGAAACAGTTACCCAGCTTCTTCACCTTCCGTTTCACTTCACCGTTCACTCCATTCATAAGATCCTCATGCAACGAACTTCTTGCCGAAGAAGCAACGCTGTTCGTTCTCGTTCCCGGTCGGCTCTCCGAAGTGTACAAGTTCTTCCGGAAGTAGAACCTTTCTGTCCGAGCCGCATTTCGTTTCTGCGCTACGTGCATATTTTGGTCCACCTTGGAAATCGGCATATATAGGTTTAGGCCGAAACTCATGATGGCCCTGGACAGAAGGACGATGAAGATTGAGAACGCTGTATTTTCGAAGTCGGTCAGCTGCACCTCCATGCTTCTGAACTCAACGCGCCAGCCAATATCGGAATTCGCAGGCGGGGGCTTGAAACGGACAGTCTGCCAATTGGTAGATTGAATGTTCTGGAACAGGTAAAAGTTATCCTCCAGTGGTTCCTTCGAAGAAATAACGATAACTCACCTCGAAGTGATCCATACTAACTGAATCATCCTGATTGATGAGTTCAGAGAAGATCACCAAAGGGTCCCGAATGAACAAATGTGAAACGTGCTTGGAGAGCATGTCGTCGATTCCTAATGAATGGAACACACGATCCGGCGATGCTCAATAAGCAAGAGAGTATTTGCTCACCATGATCTCGTAACCGATTATAAATAGGAATATCATAGGGCGCCACTGTATCATTATATTCAGGCCGATTAATCCAATCTTGTGAGATGTAGAGGTCAACGCTATCATAGCGAGATTTGGGGATTACGAATTTATTATCCTTCAGAGGCTGCGAATGATATTGGATGTCAATACATTGAGCTACAAGTAATAAGAGAAAACATCACCTTTAGTCCACGTTCCTCCTCCGTTCTATCATCTACGCTGCCAGCAATCACACTCCATCTGCAATCAACGTCGGCAATAAAGCCTCGCCATAGGGGGCTTGCTGCAGTCAACGCAAGCTGTTGAAACGCTCTCAGCATTCAGCCTCGTGGGGTCGGAAGCAAATCATATGGCGCACCATGATGGGTCCAAGTGGAACAAAAGCGTCGTATAGACGACGCGCTTCGGTCACATTGCAACTCTGGAATGTCAATTGCAGACAACAGCAACCCATCCCAAAGCCCATTGCGTCCATGTAAACGTGGTCTTGGAGCGCTGCTCCGTTCTTTGCCTCTGAAGATACTTGTTAGATCGCTATATGTGATGAATAGTATGCCGCTTGTCGTACCCGGATCTTCAGGGTATAAATTACGGTCATATGGTATAGTAGGATCAACAAACGGTCGAGGTGTCTTCTCGTCGAAAAATATGGGAAGGTTGATTGCTACCTTCGACCCTCGTCTTGACCTTATGTTTGCAGTTAACGTTCTACGGAAAAGAAGTCATGAATGCAATGTTTCGACTGCATACAGCCCGCGCTTACGGAAAACGTGCATGAGGATTAGAGATTTCTTGTGGTAAGAAGAGACTATGGCTTGAGACGGCGTTCGAAGGATCATAGTGTGGTTCTGAAAATACACCCGAAGTCCCCAGCCTTGGGAAGGAAGTGAATGATAATGGGATTTCGTTGTTCTTCAAATGTTTTCTGGCCAAGGAGCGCCTATGAAACGGTAAGAACCTCTATTAAGACACATGCAATACGAATATTCACCGATAACGCATGTTGCTCTCAACAGAGAGCAGATCCGACAGACATCCTGTATAGGGGCGGCCAGGTGTGGACTCGAGCATATAACGCCCATACTCTGGATGGAACGTCGGAATGACAATACTACGAGGAAAGATGTTCAGTGGCACAAAAGCAGCGGGGGAGCAGCACTTACCTATCGTCTGTCTCGTCCGATAAGTCATTGCAAATGTTGGCTAGTTTCTCCAAGATTTCCGACTGCCTGAGAGAAAGTTTCGCGTTCTTCTCTACATCATCAAAAGCTACGACCATATACTCAATCTAGGGTATGAAACGGCCATGGTCATCCGTCGGCCGCACACTCCTCTTCCAGCACAGGCTCAAGAGGCCTACGTACCTCATCCCCCCACAAGAGCTCGTCGCCCTGCCTATCTTTGAGCTTGTCCCAGGTATGGAGGAATTGCGTGATACCGTGGTTTCTGACGTGATCGGCATATTTCTTCGTTTCGTCCCAAGAGAGGGGCGTTCCCAAGGAGAGTAGACCCATTAAAGGTCGGATGTGGGGGGAGGTTGGAATGCGAACTTGGCTCAGCTACTAGTAAGCTGAACACAGGCCGATGTGGATGGCAGTACAGCTCTATGCTGATTTATAAGTCTGCTTGTGCGAAGTTTACTCCGATCCAGCCATTTGGCCTACAATCGGCCCGGCCCCGACCCATCCCTCGACCGACCCGCAATCCTGGCGGTCCTGTAAACCAAATTAAAAGCCAACGAGATCGACACGTCCGAAGCATCCATCAAGTTTCACCCAGCATCTATGTCCATAAGATAAATGTTATGAGTACAAATACAAGTTATCTAGTACTTGCTATTTTTACAAAAGTGCTTGCTGCCGATCATAAATATATTTCGATACCTTTACAATTGGTTCGGATCATCCTCATCAACATCGAGTGCCCAGGGATCCATAGCATGTGAAGTATGTGTCTTGTTACGGCAGGTTTCTTGAGTTCTGGCGTACGGTGCCTCATGGCCTTCCGAAGCCTCAGTTGGCTCGGCACACGTTACAGTATTAGGCAGCCGCGCTCGTCGTCCATTTCAATAGCAGCTTCAGCGCCAGTAGAACGTGCCTAAGAGCACGTGTCCACGCCTCGTCCACACCAAACTGAAGCTTGATTGAAACGTCGCCGATTTTATCTTTAACGATTCTGGTGGGTACAATATATAGTTAGATTTGATATGATATTGTGGCAGTGACAGGAGCTGTAGCAATTCTGCTTCCGCTAGAACGCCCAGCATGTCAGGGACAGGGACAAAATGATGAGTACTCACTGGTGAGGAAAGTCCGCAGTCGGGTCCTGTGTCTTCACATATTCGATGATTTGTCTTAAGCAATCAAGAAACGCGACCATTGCGAAGTCGAACCGACGATTATGTAGCAACCGACCAATGTGCAAGTCGCCGGAACCGTGCAGTTCATACGACGACTTATCGCTTGTCTTCTCTATCCGAGAGAAAGATCCCATTGGCACCAAACGGTAGCTAAACCGAAGTACAGCTGTCAGATACACATGGTAAAGTGTAACAGTATGATCCGAGCTTACTTGTCGAAAGTAAATTCCAACTTCCGAGCGATGGTGTACAATAAGAGCAGTGCCTGTCCCCACGCCGCATTGATCTCAGCCCATTCAACCTGATACAAATCGCATTCAATATGGTTAGGAGGGTAGTGAGGAATAAATTTCCGCACATGAACACCACTAACTCGGCCGAGGCGGAGACCATTGATGGTCCCAAACACACCGTCATGACCGATGCAAAAGGCGTCATTGTAGACGTTCGTATGCTCCAGTTTCTCAAGGATAAGCGAGTCCTGTGCATACGCGGCGCGTAATGAAGCAAGTTGAGACGCTTGCTCCGCCGATGTCAGGAGGTGCATGTTATGCGCAATCCAGAATCTTGTGAATTATGAGTAACAGTGGGAGGAAAGACACAATAACACATACTCTGCTTCCTCTTCCTCTAATTCTTTCTCTTCGAGCTCCAAAGCCTTCAACTCCTCGTCCAGCTGTTCCTTTTCCCGTTGCGCTTCTCGAAGATCTTCAATGGCAAGTTTTTCTTCTTCCTTCAGACGTTCTATTCGTCTCTCAATATCTTCAACTGGTTCCTCTTCCCTGGCCCTTTCCTTCTTCAGCTCCTTCTCGAAAGCGATATACCCATCTCGTTCCCGCATGGTATCTTTCAGTTGCTCACTTAAGCTCTTGAGCAGGCTATCCGTGCACTCTGTACATAGTGGATGGTCGATATCTGTCTTGGTTGACAATAAAGAGAAAAGCTTTGTCGTAGACTTCACTTTCGAGGAAAGGGGCGAAGAACTGCGATGTGTGTTATCTACGGAATGAGGTGTCGACCTCGTCCCATTCGACTCGCGTCCTTTCGCCAATGAGGGCCTTCCAACAGCATTAGGTGAGGTCGCGGAGGAGGGAATCCTCTGCACAACACTGTCTTGCAGGAAAACGAAAGACTCATTCGGAGCACCGGCTAAAGAGCGTTGTGGTTGCTTTCCTTGCGCTCTTGCAGACAGATACGAGGAGGTCGCCGAAGGGCCTAGCTGTGAGCCGGATGCACGCTTCCAAGCGTCCTTGACGCCAGGGGGTGCAGGCACTTGATCAAGCTTATCCCTCTCCGACAAGCGCACGCGGATAGTTGGGTGTTGGATAGAGGATGCGAGTAAGTCATAAGACGATGGTGTTAGGTCTGTCAATGATGCATCGAGTTCCAAGGGCTGCCTGCACTTTCGACATGTATAGATGGACATATGTAACCCGAGTAGAATAGAATGAGCTTCCAGAGCTTCAGGCCCTGCCAGAAGTAACTTAAGCAATCAGTGACGTTACTGCGTCACGTGACTAAGGTTTGGTGACATGTCACGCGATGTCAAACGCGCACCAGCCACTACGGCACAAGCGCTCACCCCTTTCGTTCAAGTTTACCATCACCCGTTGTACATAGGTTCATCATGATAAAAGACGAAGACGATGTTGACGACATGATACCAATCCCTCAATCTCAAGATCCAAGCTTTCTAAGAAGACTCGCGGGTGCTTCAGCTCACAAAGCTGGGTGAGAGACACTTTGACCCATCCAATGGTTGAACATCAAGATCACTGAGATACTTCCTTCGTTTTCACTCAGACTCGGCCAAGATCAATCAGAAAATAACCGTCGCATTGCAGAAGCATCGAAAGGCTCTAAATTCTACGATGTGCGCATCAAGTTCGCGGTTGTAGGAGAAAGCTGACTTGAAGGACCCGACAGAATGAGAAACGGCGTGAAGCCGACTGGACGGAACGAATTAATGCCCTGTTAGCAAAGCGAGAAGAACTTCTTAGACAAGCAGATATAGGTTAGCTTCTGGAGGTCCATATGCTGAAACTGTCTACAATTACAGTCTGTTACCAACTTAGGTCGAGTTGAAGCGAAAGTTGATCGAATAGTGAGTTACAATATGCGTTAGCGCCCTAATGGTTCAGATTTCTTTAACTTCGCCATCAGCTTGCGGACCTTGAGGCCAACCGAGACTTAAGCCAGACGATTGTACATATCGATATGGATGCGTTCTATGCGAATGTTGAATTACTACGGAGACCGGAGCTCAAAGACAAGCCATTCGCAGTCGTGAGTACCATCCCTTTCGTTAGACAAGTAACATCTTATCGAAGTTTGTCAGTGTGGCCTTGGCATCATCACGACAGCATCATACGAAGCTCGGAAATTTGGTGTTAGGTCCGGCCAAGCAGGTAGCTCGTCTCTCAATCCCAATGACTAGCAGGCTGATACATACAGAGCACATCGGAAAGAAAATTTGTCCTGAACTGTTAATCGTACCGGTCGACTACCATCGGGTTAACGAGTTTTCTCAGAAGATCATGGGTGTTTGTAAAGAATACCATCCAGACATGTACATTGCTGGCTGTGACGAAGGGTACCTCAAGTATGTTGGCTCCGTTCTCCAATACCCAATCATTATGATTTAATGGCTCTCAAAGTATTACTCAGTACCTCAAAGACCATGATATCGATGCGGATGCCTGTGTAGAACAGCTCCGGAAACGGATATTCGAAGTAACGAAGCTCACAGCTAGTGCTGGTATTGCTCCGAATATGGTGAGACATTCGTACCTAGTCTGCTTCAAATCCCTAACTACTCTCTATTTCATTGTAGATGCTAGCCAAGGTATGCATCATCATTAAATAGGTATGCTTCTGCTGACCGCCTTCCTTGAAAGATCTGCTCAGATAAGGTATGCCAATTATACTGCACACGATGAAGTTACAATTTTTCACTCCTACCTAGAACAAACCGAACGGCCAATATCACCTTCCTTTTACTCGAGACGCAGTCATGGAATTCATACGCGACCTTCCTGTCAGGAAGGTACCCGGGATAGGGCGTGTTGGCGAACGAGTTCTCGAATCTCTGGGCATCAAAGTGCGTTACTTGGTTTTACCTTAGCTCTCCGCTCTCATCGTCCTCGTTTAGACTTGTGGCGACATACACAAAGAGCGCGCCTTCATTTGGCTGATGCCGCGTCGCTTCGATGTCGACTTTCTCTTGAAGACTCACTTAGGTATCTCCATAAATAATGTTCGGCCAGCACAACGAGAAGAACGGAAAAGTGTAGGAGCATCAAGGTAATGTTTCTATTATCAAGAATACGCCTATGTAAAAATCCTGATGTGCTCTCTTTTGAAGAACATTCAAGGCGGTGGCCACTAACGAGGAAATATTCCAGAAGCTCGAATATATCGCTTCGTTGCTAGAGCATGACCTGCGGGTTGGAGGATACGAAGGAAAGCTTTTCACTCTGACTTATAAGGAGCACACTTTTAAAGGTCTGTTTCTTGCGATCGCTGATTTTCTCTTCAAAAACTGATGACTCCATGGCGCAGTTCATACACGACAAGTAAAGCTCGAACGCTGGGTGTCAAAGAAAGAGGACCTATTTCAAGTAATCACTTTATTAGTTTTAAGAAGTTTTCGTCCACTCATCGTTTGTGTGACTTTAGCTTGGAAAGGAGCTCATAAAGCCTGTTCTGCCTTTGAAGGTCAGGCTTCTTGGGCTACGAGTGGGAGATTTGATAGATCTTCGGGCTCCCAGAGATCAGGGTATAAAAAGGGTACGCATAATCGAATCAGCCGTTTTGCTGAAACTCATTGAATGGCCAGTATTTTGAGTCAATGGGAAACTCTCCTTCGAAGAAGAAACGAAAGCTGTCTCATAATGGTAGAGGGGGGGATGAAGCTCCTGGGACAGGTTCACTAGAGAAACCGTTCGTCATTGAGGACGAGGATGTCGTTAAGGAGGAGGTCGTTGAAGAAGAGACCTCCTTTGTAGGAGGAGAGGGAGACGATGACAATGATGGAGATGGGGTAGATATGGACGACGAGGAAGAGCTTGAAGGCAGTGCTGTCGAGGCTGAAGGAAAGGGAAATATTGAAGGCCCAGCTGGCCCTAGCAAGCATGCTGACATAGCAAATCCTTCAAAGGCCAGCGATATGGAATTGACGAAGAAAGAACACGATATTCCCATGTTCCATGCCCGTCGACCCCCGCACTGTCCCTCGAACCTCATCAAAGTTGGGAACGATAGAGCGGCTATCACAAAGGCAAAGGCGAAGAAACATCTGCAACCCATCAGTGTTTTGCAGCGGAAGACCCCGCCTCCTCCTCTTCCGCTGCGAAGTAAGAGTGAGCAACCTCGAAGTATTCTGTCTGCGAGAACGAGTGGCACATCCTCATCGAGTACGCCAAAAGTGAATACGAAAGGCAATGGGACGCTTTCCTTCCCCGTTGTCAAGAAGCCTAGACAACCAGGCTCTTCAAGTCAAGGCGACAAGCCGAAGACATCCTCTTCGTCTGCACATGCTGTTCCCCGAGGACCTGTGGAGCTTTCAACTTGCCCTGTATGCTTGAGAGAGATGCAGATGGACAATGTGCAATTGAATCAGCACGTCGATTATTGTCTAAGCAAGGGAACGATACTGGAGGCCGCAGAGAAAGCGCGATAACATATAGGTTCTTTCAAAATTCTTAGTGGACTTCGTATCCGCATTTGATTTATAATGATAAGTTATTCTTTGGATATTGTATTACAAGCAATATGTGTATTTCCCTGCAACAGCTGTATGTATTATGTACCTTTCGATTTATCAACTATCTAATCTCCTCGGGACAGCAGAGCTATGCATAAGTAATAATGCCCAATCGCTGATATCGGCTAGGCATTCAAGATATTCGCTAAGTGTTGTAAACGTAAACACCATTTAGATGATCAAACAAACATTCAGACGTCCAGTCAGCTGAAGACCCAGTTTCAGCGCTTCTGACGTTCACGTTGTCAATTTGCTTGGCGCTGACGTGCTCGTTTGACCTCAAAACCTGATAAAGCTGGAAAGTTTTACCAATCTCCCATTTGATATAGTTCAGACGCGATGCAACCTGTTGCCCTAGCGTCTCGATTACGGGGGACGGTAGCGGATATGCGCCTTCATCTGCGAATCGAAGACCAAGTAGCCAGGGTGCCTCCTTCGTTGACTCGAGGACACATTTCTTCAATCATGCAATCAGAAATGGGCAGTTAGAATGGAAGACTGAACGCTCACAAGATCGTTGACACTAAGCCATTCATGCCATGGCTGTCTACGAGAGTGCAAGACGAAACCCAACTCTCTCAGGCAAGGAAGTGACTGCATTACAGTCTTTAGTTGACGTAACGACCACCGAAAATGTGCTCGATCCAACACAAGTTCCAAGCATCGGAGAGACTGGCCGATTGCTGGTGAGAGATCCACCAACGCACTATGTTCGATTTCTGTATCGACATTCGTACGAAAGTGTAAGATCTTCCGCTCTGTTCGCTCCTCTGATCCAAGATGAGATGTCTGGAACCACGGGCTAATGGAAGCGTAGTCCCAACGCTGTGTGTGGTCTAACCAAAGGGCGCGGACGTTCGGTACGTCCGTATTCGAGATAGGTAAGGTGCGCGCTTGGTTCTGAAGGCTTACTCGTACAAGTGAAGGATGCCGACCAAGAAACATGGATGATTTGACGTCTGCATCGCTGTCAAGCTGAAATGATTGCAGGGAAGAATAAGCACCATTCAAGCCAAGCGCTTGCAAGTGAGCCTGACTGGGTAGCTTTAAGCGAAGATCGACGAGTTGGTCCTGTCGGGTGATAAAGGACCCAAGGGCCTCGGTCTCATTGGGTGGGAGAGTGACATTTTGGTCAAGAATAAAGAGATGAAGACTTTTAAGACTTCTGCAAGTTGTATTTGAGAACAGAGGGGCCTGCGTTTGGCATAAATTCAAATCAGCGTTCAAGTATCCCAACAAAACATGGCAAATTTCTCACCCAGAACGAGATTTCCCAACTTTGTATTGTGAGATGAAGTGTGTCCAGATTAGCCGAGAGTTTCGAGAGAGCCTCAGCAATGCCGGTAGACTGGACCATAGGTTCATCCTTGCGGCTGGCCCAGCTAAACTTCCTAAGTTGTGAGCTTCCATTGTCCGTCAACTTCGATGGTAGTGAGGGTTCATTGCACACAGCAAAGAACTCGAGTACAGTCAGAAGATCTTCGTGCAGAATGTCCTTAAACGCACGGTCTTGAACAAAACCTTGAAAGTGCTGAGAGGTCCCAAACTCCCGCTTCAAATACTCGTAAGTGAGCTCGGTAAATTGAGGGTTGCACATCTCCTCGAGAAGCTTTGCGCCTTTCAGCCATTTCCCCGTGAAGGTGCCTATTTCCAAAGATCGACAAGTAACAAAAATGTTGGGAGTCCTCTTGATGTGCAGAGCAAGTGAATGGATGCGAGTAAGATCCTTCAGGCGTACATTCCTTGTCACTATCGGCATGACAGCATCGTGGTATGGTCTAGATGTACAAGCTAAAGAGCAGAGATCCTGCAGAGTCAGAATGTACGAAGATAACTGCAAGAGCAGCTCTGGTAACGCGAAACACCTGTCGAAAGGTGAGATATTGCTCGAGGAAGACGAGGGTGACATTCTCTTTCGGAAGAGGTACTCTCTCTTTGGATTGAAAGCAACAGTGGCTGCAAGTAGTGGAACAGAAACATCGTGGTACTGGAAGCTCGGGCTGAACTGGAAGTTGTAGGGCATCATCATTAATAATGGTCTATTTTTAGCATAAGACTAAAGTTCTGAACGTGAAGTCTCAACCTCGAAGCTACCACAATGTCAGCGGCAAAGAGACTGCTGCATACTTCTCGGATTGTTTATCATGAAAATCCACTGGTCAGTTTCCTATACAATATAATTGAATGTCACTTATGTCTGGTATATGAATAGGGCCTTCCTCGTCAAAATACCACTGCGCCCACCATTCCTCGACGTTCTGGACCGGCGGTGAAACGAAGCATTCCCAACGTAAAAAAGGTTATCGTGGTGGCAAGTGGTAAAGGTGGAGTTGGAAAGAGTACTATAGCAAGTATGTTACTTCATTCCTCCAATATTTACCAACCAATGAATTTGTTTTCAGCGAACTTAGCTGTTGCACTTGCTCTTAATGATAGCAAACTTCGCCGTAGACTCCGCGTTGGCTTATTAGATCTCGACATTTTCGGTCCATCTATCCCTAAATTGATGGGGCTCGAAAAGAACGATGAGCCAGAACTAACCTCAGGTCCGTGCTCATATACTTTAAAAATGATCTTTCTACGATCATCTGAGTTCTGGTTCAGCTAGTTGGGGCACTAATTCCTCTTAAGAATCATGGTATTCCATGCATGTCTATGGGATTTCTTTTACCGCGGACACAAGCGACGGGCTCCTCCGAACCGTCTCGAGACGACACCCCAGTGGTATGGCGAGGACTGATGGTCCAGAAGGCAGTCCAGCAGTTACTCTTTGACGTCGACTGGCGCGATCAAGCTGGAAGGGGTCAAGAGCCTGGCGTCGGGCTAGACGTGCTTGTCGTGGATATGCCGCCAGGCACGGGTGATGTTCCCTTGACTGTTGGACAGCTCGTCACTATAGATGGTGAGTCTGACACCAATAAACGAATGTGCCTCCGTTGAGCCTTGTATGCCCTTTCGGAATAGGCGCTGTTATTGTCTCTACGCCTCAAGATGTATCTATGTCTGATGTCCGGAAAGGAATAGCTATGTTCCGAAAGGTGTCAATACCTGTATGTTTATTACAATATGCTTACTTACGGTCATGACGCTGATAACAATTACTCTTACTCGTAGATTACGGGCATTGTATTGAATACATCCTACTTCAAATGCCCGGCATGTTCTACGCCGCATTATCTATTTGGTGACTCCCGATCTTTCCGAAGCGCTACTACGCAACTTGGTGTTCCTGTACTAAGCGAGATGCCTTTAGTATCCCAAGTTAGCAAGGACGGTGATGAAGGAATTCCATTCATGCTAGATTCACTAGAGCAGGACACCGCAGATGAGTGGCGGAAAGCCATGGTGGATATCTCGTCGTCTGTCTTGTCAACTTTAGAATTGCATGATTAGATCCAGACTTTCTCTAAGTCTAAGTATTTGACATTCTAAATGCCTAAAATTACAGTATTATGTATGATATGTTAAACCTGAAGCCGCTAAGTGTGCACCTCGGAAGCCTTCAGTATATAAACCATATATCCATGCCCTACTTTTAATCCAAAAAGCAGCAGTGTCCATGGCGAACTCAAGAGCACGAATTGGTTGGTATGTCTTTTGGAAGGACCTGGACAAAGAAATAATTACCAGTATTTTTACTTGAGAATAGATTATTCTTACCACCATTGTTGGATATATGTCCATAGTCCGCTTATCGAAAGACCAGACGAGCGTATCTTCTCTCGTAAGTGCAGTTTGTTGTCTTCGTAGACCGCCAGGTTGCAGTATTGAGCGGTGATTAGAAATATACGTTTCTGCAGATAACTTCACGTTAGTATTTCATTGGCGAACTTTATGTCCATTGAAACCTACACTGGAGTGTGTCGTCGCAAGCGAACGGTCTAAGCTTCTAACAAGGTCGTTCAATTTCAATAACATGAGCAGTCTTCTCGGGACACGTCTCAAAAGATCGAAGACCGATAGAAGAAGGCCTTCCTTCTGAATAACGGCGGTTCTAATGATCTCCATCTCCTCCTCCGTCTGGGGTGTTAAGTCGAACATACTTGATGCCCGTTTTCGATTGGGAGTTGCTTCCGAATCCCAGGCACCTTCTAACCCCGCCCGACCTAATGGAACCAAATGTTATCATCTCTTCCAGTCGCAATACTATTCCAATACCACCTACCTGTGATAGCTGTTTCAAACACAGGGTACTGCATTTAATATGAGTGTAGGCATATACTCCACAGACCTAATCAAACGTACTAGATCGGGTCCAATGTTACCTACGAGCTCTGCATACTTCCGCCTTTCCGTGCTAGCTTGAGAGCCCTGCGAAATAAGTGCCAGCCAAAATTTACTGTAGTTGATTCGAAGTTCTCGTTCAATATCGAAGTAGAGGCCATGATCCAGAAGGACAACTTCGAAATTATATGGTGACTTGCTTTTCGGTGGGGCAGGGCGGACAAGCAAGTTACCTGCCGCAAGTTGTTAGTTGATACTCGAGAAAGAGCCTATCATCACGACAAACCAAGATGAGGATCCTAAGGAAGTGAATTAACATTTGAGCTTCATGCGTAGTAAAGTACTTACTGCATGGAACCAGCCATTCAGATGAACCATCCGACAGAAAATCCGTTGTACCTCCAATGCAACAGTATTCCTGTCTATATTATAATCCGCCAGGTACTTCAGGTCATCAATTCTGCCACCTTTAATAAATTCCATGATTAGAATTCGTTTTGATGCTGAGACGACCTCTGGTATGTAAAGGGAGGTGCGGACGTTCTTGAAATCCTTGACAGTTCGTGCTGCATTTGCTGCCTCATGCACAAAGTCCATTTCCTTGGGTAAGTTCTCCCGCATCTCTTCCCCAAGCCATGTGAATTCGAAGTCAGGGAACCATCGTTTTATCCATCCTTTTACTGATGTCAGCACGAAATTGGCAAGGAGCATCCAACACTGCGTACTCAACGACACATTGACAGTCTTCATGTCTATATCACAGAACTCTACCAGATGAGGGTGTTGAATTTTCACAGCAACACGCTGCCCTGATTCCTTTATTTTCGCGGAGTGTACTTGTGCAAGACTGGCGACTCCCAAAGGTGTCGTGTCGAATTCTTCGAAAAGCTCATCAATTGTTTTCCCAACGTCTGCAACAAACAGCTTGTCCAGATCCTCGTAAGGCGTCGGTACGCAGCGATCCTGCAAGGGTCGCATGGTGCGGGTCCATTCGATGGGAAGGACAATTCTGGGGGTGACCTGTTAATATCAGCGAGTTTCAGCAGCGCGAAACTCTTACAAAGAAGACATGTGTTGGCCAAGCTTAATAAATATTCCTATTAAGAGTACTTCAGTAGATATTCCATGTCATACGGAATCTTATTCATCTCACCGCCGTTAGCTAACAACGCCCTCAACACCCTGTGCGCACTTCTCGTATGGCATTCTGAATATGCTTGCTGCCGCTTTTCCTCACTGTCGTAGCTCTTTGCAAAAGTGAGCTTATAATCAATTGCACCTAGCGGGTATGAGTTTGCGATCCAATCATTTGAGAATAAGCGGACCTAGCACGACAGACTCTGGAACACGACCTGTAAGTACAAGTATATCCTTTCAGCGCGAACAGGACTACACACCAGCGATACGCGAGCATCTGACTACGGCCAGACACGTATGTCTAAATGGCTCGTTGAGCTTGTACGTCGCATAGAATGCTCCTCCTAATACGAATAGGGTGCCTGAGTATATGAGTAACTCCGAACGTTGTCGCGGTGGTAGCGAATGAGCCTTGGCTGTAAATTGACGCGGAAGTTGGGTATGTCCAAGGTCATGACAAGTTATGCGGGTGTCGACAAGACGAGTACAATGAGAGGGTCTTAAGGTGGCCCTCCTTAGGGAAACATGGAGGAGTGAGTACATAGAACATGAAATGCCACTGTTCGTGTCTAGCGTGCGCGTGTCGAGTGAGCATAGAAATTTACTGAGGTCATAGCCCGGATCTTGCCGAACGGTCTTCGTACTATTAGTACACCAAATAATGATAATTCATAGTGCAGACTGACAGCACAAAAGCAACATATAGAGTAAACAATGTAAGATGACACGAAACAGACTACACCGTCCAGCCACCCAAGGTTCTATTGGGTGACTGTGAACCCCAGCCTGTTCGTCCAGGTGAAGCACCCCCGTCTCCCCACCCACCACCACTGCCCGGTGAACTCCAGGTACCTGTAGGTGTAGGTGCTGAACCAGCGCCACTATCCGGTGAGCTCCAGGTACCGGTAGGTGCTGAGCCAGCAGAAGAACCCGAGCCTGCCCCCCAGCGTGGACTGGTGCTCCCTCCCCATGCGCCATTAGACGAAGGTGAGCCACCCCACTGAGGACCACCCGTCACAGCGGCAGCGTGACCATTTACCTCCGGCAGCATTTCTTCCCCAGCCACTTCTGGCATCTGGTCGTTTTTTATTCCAAGATTTAGCGTTGCAAGCTTCTCTTGCAGTAGCGATATGCCCTAATAGTAGAGTATTAAGCCTTCCCATCTTAAACTCCTGTAAGGAACAAGGCTCACCTTCATTACTACTTCCTGCGGTGTCATGCTCCCAACTGTTTCTACCTCGAAGTAGAATTTTTCCGGTTTCGCGTTGAAGTCGAACGGTTCATCCTCCTTCGGTGGTTCTTCCTCCTTTGCGTTCTCACTGAGCGGCCATTCGTCCTTTTCGTTGATCTCATACCAATATGACGTATGCCGAAGTTTGTTGTACGGGTCGTACTCCATACCAACAGCGGAACAAGGAGACCATTTAGCATGCTCCTTCGCAATGGACTGCACATGCAATAATTCAAACATGAACGAATGGAAAGGATAGTCTACGGGAAAGGCATACCTTCTTTGCGATACATCGAACCTTTAACTCTTGCCCTTTTCGAATTTTTGCGATGATTATAGGCTCCACGCCAGGAACACCTCGTGCAAGTTTTCAAGAATGATAAGGAGGCTATACATGCAGACATACCTTGGCCAACGGGTTTGCCAAAGTTCACATCTCGTTTTGGAACATCATGAACATGCTGAATCATTTCATATTCTTCTGCACTTGAAACCACTTCGAGATGGTCACTAGTAATCGTAATATTGGGACCGTCTTCACACTTGACGTGTAGAGATAGGATGACGGTGCAAATATCGCACATCATGACACACGAACAGTCCTTGAAACCAAGATGTGTGAGTGTACAGTCGCCAACACTAATGAACAACACAACTCACTCTATTGTATTTCATCACTTCATCGCAGCTAGTACTCACCAGAGGAATCATCCCAAGACGGTGTGCGATATACTCGTCTGGAAGGACTGTTGAATTTCTCTCTATGTCGACCAAGTCGATTGCTAGTTTTGCAACGCATTCAGTATGACCCACCCACGCGGTCCGTAGAATGTAGCACATACCAAGCGTCGGTATATCCGCCATCATTACTCGCCTGAGAGAGTTCGCAAACCTACCAATAGACATATCAGATATACATCTACGCAAGTGAGGCGGGTCCCGCAACATACGCGAGGTCGACATTCTCGAGAACAAAATTAACTCGGTCTTTCTTCAACTCGCGAATGCGAACATTAGGTTCTCTTAGGGCCATGATAGAATGGTATATGTATGTTTCTGAGATAGTTGTATCTCTGTTCAAGATTCAGTTAACGACCCGATAGTGAGGAAGCTATGCCAAGTAAACACATTCACGTCCCTGGTCAGAGTTTGGCAGACATTTCAAGTTGGGTGGTCGCGACGCGCTGGAAGTTATCCGAGTTCAAGTTCACTGCACTGGCAGTGTCCGTTACGTAAGATTCGGGGATGTTTTTCTTTGGCAGACCAACATACGCATTGGCTGTTGAGTTTGTGCGATACATATCAAATAAAGCATTTGAGAAGACGGCATGCCGAAGAAGCACTGCAACAAACAAAATTATGAGCCACCTCCTGATTCAGTTATTTGTTCGGAGACTTGTTTTGAGATAGGGCCATTCGAGGTTAATCTATCAATAGCAACATATACATCTTTATACTTTCACACTCTATACGGTATACACGGTGCGTAGACCGTTAAGGGGTGGGGGGAGTGAGTAAAGGTCAGATATTTCAGGTTATCGACGCGTTTAAAAATTAATATTAGTTAAAAGATCATACTCAGAAATGAGATACTTGTCTGAACTACACATCGCTATGGGCAGCATTTATACATAATTGCTTGAGTCACCAGGACGTCTCTGTGATAAGCTGGGTGGTGCCGACATCTCGTATTCTTCTGGTCTTGATGGGACAGGAGGAACTATAGCTGGGGAAGGGACAGGCATGCCTGGAGGTCTGGTCATCGAGTGCGAAGTCCCCGGTCGAGACGGTGTTTCTCCGCGAGGAGTTGTGAGCGGCTATATAGTCATAAGATAAAAAGTCCGGTACTACAGAAAGTAGATCACTAACCTGACTAGAATCATTGTACAAGTCCCTGTCCTCGTCCACTGCAGAAAACACAAGTTTATTTCAGATGACATAGCTATCAAGATTCATCTGACAACCAACTCACCCAAAGCCGCAGCAGCACTCTTGTCCGTGAGGCTGTACTCCCTTTTTTGCACCCGAGGCCTTGCTACAACCTCCGCTGCCTTTCTCCGTTTGTCCTCCTCTTTCATAGCCTGTACTTCTTCCCAAGGAATCTGGGTGAACAACGTGGGCCCGGGTTCTGCATCTGGATTACCCTTTGGTCCGAAGATCTTAAGTTCCGCCAGAGCCGTCTTAAGCGCACATATCCATTTGTTCCGGCGTTTCACTAAAACATATTAAGTATGCAGCAGTTGGATGATCACCCAAACAATTGTCAATACCTTTAATAGAGCCTTGTTGCCAATTGCTCTTATATTTGATGTCAGCACTGAGGACAAGCTTCTCTTGATCAGGAATGTCCTTCACAACGACGTCGAAACTTGGCTGATAGTCTCTGCGCTCCGACTGAACAAACGCAAGCATCTTCGCACGCAATTGCTCGATCTGCTCGAATGACGTAGAGTATGCTACATCGAACTCAAAGCTTTCAGACATTTGGGGACTTCGCCTGATGTTTTGTATGAACTAGAGCGTTTATTCAGACCATCAAAGTGCCACAAGTAAAGTAGACTGCTGACAAGCCTTACCTTTGTAGTTAAGAGCGTATTGGGTGCCGTCACAGTGCAGTTGTTGCTATCCAGGAAGACCGTACTAAGTAAACGGATCTCCTTCACGGTATAGCTCGCTTTCTCTATGTCGACACGATCTCCAACATCGTATGGGTGTTTGACAAACAGGAAGATGATGCTAGTGAGGATCTCTTGGCAACTAGCACCAATGAGCCAAGAGAGGCCGAGGACGAATGTGCCGGCACCAGTGATAAGTGTGGCAAACTGAGTCTCGACTGCCACAGCAAAGATCAAGAATGCGATGACCGTGTAAAGAGACATGAATATGTTATCCAGTCGGCCGACGGCGGAATCGAGGTCACGCATTGAATGCTCGATTGACAGTTGCTCACGGTGGATCTCGCTATATAGATCCATCAGCGACAGCTTTGCATTGACAATTTGAGCGGGACACTCACAGGCAGGCTACCTCCAGTTCGTCCCGAGACACATCACCGTTGCCGTCCTTGTCTAACAAAGCGAACGCAACTTCTGCTTCTTCGCGGGATGCGAAGACCGAAATCAGATCATCCACAACAATGCAGTCACGACCAGATTTACGGAAGGAGTAGAAAAGGCGACGAGCGAGCTTGAATATTGTTTAACTTTCAGAATGACATAAAAAGGTTAATATGCGAAGGGAAAGAGCTGTACCAGACGAGTTTTATTCGCTGAGTGGATGGCGACCTGCACCATGGCCTGAGGAGAGTTGGGTTGGAGAACCGAGCTGATGACGTCGGTTGTGAGAATCATGGATAGCAAAAGGTGCATATGGATCTCACCTCCCAGCGATTTCTGACGCGACATTGCCTAGCGCAGTTGTTGTCGTTGTAACGGCCACTCTAGCGCTTTTCAGCGCACGTTTAAACAGCTTCCTTGGGTCAACTATTAGCTTGTCGCCTTTCGCATGATGGTCTTTGAGCGTGTCCGAGCGACCCGGGATATCTGATGAGTGTGCGTATAACGTGACGAGCACTTTTATCGCTAATTTCTGATCTGCGATCCGATCTACGTTTGAAAGTTGCCAGTGCTTCTGTTAGCTGTCGAACGAGTAAAAGCAAGGATGTTTTAAGAAAGCAAGCAAAGAATTGCTAGTAGAAGGGTAGAGTAGATGGAGACTGAACACTTCTCGAAAATCTTACCTGCGTACGACCTTTCGTGAAATTTACCAGCAATCCACTGGATCGAAAACTTCTCAAACAACAAGATACCCGTGCATATGAAGAAGGCGAACAGGATGCGAATCAGCAGGGAGACTTCAGAAGCAATCACTCCCGTCGCGGAGCGATGATCAATGAGCGGATTGAAGGAGATCCAATTCGCCGCCGACCAGCCCACGAGGGCCACATATCTACAACCGAGCATATAGTCAGCCGGTCCATGTGAATAATGTCACTAAACTTACCGATGTAAAGCACCGATCCAATCGATATACTTGCGGCTACCAACAGCGACGAGGCCAACGGTGTTTTGAAGGATACGAGGCAGGATACGGCTAGGAACGGGACTGTGTCAATGGAATGCTCTCGCGGGAGGATTGACTGGATGTGTAACTCACGCGACGGCGAGACTTACCCACCAACCTATCAAGACATCGAATCAGTACTGCTGGGGAAAAGGGAGGAAATCACGGCATACCACCCCAAACGACTGAGAACCAGATTGACCACCACAAGAGCTTAACATTCCAGATCTGAAGGCATCGTCAATATCACAAGGTTTGAAAAGAGTTTCGCATATGAAACATACCGTAGTGTTAGGAAAGGCAGTAAATCCAAGAATTCCGGGTATCCATAGAAGAGCTAAGACCGGCACGATGAACAATATCCAACGAGTGATGACCGAGACATTCAAGATGTAGTAGTAGAATTTGGTGAACTAGACCACTTCAGCTCGCGCATTCCGAGAAGAAAGTGATAGACAAGGACATACCTTGTTGTTTGGCACATCCCCTTGCGCGAAGCGCAGATACCCCTCTGATGCATTGCGCGTGTCAAACTCCTCATAATTGTGCTCCAACTTCCTGATATTCCCTAACAAATCCCAGCTCGAGCTTCCAGCGTGGTGCGTTTTCCCCGTCGAGTCTGTCGTTGATTGTGAGTTCGGTGGGCGCACAGCGCCCGCAAAGTAGTCATTTCGCGGCGGCAGGCCGTCATTGGGCATCGGGTTTGCTGCAGTGCTCGGCGTAGGCATGGACGCCATTCCAGGATAAACCGCGCGCGGCGCGAGAGGAGCAGTCGAGTGAAGGGAGAATGAGTCCGCGCCGCGGTGCTCGCCGTGGTCGACTGTCGGAGAGACGGGAAAGTTGGGAGGGGGACTTCCATGTCTGCCTTGATATGCAATATCATGTTCATCGCTCGAGCTGGGTCTTCCTGTGTTGGTCTGCAGTTGCCAACCAACGCGTTGATAGTCGTTCGAGGTATAGCCTCGACTACCTGTACTTCCCCCCGGCGTCGCCATCGTTATATGCACTCCAGAGCAGAGGAGTACTTCGAGATGGGTAGATATAGGAGAAGGGAGAAAGAGAAATAGGGGAGTTGAAAATGTATGAGACGCAAGTTGGCGTACCGACCCTCCGAGTCTTCGTGGACAATCTAAAAAAAATGGCGCTAAGATTTAAGATCTAAGCGCGACCCTGAAGAGCATCCAAAGGACACCAAAAGATTTATCTGCATGCCACAGGTTGCCAGCAACACTACATAAGGGGCATGGAATAGTTATAATCCTACAATCATATACATAATGGACTGTCCAAGGCACGACAATTAACAAGAAATCCAAATAAAATCCTTATCCAACAGTCGGAGCCCGTCAAGGAATGGTGAAAAACATTATATGTAGGCACAAGCGCAGCGAAATATACACTAAACGTACGGGTATGAATACAGAGACGGCAGGCAAGTCATGGTGATCGTCATCATTGATCGTTAACAAGGGGCGCACAAAATCATTGAGTAAGGGCGATTGCGGAGATGAATCAACTGCCCAATTATACAAGCTCGATGCCACAGAAGAATACGATGACGGCCATAAACACAACCCAACCCCATTGCGCAAGACCTGTGCGACCAGTAGTAGCTGCGCTGCTCTGTGTAGAAGCTTGTCCAGAAGCCCACATACGGAAGTTGCGAAAGTATGTATTTGTGTCCACAGGAGTTGCCCAAGTATCGTCGTTCCCACCGAAGAATGTTCTAAATTATTGAGAGATGGTTAGTTATGGTATTATTGCGCACGGTTGGAGACGAGAAGACCGTACGAGAAGAACAAGCCAACTGCATTGACATCAGCACTCTTTCGGAACTGGATGTTATTCTGTGAAATGGTAAGGATGTCATTGAAACTAAGAAGTGCTATATTAGCCGCAGGTAAACATAAGATGGAGTGTTCACAACATACTAAAGCGCAACATAACCATTGGACTTGGATGGGTCATTCAGTTGCACAAGAAGTGACACACGGCTCCATCTGCACACAATCATACAATAAGTACTAATTCCTAGCCTCTGATGAGAGACAGACTCACTGTCCAGATGGGAAAGTAAACGAGCCCCTTTGAATACTAGTGCCAAAATCATCATTACACAAGATACCGGACTGGCTGCAAATGCCATTTGAAGTCGGGACATAGGCATAGACTGTCGAAAAGCGAATTAGATAGACGCCGACGATTGAGCTATTGATTTTTCAAGGACACACCTTCGCCTTCCCCATTTTTCCTCCACATTAATCGCGCACTAAAGCAATCCGTGCCATTGGGAACTTTCCCGCCTGAGCACCCAGTAACGTCAGGCCCGCCCTTGATACCGGGAAGTTTGCCACCCTTCACCCAATTGAAACCCTCATCGAACGCGAGCTCATAGGATACGAGCATCGACTGGAAAGGTGTCGATGAATTCCACAGGTTGACAAACTGGCCACCGCCGGTCTTGTTGTTAAAGGATCCAGCCGGGTAAGTGACTTTCAGTACTGGTCCCGATGGACTGCTATCGCCCGTGACAGGTACACCTTTGTTTGGAAATGGGTCTTGCACGAATTGAAGAGAATTGTTGCCGTTTTGGACGTGGCCTTTGGAAAGGGACCAGTCGGCCACGATGAAGTCCACACTTTGGTCCACAGGAAGCGTTGCGGTCGGGAATGCGAGTACGGTGGAGGTTGTGAGAGAAAATTGAGAGGCAATGGAAGGTGCGACGACGGTATCAGCCCATACAGGTGAGAGTTGAAGGAGTGTAGTCAAGCAAAGAGCGAGAAGCACAGAGTTTGCGCAGGAGGTAGACATAGTAATTGCGTTGAAGTTAGAGAGAACTCAGGAGAGAAGAGGTATAGAGTAACAAATGTTGAGAGCAAACGTTATAAGAGCCTTTTTGAATGTTCAGCGGCCTGAGACGGAGCCGACGTCCGCGTCAATTTATTGATGATATGAAGCAGGAACCTGTCCGTGCTCGTTGTGTGAGCCCAATGCAAGTCGCCGTCCACGCCGACGATGGCTGGGCAGGGCGCAATTGAATGGCTGTTTTCCCACGACTACTAGTTCTGCTAATATGTTACTGTACCACGGTCCAATACAAAAGGTTAATCCCGAAATTGCATCAGATTGAAATGGCTGCTTACCGAGCTCTACAACTTTTGACTCCATTCCTCCACCTCTGCTTGAGCTCACAATGGCATTTTCAGGAGCACTGGTTTGTCTCAGGTGTATTATACAAGAATAAAGTACTAAGAAACCACCTTATAGACGCTTACGGACTTGAACGATTTCATCACGCCCTCGCAAGCCTGCATAAAACCGGTCGAGGAGGTCAAGGCACCACAGGATTTCCCCGTACAGGGAGCAGCGTCTGTAAGTAACGCAAACTATTCAACACCACGTCTCATGTTTGGATTACTCCTAATACATGCTGACATCCTACCGTCAACCCTATTCACATAAACTTAGACCCAGATTCATATTGATTCAGCGGGTTCGTATTACGAAGTTGCAACCTACAATGACGAGACTGTAGTCCCCACGAACCCGGCTCGCAAATTAGAAACCGCACAGATCAGCTTGAACGATTGCTTAGCATGCAGGTGCGCATAGATATCATCTGCAGAATATTGAAATTCGTTATGTGACTTGTAGCGGGTGCATCACCTCAGCCGAATCGGTGCTTATTACCCTCCAATCGCACGAAGAGGTCCTTAATGTCCTCGCAGCAAATCCTCCCGCCCCATCGCCGCACCACCGGGCGGCTGTGCTTTCAATAGCGCCCCAATCGCTCGCATCTCTCGCGGCATCCGTGTCGTCTTCTTCAAGCACCCCGGTCACACCCCGGGAGATCTTGCATCGCGTTCAGGCTTTCGCCCGGGAGCTCGGTTTCGACCGTGTCTACGACACGACATTCGCTCGGCACGTCGCTCTGCTGGAACATGCGCGCGAGTTCCGCGAGCGCCAGGCCACGGCGGCAGAAGATAGTCGATCTCCTGAGTGCGCGTCTGGGACATCGGGTGTGAAGGCACCTTGTAATGGGTGCGCATCCAAGGAGGGGACCAACGGGCACGTAAACCCGACGCACAGCCGGCGGAGTATTTCGAATGATGAAGAACCACCACAGGAGACTGATGCGCGCGATAAACCAAATGGCCCAAATAAGCTGCCGATGCTTGCAGGCGCATGCCCGGGCTGGGTCTGCTACGCTGAGAAGACGCACGCCGAGATGCTGCCCTTCTTGAGCCGGACAAAGAGCCCTCAACAGGTGATGGGCACGCTCGTGAAACAGTGGCTTGCCCCGAAGTGGGGTAAAAAGTGAGTTTTTTTTTCTGAAGGTATGAACTCCAAATACTCTGGTCTTCCCTTCATTTCGAGTTCCGCGCATTTACCCTTCCCGTCGGTTTACGTACGCCCTCCGATGTATGATGTTCCCGTGCTTCAATGTCTGCTTCTTATTCGACCTCTGTTCTGGACAAAGCGCTAATCATCCGTCGATCTCGCATGGACCACTTGACCCCACAACCTAAACTTTCTATACTTCTGCTCTCGTCCAACACATAACTTTCTGCCCTCGATCTTGATACCTCTGCCTATTTACCTAAACCCCCCGATGCATGCCGCACTTCCCGCTTATCGCTGAGACATACTTGTCTCCTCCCCCTTCTCTCTATCGATCTGGTGTTCACACTGATACTAACGATATTGACACACAGGCCAAATGAAGTTTATCATGTGACGGTCATGCCGTGCTACGACAAGAAGCTCGAGGCGTCGCGCCCGGACTTTTACGACGACGTGCACGCGACGCGCGATGTCGATTGTGTGATCACAACAGGCGAGCTCGAGCGCATGATGCGGGAGCGTGGCTGGGACATCTCGCGTCCCGTCTCCGCAGCTCCAAACGGTGCAAAGTACGAACAGATGTCCGACGAGCCCGAGACTGAGCCCGAGCCAGAAGTCCCGTCTCTCCTCTCACACCCGGGCACGTCCTCCGGCTCGTACCTCCACTCTCTCCTCGCGTCTTACACCGCGGCGGACCCGAGCCTGCAGCTCACGTCGCGCACGGTGCGCTCAGCGGACTACGAGGAGTACACCCTCACGGACGCGACGACGGGCCGCGCCGTCTTCCGCGGCGCGCGGTGCTACGGGTTCCGCAACCTGCAGAACCTGGTGCGCCGCGTCGGGCGGGAGGCGGGCGTCCAGGTCGGGCGCGGCGCAGCGGGGAGGCTGGCGGGCGGGGGCGCGAAGGGGCGAGGTGCGGCGCGGGCCCTCAGGGCGCGGAAGATGAACCTGAAGGCAAAGGATGGTGAAGGGGTTGCTGGCGAAGGCACTCACACAGAGGTTGCAGAAGAACGCGGGTACGACTACGTCGAAGTCATGGCCTGCCCAGGCGGGTGCGTGAACGGCGGCGGCCAGCTGCGCCCGCCGCCCACGCTGACGCTGGCCGCACCTGAGCCTATTGTCCAGACACGCATTGCAGACGCAGACACCGACGCTGGGTTGGATGCGATGGTGCAGAACTCCGCACGGTGGGGAGACAAGGCGTGGGTCAAGAGAGTCGAGGCAGCGTACTGGCACGACCTCCCTACGCCGCCAGCTTCGCCCCCACAGCTGCCATCCGCCCCTCTTCCTGAATCTACCTCTACACCCAAATCAACGACGGTCGATGCTCAACTCCCCCACCCTCAGACACCCAGCGCTATCTCGCCAATGGAGAAAGCAAACAGCCTTGCCCTCCGTGTCCTCTCTGAACTCTGCTACCCCCAATCTCTATCCCACACTCATTCCGAGTCCCATCCCGATTCTGATTCTGAATCCAAGCACGCGCTGAAGACATGGGACGACCCCCTCGATGCACGTGCTGAAGCCCTACGCCGCCGCTTCTTCCGCACGGAGTACCACGCTGTCGAGAGCGAGGTGCTGGGAATCCAGGTCAAGTGGTAGACTCTCCTCCTTTCTCCCCCCCCCCCCCCCCCCCCCCCCCCCCCCTTTTTTTTTTTTCACAGCGCGGAGGTTGCATGGTGGGATAAGGACTTCGACCGCCGAGGACCAGCATACGTCCTTCCTCCGTTCCTTCTCTTCCGTCCTTCTCTCTCCCGTTTGGATACGATTCTCAACGACACGCATCTTCTCCCTCTATCCAAGCACACATTCTAGACCCCCGTCCTCGCACGTTGACAATCATCATCATAAGATACACACAGACATGTATACATATATCCGGCCATCACGAAAATCTCTGATTTCAGATAAGGCCCTTGTATATACATTATAGAGGCATAATGCATGGTAATGAGAAATCTTATTATGCACACATATATAAAGCGTAGGTGGTATCTTATCCGAGTATTGTAGTGACTATAATTGGTGATAATAGGCCGACATTATTGTGAGCACTTGCAATGGGCCACAATATTGCCGGGCCCTTGCAATGTACCACCATATTGCTAAAACAGGTAATACCACGATAAGGGCTCTGACATGTTCCTAACGTGGTACAATGCTCTATCCATACTAGGGTCACTAGTAACTACTATAGCACGCTTGGTTCATTATCAAATATATATATATTTAAACGTAAATACAAATACAGATGTATCTAAGTACTACATACAAAGAAGGAAACTTACAAATCATATGTGTGGAAGCCGGTTCACCGTGCAAGGCCAGACTTTGCACACAAGAAAAATAGCAAGAAAACAGCATAAGCCACAGCTCAAAGAAGAGACTCAAGTTAGCACTCTAGAAGTGGATAGTCCTGCAGTTGTCTTGACAAGTCCTGAGCTGTGATAGCAAGCAAAAGAGCAACCAGATACTCAGCCAGCCAAGTTGTCGAAGCATAAATTATGAGTCCAAAGAGAATCCAGCAAGCAGACACCTCAACAAGAGAGAAACCCAGATCAAAAAAACAACCAGTAAAAGGAACCAGATGACTAGATGTTTGCGCTGATGCACATGAATTGCCCAGCGCAGTCGTTGTCCCGTCGTCCGTAAGTCTTGCCCCACACGTAGTGGTTGGGGAAAGAAAGCTAACTTTTCACACGGTCTACATGACGCGACTAACACAAGTGAATATCGCGTGTGAACCGGATGCTCCGGCTATAGTAGGACACAACTTATCCCGAACTGTTGTCTTTGTTCCCGTTCCTCAGCCACTTCATTTTCCACGCCACTAGTAATACAAGTGACCGGTATGTACCCGGTAATATGACATCATATTGTGACCCATTGCAGTCGCATTATCAGACCCGGCTAATATGGTGCCAAAAATTGCCATTGCATTATCAAGCGATAAAATATTGTATGGTAATTTTAAGCCCCTCAAAATATGATAGATTTCAAGAATATTGTATATCTAATATAAACCTACTATAAGCTAAGAGCATACTGTACTTGCATTATAGGTACTACCATAGATTGGAGATTTTCGTGGCGGCCATGCATCCACTGCGTCATAGTATCTATGTGTGCTCCGAGTCTAGCCTCGTGACCAGGCCAGCTGCTTTTGGAGGTGCTTGCTGTAGCAATAAGCCCCCACGCCAGTGGCATGCGACCCAAAAGTAGCGGTCTGGTTACGAGACTACTCCGAGTCAATTCAGTCCTTTTCGCGGGACGAAAAGAGCAGAGCAGAGAAACCTCAATACCTCCCTGCAACCTGCATGCCCGACGACGCCGGGGCTCTATCTTCTCAAAATCCATTCAGCCTGAAGCACGGTGACCATAGCCATGACCGTGAAGCTGGAGAACGAGTCAAGCCCCCACTTTCAAATGACTGTAGAGAAAAGGGAATGTTTCTTCTAAGCACGAATCGTAAATGAAATGGACATCAAACTTATTCAATCTGTGCGATAGATACAGTACCGGTGCTCCTGCTCAGGCTGGTACGCTGCCTAGATAAATTACTACATCCCCTGCCAGTGGCTTATCCATCTGTCTTCTTCTGTCTTCTGTCTGGGAACGTGCTTAATTGCGTGAGAAACTGCTTCAAGGTTTTGGTCCGAAGTTTCGCCGTTACTACTACAAGCTATTCTTTCGTGTTATGCTCACCTAACATAAGTCACAACCAGTATCCTCTAAATGAACCATCATAGCCTTAAGGTTACTTATTTTCAAGCAAGATCGTCCGGACGTACGGTCTGCAGATAACTCGAAGATAGTGCTTATTCTACTTCTTTGCGTTCGCCTTACTGTACTTCACTGGCAGTGACAAGGCATAACAACGTCTGATAGTACTTGGTTAGAAGAATGCTTTGGTTAGCAGTTTTAGTGAGTTCGGCTGGCAGTTATTGATCTACGTACCTACATCCGTGGTCAAAGGGTATGGAAGGATGCTCTACGACTTGCTCTTCAGTTTGTGGAGTGAGTTCGGTAGCTGCTAGCACTTGCGATAATCAAGTATGTACGCACATTTTCCACCAAAGCGAGATACTTGATGCTGCTCACTGTACCTACTTGACCACCAGATTTACATCCTCGCGCTGCTTCCGCGGCTCAAGTGAATGGGCGAAAGTTGTGTATGAACATTACAAGCTACGATTTCAAGTCAGTTCAATTCCTCAGAATGGCTCCGAACATAGGGGAGGGGACGTCACGAGAGAGACATGATGCAAAGAGCTGCGCATATGTGGTCATCGGAAGACGTCCCCTATACGCTTCCTCAGAGGTAGATAGACTTGAAGCTTGATCACGATCACTCGAAGTTGTCCTTGCCGGGTGCTTCTCGCAGCCCCACAACCCCATAGAAGCCTTTTCCTTGCCCCGGACCCCACATTAGCTACTGCGGAGACAAGTCATCTGAGGCGCTGCCAGGCTTTCATCTCGCTTGCACTTTCGTGCAACCTCTTCGGAGTGACGGGCTTTGGATAGTTCTTGTATCGTAAGTTACTACTTTGTATACTGTTGCTATCCCCGCATGACCACACTGTGGGTGCTATGAGTCGACGAGTCAATCACTTCATTTGTTCTGTCCTAGTATTCCATTGAAACTTACTTTTCTGAAGTAGGTGAGCTGCCTAAGTCATCTCCTTCGTCTCGGCTGAAGTCACGACCATGAGGCTCGAGCAAGGCCACGGACGAGCACATGAATGTCGGAGCTATGTTGTCAGGGAGCTCCGGAAGGTCCCAGAAGTGCGATACTTCACTCACATGCTTCTCAGAAGAGAAAGAAAAGAGAGATGGTTGATATCAAATACGAAACTGGCGGCACCAGAAGACCTCATGTTTTTACTGTTCTGTTGTCTTCTGATTCATGCCGACACATTTGAATGCACGAAGCGTTCCTAGCCCCACACCCCTTAATTCTTAATTCTTGCAACGAAAAATACAAAACTACAAATGCGGACTGACATCTCTGACCCGTCTGACGTTTTGTGACATACGCGATCGATAAACAAGCGTTCGGACCGTCTTCGGACTGGTATAGACAATGACGATGCATCTCAGCACCCGGATCTCCGAGAAAAACATATCCATCATAACAAAAATTGATACACCGGCGCGTATTCCATATTCCGGCGTCCGTCCCTGAGCTGATATCGTCATCACATGTCTTGACGGAAGAAGGAACGCGTCTCATTGGAGGCTGTCGAACTTTCTGCAGCTCGACAAATCATCATTTCATCAAATTGAATTTTACCTCGCTACAACCTGAATATGACGGAGAATGACGTCATGAAATGGATCTTCGGAGGAACCGCTTTGCCATATTCGGGTGTCTGGTTTCAGTTTCTATCCATCATAGGAAACAAATAGTGATGCAGCGCCCGAAGAAAATTCATTCCATCAAACAACTGGGTAGTACATGCGTAGATGTTCTAAGGGCCGTCGTTGTCGCGTGTTCGTGTTATCACCCATCATCAGCGTGGGAGAACTTGGAAAGCTGTCGAGCATCCTCTCGGCGACTTCTCCATCTCGAACAGAATCTGCCCGACCATCTCTTTTCCGAGCATGAGAATTGACGGCCGAACGCGGTTTTGGGCCCGAGCCACCCAAGCCCGAGCCGAGGTCGATGGACAAAATCGGTAAGGGCAGCAATTGCGATGCATCCGGGTCGGACGACGCCGTGTCCTGGTTCGGCGCGCTTGAAACAGCTGAGATCGGCGCTGTGTTGCCTATCGTGGTGCTGGCATGTCTCCGCGGCTTGAAGATCAGAACGACGATGAGGCCGAAGATGATGAGCAGGAGGAGCAGGATGCATTTCCGCCGCCCCGTATTACGTTGGTACCTGTACATATGCAAACAATGCCGAGAAGGCATAGACATCAGATCTTCTGTAATGTGTCGTGGAGAGAACAGTGTGTGGTACAGAAGAGAAGAAAAGAAGAGACAGAGAAGCGGGGAGAACGGAAGGAAAAACAGACAAATCAAGAGGATGTAGTGGCCGAATTGATCGAACGAAGACGTCCATTTGCCAACGGTCAAGGCATTCACCCTCTTGAAGAAACTGGACGGCGAAGTAAGGCAGCGCCAATCGATAAATGGGCCCAGGCAGACCTTCTCCGTGAATGCAAATCAGGATCGAAGAGAAGAGAGGGGAAGGGCTAAGAAATCCACCCAATCATCCATATGCATCCAATGCATCGAAGAACAGAACATCCGAACAACTTCGAAGATGCATATCAATCGTCGAACGCACAAGGACACACAGAAGTTCAGAATTTGCGGAGGGCGCAAGCGAGAAGAAACACGAGCAAACGCGCACGATCGAAGAAACACGTACCCTTCCGCGATCTTGAGCTCCGTGACGGCTTCCTGCATCTCCACCGCGGTCTGCTCGATGTTGTACTCGACGCTGTCGAGCAGCGTGCCTTGATCGATCACAAGCGCTGATAAATCTTTGAATAGCTCCGCAAGCTGCGCGATGGACCGCGCGATCTCCGTGATCTCCCTGTCCCGCTGCTGCAGATCGAGTGCGGAAGCAAGCTCTTCTTCCTGCTGGAGCATCAATGTGGATGCTTGTCGTCCGCCGTGTGCCTGTCCGTAGGAATTCGGCCAATAATTGATTGGAAAGGAAAGAAACGGTATGCGCGAAACACCGAAGCGCGCATCATGACAAGGCCGTCCAAGAGAACCAGTCCGAGTCCAATGTCATGTCATTTACGGGCATAGTCGCATTTAGTTTCGGGAGTTGCCGCAGTGAGGTAAGAGGCGCGGGGAAATAGACGCGTGAACACCGCCGCAAAGAAGCCAGAAGCGTCAAACAGGCGATTCGAGAGGGGGGGTCAGAGAAGCGAAAAAGCAACGCAACGTCAGCCACCAACAACAAAGAAGACTCCCAGGCGCCTCGCTGTCTGGGAACACCGAGTACGCCAAGGGGAGCTACAGAAGTGAGGAAGCGGAGTGCACGTACCGCGATCTGCATGTCTTCGTCGAGATCGGACATGCCCTCGGCGCCCTTGAGCGTCACGGCACCCGAAGCGATGAGCAGGTCCTGGTTCTTGATCGCATGGCCCTGGAGCGCTGGAGAATAAAGAAAGAGAAAACCTCGGTAAATCCTCTGCATGTCGACGTCAAAGCAAAACACGGGGGGAGCGAAATGCGCAGTTACAACCAATCTGAACATTCATTGCGATTGCACGAGAAGCCCGGGGAATCGCCTGGTAGCAAAAGAAAGAACAACAACAACGAATCAGCAGGAGCCGTACTTACTTTCCATGTATACGCGCTGTTTCTTCCGGAAGGTTGCGCTCAGTTCCTGTACCTTGGCCGCAAGCCCACGTTGCACGTTCTGTGCCGCGAGCTGTTCATGCTTGGTGGGCTTCGTCGGAGGGAACGACCCGTTCGAAGACGCAGAGATGCTCTGAATGAGAGACTGACACCGCCGGAAGTCCTGTGGAATCGGCACGGAGACACATGAGAATTAAAATTAGCATCATAACATTATGGATTGTAACAAAAGCATGTCGGCATGAAAATCACAGCGCAATAACGTTATCATGATTCATGATATGAGAGAAAAGCGAAAACGCAACGATGAATAGAGAACTAAAAAGCGCGCGAAAGTGTAGGAAGCCGAAATGAAAATGATCGGTTGAACAAACACGAACATTTCAATCACTTTGAAGCCCACACTCAAGACACAGAATGGAAACTAATTACTATCCGAAATCCCGGCTGACTTCCGGCTCGGCATGGCGTAAACGGAATCGCTTACTTCTAGAGCCGAAGCGTGTGGGGTGAATCGGAAACACAGCCCTAACAGATGAATGAAATGAAAGGAAGATATGAAGAGGAAGAGACAAATAGACACACAAGGTGTGTGCGTGCGTGGGGCGTTTTGCTCGGTCGGCACCAATAGCCCAAACCCAAAAGCAAAGATGAAAGGAAGAAGCGAGGGGAAGGGTGTGTGGGGAAGGGTAACAAAAAGAGAAAGAGATGAGATACGTTTCCCGGTTCGATAAACTGGGAAATCGGAAATGAAACGCGCACGGAAGATAAATTTGATACTAGAATGAAAAGGGTAGACGGACACGGAATTGAAAGGATGGGTATGCGATACGTACACGGGTGATATCCGTCGTGAGCGCGTCGATCTCGCGTTCCTCGCTGCTCCGGTCCGCAAAGCCGGGCAGGACGTGTTTGGCGTGGAGTTTCTCGAGCACAGAGACTACGAAGGCGCGAAACAATAAAGGATCGAGACCGGGCAACAAACGAGATTGTGTAGTTTTGCAGGTTAGTAGACACCAAAACCGATTTGTTTTGTGATACAGAGTTACGCGCCGTGCGTGATGTGCGTGGTGCACGCGAGGCAGGTGAAACGCACGGGATGGGAGAAGGATGAGAAAAAAAGAATTTGTCGAGTCGTCGGGTCGTTCGTCCATAGTCAGACATAGGGTAGCGCATTTGTTTCGTTTACCGGCGAGAGCGGGTAGACGGGTAAAAGGTGAAGAAGATCGCAATTAAGACGCAGAGGTGTTGGAAAGCCAAGACCCAAGGCGTGTATTAATCCAAGGTTGTTTTGTTTCGTGTTCGTGTTCGTAAGACGAGTAAATTATCGCGGAGGTCGTAGTTAGTTTTACGCGCCATTGATATCATTGCCGATAGGCGGTCCACGAAAACGGAAAGACGGAGTGCACGACAAATGAAACGACATGGTGTGGATAAAGAGATAGTGCGTCAGTAATCAGTCTTGTTTCAACGTTTTGCGCAGTAGCGATATGAAATGAATTGTGAAGAAACAAACGACACTGAGAGACATAGTCAAAGAAAGAAAAGAAAAAGATGGCCCTTTGAGTGAGAGTGAAAGACACAAGGGGCGAAAAAGCACCGAAGTTGTTTGGTGCGAACGGCGTACGGACATTAAAGAAAGGGAAAATAATAGGCGGGAGTGAACTCACTTTTGGACTGCGTGCCCGCGAGGATGTCGTGCACCTGGTCGGAGGCGTCGACCCTGTAACAATAAGATCAGCGTGTTGCTTTCCTTTCAACTCTCCCTTGTGAAAGTGCAATTAGCGAAGGGTGGAAGTGTAAAAAGACGCAAACGCAGACATGGGAGTTTTGGGAATGAGGAAGCGTGGGTGGGGTTTCGGGGATGCGTGTTGTGTGGGATGGAGTGGAAAGTGGAAGTGTAAAGCGAGGAAAGAGAGGAAGGTTGGGAGGTCAGGCGGGGTGGCTTGGTCGCGAGACGGACGTCTGAGTCTGGGATTGAGTCTGGGCGAAGTGAAGAAGGTACCGTCCCGCGAAGCTAAGCACGGGACGGGCGAGTGCATGTCCCATGAGGACTCAATACGCAGTTCATCTTTCGATTGCGAAGCACTTGCTTGCAGCTTCGGATTGAACCCGTGGACAGGAGGGAGCGTAAGGTTCCCGGACATGATTGCGACCTCTGTCCCGAAAGGAAAGAGCGAGAGAAAGAACAAGAAACGAGAAGGAGAAACGAACGACTGAAATGGGGAAGAGAAAGAAGGAACGAAGCAAGAAGTAAGGTAGTAGGGAAGGAAGCATCGAGAAACACACCATCGCGGAGGAAGCGCCGCGTCCATGTCGACCGACACATGACCCTCCTCACCAATCAGCCGCTGCTGCTCATCGTCCGCGCTGAACAGCAGCGTATCCGTGTCCCCGCCCTCGTGTTCGTGCGCGGGGTAGTCATGACGCTCCCGCCGCCGCCGTGACCGGGACGGGGCAGAGCGCGCGATGGAGTCGCGGTAGGAGATGAAGAGCAGCGTGCGCGAGCGCGTCGTGGGCTGTGCGCCCGTCGTAGATGCCGACGAGGATGGGTCGGAGGTGTAAGTATGGGTGTACGAGGAGGAGGCGACGTTGGGGCTGCCCGGTGCTGAGCGGAAGGGCGAGGTGGGGTACGTGTATGGGTACGCAGACATGATTTCGGTGGATTGAGCTGAAGGCCTGGCCGGAATGACGGACACCGTGACGGATGTTCGGGACACTCACTCAGGCTGCGGCGCTGCGCTCTCTTCCAGGGAAACCGTGGGAACAACACCCGCGCCTAAACATAATTTAATAAAATGAAATAAAAAAATGAAACGGAGTGCCTGTGATGTCAGCATCAGGCTGCCGCTTCAGAGTGTTTGAGCATCATCCTGACAACACGGCACGGATTGGCACTGGCACGCTAGCAACCGTCGCTCGGGGCTCACTCGCGAGCCGGGCGCCGGGAGCATGAACAGTGACGCCCGTGGAGCGCCCGCCCCGCGTATTCAAGCTTTGCTCCGTTGCGTCTCCGTTCTTTGTTTTTTGTTTTTTTGGGTTTTTGTTGTTGTCTGAAGTCGGAATAAGCGACCTCGGAACTCGGGACGAATGCTCCCTTCCACGTCATTTTTCATTTTCCATTCTTATTCCTTGTAAGCCGACCCGGCCGGCGGTTTATTCACAATGGATTTTCGGAAACTCGAAGGATGGAATTGGAAGCGGTTTTAGTGAGTGCACGCTACACTCGCGTGGCCCATTTTCCTGGGCATGACGTCCGACCGACTGCAGGATTGTGTCTGCGCCGCCCTTTGCCTTCGCCTTTGTTCGCTCGCGCTGGATGTGGACGGTCTTGCGGGAGAGCATAATCATTACATACGTTATCAGACGACATCGCACATATGTGTCCTCATTACGCGCATCGATCAAAGACTCGGAGTGGATTGCCAATTGGGAGCAGAGTTGGAGTTTAAAGTCCTCGTACATTCGGGCAAAGTATACCTTCGCATCGAGAGTTGAACTTTCTGTACCTGTGACCTCTTGTCAGGGTTCGGACAGTACGTATTCGTACGACCTCAGCGGGGAGGATGTAGCGTGCACCGATCCCTCCCTCGGGCGTTTGCGCGTCCTGAACGCAAAGCTGATTGCGCCCGGATATGAGCTCTGCCACGGGATCAATGCGTCTTGTGATTCAATTGAGTAGCGCGACGCATTACATATACATATGCGAGAGATGGATGTAGATTCTGCATAGACTGAGATATAGCTATAGAATGACGTTTATGGGATGGGATATAGATGTGATGGGGCGATTAGCCGATTGGCGGGACCCGGGGAAATGGCGACGGCCGGGGTGGGGGAGGAGGATTGTTTGAGGACCGGCCGGGGTAGCGACGGTGCTGCGAGTGGTGAGCCTGAGCCGGCGCCGAGACAGGAGAGTGTAAGAGACAGTACCGGGGCCAACAGCACAGCCCACAAGCTCGGACTCGGACCTTTCACTATAAAGCAAGCCCTGTCCGAGTCCGATCCCCCACTCCACCTCACTTTCCCTGTCCGTGCTTACTACTCCACGTCCCCCCCTCTTTCTCTCTGCCACCGCTGCTGTTCACGACAGCACGACAAGCTCTCTAGCCACTATGTGCAATTACATCACGTCAGTCGCATATTTCGCACCCGAGTGATCATTCCTCCTGCTAACCTAAACGTCTATCGGAATCTGCAGCGAGGGCACCAAGTTCGGATGCGGGGTATGTGTGCTTCCGCGTCGAACGTTCCGCGCGCATTAGACTCACCTGCTTCCCTTTGCATTGCAGCACTACATCATCGTGCGTCGCCCCTTTCTCACTTGTTCGCGCTGAATGGCATTGCTGATGAGCACTGAGCAGACTCGCAAAGTGTTGAAGATCGACTGTGGGTCGCGCCGCTGCGTGCATAGCGCAAACCACCGACGGCCGTGCCCAGACTGTTCGTGCGAGAAGGTGCGGTCCTTAACTTTTGAGTCGATCCCAAGCTTACGTTGTTCCCTTTTCGCCGCCTTTCCCCATCAATTCCGGTCGCTGCATTCTGATCCTTGCTCCGGCCCCGGTCACGGTGGCACTCACGGACGGACGATGATTTGCATGGAACTTGTACTGGCAGTTCGTCGGCCCGGATCGCGAAGAGCGTGTGACGCTGACGGTGCCAGACAAGTATTGCGACCACTGTGCGTACTGGTACCAGCAGAAGGGCAGGCGTCAATAGCCTCTTTCTCTTCCCATTCTGTAGCATCCTCCTCGGCGCCCGTCCCTCGGCGTCCGGCCGCTCACTGCTCTTCGTTTCCCCACCGCACCGTCGTGCTCTCAAGCCTGCATGCCCCTCATGTCCAACCATCACCCAACCTCCTGCGCTGGCGCACGTCACCCGCGTCAACTCCGTGCTCCGCGACATACTGATGGTCGGGAGCTTCAGCCAGGCATCCAGTGAATCACGAACCACCTTCCACTTATGTATCTGTATCGAATCAAGGAATCCAAATCAGCAATCCATGTTGTATCACCACCAATACCAGGCCCGGTCGCGCATATCCACCACACGCAACACAACCACAATATACCACGCACCAATACCTTCGGTCCCCGCGCTTTCCTCGCAATCGCATTATCGTCCGTGCTTTCGTCCAACTCTACAACAGAGTCTGAGCATCACACCGCTCCCGCTATTTTTTTCGCTATTTTCGCTACCGGAGCAACATAGTAATCGGCTTGCCCGTGCAACTGAAGCAATACCGACTGCCTGTGGCAAACAACCAGAAGTACCCAACTACCCCATTCTACTATTGTTAAACCTACGTCTTGATCCCGCCCTTCCCTTGGGCAATATATTTCTCTTCTCTATTTGATCCCTAATTCCAGTTATGTCGACTTCGATCTTCGATTCTTTTTTCTTCGCGCTTCTGGGAAGGTACGCAAGAGCAAGCTTGAGTTTCGAACTCGCTTTCTTCCTTTGTCTTGACCCTTTTCTTTCATGCCATTTTCTTTATCTCATAAGCATGATTGGCTCGTACACTTGGTTGTGCGTGGCCCTCCTTTCTATTGTTTTCTTCTTTCGACGAGTCAGCTCGACGTCGAACCGTCAGCTCCTCGCCTAATATCTTGAGTTTACTTCTTTGATTCGTCATAGCGTTGCATAAACTGCGAGCCATGTTGTATGATCTTGATTCTGCTTTGCGCTCCAAATCTTAATCGTTATACTACTTTGCATATCCATTCCAAGCCACCCGTTCTTCATAATCGAATCTCCATGTATCTTCTTCCACCCGGCAAACAAACGGCGCCGTTAACAATGGAAAGAGCACTGTATCAATTTTACTTCCAAGTTCTATCGTGATTCAATGCATCATTTATTCTTCGGTCCTTTCGAATGTAAGTACTAACGAAAAAGTCTATATTCGTCGGTTTGTACACCTCCATATTTCTTATTGCTTCGAGAGGAAGGAACGACTCGGAGTGCATACAACCGGTGATCAATTATACATCCTTGGACTTTATTTTCCTAACGACCGATTCTGAGTGTCAACGACCGACTTCAGCACAAACTGAAGAGCAAGTCGTAGAGCATCCTTCCATAGCCATTGACCACTGATGTAAGTTCGTAGGTTGATATCTGCCAGCCGTTACTGTGAGAGTAGAACTAATTTCATGGTGATGGTAGAGGCAAAGGTTAGTAGGAAGCATATCAAATTGATGAGAGGATGACTCGGAGGTCATTTGCCAGTGACTCATTTCTTCAAAGTGCGGAGGCACTTAGTCTGGCAGTAACTTGTGCGGCTGAAAGCTCAAGCCCACTTTCACTGTTGCTCTTTGACAAGACTCTGAAAATGTCATACCTCTACTTCAGTGATCCGGATGATCATGATACAGACTCGAACACTGGCAGTACTACTAGTGACGACTCATATTCAAGTTACGAGGCGGATCCTCTTAGTGGTAGGAGACTCAAATCATCTAACATCGAGTGCAAGACTCAATTGAAGACAGATGGTCGTCTACTTTCTCTAGACTTTCACGGCTCTACAGGCTTTGTTGAAGGCGATCTCCTCAAAGAACTTGATGTGTTCGCTAAGAACTCGCACATTGGAATCCAGGCCATTGACACACTCTCCACGAAGATAGTTAACGAGATACGGCATAATTCTTATCGCCGTTATGCAACCCAGAATGACAAACTTCTTCTCTCCACGGTGGCCATCTTTAAGATAGTGGTCCAACAGACAAGACAAGCCCTTCATAATTACCAAGAGGAGCTAGACAAAGTCAAGAAAAGGCACTGTTTGGTGGAAGAGAGCTTAAGTAAAAATTTCAAGTATTTGAATTACCAACCAGACGCATTCAATCCAAATGCAAGTGGCAACTTCATCTACCACCACCATTACTACTAATAGGTGTACTGATTTGTTCTCTGGTGGCACAGGCCATTGCAAAATCTGCAATCCATACATGCACGATGTCGTTGACGCCGACCGCCGCACTCGCATCCTTCTCCACCTGCGAGCTCTCCGACGCCCTCATCAAACTCGGCCTCCCGCACGGCGGCCACCTCCCCGACGTGCACCGTGCTTCGTCGTATCCCGGTGCGTCGGAGGAGCGCCTCTGTGGGCCCGCATATACAGTTCAGATGGTCCTCGCGAGCGACGACGCGGCCCCCCGCCTCAAGGAACATTTCGTGGACACTGCAGAGGCTGGGAGCGTGATGATCATCGGCGCGCCGTCTCGTGAGTATCTGCATTCATATAGTACTCTGTATGTTGTAACTGAAAGATGGGTAACACCATCTCAAGAGTGCAAGAATGCAGTATGGGGCGGACTCATGACCGCCGGCGCGCAAGCACGCGGTGTGCGCGGGGTAGTTATCTCAGGCCGCTGCAGAGACATCGCAGAGCACAACGCAGCGCACTTCCCCGTCTTTTCACGCGGTCACTCGACGCTCGGCCAGTCCCCCTTCACGCGTCCTTCTGCTGTCCAAATCCCGCTCACACTGTCGGCCCCACCGGAATCAGCCAGCGACAATGGCAGTACATTTCCCGCTCTCACTGTTGAGCCAGGCGATTTCGTGGTTGGGGACGATGATGGTGTCGTCGTTGTCCCGAAGGGTATTGTAGACAAGGTGCTCGAGCTCGCAGCCAAGGGCAGAGAAGTGGACGAGCGGTGTATGCAGGATATCAAGGCAGGATTAGGCGTGCAGGCCAGCTTTAAGAAGCATAGAGGAAAGTAATTCCTATTGCCTGATTTTTCCTTACACTTCTTATCTTGTTGAACAAAAAAAACTTTTGTATTGTTGATTAGACTGCTCGGATGTAAATGACAGAACTTGGTTAACTGGAAGCGAAGAACGAAAGGCATGTGTGTTGTAAGTGGAAGGATGAATTGAAGTCAAAATGATACAATGCGCGAGAGTAAGAAGAAATTCAATACAAGTCCATTTTATTCTAAGCGAAACCAAAGCCCTCTCCACCCTCATTGATGGCCATCAACAGTTGCTGCCTAAGTTTTTCGTACGAGGAGTACTGCGGGAGGTCAATTTGGTTGAAGCCTGTACATAATCAATGTTAGCATACAATCCCGTTTTGTCAAGACAATCTCGTCAGGAACGCACATGTATGAGCCTGAGGTAATCGATCGGGGTCTCCGTATGCTTTGTGAATCGAGAAGCGCTGCACGCCTTGCACGCCTTGCAACTCTACGAATCCGCCGAGTGGTACTCTTGATGTGCCCGTAGCGAAGCTCAGCACCTTCGCCCGCTCGTCTCTGTTGAACGACTTCATAGCACGCCACCACCAGACGATCACAGGATCGGAGCTCGTGTAGCCATTGTACTCCGTGGCTGCACGCCATTCGTCAACGTCAATGTCTGGCGTACCCGAGATTAGAAGTTCGACCTCTTGCTCGTTGAACTACAGGAAGACCGTGATTAGCAGAGAGTTCACAAGTTCGTTCCAAAGGTATGCTTACTATAGAGATGAGTTCCTTCGGGATGACCTCGTAGAAACCAGAAAGGAGACTCTCGATTTGCTCCTTAATCGAGGAGTATAGGCGGTACTGCGCAGAAAGTTGTACGTATTCTTTCCGATTCTCCAACGTCACAGGAATTGAAGCACCGTTCTCCTTCAGAGGAATGATCTTGTGTTGTCCAAACTACGGTATACTATTAGCACTTTTATTAGCCATCAGAAATCATAATAGTACTCACCTCTTCGACTTCAGTAATGAAGGTCAAATCAAGAATTGAAGGGTCATTCTCGAGGATCCAGCACAACGATTTGTAATACTCAGGATCAACCCACTCGACATCCCTGTAGTCTACTGGTTTGCCTAGGAGCTGTCGATACAGGCTCCTGGCGAAATGGGCGTCCATCAACCGTCCGTCGTAGATGGCCTTGCCGATGATCCTGCCTACGAACTTGAAGTACAACAAATGGTCGGGGTTGATCGCTGACGCCTGATTTGGCTGATACGTCTGTTTATCCGCAGCGCATGGCTCAAAGAGTGCGTAGTTGGGATCGAACATCTGTCGGGCGAGGATCTGGAACCACTCGCGCGTCACGCCTCCCGCGTCCACACCTTCCTCTCCGTAGAAGCGGACGCTGAGTTTGCCGTACTTGATCTGATCCCCGCTTCTTCCTTGCAATGTGTGATAGCTGTCCTCGAACACGCGAGCCCGACGAACGTTGATCTGCAGCGTTGGATAGTGCTCTCTCGGGTAAGGGCGCTTGTGCAATTGCTGGTTGAAGTAGTTACGCTTGTTATCGAAATCGAGTACCCGGGAATTCTGAACAAGCAGGGAGAACGATCCGGACATTAGCGACGGGTTATTCCTGACCATCAGGTTCAGGATCTTCCGATGGTCGTTCGTGAAGGACACAAAGAGATCATCGACGGACGGTTCCTCATTCGGTAACGGGGAGCGTGGAGATGACGGGCTCATTGAAGAGGAAGGTCGAAGGGGTTGAGCACTATTTTTCATGCCCACGTTCTTGCAAACGACCATGAGTGTCTCGATCAAAGGCAACAGAATCGTTGATACGTGTTCCACATTTGCCTTGCTCTCGACGACAGCAAGGCAATCACCGAGTTTACGCCAGAGAGGAGTGAAGCGGAAACTTTCATAGATCAGACGAACGTTATCCTGTTCAGTGGACACCTCCTTGTTCGGTGTTGTAGGCTTGGAGTATATGTAGTCAATGGTCTTCAGCACTCGCAGCATTTCGCCTGGTCAGATGATGCTGGTGAGAACTTAGACGCGACAGCTGGGGGCAGATCATCCTCAGTGCTACTCTGCTGCAAGGCACTGATCAAAGCATCCAAGTCAACCAAGAGATTCTGGCCGAATTCTTGCGCTCGGACTTTCAACTCTTGTGCTACCACTTCGCGAGCATCAGGAAGGTAAGCTAGATGCTGAATCAAGGCAAGTGTCCTTTGGAACGTCCTGCTGGAACATTCGCCTACGGTCAAAATGTTGACGATTAAACGAAGGGCTGGGTGAGGAATCTGTGGCGGATTTGACAGGAGAATTTTTTCTTCAACGGCCTGTACGGATGTTGTGGGCACTTGTGGAGCATCCTCGGACGTTTCTAAGTTAAAGTAAGAATATGTTTTTCTGAAACGTATGAAAGTCTACATACCTGCGGGAGGCTGGCTAGATTCTGGTGCAGTACTGACAGTCGTTGATGCGCTTCCGTCTGGACCTGAAGTAGTGTCCGGACCCGATGGCTCCGGCACACTCTCATCCTTTTTCTTTGCTTCTTCTTTAAGACTCGTCAAGGGCCTGGTGACTGCGTCTAAAAGAGCTGCTATTGAGTCGAGAATTGATGGGGTCTTCACCAGAGTCTGCCGATCAAGAAGGCCAAGCAGAAGAACTATTGGATAATGAGATTGGGGGGTTGCCTTCTCCTTACCCTTGCCCTTCTTGGATACATTTCTCTTCAGACCAGCTGGCAATTCGTGTTCAGTCAAGAAAAAGAGCGAAGAAAGCTCATTCGTTTCGACTATGAAGTTCAGTGCATCCAAGCAGCGCTGAACAACCACATCTCCCGGAATTTCTGGAGGAACAATCGCCGAATGTGCTGACAATGTCACTTCTTTTTGTTTCCCCACGCTCTTAGTTGATTGTTGCGGCGTCCCTTTTGCATTACGAAACGATAGCTGAGCAAAAGTCTTGTCAACCAATGCAACATCACCGCTTCCATCTTGCAGGATACCAAGCAGAAGATTGAAGACATCGGTTCGAGATTTTGAGTTTTCACAGAGATTCAGAAGGACCTTATGAAGGGTATTCTTCTTCGACAGTTGAGGGAAGAAAAGTAAACGTAGTAGCGCTGCAATCCCCGTACGATCCAAGAGTTGGATAGCATCCCTAGTTTGGGTGGCCTTGCGTGGAGATATCGCTGTGGGCACCCTAGCTACTGGAGGCTCTCTCCTGATGTGATGGATATGAGCACCATCTCGAATGATGCCAGCTTCTGCTATCATATGAGGTGGGAGTGACTGAAGAATCGCATCATCAGAGTCTAGAAGGACAACATGGCGAAGCTGTGGGTCAAGGCTTGCGATGAAGTCGGCAGCGTTTATCTCGGCTGGACCTGCGTTCGCATGAGCTCCCTGCACATCTTGTTGACCATGCCTTGCTCTCTCAGCTCGTTCTTGCTGAAGGATCTCCGCGCGGATTTCTGGAGGTAAAGCATCAAGGAATTCAGGGCTGATTTGAGAATCAGGACCTAGATCCGCACGAGCCGCGTGCTGCTCTCTGAAGTGTTGATTAAGAACTTCCTCGCGCATTTCGTCTGGAAGAGCTTCCAGGAAAGTCGGATCAATGCCAGTGTCCGTAATGTCCACCTCGTTCCCGTGAATGGTGATCGTGATTCGTTCTCTAGTCGCTGAAGTAGATGGTTGTGTATCGCCCCCGGTACCCGATGATCCAGCTGTAACAGGGTCCTCGCTCATACGCTGTCCTTCCATCTCTACAGGCTCTGTAACTTCCATCGGAAGATGTTCTTCAATCGTTCTCGTATTCGATGCGTCCATCAATTCTGCATCGATATCCATCGGCACCTCGGGCGCCCTAGTCTCAGCAAGCGTAGCATCTGCACTATCTGGATTTTGGACAGATACTTCACGTTCACCATGAGGTTCAGAGGCCTCTGTTATACTCGTATCCTCTTGCGCTGGTTGGGTTTCCAACTGAACTGCCTCTGCCTCTGCCTCTGCCTCTGCCTCTGCCTCAGCCACCTCTTTTTCCAGCCTTTCCTTCTCCAGCCTTTCCTTCTCCTCCTTCTCCCTTTCTTCCTTCTCTCTCTCCGCCTTTTCCTTTTCCTCCCGTTCTTTCTCCAAGCGTGCATTCTCTCGCGCTTCCGTCAGCAGGGTCAGGACGATATGGTTACACAACCTCGACATGCGCTCTTGGAGATGTTTGCCATGAAGTATTTTTGCCTCTTCTAGCCAGCGTTGAGAAGTTGGCTGAGGTCCAAACTCGGGCATTTCTGACCTGCTCTCCCCTGCTCGTGGGTCACGTAGTCTCACGGCAGTTGTCAGTCCACGGCTGTGACGATGAACCTGGCCACGTTCTAGACTTCCAAGAAGAGCGGATGTCCCTGGCATCTCAACACGAATATCAGCGCCGAGTGCTCCACCGGTGCGGTGCATGAGTTCCTCTACTAATTGCATTGCGCCACCTCCCACAAGTTCCTCCATCGTTTGAAGCATATCTGTGAAAGGATTTGCAGGAACACCTGCGTGAGATCGTCGGTATTGAGTACGAGCGAGTCCCGGTGATGCATTTGAGCTGGTCGCATCTATGAGCAGAGGATGCGCCATAGACTCTGTGCTACCTCCTGGATATCTGGGTCTTCCAAATATTTGCATATCCGCATCTATGTCTTTAAAAGTATGAGCAAGCCGAATGCAATTTGTGTCAGATCATTCTTACCTCGACCTTGTGAACTGGCACCTCCAAAGAACAAGCGGCTTCTGTTAGAGAAGCTCCGTAGTGCAGGTTGGATCAAGTGGAATGGATCATGTCCTTCCTCCGCCATCCTGCCGGCCTCTTCCAGCTCGCCCAGTTCGTCAGCCAAGCTAAATTATGATTAGAATCATCAATGTACATATATTACTTGGCTTACTCATCGACGGCAGAAAATGCATCTGCTCCGTCATCTTCAGCAGCTCGGTCATCACCATCTACCATGGCTTCAGCCATATCGTCCTCGTCTTCCCCGTCGTCCCCAAGTTCGTCAGCGTCATCAACGTCGTCTCCTTCGCCATCCTTGCATAAAGAATATCAGAGAAATAGAAATAAACGGAGACAGACGGTTCATAGTAACATACCTCCCACATGATTTCTCCCTCGGCGTCCTCTTCGTCGTCTAATTCATCTTCAGTGTCCTCATCATCTTCATCCGCGACATCATCCATGTCTTCATCAACATCATGCCATTCGTTAGCACCAGAAACTTCTGCATCAATAATCTCATCGTCTACATCCTCGTCAGTATTAGATGAATCATCACTTCCTGTTTCTTCGTCGTATTCGACATCGATGTCTTCCCCTTCCTCATCGTCATCATCACCCATCATATCATCTTCGTAATTTGCATCTTCCATGCCCTAAAATTCAAGAATGAGGTTAACCCAGAAGAACAGAGGGGGTTCGCTTACACCTGCAAACCTACGTACAAGTTCAGTAACTTCATCGTAAGCATATACATACAGACAGTAAGCTCACATTCCAAGAGAAGAATTCCGATATAAATCTGGTGTCTCTTCACGGTCATTGTCCACATCAATGTCTTCATCGTCTTCACTATCGGAAGAGGGTGAGCTCGGTGTGTCAATCTTCCCGGGAGCATCTTTGTTCTTATCGGAAGAGCGGCCCATTTTGATTGCTATTTTGGTTCTGGTAGAGCGTGAGCCAAGTTTATACATATACATGACCTACACTTACAAAAAATCTAACGGCCTCAGAATGGCTGCCACAAGGCTTCGCATGTTCGGATAGTTCAGATCGATATCGGTAAGAACATTCGTCAAAGTCGCCACGAAGTTCTTCTCCAGCATTATCTTGGCTAGCTGCATTGGTGTTTCGTCGAGGGACTTGCTTGAACCATTATTGAACCGGACAGTCAGGAGTCTATGACAGAGATCTGCTAGTGCTAGTGTTCTCCCATAACGCGCATCGATCGTTTCATGAGCTGGAGACTCCTTGAGGGACTTGCTGATGGACTCCAAAACTAACTTGCGGACGGCAGGCAGGTCAACTGAGCCAACCGAACCATCACTGAGGCTACCACCATCAACGCAGAGCGCAACAATGACCGACATGGCCCAATTACACAAAATAATCCTCTTCTTCGCGTCAAATTTCGGTTCTACATTGAAGGCCCCGAAAGAAACTAGCTCAGAAAGGAGGAAATTGAGAGCGGTCGATTTTGAACGAGATAGGATACTCTTAGCCGGTGTCTGCGAGCGTGTTTTCGGATAAGACAGAAATGCGAGTTTGCACTGGTCATAAGAGAAAAGCAACTCAGACAGGCACTGCATGAGAAAGCATGCGTAGAAGTAATCGTCGTTTGGTTTTGCGGAGGGACTGTTTTCATTGGCGGCATTACCGGCAGGTGTATTTGATTCTACAACACCTTCAAGGGGGGAAGGTGCTCCAACCGTAACGTCAACAGAAGGGTTGTCTAATTTCCCGCCGCCCGCTGCTTCTGCCCTGAGCGCATCAGAAGCGGACTTTCCCACACGCAAAAGCTCTCCTAGCAAATGGTGGATAACGACGTCAAACGAGGTCGACTGATCTGAAGCAACAGCAACTACATCGTCAACTTGCATTGACTCAGTTTTCTCGACACCATCAGTACTCGAGGTTGCTTGGGGCTGCCCGTTCTCGAAGATTCCAGGCCGAAGTACAACCTGCGAGTTAGGTGCATCAGGCCGAACGAGAGAAAAGCTTTTTTGAGTGACGTCGATGAATATACGCGGATCACGCGCAGCCAAGGACTGGGAGCTGCGAACGTAAGAAAAAACATCCATAGTGCGAGTTCGAGATCCAGTCATAATCCGTTTGATTTCCTGACCTATCACACTCTCCAAGAGGATGCGGTCTTCGACAAGGTGACGGAAGATGATGGCAACTTGAGGCTGTATCCCCGAAGAAACCACATCTGCTGACGGTGCTTGGAGCCTCTGCAGTAAAAGAGGGACACCATCTTGGCTGATAAACTTGTCCGCAAAGGCTCTCTCCCTCGTCAGGACTACTAGCACCCTCAGAGAGGCCAATAGCTCGTCCCGTGGGAGTGAAGGAATTCGTAAGAGACGGTGACTCAGGTCGAAAAGTGTAGCTCGAGCTTCGGTATATGCTGGTCCCGTGAGTAACTCTGGAATCTCGACTGGTTCATCCGCCTTAACGAGTGGTACTGAACGTGGTTCTTCAGCACATGCTAGAAGTATTTCCATTGCAAGAAGAAGTGCGGCCAGCCATTTAGGTAGAGGCTGGTCTGCCTCTTTGCCGATTGGCTGAGAAAGAAGTAGAGCATGGAGTAAGTCCATCAGGCCCCTATCTTTCCCACTAGAAACGTCCAGCACCGTGCGGGGCGACTCCGTAAGAACAAGAGCAAGGAGACGGAATCTCACAGACAGAGGCTCTTCTTGTACATCAAAGGCCATAGGAGAGAACTTTTCGATGTCTGCAATAATGCAACGAACTGCATCGGCCTGATGGCTGTCCTGCGGTCCTGTGAAGGCTTGCCGAACGTCGAAGACCAAGGAAGGGTGGGCGTCTACAAGCCTCAGCATTATTGGTCCGAGGTCAGTAGTAAATGTCTGCCTTAATGTGTTTAGCTCTTGCCTTCGCTCTTCCGCAGTCTTCTCTGGAAGAAATGACTCCTGTTGCTCCGATGTTTCTGCTATAGGCTGTGCTGGAGCATCTGCGTCCATCGCAACAGTTTCATCACCATTCGTAGTAGTGGGTTCTGCTGTTTGCTCCTCCACTTCGGCCGCATCCTGAGCTTCATCTACTGCTTCCGCTGCTGGTTCCGCTGCTAGTTCCGCTGTTAGTTCTGCTGCTAGTTCTGCTACAGGTTCTGCTACCGGTTCTGCATCTGCATCTGCTCGTGGGGTTGGATCCTCCGGAACGGGTTCGAATGGATGCGTTAGCAAGTATTCCGTTGCAAAACTGACGTTATTGTGAGATCGCTGGAGAGCTCTGATTGCTGATGCCCTGGGGAATCCCATATCGGTAAGCTGTCTGATACTATTTTCATCGGGGTTTGCTGTTGGATTCGATGGTCGAAGAAGACCGACGTTAGCAGCGAGAGTAGATGAAGCTTCCGTCATGAGGTCGTTCTTAGGCATTTCATTTTCCCCAGCGATGATCTCCTGTATGCTCTGAATAACATATTTGTTCACTGCAGGAGGAGCAGACGTCAACCATGATGATTGCCATATTTCCTTTAAAACTGGCGCAACCGCCAGCCTCATTTTGACCAAAAAGTCATGCGGCTCATAATACTCCGGGTGCGTCTCAGGCTTGCCGCGGGATATGAATAGAGCAATCTGAGCTGCATCAGCGGATGGTTTGTGTGAGATCAAAGAGTAAAGCAAGTGTAAGGCCATCTTCAAACCACCAAAGACGTGAACCATCTCTTGCCTCTCTGAGTCGCTTCGATCACTGGGTTTGATAGCAGATATACGTGAAATTGCGTCAGTGAAGCGCTGAGTAATTTCCAATACTGCGTTAAGGCCGCCAAGCCTCACGAAGTGCACTAGAAGCACAGCATGGTGACTAATCTGTGATGTCCGATCTAGATATGCTCGTAAGTGACCTCAGTCAGTGTATGACAAAACTGTCAACGCACCGTCGAACAACAAGACAGTAATGAGCCCCAGCATAACAGTGCGGTACGCGTAGGAAATCGATAGATCACCTGCAGATACATGAGGATAAAGACTCTTACAAGGAATGTAGGAAAGCGTACCATCTGTGTACTCGGTGAGATGCTTGTAAATCGCATCTGCTAAGACCGCCGACACAGCGGCCGCCTGCTGCTTCTGCGACTCGTCAGGATTTCGTCTGCCGTACATAAGCATCTTCGCAATTGCTGATAGAACAAGGTCAGAGAGAACGATTCGTAAGCAAATAGATAGATTCAACCTTGGAAGAAAGGACTGAGTGAGTTGGGAATCTGGCCGGCGATATGCTTCAGAGCAAGTGCGTTGAGTTTTGTCGGAGTCTCTGGAGTTTTCTGAGTATCTACTTTCATAGATGTTTCACCAGAGGCAGATGTTGGCTGCACTGCATTAGACTCAGGTGGACCATTCATGCTCGTGGTCGGACCGTCTGATGATGACGACTCGGTTGACGTCGAAGGTATTGACACACCCTTCGACGCCAGACCACTCTTCAAAGCAATGTTCTCCCATATACAAACTCTATGTAGAGCTCCCAAGTTAGGTATGATATCAAGAGTACTGAGGCCAGGTATATTCTGGAGCAACGCAACAGCATTTCTTCCGTGAGTGTAACCAGCAGTTGCGTAGACATCAGACAGTAATGTGAGGCGAATGTGAAGCGTCACCATTCTCCTGAAGAAGTCATTTGCCTTTACAAGAGCAAGCTCATCTGCAAAAGTTTAGTCACAAGCCTTACAGATGAAACGTATCGGTACATACCGGTGATCTCTACACTGGATAGGAACCTAGATCGGCTTTCAGGATTTTGCCAGAAGTCCTTCGTTTCATCGAGCGACTCATTAACTTGTATGGATAGATGACCAAGAGTTTCTGTCGGGGCAATCTCGGCCATTGTTCGTACGACTTGGACGATAGAATCAGAATATACTGAGTTGGCATAATCGTACGGCAGACAAGGCAAGGCTAGAAGACGCGCAAAGCTATCCATGCCTTTTGTCTCTGTGATAAAGTCTTTGCAATGAGGGGGATGTTGGAACAACCCTTCCAAAAACTACCGCAATGGTCATTGTCAAAAATCGAGAAGATTAAGACATTTAGAACATACCCTTCCTGTAACATCGATGAAATTTACAACCAGATTGTCATGGCTCTTGACTGTCTGGTCCTCTGTCATTTCATCATCCGTCCCTGACGCAGCCGCATTCCCGGCCTCCGCGTCCACCGATGTAGACCGGACGTCTTCCATAACGGCGTCGGGTTCTGACTTTAACACTGGCGTTGTTGTAATAGACAACGAGTACCACTGCCGTAAGTCCTCAGGAGGTACATAGCTATTGCCGAGGTCCTCGATTTGCTTCAGAGTTGCCACCAAAGAGCTGAAAACGAGAGATTTAAGAGACGGATGGTGACGCACAAGCTCGTCCATCGCGCTCCCGATAGACACTGCATTCTCTTTGTCCAGAAGTACTTTTAAGTGTCTTTCGGAGGTGAGAATGGAAAACAGGGCAGGAATGACAGACGGATGAGACCCAAGTTGATCCTGACCGGTCTGATTGAGGCATAACGCTCCAATAACGTTCGGAATTGCTTGGATAACCTTTGATATACTATCAGAAGCCTTTCAATTGACTCTGAAATCTGTTACAGACCTCGAAAGATGGTTCAATCCCAGCTTCAAGCGTACTGTAAATCGTTTCCGGAAGTTTCGCCTCTTGGATGGCAGTTAGAGAGGTAGGCTCATTGTGAACAAATGTAGCAACAATATTGATGGCTGAATACAGGAGATGAGCATGGCTTTTTTAAATGGATAAAACATCCCCAGCCTACCTATGGGAAGGACAGTAGGGCCAAAAACACCCCTGTATCGGATAATTTTGTCTACTGACTTCAGAAGAGAAGAGTCGATTAGTCCCCGCATGCCTTCCGTTGTACCGGAAGATTGCATCATGCGATGCATTGAGCGTAGTATATGCTTCAAGACACCAGCACGCTGGATTTGCAGCAATCCTAAATTGGAATGAAATTCAATTCGATATTTAACTCCAGCGAAAAGGAATGAAACCAACCATAAGAGCTGGATGAACAATGCGCTTTCTTGTCTGAACCATGTTCCTCGATAGCAACGTCCACCTCGTGCTAAAGCATGATGTTAGTAACTGATGATACCAAGCTAAATGTCTAAACATACCCGAATACGTTCAGTCAAGGCATCCACGCCTCGGCTATTGCAAAAGATGGTGAATGCATTCACGAAAGTATACAGCACATTGTCCACAAGTTGCATGGTTTTCGACACGATAGGCAGTCGGTGAGGTTGGTTTATGCCAATAACCTGAATTAGGAGGGGCACCAGACCAGCGCCAACGACCATGTTTCCGCCCGTAGGCTGAGAGGCAAGGAGAATGACAAACGAAAACAGCGCATCAACGAAGCTATTGGGCAAGTCGGATTCAGGACGCGAGATATCCGTAACAGTCTTGCGGACTATTGACATCAGGAGGCCGTGATTCACACCAGCGTTCACTGCAGCTAGGACTTCGTGAATCTTACTGCGGTACCTGGCAAGTCCATCAAGAGCGGCGAGAGCTGCTGTCTGGACCTCTTCAGGAACGCCACGATCCAGTTGGAGTAGATCCGCAATACGGTTTACCAGATCAGTGTCAAACACAAATAGAGACGATTGTGCTTGGTTCTCAGGATGTGTATGTGCATACACGGCAATTGACAGTAATCGAATGATAACTAGCTTTTGCCTGTCTTCTTGCCGAGCTGGGCCAAGTGCCCAGGCATTACGGATCCTGCATAAAAGCTCGAATTTCTCGTTCTCGGGCACCTGATGCGATCTCGCAGCGTCTGCAAGAATTTCCATCGGCGAGCGTGAAGACTGTGCTAGGGGCCCGAGATGCACGACATGCGGTGCTGATGAAGGAGGTCCTAACGTATGTGTGTGATGGTGGGACGGTTTGGCATCGAAAACACCGGCGTCCACAACCTCCGTTTTCTTCTCCTTCTCGACAACCTCATCTCCTTTTCTGTAGAATGAAAAGTTCACTTCGCTAATTTCTTGAGGGAGTTCTTCAATTAGCTTGTCTCCCTTGTCACTTGCAAGGTCCAATATCTCGATCCCATGCTCACGGAAGCTCGGTGGGACCTTGGCTAGCGACTCGAGACGCTGTGTTGAGATGTGCAGCGAGTGTGAGAGCGCTGGCTGAGACGAATATTGTTGAGAAGGGCGAAGCAGTAGCGACAATGTCGCCACCAAAACGTCCAAGTCAGAAGTAAATAGTAGGCTATTTAAACGCTGTAGAGGTTGTGAGACCAGCCTGTATGTCAGGGAGAAGCGAGCTCGACTCACGTCATACGAGTTGTACATTTTCCTGTTCGTCGAGTTCTCCAGCAAAAGACGTTCGAACTTCAGAATCTCGCATATCGTCACCTTCGTCTGAGGGGTGAACGGCTTCACTTGTAATCCATCTACATCGTACTCGCGCAGAACGTCTTCCAGCACGGTGTCAAACTTATTCAAGACATTGATCCATGCGTTCAGGTCTGACCGCGGCCATTTCCAAGTATCTATGGCACTCAGAAACTTTGGAATGTCCTCTGTCGACGTTCCTAGAACGTCTGTTATAAGTGCTGCAACTTGTGGGTGCTGACAGGACACAGTAAATTTAATTTAGGATCTTCTCCGACTGCTGGGACATTTACTCGAAAACTCTACTCACAGGCGCAATGAACCTCTTGGATTTGTGGGAGATCTTCATACTCCCGTATGACGACACTGAGCGGTCGTGGGCTTTCTAGATGGTGAAGAACAGTGGTGGCGAGAGCAGTACACAGGGTAGAGAGTGAGTGAACCCTACGCCTTCCGAAGCTGCGCTAGGCGCGTCTCAAGTCACAGCGGTCCCAGGTTCGCTGACGCGTTCTGCACTAAATATGGAAATACTTTTCCATGATTCACGATGTCTCAAGTCGACCCTCAGTGGGCGCACTCAGGCTGTGACGCGACTTGACGCGACGCGTCTGCTGAAGACAGACTTGACGATCAACCACTACCACCATGGCCAAACGTACCAAGCACGAAGAGGATGCCGATTCCGCCAACTCTGCAGCAGAGCAGGATAACAACGACAGCGATTCGTCTGATCGCCCCCTGAAGAAAGCCAAGACCACTGAGGTAATATTCACTTCAAGTTCGCAATTAGTGCACTCAGGATTTTCATTGCATCTACAACAGAAAGCACCTGCTAAGGCCAAACCGAAGAAAACAACAAAAAAGGCTGCCGAAAAGTCGAAGTCTCCGTCTGAGGGTTCGTCAGGGAAAGGCAACGTTGGTTCGGGGATCTTAACCAATACGGAGGGAGAGAAGTATGTTGAGCTGGGCAAGAAACGGAGGGCCACTGTCCGCTCATTCAAAGGTATGCTCTCTTCAATTGCTCCATCTAATTTCCTTACGAAGTGAATCATTCCCAAGGCGCTGCTCTAGTTGATATTCGGGAGTTCTACGAAAAGGATGGGAATGAGTTTCCGGGCAAAAAAGGTATTTCACTCTCTCCAGACCAGGTGCGTTTCATTGGATAAGTATTTGGTTATTCACCAGTATTAAGCATCTGTTTTAGTGGGAAGACCTCAAGAGAAACATGAGGAACATCGATAATCTTATCGCAAAACTGAAGTAACCTATTGAGCCATTATTCTGACGTTGACTTGGGCATTAATCGCCATTATGTACTTTTAGCTTTCAATTGTCTTGTCGTATAGCATCATTTCATCTGTCGTATTATCTCGTAAATTAATGATAGGCCTTATAATGACTCTAGAAAGAAGGGTAAGAAATGTCGGATCGTTATACTCTCACAAGAATGCTCATGTAGATGAACTGAGTAAGGGCAACTGCAAACAAAAACCAGATCCTTCGACTTCGTTGAGCCGGAGAAAGGGTACCGACAGTCTGGGAATCTCGAGGATCTGGAAGCACGACGTATTTCAAGGCACGGAGCTAAGAAAAATAGACGTTAGTCGAGACTGGGAATATATCATCTTCACATACCAGGAAGAAACCGTTCGCAGAAAAGCAATATAAAAACGTCACGAGGTATATTGTCCTGCTCGCCTTCAATAAACCTACGAGAAGGGTCGCAATAACCCTGCAAGGCAGGATGAGTAGGAGTTCAAGTCAACTGTATCCTGCTGCTTACCCCACAAACTTATATCCCCCATACGCAACCAGGTCTGTTACTTGACTCGAGCCAATGATGTTTAATAGATAACATCCAAGCTTGATGAACCCAAACTCGACTACGACTACCGCCAGTGCTCTAGAAGCGATTTGTCCAAGTATCCTCGGGTGAAATCTTTCCTGGAGACCAGAGTACAGAGCCGCAAGCAAAATGTAGGTCACCAAAGCCATGACTAGAAAAAAGGACTGCATGAAAAAGATGTGCGACGTGACGAGTAGAGAACAGCATACCAGGAATGTATAAATCTGGGCTATTCAGATCGTCCCTTGGAGGAAGCCATTGCATTTGCCCTTGTTCTGATGGTCTGTTCGCTCGCGTCCATCTCTTATGCCGCCACGGAAACAGGATTAGTCGCAGTTTGTGCATGACATATGAGTTGGACACATTGAAATGGTGCTTCAAGAGAGGTACAGGAATAGAACCTCCGAACTGTATAGATTCCAAAATCGTAAACAAGACGTCACTTCAAGAAATCCTCTTGAGCACATACATTCTTTTGCACATATTCCTGGCCAGCAGCAACAGCACTTTGACCCAGCTGCATGCCAAACTGAGCCGTCGTCGGGTTCACACCCCACTGCGCGAAGTCGATCCCTTGAGGATGGGTTGGCGGCACCTGCGCCCGCCCAGCCTGCGAAGGGGCGTATGGCTGCTGAAAAGCAGGATTATAGCTTGCTTGCTGTGTCGCATGAGGTTGCGCATGTTGTCCCTGCTGATAGTAGCCAGCTGGAGGTTGCACACCGGCGATTGGAGGAGAGCTAGTGAATCTCATATAGCCCTGGGGAGAGACCGGTGTTGAAGGCGGGTCTGGGATGACAGCTGGGTGCGTTGGCACTGGGTGTCGCAGTGGTGGCGGCGAGCGAGAGTTTGTTGAGTATGGGCTGGACATGATAGCAATGGTGTGCACAAAGCGCAGCGAGCAGCCTACTCTACTCACTGTCAACGTGGACTTCGACCAATGGGACAAATACTTGCAAAGAACACGGGGGCGGAGACTGCCGAAAGTCGCGTACGAATAAACTCAAATAGCTCGCGCGACTTTCTGCTTTTTCTTCAACAGTTCCCTCAAGGCTTGTCGTCGTTCTGCGCGCTATGTCGTCCCCCGTCCGCGTGTCGAACAGCCCGGCCATAAAGAATGCCCCCCTCATCGGCCTCGCAGAGGGGAATGGCTCTTTCAACAACTACGTCCTTGCCGGGCTCGTTCTCGGCGTGCCCTACTTCGTCAAGAAATGGCTGCCCATCATCAGGTATGGTGGCTTCTACACCTACTGGTTCCTTGTCCTTCTCCTAGGTGTGCCTGTTACGGTCGCATACTGGACAGTCATGAGTACATACGGAAAGCGCAAGAACGAGAAGGTTCAACTCCCGGGAAAGGACATTGAGGAATACATCTCCATTAAGGACACGGCTCTGAAGATCCATTACGGTGGAAAGGAGAAGATCCCTATGCAAGTTTTCCACGACGCCTACTTCGACGGGAAGGTTGACTTCAAAGGTGCTTTCTATTATATCTACTCGCGCTGAACGCCAACTTATCCTTACTCTTCAGGTGACGTTTTGGAAATCATGGAACAAAGACACGACTGGGCTTCATTTAATTTCACCCCTGAGCTCTTCAAGTATGTCTTCACGCGCTTTCTTCCTGAGGTCATCATCCACTCCCAGAGCCAGGATGAGGAACAGGTTCGCGGGCACTACGATCGTACGTGTCCTCTCCTTCGTCCATATCACTCCAAATTAACCTTCTACGCACCTAAGGCGGCGATGACTTCTACGAATGGTACTTCCATTCCCCTCATCCATCTCGCTTCTAGTCCGAACTAATTTATCCTTACCTACGCGTCCCATGAAACGCGCCAATACTATAGGTTCTTGGGCCCGCGCATGGTCTACACCTCGGGTGTTGTCAAGGACATCACGCGCACGGAGACGCTCGAGGAACTGCAGGACAACAAGCTTGCCCTTGTGTGCTCGAAGCTCGACCTGCAACCCGAGGACCGTCTGCTCGATATCGGCTGCGGCTGGGGCACCCTCAGCGCGTTCGCCGCGAAGAACTACGGCTGCGACGTCACCGGCATCACTTTGGGTAAGAACCAGACCGCGTTCGGCAACCAGCGCATCAAGGACAATGGTGTGAGCCACGACAAGGCTCGTATTCTGTGCATGGACTACCGCGAGATCCCTGGCGGCCCGGGTCACTACACCAAGATTGTTTCTCTCGAGATGGCTGAGGTACGACTAATTCTTTTTTTTCGTTACACATAGACCCTCATTGAGATGTTTCGCTGCTAGCATGTTGGTATCCGCCGCTACGGAGCGTTCCTCCGCCAGGTATACGACCTCCTCGACGACAACGGCACCTTCGTCCTCCAAGTCGCCGGTATCCGCCCTGCCTGGCAATACGAAGACCTCATCTGGTTTGTCCTCTCCGCACCTACCGCACCCATCCAAATCCTCTAACTCTAATGCTTCTTACTCACACAGGGGCCTGTTCATGAACAAATACATCTTCCCCGGCGCCGACGCGTCCTGCTCGCTCGGGTGGGTCATCAACCAGGTCGAGGCCGCCGGCTTCGAGGTCAAGCAGGTCGACGTCCTCGGCGTGCACTACTCCGCCACGATCTACCGCTGGTACCAGAACTGGGTCTCCAACAAGGACAAGGTCATCGAGAAGTACGGCGAACGGTACGCCCCTTTTTCACTGCACTTTTCATCTACATATACTCTGATACTGAACGAAAATGATAATTCAGTTGGTACCGTATCTGGGTCTTCTTCCTTGCGTATTCGACTATTATCTCCCGGTAAGCAATTCCTCGTTCACCCAATGTACCCTCGATACCACTTACTCACCCTTTATTCAGCCAAGGATCCGCTTCCGTCTTCCAAATCACCCTCCACAAGAACCTCAACGCATACCACCGCATCGAAGGTGTCCCCAGCCACACCTCCCTGCACGCCCCCCAGACCCGCGAACTCTCGTACGTGTCTCTCTACATCTATACTAAGAACAAATCTCACAGCTAACGAAAACAATTTCCAAAAACCCTGTTTAGACCTGCTCTGTAATTAACCTCGTTGACGTTGACGTTCCGCAAAATGCCGGTCCTCCCCTGATCAGCGCACATAGATTTCTTTAGTCTTAGCCTTAGCCTACTCACCCTCTGTCCTGTCACTGATAGTCTAAGCCATTCAGTCACGAATAATAATGATCTCTTTTGTGCATCCCAACCACTTCTGTCTGCATGCAGCAAAAACGAACAAGACAACCTGATCTTTGTTATCAGTGATTTTTGTCGTCGAGCAGAGCAGGTGCTCGAGATGTACATACGACAATGAAGCGGAAAGTACACTACTAATGCAGACACACGCACAAACATTCTGAAGAAGACAGTGGCGACAAAGCGTCCGACGGGATGGTAATAACAATTCTGAATGGTAAAAGAACAAATGAAATAAAAGGTGTAAGGTAAACCAAAACGGATTGATTATACGGCGGAATATTATCGGAATTATCTATCGATGATGGACGGACGAGCCTGACTGTGACGTTGAGGAGAACCATGCTGAGCGGGGCGAAAACAAAACGAATTCGAATGAATGACTAAAACGAATGGCGAGAGGTCTAGAAATGCTCTACACTAGTGATGCGTTGACAGAAGAAGAAGAAAGGAGAGTAATGCTGATTTCAGTTGCGTATGCGGGCGAGAAAGGACAGTTGCTGTGTAGGAAGGGAACAAGTACAAAGTGAACGGCAATGACGAATAGAACGCGAAAGAATTACAAAGGAGAGTGAGTTAAAGAAGAGAATACAGAAAAAACGGGAAGGTGAGAAGTAATAAAAATATGGGTTTGGCGAGAACGAAATGAAAAGGGGGAGAGGAACGAGGAGGGTGAAGGGCGGTAGGGAAGTTCAGACTTTCAAGGCAGCAGAAGAGCTCTTTCTGCCGGTCCCCAACCTCAAGTTCGTGCGTGACAAAAGCTGCCGCAGGCGGACACGAGAGCGTTTCTTCGGCGGCGGCTCATTGGGCGTCATATGCATAAACGAGCTAACGCTGTCTTGCACGTCCGAATCGTCTGTCGACTCGGACACGCCACCGCCACCACCGTGACAATAAGGTCCCACAAATGTCTCAATGCGCGAGTACTTCCAATCCGGTGTCGTCATCCCCATCCGCGACTTCGGCGAAAACGGCTGGTAGGGCGATGCGACGCACGTCTCGGTTGGGGAGGGGAACTCCGTTGAGGAGGTGCTTGTGTCGGACTCAATGTGCAAAGCGGGCTTCAGAACACAAGGCATAACGGACGGCCTTGAGAGTGCATCGTGGTCTGAGAAGTCTTCCGATTCCTCCGTTCTTGCGAGACCCGTCTGCAATCGGTCGAACGAAGTCGAAAGGTCTCCAATGTCAAAGTCATGCTGCAAACGGGCCTGCACAGGTGAGGAGCATGCCACAGTCGTCGGTGTACCGTCCACATCATCCTCAAGTTCACAGGACGAGATGGAGAAGGCGGAACGTTCGTTGTACATATCGAGTTGAGCAAGCTGGCCGGGAGGAATTATCGCTACGCCGATTGCGACTGATGACATAGAAGCTTCAGATGCAGATGACGAACCAGGCTCGGAGAGAGATGAAGAGTAGCAAGAGATCGGTCTGTCGCTTTCCGAGTCAGAGGCTGCCATTCGGGGAGCTAAGAATGCCCTCGCATCCATGTCGTCGTCATCACCATACACCATAAAGTCCGATGAAGGCCTACCGTAGAGCGAAGACGAATCGGCGTTCGCGCAGGGCAACTCTTCGGCGATCAAAAGATCATTCGTGAAGGGGGCAGAGTCTGAGCGCGCCAGAACGTCACTCAAATCGACTGAAACCTGAGCTTCCGGAACATCTTCATCGTAGTCTTCACAATTGTTGCGCCACTCTTGAAGGTCTACTTCGCTCTCCGGGATATATGCGTACGCATAAACTGCATTGCAGCCACGTCGGGAGCGACAATCGCGGACCATGGGGGTATCGTAATAGCCAAAAGTACCTCGGTTGGCCATCTCCACCGGCGACTGGGCCTCATTTTGTCCGGCGGCGCCAAAGTCAGTTGGCCTTTCCTCTGGCTCTTCTGTCCCCTCTGCTCTGTCCGAGTTCACAGTCCACAATGTTGACACGGGACTTGACAGGGGAATATGGCTCTCCACATCCTCGTTTCCAGACGCCAGCGTAGGTAGGGGCTCACCGTCATCACGGTAGGAATCAAAGATCTTCACATGCATCTCGTACGAGCCGGACCGTCTGGAGTGCCTCTTGTAGGTATGCGCACGAATATCTCGGCTTGCCTTACGCCGTTGACGGGCGCGATAACCAGTGTCAACGTGGTGCACGAAGGAACGCATCGCCTGCAGTTCCTCGTCCGTTAGCGGGGAAAGGGCGCCGTCTCTAGAGCAACCGCGATCCACAGGGCTGTCATGGGATGGAATGGAACGGCTCTCAGGTGATTGCGGGGGCGTCCTACTCGGCAGACATTGTGAGCGAGGAGGAGGGGGAGAGCTACCCAAGAAGGCCAGATAAGCATTGCGGAAAGTTGCGAGAAACTAGAATCACATACAGTCCTTTCGGAGGCAGAACCATCTCCTGTTCTTCTTCGGGCGTGTCCGTTTGATGAGCACCAGAACCTTTCACATTGGAAATGACCTGTGACGTCTGTTTAGACGCCGGATGGCGGGTCAAGTCCATAGCATAGTCACTGATGCTCCGACGATGTTGCGTACGTCCAGAGCTACCAGGCCTAGATTGCGTGTGACCTTGACCAATTGGAAGTAAAGCAAAATCCTTTCTACACATGCGTGAACTCCAAAGCTCGGACTCTGAAAGGAGAGGTGCATGAAGTGAGGTTGTGCTAGTTGATGGTGCCATGGTTGTCATCTGAGGTGTTGTCGGGAGCGAAATTAAGGGTGTGGTGGGGGTTGAAGGATTATGGTTTGGTGGCTCAACAAAAAGATATCGTGGAACTGGTTTACGCTTCACAGAAATAATGCTGCGAGGGGAAGTACATTGATCGGCAGGTGAAGTGCGGGAGAAGTAATCAGAGGAGGCTTCGGGGGTTTCGGGAGGTGGAGATGGAGGTGTTCCAACGTCCGGAGACACTGCGCTTCTAGAGTACATTTAGTACGACAGAATTCCGAGAGAATTGCGAGTCAACATACGTAATAAGGTTGGTTGATGAAGAGTGGAAAGATTCAACTTCATACGCCGTTGACAGAGCAGGGGAAAACGCTAAGCGGCTTATCGGCTTAAAGTCTGGTGCACTCCTGGTTCTCCTAACAAACATGGAGAAATCAGATCTTGCCACTTAGTAAAAGCGAGAATGCACTAACCTCCGCGCTGGTCGGTCAACCACAATATCGACGGATCGAGCGGCTGTATCATCGTCAGAAGCGGATCTAGTATTCAACCTTCTGAAGTCAACATCTCCGCCGTGCATATGGCTTTGAACATAGACTTACGGGATGGAGTTGAGGGGGAAAGGCGTAGAGTTGACACTGAAGGAGGAGCCAGACGGAGAAGGGATAGGAGACAGGGGGTACGAGAGCTTGGGGTTTGACAAGTCGTAGCTGTCTAAGTGTTGTGGCAAGGAGGGTGAAGATATGATGGGTCGCCCAAGTACAGAGGCTTTCGACTTTCTCAAGTTTGCGGATAGAGATTGGGTGGCAAAGTGTGTAGGTGCGGGTGCGAAGTCAAGTTGATTATAGCCCCTGAGCGGGTTGAGTGAAGGGCTTGAGATGGATCTACGGCAAGACCGAGGTGGCTCTAGTACTTGCGATGAGCTGTGTCATAGCTTAGCTTTGAGAATCGTTCGTGATGAAGAACTAGAAGTAAAACATACGATGTCTCCTGCAGCTGAACTCTGGGACTCGCCTGGCCAAAAAGCCCCTTTGTTTTGTTAACTGCCACCTGCCAGAGACCGAGACGAGGTACAGGACCTCTGAGGAGCTTGTCGGAGCTCTGTGTTCTGTCGTGTGTGCGGCGCGCCATGGCTGCTGGGCGTCGTTGGGGAGGTAGGGGGAGGATGTGGAGGAAGGAGTGTGAGGGATGAGGAGAAGACGGGACCAGGCTGGAGATAAATAGGACAGCGATAAATTACGGGTGTTGGACATGTGGCAGGAGAGCTTGGTGATTGAGAATCCTCCGCACGTTGCGCTGCCCGAGCCTAATCCCGTTTAGCCTATAATTAGGATCCATTGTCTTCGTTCAGCCATTATCCCGCCCTTTGTTCGCGTGCAGCCCATCTCTCTTGCTCGTCTCCGGCCAACAGCGATGCGTCTGCTCGTCTTCTTTCATTTAGGAATGGGACAGTGTGCACCGGTGACGATGGTTGGCGTCTGGCGAGCTCGACGTCGAGAGCACAAGTTGAACGCGTCCGAGAGCACCGTGACAGGCGGGTGACGGTGACGATCCTCGCGAATCCCGCTAAGCCCGTAAGCGCCCATCTTCGCACGCCAGTAGGTCCATATCCAAATATGGGCACTTGGCGTCGGAGTTTGTAGCGGAGACGACACGTCTGGCAGCCTGCCAGTGAGTGCGGCGGCGCGCTTCTTGAGCTTCCCTGTCAGGGGCCGTCAGTCGCCCAACGCGGTCTGCGACGTATTCTCGCCCAACGTCTCTTGTCTCTAATGAATCTGCGAACTTACGGTGGCTTCGAGAAGAACAGTCGGCTTCTGGCTCAAAGACTAAAGTAATGTCGCGCTGCCGGCATCCGAATTGCTTCAGCTTCTTATTCTAAGTTTACTCTCGACCTGCTCAATATACCCGGCTCACCACCTTATCCGCCTCGTCGTGCATCAGATTGACACCCGCGTCCCCGAGCGTGTCTCATCCGCTGTCCCTATGTACATCCCTCATATCCGTATCTACAAAGAAGCGCCAACGATTCCGATGCTTCCCTCGTATCCAAATGCCGCCGGAATGGGCACTGCTTCGACTTCTTGTCTTCTCAAGAAGCCTCTGAAATGTCTCGTTACCATTCATATCATACTACTCTGATCCCATGCGGCTCGCGTCGCCCATTTGCTCAATGGGTAGAAATAATAGCGAGAAAAAAAACTTTGACAAAACAAGGGGAGTCGCACCCGTCAACGAAAATTGCCATTGTTCATGTGCGGTTGAGGACAGATGCGGGAAGCGTCTCAGGAGCCTCGAGGCCCAATGCCTTTGCGTCGCCTCTACGCCGCCGGGACGCTTGAATGTCGACAATAATAGCCCTTAGAGTCCCGGTCCGGCTGTCCGCTTTTGCACGCCCGCCGTCTCTTTACCTTCGCCTTCAACAAAGCAGCCACTCACCAGCTACCTTCATTGTCCTGATGAGCCTGATTGTCCTCTAATTAGGAGGCTCACATCTGCGTACGCTCGGAAACGCACACCGGTAGTCTCCGTGCTGCAATCACAGTCTTTCTGACACTTTACAGTACCTATCTCCCCACACCGAGCCCAGGCAATGCAGATCCACAAGTATGACACGCGAAGGCCGCTAGTAGGGATCCCCGTCGTAGAGAGGCAAAGAGGTACGATAGACAGGGCTGCAACACCGGGGCTTTATCCTGTCCATCTCAACTCCCTACACCGGAGGCTCGGGAACTCGCGCGCCACCAACTTGAAGTTGCGTTCAAGTTTACGTTACTATCCAACTTCAAGAAGCACCGCATCACGTGGTGCTCTCCCACTTCTCTCTTATGTCTTCTCTCACTGGGTACCGTGGTTCGTTCTTATTCGGGTTCTTCGTGAATAACGAATATCAACCGACTTGAGAATCACATACCTATGATGCATGTGGTGTTGGGGAGCAGTCGTCAAGATGCTGATATCGAAGACCATTTCACACTACCAGTCGTCGTCGCCACATCCACATCGTTCTGCACGCACGATAACCGCATGCTCTTAGAGACAAAAAAGAGCGACACTCGTTCTTTCATTCCTAGCCCTCTTTTCGTATTCCCGAATCGCTCGCAGATGTCAGAAACAAACAAAATCAACACGGTCACCTCGGGCACGTACTGCCCGACCTTCAGCGTCAACGAGCCCGGCGCGGTGCTATCGCATTTCAGGATGGCTCTCGATGAGGTGCCAAGTGTTGGCTCCTGAGGCTGGTACATCAGGGAAACTTCCTTTTGCTTACGGCGACTGACGCGTCCTGACGCGTCCTGATTTGGCTGGCACCTGTCTGAAGGGTCGCTACTTCGTCTGAAAATACACTGATTGCCTTATCTCACTGAAATAAGGAGTGTTTCAGGATGCAAGCCGTCTCTCAGTGCATCAGAATGCAAGTCAGGATTTCAGTGCTCAAGTGTAATACATCAGAGATTGCTAACGGCGGCTGGCGCGTCCTGGAGCTTCCTTAAATGGGTTGAAGCGTTGTCATGCCTGCCTGAAGTGTTGCCTGGCTGCCTGATGGCCTTAAAACGGCGTTTCAGGACAAAATCAGTGCGTAAGGAGGGAAGCTGTACATCAGGTGGCAAGTCAGACTCAAGTGAGATTTACTACTACTACCACTACTGTACTCAAGTGAACTTGAACCTCTGTTTTGAGATTTCAAGCTACCTTCATCTTCATGACATCTTGAAAGCGACAGCAAACACCATTGACAACCTCAGTCTACAATGATCATTCAACGAGAAGCAATTCAATAATAGATACAATCACGATGCTCCTGGCAACTTTTGAAGACAAGAGCATGCACTCAACAATTTACTCAACAAGATAACACCGTTAGCACTATTCAAACGGGCCTCAGCCTACTCAATATCGAGCATTGGTGTCGAGATCCCAGGCCCCTTTTCTCATTTCCCGCACTTTCCCGCCAAGGATCCCGACATGAGCAGACAATCCCGCGGGGAGAATCCCGCCATTGGATTCCCCGCGCGAAACCCCTTTCCCGACTCGCACGATCCCCCGCAAGATCCCCCGCTCACGTGACCTATCCCGCACCACCGTCCCGACCACCATGCACGCATACACACATTCATTTACGACGACCCGCCACGGCACACGTACATTCACTTATCAACATACGCTCATTAATCCGTTAGTACCTCAAGGTGACGACCTGCAACAGTCTGGCATACCTAGTCTGGCTAGTCGCGGCCCCGGACCGGACGCTGACGTCCACGGACAGGCCGTAGCCATCTGGAGAGACGGGATAGACATGCCTAACAGTGCGGTCGTAGCATGTATCGTTTGTAGTAGATAGGTGCGCATTGCGCAAGGACACTTAGCGTAGATTAACTATACAGTCTTTACGAAGTAGATAAATAGCTGTAGGCATCGTAAGGAGCACCCCACTTTTGACCTCTTGTGGAGTGCTTCCTTAGGTGCGATCTCTCTCTTTTCTCCTGTGTAGTTAGTTGCGCAATACTTACTTGTGGAGTGCTTCCTTAGGGATCCGCTTACTTGACGTTCAAAGCAGTGAAGAGTCCTAGCTGGCCTTGAGAATCCCGCGACGCGCCTGGATAGAATCCCGCGCGTTTCCCGCCTGAATTCCCACGCTCGTTCCCAGTCGCGAATCCAGATTCCCGAACGCGGGTTCTTGTCGCGAATTCCAGTTTCCCGAAACTGTTTCCCGCTACAATTCCCGACGGTCGTAACATTAGGTCAAAAGTCCTGGCTCACCGCCGCTCGGACTCGACACCCTCACGCTCTTTACTTCTACCCCCGCACCCGTACCGCCGACCCGCGATGTCGTCCCACCAGGAATGGGGAGGACTCGCAGACACCTTCGCTTTCCCGTCCCCTAGCTCCTCGATGGAGGAAGACAAACTCCAGCCCATCCTTGATCGCCTCGACACCCTCGAAAAACGCTACTCCAAGTTAGTCAACGAACACAATCAGGTTCAGAACACTGTCGCCCAGCTCAAGCACGCCAACCAGGCGTTAGAAGCCCAAATCGCGAGCCAGCCCGCCTCCCCGTCTGGGGGTGGAGCAGGGCTCAAGATGAAGCTTCCCGACACCTTCGAAGGCGAACGAGCCAAGCTGGAAAACTGGATTCACCAGATTAAGCTCTACCTGTTCGGACAACATCCGGGGCTGGACGAAACCCGCAAGGTCGCATTCGCCCTGATGCTACTGCGGGGACCGGCGCAAGACTGGGCACGACCCATTCTAGATCGACTCCAGGACATCCCGACACCGCCAGAAGCCGCCAGCCTGGAGGCCCTGTTCGCCGCCCTTCGCGCCTCTTACGGAGAAATCGATGCAGACAAAGCCGCAGCCGACAAGCTGATGCGCCTACGCCAGACAGGAACAGTCGCCGAGTTTGCGTCGCAATTCCGTGCCCTCCAAGCCCTCACCGGGTGGCCCAAGGACGCGACGACGGATGTCATCTACCTCGACATGTTCCGGAAGGGACTCAAAGACCAGGTTCGCCAGCACATCGCCAGCACAGAGGCGAAGGATATGAAATTCGATGCCTACGTCAACTGGGTTTCCGAGACGGACGAGAAGCTAAGGCTCGCACACGCCTATGGACCAGTATCGAAGCCAGCGGCTACGCCCCGAAGCAATCCCGGCACCACTAGTTCAGCTCCGCGTACGATCCCGACTGCGGGCGCAAGCTCGACGAAGGATCCCAACGCGATGGAGATTGACAGGGTGCGCCGGGAGCGCAGGAGTAAGGGACTATGCTACTACTGCGGAGAGAAAGACCATTTAGTGAGCGATTGCCCAACGCGACCGCCAACCCGAAACCTAAAGGCTACGAAATCCACGTCCCCGTCGAGCCCCTCGCCCCCCGCGCTCCAGTCGTTCGAAGAAACGCTCAAACGTATGGCGGAACAGTACGTCCAGAATGTGCAGCAGTCCGTGCTACAGAACGCATTCGCCGCCATGACGCCCGCCGCCAAGAACGTTCACAATCCCGAAGCCCCGCCCCCAGCGGATTTTCAGTAGGGTCGTATTGCTCAGTCGCGCCCTATACGACCCAACCGCCCTTGTGGCCGAAGAACTCTCTTAATAATGGTCCCTTGTATTTAACCATCTCTACAATAGACCGTCGTCTTCGACGACATTTGAAGTTCCCGGTACAGGTTAGCGACGGAAAAACGGATGCCTTAGCCACAGTAATGTTAGACAGCGGTGCGTCGGGAACTTTCATAAATTCCCGCTACGTTTCGCGACACGGACTCCAGACTCGGGAATTGGTAATCCCGATACTTTTGCGCAACGCGGACAATTCCCCGAACGCAATTGGACGCATCACCAAGGAAGTAGTCCTCAACGTCGAGATGAAGGGACACTTAGAACAGTTGACCATGGCCGTCGCGGATATTGGCGACGACGATATTATCATGGGGATCGACTGGTTGCGGCACCATAACCCAACCATTGACTGGACCAACGATGTGGTCGATCTCAACCGCTGCCCACCTCAGTGTGACAACCAGCAACGCCTGGTCCCGCTTCCCCGCCTCGCCATAGCAGAAGAAGTCGAGACCCCCTGGGGGCCCGACAGGACCCAGGCCGAATGGGAAGCTGTCCCACCAGGATTTCGGTACTCAGAAAAATATTGGGACCAGTACCACGACGCTGAAATCCTACTTCGTCACGACGGACGACCACTTCGCGTACAAAATTGCCGCCTCGTACACCCACTCCCAGGCCATCGCTGAGAAGTCAGCAGTGAAGGAAGGCGAGAAAACCTTCGAGGAACTAGTTCCCCCCGAATTTCGTGAGTTTGCCGACGTTTTCTCGAAAGTTGAATCCGAAAGGCTTCCACTACGCAAGCCGTATGATCACGCCATAGATTTAGAACCCGGGAAGGTTCCCCCGTACAGCAAAATCTATCCGTTGGCCCCGGCCGAACGCGACGCCCTTCGCGAATTCGTTGACGAAAACCTGCGCAAAGGGTACATACGACCTTCGAAATCCCCTGCAGCGGCTCCCGTCTTCTTTATCAAGAAAAAGGACGGAACCTTGCGCATGGTAGTCGATTACCGACGACTGAACGATATCACAGTCAAGAATCGATACCCGCTTCCCCTCACGATGGAACTCGTAGACGCACTGCAAAAGGCGAAGGTTTTCACGACGTTAGATTTGCGATGGGGCTACCACAACGTGCGACTGAAGCAAGGCGACGAGTGGAAGGCCGCCTTTCGGACTCAGGCAGGACATTTCGAACCAACGGTGATGACATTCGGGCTCACGAATGCCCCGGCGACCTTCCAGCATATGATGAACGATATCTTCAAAGATCTCATTGGAGTATACGTGATCATCTATCTTGACGACTTGCTAATCTTTTCCGAAGATGAATCGCAGCACGGGAACACGTACGGGAAGTCCTTAAGCGGCTGCGCGAAAACGACTTGTTCTGTAAACCCGAAAAGTGCAAATTCAAACAGACTTCCGTCGAGTATCTCGGGATGATTATTTCGCAGGGAAAGGTGGCGATGGATCCCGCCAAGGTACAGGCGGTCCTCGACTGGCCTACCCCGAAAAAGGTGAAAGACATTCAAGCCTTCCTCGGGTTCGCGAATTTCTATCGACGCTTCATTCGGGATTTCTCGCACATCGTCAAACCGCTCACGACGCTGCTGAAGAAGGACGTTCGCTGGGCCTGGACAGAAAACCAGCAGTTCGCCTTCGACTATCTCAAGCGCATGTTCACGACCGCCCCCGTCCTGATGATGCCAGACATGTCGCGACAATTCATCGTGGAATGCGACGCCTCTGATTTCGCGACCGGCGCGGTCTTGTCCCAGGAAGGCGACGACGGGCTGATACATCCGGTCGCCTTTTTCTCGAAATCCCTCAACGATGCGGAACGCAACTACGAGATTTATGACAAGGAGCTACTCGCGATTATTCGAGCTCTTGACGAGTGGCGACATTATCTCGAAGGTGCGAGTCATAAACTCGATATCGTGTCTGACCACAAGAATCTGCTATATTTCTCTGAATCCCGAACGCTGACGCGACGCCAAGCCCGGTGGAGTCTGTTCCTCACCCGCTTCGATTTTACGATTCGCCATCGCCCAGGGCGACTCGGGGGCAAACCCGACGCCATGTCACGACGCGTCGATCTTCAACCCGAAGGCGAAGACAACACGGGACGGACCCTCTTGACCCCCGAAATGTTTCGACTAAAGGCAATTCGTGGGGAATGACGCAGGTACACGGGGATCAGGCCCTCCTACGACGCATTCGTAAGTCAGATCAATATGAAGACGAACTGGTGGACGCGATCGAGCTGGTCAAGTCCAAGGCGCCTCGAGTCCTGACCAAGGAACTTGAGGACTGGAGCACCGAGGAAGGCCTCATCCTGTACCAGGGTAAGGTTTACGTCCCGAAAGACGAGACCATTCGCCGGGATGTGGTGAAGACTTACCACGACAGTCTCCCCGCCGGACATCCTGGACGTTGGAAAACGTTTGAGATGGTAAGCCGCAACTACTGGTGGCCCGGGATGTCTAACTTCGTAGAACGATACGTTTCGGGATGCGATACCTGTGCACGCACGAAGAACCGATCCCAACGCCCGGTAGGACTCCTGCAACCGAACGAAATCCCGCAGGGCCCCTGGCAGGCGATTTCGTGCGATTTCATCACCCAGCTCCCCCGATCTGAGGATTACGACGCAATTTTCGTGGTGGTCGACCGTCTCACCAAGCAAGCGCATTTTATCCCGACCACGTCTGATGTCGATGCACCGGAAACTGCAGAACTCTTCCTGCAACACGTCTGGAAGCTGCACGGAACCCCCCGCCAGATCATATCCGACCGCGGACCACAGTTTGTCGCGCAGTTCATGAAAGCCCTTTTTTCCCGACTCGGTATCAAGGGTACCACGTCGACTGCGTATCACCCGCAGACGGATGGGCAAACCGAAAGGGTAAACCAAGAGCTGGAACAATATTTACGGGCTTTCATAGATACACGACAAGAAAACTGGGCCGGATTACTCCCGATGGCAGAGTTCGCGCACAACACGAAAGCGCACGCGGCAACACGACAATCCCCGTTCGCGCTCGTCTACGGCTACAATCCCGAATTCACGATTGCCCCGAGCGACGGCCTGTCCACGGTCCCCGCCGCGGACGCACGACTACAGGAGCTTCAGCAGGCACAGGAAGAGGCAAGAGCGGCTTTGGAGGTTGCGGCAGAGCGCATGAAGCAGCACTACGATCAGGCCAGGAACGAGGCCCCGCAGTACGCAGTCGGGGATAAAGTATGGCTCGAGGCGACGAACGTTCGGCGACCGGGAGCGCGCAAATTATTACCGAAACGACTAGGGCCGTATAAAGTGAAGGCAAAGCTAAGTGACCTCACCTACGAACTCGAACTCCCCGCGTCGCTGAAGATTCATCCCGTATTTCACGTATCGCTGCTCTCGCCATACCACGAAGACGACATTCCCGGTCGAACGCAACCCCCGCCGCCCCCAGTCGAAGTAGAAGGAGATCTGGAATACGAGGTGGAAGAGGTACTGGACGCTAGACGGTTTAGACGGAGGTTTGAATATTTGGTACGATGGAAGGGATATTCGAGCGCGGAAGATACATGGATTCCCGCAAAGGATAATGGGTAATGCAAAGGCTAAAATTCGCAGTTTCTATCGAAAACACCCGGACGCCCCTCGAGAAGTCAACGCTATCGAGCTCTGTGACCTGAGCAAGATTCAAGCTTGGCGCCCCGGAGTTGCGCCTTTGGAAGGGGGTAATGTCGAGATCCCAGGCCCCTTTTCTCATTTCCCGCACTTTCCCGCCAAGGATCCCGACATGAGCAGACAATCCCGCGGGGAGAATCCCGCCATTGGATTCCCCGCGCGAAACCCCTTTCCCGACTCGCACGATCCCCCGCAAGATCCCCCGCTCACGTGACCTATCCCGCACCACCGTCCCGACCACCATGCACGCATACACACATTCATTTACGACGACCCGCCACGGCACACGTACATTCACTTATCAACATACGCTCATTAATCCGTTAGTACCTCAAGGTGACGACCTGCAACAGTCTGGCATACCTAGTCTGGCTAGTCGCGGCCCCGGACCGGACGCTGACGTCCACGGACAGGCCGTAGCCATCTGGAGAGACGGGATAGACATGCCTAACAGTGCGGTCGTAGCATGTATCGTTTGTAGTAGATAGGTGCGCATTGCGCAAGGACACTTAGCGTAGATTAACTATACAGTCTTTACGAAGTAGATAAATAGCTGTAGGCATCGTAAGGAGCACCCCACTTTTGACCTCTTGTGGAGTGCTTCCTTAGGTGCGATCTCTCTCTTTTCTCCTGTGTAGTTAGTTGCGCAATACTTACTTGTGGAGTGCTTCCTTAGGGATCCGCTTACTTGACGTTCAAAGCAGTGAAGAGTCCTAGCTGGCCTTGAGAATCCCGCGACGCGCCTGGATAGAATCCCGCGCGTTTCCCGCCTGAATTCCCACGCTCGTTCCCAGTCGCGAATCCAGATTCCCGAACGCGGGTTCTTGTCGCGAATTCCAGTTTCCCGAAACTGTTTCCCGCTACAATTCCCGACGGTCGTAACAATTGGGAAGTGATGGATTATTGTATCCGGTAAGGCCAAGGCATCTTGATTCAAGACGGAAGCAACAGCAAACGTGCTGTGCGCGTCGATTGCCGCATCTAATAGAGCAGATGCAAGTGAGAAGATGGTCAGCCTGAGTGACAACTTGAAAAGGATAACTTACAATGGACTTGAGCAGCCGACAGCTCAACTTCGGCCCAATTGCTCATCGTGACCAAGACATCTTTTTCGATGTTTGTCTGCAGGAGCCTGCCCGCCATCTCCTCCAGCTTTATAAACGGTTGCGGAAACTTGAACCAGAGACGGGGGTTCAGAAGCAGCTGGACCAAGTTGGCGTTCTTGGCCAGAAATCGGGGTAAACGAAGCGCGCCCAATCTGTCAAATCGACACAGGAGGATACGGGAATGTCAAATTTATTCCTGATGCGAGTCGCATCACCTGCCAATTAGTTCAGTTATGCCGCATAATGAGAGAAGAAATGGGATTGTCGTACCAGCGATTCCTGCTGACACTTTCCATACAGTTTCATCACCTAATAATTGTTCCAATCTTGGGGGAAGAGCATTAAGTAGATGAGTCCGGAGGAGGAACACATGTTGCTGAACCGCGAGTTGGATGAGGTCCACGCGATATAGCTCTGGTGAGTTACTCGCCCATTCAATGTCGAGGGCAACGAAGCGTCGTTCCGGGGCATCCGGCAAGGAAGCATAGATGACGTCTACGGCATTCTCCATCGTCGCGGTGGTCAGACATACTTCAGGAACAAGAGGTCCGAGTGTATAACTGCGAAGTTGAAGAAGAGGCGTTGGCGGAACCCCCAGGTAGTCGAGGAGATGTTGCATCTGTTTGTGAAGCTGGCAAAAAGTCAGTGCAGTGATTTTGAGAGGAAATGGAAAGTAAGCACGATTTTTTGCATCCTAGATATCCTCCTTTGTGTCCAAGGAAGTCTTCGCGCGATGCGTACTCGAAGCACAACATGGTCAATCAATAGGAGCATGTGGAGCCCCAACAGAATGTGATAAAAGTTCATGGCGAAGGGTTGAATGGGTGGGTGGGTGGCGGGGAGGGGCGACACCCACTCCGAGTTCACATTTATACAAAGCTCTTGCACGCATTTTTCTGATGCCTTATTCTTCTGGGAAAAGAAGAGAGGAATCTATCAGTGCATTATACTATGGCTCGGATAAACCTCAAGCTGAACTGACAGGAGATAAGAAGGATTTCTTCTAGATGACTCGATTATGAGGCTTCTTTTCATTTTATGCACAAACAAACAAGAAAGTGAGTCAGGTTAACTCCGAAGAAGTCAGGAAGACATAGCCCACTGCACAAGAAGCTGTTCCATCAGCTCTAGAAGGCAAAGCCACGAGTAAGCCGTCATACAATCAGTCATCCCTGGATACAACTCGAAACCGGAACCATGTCAATGTGGGAAATGGGATCAATGCATCCCAATCCGCTATGGAAGAAGTAGTTTAAATGAAGGAGCGTTTCTTGTCCTTAGAGCTGGGGGGATTGCGCTGTCGGCCGATAATCGACTTATTCTGCATATTGAAACCGAGCGATCTCCGTTTCGGCGGCAATGGTGGTGGCACAGAGGTGTTTGTCGAGGAATAGGACATGACTACTTGAACGATATCTAAGATGAAGTAATACTTTTTCCCGTTTGATGAATTCGCAATTTGCGTCGTGAGCTGCTTTGCCAACGTCAGGTAGACTGTTTGACGCACCTCTCATCAATGAGCTCGAGCTCAAGGTTGCGGTACTCGAGGCATCGGACGCAAATACCGACACCGGAATTTCCGAAATCGATCCAGAGGATGGGGTGGGGTGGGGAGGCTGATCCCATCGAGCTCGCCTTCGCGTTTGGTGATCTCGGGCTTCTTGACGTCCGCGTACAGGAAGAAGTCACAGAAGAGCGCTTGAGCCTGCCTAGGGCTTGCGCTTTTGAACTCGATCCAAACATCCATACCACCGGGGTGCGAGAGCGCGGGGTCGAAACGCTCAAGATGGTTCGTCGCTGCGACGGGACGAGGAAGCGGCCAACAGCAGCGGCGACACCATCAAGTGCATTAAGAAGGCCAGAAAGAGAGAGCGTGTTCACGTCGGATAGAGTGTCATATTTCTTGCTTTTCTTCTTCTTGCCAATTTCTTCATTGTCGTCATCATCGTCATCTTATCCTTGTTGTCGGACAACAAAGATCTCTTCTTCTTACCACCAGGAACACAGGTTGAGGACCCGTCGCGCGAAGTTGAGCGAGTGAATGCAGCGTCAAGGTCCTCGAGAAGGACAATACACGGGGCAGGCACAACGGCCCATAAGCGACGACAACGTCACATCGTTCATCCAAAAAGCGGAACGTGAGATGGCGAGAATGTCGAGCATGAGCGCGCCAGCAAGGGCATGGATCAACGATGATCTGCCCAAGCCAGGGACACGATAGAGGAAATTGTCGCGACGAGAGTGGTTACCACGGTCAGCGCACCACTGATTCAGAAAGAGAGGTTAAACTTTCAGTCGATGTGTGGCACTTCATGTACATACCTTCTCTGATTGCAAGAAGTCCCTTGTGTCGGCAAGGAGCATCTCTTAAATCCCCGCCATGAGCCATGGAATCAGCGAAATAGATATGAATTTGATGGTCGTCTGGTGAGGCAAACTGGAAGCCTTTGAGCTCCTCATCTCCGAATGACTTGTCTCTAAAAGAAGACTTGCCCGGCAAGATGGTGCCGCGCTGTCGTCTCGAACTCGTAAGCGTGCTGGCATTCTAAGCGCTTCAACAACCATAGCATCAGCCAGTCATGTAGTTGTGTTCATCGGGTCATGAGCTATTGTTGCAATAGCAGATAACTACTAGGGCTACTTACCAGTCCCCACAACAATGAAAGTGTCTCCGGAAGTCTCTGGTTTCCAACCTGACCATGGCTGTCAGTGGTGGTAGCGGACGACGGAGGGCCTGTGATGCCAGTGTCAGACCCCACGTGGGAAGTCATCATGTCGATGCTGGGTACTACTAGTAGCAGGAGTGCGATGGCAATGGTGGTGGTGCTGTCTGGCGGTGTTCCAGAATTGCACCATCTTGCGTGCGCTGTAAACGGTGTGAGCTAGGATTCTGTATCAAATGGTATGTAAATAACGTGAAGTAAAAGGATTGAGAAGGAGAATAAACTCACCAGCCTTGAACTCCTGTGCCATGCTCGTGCAGACCTCTGTCTCCCATTCCGCCCAGATCTGTTACGACATAATTTAGTACAAAGTGCAGGAGAGCAGCGCATGGAAGATGTCATATGTGAAGGAGACAGCGCCAAGGTTGAAGAAAATGACAAGCCTCAAGGTAGTGCAAGAGGATGAGATGAGAGAGTTTGTGCGCATGGTGGGGGAGTTGAGGAAGGGGCTCAGTCTGGGAAAAGGCGAGCGGCGATGTCCACGTCGGGCTCTTGCTGACTCGGAGTCGGGAAAACAATACTACTACCAAGTTGCGTGTCTGTCTTTGAATCAAGGTTGGTCGCAAAGCCCATTTGATCCAGCTCCTCCGTCGTCTGCCAGAAGGCAATAGCATAAGTCAAGCCGTCCAGTTCCCTCTGACCTAGAACGTCCCGAGAATAACAACCGGTCATTCCATTAAAATTATTATACCTAATAGTTGTCGAGCAGAGCAGTTGTAGTAGTAGCCGGACCGACCTTCGCCCCTCAGGCTTAGTTTACTAGTACTAGTAGTTTCCGACTTCAAGCTGACCTCCGAGTCGGAAGAACTTCCGAGTCTGAGCCTGAGACCGAGTCGTGGGACTTCAAGTTCAGCTCAAAAGTTCAAGTTGCCGAACAGTGACCCGTAACGATGTTCGGTCTTCAGGTTGGTAGACCCGGATTCGAGCCAGTCGTGAATTTATCAAGCAGTAATTAGAGCATCACTGGTGCCAGTGAGTCCAAGTCCGACTCGGAATAGTTAGTAAACAATTCATATCGTTTTTTATTTACATACAGTCATACAACAACTTGAATACCGATGCACAGAAAACACAAGTATAAGGTCGACGAACACAGAACAGGAGACAAACATACAAAGACACAACTTGAATACTAGTGGTATGCACTGGTATGAGGTAATACTACGAAAAGAAAACAGTTAGAAATAGTATGAGTACAAGCCTGAGTCCTCACTGGCAGGCTACTTCGTCTGACTCCGAGTCTGCGGTTTAAGTGAATTAAAAGGTTCCAATGCTGCTCGTTCCCGCTCAACCTTGTGGTGCTCCTCATTAAACCACGCTTTCCATGTACTCGAGCCCTTGTTAGCCCTAGTTACCTTAATCTGTGGATGATATTCCGCAAGTTCCGACATCACTGCATCATCCTTTTGTGATTCGAATCCGAAATGAATATCACCGTAACCGGAGGTGCGCATCTCCGACAATTGTTGCCAAATACAGTGGCTGAGTGGCGTGAGCCTGAGAAGTCTGGCTTCAAGTTCAGATTCAAGTTCCGCATTTAGTAGCCTGACTACCCCATGCCCTGCCAGTGGCATCGACGTATTGTGTCTTTGTCTACTATACTCTGTAGTACTGTACTCTAGTAGTACTACTCAAGGTTGTTCTTTTCAACAGCTTGAAGCCCTCTCACCTTAAAGTCGAAGTCCCTGCCACCTAAATTTTAGTTCAGAGGCTGCCACTGGCGGTACTCAGGCTGGCGGTGAGTCAACCAGTCTCCTAGTTCAACTTCATCCGCTGACTGAGATCTTCAAACTTCAAGTTGTAGCCTGAGTAGTACTATCTACTACTACTAGTATACTGGCAACTTGATCTCTAAATTTGAACCGAAGTTCAAGATACTACTATTCGGTTCCGACGACTCGGAGTCGGACTCGGAGTTGGTAGGCTCACAGCTACTATACTATTGCACCAGTTTTAACTCCATTTTGAAGCTGTTGGAGAAAGCGAAACAACCTCCTATCAGGCTTCAAGTCACAGTTTTGTTCAAAATATCCAAAATGTCCAGTGAGCCTGAGTTTGAGTCGAACCCCCTTGTTGGTTCTGACAATAGCTAAATTGTAGATAAAAGGAAACATGAGACAGTTGAGGAACGCACATCTGCCCCGCGGGCGAGATCAAATCATGGAGGTCGAGGCAACTGGGGGCACCAATCGCGCCCCCCGTCGCAAATTCCAGACTGGGTTAGAGCGTACGCACATAGATCTTCGAACAACCCTTCAGCTGGGAGTCATGGCTCTCTTCAAGAACGCATTTTCTCCGGCCCTGCAAGTCCGAGTCCTAATAGCCGACCTCAGGCTCTTGAAGATCGCATTTCTGCCGGCCCTCCAAAACGGAGTAGTGGTAGCCAACGTCCGAGTCTTCAAGATCGCATTTCAACTCGGAGTCCTAGTAGCCACCATCACAATGAACCTGAAGGTACTCCTGCCAGTGACAGCAAAAGGCGTAAAGTTGAGAAGGATGACGAAACGCTGAGTCATTGGGCACCGTTCCCGGTATCTGTTCCACCACCATCAAGGCCACCATCATCACTGGCCGATAATGTGAGTGGCGTCACGGGACCTGGCAGTTTTGTCCAAACACCTGTCACTGGCGGAGATCGCGGAGATACTATAGGTGAACTGCTTAAAAATATGGCACAAAGTGCTTCGCACACTGGCATAGAAGGCAACGAGTCGGTTCGCTCGACTTCAGGCCATCCAGGCCTTTCATCGGATGATAGGATTGCGAGTTTGGAGGGTCAGGTTGATACGATGAAAAAAACTCTTAGCAAGATATCTTCTTATGTCGATCTCTTGACTAGTAATGTTGCTGGGGTAAGTAATAGGATCATGTTTCGAAAAAGAACGTCTAATAACCTACGCTTGTTAGTCACGGGCAGCAGGCGACGCTGTTAGAGTAAGGAAGACCTTGGATAGTCTAAGGTTCTTCTTCATGGAATCCTCCGCAATTGTCCTTGGGTTCAAAGATTCGGACATACAGAAATGCCTTGACAGCCGGAGCACTGAAGATCCCTTCGGTTCCTACTACTTCGAGGTGAACGAGGGCGCGTTTCAGAAAATCATGAATAAATACTACCGACTTCATTCTCGCAACGGCTCGGAAGGTCTTAGAGAACTGCTATCTCAATATGGACATTATAGAGAAGAGAAGGCAGAAGGGTTTTTCGCAGTATTGAACTCATACGATAGGGATGCCGAAAATCTTAAGGCTTTCCAATTCTTCATACCGCTCTTCCAGGCCTACTACGACGTAATCTACGAACTCATCGCAATCATTGACGCCGATCTCCAAAGAATGTCAGTCGACATCTCTAAGATTCTCGTGGCTCAATCTCAGCCTCCCAATCGTCGTCGTCCCGATCTTCGGCCCCTGACATTGAGGCCATTCTATCAACCGATATCGGAAGCAGGGAGTTTGCAATCGAAATACAATACGCCTGCGGTTAGACAGCTTCATTTTCAGCCCCAGCAAACTGAGGTCAATCAAACGCTACTACAGTTTGACAACACGCAGAAATCTTGGGAAATGGCGATTAATCTGTGCAATATTCACGACGCATTCTTCCAGAGGAGGGATGCATTTGCTGTTACCTCCAACGACTATGCAATTATTTTCGAGGCAAGAGATATTCTGGAGCTTTTGGAAAACGCCGAAGCAGCAATTTTGGCAGATAATTCTGCTGACAAGATTCAATATTGCTTCCAGGAATTGGATTATCTTCAGAGGAGATTGATAGGAGCGCTTAGGATTGTCAAGAGATGGTTGCAAATTGCCTCCACAAAGGGTCTTTTCGATGTCGTCATGCAGAATGGGAAAGGCGTGGTCATAAAAGGGCTCTTAAACAAGATCATACATCAAGGGCAGGAGTCGACTGATGCTGTCCTTGATTCTATTGATATGTTAGCAGCCTATAACAGGGACGAATTGGAGGCCTATCAAACGAACTTGAAGGGCAAGGGGAAGGAAAGACAGGACACGGCAGCATCGACGTCAGCAGGGTCCTTAGATAGCCAGACGACTCGAACAACTTTCTTGCAGGAGGCGGACATGCACAGATACCAAATGTATCTGATGGAGGCGGTGTGCTCGTCATTCGATAGACAAACCCCGAAGGGCATCGCGATGAAAATTGATATTAAAGAAGTTCTAGGGTATCGCAATTATTTAGAATTGGCGATAAAGTCAAAGGATGACTCCAAGCCTTCAAGTCCTCAAGGTCGCCTCAACTACTAGCCGAATTAGCCCTCTCGTAGGTGGTGGGTTGACAATGGACACAGTATGCTTGCATCTCCAGTTTCTCCCTTTGTTGCTTTGAGATTTGTTGATAATTATATTACCTCGAACAATGAATACCATGATGTCGTCGCCGCTGGCTCTGGCAATGTAAACTGTACAACAAGTCTCAATACACTTTGTAGTACTATGTGGCAACTTGAATGTGCTAACGGAAGAGTTTAACTTAGTAATTATTGTCTAGCTTCGTACAGTGTTTGGTGCATGTGCATGTCAGCAAATCGGTTAACATAGAATCTATCATAAAAATCCAGGGTCTCCTCAGGTGTCAATGACTTTGGAGGACATTCATCACCCTTCGGAACCCCCAGGAGGTGGGCCAAACGGAGGATGTCCCCTACATCTATCACAGATTGCTTCGGAGCCTTGCAGTCGCGGTGATAGCGACATCTGCCACTGGCATTCACTCCAGTACAGCATCCGACACAGGTGGTAGAGCTCTCTAACTCATACTCCGGTTCGACTATCCACATTCTTGTTTTCAGGTCGGGTGAATCTCCAACACGCTTGAAAAATTGGACGAGAGCGCAGTCCTGACGTTCCCCTTTAGCGGTGAAGGAAAAAAGAAGCATAACCCGGGCAACTCTCATTCCTGCAAACCCCTTTATGCAGGAGCTAACTCGAACAAGGACTGCATCACGTCTTGCTTTTCCGCGCCAAGAGGGATTGGACCTGATCGCCTCCCTCATTGCTTGTTCTATAGGGATCGATTCGCCATGGTAGGCAAAGAAAGCAGTGGCTGAATGGAATATTGAAAAGTCATTGCTTGTGTCCAATTCAACTGCTGGTTGGGCTCTGCCAGAGGAGCCCCTTGAGTTGGAGATGTGATTCTCGTACTTGTTGAATAAGTATTTTTTTATGAGCTGTCGGAGCTGTCGGAGCTCTGGATGACCTTTTATCGCCGCAAGCGTGTTGAGCTGTTTAGGATACACCTTACTGGACTCTGCAAGGATGACAACAAAGAAGTCAGATGTGCAACACCAAAGCATGGGTTACCAAGTAATACCCACGTTGCTTGGAAGCCATTAAGATCAAGCTCAAAGGGTCATTTCTGCCACCCAAGCGGATCTGGCGTTCAGCATGTAGTATGCCATGAACCGCAAGATGATGTGGCCCATACACTACGTTTTCGGGATCTTCCAGGTCTGCAATTTCGTTGAGTTCATTATTGCCCACAATGTCATCGAAGAAGTCCTCTGTATCATCAGCTGCGCCAGCTACGGGTGTATCATGATGGTGCATCTGCTCCTTCCGAATTCGGGTCCTCTCAGCGTCATCTGTCTCCGACTCTGACATATTCCTGCGCAGAACATCTTGCAAAGCTCTCCATGAAGCCTCAGCCAGAGGACTTTCCAGCATTCCACGCCTCTTGAAGTCTGCCCTCGATGCAATAAGTTTACTGAGACGTTGGTTTGCTGTGATCATCTGACCCAAAGGATCATTTCTGTTTGAGCGTCGCCACGTTTCCTTGACCGCGTAAATGTGTTTATTCTCTGTGATTGATGAGCACAGCCCGCTTGGTGCAGCGAAGAGAGGGATCATTGTAGGATAGTGAATCATGGCATGCTGTCGTGGAAGTGAGAAGTTATCCCGGATGCCCTTAGCTATGAATATTTTGCGATATTGATGATAGTGATCCAGAGAGGCTTTAATCTGATCAAGAGTTGAGGCTGTAATCGTGTACCGACGCACAAGGTAACAGAAGTCCAGAAATGCACTCAATGCGTGAACTATATCATCATGTACAATGCCCACAATAGCCGGAAGATACACCTAGTAAGCGGATTGCATCAGATATCAGCAAACCACCACCTCAAACAAGATCATGATGAAAATACCACATACTTTCATAAGTGCCTTTGAATCATTACCTGTCCATTGCTTGAAGCCTCGACCTTCGGGAAATCTGCGAAGTCCGGGAAAAGGAGCAGCAACTCTGATTCTACGTGAAAGTTAGCAATGGTATTCACACGACTTGTAAGGGAATAGTACCTTTTATCCACAATATCCAGCTCTGTTGTGGTCATGCTCTGGCAAATCCACTCGACAAGATGATCCTTGAACACGCCTTTGATGATTTGGTGCAGTAAGTCTGGAGAAATGAGATCGCATATATCTGCACGCGGAAAATCATTGGTGAAGGGCTACGGGACATAGTTCAAGTTGCGGTAAGTGCATCTAATGGACAACTTGAAGTTGGAACACATACGACGATATCTTGGTGGAACCCATACTCCTTACGAATTGTGGCTCTACTTATGCTATTGTCATCCACCTGTTCTATCAATCGTTCGTGCAGCTCTTTTGTTCGAGGATTTGTAACAAATTCCGGATTATCTAGGTTCTTGTGAGGTGCTGTACATCTATATAGTAGCCGCATTAAGCCATTTCCTCGAACTCAAGTCGGATGTGATTTTTGGAAAGGACAATACTTACTTGCAGCACCATCCAGTGCATATTGCGCATAGACTCACCTGTTCCGGATAATCGGCTATATACGAGCCGAGTCCGAGAACCGACCTACGCAAGTGACCATCAGGGCACCGGAAAATGGTTTGTTCGTTGTTTATGGACATTGCGCTCTTCAGTGGTCTCAAGATTCTCGATATAGATGAATGAAAGACTTGATGTCGAAAGCGGCGGAATTCATCCGACTTTTCGTACTGCCGTTCAGCTGCAAAGCATCAGAACACAAATGGATAGCTCAGTTTTTGACACACACTCTTTGGTATTGCTAGAAATGCTACGAGCTGGACTGTATTCAGCTTTTGGGACCGCCGGGCCTTGTTAGATACATTTCCTATTGAAAGATATAACGGATAATATTCGTTGTTGCCAGTTCCAACGGAGACTGTTGTCTTGTCGCTCCCTAAGATGACTGGAACGAACATAGACCCATGGACCGCTTTATCTTCGGCGAAGATTTTGTTCTAAGTCAAGGATTATCAATACACTTCTTCCAACTTTGAATGCTGCATGATTCATGACTTACAGCCTGTTCCCAAGCAAAGTTTCCGGACATGTAGTTTCTGAAGACTCGTTCTTTGTTGTCATCAGAGTCCTCCTTCGGCTGATACTCACGAAACGGGACATAGTCGAATTCGCCTTCCAACGCCGGATTGTCCACCAAATTCCGGATCACTTCCAAAGGATCCCGATACCATACATCATATTCTTTCCTCTTCCATGACTCGGTGTTCTCGTTTGTTGCCTTTTGGCTATGATCGTCCGTGTAGAAGTTACTAAAGGATTTCCAAGACACATCACCGACTTTCGTAGCATCAATGGCGTTATACATTTTTTGCGCATCTCCATCGAGTAGCGTACTAGTTGAACCCAGATCCAAGTCATCGTCAGGCAATGTCGCATCCAATTCGGAACATCCGCAAGATTTTACATTCTCCGCCTCCTGAATCAGCTGATAAGCCTTCATGATTCCCAGAAGCTTTGTTATGTTCCCAGCAGACATTTGCTCTTCCCGATAGAGAAAATCTGCGAGCTCAAAATCTGCTCGGCACGAATATGGAAACCAGTCATTTGACGCAGATTCGTTTCGCGGAGCGGGTGAGTCTTCGTATTCTAAGAAGTTCCCTTCTGCATCACATGGAGTGGCTGCACAATGTTTGGTGTCAAAATGCTACAGTAAACCGGGAACAATTGATTTGGCGCGCACCATTCAAGTATCTGTGATACACCTTCAAGTTATCCTCGCTCTCCTTATAATCTCCAATGTCGGAATCCAAGTCTTCAGAACGGCCACTGTCACTTCCGGTGACAGAATGGGACAGAGAATCAGGTCTGTCCAAATCTTGAAGCAGCTCGTCTCGGCCTATACTGAGCATCGAGATATCCTGTGTAAGCATGGAAATATCGTAATCGTAGGAGTCAGAGCCGCTCTCAAGATGACCCTCTGATGGAAGTTCGGACGACCTCAGGAGAGCTTCAAGTTGAGGACTTGGAGCTCGTATGGGTCGAATAGGTGACGATTCATATTCATGACCACAGGCAGAAGAATTTGCCAAGAATGATGTCGGATGAGCTGAATATTCATGTCTTGCTCTTCCAGATTGACTCTTGAACATCCTACTACAGCCAGGCAAGGTGCATCGAATAGTTGGTGGAAAATGAAAGGGATCGTGCTTTTTCGTGTCGCTGGCATCAACTTGAATGTAACCTCAGTAGTAGTACACGTCGACAATTGGGACTCACAGCTGAGCCTCACTGGCACTGGCAGGCTGCTAGCACTGGCAGTGAGTCGGACTCGGAGTGCCAGTGAACTTGAACCTGAGTTAAAATTAGTCATAGAGTAGTCACGGTAGTAGTGGGCGTAAATTTTCAACTTGTCTAAGATAGACGCCCCCGCCTCCCTGATCTTGAACTTGCACCTTCGACACATCTTATCATCATACAAGTCTCAAAACACTGCACAAAATGTCAACTCAAAGACAGACAAGGGCTAAGAACAGGGAAAAGCACCCCGGAGCAGTTGTTGACCAACTCAGAACAAGACGAACACAGGAGGAGATATTGCGGGAGAAGGAAGAAAAAGAGAAAAGGAAAGTACGGCAGGCAGAAAGGCGGGATGAGGCATTGAAGGAGAAGGAAGAGAAGGAAAAGCAGAAGGAAGAGCGGACAGCTTTCCGCAGAGCTGCGGCCCAGCAAGTCGCGGTTGCGAAAGAGAGGAAAAAACTCGCTGTGGAGCAAAAACGGGCAGCAAAAGAACAAGAGGCAGCTGACAAGGTTCGCAAGAAGGTGACTGCAGCAGAGAACCAAGAAGCAGCGATGCTAGAGACCGTAGAGCTTGAAAACAACTTGTCGAAGGCTCTTGAGACACGCACCCAGATGGGCTCAACAGTGCCCAAACTCACTGGCAAACGTGGACGTAGAAAGCCAAAAGGCGAATCTAGTTGTAAGTCTTCAACTTTAGATCAGTGATGACACAGATTTGAACTGGCATAAACAGACTCGAAGAACGATGTTAAAGACATATCGGATTGTGAAGATGGACACAACGAAGACTTGGATATTCGTGAGTAACATTACCTATACATTTTCAGACGATCTCAAAGCTTGGAGGTTGAACCCTGTGACTCACGTTAATGCGAAGCAGCGAGTATGGATGAGCCAAACGGGAAGCCTGCAAAAAAAGCTAGGAAAGAAGACTCCAAAGGTGAACTTCCATTTCGCACACGTGTGCAGACCGCAAAGATGTCCAGGTCTGCCGCCACTCCCAGCGACGCATTCTTTCACGCTCCTGCAGGACCGAACGAGAGTCTTTCTGGTGAAGAAACGGACATAATAGACTCGCCCGCTACGTCAAGGCGGAACGACAAGACAAAACGCCCTGTCAGGGCGCTTCGCAACACAGATGATTCCACTTTCATCGGTGAAGAGGGTGGAGGTCTTGAGGTGCCAGTGGCAGGGATAGACTCAGAAAGGATCAATTTGTGAGTTTGAAGTTTGAATCTTGCATTGCGTCTGAATCAGTATCTTGTACTGTCAAGTCAATGTAATGGTGAGTGCGATTAAACATCATCCCGACTACTACTAGTAGTAGTACTAGATTACTAATGAGCCTGCCACTCAGGCTGCCAGTGTCACTGCGGTCACGGTGCCAGCGGTTCAAGTTGACCGTGACGCTCCCGGGCCAAGACCCGACTTGGAAGTCCTTCACCTGCAATATTGACGCTCTTGTCCTTGTTACCACTGTATTATGAGCCTTGCTGACGCAAAGCTACACCAGACACACCATCTCATTGCCAGATGATGAAAAACTTAAGTCCCTGGGAGGATGAAGGAGAAACAATCACCCTTACAAGCTATCATGGTGTAAAAAATAGCACAATCAGTGTGCAACAGAAGGCACATCTTGTCGATTCGGAATCAAATGTTGTGAGTTGACGGAGCATTAGAATGGCAAATGCAGTCTGAATAACTTGTTTATAGGGCGGAAGCAATCCGAAGAGGCTAACAAGGCCGGCTCAAGCTTGTGTGAGTACGACTTATTTCTGTTCGATTCACGTCAGTTACTCCATGACCGTTTGTTCATATCCCTTCGTTATTATTTATCTGCCAACTGCCGTGTCATGAACAGGATGGAGGTAGCAGCAACCTCAACTCGAAGAAAAGGAAGTTATTGCATGACACTCTTTCCGGGTCGCAGGTTTCAACGGTAAGCAATGTCATATCATTTTTCATTTTTCATTCTACTAAGCAATCCCTTCCCGTACTCGAGGATAAGAACAACGAGATAAAACCAGGTGGACAGGTGAGTGCCAGACAGCGAAGCACAGTGATCTTCATTCTATATCCTTCATTGCTGAATTGGTATTTGCATAGGATGCAAACAAGAGGACTGCTAACTCGCAGCTTAGCGCACCGGTAAGTCTATCTTATTTCAACTTCTCTCGTTCCCCCCTTTATTTATGGTCGTAAGGTGCGATCACTAGCTTTGGAACCCCGTGTACAGGTATGTGTGAGCGTCGATGCACCGTAGGCTCACGTCCGGTGCTCTCCTGTAGAACTATTCGTTTCCTTCTTCACTTCGAGTCGATCGCTAATGTGTGCATATGAATAGGACATCACAGTCACAAAGAACGGAAAGAGGAAGTCGCCACCAGACACCGACTCTCAGGTTAATGTGGTAATTCTTCTACCTTCACGTGCAATGAATTCCTTCATTTCATGTTTACTTAATTTGAACCATCTCAATAGGCTAATAAGACTGTCAAGATCAATAAGTCATTGTTGATTGACATGGACACACAGGCCGGTGCCACAGTAAGTGTCAATTCTATGGTAATTGGCATTTCAAGTTCGTATCTGATCAGGCGGAAAGGACTTGAGTAAGAAGAGGAACCCCTCTGATATTCCTTATCGGCCTGAGGCCGACACGACGGTAAGTGCTTCTTTTCGATCTGCTCACTTGCCATGGATAACAGCTTTCTGACGTGTTGCAGCCGGAGATTGGATCCGCTACCTTTAATCGCAAGAGGCAGTTGCTGGTGGCTGATAATGAAGTAAGTGAGAGTCGATTGATACACTCTAAACGTGAGCATTCACCTTCTTTTCTTAATAGTCTGGTGGTCGAAAGATGTCGTTAGCACCTCGAGCACCGTCGCTTGCAATGACGAGAGCGTCCCGCACCCCCGGACCCGAAGTGATAGTGACTGGGGCTTATCAAGGTCATCGCAAAGTCTCTCGGACTACTAGCTCAGTTTGTCGAATCAAATTCATTTCTATGACATATTTTGCTGATGTACGTATATGCAGACATCAGTGGGACTTGAGGACAAGGATCGAAATGAAGGAAGGGAAGGATCTCGCGTGCCAGGCAGGAAAAGGGCGACGAACCAGTGTCTCCCTCCCGGTACTCAGGCAGGATGGACTCATATTCTATTACCTTCACTATTTCGCGCAGTTGGAAAGTCCGTCACACCATGGCAAACCCCGGACAATAAGCTCATCAGCTCATTGTGGGGGAAAGTGTTTGATTCTGTGGAACTCATTTACGAAACTCAGTTCGCCGATATCTGTTCTCTAGTTGAGTCATTTTTACTTATTCTCAAATCACTTTACCAAATTGAGATGCAATCCTTGTATTTCAGGCGGCCCAGAGATGCTCTGATAGCTGGCGCAAGAAGCTGTTTGAGAAAGCTGGAGCAATCAGTTGCTAGTTTTATCAGCGGCGAACAATCAAAGTCAATGCAAAACGAAGCAATTGTGAAGATGTTGCAGACGCTAGTTGACAAGAAGAAAGCCGAACCGTTTCTATGGGAAAGCTGGTATAGTATGGAGAGGGTAAGTAAAAGAGTATTTATTGTTGCATTTTGTGTCCATGCATTGACCCTAAATGTACAGAAGCAAGGACTGTTCTGCTCTGACCTTGTGGTCTCAGTGTTGTCCGTACACATTGTCTTGGCCATGGGTCGGCATAAAATACTGGACAGAAACACCATAGGAAAGCCTATCGGTGCCCTCGCCCTTGCGGCAACAGCGGTATCTACTTTTTTCAGCACTTATATTGTCCTTATTCGCTGATCTTCCCATGGATAGGTCAAGGTTGCCATTGATAAACAGGTGGCTCGGTTGCAAAATATCAAAGAAGAACTTGGCGGCGCTGAGTGGTATTTCACTAGCGCTCTGTGGCAGCCTCATACGGACGACTATGTTAACTTGTTGTCGAATCCCTCTTTCTTCACTGAATCAAACTGGGAAAAGGTTCGATCCCGCCTCCTAGCTTACGATGCCAGTACAGATATCGATACGAGAAAGAATACCGAACTTGTTGGATCGGGTATCACTGGCAGGGACTTTTCCTTGTATTTTGACGTTGTAGATGCAGATTCGACCTGCGAGAAAGCGTATGACGAAGGCGCTGATAATTGGGAAGACGGAACCGACGGAACCGACGATAAGGGCGAAGAGCGTGAGGGGGCTGAGTATAGAGGCGAGGTGGAAGGTGATGCAGAGGACGAGCATGCTAATGCTGAGGGTGACGACAACCTGAGCGAGAGCGGGGACGAGGGTGTTGACAAGATTGAGGGCGAGGGCGAGGGCGAGGGCGAGGGCGAGGACGAGGACGAGGATTTAGGTGGAGATGGTGATCATGAGGAGGACGACGCTTCAAAATGGGATTCGGCTACGGACTGCGTAGACTTCTAAGGGCAAATCGATCACTGGTGAGCCTCTTCTTTTCGTTTCTGTCCGTGCGCTCAATATTATATTACCATCGACTTGCAGAGCAGCCTTCGTTTCTACTGGTACGCCAAAGAACATGCAGAATTGAAGGCACGGCAGCGAAATGTGGCCTGCCACTGCCCGTCACGGCAGAGGTTCGGGATAATGTCGTGGCGGATCCCATGATAGCGACTGCTATGCTTAGTCTTGTGTAAATGACTGATGTACTTGAACGCTGAGGCACTGATAGCTACATAATGTTGTCTTATATATTTCTGATGCAATGAAATACTTGGATCGTTCTTATGCACTTAGACTCTTGAGCACTGCAATTCGTCTTACAACACTTGTCTACTGCTGTAATTAAAGGATGATACACTGGAGCACTGGGGTGCTGAATGCCTGAAACACTTAGAGCACTGATTCAGCCATCTTTCCTTATTTAAGCCAGCCCACACTTATTTCAGCCAACTTGTCCTGAATAATGGGAGGACATGCATGAATAAGTAAAGCTTGCCTTATTTAAGACTTCAGTCTCTCAGGACGTTTAAGTAACACTTAAGTCACTTTCAGCAGAAAGTAGTTTCCCTGATGTAACGGAGGATCAGCATCGGCATCAGATACACAACAGCCCGAACCATCACTGGCTGAGCGCCCCGGGATGGTATTCGGGCCCGTACGGATTTAACCACTGATCCAGTCGCTAGAACCCACTAGCAGTTGAGCTACTTGCTCACCAGACGTAAAATCATTAGCGGCTGATTTACCACTCAGCCCGCACACTGGATACTCTGTGCGCCATCTTATCACGATGGCTGGTGCATAGGCGGCGCGCGGACATCCTTGAGATCAATATGTAGATTCAATACGAGTGGACGCTACTAGTATAAACATGTGCTAGCAATATGATTAGGCAACCGCCTGTCAACAACCAATGGCACACACAAATCCATCTCAGCTCAAAACGCAACAGCAGAATTAGAAGCAGAAGCATAGAACGGTGACTCCGGTCTTCTACATGGCTGAATATGTCCATACCTGTCTAAAACAACGCGAACAAGCACAGGCGAAGACAGTGGCCAGAGAGAAGACTATATATATAGTATACAGGAAACACTGAGGAGCGTTGACGTGCGGATACGTCCGGTATCGTCTCTCAAGAAGTCTAAGTGCATTGATAGTGAACTTTGGAATCAGTATTTTGGCTTGGTCTATCAGTTGTTATTCTTTATACATGTCTACAAATACGCAATGCGTCGAACAAGTATAAAAATCAAATACGATGCATCATGCAAAGTCAACATATATCCTACATATCATACATGCATACTGAAAACTATTATTGCAAGTCATAAAAAAAGAGAAAGTAATTTTGAACGCCCCTGAAGCACAGAGTATGTATGCTACGGTGAAAAGTCCATGAAGTTGTTATCATGATGAAGCTGCGAGCCTCTGATTGCACAGCGGGTAAATTGATGGGGCCTAAGTGGAGAAAAAATATTTAAAAAGGTCGCAGTCGGAAGATCGCGGGTAATCTGGATGGATGGAAGGGAAGGTATACCCGGGGCGCATGTTATCATACAAAGGCAATCTGTCAGACGTAGTGCATATACGTAAGGCGTAAGTATCAGAATAGAGTAGAGACAGACAAAGAGCATCAAACAATGAGTGCATGCAGGTAATGATCGTTTGAGCGGGATAACAGAGAACGGCGTCATAAAGGTTAATGCAGAAGGCGAAGCGAAACACGGACGACGTTTTGGGGGATATCTCGTAAAATCAGTCCGTTGTAGATGAGACAATAAGTAAGAAACAAGTGAGCGGAAGGAGACATGGCATCGGACAATCGCATCCTCTTCAGGTCAAAGAGGTGATTAGATACACTGTTTGATATGGCCATATGGAAGCGGCCCGTCTATTTTTGTCGTCGAGGAAGAACTCGAAAGCGCAGGGAAGCAGTGGACAATTGGCGTTTGAGGGTGGTTTAATCTACGCCCGGCCGGTTCCGCCGTCCCTTAGGCCTCATCTACCCAGCCTGGAATCGAAACGCGTCGGAGAAAGCACATGCTGAGATGGAGAAGATGACGAGCAGAAGGTCGGAAGTGCAGGAACGTAAGTAAATAATGTAAATGTAGGAGGGAAGAGGAACAGAAAGGCAGGAGGTAAGAAGACGAGGGAAAGCAAGGCACGCCCCCACCTCTCCGTTCACCTTCCCCCACCGGAAAATTCGAACTTTAAGTTGCAGCAATCCGTGGTGCGTGGGCAGTAGGAAGAGATAATCAATATCGATCGTGTCGAGCCAAGTTCGGCGGATGCTGGTTCGGTCTCCGGAACGGCGGGCCACGCGGCAACATCCCGCCCTCCATCAAGCCCGTGCCCTCTCCCGACGCCTCCCTCGCACTGGCCGGCGATGAGCCCGAGCCCCCCGGCGACCCAGGAACGAAGAGCGCGCCACGATTCTGCGAGGACCGTTCCTTACGTCGCAGGTGCGTCGGGGCGGGGAATGGTTCGGGCAGGCCCTTCCGTGGGCCAGAGCTGTAAAAGATCTTCGGTCGCCAGGCCTCGCGTTCATCCATCACGCACGAGTTCTTGAATTTTTCCACTAGAGCCTCTTTCCCCCTGGATAAAGGAAGAAAGGCAACGGAGATACAATGAGCGCTCCGTCATTTTTCTTTGATACTGCAAACAGGGAAGAGAGCTTACTGGTAATTTGCGTAACTCATTTGCAAAACCTTCTCCGACGAGAACATGTTCCTTTAAACACAGAATGATGTCAGATCGCTCCAAAAAAGAGCATTAGAAAAGTCTTACCACTTGACCCCAAGTTTTGAGCTGGCAAAGTGAAGGAGATCTTCGACGTGGATGAAGTTGACGAACGCTGAACAAATTCTATCAGTAAATGTAGATAATGAATACTGTACTCGGTATTTACCATAACCAACATTGCAACCTGCAGCAGCGCACATACCAGTCAGAAACAATTCTACACAATAGCAACAAAAAGACAAAACTCACCATTCTGGAAGTCCATACGCAGATACAGGAAATCAATCTTGCGGGGGCACACCTTGCTGATGTACTCGATCAAGTCTTTATCGGTCAGCTTGTTAGGGATATTCTTGATCATGACCGTCGTGCGCGTATCCAGGCCCTTCGCGATGCGGTCCAAGTCAATCTGGTTCCGCTCGGCCAATTGGCTATCGGCACTGCCGCCGGCGGACGATGCAGTAGCACCCAAGTTCGCGCGGTGCGTCAGCTGTCCGTGCCGGTGCAGCGTCGCCGAGCGCCCCCCGGAGCTCGCCGTCGACGTCGGGCTGAACGCGCTGCCCCCGTCGCCGTATCCGTGGTGCACATACGCGTCGCCGAGCCGGGGCGCAGCGTACGGGTCGACGTCTGACGTCGGAGAAACGCCGTAGTAGTGCTGCTGCGTCTGGTGCGATGGCGACACGACGCTGAGCGGCATGCCCATCAGGTGCGCCTGGAGCAGTGCCTGTGTGTGCGCGTCCGTCTGCGGCGAGAATCCGTGCATGCTCGCGTGGTGCCCGCCCACCGAATGCGCGTGCGGAGTGTAGGCTTGCTGGTGCTGGTGCTGGTGGCTCTGCCAGCCTGAATACGGGGAATGCATACTCCCGAAGATCGAGTTGGCGGCCAACGCGTCGCCGGGCGTGTGTGGGGTGTGTGGACTCTGCGGGCCGGTCACAGGCGACGAGTCCGCCGCGCTCGCATACCGCCTGTGTATGCGCGTGAGGTCGATTTCCTCAGACGAGTCAAACAGGTCTCCTCCCGCGCTCGGGTGCGCAGACGAGCTGCCAGAGCCATCCGGCGTGGACGGTCCACCGCTATACTGCTGCTGGTGCCCGCCCGACGCCTCGCTCGAGAAATCCTCGAACGCGTCCTGCAAGTCGATCGGCTGAATCCCGACGATTCGGTCCCGAGCAAGAGAATGCGAGTACGTGTCCTCGCCCGGAGAAACAACACGCGGCGAGGCGGACGACTCACTGATCGCACGCGCGCGCAGGGGGCGGACACCGCCATGGCTCCGTCCGTCCTCCCGCCCACGATCGAAGTCACCTCCACGGCCAGGGCCGGGCCCTATCCCCGCAGGCAGCGCCAGCCCGAGCCCGAGGCCCATACCTAAGCCGGACTCCGCGCCGCTGCGCTGTGCCTCTGACCGTCTCAGCGATTCAAAGTCAAACGTGTCGCTCGTCCGACGCATGTGCGGGTCGTACCGCACGCCACCACCCGCGCTCGCGGCGCTGCCACTGCGATCGAGACCCAGCGCTTCAAGAAGCGTCCCGTACGATGACGATGTCGCGCTGGAGGAGGCCGCAGCCGCACCGGCCGCGGCGCGGCGTCTCAGATCCTGCTCGCTCGTCGACTGATGCAGCGGGATTTTCACCGAGCCCGTCGAGATCCGCCTCGCCCCTCCGACATGTAGCGAGTGGGGTGCGCCGCCCCCTCCCCCGCTGCCGCAACCGCTGGCGTGCAGCTGGTGCATGTGTGCGTGTATGGGGGATATAGGGAGCGGAAGCGCGCGTGGGCCGTGGAAAGGAGACGAGTTCGTCGTATCGATCTCGACGAACTCGTCGTCATACGGGTCGCGTTGTTGGTGCTGCTGATGGTCCGCGACGTACTGCGAGAGGGAAAATGCGCTGAGGGGGGACGAGGGCTGCGAAGAACGTCCAGATACAGGACTCATGGTCGTGGATTGAGACTGAGCAGAAACCATGGAAGGGGCGTCTGCAAACGCTGAGGCGAGGATCTCGTCCGCTGCATGTTTAGAGATAATACGCAGACTCGTTCCAAAGATACTGCGGTTATCAAGCGCCTCGCGGGCATGCTTCGCCTTTCGAGAATCGAAAAACTCCACAACGTAAGCCTGTATGAAATAATAAAGAAATGTCATTATCATGTCAGAGAGCGATCGAAGCAGTAATGACATGAGTATGTAACAAATTTTCACTAACCTGCTTGTTGGGGAGATTCGCATGGCTGAAAGACCGGAGCTCTCCAAATCCGCTGAGAATGTTTTGTATGGCTTCCCCACCGAGATTGCCATCGGCCAAGACGAGCAAAACACCTTCCGTCTCGTTGATAAAGGGCGAATCACCGAGGAGCTGGAACAAAAGAAAAGGGCAGGTTAGCCTCAACGCAGCTTCCATTCAACTTCATGATGATGATGGCTCCGACTCATAGCTTCGTAATAGGTGGCATAAGGGTGGAAACGCATAATAAGAAGTGCGGGGGGAAAAGGGCAGAACAACGAACCTTGGTTAAATCCCGCGTTCCCACTTTTTGGACTGAGAGTCCCGAGGAAGCAGTGTTTCCAAAAAGCGACTGACACGCCCCGGGGGCGCGCAAATGCGCTTCTGCTTGGGCGAGGTGCCTCGGATCGTAGAACGCCAAAATGAGCACGCCGTGCGATTCCTGGAACTTTGTGCACATGCCTCGCAGCTCTCCGCACGCTTTCTAATTTTTTTTTTCATTCAATTACTCATAAGGGGGGAAACTAGTGGATAAAAGGGCGGGCGTACTTTGATCGTATCCTTGAGCACTGCAGAAGGTGTATCATTGGGTACACCGCCAGCCTGGAGGTGTGGATGAACGTAAGAATTGCATACTTTAATACAAGAGATAAAACATACAAGTAGGAATCGAGCCCCATCGTCCGCAGACTCGATACGTCCGCTTCTTTCCATGGACGCGCCCCTTCTGTTCGGCGAGGCTGGCCCGCCAACTGAGCCAAGTCGGCCTGAGCCATCAACCTCGTTCAACTCGACAGCCAGCTGCCGCATATTGAAGGAACCGCTGCTCTCGTCCGCGCTGTACCCAGAGCCGATCGACAAGTCACGGTTGTCAGTCGCAGCGGCGGCGGCGGCGGAGAGCTTAGCGCCAAAGTCGATGTCAGAGCCGAAATCCAGAGCGAGGCGTTGCGGCCAGCGGTGGGATGCATCCGCCGCTCCCCCGACTCCTCCGCTGCCCGGGCTAGCAACCGAGGCAGAGTCGCCCGCGTTGCGGTCCCGGTAGAGGAGGGGCGAGGCGGGGGTGCACGGCGGGACAGCGAGGGTGAAGGGGGACGTCGTCGGCGTGCCCACGCTCATGCTCAAGCTCGCGCTCATCGGGGTACTGCCCACCGACGCGCTGGACACACTCGACACACTTGAGCCCGACGCGTCGTTGTTCGCGGACGTTGCCGGTGTGAGCGGGGGCGTGAGAGGGGTGTGCGGCTGCGAGGGGCGCTGCTGCTGTTCCCTGTCCGGCGTCGCTTGCGGGTGCGGGAGTGCGTTATACTCTGAATTCGGATTCGGCGAGTGTTGCTGTGAAGGAGCGTTGTGCTGGCTCTGAGGGTGCTGCGCTGCGCTGGGTGAAGTGCCAGACAGAGGGAGGGTTGGCTTAGGAGCCTGCTGCGGTGATTGCATCTGCGTGGGCGTCGGAGAGCCGAAGACTTCTATGCAGAATTGTGTGTCAGTTTATAGACTTGAGCTTGTCAGGCATGAAAGACATTTGTATACGAATGAATGGAAATAAATGTGAGCAATGGGGAACGATCTGAGGAGGAAGGAGAGAGGGCAAGAAAGAAAACGTACGGTAATCATAATCATAGTCCGTCTCATCGCGGTTGTATGCAGTGGCGTTCGCGCCGGCCCTGCAAACGACAAGTCCAACCAAAAAATCAAGGGTGTGTCGTTAACTCTCCTGCTCGAACAAACGGAAAGTGATAGGCGTACCACAAGCTCTGGATACCAGGGGAACTGGGAACAGAGCTGAGTCCATGGACAGGTCGAGTAGGTGATGTGTCCTGCGAGAAACCACGGCGTGTCAGCTCTGCTTCCTGTACAAGAGGAGGCCGAAGAAATTCACCTCTCTCATCTGTCCGTGTGCAGGGTGTGCGGTGCCCGAGCGGGGAAACGGGACGGCCGAGTGCGATTGCGATTGCGATTGAGCCATGTCGAGTTCGTAGTCGAAAGAAAGCACTGCTCCTCCCCGAGGCTGAGTACTTCTACTGCCACAAACGAGCGAGGACGCACAAGAAGAGGCAACAAGAATTGAGGTGATGAGGAGGAGAAAGAGAAAGCGGGTAACAAGCAGGGGAGAACAAGCAGCAAGAGAGGGAGAGCGGAGCAAAATGAAGAGCTAAGGGAAGAAAAGGACGACCCGGGGTCGAACAGACGCCAGGGTTATATACAAAAACGGCCGGGGGATGTAATGGTATAAAAATGAGAAAAGTATTATAAGAGCACGCGGGTCACTGGCGTCAAGAGGACGAGAAGGAGTAGAGGGATCAGCCGCACCGGGAGCACGTCAGGACGTCAGGCGCTGAGTACAGCAAAGGAGTTGCTTGCCCTCTCTGCTGTAGCGCTGTTGACGTCCGTCGAGGCGAATTAGATGGCGAGCGCGAACAGCGGGTGTTGCGCGCTCGCTGTGCAGGTTCAACGCGCGCGCCGCAGACCGATCCGCAAGACGAGAGACAGCAGCAATGGCGACAGCCGTCAAATGAAGCTTATCCAGAGCAAAACTCTGTATGTTGTTGGTATTTCCGCCTTCTGGATTTATGAATGCATCCAGAGATCGTCGGCCTTGGGTTGATGGCGTGTGCATCATGTCCGAAAGGAGAGCTGGCAACCCACTTTCTGACCGGCCGCTCTGCTGTCCCGTTCTTCTCTTCTTTCATTGTTCGGCCACCCGCTGGTGCTTCCAGGACAAGTTCTAAAACTGTCTATCAGTCGGATATATTTGCAAGTCAACTCTGACGGTAGCGGAGCCGGACGCTGATAACCACCCGAGCCCGCGTGGACTATAAGCCGGCTTTCTTGTGGAGCTGCCAGGCTGCACTGGGGACGGCGACAACGGAGAATACTGGCAAGCGAACTCAGGCCCGTGCCATGGTTCAATTACGCACAATACTCGCAATATGCTGTGCCATCCGTCGACATTGCCAGTGGCACCCGAACTTGGTCTGTCCATCGGCGTTCCATGCGTGCCGTAATCTCTTGCAATTTATCGTCCTTTTCTTTAACGAGAGTACCACGCTTTACTCTTTAAATTGAAATCACTAGTTAACATGATTAATCCAAGTTCAAGGACCACATAGTTTCTGGTGCACTCACTTTATCTTCGACGCGCAGTCTTTCGGACAGGCGGTTTATTATCACCGCCCACGCACATTGAACGGGACATGAATATGTCCTTATAGGACGAGATTGTCGAGTTGTTTCGAGGACCTGATTGGCCCAAGGCTATTACCGTTCAGCACAAGGCATCGGGCATCAACGTTGTGGCGTTCCACCCCTCTCATGATACCATCCGGAGCCAAACCCTATTCTCACATTCATATACCAGCATTTCGAGGATGTTAGAGTGTGCCACAGACGGTGGTCGCAGTCAAGAGCAGAGAACGATAGTCTGTTTAGCTATGTCCTATGAGAAATATATATGCTCGCGAGGCCGGTCAGAGCCCAATCGGTGTGATTCACAGACCTCGACAGAAATCAGTATGGACATGATTCCCGAACACCCCTAAGGTGTAAGGGTTATAGCGGGCTAAATGTTACGCTCCTCTAAAGCAAAAAGTTTGCACTCACGTGCCGCAATTCCTGAGACCTTTTTCCTTCTTTCGTCTTCCGGCGTGTGTACGCCCTTCTTCATTCGTAACCGTCATCCCCGCCCATGCCCGTTCCTTCCTTCACGGGAAACATAAGAGGCTGTCTGAAATCAAGACAGACGCTGTGAAGTATTGTCACTTCTTCAAAGGTTTGTCTTTCTTTCAAACAATTCAGCATTGGCACGCTTTTACATACTGTCTCACTTTCAGACAGCCCGATGTATGTTGTGCGTGCTTATTGACAGAGGCTGTGAAGTATTGTCACTTCTTCAAAGGTTTGTCTTTCTTTCACACAATTCAGCATTGGGACGCATTTACATACCGTCACACTTTCAGACAGCCCGATGTATGTTGTTCCCTTACTCCCACTGGGAGTAAAGGGCACTGTATCCCCTAAATTGCCGTGGGATACCTGCCACTGCCAGTGTCCTTCGTGGGAATATTACAGTCATTGACCATTCCTTTAAACTCCGATTTTTGCAACATTATTTTCATCAATTCACCATCAATTTCATTAATTTTTTTCGCATATAGGCTTAGAATAGCACTGTAAGAATTGATATCTACGTTTCTGTACTCATTACAGCAACCATTCTATGGTGCCGTTCACTTAGACACCGCTACTTTTGTGCACCCAAATAGGAAATCCAAAAAAATAGATATTTAAAAATCCTTTAGTGGAAATGCTCCTTTCACATCAGGAAAACTACTTTCTGCTTATGGCCACTGACGCGTCCTGACGCGTCCTGATTTGGCTGGCACCTGTCTGAAGGGTCGCTACTTCGTCTGAAAATACACTGATTGCCTTAACTCACTGAAATAAGGAGAGTTTCAGGATGCAAGCCGTCTCTCAGTACATCAGAATGCAAGTCAGGATTTCAGTGCTCAAGTATTATAGGACTTAGAAAATTTTAAAAAAATTTGTTGCATCCAAAACAGGAAACTTGAATTTGATGTTGAACTTGAAGTGTTGCGGGCTTGCCCATGCCTTTTCCTCCTCACCATCATTCCTGACTTACCGCACTCGTCACACTCCTATCGACACCCGCCAATGCCACTCCTTACAGCTTTAAACTCGGGAACTGTTAGGCACGCTCCACTCTCTTCAACGCTTGTCGGGTCGGCTCGTGGTTTCCTTCACAACACAGCTCAGCAGGCAGAAGGCGTAACACATTGCGTGCACCCACGGCGATACAAGTATGTATCCAATCACGCAAGGATGATGCTTAAGCGCAAGTAGATTACAGCAGAACAACTGCTTCGGGAAGCACAAGAGCTCTAGGAAGTAGCTTTTCGCGCACCAAAACTACGCATTGAAGACTTTGAGGATCTCCATGAATACCGAGGCCGTAAGCGTAAGGAGTTTGAGGAGAGGATTCGGCGGACAAGGGGAAACTTGTATGTTTTTGTGCGTGGGTCATCTTTCGGGCGCTGACTAGAAGCAGAAAAGAATGGAAAGCATATGCTAGTTGGGAGGTACGTACTCAATCAAACTGACTGGAGCTGTGACTGAAACTCAACATAGGCGAGTCAAGGCGAATACGGACGTTCGTGCTTGGTAGACGAGCGCGCTCTCGATGTAGACCCGCGAGTGTCCAACTCTCCTAGACGGAGATGGAACTGAAGGGGCAAAACGTCCAACATGCACGCAATCTGTTTATCCGAGCAGTGACTTTGTTGCCGCGCATCGACCAAGTCTGGTACAAATTCGTGTATTTGGAGGAACTGCTCGAAAATGCCGTTGTCGCGCATCAAGTGTTTGAGCGATGGGTGCAGTGGGAGCCAGAGGACAAGGCATGGCAGGCGTACGACAAGCTCGAAGAGCGGTACCAAGTACTTGATCGCACGAGTGCGATCTACGAGCAGTGGGTCGCTGTTCGACCTGAACCCCGCGTATGGGTCAAATGGGCAAAGATTGAGAGGAGCGAATCAGGCCTGACAAGGCTCGTGAGGTGTTCCAGATCGCACTGGACACTGAGGTCACTTCGGGAGGAAGATGTATTGAAGGACGAGATAGAAAGCGTGATAAACCGGTTCGTGAAGTCTACGAGCGAGCTGCCGCACAAATACCCTGGTGACTTGAAGCGTCACTGGAGACGATATATCTTTCTATGACTGGACTATGCATTGTTCGAAGAAGTGGATACCAAAGTCTGGTTTTTCTTTCTTATCTCTTTTTTTGAAAGTGCTAACAGCCGCCCACGCAGGATTATGATCGAACACGGCAAGTATACCGAACAGCGTTACAAGTGGTCCCCCACAAGCAATGCACTTTCGCGAAGCTGTGGCTCATGTTTGCGAACTTCGAGGTCCGGCGACTTGATCTACCCGCAGCACACAAATTGCTTGGTGTTGCAATCGGCATGCGTCCTAAGGAAAAGCTCTTCAAAGGCTATATCGAACTTGAGCTTGTCGTAACTGCATTTGCTCTTATTATTTGCATGGTTCGCTGACATTATCTTTCAGCTCCGAGAGTTTGACCGCATGCGGACGCTCAACGAAAAGTACATCGAATATGATTCAACGAACTCCTCGGCCTGGATCCAAGTCGCCCGGTTCGAGGCGGCGCACGCGGACTACCACGAGCGCGAGCCATATTCGAACTCGATACATCGGAGCAGCCGCTGTCGTACCCCGAAAACCTCTGGAAGGCGTGCATCGATTTCGAGTTTGAGCAGGGTGAGCGACAGCGTACAAGCGATCTGTATGAGCGCCTTCTACGCTTGAGTGGCCACGTCAAGGTCTGGCGCGCGTACGCAGAATTTGTCGCAAGCCTGATTCTTAACAATCAGGCGTCGAGGGAAGACGAGGAGGATGAGGGCGAGGATGAGAAGTTGGTGGAGGGCGATTTGAATCTGGCCCGCCAGGTGTTCGAAAGGGCATTGTCAGCCGCAAGCGGAGGACGGTCGACGAACCTACAAGGTACGCACTCCCCTAGGCTTATGTGCTTCTAAGTTTTAAACTCTCCTACTTCGCGCCGGACAGATTACCTCGCTCCAAGTCCCGGGCGCTCTATGCTGCCTACACCAAGTTTGAAAAGCAGCATGGACCTCAGGACACCCTCGAAACCACTGTTCTGGGGAAGAGGATGATCCAATATGAGGAAGAACTTGCGCACAACGGTCCAAATTACGACATATGGTTTGACTATGCTCGCTTGGAAGAAGACTCACTGATGTCACTTCGGGAGGAAGATGCGACGGAGGACGAGATGGAAAGCGCGATAAACCGAGCTCGTGAAGTCTACGAGTGAGCTGTCGCGCAAATACCCCCGCGGAGATGCTGAACAAGCTAGCACAGGACTAGGTGGAAGACGAGGAGAAGAAAGCAAAGAGTCTAGAGGATGAAGAAGACGAGAAACTTGTCCGAAAGTCTTCTCAAAGATTAACGCATCAGGCTTGTCAACTACCGCGGCAGGACTCACCTTCAGACAATGAGTTGCCTGGGCCCACATCAACTTTCACTGTGAGGTGTAATGTAGACGACGCGAAGCTGCGGTGGAGCCTCGCGCCGCGCGAGAGCGCCGCATGTTTGTGCCGCAGTGACAAAGCCTTTTTGTTTGCTTATCATTGTACTTATCTTACACTTGCAATAGAATTATTTACTTATATTTACTGATTAACTGAATTCTCTGAATGCCTGACCTGGCTGGCTGACTGGCTGAAGCTCTGATTTCAGTGAGCTTGCCTTATTTCAGGCAACGCGTCCTGAATAATGGGAGGACATGCATGAATAAGTAGAGCTTGCCTTATTCAATCACCAGTCTCTCAGGACATTTAAGTCACGCTTCAGTCACTTTAAGCAGAAAGTAGTTTTCCTGATGCACTGAAAGGAGCATTTCCACTAAAGGATTTAATTTTTGGGGCAAAACTCACGGAGATACAGTCATCAACCGATCCTTGAAACAGCACATTTGACCTGTGTTTTTGTCATCAACCAGGTCAAATTTCGCCATTTTTTTTTTATATTACGGTGAACGTACTACTGGAGAGCTTATATAATTATTTTGAAAGCAATCCAATCAGTTGCATAGATAACTTGATATATGCATATGAGCTGTTTTCGGGGCTTCCCCGGTCCTTGAAACACTAAGTTTCCCACGGTATCTTAATTACATTCACCTCTTTTACTACACCTTCTGCTTAGCTTTTATATTTCTAACTTCAGGATAACATATCTATATAGTATATACACGTCCCAGAGAGTTTCGGAGAGAAAAGATTGAGCACAAAGAGGTGTAGAGCTTGTGCAACATACTGATGAAATGCAGTTGCCTAATTGGATTATGCTTATTCTACCCTTTAGATAGCTGTCAGAAACAGTATGTGCTTTTACAGTGAGTTCTCGATTGTTTTAATTGATTCTTTTTGCATAATCAAGCATGTTATCTACTACTATACACATTGAGCAGTTAATAATGGGATTTTATGCACAAAATGAATTATTTTGAGCATCTGGAGGTGTCAGGAAGTAACATGATTTTTGTGACATAGCAAAGAAATACAGTTGATGTCTTAATTTCTCGCTTTCTGCTGCATGGAATTCCTTCCAATTTCCTACAGAGACTAACAGAGTCATTTAGAACACTAATATGATTTTTAAAGAATTTTAAATGACGTAGGAAATTGAGGGGGCTGGTGTTTGTGCTGCTGTCTCACGGACTGGGAGTGACCAAAGGACCCGTTGATGACTGTAAATTTTGGAGCCCAACCAAATTGGCGGATTGCCTAATAAATTACCTTTTTTGGTAAACAAATAGTCATGCAATTCCCTTATTCAGAGCTGCTGAAGTAATGACACTTCTTCAGCTTCCAACATTTGAACAAAAGTTGACTTTTTTTACTGCAGATTTGGGCTTTTCTAGGTAAGTCAACTCTAAAGGAATATTCTGGTAGATTTTGAGAATTATTTTTCCGAAAAAATTTGTCAACATCCAATTTGGCGGTTGCACAAAAGTAGCAGCGTCTAAGTGAACGGCACCATATGGGAAATGTAGAAGTAAAGTTTTGGCCACTCTTGGGCCCTCCTATTCCTTTAAACACCTATTTTCCCACGGGGTGAAGTACCTCCCCTTTGCTAGTTTCATGGAGTTAAAATTGTAGTCGTATCAAATTAACCTGCTAGGATTGTAAGCATGCCTTATATCACTATGTATGCTAGGTTTTATTCTGATCCGTTATGAAGAAGATGTGGCAGAGCACCGACAGTACCCTGTTGAGATGCAGTTGCCGAATTGGGAAGCATAGGATTTTCGTACGAAAAAGTATAACAAAAAAGTTCTTTGCTTCTACTGCAAGCAAAATTGCAGAGATCTCCATTTTTCTTGCAGAATCGGATGAAAGATGGCCATAAAAATTTTTATAGACAGGTAGAACATGCATATACATGGTTGCACGGACCTAACAGTATTTTCTCGAGTTTGATGACTATTTTAGTAATTCAAAAGTTTCACGAAGCCAACATCCACAGCAAACATCGGAGGCTGTCTCAAAGTGTGACAGGGTCTATGAAGCGGTGTCCCTTCTTTCAAGGGCTGTCAATTGTTGAGACAAAACGCTTGAGACAGCCTTCCTCAGCCAATCACCAACCAGAAACGTAAGAATTGTCTGAAAGAAAGACAGACCTTTGAAGAAGTGACAATACTTTACGACCCCTGTCTTGATTTCAGACAGCCTCTTGTGTTTCCCGTGATCATGATCATTTTCTTCATATCTCATTAATTACTGCAGCAATCGGCCTGAAATTTTCTCGAGAGCTAGAGATGTACTATACGATAGATAAACTGAGATAGAAGTGGTGAGCTTGATATGTAGAGAGCAGAGAACATATGGTGTTTAAAGGACTGGTGGTGTTTAAAGGAATGGTCAATGTTGTTGTTACGACCTAGAGTGGTTCCTTCGCTTTCGAGACCCTGAATCGGACACGGACGACGATCGGACGCAATGAGCGGTGGTTCTCACTCTGAGAAGCACTTTACAAGTCAATTAAGCTATTCTACACATCAGAGCTAAAGATAAACACATCACCTGAGAAGCACTTTACAAGAGGCCAAAAGTGGAGTGCTTCGCAGGGGGATCCGCGGTTTTGATGAACAAAGGCAAAAACTATACAGTACCAAGCCACTGGACCCTGATCCGACTAGGTCCGACCTATACCGCTGACGTAAGTCGGAGTTCGGGGTCCCGCTCTAGTCGGGGTCCCGCATCGGTAGAGCGGAGGTTCGAGTCGGAGTGGCGGAAGAAAGAAAGAAAGGAGAATTGTTTGCAGGGCGCTTGTCCTAGCGGCCTGCAAACATACAGGCAAGTAATCTACGCAAAAAGGAAGAGAATCGGAGTCAAAGAAAGTCCGGTTTCGGACCGGACATGTCGGGGATCCGACTCGGAGTATGATCGTAAAAGAAAATAAAGGAAAAATAAAAGAAATAAAATAACCTGAGGCGGATTCCTGACAGTTGTGCCTTCACCTCATCCAATCCTTACTAGGCGCTCTCTTGCTTGGGCTGTAAAACACCTTTCACTACTCTTAAGCTTGTTTCAATTTTTATCAATTCTCTTTCTTTCACACTTTCTTGTCATGGTGGAGTAAGGGATCTGCCGGCGAAGCTCGGCCCGTTATCTAGTGCGTGCTTATTTCCCATCGCATTCCCGGCTTCCCCCAAAGTCGTGTGAATCTTTGGCTCTGACTTCGTCCACAGCGCCAGTACCTGTCCTTTCAGATATGGACGCATTCCTACCCGGTAAACCTAGTCCTGCCATCGGTGTCTCTCCTATCGTTGGCGTTGGAGGAGTCGGACTCACATCTCGTATTGCATTCAGGGGTCTGACTTCAAGACAGTCTCACCGGAAGCAGTTCTCGTCCCACAGACAAGTGCCACCTCTCCTAACTTGTCACGTTGCGAAGACGAGGCTTCTGTTGCAGCGTTTTCGACCAAGTCGCTTGCGCTGTTGAGATCTGTCTGCGAGAATATGACTTCAAGAAGTGCGGGAAGTTCGGACTCCCTTGAGCAGACACCGTCCTCGTTCTCGGCGACATCGGTACAGACCCCACAAGCAGCACTCGCGTCTGTGCTTGTGGTTCATAAGACAGGGAAAAGATGTGGATTACGATAAGATGATAATGAGATGCTTTGCGAGGGCCGTATACGAGACGCTCGGACGCTCAGGTTCAGAAAGCCGTCGTTAGACGCTTTGCAGAAAAACCGTTTTGTCAGCCATTGCTGAGGTTCTCGTATACCAGGCCAATAGTTTACTCGTCGTAGCATTGTGTACGATAGTCAATTCATTTTGCTACATTATTATATGTCATGTTCTGTAACTTCGTGAGATATTATTTGCGACCTGTTGTTATCAAGGAGCATAATTCTGTCCTTATTCTTTACCGCTTTTGTCAACATCACTTGAAGCTCCCGAATGCTGTCGGGCAACGTGTTTAATGACCCTTCTGCACTGCTATCTATTCAGGCCCTGTCAGAGAATCGTGAAAGATAGGTAGTGCTGAGCTTCGACGGATGAACTGCATGCATCGGATAGCAAATTCAGCAACTTTGAAAGTCTATGAGCAAACCAGTAACAGCTAGGGCTCTGTAGGGAGTGAAGTCAATATGGACTTAGCAATTGCCAGTGATGCCGGGGTTGGCGGTTCCGCCATTCCGACCAAAAATTTTGTATTATGCTCTCTACTTTTTCAAAAATAACTATGTCACGTTAGTGTACTGGTAAGATCGTCTCTGTCCTTTTTTGAAACCGTGCGCTCGTACAAGTTCGATTCCCGTTCCTCATCTAGACTCTTTTTTTTTTCCAGCTTCCGCGCTTCTTTTTCTCACACATAATTGAATTAAATCGTTTCTCGTACTGCACTGCACACAAACCTGTGCGCATATAGTGATCCCGGCTTACACATGTTGCCTACTTTGTGTACAGTCCAAAACGAATTTTCTGCACATTATCTTGCGAATTTCGTCGGCGTCGTGATGTCCGTGCTCAAAACTTCACTTCCTGCCTTCCCCCTTTTTAAATGCTTCCAACTCTCTCAATCTCTCCTACTCTTCACATAACCGTACCATAGTTTACGCTAATCAATCTACAAAGCACTTTCTAATGATAACCAGTCTCGCAATGCCTCACGATCACACACGATAACGCTATCGATCTCTGAAGCCCCTCTACAATCAGCTTCAAGCCGCTGCTTGCATTTCAAACCCGCGTACAGTGCTCGACGTCGCCATGGCTGAAGCACTTCCATTCGTGCTACGGAGCAACGCTGATGATAGACGTCATATGGGTGCAACTGCTTTCGGGGCAAAGGTATGCTCATTCTCTCTTCAACCTGTTGTTACGCTCTTCCACAAACGTTCTCCGTCAACAATGTTAGAGTACTTGTCGTATATACTCTGCATCTTTTGCAGACCACTTGTATCAAATTAGGCTTTCTCTTTCTTTCCTCTACATTCCATGTCATACTGTACGTTTGCGCATTGCTGTGCTCTGCCTGTTAAGCCTACGTGTGCTGTCCTTGGTCTCCTTGCCTTCTTTCTTTGACCTTCGAGACTCCAGTTCTTTCCCCATCGCAATCCCTTCTCCTTCATTTGTTTCCTTTGCCTGCACTTTGTTCTCCTTCGTATCACACAATGCCTCTACAAGTAGACACAGTTGAGGAAGAGAAGCCACGACACTTTAGAGGCAGAGCGTTTCTCAGACTGGGTCACATCATAAGTGACACTCTTCCCTCATCAACACCCGTTCTCTCTTCCGTCAACGGGTTTGCGCAAGCGCTACTCTCAGAATGCGACGTAAGTCTAAGCTAAGATAATGAATGACATTGTCAGTAATTCTCCGACCAGGAAACCGTCAAGGTTTATGACGACGCTAAGCATCTGAACAAGCAAGCAGCGGACATGCTTGACTTTCTTACTTCTCACCCTCCTAAAGGGGGCCATGACTCAGACTCGTTCCGCTTAATTCAGTACTTACACTCATGCTCTTTCCTTTTCTTCTTCTAATCATTTCCTTTCGCCTTCGCAGAGACTTATGTTCTCTACAATCCTCATTGTGCAGAGCAGTTAGGCACGGTCGCGTAAGGCGCTTTCTTGCGCTTCATAAAGTTCAAGCAGAAGTAGAACAGCTCAAAGCCGTCTTCGCTTGCGTGACACGAAGACAAAAGGTTTGTGAGGGTTTCTCTTTTTGCTCTTCGTCAATTTAAATTGCTTCAGATGATTGAGGAGTGCAAAACTCGAAATGAGTCGGAGAACGTGCTGAAGCACATAGATGAAATTCATCTTCTACTTCGAGCTCATACTACCAGTCGAACTTCGTCTGACACTATCGAGGTGCTTCTTCGGAAGTTAATTTGTCTTTGCATCTGCATTTTAATCGTTTCAATGTTGACTTTCATCGTACATTTCCCTACCCCTTCTTGCGAGGAGACCCGGTTGGTCTATGTAACTGTTCCTGTGTATCGATGACTCCTCTTTTCTTCACTCTCATTGTACAATTATTAAAATCTTTTGTATTATAATGGCAGTCGACTGTATGCGAACGCGATTTCAAATACTGCCGTATTTAAACTCGAACTCGTACTGTGATACCCATTAGCGGCTGACCGTGCCTGTTTCTCGCGTACCTGATTTGCATATCTTAAAAAGTCTAATTATCAGGGTCGCCTACCCCCGATAACCTGAAATCGATTGCTCCACTGTCAATCGTCCTTGCGTAATGCTTTCAAGAGCCGTTCTGACTCATCGTAGCTTAAGGTAAAATCCTTTCCTTTCCCTTTTCATTAATACATTCATTTAAAATCTGTTTCCACACCATTCCCCTTCTCGTAACCGATGGCACACTTCATTTTCCACTACCGAACTAGCTTCTCTGCCAAATTCAGAATTCACATAATACAGGTACTTTACACATCAAATACTTTCGTCACTTCCGTATGAATTCTCCCATCCTTTCTGACCTCCAAGACCCTTAACTGCAACGGCGAACGGCTCCATGACCTTCGTATCCTTATAGCACTTAAGTCCACTTAGCCTCCAGTACACACCGTACCCTCCTTTATCGCGCTCCATCCATGCTTCCTTCTCCAGTTCGCTTTCCGGGACATTAGCGAAAAAAAGATTAAATGAAGTAGAGTCGTCGTTCGTGCGTCTTGTTTGCGGACAATCCCCCGCTTCACACGTCCCTACACGTCGAAACTCGTGATTTAGTTTCCGGAGACCGCTGTAGACAAAAATTCCTAAATTTCTGACCACTGTCTCCGATTCCTTCATGTCCTCCGTGTAGCTATCGATTCTCTCCTTTAAATGCAGAAGCGTATTCGTGATTGCGTGATTCCCAAACGTCCACTTTGGGTAAGCCATCCAGACAGAATCCGGGCCAACACTATTCATTAGTGCCGTACATGCGACTCCGACGCATGGCATTAACGCCGATTCATCGATCGAGCGTACGACGAAAATGTGTGTGTCCGATCGTGAGTGCGTATACATTGTCCCATATTCGCTAAAAGGGTTAACTCGTTGTCTTCGATGTTCCTTCGACTTCTTCCCTTTGTCGTTCCTCACATACCCAAGCTTCAGCAACTCATCGGACAGGTTCTTGCATTTCCTCAGCCCTACAGAAAGATGCAAAACTTTATACTGCCGGTATTCGTCCACTAGTTGAGTTAGGAACACGAGAGCGCTAGCATCAAATACTGTTGAACAAGTTTCCCGCATAATCTGACGCAGTTCAAAAGGCTCCCCAAATGGTGCTAGAAACGAGTTGATTCGCAATTGTAAGTGTTGCAGAGCAGACAGTCGTAGAACTGAGCTAGCGAAAGTCATGTTGACGATAGACACCAGAGGCAGTAACGTTAAGATCTCCTCCCTGCAATCAACATTTGCCAGTACAGAGAACACTGCCGGTATGCGAAATCGACGAAGATCCATATGATGATGAGTGGAGTGAAGAACGGGGTGAAACGTTTCCAGCCACCTGGATGCCACTCCTACTTTCTCAGCTTTCGCCATGCCACGGTCTGATTTGCAATCTAGCTGGATCTACATTTCAGGTCGTGTATAGCGTATGGGTCCCCTTCTATGTATGCACCTCACTTACCCACTATCTTCTTCCACCCTTTAAACGGCGCTGGTTTATAGCATTACTCACTAGCTTCCCACACTCATGGGAAAATTCTACCCTTATCACTCGCAGATACGCGTCTTCTTTTCTTAGGCTGCACGTGCACCCTCCACTACTAGTTTAAGTCACAAATTACTAAATTAGCTGTAAGGAACGCGGTGGCATGCCAGTGCCCGGTGCTTTCACGTGAACGATCACGCCCATCTCCGCTTCATGCTCCAGCTTCCCTGAAACACTCAACCTTCAAATCTCTCCCGCATAGTGCACCATGCCTATCGAACAAAACCCATACCTTGACTTATATGCTGCGCACGCCTCTGACTCGGATGAATCTGATTCTCAGTCCGATTCCTTCTGTAAATTACACTTCACTCCTTCCACACCCGATAAGCTCACACATACATTCAGCGTTCATTGACGACGATAAAGTCGAAGACTGTCCAGATTACCTTCAACCAAGCATATCATCTCCACCAACTTCTGTCGTTGATCGGACTGCTCACTTTCAATACGAGACCACACGAGACCCTGACTTTCACGTTAAATCGAACGTCAGTTTATTACATAACGCACAATTGCACTCATTCTCGTCTTCGCCCGCCTCTTCTGACAATCTTGAATCGTATCCACTTCAACTGTGGGAGATTACGGTTAAGGTACCGCTCTATGCACATCGAATCATATCTCACAACTTACTACGGGCACGTAGCACGGGTCTACGTCATCATGTCTTCGGTTTCTTCGCCAATCTCTCCTTCCGGGGGAGTCTGTCTTCTCACCTACATTCCCTCATCACCGAATTTACGCTTTGGTTTCTAATCAACAGTCACTTGCGCACGCAATTGAATCCAATTTGTTTCTCCAATGGACAACGGAACTTAGGTTACTAACCGAGGGCGAGAGATCTTCCGTTCTCAACCAGTTTCATTCCCGTCTGGACTCCGCAGACGCCTTGAAATCTGGCTCATGGATTCGGGTCTCTTCTACAGATCGCAGACACTGCTTGGCTTATATCTTGAGCAGGAAACTTGATAAATCAATCAACGTCTTAGCGCTATTTAAAGACGCCGATAGCGAACACATCCATATAGAGCACCCAGTCTCAGCAGATTTCAACGCCGATCACAATTCCTTTCCGCCACTCGAAGCAGGGGACTCACGTTCTCTTCGCTTGCAATTCAATTCTCAAATCTTGAAGACCTTCGGACTCCATCTTCTCCATATCAACCCAGGCAATGATATAGCCTTAACCGAGCCCGGCATCGAGGAAATACAACCTTTCATCCACGCCGGACTTGACGTCACCCCGACGGTTAACCGTATTTTAGTACAAATAGACGATCGAGTACAAATAACCAAGGGCCCTTTTGTAGGTGCATATGCTACAGTCAAAGAAGCACAATCATCGGGCATCGTAGCCAACCTTCAGATCACGGGTACTGACTGTACCTCCTGCTCCGCGACCATTCGTTATCGTCATTTCAAAAGAGTCTTCGACAGCGGTCAAGAAGTTGTGATTATCGTTGGATTGCGCAGTGGAGCCCACGGTATAATCGCATCTTCGACAGACACCAAGGTCACTCTCCTTCTCGATGACTGCAGAACTCAGGTGAAGAAGGATGCACTTCTACTCACCACAATGCTCACTTTATGACACACTAGCTCGACATTCCTTTTGCTTTCGTTAAAACCGCCAGGACTGCCACTAGTCCCGCTGCAACCACCAAGGATTCCCTCTTGAATAAAGTGGTTATTCCCTTGGACTGTCCTTCCAAAATTTCTGTCATTATTGCAACTCTGTCCTCCGATTCTTTCCTCATCAAAGTTCACAAAACCGGCGAAATTCTAAAGAGGACTAGCAACCTTCTCGTAGAAACGTAGGGATTTTCAGCCTTCCTGCATCGCCCACATTAACAACCTTGAATCCTAGCTCTTCCTTTACGACGCTGGACGGTTCTGCGGTTCCTAACGTAACCGCAATGAAAGCCAATTTCTTCACTCACATAAGCGATTTCCTCTTCAATGACACATTTGCCGTATCCGGAAAAAGGGTCAGTGGACACCCCGACGTTTATGTGTCTCACAAGTCGTTCAAGAAGTTTGGCACTCTCCTACGATTCTCGTCGTCATTAACGGTCTCAGTACGATTCGACGACGAACCTTTTGCCAGAACGTTTCGAACGAAACACGTCATATCCTTGTAAGTCTTTTTTCTCCCGCTCCGAGCTTCTCTAGATGTTTACCAAACTAGACAAACCTTCAAGTCTTTCGATGGTTTCACATTTCCTTTCGCTTCGCCTCTCAGGCAGTTCTGTACCATGCGTGGACTTCTAGGCACATCCCCCGCGTGTTCATCGACGACCAACGACAGCCTCCGCTGCGATGAAGACGTCATGTTACAATTGAATAGCTCTCAGGCCCTCCCGACCGGTCAGCTCTTCCTCCTGGAACGACAAAAATTTGATTGACAATCATTTTTAAGGTCCTTGCGTGTGGTTAGCGAGCTCCGAGGCTCGGGCACTAATGCAAGAGTATCACATCGTTCTCCGATTTGCCGATCATTGTCAGAACCCAAAGGCTGTTGCCGGACGTCCTTGCTGGACGACCCCTAACTCTGTAATCCGCGACCTCTCGGACCCAACATTTGAAAATGACGCATCTTCCGAGACAGAGATTCTTCTCTCGTATCGCACTGCGGATAGCCGCCAACGGACCTCCTATGTGCACCTTCGAGACCTGGTGCTCGCATGCCCTCTACTCAAAGACCCTGTTCTCGTCCTCCGTACATCCGCGCCATTCGAGATCATGCGCGCAAGTCGCTTTCAGCGCAAGGGGAGTCCTGGGCGTCAGATAACGAGTGTTCTATTAACTAAGCTACATTCCCCTCGCTCACCCGCCGAACTCTACCCCCTGGACTGTATCACTCGCTTGGTATCTCTTTCGAAAGGACCGCCGTGATCGGACGTTGAACATCCTAAAACTTTTTCCTGTCACGTTCACCCCCCCTTTCATTCCTTTGCCCCTCTCATTTTCGTAAACCATCCCTAGCATGCGTTCTTCGCACTTATAGGAGCTCTTTCGTCCGCGGCCCCGCATTTTTCATAGGCCTCCCTAGGCCTCGATCTCCAATCATTCCCTTGCATAAATATGTCCTCCAATTCTGTTTGCGACAAGCGTCCACCTTCTTAACTTCTCTCGGCTCAATTCTCAAACAGTCACTCGAATAACTGTTCGAATCGTCACTTGCAATGGCCTCATTTCACGTTACCGTTGAGGACTGCCCTGAAGACGATTATTGCAGCGACTCAACTGAAACCCTGCCTTACCACTCACCGTTTATTCTGGAGGAAATCACCATTCAAAACGATGTCGCTTCACACACGCATATCGGTACGTAACTTCTCTCGCTGCCCACTACGATTCTCATAGCCTTATGTAGAAAGCGACTCCCCAATTCCTACCACGGATTGCGATTGTACGCCTCCTGACTCTCAATCTTCTCCCTCCAAAACCGACTTGAATGTTCATGCACAGGCCATGCTCAACTTTGCATCGACTTTGGAACAATACTATCTTTCTGACCATCAAGTACTACAAGACTTCGCGCTTGCTCATAGAATTAGCTTTCTTGACGGAGCTATTGGAACTCTTGTAGATTCCATAATTCATCATTTGCTTCATGCAAAATGTTTCTCAAGTGCGTTTCCTGGTTTGGCATGCACCAACACTCGAGCTGCGTTTGCGACCACTCGTGAACTTGTGTCCCAAGTTACAACAATCATCTTAGACAAATCTGGGCACATTGATTACTTGAAATGTGTTTGCAGGATCATAGGCATGACAGATGTAGAAATAAGTGTATCAGAGACGGTAGACGATTGCAAACGTCTCATTGAAATATGGAAATCCGATTTCACTCACTGTCAAAATGTCGAAGATATCCTTGTTCGTTGCGAGGATTTGCGACCCTCCGAATTACTACTTACATGCCGAAAGCATAACATAGTCACCGAGGATTCAAGCAAGGGGAATCTAGAATTAATGAGAACCAGACTCGTAAATCACCTTTGTAGGTCTGAATCCGATGCACCTCATGAGACATCAAGCATACCCAATTGCTGCTCAAAATCCCGACAAGAGGCTTTGCACCTCGTTCAGGATGTCCTTAAAGACCTTTGTAAAAGGAAGAACGTCAAGAAAACCCTGAAGCGCGTTTTGAGAAGCCTCGGAATCGCCGTCTCGCAGTCAGACGACATCGCTCATGTGAAAAAATTGGCCCTTGAATACTTGAAAAAGGCGAAGCGAACTCCCTCTACCCCAAAGCCAAACAGAATGGCCCGGCTTCGAAACGCTAGTCTATCGGACAAACGCAAGGCTCTTCTTGACATTCGCCAATCATGGCCAACAAAAATTGGGTCCCGTACGAAAGCGAAACTAATTAAGAAATTTCTTCAAAGAACCTCCAATAAAGAAATACGCCGCCTTCCCTGTGCAATATGTGCCGAAGCCAAGACGGCCTCGCAGCTGGCAGAGAAACCCTTCTTCCTTTCAGAATTAGACATTGACGTCCTCCGTCGGCCTTACCCCTTGCATATGCAGAACCCTTTCCAAAACACAGTACTAGAGGACTATATTCTGTGTCCCGAGGGCGTAGAAAACGCCGATTCAGACAACCCTTCCTTGCGTGTTTGCCGATCATGTGCAACGTCCCTAAAATCGGGTAAAAAACTGCCGGCATTGTCTCTCGCAAACAACTTGGTAGTAGGGCCAGTGCCCGACTGTCTAAGAGACCTCACGTTGGTAGAAGAGGCTATGATCGCATTGAGAAGAGGAAAGTGTTGCTTAATTCATCTCAACGGCGACTCCAATCTGCTTGGATCTCCAATTAGCCAAAGAGGTCTTCGCGGTCATGTCATAATTTATCCTACGAAAATTCATTGCATGACTAACATTCTCCCTCCTCCAATGGATGACATTGTCACACCGATGTGTGTCGTTTTCGTCGGCTCTTCCCAACCCAGTAAAGAGTGGCTACTGACGAAAGCCCGACCACTTGTTGTGAGAAGAGAAAAAGTTAGAGCTGCACTGATCTGGTTGAAGGACAATAACCCACTCTACAAAGACGTCTGCATAAATCATGAGTTATTGGACAGTTTCGATCACACATTTGTGGCACCCATACACATTACCCTTCGCGAGGCTGACGACGACGTTAACGCTGAGGGATCTAACCCCGCTGGTCTGCAACCGTCTTCAGAATTACCGGAAGGTTTAGAGCTTGCATTTGACTCTGCCGTTATAACAGACCTAGAAGGTAGAGTCGTCACTCCCGTTCAAATGCAGGTCGAAGCTTTACGACACTTGAAATCAGGTGGAGGTTTCGTTCAAATACCCCACGGTCCTGAGCCATCGAATACGTACAATGACCATGATGCGTTTCCCGCACTCTTTCCTACTCTCTTTCCTTACGGTACCAACGGCTTTGAAAGAGAAGACCAACCACGAAAGATTTCAATGAAGATACACGCCAAGCATCTCCTTGTTACGACCGTCGGGAATTGTAGCGGGAAACAGTTTCGGGAAACTGGAATTCACGACAAGAACCCGCGTTCGGGAATCTGGATTCGCGACTGGGAACGAGCGTGGGAATTCTGGCGGGAAACGCGCGGGATTCTATCCAGGCGCGTCGCGGGATTCTCAAGGCCAGCTAGGACTCTTCACTGCTTTGAACGTCAAGTAAGCGGATCCCTAAGGAAGCACTCCACAAGTAAAGTATTGCGCAACTAACTACACAGGAGAAAAGAGAGAGATCGCACCTAAGGAAGCACTCCACAAGAGGTCAAAAGTGGGGCTCCTTACGATGCCTACAGCTATTTATCTACTTCGTAAAGACTGTATAGTTAATCTACGCTAAGTGTCCTTGCGCAATGCGCACCTATCTACTACAAACGATACATGCTACGACCGCACTGCTAGGCATGTCTATCCCGTCTCTCCAGATGGCTACGGCCTGTCCGTGGACGTCAGCGTCCGGTCCGGGGCCGCGACTAGCCAGACTAGGTATGCCAGACTGTTGCAGGTCGTCACCTTGAGGTACTAACGGATTAATGAGCGTATGTTGATAAGTGAATGTACGTGTGCCGTGGCGGGTCGTCGTAAATGAATGTGTGTATGCGTGCATGGTGGTCGGGACGGTGGTGCGGGATAGGTCACGTGAGCGGGGGATCTTGCGGGGGATCGTGCGAGTCGGGAAAGGGGTTTCGCGCGGGGAATCCAATGGCGGGATTCTCCCCGCGGGATTGTCTGCTCATGTCGGGATCCTTGGCGGGAAAGTGCTGGAAATGAGAAAAGGGGCCTGGGATCTCGACATTACCCCCCTCCAAAGGCGCAACTCCGGGGCGCCAAGCTTGAATCTTGCTCAGGTCACAGAGCTCGATAGCGTTGACTTCTCGAGGGGCGTCCGGGTGTTTTCGATAGAAACTGCGAATTTTAGCCTTTGCATTACCCATATCCTTTGCGGGAATCCATGTATCTTCCGCGCTCGAATATCCCTTCCATCGTACCAAATATTCAAACCTCCGTCTAAACCGTCTCGCGTCCAGTACCTCTTCTACCTCGTATTCCAGATCTCCTTCTACTTCGACTGGGGGCGGCGGGGGTTGCGTTCGACCGGGAATGTCGTCTTCGTGGTATGGCGAGAGCAGCGATACGTGAAATACGGGATGAATCTTCAGCGACGCGGGGAGTTCGAGTTCGTAGGTGAGGTCACTTAGCTTTGCCTTCACTTTATACGGCCCTAGTCGTTTCGGTAATAATTTGCGCGCTCCCGGTCGCCGAACGTTCGTCGCCTCGAGCCATACTTTATCCCCGACTGCGTACTGCGGGGCCTCGTTCCTGGCCTGATCGTAGTGCTGCTTCATGCGCTCTGCCGCAACCTCCAAAGCCGCTCTTGCCTCTTCCTGTGCCTGCTGAAGCTCCTGTAGTCGTGCGTCCGCGGCGGGGACCGTGGACAGGCCGTCGCTCGGGGCAATCGTGAATTCGGGATTGTAGCCGTAGACGAGCGCGAACGGGGATTGTCGTGTTGCCGCGTGCGCTTTCGTGTTGTGCGCGAACTCTGCCATCGGGAGTAATCCGGCCCAGTTTTCTTGTCGTGTATCTATGAAAGCCCGTAAATATTGTTCCAGCTCTTGGTTTACCCTTTCGGTTTGCCCATCCGTCTGCGGGTGATACGCATCGACGTGGTACCCTTGATACCGAGTCGGGAAAAAAGGGCTTTCATGAACTGCGCGACAAACTGTGGTCCGCGGTCGGATATGATCTGGCGGGGGGTTCCGTGCAGCTTCCAGACGTGTTGCAGGAAGAGTTCTGCGGTTTCCGGTGCATCGACATCAGACGTGGTCGGGATAAAATGCGCTTGCTTGGTGAGACGGTCGACCACCACGAAAATTGCGTCGTAATCCTCAGATCGGGGGAGCTGGGTGATGAAATCGCACGAAATCGCCTGCCAGGGGCCCTGCGGGATTTCGTTCGGTTGCAGGAGTCCTACCGGGCGTTGGGATCGGTTCTTCGTGCGTGCACAGGTATCGCATCCCGAAACGTATCGTTCTACGAAGTTAGACATCCCGGGCCACCAGTAGTTGCGGCTTACCATCTCAAACGTTTTCCAACGTCCAGGATGTCCGGCGGGGAGACTGTCGTGGTAAGTCTTCACCACATCCCGGCGAAATGGTCTCGTCTTTCGGGACGTAAACCTTACCCTGGTACAGGATAAGGCCTTCCTCGGTGCTCCAGTCCTCAAGTTCCTTGGTCAGGACTCGAGGCGCCTTGGACTTGACCAGCTCGATCGCGTCCACCAGTTCGTCTTCATATTGATCTGACTTACGAATGCGTCGTAGGAGGGCCTGATCCCCGTGTACCTGCGTCATTCCCCGCCGAATTGCCTTTAGTCGAAACATTTCGGGGGTCAAGAGGGTCCGTCCCGTGTTGTCTTCGCCTTCGGGTTGAAGATCGACGCGTCGTGACATGGCGTCGGGTTTGCCCCCGAGTCGCCCTGGGCGATGGCGAATCGTAAAATCGAAGCGGGTGAGGAACAGACTCCACCGGGCTTGGCGTCGCGTCAGCGTTCGGGATTCAGAGAAATATAGCAGATTCTTGTGGTCAGACACGATATCGAGTTTATGACTCGCACCTTCGAGATAATGTCGCCACTCGTCAAGAGCTCGAATAATCGCGAGTAGCTCCTTGTCATAAATCTCGTAGTTGCGTTCCGCATCGTTGAGGGATTTCGAGAAAAAGGCGACCGGATGTATCAGCCCGTCGTCGCCTTCCTGGGACAAGACCGCGCCGGTCGCGAAATCAGAGGCGTCGCATTCCACGATGAATTGTCGCGACATGTCTGGCATCATCAGGACGGGGGCGGTCGTGAACATGCGCTTGAGATGGTCGAAGGCGAACTGCTGGTTTTCTGTCCAGGCCCAGCGAACGTCCTTCTTCAGCAGCGTCGTGAGCGGTTTGACGATGTGCGAGAAATCCCGAATGAAGCGTCGATAGAAATTCGCGAACCCGAGGAAGGCTTGAATGTCTTTCACCTTTTTCGGGGTAGGCCAGTCGAGGACCGCCTGTACCTTGGCGGGATCCATAGCCACCTTTCCCTGCGAAATAATCATCCCGAGATACTCGACGGAAGTCTGTTTGAATTTGCACTTTTCGGGTTTACAGAACAAGTCGTTTTCGCGCAGCCGCTTAAGGACTTCCCGTACGTGTTCCTCGTGCTGCGATTCATCTTCGGAAAAGATTAGCAAGTCGTCAAGATAGATGATCACGTATACTCCAATGAGATCTTTGAAGATATCGTTCATCATATGCTGGAAGGTCGCCGGGGCATTCGTGAGCCCGAATGTCATCACCGTTGGTTCGAAATGTCCTGCCTGAGTCCGAAATGCGGCCTTCCACTCGTCGCCTTGCTTCAGTCGCACGTTGTGGTAGCCCCATCGCAAATCTAACGTCGTGAAAACCTTCGCCTTTTGCAGTGCGTCTACGAGTTCCATCGTGAGGGGAAGCGGGTATCGATTCTTGACCGTGATATCGTTCAGTCGTCGGTAATCGACTACCATGCGCAAGGTTCCGTCCTTTTTCTTGATAAAGAAGACGGGAGCCGCTGCAGGGGATTTCGAAGGTCGTATGTACCCTTTGCGCAGGTTTTCGTCAACGAATTCGCGAAGGGCGTCGCGTTCGGCCGGGGCCAACGGATAGATTTTGCTGTACGGGGGAACCTTCCCGGGTTCTAAATCTATGGCGTGATCATACGGCTTGCGTAGTGGAAGCCTTTCGGATTCAACTTTCGAGAAAACGTCGGCAAACTCACGAAATTCGGGGGGAACTAGTTCCTCGAAGGTTTTCTCGCCTTCCTTCACTGCTGACTTCTCCGCGATGGCCTGGGAGTGGGTGTACGAGGCGGCAATTTTGTACGCGAAGTGGTCGTCCGTCGTGACGAAGTAGGATTCCGCGTCGTGGTACTGGTCCCAATATTTTTCTGAGTACCGAAATCCTGGTGGGACAGCTTCCCATTCGGCCTGGGTCCTGTCGGGCCCCCAGGGGGTCTCGACTTCTTCTGCTATGGCGAGGCGGGGAAGCGGGACCAGGCGTTGCTGGTTGTCACACTGAGGTGGGCAGCGGTTGAGATCGACCACATCGTTGGTCCAGTCAATGGTTGGGTTATGGTGCCGCAACCAGTCGATCCCCATGATAATATCGTCGTCGCCAATATCCGCGACGGCCATGGTCAACTGTTCTAAGTGTCCCTTCATCTCGACGTTGAGGACTACTTCCTTGGTGATGCGTCCAATCGCGTTCGGGGAATTGTCCGCGTTGCGCAAAAGTATCGGGATTACCAATTCCCGAGTCTGGAGTCCGTGTCGCGAAACGTAGCGGGAATTTATGAAAGTTCCCGACGCACCGCTGTCTAACATTACTGTGGCTAAGGCATCCGTTTTTCCGTCGCTAACCTGTACCGGGAACTTCAAATGTCGTCGAAGACGACGGTCTATTGTAGAGATGGTTAAATACAAGGGACCATTATTAAGAGAGTTCTTCGGCCACAAGGGCGGTTGGGTCGTATAGGGCGCGACTGAGCAATACGACCCTACTGAAAATCCGCTGGGGGCGGGGCTTCGGGATTGTGAACGTTCTTGGCGGCGGGCGTCATGGCGGCGAATGCGTTCTGTAGCACGGACTGCTGCACATTCTGGACGTACTGTTCCGCCATACGTTTGAGCGTTTCTTCGAACGACTGGAGCGCGGGGGGCGCGGGGCTCGACGGGGACGTGGATTTCGTAGCCTTTAGGTTTCGGGTTGGCGGTCGCGTTGGGCAATCGCTCACTAAATGGTCTTTCTCTCCGCAGTAGTAGCATAGTCCCTTACTCCTGCGCTCCCGGCGCACCCTGTCAATCTCCATTGCGTTGGGATCCTTCGTCGAGCTTGCGCCCGCAGTCGGGATCGTACGCGGAGCTGAACTAGTGGTGCCGGGATTGCTTCGGGGCGTAGCCGCTGGCTTTGATACTGGTCCATAGGCGTGTGCGAGCCTTAGCTTCTCGTCCGTCTCGGAAACCCAGTTGACGTAGGCATCGAATTTCATATCCTTCGCCTCTGTGCTGGCGATGTGCTGGCGAACCTGGTCTTTGAGTCCCTTCCGGAACATGTCGAGGTAGATGACATCCGTCGTTGCGTCCTTGGGCCACCCAGTGAGGGCTTGGAGGGCACGGAATTGCGACGCAAACTCGGCGACCGTTCCTGTCTGGCGTAGGCGCATCAGCTTGTCGGCTGCGGCTTTGTCTGCATCGATTTCTCCGTAAGAGGCGCGAAGGGCGGCGAACAGGGCCTCCAGGCTGGCGGCTTCTGGCGGTGTCGGGATGTCCTGGAGTCGATCTAGAATGGGTCGTGCCCAGTCTTGCGCCGGTCCCCGCAGTAGCATCAGGGCGAATGCGACCTTGCGGGTTTCGTTCAGCCCAGGATGTTGTCCGAACAGGTAGAGCTTAATCTGGTGAATCCAGTTTTCCAGCTTGGCTCGTTCGCCTTCGAAGGTGTCGGGAAGCTTCATCTTGAGCCCTGCTCCACCCCCAGACGGGGAGGCGGGCTGGCTCGCGATTTGGGCTTCTAACGCCTGGTTGGCGTGCTTGAGCTGGGCGACAGTGTTCTGAACCTGATTGTGTTCGTTGACTAACTTGGAGTAGCGTTTTTCGAGGGTGTCGAGGCGATCAAGGATGGGCTGGAGTTTGTCTTCCTCCATCGAGGAGCTCGGGGACGGGAAAGCGAAGGTATCTGCGAGTCCTCCCCATTCCTGGTGGGACGACATCGCGGGTCGGCGGTACGGGTGCGGGGGTAGAAGTAAAGAGCGTGAGGGTGTCGAGTCCGAGCGGCGGTGAGCCAGGACTTTTGACCTAATGTTACGACCGTCGGGAATTGTAGCGGGAAACAGTTTCGGGAAACTGGAATTCACGACAAGAACCCGCGTTCGGGAATCTGGATTCGCGACTGGGAACGAGCGTGGGAATTCTGGCGGGAAACGCGCGGGATTCTATCCAGGCGCGTCGCGGGATTCTCAAGGCCAGCTAGGACTCTTCACTGCTTTGAACGTCAAGTAAGCGGATCCCTAAGGAAGCACTCCACAAGTAAGTATTGCGCAACTAACTACACAGGAGAAAAGAGAGAGATCGCACCTAAGGAAGCACTCCACAAGAGGTCAAAAGTGGGGTGCTCCTTACGATGCCTACAGCTATTTATCTACTTCGTAAAGACTGTATAGTTAATCTACGCTAAGTGTCCTTGCGCAATGCGCACCTATCTACTACAAACGATACATGCTACGACCGCACTGCTAGGCATGTCTATCCCGTCTCTCCAGATGGCTACGGCCTGTCCGTGGACGTCAGCGTCCGGTCCGGGGCCGCGACTAGCCAGACTAGGTATGCCAGACTGTTGCAGGTCGTCACCTTGAGGTACTAACGGATTAATGAGCGTATGTTGATAAGTGAATGTACGTGTGCCGTGGCGGGTCGTCGTAAATGAATGTGTGTATGCGTGCATGGTGGTCGGGACGGTGGTGCGGGATAGGTCACGTGAGCGGGGGATCTTGCGGGGGATCGTGCGAGTCGGGAAAGGGGTTTCGCGCGGGGAATCCAATGGCGGGATTCTCCCCGCGGGATTGTCTGCTCATGTCGGGATCCTTGGCGGGAAAGTGCTGGAAATGAGAAAAGGGGCCTGGGATCTCGACACTCCTATCCCTTTCCGACACTAGATTTCAAGAACACGCAACGTTTCAGTTCATGGTTTTCAATACGTTGCAAAGGCGTGACGTTAATAGCAGTGCCCGCTTCAAAATTAACAAGAATCAGTTCCAATTCTTCCAACACGGGATAGACGGTATTTCACTGCACGCCATTGATTGCATCGCAAGTCGTCTTGAAAACGGTGGGTCCCTTGAAGCACGTACAGAAGACGAACGGGTTATTATGCAACTTATGAATAAGGTGACTGCAATTACCGGAAACGTTCAAGGAACTTCTAGCTCTCGAGTTCGCGTTCGGAATAAAATTCGCGCTATGATGCACTTTCTTGGGATGCCTAGCTTTTATATTACAATCAACCCCGCTGATGTGTACAGCCCTATCCTCAAATTCATGTCCGGTCAAGAGATAGATCTCGATAACTTGTTACCTGAACAGGTTCCCCAATACTGGGATCAAGCGACACGCATCGCTCGGAACCCCGTTCTGTCCGCAGAATTCTTTGATCTAAGCATGCAAGGCTTCTTCGATTCCATTCTTAACTACACAGCTGACCACAATCCCGACGAATTAGGTGTCCTCGGGCTCACTAAAGGTTATTTTGGTTGCGTCGAAGCTCAGGGTCGCGGTACTCTACATTGTCATCTCTTCGTGTGGCTTGAAGGCGGCTTGAATCCCCAGCAAATCAAAGAACGAGTAACAGACCACGAGTTCACAGATAGGCTTTGTGATTACATAGACGACAACATTAAAACCGCTATTCCCCCACTACCCACGCTCGACAACGTTTATCCTCTGCAAACCTTTCACCCGTGCGCAACACGAGGTCCATTTATTGATGATGAGGAAAGCTTCTTCGACTCACCAGCAGCCCAAACCGACCTGCATTTACTTGCAAACTCATGCCAGCGACATGTCCATGCGGCAACTTGCTATAAGTACTGGAAAGGATTGCACGAGAAAAAGGAATGTCGATTCAATCTAGACCCTACGCAATTTGTCGAGAAAACAACACTTGACGCCGAAAGTGGAGAATTTGAGTTCCGTATAACCGACGGTATGGTGAACAACTTCTGCGATACCATCCTAATGGCAATGAGGTGCAACATTGACATAAAGTTTATTGGCTCCGGTCAATCGGCTAAAGCTGTGTTATATTACATTACAGATTACATCACAAAGGCTCAGTTAAAAGCCCATAACTCATATGCAGCTCTGAAAACAGCTGTCATTAAACTTCGAGCTCTTGACGAAGATGAGGATCACGACGGGTATGACTACAAGGCCAGACAACTTCTAGTGAAGTGCGCGAACTCCCTCATAAGTAAACAAGAGCTCTCCGCACCACAGGTTTCCGCTTATCTTATGGGCATTGGAGATCACTACACATCTCATTCGTTCCGAACGCTCTTTCTCTTTGCATTCGAAGCGTTCGTTAAAGATCACTTACCGCGTTGTCTTCAAAGTACTCCTGCAACCCGTGATGAAAGAATCGGAGACGAGACGGAAGACGATGACGAGGACCCTTCTGACAGTGACTCTACGGTGCCTAACGACGATAACGTGGAACAAGCTGACGAGCCTTCGTACGACGACGTCCTCATTGCCGCGGCACCTGACGGAAAGGTTCGCGCAGTTCAAAACGATGTGACCGACTACTTGCTTCGCAGTCACTCCGATGACACGCTGCCGCTTTGGAACTTCATATCAATGTACGATAAGATCCCGTTAGCGCATGACAGACGCAAGATTACAGATCCGGACAAGCCTGCGAGAGGAAGACCTTGCAATCCTCGTGCTCAATTCTTGCCATCACATCCTGATCACGACTCACACATACTACGCCAGCGCTGCGCCGAATAACTACTACATTCCCGTTCTAACTTGCGCTGTTCCAAACTCCGACATCGTCGCGAACAAGGAACGTCATGCTATGCTGATGCTCATTCTCTTCAAACCCTGGCGAAACGTAGATGATTTGCTTAATGGACATAGTACATGGGTAGATGCTTACACATCATTTCAATCGGATCCCGATCCCGAACGCAGTCGAATCATTGAAAACATGCAGCTGTTGAATCAATGTAAGGATGCTAGAGATAAAGATTTCGCAGCTAAAGGAGCAAATAGAAGACATCTATTGCGGTCTCTTGATGCTTCTCGTGGCCAGCGTCGGGCGATAGATAGAGGCCTTGACACATTTCTTGAGGAGGACGAGGAGATTGCAGAACGGCTCAACGACATTAACCGCTCGCAGTCCAACACGCTCATGACCGAAAAGCTTGAGGAGGAATCTGCCCTTGCAGCCGCAAGGGATGCCGGTCTTTATGACATCGACGACGAGGAGTACATGCACTTGCAGAACGATGAAGAGTTAGATCATCTCACGGATGGCGAAGACGGACACATGGTCGTCACAGACGACTGCAAGCTCGAAACAGTTTGGAGAGACTCTTACGCTAAACGCAGAGCACAGTACAAGGAGTCTCTAAAGCCCATCGTTACCGATGCTCCCCCAGGTTCTACGGGCATTCCCTACCGCAACTCAAATACGTTACCCGCTGAATCCCACATGTCCATTACATCCCTTGCAAACGCCCACGCACAAACTGACAGCCTTCATCGAGATGTTCATTTATGCACAGGTGAGTTGACGATTACGGATAAGAAACGAATCATGGATGAAGTGTCTCTCGAATTCAGTCTTAACGAAGAGCAAGACAGAGCATTTCGCATCGTCGCGAACCACTCGATTGAGCCAAAGCAGTGCTGCCCTTTGAGTCTCTTTCTGTCTGGCCCGGGAGGCACGGGCAAATCTAGAGTGATAGATTCCATCACCACTTTCTTCTCACGATTGAACGAGACAAGACGGTTCAGATTGGCATCCTACACGGGAGTCGCTGCGAAGAACATTAAAGGGATGACGCTCCACACCCTGCTCAATCTTCGCCAGCTAGACAACGAGAATGGGAAAGAAAATAACTCGGCTTCAAAACAAGAGCTTTTCGCAATGTGGTCTGGCGTGGAATACCTTCTTATCGACGAACTGTCCATGATCGGTTGCGAATTCTTGACGAAAATCAGTGCAGCTCTAAGCATTGCAAAGTGTAATCCTGACCCATTCGGAGGCGTCAGCCTAATCTTCGCGGGAGACTTCTGCCAACTACCGCCGGTTAAAAATACGCGGTTGTTTTCTCCTATAGAGGACAACAATCTTGTGTCCGATTCTCAAAATAAATGGGCTCAGATGAAACTGATGGGTAGATCCGCTTGGCTCGCCACTGACACAATTATTGTACTTCACCAACAAATGCGACAGCAAGGTCAGCAGAACATCCGGTTTCGACAGCTACTTGATCGTCTGCGCTTTGGCGCCTGCAACCAGGATGACATTAACTTGCTGAAGACTAGACTCATGTCGCAAACTCAGAACGACCTAGCGAGCCCAGAATGGCGATCCGCCCCAATTATTACGAGGAAAAACCACGTCAAGGATGTTTTAAACTTTCAAGGTGCTGAAACGTTCGCGGCTCGTAATCGCAAGCCCATCCATTATTATCACGCGAGAGATTTCAGAAAGGGTAAACCTGTAAATGCTAAACTTCAAGAGCAGCTGCTACAATACCACTCTGGTAAAACATCTCAAGCAATGGGTCGCTTGCCCCTTGTCGAAGGTATGCCTGTCATGTTCAGTCAGAACTACGACGTAGCTGGAGGTGTCGTGAATGGCAGTATGGGAATACTGAAATCGGTCCGATACTCAGTCGACGAGAACGGTACTCGTTTCGCAGAATCCTGCGTTATAGAATTGCCTGACATCACGTGCGACCCCATGGAAGGTCTGAAACCGAATGAAGTCGTAGCTCTCGCGGAAGAATTCGATGTCAAAATTAAAGATTGGCGGACTGATGAAACTACAACGTTTAAGAGAAGACAACTCCCGATACAGCCCGCTTTCGCAATGACGGACTACAAAGCCCAAGGACGGACGCTCAAGAATGTGATACTAGACTTGAGGAACTGCGTTGGTTCTCAGTCCCCGTATGTCATGGTATCGCGAGCCACCTCTTTGGAGGGAATTCTCATTCTCCGCGACTTCGCCTCCGAACGTGTACGCTGCCATCTTTCTCAAAACCTCAGGAAAGAACTTGGCAGATTGGACGAATTGCACATTGCCTGTAAGAACAGATTCTCGAGCGGAGAGCACTTTTGCAGGGCCTCCCTTGATCATCCCATTCAATCCAACTTACTCAAAAAGATGGCCCCGCAATCAGTCATCGATGCATCAACATCGTTTCAAAACTCCAACCCAGAATCTCAGACCCAAGCAAGTATCTCTGACCACGAGAAGCCTTCACCGATCTCCAACCTTCCCCAGTCCCAACCCACGAACGGCTTCGCACTACCGCCGTCCCTTGCTCAACTGGAAGTCTTCTCCGCAACCAGTTCCCGTCCCCAGGTTCCGGACGGCGGTCTCACAACTGCGGTCGACTGCCCCATTCCACACCGCACTCCCTCGGGCCTCACAACACGATTCCCTTCCGAAAGGACAAATTTTCCCCTTTCTCGCTCTTCCTTCACGCTCTCGACATTCGGTCGCGACCCCGAGAGACCTTCGGACCCGACATCTTTCCCGACCCCTCTTCATCCTCCGCAACATCCGGTAAATGCGTCCCTCGCAATGCAACACAGAACGCCTATCGGATCACTCCCTAACTTACAAACCATGTCTCAAATTTCCCCTTTTCCCCATCCATCCTTCACTCCAGACCACACTCTACAACCGACGGAATCGCACACCCGACTTCTTACTGCTGAAATTCCAGGCCTCTTTCGCAAAGAACTTGGCCAGACAACCAGACCTCCTACCGATATCTCGCACTCCGTACTTTCCGCCTCCTTTCCTTCGATCACGCTCGACCTAGGCTCATCTTCTCCTCCAACTTCACTCAGACGCTCTGTGTCAATGAACAATTCAGCTGACGAACATCGCCCCGCGAAGAGGCCGCGTCTGCGATAGATAAAAGGCGCGTCGCTTTCCTCGACTTACTGTTCTCTATCGACTCTAGTCGTTCTCTCTCCCTTGCTTCAATCGCCCTCACTTCCTCTACCAATACCTTCTTAACCAACTTCGCCACCATGGTTCTCCCTCAAACCCCCGCCGTTCAATTCATTCGCGCAGACCTCTACGCTCAATGCATGTCCTTCCTCAAGAACAACATTGACCTGCTGCACGAATCGCCCGACTCCATCATGGACTTGGACAAAGCGCACTTGTTCAACTTCGTACCCGACACAAACTCCGCTCACGGTGTCTTCGCCGAACCAGATGGCAAAACGTGCAAAAGCGTCCGAATGATTGGCCAACTCGGCAACAACCTGATGCTCAATCCCTACTTCACCCTTACAGCAAGGGACAAACGTGGTGTACGTTCTTTTCTTTCTCATCACTTGCTAATCCGCTAACCTGTCATTCTTTCGGCCAGGTCCCTAGTCAACGCATCACAACGCAGAAGACGAAACTTTACGTCCTCGTCCCTGGCTCCGCCGACCTTCCAGACGAATACAAGGACCTGCTCCGCAACCAGTTCCGCGTTGCAGACCTAGTGCAACGCATCCACGAAGAAAAGCTTGAAGCTCCTACTGAAGGTATGTACAAACTATTAACTATAAAGTGATCCTTCTCCTTACCATCTCCTACAGGCAATGCAATCAGGATTAACGACCTCATCCGCGACGCCGACGGTTCTTCCATGGTGACCACCTTGTCATCCCAGGACAAAATGTGGAAGAAGACGTTCCCGAAGACTGAGAAGCCAAAGGACATCTTCAACAAAAGTGTAGCAGCCAATGAGCCTCCGCCTGGTACGGTTTCCTCACTTTCCCTGAATTAACATACTACCAGTCTCTGATTGCTCTACACATGCTTAGATACACTCGCATCGTGGACTGACCCAGAAAATGTTTACGGAACAACAGTCAATAAGGCTGCTTACAAGCTCAACACGGATGTACAAATATTCGACAAGGACGGAGAGCTCGCCCATCCTTCGAACTACGATAAGATTTTACTTCCCGGAACCTGGGTAGTTTTCGATGCGCACCTCAGATTGTAAGTACTTTTTACGTTCCGCGTCTTCATTGTCTGTAAATTAACACCATTCTATTTTAGATGGGACTTCTCACGGGCCGATGGCATTCAAAGCGCGCCGGGCGGAAGGACACGTACCTACCATTGGGAATTTACTTCAGTTCGTGTCCTACTTCCTCCATTCTCCAACAACGTTACCAAGAAGAGGAGCGCTGAGTCCGCTCTCATTCCATCCGCACCGCGTGAGTTCAAGATTCCCAAGCTCAGCGACTTCTTGGGAGAGACCGCTTTCGAAATATCATACAGTACGCCTCCCAGTTCCCCATCGGCTTCCCCTTCCTCGAGCAGCACTTCCCACCGGTCGTCTAACGGAATTGCTTTGTCCGACTTCAGCCCGGCCTCCGGGCAGCAAAGTCTCAAGAAGGCTTCAGGTAAAACCGCTAACAAGCCGTCCAGGAAGGGGAAAGAGAAAGAAGTACCCGAGACTATGGAGGAGGACATGTGAGACTCCTCAATTTCACCCGCGGATGAACATCGGTCACGCAATAACATAGATTTTTCTTCTACTTATGTTGTATTTACTCGTCTCTCTCTATACATATATTGTGCATGAAACCCAACTTGCCTCTTCCTCCAAATTCGCAGTCAGTAATATTTCTTCATCCTCTCATCTTCTCTCGATTCCCCGCCCATGCTCGGCTTCGGCTCCACAAGTTTCATTCTCTTCAGTCTCCTTTTCAATGTCTCACGCTATCACAACAGCTAAAACGCTGACGGAGGTGGCAGACTCTCGTTCTCCAAACCCTCTACCAACAACACCTTTGGCTCACAATCTTCGTCGCACGACCGTCGGAATCAATGGCTCCTACGTTCTCCAGGTTCTCTGATACTGCCGATTTGACATACGTTCCATACCAGCGCGTTGACATCGCCGACTTGCTCTGCGGCACCTTACCCCCTGGTGCCACCATGGAAGCTGTTCTGCTTGACCGTCGACTGTGGCTATTCGATCGCATCACATCCGACCCAAATGGCTTGGCCACAGCCATGGAGAAGCTCGGTATGATCCTCACGGGCTCTGCCGCGTTGGCGTTTGCCCTTCCAAACATCCAGAGGAGGGACTTCGACTTCCTTATTCCCCGTGGCTCACTAGAGGCTGTGATATCGACCTTCGCAAAATGGGGATATGAAGTTGATACCTCTGATCGCGAAGAAACTTCCGCACAGGGTCTCACTCCCATTACGAGCGTTCACAGTGTGACGAAGCTGGTCAGCCACAGCCAAATCGGCGACGACAACCACAAGACGTTCACTAGCATCGACCTCATTGAATCATCGTCCTCGAACGTCCTGGAGCCTCTATTCTCATTCCACACAACTGCATCAATGGTCTTCCTTTCCTCACGAAGCTTCTTCATGGCGTACCCCGAATTCACACTGACAATGAGGAACGCCGAGACCGCGGCTTACAAAGCAGATCGTCCAGACGGTCCCGACCTTGTTAATACTTTCCGGCAATTCAAACTCTTAGAGAAGTACGAAGACAAAGGCTTCACATCGATTCACTATCCTTACTCAGCACACGAGGAATCTCTCCACTCTCTTTGCGGCAAGAAGCTGCGCTCCGTCCATGATAATCACGGGTTACTTATCGTCTTGGACAGAAAATTCAATGGGATACCCGGGGAACAAGACGAGACCATCGGAACATGGAGGTTAGGAGGTAGTTTGCAGACTTGCGCGAACTGCTCCGCGTCACCCGAGGTGTAACGTACATCCACTTCGTCTCTTTCCGCTCATTAAGAAACATGCGTTGTCCCTTCCTACATTACTCTATACATTAGCTCCAACTGTTTCCCTACGATTTACTTTACACATCCGCTTCAACTGTTTCCTTGCGATTTACTATGCTACGTCGACGTTGTAACGAGGCCATAATCCCACAATAAAGTGCTATTCGTTTGCAATTCCTGATTGAATATCACACATCCGAGACTCCGAAGTCCGGCCTCGTCTCTCTCCTGTGTCAATGTGACTCTGGGCCCATTCGCCGAACACACAGCTCCTATCACAAATGTCCGCGACTCCTGAGCGATGGGTCGAGATCGCGAAAGCCATGCGATATCCGGACGACCGTCTAAATTTTCATATTCTTAGGTTCTCTCGCGACGCTATAAAATGGCAGATATTTCGTCTAATTCATTCAGTCTCGAGCTTCCTCCTAGTCTTACTGTCAAGATGTGTGCACCTGACGCTAATCAACAACCTCAAGTGTTCTTCGTAGACACGGACGGAATGATCTTCAGATATCTTCACTCCACCGCTATATCAGAGCAAGAAGAAGCAATCGTGAACAGGGAGAAGATGAGAAAGCATAAAGTTCGTATACTCTCTTCTCCCTATATCCTCTTAACTCAATCGACTCGAATTATAGTTTAGAAAGTTGCTCCCATCTGACCTACGGGCCCTCCGTCTCGCAAACGATAAATTGCGCAATAAGTATGAACTCGAATTGCCAGTTCAACGCAGGTTCTGATTCGATTTAACTCCAGGAAGCCCTAGATGCTAATACCATGCACACGCTCTTGCTCGGACGAGTTTCACTTACCGGTCCTTGTTTCATATTGTCTCCCTTCCCTTATTCCGATTAATGACCCGTAACATAAACAAACCTGACAAGAGCTCATGTTATATTTCAACTGAAATCACGTATAACGTTTTAACACGTCCCACACCAGATATAACTCAGTACCTGCATCGCTAAATCAAAGAGGACAAATTTCATACATCTGATGCGGAGCATTTTCATAACTCAAATCACAAAAAAAAGTGTGGCGAAAGCCCACTGCATTTTCATCTCTCACAAAAACTTTGTCACCTGTTCATTGATTTTCGTTTGAGGACGCCGAGAACATTTGCAGCACTGGCATGCCGCTCCTCCTTTAGCGTTTCTTGGACGACCCTTTGCAAGCCAAACATAATGAAGGTAGAACTCTTCCGGAGTCCTGAATAAACTGCAACGTGGTGTCGTCGCTCCTGCGACTTATGAGACTGCGTACATTGAAGAGTTTGTGACAAGCTTACCAACTAACATGTTGTCCTTGCGTACTACGCGTTTATTCACTCGCGTGATCTTCGTATACAGTCTGTAGTCTTCAGGGAAACCGGCAAGTGTATACGCACGGGTATCCTCTAAATAAAACGTTGCGATCAATTGTTGCGCAACTGATATCACGAGACGTGCCTTTCTCAATGCCTGGCCCGCTCCGAGCTACGAGCCAACCTAGCCTATCCAGCCAGTGCTTTGTCGTGTGCGCGTCTGCTTCCATAATGTACTTCACTGACTGAATGTCCAATGAAGGAGCCGCCTCAACAAATCCGGCCGGCAAGGGGCGAACTTCCGCGTCCGACGTGGAGATCGAGATTTCGCAGTCGACTATGCTCATGTACGGGACACGCTCCATCTGCATTCTTGCGCTCAGGTGGGGAAGAAAAGTTGGATTTACGGTTGTTAGACCACGAACTGATTGTTAAATACCTGGGTAGCAAATCCATTCGTAAGCTACGGATGTAGGTAGGAAAAACTCACGATTCTAGTTCAGAAATTTTCCTGTAATCTTTGCTTCCAGAACGCTGATGGATCGCAAGAACGAGTAACTACTTCTAGACCTGAGATGTTAATTAATTATATGCGCACGGACCTGCAGAACATACCTTACCGCCATTTACGACAAACTACGACCATAACACAATCGTCTGCCACGCTTTCGCTACTCAACAGTGCTCTTCATGGTGGAGTGAAGACTGTGGGGGCTCTCAGACTTCACTTTCCACACGACAGCCTTATATCTACGGCCACACGCTTAAAATAAAACTTCGAAGAACATCAGAAGTCGGATTTACGAAGGACAAAGAAGTGCAGCGGACCGCTGACGAAGATGATTTATCACATACGCGACCGTTCTAGCTACAAATGGACACACGTGTGCACCAGCCCTCACATACATTCAAACGCGTTGCCTATGAACTGGCATACTTCGAATGCCTCCGCAACATTATTAAAGTCTAGAAAAGCCGCCCATCTGCTTTGTCATGCTTTAGGACGATAACGTTTCCTCGAAGACGACACGACGGATTGTACGCCCTTGTTCCCGCTGTGAATTGCACACTTGTCATCGAAGAGTGTACTAAGGTGTAAGTCGACCATTGGCAACTGGATAAGGACGGATCCCCAATACTGAATGAATTGAACTGGAGTGGTCCGTGTACGTAATCCGTCACTATCACATCTTCACTAACGGCTACGCCTTCTTTCGAATTCCGTGCAAAATTTCGTCGAGAAGGAAGTTGAACAATGCGTGGACGAGATGTGGAAATGGACAAGAAAACTGATTGCTTGACTTCGCGGAAACATTCGTCCGTCTAAAAAAGATCGTTAGTCAGAGAAAGAGAGTGTTCCTTCTGGGACTGACAGGGACGGAGGAGACGCATTCCGAAGTGAAAAGGACTGGCAAAGCTTCGTGCTCGTCGGACATTTGCAATGACTTGAGAGCCTCGGACGATTCTCACTTCCTTAAATATTGCACTTTCCTTACGGCCTCAAACTCGTCGTATCCTCAATCATTAACATCCGTTTCGGAAGGTCATACGGATCTTTCTGCACCTCCTAAGTTTATAAGGATGTCTTACAATGTTGAGACAAGCCGAGACAGTGCTCCGTTCCACGTAACCTTAGAGCACCGATTTTCAACACCGCTACACTGTTGTTGCAGGAATCATTACTGTAAGTACGAATATATCTCTTTCAATGAAAACGAGAGAAGAAACCCGTACATCGATAGCGACGCGAGACCCTTCACTATACGAAAATCGTGTGAAAAATGAGGTGGCGTGGAAAAGTGAATGCCGGTGGACATAACGTTGCCTGCATGAGACTTACAAGTGCAAAAGCGGAAGTTGGAACCAAATTCGGAAAGATTATTACAACCTTATTACAAAGTGTACTTAGTTACTACGATGTCAAAAAAAAGACATAGCAAGACGAAATTCAGGCTTGAGCTCGCCTTCATGAGAAATATTTATGAACGGGGAGAAAACGTTGACAATGCGCCGGCAGTCACAATTATACTTGATTTACTAAAGTAGTTCGAAGCTCATACAAATGTAAGAGCTACAAGAGCTACATTTGTGAATGGTACACAGTTTCCAGTCACAGACGACTTTTGACGAAGAGGAGTCTGGCAAGGTCATCGGCACGGTCGCCGTGGAAAACCGCGAAGAAGTGGCACACACTCATTGGTTTCTGAATATAATGGATGCATGAATTGACTTAACGCCCAGAGGTGTTCGGGTATCGCCAGCAAAAAGCTGGCCCCTCTGGGCGTTATTTCGATGTCCGTAGCTGAAGTCTGAAGATCGAGTGATATTGAGACAAGGAAGAAAATAAGTTTAGTTTGACTCCTAGTCGGACCCGAGACACCCGACTTCGTCCGAGTCGCGGATTGGCTCTCACTAAAACGGTTTGCCTCCGTAGCTTCAAGTTCGACTTCTCGGATGACGACAGAGTTAGTTCTTCACCAGCCTGGCCGACACTAATGTCCTCCGTCAAGTCTGCTACCAGTATCCGCCTCGTATCCTTCGACGCCCTCTACACCCTCCTCACCCCCCGCCTCCCCGTCTACGTCCAATACGCACAGACGTTCGAGCCCTACCTCGGCGCCCTCCAGCCTGCGCATATTAAAGTCTCCTTCAAGAAAGGTGAGACTGTTTGTGGTGTTATCTTCTCTGCTGTCTCGCGACACTTGGCGAACGGCGGACGATCGCGGTCGCTTCTTGGAAGCGTGGCTTTGAAATAAACGCCTAAGGTACTCGGTAGTATGCAGAAGCTCTACCAGTTCGTCATCCTTGAGCTACAAGTGACACAAATAACCATAATTGCTCGAGTTGGGTCCATATCCAGTGTTACATGTATACTTCTGTACATATTTACACAAACGCGTAAACGCCGCTCTGAGTCCATTTGCTCAAACAGTCCCAGTTTTAATTTCCCGATGTCGATCTTCGGGCTGTATACCTGCCACTGGCAGTGTGGCAGGGCTCAACACTCGGGACTGGCCCTGTCGGAGTGTACCTTTCTTTCTGCATTTTATCGTGCTCTTTGCCTCGATCGCCCGCCTCTTCACTTTGTAAACTCCCTCGCACTTTGACAATTGTTCCCGCACAGTCGGACATCTGAACATCCGACGCCCCGGTGGAACTCATCATATCTCCGGAATCTGCTTTTTCAGTAAATGAGCTCGAACATTTGAACATTCTACGCGTCCACAGACAATAGTAACCGGTCGCGATGGTGTTGTGGGGGTTGCGCTGCAGCCAGACAGAGCACGTTGCACAAAATTGCTTCAAGTTGCGCGAAAGTTGTATGAGAATCCGATACTTTTTTGCCGAGGTTGCTCTGTTTGAGCGCTCAATAGTTCAGCGCACACTGCAACAAACCTTTTGCGCCCAGAGGCGATCGCCCGGCTCCTGCACACTCTGAGGGAGGTCGGTGGGGGACGCCACTTGGTTGCAGGAAGCTGCAGACTCGGAGACGTATGCACAAGCTGAGACTTTCATCGTGTTCACGAATAAGTTTTCGCTGAATGCAAACTGGACGCCCGGTCTTATAGAATAAGTCGCCTGTTTTCTATGCTGTCGGGGTATGACTCTTCTATATACAAAAATATCTCGACTTTGCCTTCCCCTCCTTGACGGTCAAGGAGGAAATGAATAAAGTTCATCTCCCTCTCAGCAATTCAAGCGGGAGTAAGGGATTTGCCGGCACAGCTCGGCCTACTACACTTTGCTGCCTTCATCCGTTCTCAGAATTTTGAAATATTCAGAAACAATATACACTTACTCACATCCTCTAGCACTCAAACAGGTTCAGATCGAGCGGCCGTCGTACGCAAAAGGGCACGAAGCCTGGTGGGGCGAGGTCATTCGGCGGACTGCAGTCGGTGCCGGTGCTTTTTCCGAGGGTCAGTGTGCAGTGTAATCTCATGGGTCTCCGGATGCTGATTCTCTACCGTTTTTCGTCACCACGGCAATAGACGTGGAGAGACACCTCCCGGAGATCGTGCCTGTCCTCTTGAAGCGCTTTAGCTCGCGAGAGGGCTATCGGCTGTACGACGATGCGATGCCAACATGTCAGTGTCTTGGTTCTTTTTTCTATGAAGTCCAATTAGTGATGTCAACCGACCCTGCAGTAAAGAGGTTGCACGAGCTAGGGGTGAAAACCGCGCTTGTGAGCAACACCGACTCTCGAATCCGTAAGCACCAAATCAACGTTCGAAAGGAAAAGACAGGCTAAATGCTTTCATCGTGGCGATTAGTACAAGCACTCGAAGACCTCGAGGCGTTGCCGCAGCTAGACCCAGTGTTGATCAGCGGAAACGAAGGTATCGAAAAGCCGGCAGCAGAGATCTTCTTCAAGGCATGCGAACGGGCAGGCGTGCTGCCTGAGCAAGCGTTGCATGTTGGCGATGAGCTTGTGTGGTGCGTCTCCTACAGTGCTGAAGGTAAGAGAGAGAGCTGACATTCGTATTCACTTTATAGTGACTACAACGGAGCGAGCAACGCCGGTCTGCGCGCTCTGCTTCTGCGGAGACCTGGCCCTGAAGGTGAAGAAGCCCACAAAGAGGAGGGCGAGGACCTGACGGATGTTCGAACAATTGAGAGTTTAAGAGAAGTCATAGACATCGTGAATACGAAATGAAATCAATTGTCTGTAGAGAATTTATTGTCAGAGAAGATTATGCCAGGGTAATTGTTAGGATACTCACCGAGTCGAAAGAAGGACTAATGTCGAACATACATTACTTCATCGTGGCGAAAAAAAGAAAGAAAAGGGAAGAAAAAAAGAACAGAACAACCAAACACCCTATCTCCTCTTCGACTTCCCCTCATGCGCATTGTACGCCATCCGCGAGAAATCCATGTCCGCCAGCGGGTTCACCCCCGGAATGCCCGCATACGGATCGTGCTGGTGCGGCGGCCGGTCCTTGTTGACGAGCTGCGGCAGGTCGAGCATGGCGCTCTCGTCCACGCCCATGGTGACGGCCGGGTCGCGCACGACGTCCTCGAGGCGCTCGCCGAGCTTGAGCATCGTCCAGCGCACCACGCGCGGGTCCGTCCGCAGCCGCTCGTTCAGCGCCGCCAGCGTGCGCGGGGACGTGTCGAAGTGCATCGACCAGTAGCTGAGTAGTCCGATGTCAGCCTTACAGTCGACGCGCAGAATGAGCGGAGAGAGCGGAGAGAGCAGACGTACTCGCCGATGTTGTGGGTTGCTTTATGCCGCTTCATGCGTTGCGGGAGCGTCTTTGTGCCATGGTACTCGATTCGACGCACTGCAGACCCATTGTCAAGTAAGTGCTTCGCCGACTGCGACACGAGGTCCTTAATATGTTTCTAGTATTCCAACCGCCCTGTTAATCACATACTTTTCGATTCGAAGCTGAATCAGACACCGTACATATTCAGGATAATGTGCTGCGATGCAGAAGAGCTTGTAAAAGGGCATTTTAGACTAATGGTGGTCGAGGAACAGACAACGTCGGACTTTTGAAATTTCATCTTCTTGGGAAATAGACGCTCGAGCCCTTCAGGGCGCCTAAAGTGTGTGATTTGACAACCATATCGATAACAACGTCTCGGAGTCAGTTGCTGGCATAGATCACAGCACACGACATCAGCTTTCTTGACGTACAGAAAAACCTTGCTCTCATCCCACTTTCTTGCTTCTCCTCACGCAGCAGCATCTAAACAGCCCCTCAAGAGGAGATATCCACATAAATAAACAAAATGTCGATGAAAGCCGTACGCTATTCTTGCTTGCTTCAATTGCGAGTGTCTGAGTGAACTGACACGTTTTTATTTTTGGACAGATCGTAAAATGTAGATCACCTATTCTACTGCTCAGGTCTGCGTGTCTTGACTAACGTACTCTAGCCGTCATCTCTGGTGACTCCCTTGTCCTCCGTGGGCGTCCAGGACCACAGGGACAACCTCCGAAAGAACGGTGAGCATGCATACACGTGCGCTCTCGAAAGCCACAGGAATTTAGAACTGACTTATGTCTTCGTGGACGCCCTCAGCGTACTGCACCTAGCCGACGTCAGCGCACCTCGTCTCGGAACCTCTACACGCGAAGATGAGGTACGTCCGTCCTACAATTCCACAACCTCCATCTAAATATTATATGTACCGATTTTGTTAGCCCTGGGCATTCGAATCGCGCGAGTTCTTGCGCTCCCTGTGCGTCGGGAAGGAAGTCAGCTTCACGTCCATTCACTCGCTGCCACTGGGCACGGACGATATCCCTCGCGACCTCGGCAACGCAGAACTACCTGGCGGCATCGACATCGCGACCGAATTGCTCCGCGCCGGGTGGGCGAAGACCAAAGAGATCAAGCGCGAACCGACTGAAGATGACAACAAGCGTCGGGACCTCGAGAATGAGGCGCGAACGGGCGGCAAGGGAATGTGGAATCCTCAAGGAGCGAAAGTGCGTACCTTCCCGGTTGTCGTACTTTTTTTGTTGGCTTATGAGGTCACGTGACTGGGCTTGCCTTAACACTTTACAGACTAGAGAAGTGCACTACAATATGCCTGTCGACTCGCAAGCCTTCTTAACTGAGTGGAAGGGAAAATCCTTAGATGGTGAGTCTAGTATACCCTCGTTTGAGTGAGACTAACTGTCGGTATTTTTCTGACAGCGGTTGTGGAGCAGGTCAGAGATGGGTCTACTGTACGGGTCCGTCTCCTGATGCCAGAAGGGGACCATCAATTCGTCAACATTGCGTTAGCTGGAGTCAGGAGCCCGAAGACATCTGGTAAACTAGGAGAACCCTCTGAACAGTGGGGTGATGAGGTACACTTGAAACTTGTGCCAGTTTGTAAATGTACAATGCTAATAAGTTATGCGAATCTTTTAGGCAAGATTCTTCACTGAGTCCAGACTATTACAGAGAGCCGTCCGGGTCGTCCTACTGTCTCTACCTGCTCCTACCGCCACTCCTTTCCAATCAATTGCATCTAGCGCCGCTCCCGCCTCTGCAAGTATTTTTATAGGAAATGGTATGCTAATATCTGACTCTCGAGACCTATCTTAAACTGAATATTCCATCCGAATTGTTCAGTCTTACATCCGGCTGGAAATGTTGCGGAACATCTTGTTGCAAACGGCCTGGCTCGTGTCGTGGATTGGCATGCGGGTATGCTGTCAGCTAACGGAGGGATGGAGCGCCTACGAGCTGCCGAGCGGAGTGCCAAGGAGAAAAGACTCTACCTCTATGCCAACCAACCTGGAGCCTCTGCATCGGGAAAGTCTAATGGTGCGACAAACAGTGGACTCCCGAAGTCCTTCGATGCTGTTGTCGTTCGGGTGTGGAGTGGTGACCAGATCTCCGTCGTTCCCAAGGATGGCGGGAAAGAGCGTAGAATACAGTTGAGCTCGACCCGTGCGCCAAAGTGTGTCCTTTCCGTATCACTATATCTATCCACCCCTCACGACATGTCGTCAGAGCTACTGATCCTAAGCAAGCCCATTACGCTGCCGAGGCGAAAGAGGTATGCGCTTTCTGTATATCGTTGGTGGGTTTGATAAGAGGAGCTGACTTTGGTTACAGTTCCTACGCAAGAAGCTCATCGGAAAGACCGTGAAAGTCCATGTCGACTTCATCCGTCCCAAAGAAGGCGAGTTTGACGAGCGAGAATGTGCCACTGTCCGATATGGCGGCGGTAACGCGTGAGTCAATGTCCAAATCCCATAATTATTTTCCTAAACTTTAGATTGTTGACATAGAAATATCGCGGAGCAGCTCATTGAGAAGGGCCTTGCAACCGCACTTCGGCATAAACGGGACGACGAGGACCGTTCATCTGATTATGACAAGCTCATGGCGGCGGAGCAAGCGTATGTTTATCAATTGAAAGAACCATAGTCATTATTTTCAATTGTCAAACAGAGCAGCAGCAGAGCTTCGCGGTATCCATTCAGGGAAGGAACTTCCAGCGCCCAAAGCACCGACGAATGTCTCGGAGGTAATGCACCTGCCTAGCTAGACTATTTATCATCTCGTAACTAAGTTGAAATGACAGTCAGCTATTCGGGCAAACTCATATCTATCTGGCTTCAAGCGCTTGGGTCGCATCCCTGCGATCGTCGACTATGTCGCAGCTGGATCACGATTCAAGTGCGTTCGTTTCAATTTCAGGAGAATGTGGGGTGCTCAGTAGATGCAATAGAATTCTCTTACCGAAAGATAACCAAAGCCTAACGTTTGTACTCGGTGGTGAGCGTAATCCTTGGCTGAAAGATAGCTAGCCCCATGCTAATTAACCGGGGAATTATTAGGCATACGGGCACCTCGTTCAGCTAGGAATGCCAATGAAAAGGGCGAACCCTACGGAGCGGAAGCAGCCGAATTCGCGACCAGACGATACTTGCAGCGTGATGTCGAAGTAGAGGTTGACTCCGTAGACAAGAGTGGTGGCTTCATTGGCGCGTTGTATTACAACAAGACGGAAAATGCAGCAGTCACGCTCGTGAAGGAAGGCCTCGCGACTGTGCACTCTTATTCTGCAGATGCTCTATCTTGGGCACAACACTTGTATGATGCTGAGGTAAACATTACATGTAATCCACAAGCTGGTTGACTCAAAGCTGTTCTCACGCAGGCGGAAGCGAAGGAAGCCAAGCGGAATGTGAGTAAATACTTATTTTACATGCATTCAGAGTTATTGACTCTGAAGATCGTAGATATGGAGCGACTACGACCCCGCTTCAGAAGCAGCGGCAGAAGAAGAGGAGAAAAGGGCACAAGACATTCAGCCGCTGAAGACTGAATATCTTGATGTCATCATTAGCGACGTTCGACCTCGCAATGGCTTGTCATTCTCTGTACAAATCCTAAATACCGAAGGTCGGTCCTCAATCGATCAAATCAGATGCACTGTAATTGATTTGCAAATGTCGCGCAGGTATTGCCGCGCTGGAGAAACTCATGCATGACTTTTCCCTGCACCACCGGGGAGCTGTCTCAGCTTCGACTAACTTCGTCCCAAAAGCTGGAGAGCTTGTGTCCGCGAAGTTCTCTGATGGCGCATGGTATCGTGCTAAAGTTCGTCGATCATCACCATTAAAGAAAGAGGCAGAGGTTACCTTCATCGACTACGGGAACCAAGATACTTTGGCCTTCAAGGATCTTCGTCCTCTTGATCCCAAGTTCCGATCTTTACCTGGTCAAGCTCAAGATGCCCGCTTAAGGTATGCAGCATCGCGCATGCTCGTACATCCTGATTCTAATACTTTGATAGCTTTGTGAAGCTCGTAGACCCTAACAGTGATTACTACCAAGAAGCGGTTGACCGCTTCCGTAGCTTATGTGAGGGTCGCAAACTCATCGCAAACATTGACTTCCGGGAGGGACAAGTGCTACACCTGCGTCTCATTGACCCGTCGGATCCAAATGCCGCTCAAGATCCACTTACCTGTATCAATGCCGACCTCGTTCGGGAAGGCCTCGCATCCATTGACAAGAAGGGCTGCAGATACCTCTCCGCCTATCCCGCAGTAGTGAAGAAGCTACAGGACGCACTCACCGGTGCGAAAGCTGACCGTCTCGGAATGTTCGAGTTCGGTGATGTTGAAGAAGATGACGCCTGAGGGTGAGATCCAATAGCGTTATCCCCATTGCTCTGACGAGGGAAGTCGCTTTGTATCTTCCCCCTGAATCCTAGTATATGATGTACATGCACAGAGTCCGGAGCTCAACAACATGCACGTTCACAGAACGCACAACAAATCTCCCACCACCTTGTGTGAAGAGCGCCCAGCGACCTTATCACTGAGGGAACTAAGCATTACCAATGGCAGGCATCAAGAAAATGCAACCCGCTAATCACACTGCATGTCGCTCGCGATTGAAAGACTGTTGTCTTCGTACCTGTATCGCAGGAAGCGCCTGATACCCAACCACGGCACAATTGAGGTTGCTGACGTCCAATCAAACTTAATATCTTCTTCCTTTGTTCTAACCACCATTGTGACATACAGCAATCGAAAGCATAGAAAGGAATTTATTCTTCAGGCCCGTTCACGCTCAAAACTAAAGCCTTTGAAAGAGACCTTCACGGTACCGGTGGAGCTTAATATAAGGCACTAGGCTCTTAGTTTTTGCTTTCTGTGGGATAGAATTCGATCTGCCTAGACTTCTAGGATCCCACACGTCGGCCGGTACTGCGAAAACAGCTCGATGATGCGAACAAGATGCGGTGTTAGGACATGATATTTCAAGACTCACTTACATTCTCTGTGTTATTGGTGCCGAGATTATAGCCAATAGGGGCCAAATTTCCGACGGTGATACTGAACACAGCTGAACGATCTTGACAGACAGTATCCGAGAAGATCGTACTCCCAAGGATCTAGATTGTAGGTCGAGCAGGCATTTGTAGGGTCAATATTGATGCCGACGCTTCGGTTTCTAATTTGGACTTCATATCAGCGTCTCACTTGTCCTTTTCGTGAGACACTGCTCTCATCGTGGGTTCTGTACAAAGATACTTAGTGGGATGTAGGTGTGAAAATGTATTGCAGTACGGTAAGCTACCGTTAAATCGGGGATCCATCAAGTCGTATCGTGGAGACTTCCGACGAAAGTAAGGTAAGTGGAGAGTTTTACTACCAATACTTGGGTTGCCAAGACCAAACGTAATGTACGATGCAGCCTAGGTTGAGAGTTCCTCCTGTTTACCACAAGTCGAAGGCTTTGTTTCACATTTAGTAGCGAGGGTGCTTATCCAAATTGTCCTCTGGTGAGCATTCGCCTCTACACCTTTCTGATGTACTGATATGTGACTGCTTCACTACTATCGCTGGTTTCAGACTAAAAGATATCTGTAAGACGAAGGTAGATCCAGAGAGAAAGACTCACAATCATCATACAGTCTTCTGATTTTAGACTACCACCTCAGACTAACTCTTTTTGGTAGTCTTGGCGTCGGTAAATGAATTCGGCTAGAGGGGTCCGGAGGCCATGTAAGTCCACGGTATTTGTTTGGCGTAGATTCTCCGATTTATACAGTAGTCCCCTGAAGACTGACGCACCTTCTTGACCACCACGATACTCAACTCCTTCGAACTTCAGCATAGCACTTGTCCCCCTCATCCATGCACCTGTCGAACGAGCCCGAAAGAAACTCTCCTGGAAATCCGACCCAAATATATGCTCCTCCTTCTACCCTATGAAAGTGCCTGAGCACAGTTGGGATCGGAGAAGATTGCGCAAGCTAAGAGGGCCCGACCCACACGAGAATAGCTCATTCTCACTCCGAACTAACGGGCGCCGGTCATTGTTGTGACGGTGATCACCCATGAACAACTGACAACAAGTTCGAATCTCTCACAAGGAACTACTGCGATGCCGACAGCGTTCGAACGTACCGTCTCTCTCGATATCTCGTGGCACCTCTGGGAGCAAGTCAGCGCTTCCGACGCCTGATCTGTTGGAATGAAACTATTTTATCCATCTACGTCTCGGTATTCGTGTTCTCTCTTTCACAGACCGGCAATCGATACCCTCCTATTGGCCTTCGTACGATTTTGTACAATGCGATACATATTCTCTAGACCATTCAACAGATTGCCAATGCGCTCTTTCTCATATATTTTTTGCTAATTACCGATCGTATAAAACGGCTACATCGTCCTGGAGGAAGAGCAAGACAGACTTGTCCTTTACACAGTTGCAATGGCTTTCAAATCCCTCGCATCCTTCGTCTCTGTCCTTACAGCCTTCCAGGTTGTCAATGGTGAGCCTACGTCTTTCGTTCTTCACCCGCATGGTATCCTTAAGTCTACAATACAAAGGCGCTATCACGAAAAGGGTGACGTGCCCCGATGGCGTAAACACTGCTACCAATACGGCGTGTTGTGCACTCTTCGCTGTTCGAGATGACATCCAGGTCGGTGACGAGTTTCTCTCGCTTACATTCCGTGTAAATGATAATCGTTACAGGAAAACCTATTCGATGGCGGCGAGTGTGGAGAGGAGGTTCATGAGTCTCTTCGTCTGACGTTCCACGACGCCATCGGGTTCTCCTCAGCTTTGATCTCTCAGGGCAAGTTTGGAGGTGGAGGAGCCGACGGTTCTATTATGACTTTCTCAGACATTGAAACTAACTTCCATGCGAACAATGGTGTCGATGAAATCGTTGAGGAGCAACGACCATTCGTAGCGAAGCACAACATGACGGCTGGTGATTTCATCCAATTCGCAGGTGCGGTCGGCGTCAGCAACTGCCCAGGCGCGCCTCGCTTGCAGTTCCTGTTCGGACGTCCCGCGGCTGTTGCGGCGTCTCCAGATTTACTGGTACCTGAGCCTTTCGGTGAGCGATTGTTTAAAGAAATATATTGCTACGGATTTACTAAGGCTCTGCCCTTCAGATACCGTAACTAGTATCCTTGCTCGCTTTGCCGATGCTGGATTCTCGCCTGAAGAAGTCATTGCGCTCCTTGCCTCCCACACCGTCGCTGCAGCCGACCATGTGGACTCCTCAATTCCAGGAACTCCATTCGACTCGACGCCGTTCACTTTTGATACCCAGGTCTTTGTGGAAGTTCAGCTGCGTGGCACTCTTTTCCCGGGAACCGGTGGCAACCAGGGTGAGGATGAATCTCCCATCCGCGGTGAGATGCGACTCCAGTCCGACCACGACCTTGCTCGCGACTCTCGCACTGCTTGCATATGGCAGTCGTTCGTCAGTAAGCTAACATATACAATCCGATTTCTGTATTGTCATGACGATATCATGTAGACAACCAGGCAAAGATGCAGAGCGAATTCCGGGCCGCAATGGCAAAGCTAGCTGTCGTCGGTCAGGACACTTCCGAGATGATCGATTGTTCGGAAGTTATCCCTGAGCCTCAACCCTTCAATGGGCCTGCTGTACTCCCACCAAGCTTGACTCACAATGATATCGAACAGGCCGTAAGAATCCAACTTCTAATGTTGAGAGGCATTCTCTTATCACTGTCATTTCAGTGTGCAACAGCTGCGTTCCCGACGCTCTCCACTCTTCCAGGCCCGGCCACCGTCATCCCTCCTGTGTAAGCTCATCTTCAATCGAGAATTGTGAGCGTTGACGCTGATTCATAAAAATCGACAGTCCTCCGTCTTAGTAAGACAATCAATGAGTTGGTGATTTACGTTCTTCGATGTACGCGGAATTTGGGTTGTAGACGCCGAGTACTAGTAGTAGTAGTTATTCAAGTATCCATGTTTCTGAGAAATCAGATATTCCTGCCCTTAAACATGAACTTGCACGTTCTGATGCTATTTCGGGTGCCATCGTAGTTCTTTCCATGGAAGAAGGGAACGACTTTGGGTATCCTGATGGGCGTGTGTTTGCCGTTGCTTTGCCGCTGTGATGCAACCTCCACATGGCTAATTTCGCACGTTTAAAGATAGCATCAGGCGCTCAGGGCTCAGGCTTTCGCGGAACAGCGAAAAATATATATAACCTGGCTTGCTCTCCACGTCGGCTTCGATGGTCCACTCAACGTGAGCGGACGCGAACAACCTTTTTTCGACAACGCGTGCGACAACGAGCAGAGTGGCTCAGCGAGGCACTCATATGTATTCACCCTCGCGGAAGCGGTCGGATTCGACAGCAGGTGTGGTCGACCTCGATATGTCAAATACAGAAGTAGAAACAAACTCAGCTGCGCCAGCAGCACTGGAAGATCTGCTGTCGCCAACTACGAAGGAAACGTCAGATGTAGAGAAGCAAGAGGAGGATGTAGCAGTGCTGGAGGCTGTTGACGACGATACACGCTTCTCCAACGTGCCTCTCAGTGCAGATGCGAACGGCACGCACACGCGCGAATCCACCTCCACATCTTCGGTCTCAGAGCGGCGAAGTACATTGTCATTCGATAAGAGTGGGTCACCCTCCTCAATTATCAGAAAGAATATGCACAAGAAGTCCGCGTCAAGCTATACCGTCGGGAGCTCAGGTCGGGAATCAGCAGGCAATCTACCATTTCTGTTACACCGCCTGGACCTGCAGAAGGTTCAAGAGAATACGAATGGGCAAAGGAAGAGCCTAGATGGACAACAGCGCATACAGGAGGAGCTCTCGCGACTGCAGAACGGTCTCCCAACGATTGACGCAGAGACGAATGAGGAGAATGCTATTGATTGGGGTATGCAATCTGTTACTCCATTTATCGATTGCTTCGAATTCTTTTGCTCATTTGTATAACAGATTTCTGGGGGAGTGTAATGTCAGGTCAGTTCCTGTGCAACGTCTACCACCGGGATTGAGTCTGTTTACTCGGATAGCACAGACTATCAGCAGTTCGCATCAGAGAATCCAGACAAGTTGGCGAAGGCTATAGAACGAGGAATACCAAAATCATTGAGGGGAATGATGTGGCAGCTGATGTAAGTATCATGCTATGTTACCATTTACCTGTTTCTGAAAGCCCATGAAGGTGTGCGTCGAAAGATCCTGAGCTTGAAGCTGCATATATTCGATTTCTCAAAGAAACGAGTCCACATGAAAAGGCTATATTACGTGACCTCGGGCGGTGCGATTAAATCTCCAGATCTCAAAACTGATTCTGACTGGAATATTAGAACATTTCCCCACCATGAGTACTTCACAGACGGCCAAGGCATTGGGCAGGAGAATCTATTCAATGTGCTCAAGGCGTATTCGTTGTATGACCCGGAAGTAGGGTACTGCCAGGGTCTACCATTCGTTGTAGCAATACTACTACTTAACGTGAGTGCTTTATTCACTGAGATCGTTCGAGGCTGAAAGTAGCGTAGATGCCTGACGAAGAAGCATTCGGTGTCTTGGTGCGACTCATGCACTCATACGGTCTACGAGGGCACTTCCTCCCAGAGATGCCAGGTTTGCAATTACGAATGTACCAGGTAGGTTTGTTTACGCTACAAATTGGACATCCGGGTGTCAATAACTCGTATTTAGTTCGATCGTTTAGTAGAGGAATTACTACCAGTTCTGCACGTGCACTTTCTTCGTCAAGGAGTGAAATCTAGTATGTTTTGCTCGCAGTGGTTTCTGACAATGTTCAGCTACCGGTAGGCTCATCTCATCATTAGGTCTGCATTAACGGTTGAAGGGGTTTTGACTCTCGATAGGTTTCCGCTGGAAATCGTCTTCAGAATTTACGATAACGTTGTGGCGTCCGGCATCGAATCCATATTCGGCTTCAGCATAGTGCTTCTTCAGAAGAACGAGGAAGCCTTACTCAAACTTCGATTCGACGACATCCTCGCTTTCCTAAAGACACGTCTTTTCGAGCAATATATTGTATGTGTTTATGCTCTCACAATTGTCTACCTTATTCGCTGACCATATACAAGAGCGATGATGTCTCGAAGAAGATAAGTATGAATGACGCGAAGAGCATCCGCTCAATGAATGGCGACGCGTCGAGCACGGTAGTCTACCGCGTAGACGATTTCGTGCAGGATGCTTTGTCACTGAAGATCACACCATTTATGCTTGATTCGTATGCACACGAGTATGAGGAACTTGTGCGAACGCGTGAAGCTCATATGATCGAGATGGATAACCTGAGGAATGCAAATCGGTCTCTCTCGGCGAAAGTGTGAGCTTGCTTTCTCACCTAGTTTTTGATGGACAATGAAATTCACAGATCGGTGTCCGTGTAGGAAAGAACTGGAAGACTCACTGGCGCAACTAAATACGGAGCATTGTGAAATGGTCGTAAGTGAAACTTTGGTGTTTTGCTAACATCCGGGATCTGATTCATTTTTAACTCAACAGAAGGAGCTTGTCATGCAGAGAATAAGAAATGAAGAAACGGAGAATGAACTGGTGCGATATAAGCTTCTGTATGGTCTCTTCCGTTTTCCATATCCTTGATCAAGCACTGACGAATTCAACTAAGTTATGCTGAGGCTATGCACCAAAATGAAGATTCCCGCACATCCATTCGCTTTTCGAAAATTTGAGTGTTAGTGTGTGTCTACACTAATTAGCTTCCGACCATTCGGTCAATTTCTGCACTAGCATTCCAAACTCAACTCTTTTGCTATCGATCATCTGAGCCCATTATCTACCTCTTCCCAAGACACTCATAAATCACGCACATCGTAGATTATCCTCTAGCTATTTACATTCGGAGCGCCATTGTATAGATGAATCTTTCTTTAGTTCAATAGCATAGTCCTGTATCATGTATCTCTCCATGCTAACCAATTGAGTTGGTTTCAAAGCTCTATTTCCCCTGTACAGCTAGCTAATTGTAGCCTGCATAATACCAAGAGAGACATCCAAAAGATGCCGAGACAGAATGAATAATATTACAAACGATTGAGTGTATATATATTTGCGAAGAGAAACTCTTTCTTTACAGCTTCGCCTGTGCTGCAGTCTTAGTCGGAGGTTCCTGGATCCTCACGATGGCCTTCCCCCAGGTCCGACGCTGCTCAATGGCATTCAAGCCCTCGGCTAAATTGTCCAATGTGAAAATCTCGGAGTAGTTTATCGGTGTAACACGTCCAGAAGACAAGAGGCTGAAGAATTTTTTAGCAAGATGATACTCGATAAGGGAGGATAAATCAGTACTCAAGTAAATCCTTCCAAACGACGGGCATGTGCTGCGGCTCCATTTCTAAAGTTACGGTTCATGAGTTGGCTAAATCTAAATTTCGACGATGAGCATTGGTCCACATACTAGCGTAGGCACCCCAGTGGATTCCGACTATGGAGATGTTTTTTAACAAAATCAGGTTCGTAGCAAGCTACAGTGAAAGTATGAGATTACACGTTGGGAAAATTTAGGTAAACTGGAGTTTGTTTACCTTCTCGATTTCGCCTCCCGCGAAACCAACAACCAGAGCGCGCCCTTTCCAGGCTATGCATTTTAAGCAGTCTAACAAGACAGATTACTCCCCGTTTATTTCGTACATCTGTGCAATGAGACTCACCTCGAATACGCCCGACTGGATCGTATATGACATCAGCCCCATGTCCATTCGTGATTGCCATTACTTCCTTCTGCCAGTTTGGCGCCGTATAATCGATGACATAGTCTGCGCCACCATATCGCTTGCAGACTTCAAGTTTGGACGGCGAACCGGCCGCTGCTATAACTTTCGCACCCAGCGCTGCAGGACAATGGGTGAGCAGAGGCGATGCATAAGTGATCATCATCATGGTTACCTTTTGCCAATTGCACTGCCGCAAGACCGACGCCGCCAGCCGCAGCAGTAACCAGCACCCATTCGCCTTGACAGAGAGAAGTCAGGATAGCCTGAACTTATAAGGGACATGGACATACCTGGTTTTAATTCCGCGCGGCCAACAAGGGCTTCATAGCTAGTCGGCCATGTTACATGAAGGCCTTATTCTGAAATAAGACTTTGACCATAATTTGTGAGCACAGTTGCAGACTCACCAGCGCCTTCGTCATATGAAAGATTAGAGGGAAGAGCAGTCAAGTTCTTCCAGCTCACTGCAACACGTTCAGCATATGCACCCTGCACATACCCAAAGATACGGTCTCCGGGTTTGAACGGACAGTCTTTTGGAATGGGTGAGTTTGCATTGATTTGTCCAGAGAACTCAGAGCCTAGGGCGAAGGGAAAGGGGGGTTGGTTCTGCGGACATAACATCCAGGTCAGCTAGCACACTTCAACACATATTCCATTGGCCACTAACTTGATATTTCCCTTGAGCTTGGAGAATCTAAATAGCGTATTATTTAGTAAAGTGAAGCCAAATAAACGAAAGCCGCGTGCATCAGGAGACACTCACATCATAAAAGTTCAAGCCTGCACTGTAGACATCGACCAGGACTTCATCGACGCCGGGCTTCGGCTCAGGCACGTCTGTAGAAAGAGGAATCTTGGAGGGGTGCGCATACTTGTTGATCACAAAGGCACGCATTATTGTCGTTCCGATAGCGTTGGTGGTGGTCGAATGTTAACCTGTGCTGGAGGTCTGGGGAAAGGTGGGGAAGGTGATCCCCCGCCGTATTATAGAAAGGCAAATAATAGCCGGACGCGCAATTCTCGGTTATGTCCGTTACCCGGACTTCAGTGCCGGTGGGCGCTTATGCAGCCCTGAGCGCTAATATCTTCGGGGAAGACACGTGAACTCGAACCTCCCAAGGGGCTGGCCAATGAAGGGAAAATGGTTTACACCAGACCAGGTCACTGTATATGAGCATGTCAGAAACCCACCCGAACCTCGTCTTCAACTCACCACTTCTGTCGACAGAGCTAAAACATATAGTATGAGGCCTTTCATCTACACTGCAAACCCTGCGAGGGTCGTATTTGGCTCGGGCACCATCAAGCAGCTCCCGGACGAGGTCAAACGACTGGGTCTCAAGCGGCCTCTCGTACTAAGCACTCCGGAGCAGACAGGCCATGCGTCGAACGTCGAGTCGCTGCTCAAAGATGCTGGTATTGAGTCTGCCGGCCAGTTCAATGGTGCGACGATGCACACACCCTTGGACGTGACGGAGAAAGCACTTGCATTCGCTAATGAACGGAGAGTTGACGGCGTCATAGCCATCGGAGGTGGCTCAACAATCGGACTCGGAAAGGCCATCGCTCTGCGTACAGACATGCCTCAGATCGTTATACCAACGACGTGTGAGCCATTTCTATTAGTCAATACACAAATATGCTAATGACATGTGGGATGTAGATGCCGGTTCGGAAATGACCCCAATCATCGGGCAGACGGAGAATGGCGTCAAAACCACTCAAAACACACCCAAAGTCCTTCCCGAAGTCGTTATATACGATATTGACTTCACACTTACGCTGCCGCCGTCTCTTAGCGCTACATCTGGCGTCAATGCTCTTGCACACGCCGTTGAGGCACTTTATGCGCAGAACGGCAACCCCGTCATCGACCTGATGGCTGAAGAGGGCGTTCGTGCCCTTGCGAAATCCCTACCCATCATTGTCAACGACCCATCGAACAAAGAAGCCCGAAGCGATGCACTGTACGGTGCGTGGCTTTGCGCGTCGTGCCTCGGACTTGTCGGGATGAGTGTTCATCATAAACTATGTCATGTCCTTGGCGGCACATTCAACCTCCCGCACGCCGACACACACACGATTGTCCTGCCACATGCGCTCGCATACAACGCGCCGAACGTGCCTGATGCGATGGCTAAGTTAGCGCGTGCACTAGGTCACGATGATGCCGTGGAAGGTCTAAACGTACTGTTGACGAAGCTAAAGGTGAAGAGGGGCTTGAAAGAGGTCGGTATGCCTGAAGACGGAATTGATAAGGCGGCGGACCTAGCAGTGAAAAACCCATACTGGAACCCAAGACCCATTGAAAGGGAACCGATCCGAGAGTTGATAAGAAGGGCTTGGGCTGGAGAACCAGCCAGGACCGACAATAAGTTGGGTAGTGCATTATAAACAAATGTTTGTATAAAATACGAAAGAACGAAATGTGATATGTAGTCAGTTAGTACAAATATTATACTTCCAGATTCTTGTGATAAGGATACAAGTAACATATTATCATTGCTCAACTCGGGAGACAATGAGTGGGCATTGACTCCCTTCTTTGAATTTGCCTACTACGTACGGTCTGGTTAATACTCTGTTAGCACTTCGTTAGTGGTCTGCAATAAATATCAGCATAAGAGAACCTACACATTCGCCGGGTACACTTTGTCGTCTGGGGATGTTCTGAACGCGAAGTTTCTAACGAGCGTATAAAGGAATGTCTTCATCTCTATGACTGAGAACCGCATTCCAATGCAAGACTAAGTATCGAGTTTGTAAGTGAATACAGTATCAGAACTAAAGCATTTACTCTGGGTCCAGCTGAGAATGACAGCAGGTGATTGTATAATCCGGGCTGTTCGAGAACAGCCGCAGGTAGATTCTCCCATCTATCAGGTCTGAGAAATTTCCACATTAAAACCAAGCCATCCACAAATCAATTTTGGACTTACTTGAATGCCCATGCATCATCTCCCCAGACTCCCTTGTCACAGTTCATACTCTCCACAGGTATATGCACAAACTGTCCTTTCCGAATCTTCACTCCCCACCTTACCGAGCCATCCCGCATATTCACTGCCTCACTCGTCGGAATCTCATCGTCTCGCATCGCAACACGGATTGAGGAGTGCACAGGCGGGATGACGCGCAGACTCTCACGTATGACGTTGTTTAAAAAGGGAAGAGCATCTAGTTCCGACCACAGGGATTGCCAGGCTTCTTTATTTTCCGTGGAAGGCAAAGAAGGAAATAGAGTGGACAACGAGCGAAGTTCCGTCCGAAGACGGTCTTGTGTTACTGGGTTAAGCGCAAGGAGAAGGAGCGTCCAGGTAAGAGCAAGAGAGGTTGTGTCTGAACCAGCGAAGAAGAACGTGTTGACATTGTGCAGGAGATCGTCTTCAGAAATGCGTTGCTCCGGTGAAATATCCGTGGACAGATTAGATTTGACTGGAAAACGTCAGCACTACTTACGATTTGAAGGGGAACCTCAACTTACTGAGAAGACTGAGGAAGTCGATTCCCTCATAGCCGGAGCCATTTTTTTCTCCTTCAATGATTCTCTTTGTCTTCTCCTGTACAATTTGCCTTCCGACACCGTAGATGATTTTTTGTGACTTCCGTACGATTCGTGTCTTTTCGTTCGGCTGAAGGTGCGATCAGGATTATATCGGTATTTTAGCAAAAAACTGATACCCACAAATATGGACTCAAGCCAGGGCATGTAGATAATTGCAATATCCCAGAAGCCGCCACCTCGGGAAACAGCAACTTCGAACATGTCCTTGTATGCCAGGAAAAGATCGTTTCGTTCATGCTGGATTGCAGAGAAGTTGTAGTCGAATCCTTTTCTTACTATTAGTTATGAAAGACTATGACTCCTAGCAAAGAACCTAACCTGCAAGGCCAATAACGTCAAACGTTGCACGGCTGACCCAGTGGCAAACATCTATCTTCATTCCAGACATATTTTCTTCTTTTGGACTGTTACCAAAGTCATCTCCAGCATTCTTCTCCAAGGACTTCTGAGTGTAAATCATGTCGTCCCATTTGTCTCTTAGTTCCTGGGCCTTCCGAAACACCACAGGAACGAGTGCTCGCATATTCTGTACAGAGAAGGCGGGGTTTCCAACGCGGCGCATGCGCTTGTGCACTTGTCCTTCAGCCGCCAGCATACCTGTATATTTTGTCGTTAGTAAATTCGACCACTGGTTGTAAGACATTGACGTACCTTCGCCAATGAGCCTTGTTATAACTCGACGGGACTGCCATGGTTTTTGGTAATCGCCAGTGTGGTTCATAACATGAGCCAGAGCAGCATGATCAGTTGTGAGTAGACGATCTTCCCACTTCAATGTTTCATTAGCATCGTGTACTTCAGCGAAGGAAACAAGGACTCACATTTCCCAGTCCCTTTATCCGGACATTCCGGCCATACTTGGCCGTGAACTCTTCATGAGCGTGTTTCGACGAGGAAACGCTGCAAGTCAGATATCAGAAGTATTCCGTATATGTTTAATATATATTGACATACTGTAGCACTTTGTTGAGGTGTCCTTGAAAACCTAGCCAACCTTTCGCCTCCGGACCTGGCAGGACACGCAAGGGAGAGAAGAGAGGGTTGACTAGCAAGTGATATCCAATATAGCCAATAACAGCTAAGGGAATACCAAGGAGAAGCGTACTTTCGAGCGCAGAGAACATGGTGGTGAGATAAAGAAAGATGGTTGAACGACATGTTTGAAAACGCGTCAACTTGATGTTCACAATAAAGCTGGTAACAATAGCTGTTTATTGCCCGTTTTGTATCGGGTACCGACGATGCCTAGACCATTTTGATGCTCACACGATGCTCTTATTCTCAGATACACCACGATGGCCGAGGAAGAGGCTAAGAACCGGGATATGATGAAATTTATGTTTGTTAGAGCCAACTAGAAATTCGGAATTCGAAAGAAAGTGTCCTTTGATAAAAGTACTTCGAGGTTGAGTCGGAGCTCAAAACGCGTCTCCATCAGGGAAACTACTTTCTGCTGAAAGTGACTTAAGCGTTACTTAAACGTCCTGAGTGACTTGAAGTCTGAATAAGGCAAACCGCACTTATTCATGCATGTCCTCCCATTATTCAGGACCAGTTGGCTGAAATAAGGGCGAGTTGGCTGAATCAGTGCTCTAAGTGTTTCAGGCAATCTGTACCCCAGTGCTCCAGTGCTTCAGTGCTTCATCCTTTAATTACAGCAGGAGACAAGTGTTGTAAGACAAACTGCAGTGCTCAAGAGTTCAAGTGCATAAGAACGATCCAAGTATTTCATTGCATCAGAAGTAATATAAGACAACGGTAGTAGCTATCAGTGCCTCAGCGTTCAAGTACATCAGTCATTTACACAAGACTAAGCATAGCAGTCACTATCATGGAACCCGCCACGACACGATTCTGAACCACTGCCACGGGCAGTGGCAGGCCCATTTCGCTACCGTGCCTTCAATTCTGCATGTTCTTTGGCGTGCCAGTAGAAACGAAGGCTGCTCTGCGAGTCGATGGTAATAAGTTATTGAGCGCACGGACAGAGACGAAACGAAGAGGCTCACCAGTGAACGATTTGCCCTTAGAAGTCTACGCAGTCCGTGGCCGAATCCCATTTTGAAGCGTCGTCCTCCTCATTATCGCCATCTCCGCCTGGATCCTTCTCCGCGCCCTCGTCCGCGCCCGCGCCCTCGTCCGCGCCCGCGCCCTCGTCCGCGCCCTCGTCCTCGTCCGCGCCCTCGTCCTCGTCCGCGCCCTCGTCCTCGTCCACGCCCTCGTCCTCGCCCTCGCCCTCAATCTTGTCAGCGCCCTCGTACCCGCTCCACTCAGGTCGTCATCTCCTTTAGCATCGGCATCCTCGTCCTCTGCATCACCTTCAACATCGCTTCTATGCTCAGCTCCTTCACGCTCGTCGCCCTTATCATCGCTCCCGTCTTCCCAATTACCAGCGCCTTCGTCATACGCTTTCTCGCAGGTCGAATCTGCATCTACAATGTCAAAGTACAAGGAAAAGTCCCTGCCAGTGATACCCAATCCAACAAGTTCGGTGTTCTTTCTCGTATCGATATCTGTACTGGCATCGTAAGCTAGGAGGCGGGATCAAACCTTTTCCCAGTTTGATTCAGTGAAGAAAGAGGGATTCGACAACAAGTTAACATAGTCGTCCGTATGAGGCTGCCACAGAGCGCTAGTGAAATACCACTCAGCGCCGCCAAGTTCTTCTTTGATATTTTGCAACCGAGCCACCTGTTTATCAATGGCAACCTTGACCTATCCATGAGAAGATCAGCGAATAAGGACAATATAAGTACTGAAAAAAATAGATACCGCTGTTGCCACAAGGGCGAGGGCACCGATAGGCTTTCCTATGGTGTTTCTGTCCAGTATTTTATGCCGACCCATGGCCAATACAATGTGTACGGACAACACTGAGACCACAAGGTCAGAGCAGAACAGTCCTTGCTTCTGTACATTTAGGGTCAATACATGGACACAAAATGCGACAATAAATACTCTTTTACTTACCCTCTCCATACTATACCAGCTTTCCCATAGAAACGGTTCGGCTTTCTTCTTATCAACTAGCGTCTGCAACGTCTTCACAATTGCTTCGTTTTGCATTGACTTTGATTGTTCGCTGCTGATAAAAACTCGCAACTGAATGCTCAGCTTTCTCAAACAGTTTCTTGCGCCAGCTATCAGAGCATCTCTGGGCCGCCTGAAATACAAGGATTGCATCTCAATCTGGTAAAGGTAACTTGAAGATAACTAAGAATGACTCAACTAGAGAACAGATGTCGGCGAACTGTGTTTCGTAACTTAGTTCCACAGAATCAAACACTTTCCCCCACAGTGTGCTGATGAACTCATTGTCCGGGTTTTGCCATGGCGTGATGGACTTTCCCACTGCGCGAAATAGTGAAGGTAATAAAATATGAGTCCAACCGGCCTGAGTACCGGGAGGGAGACACTGGTTCGTCGCCCTTTTTCTGCCTGGCACGCGAGATCCTTCCTTTCCTTCATTTCGGCCCTTGTCCTCCAGCCCCACTGATGTCTGCATATAAGTGAATCAGCAAAAATATGTCATAGAAATGAATTTGATTCGACACACTGAGCTAGTAGTCCGAGAGACTTTGCGATGACCAGGATAAGCCCCAGTCACTAACACTTCGGGTCCGGGAGTGCAGGATACTCTCGTCATTGCAAGCGACTGTGTTCGGGGTGCTAACGGCATCTTTCGACCACCGGTCTAATAAGAATAGTGAGTGAATGCTCATATTCAGAGTGTATCAATCGACCCACACTTGCTTCATTATCAGCCACCAGCGACTGCCTCTTGCGATGTGAGGTAGCGGATCCAATCTCAGACTGCAACACGTCAGAAAGCTGTTATCCATGGCAAGTGAGCAGCTCGAAAGGAAGCAATTACCGTCGTGTCGGCCACAGGCCGATAAGGAGTGTCAGAGGGTTTCCTCTTCTTACTCAAGTCCTTTTCGCCCGGTGAAAGTATGATAAGTACAAAGGGGGTGGGATGTGTAGAAAACCCGGAGAAGAAGAATAGAGTAGTGAAACAGAAAGAAGAGGAGAAACAACGAAGGAAACTAGTGCAATAACTAAACGGCCCCCGTCGTCCGCAAGTATGTCTTCTGCGTGCGCCACGCAACCGTCGCTCGCTCGAAGACCGAAGACAAGAAACAAACTAACTCTCGCGCGTCCGTAAAACTCGTAGTGCGCAACCGCCGCACGCCTTCGCGAGAAGTCCAGAAGAAAGGGACACTTGCACGTCCGTAAAAACCTCGCGCGCCGCCGTAGTCGAAGCCCGAAGACAAGAAACAGAAAGAAACCGCAAGAAATCCGTGAGGCTGTTGAGCCCGTCCGTCGACACCGTCGCCGCCGCAAGATTCTCGCTCTCGCTCACACGTCGTGATGGTAGGGAAAATGAAGTAAATTTTCACACGGTGTTACAGGTGGCGACTAACACAAGTTAATACCGCGTGTGAACCGGCTACTCCGGCCACGCAAACTACCCCGGAACCGTTGTCTTTGTCCCCGTCCCTCAATTGGCAACCCAATTCCCACGCCACTTGCGCACGTCGTCACACTCTAAGTGTCCGGCCGGTCGCATGTCCGCAACCATGTCCGCACGCTCGTTTGCTTGTCCACCCATTGCATTGTCTTTTGTGTGATCGCCGGCGAGCTCTGTGCCTTGGATGCACTACTACTCGTGCTCAGGTACAGTTTTCCCTTCGCTATTTGGCTTCGAGTGTCGGCCGGGAGCCTTTCTGCTCGTCCGGTGTCCGGTGTATGCACCCGGATTCCGTCCGGATGCCTCTGCTGTGTCCGGCGGGCGTCGTACGAACACTGGACGCAGTCCAGGTGTTACACCTCCTCCCCACTTTGAATAGTGACCTCCCGGTCACTCCGCCTTGGCTGGCTTGGCTTCGAAAGGGAGTCGCGTGTCCGCTGCTAGATGCTCTGTTTCGCTTGGTTTCTTTAGCTCGTACTTGAGTCGATTAGCTGTCCGTCGTGCATGCTATGTGTAGTGGTTGTTCTTGACTTGCTCGTGTGGGTCTCCGCTGTGATTGAAAATCGCGAAAATTTTGGGCCGGACTTCGGTCTTTTCGATGGTTGTCCGTGAGTTGTCCCCGCATTCTACGTGTCTATATCCCCTCCCCTAAATGTCTCCTCCATCTTCTCCCATTCCCTCTGCCCCGTGTCCGTCCTCCTTTCTTCGTGCCATCTTCGATCGCGCGCCGTATTTGCTCTCGTGCCTGCGCAGTTGCCGCCGTAGTTGCCGCTCGTCCGTGCCATTGCTCGCTCGTTGTCTCGCCCTTGCTGATCTCCGTATGTCTTCCTCTTCCTCTCCGTATTACATGCTACTATCTACTGTCTACTGTACTCCGCTCTGTCTGTCTGTCTGTTATCCTGATTCTTTTTTTTTTTTTTTTTTTTTTTTTTCCGAGAAACTTGAAACTTGTCAATGAATGTAAATATGATACGAATAATAATATGCAGTTAGAAGTAGAAGAAATGAAATGAATTGCTTCCGTCCGTAATTCCATGATGAAACGCGCTACTGACTCGAAACGCCGTGCAATTAAAGATTGAGATAAAAATATAGAAATAAAGATTAAAAAAATTTCAGGCCCCTTAAGACGCCGCCGTGCCCTTGTTCTCAAAGAAAAACGATGGTCTCCAGCCGTGCTTCTGTTCCCTGAGACCCTTGTCTGTTGCTGCTGCTGACTCTGTCCGCCCGTATGCTTGTGCGCTCTTGGTTCGGTTGACATTGGTCGTCGATCGCCTTCTCTTCTCAGCTTCTCGTTCGACATCCGTACCAATGCGCGCCTTACCCTCGCTGCTCGAGGTTACGGTCGCCGTATCAGACCCAGACTCTTCATTGTCCTCTTCCTGCTTGGGTACACTGACCACTCCGGCTCCACGTCGATTCTGCTCTGCTAGCTCTCTTCGCAGATGGTCGACAGTCTCTTCCAGCTTCCGTACGCGAAGGCGCAACGCCTGCAGCTCCGAATCTCCTTTCTCTTCCTCTTTCTCGCCCGTAATGCTGTGAACCTTGGCCAATGCATCTGTCGAACGCGTCTCTGCTTCGTCCACATGTCCATTGGCCGTCAAGACCGGTGCACGGAGTCGAACACCCATTTCCTTCTCGCATGCCTTGGTCGCTCTCGCTGCCAGCCTATCTGTATTGCTCTGGACCGGTGCTCTGCTCGACTTTGCTTCTGGTGCGCTCTGTCGTCCTACAGTAGTCCATACAGACACTATCTCAGCCCCTCGCAACTGTTCAGCTTGATGATGTTCGCCGCGGCCAAAGCGTCTGCCTCGCGATCTCGCGCGCTCGCACAGACTCTTGCCCCACATGAACGGTAGTTCCGAACCGTCCAGCCGGACCACTCGGTACCCCGCACCAAGCCTGCACAACCCGCGCGCGATGTCCGCTTGCAGGTCCTCGCAGTCCTGCTTGCGGTGTCCCTGCCGCCAGCAGTAGAAGCAGCCGAGTCCAACGCGACTCGGGCCTGCTCTATGCGCCGCTGCCATCCTCAGTACTTGCGCTTCTTGAGGAGGGTCTACCGGATGCCTCGCAGATGTCCCCCGCATGCTTGGCTGCGCCGTCACTGGTGCTTGCGCTTCTCGAGGACAGTCTGCCGTTTTCTTCGCAGGTGGTACGACTGCCTGCGCCATCGCCGGTGCTTGCGCTTCTTGAGGAGGGTCAACAGGTCTCTTCGAAGGTGGTACGACTAGCTGCGCCATCACCGGTGCCTGCGCTTCTTGAGGAGAGTCTGCCAGTTTCCGCGCAGTCATCTCCCGTACGACCAGCAGCGCCATCACCAATGCTTGCGCTTCTTGAGGAGAGTCGACCAGTTGCTTTGCAGGTGCCCCCCGTACAATCGGCTGCGCCGTCACAGTTGCTTGCGCTTCTCGAGGCGGGTCTACCGGTTTGCGCACAGTCATCTCCCGGACGACCAGCGGTGCCTTCACCGGTGGTTGCGCTTCTTGAGGAGGGTCTACCGGTTTCTTCGCAGTCGGCTGCGCAATCCTCGCCATCCCCCGCCGGAAGGCCAGCTGCGTCGCCTCCTCTAATTGCACTTTTACCATCTCGAAAACCGCTCTCGATCGCCTCCGTACTTCCGATAATTCCACCTGCAACTCTTCCTTGCCCATTCCCTCGACCATCTTCTCTTCCCCTTCTCCCATTAAATACAACTCGATAGGTCCCCTATCCGTTGCCCTTTCCACATCCCTCGCAATGCTATACTTCGCATTCCTAATAGAAAACTTCAACTGTTCAAGAAACTCTTGCTCTCTCCGTGTCATCTTCTCCACCAGACAAGTCTTTCCTCGTTGTCTTTCCTTTTTCTCTTTCGGTCCTTCAGACCACTAATGCAACCCCTTCACTGCCGGTTCAGTGTCTTGTCACTAGTTCCTTTTCAATGTTCTCTTTCTTAAAGAAAATTTGTAAACTACTTTGCCCGAAGGGCGACAATAATTCTTTTTGGGTACTACACAAAAAACAAACCACCCCCTCGCGGTGGGCTCCAGGTGAAAGTATGATAAGTACAAAGGGGGTGGGATGTGTAGAAAACCCGGAGAAGAAGAATAGAGTAGTGAAACAGAAAGAAGAGGAGAAACAACGAAGGAAACTAGTGCAATAACTAAACGGCCCCCGTCGTCCGCAAGTATGTCTTCTGCGTGCGCCACGCAACCGTCGCTCGCTCGAAGACCGAAGACAAGAAACAAACTAACTCTCGCGCGTCCGTAAAACTCGTAGTGCGCAACCGCCGCACGCCTTCGCGAGAAGTCCAGAAGAAAGGGACACTTGCACGTCCGTAAAAACCTCGCGCGCCGCCGTAGTCGAAGCCCGAAGACAAGAAACAGAAAGAAACCGCAAGAAATCCGTGAGGCTGTTGAGCCCGTCCGTCGACACCGTCGCCGCCGCAGATTCTCGCTCTCGCTCACACGTCGTGATGGTAGGGAAAATGAAGTAAATTTTCACACGGTGTTACAGGTGGCGACTAACACAAGTTAATACCGCGTGTGAACCGGCTACTCCGGCCACGCAAACTACCCCGGAACCGTTGTCTTTGTCCCCGTCCCTCAATTGGCAACCCAATTCCCACGCCACTTGCGCACGTCGTCACACTCTAAGTGTCCGGCCGGTCGCATGTCCGCAACCATGTCCGCACGCTCGTTTGCTTGTCCACCCATTGCATTGTCTTTTGTGTGATCGCCGGCGAGCTCTGTGCCTTGGATGCACTACTACTCGTGCTCAGGTACAGTTTTCCCTTCGCTATTTGGCTTCGAGTGTCGGCCGGGAGCCTTTCTGCTCGTCCGGTGTCCGGTGTATGCACCCGGATTCCGTCCGGATGCCTCTGCTGTGTCCGGCGGGCGTCGTACGAACACTGGACGCAGTCCAGGTGTTACACCGGTCAGAAACGAACTTAAAATGCCGGCTACCAAAGAATTGACACTTACTGTGGCACCGACCTGTGTGTCCATGCCAGTCAACAATGACTTCTTGACCTTGACACTCTTACTAGCCTATTGAGATGGTGTAAAGTAAGTAAACATAAACATGAAGGAATCCATTACACGTGAAGGTGGAAGAATTACCACATCAACCTGGGAGTCGATGTCCGGTGGCGACTTTCTCTTTCTGTTTTTTGTGACTATGATGTCCTATTTATAGGCACAAATTAGTGATCAACCCGATGTGAGGAAGGGAACGAACAGTTGCTACAGCGGAAGTGAGCCTACGGTGCATCGACGCCCACACATACCTGTATACGGGGTTCCAAGGCTAGTGAATGCACCTTACAACCATAAATCAGGGGGAAACGAGAGAAACTGGATTAAGATGGGACTTACCGGTGCGCTGAGCTGCGAATTGGCAGTTCTCTTGTTTGCATCCTGTCCAAAGATCAATTCAGCAAGCAATGAAGGAAGGATGTAGCATGAGGATCACTGTGCTTCACTGTCTGGCACTCACCTGTCCCACCTGGTTTTGTCTCGTTGTTCTTATCCTCAAGTACGGAAAGGGATTGGTTAGTAGATTGGAAAAGGTAGGAATGATATGACGTCGCTTACCGTTGAAACCTGCGACCCGGAGAGAGTGTCGCGCAGCAACTTCCTTTTCTTTGAGTTCAAGTTGCTGCTACCTCCATCCTGTTCATTACACGACAGTTGGCAGAAAAATAATAACGAAGGGATATGATCAAACGGTCATGGGGTAACTGACGTGAATCAAACAGTAATAAGTCACACTCACACTAGCTTGAGCCGGCCTTGTCAGCCTCCTCGGATCGCTTTCGCCCTACAAGCAAGGTATTCAGACTGCATCTGCCATTCTAATGTTCCGTCAACTCACAATATTTGTGTCCGAATCGACAAAATGTGCTGTCTGTTGCACGCTGATTGAGCTATTCTTTACACCATGATAGCTTGCGAGGGTTATTGTTTCTCCTTCATCCTCCCAAGGACTTAAGTTTTCATTGTCTTGCAATGAGATGCTGTGTCTAGTGTAGCTTGGCGTCAGCGAAGCTCATAATATGGTAACAAAGACGAGAGTGTCATCGTTGTAGGTAGAAGGAAATTTGATCCCGTTGTCGGAGCGTCATGATCCGCTTCTTTAGCATGAACATTAGTAATCTAGTTGCCAGTGGATCAAACTATGAGCTTTAGCTGAGTCTAAATCAAGCTTCACACTTACCATTACATCGTGCATTCCAGAAATTGATCCCGTACGCATTGCAAGATTTCAAATTTAAACTCACAAATTGATCCCTCTCGAGTCTATCCCAGCCACCTCAAGTCCTCCATCCTCTTCACCAATGAAAGTGGATTCATCTGTGTTGCGAAGCGCCCTGGCAGGTCGCTTTGTCTTGTCGTCCCGCTTTGACGTAGCAGGCGAGTCTATTATATCCGTTTCTTCACCAGAAAGGCTCTCGTTCTGTCCGGCAGGTGCGTGAAAGAAAATGTTGCTTGGAGTGGCGGCAGATCTCGACGTCTTTGCGGTCTGCACACGGGTGCGAAATTGTTACGTTCACGGCTTCGATGGACTTATCACGGAAATGATAAGTGACCAAAGCGTTGTTGGGTGAAGTAGCAAGTACAGTATAGAGGGTCCGCTTTGTGAGGGTCTCTATACCGGAAGTCGTGGGTGAACAGAGTCTTTGGTACGTGATTGTAAAAGACTATAGGAGGATTGACTTGAGTGTCATCCTGGGGCGCTATGTACATGGCCTTATATACTACAGAGAACAATAGAGTGGAGCAAGGAATGAAACTACATCATCGCGGGTCAGAAGTGGAGTGAGTCCGTCATAGTGGCTCTAATTAATGGAGGATGATGTCAGATTGGAGCATAGGTGGAGTAGAGTGGAGTAGAATGATGTATCATCGGAGTGGAAGGTCCTGGGGCTCTCGGAGTGAAGGTGGAGCGAGTGGAGCCATCGGAATGTGGAGTCAATGATGAAAGAATGATGCAATGTGTGTACGCACATGCAGGTAGAAAGGGTGAGAGAAAAAGATGAAGGGGAACATAAACAATGTGTAAACAAGGGTAAGCAGCTTGATGCGTAACAGAAATGGAAGTTCACCTTTGGGATCTTCTTTCCTAGCCTTTTTTGCAGGCTTTCTGTTTGACGCATCCGTACTCGCCGCTTCATATTGTGAGTCAAAGTAGTCAACCTCCAAGCTTCGAAAACATCTGAAAATGTATAGGCAGTATAACTCACCAATGTCTAAGTCTTCGTTGTATTCAACTTCACAACCCGACACGTCTTTAACATCGTTCTTCGAGCCTGCTTACGCCAGTTCAAAGCTATGTAATTACTGATCTGAGGTTGAAGACTTACTACTAGCTTCGCCCTTCGGCTTCCTACATCCACATTTTCCAGCGAGTTTAGGCACTGTTGAGCCCATCTGGGTGCGTGTCTCAAGAGCCTTCAACAAATTGTTTTCAATTTCTACGGTCTCTAGCATCGCTGCTTCTTGGTTTTCTGCTGCAGTCACCTTCTTTCGTACCTTGTCAGCTGCCTCTTGTTCTTTTGCTGCCCGTTTCTGCTCCGCAGCGAGTTTTTTCCTCTCTTTCGCGACCGCGACTTGCTGGGCCGCAGCTCTGCGGAAAGCTGCCCGTTCTTCCTTCTGTTTTTCCTTCTCCTCCTTCTCCTTCAATGCCTCATCCCGCCTCGCTGCCTGCTGTACTTTCCTTTTGTCTTTTTCTTCCTTCTCCCGCAATATCTCCTCCTTTGTTCGTCTTGTTCTGAGTTGGTCAACTACTGCTCCGGGGTGCTGGTTATTGTTCTTAGCCCTCGTCTGTCTTCGAGTTGACATTTTGTGCAGTGTTTTGAGACTTGGGTGATAATAAGATGGATCGAAGGTGCTAGTTCAAGATCAGGGAGGCGGGGGGCGTCTATCTTAGACAAGTTGAAAATTTACGCCCACTCACTCAGGCTGCCACTGGCCAGGCTGCCACAGTGTGTGACTTACTACTACTAGTAGTACTAGTACTAGTACTCACTGGCACTCAGGCTGGCACTGCACTCAGGCTGGCAGCCTTACCGTACTACCAGTAGTACTAGTAGTACTATGACTAATTTAAACTCAGGTTCAAGTTCACTCACTGCCAGCCTGCTGGCACTCAGCTGTGAGTCCCAATCATCGACATGTACTACTGAAGGTTACATTGATGCCAGCGACACGGAAAAAGCACGATCCCCTTCATTTTCCACCAACTATTCGATGCACCTTGCCCAGCTGTAGTAGGACGTTCAAGAGTCAATCTGGAAGAGCAAGACATGAATATTCAGCTCATCCGATGTCATCCGTGGCAAGATCTACTGCCTGTGGTCACGACTACTATGATCCTTCACCTATTCGACCCACACGAGCTCCAACTCCTCAACCTCTACCGAGGTCGTCCGAACTTCCAACAGAGGGTCATTTTGAGAGCGGCCCTGACTCCTACGATTACGATATTTCCATGCTTACACAGGATATCTCGATGCTCAGTATAGGCCGAGACGAGCTGCTTCAAGACCTAGACAGACCTGATTCTCTGTCCCATTCTGGCACCGGAAGTGACAGTGGCCGTAGTGCATCCTCTGAAGATTTGGACTTCGACGTTGGAGATCATGAGGAGAGTGATGGTGACCTAAAGGTGTATCACAGATATATGAATGGTGCGCACCAAGTATATTGTCCTCGGTTTGATAGCACTCTGATGAAAAACATCGTGCAGCCACCCCGTGTGATGCGGAAGGAAACAACTTAGAAAACGACGAACCACCTGTTCCGCGAAATGAACCTGCACCAAATGACTGGTCTCCCTATTCGTGCCGAGCAGATTTTGAGCTCGCAGACTTTCTTTATCGCGATGAGCAAATGTCTGCTGGTAATATAACAAAGCTTCTCGGAATCATGAAGGCTTACCAGCGAATTCAGTCTGTGAAGAACGCGAAATCTGGCGGATATTCTGAGTTGGACGTAACTAAGCCCGACGATGACTCAGATCTGGATCCCACTAGTACGCTACTCGATGGAGACGCACAAAAGTTGTACAATGTCATTGACGCTACGAGAGTTGGTGATGTGCCTTGGAAATCCTTTAGTAACTTCTACACGGACAACAATGGCCAAAAAGCGACAGACGAGAACACCGAGTCATGGAAGAGGAAAGGATATGATGTATGGTATCGGGATCCCTTGGAAGTGATCCGAAATTTGGTGGATAATACGGCTTTAGAAGGCGAATTCGACTATGTCCCATTTCGTGAATATCAGCCAAAGGAGGAATCTGATGACATCAATGACAAAGAACGAGTGTTCAGAAATTACATGTCCGGAAATTTTGCTTGGGAACAGGCTGTAGGTCATGACTCATGAACTCGCAGGAAACATACTGATTATCCTTGACTTAGAATAAGATCTACGCCGAAGATAAAGCAGTCCATGGATCTATGTTCGTTCCGGTGATCTTGGGGAGCGACAAGACAACAGTTTCCGTTGGAACTGGCAACAACAAATATTATCCGTTATATCTCTCAATAGGAAATGTATCAAACAAGGCCCGGCGGTCCCAAAAGTTGAATACAGTCCAGCTTGTAGCATTTTTAGCAATACCAAAGAGTGTGTGTCAAAAACTGAGCCATTCAATTGTGTTTTGACGCTTTTTTGCAGCTGAGCGACAGTACGAAAAGTCAGATGACTTCCGTCGCTTTAGACATCAAATTTTTCATTCATCTATATCGAGAATCTTGAGTTCACTGAAGACCGCCATGTCCATAAACAATGAACAGACCATTCTCCGGTGCCCTGATGGTCACTTGCGTAGGTCGGTTCTCGGACTCGGCTCGTATATAGCCGATTATCCGGAACAGGTGAGTCTATGCGCAATATGCACTGGATGGTGCTGCAAGTAAGTACCATCCTTTCCAAAATCGCATAGGAGTCTGAGGAAATGGCTTACGGTGGCTATATAGATGCACAGCTCCCCACAAGGACCTAGATAATCCGGAGTTTGCATCAAATCCTCGAACAAAAGAGCTACACGAACGATTGATAGAGCAGGTAAATGACAACAACTTAACCAGAGCAACAATTCGCAAAGAGTATGGGTTCCACCAAGATATCGTGGTATGTGCTCCAAATTCTCCATTGGATGCGCTTCTAAGAACTATGTTTTCCCGTAGCCCTTCACCAATGACTTTCCGCGCGCAGATATATGCGATCTCATTTCTCCGGACCTATTGCACCAAATCATCAAAGGTGTTTTCAAGGATCATCTTGTCGAGTGGATATGCCAGAGCTTGACCACAACAGAGCTGGATATTGTGGATAAAAGGTGCCATTCTCAAACAATTTGTATAATATGAATACTATCGCTGACCTCCGCGTAGAATCAGAGTCGCTGCTCCTTTTCCTGGACTACGTAGATTCCCCGAAGGCCGAGGCTTCAAGCAATGGACAGGCAATGATTCAAAGGCACTTATGAAAGTATGTGATTTTTCCTTCTTGTTCGAGGCGGTCGTTTGCTGATAGTAGTCGATGTAAACCGCTTAGGTGTATCTTCCGGCTATTGTGGGCATTGTGCAGGATGATATAATTCATGCATTGAGTGCATTTCTCGACTTCTGTTATCTTGTGCGTCGGTACACGATTACAGCCTCAACACTTGATCAGATCAAAGCCTCTCTGGATTGCTTTCATCAATATCGGCAAATATTCATAGCTATGGGTATCCGGGACAACTTCTCACTACCACGACAGCATGCCATGGTCCACTATCCTACAATGATTCCTCTGTTCGCTGCACCGAGTGGACTATGTTCATCGATCACAGAGAATAAGCACATTTACGCGGTCAAGGAAACATGGCGACGCTCAAACAAAAATGATCCCTTGGGTCAGATGATCACAGCAAACCAACGACTCAGTAAACTTATTGCATCAAGGGCAGACTTCAAAAGGCGTGGAATGCTGGATGATACGTTAGCCGAGGCTTCGTGGAGAGCTTTGCGAGATGTTTTGCGCAAGAATATGTCGTCAGAGTCAGAGTCGGATGACGCTGAGAGGGACCCTGATGCCAGTGGGGGAGAGCAGATGCAACAACGTGACGTATTAGTAGTAGGTGAAGCTGATGATACAGATGACTTCTTCGATGCCATTGTGGGTATTCAAGAGCTCAACGAAATTGCAGATTTGGACGATTCTGAAAGTTTAATAGATGAGCCACAGCGTGGTGCGGTTCATGGCGTAGGAAATGCTGAACGCCAGCTCCGCTTGGGTGGCGGGAATGACCCTTTGAGCTTTACGTTAATGGCTTCGAAAAAACGTTAGTGAAACATCCTTTTGGTGCTGCAAATCCAACTTGTTTATTGTTATCCTTGCAGAGTCCAGTAAAGTGTACCCTAAACAGCTCGATGCTCTCGCGGCAATAGAAGGCTATCCAGAACTTCGACAACTCCGACAACTCATCAAGAAACACTTATTCAACAAGTACGAAAGTTGTAACACCAACTCAAAGTGTTCTGCTACTACTAGTAGTAGCAGGCAAGCCAAATTAAACTACAACGGATTTGAACACTATAAACTGGATATTAGCAATGACTTTTCAATTTTCCATTCAGCCACCGCGTTCTTTGCGTATCGTGGTGAATCGATCCCTATAGAACAAGCAATGAGGGAGGTGATCAGGTCCAGTCCCTCTTGGCGCGGAAAACCTCGACGAGATGCAGTTCTTGTCCGAGGTGGTTCCCGCAAACAGGGGTTCGCAGGAATGAGAGTTGCCAGGGTTATACTTTTTTTCTCATTCACCGTTAAAGTGGAACGTCAGGAATGCGCTCTCGTCCAGTTTTTCAAGCGTGTTGGAGAATCGCCCGACCCGAAAACAAGAATGTGGATAGTTGAACCAGCATATGAGTTGGAGAGCTCTACCGCCTGTGTCGGACGCTGTCCCGGAGTGAATGACAGTGGCAGACATCACTATCACCGTGACTGCAAGGCTCCGAAGCTGTCTGTGATAGATATAGGGGACATCTTTCGTTTAGCTCACCTCCTTGGGGTCCCGAAGGGTGACGAATCTCCTCCGAAGTCATTGACACCTGAGGAATCCCTGGACTTTTACGATAGATTCTACGTTAACAGATTTGCTGACATGCACATGCACGAAACATTGTACGAAACTAGACAATGATTACTACTAACTTGAAGTAAAGCTTTTCAATTAGCATACACAACCTTGAATGTACTATATTGAAACTTACGAGTGAGGACTCGGATATGGCAATGAAACAAAAGGATGTACTAGACGAAACAGACCTTAGTACTACGTATGTAACGTAGTACTACACTGGCATTGCAGCATTGGCTCTTAAAGACTAGTAGTACCATGACACTGTTTTAACTTCAACTTCAAGTTATGGTGTTCTTGGCTTGCTTTCAAGTTGTACAGTATACTACTAGTGGTACACTGGCAATGATATCATGGCAGTAGTATTTCATTCAGGTTGGTCAAGGCAATGTTATTATCAGCAAATCACAAAGCGACACAAGGAAAAACTGTAGACACTAGCATAGCGCAAAGATTACATGGGAACTCCAAGTCATAGCTTCACCTCCGAGTCCAGCTCTGCCCCGCAACAGCTAGTTGTGGTGACTGTTTCTATTAGAAGACCTTTCTTCCTGCTTGCCATTAGGAAGATACATCGGTGTGCAAATATCCTCAGGCTTTTGGTTCATCACTTCGCTTAGATAATCGCGATACTGTGAGTTGTAGATCTCTCCCGGTGATAAACTCGTCCTGGCAGTCGAAGCCCCGGCCGTAACCCTCGCTCCGGGTGGTATATCGTTACATATCTCGAGCACCGTTGCTATCAGTTGGTCTTGAAATTTATCATAGTGGGTACTATTGTGGGTATCCTTCAAGTCTACGTAAGCCGTGAACTTCTCAATAGAGTCAAGGACTGCGTCAGTCCTCTCCTCCCGAGCATGTATGATATCGTTCATTACGTAGCGGATTGAACGGGATAGCTGGTTACCCATGACTGTGTGGAAAAGATCCTCGTTGAGGACTATTTGCAACCACCTCTTGACGACTTTAAAACCATGTATCAACTCCTGTCGAGATCCCAGGCCCCTTTTCTCATTTCCCGCACTTTCCCGCCAAGGATCCCGACATGAGCAGACAATCCCGCGGGGAGAATCCCGCCATTGGATTCCCCGCGCGAAACCCCTTTCCCGACTCGCACGATCCCCCGCAAGATCCCCCGCTCACGTGACCTATCCCGCACCACCGTCCCGACCACCATGCACGCATACACACATTCATTTACGACGACCCGCCACGGCACACGTACATTCACTTATCAACATACGCTCATTAATCCGTTAGTACCTCAAGGTGACGACCTGCAACAGTCTGGCATACCTAGTCTGGCTAGTCGCGGCCCCGGACCGGACGCTGACGTCCACGGACAGGCCGTAACCATCTGGAGAGACGGGATAGACATGCCTAGCAGTGCGGTCGTAGCATGTATCGTTTGTAGTAGATAGGTGCGCATTGCGCAAGGACACTTAGCGTAGATTAACTATACAGTCTTTACGAAGTAGATAAATAGCTGTAGACATCGTAAGGAGCACCCCACTTTTGACCTCTTGTGGAGTGCTTCCTTAGGTGCGATCTCTCTCTTTTCTCCTGTGTAGTTAGTTGCGCAATACTTACTTGTGGAGTGCTTCCTTAGGGATCCGCTTACTTGACGTTCAAAGCAGTGAAGAGTCCTAGCTGGCCTTGAGAATCCCGCGACGCGCCTGGATAGAATCCCGCGCGTTTCCCGCCTGAATTCCCACGCTCGTTCCCAGTCGCGAATCCAGATTCCCGAACGCGGGTTCTTGTCGCGAATTCCAGTTTCCCGAAACTGTTTCCCGCTACAATTCCCGACGGTCGTAACAACTCCCGCTGAATCTTTTCCAAACGACGGACATCTCGTAAGTCGAGTTTGTTCAAAAAATCAGCGAAAGAGGGATTAGGCCCCAAGGCCTTCAAGGTCCTTTTCATGTCTTCAACAGATTTGATGTGAAGGTCGTCGGCCATAACAAAGTTCGGCACTTCTTCACCGTTATGGAGTGCGCGGACCTTGTCCCAAAGTGTGAGCGCCAGTCTCCGTCCAATCTCCGAGTCTTTAAAGACTAGATGCTTGTGAACGTCAGGCTGAGGGCGTACCTGAGGCAATCCCCCAAACAGTTGGACCGCAGGCGTTACGAAAGTTCCTGGGTTGTCCACCGTCATTGAGTAGAGCCTTTCCTGTGCATTGGGCTTGAAATTAAACTGAAGAGCTGCCGATTGTTGGAGGAGTTTGTCAATTTCTACGATGAAATCGTAAAGTGCGTTGTAATGGAGCTGGAAATATGGTAGAAAGAACCGGAAAGCAGTTAATTTGTTCACCTGAGATGCGTCGAATGGCAGGTTTTGACGTTGCCGAGCTTCACGATTCAGGATAAATTTGACATGTGGTGGGTCTTTTACCACAGTGTAGGATATTTCTTCCGGTTCCGGGGAACGACTCGAAGTCGGAGGTGGCAAGTAAACTCGAAGGTATCGTTCAAAGTGTTCATGCATGACGACAGACAATGTCTTAAAGTTGGCGGCAAAGTAATTGAGAGTGCCGGGAACAGAATTCAGTGAGTACTTGGTTCTCAGTATCTCCTCGCCAGTGAAATCAAGGACAATTGCACACCTTCCCGGAGGTAGGTCAGTAGATTATCTGTAAGCTTCCTCATTCTTACAGCGTCGCCTGCTTGCCGTGACTAACAAGGGTATGTTTTTAGATGTCACTCTTTTTAGAAATGTGATCATGTTACTTACCCCAGACATTTTGTCTTCCACGAGATCGATTGACGCTGATACGTCATTTAAAGTATCTGCAACGTTCTTCTGGACTCCTTCCATCACGGCAAACCTCTTCTCCAAATCCGTAACTCGAGCCCTCAATTCATTGGAATCCTTTTTATGAAATTCCTCCCATTTTTTCAGCTTCTTGGTCAAGTCCTGCAGCTGCTTGACTCCTGCATTTGGATCGTCTAAGGGCTCGAGCTCAGAGGGGGTTGGCGAATGAGATGAACTCTTTGGGATCAAGTGAGCCGATTCGATGTTTTCTGTGCCAGTGAAGGGTTAGCTTTGGACACAGACTATGATAGAAAAGGGAGGAAGAATGCGTTACCTTCGCTTGGATCGACGTTATCAACTTGAGAATCCGATACTCCAATTGCCGGCGAACTGCGCATAGATTTTTGGGCAGCAGACACTTTAGAACGCAAATCCGACAACATGTCATTTGGAGTACTACGTGGGCTGCGGCTGAATCGAGGCCGAGGAGTAGGTGAAGGGGTTGAAGGCTTGAGGACGCTAATTTGAAGAACCCTCTTATTTGGAATAGTCGGATTGTTCTGTGCGACGTCCCGGGAGGAGGGAAAGGAACTCGGTGGATCAGAGTTCCAGACACGCCTCCGAGTCTCCCCTCGATAGCCATTGGCGCCAAAGTATGTTCCAAGTTCTTCACGCGGTGTATAACTGTTGTGTACGTGTTGTGCGCTGCCTCTATAGTCGCGGTTCGAGTCCGCAGGGTATGAAGAGCTGGTCCTGTCTTGGTATTGCCCACTGGCGCTGGTAAGGCTCGGCCCCGGAGTGCTCGTGAGACTGTGCTCATAAAGTCTCCATTTATTACTTCTGTTCTTGCTGTGCCAGTCCTTCTGTGAATACGGCGGTGAATAGGAACGTTCACGGCCCTTCGAGTACCGATTACGACTGGAACGATGCTCCGACTCGGATTCGGATTCTTCGAAATAATTGTCAGAACCGGCGAGGGGTCCGACTCAAACTCAGGCTCACCTTCACTTTTCGGGCTGCGCTGACGCTTCTTACTATTGTATGATGGCATAACTGCAAACTGGAGGAGTCTCAGGCTTGCCGTGAGTAGTGATGCCGAATATTAGTAATAGTAGTGGTAGTGGTAGTAGTGGTACTACCTCACGCGGAAGTTCGGTAGCGAGTAGTAGTACTAAGTAGTAGTAGCGAACTTGAAGCGGATCAGGCTCACGCTCGGCCTGAGGCTGTAGCCTGAGTGGTTCTAATCGGTAGAGCTACTACTAGTAGTACTAGAAGTACAAGCTTGAAGATCTCAGTTAGTGGATGAAGTAGATCTAGAAGGCTGAAAGCTCACTCACCACCAGTGCCAGCAGTCTACAAGTAGGATGAAATTCAGGTGGACTTCAGGATGAGAGGGCTTCAAGCTGTTGATGTGTGAAGTTGAAGAACAAGCCTAAGTACTAGACTCGGGCACGACACGTCGCTCAGGCTCACTGGGGTGCAACGTCAAGTTGTGGGCATGGGGTACTCAGGCTACTAAATTCGGAACTTGAACTTGAACTAGTTGAAAGTCCGACGGCTCGGAGTGGAAACGCTACTAGTACCTCAGGCTGCCACGTACTACTGCCGTGACTCCCGGGCCGTCGGAGTCGGACATCATGATCACTGCAACTCACTGGCAGGCTGAATGATCCGACTCGGAGTTGGCATTCAAGTTGCGCGCGCCGACAACTTCAACTTGAAATTGAACTTGAATGCCACTGGCATGCCAGTGATGTTTGGCGACTACTACTACCTACTATTAGTACTCACTGGCAGGGTACCGTACTACTACTAGCCACTGGCAGCTGAATGATCCAGTCTTAAGCAGCTTAAGCTTCCAGTTCTGTCCACTCAGACTGGCAAGTTGTCACAATCTCAACTTTACTACTACTACTAGTAGTAGTATACGGTTTGAGTCCGAGTTCGAGTCCGAGTCCGAGTCCGAGTCCGAGCCTGAGTTCAAGGCCGGACACCGGACCTGAGTGAGCTTGAAGGCTGGCCCAGCACTGGTGAGTGGCACTCAGGCTGTCCGGCCGGCGTGACGGCGGTACTTCAAGTTCAAGTTCAAGTTCAAGTTCAAGTTGGAGCCTCAGGCTGAGTCGGAGTCGGGTCAGAGTTCAACTTGAAGTTGACTCGTCATCAATTCAAGAACTTCAAGTTGAAGCTGAGCCGAGCCTCCTCCGACTTGGACTCGGAGTCTCACAGGCTTCAAGTTACTACTGCTCTACGCCCCGACTCGTGAATGCCACCAACTAGAACTGAGGTTACTACTACAAGAGGTAGTAGGCCTTTCGTTTCACTGTTGAGTTTGCTGTGTATACTCTCTTTTTTCTTCCGCCGCGCATCTGCCGACTCACTCACTCTGCCTGTCTCAGCATGCTCAAATTGTTCTATCGGTTTCAACGCCTTGCGCAGCTCACGTACGTCTGCACGATACTTTTGTAGCTCCCTGTGGGTCGACGCGTTTCGGCTCGTTCGGCACGGCTCGTATGGAAACCCAGGGGGTAGGAGTTCGACCGCTTTTGCAGAGGACACGAAACCACTACCGTCTACGCAATTTACTGCGCCCACAGCAGGTGGTTGCCCCAAGTCTTGCCCCAGGCTTCTCTCGCAAATTTATCCCGACGCGTATCCCCTTACCGACTAAAGCAATGGCGAGCACACTGGGGCGCATGCGCACACGTCTACCTCCACAGTTGACAACACGAATTCCTTCAGCAATTGGTGATGGTAGAGTGATTACATCCGTCACCATATATCATGAGTGAACCTTCTCCAATGGACAGAGCTACGCCAGAGAGCTCATCATCAGTGGTGGCTGATGAGTGCAGGACGTTAAAACTGGTTGCTGCACTTGCATCCGAGGTCTGTTCCTCCCAGGTTTTGAATCGCGAGACGCATCACCGACGTTTGGAATGTGCAAAGAGGCAAGTTACTGAACCGGCGCTCACAGGCACCAGGAGGGGATGTGCGTGCGGTAATCAGTGAGCGAAAGCTTCTACTGTACTTCTCGAGTAAGTTGTTCTTTTATTTTTTGAATCATAATACTCACAGGCTTCTTCAGCTTTGGAGCATCGGCACGGGGAATGTCCATACGTTCTCCGAGAAAATCTGCATAAGATTTACGCCGAAAATTGTATTGTCTTTTTTCTTGGGCGTGGGGGATTGGACACATCCGTTTGCGTATGGAATCTGCAAATGGGTATGATTTTCTTCACATTCATTCATCCCCGACTCGTCAGTGACAACTTTTCAGTACGACTCCGACTTTCTTGTCACCGGAAGGAACGATGGCCGCGTCAGCTTCTTCTCGTTTCATCGTTCCTCTTTTCCTCGACCATCTCCAGCTCAACAATAAGCGGCCACAGGACTTGCACTGAGCAGTCAGGGGACGAGTCTCTATCCCTACCGTCTACACTCACCTCAGGGATCCCTGCTCAATCGACATCTAAGCCTAAGTTCGCCTGGCCTGAGCGGCGAAAGAGCCCAAAAACATGGGAAGGATGCTGAACAGCTACGCTCTCTCAACACATACAACAGTGAGGAGAGAAAAGGTTGCGAAGTTGCGCGGTCGGATTCGTATATACGGGGCTATGTATCACCGGGCAGTTTGATGCGTCCCAATATTCCGCTTGCATGCACAAAGTCCACCAGACGTCGAAAAGCGACTCACAACTCAATTTGCAAATGCAGCGAAGGGAATGATTATAACTGCATTTTCGACATCATCCAAGTTGTCGTGTCCCCATTCCTTGCCAAACACCTCTGCCCCGCCACCATTGCCGCCTAAATGGAGAACGCTCGGTTTCAATGTGCAGTATGAGTTGATCGTCGGCCGACAGCGCGATTCCCTCAGCTCCGAGGACGAGAAACGCGCCTTCATGCAAATTACTCCTTCCGAAGCGGGTTGGGATGCATTCAAGTTCAAGTTGGCCCATTTCCCATTTTGGCACGGTTCTAGTTCAAGTTTCGGGTTGAGTACAGGGATGACTGGTTGTATGGTGAGTTACTCGTGGCTTTCTTCGAAATCCTTCTAGAGCTGATGGAGCAGCTTCTTGTGCAGTGGGTTGTATCCTCCCGACTTCTTCGGAGTTAACATGACTCATTTTCTTGTTCGTTTGTGCTTAAAATGAAAAGAAGCCTTATAATCAAGTCATCCGGAAGAAATCATTTGTTATCTCCTATCAGTTCAACTTGCGGTTTATCCAAGTCATAGTACAAAGCACTAATAGCTCCCTCTCTCTTTCTAGAAGAATGGGAAATCAGAAAACTGACTTCAACTACTTTGTATAAGTGTGAAGTGGGAGCGGGTATCGTCCCCAAGATCATCATCCAGCCATTCCACCGTGAATCATGTTCTCAAATCTTCGTACTATCCTTCTCATCCTCCTCTCCCTTGATTACGCACGCCTGCACCTCCGCACCGTCCTCCGCTTTCAGCTCGTTCAACGCTGGACAGCAAGGGCTCAAACGAAGGTACTTGTTTCATTCATATCAAGATCTGTACACTGACTTGTTGCTAGATACACAAGAAACTGCAAATGTTTCTTGATTTCCTCGGGGTACCACCAACACCTCTCTCCGAATTAGATGAATATAGGCCCCATAATATAGTTCCGATACAGTGTTGCACGGGCTTGGATGTGGACAACGCAATGACTGCAATATATGCATCTTTGCCACAGGTACCAGCTAGGAGATTTGTCTCGATCGACATCGAGTGGGCAAGTGGCGGAAAAGGGTCCAATCATCGCGTAGACCTCATCCAACTCGCAGTTCAAAACCAGGTTTATCTGGTCAGGACGCATACTCTTACTGACCTTCCTCCTACGTTGGCGCAACTCCTTGGGGATGGTACAGTCATGAAAGTTTCAGCTGGAATCAACGGTATGAATAACTTATCTTTTCTCCTGCGAGGTGGCCAACCAGAAGAAATGGCAGGTGACGCAGTGCGTATAAAGCGCAAGTTTTGCACCTCTGTGCGCTCCTGTGTCGATCTGACAGATTGGGCGCGCGTTGTCTACCCGGAAGTCTGGCCCAAAAACCCGACCTGGTCCCAACTGCTCTTAAACCCTCGTCTCTGGTTCCAGCATCCGACTCCGACTGTCAAGCTCGAAAAAATAGTGGGAGAAGTATTGAGGCTGAACGTCAAGAAGAGTAGTGAGGTCACGATGAGTGACTGGGCAGCTAACGAGCTATCAGCGGCACAAATACAATGTAAGTTATCATTTTGTTGCTCAAGATCAACCATCTTCAAGTTCTCACTTGCATGATCTGCTGTACTGGAATACTAGATGCTGCCATTGATGTTCACAGCACGTTTGCTGTAGCTTTGGCCCTGAGCCAAAGCCACCCACCCTTACCGGATAAGTACATCAAGAACTTCGAGGCTTGATCTAGTAGGCTGAGGCCCACCAGTAGCAGGTTTGACCAAATGTGCTTGAGTTATCGAGTAAATTGTTGTGCACATGCTCTTGTCTTTCAAAGTTGCCAGGAGATTCATGATTAAAATTTATTATTGAATTGCTTTTTTTTTCCCGAATGATCACCGTAGTCTGAGGTATCAAAGTGGTTTGGAAGATGTCGCCAATGGTGTCTGTCTGCTGTGAGCAACCCAATGGATTAAATAGTTTTCAACACCACTATTAGTGCTTTTTCAAGACACTTCAAAGTTTTCAAGACAATTCAATATAACGCCCGGACGGGCCAGCTTTTTGCTGGCGATACCCGAACACCTCTGGGCGTTAAGTAATCACAAGCTACATATTTTACCCAAGCGGTGCAGCAACTATTTTTCCTCCAATAGTAGTACTATGTCAGTGGCAGATTTGTCTGCTCTGATGCATTATATTATTTTATTATATAGTCCAGTGTCAGAGCCAGCTTGTCCCCGTCAGGCTTCGCAATAACCTTCCGTACTCGCATTCCGCGCGCGCAAAGTAGTCCTCGCCTTCGGATACATCAGAGCTTGCTGAACCACGCCTTTCTAATTTCAAAGTGCGAGGAGGGAGCAGATGCTGCTCCAGAGGCACGAGTGTCGAATGGCTCCAAGCTCCAGGAGATCCAGTGATCGAGTTGTGTGGGCTGTCGTATGTGCTTCGGGTATCCCAGTTGGGTTGCGTCGGTTCTTCCCGATGTTCAGCTTCACCATCAGAAGGTCTCCATGCTAAAGAGCCAGCGATCTGACGACTAGTAAAGTTAATGCTACGCTTGTGGAAGTCTCCCATGCGCTGACGCCATTCAACAATCGGGAAACGCTGAACAGCCGAACGAGCACGCAAGATAGCATGTTCTTCTTCCGTAGACTTAAGCGCCATTTTTATTGTTTTCGTAAGCTGTGACAACATGTGTGCTGTTGAACTCGATTCGACAGGGAACCACTGTGTTCAAAGTCAGATTGCAAAACATTAGAAAAAACGAATGCAAACTTACCCAACCAGGCATGAGACCGAGACCACCGTATGGAGGCGAAGTAGTGAACTCTGGCTTTGAGTACACTCGGTTCGGGTACATCTCCATGAGACGAGCAAGCTTCTCCGCAGCGAAACGTCCATACAAGTCAATGGCAGGCCCGACACAATTCAACTGAATCGAAGGGTGTTTTTCCAGTCTGGCATTAATAAATGAGCAAACATTCAATTACTTAGCAAAATAGGATTAAGAAATAACTTACAGCGAAGGCATCATGTCTGCAATAAGATCTACACCCTTTTGCTTCAACCAACAACCAATGAACACGAATAGATCTGCCTAAGGATCCTGTGCAATACCAGCCCACTCCTGAGCCTGCTGCTTGAACTCCGTACATTTCGCCTCTGCTTCCTCATCAATCTGAATGTCCTTGATTTGAACAGGCTGTTCGTCCAAAGCAGCAATAACCGTTGGGTCCGGATTCGGGAGCGAGTCGACATGCTTGAGTGTCCAAAGCGCCGGGTAACGCGCCCACGACCGTTTACCATACTGTCAGAGACACCAGCGACACCGATCGATTTCTGGTGCACATTGATGAAGGATGCTGCGGCGTGGAGCAAGTTGAACGTGTTTCCGAACTGAACGAACGTGCTCCTTGCTGATATTGAACACCGAGCACACTTCCTTCATCTCCTCCTTCGTGCGGAGTGGCCACAACCCCTGGAGCTCCGCATTGTGGAGAGACAGACAGATGGGGAGGACCTTCGGGAGCAGATAGATAGGTGCGAGCGCACTGTGGTAGTCATTAATGTGGTAGATATCAATCTGCGGGTAGCACCTAACGGTTGCTGCGATAGCCTGGTTCCATGTCGAGTAGAAGATAGCTGAGCTGATATCGTCATGCGCGCATGATACGGGTCCGCCTTTGTTTGTGCGCGGAAGACAGGCAAGTCGAGGACGATGTACGTGATGTTGTCGAGGACATGCGTCTCAACCTCGATAAGGTACGGGTCGCCGAAGATAATGACTTCGATAGGTTCTGCAGGTTCGCCAGCAGGGTACTCAATGTCTTTAACCTTTGGTACAACCTAAATCAGGTCGATATCCGACATTGCCTTGCCCATCAAATCACACCAAGACCACCGATCTTGACCTTCAACTTCCAATATGATCTCGTACTCCAAAGTCGCAATGAGCATGGTCCTCCGCTTATTCTTGTCTTCCGGCCAGCCAATGATGTCGCCTGTATGCGCGTGTCCATGGCTCGAGTGTTTCTCCGACATCGGCGCCACATGCAGGTCTTGCGCAGACTTCGAGCCCAGCGAGCCAATGACGGGGAAATTGTGCGAATGATCCGGCTTCTTTTCCGTGAGACCCCACTGGTTGTACTTGATCCCGTAGAAGCTCCACATGAAGATCGCCACTGCCAATGTACCAGTGACAACCGGGATCGACAGGAGCAGCGCGTACATGATAGCGCCCACAGTGCTCTCCCCACGCGGCTCGAGGCTCCACCGCATCGTCGCGTCATCTACGACCAGCGTACAACGCGAGATGCGGGTGCGGCGGAGCACTGACGTTCAAGTAGTTGGGCGCAGCCAAGTTGGGCGGGAGGCGGTCATGACGCCGTTGCCGTCCGTGTCACCGTAGAAGTAGTCATCGAAGCCAAAAACGTTGAGCTGTAGGTACGTCGGCCATGTACTCATAATTTCGAGCTCCCAGCGTCCGTCGGCGGTATTGTCCATCTGGAAGCTCACTCCTCTGTGGAAACCCCAGGTATTGAACGGACCACGAGCAAGGAACTGAGGAACACGGCACTGATGAGCATAGTTCCTGTCCGCATGTACAACAGTATAGGATGATGCAGCAATAGCAGACCAGCCTATTGCAAAATTGATTAGCAGATCACAGCACATACTAGTATAAGAGTAAGAGCACTTACATTGCACAATAATATGCTCGCCCGCCCACCAATTCTCATCATTGTCAAACAAGCTTTTATCTATGCTCGTCACATCCTCATACGCCGTCCACGTCGTCCAGTTTTGACCATAATTCCACAAGAACCTGAACATATCTGCGCCCAGCGCCTGGTGCGTGAACGTGTACTTCCCAGAACCCGAGTCCAAGCCGAACGCATCGTTGTCGTAGTCCGCAGAGGGGAAGATCATAGGATTGCGCGCGGAGCCCTTGCGCACAAGGAGATGGTCGCGTGCATTCGTGAACGAAGTGCCGTCCTGCGAAGGCGGGTTGTTCACAATGATGTCGATGATTCCGTCCGACGCGTTAGGAATCTCCGCACGCAAGGCAGTCCACAAGCCCAGTTTGATTTCCGTCTAATTTGAACATGGATGGTGGAGGAAGAGGCAATTGGCATTGCCGCACTTCAAGTTTTCTCAACTGGTTTCCTAATTCAAGTTTAGATGTAACAAAAATCGTAAAAATTTTCCAAGTCCCATGTTACTTGAGCACTGAAATCCTGACTTGCATTCTGATGTACTGAGAGATGGCTTGCATCCTGAAACACTCTTTATTTCAGTGAGTTAAGGCAATCAGTGTATTTTCAGACGAAGTAGCGACCCTTCAGACAGGTGCCAGCCAAATCAGGACGCGTCAGTCGCCGTAAGCAGAAAGTAGTTTCCCTGATGTCAAATGGCGCGTCAGTGTAAGTGATGCTTGACACGATACACTCATGGAAGCGTTGCCTTCGAGTTCATCAGTGGCACGGACTCCTGCTCTGGTTAGCACATCTGCATCAGGCTCAATACACAATCGTCTAGTGATATCTAACTCATCATCAGCACGTCGGTTGCGTGCTCTATCTGTGGTTGAATCTGACAACGAAAAGCTAGCTGAGGATTCGGTGATTGCCAAAGCTTCTTGTGACCCATCCCCAGCCCTCAATTCCCCGACATTACCATTATATGATGTTTCGAGGAGTACTTCACACCAAAAGCAAAACATCTCATACTGGATAATATTAAGCTACGGAATACTTTCTATGTGTTTCTTCACTGCTCGTCTGCTTAATATCTCTCGCTTCTTGCAACATGCTAGTAGCAGCTTGGATGTGCCCTCAATGCCCCTCTTATCACCAATACATGACTTCTCTGCGTCTTATCGACTATCTAAAATACTGCCTCTAAAACCAGATCCCATATCTCTCAGGCCCTTCGTAACTGAGTCCCTCACAAACGCGAACATCTCTGACGTAACAGCATGCTTGTGGACAACGGAGGAGGAGATACAGAAGTTGGAAAGATGGTCCGCTCATTGGAAAGGTAAGTCCAACAGTTGATAGAATGGCTTTCGAATCCAAATATCTTCCAGGACCGATTTCTGTTGTGATTTCGACAAACAAGACTCCTGAAACAGTCGTAACGAAGCTTAAGGATTTCCAACATCCTATATGGTTTTCTGGTAATATGGCGGTTCACATTGTTCAGAAATCCCCTCATAGCACAAACCCTTCGAACTCGTACCTGAACATCGCCAGATTGCTTGCTCACACTCAATATGTCTTACTATTTCCGTCTTCGCCCCCGCTGCATCTTCTGGAGACAATCTACAACCATTCTATCTCCAAGATTACTTCGAACAATTCTGAAACGAAGCATCCGCACCTCATAGTGCCAGAAAAGTTAACATCACATACATCATTTCCCTTTCATTTCTCTCCCCCCTTACTATTGGAACAATCTCACCCAATCTGGTGCTCTGAAAGATTCTTTACTGCTCCATCTCGAGAAGAAGACTGGGAAGAATGTATTTGGCAGTTCTGGCTAAACTCTCATGGATCACTCCAATCGTTCATCATTCCAAACTGGAAAAACCAACCATCCCCGAAGACCCGTTTGCACAGTGGATCTGTGTTTGTAAGTTGGCTATGTTCTCTTATTCACCTAACCTTGTTCGCACTTACGACTCCCCCAGAGGCACATTCATCAGCGTCTTAGTAGTCGATTTCGGCACGAAGCTTGTGTTCTTGCTGCTAGGAAACTCAAGGAAAAGGCGGAAGGTGGGAAAATGGATGCGCGGAAAGTCCAGTGGCTACGGAAGATATGCAGACCAGTTGAGTAAATCATCACGATACAATGGACTTTAATGTTCAGTCGTCTCCCTACTAGATTATGAATAATTGGAACAAGGACTCTTCGTGACTACGAAATCATAGATGATGCGTCTATAGATACAGTCATGGAAAATGGGATAAAATAAATATAATGTAGCAGTCCGTCGTAAATGTGGGGAAACTCAAGAGATCAGATTCTTCATTCTATCAGTTCGTCTTCATCTAGCATGCGCGCCTCCATTTCCTCCTCGTCCTCTTCTGTTATACTCTCCGCTTCTGCATCCTGGTAAGCTGCCCAGACGCTGTCGCCTTCAGGACCTTCAATGATTAAATCCATAAGGTCCCTCGCTGGCTCTACAAGAAGGTAAAGGTGCTGATAAAAACAATTCTGCGTCAATCTTACCTGTCATCTTCTCTATGTCACTGTGCATATCTACGGAAAGCCAATCGGGAGGGTCGGCATAGCTCAGACGGCCTATCATCACAGTAAACATATGAGCTAGCCCATTGAAAACCACATGGGGAGCAGTGTGTAATTTGTAACGTAGGTCGAAGTCAGTGTTGAGATCGTCCGATTCCTTTGAAACTGGCACGTCAGGAAAGAGAAGTTGATGAAGAAGATCCAGACTGTGCCTCATCTGCGAGACCACCCTGTGCCAAAAGAGTCAAGAGCGATCAAAAGAGACGAGAAGTAAATAACCTTTTCGCAACATCTTGATTATGCATCGTCTGTTCATCTTCCTCCCAGATCAGTGAAGAGAGGTTGAAGAGATGGTACACGAGGCTCGGAACTAGTGTATTGGACTTGAGGAGGGCCGCTCTGCCTTCCGGGTTAGCCTGATTAATGAGAGAGAAAAAGTTCAAGATCGCGACTAGGTCCCTGTCTACTGTCTAGCGCAATACTAACGAGTTAGAATCGCAAGAAGGTAGTCAACGTAAGCACTTACATCTCTGGGAAGAGTGCTCGAATCCACCAGGAAGCTAGAAAGTCTCTCTAACAAGGGTATTCTCCCTGGTTCGCATCTGGGCGTAGGAAGGGGTTTTTCGAACTGATCAAGATCTGGAGCTGCAACAAAGTGACGGAACAGAGATACATCTACAGGCAGAGAAGTCAGCGTTGCCGCACCCATGAAATTTTTGAGTTACAAGACTTACGGGTAGCAAACACGACGAGCATACGAAAAGTGTGAGAAAGCACATCTGCAAACTGCTTCTGATCGAGGAGAGACAACAGAGAACGGTCTGTCCTAGGGAGGAGGGCCAGGCTGTTCAAATATATATATATATATAATGGTTAGCATGTCATCGATTACGATATTGTTTACGCACTTCGCAGAGAATGTTTCAGGGATGGTCCAGGCTATGGCCTCCATAAATGACAAAGTTGAGTGTAAAAACGACTGTAACATTTCTTCTTTGCCTTCGCTGCCCCCCTTGAGCTTAATGCTTTCCCTTGAAATGTCGCAAGCTATAGTCATCGCAGACCAACTCTGTCCCTCGAAATCAACCGCAGAAAGGAGAGTTTGAGGTGTGAAGGATGGAATGTAGATCATGACTGAGCGCATGAGGTCCCATAACACTGTTAGATGAGCGAGCTATTTGAGCTGACATTTAGATGTACATAAATGTAGCGATAGTTGAAAACGTACATATTTTATTTTCCAGAGAATAGTACCCATTTGTACCAGTCCATTCGAGACAAGGTGCATGAGTTTCTCCAAGGAATATTTGCCTTTCGACCCAAGCGTCTCTAATATTGTTGAACATGCATTGTGATACTGCTCGACATATTCAATGTGCGGGTCAAGGGAGGTTGATAGCAGATAGTGGAAGGATATGGTCTTAGACGTCTTGCAAACGTGGGTGAACAGGAGAAAATGTAACTAGAGATGTCGTTAGTTATGAATCTTGAAAATAAGAGTCCTAAAATTATCACTTCATCACGCCAATCTATGCCCTCAAATGTTTGGTCGATCTCCATCTGTTCCTGTTCCGATTCTTCAAGGAACTCCGATCCCATAAATGAGCTTGAGTCAGGAACATCATGACCAGGGCTACTTCCACGTCCCGGGTCTTTACCAGACCCGCGTTGCCGATTGCTTGATACATCCAAGTCAAGATCAAAGTCTTGAATATTGTCATCTGTCGGAAACTCATCCTCCCTGGGCTTTGGGCTCCTGTTGATCATTTGTGAAGCCATTTTGACCGGAGAGAATAGAGCATTGCTAGGTTCCTGGCTTCTCGCTGGCACTATACCCTTCCCTTTGAGAGGGGATGTTTCTAAGCCTGAAGGCATACTACGCCTCCGGGTTGGAGATTTCACTGGTGAAGTAGGAACGAAAGAGTTGTCGAATCCCGGAAACTTAAGCTCGGGCACTACTTGACGGTGTTTTGCTAACGGCTTCGGGGACTTCCCTCTCTCCGTACTCGTGCGCCGTTTGGAAGGTGTGTGAGATTGAGAATTCCATCCACTAGGGCCACTTTGCGTACCAGACGACCAGTTTCGCATTTCCGGATGCACTGGAATCGGTGATGGTGAAGGACCAAAGGACGCCCTCTTAGACTTTGAAGACCACGTCGGCTTTCGGGCTGATGTTTCGATCTCATGCTGTTTGAAGGCAAACTCCGTGCGAAGACGTTCTATTTGTTCTTTCATCTCTTTCTTAAGTCGCGCTTGTTCTGCATCCGCCTTTTCTTTTGCCTCTCTTACTTTCGCAAGATCCATAGCATGCTGCTCGGATGCCTGGATGATGAGATGAGTTAAGGAGACAAAAAGAAAAGCATGAATAGGTAATTGCTACCTTCTCGAGAGTTTTCCTCAAAATGCTAACCTCACCGTCCTTCGCATAACGTGCAACTTCCGCCCTCTTCAAGGCTTCTTGGGCGAGCATGTAATCGCGGTTGACCTAGGATCCACTTAAGTAAAGTAAAGAAAGTCCCGTAAGTTACGGACCTTTTCGAGCTGCGCTTTAAGAGAGGCGAGCTCCTCCTTGATGTCTGTATTTTCAGCCTCTGCAGCAACTGTTGATACTGCGTTATTTTTTGTTGGACGTGCATCTCGTGGTAGCGTTTGGGATGAGATAGTTGACGTAGGAGTAGATGGTCTTGCTACTGCGGATTTGTTTGACGGCGGTAGAGGTCTGAGAGCCCTTGAAGGCACGACAGCTACCGTGACATTCCTCGTCGAATTAGAACTGGGGGTCGGCCTTGGTAATGGTTTATCTAGCACACTCTGAGAGGTATAGTTCCCTGTTTTATATGGTACACGTACTGCTTTTCTGCGAAATCAAACCCACAGCCTCGCCACCGAAAGATAGTTTTTGCATGCTCTTCTCCATTCCCTGTGTCCCATTCAACCAGAGATTGCCATTGCCTTCTAAAGCGGTGTCCATGGAGCGGTCTTTATCGGCTGCATTATAAGATAGGGCTTCTAGAGCAGCTGGTTGGGCTTCCGGGGGAGAAAATGTCGGATTGGTAGGCGAAATCCATCCTCTAAACTTCTTCGCCGGGGGAGGAGAAACGCTCCTCTCTACTCTTGCGGATGCTTGAGCTATAGTCAATCCGAATTTCGCTTCGGTCTCATCCAGTAGAGCCAGATCATCTTCATTCAAGTCAAATGAATCCTGGAAGTAATCGTCAGAGCTTGGATCTGCCATCCTGGCGTCGAGATCCGGTGCTCTATTCAGACGGAAGGAATACACGGCAGCTCCGGCGCTGCATTCAAAGTGCAATTCGAGGAAACATAGTACAGTAAAGGTCTTGGCCGGAACGGTAAGAGCAATAGAGGTCGTTTAGTTCAACTCGGGTGGTCGATGATATCTGGCAGTACTTTAGACCTCGACGCGCCGGTCGAAGTGAAGTGACAACTTGAAGACGCGTCGCGTTACCCAAAAAAGTACTGTAGTCTGTCTGTCACAAAGAAGTAGAGAAGGGATGATAATTAATGTATATGATGGGTCTGCTACATGACTGGCATATTAAGGAGAAGCTGCTGCTACATAGACTTATTTACCCCGACATTTGACGATAGGGATCGGCGCTACTTGAGTGAAGTATTCTACGAGGCGCTCGTTTCGAACGAAGGCATGGCTCCAAAGGCCTTGTACGCATCAGAAAAGGGGGTGCCCCGAAGTCGGGTCGATAAAGCACTGGAAGTGCCTCGAACGTTCTTCAGTGGCCTGCAGTTCGTTGACCAGAGATCTGAACTTCAGTAATGTCAAAACCAAGGGCGGGCGGCATGCAAGCAGCCATATATGCCAGACAGAAGGGCATAAAGGGAAACCAGAAACGGTCGAGTCGCGAGAAGCTCAGCGCTGCATTACCCAACGAAACGTATCTTGACTGCTCCGTTGCGGTTACGAGATTCTAAGGCTGCTCAAAACCGATGCATCAGTCTTCCACACCCAACTCTTATGTCTAAGAACTGACCTTTCAGTTCTTCAGCTTCTTCCCGATGTTCATAGTTGAGTACCAATTGCTTAAGATGCTGCTGTTCAACCTTGTCTTGAATTTGGGCTGTGCGAGTATGTGTAGCTAGTGCTGTATCCTTGGGTATCGCTATTGTCTTCGCCTGTTGTTTGTTCCCCTTCTTGGTAAGAAGAGTGAATTTCATTTGCCCTTGTACGTCAGAGATCGCGCCATCAGAAGGAGCACCCTCATCGTCACTGTCCTCTTGCTTCTTTCTTCTAATCCCAGTGGGTAAAACTGCCGAATCCCACAAAGCCTGTGCCGTCCGTTTATCGACCTTCCTAGATTCTGCAGAAGACTCCGTGACCATTTTAGCAAGCTCTCTCGCAAATTCGCTTTCATCTTCTTCCGTTGGGCCTTGATGTTCAGAAGTGTTGAGTACAACGAGTGTATCTGGCGATGGTGCTCTGTCGTTCGACTAAAGACAGTGTCAGGGATTTGACAAATATGATATCAAATATGCAGGCTCAACATACGAGGGAATCGGACACTGTCTGCGTTTCGTCGTCTTCGTCTTCCGACTCTTGGCGAACATCATTTTCCCTGTCGTCGTCACTGTCATCACCGCTGTCCTCGGCTTCGGCTTCGGAGTCTTTAACTAAATATGAGATAGTCAGATGCTGAACAGCCATGGGGAATTTGAAGAGCGCCCTACCTCCGGCAGTCTGGAGAGCCTGGCTGAACAGTTCGTCGACGGCCTTAGCAGCTTCATCGAAGGTTTTATACCTATCCATCTTTGGTTTCAATGCCTACGAGACGTTATCAGAATAATAACAGAAAATTAGGTGTAAATCGTACCTCAAATGAATCTTCAAGCATAAATTCTACATCCATGGGCGTAGGCTCCTTCGTCAATAGGTATAGCTAAACGGGCCATATTTTAAATGATAATTTTGAAATGGATCGTAATCATTCTAACCTGGAAAAAGGTCAAGAAGTTGTCCAGCTTCTTCCTCTGGGAACCTTTGTCGAAGCACATCCCACATGTGTCAAGCAAGACGCAAACGAGTCTAACTCTGAAGAAGTCATCAGGCATATCGACAGGACATGGTTGGCCAGGTAGCGGCTTTCCCTCCGCTGGTTGAGAATAGTAAGATCATCTACACTATTGACATCAAATGAAGCACTTACGGTGACCAAAAGTGACAAGGCTCCACAATGTGTCAAAAATAATACTGGAGCTGATGAGCCGGTATATATAAAGTTCTCCAAGATATTTTATAGTCGCAACTCGCTGTTGATTCTGCTTGTAAACGTTTGTTTCCAGTCCCCAGCGGACGTCTTCGAGGACTTGATCAACTATTGCAATCGAGAAATCCGGATGATAGCGCTGTAGATCATAGGCTAGCATTGCCAGAAGGCTGATGTTGCTATACTTCAACTTCCAGGACTTCGTAAATACTTTGTGTAGACTGCGAACGACAGATTGGTCGTCCCAGTCCAGTTTTCTAATTAGTTTCAAAACCTTGTCGATGGTTTTCTTTGAAAGCACGTCGTAGATCAAATGTCTGATGAACTGTTCCATTGGTGTACGCTCCTTTTCCTTTATAGGAGCACGTTCTGGGGGATTGCACTGGGATACGGTCAGCTCTGAATGAACCAAACCTGAAAAAGGATGATCACCTGGTAATATGCATTCTCTAACAGGAGAATCTGTCTCTGATCTAAATGTTGGAGACTCTGTTTGCGTCTCATTAATTCAACCTGTATGTCGTCAAGACTTGATTAGATTACGTTTGTTGAGTAGAATAAATATCATACCATGGTGCCGAATCGCTCTCTCGTCTCTTCGCTACGCAACAAGAAGCGGCCACATCCCTCCAGAAGCAAGGCCAAACTATCCACATTGACGCCTGAGAAGTCATCCAAGCACACTTTGAAGATGTGTAGAATAACATGCGTTGGCACCACTTTGAACTTCGTCAAATTTGACAAGAACGCTACATTCTGTAGAGGGCTTAAAAAAGTAATTCTCACAAAACTTTGCAATTTGTCTTACCTTTTGCCTTACTTCCGAAAGCTCTTTGACTACGTTTTTCTTCCTTTGCAAATAACGAAACTCATCCTCAAGCTAGCAGTGGACGGACGCATAATGTTCCGCGTTAGTAACGATGTGACAATTGTACTTCTCAACTTACGAACGCGACCAGGTCCGAGCCAATGTCTGGCATATACTTGTTTAGAGTCGCAACTAGCCTTGAGTAATGTGGCAACAAGTCGGTTCTGTTTTTCGGAACCTGTGTTAAGAACTTCATCGAGATGTCAATTGTGGTGTCTGGGTTACCAAATGATTGTGCAAAGGACAAGCTCACCTTCACAAGTCGTTTCCGTGCTGCCTTCGAATTCAAGAAAGCAAACTCAACCGCAGCCGAGTCAATCAGAGAGCGATTCGTGCAATCAGGCAAGCGAGCAAGTAGTGTCGTCAAAAGTTGTGAGGGTCCCTGAGGAGCGAGAGTCGGCGTATGCGGTGGTGTAGGGGTCTTCGGCGGGGAAGCAACCGGCGTCGCAGCACTATCACGGGAAAAAATGATAAGACTTGTCGCATGCAGAATGCAATCTTGTAACTCACTCATCATCTTTTACCTGACTTTCGTCTCCAACATTTCCGTTAGTTGTGATGGCATCTCCATTCTGGTTCGCTTCTTCAAGTTCAAGCCGTTTCAGTTCTTTTTCTAGTTCCAGGACTTCGGTCTCTTCCTTCTCTCTTCGTTCCTTCTCGTTCCGAAGTTCTTCATCAGTCTTGTCTGGTTCATCTTCTGCACCTTTTTCATCGATACCCAATAGGCTCTTGGGTACGAAGTCGCGAAGGTCTTGAATATCTTCAAAGAAGCGCCGTTCTTCTTCATCTTCCCATTTTCCTCCCGAAGTATATAGATCTTCCTGAGCATCATGTTGCCCGGCAGAAGAAATTGCAATTGATTCGCTCTTTTGAGTTGTTGTTGGCAGTAGTGGCATTGGAACAAAGAGAAGTTCGGAAAGACTGTGAAATATGTTAGTGATGATTAACGAAGATTGTAAAATAAAAGCACGTTTGACAACTTGTTAGCAACTTCTCGTAGGCTTTGGCCATCTTCTCGTATGCTTGTTGGCGATCTTCAAATATTTCGCCCGATCTAATGTATGCTTCGTGATTTCGCCGGTCTTGCTCTTGCAAGCGCTACAAGTGATATGTATTATGTATGTATGTAAAAGGATATATTGCGTACTTGCATACCTTATGTTCGATAATTAACTTCTTTGATACGCTGTCGAAGTATCCTTCGCACATCCTCTTGAATCGAGCACGAATTTCCTTTTCAACGAGTTCATCTTCTTCATTATCCTTACTTAGAAGAGGAAAGGCTTCTGCCTTCCCCTGTGTGTTCGGCGCAAGTGAACCTGGCTCCAGATCTTCCGATACTTGAGATTTCGTCGCAGTTATTGGAGTGATGCCAAGGTAAGGCCTTGCATATGCTTTCAGGAATGTGGAAAGCAGCGGCAAAGATGACAGTGATGGGTCATTCGATAGCTAAGGATCAAGGTAAGGACAAACATAGATTCAGGTCCAAATAATCACAGAAGATTCTACTTACTAAGTCCTTCAGAGTCTTCATCACCCACTCTCCACCACTTCTCCCTGGAGCATCCCTAATGATGCCAACCAGTGCAAGTTCGGCGCATACACGAAGCACAGGCCGCTGACGCGTCACTCGAGCAGAATCTTCCTTCTCCTTCTGTTCCGCAGATGTCTGTGCCGCAGAAGGCCCTGTCCCTGCAACACCTGCCTGTCCGGAGCCTAAGGCAGTGGAGGCCTGGGTGGCAACGGAAGGAGCAAACCCAGGTGCGCGATGCGGAGGGGCCAAAGCAGAAGTCAAGAGATTCACGATAGACGGCGTAAATTGCTTAGGAAATCTACGATGTAGCGCGGAGATAATCTGCAAGATTGAATCGCTTGGCATAGCTGCTTTGGCGTACAGATAACCGCACGCACCTCAACAGCGCTCCATACGTCCCGTTCAGTCTTGCAGCGCGCAATCCCTTCCAGCGTGGCACCGGCAAGTTCGTCAACATACTTCTCCAAGGATAGCGATGCAATGTCCTTCATGATCTGTTCATTGTTATCCATACCCATCGACTGTCGCATACGTTTGATAAGCGCCGTATGTCGCTTCAGCGATGAGTCCAATGCTTTCGTTGGTTCTATATGTTCAGGCCCGAAACGGAAGCATTTGTACATCAGGACATGTTGGGGCCAGTAATTTGTTGTGAATAGGCCGTTGTTAGTGTGATTTATGATGGAAGATAGGGCCACACACCTTCCCCAGCGTGTTCAACATTCAGAGCTTTCAGGGCCTTTCGACGGTTCCGCCGAACGATCTCCTCATCTTCCCTATCTCGAGCACTCCCCGCCGAGTATGCATTAGCCACTGCCTCGCCATTTACGACACTCGCCATCTCCAGAATGTTGAAGAGGGGCCTAGCTGTCTCGCTTCAGCGACGCGACGGGCGCCCGTGTGATAATGGTGACCAGGTACTGTCGGTGGTTGACTAGTAAAGCAGCCCGAATATGGTCGACAGTTGTTGCAATGATCCCTATGCGATCAACAAACGTGGTTTTACTGCCTTCTCTTACCAGGTAAGTGACTTTATCAAGTACAAATTTCCAAAAAGCTAATAGCGCTAAAGCTGAAGAATATAGGAAGAGTCAAACATGGAGGTTGCTCGCTCACTGCCACTTGCAGTGTAACTCTAATATAAGATCCGATTTCCAAATCGGGGAAGTCTCCATGAATTTTGTAAATATGAAAAACATATGAGCGTTCCAGACAATCCTTCCGCTACTGCGACAGTTTCACCTCTACGAAAGAAGTGACAGAGATTCCATGAGATGGAGTTTAGGAATACAAATGAAACCGCTTTAGAACCAACCATGTTTTGGTTTGTCCCTTTCGGCCAAACGATGAACAAGCAACACCGTACCTATCTGTGGTTGACTTCAAGTCTACGTCACGCGTTACCTCCGAGATTTCTTCCCAAACCTTCCCTTATCCTTCTTTTTTGCCTTACCGCCCGCCAGCTCGGCCTTTTCTGCTTTCCGGGCACGCTGTTTTACTCGCGTAGCCTTTCGCGCGGCTTTCGACTCATACGCAATTTTCTTCGGCTTCACCTTCGACTTCTTCTTCACTGACGCTGTGTTATCAAGCCGCGCAGAGGACGAGGCTGGCCGATCTTCTGCCCCGCGATAAAGTTTTGATCGTGATTTTCTCGGATCGCTTGAAGTTCGATCCTGTGTGTCATTCCCCCCTTCCAGATCTGAAGAACTCCGCCGAGATGTTGATAGCATATGCTTTAGGGAGTCCGGGTCGAATTCCTCGACTACAGTCACAGTCGCTAGCTGTTCCTCATCCTCGTACTCCTGAGTAGCCTTGGCCTTTCCCTTCTCGGCAGAAGAAAACCCCGTGAACTCCTCCTCGGAGTCGTCGTCATCGCTACCTTCGTTGACATCTGGTAGTAGGATAGGGTTTCAATGCAAATGAGCGCAGAGAACAATTAGGTACGTGATGCACAGGATCTACTTACTTTTACGGTAAGCACTCTCAACGAGCTTCACATTCTGTGCTGCCTGCTCCTGCAGTGCTCTGCGATGTTCTCTGCGCGCCTCTAATCTTTCCTGACGCTCTCGCTCTATGGCCTTAGCCTTCTTTGCTTCCTTCTTCACAAGATTTCTCTTTCGAAAGCCAGTAAGGAATTCACTATGTGGCGGGCATAATGAGTGCTCACGCTTGGGCCTTTCGGGTGAAAAAAGGGGGGTACGGACCGTCTGGCATCCTCGTCAAAGACGATCTGATCTATTTGATTCTTCTTCGCACGAGCTTTGGCCTTGATTATCGTATGCGAGCGTGTCAGGATCTCAACGTTGGAGGCCATGGCGTAGTAGGACAGGGTAGCAGTAACAGTGGAGGTTAATGCGTGAGAGACAGAAGCGACCAGGAGCGTTCGGCAAGTTGCGCATCCCAGATCGTCGGGGAGAAAGAGCCTTATTTGGGAGACTGAGTCAGCGCTTCGCGAAGCCTGATTGGCTGGCCGAGGCAAAGCATCCTTTGGAGGATGTCCGAGAGGAAGCAGAGGCCGCCATTTCAAGTTCATGCGTCTGCAGCTGGCCGATTCATTGCCTGCCCCCTCTCTTTCCCACTTATCCTCCTCCCCCCACCGCCAGGTATAAGTACAGGATGCCTGTCCCAGATTTTGCCATCATCAACAGCCCCGACGACCTCCAACGAAGTACTTTTCGTGACATTTCCCCCACCGAGCTCGACCAAGTCCTACCGCCCCCTAATAATTACGTCTATCCTTTACCCGAGCTCCCGCAAGCACCCCCGCCCCCGCTCCAGCTCGCATACATTCCCCCACTATCTGTCCTTTTTTTCCCGATGCCGCCCTCTATGCCAGAGCCCCCGGTCCTGCATAAAGTCTGGATTCTTGACTGCAAGTCATGCGGAAAATTCCTTACAAACCGCGGCATGAAGGTACGCATTTATATGAAAATTATCAAATTCGTTTCACTCACAATTATTATCAATCTTCAATCTTTTAGGCTGTCCTTCTCCTACGCCCCCATGTACCCTTGTACTCTACCGACGCTATGCCAGTAAACTGCTCAGTTTATAATGCACCTGCGCCGAGGCACTCGAGCCGCTCTTCTGCGCACTCATCTCGTGCACGCAGCTCTGGCTCTAGCTCGGGGGGAAGAGATCGTGAGGAAGCTCCACGCACCTGCGAATGTCTAACGCAGACGCTATCCTGTCACGGATGTGGTGCGCAAGTAGGCTATATGATTGTCTCTCCGTGCAGCAAGTGCACTTCATCTACGTTCTCGCCGTCCATGCATTTTGGTCGCACCCCACACTCTGGCAACAATGTCCCTCCTTTCATGCCGCCCCTCATGCCCTCTCGCAACCGCGCTACCAACGGCCACCGCTTTGTCTTTCATTCTTCCGAGGTCGTTGGAGAGGAGCGTCTTTACGTCTCCGGCGAGCCAGGTGTGATACCTGACGCAGATGAGAATACGGAACATGATAACACGTTCTCTACACCTGTCGCACAGTTCGCTCCGTATGGAGGCGCACACGCCCAAGTTACTAACTCCGGAAACCATGTCTCAAACTCGCAGGCCTACGCTGCACAAGTGGCGCACAGCTACTTGATTATGCCCCCTCTGCGTTCACCTCCATCCATGCCAAACGGGCCCGAGTCGCAACGTTTCTTCCAGACATTCCCCTTGGAGCGCACCCCTCATAACTCCGGAGATTCCACCGGAAGCAACATGTCAGCGCATTCTCGCTCAAGTTCGAGAAGGTCTAGTGTCGCATCCCCAGTACGTTCCCCTCCGCCTTCGCGAAATAGTGCGCATACAGACCGGGCACCATCCTACGCGGCATTTCCGCCGCTGCAGCCGATCCCGTCGATCCATCAATATCCAGGGTCGCCATCAATGCAAGCTACTCCTCCGCCATCCGCTCCCAAGGCACCAAAGATCCGAGGAGGCGACGTTCTCTTTTGGCACCACTTGTCACGTCGCGGAGAATTGCCCGGCGTTTATGATGACGAGCGTTCGCGCCCCAATAATGGAGGGAGATTGTCCGATCATGAAGATGATGACAAGGGTCGTCTGCCGGGTGTGGCAGGAGCAATTGTTTGTGGCCGCTAGAGCAAGACCTCTTGACGCGGAAATATACCAAAGCATTGGCGCTTTCTAAAGGTAGAATACCATGACTCGGACAGGTTCACGGGAGACTACAGGACAGGTTTCCGTTTACCTCCGTTTTCTCTTCTTTCTATTCCTCTGACTGTATGTACAAAATATGCTTGCTATGTGTACGCCCTTTATTGAAAGGCTGCTGTTTTTTTTCCTCTCCGCTATCTATGCTTTCGATATACGATACCCTGTGCATCTCCAAGTATTCAAGTTCTTGACCATTGTACGTTGCTTCTTTCTTACGGTCAAAATTTTACTGTTCTTCCAATATTCCTCCGCTTCGGATGGCATCTTCGGGCATGTATAGACATCTATCTATCCCTGCTCACTTCTCGCTTTCCCTGTAAAAGTCGACGCACCTGTTGTCCCATTATATCCAATGTGAAGTGCATTTTGCCCGTCAGCTTTGGCTTTTGGACCCACCGATCATTGCCCCGATATTTATCCGCCGAGCTGTCCGCGCATTGTACTTTTAGCTGACTGCGAAGAGCCTCTCGGGATAAATTCTCCTTCAGAATACTACCGAGAGAAGACGTCAGACGTGAGGTGAATTTGTCGAAGTAATTCTTCATCTCATTGAACCCGAGGAAGCCTGTATGCGATCGCGTGGGAGTCGCGTGGCAGTAACTTGAAGTCTCACGGCGCTGCCAGTGAACCTGTGTGACACGTGCCAGTGACCCAATTTCGACGCCGGCGTGACGTGGATTCAAGTTCAATTTCCAGAGATGATACCCGGGTTGTACTGTTCATTCGCACAGAATTATTGCAGCTGAAGCTAAGCGCTTTGGTCACTTGTACTTGCTCAAGACATTCTCCGTAGCTACACATCCGCAACTCCTTGGAGGTCTCTTCCGAAAAGCAATCCTTTGGCGAAACCGGTGTTCTTTCTTTCTTTCGGGCGGGCTGGCGCAAGATACAGCTACTCATCGGTTGCTACTAGTAGGGTGCAAGAAAACCTCGACCAAGGATTCTAGCTTTCACAACACTGCACCTGACGAACCATGAACTCCTTGTACACCCTTGGCGTTCGGCAAACATCCTCGATTCAAGCTGACCTGGAGAGGTTAAGGTCAGGGGAGAATAGTGCTTCTCTACAAGGTCTGTTTCTGGTCGCTTTCTCTAAAACTCGACAGAAGCTAAGACATGTTGTTTTCCTCTCTCTCCATCTACCTCAATCTATTCTGTAACCTATGCCAGGGCAGATTACGGCGTCTTTGTCTGCATTCCACCGAACGATCGAGGATTATGATTCAATGGCCAAGAGGGAAATGTTGAAGGCCAAGCAAGAGAAAGCTCAGATGTACGATCCTCCGTTCCCATAACGAATCATCGTTACTGATACTTGTACGTGAATATTTAAGGCGACTACAGAAATTTCGAGGTGATTACGCCGAGCTTAAATCTCAACTTGAGAGAATAAAAAAGGAGGTACGTCATACAACCATTAATTGGAAAGAACGAGATAGATTTGTGTCTAATTCTTCAAAGAGAGAAGAATCTGAAAAAGTGGAGCTTTTCGCAAGCGCAACAGCGTCTTCAGCTACCGCTGCGCGACAACGTTTCTCCAACACACCCTCTCGGTCAACAGCGCCCGCGGAGCTCATCGGCGAATCGCCCTTCCGCGGCGTGTCTGATAACGGTATGCCCATGACCAGCATGGACCGAGAGGCGTTCGCATTGCGTGAACACACCTTTGCGCAGGACGCAAACGCACAGCTAGATGACTTCCTCGCACAAGGCCGTGCGGTGCTTGACAATCTCGTGGATCAGCGGAACATGCTCAAAGGCACGCAGCGGCGACTCCTAGATGCAGCGAACACCCTTGGCCTTAGTAGAGATGTGATTGGGTGGATTGAGAGGCGAAGGTTTGTTTCAACCTTCTTGTGATTTAAACTCTTTCCAATTAATAAGCTTTTCATCTCCAGTACTCAAGACATGTACATTTTCTTTGGTGGTGCAATATTCACCTTCATATGTTTTTTCCTCATCTGGAAATACTTTGGCTGAACACTCGTTCATATATACCGCCGTCCGATATGATATCCTCCTATAATGACCCATTCTACATACCTGTTTATTTTAGTGTGATTTACGGACCTCATGTTCTTTTCTCTTCCCATGTTAATACACCTTCCCATTGGACACAGATACAAAAGCTTTTAATCTGCTCTTGACGAAACTTATAGACCTTCACGTGAATGCTCTACATGATCGTACAGCTCTTCTCGTCCTCAGCCAGTCTTCTTGTGATTTCATCTGGGTCAACTTCTCTTCCAGTGGACTGCCGGTGTCCGCCGAGGTATACAATTAGCACGCCTGCATTATCGGGGTCAATTTCTGCGACAATGTTATGCCTAATAAATGGAAGATTGAGAATACAGCGTCATTAAGAAGATAGATTCATACTTTTGCATCAACTCTTCGATAGCAGGTTTAATTTTCGCAACATGGTTTTCCGAATGAAGGCCTTTGCCTTTCAACACATATCTAATCAATGATAATATCTCTTCATGATGTGCAAAGACTTACCAACGATGAGGCGCAGCTCAGAAAGACCGTTCTGCCGGGCGTTGACAATCGCATTGTCCGTCCGTTCAATAGCCTCTTTTACCCTTAGTCCATGAAGGTCAATCTCGTTCTGATCTCTGCCCTTGTTGTTCTCTACAATATGAATATTAGTAAAAATTGGTCCTGGTGTACATAATTCTAAACGAACCTTGGAACAACCAGTCCGCCGCGACCTTCTCTGCACGTTCTCCCTCAGCCCGGTGCGCCTTCCCCTCGTTGCTCAGTTCTTTCGCTCGAGCACCGTCACCGGAGTCATAAGCTCTCTGGCTCTCCGCGAAGCACTGCCTCATCTCGTCATAGGCTTTGTCCGCGCGTTGACGAAGCGCGAGATATTCCGGATTCTGAGCGTTTGCCAGATAATCATTCTGCTACCATTCCGTCCACCAGGCATGGCACCATATAGAAGAAGTGATGACTATAAGTAATGGCACCAATTGATAGAACGGTTGCGCGACAGTTACTCACGAATGGTTTCCGATGTGGCTTCTGTTCAGGCTGCTCGTGCTGATGTGGTCGGCTCGGAGGCGGGTATGATGCCGGTTGTTCGTGGACAGGAGGTTTTTGCCATTGCTGCTGTTGTTGTTGTTGTTGTTGCTGCTGCTGTTGGCCCTGCTCCTGTTGCACAGGAACGCAGAGCGTCTTCCAAATGAAACGAAATATCGACCCGAGAAACGACATGGATAAACGTTCTCTAAAGCCGAGCGATTACAGTAATGATGATCGTTACCCTTTAGTACTGGAGAATAAAGAGCTTGACGACCTTTCTTAAGGTCGTTAAACAGAACACAGAGTACCAAAACTGCAATGAAGAAGAAGTTCAAACGAGAGTCAGTGCAGTTTTGCGGGTAAGGCCTCGTGCACTTGAGGGTAAGAGACGAGTAAAACCAGACCTATCATTCCAAGTGTCCTCGCGCATTATCATGCTATATGTCATGTACATTTCTGTATGGCATTGTCCGAGCAACGTCAAACCCAAGCATTGAACAACTCTAACAACCTTCCGAAGTTCTGGAATTCACTTTGGAAGTTACCCCACACTTCGCCAGTTAAACCATTTCCTCACACACATAATATACAAAGAACAAAGAATAGTATTGGTATGAGATGAAAAACAGGAGATTGCATATAATAAAACAGATCATCACGGTCAAGAGAAAGTATAAATATTCAAAGCAGACAAACTACGATCAGTATATTCCGACACGCATCGAACAATGCAATAGAGCACGTTTACCAGACCGTTACCCCTATCCTTCATATTTCAATACCAACGAGGACATAGGCTTCATCGACTGGGAATGGCGGTTTCGTCACAACTGCACCGCCGACATACATGAGCGCATGAAGCAGATCACCCAGAGCGGGAGAAGTGCGCTCTAGTGCGATCACGAGGCCGGTACACTGCAGGTGTTCATCCGCGAGGTCTAGGAGAGCAACGATACTATTCCCAAAGCAAGATGCATTAGTACCACGATGCAAGCTAAATATACCAAGCCCCACAGCATAGGTATGGCAGACAAAGTTGACAGACGTACCTCTCGCGTAACTTTATGTTCTCCGCACCCTTGCCATCAACATACAGTGTCTTGGGACGCCCAGGAAGCTCCAGCACCACACCCTCGAAAACGAAACCGTTTCCTGGGTCGACGCCCATTTCCGCGCTGGTGATCCTCACGCTTTTCGCATGAGGTAGGGCGGAGATTCCGGAACGAGGGAAGAGCGTGGTAAGAAAATCGAGTGCATCCTGACGCTGGCGAGAGCTGATCTTCGCCATGCTTCCACCAACGCGGGGTCCATTTCCAGGGGAGCTGGAAGAAGCGGACGAAGGGGTCGAGTCCGGCGTGAGCGGAGGTGTATTGAGCCCATGGAACGTACTGTGGCTAGCCTTTTGGTGGCCGTGACTGTTTGGGATAAATCTAGGTGCCGACGCACCAGGCGCTGGAGGGGATTGTAAGCTGAAGTTGGTGGCGGAAGAGCACCCCAAAATGCCAGCAGCAAAATCAGTGTCCAGCGTCGAGCTCGAATGCGGTGGTGTCGTAGGATAAAAGGCGTTTTGTGAATATACTACATTTCTACTGGGCCTGAGCTCCGGAGACGAGTCCGGTGTGCTGGCGGCGGATACTGGAGAGGGAAGGGAATGGGAAGCGGGAAAGTTGGACGCCAGGTTGCCTGTCACACAACCCAACGACCCTCCTCGGCCGTGTGGCCTATCCGGAGGGCATTTCTGCTGAGGAACGTCAAAAGCACCACCCAGGGCCGCCAGAGAACGTAGTAGAATAGTAGTATATGTCGTCGGCGCCTTGCATGTTGCATACGGCGAGGACATCTGAGTTCGCAGCGTCAGCAGTGTAAGCCCCATCTCCAACGGTTTGACGGCCGTTGCTGAAGACATCTGTGAGTTTTATATGCACGGAAAGCGAGACGTGGTAGAGAACAAGACTCACGCGGGGCAAATACTAAATTGCTGTTTGGTAAAACAATTCATAGTTAAATTCGACATGTGGTCCTTCCAACTTGGTCACTGTGTGGTGTACGAGATGAATGTGTTGTAGATATGAGAGACGATGAGGAGGTGCGCAGCGGGTTGTCGTCGATGGTCAGCTATCAGTATCCGTGTGGTGATGGATAAGGAGAAAGCCCTTCGTCCGACCCACCCCTCGTTTTCATTCTTCATTCCGGGCTGTGTCAGCAAGGACCCCAACGGTCCGGTGCATGTGCGTAGATTCCAGCGCAGCCTGTAGTCCTCGTTATCGTCTTAGAGCTTCAATGAAATATCTCAAGAATAAGACGGTTGTTTTCCATCGTTGTAACAAGCAGTACGAAGGAGAGCGGTGTTGGGCGGTATCAAATCCGAATCGAGTTCTTATAGTGTCTGCGAAGCTCTTCGTCCCCATTCGGAAGCCTGAGTCTGAGACTCGGACTCGGAGCCCTGCTCTCGGGGTCTGCCTCAGGGCCGGTCTTAACTTGGATCCGCCTTGGCTGTATTGATTCTTTGGTATACTGCTCAGCAAACGACGACCTCAAGACCTTTCCCGTCCCTTGTAAGTGTTATCGCCGTCTCGCGAGTGTCTGAAGCTATTGTATAGACACTGAAAGCCATGCTGGAGAGAATTGGATGGATCTGGAGATACAGGAGATGATGGATTGGCTTCGCAAGATTTGGATGTAACAGGGATGCTGACTTCACAAACCCAGAACTCTTAAACTTCAAAATGGCTGATGCTGGTCGTGGTCGTGGTGGCTTTGGTCGCGGGCGTGGAGGTGATAGGCGTGGACGCAGGGGTCCCCGTCGTGGAGGTCGCAAGGATGAGGAAAAGGAATGGTGAGCACGACATCTAATATATTATCATCGTCTATATGCTAATCGCATGTAACATGTAGGGTCCCAGTCACCAAGCTCGGCCGTCTCGTAAAGGATGGCAAGATCAAGTCCATGGAGGAGATCTACCTCTTCTCTCTCCCCGTCAAGGAGTACCAGATTGTCGACTTCTTCTTACCCAAGCTCAAGGATGAGGTCATGAAGATCATGCCCGTGCAGAAGCAGACCCGTGCCGGTCAGCGCACACGCTTCAAGGCGTTCGTCGCCATTGGTGACTTCGATGGACACGTCGGTCTCGGTGTGAAGTGCGCGAAGGAAGTCGCAACTGCCATCCGTGGCGCTATCATCCTCGCTAAGCTCTCCGTCATCCCCGTCCGTAGAGGTTACTGGGGTGCTGCTCTCGGTGAGCCCCACACTGTGCCGAGCAAGGTTAGCGGAAAGGTCGGATCTGTTATGTGCCGTCTCATCCCCGCGCCCCGTGGTACCGGTATCGTCGCTGCGCCGGCGTCCAAGCGTCTCCTCCAACTTGCTGGTGTACAGGATGTGTACACACAGGCGAAGGGTTCAACTGCGACTATGGGTAACTTCTTGAAAGCTACATTCGCTGCTGTACGTACTACTGTCTCAATTGTCACTCGCAGTATATTGATTTTAATCTTCAGATTACAAAAACTTACTCCTTCCTTACCCCCGACCTATGGCGCGAGATCCCTCCATCGAAGTTCCCTTACGACGAACACTCAGCGCATCTGCAGCTTGCGGCGAAGAAGGCCGGCGTGTACTGATTGTTTACTTCTCTTTGCTCATTTCATCTTCGTATCTACATTCATGGGCTAGGCACTGTATGTTTCCTTTACACGTAAAATTCATGCCTGTATGAGCCTGCTTTGTCTGAAGTGTACCAAGACTTCTTTTGCTGGCTGGAGCATTCTCGTGAAGATATACTGCGAGCACGAATAGCCAGGCCGTTGATCATATACAAGCAAGAAATCGCATTATGTCAAGAAACCAAGAAATTGACAAATCGATGATGTACACAGCGCAAATTTATATACGGGGTATAGAACAGCCGGATAACAATGGTAACATAACATAAATGAATGGCAGTAGTGTATACAGTGGTAATAGTGAGCGTGTGGTGTGTATGCGATAATAAATGAAAGCGGAATCATCTGGCTGCCTCATAAATGACATCGCCCTTTTGATCCCATATCTCTACCTGAGAGTGATCGTATGAAACAAGAAGCTGTCCTGGTCGAACGTCACTCGAAGGCAGACCTTTGAACCAATCTATAAAGTACTAAATTAGTTCAAGCCAACTTCCTTTGCAGTAGAGGTTTACCTTTGAGCTTCTCATCCTGCCAATGTTTATAGAGACCTTCATCCACAATGAGTTTCCCGTCGCGGCTTAAGTAGCGTTCCCTGGACTCCAGCCGCTGCACAATCTGTCCATACGGCTCGTGACGCATAAAATATGCCTTGTCTACGCGCTCCTTTGGTGACCAGCCCGGCTCGACGTACGTGCAATTCTCCTTCGCGAACCAAATGAAGCCCTCGTAGCCCGAACAGTCTTCGATGACCTTCGTATCCTTCTCAACGACGTCCTCCGAGAAGATTGGCGTAACGGCTGCTTTGCTGCTCGGCGGCTGAACGAGAGGGACGAGCCGTCTCCGAATCTCAGGCGTCATATCCTTCTGCTTATGCTGGGTCAAGTAGAACGTGCCGTGAACGGAGACGAGGATGGTGTCGTAAGACTCGACCATGCCCTCAACAACAGCAAAGGTCAGAGCTTTCTCGTCTGAGAAGACGTAGTGGCTGAACTCGGACTCCTCAGCGTCCTTTGAGGTGTCGGGGAGCGTGAAGTAGGCCGCGAGGGAGTCAAACTTGGGGTAGGAGTGCATCATTTCTAGGACCTCCGGAGAGTGCCTGAAGAAAGACATGTGCCCTCTACATAAAGGTTAATAGTCGCTAGCCGCGAGAGCGAAATTGGACGTACCTAAGGAACAGAAGGCGTTGCTCCTGGTAAAGCGGCTGTGAGGAAATGGCGATGACGTCAAATTGGTGGGCGATCTCCCAAGGAAACGTTCGTTTAAAACTGTGCACTTGGGGTGTAAGCAGTGGGTTAGTAACGGGATTTGAAACACAACTCACTTCCCCCAGTACGTGTCAATGTCGCACCAACCCTTCATATCATTCAAGAATTAGAAAGCGGCCACAATTTCAACAAACAGATTTTGAGCGTACCCAAATAGTGGTTGCTGGATCAATCCATTCCCTGAAGATCCCATTTCGAAGTATTCTGAAATGTGAGTTATTCTAAGGGAAAGAAGTTCGTTATTATTGTGTCAGTTAATTGATTAAAGCAGATGCCCAACATACTCGATCTTTCTTGCCTTTATCCATCATTCTGTGCAGTAAGATCGGCCGGTCGGCTTGAGTACAGTTCCAACGTTTACACATGAAATCTACGTGAAGCTCCCAATCTACAAGATAAAAGAGCTGGTAAACGCGTAGAAGTTGGGTCTCAGTCTTACTTGCTTACATTCTCTCTCAGAGAGACATAATGTCTATTAGATTAATTAAGCCGTCAATTTGTGGACAAAACTTCCGCGAGAACTGCTTAGCGTACCTTGACATTCGGGGCGTCGGAATAGGTTGGGCATCCATAACCAAGTACATCAACTTGCACGAAGAGCAGATCCACTTGGGGATTCGCTTCGACAGACTGGAAAAAGAGGGGGATGTAGGCCGGCGTGTTATTCGACTTGATCGCCCATATAGCAATTACGGTTATCTTCGGCGGCCTGTCCGGGGTGTATGAGAAGTTGGCCTGGGGCTCGTCAATGTTTGTCGAGGGGAAAAGCGGGGATTTGGTCGACGATATGGATATCCACGAGGGGGAGTCGCTCGAGGCGCCCGACTGGTCGTAGGCAAGGAAGTACAGGAAGAAACAAAGAGCGGAGGATACAGTGATAAGGAACGACCTTTTCATCCATGCACTCATGGTGGTCTTTTTTGTAGATTATACAGGGACAGATATGTTCATTGACCTCTGAACAACGACGGTGTGGAAAAAAGGATGGGAAGTAATATGTGGCCCATGATGAATACAGAAAGTTATAGTCGGAACTGTATTGCCAGGGCGCGGCTCCCATTCCGCAAATTGGATAGCCATGATTGCCAAGCGAGATAAGAAATTATAACAACCCTGAAAAATCCCAGGAAATGCTTTTATGAGCGCATCATACGCTGTCGTCATTGAGTTTGATAAATACGTACTACTAGAGAGTGAAGGAATCTTACTTCATTCGCCATCTTTGAGATCCTGGTACTGACTGTGATCTACATGATTTTCCACCAGAATGTCGGTTTTCCTCTTCCGAGTAGAGTGATGATTAGGAGGAGAATGTTAACAGCGTATATGAGGAATAGAGTAGACTAGTTGGAGAGAAGTAGTGGGCGTCTGTAGTACGGAAGCGTGTCGTTCGATCCTTTTCGATCCTTGGCACTTCAGGTGGGAGGGAAAACGGGTGGCTGAACTACGCGCATCCGACGATCAAGTTGCCTCTCGGTTAAGTACTGTTAATGCAACCTTTTCGACGACTGGTTGTAGTTCTTCGTATCCTACTATCTAAGTCGTTGCGACATGGTTCAGAGTCATATTTGCGTCATCAAACAGATGGGCGGTGATGAGGTCAAGAGCAAAATTGCCCACATATGTAATGTATGCGAAAGAAAAGTGTATGGTACTGCAAGGGTATGTTACATGCTTGAGCGGTCCGTTGTCCAAAAGAATCTTGCAACCGATTAAGAGGCAGCATCGTTCTTGTAATGAGTCAAGCAATGCGGCGTGCGGAAGCCAGTGGCTCGGAACCAGAAGTGGGAAAGGAGGTGTCTATCGGTAGGAAGCCACTCATTCAAAGGGATTAGTCCTTCCGGCCTTGAGAGAAGATGTAAATCTTCTTTCGCATAGCAAAATATGGATAAATCGGAAAATAGCCCACCTGATCATCTCCGCCCCTATCCGGGCCCTCTCTACAGCCACATAGCCAATCCGTCCACCAGCGTTTCTTCCATTGAGGCTCATTCGCATCTGCATTTCCTGAACCCGTCACTGACGGATTCGGCGTAGGACCTGGTGGGCTTGTGATACCCGGACTTAGCATTCGAGGCGGCGGTGTCTTCGGAGGAGGGAGATTTAGAGGCTGAGGCGGTGGAGGTGCGGACGTTATCGCGTGATCTGCTTGTAACGTTGGACGCTTCAACGCAGTGGGAGTCGGAACGGACTTGGAATCGTCAAATGGTGATACTCCCATGTCTAGTGCGGCAGGTGTTGGCGGCGGTGGTGAACTGGACGGATTCATCACGGCGCTGCCGCTGCCGCTACTTCCTTCGAAACCACGCAAAGGTGACGCCGAGTCAGGAGGCTCGAATGGATTTTCAGCCATCGGTGTAAATGTAGGAGGGACAGGGGAGCTCGGATTGCTTGAACCGGGAGACTGGACAGACCGCGTCTCAAGGTCACTCATCGCAACAGCGTCTTCTGAGTTTCGCGCATGAAGCACTGAATGCGCGCCGCTCCCTGCCCCGCCAAAACTACCACTGACCCTGCTTGAGGTCCGGCTCGCGCGTTTTCCGGTCCAAAGTAGTGAGGCACGCCGTGAAACTTCGCCGACAACGCTTGGAGCGGTCGCCCCGGCGGCCTTTTCACGAGCAGCTTTTCGTTTTTGACGTTCGGCTTGTTCCCATCGTCGCAGATTCTGTCCAATGAATAACCAAAGCGGGACAACGCAGCACAAAATTCAGTATAATCAACAAGGTTTCTAGAATGTTATAACTTACTTCTTCAATCCGTTTTGCCTCTTCCTCCTCTTCAGTAGTTGGTGGATATGCGCTCATCCCCTCACTGCTCTCCCGAACAGGTGTCAACGTCCCGTAACTGTCTGCACCATCATCATCCTGGTTTAAGTCGACCACCTCACGCGCCTTGCCCTTCCCTTTGCCCTTCGTGTCCGTCTTGACCATTAACCGGTCTTCGTCCCTAACCCCTTTCCATGCTGAGGACCCGTTCGCAAGATCCTCCTCTTCGGTCGGCGACGGCGACGGCGATGGTGGCAAGGATGGCAAAGGTTCGTGTTCGCCGCGGCTGCTGCGGAGGTGCGAACTAGACGGCGCGAGTAGCGACATTGCAGTTCTCTCCTTATGAGCTCGTGGTGACGCGCACTCAATAAACCCTTATTGACTGCAAAGTCGCTGGCGGACGAGTCAAAAAGTCTGATAAGGGCTTCTAGTTGAATAGTCTATCGAACAGGGGGCCGCTGGATGGGTGAGAGCGCGTTGTGGTGTTGAAACGACGAGGACGCTATGCGGCGCGGCAAAAACACTATTCGGCGCTTGGCCGAGTACATCCGCCTGTTGTCCCACGTGACGTCAGCGCGCCTCAGGCTGCCAGTGCAACTACTAGTATATATAGTAAGAACTACATAGCATAAAGTTGGATCCTAACCGTGACACAGCAGAGATACATACACGAACCAGACGTCGGAGAACCCGCACCAGCATCGAACTGTAAGTCGATCAACGCGGAGACCTATACAAAAGTCCAACATCAAGATAATATACAGGTTTCACTTTCCTGGGGACATGCTGATCATAATTCCGTGGGAACTGCTACTTGGTCCGAGGTTTCTCCGCACCAGTCGCTGGACCTGGTCGCTCAGACGCTGGTCCCGGGTCGCTTAGACGCTGGTCCCGGGTCGCTCAGACACTGGTCGCTGGTCCCCGGTCGCTCAGACGCTGGTCCCGGGTCGCTCACACGCTGGTCGCTGGTCGCCGAGACGCTGGTCCCCTGTCGCTCAGACGCTGGTCCCGTGTCGCTGAGACGCTGGTCGCTGGTCGCTCAGACGCTAGACGCTCGTCGCTAAGTCCATAAGCCCTTACGTGCACATGTCCACAGACGCGCATGTACAGGTCCCTGGGTCCACAGGTCCATACTAATATGTCCATGCATGCTCGGCTCCAGCACAGAGGCTGCTTTTTCGTCTTGTTTCTCTGTTTGCGCCCTTTGACACATACACTTTGCGAGACTCGCTGTCATCGTTCTTCAACAACGGCAATGCGCCGTTCCAAGGACGCTTGAATAGTATCACGATGGATCCGTTCAGCTTCAAGCTGCTTGTGCCTGAGGCGGAGTGTCCCTCCGCAGTTGATGAACCACGATGCTCGTATACAGCCGGAGTCGGGCGATGCGAATGCGACGACGGTCGATATCAGCTTGTAATTCAACGTCCCGATAAACTGTGACCAGGTGACGGCGAGCATCTCGTTCAACGTCTCAAGCTCGAGCAAAGGTGGAAGCCCCTCGATCACCACCATGAACTGCGGAGCGGTTGCAAACCCCGATCCTGCGACGATTTCGGGCGCTGGGACTAGCTCGCGGGTGTGCAATGCGACACTGACGGGCGTGACGGATGGTACTTCCTCAACGATCGCACGCGACCATCTCCTTGTGCGCAAGGGCTCCGCCCGCAATCCCATGGTCTTCCCCCTCCGTGGACTATGACAACGATGCGTTTGGGTTTGACTCGGAATACGCGTTCATACACCAGGCGCTGGGCGCGGATATGTTCAGGTACTCGTGGAAGTACGGACAGAACTGGACGGCATGGGCTGCATATGAGGGTGTGACGAGCGACTGGTCTGCTACATCAGCCTATACAGTTGTGCATGCGGACAGGAATTATGCTCACCAGCGCCGTGTCCCTCACGTCCTCGCCCATGGTCCGCTCAATACGTGGGATTTCAACAGAGGAGTGAACTTCCTGATGCACAATACTGTTGACGGACGCTACGGGTGCGCTATGTCAACTGGAGAGCCGGAGTTCTCCTACAGCCCACCTGACTACGACCCAACCCAAGATGGATCCCAGACCGACGGGATAGTAAGTATCTTTGCGGAAACCGACGCCATTGGAGATCTTTATTCGTCCAAAGAGAAGTCATCCGAAGGACAACCCCATATGTCATTGATATTATCAGCTACCGAGCCAAGTGCTAGTACTTGCCATTGCTTGGGATGTTAGCGTCCGGGTAACCTGACATGGTGTGTGTTACCTATTCTCCCCTTTCTCTTTGCTCACGTCGCATCACTCCCAAGGGACTTCGCAACGACAAACTCATCAGCCATTTACAGCTCTCCAATCACTCCAACTCCGCCTATACTTCGCCCATCGCGTTCCAGCCATGCCATTCAGGCTCTCAGCTTCGTCACTATCTGCATCATTTGACTCGAGTGGTGTGCTCGACACTACCTTTCATTCGACCTTTGAACCTCAATAGAAAGTACCCCTGTTCCTCGACAACCTGTTTTCGCCGCCCGTGCCACCCGATTAGTGGCCGGACCAGCCCAGTTATCGTTATTCAAGCACCCCAATCCCAAAACGTTCGCCAAGTTCTTGTGCTACTCGACGACTGATTCGCCTCCTTCGACGATTCTGCGCACAGGGTATTGCTTCCGATGCACCCCGGACAACCCCCCATCGATCTGTCCATCATCGACCCACGCCTTTGCCTCCGCCGCCCCAGCATATCCTCAGAAACAATTGTTGAGGACGCTCACTTGCAGGGCAGTTAGAGTTGGTATCGTCTACTTGACATTGCCAGTATAGCAGAGGCTTTTTCTTCCATTATAGGCAGCACAGTTCTTTGACTCTTGCTCTCACGTACTAAACCTCAGAGTTAGTGTAAGCCTCGGGTCCATTAGCTTGGACGGCAGTTCCCCTTCCGAAAACGTGAGTTTTTATGTCTTCTTCTTTTCTTGTAATGCAGTCTAACCGTCAGACGCAGTGTAGGAAGTTGCCACCTATTTTCCTGGGTCCAATCCTGAGTCAATCTGTTAAGTGGAAAACCACTTCTGAAATTGTGAGCATCTACACTCTTATTTGCTTGCTACCTTTCTCACCCTCAGTCTAGGAAGTTTGCCATCCAGTCTTCAACAATCATTCTGGTGCAGTTACCGAAGCACCCGAGTTTGCGTCCACTGAGCGACCTCGTTGATCAACCGCTTCCGCCTCGACAGTTTCCTCGGCTCACTGACATTCGTCTGTCAGCGACCTACGATACATACGACCTGTCGGGCTAGCGCCAAACACACCCTTGCTTGTCAGTCACAAGGATACTAGCGAGCGTCGTGTCAAGTCCCATGATGCACGACATTTGCTACTTGCTGCCCCTATTCAAGATCGTACGTCTACCTTTCAATGTTTCACGTTGACATCCTAATTTCTCGTAACAGTGATCGAAAGGGACCCATTCCAGCAGTTCTCAGCAGCCAAGAAAGCAAAGTACCGAAGAAGTCATCAAGAGTAGAGCCACCCTGTCCTGAGGTCCCATGAGTCTCGAGTTTAGCAATGGAATCTAAGCGGCGACCAGTCAATCGACCCTCTCAACCACTCCCTTTGGTGCCTTGTCAACAGCAGGACTGTGCACAAGTCCTGCTGGGGGATTGCCTATAGGCCAGGCATATCCTCATCAGCGGCAAATCTAGGCCAGATCTAATGCTGCAAGGTTTGACTAGATAGACTGGGCCTAGGCCAGGCTCAGTCTCGTTGGCGTCAAGGTCGCGCTCTAAGCGCACTCGTTCTCGCGCTCACGATTCCCGCTCTCCGCGCAAAGACTCCACCGAAGACTGCAATGACGACCATCACTCCTGGACAATCTGCTCTTCGACACTCCTGCCTAGCTCTGTACTCACTCAGCTTCTGTGGTCCTTCTCCTCACCTAGGGACCTTTGGATTGCACTAGCTCTGGAAAGCAGCCTGGATTGACTCCTGCTCTGAGTCGATTTGTCTTTTGTTCTCTCATATACCCGGAATCGTCTCATTTAATTCTGCTGCTGGGCGATGTTCGATACTCAAGTGAACTATACCCAAATACAACAGCTCTTACATTATAATATAGACGACCACACGCAATTACCGAGTAACGGCTGGCATCACTGCTTCGACCTATTAGAAGGTATACGCTATTCGTTGTATCCAAATCTTCGCTGCCGGGCATAGCATTTGACAAGCCAAACACTCGGAATTTCTGGTGGTCTACAAGGCTCATCGACATCAAGACCGTCTTTCATTTGGCATTGATTCGCCTCTCTGCCACGCCCGTCGGATGGGTCTACTGGCAAACTTCTGTTGTCTCCCTAGTCCTGTCTCTTTTCTAATCCTCTCGTCCTTAGATTTCCTGCTGGGCGATGTTCGACGCTCAAGGAGTCCCGTGACCTACCGCAAGTAAATCCCGAAGAACGGCTGGCAATCACTGCTTCGACCTATTAGAAGATATACGCTATTCGATGTATCAAAATCTTCGTTGCCGGGCTTAGCAATTGACCACGCCAACCACTCGGATTTTCTGGTGGCCATCGGCATTGAATCCTTAGACAATATGTATTCCTTACATGTTATCTGACTCCTTGTATTCATATCAAGTGGTTTTATACAAGATGATATCTTAGCTCGGGCAGAAAGCAGCCATTACTATAATAGCCCATTTGTACATAATCTTGTTTATACTTGACTACCCACGATTACCTTACTACACGTGAGCTAACTAGAGTATTCGGGGTCATGGTACTTGCCGACCGGCTGTTACGACCGTCGGGAATTGTAGCGGGAAACAGTTTCGGGAAACTGGAATTCGCGACAAGAACCCGCGTTCGGGAATCTGGATTCGCGACTGGGAACGAGCGTGGGAATTCAGGCGGGAAACGCGCGGGATTCTATCCAGGCGCGTCGCGGGATTCTCAAGGCCAGCTAGGACTCTTCACTGCTTTGAACGTCAAGTAAGCGGATCCCTAAGGAAGCACTCCACAAGTAAGTATTGCGCAACTAACTACACAGGAGAAAAGAGAGAGATCGCACCTAAGGAAGCACTCCACAAGAGGTCAAAAGTGGGGTGCTCCTTACGATGCCTACAGCTATTTATCTACTTCGTAAAGACTGTATAGTTAATCTACGCTAAGTGTCCTTGCGCAATGCGCACCTATCTACTACAAACGATACATGCTACGACCGCACTGCTAGGCATGTCTATCCCGTCTCTCCAGATGGCTACGGCCTGTCCGTGGACGTCAGCGTCCGGTCCGGGGCCGCGACTAGCCAGACTAGGTATGCCAGACTGTTGCAGGTCGTCACCTTGAGGTACTAACGGATTAATGAGCGTATGTTGATAAGTGAATGTACGTGTGCCGTGGCGGGTCGTCATAAATGAGTGTGTGTATGCGTGCATGGTTGCCGGGACGGTGGTGCGGGATAAGTCACGTGAGCATGGGATCGTGCGATTCGGGAATGAGGTTTCGCGCGGGGAATCCAATGGCGGGATTCTCCCCGCGGGTTTGTCTGCTCATGTCGGGATCCTTGGCGGGAAAGTGCGGGAAATGAGAAAAGGAGCCCGGGATCTCGACACCGGCATTTGACATCGGAATATGAAAAGGGAGGGCAGATCACTTTCTGTTGCAGTACCTCTCTGTACGTGGGTTCAGCACTATGTAGTATCAATAAATTTCATTCACATGTCCCAGCCAAGACACCCCTTCGTCCTTGCAAACCCTAGCCCACAATCGCCCTGGGCCGCGTCTACGCACGTGCCCCAACGGAACACAAGTCCAAAACACAAGGGTCCCAAGTAAAGCCAGGGAGCTTGCCACCACGGTGGCCCATATTGCAATATAATTAGATATTTCATATTAGCATAGTCTCATATTAATTCATAGTTATGTTTGCACAAGTCACTGCTCATAGCAATGCTACGAAGAACCGTATTGAATGAAATGAGTGGAAGGGTTCGAGTCATGGCGAGTTGCCTATTTCTGGCCCTTGAAGCTCTTTTCCTTTCCCTGTCTTTGGAGAACACCTTTGCCTGCGGACAGGTAGAACTGTAGCATCGCTCTTTCTTGTGTACCAGGTCCTCGCCGGACATGCCATTTGGTGCTGCCAGCCGTCGCAGCGGATTATGTCGGTCCATTACCCAGCACTCTTTTCCTCACTCACCCTCTGCTTTGCATACTGCCAGACGTTCTCTGAGGGGTGAAACAAGTTCAGCTGTGCAGCATGTGCGGAACTCTTCAACATCGTCGAGACGCCTGCGGTCACCCAAACCTGCATCACCTGAAGTAGCGGCACTGCTGAGCAAGTTCATATCCCAGACGCCTCGGCCTCTGACTTTATCCAAGCTTCTGTCCTTTGGTCACCCGCTTTCTCCCAAGTCTGTCATCTCATCCGCGTCCTATGCCCTTTCAGAAATTCCAAGAAGGATGTCCGAACGTATCCCTATGCGGCGCGGCAAAAACACTATTCGGCGCTTGGCCGAGTACATCCGCCTGTTGTCCCACGTGACGTCAGCGCGCCTCAGGCTGCCAGTGCAACTACTAGTATATATAGTAAGAACTACATAGCATTGCAATATGGGCCACCGTGGTGGCAAGCTCCCTGGCTTTACTTGGGACCCTTGTGATTTGGACTTGTGTTCCGTTGGGGCACGTGCGTAGACGCGGCCCAGGGCGATTGTGGGCTAGGGTTTGCAAGGACGAAGGGGTGTCTTGGCTGGGACATGTGAATGAAATTTATTGATACTACATAGTGCTGAACCCACGTACAGAGAGGTACTGCAACAGAAAGTGATCTGCCCTCCCTTTTCATATTCCGATGTCAAATGCCGGTCGGCAAGTACCATGACCCCGAATACTCTAGTTAGCTCACGTGTAGTAAGGTAATCGTGGGTAGTCAAGTATAAACAAGATTATGTACAAATGGGCTATTATAGTAATGGCTGCTTTCCGCCCGAGCTAAGATATCATCTTGTATAAAACCACTTGATATGAATACAAGGAGTCAGATAACATGTAAGGAATACATATTGTCTAAGGATTCAATGCCAATGGCCACCAGAAAATCCGAGTGGTTGGCGTGGTCAATTGCTAAGCCCGGCAACGAAGATTTTGATACATCGAATAGTGTATATCTTCTAATAGGTCGAAGCAGTGATTGCCAGCCGTTCTTCGGGATTTACTTGCGGTAGGTCACGGGACTCCTTGAGCGTCGAACATCGCCCAGCAGGAAATCTAAGGACGAGAGGATTAGAAAAGAGACAGGACTAGGGAGACAACAGAAGTTTGCCAGTAGACCCATCCGACGGGCGTGGCAGAGAGGCGAATCAATGCCAAATGAAAGACGGTCTTGATGTCGATGAGCCTTGTAGACCACCAGAAATTCCGAGTGTTTGGCTTGTCAAATGCTAAGCCCGGCAGCGAAGATTTGGATACAACGAATAGCGTATACCTTCTAATAGGTCGAAGCAGTGATGCCAGCCGTTACTCGGTAATTGCGTGTGGTCGTCTATATTATAATGTAAGAGCTGTTGTATTTGGGTATAGTTCACTTGAGTATCGAACATCGCCCAGCAGCAGAATTAAATGAGACGATTCCGGGTATATGAGAGAACAAAAAGACAAATCGACTCAGAGCAGGAGTCAATCCAGGCTGCTTTCCAGAGCTAGTGCAATCCAAAGGTCCCTAGGTGAGGAGAAGGACCACAGAAGCTGAGTGAGTACAGAGCTAGGCAGGAGTGTCGAAGAGCAGATTGTCCAGGAGTGATGGTCGTCATTGCAGTCTTCGGTGGAGTCTTTGCGCGGAGAGCGGGAATCGTGAGCGCGAGAACGAGTGCGCTTAGAGCGCGACCTTGACGCCGACGAGACTGAGCCTGGCCTAGGCCCAGTCTATCTAGTCAAACCTTGCAGCATTAGATCTGGCCTAGATTTGCCGCTGATGAGGATATGCCTGGCCTATAGGCAATCCCCCAGCAGGACTTGTGCACAGTCCTGCTGTTGACAAGGCACCAAAGGGAGTGGTTGAGAGGGTCGATTGACTGGTCGCCGCTTAGATTCCATTGCTAGACTCGAGACTCATGGGACCTCAGGACAGGGTGGCTCTACTCTTGATGACTTCTTCGGTACTTTGCTTTCTTGGCTGCTGAGAACTGCTGGAATGGGTCCCTTTCGATCACTGTTACGAGAAATTAGGATGTCAACGTGAAACATTGAAAGGTAGACGTACGATCTTGAATAGGGGCAGCAAGTAGCAAATGTCGTGCATCATGGGACTTGACACGACGCTCGCTAGTATCCTTGTGACTGACAAGCAAGGGTGTGTTTGGCGCTAGCCCGACAGGTCGTATGTATCGTAGGTCGCTGACAGACGAATGTCAGTGAGCCGAGGAAACTGTCGAGGCGGAAGCGGTTGATCAACGAGGTCGCTCAGTGGACGCAAACTCGGGTGCTTCGGTAACTGCACCAGAATGATTGTTGAAGACTGGATGGCAAACTTCCTAGACTGAGGGTGAGAAAGGTAGTAAGCAAATAAGAGTGTAGATGCTCACAATTTCAGAAGTGGTTTGCCACTTAACAGATTGACTCAGGATTGGACCCAGGAAAATAGGTGGCAACTTCCTACACTGCGTCTGACGGTTAGACTGCATTACAAGAAAAGAAGAAGACATAAAAACTCACGTTTTCGGAAGGGGAACTGCCGTCTAAGCTAATGGACCCGAGGCTTACACTAACTCTGAGGTTTAGTACGTGAGAGCAAGAGTCAAAGAACTGTGCTGCCTATAATGGAAGAAAAAGCCTCTGCTATACTGGCAATGTCAAGTAGACGATACCAACTCTAACTGCCCTGCAAGTGAGCGTCCTCAACAATTGTTTCAGAGGATATACTGGGGCGGCGGAGGCAAAGGCGTGGGTCGATGATGGACAGATCGATGGGGGGTTGTCCGGGGTGCATCGGAAGCAATACCCTGTGCGCAGAATCGTCGAAGGAGGCGAATCAGTCGTCGAGTAGCACAAGAACTTGGCGAACGTTTTGGGATTGGGGTGCTTGAATAACGATAACTGGGCTGGTCCGGCCACTGATCGGGTGGCACGGGCGGCGAAAACAGGTTGTCGAGGAACAGGGGTACTTTCTATTGAGGTTCAAAGGTCGAATGAAAGGTAGTGTCGAGCACACCACTCGAGTCAAATGATGCAGATAGTGACGAAGCTGAGAGCCTGAATGGCATGGCTGGAACGCGATGGGCGAAGTATAGGCGGAGTTGGAGTGATTGGAGAGCTGTAAATGGCTGATGAGTTTGTCGTTGCGAAGTCCCTTGGGAGTGATGCGACGTGAGCTAAGAGAAAGGGGAGAATAGGTAGCACACACCATGTCAGGTTACCCGGACGCTAACATCCCAAGCAATGGCAAGTACTAGCACTTGGCTCGGTAGCTGATAATATTAATGACATATGGGGTTGTCCTTCGGATGACTTCTCTTTGGACGAATAAAGATCTCCAATGGCGTCGGTTTCCGCAAAGATACTTACTATCCCGTCGGTCTGGGATCCATCTTGGGTTGGGTCGTAGTCAGGTGGGCTGTAGGAGAACTCCGGCTCTCCAGTTGACATAGCGCACCCGTAGCGTCCGTCAACAGTATTGTGCATCAGGAAGTTCACTCCTCTGTTGAAACCCCACGTATTGAGCGGACCATGGGCGAGGACGTGAGGGACACGGCGCTGGTGAGCATAATTCCTGTCCGCATGCACAACTGTATAGGCTGATGTAGCAGACCAGTCGCTCGTCACACCCTCATATGCAGCCCATGTCGTCCAGTTCTGTCCGTACTTCCACGAGTACCTGAACATATCCGCGCCCAGCGCCTGGTGTATGAACGCGTATTTCCCAGAGCCCGAGTCAAACCCAAACGCATCGTTGTCATAGTCCACGGAGGGGGAAGACCATGGGATTGCGGGCGGAGCCCTTGCGCACAAGGAGATGGTCGCGTGCGATCGTTGAGGAAGTACCATCCGTCACGCCCGTCAGTGTCGCATTGCACACCCGCGAGCTAGTCCCAGCGCCCGAAATCGTCGCAGGATCGGGGTTTGCAACCGCTCCGCAGTTCATGGTGGTGATCGAGGGGCTTCCACCTTTGCTCGAGCTTGAGACGTTGAACGAGATGCTCGCCGTCACCTGGTCACAGTTTATCGGGACGTTGAATTACAAGCTGATATCGACCGTCGTCGCATTCGCATCGCCCGACTCCGGCTGTATACGAGCATCGTGGCCTGGCCTGAACTTCATCAACTGCGGAGGGACACTCCGCCTCAGGCACAAGCAGCTTGAAGCTGAACGGATCCATCGTGATACTATTCAAGCGTCCTTGGAACGGCGCATTGCCGTTGTTGAAGAACGATGACAGCGAGTCTCGCAAAGTGTATGTGTCAAAGGGCGCAAACAGAGAAACAAGACGAAAAAGCAGCCTCTGTGCTGGAGCCGAGCATGCATGGACATATTATGGACCTGTGGACCCAGGGACCTGTACATGCGCGTCTGTGGACATGTGCACGTAAGGGCTTATGGACTTAGCGACGAGCGTCTAGCGTCTGAGCGACCAGCGACCAGCGTCTCAGCGACACGGGACCAGCGTCTGAGCGACCGGGGACCAGCGTCTCGGCGACCGGGGACCAGCGTCTCGGCGACCGGGGACCAGCGTCTCGGCGACCAGCGACCAGCGTCTGAGCGACCCGGGACCAGCGTCTGAGCGACCAGGGTCCAGCGACTGGTGCGGAGAAACCTCGGACCAAGTAGCAGTTCCCACGGAATTATGATCAGCATGTCCCCAGGACAAGCCAGGGGATAAAGTTGGATCCTAACCGTGACACAGCAGAGATACATACACGAACCAGACGTCGGAGAACCCGCACCAGCATCGAACTGTAAGTCGATCAACGCGGAGACCTATACAAAAGTCCAACATCAAGATAATATACAGGTTTCACTTTTAGCAACATCCAGCCTTTTCTAAATATTTGAGGTCGCATACATTCATCTCTATAAATCTAAATCTTATTTCTTCGCTTATCAGAGCGACTCGTCCAGAATGCATTGCGACAAGAAACGCGGACAATCATTTAAGCTCGAAAGAGAAACAGCCCTTCACAGCGAACGGCCCGAAGGGATAGCTTCAGTCAATGTTATTGAGCGAACTTGATTTGCTTCAAGCCACTATCCATCTCTTTTCCAGAGCTAGCATCCTCGCGCTCGTCTGCCTCACGTGCCAGGCTCGCATCGTTCTCATTTTCATCATGCAGAGAAGCATAGCCATACCCAACGATCTCCTCTCTGCCTTCTTCGTTCTTGATACGCACGTGTTCCTCTTCGTCGTTCAAAGCATTCGTATCGGCTGCAACCTCCTTTGTCTCTACACTCTCATGCTCCTTCTTCGGTGTACCCGGGATTTGGGGACTGTCTAAAGCAAACGTCACCTGGCTCCCGACCCCAAACTCGACGCGGGGTGTACCAGGTCGACTTTTGCGATGCTCCAAGTGACGCAGGCTAATTGCATTCACATTTTCGGCTGGGATGGTAGGTACCCCTCCGCCCCCGAGGTCTCCTGGGGTGTGCACGACAGGCGTACGCGACCCAGAAGTCGGAGAACTCACTCCAGGAGCCAGTGTGGGAGCGCGTGGAATCGCAAGAGCCCAGTCCGGTTGTCTGCCCTTCACAGACCGAGATGTCCAGGTGCGCGTGAGGGAAAGCGTACGCGTATGCACTTTACGGCCGAACCAGAACACCGGTATTGACAGACCGTCTGTTAAACGAATGATTTGTGAGATTTACAAACGAACATTCAGGATATAAGACTTACGAATTAGAATCGAGCAGAGAACAACGAAGGAGACGATGGGGTGGAGAGAAGCAGCTAGTATCTCGGTTTGACCTACTGGAGGGTTGCTTGGCTCCGGGAGACGAGTCAGAGCAAGAGTGGAAATGAAGATCGCTCCCACACCCATAGGGCCTTTGAACGACTCAGTACACATTGCCGCCAATGCATGTTAATTACTCACCAAAGTGACCACAGAATAGAGCCTCTCTCCAGTCCTTGACATCCGGAATAATCTTGTACAAAAGGAGCATACCAGGGATCCGTCGCAACACCAAAATAGCCAAGAACAGCACGACAAGCTTCCAAGGCACGATGCCCAAGTCCGTCGAATTGAACATGTCGAAGGGTATCCATGCGCCAATGTAAATGAAGCATGCACAATTGAGGACTAGATCGATAACACTAGAGAACACCTCGTCTTCGGTATGCGTATTGAAGTGTCCGTCCCATGAAACAGCGCTTCCGGCGGCGAATGCAGCCAGTAAGTCATCCGTCCCAAGAGTACTTGCGACCCCAATAGTGAATATTGCGAGTGCGAGGTATTGTGCAACGAAGGATTCGCGATCAATTATGCCTTTGCGATGTGAAATCTTCATAAGATATGAGAAACCAAGACCTGTTGGCGAGTATCTGCATCAGACTTTGTAGGAGACATACTCTAGCGTCTCTTACCCATAACAGAACCTAGAACAGACCCAAGAATGACTTGGTCTGTATATGAATGTTCCTATCAATATGGAGACCAAGTGTAGCATAGGCGTCGAAACTTACACAACCAGCCCACAAGAAACCATTTCCCGACGGCTACGCGACTGCTGCTTTCCAGCGTCAGATACAGAGAAATAGAGAGGAACGGATATGCGAGACCATCGTTCGCAGCGGATTCGGCGCTAAGCAGCCGACGAATATGCCCAGGTACATTCTTGATAGCAAACTTCCCACCGATGATAGCGGCGGCAAGGATGGGGTCGGTCGGCGTGAGACATGCGGATATAACCAAGGCCGAGATAAAGGATAGTTGAGGAAAGAGACCATAGATGAGACCTTTGAATTGAATCAACCCAACCATTCATTATATTGGCGTACATACATGCATGCATGTAAACCACTACAAACTCACCTGCACATATCACCCAACCAAATGCCATGGTCGGTACAACCATGGCGACTAAACTTTTCCAATGTTCAGCTAGATACGCCTTAGGCAGCTCAACGCCGATAGCAAACAAACCGGTTGCAAGCACCACACGCATAACTTCAAGCGTGATGGTGTTCTGAACCTCGAGAGTCGAGCCCCATGCCCTCGGATCAAACCACCCTGCGCAATGTGGGCCTATGATCACTCCGAAGGCCGTCCCTAGAACGACTTCTCCAATATATAGCTGCAAGATATGATTGAGCTACATGAGACAATGTCCGAGGCCACAAGACCATCATACCTTCTCCTTGACGAGTAACGATATCATACTGAACTACACATCAAATCAACGACAAGAACAAGATATTGCCCCTCACTTTACTCACTGCGACGACAAAACCGCCGAGGGTTAGATACCCAAGGCTTATGGGGGTTACCTACAGTAAACGTTTGTCACCTGAGAAGCAGAAGATATACAGGACAGACTTCTGTAACGTGCAGCATCATCAAGTTTGCTGCGTCGTAAGAAAGGTATATGAGTCAGAGCGTGCAGTCGTCTTGTGCAAAGGTAGAGGTCGAAAGACGAGCAGAAAGAGGCTGACGGTCCAAGAGTTTTATTCCCCATGCCAGATAAAAATAGCAACTCTGTCCGACATCCGATGTGAACCACCCAAGCCGTTCATTTTGTAACTTCCACAGACACGAGTCCAGTAAAAATCGCACAGGTACAGTAAAAGTTCTTTGTTAGAATTAGGGTAGAGAACAGAGGATAAGCAGAGAGGACTGGCGGGTATAAATGTACAAGTCTACCAAACTACCTTAGTTCGAGTTCAGTACGTGGAGTAGTGCAGTAAAATGATCGGAAATGACGATATCTAAGCGAATTCGTACTGTCCAAGTTTATAATCGCTTTCTTACATCGGTAAGAGAACGAACAAACAAATGGGAATGTCTTCAATTTTCATAAAATGCGAGAAAGCTATCCCAGCTATATGGTGTGTTAGAACGCCCTACCACTGCGGTATCGAGGACTGTCGTCGTCCCGCTCCCGCACGGGCTCTACGCCCTCGTACTCTTCCTCGCTGTATTGCTGATGGCGTAATCCGCTCCCTTTCGCACCGGCATTCTGCAGCATCGGTAAATTGGATTCTTCTGATGCACCCTCGCGGCTGTAAAGCGTGCTCCGCGCGCTGTTCGTCCCATTCGTGTTTGCGCCCAGCGGAAGTGAAAGGAGAGAAGCTCTTGCTGTGTCCCGCATTTGGAGGATGTTTTGACGGAAGGCATTCTGCATTGAAGAGGAGAAAAAAGGCGATGCGATTAGTTATGTGCAATACACGTAAAATCAGAGAGAATGGAAGCTCACCTGTTCACGCCAGTACTGATTACGCTTCTCGCGTTCCTTCTCGCGCTGCTTGGAGTGCAGGAAAAACAGACCAATGAGTGTGCCGAACATGCCGCCGAAAATGCAAACTCCGACAACAACATAAACCCAGACGCCAAGGTGCTGCGCTTGATTTGTCGGTGCGCCGCATTTTTGTGACGCCAAGCAGTTCATCGAAGAGCACCTTAGAGTAGAGTGAGTGCAGTATACAAACAGAAAACAGATGATTCGCGTACTCTTTATCCGCCCCACAAGATTCATCAATGGCTTTCTTCTGCATGCAGACGAGTTGAGTTCCATCACAGTAGAGGTTAGGGGCACAATTGTCACTGTTGTACATAGATATTGAGAGTAGTTCGTGCTGGAAGATGAATAGGTTACACACCGCGATACGATCATGTTCAACTCCTGATTGCCCGAGCCATAAACAATATAAGGGGTGTTTTCGACTACACAAGTCAAGCCAACCGTCACGTTCGCCCACATGCATTGGAAGTTCAGACAGACACTCCCGTTGTTATTCAATCCGAAATTCGTCTTATCTGCAAGATCCTTGAAGTTGGGCGGCGGTTCACATTCATCGTCACGGTTTAATTGGCATTGACTCCCGACGGCAAGTAGAGGCTGGCAAGCGTCCATTTCATCGGGGCAAAACTGGCCTTGCGGACATAGTGGTGGAAGCTTGTCATCGCCTTGCGCATAGCCAAGAGGGAACACATCGTTTCGACACTTTCGGGCGACACAGGTGCCATTTGCAGCGCAGTAGGTTTGCGAGTCGCAGTCGCTGTCAAATTGATACGTTCCTACCTGCAAATGGTTGTTCCCTTGCGAGCATGATTGTCCCTCTGAGTTGGAGCCCGCAGACACCAGAGTGGCAGACAGTAAAGAAGAGAGTATAGTAAGGAGTGTGAGGGGGAGCATAGCGGTAAAAGTGGTAGCCTGAGTGGATTCCACTCCGCAGCGGCGACGGCAACGACAAGGAAGATGAGAGAGAAAGAGGCTCGAGAAAGCTGTCACGTCGTTGTTACTTGAAGGTTACCGCCGTGTCACTGGCGCCCGATGATCACGTCATCAAGGGTCTAACTTCTGCCGCCGACACGAAAAAGTTGGAGGGCGCCGAGCTGTTGCGTATGAGCCTAAAGAACAGCTGCCTCATAACCTTCATTTCCCCGTCTGTCTCTTGGCCTGCTTTACATCTTCATACCCAGTGCATGCATGCAATGCGTCGAATATTCTTGCCTGGTCTTCGTGCTTTAATTCCCCGGGCTTCAGTTTTATCCAGGCCGCTCCTCCCAATAACTCGTCTTGCATTTGCTACATCCTCAACTCCTCGTGCGCGATGGCGACCGCAATTGCGAATGTTCTCTTATACACCCTTGCGCTCTAATTCCCCTTCTTCACCTTCCTCGCCTCCACCTCCGGACGACCATGCGCCAGGTCCGAATGCCACCCTCTCGCAGCGGTTAAAGCACCTCATCAAATCATATGGATGGTACGCCTTAGGCGTGTACCTGGTCTTCTCTACGCTTGATTTCACTATCGCATTTGTGGGAATCAATATCCTTGGCGCAGAACAAGTATCCCGGGTCACCACCGCTGTGAAACACCAAATATCTGCTATTCTTCATTCGACACCTACCGAGCCTGGGCGGGAAGACTTTGATCGTCCGTCAGATGCACCTACTGCGTCAGGAGGTCGGGAGAGTCTGTACGCGATGATTGTACTTGCGTATACAGTGCACAAGACATTGTTCCTCCCTCTTCGGGTGGGGCTGACAGCGGCCTTAACCCCACGACTTGTAAACTGGTTGAGGGCGAGAGGTTGGGCTGGAGGTGCAGGGACAATGAGGGCAGCACGGGAGATGCGTGAGCGCGTTCGTCGAGGGAGCAGCGGTGGTCACGATTGATCCGAGTATCTGCGTGTATGAGGTTTACGATATTAAACATATAATGACTATTTGTATGCTGCTATTTCCCTCTCACTTTAAAGTACATATTTACTGACTACAATTTCAACTAGAATACACAGCTAGAGGGATTGCGACCAACATTTTGCACCGTACTCTTACATTCATGGCTCCTACAAACACTCCACTCCCTAAGGTTGAAAGCCCTAACAAGAACCACACCGTTATGCGACTTGGGGCGCCTCATCAGCTACATTTGGTCGGATATATTAGCCATTGTAGAGATATAAACATGAGGCACGAACACTTTAAAATGCCTTCATGGACCAGCTCCTCGGGAGCGGGACGGTGCAGGAGCGCTTGCTCTAACTTGTCCTTCAAAGTCGCGACGTAAACGCCGTGTATATGAACGACGTCGAGTAATCTCACCTGTAATTGAGACTTTTCCAGTTGTTCCCGCGCAGCCTGCAGAGCAGGAGCAACCTTATCGTCTGCTCATAATTATTCTGTCACCACTATTTCACCAGAAGGCGAAAGTTGTCTGAAAACACACCCTTCAGGATGTTACGATCAACGAGCTCGCTCTTCTCTGGCCGCTGTTGGAGTTGCTTTTCCAACTTCTTGACTGCTTCTTCGTCGAGCGAGGATTGACGTCGCTTGATAGCGGGCTGTGTCTGAGTTGTTGAGGATGCTATTTCAAAGGAGGCTTGTTAGATCATCCTCGGAGTGAGTTCGTTATGCATACACATGATATGAAAGTTGAGAGTGGTTGAGGCTCTTGGTATCGAATGGTTATTTACGTGGCGCGCTCAACAATATGATGGTAGTAGATAGATGAGAGCCATGGGCTCGCAGATGTGCATATATCTGGCCATCTGGCGTCTGGGCATGGAGACGCCAACATTGAGACCCTCGGCGTTTGCCGGCCCGACCCTCATCGCGTCCGAGTCGATCATCCAGGCCAGTCAAAGAAAACGACTTCAGTAAGCTCGATGCTTTCTCTCTTGTACCATTCACTCTTTGCCTTTTCCCCTAAACTTCTGTCTGCTCATTGAGCGTGGGCTCCCCATTTCTTGTACTAACCGGTGTCACGTGATGTACGCGTCTGGGTGAGCCTTCGGGCACGCGTTCCGGCAGAAGATTGACTGCGCTTCGTCAAGGAGAACAAAGTTCTTAGACCTTCTCAACGACAACGTCGGGCTATTTAGGTCATGTGCCAGGACGGCATCTGACCTCAGAATCTCTTCCTACTTCCCATCACTCCTTTGTGCACAGCGGATAGCAAGCTTAGATCGCAGGATTATCAATACCCCGAGTTGATTTTGACTCCGAGTGGCAGATACGACGACTTACTAGCACTCATTCATCATGTCGGGAGCTGAAAGAGGTCGGGCGAACAAGATTGGCGAAGGTCGCAGAACAAGCTCGTGCGTGTTTACACCGTCTCATTTGATATGTGTATTAACCATCATAACAGACGGTCAAGCAGCCGAAGTTCATCAACCACGTTTGTGAGTCAAGTCGAAACTCGTGCTTGTGCAGCGATATCTCAATTGATCTAGCCATTGCTCAGAAGACCAGCTAGTCCGGACTCCGGTGATGAGCGACCTGCGACTGTAACCTCCAATGCACCAAAAGATCCTGAAACCGGCGAAGGATCAACTGCTGAGTCCAATGTTCCTATCGTGCGCCCTGCGATATCGAGCTGGGGAAGTAGTTTTGCATCTACAGCCTTCGGCCCCATCAATACGTCTTCCAACTTCTTCAAACCGCAGTTAATTCAGTCGGCACAGATCTCGAATCATCCCGGTGAACGGTTTACTCATATGCAAGGGCCGTCATCGTCTGCAGTGCAGCTGCCCGGTCCCATTGGACAAGCCCGCAATAATCAACGATCGGTATCGGATGCATCCTCGGAAGCCAGTACAACCGGACCTGCTTCCTCTTCAAGAGCTACAAGCGTACCCGCTCTCCCTGTTCCTCTGTCTTTGCACGATTTCACTTCCCCACGAACACCAACAGCACCTATGCCCATGCCGACACTGCCGACAAAAGTGACCATTACACCTCGATGTCAACCAATATTGCCCTCAAAAGCTATTGGTGCATCGACGTCTACTTCTAGTCTACAACCGACTAGTATATTGCCAACAAAAGTGAATCTCCTTTCTGCAACTCAAACAAATTTCACAAGCACAGCTCCGCAACCAATCTTACCAACGAAGGTTATTCCTTCCTCTCAAAACTACTATAGACAGAATGTCGCTCCTCTCGATGATCCGCCAATTAACTCTGATCGATCTTACTACAGAGATAAGACCCCAGGAAATTCTAACTACCAGAACAGAGAATCCGCTGGATCACCTAGCGGACCTGTTGTTGTTCAAGATACACTACCCAATCAAATGGAGACGCTAAGTGGCACCTCGACTAAGTCCACGAAGGGACGTAAAGGCAAGAAGGGAGCACAAGCCAAAGGCGACACATCGACCACACAGCGCAAGAAAAGAGGTGACTGGAGGGTGCAAGGCTACAGAGATGATCCAGCAGCGACCCCTGCTCCTGAACTGGCTGCAGATCAAGTTCAGAATATCGGAAGACATAAATCAGCGTTCAAGGCATATGGATATCAAAGGGGTTCAGAGGTTCAATCAGAGGTTTCTATAGCTTCTCCAGCACTCTTAGCGCAGCCAGTGAATCTGAATGTGTCCGAAGAACAAGATGTTATTGATCTCGATGATGCGGTCCATGTTGAGCCGTCATCCGTAGAGCCCTTCCAGCGTCCGACTAAAGAAACAGATTCCGCTGAGCTGTATGCAGCAAATCAATACGAGGATGTGCAATCGAGAACTCTACCTTCGTCCCCAGCTGTCCCGTTGGAGGAAAGTTTCAGCGAGACTCTAGTTTCTAGGGGATCATCGAATTCTGTTCCGTCTAATCATGCAACCACCGACCTTCAGTCACCCTTTCAAGATGGAAACGTGGCTTCGACGAGCAACGGCGTAAGCCAAGCGCTGCAAAATTCTCAGACGCCTGTCATTCGCCTTGTTTCTGTCGTAATAGAGGATAATAGATTCGGGGAGTCAGATGAGCAGTTAGTGGAGATGAAGCTTCCATTGAAGCCTGCTAAGGACGATTCCTTTTGGGCTGACGCAGTAGACGTGTGCAATAATCTGCAGCAAGGACCATCTAGGATTGATGGTGCGTTCACTGTCGTGGGATGAGACCCTGGATGTGTTGACTGACTATCTTCATTTCTTGGATTAGGGCCTGCAAAGGTTTACACATACCGTGGACGATATCGACAATTTTTCCTACGTGTTTCGGCGGATGACAACGATATCTACGCGTCTGCAAATTTAGCTGTTTCTGCGAAACGCGTTCTCCGTATTTATGTTGATCCTGGTCCACCTACGCAATCCACAGCACCTATAAATCATCAAGTACATCCAGATAGTATGCCTTCGTCTTACTCCAACTATGATGGGACTCGATCGAGTCAACCACCGAAGCGCCCCTTTGAACAGCCAGTAAAGCACCATGATGGTATACCAGGGATGTCGGCATCTTGGCAACCACCAAGTACCACTATGTCAAACAAGCGCCCAAGATTTGGCAGTTCGGATCCTCGTGGGATGGACGAGTCAGGAAGCTAGCATTAGTTCACTTTGACTGTGCGTTTACTAAACATATTATTTCGACTTTGATTTCTGTTTTGCTTTGAGTTTTGAATTTGCTGTCTCATCGCTATCGTTGCAACTCTGTGCTACTTACTGTACACTTTTAACAATGTTTTTCAGAAACGGAAAAAGGTCATAGAAGCTACACGATCTCTTGCACCTTGAAGACAGAGTCAAGCTATGACTGGCGGGAACATCGTCTTCTCTGAAGCTTCACCGCCTTGCAAATCGATTGACATGCCAACTCCGCAGGGGACGCAGCCCTCCCCGAAAGCATGTTCTAAAGCTACCTTCGCTGCAAAGCCCGAGCAATGCATCGGTAAGACGTATGTTGGTGCAGGTCGAAGCTGTTCCGACAGGAACTTGACAGTCGGTTCGATGCGATCGGCTAAATCAGACCCACCGAGATGAAGTCCTCCGATGATCTAAGGACACATTAGATTTATGGACTGCTTACTATCAGGTCCCAACTCACCATATGAACCGGCCTTTTGAAGACGTTAACAGCATCTGTGACGACGTTCACTATTCCAGCATGTGAACATCTAGAAGAAGAACATGTGTATACTAAGCATCGGACGGCGAAAGGATGCTCACGCGCTGAAGATAACAAGGCCCTTTCCGAGTACATCAATTGCTGCATAGCGCTCTTCCATGATCGTCTACAAAGAATATGAGATATCTCAGACTTTTCATAGGTACTAAGAAGCTTTCATGGCTTTACATTATCCGCTACCCAGTCGCCTTCGCCATCATTGCCTTCGACCCATCTCATGTTTCCGATGAGACCTCGCTCGAAATGAGTTACTCGAGGAATCTTGCCACTAACGTATACTGCACCGTCCGACACAGTATGCGGCTCTGCATGGTGTTCAACTTTAGCGCCACTCTCTTCGATGGCTTTAAACGAAGGGTCTTCTGGCAATCTGCATATAGGTTTCACCTTCGGCGGTGGCGCAAAGCCTCTTGCGACTGGTCTGTCCGGATGCAAATCTGCGACACAGGTTGTAACCTTTTGTCCCTCTGGTGCATTCTTTTCGGTTTCTCTGCGGAATTTCAGGAAGGAAAGCATTCCTCCGCTGTGATCTGCGTGCCAGTGGGATAGTATTACGCATTCAATTGAGAGCACTGGAACTTTCATAGAAATAATGTTGCGGATGATAGACTTTGAGTCCGGCCCAGTGTCGAACAGGATTGTATGCGGCTCTGATTCTTCATCTACTTGTGTTTCCTGAATTTAAATGGTGCATTATGATCAATATGCTATCTCTGATCAAATTTCGGACTACCTCACGATGAGAGCAGAGAACCCGTGGGCACCTAAGTAATATGATACAGTCATGGTTTTCTTTGTATTCACCGAGTCTTCGCCAAGGCGAGTACATACCACAACAATAGTTCTCTAGGTCGAGCAGAGGAATTCCAGTTCGATCGTCAATTGGAGGATCCTGGGTGAGGTGTCGAGTGAGCTCCGAGGAAAACCCAGGAGGCATTTTTGTAAACCTCGAATACACATCAGCATTGAAGATAAGCAGGAGACTGACAGGAGTGTCATTTGGTTGATTGTGCTAACCATTCAACGCTATTGTCCACCAAGAAAGTAATCTTTAGACGGTTGACTTTCTTAAGTTGCATGATTGCAATAGCCGGACGACGTTGTGGTCATAGAAGTTCATTATTTAGGAGCCTGAAGGTTTAATACGATACACAGATCAATTGATATTACGGCAAGACACTCAAGAGTATGCTTGTAATATACTGTATATGCTTTATTGTTATTCGAACAAAGCCCTAGTCCCTTCAGTAAAAGTCCTTCTATGAGATCATACACGCAGGCACTATATACGCAACTTTGGATTGCTGTCATAAGTACCTCCTAGTCGAGTAAATAATAAAAATGGACGAGAGTGCACAGCGAAGAAGAGCAACTACTTACAATCCCATTTAGTAGGAAGGTAGAGAAGTCTGGTAAAACACGTTTTGGAACAGAATAGACCAGACAAAGGTGAAACGGAGGAGGGGAGAGGGGGGAGGAGGAAGAAAGATCAACGTAAGTGTGAGCGCAGTCATCATCGCAGCAACCGGTTGCCATAGCCATTTAACGGAGAATTATAAAAGGGATTAAAAGATAGACATGAAAACGAATGAAATGAGAGGAATCATATAACTTCAGGTATTTACACGCCGCGTTGGCTGAAAACAGATGCGTTACTATCGCTGTCGCTATGTAACAACAATATGAGTTACTCACGCCATGCCACCGTAGCCCATACCTGCTCCAGACTCTGCCAACTTCCTTTGCCTGAAAGCCTATTTGTAATGTAAGATCAGTATTGATCGATCAATCGGAAAGAGAGAAGAGCAAACGCACCTTGCGATACTTCGTGCGCTCATACGTGACCAAGGCTACGACGATGAGAGCAATTACAGAGATACCCGCGAACACGCCCAGACCGATGGGAAGCACCTGCAGCTTCTTCCCAGGAATCGCGAAGGGAGTGGCGCTCGCAGACGAGTTCTCGGCTGCTGCAGATACTGTCGAGGCCGATGTGCTACTAGCCGAATCGGCCGCGTTGGTGGCCGATGAAGTGGTAGATACAGCAGACGTCGTGACAGCGGCTGATGAAGTGGCTGAAGTGCTAGATGAGCTAACTGCCTGCGATGTCGCAGATGCAGTTGTAGATACAGAAGTTACGGGCTGGAGAGAAAGCGAAGTCAGTAGCAAGCCAACGAGAAGCTTTCGATTTAGCTCACATTGACGGAGATAGCGCCACTGCTAGAAACAGTAGATGAGGATGAAGATGCAGATGCAGGTGCAGAAGTAGACACCGTCAATGTGGATCCGCTTGACGACGCGGTGGCCGTGGAGACAGAAGCAGAAGTTGTCGAAGTCGAAGAGGACGAATCGGTCGTTGATGAGGATACAGAGGTAGTGGAGGTAGACGCAACGTCAGTCGAAGAGGAGCTGCTCGAAGCAACTGTCGAAGTCGATCCCGAGCTGCTGCTTCCACTTGACACCGTCACCATGCATTGCTTCACCTCTACAACTTTGCCATCCGTCGTCGGTGTAAGTGTTATTGTACACGTCTCAGTGATTACTCCTTGTGCACTGTGTAGATTTTTCAAGATAAACGCTGAATGAGTGAACTGAAGGCGAAAGATACGCACGTATTCGTGGTTGTCACGGTCTGCACGGTCTGTGGTCCATTAAAACCATTATCCCTGCGTGCAAGTCTCGCCTCCCCAACGTTCGCGCCATGCGGAATTGACTGCACCGGTGCAGACGAAATGAAAAGGAAGAGGAGGAAAAGAGCTGTTCTCTGGAGTGGGCGGAGCATTTAGACTTGTTTCTTGAACGGAATCAATGGGAAAGTCTCGCGAGATGCTTCAGGAGATGGTGTGTGAGTGAGTTTAAGGAAAAGTAAAGAGTGGAGGCCTGCTCCCGCTGTGCACGTCGAGGGCGACGACGGCGAGATGTGGTGAAGAAAAAGGATTGGAAGTGGCCACCTGGGCAATGGCTGAACGAACAATGAGGTCGTCGATGAGGTTGCTTCCAAATGAGATCGCCTTCCTTTCGCCCACTGGCAAACACAGTCTAATCGTGCGAACTTTATTGTAACCGTGGGAATTGTGTTCATATGATCATGAGACTACCGGCGGCCGATGGCAACCACAACAGAAGTCGGACACGCATCAATCGTCAAGATGAGAGGCGATGTGAGCAATTTGTCCCGTATCAATGGCGACGTACAGATATCCGGCATGGTGTGATTCTCCCAGACTCATATCCTTATGCTCGTCGCTGCTCATCCTCCTTTTTTCATGCTTTAGGATTTACAAGAATTCGTCTTTAGTGAGACATTATGCTACGACTACGAGTTATACTGTTACACCCCTTCGGAACTGCCGAAGAAATTAATGAACACCGTTATTTCATGATCAAGAACCTGTGCCTTGAGGTGGTCGCCTGTGCGCGCCATCGCCGGCTGTCTTGTGCCGTTCTGAGCTGTCTAACTGTCCTTGATGGTTTTGATGACCTCCTCACTATACATCAAGACATCAACTCGTCCCTCCCAAGCGTTCCCAGAGATCAGCGGAAGCAGATATTATTTATTCTGCACAATCGTGATCGCAACATCTGTGGGCCGGTTTACCGCATGTCATTCTCAACGGTCTTGTATGCTTTGCCGTCCCGGTACCGTCGCCTGCTGCGGAACGGGGAGCACGCTTGCACAAAGCCAATTATTCCTGCAACAAACGAGGTGCCCCAGTGCTCAAAGACAGTCGATAGCACCACATTCACAACAATCGCAACAACGAGCGTCAGTCGCGCGGAGAGCGGAATCGACATCAACTCGAGCAGCACGATGAATGGCCGTGCGGGTGCGAGGATTAGCCACGCGTTTATAATTGAAATCACAACCATTGCCGCCATGAACAGGCCTAGTGCACAACGATGTAACCTAAATCAGCTACTACGCCTGAAGCTTAAATTCGTAATTCACATACCGTTTGTCCACATCGGCTTCCGATACGGTGGCCCTATACTGAACACCGCAGCAACGAGGATGTACTGAAAGCATGACACAAGGAACAAAGTCGTGTTCTCGTAGTTTGTTGCTTGAAGTTTATCGCTGTCTCCGACCGGCTTTGTGTCGCCCGGAGGGGCATACCTAGCGCTCTATTAGCCGTTGCAGTAACACTTTATAGATGCACGAACCATTCTTGGGAGCGAACCCAGAAGAATATCCAAAATTGAACTGCGCTTGTTATAATTATTTGTCCGGTTATGCTCGCTAGCACCTTCTTTGATACCAGGCTTGCCGTTGGCCTCTTGGGGTGAATTTGCGGGTACGGCAGAGATCTCCCCACTGGAGAGGCGGTACGGCTTCATCAGTAATTCCTAAATATAGAATCAAAAATAAAGCACTCACTTGTGACGGCAATCGGGATGATGATGAAGAGATCAATGTAAAGGAACTATATTCTGTTTCAGATAGAAAGCCCTCATGGACATCGATGCCACTGCATACCTGGAAGTCTCCTAACGAAGAAGCAAAAGAATACAGTAACGTGATAGTCGTGAACTGAATCAGCGAATAAAGGGCCCTGTGAACAGGGGTCAGTTCATACAGTATGTGAAAGGGGGAGCACGACAAATGTAATACTCACATGTACTTGAAGCAGCTAAAGCTGGTCACCAGGGCAGCGCGACCTTCCTTGATGACCTCTAGAACGCAACTGATATCGGGTGTGCGGCTCGTGAAAGGAGCAGCGACCGAAGCTTCTGCTTCTGAAAGGGAAATGCCAACATCGGCCGCCTTGAGGGCTGCACAATCGTTTGCGCCATCTCCGCACATGAGCACAGTGTATCCAAGGTTCTGAAGGCGTTCTACCACTTCGTTCTTTTCGTCGGGTGACATGCGAGCAAATACCTGCGCTTTAACGAGCATCTAAATGACACAAATTTTAGCGAATGCTCAGTTCAAACGTCAGATGCAAAACACACCCTCTGCAGAGTTTCGAGCGGAGCATGGTTGATCATCCACCTGAAAACATCCCCAGTGATAACAAGAGTGTAATCATGGTACGAAGTCTCTTCCACTGACTCGATTGTGTGATGACGGGGTGGTTCACGCGGGTTCAGACTGTAATCATCCAGTGTCCAGAGAGGGTCATCCATACACGACCAGCTCAGCCTTGACACCGGTGTCAGCGCGTTCCCCTCAACAAAGACCGGCGCAAATACATTCGCCGCTTGGTTTATAAGCCCACATTCGCGGGCCACGCTCACTGCAGTTAACGCATTATCACCAGTGATCATCCTACAAGCCATATGCGCCGCACGTAGTGCCAGAATGGCAGGGGTCGTTCCAGCTTTGACTTTGTTTTCGAAAATGATGAGCCCAAGGAACTGGAGATCTGATTCTGCCTGCTCGCGCTTAAGGCGTTGAGCTCTCAGCCACGAAAGACCTTCGATGCTTTTTCCAGCCATTGCGATGACTCGGTAGCCGCGCTTGGTATAATAAGACAGGAGGTCGTCATAATCATCAGGGACTTCATCCGTAATCAGCCTGTGGCTTTATAATCGAACAATGTCAAGTCACTCACAAGAATCTTTGACACAGATTTCTGCCATGACCTCCGGAGCACCCTTAACATACACTTCCATACTTGAGCTCTTCAGCCTCTTGACAATGACGCTCATTCGTCGCAGAGCAGAGGCGAACTCAAATGTACGGATAACCCCTAGCTCAAGAAAATGGGCACGCTGTGTTCCAACGGCGAATCAGCAAATTGAAAACCATGCATGCGCTGACTATTGACCTTAGCATCGCCTTTCAGGGCGTCTTCAAGTCTGAAGCTCCCAGTTCCAGGAGGACGGACTATAGTCTGCACGAGAGCAGCAGCCGAACGACTTCCGCTTGCTTTATCCTTTATCATTCCTGTTCCCGCAACCTGCCCTTCTTCAAGCTTCCATTGCGTAAAATTGAACATCTTCACATCAAGTGGATCCCCGATGACTTCTCCATCCACCACTTGCAACATATGGCAGGTCGCAAGCGCGTGCAGGAAGAGTGACTTGCCAGATCCCGAGTCTGATGGCAGGTCATAAATATCTTCGATCAGTTCACCAAAACGATGGGCGTTTCGCTCCATTGCGCGTACGCCAAGAATGTCCAGACCATCTTCTGTGAGAGTACCAGTCTTGTCGAAGCAACAAACGTTGACCTTCCCACTAACATTTACCCTATTAGGTGAGATACAGAAGATGCCCGATTTGCGCAGCCGACTCAGCGCAAAACTTGTACCAATGGAAAGTGTCGCAGGCAAAGCTGGTGGTACCACAACAGTAATGAGGTCCAGAGCACGTAGCATGATTGTATGCCATTTCACCTATGACGTATTAATTAACAGTAGAACCAATGTTTCTGAATGAAGACTTACCCCAAGGCGTACAAACTGCACTGCCGAAGCTAAGAAGCCAATTCCAGCAATTCCAGCAAGCACCCCAATAAAACGCATAGAATCCCTATAGAAGGCAAACCCAAGTGGCTTCGGAAAGAGCATAGACCTGACCAGAGAGCCCTTCGTGGTATTGAAGGCTAGAGCATGAACATAAGTACTGCAAGAACACCTAAGCCAAAGAAGGAGTCACAATACCTGTGCGAGCCACAATCGCAAGAGCAGGTCCTCCTGTACTCCCATCTGGAAGCAAAGCACCCCTTACACGCACAACTCTCGTCCCGGCGTACAGAAACCCCTTTGCGTTCTCAGAAGTGATTATAGAATTGTCTTTCCACTTCGCAAGCTCCGCGTCCTTAATAGGAGCCTTGCCCACAGGTACACTTTCTCCAGTCAGCATACTCTCATTCACGATCGCATCTCCAGATAATAAGAACATATCGGCTGGGAAAATGTGCAATATTGGGTCTACCAAAGATACAATATCACCGGGTACCAGGGTGGAAGAATTGCGCTGCTGCCCTGAAGTTCTGTCAGTAGCAGATCTTGTGAGAAAATGTACCAAGCTCACATATTCCATCTCTATATACATTAATCAGGCAGGAGAATCTAGACATTTCCCGCATGCGAGTGATGGTCTAATTCAAAAGTTAAACTGAGAACAGACCGTTATAATTGAAGTCCTCACCTTTTTGGTTTCAATCAAAGTGCTAGTAACACTAGCGACAGAGATAAGAGCGATGCAAAATGCGTAATAATAGTAGTCATCCAGTGACCACAGCACAATACTTGCAATCTGAAAGACATAAAAGGGGTGGATAACCTGAAAAACAACGTATTAGAGTTGAATCCCACGTAGTAAAAAGCAGCACACCTCGTCGATTAGCAGCGAGATTACGGACTTCCCCTCAATGTCTATCATATTTGGTCCAAAAAGAGATAGCCTTTGTTGTTGAACATAGCTTTCAAGGCCTTTCTGGACAAATGCGATCGAAGTCCATGAATCATCCTTCCATTCACTGTCAGTGCGTCAGATAACTTAGACTTTGACCTGCAATACAAATTCCTTGCCTGAGAGCACTGAAGAGACCATTTCTGGGGTCAAGAATAAATCTCGAGTAACGGTAGTCAACAACTTTCAAGGTCTTTAGCACGTCTGAAGCTTTTCCATTAGTTGTGTTTTCATTGCTCGCTTTTGCCGGGAGTGCTGTAGAGAGTGCGTAAGGATAGTCGATGGTTTTGACGGGAAACAAGGAGATATCCCTGTATGGCGTCTTACACGTAAAGTGAGGAAAAACTTATATTGAGATGAAGCATGCGTATATACCTCGACTACAATGAAACCGTCGTCACTGTCCTTGAATGCCTTCTCTTGGGCAACCCAGCGAAGCCAGAGTCGAGGAAACCAATGTCCTAGTAGACCAAGTAATCCAAAGGTAAAGATGCAGCCGACCCGCCATAGCGTTTGCCTCCAGTGAATAGTTTCGTAGCCTATAAACCGAATAGTGATTTCTTCGTCTGGCAGAAATATAGTCTGGCGACTCGGCGGACCAGGAGGAGGGGGACCTGGTGGTTCTGGAGGAGCATCCATCTCAATGCGTGTGTCTCCGAAGATAGGATCGAGGGCCATATTTGGCAGAGAACCTCTCGGTGAAGGTGGTAGAGATCCATAGTCCATGTCGCTGGATTCCCCAAGGTCACCCTCGCCATGTCTGTGGATTAGAAGGTCATCCGAGGAGGAGTTGTCATCTTCTTCTCCAGACGAGTAACCCCACCTTTCTTCTTCGTCCTCAGACTCGATAGCATGCTCTGAGCCGACCAGGGATGCTCGCGAACCCGAGCGAGACCTACGCGACCGTCTCGATATCGAAGATCTATGAGAGAAAGATGGCCTTCGGCTTGACGAGTCTGCATGCCCATGTGCTTTTGAGCTAAACAAATTAGCGATATTTTCAAAGACAGAGGAACGCATGGCTTCTGGTGGGGATGGAGAGCGTCGTCGACGTCTTCGCCTTGTATGTAGTCCAAGGTCGCCATCCTCTCCACTTTCCTCCTCTTCGCCCTCGACACTTCCGAATGAGAGGTCATCTGTGCTACGTCTCGATATTGGTGACCTGTGAACACTATCTTCGCTCCGCCGCCGAAAATGTCGAACATGTCTATTTCCCGCACCAAAGTCACTACTCATGCGCCTAAGCTCTTGCGAACGTCCATGGCTCATCTCCCGATGGTTCATTCGGCTGACACTACTGGGTATTGCGACATGTCCAGGCCCGTCAAATACACTTCCTCGCTCAGCGCCTTCACCATAGGAAAAACCTATCTGTGATTCCGAGAGGCGTCGTGACCGTCCGCGCGACTCTGACATCGCAGATTGAATGTCAATCGCTGACGCGCCCTCGGTATAATCATTATTCTCGACCTCCGACATTTCTGCGGGAGATTGTTTAGCGCGACAAAGTCGCGCAGTTGTATCGACTGACCCGCCAGGAGGAGAGTTGCAGTGAGGTTGTGGGTGGGCGGAAGCAAGCGCCGACTAATGAATCTGGATTCGGCTCGGGAAGAACCGCAACTACACCTTCTTGACCTACATACACACCTGGCAATGACCAACGACAATGTCAAGAAGAATGTACAAGGCATATTCTATGGTTAATCAGGCTTTATTTTGGAGAACATCTTGTCGGGGATTCAGCCGTACCACCATTACTAGATCAAATCCATACCCATATCCAACCACCTCGAATCCAACACCATACCAGATATTCCATCTTTTGCCCGATGCCTCTCCGGCAGAGGTAAAGCAGAGATGTGAGTTATCCGATAGCGAAGCCCTCAGAAGTTTGTACTGAACACACCAATGTCGTACACCATAGATTATGAGCTTGTCAGACTTTACCATCCCGATTCAGCCGAATCCAGAAAGTCTCAACCCGATCCTGCACGGCGACATGCACAATTCAGTTCAATCACAAAGGCATACGAAACTATGCAAAAGAGAACGGCTATTGGCGAAGACCTGTCAGATGTAGCTGCAGGTCCGAACCCGTGGAGAAGAGCACCTCATGTGAATCGACGTGTTTACCATGAAGAAACATTCATAGACGACCGCTGGAAGGAGAAGTTGATTTGGGCTGGATTGTGCTTTGTGAGTCTCCTCGTTGTATTCTTAATCTCGATATCATTCACATTCCCTATGTAGTCCTTAATAACAGTTGCCGCTCAGTACATAGCTATGAGACACACTTCGATTAAAGAAGTATCATCGCATATTCGAGAAAGCGCGCTGCAGAAGGACTCTACGGTCGGTTCCCGAAAGCCCCCAGAGAACAATCTATGATTGGAGAATCCAGCAGATTGGCTCTCGACTTAACAAAATGTCAGGTACTGCAGTTCGTTCATCAGAGACCATATTCAAAGCATATACTGATATGCACATAGTAAAGACATAAAAAACTATCTACTGTTAATGCTGCACGTTTTATGTGCAATCGCTACGAAAGGTATCTGTTATCCGAAACAAGGCAATAGGAAAGCAATATGAAAGCAACGAACAATAATATAGACAAAGGTTTCGTGGATAATCATGAGCAAACATTAACTTGCATCGAAAAGACGTCATATTCAGACAAGACAAGACGGAGAGCATATGATATATACGCTCTGCGCTGGTGGATATGTTGGGATGATATGCCCAAGTGTGTCGTTGGCCAGCGACGCTTGGCTATGGAGATGAAGGGCTATGCTTCATATACAGAGCATCAGTCTCAGGAATGGAAAAAGAACTGTCGGTGCTACTCACAGATCACGTCTGGCTATTCTGGCGACTAAGGAGCTCATTCAGACATCTGGTGACGATCCCGGCTGCTTCCTCGACGTTCTGCCTGTCTATTTCGGAGACTCTTTTCAGCAGACGACTGAACCTATCAGGATGCCACCTCCGCAAAGCTGCTTTGATGCGTTCCTTTGGTGTCTGTGCCGAGGAATGCGTAGGATTTAGGAGGAAAGCGGAAATGGTATCGACCGTTATTGACTCTGGGGACGCAGGCGTCTTGAGCATCGGCCAAGGAATAGTTCGGAAGGACAAAGGCTCGCTACTCGAAGTGATACTGGCCCAACGGCTTTCGTATCTGTCCCATGCAGATGAAACGTCTGTCTCTTCCCTCACTCTTCTGTCGTATGCCTTCCAATTGTTATACGCTCTGCGCCGCTCTTCAGCAATTCGTTGTCTCTCCATCTCTCGAACCATTCGGATGCGATCCCGCGTACGACGAATCTCCTCTTGAATGGCCTTGTTGCGCTCCGCTTCGCGTAGCGCCTTCACCCGACGTGCTTCTTCCTGCAGTACCCAAGCGCGCGCCTGGATGTCGATGAAGCTCGCCTTCTCTTTCCGAGGTGACTTTCCGCCTGCGTACGAACTACTGTCAGACGCCCATCCGGACTCCACGATACGTGTCTGCACTGAGAAGCCGTGCTCGCGCACGTACTGCCGCTGTGCCTCTGATTGTCTCTCGACCCAGATGTAGGAGTTTACCGTCTGCTTCCACGGCCCTCCATCATCCGCGAACGGCGAAGGCGACCTTGACCGCCGTGGAAGGTCGGGATACTCATATGTTGGCGGTGAGTATTTCGTTGACTTTGGCATATACGCATGGCTCGTAGTCCTGTGCACAGATGGTGATGGACGGAAGCTTGAGGTCGGCATGGATCAAATAATATGTTGTCAATGACTATAACGAGGGTCGGTGAAATGGGGAGATCTCGTCCAGCGTAGATGCCGATTCTTGGGAGAGCAGATAGGATAGATAGTTGAATAGTAAGAGTCGTGAGCGTGTGCTGTCCGTCAAGCAGCACTTCTTTATGCACCTTGTACTGGTGCGTTTTGGCAACTGGCAGCAAGTAGCAGAGGGGAGGCAACGGGATGTCCTTCGCGCGAAAACCAGTTGTGCAGCACGTCCAGCGTATTTCTACTGGCACGCCCCAGGGTCGGATCACCCGGAGTCTGCGCTTGAAAGGAGGATGGTAGCCTCGTTCATGGGCTTCTACTCCGGTAATGGGAGGGAGCATGGCGTTTTACACCTTTCTCGCATTCTCATTCGCTTTCACCAGCATATTCGCGATTTGTCCCTGATTTTCGTGTCGTGTCGCTGCACCGTACGTCACTAGTACGCAAAATCATCCCCCGTTCTGGCCTCTCGGGCACTTCAGGGGACACGAGGTTATTTCCCGAAAATCGAAAAGAAAATAAGCGTGTTGCCTCGAGTCACAGATCAGACTCGTGTTTCGTCCTGCACTTTCTCATACGTGTGTGCTGAGATGCAGAGGGCGACTCCTGGAGATGCTCATGCCTTTCTTGCAATGTGAAAGAGGCACCCTGATCTGCACTATCGTAGAATGAATCCGGAGGACAGAGAAGTCTAATGTCTTCGAAATGGTGCTCCGCATATTGCTATACATGTAGATATATAGGACCCGGCCAATTCAGTCTGCAGTGGGGAGTCAGGGAAGCTTTGAAAAGGAAAAGTCGATACTCTGCATCACATCCGAGACTTGGACGCATTGAAAAGTCATGTATTGAGGTCACAATTGATTACTGGATGTTTCATTTACAAAGGCGCGCAGCTAGTAGTAAGCAGATGGATACATGTACTACTTAACATCAACTTAAAGAACAGGCTTAAGAGCACCTTAAAGATACTATGGTACGAGACAGGAGTGTGGATCGAGAAGGTTTTGGCCAAGTACTGACGTGTCTGCAACACGTGTATTTGATTCTCTGATCCCGGAGGCTTCTGCGCAATGCTGTCTTGCTTAAGATAGCTCACTCACGGGCGTTTTATCGCAGAAATGAAACACTTCGTCGTCATTCGACACTAGAGCGGTCGCAGATTCACCAGAATCTGGTTCCGGCACGCTGATACATCGAGAAAAAAGCCTGTTACGGCAGGCGTAAACCATACCTTACCATGGTTCATGGTCACTCGCAGAGTTTAATGGACGCCCGTTGTAGGTCTCAGAAGCACGTTTATCGAGCTTATATCAGGTTGACGAGGCGCGAGCTTGCGGGCGTACTATATGCATTGTGATAGTAACCCCTATCCATAACCTCGAGCCCTGCCACTAGCGATATAAACTGCCAGACCTAATAGGTAAAATAATGGAGTAAGTAGAAGTTCATTTGCATCACAGTGGCGTTCGCTTACTAGCTTATCATAGACTAGATGCACTGGAACAGCTTCGTCTCGCAGCATCATCCCCGTCGCCACTTGCAGAGCTGGTCTCTGACCCAATTCTATGGCGCTCTCTGACGAAAAAGATAAGCGGTCCAACTTCTCGCTCACATGGGCGACGTTCAGACGGAAAGCGTAGGAGCAAAGACAGCGACTCGTCAAGCACAGTCTTCAGTGTTGTCCTCGCAGAGGAAGAACGACAGGTCCAGTACCTGAAAGCAATGCTCCACTCTGCAAGCGATAAACTTCAAGGCGAAATCCGCAGGGCGAATGAGGCAGAGGAGAGGGTCGCACATATGCATAAACGCGAGCAGGAAATCCTCGTAAAAGCCATACAATCTGAACAGGCAAGGCAGCGGGCTGCGCAAGAGGTTTCTCGTCAGCAGGAGGAAATCAAGAGATACCAGATGCAGGTCGAGCTGATGCAAGCTCAGTTACATAAAGCAGATGAAGACGCTAAGTCCCTCGAACAGCAAAGAGACGAGGCGGAGAAATCGGCCTCCAGGGCTCGCGAGACTGCTAGACAGTATAAGCAAACACTCGGAGAGTGGAAAGCCCGCGAGGAAGGAAGAGAGGAAGGCCGCCGTGCTGGCATGGTACGAGGCTACAGCGATGGCCACCTAGACGGCGTGCGGGATGGGCGTCACCGAGGATTTGAGCAAGGACGGCATGCTGGCGTACGGGAAGGAAGAGTTGTTGGAGAACAAGATGGGAGGGCCTTCGAACGACAAAGAGCATTGCAAGAATTCGATCGGTTTGCAAAGGCGAGCGGTCTCGACCTCAGTGACAGATATGTGAATGTAAGCTGACGCCTTCCTTGACTGTATTCCAGGACATGGGCTGATTGTCTATGCACCAGCCATATCAAAGACGACGCGAGGCAGAGGACGACTGGTCGCCGGTCGTGAGCCCTGAATTTCAAGAACCTATCCCGGTAGAATTGAGCTCACCATCATCGGAGTCGCGAGCGCTTCCTTGACCATTTAAGGGCCGTTGTTTTCCAGTGCAATAGTTGGCGTATGTATCTGATGTAGTATGTATCAGAACGTTGTGGTTCGGGTATGATACCAATGGTTGGGGCCTATGTTGAAGCGTCGGCAGTCTTGCGCGTAGATTGCTGCGCCTCGAGGCTCATAAAGCAATTCTGCCACTAAAGACAACATGTTCGTTCCTTTTCGCCGAACTATTGCATGTATGTTGATGGTAGTTCAAGACTAAAGTACGCTTGAGCAAGACGAGTGGGTGTTGCTGTAGCGCCTTGATTGACATTCATGCGTTGATATCGAGTATGCGTACAACACTCACTATGTGTAGCGGGAAAAATCGGACATCAACTTGTGTCAAGACTAGCCTAGCCAGTCGCAAGCATATCTGAACGTCGTCGTCGTTGTCGTCGTTGTCGGTGAGGAGAAAGATGCAATGGGGCGAGTAAAAGGAGCTCACGTGCATGGCTGATACATAGCCGCATATGTATAGATCTAATTGTGTTAGATGATCAGGATGGCAGGTATAAGATCGCATCACTCTTGTCTATCTCCAAGATTTTCAACTTCTCTCTTTGTTTCCAGCACTATATAAGTCCTGCTGTTAGCCCTATTGTCTTCACGTTGCCCTCTGTCCTTCCCACTATGGCCGACTCACAACCTCTGCCCTCGCCCGGTGTCGGTGCACGCCGCAAAGGCCCAAAGAGCATCCCAAAGCTCGACTTTTCTGCATTTAGCCCCATGAGCGCATCTTCAGACAAGTTTCCTCTTCCCCCAAGCCCTAGCGCTCTTCATCCGCAGCAAGTCACCGACGCACATGTCGTTGTAGACGCCCCGAGCCTGGACAAGTGGACGACAGAGACAGACAGCTCCTTTGGCAAGAAGGTAGACGGGGTTGTCATCTCTTTGAAGGGCGAGCCTGCCGATGTGCAAAAGATCGTTGACGGGTGAGCTTCAGTTCCAAAACAACGCCGTGCAGTGCAAGTGTTCTTATGAGGGACGCACTTAGATTCCGTTCAAATGCGAACAGCGTGCCAGTCCTGGCCATATCAGTGCCGTTTGTACTCGAAGATGGCCCTCCCGCAGCTGCTCCGGGCTTTTCGCCTCAATCGTCTCCACCCATACACATGAGCACCACGATCGCCAGCAATTCCGAAAGTCATGCTGCTGGCATAGCGTGGGCTGTCAAAGAGGGCTTTGTCGTTGACATTCACGCTAATGTGAATGAGCTAGACGAGCCATGGGATGATCTTGAGGGTGTTGTCGGAAAAGCAATGGATCCGAATCTTAAGAACGAGCTCAACGGGAGAGTTGTTATTTGTAACTATATTTTAGCACCTTATGCTGCATGCAGTTCTGACGCTTTCATAACAGCGAACGTCCTCCCTCCAGCGCATACACTCTCCCTTCCGATCGTTAAACTGCTAACCCACCCAACCTATCTCGCCTACCAAAAGCATATTGCAGTTTTGTCGCTCTTCCCTAACGTCTACATCAAATTCCTACCTCCAGCTTGGGACGAACCCACACCGCAAGCCACACCGAAAGAATTTAGCAAAGAAGCCAAAGAGTGGAAACGTCGGATCAAGATGTACCGTAAGTTCGGCCTTTTTCTCAACGGCAGTGATCGTGCCTTCCTGACCCGCATTTGTGTATGTGGTTAGTTGGACCCGCTGTGGAAGCGTTCGGATATCAACGAATCATCTTTGGTTCGTCACCGGCATTGACAGCGAACACCACTTCGAATGCCTCAGACTGGTACGAGCTTGCTCGTGAATCCATCGCGGAGCTCGGCCTTGAGCAGGAAGACATCGATGCTGTATTTTGGAAAAATGCCAAAACTGTGTACGGTTCATAGTGATTGTAGAACAGCTTTTTGCTCTCGTTGTCTCTTATTTATTGTTCTCCTTGTTATCTTTGTAACAATCAAAATGCCGTCGATTGTAATAAACATTGAAATCCTGTGTCATTAATACAGTCAACAGTTTGCGTGAAAATAGAATCATTACAGTTCGATAACTAACAGTGAGCCCATCAGAAACAAATTGACGAAGATAAGGAAAGAATGGAATAAGTAATATACATTGCCCGTTCATAATCTCTCCTAAAGTCTACCTCCCACCTTATAAGCCATTACGTTGCAGGAACGCCTGAACACTATCGCCGAATATTTGTGGAGTACTACCCGCTTGTCCAGGCTGTTGTTGCATTGTCGCATTTCCGGCACCCAATGTGCTGAGCTGCATCCCTGCACCCGTATTCATGTTGCTCATATTCATGAGATTCATGTTCGGCGCATTCATATTCAGACCACCTCGCTGCATCTGTGCACTTTGGCTCATGTTGATACCGCCGTACCCAAGGTTCGGCATCTGCGTACCTCCCATGTTACCGTTTAAGTTTAAATTGAAGCCCTGCCCTGTATTCGTGACAGGCTGATTTGCTTGACCCCAAGCGCCACCCGGGAAGTTTGCACCCATAGGATTGTTTCCTCTCGCAGCCAGAGGTGGACTTCCACTTTGCGCTTGCTGCTGTAAATGCTGCTGTTGTTGCTGACGTTGCAGCAACATTGCCTGTTGTTTAGTCCTTTCCACAAAAAGAGTTTGCATTTTCAGAAGTGCCGCCCGCTGTTGATCTGGCGGCAACGACACCAAGTGCCGCGCTTGATCGGCAAACCCAGGGGTGCTCAAAAGTTTTTGCAACAAGGCCGGCGCATTAGCTAGACCTGCTATGTTATTGGTCATAACCGGTCGATTGGACGGGCCTTGTGTGGGTTGGGGAACGGGCTGAATCTGTGGCTGAATTTGAGGTGCTGTTGCCGGTTTGGGAATATTCGGAAGCCCCGTCTCAGGAAACACCAAACCGGCCACGGTGTCAGGAGTTCCTGTAGAGAAGATAAGGATGGTAGGTTGTGCCGTAGTACTTCCAGGAAGCGGCCACGATCCAATAGCGTACTAGTCAGAAGCAATTGTAAGAATAATAAGTCATTCGAATCATATTCAGATTCTTACAATCTGCTTCTCGCTGAGGAGTCGACAGAACGAGCGGAAGCGGTTTGCATTATCTTCATTGTCTTGAGCAGAATACTTGAAAGAGCATATCGATGGCTTGAACTGATTTATCCAAGCTTTCAATTCTTGTGTAGAGACCACTTGTTCGTTGGATGGCCTTAAGTCCAATACTGAAGGCCACAATTCAGGCCGACTATATTTTTGCACAAGGTCAGAAGCGATGAACAAGTAACTCCAGAAAATTCTCACATGTTACCCTGAGCAGCTGCTACGCCCATTGCATCTACGCGGGCTTCCATCTTCACCGGCTGTGAACCATTATTTTCCCGACCGATCCAAGTTATTGTTCCTTCCCAGTGCTGGCGTTGTAGAGATTGAGGAGCAGGAACTTGCCCTGGCGCCGACTGCTGTATACCCGTGTATCCGGACGCTTGTGTCGGCGTCTTCAACGAAGGCATCTGATTTTGTCCCGCAATGCCCTCTTTGCTCGTAAGTTTTTGCATCTGTGCAGCGAGATTGACGGGAAGCTGTGAAGGAAAGGCAGCAGGACCTGGACGAGGACCGACGTTTGTTGAAGGATTAGCATTGGATGCAATTGCCGCAGGATTGGACACCGAGGAATTCTGTTGACCTTGTTGACGCGCTTGAGCCTGTGCAAGGCTCTGGTTATTGTTATTAGGAGGAGCCGCGGGTTGAGGTGGAGTTGTAGCCAAGGTTGCAGCGGCGGACGAAGAAGCGGGTCCTTCTGTTTTGGGTTGCGTGGAACCTCCTGGGCCAGCATTTGCGGCATTGCTTGCCTTCGCTTGCTCGAGTACTTTCTCTCTGATTTTCTTAAACATCTCGATTTTTGGCTGAAGTTGTTTTTTCAAGACTTCAGCTTGAGCCGTGTGACCATTTTTGGCCAGATTATTAATCAAGATCGCCTGCTTTCTGAGCTGATCTTCAATGGCTCGTATAGACTGCGGCCCTAGTTGAATGTTTGGTTGCGATGTGACTGAGGAGGAGGCGGTATTAGAAGTCTGAGGCTGAGGCTGAGGTTGAGGTTGAGGTTGAGGTTGAGGTTGTGCCTGAAGTTGAAGTTGTGGCTTAGATTGAGTAGGTGCTTGAGACTGAAGTTGAGGTGAGGATGCGGGTATTGCAACGTTCTGTGGAGGCTTCGTTTCGAGGGGCTGAGGGGGTTTGGTTTGTGGAGTCGGAATTGGAGATGACTGAGATAGTTTAGGAGAGGAAATACGAGCACGTTTGACCTCAGGATTTTCGGAAGGTTGATCGTCTTTCCTTTTAGCTGTTCGTGTATATTAGCGCTGCTCTTCTTTAATAAAATATATTATTAACGTACGGTGGGGTGATGCCCAGGCGGGTTGAGCTGAGAGGAGGACTGTATGGTCTTGTCGAACTTTATACCAGGGCTTGCAAGCTTCGGGGACAACCTTACAACGATAGCCATTCAGGACAATATTAGTAGAAAGTCTAGACAAATTAGACGCACCAAACTATGCAGCTCTATAAGTGGCTGGATCTGTTTCAGCATAACGATGCTGAGGTTGATGTTTCTCTAGAATGTATCAGGAACACATTCCGACCAAGCATAGCTTCGTTGTCCAACTAACCTTTCTTAATTCCTCTGGCAATATCTTCCACGTCAGTCCATCAAGGTCAGTTAGTTGATTATGACATGGGTGAATCGCTCCGTCAGGGAAACCCGCGCAGACATGAATAAGATGATAACTGTGCTGATTCTGGGGTTGGCCTTCCGCGCTCGTCTTATCCGCTACGTTTTCCTTATTGTTGGTGACAACGTTTCTGTTGAATAGATCGAACATCTAATATTGCATTCGGGGTAAGCCACGCCACTAGAGTAACAAGCTCACTTGGGATATTAACTTGCGTACCTCTAGTGCAGCTGCGTATCCCTCAAGTACAGCCATACCTACGGAACCGCCAGTACTTGTGCTTCCCAACCCAAGTCTCCCTGGTTCTTCCTTCAGCTCTTTGGAGGCCTGTGATGGCAAGCTGAAGTATCGCTTCGCTACTACTGGCGAAGGTACAGTGTTGGAAAGTGCATAGGTTACGAACGCGATTTGTAATTGCGACTGGTTCTCAACCAACCTAGAGAACATAGGATAGATATAGTCGCGCAATACAAGCTGCCATTGTCCTGCTAGCGCTGCTGACGAGTCCACCAAGATGGCCACTGGTACTACAACGTGGGTCATGTCTCGCTCCAGTCTACCCGTGAGGAGGCTTGACTGCCCTTCGTTAGCCACTCGTTAGTCCTTTCGTTCCCTGATTGGTCTTGCCTTTATGAGAGAGCAGAAGGTGTTGAAAAGTTACTATTCAGTGTAATGGTGGGCAGGAATAACGCGTACATTGATCCCCGACATCAAACTATGATTAGATAGTGTCGCACGTGTAGTTCTACGCGCACCGCCGCGTCGGAGTCGGAGTCAGATTTGGTCACTGAATCAATAAGGCAGTACAAACATCCCGGAGTTGTTCAGATTTTATCCTTTTATTCTCTCTATACACAATATGAGCCCTAGGTACTATTTGTAAGTGACTTCTTGAGTTCATTCACTTCGTCCACAGACGGCAAGACAAAATCGTACGACCATATCCAGACACGTCCAGACTGGACTTCGTCATCCTTGAAGCCCATTTCCTTCCACTTTTCCGGATCCTTCTCTTCGACGAGGTCAGTCACAAGGGATTTCTTCGTCGCAAACACGGGATCTGTGCCTAGGAACGGCGAATGCGAGGGGTACAGCGCCGTTGTGAGGCTGTAGGGAATGTGGATCAGGCGTTTATTATCGGTGAGATTTGCAACGAGGAAATAGACTTACTCGTCATAACCAGGTGCAGTTATCGTAAAGTGCAAGTGCGAGGATCGATGAGGATGGCGACCGAGGGCGCGCAGAACATCTCCGATTGGCCCATCGTTTGGCTGCAAACTTCAGTCAACGGTGAGTCTAAGCAGAGAACAAAACACACACAATCGGGTAGGCGGTGGGGAGGATACCGCGGTAGCAAAAATCACCGCTCGGTTCAACCACGATACGGCCACGGTCATTAGCTTCTGTACGATCAGGATACTGCACATCGTAAATACCGTCACCGTCTGCTTGCCACTTCGACGACACTTTCAGTGCAAAGAAATCGACTTCGTTTACTGATTGTGCACTCACAACCTCTGCTTTAGCTCCGGGGATGCCCTGCCCCTTCGTATTCTTCACAGTTGCAGTGAAGAACATCGGCTCGCCATGGGTACCACTCTTCGCAAGCGTAGATCCCGAAGGCAACTCAGGAGCGTCATTCGTAAAGAAAGGACCAGGTTCGCAGCTTTCTGTGCACCCCTTTACTAACGGTAAATATCTTCACAGCTAGATGCATACACAAGGACCGACCGGAGGCTTTGGATGATTGATCTCATCCACAAGCGCGCTGAACCCCATACAGTCACTCAAAAGCACAAACTCGTTCTTGAATTCCGTGCTCTCCTTTCCCGCTCGAGTCAGGTATTCCACGGCCTTAGTCCACTCTTTGTGCGTGAGCTTTGTCTCGCGAGCGAATGCGTGTAGATGGTTTATGAGGGAAGTAAAGATCTTGAGAGTGCGAGGATCAGGACAGAGTTTTGAATGCAGTTCATTGACGCTGGATGGCAGTACAGGCGTTCATTGACTGTCGAATCTGAGACACACGTATAGCGCTTACTGGTCCGTGATCGTGTAGTCAGTTCCCTCGCGGAAGTCCTTATCGAGCGGTAAGTCTTGAGGAATCTCATGTTCCAGTTGTGCCCGGATGGCCTTGCCCACAAGAAGCGGGTCTTTCATTTGGTCGATAGATGCCATGACTACTACCGATGAGGGGATGGATATTGGCTAGCCGGGTTGAAGTCTTCATTCAATCTTGCATCTAAAGAACGCACTATATATGCACCTCCTGAGGCCGCGAACTAATGCATGTAGTCAACGAAAGACCTACTTTTTGGAGAAACCATTTAGCGCACAAATGTATAAGTAGAGTCTGGACATCATTCTGTGACGATCATGGGACGGCGGGTCGCCGGAAAGGAAGAACATCACGATATCGATTGTGTTCGCACACATGCCACACAGTAATACCCGTGCCAGTGGAACTACTTATCATAGAAAGTTGACACTGCAATGTAGGAATAGAAACAATTGAAGTTATTCTGTACACTTCACATCGGTTTCTTACATGAATTATGCGTCCTATTCAACTTCTCAGTGATAATCAAGATATGTCGATCGTAGCACAGTAATAGTAGAGCTGAACTGATGTGAAAGTCTCTGATGGCTTTCCAGTACCTAGTAGTACTTAGTAGTACTAGTACTAGTATTTGTCAGCATAGTAGGCCAAGCTTTGTCAGGCGAAATCTGACTGACATTTGACGGAACCGAGACTTTCTCTTGAAGCTGCCCTATAACAGTCCGGTGCTCCTTGCACACTCCCATACTTTACGCTCCTCTCAGATCAAGTCTTTTACAGTCATAATCATGGACGCTGCTACTCCATCTGAGCAGCAGGCGCTATACACATGCCTGTCATGTTCAATAGCATTTCCATCCGCAGAGGACCAAAGTATGGCTCCTCGACTGAGAATATTCAAGGAAATTGCTAATGTTATGCTATAGGAATGCATTACAGGTCCGACCATCATAGGTACAACATGAAGCGTCGTGTTGCGAACCTACCTCCTGTGTCTGCCGCTATGTTCAACCAAAAGGTACTCGATCGCAGACAAGAGACGTCAATCATGGCATCTGCGAGAGGTTCCGTTTGTGAAGTTTGCAAGTGGGTTCATACCAGCTTTAACGACTATTCGGTTCACTAATTTACCGCCTCTAGCAAAACTTACACAACAGAGAACGCATATCGGTCTCATATTGCCTCGAAAAAGCATAAAGAGAACGAGGTGAAGGCATCACAAAAGCTTAAGGACGCTCCTATTGCCTCCGATTCTTCGTCAGACGACGAGGTTCCTTCGGCAGACATTGGCCAAACGACAGTGCCAGAATCTTCGTCCAATGCCGAGCCACCTCAGAAAGTGGTTGCTACGTCTTCGCAGGGTGTTACTCTTACGGTCAATGAGGATGCGACAGAAGAAGAGGTCACACAAACAATCGATGAGAAAATCGCCGCGGCACGGTCCCGGCTCTCACCCAAGCACTGTCTGTTTTGCTCTAACGTATTGCCTTCGCTGGAAGCAAATCTTACACATATGTCAACTGCGCATTCATTCTTCATCCCCGATGCTGACTACCTCACCGATCTCGAAGGCTTAATCACATATCTCGGCGAAAAGATCGCCATCGGAAATGTTTGCTTGTTCTGTAACACCCGGAGCCGGGAATTCAGAACGATGGATGCAGTCCGGAAACATATGGTGGACAAGAGTCACTGCAAGATTGCGTATGACTCACAGAATGACCGGCTCGAGATATCGGATTACTATGATTTCTCTTCGAGCTATCCGGATCAGGCGAGGAAGTCGAAGTCGAAGTCGAAGAAGAGCACGCCGAAGCTACCTGCCGGAGAAGACGCTGAAGAATGGGAAGATGTGGATGACGACGGAGAAGAAGCCGATGAGGTCGTAGACGGTGTTCCATCATCGGAAGACGAGGACGACTCAGATGACGAGGACGCTAGTGACAGTGATGAATCATTATCCGAAGAGGAGCTCACATATGGTGATACACCGTATGAGCTGGTCCTTCCCTCAGGCGCACGCATCGGACACCGTACAATGAAGCGGTATTACCAACAGTCCTTCCCCAAGTCTGCTCTAGTCCTGAAAGACGGCAGCGAGGACGCTAACTCTGGAGCTGCCCTCGTTCGTCGGCTTCTAGCTGACAAGAATTCAGCCTTGATACCACGCAAGGGTGGGTTTGGCGCGTACGGTATCGGTACGGAGGTCGTGAAAGCACGGAATCGCGGTGAAGCACGCGAAGCCGGGCGGCATGTTCGCGAATTCCGTGATCAAAAACGGAGGGAAGATTTCAAGACAAGGGTTGGGTTCATTTCCAACCACCAGAAGCACTTCCGCGACCCCTTACTGCAGGTCAGAATTATTTATCTCATTATGATATTTATCTACAATACTGACATTTGTCTTGCTCTTTCAGTGATCCTTTCTCTCCTCGTTATTCTGTACGACACATACTCCATTATATCTGTTACATTGGCGAATGAATAAAAAGGTGTGCTCAATGGGTATTCTATTAATACCCATGATTCTCTGGTTATGCCAGCAATAGAAAGAAAATGCACAAAGATAGCTAAATGTGAACGGTGAGACAAGCAAACATCTAACTCGTGAAATGATGAAGGAAGGTTTGCATCCCGTAATAGTGTAAGGGCTGAAAACAATGAAACATGCAGTAATACATAAAAGCGTTAAGTATATATAAAGCACGAAGCGAGGTAGCATTAATGCAATAAACGACAGAGGGAAGCAAGGAAAGGGATTGTTCAGCAAAGCAAGGGGCAGAGCATAAATGGCATCAGGGTCATGACATTGATAAGAACATAGAAAAGGAAACAAGGGAGGAGGCCACAATCACATAACGTATGATTTAGGAACCACACCTTCACGACCTGTGCTTGTGTCGCGAGCATACCACCAACTAAAACAAACTGTCAGCATGATAGTCTATATACGAGTAAGAACAACATTACATACTTTGGATCATGGTCATCTAGGATCTCTAGGCTCGTTCCTTCACTTATCTGAAGTTCGCCCTCCCCACCCGCATCAAATGAGTATCTTGCATGAGCAATGCGGCCTTGAGACATTCCTGCCCCGCCATTAACATCTGATGGTGTGTCCGCTCGTCGGAAGTTGTCATCATCTTGATCGTGCGCTAGGAATGGGTCTCCACTGACGCCTACACCGCCGGCTTCTTCAGCCTTCAGCTTCGAGTTTTCGAAAGGCGATGTACCAAGGATTGTGTCACGCGTCGCAGCGTTGATGTGTTCAAGTAAAGATGACGGGCGATGGTGCTCTGATTCCTCCTCATCCTCGTACGCAATATAATCGATTTTGTTGTTATCGCGCCTGGCGAAGAGTGCCCACAATATGCCGAGAAGGACGAGTAGGAAAACGACACCAGCTGCGATCGCGATGGAAATCAAGATCACGACGCCAACGGCCAAGAAATCTGGAGATACATGTTAGCATAGACGAAAAGCATAAGAAATAAACCAATACTTACGCCGCTGAACGAAACTGAAATTATGAATAGAAGAAAACAGTGACGAGACAAAACCTGCTCCACCGGACTCTGTCGACGTTGATATAAACGGAGTGAAAGTCTGACCATCAAACAATGCAGAGGACGCATTAAAGGATGATGATATCAGTGAACCTGAAACGAGTAACATGCGGTCTTGCTCGATGATGGAGTTAGCGGAATGCTGATCCTGCAAAGGTACAAAAGCAAGCTGAGAGATGTTCGTCGCATCCTCAAATCCAGAATCTTGTTGCAATTAGTTCCAGTCAATGTCAGGTAACATCAAATTAATTAGCGCAACTCACTCAAGGTTGTCCAGGACGCTCCATTCCAAAACGCAAGGAAAGGAGATGATCCATCATTGGATCTAGCAATTTTTGCATTAGACAAACATTAACGTCCATCATTGAATAACTTACCTGCCGGCCGCAAAAATGCTGCTAGAGTTGCCGTTATCAAGTGTCACCGCTGTAACTGGTCCAGGTAGTCCACTACCAACGGCTGTCCAGGTCGTGTTTTCGAAGGAGAACATTGCGACGTTAGCTGATGTACCGTCCGATAACGCAATGGAGCCCGATGCAAACAGCAAATCTTGCTTGTTCTGGAGAGAAAGTTAGTTCACCACATATTTCTAATGGCATCTACACTTACACCACCGTATGCCACACTAGCCACTTCACCGTTAATCCCACTACCCAGAGAACTCCATGATTTCGTGGTAGTATCAAGCTCGCATATGCCCGCACAAGCAGCACCTCCAGCAGTCGCAAATGATCCTGCGACAATGATAGTGTTTGACTTTGACGCAGAGGCAGTTAGGGACCGTACAACGACCGTCGATCCAGACGAAGCCTGCAAAGGCTGTAGACCAGACATATCAAGAGCTTGCTTGGTCAAATCATAGATCGCGATGCCGACAACATTACTGCCGCTAACTGTGAATTCTCCGCCTATGTAAAGCTCATTGCCTGCGACTAGTAACGTCCTGACGGTGCCATTAATCGGGTTACCGCTCAGCGCATTGATCTCTCCGGTCTTCAAGTCGTAGATGATTACAGCTGAAGACTCTGACGTGTTCTCAGCGAACGAGAAATTGCCACCAAGAATGACGTTGTCGCGACTGTCAGAAGTGTTAGTCCAAAACACACCCGCAAGCACAGAAGGCGCGATTGCAGGAGGGTCGGTAGGTAGAGGCGGCAATGTTACAGATGCGCGGGAGAACAAGCTTCTTAAACTCAGGCTTGACAACCAACTGGAAGAATTTGCAGAACGACGCCTCTTCGTCGAGGGCGCAGTTTCAGCTGCAACACCGTTATCCTCCAGCTGAATGCTGAGGGTGCTGACAGATGGCGCGCCGTCATTACCATTCTGCAGCATAACAAATCCTGTTGCACCGAACTGACGAGATGACTGGACATTTCCTGCAAGTATCTGTGATTGCTGCTGTCCTTTTCCTGGGGTTGTGCTGTTGCTGATGAAGGACATACTGCCAACTAGGAATCCTCCAGGATTTGACCAAGTGTTGTTGCTAGGATTCCAAACGGCAAGACCTCCGGCAGATATGCCTGTACCATTTCCAGACACTGGAAGTATGCTGGAGAAGTTACCGGTGACTTCAAGTTGCCCATCTGCAAGGTTGAGACTTGTGACCGCGCCGTTGAGGCCTGCCTGTAGTGGCGACCACGAATCGCCATTCACATTGTACACAACAACGCCCCTAGCTTTACCTCCTGTCGAAGGAGTCTTGGTGTCGGTAAAGGCCCCACCGACGAATAGGCTGTCTCCATCTACCACGAGGGATGTCACCGGTCCATTGAGGCCTCCCCCTGAGAGCCCCGTGAGTGCACCGTTCTTGAAGGCGACAATGTTTGACCCTGAGGTGAATGTGAAATTGCCACCAATGAATATGGCTCCAGATGAGTGATGGGCAACTGCAACAATGACATCTGACGTCGTCGACGCAGCATTGTTGCCAATGAGGTTAAACAGTTGGAATCCTACCTCATCAAGACCTGTTTCAGTCGTGTTCGGGAGAACCGTCTCGGCGTTCACACTCGATGTTTCGCTGAAGGGCCACTCAAAGAAGCCAAATCCTTGACGTGCGTTTGTACTGTTTGATGTTGTGACGCTTGAGCCGTTGCTAGTCGAATTGATATTCGCTGAGAGTAGCTGAAGTTCTATCCTGTCTGCGACGAGCTCGTACTTTCCGTTCTGGCCTTGACCCACCGGTTGGTCGGCAAGACCCATCGTTACCGTGGCAACGAAGTTAGCAGTTGTAGGGAAGACAGGACCACTGTAAATTTGCTGGGAGGCATCTTGCTGGACTTGCTGGGAAACAATCGTGACCTTCGGATCCAGGCCACCGCCAGGGAAAAAAGTAACTTTCACGGATGTCCGGGCGTCGCAGTCCTGGAAATTCGTGCAACCCGGAATGAGAAGGTTCACATTGTAATTTCCAGACGCTGAAACGTAGGGCATCCAAGTGATACTCGGGGCATCAGAAGGTGACGTGCCAACGTTCACAGAAGCTGTGAGGACATCTTGTGTGGTGCCTGCAATGTCCGTTGTGACTTGTCGCTCTGTCCACTGGCCGACAAGGGTGACGTTCGACGGATTCGGTGCGAAACAAGAAATATTGTTTTGCCCATCGACAGCAGAAGCGAAGGCACCAGAAGATAGTAACTGAAGCAGGTGAAGACCTGGGCTGGCTCCTGTCCACTCCGATAGCGTCAACTGAAATCCAGTCAGTTGGACATCCTGAGTGAATAAGAAGTCCTGGTACGGAATGGATGGATCTGTGAGGAGGGGGCAGCTATCTGAGCAGGTTTTATTCGTCCCCGAAGTGGGATCAAGAAATGACAGTGTTTGAACAGTGTTATCCGGTAGTGATGTCAAACTACCTCAATGTCAATCAGCGTTATTCTAAATATGATTATGAAGGACAAACCTGAAGGCAGTGGTACCATGATTGCTGAGAAAAGTATTTCCAAGGCGAATGCCAACAGCGTTCAGTTGCACAAATTTGCGCACAGTTATGACAGCTTTGAATCCATCTGCTGCCAACCAAGTTGAGCCAGGCCCATCCGAACCAGCCGGGCATAAGATATTATTAATGTTAGAGAATTGAGGATCTGATGTGGAAGGCGAAGGGTCTATGTCTGCGCCTTCCAAGGGTATCGGTACCAAGGAGGAAGAAAAGGGCGTGGCGCCGGAGGAGAAAGGTACGTTCGGGTTGTTCGTATTGTTGACGACGGTGGTGGTGTTGCTTCCGAATTCCGTGATGAAGGATCCAGCGAAGAAAAGACTCTCCGCTGAAGAATTCGTTGTGATGGATAGGACTTCCGAAGAGGCTCCCGACAACCCACCGAATGGCGGAGCAGACCAAGTATTCGCCTTCGTGTCCCAAACCGCCACAGCCTTTCCTGGGCTTGAAAACGAGCCCCCAACCCAGACCTTGCTATGTGGATCATCGCAAAAAATTGCCTTCACTTCGCCATTAGGGCCGCCACTCCCAACCGCACTAAATGATCCCCCAGACGGTGAAAACGAAGCGACGTTGCTTGCTGAGGTGCCATTGATCGACGAGAATGACCCAGCGAAGAATACGTTGTCTCCAAGTGCGCATGCCGTGTTGATCTTCCCGCCAGCCTCGGTTGAACCCAGGCGTATTAGAGAGCCGTCTGATGCTCGAGATAAAAGGGTGGACGTGGTCGGGTCAAACGAGAGGGATGTGGAATTATCAAACAAATCAAGTCCTGCAAACGTGCCTGCTAGACCAACGTGACCCATACGGCTGAAATCAACCTTGGGCAGCGAGGCGCATACGAGATTAGTGGACTGTGCGAGAAAGAAAAAAGTTGCAAGAGCCGATGCTCTTCGAGGACATCTTGATGGTTTCTTCATCTTGTGAGAGTTCTAAGACATAGAGCAAGACAGAGATAAAGAGCCTTTCAAGCAGAATCTGGCCGCTGACGACGAGGGCGACGATGAGCGTCGCGTGGATGGGTCGTGGAGGAACAGAAGCAACTACAACAGAACGTGCATCTCGGAAAGAACAAGCATAAACAGCGGCTGACTTCAAACTCAACCACGCGTTTATGGCAGTTTATTCGCACGACTGATCGACGCTATTACATATACTTCAAAGATCTTGTAAATCTTGATCCTCAATTGTCTTCAAACTTCAAGCTTTTGCAAGACTGCAAATGCTCTATTCTGCACCAGCTAAACAAGCTATCAACTTAACCTTACAGAGGTAAAGACCTTGTTTAAGCTATATCTGACAGACAGTCGGAAAAATAGAATTTTGATGCTACCCAATCCTTATAGACATCTCGTGATGGAAGGCTGAAAGCTAGAGACACAATGACCAGTAAGATTCAGAGCCTCCTGATACTGCTCGTGTTTGCATAATGCGAGCGCCTCGGTCATACTGGTGTTTTGAGGGTCATTGCCATCTAAGAACCGTACCTGACACACCATTCTCATCCGAACTATGTTCTCGCCCTAGTCGAGATGAGTTCCACGAGGTGATACGTCAACGGCTTCAATATTGAATGATACCACAGTTCGGGGTTTAAGGATATTCGAGGATGGTGTTGACATACGAGACTGCTTGCATTTTCACGGCGTATGTATCTAGTCAGAAGGAAGGTTTAGGCTTTAAGATCTATGTCACGGTCATTCTCAGAATTGTTGGGTCAAATAAGCCGAAAAGCTGCACATTCCGGGGATATCGGCGCGGGTGATTTGGGGCAAATGAAGTGCACAGTTGAAAGTTTGTTACAGAGACATCATCAAGGTTTGATGACAAGGTCTGTGAGGTCTGCCATGCCTCCCACTGGCACGCGATGCGCCGACGCTTGTTCGAATTTCCTGGAAGAATGTCGCGTAAGAGCTATGGCTTGGTCGAAAATGACAGAAGGACGTACAATGGGTACTTGTAGCGGATGGTGGCTTCCCTCTTCGCGCCTTGTTGTAATCGCATCCCCTCAGAGAATCTCTCTGCCGCTTCAACAATGTTGTCATTAGTTGTCGTCCATTCCTCCTGCGATGGTGCATAGTAGGCTAGGACGCGCGTGAGCCAAGGCGCATCTTCGATATCCTTCCATGCAGAGCCAGACAACGCATTTTCTGGCATGAACTTCACTAGTCCAACGAAGCCAACAGTAAATAGAGCGAAATTCCTCCATAATGGCCCGCTGAATCCTACAAACAATTCCATAAAGAAGTGGTCGTTCATGATATCCTCCAGGAAATTTGAGAACAAACAACGCACCCTCTTTAGGGTACTCCGAGGTATCATGGGATTCATGGTGTTCGTGGTGATGCGAATCATGCGCGTTGTGTGATACCAGTCGACGCTGGGCAATAACAGGCGCACTGACCGTTCGAACTGGTCGAACAACCGCCCGCAGCGCTGACATGGTGGACAGAAGATAAGTTGAGATTGTTGAGGTCGGCTTGTGACGTTGCCAATTTAGGCGACATCGAGTGACACTTGCATGATGCCTCACGACGCTCAACACACACCAGTGTTGGTATCACACGTGTGATCACACGTGTTATAACACAATCACACGTGTGACACACATGTTATCACAGAAATCTGTGTGACACACAGCTCGGCTGCCAAAATGGTGGGCTGACGCTTCCGGAAGGTGCTGTTCCCACAATTACAAGATTTATAGTTGTGGGAAACTTTATACTCCCTCCGCGGCTTAGCTGCGTGATCGGAGTAGCCCGAGTAAGACCCTGTTCACACAGGGTTTCTGTGTTATTCACACAATGTGATGTGTTGTTAACACAGTGTGTCACACAATTGTGTGATGTGTTATAACACAGGACCCTGCGTGATGACAACACTGACACACACTGGCACATTCACCCTTTAACCTTACAGCAATGAGTACCATTGAACTTCGTTATCACGATATCAGCGAACTACTTATTACTTTATGTCTCCATGTCTCAAATATCAAGTGGAAAACTCCCGATTCAGCAAATACTTGCATCACAGTACCGTCCTAAGTTCCTAACAAACCGGAAACCGTTCAAATCTGTCTACCTCCGCATAGCTCATCCTTCATACTCTAGGTCTTACCTTTAGAGCATATGGAGATAGCAAGGGAATGCTATGACCATAAGATGAACTCTGGATGCAGATTGGCAGAAGGCACATGCGCTATTTTTAATCGAAAATAGGAGTCTGCCCTGAACATATTGAGGTCACCCGTTCGGGATTGAGGTCAACCTTTTAAAGTAATCGAAGTCAACCCAAGGAAGTAATCGAAGTCAACCTTCTTGTTTAGTAGGAAGTAATTGATATCAACCCAAAATAGTATTCCAAGTCAACCTCTTTTTAAATATGCGTCAACCTTTTTCAAAATAGAAGTCAACCATTTTCGAATTAGATATCAGCCAGTTTAAAAATAGAGGTCAGCCGTTTTCAAAATGGAAGTCAACATTTCGAAGTTTTCCATATCAACCCGCCAAAGTAAAGCAAATCAAACTAAAAGTATTTGAATCCAACCGATCCAAGTAATGTAACTCATCCTGTAAGTAATGGGAGCCAGCCCAACAGAGTATCACAAATCAGCCTGTCAAAAATACAAGTCACCCAGAAAGTATTCAATATCAACCCGTCTGAGTATTGCAAGGCCACCTGCAATAAATATAAGTCAGCCTGAAAGAATTCTAAAACAGCCTAAAAGAATTTGAAACCAGCCGAAACATATATTGCAAGTCAGCATTCAAGATATGTAAGTCAGCCTGAAAGTATTTGAAGTCAACCTTGACGAGTAATGCAAACTACCCCTTCAGAAATACTGGTCAGCCCAAAAGTAATGTAAGTCAACCTTTGAGTATTTCAACACACCCAGAAAGTATTTGTTATCAACCTGTCTAAGTAATAGTAGTCCGCCTACAAGAAATATAAGTCAACCCAAAAGTATTCGAAGTCAGCCTTGTAAAGTAAACCAAGTCAGCCTGCAAGAATTGCAAGTCACCCAGAAAGTATTCGGAACCAGCCCAGGCAAGTAATGCAAGTCAACCTGCAAGTATGCGAAGTCACCCTGAAAGTATTCGGAACCAACCGAGGCAAGTAATGCAAGTCAACCTGCAAGAATTCGAAGTCACCCTGAAAGTATTCGGAACCAACCGAGGCAAGTAATGCAAGTCAACCTGCAAGAATTCGAAGTCAACCTTGACAGAACAACTAGGACAGAATATGCTATATCTCCTCAACCACTGATCCGTTTTCTACGAAACTACCACGATTCGAAAGCTCTCTGAAAGTAGAATATTGTAACGGATACGCAAAACGGCGTTTGGAGAAAATTTCAATTGCGCGTGGATGAAGAGTTGTTGACCACGTATACTGTAATTATTGCGAGGCAGACTTGCTGCGACTTCATGCAGCCTTATTCTCTCTGTCTGAAATGATACAAACAATGGTATCTGCATTCAACCAAGACATGTACAATCACTTACTCATATGATCGACTGCAACGTTTATAGGGACACATCCTAAGTCGAGTACTTTGGCACTGAGCATTTCTGTAAGAAGTGACATTGAGTCTTCTGCTTGCACAAGGAATTAACACAAATCTACTCCAACGCATTAATACATACTATGTATGGTATCTCAGAGAACAACCTTTTCGACAGTCGCCCATAATGCTCCTCCGCCGGCGTATGCAAGCTTCTTGTCAGCATCAATGCGTACGCCATTTAGGTATCGCGATAGGTCAATGACAACACCAGCTTCGACTGATGATGCACCAGAAGCACTATGACCACTACCACGAACGGCAAGAGGGATATTTTCGGAAGAGGCTTACTTGATAGCGGTCGCAATGTCTTCGTCATTCTGGAAGGCAACGATCCTTGCCCTCTTGACCGAGCAGGCTGACCACTGTGATATGGCTTGCTCGTATTCAGGGTGCTCAGAGGTGATGATATCCCCATGAAACTGCTGTTTAAAGGTCTCGAAAGAAGACATGCTGTCAGACGATAGTGCGGGAAGAAGCTGAGGGAGGCACTGGTCCTTGACGAAGAGGTGTAACAGATCTTGCGACAGCTTAAATAGTTCCAGGCCAAGATCCAAAACACAGCAGTCATTCATGACCATTGCCCCGGAAAGCTTGGGTCCGCGATCAAGCTCCAGGGTGGTGATTTCAAACGAGGCGGCGAAAAGTGGACTTTCTGAGCCCTTCTAACCCGCTTTTCCCGAATGGCGAGAGCATTGAGGGTAAGAGTAGTTACACGGAACAGCATTGTCAGGCAATCCTACGCAGACATTTGTGCCACTGGAATGGAAAGAAAGTTGAAGGCATTTGTTGCGCATGCACAAAATTTGCCCAAAGCGAGAAGATGGACGACGGGTTTTGTGTTTGTTTGTTAAAACTCTGCCGAAAATCATGCTAGGGCATAGGTAACCACTGCAATATTTATACTCATGTTCCACAAGGGCCATAAAAGGATCATTGGTTCGCTCTGCTAAATATCACTGTTCCTATGGCGATGAAAAGAGGAGGTCGACACATCACAGTTGGAACTAAGTGCATTAAATAGCATAATATTACACATGGTCATAAAGGCGACAGGTCTGTCCTACATTCCTCTTATAAAACATCATTTTACAATCACTGAACTGTTATGAAATAGTAACATCAACGTCGTATCATGATAAGAATTATAAACATGAGCTACTTAGCTTCATCTGACCTATAGTTGCCACACTCAAAGATGTAGCATGATTGCGGCTTTATAACGGGTTATCATTGACGGACATACATCATGATGTGTGTTGGATCACTTACCCTTTTGGAAACGGAGCACTTGAATTAGAGCCACCCTTGATATTGCATCACAACGTGTGTTGGAATAGCTGCCTATCTTGCATCGGAGCATTAGATGGTCCGAGTAACTGAATCACAGCAGCGTATCTAATGAAAGCTGATAGGGGTGATAGCTTCTAATGAGTTCGCCGCGCACTTGTAAGCCGTGTATTCACTCACGAATAGACTTCCTTCATCCAAACAGTCACAAGGTCCCTCCCTTCACCCGTCACGAACTCCCATGGTGTCCTGGTATAAGAACTGAGCCTGGTACGTTCGTCGGAGTGAAGATGGCACTTACCATAGAGGCCCATAAGGTGGTCGCGGCCAGTGGGGACGGAGATGTGGGTGTAGTCTGCTTGTTCCATTAAGGTGGTAGCAGACCCTTGAAGTGGACAGGGCATTCCACATACGCACTTGCGAGGCCTCAACCTTAAGAAAAGGGGATGAGTCCTGAGGCAAGGAATGAACACTGTCCGCAGATGTGTCCGAGGTGGCCGCAGCCATGTTGAGGGAAAAGACGCCTTCCGCAGAGGCGTCCGGGTGGCCGCAGCCATGTTGAGGGGAAAGACGCATTCCGCAGAGGCGTCCGGGAGGCCGCAGCCAGAGGAAGGGGAAGAACACGTTCCGCAGACATGTTCGGTGGCCGCAGCCAGAGGAAGGGGAAGAACACGTTCCGCAGACATGTTCGGGTGGCCGCAGCCAGAGGAAGGGGAAGAACACGTTCCGCAGACATGTTCGGGTGGCCGCAGCCAGAGGAAGGGGAAGAACACGTTCCGCAGACATGTTCGGGTGGCCGCAGCCAGAGGAAGGGGAAGAACACGTTCCGCAGACATGTTCGGGTGGCCGCAGCCAGAGGAAGGGGAAGAGCACGAGATAAACATGAGACTCAACACGGGACATTGCGCTTCGCACAGTGTCAGTTGAGTTCATAAGGAAAAGAAGAAGGTGATAAGGAAATGCCCAACGCGAGGAACAAATGATGAAGAGACATTGAAGGCTGTACATTGCGCTTCGCGCAGTGCATGCTAGTGGCGAGGTGGTGATGAAGGAAAGCTTGAGTGAAAAACGGAACTTAGGCAAAAATCTCGAACGCCGTGCTTACATAATTCATGCAACGGCGTGGCAATTTTCGCCTACAGTTCAACTTAACTTTTGCTTCCGTGTCTTCACATCGGACAGCAAATTTGCTTCCGCTATCTCGATCTATTACTTGTTATTGCCATCTCTCACTATTATTGTCATACAGCAGAAGTCTGTATCCTTTCCTTCTTCATCTTCATGGACACCTGGATCCGGAGCCTAGCTCGAAGAGCTTGGCGCAAGGATGACCAGTACTGACGTCCATGTCGTTCTTGCCCTTTCCCTTAGCTTCTCTTCCAATGGCCCCCGCAAGAAGTGGTGGACGGGGTCGCGGAGGTCGTGGAGGTGGCAATGGGGCTAAGAGGGGTGGAGGAACACGATCGTCAGTGGGTGGGGATGCACCACGAAGGCCATGTAAGCTATCGTATTTGTGTCGGCATATTTTTGTCCCACTTACCCTCTGTGCTTACAGTGATTACTGGACATGTACCACGAAGGTCATGTGAGCTACCGTATTTTGTGTCGGCTTATTTTCGTCCCATTTACCTTCTGTGCTTACAGTGATTACTGGAGGAAAGGCGCCTGCAATGCTGATTACGCCTTCCGATGACATAGGTGTGTGTATCATATAACTCTTATCTTCGTCCTCTCATCTGATTGTCTCTTGAAGAAATATCCACTGGAAGCGATGGCGGCCATGTGGCGCAAAACTCCGCACCATTCCATCCACTACCTCCCAAGCCCGAACTCAATATGGAGAGGCAAAGCACGCTGGATCCGGCAGCTATGGAGATTGACTTCGGTATGGATAGCGGACAGGTGAGCGAATGTTTCACAGGGTACAAGACGTTTCGGCTTATGTCAATTCTACTTTTCTTTTATTAACGAAGACAGATGATGTGAGTATTGGTTGACATATTCCAAGCACTTATTAACCTCCTGTCTGTAGCATTGCTGCTGGTGTCACGATGGCGGTGAACTCTATCCCTGTACCAAAAACAGTTGCCCACTCGCCATGTGTTCCGACTGTGTTATGGTCGAGGAGACGAAAAAGCAGAACTTCAGCTGTCCCTCGTGCTGGAACAAACATGTGAACACGGTGTATACGCCCGGTAACGCGCCATGCAAATATCCAGTGGGTTCTGCAAATTCAGTATAAAGATGTCTTGTTGATCAATTTCCGTAGTGGGAAATTCGCCGTCCCTGCTCCGTTCGTGATTACAGATCAGGAGTGAACACTTCTCCTTTACTCATCATTAATCTCTCACTATCTTCTGTGGAGCATCTCGAAATGGGCAGAATCTTCTATCACATATTGAAGTCTTCGTATCAACAGAAATCAGAAGATGTGAGTTTTTCCGTTTGTGTTGCAACCGACTCGTCTTTATTTTGATTGATAGCTGCGCTATGTGCATATTACTTTTGACAATGAAAACACCGATCTGGAGGAAAAACGGGAAAAGGTGCTGTCGGAAGTCGATTCCGACATCAGTTACCGTCGCTTCAAGAGGGTTCTCGTCTTCATCAACTCTCACACAAACCCGGAAGGGCTGATTTACCACACCGTCCATGGTGCCACTGACTTTGATGAAGTAAGCAGCATGATCCCATTCGTGAATGGCCCTTCCTAACGTTTTTCAGTTCTTCAATTGGCTGATTTTACACGACCTTGAGAACTTTCTGTTCGAGCGTGAGACCACGTTGGTGTTAAACTGTTGTGGGTCTTATGTTAAGAGTCCCCACCAGATGTCAAACATACACGATCTGACTGCACGGTGAGGGCCTAACTATCTGAGTTATATTCTTACCTCTAACCTTCCTTCAATTCCAGCGGTATTGTGAAGAATATCATGTCTTTTGTTGCGGAAAAGTTTCAACCGAGCCTCGCCACGCATCTTGTGACGGAGACTCTCTATGAGATTTTTATGTCCCGTAAATCTTTCGTCCATGCGTTGGAGAAGCATCTTGCTGGTAGTGATGTTGGGAGTCACGCTCACATCAACCTCTTCAGTGTCGATGGCTGGCGCACGTACATATGGGGTTCTGGAACCAGTCGTCCTTATGGCACCCTTCCGGACATTTCTTGCATCAAATGTGGATTGATTCTGCCATGGCGTAAGGATTTTGATGGAAAGAGTTCAAAGAACTCTTCAGGCACAGTGAATCTTCGATGCCGGCTATGCAAGTATCGGTACGGAACAGTGGTATGTCCTTCAGGACTCCAACCCATACATGAAAAGTCGGCGCAGAAGTGGTATTATCGTGTTATACCCAGGACTGGCACACCGTGAATCACCTTCCTTGATGTCGCGGCACAATGGAGCTTCTGGTCTCTCGTTCGTCTTACTCGTCAGTTTCGTTTCCCCGTTATTCATCGTTTCGGTCTGTTCTGCACTTTCATGTTATGGTGACTTCCGTATGACAGTGTTTGTATCAAAAGAAATGTGTGAATACGTTCCTTAAAAAAAGTGGTATCTTCATCATTTAGGACACCACTCTACCCCAGTGTCATCTACGTTTTGAATAGTTATGTATGTACATAGAGTCTGCCGATGAAAAATGACTACCATCTTCGTTTTCTTTCTCTATTTAGAGTGCTAAATATCCTCATTCGTATATTGACCAAGTACGTGTCCTATATAAATAACATTTACTGATTATCACCCACGAGGCGAGCTGGGTATAGACTAAATTCGGTTGCGAAGAGGGGTAAAAGTGGTCCGATTTCTTATCTGCTACAGTACGTGGGCACTTCTCCTATCCTCAACCACATCCTGACTTCCAACCCCTTTCTAGGCTTTACTCGCATTCAATGGAAAGTGGGTCCCTTTGTCTATTGATGGCGACCGGCGTTTTGCTAATTGATTTGAGCATTACTTCAGGTTCTTCGACACCGCCATCCGTTATGGTGGCGAAAGAGAAGTACATACTTGAAAGACGACACGTCATGAGGATCGACGGCGATCTAGTTATAGCCTACAACACAGATCGTCCGTTTCCATCGCAAGTCGATCCTTATTCTACACCTAGGCTTCGCCATCTGCATCTTCCCGCTTACGAATCTAAGGAATTCCCGTATCTATGTGCTGCCCCAGCAGTGCCTGACTACTCTGGGGCCATCCTTGGGCGCCTATCTCAAACCATCGAGCAATACCCTCTTGTTCAGACTGGTAGTCGTTACTCTCTGGACCCGACTGTTGCATCCCGTTGGCAGTCCCTGGAGCGAGCATTGAAGGGAGTAGCTCTTTGCCTGTTGGAACATTCAGGGGAACCCCTTGTTCCTCTGGAGTACAAATTTCCCCCTCCCCCGTACCTTCAAGGGTATTTGGACTCATACAGTTCGAGTAACGCTGCTCGGACGGCTATCCAACGTTCAAGGGATGCGTTCCAGGCTCTGATCGCTCATGCGTCCTGGGCTGCAATTCTTCACAGACTCCTGACGTTCTGGTCACTCTATACACCTGGGGTGGATCTCGACGTAATGCTGGACAAGTCCTGGGTGGAAACGTTGCAATACAAGTGCAAAATCCATCCTGCATGGTTGTGGGAGCTTCGCATGTCCGCCATATGTGATTTTCGAATTCGAAGAGCCGGATTAGTGCTGAGAAAGCCGAATGATTGGTACTATAGTTCAAAATTACTTGCCCTCATTGTCTCCAATGTCCCAGTCTGGATCATATGGGGAAAAGGACCTTACGATACCTGCCCTTCCACCTGGACCCTCGATTTGGCTAAAAACCTTCGGGCCTTCTCAGAAGGAGTCAAGCGAAGCGCAAGTCTGGATTACACCGAAACCGGCTACGCCACCAAAACCGGCCACTACGCTACCGCCTGCAGTGACTACGGATCAGTCTTGCGCGAACACTTCCAAACAAGTCCGATTCGCGGAGACGACAAAGGACTCGACTACATGTATTCACGAAGACGTGCACGCATGGATAAAGAAGAAAGAAGTCCTAATTGCTGAGGCACTAGCGAATGCGGATCAACTCAAACGTACGAAGTGGATGCAACGTCAGGAAGCCGCAAAGTCTTTTCAGTGTCCTGGAACACGCGGTGCCTTCGTATACGAATGGGACAGAGATGAGAATCAACGACCTGTTCGCGCTCGTGTGAATCGAGCGAACGTAGAACAGGCTTGGAGCATGTTCGCAGACACACAGCGATGGTATAATTGTGTCGAGAATGTATGGGAATTGTGTCACGAACTTGACCCGTCCGCCATTACATTCGATGTTGAAGACGATTTCGACGTTACCACCTCGGAATACGAAATGCATGATGAGGACGTTTTAGGAGGTTGGCTGAGCGGTTCTGCAATTGACGCAGAGACTGCTGAGCTGGACCTGATGACTAACTCGTTCAAACCAGAGGACCTTGCGGGTCAAAAAAGGCGAGACAGCGGAGGGGTCGTGTTAGAAGCCTTCGACCTTATAAGCCTTCGATTCGGGTACGCGTGCGTCAACGGTTCAAAGTATGAGTCAATGGAGAAGCCGCCGATAAAGCTGCAAAAGGCTCTTCGGGTTATAGGCGACGGGTTCGATACCCCTGTGTACACAATGTTAGACGGCGCGGAAGCAAGCTTCATCCAGTACGTCATGTACTTAGATGCCGTGGGTCATCCAAACATCGACATCGATCAGGTTCCGAGTGCCCTATGCGACTTGTATCCGGAAAATCCATCTTTCCTGGGTAACCAAACTTCAACGGTTGTAGTCCACCAGGCCGTCCATATGGAGACAACTTTATACATTATACGTCATCGGAATGAAGACATTGGGAATGATTGGGTTCTGGCGGTGAAAGACCCCTGCACTGCTGCACAATGCATACGCTCAAGGCCATTGTCATTGATGGAGATCATCCGAGACCTCATCGACACGAAAACGGCGTTCTATACCCTTCGACCCCTGCCAGACTCCACTTGCGACTCTAAAGGGCGATCACTACGGAAATCTGAGGTATTCACTGGAAATCGGATTGGGTTGGGCGTTAGGCCAATAGGACATGTCCTTGACCTGACAGACTACATTGCCTATGAGTCTGTCAAAATGAAGCTCTTACAGGACAAGAGAATCGCTCGTGCCGTGGTGAAACGGGGCGGTATAATATCCAGATTGGCGGAAGGATTGGTGGACGAATACGATGTGATTAGCGGTCCTACGTGGAATGCAGACGGGAAATGCATTCGTGTATCTATAATGCTCGATGGTCAAAAACGCGAGTACTTCGACGACGATGTCAGTCTTGAGGAATTGGCAACGTTTGTTGGATTATACAGCTTCAAAGGTAAGAACTTCTACGTCTTGCGATCACAAATATGGAGTACTTGACAAATGTTTGCAGTCCCGAAAGTCGTCGCACCGACAGAACAGTCGTGGTGGCCAACGTTCAATAAGTTTGAAGAAAGTGGTTTAAACCTTGGCATCTGGACGCCGCGTTGCGAGCAGTGGTTCCTTTCCAGAACGAACGAAATCATGGAGAAGGGATGCGGTCCATTATCCTCTTCGAAATGGAGAGATGCGATGAGATGTGAGATGGAGACAAAGAGGGTTTACAAAGCTGCACGGAGTCTGGCTGCTCGATTTATCACCGATCATTGCGCTTGAGACTTTCATATCTGTATTACATTAATAGCTCCCATTGCGTCTTTGCGATCACGGTGTTCGTTACATTATTGCCATTCGATCACGCGTCCCCGATTCGTATGGGATTGATGTCCAAACGTTAAAAGTTAATCGTAGTCTGTGAGGATCCACGACCAGTGACAGCGTCGATCTCAATTTTTAGAATTGGATATGGCATTGCAACCACTTAACAGGTTCGAGTGTGAACACGGATATGAGTCTTTACGGGTCGATTGATGTTGCGGTGAACGGAAAGACCAGACGATGTGTATAATATGGTGAGTAGATCTCATTCGACCCTGGGTCTCCGGATAGATGTGATATTCAAAGCTGATTTCGGACTTTACGGTAATAGGCGACATGTAATTCAAATGGAGTTGTCTTATTCCCTTTAAAGCAATTTGATCCGCGTGTACGCCATATACATGTGTCATAGATCTAGATAGATATTTCTGCCCTGATCTGCTTGAAGCTAATTAATCTTTCTTTCAACTTTCTGATTGAATTACTGTCTTTCATTCGAGTAGGACACCTTTCTGTAGTTTTCTTGCCGAAGCACTGACATGGATGTAGAATATCGTTACGGGATGTGAGTCAACGCGTGTTATACGATCGAGCACGTTTACTATACAATAGTTATATGATACACAGATTGTCTATATACATGTACATTACTTACAGTAGAATACAGATCGTTAGCAGATACCGACAAGATCGGATCTCTTTTTGGATGTGATATAATTACATATGGACAAAGCATGAATTTTTGCATGAATGGTAAAAATGGAGAATATTATAATGACAATGAAGCAGATGAAGCAAAATATGAGGGAGATATCAGAGACGACGCTGCGACGACGACGACGATGACGATGACGATGACGATGGTGAAAGACTCACACTACCCTGATGATAGGATTGCCTTCTTCGCGGAAGGCTAGTTCGTCCGCGTCGGCAAAGACACGCAGAGGTACGCCTGGCTGATCAGGCATCACCATCGTAGTGGCCAGCATAGAATCCAGCTAACATAGTCAAGGTAAGTTCATTATCATTCGCGATACTGTTTGAGTGCTCACCCAGCTGTTTGCATCAGGGATATGAAAAGTCCCAAGATACCCCTCCTCTACGTAGACCCGACCGGTCAAGTGACGGTCTCGTTTGTGAAACGATTGTCTAGCCATATGAGTGAGTTAATGTCACGGTTGTTAATGTGTTAAGTACTTACACGACGGCAATTGACGTGGGCATCACGTCGTACAACACCCCCAAGTTCATCCCCACATCGGCCACTAACTTCTCCACCTTCGCCCGTACATCCTTGTTCTTCTTATTGCCTAGCAGATTGTCAACGAAGACAATCTCGAACGGACACACGCGTGCGTCGTAACCGAGAAGGCTGGCGAAACGGGTAGAGGTGAACATGGTGAAGATGAAGGGCGTAAGTGAAGGGATAGAGGCGAAAGATGAAGACAAGTCAATGAGGGCGTGAAGGACGTGGACAGCCATTCCCTTTCAAGATCATGGGAAGTCGTACCCAGTCATTTCATTTCATTGAACCTTATATCGTTCGGATCAGAACGTGGGCGGACGTCCTTTCAAGCTTTGACGCAAAGATGGGGTTAAAAAAAAAAGATAGTCAGTATATGGTACAATTACCTGGATTATTTTGTAATACTAAACTTGCCTTTTTATCATTCGTAAATATGGGATTTAACTTGCCAGCGTATGCTAGTCAACGCGTTCATGAACCACACTTAGTGAGTTTGAGCGGCGCATAAGAAGACGCCTATATTTAACACAAGTCCGCAGTCTCCGAGGATGCGATGCTTGCCGCGTATAGCAAACGCATATAATGAGTCCCTCTTTTTGCTCATTGGAGAAGGGGGTTCGGTATGTAATAGAGGAGACATTTCCTGTCAGTGTCACTGGAAAATGGCTGAGTCCCTTGTATTTGTATTTGTTGAAGCAGACGGTTAAATGATCTCACGCTGTAAAATTTTACCGTCCACCGGTCGGTCGAATCCATCATTCACCCCCACAAGTCGAAAATGCAAGACATCAAGTACACGCACAAAAACGCCACATATTCAGACACGGAGGCCTCGCAGAAGTCGTCGGATAACGAAGGTCAGCCGCCGAAGGTGATAGAATGCTCATCTCCATCCTTCGGCATTTAAGACTAATGCATCTGTAAAAGAAACCGAGGATAGACAATAAAGATGCGCATGATCCATCGAAAGAGACAGAGGTATGTCATCTCTACGCAAGCAGTTTAATCGTGTCGGAAGCTAAATGGCATTTTTGAAGGAGCCAAGCAGTCCAACGGTACAGGCTAGTGCAAGAAAAGCTCAGAAGTATGTTAAGATAAAGGAGACCGTAAGGAGACATGTTCAAACTGACGTCCTGAATCACGTATTGACATCCTGAAATGAATGTTAGCCTCAACAGCGAAAGGAAAATGCGATACGGAATGCGAAGAGGACACCAGGGCCTAAAGGAGATCCTATGGCAGGCTTCAGACCCGCTACTCAGCCTTCACCACATCCACACCGCCCCACCAAAAATGTGCCAAAATATTATTTATCTCCCAGACGTTCGGTAAAGATTAAGGCGGGTGGGATGGGTGTCTTCGGGTTGTTGAATGTAGACCTCAGTCACACTCCAAAGAAGGTGTCTGGAGTACCTGAGATTCACTACTATGCCGATGATGGTTGGCGATACATTGGGCATCATACAACTAATTATCTCTTCCGCTTCTTCGATAATCAGGTAGGGATTCATTCATCGCATGGATAACGCGAATCCATCTTCAGGACTAATCCACTCTCAACAGAAGAACGATTACACCCCTCATACGTATCAGGTGGACAACAATGCAGTGGATGTTTCTTTCGTGGGTCATCCTATGGACAGACCGAAAGACATCCGTGCGAGATCCTTTTTCGTTCAGCGACGAGGAGAGGATCCGGTGGATCCGAAGGACGATCGTGTAGTCTTCAGAGTCGTCCTGCGCTGCGCGAAGAATTGTACTCCTGCCGAGGATGACTATGAATGCACAATAGGTAAAGGGGTTTCCACCGACGAAGAGGACGAAGAAGAGCATATGGATGAAGAAGACCAGTTGTTACCTAGGGAAAGGAACAAAAGACAGCGGCCGAGGAGAAAGTGCAATGTCAAGATGCATGTAAGTCCTAGTCCTTCAGCCACTGGACCGCTAACTCAAAACCAAAAAAAGGTGGAGATTAATGCGGACGATCTTGGTCACGCTCACATATTCATGCAGCACACCCATGGCCACGTGAAAGACTTACGCGATCTTAGGCCGTCTCATTACATTCGACAAGGTATAAAAGAATTAGTGACACTTCACGGACACACGACCTCACAAATTAAGAAAGGTTAGTGATGTACTGGTATTGGGAATACATCTGACTTCAAGCTGTTTCCTATCATAGTGATTCCCAAATTATACATGCATGCCCTCACACCCCGATATCGACAGCACACAGCAAAGGAAGTTGAATATATTGTTCAACAATGCCGCAGAGCAGAACGAATGGATAATGACCCCTTGAGGAGCATTGGAGTATTTGCCGAAGCCAACCCGGACTCAGTATTTGCGTACGTGCAGCATGTGATTATGTTTTAAGCCACGCCTTACCGTTAACTAGATATGAGAATGAAACTGAAAGCGGGGATGGCCAATTTCGGACCGGTCTGAAGGACAAATTTTCGACGCAATCGCTTATATTGAATGCGCGCAAGCGCGGATGTGGACTTGACTCGAGCTATAGACACAAGAACGAGAACAGAGCTCCCGTGACACTCTTGACGACTTTAAACAAGCAAAAACACATGGTACCAGGTACGGGATCCGGGTAGTCCATAATAATACAATAACTGACATACTATTGGAGGCACCGTATACTTGTCCAGTGATATTCGGACGGATACCGTTGAAAAGTTCTTGAGGGAGACATGTGAAGTCGTGAAAGCAGAAGCCGAGGCTTTGTGCAATGGTAAGTAATATGACCTCAATCTTGTCGTCTCTTCTCTCAAAGTCTGCCATCGTTTTCAGGCACAAGTACAGTACACGAAGGACACCTTGGCTCGAAGACGGAGCTGCTGGAAGAGGCTGCACGTATCGTGAAGGATAATGAATTCAAGCCGAAGTTCATCATGATTGATAAATCGAAAGCAAATAGAGATGGTATATTGAGAGGTAAGCCACAAGTCTCAGTCACTTATTAGCAAAATAATGACCTTTGCTTCATTAGTATGGCCGGACATGACCATTCGCATCTGTCAATTCCATGTCATTCAGGTAAGTGCAAGTACATGACGGAATTGTCTGTAGATCATGACATCGTCGCAGGCAATTCTACGCTGGGATAGAGATGAAGGAACTGATCGACAAACGCGGCCAACTCTGAATAAGTATCGCAAAAATATGATGTTCTGGGCTCTGAGAGAGCTACAGCGATGCGCACACATGTCGGACTGGAATACGAAGAAGACTGAGTTCGCAGACCGAATTAGACGCATTATGGATGGCGGAACAAGCCTGCAATCGGACGTTATGGCGTATTTTGAAGCAAACTGGTTCACGAAGGAATGGCTAAGTGAGTAGAGCAGTAATTTCTAAGTGCGAAACGCTGATCAGTAACATATCAAAAAGATTATTGGACGGACATGGGCTTACCACCAGGTACATATCGCGATGACGGCCTTTCGACTAACAATTATATAGAGCGAGCCTTCAAGACATTTGACCAGGTCTTCCTACGCAGTAGGGCTAACAAGTCGTAAGTGGTTAACTAAAAAGTCGTCAAATGTTACTGATCCTGTGTGAATAGTATATATCGTCTGGTGCTGATATTTGTTAATGATTGGTTCCCCTATTACGCCCACTGGGAACCGAAAGGCAAGTCAACGGATAGAGCACAGGAAGAAGTGAGGGCACTCGGCTATCGTATTTGGAGCATTCCTGGAGCTGTAACTCGAGATGAAGAGACAGGGGATTATATTGTGATTGCTAGTCCTTAGGAAAGGTTGAAGAAGTTTTGGATGCATATATTATACTTAATTAACAAAAAATCGGATGTATATGCTGCTTGACTAACTATGTGAATTAATATGAACGTCGTAAGTCAACAAATGTGACCAGTTGTCGAGAAACAGGGAGCCGAACGGTGGTCGGATTATGCCGGAAGCAAATTTTCGTAGTAAACAAGTTAGAGAACTTAAGTGCTAAGGACACTGGAGAAAATTGTTCTGTGTGCAACACCTTTGACTTCCCTAACATGTCTTTAGATGAAGAGGAAAGACGCCAGGCACTCAGGCTGAAGCTTGAACATGAAAAGCACGTATGCCCCTGCGCGAGATTCACACAGACGGGAAAAAGATGTGAGCATATATATGCGAAGGATTGTCTAGAAAAATACGGTCCTGTGGAGAGTTACCTTAGTAAGTCGTCGTATATCCGTACTAGTGGCGTACATACTGATTAGATTTGTCGCATTAGAAGCTGAAACGGCGAGACCGAAACGCAGGCAGCAACGCGATGCTTATGTTGTGCCAGAGAACGAAAACGAGTCGGATGACGTACAATCATCGGAAGACTCGGAAGGGAAGAAAGGGAAGAAAAGGAAGAAAGGGAAGAAAGGGAAGACGATAATCGGAACAGAGAATATGAGGTGGAAAGGCCAACCCCCGAAAGATTCGAACATAGACAAGGACACTGAAAGCATTGAGGCATTCTTGATGGAAAAGACTGGGCCATTTCCTACGATACTGGGACCGGAGGAGAGAAAAAAGCTTAAGGATAAAGAGACGGAAGTCGAGAGTGAGGATAATGATGACACTGGGAGAGACGTAGACATCTCTCAGGTAGATCATTTCAAGGCACTTGTCGAACCCAAAGGTAAGCTGGAATGTAGTTGTGCAGTGTTACACCTATTCATGGATTGATATGTTTACAGGCGGAACGAACCTGAAAGGTGTGGAGGATCCAGACCGGGCAGGCAAGGAAGGAGAGGTTGATTCAGATCGCCAGAAGGAAGCCAGAGAGGATGAAAATGGATTCCAGAGAGGTATGTCGCAGATGATCCATATAAGGCACGCTTTCGTTGACTGACGCGGGTGATATGTAGTGAAACCGAGTGCCGGACGACCTGCAGCGACTACTCCCTTGCACAACCGAAAGAAAGCCAGCGACAAAGATCTCTTAGACGATGTGGACTGTGGAAATTCGAAGAAACCTATGCACTCCAAGAAGCGAAAAGGAAAGGATAAAGTCGTCTTCAATCAGAAGCCCGGACCTCGACCCAAACCAAAGGGTAGTCTACTACCGGCAATGAACCCCGAGGATAGGAAAGAAGCAAAGAAGCTCATTGCAGAGTTTGCCAAAGTCAAGCAAGACAGTGACAAAAGAGAGGTACGAAGGGCAAAATGCCGTGTTGTGTTCATGTGTCAATTAACTAACATCTTTCTGTTTAGACATTGGAGACAATCAACAACGATGTCGTCGTCACACAGGGAGCATTCGACAATGAGGATTTGGCCATATCACAAGGCCGGTACCGGGAATTATGGTCCAACCCAAATTACTTAATGCGCGAAGACGAATTAGACCACTGTTTACATCCTATACTTCACGCCCTGTCGAGAACATGCCAACTTCGTACAATTTTTGTTCCCCATAACCACTCATCATTTGCCACGCAGATCGACGCGGCGGATTGGTCGGTGGTAAATGACGAATTTCCGATAAAGCCCGATGGTTCGGTGAGTACAAAGACGTTGTTGGGTATGGATATCTCAAGCTGATGTTCTATACAGGATGCATTTCCTCGAGATGGTGCTCTGGCTCATTGTTGGAACCTTAGTACAGCCCAGACCCTCGAGAAGGCGGTCGTTTTTCATCACGATCAGCAACGCACCCATTGGATTATCTACTTTCACGACTATAGGAAACAGCAATTCAAGGCATTTGATTCAATGAATGTCGCCAACCGCACCAACGCACGTGGACCAAAGCTCATCACTAGTTTCTTCCACACTGTCAATGGTGCGCGACTGGAAAAGGTAAGTAGTCAATAGTCAATAAATGATCAGTAATTGCTCATGATTCACCTCACCCTGTTAATTAGCCTTTGGATGGACCTCTGATGAACTACCCATATGTGCCATTGGGTGTACAAGTTGATGGTAGTTCCTGCGGGTTCTGGGCAGCCACGATTGCCCTGCTGTTAGCGTTCTCCATCAATGTGGAAGCGAATTCCGTGAAGAGAAAACTGGTCGAGTTAGGACCTACTGGCATCAAGGAATTCTGGATCTCTGCCGCATCGTCCTTCCGTTCCAGTAAGACAGAAGGCCTAGATCGACAAACTTTAGAGGCGTTCCTGTCTCAGTTCAAGGGGAAAGGCATGAAGAATGAATGGTCAAATAAGCTAGGTGCAAAAGAATGCGTAAGTGAAATCATTGAGACATTGGATTGTTCTCATTTCATGCATGTTAGGTTGCTATTCGGCCCGATTATATAGATTGCATCCAGTCCAAAGAGGATATGGATCCTTCAATGCATCCTAATGATACTCGCCTCGAAGGTAAGCACTGACATGGATCCATAATATAGTTAATGATCTGATCTAACCGTGTTCCATCAGATCTTCATTCAGATCATGCGACAGCTATGCCTGAAGATGGACAAGAAGATGATAAGACAGGAACCGGTCAGAATAAGCAAGATGGAGTGGATCTTAATGTTCAACCAGTAGCGATGGAGATAGACGAAGAACAGGACAAAGACAAAGACAACGTTGCAGATGCAGATGAAGGCGAAGGAGACGAAGGCGAAGGCGAAGGAGATGACGAAATTGGAACTGCTCCTAACAATGTCGATCGGAATGGTTCACCACTAGCTACAGACGATGTTGCTACGCCAAGTCTTCCGGAAGTTCCTGCCGCAGGGGTTGTTGCTCAAAATGGAGAGTCTTCGGTGCCAGACGCGATGGATGTCGATGACATACCCAGTAGTGGGGCGAGTGAGTTAACTCCTGTCCCAGAGGAATCAGCAATGTGTTCGAGTGATGACCGCGCAACTCCTGTCCAAGACGAAGAGGATAAAACGTTACAGGAGGTGATAATGTCGTTGCAATGGACCATGGTATCTGCACGCCAGGAGAGGACTTTATTAAAGGCTGAGGTGAGTGCTTCCTGCCCTTTAATGTCCAGGATCACGAGCTAATGGATATACAGTACAAGCAGGACCTGGAATTGTTCCGCAAAGGACATAGTCTGGAAGCTGGGATGGCGGTGATAGAGAGAGAGCATCTGGAGCGCCTCCAGCCACCCAGTTGGTTTGACGACAATCTAGTAAATGCAGTGGTTCACGCAATTCAAAAATCGTACGTGGACCAACACCTTGGCACTGCATTTGTGATTAACCTCCATCTTGTAGGACGAAGCGCCCCAAGGATGTTTTTATTGCACATACCTTCTTTCTCAACTCTATCAAAGGGAAGGCTGATCAACGACTTAAGAAGGATCCTCTGCTAATGGTGAGTTGCACTTTAATATGAAGAGACTTATGAACTGTGTACATTTGACAAATCGATAGATTTCATTATCTGACATGTCATCTCTCGTTCTCCCAATGCATGTCAATAATGACCACTGGATTGTCGCTTGTATCGTTTTCGAAAAAACAACTATTGAGGTTTACGATAGTCTTTCATCAGCAAAAGCGTCTGACAAGACATACTCCACGTATCTTAACGTGGGTGGCACATATTCCATTGCATTACACACTGAATGAAAGACTTCCCGGTTCTATAGCAAATTATTTCCTGGTTGGAACGCAAGTCGAGAGAAGAAAAGCAGAAGTTTGTACGCTCAAAATGGAAAACGAAGATGCAAGACAATGTAAGCTGAAACTCTACCCTACGCAACTATCCCATGCTAACGAGGCAATCAAGGTTCCTCGTCAGACAAACGGACATGATTGCGGTGCATTCTCGTGCATATTCATGATTTGCTTGGTGTTTTTCGGGTCTCTGCAGGCTCAACCAAGCAAAAGTCTCATCAAGCTCATTGAGGCCGACTCAGAAAGTGTACGCTTGGGTTTACTTTTCCGGATAATCCAGAAGGCAGGGTCTATGGTGAGTATTGCAAAGAGAGGAAGGAAAAGATACTAGTAGCCGACACTCCTAATGATCTACTTGTATCCGTAATTCATTGTGATGAGTGCTTAAGTCTAATTTCATTCCTTTTCACTCAGTCCTTGGAGGAAGTGTTCATTTTTCACATATGATACAATGTAAAAGGTGAGAGTTTCTGTAGGGAATGTGAGGGTATACTATTTACACAATTTAAAAAGGTCTGAGTGGAATAGTCCATCTACTACCCACTAACGGGGGTGATCAATCTTTGCCAAAAACTCCGCACAGACACTTGCAAGCTTCTCCGCCTCCCTCTTGGCCTCCCATTCCCTCTCCTCCTGCCCATCCGTCGTGACTTCCCGTACCGCAATGACGGTGTACTCGGCAATGACTACCTCGAGTACCATTGTTATGCTGGCCAATCGCTCAGCAACGACGTGAGGATTGCGCGGTCGTTCTATCAAGATATTAGACTCCAATTATGTGTTTATGGACGGAGAAGACATACCCTCAACGAGCATCTTCCCGGCCCAATCCTCTGGGAAACGAGCTCGAAAAAGCGCGACCACGCGGTCGAGCAGTCTCGCAAAAAGCCTGTAAGTGTATGCAATATTTACGAATCAGAATCTTTCTAATGAAAATCAGTGGTTGTACGTAGCACGTACCGTCTCAATCTGCAGGGAAGTTTGCCGTAACGCATGGTGAGACGACAATTGGGGATGGGGAAAGAGAGGTGAAAACAGCAGGCCGTAAATTGCCGACGGAGACGGAAGCAAATGATGCTACTCGGCTCCGGTAAGCAAGCTTCCGTACATCCGATGATCACGTGGTGCGTGCGAACTGAAAAGATAATACTATACAGCATATGACCCTTGTGGGATGCTTACGTTTGCGTATTACATGTAGCGGCTTACTCAGTTCACGAGCTTGATTTGTCTAAGTCATCTAATGGACTTTAAAAAAAAAAACTTCTACAACGCAGTATGTGGTATTCATTTCTATCTGCATGTTCCAGTGGCTTACATATATTGGACCTAGGTAACCTATCTGATGGACAATGGTATAACCTGGTAACTGCATTCAATTCTTATATTTCCTTTCATGATATTCATGTCAAGATGACCATGGCAGATTTCTATTCAGATACGGAGCTTCCTTTGTTCCTTGTGAAATACCTGATGACAGATGTCATTGGAAGGACTTCGAAGAACTACCACGACTCGTGACAAGCGGGAGCTCGTGTACTTCACGCGTGAAACTGCGTCGCATTTCTTCACCATCGACCACAACAACAAAGACGACTCCGCGCCTCAAGACAGCGGCGACGCACAATGAAGACGCGAATATTCATAAGAACGCAAGATGAAGACCCATTTATCAATGCCTAGCGGACGCTACCCGCTCCAACAAAGCCATTCGGACGAGGCCTTATTCGCGCCACCCAACTTACTGCTCGAGGCCTTGCGGACGCTACCAAGCAGAGCCACCTGCTATATCAAAGCTCATTGGTGTGTAACAGAAGTAAGGTGAGTATTGCAATTGAATGTCTATTTACATGGGTGACACTATGTATGGAGACCTTCGGTCGGTTTAGTTTTCCTTGTGGGTTTGTCAAGGTTTCTCCTTGTCAGAGGCTGCGTCTCCCTTCGGTCATGGGCTTGACTCGTTGGTCCCTCAGCAACCCCAAGACGCTCTAGAGCAAGGACCTTTTCAGCGAGCTCCAGGGTGGCTTCTCCCACAATAACCTGCCAGCCCAATTTTCCACTCTTGCATCCTTCGAGGAAGCCTTTCTCTTTAGATTATCGACGACGGACAGGAGCGAGCGGGAGCGCAGGAACACCTTCTCAGGCTGTCGTGCCTATGGTGTGACACCTACGTGGTATTCTGGGTAAGGCTGGATGAAGGCAAGTCAACTGTGTTCTCGCTGGTCGAGGCTCGCAACGACAAAACTGGACATTTGTCATCTTTTACCTGTCCAAGGCTCTTAGAGACTTTGGGAACTACACATCTATAAATTATCTAGTGTTATATGTTCGTCTCACTCACCATTGAAATCAAGATATTCTTCTTCCAATGGTTTCCGGGCCTCCCTTCTCAAAGCAAATTAAGGCCTTGTTCTGGTCCTCGCGCAGTTCGGCAAGAGGAAGCAAATAATTTCATTGATTTCACCGATAACCAGACCTTCATTGCCTATAGAAGTAGAGACCATGAGATTAAATTCGCCTGCCTTGCATTTCTGAATTGCCCGAACGAGATGATCAGCACCTGAGAGTACCAAAGACTTCAATACAAACCAATATCAAGACCTTGCTTTCACCTTGGGCCTCCCTTCTCAAAGCAAATTAAGGCCTTGTTCTGGTCCTCGCGCAGTTCGGCAAGAGGAAGCAAATAATTTCATTGATTTCACCGATAACCAGACCTTCATTGCCTATAGAAGTAGAGACCATGAGATTAAATTCGCCTGCCTTGCATTTCTGAATTGCCCGAACGAGATGATCAGCACCTGAGAGTACCAAAGACTTCAATACAAACCAATATCAAGACCTTGCTTTCACCTTCTATTGGTTCCCCTCTCATGATTGCAGCAGCAGCGGACAGTGACTGTATAAGAGGGCTATAAGACACAGAAATGACAAAAATCAAATCTACCAAATGACTGATTCACCTTGCTCAATTTGCAAGAGCTGTGTCAAATCTCCTTTAAATAAGCTTTCGATTCGTGGTAGTTTCGTACTGAACGGACCAGTAATTGGAGAGTTATAGCATATTCTGTCTTGGCTGTTCTGGTAAGGTTGACTTCGAATACTTTCAGGGTAACTTATATTTCTTGTAGGTTGAGTTACATTACTTGCCTGGGCTGACTTCGAATACCATCTGGGTGGCTTGCTATACTTTCAGGTTGACTTGCATTACTTTTCGAGGCTGACTTCAAATACTTTCTGGGTGACTTCGCATACTTGCAGGTTGCCTTGCATTACTTTGGTGGGCGGACTTCGAATACTTTCTGGGTGACTTGAAATTATTGCAGGTTGACTTGCATTACTTTTCGAGGCTGACTTCAAATACTTTCTGGGTGACTTCGCATACTTGCAGGTTGCCTTGCATTACTTTGGTGGGCGGACTTCGAATACTTTCTGGGTGACTTGAAATTATTGCAGGCTGACTTGCATTACTTTTCGAGGCTAACTTCGAATACTTTTGGGTTGCCTTATATTTCATGCAGGTTGACTTGGATTACTTTACGAGGCTGGTTTCAATTACTTTCATGGTGTCTTATATTACTTTGCTTGGTTGTCTTCCATTTCTTTTAGGCCATCCTATATTTCTTCTCGAGGTTGATGTCGAATACATACCCCGGTTGACTTGCATATTATGAAAGGCTGACTTACAATTCTAATTAAGTTGATTCCGAATTCTGACAAATGTTGACTTCCATTTCAAAATAGGCTGATTCCGAAATCTTACAAATGATGACTTCGAATTCTGAAATTGTTGACTTACATTTCAGAAAGGTTGAAGTACATTAAATACAGGTTGTCTTCATTTCTCACGGTTGACCCCATTTATGGTGGGTTGACTTCATTACATTTAGGGCAGACTCCCATTTTGCATTTTTAATTGACGACGCCCGGAAAATGGCGTTGAGCATGCGTACCCACTGATCTGATGCATCCAGGCTAGTGGACGATAGGCTATGGCTAAGTTGCTATATCTTCCACCTCACGCCCTTCTTCTCGGACGTCGACCTTCGCCATGGCCTCTCCAGCTCACTCGGTTTCCACAGAGGACGTAGAGAAGAAGTCTTTCGATGCGCAGCATGTCGACGCAGCTCGGTACGAAGTCAAGGAAGAGGCGCCTGAGACTTTCTATGTCAACAAATATGGAGCTTTGGGCCCTTTCATGCAGAAGTTGTTCAAACATGGTGTTGAGGCTAGAGGTGTCGAGCGTGTGCCAGAGGATCAACGCACTCCCAAAAATTCATGGAACAAGTGATGTTTTTCTTTTATTGGTCTGTGATATCGAGCTAATAGGCAGTATCGCATAGCCTTCTGATGTGGTGGTGAGTACCTGTATCTACCTTGCGTATGGAATTGAACTCTGATGACAATAGGTCTGTCAACACTGTGTTGACCACGATTCCTATCGGAGTACTGGGCCAGGAGATCTTCACCCTCACACTTCCGTCAGTACCCTTGAACTCGTACTTACTAACTGTTGTTGATGCTTCTATTTTAAAGGCATGTTATAGCAGTCATTTTCTGTTTTGGAGCACTCGGAGCGTTGGCCACGGCGTTCATAGCTACTCTGGGCCCGAAAACCGGTCTTCGCACTATGGTCATAACGCGTTACAGTTCGGGATACATAGGTGGAACGATCTACTCAATCCTCAATATTCTTACCCAGTAAGCCCATAGACTGAGCTCAAATTCCGTACTAACTGTGATGAAGACTCGGGTTCTCTACAACATGTGTCATCTTAGGAGGTCAAACGCTCGCGTCTATCAACCCAGGAACTCTACCCCTCGTTGTCGGAATCATCATAGTCTCTATCTGCAGCTTGATTCCTTGCTTTGTTGGCTATGACCTCGTGCATGTATACGAACGCTATGCGTGGATGCTGGTCACAATTATCATGCTGATGCTTTGGGGCCTTGGTGGCAAAGCCGGTTATGATATAAATGCGCAAAAACCACTTGAAGACGCAGGTCGGGACCTCGCTGCAGATATCTTGAGCTTCGGCGGGATTGTATTCGGTTCATTCTCAGGTGTGAGTGCACCATGTGTTCTTTGTACATCTATTTATTTCTCGGCGCTGATTTATTCTCTTCGCTCCTGATCGTAGTGGGCACCGGTGGCGGCTGACTACAATTGCCGGCTTCCTGCAGACTACTCAGCAACAAAAGTGTTCATTCTGACCTTCTTCGGTCTATTTATACCAATCACGTTCGTGGAGATCCTCGGCGCGGCACTGATGACGATCACGAATCCTGCATACACCGATGCTTTCGCAAGTGGTGGCACCGGCGGTCTTTTGAGCCAAGTCTTATCGCCATGGGGAGGAGGAGGGAAGTTTATTCTGGTCCTCCTTGCTTTATCGGTGATGTACGTATTTCCAACCCCAAATACAGTTCTCTGTGTAGAATTGCTAACATATGCCTAATGAAGTGCAAATAATATACCGAACACTTATTCTGCTGGTCTTTCAATCCAAGCTTTGGGCCGTCCTTTCGCTATGGTGCCCCGTTTCCTTTGGACGTTCCTTGCCTTCGTAATCTACACAGTTGCTGGGGTAGCTGGACGGGAGCATTTCTCGGAAATTCTTTCAAATTTCCTCTCTATCCTGTCTTACTGGACTGCTTTTTTCGTGGTGATCGCGGCCCTTGAACACTTCGTTTTCCGCAGAAAAGGAGGCCCCTTGAATGGGTACAATCTCGATGAATACGATCAAATCCGCAAGTATGACGGCTTCCTGAAACATAAATATGAACCTTTGCTAATCCTTCATCAACAGACTACCGATTGGATTCGCGGGCATACTCGCTGGATGCTTTGGGGTTGCAGGGGCAGTCCTTGGTATGGCTCAGGTAAGTCTCTTATATAAAGAGTTGTAATTAAGCATTAATCTAAGTTCGGAAGGTATGGTATACCGGGCCTATAGGCAAGACTATCGGAGTATTTGGAGCCGACCTTGGCTTCGAGGTTCGTCTCATATTTATGTTCAATTTCTTATTGCTCATTACTACGAATACCCTAGCTCGCAGCTGCCTTCGCTGCCGTTACTTTTCTACCTTTACGGTGGCTAGAAATCCGCTACACTGGTCGCTAGATGTACTTATACTGTAGCCAGATGATCGTACTGTACACTTCTTGGTTTTTTTATGCAGGATTTCTTTCCATTATGCCTTCCATTTCCATGCTCCCTTGTCTCGCGCATCGCACCATCGCACACATGCGACACAGAGGCTTGCCCCTAAGAGAAGCATGCCATCATAGACAACTAAGTCGTTGTAGCGCTTCTTCAAGACACTCAGACTAGTTCCGTCATCCATCAAGGAAGAGCTGCCTGGTACCGTAGTGCCCCGCTGATGATTGCCCAGAATGACACCTGCAATGGGCGGCCCGGCGATCGCGCCCGCACCTCGAACAAAGTAAATGAAACTATTGACGGCGTTGTAGTTCTTCATCCCATATACTTCGGTTATTGTGGTGGGGAATAGTGCGTTGTATCCTCCGGCGAGGATACCATAGAGGACAACGAATGCAATGAAACGAGGTCGAGATGCATCAAACCACAGAGCAAGAACTGAGACTGCTGATAATATGACCTAGGGAATGGCTTGTCAGCATACTCGTACAAGAAAAAAAGAAGCTTAAATCACGCTGATGATCATGGTATTCTGACGACCAACTCTATCGGCAACAATTCCCATAACAATCCGCGCTACGCTGTTCACTGCATTGTTTAGCGCAAGCAACAGTGATCCAGTTGATGATGAATATGCCAGCACGGAGGTTGAGTAGGTCGGCAAGTAGAAAAGAGGTACTATGTTTCCAGCCGCTTGCAAGAACGAACCCAAAGCCTTTCAGATGAAAGATGTTAGTCAATGATTAGAACTGTTCTCGTGGAATCTCCCTCGCCTGGGCAGAGAAGACGCCTCTCTTGACTAGAGCCATATCAAGTCTTGACGATGTAGGTCCTCCGCGTCTTCTGGCTTCGAACCCAGGCGGCTGCTTTACCACACATGCGACTGGAATCATTGCCACGAGAGACCAGATTCCGAGGATCCTGAGAGTCCACTGAATACCGAAGCGGTGGATTAGAGAATGGATGACGGGGGCCAGTACGAGACCCCCAAATCCATTGCCGGAGAGAATGAATCCCAGAGCGAATCCACGGTGACGGTCGAAGAATTGCGGTGCAAAGGACATTATGGGGAAATATAGCAGCGCAGCTCCTATACCATACAGGAGAGCCTGAGTGAGGTACAGATGCCATAGCTGCCGTAAAAAATAGATAAGGACCATCACAATTTCAGTAGGTAGAAAGAATGGCCTTTACCCTACTGCTGAAACTTGCGAGGAACAAGCCAAGACTCATGATGAATGCACCCGACAGGGTAACAACCTTTAGATTCTCTATCCTCATGATCAGGGGGTTGACAAAGACTATGGGAGGAGCATTAGCATGCAACACAGCAAACAAGATTATCTGACCCACCAGCACCACCCCATGTGAGTCCATACCCTATAGTACCCACGAGAGAGACGAGCGCATCTTGGCCTTGCGCATCTGTGATGTTTGACTCCGATGATGTGTAGAATTCCTATAGGCAAATCCAACAACCTGATGAAATTGAACACTCCATTCGTATGAAGAGATGCACCCACCTGAAATATTCCATAGATAGAGTTGATGCCAATGATCTGGAATATCATTGAGAATCCAGCAACGAGGAGAGCAACTTGATACCGACGCGTCGGCCTCGCGTCTGATACAGCGCCTTCCGGGGCGGTCTGAGCTTCGTTGACATCTAGCCATTGTTGTGTTAGATCTGATCCAGCTACTCTAGGCCCATCATCGTTCTGAATGTTGGTCTCCGAAGGTGTAACATGCACTTCGGTGACGGTTGACAAAGTGGTAAGTTCAAGGGTTTCCAGCTGATCGCAAGAGTGGTTCATTCTGCGAGGCTGAGATACAGACTATTTTCGACCAATCTATCCGACCAGAGTCGATGTTCTGCACTGAGAGATATCACCAGTGGCAAGGCCTCGAGGACGCGCGAGACTTCAATGGCGCCATCATATACAGCGGGTAGACACGGTTAACCTTCCGGAGTGTCCGACATACATCCAATTGCAGGTCGCGTACGTAGGGCGTGCAACTGTATAAAGAGGCATTTAGATGATAGAGATATATATGTTTCTGAGATACATGAAACGATGCTCGGCTTGAATTGAGTAAAGTCATGCAGCAAAACTTGAAAGTTGAAGGGCGCCGATCGAGAAAGTTCTTAGACTCGGACTCGGATTCGATCGGAGCTGCAACTTCAAGTTGAACTTGAACAGAAAGCAGGACCTGAGACACCTGCGTAGTACTACTACATATAGTATGACGAGAAAAACAATTTGAATACAACCAATAACAAAAGCTAACTATTACTTAGTTTAGTTAACTACTAATACAAAGACTGCCTTTGTACAACTAGTATCCGGGGTCGTGGTTTACGCCGATCGGCATTTTACCTTCGGAGAACGAAAAAGGGGCTGCCCCGTTTCTTTACTGAGTACGTCCGACATCCAATTACACGTCGCGTAGGGCGCGCAACTCCATAAGTCCCGGACGGCAGATAAAGAGGAGACAATTCAATGGTAGAGAAATATATGTTTCCGAAATGTTGAAGGTGCTTGGCGGCGATTGATTTGGTAAAGTTCTCAAATTCGGTCGTAGTGAGTTGAATTCACACGCGCTAAGTGTTTGATTGCAACCACCACAAACTACCTCTCCCGGGGCTCATCTGCACGACAGTCGGCGTAGCAATACTGTACAGCTTCTTGAAATCTACTTATCAACAATCTCCGGGGAAAGTTCCTTGATATACTTTTGCCTGAAGCTCGGGCAATCACTGGCAGGGTGAAAAGCTAAAACGCCTCTGCATCAAGTTTGGCTTGCTCTTAATAAATTGGCGCCTTTGTCTCTCATAGAGTCGTAAAGCAACCATTAATATGAACAGTCTACTTTAGCCTCTCGCACGAATCTGCTGAGATATTTACATCGCCATCCATCCGTCTCATTCTTCCGTGATCGCAACTGCATCTTAGATGGAAGTCTCTCGTCAGTCTGATTGGGAGAATCACTGTTATCCGTTTCCAACTCGTCTCTTTATATGCCACGCAGACTGCTCTTTGGCAGTTCCGGACAAGTTCTCAGTCTTTCTCTCCCCCATATCTGCAGGCTTCCAAATAGAAAGACATGGATATCTACACGGAAGCGGAGGCGGTTGTCAGTAACAGTATGGTAGTTCGGGTGAGTGTACTGTTTCCTAGTATACTTCGTTTGAGGTTTCTATTAATGCATACCTCCAGTACACTCTGGGTAGGTGAACTTACCTGCTCCTGCGTCACCGCAGCTTGACTAACCTTTCATAGTTGCCACATGCACGTTCTTGGTCGGTCTCAAACGCGCTCCAGAGACCTTATGTTGACAATGTACAATCCAATAGGTTTACGAATATCTTGTCACACTGGATCAAGAAGTGAGATTTTCCCCACAGAGGTTAACATGATTTTGATTTGGAAAAGATCTCATTAGTCTGGCAATCCCGACTCACATCAGCCAAACTCGTATTTCTGCTAAATCGTTATCTTCCCTTCGTCATTGCGTCCGTTATAGTCTATGGTACGTATTTCGTTGAAAATAATGGTTTATTGATGGTCAAATCTTCCTTTTTCGACAGTTCTGATGATAGAAAGTGATAGTTCGGTGAGTTACTACAATTATCGTCATCAGGGACGAAGATTTTACGGCGAAGATGTTTAACTGACTGCTTTAATAAGCGCTGTAGGACGGAAATGCTTGCCCAGGGTTGTGAGTGACTATATTCAATAGTTTCAAAGCATCTTTTTTCTCAACATGAGATACAGTATTGTATTGTACTGGCTATGTCGTTGCTGAGGGTCGGTCAAAGACGTGATTTGAAACGGGAAAACTCTGAGACAACTCTCTACAGGTATTCTTTTGACGCGTGTTTACGCTCTTTGGGAGAGAAATTTTTCCATACTTTTCATACTTTTGATTGCCTATGCTGTCAGTTCTTTATATGTGAACGAGGAGGACAGACTGCCCATTTACATTTTTTTGACAGGGATCAAGCATCGTCGCGTACTATTATACTATATTGTTTGTACGTTCATCTCATACCGGTGAGCCAGGGATTAATCCAAGGTCTCATTTCCAATATTCCTGAATCCTTGCTGTCTTATGTTTTAGTATTGCTTCAACTCCCTGGTGGCGGGTGTATTCTTGTTTTCGACAGCGAGGAGGCGTGGATATCCTTGATGGCGTTGATCTTTATGGAGAGTTGTAAGCCTTCCTCATGTTTTTTTGCAACATTTGCGCTCTGAACAGTGAACATAACTAGGTATGCTCTGCCTTATGTTAGCGAGGCTGTTGCTTCCTTGTATATATTCATTTTATCACATGCTACGGCGAGACTAAATTTTGGATTCCTTCTAGCATATCGCCTAGTTGGCTCTAAACTTGCTAATCAGCTATACAGAGATGGTAAGCCTATTTATCTTCGTCCTATTGACAATTTCCTCACCCGGGCCTTGATTCGTACCCGCTACTTAGGTTGTATGTTCTATATATCAGTGCTAAGTATGATTCTGTCATGACACAATTTCCTGAGCAGATCAACTGAGCAGAATATCCCAACAGTCCTCAGTGTTGCGAACGTCGTAATCATATTACGGACCTCAGTAAGCCAATTTGATGTTTCACGGAAGGTGTCTCGCATAATCTCATTATAACATTTTCAGGCATCAGTCCGCTATTTCCTCCTAACGTGAGCCGTACTGTACTCGCACACTATTGCTATGCTGATGTGGATGATTAGAACTCAAGGCGGGCTTCATAACATTCTCTGCACTCGCTTGCTGCTGCAGCTGCGTAGTATGCGGGAGTGCCAGTATTCTTCGTCTCAGAACTCCAATGTTGGATGCTCTCTTCCTCAGTTCAGGACCTATTTTGTAACATGTCCTTCCCAGGACGATCTCGCTAGTACCTCCAGCAATAGCATGGGTACGGAAGTGGCGTCGCAATAACGCTGGACGTACATTCATTTGTTTCTCTGACTTACTGTACCTGTAACTTAATTGATTGATTGTGCTTACGGACATAGTATGCTTAATTACTGTAATTCTGTACCTTCACATACCTTACATATATGTGCATATATGCATGTCTAATACGATAGCAGTCGTAGGCCTGCCAGCAATCTTGAAAAGCTGTGCACTGCCAGTGTGTGTAGTACATTTCGTGTAATTATAGAAGCGCCCAAGATTCTTGAAGTTCAAGTTGAAGCTAGCTTCGGCGGACGGGAGGAAAGGGTCCCCCTCAACTTTACATGGACCCTGAGGCTTCGGCCTCTTCCGAACCGTGGGAGGGTCTGTGCCAGTGTAGGAGACTGGCGTCTCCCGGACCCTGGCCGCATCATCATCACTGGCACTGATCACTGCTTCAACTTCACTTCATGATTTCGTTTATTGCACTTATCCTCACGAACACTATCTCGTAGAACGCGAATTCCCATAACAAAGTCGACCAATCTGTGCCGTCTATCTGTAATGAGTACCCAGCTGCCACATGAAGTCGTCTTGTCAATTCAGCGAATCCTAGAATTGCAGGATGAAGCGTCTGCTGGTGATACCCTGGACAGCCTGTCGTCATTTGATCCAACGAGCACTTTGAATAATCTGTTTCCTGACGGTGCGTTTTTGTGGTCTGGAATTCTCAGCCATAGCTCAACGTTTGGAATCAGAAACGTCTCTGATTCAAATTGAGGAAGTTCAAGCACGTTTAACCAAAGATGCAGAGGATGTACAGACGGAAATACAACTCCTCCGCGACGAACTTCACAAAAATCATGACCCGAACATGATGCAACTCATACAGGAGATGATATCCGTATGTACGCATCCAATGCTGAGAAAGTTGTTTGGTACATGCTCACATAGATGCACCCTGTTATCTAGGACCTCATGAGCCAAATGTCCCGCATACGAGAACAAGCTAGCGAATCTGAGGCTGTTGTTCGTAGCATCACCAAAGACATACAACTTCTGGACCTAGCAAAGAAGAACCTAATGTCAAGCATGACCGCGTTGAAGCGTTTTCAGATGCTCGGTGAGTGCGTTGTGGCCTCGCCAAGAGAATACGATGAGCAACTTCGTTCTAGCCAATGCTTTGAGTCAACTGGAGGAACTTGTTCAAGACAAGAAATATGCGGAGATCTCACAGACACTTGCCGTGGGTATAGAACAGTGTATGAATCGTACATATTCTGAGTAACTCGTTTAGGCTGTGAAAGAGTTATCCGCTCCGTTCAAGTCGTTCCTTTCAATACCCAGTGTAGCTCTTTTGTGGGCACGTATTCAAACAATGCAAGGGGAAATTAGAGCGAAACTAGACAAGGACTTCGATGCGTTGTATGTTTCATTCATAATCCCAGTGCAAGCATGTTGACTCACAGGCCTATAGTTTCCTCCCAGACCCATCCAACCCTGTCAAGCACTCACTCATCAGTAATGCATGCCTTGTCGTAGATGTAATTGGTGAAGACTTTCGCGCACATCTGATTGATCGTTACTGCGCCATTGAGCTCAAGGAGTACCGTCGGATATTCCGTACGTCGGACGAGGCGGGTCAACTCGATAATCTATCAAGGCGTTTTGCCTTCTTCAAGCGCGTTCTTCAAAATCATGACACAGAACATTCGCAAGTCTTTCCTTCAGAATGGAAGGTTGGTCAATTCCTCTCTGCAAAATTTGTCGATATCACACGGTGCGTTAATCTTTTTTTTTATGAATGGCTGGCTAAACAAATTGATTGTACATAGGGACGACCTATCAAACTTGCTTGAAAAGTCTGCGCAAACATTGACAGTCACTGTGCTTCTACAATCTTTACAACAAGCACTTGAATTTGAGACATTCTTGAGTCGCAAATACTCGACATCGGTAGGAAATTATATGCAATGGCTTAATGTACCTCTAAACACTCGACTGCCAGTTGGTCGATATACTAAGACTCACAACTTTTGGGTCGAAGGCTGTGAAGTCTTTAGCGTCTGCATTTGAGCCACACATGACCATCTTCACGAACGCTCAAGACAAGTGAGTAACATATCTGCATGCTTCTGACTATACTAGCTTTTCCGACTTATGGTCCATTGAAAGGGCTCTTTCGGACATGCTCGCTCCGCATCGAGGAAGAAAGTCGCGGACATCGTTAGAGATCACGCGATCTTCTGGAGAAGAAACCTCAAGCGGCCCAGCGGTTGTTCTCCCGTCGTCAACAGAGCTATTCTACTCTTATGCCCAAATTCTCGATCAATGTTCCAAACTATTTAACGGAAGACCTCTGTTTGATTTGAGTAATCTACAGAAAAAATGGCTGAAGATATATGCAGGTTCGGATGAATCTGTTCTTCATTGTTTCCCTTAACTCATTAATATCAGAGGATGTCCTACTACAAAGCTTAAAAAAGTGAGTCAGAATCCGTAGCGCTTATTCATCCGAGTGCTGACATCGAAATCAGACCTGCAGCGCAACAGAGACGATCAATGGATACCCGTTATGATGCGAATGAACTAAGAAATGCTTGTCTTATCATCAATACGTCGGACTATTGTCAGGTTACTGCATCACAGGTATTGCATCTTTTGATGTTTAGTTTATGACTCTACTAATGATATGTCTCCTGTTCAGCTTGAAGAGAAAATCAGGGACAAGATCGCTGATGAATATAAAGATAAAATTTCATTCCAGGCAGAACAAGACCTATTCCTTAGGTAATTCCCAAGTCATGCACCAATGACAACGGATACTGATAACGAGAAAAGTGTTACTGCCACAGCTATTTTGAATCTTCTGAGAGAACTCGAGTCGGCTTGCGAGACAGCTTTCGACACTATGACGAGGATTAATTGGAGTTCAATGTCAGATGTATCAGGACCTTCCCCATACGTTGCTGACCTAATCCGATCCATTGAGCAAGTTGTCGACGCCGTGAATAGCACGGTCGAACAAAAGAAATACCTTCGCAACTTCCACGATAAGGCTGCCACGTTAGTTAGAAAAGAGTCGATTGTACGAATTTGCTGACTTTCGCGTTAGGCTAATCCTAACTCGCTTCACGAATGCGCTGGTCAAAAGTAGGCCGCTTCGTGAAACTGGTGCAGAACAGGTATGCGGCATGTAATCGAATGAAATACACTACTTATGGCGGACTAGTTGCTCTTGGATTTGCAAGAGATCAGAGCTGCGTTGCTGAAACTGCCGGGTGATTCAACCGTTACCGCGAGGTATTGCAAAAGCTTCTTATGTTTGCTCCTTGAGCTAAGTTGTTTGTGCAGCTTTAATAAAGGTATCACGAAAACGACTACAAGACTCGAGACTCTGTTGAAAACAATAATACCGCCAGCGGTGAGTGGCGTATTCTTGAATGGGTCTGTAGTGACCACTAATTTTATTGTGGTATTAGGATCCCCCAGAAGGCTTTGTTCTAAATTATACGCTCCTCATTGGAGATGCTTCATTTTCGAATTTCCAGAAGGTTAGGACATCTTGTCATGTGCTCAGATTTCGACTTATGTCTCTGGTCAAGGTTTTGGATCTTAAAGGCACGCCTCGTGCCGATCAGAATACATTGCTAGATACTTTCGTGACAGTTACTAGCACTAAGCCGGAGTTGGATGGCACTTCGTTCCTTTCCTCTCTGGACATGGAGCCTCAGACAACACTTAGATTGACAAATCTGTCAAGTCCTGCCGGCAGTCGAGTTCATCTACCATCAATGCTCAGTGGAGCTAGTAGCACATCAAGTGCTACGGAAGGTAGCAGAGGAGCACTATCATCTCCACCGCCAAGTGGTCCATCGACTGGATCTGATACAAGGAATACAGATGGGGCCCAGAAGAGGGACGTTTTCTCGGATGTTCGCCGCCTTGTGTCCTTTGGCTTGCGTAGGGACACGACACAGTCTTAGATGGCATCACATGATTGAGGTCACAGAAGCTTTCGCGGAATGCCATTAGGATACTGTCTAGATACATTATAAAGACACATATAGAAGAGGGCGGGAAGGAATGCGCTGTTGTTACAACGAAGACATCAAAGTGTTCTTCACGTGTGAAAGGAGACAAGACAACCGAACGAGAAAAGTTTTTAGCGGAACGTGACAAGGGAATGGTGGAACAGAGACTGCCACTCTGTGATGTATCCAAGAAATCAACAGGACTGGACAGTTCAAGGTGTTTCGCTGTGGCTCTTGTTACTCAAGTTAAGGAACGGCAAACTCCGCGCTCGATTTCCTCCAAGACGCACTCGCCGCTCAGAGCCCGTGGGCGTGGATGGTGGAGGAACCGGAGGTAAGGTAGCATAGCTTCGGTTACCCTGCGCACTATGGGCCTGAGCGCGAGCCTCTGCCAGGCGCCTTCCTAATGGTGTCTGGGCGACATACATGTCTCCTTCCCCTGATGCAACGGAAGCGGTGCTGATCTGTCGCGAATGTCCATGGCCAATGGTTTCCGGTCCGTGCATATCAGAGGAGAACGTAAAGGACAGTGGGGTCGTTGGCAAAGGGGGGTGCCTCGGAAGGCGCAACCGACTGCTTGCTTCCGCGGCGTCTTCGTCTTCCTCATCAACCCGAAAGTTGATGTCGGACACGGACATTGGGATTGAATCAGTAGGAGAGTCTTGAGGAGCAGCTATCGCATCTCCGGAGCTCACAGAGAAAGGGTGACGGAAGGACGCTTCTGTTTCTATTGCAGTTACAGGGACAGGCTCTTCGGAATGTCTCTGCCGTCGTGGCTGGGGATCAACGGAGAGAGAAAGTGACCACAATCCAGTAGATGTAGACTGGCTGTATCCACTCGAGTTCTGAGAACGACGGGAAGCTCGTTTTCCATTCCCATTTTGCGAAGATGACTTGTTTGAAGTAGATCTTTGCCTCCGCGAACGTGATGACCCACGTATGGAAGATGCAGCTGACGAGGCCACATCCAGAAAGGAGACTAGCAAATCTCGAGGTTGAGAACGTGGTGATGTATTCGCGACCGATACCTTCCACGTGGGGTCAGCGATAAAGAAAGGAATATGACTGTAGCTGGAAAGGAAACTCACCGGACGATCTGTACCTAAATTCTCTTCCTTGGCGAAGTCCACTTCGAATGGAGAGGTTCGCCTTAGGTCCAAGAATGCATCTCCAGATCCAAGGTTCGCAACACTACCACTTCTTCGACTCGGAATATCCCTAACATGTGGCCTAGTAAGGAGACTTACTGGCCGTGGCGCATGTGTGGGTTTCGGAGCGACAATCGAGATTTCCGGAATGAATGATTCCCGATTCGCAGCGCTATGAAAGCTTGAGCGATGCTGACTGCCAAACCATCCAGACCACCTTCCAAGATTCATGCTACGACGATTGCGACCTGGCCTTCCAGTCGGGCCGGCACTCATCGGACGGTCGCGGGGTAAGTTGTCAAAGGAGGGCATGCTGCTACTTTTCTTGTGACCTTGGTCGTGCCCGTGTCCAGAATCACTGTCGCCGTCTGCAACGGGTCCTATCTCCAAGATGTTTTCATCTCCAGTAATGGTCCGGTAATCGTATCCGACCCCGATAGGAGTAACGCTCAACCCCTGACCAGGATGGACATGTAGGACATCCACAGTTCCCGCAGACCGTACTCTTCGGTGTCGGGGACCAGTCGAGACAGTCCTTCCAGCGCCGTACCTCATTTCATCAGTCCCCTCCCACCATTGCATCTTCCGCCTTCGGGTCCAGAAGACGTATGCAATGACAGCGACCAAAAAGATAAAGGCTAGTACACAGGCTGTAGATATTGCTGCTATCGTGCTCTTCGGAAGACCGGTGGAAGTGATCGTCTGCATCGAGGATGTCGTTGACGAGACACTAGATGAGATGAAGTTAATAAACTGTCTGTCAAATGTGCCAGCAAGTCAAAGAGAGAAGCATGAAGAGATGAAACGCTATTTAGCGGTAGAAGTGCATATAAGTTCTTTAAAACCGCGCTGCTGAACTCCGGAAGGGCAGGCTAAACAAAGTAGCATAGGCCTAACATGAAAAGGTTAGGGGAGCGTAGAAGCTGGTTAGATACCCCTCAAACGATGAGGAGGCCCACGCCTAGGTCGCCGAGTCTTCGAACTATAAAATACAAAGCTCTTCGCATACTATGTAGGCGCCGGTTTTAATGCGCATCCGGAAGGGGGTGAGAATCACCAGATAAAGAGTCATCAAGGGGTAAGTTTCGAATGAGAAATCAAAGGATCAGGAAAGGAGGCGGACAGAAGCCAAGTAAATAGGAGCGTGCGAGATTAAGAAACAGGACTGTGTAACTCGAGGCGAATGGAAGAAACATTTGACGTACGGAATTCCACCGCTTACGACGGTGACGTTCATGCCGTCGAGTGCGAGCGTCTTGTTCTCAAGATTTGTGACGGTCAGTGTGTAATTCGTGCTGTCGTTGAGGCCGGAAGCATAAAATAACGTTGTGTAGGTGAGAAATGATGAAAATCCGGAGAGTGTCTGTTGATCGAGTATTTCTGGCTCGCTATCCGATGCCAATGTTACATTGAACAGACCGGCTGAGGCGTTCGTCAGACCGCCAAGTTCCACAGATGAGCCTAGCAGTAAGCAATGAATCAGAACATCTTTGTCTCAAGAGTCATCGAACGTTTGGCAGGACGGGCAGATTGTGGGACCACTGGAATAAAGTAAGGAAATCTACCTTGAAAAGTATACTGGGCCTGGTCGCCGCTCCTGTTCGTGATGTGACAGCTTGGGACACTTGGAGGTAAAAGCGCTGGGTCGTCTACAAATGACCAAGAGCCAGTGAACTGTATTTCCGTATCGTTGATCGTCTCTCTGATCACCGAGGCCCTGGTCCGCCGAAAGCATGAAATTGATAAATTGAGATTTCCGTCAATGACGGAGCTAAGTCGGGTGCATGGTAAGATCTTACCCTTCAAGCGCAGTGGACACGGTAATAACGGCCCGATCAAAAATAACGAGGCCTCTAGAACCCGAGGTATTTGATGTCGCATTTGTTATTCGAACGGTCAGGGAAAGGATATGATCTGCTTGAGGAAGGCCAGTGAAAGAGGTAAGGAGCTGGACACTCGGATCCGATGACGAATTCACTGTTCGTGCTGCCGACAAGCGCGTTTGCATCTCAATGTCGTCGAGCGCGATGGAGAAGCTGGCATCGCTAGCCAGGCCATAAAGATAGATTGCTGTGCCTGCAGTTAACCATACGCAATCAGCAAGTATACACCTCATCAAATATGCACATCAGCTCTCGTCATGCGGAACAGCGATCTCGATCGAGGCGTCATATTCCATCGTTGCCGGTAATTTCATAAGACAGCATCATAGAGCATGTGTGCACCCGAGCTCTAGCAAGTGTTTGGATGTCATTGAACGCGATCGGGTGATACGGGATGCATACCGTAAGCATATTATCGCCCCCCTCCCCCACACACACATCCTTTGCCCCACTGCGCAATGAGCGATAAGTAAGACACTCACCAGTAAACCCGATTGTGAGGCTCGCGTTGTTCCTCGCCGTGTCGTGCAAGCTCTCTCCGATAGCGATTTCTCCAGGAAAGGTATCGAAACCAGAGCCATTGAGAAATGTGATCCAGCCCGCTCCCAGATCTGCGCTGGGTGTGACGCTCGAGGTGATGAGTGGAGAGTAGACTATCTGAGGAGCTGTGTCGTCAATCGTGATGTTGAATGTTGTCGGTCCAAGTTCAGCCATGTACAGCTCCGAGGTGGGCTTGATGACAAGAGACAAGAACTGGACATGAGAGAAGGAGACAAGAAGTAGGATAGAGTTAAAGCGAGGCGTCTAGCGGAATCTGGCGAGGACCTTGTGAGATAAATCTGCTGAGGAAGTCCAAGCATGTGTAGTACCAGGTACGGGGAAAGGAAGAACAGGGCAGGCGGGTCAGCCGACAGTGCGCGCTCGACACGAACACGTTCTGACGAATGTGCAATCTCAGATCAGAAACAATACAATCAAGTAGATTTAGCGTCCAATCGTTGCTCGTCGTCGTAATTACATTCTGTTCAAGTTGTCGTCGTCGTCGCCCTTGCCCGGCCTCGCCATCTTGACGTTGCCCGTTGCTGTCACGTGCCGCTGCTTCAAGTCGTCGTCGTCGTTCTCGTCGGCCAATAGTAGTTCACTTCCTCCTAGTGCGAGCGTGGCGATTGGCCATAAATCTTGAGGGGCTATGAACGCAGATCCTTCATCTTACTACCACACGCTGCTCGCCAAGGCACAAGCTGTGTCTCCGGACTTAATGGGCGAACTTGAACATCTCTTTCAGATGTTGTTGCTCGCACTCGTGGCGAAACAGAAGCATGTCATCGTACGGACGTTGGACGAAGATATCCCACGTATATGTAGGCTTGCGGTCAATGTGAGTAACAGAAAGACTATTGTGGGTTTGTGCGATGGTGAACGACGTGACAGAGCCAGAGGCTTGGTGTTTGTGGTACGCGGTTGGAAGTGCTTGGATACGAGGTTTTTCTTATGGTTACATTAGACTCGGTACAATTGGCGAAGGATTTCTTTCGTTCTCAAACTCGCCTTCGCATACAATCTACTCAAATTCAAGTACTAAGAGTGAATTACAGATTCTGCATACACTCTTCGCGCTTTCAGTAGTGAAACTGAGGCTTCGACCGTCGGACAAACTGACTGCGGATGAGTTTCTACGCCTTCTTTTCCTACAACAAACTCCGGTCGGACAAGCGTTCCGTGCCAGCTCCCGGAGAGTGCTCAATGGCTCCCATGGCATGCCGTTCAGGCGAACAAGCTCATATCCTACTGCGCCCGATCTAGTAGACGAATCACTTTATGCACCCAAAGGAGAATTTGGACAGAATGGAACGGATCGCCATAGGCTGAGCATAATGCGAACACAAACAGACCCATCGCCATCTCTCTTCCATTCAGCAGAATCCCACAAACAGGATACAGGTGCTGATTTGCTGCCACACGCCCTTGTAATCTCCGGTTTAGAACATACGTCTGAGCAAGTCCAATCGGCGCTGTGGACGACCTTAGCACAAGGTCGAATAGCTACAAGTCATCAGGGACAACAGAGGAAAAGTACATGGCCCCTTCCAAGTCACTTTCTTGTCATTTATGTATGTCCTATCGGCAATGGGTGTGAGCGCCCTCCTATACACAATAGCCTCGTGAGTCGACAGAAAAGCAGCGTGGGTGTAGGAATTTATAGACAATGTTTATGCAGAACGACAGGTTTGCGATGAGTATAGAGGTTAATCTCACAACAGAGCAGACGTTAGGAAGTCGAATGCCCGAGGACGATATTTCTCAGCCAATTCTATCGGTATCAGTAAGTCTCCATTCATATTTGTCTTGGACAACGCTGACGCCATCCGTAGGAGCTAGCGGGGTTGCGACAGCTTGCTAGCCCTACAACAACTCGTATCGCAGGAACACTAGATCTCTACCTCTCGGACCTCTTTAGCGCAACAAGGCATCATCCCCACTTCGACGGAATCCTCCTTACTGTAAGATGTCGTAACGACACTGAACAGTTGATTCGAGCATTTCGTCTCCTTTTTGGACCTACACCAGCGACGTCACATGGTAAAATGCTATTTGAAGCCCGCATCGAGGACGTGCAAGTGATCTTTCAGCGCGCTGTGCAGCATCGACTAAGGGTTCTGAACGGACCTCGCCAAGAAATCTTATCCAGTCTCATCTTTGGTGCTGTCGACAACACTGGCGACGATGCAGAGTGGGAGACTGGCAGGAGGACTGTGCGAGAGATCCTCAAGGAAATCGTCGACGTCGTTTAAGCCAGGAAAGGTCTGCGAAGTTGACGAGCATGAATTACTCGGCTCTCGCGGAATGTTTTCATGCGCCTACGATTCAGTTGGCGTCGGTCGCGGGGCCTGCAACGTCATTGCCTACAAATATGACATGACCTTTGCGGTCAAAGAATGGGACAGGACGTGGCTTGATATTCTTCTTCTTTGCGCGTCGGGCCCTTTTCGTCATCGACTTTAAGTCGGTTTCAGCTACAACCGCATCAGGCTTCCCGTTTACCCCAATCTCCATTGGCTGACCGATTATTTGTTCATCTTCAACTTCGTTGGCTTTCGGTGCTTGAAGATTAGCCTCGGGAGAATCAGAAGAGAAATCGGGAAGGATAGGTGGTGCGGGAATCCGTCGATTGCTTAAGCAATAGAAACATGTGTAGTGGACAGCGTGCTCATGAGATGACAGTTCTATGTTCATGTTGCTTTAGCGTTGTATCAAAAATAAGAGAATATAAATTCGTGCTCGTACGTTTTATCCGAACCCTAGCGGTTATGCCAGGCATGAGAAGAGTATTGCACCCCTTACATAAAGTACGCTTCACTGACGGATCCCTAGACCAGATATCAACGACATCCACCCTTCCGGTTTGCCCAGTCACTCACATCTTCACGTTCGTTTTTTGGCCTATAATCCTCATAGACTTCACGTAGCTTCGCGCAAGGTCACTTGTTGTCGCCTTCTTCTTATCCCTGACGATCCCAGACATCTCTTCATTGTCAGCTCCTGTGATGCCCTCCATTATCACATCTTTCTTTTCCTTCTCATCTTCGGTAGGAGCTATAGAGTTTTTTGCTGCAATATTGTTCTGCGGGGCCAGTCCATTCAGGTAGGTGCTTGCCTGGTAGAGAAAGTTGAGGCGCTGTATGATATCCCTGTTAGGGACGCTGCTGGGACTCGGAATCTGTTCTTTGCCCTTCTTCGCCATCGTAGCCCTTGCTGGAACTTCTTGAAAAGAGGTAGAAATTGAATGGAAGTAAGAGATTCTTAATAATTTCTTAAGCTTGAACTAGAATAACAGGTGTGGGAACTGATGCACTCCATACTAGGATCATTTCAATTTAAAGTTTTGAATCAGACTTTCGATGGTCACCTCCGAGTCTTAAGAAAGATTCCGCTATAAAATCTACACATCATGCATATATGTGAATATATTCATCTATGGTTCTAGTACACGTAGCTGGATGCAGATGAAAGATATAAAGCGCTTGTACATATGTGCAGCAGAGATAGTGACAGGTGATATACTATAATACTGGAAAAAAAAACTGTGACCTGAGATATTGCGCATGATGATGGTATGGATACAGCAGATTACGAAAGGCAGAGATATGTTGGTTGCTTCTATTTGCTTGAAAGTAAATTTAGATTGGAGACTTCGAGACCTTCTCGAATAAAAAGCTGATTGTTCCTCCAGGTATGTTGCTGGGCAAAACCTCTTGATCGTCTTGGTGTTCATCGTTATTCTCTTCGAAAGACGGAGAAGACGCGGATGTTTCTGCGATGATAGTCTGCAGTGCGTTGTCTATTACACCAACGCCCGCTGAGGCCTTGCAGCAATTGATATGCGTCCATTCTCCCAGAGATGCTAGTTCAGCTTTCTTTTTCTTCGCATACTGTGCCAGTGTGAATAGAAAGATTTCATGAATACATATTTAAGAGAAAGTGATGGGAGGGTACGAACCGCCTTATCCATCTTCGTTAATGCCTCCGGCTTGCACTGCGAAGCAGATATGAATCCCATTTCTTTCTTCTCCGAAATTTGCGTTTCTTCCTCGTCAAATTTATCCTCATCTTCACCAACCAAGAGGCCGGTCGGACCCCCCGACGATTGTATCATGGTGCAAGAACATCCCAACAGTTCATGGGTATGGCAAGCTGTGTAACTATGGAAAGTAAAAAGATCACGAAGCTGTTTGAAGAGTTCAGTCATGTCATATGCCTATAGTCTATGGTTAGTTCATACAACGCACATCTTTAGCCGTAAAGGAATCTGATTTGGATTTGCCATCGCCTTCAGATGTTCCCTAAAAATAGTTTGAATTGTAAGACTTGGAAAGAGATAGTCGAGTGCTTACTTTGCCCATCAAAGCTGTTGGTAGACGTTCATACGGTTATTAGGTAGCAGGGAAACAAGCATATCCAAAAAAACTCTCACAATCACTGAGACCCAGTTTTGTCACTTGACGCTGAAAGATCTTCTCTGCATACGCGTTCTTTAGTTCGATAACCACTTTGACTGTCAGGCTGTCTCACCATCGATTGTTCCCGCAGTGAGTAGACGGTAGATGAAGACAGGGTTCTTCTGCCCATCCCTAATGCATACATGAAAAACGCGAGAACAGAGTGAGCCATTAACTTACTTACCTGTGAATGCGAGCCATCGATTGTAGGTCATGACTGCAAAAGCTTGGTCAATTACTTCAAGAAACACAATTTTCAGAGGAATTACCTTGGATTCCAGTCAGAGTCTATCAAACATAATCGAGAAGCCCCGATAAGGTTGAGGCCGACGCCTCCAGCTTTTGCGCTCAACAAAAAAAGGACTACATATATCTCAGTACATCGTAAGTAATAGCACGTAGGTCACTCACAAACGCTGGACTGGCGAGCCCTGTTAAACGTATCTACGTATTCTTGCCGCTTTGCTACGGGGGTTTGGCTGACACCGAAGTCAGTATGGGCGTTGCCAGATTTGCCTTCCAGACATACCCATCTAACCGGAGGAAGTTGTACTTATTCTTCTTGCAAAATGCTTCGATAACGTTCAGAGTTGAGGTGTAGTGCGAGACTAAGATGCATTTTTCTTCTGTTTCCTATAAACAAGTATATTAGGTTTACTATCATAGGGTAAGAATGAAGTTGATTACCTTTCGGATATACCGAAGTAGTTTGGATAACGCAAGGAGTTTTCCTTTTGTGTATATTTGACAAATTAAGTGGGTGCACCCAACACAACTAAAACTATAACTCACCGCTGAGCGAGACATCCTCAACGACCGCAGTACTTGGCAACAGTTTTAATGCGTCTGTGACAGAGTTCCGTGTGCTCGAGACGTCATTGCCATCATCGGAAGGTCTAGATGCCTGTTTCTCAAGGGCTGCCTTCAGCAGCATGGGACTAGTGCTGAGCTTTGTAAGGAGTTGTATCATCGCAAGAGATCGAGCCATGGAACCGCTGAGGAGAGAAGAGAGGGTGTCCGGCTGAAGAATCTTCGTAATCATGGCCTTTTGAATGTTGCTAGGTGTGACAAAGACGACGTATTCATCTAGAAGGTGAAGCATGTCGGTACAGCAAACTAATAAATAAACATGTAACTTAATGACTCACGCTTAGGAGGCAAGTAGTTGTTAAGAATAGTGGCGTCTCTCCGAAGGACGAAGCTTCTCGCCACAGCTTGGAGCTATGTGAGAGGAAAGTTGCATCACTAGTCATCGTCGACAATTCGTAACTGAGTTATAACAACTACCTGCGCCTGGCGAGCTTCACCTAGTTCGCGCTCCTTCTCAGAGCACCCAGGTGCCCTACTCTTCAAAATCGGGTTCTCAAACACTTTTTTAAATGTCGAATAATCATCTTGATTCGAAGTCAGTAGCTATCTTTGAAGATAAGCCGTATACACTATACCGAGCAGGCCCGGATTGCAGAAGTCAGCCTAAAGGGACGCTTAGACACTGTCTTTTTCATGAGCCTGTTACTTTCGGTTACATACCATAGCATGAAACTCAGACAAGTCATTTTGAATTGGTGTACCGGAAAGGATAATTCTTCTTGGCGTGCGCAGAGCATCGAACATCGTAGAAGTCTTATTGTTCGCTGACTTGAGTCGATGCCCTTCATCACAAATAATGAGACCGATTGGAGGCCTATGACCTTTGCTCAGCATAGACTGATGTGACTACTGACATCGGAGCTTACATGCAATACGCCAGTTCTGAGCTATCGAGTAAAGTCAGAACTTTCTTCCTTTTGCATGAATAAAGTCAAACTTACATGACTGTCCTTAATTTTTCATAGCCTATGACAAGAACCTGATGTATTTTTCTATGTCGTCGTTTCAGTCGTTGACAATAAGGATAAATGGGACCTGCTTATCGCCTCGTACGAATTGATGAACTGTTTTACGGATGTCTTATCCTTGTCACCTGTAAATATTCCCACTCGATCCTTCCCAAGCCTAGAATAGCTCAATCAGCAAGAAAGTGTACACAAGGGTATAAACAATACTCACCATTTATGAAACTCTTTTTTCCAGTTCTGTGTTGTTAAAAGGTAAATACGTGGAAGGAAAGTGGCTACACAGCCCATTACTCACGGTGATCAAGGAAACCGGGCAAACGATGAGAACCTTTCCTACCGCAGGGCCCCCTCCAGCATACGGATTTTGTTCTTTGACTTTTTCAGGCAAACACAATGTGAACAACACAACCAGGCTTACTGAGAAGGGTCCAAACTAAGGTAATCGTCTGTAAGTATGCAAATATGAGTAACACGGCTGTTTTTAGGGATTTGCAATAAATACCTGTAGTGTTTTGCCCATGCCCCTAGTAGTAGATGTGGCTATCAGATCACAGAGTATGCATAAGTCAAAAGAAGGTCAGCTTCTTACATTTCATCCGCCAAGATACAACCTTGACCCTCGTGTTTTCGCAGGCCCATGACACACTCATACAAAAACTTGACGCCTGTGAGATGTGTAATTCAGTTTATGACGAGTACTTGGTTATGAATCTCTTACCTTCTACCTGATGAGGACGTAGCCGTCTTCTCAGCAATGGGTCTATTACAACTGCCACGACTGGTCTATCTCTACATACCTATTGTTAGCTGTAGCATGTTTTGAGTGGTAAAACGTTACATGCTTTATGTTAAATTTCTTTTGATGTTCCTTGGAAGGTGCCTTCATAACTACTGCATCCTCTTCATCAGGGTCATGTCTGGTGAAGTTAGTGAGAATCAATAAGGACCGGCAAGTAACACCCACGCTGGTTTGACTTCCTTGCGAGATGGCGCTACGGGGTTTCCATAGAAGCTCGTCGGGCCAACGAACCTCTTTGAAACAGTTTGTGCTTCAGAGTGAAGTCCGACATTGATATCTCCATCGACATCTTTTCTTGCAATCGATATTGACGGTTGGGGTATAACCCCTGTGCCCGAGAATTCCTCATTCACACTTATTGCTTCCAAATCATCCACTTCTTCGTTCGACGGAGCATCTGATGGCAGAACTCCTACTATGCGTGGAACAACACTCCCGGGAACCTGGTTTTGAATCTCTGCAACTTTCCCAGAGAATTTGACCTGCGATCCCGGGTGAAGAGGCACGCCGTCCCAGGTGGCCGATCCCATGCTGTAATTGAAAGTAAAAATTAGCGTGATATATGAGCATGCGAAGGGTAACGCACAGTTTTCCTTCATCTGTGATTACAGTGAGTTTCTTTCCCGAGTGAATGATATATGCATCTCCATCCCAAGTCTTGTGCTTTTTTGTTTGAGGTTTTCGCCTATGAAAAAGTAAATTTTTATGGTTAATTCAATATACTGAGGAACGCATCGCACCAATTAGCAAACCAGTACGTCGTCATTACTGTGTCTTGGGGATGACCTTCGTTTTCGGCATTCTGAACCAAGTCGACAGGTCTCAAAGAAACAATGCCTCTCTTCACATAGTTTGTATCATCCGACGTACTCTTGACTGGCGCCGATGCGTTCAAAGAGACTGGCCGAAGAGGAACGAATTTCTTCTTTAAAGACGATGCACTAGCAAATCTTGGTTTGGATTCGACTTCAGTGGTATCGACACCCATTCCTCCTCTCCCAAATATCTTCCCTGACATGAAGTCATTGCGCGAGACAGCGCTATCCACTTCCATTTCTTTCCCTCCCAGAAATATTTGAACACCAATACAGGCACCGTCAGGAGACGGTTTTCCGGAAGCAAGACTAAGTCATATGTCATCATAGTTAGCTGTAGTAAGAAGTATATGGCCTTGTACGGACTCACATACGACCATCCATGTCATGCAAGACGCCATTACCTCCTGACAGTACTAGGACACCATCGCCATCCCAAGTCTTGTGCTTCCTGGTTTGTGGAGCCCTCCTAAGTAGTGAAGAGCGTATTCGTGAATGTTATATCACAGCTGTACTTTCAGACTCACCACTGTACCATCCAGTACTGTTCTCCCACTTTCATTGGATCATTAGCCAGATCACTGGCAGTATCCCCAATGGCAGACCCTAGAGATTGTCTCTTTCTGCTCTCAGGCCCGTTGTCCGCTGCAGGCCTCTTGCTCCCAACCAGACTTCTGAATGCTGGCATTATGTCCTTGTGGTAAGAGCATGAAGAAGAATTAGTTTAGTGCTTGAATTATGCAGTCGGATGCAGGTTGTAGAGGTGGCGACGGCCCACTGACTTGAGGGCGCGACGCGACGCGTCAAAGGACCCAGTTTCACGTGGGCTGAACCTTAATTTGTCAGCATCTTCGATTCAAGTTCTCAGTTTTCTCTTCAAGCTGCAACTCCGAGTCCACCAACCCATCCATACGAAAATCAGATCACTGTCTGTCTCCTATTGCAACTGGTCACCTCTTCTCTCACTTTCTGATATGAAATTCTGGCATGTAACGCGACTCCCTAGCCTCCTTGTGGATGGGATCCGATTACGAGCGCCTGGGGGCGTGTTGAAAAACAGTACGGGGTGTGCACCGGAACAATCTAATTTTCTTCTTGCTATTGGATTGATTAATGAAAGTGTATGGCCGGTGATCAATATCTGGGTGCCGGTTGGATCGCTTGCGCCCGTCCATATCACAGACTTCTGGCCGAACTCACGGGCGCTTCTAAAGAGCGCTAACTATATAGTACTAACTTCCGCCGTCGATCACTTCATAGAACTCCGCTGATCGACAGAAGCTTTCGATGTGGATTCTTCTCCGGGCCGTCGATATTTGTGTTGTCTTGTGTCTTCCTTGTTTTCACTCTGTGTACTTTGGCGCTCGTGCGAGATCAATCGTAATGTGGTTCCCGACCCAATTACAAATAACAACCAATAGTAATCTCAGGCTATGGACAGTTTATCTGTTGCAATAGATAGGTAAGTGGTTTCCTTAAGTGATATTCATGAAATTCACCAACCTTCAGAACCTTCCGTAAACTATTCGGCCATCAATCACTGTAGCCAAAACTTCCGTTTTCAAGATGTCCTCATCCGGTACGGACATGAAATCTTGCGAGAACACCGCGTAATCTGCGATTTTGCCTACTTCCAACGATCCTAGGTACTCATCCGAGAACGACGCATATGCAGGGTCAATAGTCATCCCTAATCGTTGTTTGCGCAATGGAGTTGGATATGGGGCGGCGGTCAGGACGTTTCGGATCATCTACGGCAAGAATTTCTTACCTCGAAGTGCTTCTATCCGTGTCAGGCGTTCTTCGGGGAACCTGTAATGTTGGATAGGGTCGCCATCAGCCAACAAGAAAGATGCGAATGACCTTGGAGACGGATATTACCATCCTCCGATTCCATGTGGTGACCGGTTGTCCGGGGAAAGGCGTGTAACTGCAGCATGGAATCCTGAGAGTGGATTTAAGTCCTCGACTGGGAAATCTGATCCAAGTGTTATTCTTGCACCAGCGTCAACGATGGAACGGAACGCATATAAGTTCTTCACGCGCTCTGGTCCCTGTAATATCGGCGATCTTAATAGATAGAACGTAATGCATGATCTGAACGCCACCTACAAGACGTTCTTGTGCATACCACATATCGCTGACTCTGTCATTATTAGAAGGTCAGCTTTTCAACTTGTCTTGAATTGTAATTATATGCTTACACGTGAGTAGGCTGCACACTCGCAATAACTACGGCATTGGTGAGGCCATGAGCTATTACTGCAATTTGAGAACATGCTTATCAACGTACCACCAAGCTTAGCGAGTCGTTTCATGTCTTTAGGCAGCATGATCTGGGCATGTTCTATTCTGGGCCGGGCCTGAGTGACATTTATATCCTTAAGCGCCGATTCAAGGACATCTAGCACGATGGCGTTCGCGCGGTCGCCGATGGCATGGATATTCTTCACGGAGAGTTAGGAATGATACGCCCGATTGCGCGGATAGACTTACCACTTGCCATCCATCCTCGAGGAACTTTGGAACAAATGTATACAACGTTTGGGGGTCTATGCGCATGAAGCCGTTCGTCTCCGGATTATCGGTGTAGGGTTCGTAAAGCTGCACACGAGTTCGGTGTTACTGTGCATGCGACGATCAAAATTATCCGATAAAACCTACAGCTGCACCACCAGACCTCAGTGCACCTAACGTTATGGTGATAGTCTCAAATCATTTTCAATCTGCACGGAAGTGAACATTACATACCGTCCGCAAATATCTTTACGCTCCGTGCTGTTAACCTGTTGAGATTAAATATCTTGTCCCGCTTGTCGCCCCAATACCTCGCGTTCTCGTCGAAGAATGTCATGCCGTATACTCGGATCTGTCATCAAATTCAAAGCTACAATGGGAGTTTAAGGGGAAAGGAACCTTACTGGAAGGTTAGACAGCTGAGCTTGGCTAGAAAAAGCCGGTACATGTGAGTAAGGTTCACGGGTTTTCGAACGACTAGGAAGACAACCTGCGGAAGAATGCGAGAGAGGCTGGATTGAAACCAGCGTCATGGAGTGACGTAAGGCCCCAGGCATGCGCATCGTTGACGGCGAACATAAATCTCTGAAGTCTGTCTGCTTCTGTGAGAGGCGGCTTCTTTAGCAAGTCTTGCGCGTTGTCAAGGAAAACACCTAAAATGCTGTCTGTAAGTAACTGGATATATGCTCAACGCTGCCTTTTTACCCGTTGGCTGTCGCTCAGAGTCCCGGACTATGACTCCGCCGTCCACTCCGTCGGGGAAGGGAGCACTGGAGTTTATTATCGACTCAGAGACCCATAGTGCGTGACCGTCTTTACTCTGTAAAATTATAGGGCGACCCCGAACGATCGGATCCGCCTCAAGTTCGGCCTATGTTATGTCACAGTAAGCGCAAAATTGCGCCAATTCGTGGCGTATGTTCTGTGACGTACGAAATGAGGGAAAACCTCTGCAGGCCAGGCGGTGTGGTCCCAGCCCCACCCTTCCACGAAACGGGTGCGGTCGTTCAAAACGTCGGGATGGCGGAGAATAAAATCCTTGACTCGTGCAACCACGGCTAAAATGAAGTGCAAATAAGTTCTGATGCGAGGCCGGAGCGATTAGCCGATTTATACGGACCTTTGCTGTCTTTGGCACCTTCGAGAGGAAGCTGTCTACTAGCGCCATATTCAAGAATATGGCCGTGAGAGTCTGTAAGAGCGTTGAACCCTTGCACTGCAACCTGAAGCACCTCGGTACCCTACTACTTACCACTTAGCCCCGGGACAACGATCGCTCCTGTGGGGATGAACCTGACTGTTAACTGAGACCTGTTGAGAGGCATCTCTGAGCTATTTCTCTCCACTGTTTGATGTTTCTGGCTCCACCTAGTTTGTATATCTCCTAAATTTTGGAAAGCAAAAATGAGAAACCGGAATAGGACCAGTCTGGCTGTTGCTTACTTACCAAGATATCCCATATCTATGACCTTCGATCCTTTGACAACTATACACTGTACTTTCTGATTGTTGGCATTGACAGTATAGATGTTTGAACCTTTGGGAGAACAGAGAGCATAGGTTTCAGGAAGCATGGCTGGTACACCGGTCCTTCTGTGACTATATAGCCATAGACAAAGGGCAAGGACGACTGAGGCGCCCAGTGAAATAGCCAGACCGGTACCATAAGAGAATCGAAAGGAGATGTAATCAACTTGGATAGAAGCTTTCTTGTTCTTGTTCAGTTCAGAGAGGTCTGGGCGACTGGTGTTTCCATTGGACTTGCGCTTGTCTCCAGAGTTCGGTATCAGAGAGGAGTTCCTTGAACGAACTCTGAGAGCGGATCCTTCAGACATGAGGTGGAGGGAGAAATGGTTGCGGAGGCAAGTACAAGTTAAGGTATTTGGCTTTATATACTACGGATCGGTACAATTTTATGATCCGCCTCAAAGTTTTCTTCCCAACATACGAAAAGAGTAAGCGATGGCTCAGAGGAAAAGAGATCAGGGGCCTCAGATGTTTGTGCCGTGGTGGTCAGGAGTACGGTGACTGTTAGGTTTACTATGTAATAAGCGCTCGTCGCCCAGAGCTAGCCAAGCGCTTATTTTAGTTCTCATCGGACTTCGGTATTCCAAGTCGGTTCGCAACTGCGGTAAGCCTTCAACGAGCGTCTGAGAAGTCCGAGAATTCAAGTTGCAAAAATCTCAACTGAAAGCAAGTTCTTCGTCTCCGGACTTCTTTTTCGGGTGGCGACGGAGATTGTAATTATTATTAGTCCGCTATTTGTATCCAGTTCCCACGCGGTAGTTAACCAAGCACCGCGGTGCCAATGGGCGTCACATGATCATACTCCGCTGCCACGTACGATCAATTCATTCAAGTTGGTACGTACTACGTAGCACCCATCGTATGCCTTCGCAAACAGTTTACTGTCTCTTTACCTTGTAGTGGAGGCGTTGCAACATGCCTGCCCATGCCCTACAGTCTTATGCAGTCTCCCTTGCCGCACACCGCTTGCTTCTATATGTTGTGTTCTCGTTGGGAGCAGTTGCTGCAGTAATAGCAAACGCCTTGAAACGCCAAAGTAATTTCTATTCTGTTGCAGTATTCCTTTCAAGAAGCAATGGCTCTGTTGTGGTATGCCTAACTAGTGTCGCTTTCGATACATCTGTGTTAATTAGAACCCTTGTAGGTGCTAGGAAACTTTGGAGTCCTCATCGCTTTGTTATGCGGACGTCTATTTCAGCAGGTGTTCTTTGGGCCCTTGAGGGCGCTTGAAGTTGAGGTGCGTCGACTCTGCTGCCTCATGCGTACCGACACGCTTGCTCATCGCTCTTCTCATAGCGCTTGTACGATCGAACTTGGTTCTTTGTGACAGAATCGCTTCTCGCGTTCACCATATTTCGTGATGAATTCGACGTACCGTTTGCCTCGATGTTTGGACTATTACTTTTTACGAAATGCTTCCATTGGCTGCTCTCTGACCGTATTGAATGGGTAAGAACGTCAACATTGTGGTAAACACTGTGAAATCATCTAATGCTTCTAGATGGATCAAAGGCCGTATCCCGGTCCACCCTTGTCATTTCATCTGCGAGTCAACACCCTCTTCACGCTCCTTTGGGTTACCGATTGCCTGGCTCTCCTTCTGCTATCGGAGAATATGGTTGCTCATGGGCTTGATGGGAAAATATTATTCTCCAGCGAGGTAAGCCCTGCCGCTCGATTGGTCTACTAGAACGATGTTAACGATGTGATCGTGCCAATAGCTTGCTGTTCTACTGGCGAGCCTCTTTAATTCCTTTTCGAAATACTTAATATGCATCATTGACCTTCGTCGTGCATCAGCACGGGGTGGTGAAAACGCACCTCCTTGGGATGATAAGAGTATGTGGGTGTTCTACGTGGAATTGTGCACTGGTACGTGCGAATCAAAACTCTCTTCCATGTCTCGGTTTAACTATATCTTATTGTATCAAGATTTCTTGAAACTCGTCACATATCTTACCTTCTTCACGCTCGTACTGTCGGTTTATGGCCTGCCGCTGAACATCGTTAGAGATGTTTACATCACCGGGCGCTCCTTTATTATGAGATGCCGTGATCTGGTCAACTACCGAACAGCAACAAGGAATATGGACGAACGGTATCCGAATGCGACAGATGCAGAACTCAACGCATTGAGTGATAGAACGTGCATAATTTGCCGAGAAGAGATGTTAGGGTCTGCCGCTCCGCCTCGTCCGGACCAGAGTGGAAATGAGACTGGACAAGATGGACAGCCCGCAACAGCCGCTGAACAAGCTCGTCCACCTGCCCCCGTCCCTGAAGGCCCTAATACAGCACCTAAGCGACTTCCTTGTGGTCATATCTTCCACTTCCAATGTTTGCGGGCCTGGTTGGAACGACAACAAAATTGCCCTACTTGGTGAGTATCCATCACACACATGATGTTTCCATGAAAGAAACTTGGCATTGAGTATCTCGTATAATTAGCCGTCATTCTGTGTTTGAGCAACCTCGGGTAAACGCAAACGCAAACGCGAATGCAAACCAACGACCGCCAAATCTTTTCGCCGAGGGCCAGGGCCAACAAGTTCCGCAACAAGGGAATGGTGGGGGGATTTTTGGCAGGATTGTTGGTGCTGCCGGTGCACCACCCATTGTTCCCGGACAATTTGCTCAAGGACCTGGACAAGCACAGCCCCCGCAACAGGCGCAGTTCGGCACGGCGCCAGGTCAAAATGGTATTCCTCAACAAGGAACCACGCTTTTACCGAGACATCAGCTGTTTGTTGCGCAGCCAGAGAGATTCGAAGGATTCATGTTACCCAATGGTAATTGGGTTCCCTGGCCTCGTTTAGATGGTGATAGAGTCGTGCGACCTGAAGCGCCCGCAGGAACAGCAGGCGCCGTCCCGTCAACTACCGAGAACTCACCTGGCGGCGTTGCAGATGGAAGGCCTTCAGGTTCATCAAGTTCTGCACCTGGCCAGTCTGACCCTTCTCGGCGGGGACCGACAGATGGTTCCTCACCTACCTCTCCGGTTCCCAGTTCTCAGGACAGTTCTTCAACAAGCGCCCGAGAGGCCGCGAGGGCAGCCGCTCTCCGACGCTTTGACTCTTCAGGGTCTAGTGTTTCTAGGCCGGCGCCAAAACTTGAACCTAACACACGGGCGCCTAACAATATTTCAACTACGAGCGCTAATGAAAACGTTCCTCCGAGTCCAGAGACGCCTCGCACTGGTATTCAGACACAAGACAATGTTACCCCTACCATGACAAACCAAGGATTATCTGTAGCTCCGGAGTTTATTCCACTCTACGACCCTAAAGTTGCAAACCCACTCCCTTCTTCATCACAATCTGCCTCGAGTCCAGCCGCTGCTCCTAATCTATCCAACAGTGACAATCAACAAGCTGGACGTCAAGTATCGGCGTCAGAATCGCAAGCTCAAGTCCAATCAATTCTACAAACCGATCCTCTGACAAGATTACAGCAATTGTCTGGGCAAAATATTCGCGATCTCCCGCGGCAGCTGAGCGTCGACCAGCTGACGAGCTTAGATCAATTGACTAGGGAGGCAATAGACGAGCGCCTACGCCTTCTGGAAAATGTTGAAGCTGCGGCCGCCAGATGTATTACAGAGCTTTTGAGATGTAGAAGCGTGCTGCCGCGTTCCAACCCTGTCCCGTCGCAAACTGCCCAAGCCATCAGTCGGCCGAATGGCGAGCGAGAAGCAAGCTCTTCCCAGCATGATACGACAGGAACAACCGCCAGTGAAGAAGTCTCAACTAGTACGCAAGGCATACCTACCCCTACACAAGCTGAGACGACGGCTTAATCACGAGTGTCTCTTATTTAGATACAAAAAGCCACATGTATATGTAGTACGGAATATTGCAAATCCGAGGATCGATTTGAACTATCTACGCGCTATTAAACTCTCGGCCTTTTGCTTGACTATTTGTCCATCGACATTCGACTTATCAACCTGTTGGTAGAATGCCTTTAGCAGTAAACCTAATGAGCGTTTCCGATCCTGCAAGGCAGCGCTATCCAATTTCAGCTCTTGGAAAACATTCTTTAATATAACCTCGATTTGTTCATCGGGCATCGAAGGAGGAAGAAGGGTTGCAATTAGCTTCGCCTCGCGTTCCTCTACGACTGCAAGCTCTGTTCGAGAAGCGGCGTTGTATTGGGATGCAGATTCCGTCTGAGACCGTTGAAGATAATTGTCAGATGCGTCTCACATAAAAATCTGAAATTTTATATGAACTAACTCTCCGAGTGACCGCTTTCTTGAGTATGGAAGTTATTTGGACGTCTGTTGCGGGCTTTCCTGATGATTTATCGGCGGCGTAGACCTCCGCTAGGACTGACTATCCGTGTGATGAGTTCAAACTTGACAGCGATACCAATAGCACTCACTCGCAAGACCGTTGAAGTAAAAGTATCTCGTAACTATTTCGTCGCGCAGACGAATCCAATAAGTTGGATGAAGATTTTTCTGATTAGTGACAAACCTTCATTGCAGATTTTAGCTCAGAGGTCAATCGGGATCGTAGACCTTCGTAAAACAAGTAAATCTCGGTACAGGAAGTTGGTCCACTCTATAACGAGAAAGAGGCGCTGAGACACTCACTAATGGGTTCTGTAACTGACGCCGTAGTGGAAACAGTACGGAAACTTGAACTTGGATTCCCCAGGATACTACTACGATGTGCCATTCCTAGCATGCCAGTGGCCGGGGCCGCCCTCCATTCGTATACGTATCGTTTCCTCAGCACATTGGATATTCTAAGAAAGTTTTTCGGAAGCATAGGCCTCATGTTCGTCTTGAATGCGAAATTTTCGTGACTAGTAAAGAGAGGAGTTTTAGGTTGAAATGTATCTTGGATGTTCGTTGAGATCTATTTATAGGCACTGACCCTGACGTTCAAGTTGAGTCTTCAGGAGAGATTGCACTAGACCCAAACATAGCCTGAGACCACCGTGACCTTGTCTCCTCGCCCGCCTGTCAGTGAAAAGGATTAACGACGATCATCTTGCAAGCAAGTCTGAAAACATGATATGCAACGAATTGTGTTGTCTGACATCATGCATCTCAAGGCTTGAAAGTCGCGGAGGTTCAACTTCTTGAATCTGAGTCACTTTGACTCTGCCAAGTCACCAGCTACCAACATAAAATATCGGGCACTCTTTACCTTTGCCACTATATCTAAGCGCCCTGTTTAATTCTCTTTGCGACCTTGCAGTCTTTGCTATGCCTTCCGAACCTCCTTTTCCTTTAGATGGACACTATATTCGGGCAATCAGGGAGACTTGCCATTCTTTGCGAACCAAATCTGGCGTGAAGGTTAGTCAGAGTAGTCGATGAGGGGAAGAGAAACTAACACTACTTTGTATCTATTCAGATTGAGAAATCCTCGATACAGCGCCTCTTGTCCTCCCAGGCGTTCACTGAAACTTTTCAAAGGATTTCGAAAGTGCATGGATTGGCATTTCCTCTTAACTTTCCGTCCGTTGCATCGGAGCTGAATTTTCTTTCGATACTCTCACTTCTCAACTTCGCATCGGGATATCGGGTGCCGTTGCATGAGCAAACTGGCCGCGGAGCATGGGACAACATCAGAGCCTTTGCATTCTCGCTTTACATTACATCTTCTTCGGAAACCAATTGGCTTTCTGCAAAGGGCTTGCAAGAGATCGGAGAACATACCGTCGCTGAGCACCTGCGGGTAAACGTGCACGTCGAGCGCCCACATGAAAGTATTCCCGGCGTCACCATAGGAGAGCTGGGAGGGCCAATGCATGCATTGGTTCAGCAAATTACACGCACTTTGAATGAGACAGGCAAAATTCTTGTGACTTCTGGCTACCCGGACTTGGGCGCCTTCATCCTCGAAGCGCTTAAGAAAGGGGAAAACGAAACAAAGGGAGATGGACCGGATATCGATGTTGTTCTTGATCAAATCATACGGGCTATCCCTGGCTTTAGAGATATGGCCGTAGTCGACGGTCAACGTGAGAGCATCTGTCTTTACATTGCAAAGCTCAGATCTGACTGTCAATACAGCGGTTTACTGTTTCAAAAAGGCGCTGTTTCTCCTCCACGCGATTAACATTCGATTCGGCTCTTTGAACTCGACGATTCCAATTCCGAATACATCCTCGTTACCGGTGTTCACGGACAATGTATTGCCATCCCTCCTTGTCCACCTTGGTGTGCTGGACCTTTCGGAAGCATCATCGGGTCTTCGGACTGTTTTTTCGGACCACTCTCCGAACCTCGAAAAGCTGCTTGACAAGGCTGAGAGCGAAGGCAATGTAGTTGCCTCGTTGCCAAAAAAACCTCCGGTGGACGGTCCGACGTTGACTTCAGAGCAAGCATATATTCTAAGAGCATCTGCTGTCGATGCATGCGAAATGATTGTGGAGGTAGCCCATTCTCTCGAGAGGGCCCCTATTTGGATGAAGGAAATCACCTTGCCAGACCTCGATATGTGGTTATGGTCCGTGGCGAAGGATAGGCGCGACTACCGGAGCCTTGAGCGTTTCGTACTAAGGGACACTGTCATGTTCTGATTCATAATCGCCGACATGTAGTAAGAAAGCTGGAGCATGGTCATGGATACGTCTTATCAACTGCACGGGTGCGACGGAAATTATTAAACAAAACCTGTGGAAGTAGAACCTCATTCAGTATATTCTGATTCACAAGAGCTTTCATCATATGTATTAATGCTGCAGTCGTTAGTACTATACCACAGTTCTGTAGCCTACTGTTCAACGGACCGATGTAAGCACTGGTATAATTCGGCTGTGAGATATTAAAATTCGGATACAGTATGTAGATGATCAGACTGTAGGCATATATTCTAGAAGAGAGAGATGTACTGCTGAACTCAGAGTATGATGTTTCCTTACGATTTAGTACAGTTTTTTTTTGGATAGTCATGGTATAATTAGTAACAAAGATACATCAACTTGAAGAGCCTGAGCGTTCGGGAAACACCGCTGCCTCTTGACTTTAGCGTGTTCGCGTACTTGACCTCTTCCTCTGGACGGTGCAGGGATTTAATGCTCCCTACCCCGGTCTCCTTCAAACGTCGGCCATACAGAAAGCCTAGTATCTCTGGGCCCCCAGATAATGCATGGCGGCATCGACTTCGGCTGCTCTTCGCTCGGTCGCGCGTAACAAACCTCGCTGTCCTCCTGCTGACAGCCAGTCTCATCTTTTCTCTATTTACCAACTTTCGATACTGGACAGAATCAGGATCCTATTCACAGCGTTGGGACCCCAGCTTCGCTCCCCATGAAGATGGCACCTGCAGTACTGGAGGTCATGGAAGTTCTTCGGAGTGTGCTGGGCCAGGCAGAATTCATTCAATCGAGGACACCATAACTCGGACAAAGGAGCTACAAGCACTTCAGCACCTGATTATTGTTCCGGGGCATGGTGTCTGGCAAGGGTATACTGCTGAGACTGTATACAACGAGAGCGCCTGGGCTTTGGAACACTATCAACAGGGAGACGGTGCCAGGACACGAATTGACGCATTCGTTGGACATATTCGCAAAGGGTTCGTAACAAGTTAATTCTGCTCCTCTCATCGTTTGACCTCCTATAAATCTCTAGAGTAGAGCTCGCAGATGCCGATCGAGCAAGCCTTCTCGTCTTTAGTGGGTACGCAACTAATTCATTGCCACCTATGCAATAGACATACTTAAAACACCCTTCGTTGTAGTGGTGCAACTCGGCCATCGACAACCGCCACTGAGGCCACATCATATCTCTCTCTTGCTGTTGCATTATCTCTGCTCTCGCCGTCGTCTGTACCATATACATCACACCAAACCCTCAGCACGTACGCCCGGAGCGCAACCGAAGAGTATGCGCTTGACTCCTTCCAGAATCTCCTCTTCTCCATCGCGCGATTTCGTGAAGTCACAGGACACTACCCCTCACGTGTAACTATTGTAGGGTACGCTATGAAGCGTCGGCGTTTCGAAGAGCTACATCGGGCGGCTTTGAGGTGGCCTTTGCAAGAATCGCGTTGGAGTTATGTCGGAATCGACATCGAGGATGAGTGGGAAAGAAGAATTGCCGTTCAGGGAGAAGTAAGTGCACTATACAAGGCCGTGTTTCCCAGCTTTTGTTTATAACGCCTTTGTATAGGTTAAGAACGGATTCATCCCGTATCTCCGTGATCTTTACGGCTGTCATGGTGCTCTCCTCGACAAACGTCGTACTCGGAATATCCACCATAGAGCACATCCGTATTTTAGCTCCGCGCCAGAAATAGCTTCCCTCTTGGATTGGTGTCCTAACGTGGATGAGAAAGGTCAATTTCACATTGAAGGTACGCATGCGAAGTTCGGAGGGGATTCCAAGGCAGAACATGAACCAGACGATCTTCTGGCTGACGGATCTAGAACAGACTCTAGTGCTAGCGAAGGCAGCTATACCTCAGTTTTCGACGGTCCTCTTCCTTGGGACCAATATCATTGACATTTTTGTGGTATTTTATATGCTACTAGTGCTTATTACTATGTGGATATTTATTTAAGTGTAGGACTCTTCTTTCTCCTCACTCCGCTTTTTTGTGTGTATCATATAGACTATTTTTTAATCTTTATAACCATTGCTTGGACAGATTTCAAGTCTCTAAGTCTTGTCAGTTGCTTTGCAAGTCGGTACCGATGATATTAAGGGTCTCAGGGTCCCATTACACGACTCGGACTCGGACCCAGTGGGGAAGACTCGGATCCACGTGAATGTGCACTCGTCATAGTGCGTAGTGGACGCGGTCGGAAGCGGTATTTCACGCTTTCATTCCCCTTCGTCGTGTACTAGTAGGAGGGCGAAAGTATCCTCCAGCGTCGGACGGGCTGAAGGGCTATTCGACATGAGCGTATCAGCTCCCTCGTCGCCTGCCAAAGTCAGTTTCGAATCCACGGAGTCTTTGCCAACGATAATTACATTCCTCAACAATGTACCACCTCAACTAACCGCAGTTCTCGTGGAATTGGGCCCACTTGTCGCGAAGGTGCGATGGCTTCTGGAGACGTTGAGCTGGAAAGTCGCGTACTCGAATAGTTGGCTTCTACTGGGAGCGTGGTGGGCATTATGCCTTCTCTCTGACTTCACTTTCCGGTGAGTCGCCACATTTGCGTCCTGGGTGCTATACTCAATTATAATTGAAAGATATCTGCTGGTAGCCTTCGCAGCGCTCTCTTACCTGTGGCTCTCAACATACACTCCATCTCCTTTTAATCCAGCAACAGAGCAGAGTCTGCAGGCAACTGTGATTGATCTGTCTACGATCCGAGCTCTGGTGCCATCCCTGCCCAAACCGCCTCCGCTGCCTCCTAAGAAACTCGCTCGCGTTACAGCGATAATCTACGTTCCCTTCCTTCTGGCAACGTTTTTCCTTCGCCTAAGGGTGATCGTCGCAGCCTGCGGGTCCTTGCTGATCATATATAGGGCACCTTGGGCCCGGACAATCAGGGCAGCTCTTTGGCGTAGCGCTTGGTTTAGGCGTGGAATTTTCAAGGCATGGGTTCTTCTCTCGGGAGAAAAGTCTTCCGCCAAAGTTCTCTATTCTTCTGCATATCCCAAGGGTGACGAATTTGGACAAGCCGTCCGATTTTTAATCACTGTGTATGAAAATCAGCGCTGGTGGGTCGGGCTGGACTGGACTGCTGCTCTATTACCTGGCGAAAGGCCTTCATGGAGTTCGGCGACACAAGAGCCTTTATCTCCGCCTAGTGCATTCAATCTTCCGCCTACTACGTGTGTTTACATGGATGACGGGAAGGGCACCATGAAACGTACCGCTACTTGGAGCTGGGATGAAGACGAGTGGAAGGTCCTGGTGAAGAAGGAGCTGAGAGGCGTCAAAAGAGTGGAGAAAGAGCTACCGTCTCTTAAGGACGACACGACGACAAACGCCAATAAGGCGGGCCGGATGAAGCAGAAGATCTATGAGGCGGGCACGAAGCTAATGACACCATCAGAGGGGAGCAACGGAGAGGTTGAAGCAGTGGACACATCACATAACGAGGCTGGACAATCAAATCACTCCCTCGATGACAGAGCACTCGACATTGATACGGAAGAGCTACTGACGGATAATGATGGATGGGTATATGGAGATAACAAGTGGAAAATGGCTGGAGGCAGCGGAGGACTGGGCAAGGTAAGATTCTGCAAGAAGCTAACACTACGACTGAACGAAGCTCATCTCATATACATACAGTATACACGATATCGGAGATGGACCCGTATAGCCGTGCTGAATATCGTGAACGAACCTGCGAGCTCTGAAGAAGCCCTAACACATGCCAAACGGCAACAAGAAGCGCTTGCAGTAGCGAGAGAGGCTGAAGCCAGGGAGCAAAATAGTTCGGCTAGGCGCTCTATGAGTCCTTTGTCACGACGGCTGTCTAGCAGCAGTGGTGCTAGCGCAGATGACGATGGTGAAAAGGACGGGTTACGAAAGCGGCTGAAAGCTGCTATACGGAAATCTACGACATGATAACGGTGCACTGCATTCCTGTTGGCATATTATTGTACTTCTCAATCAGTATCTTTGGCATCTCACCCTACTCTACGCCGTCATGAATATTAGTGTTATTTCTTGGATTTTGATTATGTGTGCTCTTGGATCTTGTTATTTAATGCACTTGGACGCGCTTTGGCGCTTGTGGGCGTTTTTTAGAGACAGTGTGACGCGACGCGTCGTAACTCTTTAAATAGTACCGCAATGTGAAGCCTCGGAGGCCACAACCGTACGCTCTCATTAGTCCTCCTAACCGGTCGCAGGAAGATGGGTGTATCAGGCCTTTGGGATGTGCGTTCTATGTTCCGTATCTTACTTACATATTTGAACATGATAGACTCTGCTAGGTTCTTGCTCCTGCTAGCCAGTCGCGTTCCCTTGCAAATATAGCGGTCGTAGACGGATACGAGGCGAACACTTCCGGATGCCGCGCATTTCGCATAGGTATCGATGCAAGCATTTGGTTCAAACACGCGCAGTTCAGCAAGGCAGGCGACAATCCAGAGTTGCGGCTCCTCTTTTTCAGGCTGAAAGAGCTTGCAAAACTTCCGCTGGCAGTACTCTTTGTATTCGACGGCCGTAAGTGCGCAACCTTAATATAACTTTATCCTCTCCCGGTTGAAACGGGGCGTAAATCCGCAGGTCAGCGACCAAAAGAAAAGAGAGGGAGTAAGATGGGGAAATCTGGTTCTCATGGGCTTTCATTGAACTTCAAGAAGTTCATTGATGCGTTCGGCATGGAATGGAGGGAGGTGAGAACGATCTCACTTATGCGCATAACACCAACTTGAGGCTGACATCCGTTCCCATGTCTGATTCAGGCTCATGGAGAAGCAGAGGCTGAGCTGGCATATCTCAATAGCTTAGGTTAGCTTTCCTCGAATTTAGCCCCACGCTTACCGAGAGAAGCTGATCCGTCAATTTAATGTAAGGGGTGATCGACGCGGTTATGACTGATGATGCAGACGCATTCGTCTTCGGCGCTAAACGAATCATACGAAAGTGAGTGCCTATACCTCCCTTTTACTAGTGTGGCGCTTTCTGATGGTCAGGGATCAGTGCGAGTGTGAGCCTGACCGGTAACAAAGCGAATCCTGCTTTGAATAAGGATGGGAAAACAAGCAAATTTCATGTTATGGTTTTTGATGCTGAAACAATCAAGAAGCATCCGGATATCGGACTGACCAGGGGAGGAATGGTTCTCTTTGCCTTGCTAACGGGAGGAGACTATGATAAGGTGTGCAGCATACATCCGTGTTGGTCAACTGAAAGATTATCTCTAAACTCTGATTAGGGCATCGACAAGTTCGGGAAAGTCGTTGCCCTCGCTTTAGCGAGGTGTGGGTTTGGAGATGAATTGCTTGACGCGGTTCGTCATAGACAGGAACGTTCTTTGCATGTCTTCTTCCCTGGTTGGAGGCGCCGAATGAACGAAGAACTACGAACGAATTCCCGCGGCTTTCTCGGGCGCGCCTCGTCAAAGCTGGTTATACCTGACAATTTCCCGAGGTTGGAATTTTTGGACAATTACGCCTGTCCGGTTAGTAGCGAGTCGCTAGGTACCCAAGGAGGAGGACCTATGCGGGGCAGGAACGAATTGAACTTGAAAAAGGTCGCAGCACTATGTGAAGAATTCTTTGAATGGGGCACGAAGACACAAATTGTACAGCGTTTTAGGACCCTCATGTGGGAAGCCTGTGTCATTCGGGTACTTCGTTGCGCTGCTCTTGAACAAGACCAGAAAGAACAGGATGCCAGACACCCAGCAGGCATTCACAGCAACGGAACTCTGGGAGTTGTCAGACCCACTCCCCGCGAAGCTATCGGCACGCCGTTCTCTATCATATCGAAGTATTTGGATATGAATAGACTCGATCGGCTCTCAGAAGCTTTTGCAAACCGAGAACCGGCTCCGCGACAACTTGGACCAGAGGCTAAACCTTTCTTGACGAAGATATCTAAGACTAGACAGCACGTCTCTACCGATCATATACTGGAGTACAGAGTAAAAGTTGACCCCAAGAGGTTTGTTGAGCTGACGGAAGCTGGCATCAAAGGCGATCGAGACGAACGTAACATCAACGCTCCCATGTCGGATGGCGAGGATGACGATGACGACGACAATGAGCCATCCGCCTCAGACAGGAGAAAGAGCAGAACAGCGAAGGCACCTGTTGACCCCTTTTCACCTTTTCTGATGTGGATCCCTGCTTCTATGGTCCAGGACGTCAACCCAGAGCTAGTTGACGAATATACACGAGAAATGGAAGAGAAGAAACAGAAGAAAGGAAGGAGGACAACGAGTAGTGCGACAAGGGGGAAGCGGAAACCCGCATCATCCGATGAAGAAGAGAGCCTTAGCGCTGAAGACGATATTCCCTCTCAACCTTCGCCGCCGAAGAGGAGAAAGAATGCACCAGCGGAACTAAGTAGCGCGTCATCTCATAAATCTTCCCAATTACCTGCGACGCTACCGCGTGAAGATTCGACCCTAGGAACACGAGAAGGCCTCCCCGATCATCCTAGTATCGCAAGAAAGTCGACTCAATCGTCAATCACCAGCAACAGGAGTAGACCCGTGTTACTCCCTTCTCAGTCTGATGACGCTGGATTAAGTTCCACTCTCAATCGTGAACTGAATCGGTCAGCTTCCTCCTCGTTTATCTCAGGTGCAAGTACTGTAGGCGACGATGGATTTCCCTTCTTGTTCAAGATAGCCGACCCGGACGATCCAGACTTAATTGACCGGGAGGATTTGAACGTTGCTTTGATGAAGCAAGATCTCAATTGGAGGTGGGCGGACCTGTCCTCGGACAATGCAGGACTGTGCGATGACGATGACGATGACTTGGACTTCAATGACGACGAAAGAGATAAGCAACACGAACGGGATTTTCGTAAGAAGATCTCTTCGTCAGCTCAAAATCCCGTGTCAAATAGACGAGAAGGGATAGCCCGCCCCCATCCCCACCCTTCGGTTGGGAGTCGAGCAAAGAAACCAAGTACATCAAAGCAAACAACAGCTGATCCATCACGGAGGTTGACGAAGGTCTCATCCTCCGTGTTGCCCTTGACCAGTAATCCCAGTCAAACAGGAAGACCTTCTGCATCAGCTGTTCGTGGAAGCTTCTCACAACCTGCAATACCGTCTCGCCCTACGCCTGATCTACCGCTTTTTTTGCCTTCACAATCTCCTCCTCAGAACAGAGTCTCTTCGTTTAGTCAACCTTCATTCTCATCAACCATAGACATTGACGATGGAGTACTTGAAACTCCACCTAGCTCACAATACCCGCCATCCAGTAGCGCTGGGCCATCTTCTCCGTTAGACTCGCGTCCAACATCTTCTCGTCGTCCTCGAGATGACTACGCAAAGTACAGGGCCGCATTTTATACATAACCTCTAATTGTTTATTTCCTATTTATCTAACGATTTCTTGCTTCTCGAAATTGCCGAAACACTACCATTGATAACTAACCATTAGCATAGCACATCAAAAACCGATCCAACGATAATAAAATTGTAACGTAGATCTTGATAACAATATATTTGCGTCTAAACGTCTTGTAACGTTCTCTAGTATTTATATCTACGAGACACTACTATGCTGGAGGCAGAAACACACCCCACGCGACAAGTGATATTACACCCCAAAGTAATGACCAAGTAGTCCATGAATAACTTGATGTCCATCGAGCAAAACGTTTCTGCTTAGTGTTCGAAACGCCTGGTGTTTGCGATGCCTCGTACTTCTCTTCCTTGCGCCCCCTTACGAAGAGACTTGCCGCAGCCCAGTAAGTGAAGGGCATTGCACTCGCGAAACGAAGGGCAATTTGGGTATGTGCTGCGAACAGCAGTGTCAGACTCATGATGAGAGCATGGATCGCATGGGGTAATAATGAGGGAGAGAGAATTGGATCATTCGCTTGAACGTCATTTTCAGTGCTGTTCGATTGAAGAGCCAACACTGCGGTGAGAAGTCGAGGAAGCGTGTGCTTAATATTTCGAATAGATGCATGAAGGAGTAGGAGCAGCACTGGAACTGCAAGGATAATGTTGGGAAGTTGTTGAGGCGTCCAATACCGGAGGAAACCTACGTTCCAGTACTTCGACTGAACAAACGTGTACACCAGAGGAGGTCGTTCTGTACACCATGGTCGACGGCCATCTTCCAGATCCGAGCAAAAGGAGATATAGGCGTTGCGCTGGTGCCAGGCGAATGGTATAAGAACTAGCGCTGCAAGAAAGGTTCCATGAAATATCCTTTTCAGAAGGATTGCATTTGTGAGGGATGCTCGAGATATGGATGAGATAGGCTCGATTATAGTGCCCCAGATGATAAACCCAGCAAGCAACGTTCCGTTGGACCTGAAAGACCCTGCTAGGGCAAAAACCAGTGCTGCCAAGGTGAATCTCCTTTTGACACAACACAGCATACCTGACGAAACAATGTTCAGTAAACTCAATCAGATATGGAGCCTGAGCTTGCACACCTAAGTACGATAGACAAGTAAAGAATGGCTCTGTGCAGGGAGTATGATGGAGCGTGGCCGGGCTCGATGAGAGGAGCGACAATAGTACAGTGAGGTACGCAAAATTTGGGCTCCGAGGAAAATAATGCAATGTGAGGTCATAGAGTATAACGACTGCAATGACATTCGCGACTAATCCGAAAACCACACCGCCAACGAGTAGGGATTCATGTGTTGTTCCAGTCGATAGATCCAATCCAATTTGCTTCAGAAGTTGTGAACCAATACGCATTGCGTTTGGTGCTCCAGGAAAGAATGCGAATTCATATTCATACACATATCCACTTTCCGCGATGTGCAGAAAGTGGAAGAGGTCCCAGCGAAGCAAGGACGTACTCCATGCATCCTTGAGTAATATCGAAGCAGAGGAATCAAAGGCTGGCAATAGTGATACAGCCCAAAGGTATGCAAAGATGAGAGCACGAAGAAGTAGTACGAGAACTATCACAGCGACATGATGGTCCATTGGAAAGTTACCAAAGGAGGAAAAACACAATTTATAGACTCGCGCGTCGCGATGCGATATGTACATCAACTCAGAGTTGTTGAAGATTCGTGGAATGCAAAAAATGTACTATGTAAGAGGGACACATATATTATTCAAATGTATCTACTCAAGTTCTTCGTCGTCAAAGATCGCAACCTTGGGAGAGCCGTCTGCCTTGATCACTCCTCTATACATACCGCTGCTGTTCAGTGGAAGAGCAACTGTAAAATCTGAAGTTGAGCCATTGAGTCCAAGAGTCCTACAGGTCACTCACAGTTCCCCTCGTTGTCCAATGCAATGACTCCTCCTACACCTTCATTGACCCCAAGTTCTTTGACTACATGGCTGGCTGCCTTGCCCACCCTTTCTCCTAGAAACCTCATTCTATCCGCGATGGATGCTGCAGCGTTATATCGAATGAAGTACTATGTTACAATCTGTCAGAGACTCACATCACATGAACATGAGAAATTTACTGCACTCACATCGCCATCTCCAGTTCCAGAAATCCCGATAGCCTTGGTTATCGGTCGCCGTGTCACCTTTCGCCATTTTCGCCTCAACCAACCCTTAATCACCCACTGCTCCGCCCAAAACCCGGCACCCATGTGCGGGGTATCCCCAATTCTCCCTACGAGCTTATTAGTTCGCCCGCCTGTGGAAGTAACGGAAGCGATGCACCCATTGGTATCCAACGCGACAGCGCCCACGGTTCCCGTCGGCATTAGGTCGAGAGGCTCATCCGCCTCGTCTCGGTCGCCAGGAAACGGGAGGGGTGTTTCTGGTAAGCCCAGTCCACGCCGATGTTCTCTCCATCGGTTCTCGGTGAAGAAGTAAGAAGGGTCGACAAGCTTCTCGCCCAGAGTTTCGGCAAGCCTGTCAGCTTCAGAACCCGAGAGGAACGTATGGGGTGCCTCGGCCGGTGAGAGGTAGAAGGCTCGTGCAGCATGCGCAGGGTTTCGCGATTTGGTTAGTAATGTGAGTCCGAAGCCCCTTCTGTTTGGTGGAATATCTGGTCGGGATACAGGAGGCTTTGACAGCATGATCGACGCCTCGAGTTCATTCTACAAAGCCCATCCATCAATCGCCGCATGAATAGCGAACAGAATAGCATCCGCACCTTTCCTGCCACATTGAATACAGCGCCTTTTGCACAGTTGAACAGTGGGCAATCTGATTCGTTGCAAGGCGAAGCTTGAGCGTTTGTGGATTATTAAGGGCATGATTGAACCCACCTTCCATCACTCCCACTGCAGCAACAGCCGCGTCCATCGCCTCGCCTCCATTAATTAGCACCTCATGACCCTTCAGTAAAGCTGCTCGTAGTGCAAGCTTGTACAGTTCACGTTGTTCGGGTGTTGATCTCTCGCGAGACATTGTTCCAGCCCCTCCATGGATGACTAGTACCGGTTTGGACAGGCTGCCATGCTTTTGATCTCGACAGCCATCTGCTCTGGTGGTGCTCAAAGATTCAAGTTGAGTCAACAGAGGCAGCTTTTCGGACACGACCTCAGATGACATGTATATAATTGTTAAGCCAAGAATGAGAGTTCTCGTCAAGGTCCAGTCACCATGCAGTTGAACGCAACAATGTTAAGGAGCAATGCTAGGGCTTTAGTATGTGAACACAGTGAGCCGCGTGTAACAGCAGACACGGTCATCGCAGTTTCCCAGCGTCGCGTCCGGGACGAAGGCAGAAGGCCAGGACACGCGTGGATCGAGGTGGTGCCTATACAACAGCAAAGGCCCTGTCGTCCCGGCCAACGTTGAATCGGCGGAACGATCTACTAATAGGAGAATGCCCAAGAGATTGGCGGATTTCATACAGTTTCTTCCCAAGGGCATCATGTACAGAGATCCAATCGATGCATTCCTACTTTTGTTTTCTTAGGTCTAAGAAATTTCGGCCTCGCCGATGTCGACCGACGGCGTCCCGTAAAATAGATTTCGCCGCAGACCATACCATCCCGTTAGAACAAGTACCTGGTCCCAGGACTCCGCTGACAAAGTTGTCCTGCATGAAACGTAAAAAATCATGCACCCATGTGTAGAATAAAAGGGGAACACATGCAATAAGGTAAGAATGGATGAATCGAAGATGTCGTAGGTTATTGAGCAGAGGAAGGACTCTCGCGGAAGCATCCGTCTCAACTGAGTGCATCGAGGCGTTTCAAGAGTAGATCTATGCGTTCTTCCAACCCACTCACGTTCCCCTTCATGATGTTTGCGTTATCCTCCAAGCTCTTCTCTACGCCCTCCACGGCTTTGGTCAACACGTCGAGTCTTCCGCGCACACGCACCTGCTCCTCTTCCAACGTGCCGAGAGTGCCCTGGAAATCTGCGGCGGCGGCATGTAAAGTCGAGAGCGTTCGCATGCGCGTTAGCATGTGAGGGAGATGTGGAAGATGAGGAGCGAGGCGCGCCAGAAGGGGGAGAAGTTGTTCCTGCAGCGGGGAGGACGCCGTGGACTGGGTTTGAGTCTGTAATTGTTGTTGTCTTCTGTTCCCCTGCGCATGTTGGTTCGCCGAAAGCCGATCCAAGTCGGAGATGAGAAGTTTGAGACGTCGAGAAATGGCATCGAGATGACGCGGCTGGGTCAGGAGTGTCAGTTGTGTATTGAGCTTCGTGAGCATGGGTAAAAGTGGTGCGGGCAGTGGCGAAGTCTTGCAGCAGTCCGTCAATCAGTATAATGACATCAAGAAATTTATTCTCTGTTACTCACCTCATCCAATGCAACACTGGACGAGCCGATTAAGTCCTCTAGTTCCCCAACTCTATGATCCAGCTCTGACAGGGCTGTTGACTCCTCTTCATCTTTCGCGCCTTCAAATCTGGTCTTTCCCTCCACGATCTTCCCCTCCTTTCCTAGCGGTTCATTCTGATCTTTCTTGACACTCTCCGTCTCCGTTCGCCCTAGAACAACTCCGACAAGCCTTTCGCGACCCTCTTTACCCTTCTTCACTTTCTCCAGCCTACCCCGAACGTCAACTAATCCTCTCATGAGTTCTCCCGGATCAATATGCGAGCCATCGCCCTGGGAATCACTTTGCAAGAGTGGATTCGATGGGTCGGAGAGCTCCGCTTCTAATGAGTCCAATTCAGCCTGCAACGTACGCAAACGTGTCGCGAGCGGGCGAGTCTGGGTGGGCGAGGTCGGTGAGGGGGGCGAAGATAGAGGGTAAGTGAAAATGGACCGCGGTCGATGTTCTGCATGAAGAGTTATAATCAGCAGCTATAGAGAATCTGTGAGACGTACCTCTTCGCCTTTCCGCTTTCCTGAACCGTTTTCCTGCTTCTTCTGCACTCATGAGATTACTTCCGTCCAAACCATCTGCGTCAACACCTTTTCCACCACGTGTACCGTTCGCATGCCTTGAAGGGCCACCTGATTCTTCATCGCTCGAGTCTCCTTTCTACATATACATTTAGTTATATATTCAATTGAACAATGTATACCTTACGCCGCTATGTATTGGGAATGTATCTTCAGTTTCATAGATATCAGGCGCTGTATCCTATAGCTCTTCAGGGACTATCATAGGATATGAGAGTAAACAAAGGTGTCTCACAATGTCAGGTAGATTTGCGTATTTGTTGTTGCTCATGCCTGCCAGTTGATAACTTGAACGCGACGAAGTCAAAGTGAACAGAACACGAACGACGCGACACTGCAAAAGATAAATAACGCGTCATTTCACACGGTGCTAGTACTCAGGCTGACACGACACGTCATCGGGAATAGTCCAGTGTGTCTCTTGAACTACGACCAGAATATGGCTAGTGAAAACGCCCAAGATTGGGACCTTATATCTTCCTATGCAGGTCTCTTGACTCTAGCGACCTTCTCTATCTATGCGGGGGCCCATGGATCGCTGAAAGTTGGTACAAGACACCGCAAGAGTCTTCGACACTTTTCTGATCGTGTTCTATCATTGCAGTCGCTTAAGAAAGTGTCTGAGGACAAGGATGTCGAGGAGGATGAGGAGGACGAGGAAGATGATGATATACCCGACAGACTATCAGCTGCTGATGCATATTTATTTCCCATTGTATGTGTTATATCTTCTACATAACTTCATGATTTGACTAATTTGTGCAGCTTGGATCAATCGCACTTTTTGGCATGTACCTCATTGTGAAATTTCTAGGAAAGGAATGGATCAACAAAATACTTGGATGGTACTTCACCTTTGCAGGTATTGGAAGTGTATGGAAGGTAAGTAGTTGCTTTCCGACTACTTTGCTATTATTGTCTTATATTGTTCTATCTTTGTGATATATGTAGTGTTCTACCTCTTTTACTAAATGGGCTTATGGCCAAGAACGCTGGAAGACGTTTAGTAGATGGAAGCTTCGTCTTTCCAAAGGGTCAGAAGGTATGATTACTTCTCGCTAATTGTGTCAGTTCATTTACTGTTATTACGTTCATATTTTTTAGAGGTTGTATACCTCGCATTTCGGACGCCTTCACTCCTGCTCCTTATTCCCTCTCTTGTACCCTCGATTCTCTACTACGTGCTACCTGGATCCAAGAGGTCCGCGCTCTTAACGGACATCTTAGCACTATCTTTCTCACACAGTGCACTCTCAATCATGAAATTGGACCAATTCAAGACCGGCGTTATTCTTCTGTCTGGTCTATTTCTGTATGATATTTGGTGGGTCTTCGGAACGGACGTGGTGCGTGACTCTTTATCCGTCTTAAGAATAGGAACATCTCACTGAATCATAATAGATGGTTAAAGTTGCAACGTCACTTGACGTCCCTATCAAGATTCTCTGGCCCAAATCTCTATTCTTCTCTACTACGAGAGGGTTTACTATGCTCGGGCTTGGCGACATAGTAATTCCGGGAATGTTCGTTTCTACTGCTCTACGTTATGATCTGAGCCGGTCTGCGCATAAAGACCCTAGGAGACCATACAGCCAACCTTACTTCACCGCGGCCGCTGCTGCGTATGCCCTAGGGCTTGCGACTACTATGGCAGTGATGCACACATTTAATGCAGCACAGCCAGCTCTGTTGTATCTCAGGTATGCACTTTTTATGTTTCTATCTGTATTGCGGCCTTCATACTCATGTGCAATAACAGTCCGGCTTGTATACTATCCTTCTTCATCACAAGTTTGGCGCGCGGGGAATTCAAAGAAGCATGGGAATGGACCGATGAAGCCGAGCCATCAGAAGGTGGGGAAGGCATTAAACAAGCCGAACTCAATGCTCAGGTTCAGCCGGCAACAGCCGGCAAGGACAGTTCTATACAGCCCGCATCAGCTTCAATAGATTACACGGACGGCTCAGTCCAAGACATCAAAGATGGTGCAGGAAATGAAAAGTAGACACTTTGAAAGCGTTGATGTTTGAGAACAAGGTTCACGCATAATGGGATACATGGAATCTCAAGTAGCCCTTGGCTGTTCCCTAGGCACTCAATACCGGCCCTTTCGACCCGCACAGGCATCTTGCAAAGGCGCTGGAGTACAGGTACGCTGATGATGGGTGGATTGAGGTTGGACATACTTTGGTAGATCTATGGCTGTGAGAGCTCGGTTTGTTGGATGTGAAGGGCTACATTGCGAAACACTCTTGCGTGGCGTTCCTTGATGAAATGTCAAACTTGGTTGTTATGCTTGTAGCTTTTTTCTATTGCCCTCCCAGTTAGGATGAAGGCAATAGCAAACGCCTGCAGGCGTTCTATAGACCACAGAATGATTCATCAAATGAGTGCCTATGCGCTTAGACACGCTCCGAGTTGCGGATGTCCGGCGGACGAAGGCGTATCTCCATAAATAGAGCTGAGTAACACGTGAGCGCGAGGATAGACCTTCGCAGTCTTTTCCAGGTCTGTTTCTACTTCTGACAGTGACAAGCACGACGATGACGAACACGACTTTTGAACCATTTGAGAGCAATACCCATGTCTTATGGACTCCTTTACTGCACTGCTATACTTAGTGACTTACCTCTTCCCGTCCTGTGCAATGCCACTATCGACAGCGACTCGGAGGCAGTTCAATGGTATCTGTGATAGCCCGGCGCCTTCGAGTCTGATGTGTCCTTGGCGCTGCTCTTTCCTCCAATTCTCCAATAAGCTCAGTAACTGCGGCTCATTAACAACAACCTTAATCAAGTCGATTGTGATGGCCGCTCACTGCGGAACAGCTTCATGGCGCCTAGGACCTTGGTATATCTCACCACTGGCATCGTAAACTTTTTCATCTCTCTCTTCCCTGTCGACGGTCACACGATTCCTTAGTTTACGCTATGTTCAATTCTCCAGACGTAAATTGCACCCCAGAAGACAGTCATACAACATGCTTGAAGCCGCTGGAGAGGGTCGGGTTGACCGTGAGTCCGATAACTGCCTCTCCACCGTTGTCTGCCATGACCAGGAAATCTAGTTAGTGGCAGAGGCGGGGTTTCTATCGTTCTCAGCATTGGTGATTCTTGCTGGTCTAATCGTGGTATGTAGCACGGTGGATTCTTTGAGCTTTGTTCACGTTAATCAGCGTAACATTGTCCGCTATCGACGACATCCTCCTCGGGGCAAATGGAGTCTTGTACAAACTCCCGCAGATGCATATGTAGTATGTACAGTAACGACAAGCTTGCGTATGATCAATCTGATCAGTCGAAGTTGTCCTTATTCTGTGCAGATCTACTACAAGCGGTTGGGGCGTTTATGGATGTCCGGTGGATACATAATGGCTCTGTGGAAGTAGGAAGCTACTGTCGAGCACAAGGTCAGCTGTATTCTCATTCTTCTCTTGATGTGATAGTGAATGTCTGATTATCCTCTTTACTCATTAGGTGCGATCCAACAGACGGGTGAGACTGCTGTTGCATTCGCGACGATGGTACGTAAAAAGTGGCAATACGTCAGCGATATCTGAAGCTTCATCCTCACAAAACGTCCGATCACGCGCTGAGAATAGGCAATCGCCCTTCACACCTTTGTCGTGGTCTGGTTCCGGAAAGGAAAAGATAATCTCAAGGTCGCAATCTGTGTCATTGCCGCAAGTTGGCTTTTCGTCGTTCTGTTTGTCATAATTGCGGCTACGACAACCAAGAATTACTACAATCCCGATACTGTGAGTCTTCTGCTCTCTGAAAGCTACATCTGCGTTACAAATCATTTCGATTCACTTAGTTCTGGTGTTGGATTGGAGGACAGTCAAGTCTGTTAAGGGACAAACTCGCGGGCGAATATGTGTGGCTGTGGGCCGCACTACTCGTGTCATTTTTGGTTTATATACCTCTTTTCCTCTGGAGTATGGGCTACATCGAAATCAACAACTCGAGTCGGGGCAAGGGAGGACCCGAAGAGGAAGATTACGAGGAGGTAAGAGGACAGGAAGGATTGACGCGAAAAACCCCGTCCCTGGCGCTCTTAGCGTACGTACTAGTCATTTCTCCGAGAATTATCCGAACCACTCGCATCACTCAGATTTCTTCCCGATTCTTTTGACATATGTTTTTTTTTGCTCCAACAGGTATCCTGTTGCATACACGTTTGTTGTCCTTCCCGTTAGTATTGTTCGTTGGACGACATTCACAAAACACAGTGTACCGGATGCTGCCACATTCTTCTCAATTTTCCTCCACGATACATTCGGTGCAGTAAATGTTATACTATTACTCACCACAAGACAAGAGTTGCTTCTCTTTAAGGACCCGAGGGAGGCTCGAGCGCAGCATCGCGCAACGGAAATGGGCCGTGCCCCGGAAACGAGCCCTTCTAGAGCATCGTCAAGCAGGTCGGAAGACGAGATTCGCGGTGCCGATGCACAAGTGAACAACCTAGAGCCTTTGGAAGAAGATATCGGCCTCGGCCCCGGACACCCGCAGACCAGCGGTCTACACGACGACTACCATGCTGCGTATGAGCTCAGTGCTCGAGGGGGCGGCCGGATGCGAACGACAGCGCGTTCATGAATGCGCCAAGGCATTAGTCCTTAAGGAACGGGCACAATGAGCCGTATGCGCCACCGGACGCTCTGTGGTGACGCAAGCCGGTCGCTCGCACTCCTGGATGCGATCGAGGACAGGAGCGCAGAAGAAAAATAGTGATCGAGCATGCGGAATGTCGATGTTCGGCCCTCGGATGCGTCTCTTTGTCTGTTCCGTGCCCGTTCTTTCCCGATACACGCGGGCGCAGGAGGTCTTGGTTTCGCATACTCATGTACACAGACCCTGTTTTCCCCTAGTATAGTGACACCGCATAATATCGGCCTGATGTTTTATTTCTCCGATTTCATACTTCGTAGGATGGGCGTTAATGAAACTGTATTTTATGATTGATGTAAAACCTTCAACTGTTCTCCTGCATAAAGCGTACGAGGAAACAAGCTCTTACAACTTTAGGCAGACGTAGGCTTGATTACTATAGTTGCGCCACGATTTCCGATGGCAACTACGGCAACTATTGGCACCGATACGATAGGCTGCACCGAAATTTGACGGCTTGTCCATGGTGTATACTTACTGCAAGATCTTGCAAGATCGTCGGTCCCTTCATATTTTGCACCAAGATTTTTCTGCCCGGATAAAAGATTGCAGAAAGGCAAAATGTACCTTGCAAGAAGCTGAAGATTATTTCATGGGCAGAAAGAAGGTTGACGGCTAACGACAAGAAATTTGTCCGCAGCGCAGACCAGAATGCCGGCCATGATCATGAGATGTAGAGAAGGGACTGTAGTGTTTCGGCTGGAAAGAGAATATTTGAATTTGTTTCGACACGCAGGAGGCGTTGATGGTGGTGGGTGGAATTTTGAATTGAAGTGAATGAATGATGAGATGGCATGCTGGGTAACCGAAGGTCGACGATGCTGAAGTGGCATGCGGCCAAAGAAGGGCAAACGCTCCCAAAGCGGAGGCAGTACTGAATATCTGCTTTGCCGGGTCGGGCTTGCCTAAAGCAGACGGTGTTTCTCCGCAGAAATGGTCACGGGATGCTGTGTGGGAAAGGAAATAGGGCAGCCAAGTTTATTTATTAATATCCTAGGGTTACGTGAATAGCGCCGGGCTGTCTGTCGGGCCGAGGATCGTGAACTACAGCAAATCCAGGGACAGGAGATGGGATCCGACCGTCGACTGCTCTCTCTCTATAGCTCGGGCTCAGCAAGACACTCTCAGCGCCCTGCCGCTGCTGCCCGTCGTCCACAGCGGCGCCGCCCTCCCTCCCCCGTCGCCAACACAGCGAGCAGCGAGCATACATCCATCCGACATCGTCGTCTGCCCCTCCCAGCCCAACTTGACACTATACTAGCTGTATTGCACCGTGCGGAGGTTCCCAACTTGAGTATGTAAAATCACACCTCACTGTATATACGCGTTGACCTCAACGTGCCCTTCATTCCTGCTTCCAACTGCTCCCCGATGGCCAGGTTCGCACTCATGGAGCCCACCTCGACTGCTGTGAGAGTGTACAGCGACCAACCTCAGAAGAGACCCTGGCCGCAGGCAGACAGGCCAACCGTCAACACAGTCCTCTCCAACAACCTCGCGTCGTCCTCAATAACTGCTCCCAGCCCCCACCTGTCGTCCTCAGCCGTATCTACACCCAGCTCGTCCTACCCATCGTCTCCCTGGAGTCAGTCTCTTGGAACCAGCCAGCCGTTGCCTTTCGCATACTTCGCTGATGGTGCTCATGCCTCATCGCATCCCTCCCAGTCCCCACACCCGAACAACCAGCTCAACTCCCCTGCAGACTGGAATGCCCTTCTTTCCAACCCCATGGACCCTGCGATGTTCGCCGCGCTCGAAGCTAACGGCGCCATTGCGCCTGTGCTGGCAAAACAACCATTCTCGCAGCAATTGAATTCATCCCAATATATCAGTCACCCCATGTCATCGAATAATGTGTCGAACATCAATGCACACCCTCATGCAGGAGTCGGAGTATCTCTTCGCGACTCTTGGACTAATTCATCGACCCCTCCCTACTCTCCGAACTACAATCCGAATTCCCAACATGCCTCTCCCTCTCAGTCTCCTCAGTCCTCGAGCGGTCTATCCCACGCTAAGGGAAAGGCATCGGCAGCGACGAGAGGCGGCGGCCATCCATACGGATCCATGCATACTCATCCTTCCGAAGGTTCTGTAGGAAACGGCGCGACGCGACATGGTGAGCGGCACGGATCGGAACCGAAAGGGTTCGTGAACCTCCAAAATGTGATCAACCGTCCGAACCTGTTGAGTCGGAGGAGTGGTCAATTTAGCGTAGCGGGCGAGGTCAACGGTGAAATGAGGCTTGGCATGCCCCCGCCGCCATTCCCACCCCATCTCGGTGCGAATCGTCCATCTAATCGTATTAACACATCGTCCGAACGAGCTCATTTTAACCTTCCCCCGTCTTTGTGGATGTCCCCTTTGAATCCCAATCCAGTGATGTCCTCAGCGAATCCGACGTCGTCAGCATACCCTGCTTTGACACAGTTATCGATGCCGAACGTTGCGTCTGTTCCGAGCATGGACACGGCACCATCTAGTGCTTCTTCATCGCGGCCATCGACCTCCCCATTTGTCAGTGGGTCGGCCTCAACAATAACAAGCGTGACGACAGAATTAAAATCGCCTTCAACCTACACGGATATTTTGGCGGATGATTTGTTTGCGAAGAAACTTCCAGTCGCTGATGCAGACCCATCGTGCTATCCTTCGCCGAATCCGTCGGCGTCGAAGGGCTCACCAGACCTTTCGTCCATCGCTTTGGACAATGCTTTGGCGGATCCGACGAAGATGGCCGAGCAGGATCCCTTGGCTGCTCAGATTTGGAGGATGTATGCGCGAACGAAGGCATCTCTACCTCACGCGCAACGGATGGAGAACCTTACTTGGCGCATGATGACGTTGGCACTCAAGAAGGCGGGGAAAGAAGAGTTGAAAGCTGGTTCGCAAAAGGAAAGGGACTTTCCATCAATGGCAGACTTCCCCTCCAGGCACTCTGGAGCTCTGCAAAGACCGACTTTCTCGAAAGAAATCAACGGGCCGACTTCGGGTGGCGCTGATATCAAAACAGAACAGGAAACGCGGGGTAGGCGTCCTGACAAAACTGCAGCTCGCGTTCGGGTCGTTGGTTTTGAAGGGAAGAACCAAGACGACGAGGAAGAGTATGTCTTTTAACTTCAGATGTCTTTATTTTGTTAACCCTCCACGACAGTGACAGCGCCATGGACTGGAGAGCAATTAGCCGCTCACGGTCTCGGATTTCCATGGACTGGAGGCCCACAAGCCGATCACGATCACGACCTCCACCGCCCGGACAGCCTTTCGACCAAGGCAATTTGTCAAACAGTTGGTCGGAAGGCAAGTTCACATTCCCGCCGTTTGGAGACCTTACGCCTGGTGGAATATCCAGGTCGTTTGACACCTCGTTTATTCCGCCTAACGAGCACGCTACTTCGTCTTCAATCCCAATCCCCGGAATAGCAACCAACCTACGTTACGGCAGCCCGCCTCCGTCGTCTTCGCTTCATTCCCACTCGACTCACCTTGCGGCAGTTCACGAAGAATCTGCGGGGCTTGCCGGTCCCCACCTGATGTCTTATGCAAACGCTGGCGGTGCACAGAGTGGTCCCTCGCGCCTGTCCCACGCAGGCCCCTTCCGGCAACCGCTGTCGACGCTCGAGAGTCCATCGGCGTTCCAGCCCAGCTCTCTGCCATCCTCCTTTGGTCTGCAAGGTCATACTCGGCATCGTGCGGACGCATCGTCGTCCTCGGATAATTTGCAGGGCAATCTTTCTCGCCAGCTGCGAAAGCAGAGCTTCGATCATTCCGTTACGCGATCGAACAGAAGGTCTCAGGACACCTCAAATGGACAGGCAGACGCCTTCGACCCCATATTGGTATGTCTTCCGAAGAACGTGGGGTAAAGCATGACCTTTTGACGTATTCTCTCACATTCATAGGGCAAGCGCCGAGCTGATACACCTCATATGGAGAGTATGTTGCGCGCCGACCCTCCAGCCGTAGGTTTGATGGGTCTACAGCGAAGACATGCGGAACAGAAATCGGCAAGCAGACAGACGAGTCCGTTCCCCAGTGGTGCTTTCAACTTCTCGTTCTCCGGATATGAAGGTCTCTTCGATATGGCTAACGCGAATGTCTCTGCACCAGAGTTCTCTTCTGCTTACTCCGGTGACGAGAAGGATCTGCAAGGCCAAGACTCTGTACCTTTCCCTCCGTCTTCGCGATCCTCAATCAGCGTTCCGTATTCGCCTGAGTCACCAAACGCTAGCACCCCTGACGGTCTGTCTTCATCGCAGGTAACCCCCAATGCAGCCGCGGATAACTTTGCTCACTCCGCACAGCATGGTCTTGGCGGTGGTATCGACGAGACTGGTATTCCATATAACCAGTTAATCAACATCATGTATCCTTCTTTCGACCCAAGTGGAGGATTTGCATCGCAGCCGTACCGAACTGTCGACCCCACGATGCTCCTGGGAGTTGATCGCGATGGCGGCCATGGTCAGAGTTACGCCCATCCGAGCCCTTCAAGCGACGGTTGGGGCTTCAATTCGAGTTCAACGGCATCGCCAGAGCCGCTCGCCGCCTCAAGTTCGTCTACCCCACCTTCTGCTGCCGAGAGCGCTCCGGGCCGGAACGTCACTGGTCGTAAGATCAGTGGCCCGAAACGACTCTCACAAGACTCAACAGGTGCCGGTAGGGCAGGCGGAGTTCTTTCCCCTCTTACGCCGATTCAACAGAAGAAGAAGTCCTCACTCAGCAACTCTGCTGTGGCTAGTGCCTCCCGTCAAGCAGCACCGCGGTCATCTGCGAGTCCGGATCAGGGGCAAAGCGGAACGAACAATTCTTCCAATGCAGGTGCATCAACAGACGACGCTGATTCGGTGCCGACTGTGTGCACAAACTGCCAGACGACGAACACGCCTCTCTGGAGACGTGATCCCGAGGGTCAGCCATTGTGTAAGTTCACTGGCTTCTTTCCTTCGGTTATATTCTAATGAAACTTCTTGCTAGGCAACGCTTGTGGTCTATTCTATGTAAGATTCATTTGGCCTCTCCATTTTCCGCTCTAACCTCGCTCGATAGAAACTTCATGGTGTCACTCGACCTCTTTCGCTGAAAACGGACGTCATAAAGAAGAGGTACGCTGACATGAGCCCCACGTTTATATATGTTTGTCCTTGTGCTGATCTCCGACTTCTTCGCCATTCACTTTCACCCACCATCAATTTCTAGGAACCGAGCATCTGGCACACCAAGTAGTACCTCTCGTAAAAGCGCGCCGACGCTACCTAAGATCGCGTCCTCTTCAAGTCGACCACGATCGTCAACCACCAGTGGACCTCAACCAGCTGCATCCGCACCGCGTCTGTCACCTACAGGCAGTCGGTCAGGGATGGGGTCAGTAACTCAAACATCGTTGGCCATGAAGCGGCAACGTCGGACATCAGTTGATTCTCCGACCCAGACCCGATAATGATACCTGTGGTTTTCGTCCCACATTCCTCTTTATTGCTACCTCTTAGGTTGTAATTTGCCATTAGTTTCTTGGTGGTCCTGAGCTTTATGGAGGCTGAAGTGTTTGATTTCTTATATTTAACTTCATTGCGTTTGTAAGATCGTCCACATGCATTTTATACGTATTAGACATTACTATCCCGCCTCCGCTAGAATACTCTGTTGAGCAATTATTACTGCGTCCTGTATAACAAAGATGACGGGCAACCGTTGACCCCCATTGAAGCAGCTACCTCTCGTATTGGACGTGTGCAAATGTAATGAATCATCAATAGAACTGTGTCTGTATTTTTTGCATTATTCGAGGTTTATTGCAGTACGAGTAATACACCCGATTCGGCAGGTCGTTTCAAGCCTTAGCGACATTCAAGTTGGCAGTCACGCGTCGGAAAACACCAACCTGGTCGGTGTAAACGTCGCTTTCTGACGAGCACAACGGGCTGTTTGTTGTGCACGACGTCGACGAAACCCTTCCACGCGGTGTTAGCGACACTTGAAACTATTTACGCGACTTCTTCTCCGCCATTCCTGTCGTTCTTGATTGATTTGCGCTGCTATTACCGTTTTAACTGCCCGTCCTGGCTTCATTATTTCGACAAAATGCTACGCCTTCCGGGCCTTCACCACGCACGACTGTGCCGCCACCATCCGCATTTCGTTCAGGTGGACTGAGACCAGTAGGGCCCAGCGAGGGTGCGCGCGACCTGTCGCGGCGAGTGTCGAGAACGGATATGGATTTCGAGCAGGCCCTGCTCGGAGGTGGGACTATGGTGTTGACTGAGGGACCCGATCTTCATAGCCTTGGAGTTGAGACTAGCCCTTCACCAAGTCCTAGGCATTTCTCTACACCCTCATCCATGGCTCAGTCATCCCGACATACGGCGCGCGACGCCCAACCTTCGACGCCAACAATAGTGCCACCGACACCTTCTCCATCAAACGTAGCTCCGAAGATTGGTCTGACGCGTTCGAGATCCCCTTCGGGAGCATCTTCATCCTCCCACGAACACTTCTTCGACGCAGACGATGGCGACGTGCAGACGAAGAGGCGATCCATGTTTCGTTCTGCCGGTACTGCGAGCAGTCCAGATCTAACGACCTTGATAAGAAAGGCCAAGGAAAGGAGTGCCGCAGCGCAGACCGACATGAGGGACGAACAACGGGCGAACAATGACGCTGGTGCCACGCCGAACACCCTCTCCCCTAACCCTCCTCGCGACAGCTTTCAACGCACCAGACAACGCTCTTCAACAACTGTAAACCACTCTGGGCCACCCATGTCAACGCAGAGAGGGAAACTCTCAAAGGGGCATAGGAACGGTGATGGCAATGGTACAATGGGGTCACCTATCAGTTCAGATTGGGTTGTACCAGGTCCTAGCAATCGTCTAGGGACTGTTGCGAATAAGGTATAGTGCTCTACCTCGAAAGAAGAGTATCTACGACTGACTGATCGTAGGGAAAGTCGTCGATGCGATCGAAAACAAGTGCTTTCTTGGGAAAGATTATTGGTCAAAACTCTCTGAGAGCTGTGAGTAACTTGCGAATGTGTCTCATGCATGTAGTTTCTCTGACTTTTTTTCGCTTTAGCGAACCGAACATTTTTCTCCGTCCACACCAGTCGCGCCTTCATATTCTAGCTCAAGCTTTTATGAATCTGACGCGCCACCAGTACCACCTATTCCTCGCAACCACCAAACCCCAATGGCCGCAAGCGACATCTTCAGTAGCCCTCCTACAACGCCAAACTTGAGCAAACCACTACCACCCATTCAAGCCTCTCCACAAAAGCTCAAAGTACAAGATCCTGATTCGGACGACGACCAGTCAATTGTTGTTGTCGAAAAAACACCATCGTTCCCCCGTTCCTCCTCCCCAGATCGTACAATTAAAGGCAAGTCGCCTCGAAAGTTGGCTTCTCAGAACACGAGACGTAGAAGTATGAGCGTCAACGAGGCGGACCTCAAAAAGATCATGATCGCTTCCGCACAAGACCGTATACCGACGGGAACACAAAGGGAATGGGACTCAGGTTCTGCACTGGAGGGTGTGATGAAAGACTTCAAAGGCCAACTGTCGTCACAGCTCGATTCTATCTCGAACTCACCGCTTGACCTCAAAGACCCTTCGACTCCGATAAAGGCTCGCAGAACTAGTTATGATGCATCTCCTGTTAATGACGCAAGAGCGGAACAACTCGCACGCCCAAAGTTCCAACTTGCAATGACATCTCCTACGTTATCTCTTAATGCTGATGCCCCAATAGAGGATCCTATAGTACCTCCTCGTTCGTCTTCTTTAAACACCCCGCTTAAAAAACCTAACAATACTGGTTCCTTAGGGTCGATGCGAACGAACCCCGTTAAATACGGTCCTCGTCATCCTCGACCCAGTGCAACCAATAGTCTTTCAGCGAGCTCGACGCTCAGTCGTGATTCCTCTCGCTTGCGAGTGCAACACCGTTCAACAGCTTCCAGCTCTGAACCCTCTCTCATTCCGGCACGAGACGAGGACAAGACTCGTGACCCTAATCGAACTGTTCGACTTGTTCCTTCGTCACCATCTGCGGCTTGGCCTGAGGCGACATCTCCTGCATTGTCTGTTTGCATGAGTTCTCAAACCGACCTTACCGAGGAAACTGGAAACAGTCGTGTACCTTCTTCTACTGCGTCGCGGGAGGATTCGCTAGATTTAGAATCAAGAGGGAAAGATGCTGCTACTAAGTGCTGGAGAGAGGATGATGACTTTTTGGCCAAAGAGAAGATTGCAGAATGGTTGGGTGGAATGTGAGTGATCCTCAACCCTCCCGATTCATTATATTAAACGGTTTACAGTGGTATCGTAAACAAAACGGCTTTACGGTACTATATGGATTACTTCGACTTTTCTGGCTTGCGTTTGGATGTTGCTTTCCGGCGACTTTGCGCGAAGCTGTACTTGAAAGCTGAGACTCAGCAGGTTGACCGTATCCTCGAAGAATTCAGTCGTCGGTACTGGGAAACAAACTCTGGGACTGTCTATGGCAGTGCAAGTAAGATCTCCCTTATCAATTCTCAAGTTCGGCTTCTGACAGACCTTGGATAGGCGTTGTCCATGCTGTGTCTTATTCCCTTCTCCTCCTCAACACAGACTTGCACGTCGCAGAACTAGCATCGCGAATGTCGAGAAGCCAGTTCGTGCGCAATACGCTTTCTGCCATTCAAATGCAACTGAGGCCCAGTGCGAATGCGATGGCACGAGCTTCAACACCCGATCTCACTCGTGATGATGGTAGTAGTGTCCGAGGGTTGGGTTCGGATGGAAGCGATACTGGCGGAAGTACTTTGCGTAGTCGAGGATACCGTAGTGGGAGCGTGACGAGTTGGAATAGCATCTCACGGGACTTGATCAACACACCCGCTACGACACCAAATAGTGGCGCATCACAAATGCATCTGAACGAAAGCAACCCTTCAGTTCACGAATCTATACCACAACCGAAACCTCGTGCCCAGAACGCAAGCTCGACTTCCGTTGTTTACAATCGTAAATTTGAGGATGAGATGGAGAATTTGCTAAAGGTACATTGTTATTGTTGTACAATTACTGCCAGGTGCTGTACTGACGCTATCAACGCACATTAGGAAATGTACTCTGCTATCAAGCAACATCAGATTCTGCAGCCTATGACTCATCTGTCTGTGAATGAGCGGGCTTCAACATCTTCTCTCAGTCCTGGTCCTCACCATTCATTGTTGCGTAAGCGTAGTCTGAGGGGACAGAATGACCGCGTTGCGAATCTCAAGAGAGGTAGTATGCGTGGAATTCAAACACTCTTCAACGCTCAAGGCAACAGTCCGTATGGAATGGATGGCCGGATTAGCCCTTCACCCAGCTTTGCCACTTCGACGCATGAGGTACTGTCTCAGATTCTGATCGCTTAGTTTGATATCTGACCCTTTACTTCAGAGCTTTGCTGCATCTAGTAGTCAATTCCTTCAGCCTACCTTGGGATTCGCGTCAAACCTTTCGCACACAATTATCCGAGAAACTCGCGAAGACGATGAGCGCAGCATCAACAGTGACGACACTGGTACTTCTAGCGTCAGTATCACTGACGAAGAGCTTGCTCTTCTGGGTGCTCCTTGGGCCAAGGAAGGGATCCTTTGTCGTAAGCAATACTGGGAGTCGACAGGTAAACGCGCGAAGTCCAAGCAATGGTTGGATGTGTTCGTTGTAATACAAAAAGGTGAACTCAACATGTTCACGTTTGGTGGACAAGGGGGCAACGGAGGAACGATGGGTGTCGGCGGTGGCAATTGGCTGGTGTGTTTAACCATTCTTTCTTCAGATGTTATTGTTAATATCACGCGAACTAATAGACGAACGCGAACTCTGTCGGCACGGTGTCTTTAATCCACTCGTTAGCTCATGTTCTGCCTCCCCCGGGTTATAGCCGACAACGCCCCCATTGTTTGGTATTGACCCTTGCTTCCGGCGGCGTTTATTTCTTCCAAGCAGGAACGGAGGAACTTGTCAATGAATGGGTTTCGACGTGCAATTATTGGGCAGCGCGACTCAGCAAGGAGCCCTTGGCGGGCGGTGTCTCGAATATGGAATATGGCTGGAACAGGGTTGTGGATGTTGCAGAAGGGCGGCCTTCTGCATCAGGGGACCCAACACCTGCCCGAGACCCTGATCCTTCTGATTCTGTTAGCATGCGCAGTGGTCGCAGTGGTCGCAGCCGGATGAGCAAGAAGGATCCCTTTTCCTCACGATCCAACGGCTCACCTTTTGCAGACCGTGCCTTTATAAACGAATGGAAACCTCCAATGCCATCGACTGTTCCTAGTTCTCATGACGAAGAGGCGCAGCTGGAGGCGTTACAGCGTCATGCTGCGGGTTTGAAACAAGAATTGGATGAGCATAATGCCCTTCGTGTTCCCATGCAGCAACTCGTACGTAAACGAGTTATTCTGTCGGCTACTCTTAATGCTCACTCTTTACTCAGTATCAACCACGCTCTACAAACGCGAACAAAGCAAACGCGAATTGGGAGAAGAAATCGCAGTATCTCTTGACCGAGATAGTGAAATACGATTCCTATGTTGAATCGCTCAAAGCAGCGACGTCCCTGCGTCTGAAGAAACGAGGCGAAAAGGCATTAGAGAAGGCTCTGGTCGTCGCGAGTCCGGAAGAAGGGGGATCTTCGGCAAAGCGCTGGAAAGGCTATCCTGAAGAAGAGACTATACCTGAAGGAGATGAGCCTCCTCCGACACCTGGAGTTTCCGGCCAAGGCTCTTCTCAACACCGCAGAGAATCCGCAGGAGCGTCTTCTACGCGTGAATAAAATACATATTCGAACTACTGACATTCTTTTTTTGGAGCATTATTTATAACTATTGTTTCCCCCCTCATTGATCTCCCAATCTCTTATGAAATACTGTACATGGTTTCGGAATACTGTTGCTTCCCCAATCGCTCCTTCTGTTCAGGATATATCCCCTTTTTTATAATCACAAGAATGGATTGCACTTCAGCATTGCATAATACTTCATCGTGTTTTTCTTATGCTCTCTTGTAGATATGGTGGCAATCTCATGTATATATATGTATTGTCAACATTACAAATTGCATGACAACAACTAATGGTCTACGAACACAGCGTAGAGTACAAGGAAAGGAATCTATAGCAAGGGTAGTGAGCAAACAGGATAAGCGCGCAGATTGTGTTATTCGCATCCAGTGCAGGTTCGCACATCCGACGCACGGAGAAGCCTCGCTAGCAAGGCCCTCCCGGTATATCAATCAGGAGTATGAAAGAGTTAGACGGAGACGGGGGACCTCGCTTGCGAGGACAAACTGGATATGAGCGAATCTACAAAAGAAAGGGAACAGATGGTAAAGATGAACGCAAAACATCCCGAAGTCTGTAGAGCAAGCTCAAAGCTTTTTATGAACAAAGCCGCGCGCGATTGCCTGAGAGCGCTTGTGTGCTCGCTTGGACTCGGTAGACGGGGATCGACGGGAGAGTTTCCTGCGGCTACATGTCTTCGTAGAAGCCGGAGATGCTGCAGCGGAGGTTGTCGCCACGGTGTGGCTGACCGAAGCCGGGGCGGCTCCAACGTTCACCGGGACAACTGCAGCAGTAGTCGTTGGCGCACTGGACGTGGAGGACGCCTTGCTTGCGGCGGGAGAGGACGAAGCGGCAGCAACTGACTTGGAGCTCGTTGCGGAAGGCGCCTTCGAGCTTGAGCCCGACGAACCAGAGCCTCCGGCGGATTGGCCAGAGAGGGAGCCCGTGACGGCTTCGGTGAATCGGGTCGTACCACTCGGGCAGAAGGTGATAAGGAGACCAACGTTGTTGCTCTGACAGGCGCGCTGAACGAAAGTATCGTCCGGCTGGAAGAACGCGGTGTTACAATTGGCGGTGTTGCCTACATCCCGATGGGGTTAAATTTTGATCATCAGACGAAGCACAAAAAACGAGAGCTGATTACTGACAGACAGCACCCAGACCGTCGCATGTATTACCGGTTCCGCCAAAATACTCGAACGCGACCCCGACGTTGAAAGCATGCCTAATTTGAGAACTATCGGTCAAGCTAGCTCAGTTCGGCAAAGATGGAAAACGCACGGTGTGATAAGGGAGATATCGGTACTTGAGCCACAGCCAGCACAGGTGGGGTTGTTCATGTTCGTTTCCAAGAGCGAACAATGCTCGCCATTGAAGAGACAATCACCTACAGAACGGTACAAATATTAATTTTAAGACCGACATCTATTTAAGATGTATTCACTGACCATCCTGTAGGTATCTATGTAGACGTATATAAGCTGAGTTCGGTGTTACGATATTTGATTGTTTACTCACGCGATGGCTGAATTGATAGGCCCATTAGAAACGTAGTCCTCTCCACTTGACAGAACAGTCCCCCCTTGAATAAGTTGCGGCTACGCAAATGCGATAGTCAGATAAGCCATTCACGACCTCGTCAAATTAACATACGGTGCCACGTCCGCAACTAAAGCATAGCAAAGTCAGCACTTGAGTACACAGAATGGTCAAGCCACGTACTTGTTAACGAAGCGAACAGTATGGGACTCCGCCGAGGCGCCGAGCACGAAGGAGAGTGCGAATGCAATCGTAAAGAGTGTGTTAGACATTGCAGAGAGTGTGATGCTTGAACGAAGGTGAATATAATCCGTGCTGGGTTTCCTTAAGAGAGAGGCGAAGGGGAAGGAGGGCGTTGTTGGGAGGAACGAGGAGGGAATGAGGGAGGGGGCGAAGGAAGCAAAGGATGAGAATAAGAGAGCACCGGGCGGCGGAAAGCCAGGAACGGTTAGATCCAAAAATAGAACTTCAAGTTGCGTACTATATCACTCTTAATTTCAAAGTCCGCGAACCTTTCCAACTTGAACTTGAACCCTCACTGAACAGCATGACCGCCTTGCAATCTGCCTAATTCTCCAAGTTCAACGTCTGCTTCACACTATATATTCTGTTTTCTTATAGCCATGAGCTGCAAAAGAATCAACTTGAATGCCAGAATAACCAACCATCGAAGGTTGATTGATTGGTGATTGTAACTGAAATTTTCCGAAGCGCTCAAAAGACACCGTGGCGTGTGACGACTGGAATGGAACAGAACTAGAACGTCTTGTTGCGGCCAACACTGAAGTAAGCCTCGTTCAAGGCTACTAAAAAATATAATGTATCAAAGATTTGAGGGGGGGAAAAGATAAGGGTAAGTTAGGAGCTCTGTAGAGCTGCTGCCTCAGAACTTATTCCGAATGCACTCTCAAGGTGCGTGGACACTGCTTGCACTGGCAGAGAATTAAACAAGTAGTATACAGTTTGTTTTAAAACGGGAGCCTATGCGGCATATTAGTAGTTGAGGCAGCGGTCTTTCGGGGCTCTACTAAATCGTGGATTTAATGCCAAGCAGGACGGCTCATTAAGCTCCGGAAAAACGTGGCGACGGAACGGAGACTGCGATGCTGATCACCGAGTCGGACACTGCGGATGTACGCATGAATGAAATTCATTTCCCTCATGATGGATTGTTGATACGAAAAAAAACTTAAAACACGCTTGTTGCAGCAAGGAAGAACTTCTACAAAAGTGCGGACCTTTATGAAGGCTTCCAGGAGACATCTATGACCAGATTACGAAGTTTTCCGCCCCGTCACCGCAAGATCAGAATGGCCTAGGAGGGAGCGTCGTCTGCACCGGAAATGCATCGTATGCATATTTCGCATCTATACTCTCGATCGCCTCCTCTGGAGAGACATAAGTCGTTGGCCACACTGCTGTGTATGGGTAGACAGCGGTTGACGTGCCCGCGCCGACCGTTACGCTCGTCGCCTCAGTACTGCGATATGGGCGATATGAATCAATTCAGCATGTATTAGATTAACCGCGAGAAAAGAAGGAAGACAATGCTCACGCGGTGACGAAACCGTCCCCAATCCATGTGAACCAGCGCTCATTTGTCGTATATCCCGTTGGTTCTCCATATACAGGAGGAGTAGGCGACGAAGCAGCACCGCTCCAGACAGCCGGGCCTGGAATGGTGTAGGATTGCCCCTCAGTCGTGACATAGACCTATTCCAAGGTCCCATAAAGTCCTCCAAATTACTGATGTAGAGAACGAGCGTAGACTCACGTTGTACACGATGCCGGGGGTATCGTAGCTGAATGTAATATTAGGCTTCTGAATTTACACGATGATAAAACAACAAATGCTCACTCGTATGCACCCGGGAAGGAAACACCGGTAGGCAATGGAGTAGTGCCGTTTCCAATCACCTCAAGTTGAACACAAGAGATGTAAATCTGTACGCCTCGATTTGGGTTTGCTTCGTGCGAAACGTCGGCCTCGTGAAGAGCAAGCAGCTCTGAGCGAAGAAGATAAAAACCGGGAGCCAAGTCGTCCGGGATCTGAACATCTTGTCTGTCCTCACATAAGCGTCTCTTCTTTGAAGGTTAATGTCTATAAAAGACTTACTTTCCATCTTGATCATTCAGCTTACCCCCAGAGAACCAATAACCAGGAGTAATTTCGCCCTCTTCTTGAATCTTGGTCCATGAATCGGTCTGAGGTGGGTCTGGAGACAAATACACGAGGCCAGGGCCCACGTGCGATGTGGCAATAATGTCGTCCGCTACAGTTCGATTGTTATGGTGCCATTCGAGACTGTAAAAGTGCACAGATTATGAGTACTTAATACAAGACGGAGAGAGAACAGAATTTACGTGACAACGTCCCCAGGCTGTACTTGGATCGTAGCGTTGTTCGGGATCTCGCCCATAACATTGCATTTCATCTCCGGTTTGGTCAAATCACGAACAGGGCTGTTTGCATAGCTGAAAAACAGTTTCGGTGAGTAAACCTATCGGGGGACTATGAGATGTACTCACCCGCTGGTGCCGCTGAAGGCTGGATCGACCGGAGACGGTGGTCCGTTGTACGCAGGATGACGAATCCCGTTCCCGGATCCTTGATCGACCCCGTTAACCCACACGCTCCACACGAATGTGTGGGCATTGGCAGGCACTGCAGCGAGGGTCGCGACGAGTGCGCTCAGGCATAGAATCTTCATCGTAGCCAAGTCAAGATTTGAGTCAAGCAGAGAGAGATTAGCAAGATGAGTTCACGCTATAGTAAAAGTCGTTTTTTATGCAGAAGCGAGTCAAGAGGTCACGGTTGCGCCTCGGAGAACGTATGATACCCCAAGAGGCATGGTACGCAGTATTCTGTATGGACGTTGAAAAGAAGGGCAAAAGGGGAGGATACTCGGGCTGCCATCCTCCACTTCTTGGGACAAGCTCGGGTAGAAGGGAAAATGTAATTGCTAATAAAAGGCGAGGGTGGTCCCATTTGTCGTTCACAGAAGAAGTTGATTTTGACTCAGAGCCTGAACACAGTTGCAAGACTTCTTCGAACACATGTAGCTTGCAAGCGTAATCGCAATCCAGCGATGTGTCTGAAGAAAGAGATCAGATACACAGTAAGAGTCGGCGAGAGGCTCAGGGGATTAGTTCTTCCTCATAGGTTTTAATGGTACCGTTGGTTTGCCAGACGCTTCCAATTCTCCGAGCTGCCTAGTGATCATTTCTGCCGTGCTGACATTCTGAAGTCGAGATGTCAGTATAGGCAGTGGTTGTCAGATATCTTTCTGTACAAACGTTAACAGGTTGTAAGAAACAAGACTGAAGGATCTGTAGACTCAGTAGAGTTTGACTTCAAGTTGAAATGCCAGTGTGACTCCGAGTCCGAGTCGGAGTGAAGAAATTTGAAAGTCAGCAAATGGCCCTTCAAAGTTTCGAACTTTTGATTGGACATTACACGCTTTGTGAAGTACTACTAACATACAATATATATTGACAACCACAGATTCTGTAGAGAATAACCTCATCCATGTATTTCAAGAACTTCGTCATCGGATTCGTCGGATTCGTCATCGCCTGTTTGTGATCCAGCTTCCTGGCCAGGCTTTTCCTCTTCTAAATCGCCAGCCTTCTGAAAAGTAAAACATTAATATGGCAAATTAATATGGCAAAGGGTCGTTTATCTTGAAGCCTTACCTTATCCAACTCCTCTTCCGTTTCCAGTCCTTGCAATGACTTATCAATCTCGGGCTTGATTTCAGGCATCTTCTCCTTTTCTGCCGACAGGTCTGGCGTCTCTTTCGCCATAGTGGCCTCCTTCTCGATCAAAGGTGTCTCTGAAAGATATGCCTCTGAAAGCGAGGTCACGGTCGTGAGTGCCATGTCAAGCACGGCCTCGACCCTTTTTCTTAGCGATTCGCTCGAGCTTTCTACATTCTGCAACAAGACCATCTGAGCTCGATATTTTCGTAAATTGTAGAGAGTGTGTAAGAGCTCACCATCGTGGATAGATCTATGAACGCATCTGCATCATCAAGACGAACGACTATGCCTGGGATGTCTTGGCCTTCAACTTCTTCATCCGGCTTGGATTCCGATTCCTCGGGTATATACAACTCAATGTCGCCAAAATGTGCATCGAGGAACATAGCCAGCCTCTGTACCCGTACCATGTAATCATCCTGGTAGATGTCTGAGTGAGGATGTGTATGACTGTGGCTATGGGTGGTGACTGTTACGTAGTTCAGTACAAGTTCTGCCACAAATTCTAATATACAGCTCACGTTTGACGGAGGCAGGACTTTTGTCGATACCGAGTATCAAAGCTAGACAAGAATCGGCAATCATGTCATTGGTTGCGCTAGAGTCCCATTCTAGCATGAGCTCATGCTCTTGGGTTTGTTTCACATCGACAGCTCCCATCACCTTTATAGATCAATTAGATAAGGAGAAGAGAAGTAGTGTTCAGGTCAACTTACTCTCATTGTAGATACGCCATTTTGGTCAAAACCCTCTTCCACCTTCCCATACATACCCTCCAGATGCCAACGGACAAGTTCCCAGCCGACTCCGAGAGCGATCTTTTGCCTTTGTGTTACAACACAGGTCGATAGTCCAGCAAAGTCTCGTAAATCTCGCGGGTCTAACAAAGTGTATGAGTAGTCCTTAGAAACGAGAAGACCTGAGAGAATGCTATTTGGTTTAGGTGGAGCTGCTGCTAAAGTGCCGATAGCCTGTTAATGACCGTGTAAATCATGATTCGTGACACGGAAAAAGAGATTCACAGACTTTGGCGACACGTTCGCCCCTGAAAGTCAAGTTCAAGGTCTCAAGGTTACGAGGTGTGTGGATTTTGATTTCTTCTTCCCGATCTTTGTACCGTTGTTGTAATGAACCGCGAAGACGACCCATTGCGGTTTGCTCTCCATGCACTAGGACCTGATGAATGAAGTTAAACACACATTCTTTGACAAAATAGAAGCCACCTACAATATGCTGAGGCTTCACTTGCTCGATGAAGTCTTGATTCTGGGGTCCGTCGACATGAGCACTGAAGGACATGTAGTCCACAGATAATCTTCGGGGAATAGACGACCCTTTCATCGACGTGATTTCTTCAGGTTCTGTAAGGATGTCCTAAGTGGAATATGAGCAAGATACCCAGACTGAAGTCCCATTCTCACGCAGAAACTTTGGACAAAAAGATAGTATATTGGAGTACAGAAAGAGAATACATGGAGATCGATCCGGACTGTCCCAAGAATGAAACCCAAACTCACCCTCGCCAGTGTTCCTTCCACTGAGTATCCTGTCACGATGAGTCCATTACGAGGATCCGGGGCCCATAGTTCGAGAAGTTCTCGACTCGAGCCTGACTGGAGCATACCAGGCGTTGCGAGGACTACGCATGGTGGGCCTTCACTTATTTTCTTTTCCCAGCCACGGGTCTGAGGTAAATTGGATATGTGTCTGAAGAAGTATGTCAATTTTAGTCCTCAAAGTATTAAGACGGAGCGTACTTGAAGACGAAGGGATTGTCCCTCTTTGCAAATCGAGACCGGATATTCGAATTCATAGTGTGGATGTACGTCTGATATATGGCCATACATTTCCGAGCTAGATTAGAAGCATAGTATATTGGCACACTGTGTAGGTCAGGATGTCTTTCCCAGTACTCTTCCAGAATCAGCAGCAGCTCTTGAGCGCGACCAAGTGCAAAGACCGGCATGAGAACATGACCACCACGGCGAATAATTGCATGTACTAAGTTCGTGAATCGCTGTTCCTTGCCCTCCCGTTCTTCGTGTCCTTGAACACCGTAGGTACTTTCAACGATGAGTACGTCTGGTCTGACCGGTGGTATCTCAGCCTTGACAAGATGCCTGTCTTCTTCGCGTGAGTAGTCACCGGTGTATAAGATCTTCAAGCCTGCAATGTCAATCATAAACATGCATGCCCCAAGAACGTGACCTGCGTGGTATGGCGTAAAGGATAAGCCGGGACTGATGGTGATGAGTTGGTGAGCAGAGACGGGAGTGATAGAAGGCAAGGACATTGACAAGTCCAGCGCTGAGAATAAGAGGTCGGAGCTCGCTGTGCTGCAGTGAGGGAGTGAGGGGTCAGTATTTGGTATGTAGACTTCATACGAAAGTACTTTACCCCATCCTTACAAAGTCTTGCATCATGAACTTGAAGACCGCCTTTGTCGGATGAGTCATGTAGACCTTCCCTTTCCCATCCTTGAAGTTCGTCTTCTCCATAATGTATGTGAGAGACGCAGCATGATCAAGATGAAAACTATCGCATACTAACATTAGCAGACAGACTTAGTATGTTCACGCTTTGCTCACTGAGTAACAAGAACAGCATCAACTGTACTCCAGTCTAGTTCATCGACGAAAGGTAGCGAAGCCATGCCGCTGTACGCTGGATGAACACCAGCGTCGCAGACAATGGTTTTGCCCCGGTATTGTAAAACACAACATGACCGTCCGACCTCCTGCCCCGCACCCAACATCGTTATGCTCAACGTCGGATAGTCCGACATGCTTTCAGCCACAATTTAGACAACAGTTACGGCTTTCTTTGTGATAGGGAAGCACAATAGAGATCGTGGGTGGTCATTGGCCACTGACACTACGCAAAAGAGAGTGGACAAGGCAAAACTTGAAGTGACTCTGTGGGCCATTACATAATAATACTATTGCTATATTTGGACAGATATATACCTAATGTAGCACCAGTGGTTTACTTTCAACAAAAAACCACGGGCGGTACATCATGTATCCACCTTGTAATGTGGTTTAAGAGAAGTGTATATAAGGCCTTTACGTGTAATTCAACGAACAGCTAAACCCTTTCAACCCAGCGATTCCACTAGTCTCCGCGCTTGCTTTCAGTTTAGTTCCTTATGTTACCGGGTCCCGGCAAGGTCGAGAGAAGGTGAGATCCTTGAAACTAAAGACATTACTTGAAAGTTAATCCCAGTGCTCACCCCAGGCCGCAGCACAAGTCGCAAGGGTCCGAGTATTCCACAAAGTCCTATTCGAGTACGAGCACAGCTGCGTCGAGCCTTTACGATTGGCCCTATATCGACCCTCCGAAGGTCCCGAAGAAGCCATGGGCTATTAAAGCACTAAAGGAGCTTGGTATCAAGGTCAAAGGGTCGCCCATGTTCAAGAAGAGTAAGGAGTTTCCAGGTGGAAAGCGCCCATCGATTTGTAAGGAGGATATCCGGGTCCTCGGTCGAGAGGACCTGGATGATTTCCCAGACATTCCAGTCCTTGACATCAGCGCCGAATTGGTAGCGGCCACGAAGGAAGCGCTACTTGAGAAAGAAGAAGAGCTAGATTTGCTTCCTGACTTCCCCAAGCCAAAGGAGTACAGGATGGATCGGAACAGCCATCAAATGAGGAGGATGAGTCCACAGCCAGGACCTGGGGGCTTCCGTCTCCGTTCAGATTCAGCCCCGGACCTCAGGACCGCGTGTAGACGTTCGGGATCAACACCCAATTTGCTGGCTGCTGCAGCAGCTGGAAAACGAGACTCTACGCCAGGACCTTTCTATCTTGAGGACCTCATCAAGAAATTTCCAAAGCCACCGGACACTATCAGTATCCCCCGTATCATTGTTAGTCCACCAGAGGAAGGAGCTGACACGACGAGCCCAAGGCTGAGATGTACCTCTGATGCGTCCCTCTTAACCTCAACCTCAAGGCTATCCCCTGGGCCGAGTGGCTATGGCAAGCACAAGCCGTCGAGCATTGAGTGGGTCCCCATGCCTGTTGAACACGAGACAGTGCGTCAACGAAATCCTCGTCTGGCTCCAAAGGCATCTCTACCTTCTTTGCCTCGAACTGGATATGAACCCGAGAATTTAGCCTAACGACAAACATAAACACTACTTACCGAGATACTTTGCGATACCTCCCTCCTGCGAATCCGTCTTTCTTCACGACCTTTAACGAACATCCAATGATGCCCATTAACGACTATCCAATTATGCCCCTTTATGACATTATGCTCCTTATGTTACACACATGCTGACTCTTCGCCCGTACCTTACTTCACCAGATCCTTTTCACCATCGTAAACCGTGTCAACTCTTCCAATTTCAGTCGTCTTTTCTTATCGTTATTCATCGTCGTCTTCTCTCCAATGTCCGGAACTCGGGCAGCGTCATCTTCTGCGTCGTCAAGTAGAGTTTTTAAATCTCGGTTGTACTCCTAGAATTTGAATGTTAAAAATTATGTTTACTATAATTGTCAGAGTGAAAATTTGACTGACCCTTTCTTCCTTGCCTTCGCCAATCGGATCTCGACCAAAATCGTTGATTTTATCTGCTTCTTCTCGAGCCTCCATACCAGCTCTTCGACGGGCAGCATAGCTGACCAAGTTCACACCAATCATGACCTTGATCACAACAAGACTGACAGACGGTATCAACAATAATCTGGGGACTGAAACGAGAAAACATACCAGACCCATGCAATTAACCCCAAGACTATCCATTGGCCTCTTTCGACCAGAGCCCCGTACATAGTTGTTGGGAATAGATAGTGTGTCGAAATAACTATCCCGACAGACTGTGAACCTATCAATGCGGCCAGAACAGCAAGTGGCAATGCAGGGAAGCCGAGACGCCGAGCAACGATAGGCGATTGATCAACGTAGGTGTGCTTTAAGGGAGTCATAAGTAGGCAGTTATACGGATTTGGACTGAGCATCTCACTTTGCGAGCACTCCTTCGACCTATCGCACTTCCGTTTGCTAGGTCTAGGCAGAGGACATCTGTGTACCTCTCAAATACTGATGGACGAATGTGATTAAATTTAGTGATGAAGGCATGTTTCAACCAGTCAACTATGGCCTCAGACACCAGGACAGTAAGGACAGGCTACTTCACCATTTAGCGAATTGATCCCATGAGTAGGGTGTCGTGTAGCTTACGTAGAAAATCGTCCAAAGAAGGCTCCCTCCATCCTTGAACCACCCAAAGCTCTTTGGAAGGATTATAGCTTCTGTGAAATCGAATTCCGATCCGCTTAATTCGATCAAATTTCGGAATGCGACAGCAGACAACATGAGGGAAAGAGTGAACCTCTCCACAATATCTAGTCAGACATCAGCGTAGCTCTTCTCTAGACAGGAAACAAGTTGACCTGCACATGTAATCTGAAACAGGTTATCTTTCTCAAACTTCTTGAAGACACTGCCTTTGATCTCTACAAATTGATTAGATACCAAGAGAGTCAACAATGCATGGTCGTAAGAGTTGATTGCAACGTTCAGTGCTATCAGCTGGTATACAAGTACAAGTGTATGCGACACTGAGGTCGGGGATGAGTTGGTCACCACTGAAATGCTCGCTTCTGTACACGCACCGACGTAAGCCGTCGCTATACTAAAGAACATAAGCGGCCTGAGGGTTTTTGAGGAGAAGAATGTCCGCCTGGAGAGCATAAGCAAGGTTGATCGAGAGAATACGCAATCTAATATGTCTTGGCCGAAGGATGCGCACAACCTGTCCGCTATCTGAACAAAAGTGAGAGCGAACTTAGGAGTATTTGTGCATGTTACTTACCTCTAACGCGTTGAATATTACATAGAGCTTAATAGTTTCTTGTCCGCGGATGAAGTGATATATTTTGCTTGCGTCCGTTAATGGAATTAGGATAAGGATCGATATAATCAACAAGAGTGACCGGAGTATGTCGGCTTTCTGCGAGGGTGGAAATGGCTTGCTGTTCCTACGAAAGAGCAAGGCGAAGAAGTCGCATACGGCCAAAGCAAAGCGAATCGGGAGGATGGTAAAAGTGTAGAGAAATGAATCGAAACAGAGGATGAAACCAAACGCCAATATCTGGCATTGATTGTGAATTGCCAGTTTGAACATGCATACTTGAGCGCGTACCTTTTCGATGGCTAATGGTACACTGAGGAAATTGCTAACTCTTTCCCATTTTAATTCTTGGTGCGAATCAAAGTCTGTGGCCAGTAGCTCCTCTTTCAAATAGTCCCAGAGGGAGAAGGGCACGTAATGTTGTTGGCTTCTAGGGTCCTGAGAGAACGTAGTCGTAGGTGGGGGAGACATTGGAGGAGGTGAAAAGGAGACTGGTGAAGTGGGAAGTGAGGCGTATGCATATGTCTCCGTCTTCATCTGCCGACCGTGAGGACTTGCAGAGTGATGGAGAGCGGAGGACAGATAGTCAGGAGAGGATGACCTTCTTTCCTGCTTGACATCGAATTCCTCCCGCTTCACCTCGAACTGCTCTTCGCCGTAGTCTTCTTCCGAGTCGCCACTATAAGGTGACGAATCCGGTGTTGTCAATCCACCTGGCTGTCTCTCTGAGGCCAGCGTAGATAGACGACGAGATGCCATGGTCGAGCCAGGGAAAAGATGTAGGCCTGAGAGCTTTCCTTCCGAACGACCTTGGATGTTGGCAGACGTAGATGCTCGTCTATTTGGGCGCGACCGACGTGGCACTTGAGTAGAAGTCATTCCGACAACAGAATGGGCTTTGCGCAGTCGCAGAGTACCAAAACTTGAACGCTCATCAGGTCTTAAACTGCTACGAGTTCGCAAGCTCTCCTCGTTCATTTGAGAACTGATAAATGTCAGGCCCCAGAGACGTGATGGGGCACAGGAAGTAGTGTTGGCTGGATTGTCGCAAGTGAGTAAAAGCCGCACGTGTCGAAGCGCGTCTCTAACTAACTTCAAGTTGAGAAACTCGACGCGCGAAAGTCGCCTACCAAGTCCCTATGCTTAGTCGTACTTTCTCTACGTCCAAAGCGTATCTTTCCTGGCAGATAAGGCTGAGACGCAACTCAACTCTAGCACCGTTGCCACCTCTAGAAGAATGGAAGACATTATTCCCCTTCCACGCTCAACTTGGGCGAGTATTCGTAAAGGAGAAATCTACTGCAGATAGTATTGCGCAAGCATGTTTAAAGGATAAACCACAAGACTACCCTACGGAAGGAAAGGTTATCATAGAGGCGTTTCCGGGTACGTCTCCTACTCAGTCTTGTTATGCATATGTTCATCGTCTAGTTTTTCTTAGGACCTGGAGTCTTGACTCGCAGTTTTCTGTCTTTGCCAAAGTCGAAAGTAAAGAAACTCATAGTCCTGGAGGATTCCCCCGAATTTATCGAGTACCTTAAGGTGCACACCTTCTTATCTGTCCTTGTCTCCTGTAAATGACACACTGCTTTGTTCAGCCATTGGAAGCTCTTGACCCTCGAGTTAAAGTGGTACCCTTGTCTGGCTTCCAATGGTCAACGTATAGTGATATTGAGGCGAGAGGACTTCTCGAAGATGTTACTAGAACCAATTGGGAGGATCCTATTCGTATGTTCTGTATTGAAACATACTGCAACGCACTCACAGCAATTCTACGCAGAAACGAACTTACACTTTGTTGCACACATGCCAAACAGTGTCTTCGGCGATCAGCTCGTTGCACAGCTCTTTCGTCTTATTCCAGAACGCGGCTGGCTATTTAAGCACGGACGTGTTCCACTTAGCATGATAATCAGCGAGGCACTGCATCAGGTACGCACATTGGCTTCTTCCTTTACTTACGTTAACTCGACATATCATCCAAAGAGAACGGTAGCACCAGCAGGGTCGAGGTTTCGAAGTAAAGTAGGTGTAATCGCGGAGGCCGTGTCTGAAGTCGAAGATGCCCTTCCCCGTAGTCAGTTGGCTCCGTTCAATGACCATTTCCATCCTCTTCCCCCAAGTGGCGTAGCTAGAAAATCGAGAGGACACATAATGGGAGGTCCAGTCGCAGCTGTTAATCTCTATCCTCTCAAGGAGTCTGTAAGTGCCCATTGAAGATGATCATTATTCCTTTCTCATGCAGACTTATGGTAGCTCATTCAAACGGGGCTACTGGACAAATGGGATTATGTTCTTCGCCGCATGTTTGTCCTTAAATCCACACCTCTCAAGAAATCCTTGAGGCATGTTACCTTGATTTATCACCTTACACTAATGCTAATTCTTCAATGCGCCTACCATTCACTTAGTGCACTGGGACCTGGAGCTGCGAAGCTTGTCGAAGTTCTATCAAACCCAGAACTTCCTGCAGATCAAAGAGTTAACTGTGCGAAAGTATCAAGGGAACTAACGACTGCTGAATGGGCACTGGTCGTAAAGGCATTTGACGAATGGCCATTTGCACCGGAGGTGGGTGAAATTTTTATCCACCAACAGCCAGCTATTGACTTTTATGACACAGGACCTATCCATATCCGACGCTCTTTACAATGACATCGAGCGAGCTTGAGTTAAGATTTACATATAATACAACATTGCGGTCTTGTCCGTGAAAATTACATTATGCATGTTAAGTATTATAAATAAAACTATCGCGGATCTACACTACTCATGCTTCAGCGATGAGGGACTTTGCCTCCTGTACGGGCGACGCTGGCCAGCTGATGATACCGCCGTCCTCTTCATCCAGGGGCTGAGTCTGCCGGGGAAGAATTCATTTCGCAGCACAAATGTATATTGAATCAACTCACCTCGTCGGCGTTAACAACCTGTGTTTCTTCCTGTGATTGTGAGACTGCGACCGAGGTCGATAGGGTGCTCTCTTCGTCTACCATGCTCACATCATAGGTAGACTCTTGAGACTCTTCATTGGCAAGGGTTTCTTGTGCAACACTATCAACTTGGGTGTTCTCCTTGGAACCCGACTCCGAGTCCTTGAGCGACTTCTTCACTGCGTTGCCAGCCGGAAGACCAAAAAGAGTCGTTTGTTTTGTTGCAAGCTTCTTGGACTTCGTACCCCCTGAATGGCCCTCAGTATCGCAAACTCCAAGCAATCAGTGAAGGATTACTCACGCTTGCCTTTCTCAGCCTCGGTCTCCGCTGCATTGACTTTGTCGAAGAAACTATCGCTTTTATGGAGGGATTTGGTAGTCGCGAGTTTTCGCGCAAATGGATTTGGTTTTCCACTCATGGAAGACTCTTCGCCGTTCATCGCCTTTTTTGCGAACGGATTGGCTTCTATTTCTAGATGAGTATAGAATGGGATATATTTGAATGCAACCAACGTACTCGGTTTGCTAGCTGAACTGCTCTCGTCTATTGCTCTCCGCTTCACACCTGACTCGCTAGACGAAGTTTGGGATTCCTGACTCTCCTCGATAGGGTCCCTCTTGCGTTTCTCTGGAGGCGGCGAGTCTTCAACGTAAACCCTCGACGAGCTCGCCGAACCATTTTGCTGCGCAGGTTTTCGCGAAAAAGGCGAAGGCTCTGCTGAGGGCGTAGCTGCCACAAGCCCGGGTCGATGTATAGCAGGCGCAGGCGTCGCATCTTGCAACGATCTATTCGTGTGCTGACCATAGCCCGCATAAATGTCGCGCGCAGGAGGAACAGGTCCAGCTGCTCTTCGCCAGTCTCGTCTCCTGTCCCGCTCATCACGCAGCCTGTCTGTTTCTTGCCGAATCGATTTCAACACGCTGATCTTTTCGCGCAGACCGGGCAAGTGATAGAATTCTGCGACTTTAATCGCTAGATCGAGGGCTGCGGTATTGTGTAAAAGCTTCGCTAGGTCGATGGCTCGTTGTAGTTTGTCGTGCTTGCACGCTAGTTGGATGAGCTGGATGATTTCTTTGTCGAGGTCCAGTTCACTTCTGGAGATTTCCTCCGTAGCCAGAGCATCGTCGTCTAATGTGTCCCGGACGGCGTCAAGTATAAGTGATTCACGCGCCAACCTGTCGTGAAAGAAATATCAAAATCTCTCACTGTGATCGGCTCGGAGAATTATTACCGTTCTTCTTTCTGGGACTCTGCAGCGTCCATATCAAGATAAGGCATAGTCATCTCAATTTCTTGAGCAAGTGGCCGAGGGAATCCTGGGTAATCTTCTCGTCCCTTTGTTAATAATGAGTTCGCAATTACTTCTCGTAGTAATGAGACTTGCTAACCTTCAAAATAAGACACAATAGTGTACTCTTGCTTACTCCAATCGGCCAGTATGACTCGTCCTTTCCAGTACGTCTTGCAAGGGTTGACGCATCGAGTAAGACTACCCATGAACCTTGTGATGTATACCTATAGTGTTCAAGCATCATAACTCGCTCTTCCGAATCGTACACTACAGGTGCCTGATACATATTTAGATAAAGGTTTCAACACATGGTAAGTTGCTTACCCCTTCGTCAGTGATGCCAATCCATTTGAGAGTTTGGCCCTTGTTGACAGGTAATCGTCCGGTGTGCATGACTCTGAATGTATCTGATGTCCGAAGTGTGTACTTCAAATTTTGATTACCATCAAGACTCGTCCCTCCTTCTCGATGTACAACAAACACATAGTCCCTTCCTGCCACCATCGAGACAATATCTCCGTCCACAGCCCAGATGGGACCTCTTTGCACTCCACCCCCTGAGAAGAAACGAATGATATTCTTGTCGGTAGCGATAGCCACATACCCGTTTCCCTCTAGGTCCGCCTCCTGAAGAGTTCGCAAAGACTTCGTTGGAGGTGTACCTCCAGCCGCGACAGCAATCGCTTTCTCGCCCTTTGGGAGCGAGTAGGTCCATTCACCGTGCGATGCCCAAGTGGAAAAGGGTTTATAGGTAATCTGAGACGGGTGATCTGCCGCAGGTGGACAAGCGTATATGACTCCGCGTTCACCTGCAATTTCAGGCACAATGTCAGAGCATTCTCTCATTAATTCATTCCACTATATCGAGCTTACCAACAGCTGCCAAGTCAAACTTATAATGATCTGAGAAATGGTAGTTTTTGCGCGTCGACTGATCATGGAACTCGACGTTCACAATTTGCTGTATATCCTGGTCGACAACCTCTACAACACCAATATTATTGAATGCTGGAGAAGAAGGTTAGCTATGCAGTTGAACACATGAAAGTCAACTAACAGAGGTAACGGCGCTTGTTCTGGAACGGTGTAGAGCCAGGCTGGAAAACTTTCTGAGCCTTTGTGACGCTCACTAGGGAAACAATTAGATCGAAGCATTTTAGACAATGCATTTCTTATACCCATTTCACGCGGTCCATTTGCCGCATACTCCTTTTCTTCTTTCTCCTGTAATCCATCCCCGATGTCATCAATAATCCAATCATCATCTCGTTCTTCTAAGTCAGCGTCAATCTCAGCATCAACATCCGCATTCTCCTTCGCGGGTGTAGTATCGTCATCCTGGCCAAACAAAGGCGTGACTTGACGCCGGACAGGTACAGACATTCCCGCTGAGGGTGCTGGTTTTATAGGGCTGGGTGCAGTGGGAGGTATGACATCTGGCCATCGCGTGAAAATTCCAGCACTGTCTGTCCAGGCGAGAAGGTTGTGAGCAGGAGAAAAGGCAAGTCGATGAATGAATGTGCCCTGTTCGATTGCATGTCTACAAAGCAGATGATCAGGAAACAGATTTGGATCAAAGATAGAAGTGTGTTTTCGCACCGAGAGATAATGCGTTTGTTAGCTGTGGACCACACGAAGATGTTTGAATTGCAAGCCGATGCAAGATATACGCCGTTGACCGAGAGCGCTAAAGCCGTTACAGCGCCTACGCAATCCGGATCTGTGAATGTCGAAACTTGTGTCCAGTCCTTGCGGGAAATGGTGATTATATCTGACATTCAAAACTCAACAACCTGTGTCTCGGTCTTGCAATAATGTAATATTGCGTACCATGAGCCTTATTAGCAATAATAAAGTATTGACCTGAGTTGTGCCAAACGACCGAGCAATCATACCCGAACTCAGTGGACCTGACGATGAAATGAGTACAACATATGGTTAGCGTATGAAATCAGCTCACTCTGTGTCACCCACGGCAGGAATGATGCCTTCAAGTGTCTTTAAAATCTTCGGTTCCCCGTCGCTAACGTCCCATACTACAATCCTCCCATCTGAGCCGCAAGATGCCTAGAATGTATGTCAGAGTCTATATGTCCATATTCGCCAGACAGCGCTCACCAGAATCGTTCCAGAGGGATGCCATGACAAGCTTCGAATCCCTCGCTTATGTCCGCCATCTAGCAGCATGATATTGGTAGTTTCGTCAAGGTCGATAATTTTGATAGCCAATTCACTGAAATCATTATTATTGCAAGCTCAGTAGCACTTGGAGAAGTAGTGAACGTACTCTGAAGCGACAGCCACTCTCCTTCCCTTCGGATCCACTGCAATACTTCGTATTGGAATGCCGCCAGCGCGAGTTATAAGACTCTCCAGATCTGTACTCGCTTTCTTATATCTCCGGACGTGCGAATCGTCACTTCCAGATAGCCAACCATCATTCTGGAAGAGTTTTAGTTAAGCAAGAGACATGGATTGTTTGCGGGATACGCACATCCGTTGCCAGAGCTGTTATTGGATCTTCCGCGTCTAAAGCCGTGTCTGGTTCCTCATCTATCCCACTCTCTGTCCTCCAAATGCGAACAAGAGAGTCGCATCCTCCCGTATACGCGTAGCTGCGAGTAAGTTAGCTGAGGTTTGCGAGTCCATCTATGAAGATTGAGAACGTACGATCCGTCTCTAGAGAAAGCAAGGTAGGTTCTTCCAGCAGGATGGGCTGTATTTAGCAAAATTGTATCAGCCATTTTTTGCAGGAAAGACAGGAAAGAGTGTAAATCGTTGATGGGAGGGAAGCAAAGGTGACTTCTTGTAAACGCGTTGTAACCTGAAAGGTGTGACACTCGGACTGCGTGACGCGACGCGACGCGCCGTGTGACACCACTGGCAGTACTCCGGTGATGTCGTTTGGCACACTCCGCTGGCATCTCGTCCACCACCACGATCTATCGGTGTTCCCAAGCGCACAAGAAATTCCAATGGTAACAGTCTGACATAGATGGATTGCCTCTTGCTTACCTTTCTCCAATCTACCGACGTACTGGAAACAGCTCATAGACGAGTCTTTCTTACTTCAAGCATTAAGAATATCAATGATCTAATTGATTTCTTTTCATAAGCTTGTTCTCATCTTCCGTACGACTAAACTAGTATTCTTGCATAAATCCGAAGTCTGCTAATATCAGTCTGAAGCATGCGGCACCGCAAGTGGCTTGACTACCACATTAGGAAATACATTGTTTGTGCACCTCCGGCGTTTGTTTGTCCCAAGTTGAACTTGAACACGCCTGGTCCTCGTTGTACATGTGAGGTTAGTTTACCGTGCCGGCCTGACCACCACACACCAGCGCTACCATCCTCATACCCTGCTCGCCATTTAACACATTCCTATCTTTGCACGCACTTGCCTTCTTTCTAACCCCTGCACACCTCATTACCTCGTTTCTTGATTCGCCTTCTTTTTTATCAAGCCTTAAAGCATATAACGCTCTTATTCTCTCGAATTAACATCACGAACCGAAGCACCCACCACAACCTTACCTGGCATAATGAGCAATTCGGAAGTCCTTACGCCAATTCTCCTACGCTCAAGTACGCCAGGTACGCGCTTCTACTTGCTGTCATTGGAGATAAGTTGTTGATAATCTTTCCGTGCTCTAACAGCCCCGAGCGAAAAGGGTAAGTCCAGTGCTTGGTGATCTGCAGCGCAGCATTGACGTAGTGTCCGTTAGTTCTCCTCTATCTTGAAGGAATTGAAAGGAGCGGCGGTGCAAGTCCCGTGAGGGATAGCTTCATCACAGACGAGACTCCCTACGACCGAGCAAACTGGGATACGTTGCCTCCTGCTCCCAAATCTCGCGCTGGCTCCCGCCCTCCCTCGCATGCGGGCTCTCGAGCCCCTTCTCGCCGGCCTCAATCTCACCGCGAGCCATCTGTCCGCGCACCTTCCCGCCTTTCCAAAGTAGAACTTATCCCTAATGATGACCTTGTTGAGCTGGGCATCGAGGAATTGCATTACGATGGGCTTGGAGATGCTGCAGAAATCGCTTCTAACGAACAAGATGGTCTGAGGTCAGAATTGGGCTCGCACAATGGGGACGCAGTGCATGCCGCAGTACGTTCTCCTGTTATAGGTTTCTACTGTCAAACTGAACCATTGCCACTCAGGCTCACGATTTCCATGAACCTGGTCCTGAAGATGGACCAGGACCCAAATACGAGTCTTATGGTTCGTCATTCGGCAACCTCGGTCCTCCAAGGGAAAGTTTCTTCGGGCCGTCTCCCTCAAATCAACCCTCGGTTAGTTATGCTCCTGCGTATTCCCATTTTTGTCCCTAACTATATGTTTTCAATTTTAGTGGCTGCCTGCAGCTACACCCTCACGTGCAGCTCAAGTAGCCCTTCCCCCAGAATCAGAATGGATGTCGCCTCGCAGCGCAGCAAAAGCCGTGAGTTGTCATTTGCTCGCAGCTGGCCGAAAATTGACCGAACCTATATAAGTTTGGTAACCACAACTTCGGCCAAAACTCGAGGCCACTTGCGATGTCTCCTCCTCGTACAGCAGATGTACACATTGACATTGAAGCCCCTTCGGATCCGAGCAAAGCAGCAAGCGGATACTCTCGCGCTCCCTCTCGCCAATCGCATAGATCGCACGCAACTGCACGCCCGTCTGAAGCCCCGTCATCACCTCCCACTCCCGTTCCTCCACCGGGCACACATTCGTATTCCAATTCCAATTCCAATATTAACGTTGCTCCTGCTGCTGGCATTACTATCAGCATTGGTCCCGATGGGTCAACAACCATCAATGTTGTACGTCTTTTTAATATTTTATTTTTGGCTGTAATTCTGTCTGATGCTTTGCATTCTTCCAGCCTTCTCCGGTTCAACCTCCGCAGCAGTCGAGGGTAGAAAAAGCTCCTACAGAGAAAGCTCCCACTGATATCATAGAGAACGGTTTATTTTCTCCTGGTGGACGATCTCAAGCTCGTTCTCGGCTCGGAGGATCAGTTGCTGGTTCTCGCTATCCGCCTTTGCCTTCAACTCGCGGGGCAGAGACAGATTCGGACCCTGCGTCCCTCCTAGCCCAGGATATGAGGGCAAAATCGGCCATGGCCCCTTCGAAAGCTCCCAGTAAGTCGCCATCGAAAGCCGGGAGCAAAGCCGCCATGAGTCCCAGAAGTCCGCATGCGCCCTGGGGAGAGGGCGGGTTTCAGTCCTTTGACTTTGGTGCTCCTCCATTGCAGCGGCCTTCAGCGTCTCACAAAGAACCATCTGAGGCCGGAACAGTTCCCGGTAACGGTGATGCTGGCCACGGAGCCAATGGCAATGGGTTCGGGGGACAATACGGCAATCAGAGCGGCCCCAGCGCGTTTGGCGGTGATCGTTCTGAGCGTGGGGGCGCTAGTGCATATGGTGGAGGCGACCTTTTGGGTGCCGCAGGGATTAACGGTAGACGTTCAGCTGCAGCGCCCTCTGAGGCGGGTACAGCTAGGACAGGTGCATCGCAACGTCCTTCAGCTGCCGGTCACGCCCGCAGACCGAGCGATGGTACTGCTCGTAGTCGAGCCCTTTCTCCTTCAGCACAGTCAGGTCGTCGCAGTGTTGTGGCGGGAGGAAAGACAGATCCGCTCATGACACCGACGGAGTCACGCGCACACTCGCCAGATGGACTGACCGAGTACGAAACGGGACTCGTCAACAGCATCTTGAATTCACGCACACCTAGGACTTCGATCGCGCCATCAACTTTGGAAGCGGCGCTGAAGAAGTCTCACTTCCACGATCAAGACTTATGTATTTTACTTCATGCCGCTGAAGACGAGATGCAACATGAAGTTGTGAAGAAGGCGGTTAGAAAAGCTGTCGCTGCTAGGATCAAGAAATTAGGTATGAAGCATGATCGGGAGGTAGGGCTAATGTTAAATTTTTATGTGTGATATTGACTGACTGATACTCCGCCCCAGAGCATAAAGCAATACCGGAAGAATTTCCATGACCATGATCCTAGTTGGCACGATAACAACGGCCCAGGCTTCAATACGGATGTAAGCATACATGTCATACTTTTGTGCTCAAATCTCATAAGCACATAGGATCCTCCTGCATGGGCTAGAGAGATGATGGAACAGCTTTCGATGATGGAGCAGAAATTGGGTGCCCTTGGTCCTCAAATTGAACGCCTTAAGTCAAGTGAAAGCTCGCGCCCTCGGGCGCATAGTCATCAAGGCAGACTTCGACAGCAGCCTTACTCGGACATTCCGGACGATTTCGAACGCACACCTCGAACGCAGACCATTGGACTCGAGACTCAACCGACGGGCACGATGGCGGAATCGATGTTCCGAGGACCAGGAACAATCCCTGGTGAATCCATGGGCGGGTATGGTACGGTACCCGGCTCCATGCATCATCATGACGGATCAACTCACGGCCTCACAGATCATCACGACGAATTCGAAGACGACGAGACCCATCGCAATGGTGCTTACACAGAAACACAAGATGGCGACTACCGATACAAGGGTCATGATATGCGTGGTGAGTCTCCTGGTCGACAGGTGCTGGAGGAGGAGCTATACAGGCTTCGTGTTCGTGAGCCTAGTCAATCAGCACCCACGCACCGCAGCTGGGAGATTGCCCGTGAAGACATTGACCACGATTCGCGCGCTGATCCAGATGCAGAAATGCCTGATATTGATGACCAGAGGCCGGAGTCACCCCCTCTTCCCCCTATTCCTTCTGAGAACCGTGAGGTTGTCGAAACACAATCCCACAACAACCAGGCATGGCAGCCCGATTTCCAGGAGACGCCGACTATTCCGCCTTGGCAGAAAATCCATCAGCGTTTACTGAACTGGGCTATTGTCTGGCCAATCTCTGAACTCGATGGAGCTCTCAACAGCACATTGCGCGGACAGCAGGTCGACGAGGTCGCTTTGAGTATCTGGTCAACACAGATGTATAAGCGCTATGTCCGTCAGCAATTGACGGAAGTTCCGCCTGGTCGCGTGGACAGATTGTTCGTGCCCCCGAACATGGCGGACGCCATTAACAATGCTGTCTTCCACGGAAGGCATGGAGATGCTTGTGGTATGCTTCGTGATCTTTGGACACCTTTCGGTTTGGAAGGTATTCCTCGCATCATTGTTGTTCTTTGCAAGCATCGGAGTGATCCCAACCACTGGGTTGCCCATAAGTACGTGTAAATCCTATAATATGAAATTTTAGATCTTAACTTTAGGATAGATTCTCCCTTCCCGAGGGTACACTTACTACGTACGATACGTACCCGGAGAAGTGCTTGCCAGATGGCAGGGTATGTTCAAGTGACTATACCGATAAGAAAGACTAGCTAACTCTTTGTGGTGTCAGCCGTTGGGATGGTGGTTTGCTATACGTATCGCATGGCCGGGTGCGATGTACCCAAGCCCCGATCATCTCATGCAAAAGATGGTGCGACTTCACAGGCCCTTACAACTCCCGATCGACAACTCCGTCGCAGCGGCGGGTATCTGGCGAAACCTCCTTATGGGATCAAGGGCAGAGCGTCCTGTAGATCTCGAGCGCCTGCGCGATTTGATCAACACTGAAGTAAAAAATCTACGCCAACGAAAGGAACAGGGTAAGCTTTCAGTAGCGGCAGCTATGCGTCAAAACTGGAACTGGGAGGAAATGGGTGGTTAAAATTACGAGTGTTTTGTGACGACTTTTTACGGAACTTTTTATCACATCCTGTTCGAATTCTAGATTGTACTTTGGTGAACTTTTGTTTGAGAAGAAAAGACCTTTGTGATGGAAGATGTAGTAACTCTCACTTGTACTTCTTGGATGATCTGTTCGAGGCTTTGCGATACCTTGTATTCTACTTCTACTAATCTTTGTACGTACTGAGCTACTTCTATAAGATTAGAAATTCGATATTATTTTTATTCAAGTGAAATGGGTTGAGTTGAGCACATGACGCCATCAACTCCAGAACTTCTCGTGCAACTCTCTTGGACTGATACGTGAGTCCAACTTCAGTCCTGGATGCACATATCCCTTATGGCTTCAGCTATTGATTATTCTGTTTATCTTGTGACAGGAAGAGAGTTGGTACCTCCTGATCTTGTGAGTATGGGCGTCGTTCGTTCTATTTATGTAACAAGAACTAAGTTAACTGCTATCGTGGTGAAACAAGGATTACTATATCTCCTTAGAAGAGGTTCGGTGTTCAATATCAGCTCACACTTGGTCGTCTGAAACACATGTTATAAGTCATTGAAAGGAGGTGTAACAGTTGTCCAAATCCGCGAAAAGAACTGTGAAACTCGAGAGGTGGGTTGACTCAGACTACCCCTGCATATGTACTGCTTAACCACTCTATCCATCTAAAGTTTCTCGAAATCGCAGCCAAAAGCAAAGAAATATGTAGACGTTACAGCGTTCCAATACTCATCAATGATCGAATAGACATTGCTTTGGCCATGGGAGCCGACGGTGTCCATGTTGGGCAGTCCGATATGCCTCTCTCGGTTGCTCGAAAACTCTTGCCCAAAGGTACAATCATCGGTGTATCTTGTAACACGCCAGAAGAGGCAGATGTAGCTGTCTCTGAAGGTGCTGACTACATTGGAATCGGTCCAGTGTGGACAACCCAGACCAAAGCAGACATCAAGAATGTCGTTGGGGTCAGAGGGGTTGGCGAAATCCTCGACCGCCTTCGAGGAAGCAACGTTAAATCAGTTGGGATAGGTCGGTTCGCTTTCATTATATCGACAGGCGCTGCTCTGATGAGATCTCATTAGCCGGTATAAACGCAAGGAACGTCTTGCGCACACTCCACGGTACCACTTCACCGGCCGGACGAACACTCGACGGGGTTGCTGTTGTTAGTGCTATCATGGCATCACGAACACCGAGGGAGGCGGCACTTGGTCTCTCGAAGGTGGTAAAGGCCTTCCTGTCATCACCTTCTTTCCTGTCTACGCCATCTTCGATTCCAATGCAGAAGAAGGCATTGATTGAAAATGCAGCCAAATTGCTGGACAATGTTCGTGAACTAGGACCTCTGATTCATCAGGTAAGTCCGTTTGCGATTTGCGATTTTCACAGGACATTGAGTCTTCATCGTTCTTCCATCAAAGATCACAAATAATGTCGTCATGACTCAATCAGCAAATGTTACTCTGGCTCTTGGCGCAAGCCCCATCATGGCAACTGCAGCACGAGAGATGGAAGATCTCAGTAAAGTCAGCGGTGCGTTACTTGTGAACTTCGGTACTATCGCAGACAAGGCCGGTATGCTGGAAGCAGGTGATCGTCACAATTAATATCCAATTTACATCATTTAAGCGTATCAATGATTAACAGGTCGCTGGGCGAACATAACCCGAAAGCCTGTTGTTTTTGATCCCGTTGCTGTGGGAGCTACGGAGTTCCGTCGCACAGCTGCAAACGGTATTAATCACAAGCTTTCATGTATATTATAGTTTTGACTTGCTTGATATAGAGCTCATGAATACATGGCAAGCCTCTGTGATCAAGGGGAACCCAGCAGAAATCGGTGCACTGGCAAAATCCGCCGAGGTTCGTCGGTATCTGAGGCTCACCTCCATGATCTACTCACGTCAATCGTAATTTCCAGGTGCAATCGAAGGGCGTTGACAGTGTGGGCAAAGGCTTTGCGGACCCGGCATCGATCGTGAAGCTATTAGCTCGCAAAGAACGTGCGCCCTTCTACCGAGTGCTATATTACGTGAATTAACTTATATGCGCCTATACATAGGTTGTGTAATTGCGATGACAGGAGAGACAGATTGGATATCAGACGGTAACATCACGATCAGTTTGACCAATGGCGATAAGCTCCTTGCACATATCACCGGCTCTGGATGCATCGTCGGTACCAGTGTTGCGACGTTCTGTGCAGCGGCAAATTTGACAGCAACGAGAACCGAAGCTGAACTCGATCGGCTATTGGTCCGAGGAGATATGCTCCTTGGGTCCATTGCGGGGTATGTCTTACTCGTTGGCTTGTACGCGATTCTGCTAACGACGATATGCAATGTTCTGAAAACAGAATCCTCGCCATCACCGTTGCATCTGAATTGGCAGCGCGTAGAGATGATGTTAAGGGAACAGGGACCTTCCTCCCAGCATTAATCGACGAGTTATACAACTTGACACCCGAGAAGATTATAGATAATGCGCGCATAGAGATACACTCATACTAGTAGATACACCGGATAAGTGGACAGTGGTTACATCGGCACTACACCGCACAAGTACATATCCTCCGGACATCGTATATCGAACTAACAATACATACGTCAACTTCTTTGAACGAAATAGTGCGACGCATACATATTTGTCAAAGTCTACGCAACTTCTAAGATCTTTGAGAAAGGCATGTCTCGCGTGGGTTGGAGCCAGTTCTTCTCGTCATACTTGGCATAGGGCTCGCTTTCAATCATATGGAATGTATACGCGAAACGGGTATTCGGGCTCGTATTCTTCGATGATTTATGAAGGACACTACCATGAATCAACACCAGGTCACCTAGCCGAAGCTCAGATGTCAACAATTCTCGCATGCCAATCGCAGATTCAGAATGACTCTCACCCGGTTCGCATGTCTCCATAACGTATTTCCCTTCAGGCTTTGAGGGGGAGTTTGACTCGGGTATTAATTCTTCGAATCCTGTGCCACCCTCCGGGAGACGAACAAAGCGTTTCCGCACGGGGTTTGTCAGATGGGAGCCAGGGAGGAAGGAAAGTGCGCCATTCTCTGGAGTGCACTTCTCAAGAGCGAACCAAAATCCAAGTGCACTCGGAGGGTCGGTGTACTGCAGTGAGCACGAGAGTCAAACAAATGCCAATTGGATGTACACGAAATGCCCAAACGCACTAAGAAGGTGCTGTAAAGCAAAGCAAAGTATATATAATCGGTGTATTGACAGCGTGAAACTCCCGGGCCCACTTACGAGTCATCGTGTTCAGGCACTGTTCATAATATGTTAGCTATGCATATGTACCGCGTATAGCCCAGGAACGTTGAGATTGGCACGAACCTTCACCACCAATCTGCATTTGTTTGCATATAACCATTGACTGTAAGGCTGGGTGCAATGAGTGTTCGCTACTAGGCTGACCGTAGTCCGTCTCCGTCTTCAGTGCTTACCGGCTGGATCTTTGTGAAAGCGCAAGTCTCGGACAAGGGACTTTAGTTTATTATTCTGCAGAGTTACCTCCCGGAATACTGGGTCCAGTTCGTGCAGTGCTAATCCCACAGTCAACTTCACTGTATGCGTTCGGCAAAGTCAAGCGTTGCCTTACCATGTCCTATCTTGTTGACAGCCTTAGTCTTGTCTCGTGTCAGACGGCCATCCTTATCAACAGCGTCTTCCTCTAAGAAAAATCGGATTTTATCGCCCGAGTTCAAGAAGTAATCATCGCCAATGTGATTATCATCTCCGGTAGTGAATTTAGTCTGTAGATAAGGGCGCCAATGCATTATGACCTGGTGTACATCGCAACGAATGCCGTTAACCCATTGCAGTGAGTTTAGTGACGAACCTTCGGGTGTTCATTGACGTCGAAGTCTTCAAGGAGTTGCTTCGCTCTGTCAATGAGGCCGACGGTTTCCTTTGGACTGAGAAATCCCGGAATACACAAATACCTAGAGAACGAACGTATACAGTATCCTTAGAAATAAGCTACTTGCTTCAAATTGCAATCGGAGTTACTGACCCATCACTGTAAAACTAAGAGATATGTAACGAGCCATGCGCACGCCGTGTACATCAATCAATCACTCTTCAGAATCTTGCAGATTGCTAGAATGGTTCCTGAAACGCACTTGATCGACCTGCGCTTGTGTCAGGTACTCCAATTGGCGGTTTGACATGGCTAGTACGAAGCTAACGTTTCAATTGGAATGAAGGGTATGAAGGGTATGTGATAGTTTGAGTCTGAGTTAAACTTAGCTGCCAGTGTAGCCTGCTAGGTCACGGTATATCGCCGATACCTTGCTTGACCCTTCTTGATATGGATGACTAGCTAAGTCACGGTTATGAGTCACTCTATTAAGATACTGGAAATACTTCCTTGTCAATTAATGAAGTAAAATGCATTCGGGACAGCAGGCTTTCATTTCCGGAACCATTATCCATACGTCTATTTGAGTTGCTAGTACATAATCGTACGCTTTCTTATTAAAAAGCTAGAGCGAAACGATAGATCCACAATACCAGAATAAGTGTAGCGAGAGAGAAAACGAATAAAAGGAACGGTGAGATATTCATGGAGTTATAGGGGTAGAGATCAGACATCTTCCCTTCCGAAACCAAATGCATGGCAAAACGAGGAAAACATAACATAGTACAATGAGACCGAAAGTAATGTACGCGACGATGTGGAAGCACCGTCCAAATGGTGTGGGGGAAAGCTCGTGATAGTGCCGTAATGAGTAGGAAAATGCTTTTAGGTCGTGGTTAGGCAAGGCAAATGATGTGAACGGAGATGAATAAGAGATCCACAGAGTGCAAAGACGATCACAGACAAAAAGGAAGAACCAGCTTAAGACACATAAAGTGTAACTTGGTTACCAGGGCGCATGGTCTCGAATGCCATCTGTACGTCCTCGGTAGACCCTAACGATACCATATCGCCATCCTCATCGATGTACTTGACTTTTAGCGGTCCATCTTCTCGACGAGGTCCGCAAAGTCTTATTTTTTTGCCGACCTTTTCAACGAGATCTTCGTATTCCGTTGATCTGGGTACCTGGATGACGAAAATGTCTTCAAGGAAGTGCACCTTCACTTTCACCATTGGCGAAATACCGATCTGAGGAACACCGCTCCCAGACTTAGTTAAGACCTGAGACCGGGAGGTGCGAAGGGTCGCTCCGGCTAGTGATGAATCACTTGAGCCAAAAGGCGTAATGGGAGACGTGCTGTGTGGCGAATACTCTGAGCTGCCGCCGGTAGATTCGCTTGACCCGCTTCCCCGTTTGCTGCTCTCAGCAGAACTAGTCACAGACCCTGTCACCGAACCTGCCGTCGACTCAGCCCAAAGCGATTTCGGCAATGGCGGAGGAACCTCTGCCTGGGGAGGTGGATGATACGCGCTCGGCTGGCTCTGACTGCGAGAGCGCATCGGCGGCCGAGATGGGGCTCGAGTTAATGGCGAACCTGCTCGGTCGCTTTCATTATCGTAAGCCGAGTTCAGTCTATTCGAACTGAACTTGCTCCGTAAAGACGCTGGTTGCGTCCTTATTGTACCAGCAGACCCGAAACTAGCCTCTGACGCATCGGAGGCCACTCGAGGCGGGCCCTGCGGTCGGTTCATGCTCGCCATGGGGTTGGGAAGGGCGCTCATAGGAGGGGGAGGTGGCGCAGGCATCGATTGTCCGTTCTTCCGCCACTGGCGCATTAAGGGACCATTCTGATCTTCAGTACGCGCCCGAGGTCGATCGTATGCAGATACTGCATCGCGCTCCTGTAGCATACTTTGAGAGACGTTCCCGCGGCGGGAACCTAGTGGAGTCCCCCTTCCGGAAGACGATGCGTACTGGGCCGCTGGAGGGTATTCCTCGTAGTTCTCTTCCGATTCGACGTCGTCGTCCTGAGGGTAGCCACTGGGTCCAGCACCACTACCGAAATAGATGCCACTAGCAACACTATCAGCTCGAGAGCGTTGATCATCGTATTCGTACGGCGGGGCGTTGTATCTTCGGCCCATAGAGGAAGACGCAGCGCTCATGGGCATGCCCGAAGAGTATGCAGAATAGCCCGAAGCTGTCGAGAATTTCCGCGATGCATCATAAAGCATACGCGACTGCGAAGGGTTGGTGCTGTTCGCTTGATGCATACTTGAGTTGGAGTTTTTGCGAGCTTGGGTTTTCTCGATCAATCGTTTGATTGCTGAGTCCCATTGCTTCAGTTGTTCCTCCGTTCGACAACGCAGAGTAAAGTACTCATTGTCATCGTCACCTCGCCACCAAACCTGTAAAGAATAAGACGGAGTCGGTTGGCCCGCTGGATAATGTCAGATGAGGCTTCAGAGAAAAGTGTAGAGGTGAGCTCACTTGCTATTACTTGAGCCTTCGTATGCGTAACGTTATTCAAAAAGATACGGCCTTTGAGTAAAAGAGGGGTATTCTTCTTTCGAGGTGGACCGACACCTCCCGGCAGGCTTGCAGGGTGCTTCTTGAGGATAGAGTTGCTTTTACTCCCCTTCCGAGTACTGCCTCCAGTCACCTGCTGAACTACTTCCTTACAACAGAGGATGATCTTCTCGAAAAGAAAGACGTGATATTCTCGGTCGATTTCCATCTTCATGACCATGAAAATGTCGTCCAAGATAAGTTCGCCGAAATTCGACAGATGATGGCCCTTCCAATCCTCCACTCGCTGTTCAAGGCTCGCAACTGTCTGCAGGTTCTCAGATCTCCTTTGCGCTTCATTGATCCTATCTGTTACACGCTTGGCAGCTTCAAGTCCCAGCTTCAGCTCGCCGTAATACGGATAGTCGGACTCGTTCGTTGCTTTCAGAAGGGACTAATAACGCATGAAAATCAGATTTCCCGAGTTCCATAGAAAAACGCTTGAATGCGAAAATAACCGACCTCGAATAAAAGAGGGTACTTGCAGATCCGCTGAATGGGCTTGATGAGGAACGCAGTCAATTCCGTTTTCGCATCAATGAGGGTAACGACCTAAAATGGACCATTAGTCAGCTATCACAACAAAGTTTCAAGTCGTGTGAATTAGAAAATGAAGTGAAGGGCTAGACCCAATTTGATCGGGTTGTCAGGGATGAAATCGTGGGAAAACTCTCAGCAACAAGTGAAGCGAGGGTTGTTCTTCATGGGGAGGGGAAAGCGAGCAAGGAATGGAGAGGAAGTACTCACCTGTAGGTTTGCCTCCACCAAGACCTTAATGTCAACTGCCTTCGAGTAATTAGCGCAGTAAGGTTCGTAGACTGCGAATTCTTCCTCCTATTGTTACGGAGCGAGAATGGACCGAAAAGTACAATGCAAACCATGTTGGAGGCAGTGTTGGCCACGGGATAAAAGCGGAATAAAGCAACCCCGAGAAACAGAAGTGCGAGAATGAAGCGCACAAGGTATTGGTAGAGAATGGATAGGTTCCATTGAGTAACATCGCCACGGTCACAATAGAAAAGACGTACATTCTCGATGAAAGGCAATCCCCACCGTTGTTCTTTCCATGGCAACTCCGCGCAGCCTTCAAGCTTTATGAGGAGCCGGCGCTGGAAATCTAGTAGTTTGCTGAGTCCTGGGAAGAGAAGATGGATAGTGTCTTGGTCGATAGCACTGCTTGCAGCAAGAGCATTTGCATATTTCTGTAGCGAAGACGTAAGCGAGCGCTAAAGCAACGCGGATGATTGGGCTACGAACCTGCATATGTTCAAGGTCTTGAACATATTTACGTTCTGTTTCCACGATTTCCCGTATAATCCTGTTGCGGGTTGTCTCCTGTGCATTCACAGGACCAGATAGTGAAGGTGAATCGGGGTGGAATAATGAATCGGAAGTTTCATGGGAAGGGAAGGCAGAGGGTGGTGACATAGGCGGAGCTTCTTGGAAACAGTCCTCTGGTAGTCTGTCGACTAAGCGGGTAACGCAAGAGACAACCTACCGAGCATGAGCATCAAACAGGCTAAGGAATGTACAGAAAGAGCATACCTTGACAAAACCTTCTGTCGATTTTCGATCCAGCAACTGTGTTGCACGGAACTGTTCTGACTGATCAAATAGATCCGTCGAGTTCGCTATCGCCATTGCAAAATGAACGATGGCCTTCTTGATGGACTTTTCATCGGCAGGGTCAATTGCTTCTGGGTTGGTGTCAATGCTGGAGATGGGGGAGACGTTCGGGAGCAGATTGTAGAGAAAACATAGGGGAACACCGAGTGCGAAGCAGTCCCATAGCTGCGTGACGGGGTCGGTGGATGTGCGCGTCTCGGACGGCGCATTGATGGCAAAGTAAGGAGAGAAGTCGTATATGCGCATTAAGCGTGCGCGAAGCTGGGTGCATTGTTGGTAGAGCGAGGTGGACTGAGCGGCAGATTTGTTAAGGAACGTGTTGTTCGCGACGGGGGTCTCGATCTGGAGGCCAGCGGTGCTCACGACCGACTTTTTGCGGCCTGCAGCGGAGGACATTGGGGGCGGGGCGGGCGCGAAGGCTGACGAACAGCGAGCTCGCGAGATTGAGGAGGAGGGAGCAGACGTGAGATGGCAGCAAGTGAGAGTGACAATGGCGACCGCGGCGGAAACACCAACCAGGCATGGATGGCCACAAACACGTACAAACACGAACATTTCTATTTCCTAATTCTTCCACAAACATTTTCCCTATTCCCCATTTTCCATTCATTCGACTATTTCCATCTTGCAATTTTGTCTGCAATCTTTCGCAATATTATCCTTTTCGCCACCTCCTGCTTTGCCAGTAAAACAGTTATAGCGCGCTCAGTAGTCTCTTTAGGCTTGCATCTGTGATCACGACGTTGCCATATACCCGGATGGAAGTCCCCGCCGCTTCACCGCAACTGTCTACAGGCTTCAATTTCCCCTTCGAACCACCTATGCTCGCAAGCAAATGATACAGTGCATCAGACTGCGATCTACTTTGAGAGCCAACAGCCACAACCGAGGATGTCAATTACTGCAGCCAATCTCGATGCCTCAACAAGCTTGTATTTCTATTTGCCCAGCTCATCCTTATCCAGCCGACAGCTGCCCTGACAACCTCTGTGATACTTCGGGTCAACACGAGCGCATGGTTGCTTTCCCGCACCCGAGCGTCTCCTCATGCACGACTTCCCGGGCACGGCGCCATCTAGGACCCTGGGATGATGATCCAACCGCCCACGGACCATCGAAAGATCCCAACTCTCGGGATGACGCATGCAGCTGCAGCCCCTGCGCAATTTTCATAACAGACTGCAGTGCAGCTATCGATAGCATCAGGGCGCCACCGGTCCCAGTGTGTCTCATCATCTCAGAATTGCATATTCTCTCGAGACAGGCTCGCACGCTTACCGCCGAGGGAATCATCCAAATTCAAGCTCGTTACCAGGGTAACGCTGAGTATACCGGTTAAGGAGGCTAAGAAGACTTGCCTATAGCGATGGTGTGGTCACCTCGTGTACATGAATTGCTCGGGGCGGAAAACTTCATCTGCGCTTTACGGTCGGCTTCCCTTTCCAAGCTCACTGGCTCTGGCGGCCTTCGACTTCGATCCATCTTCATCATAACAAACTTCTGGCGCTTAGCGTGTGCCGGTTTGCATTCTGCTCGTCGAGCTGCGGCAGGATTCTCCTCGGATGATACATCTGAATTCAAACCTCTCTGCACTTGGGAAAACTCTCGGTATGTCTTCTGAGAAAGTGGATCTCTCTTTGATATGATATGGCATGATATGGGTGTTCCCGTATCCACAACCCCGGTACCGTACGTGCTTCGAATTCTTGTGTACGTGGTGAACGTCTGTCCGGACTCGTCTATCTCTGGGATTCCTTGACAGGCCCCACTAAATTCCAAAAGACGAAACATCCCTTCAAGCCCGCGTGCGGCTTGTCTTCTCAGTCTTGATGTCGACGACGACTGACTGATTAAGTAAATAAACCTGATTGAGACTGTGCCTGTAGATGGGAATAAGCAAGGTGCCTGTTCTCTTCCCTTCTCTCATCCGCGATGTCGCAGTTAGAAGTCCACCGCGCTCATCCTTCTGGTTACACTCTACTTGTGGTCTTCTGCTTCTTTGCTCCCGGCCCGCCTCATCTGGCTGGTTTCTGATCGGCAGAACATACCCTGCAGCGTCTACCACATGATCTAACTTACGCGCTCACTCGGCCAATGATTGATCTGCGGGAACAGAGACTAGAAGCTGGCTCGTTTAGCGGCAGATCCTAGAACAGCTGAACATTCGCAGACCAGGTTGAGAAATTCATTGGGATCATACAGGTGCGGAGGTGCGTGACCACCTCTCTCGCACGAAACATCTGCCTCCAGTGTAATAGTGGGTGAATGCAAACGCTAATAGCGAAAATCATCTGCGGCGTCTCCGGAAGTCCCACTGCTCCGAGCCACCGGAGATTCAAAGGACGAGCTTGGTACACCGGTATTTGCAGAGGAATTGCATAAAAAAAGACCGGCCGGACGTCGCAGGCGAAGATGCGATCTGGACGCGATCTGTACCGCGACGCCGTCCTTAGGCGGCTACTCCTGTATTTCACAAGAGGACGGAGAATGCAGAGAAACAATGATATGATCATGATCTGCAGTCCGGTATGTATGCGTATATGAATTGAATAATCAGCAATGATGTTTCGACTATAATCTGCGTAATCCCTGCTTGCCTTCTTTTAAATTTTAATCTATCTCGTGAACACCGACCATCGTCCTCGGCTACGTAAGAGGACCATACTAGTAATCCTTAGAGTACCCCCAAATTCAACGCAGTTCCTCTCTCCACCCTCCAACTAGTAGTCAATAGAAGGATATAGCCACTTTAAGAGCATCTTCCCCTGGCATGGCGATTGATCAACAAAAGTGTACTCCTGAAGTGAAGAGTCCATCATCTTTGCCATGATATACCCTTCACTTCGATGCTCGGAAAACTTCAGCTAAAGCGAGGCGCTGGGCATCATTAACTCGGAGCAGTTCATTTGCGGAAGGTCACTTCGATAACAGAATTCGGATAGCGCGCCATATCATCTTGACGCCCAAGTACTGTCAGGCGTCTTCGTTCGATGCGCTTGAGAGTTGGTCTGATTAAAGTAGTATGAGAATGCATCTACTATAAATAACTGCGACTGGTAGTGTGGGGTTAACGATCATCATGTTGTAGTTTACGTATATTCGTTGTGAATGATCATGATGGACTTTCTGTGCACTATTAAACCATAAGGCTGAATTACGGAGGCTACGCAAAATCAGTTGATCATCTAGGCATAGTAGGCATAAATTAGATAGGACATATTCTTGTCCGAGTCAGCTAGCTGCTCAGAGTCATCAGAACCAGCCCCAGCGTTTGGTGGCTCACAGTAGATGGTCGTACTAGGCACAGACTACTGATGATCATATCGAGAACCCGAGAACGGAAGCATCCCGATCTTCCGAAAGATGTGTTCACGGGAAAAGGTGTGTTCAGCAACCCGAGCCCAGACTTGGCGACCGTAGAGAAAAGATATCGTCGGGACTGGCCACTGGACTAACAGCATACGTTGCAAGCGGAAGTTGGAGAGGAAGTCGATTGCGGGTCATGCTTGATCGATGGTTCTTCATCTTCGCCTACTGGATCAGATAAGAATGGCTCGAGAGATTAGAGCACGAAGACTGAACAATCCGAATGTGCTTTGTGCCCCATCGAGACTTCTCTGTCCACAAAATCGGGCGCTCGGGGATACATATCTTCTATGAGCCTATGGCGACAGTGCTATTGTCCATGATAGCATCGGGCTGCCAGATGATAGAATTGCATTTTGTATGAAACAGCATGTCAAAGCACGGTCGACGATGACAAGTATCGAGGTAATCTCGACATATTGCTATTGGGACCAAGTATTGTAAATATGTTGATTATTTATTAGAGAGAGATAACGTACTGTCAAGAGATAGTGTATCTCTTATGGCTAATACGAGATTTGTTTCAGGACGATGGATTTGGGTTATAGAAAAATATGAGATCAGCATGCCAGATCATATCATATCATGCATTTGTCATGTTCAAGAGAGCTCCAATTTTCGTAGAAGACATCGCAAGGGATTCCCTAAGCGTACAATTGCTGAAAACCATCGGCTGCATTCTGCCGCAGCTGCAACTTCCACAGAACGAACGCGGTCGAAATCTGAGCAAGCCGTGCCCAGAACAGCACAAGCGCCGGAGATTTGTACGGCACCGAAGAATTTAGAGAGATTAAAACACAGCGAAGACGGATCGAGGTCGAGAATCAGCACAAGTCAGACGATGCTGGTACATTACTAGTAGACACTTGGAGGGGGAGCATGGGTTGGCCGTTCGATATAGTCAAGTTAGCAAGGCCAGTATCTAACCGTGGTAGTGGCCCAAGCCGCTCTTATACCACGAATAAGATATAGATACTCAGAACACCGACTTGGATACTTACTCTTGGTACCAGGCTGCAGATTTGAGACAAATCTACTCTGATTAGAAGTACACGCGAGATTTTCCAGATTGACGACAGAGCCTACAGCGAATGAGTTATCAATTCGCAGGTGCAAAGGTGCGAAGGTGCATAGGCAAGGAGAGCACACGAACGAATTTTCAACGTTAATAAGGTTCAAGCTCCGATTTAATAAAAGAGTCGTGGGAGAGTTTGCTCAAGTTCAGGGTGAGAGAGTGGACGTTGTTTCTCGTCGCCCCCCAACCACCGATATCAACGTCGACAAGACCCCGGGCCATGGCACCGCAGAACAGGCCTCAAGCTCGACACACCGGCGCGACCCAGAACGCAGGACGCAGTGCGAACGTCGCGCCCGACGCGTCGGAAGATGGCGCCATTGAGGACGAGCTGTTCCTCGACCCCATGCTGGGCACCCCGCTCGCGATATACGTCGAGAAGGACGTCGTTGACCGAGACCAACTTGTCGAGATTATCACGGTTCGTTACATATAGTTGACTGTCTTTGACTGAGCGCTGAACGTCAAACAGAAAAACGGAGGGTCAGTCTCGCCGGGCTACAGTGGTGTTCCGTACATTCTTGGTACGCGATTGAAGTCTGCAGACTGTGTCAAGTCTGAGTCAACACTCATCTGGGTTCTATAGTTGACCCGTATAAGGAGTCTGGGCAAAGTCTGTATCGTCAGTACGCTGGAAAAAAGGGAAAAATAGTCCTTGATGCGCGATGGATCCACGAGTGCGTCCGTGCCGGAGAGCTGCAGACTTTCCACACAAACTGGGCAGGATGCAAAGTGACCGGGAAGGAACAGTATGTCTAATGCAACCATTATGTCCAGCATCTTATTCATTGATTTTTCAAGAGCTGGTGCTCAAGCTGATCCCACTGCGCCGACTGTGCCTCCGACAACCAACCGTTCACCAGTCGCACCGAGGAGAAATAGGCCACCAGGCAGCGCAAACCGTACTCATGCCCCCGCCCCACCTCCACCACCACAATCGCAGCCGCAGCCGCAGGCTCAACCTCACCAAGCGCATCACCAACCTCACCCAGCTCAAGCCTCTCTGCCAAGTTTTACACATCCTCAGAGTCTACAAGCCCCTCAAGCTCAAGCTCCCCCCTCTGTCATGCATCCCGGTCCATCTCTTCCGCCCACTAACTTCCAGTTCCCGGTGTATCCGGCGCAGAATCAACATCCAGCCGGAAGACCTACCTTGCAGCCACCTACAAGTGGGCCACCACAGACTTGGCAGACAACTGGATTAACTGCACATGTACCTCATCCGCATTTAATAGCACCTAGACCTCAGAACCCCTATGGAAGAGATGACCAATGGAACGAACAAAGCTTTGCGCATCTTGACCCAACTGATGCCAGCAACACCTTGCCAGCCATCAACGGGGGACCTGCGGATAGCTATTACGACCAGAGATATAGAGATCAAAATGGGTGGCCTGAAAGCAGTCAGAATTACTATGAACAACCAGTAAGTAATGATGAAATCTCGAAACTATAACAACTGACTTTCTTTTCAACAAAGCCTTATGTACCTCCGTATCAGCAGGAGCAGCCGCACCAACAGCAACAGCCACCGGATGCATTCTTGCCCCCGATTCCTGGACCTTCTACGCAACCGCAGGAGCCTACAGTGCCTTCAAACACTGGTCCTGAACGGCAACAGAGAGGAAGAAAGAGGACAAGAACACAAGTGAGTTTTAATCGTGAAGAATAGCTGATCAGTGTCTAATCATCAATTATCGATAGCCCCCACCAGCCCCTCCGGCATCCACTCTTGTGCTGAATAGGCGACATCCTCCAGCTCGGTCTCCGACTCCTCCAACTCGAATTATAAAGAGTACTTATGGCGGAAATCTCTTCACTGCTGATGACGTGCTATATCTCAAGAAGTACATTGATTATTGTCAAGAACAAGGACTTGTTTTAAGGTAAGTAGATGAGTTACCCCTCTCAGTTTCTATTTTTCAATATGCTATAGTCTTCGTGAAATATGTGAACGTATTGCAGTCAAGGTCAGTAATCAGTTTGGTACTCGAATATCGTTAATTGACAGAAAGCTTCATGTCAGGCTCCCCATCATACGTATGCATCATTCCAAGTAGTTTTACCGCAGGTGGCTCACTTCTCCCTTTAGCTTCTATAGCTGGCGTCGTTATTGTAATAAACACCAAATTAGATTGGGTGGTTACGCAATGGATGTTGAGGGTAATCGATCTACATCACATGGTGAACAGAATGAACCCCTTCCTCCGGTAATGGGACTAGGGCAGGTACATGGGCCTCTTCAGTCTGCAGTACAAGGGATGCAAACCATAGGTCTCGGCCCAGTTCCTGGGTCAAACCAAACCTCATCAGCCCCGAAAGGCAACGGACCATTTACTGTTCACTCTGCGATGCGTCACATCTCAGAGCAAGGCATGCGAAATCGCTCCCCGACGCCTCCTCGGGCACTCTTTAGGAGTACGACTGGTAAAGGAGTGGCATTCACAGATGAAGATGTTGCGTTTCTTTGCAAGATGCTTGCATACAGAAAGTACGTATTGAAATAGATAACTCAGACACATCTGGTCTTAATCGTTGTGGTTTCAGATTGCAAGGAAGGTTGGATATGGTAACGTTTTGGAAAGATGTTGCTGGGAAAGCTCAACATCACTCTCGTGCTTCGTGGATGAAATACTATCGTCGGCATAAACACGAACTGAACCGAGTGGAAGGGGACGAGCCGCTACCGGCTCCTCCTGCGAAGAAGATGCGCTATGGAAAGAATGATGACGTTCTTCTTGCGAGGTACTTTGCGAACAAGCCGGCGGGTACTTCTGATAAAATATTTCAAGAGTTCGCTAAAATTGTATGTGGCTTCTTGTCTTCCTGCTGGGAGCCGTGGTGCTCACATCCCACCTTACAGCATCCTCATCATCCATGGAAGGGATGGCAGGAGCACCATCGTATCCACAAAGCAAAGATTGACCATCTGATTCAAAGGATACAAGGAGGGGAAACGATTGAAGTAGGTGAAGAAGATGATTAACGACTCTTACGATTGTATGAAAGATGCACAACTTTTTTTGTTTTATCTCTCCACTCTGAATCTTGCATTAAAGTTATACCTCCTCTTTCCTGGCATTGATGTATTTCATTCAAACTCTACAACTTCATTTTATGGGTGAAACTTTCAATTGAAATTCTTTTGCGCGTTGCAACGGTTTGGTGCATGCCTTTGTAGAAATTACTCTAGTAGCTACCGCCTGAGATGCCGCTGAAGCCGCTAACTGCGCCGGCGGAACCTCCAGTCACCACAAGCTTAGACCAGTCCCAGGTGCCAGTGCAAGCACCAGATCCACAGTTCACTTCCACGCGTTTCGCACCGCTGTTGACAGCGATGGTGGTGGTCGAGCCAACAAAGTTTACACCCGAAATTATCACACCGGTTCCGGGAGTACCCAGCGTAGATGGGTAGCTCTCATCGATAATGACACCGTACTTCTTAATGCCAGTGGCAGTGTTTCCCTGTACACGACAAGGGCTGTTTAGAAGATTTATTGCTTGAAGAAACACAACTAGGACTTACGGAATAGGTGATGTTCGATACAGTGGAGCCAGTCGCGTCTGACTTCGTTTTGATGCGGAGCGCCTGGTCACTGCGACGTAAATCATGATTAGGAGAATCTAAGTGCCAAAGAGTACGCATTTTCGTACTTGTTAATTATGGTGTTGTTTGAGATGACAATTCCGGAGACAGTGACATCCGAAGAGATGGAACCAACGGAAATACCATGGCCACCAGAGCAGGTATTTCCAGTGAAGACAATGTTAGAACCCTTGTTAATGGCAAGACAATCGTCCTGGTTCTTTATGACACTATTTTTGATAGTCTTTATGGTAGGAAGAAGAAAAGTTGCAAAATGGGAGTCTGCCCTAAATGTAATGAAGTCAACCCACCATAAATGGGGTCAACCGTGAGAAATGAAGACAACCTGTATTTAATGTACTTCAACCTTTCTGAAATGTAAGTCAACAATTTCAGAATTCGAAGTCATCATTTGTAAGATTTCGGAATCAGCCTATTTTGAAATGGAAGTCAACATTTGTCAGAATTCGGAATCAACTTAATTAGAATTGTAAGTCAGCCTTTCATAATATGCAAGTCAAACCGGGGTATGTATTCGACATCAACCTCGAGAAGAAATATAGGATGGCCTAAAAGAAATGGAAGACAACCAAGCAAAGTAATATAAGACACCATGAAAGTAATTGAAACCAGCCTCGTAAAGTAATCCAAGTCAACCTGCATGAAATATAAGGCAACCCAAAAGTATTCGAAGTTAGCCTCGAAAAGTAATGCAAGTCAGCCTGCAATAATTTCAAGTCACCCAGAAAGTATTCGAAGTCCGCCCACCAAAGTAATGCAAGGCAACCTGCAAGTATGCGAAGTCACCCAGAAAGTATTTGAAGTCAGCCTCGAAAAGTAATGCAAGTCAACCTGCAATAATTTCAAGTCACCCAGAAAGTATTCGAAGTCCGCCCACCAAAGTAATGCAAGGCAACCTGCAAGTATGCGAAGTCACCCAGAAAGTATTTTGAAGTCAGCCTCGAAAAGTAATGCAAGTCAACCTGAAAGTATAGCAAGCCACCCAGATGGTATTCGAAGTCAGCCCAGGCAAGTAATGTAACTCAACCTACAAGAAATATAAGTTACCCTGAAAGTATTCGAAGTCAACCTTACCAGAACAGCCAAGACAGAATATGCTATAACTCTCCAATTACTGGTCCGTTCAGTACGAAACTACCACGAATCGAAAGCTTATTTAAAGGAGATTTGACACAGCTCTTGCAAATTGAGCAAGGTGAATCAGTCATTTGGTAGATTTGATTTTTGTCATTTCTGTGTCTTATAGCCCTCTTATACAGTCACTGTCCGCTGCTGCTGCAATCATGAGAGGGGAACCAATAGAAGGTGAAAGCAAGGTCTTGATATTGGTTTGTATTGAAGTCTTTGGTACTCTCAGGTGCTGATCATCTCGTTCGGGCAATTCAGAAATGCAAGGCAGGCGAATTTAATCTCATGGTCTCTACTTCTATAGGCAATGAAGGTCTGGTTATCGGTGAAATCAATGAAATTATTTGCTTCCTCTTGCCGAACTGCGCGAGGACCAGAACAAGGCCTTAATTTGCTTTGAGAAGGGAGGCCCAAGGTGAAAGCAAGGTCTTGATATTGGTTTGTATTGAAGTCTTTGGTACTCTCAGGTGCTGATCATCTCGTTCGGGCAATTCAGAAATGCAAGGCAGGCGAATTTAATCTCATGGTCTCTACTTCTATAGGCAATGAAGGTCTGGTTATCGGTGAAATCAATGAAATTATTTGCTTCCTCTTGCCGAACTGCGCGAGGACCAGAACAAGGCCTTAATTTGCTTTGAGAAGGGAGGCCCGGAAACCATTGGAAGAAGAATATCTTGATTTCAATGGTGAGTGAGACGAACATATAACACTAGATAATTTATAGATGTGTAGTTCCCAAAGTTCTAAGAGCCTTGGACAGGTAAAAGATGACAAATGTCCAGTTTTGTCGTTGCGAGCCTCGACCAGCGAGAACACAGTTGACTTGCCTTCATCCAGCCTTACCCAGAATACCACGTAGGTGTCACACCATAGGCACGACAGCCTGAGAAGGTGTTCCTGCGCTCCCGCTCGCTCCTGTCCGTCGTCGATAATCTAAAGAGAAAGGCTTCCTCGAAGGATGCAAGAGTGGAAAATTGGGCTGGCAGGTTATTGTGGGAGAAGCCACCCTGGAGCTCGCTGAAAAGGTCCTTGCTCTAGAGCGTCTTGGGGTTGCCGAGGGACCAACGAGTCAAGCCCATGACCGAAGGGAGACGCAGCCTCTGACAAGGAGAAACCTTGACAAACCCACAAGGAAAACTAAACCGACCGAAGGTCTCCATACATAGTGTCACCCATGTAAATAGACATTCAATTGCAATACTCACCTTACTTCTGTTACACACCAATGAGCTTTGATATAGCAGGTGGCTCTGCTTGGTAGCGTCCGCAAGGCCTCGAGCAGTAAGTTGGGTGGCGCGAATAAGGCCTCGTCCGAATGGCTTTGTTGGAGCGGGTAGCGTCCGCTAGGCATTGATAAATGGGTCTTCATCTTGCGTTCTTATGAATATTCGCGTCTTCATTGTGCGTCGCCGCTGTCTTGAGGCGCGGAGTCGTCTTTGTTGTTGTGGTCGATGGTGAAGAAATGCGACGCAGTTTCACGCGTGAAGTACACGAGCTCCCGCTTGTCACGAGTCGTGGTAGTTCTTCGAAGTCCTTCCAATGACATCTGTCATCAGGTATTTCACAAGGAACAAAGGAAGCTCCGTATCTGAATAGAAATCTGCCATGGTCATCTTGACATGAATATCATGAAAGGAAATATAAGAATTGAATGCAGTTACCAGGTTATACCATTGTCCATCAGATAGGTTACCTAGGTCCAATATATGTAAGCCACTGGAACATGCAGATAGAAATGAATACCACATACTGCGTTGTAGAAGTTTTTTTTTTTAAAGTCCATTAGATGACTTAGACAAATCAAGCTCGTGAACTGAGTAAGCCGCTACATGTAATACGCAAACGTAAGCATCCCACAAGGGTCATATGCTGTATAGTATTATCTTTTCAGTTCGCACGCACCACGTGATCATCGGATGTACGGAAGCTTGCTTACCGGAGCCGAGTAGCATCATTTGCTTCCGTCTCCGTCGGCAATTTACGGCCTGCTGTTTTCACCTCTCTTTCCCCATCCCCAATTGTCGTCTCACCATGCGTTACGGCAAACTTCCCTGCAGATTGAGACGGTACGTGCTACGTACAACCACTGATTTTCATTAGAAAGATTCTGATTCGTAAATATTGCATACACTTACAGGCTTTTTGCGAGACTGCTCGACCGCGTGGTCGCGCTTTTTCGAGCTCGTTTCCCAGAGGATTGGGCCGGGAAGATGCTCGTTGAGGGTATGTCTTCTCCGTCCATAAACACATAATTGGAGTCTAATATCTTGATAGAACGACCGCGCAATCCTCACGTCGTTGCTGAGCGATTGGCCAGCATAACAATGGTACTCGAGGTAGTCATTGCCGAGTACACCGTCATTGCGGTACGGGAAGTCACGACGGATGGGCAGGAGGAGAGGGAATGGGAGGCCAAGAGGGAGGCGGAGAAGCTTGCAAGTGTCTGTGCGGAGTTTTTGGCAAAGATTGATCACCCCCGTTAGTGGGTAGTAGATGGACTATTCCACTCAGACCTTTTTAAATTGTGTAAATAGTATACCCTCACATTCCCTACAGAAACTCTCACCTTTTACATTGTATCATATGTGAAAAATGAACACTTCCTCCAAGGACTGAGTGAAAAGGAATGAAATTAGACTTAAGCACTCATCACAATGAATTACGGATACAAGTAGATCATTAGGAGTGTCGGCTACTAGTATCTTTTCCTTCCTCTCTTTGCAATACTCACCATAGACCCTGCCTTCTGGATTATCCGGAAAAGTAAACCCAAGCGTACACTTTCTGAGTCGGCCTCAATGAGCTTGATGAGACTTTTGCTTGGTTGAGCCTGCAGAGACCCGAAAAACACCAAGCAAATCATGAATATGCACGAGAATGCACCGCAATCATGTCCGTTTGTCTGACGAGGAACCTTGATTGCCTCGTTAGCATGGGATAGTTGCGTAGGGTAGAGTTTCAGCTTACATTGTCTTGCATCTTCGTTTTCCATTTTGAGCGTACAAACTTCTGCTTTTCTTCTCTCGACTTGCGTTCCAACCAGGAAATAATTTGCTATAGAACCGGGAAGTCTTTCATTCAGTGTGTAATGCAATGGAATATGTGCCACCCACGTTAAGATACGTGGAGTATGTCTTGTCAGACGCTTTTGCTGATGAAAGACTATCGTAAACCTCAATAGTTGTTTTTTCGAAAACGATACAAGCGACAATCCAGTGGTCATTATTGACATGCATTGGGAGAACGAGAGATGACATGTCAGATAATGAAATCTATCGATTTGTCAAATGTACACAGTTCATAAGTCTCTTCATATTAAAGTGCAACTCACCATTAGCAGAGGATCCTTCTTAAGTCGTTGATCAGCCTTCCCTTTGATAGAGTTGAGAAAGAAGGTATGTGCAATAAAAACATCCTTGGGGCGCTTCGTCCTACAAGATGGAGGTTAATCACAAATGCAGTGCCAAGGTGTTGGTCCACGTACGATTTTTGAATTGCGTGAACCACTGCATTTACTAGATTGTCGTCAAACCAACTGGGTGGCTGGAGGCGCTCCAGATGCTCTCTCTCTATCACCGCCATCCCAGCTTCCAGACTATGTCCTTTGCGGAACAATTCCAGGTCCTGCTTGTACTGTATATCCATTAGCTCGTGATCCTGGACATTAAAGGGCAGGAAGCACTCACCTCAGCCTTTAATAAAGTCCTCTCCTGGCGTGCAGATACCATGGTCCATTGCAACGACATTATCACCTCCTGTAACGTTTTATCCTCTTCGTCTTGGACAGGAGTTGCGCGGTCATCACTCGAACACATTGCTGATTCCTCTGGGACAGGAGTTAACTCACTCGCCCCACTACTGGGTATGTCATCGACATCCATCGCGTCTGGCACCGAAGACTCTCCATTTTGAGCAACAACCCCTGCGGCAGGAACTTCCGGAAGACTTGGCGTAGCAACATCGTCTGTAGCTAGTGGTGAACCATTCCGATCGACATTGTTAGGAGCAGTTCCAATTTCGTCATCTCCTTCGCCTTCGCCTTCGTCTCCTTCGCCTTCATCTGCATCTGCAACGTTGTCTTTGTCTTTGTCCTGTTCTTCGTCTATCTCCATCGCTACTGGTTGAACATTAAGATCCACTCCATCTTGCTTATTCTGACCGGTTCCTGTCTTATCATCTTCTTGTCCATCTTCAGGCATAGCTGTCGCATGATCTGAATGAAGATCTGATGGAACACGGTTAGATCAGATCATTAACTATATTATGGATCCATGTCAGTGCTTACCTTCGAGGCGAGTATCATTAGGATGCATTGAAGGATCCATATCCTCTTTGGACTGGATGCAATCTATATAATCGGGCCGAATAGCAACCTAACATGCATGAAATGAGAACAATCCAATGTCTCAATGATTTCACTTACGCATTCTTTTGCACCTAGCTTATTTGACCATTCATTCTTCATGCCTTTCCCCTTGAACTGAGACAGGAACGCCTCTAAAGTTTGTCGATCTAGGCCTTCTGTCTTACTGGAACGGAAGGACGATGCGGCAGAGATCCAGAATTCCTTGATGCCAGTAGGTCCTAACTCGACCAGTTTTCTCTTCACGGAATTCGCTTCCACATTGATGGAGAACGCTAACAGCAGGGCAATCGTGGCTGCCCAGAACCCGCAGGAACTACCATCAACTTGTACACCCAATGGCACATATGGGTAGTTCATCAGAGGTCCATCCAAAGGCTAATTAACAGGGTGAGGTGAATCATGAGCAATTACTGATCATTTATTGACTATTGACTACTTACCTTTTCCAGTCGCGCACCATTGACAGTGTGGAAGAAACTAGTGATGAGCTTTGGTCCACGTGCGTTGGTGCGGTTGGCGACATTCATTGAATCAAATGCCTTGAATTGCTGTTTCCTATAGTCGTGAAAGTAGATAATCCAATGGGTGCGTTGCTGATCGTGATGAAAAACGACCGCCTTCTCGAGGGTCTGGGCTGTACTAAGGTTCCAACAATGAGCCAGAGCACCATCTCGAGGAAATGCATCCTGTATAGAACATCAGCTTGAGATATCCATACCCAACAACGTCTTTGTACTCACCGAACCATCGGGCTTTATCGGAAATTCGTCATTTACCACCGACCAATCCGCCGCGTCGATCTGCGTGGCAAATGATGAGTGGTTATGGGGAACAAAAATTGTACGAAGTTGGCATGTTCTCGACAGGGCGTGAAGTATAGGATGTAAACAGTGGTCTAATTCGTCTTCGCGCATTAAGTAATTTGGGTTGGACCATAATTCCCGGTACCGGCCTTGTGATATGGCCAAATCCTCATTGTCGAATGCTCCCTGTGTGACGACGACATCGTTGTTGATTGTCTCCAATGTCTAAACAGAAAGATGTTAGTTAATTGACACATGAACACAACACGGCATTTTGCCCTTCGTACCTCTCTTTTGTCACTGTCTTGCTTGACTTTGGCAAACTCTGCAATGAGCTTCTTTGCTTCTTTCCTATCCTCGGGGTTCATTGCCGGTAGTAGACTACCCTTTGGTTTGGGTCGAGGTCCGGGCTTCTGATTGAAGACGACTTTATCCTTTCCTTTTCGCTTCTTGGAGTGCATAGGTTTCTTCGAATTTCCACAGTCCACATCGTCTAAGAGATCTTTGTCGCTGGCTTTCTTTCGGTTGTGCAAGGGAGTAGTCGCTGCGGTCGTCCGGCACTCGGTTTCACTACATATCACCCGCGTCAGTCAACGAAAGCGTGCCTTATATGGATCATCTGCGACATACCTCTCTGGAATCCATTTTCATCCTCTCTGGCTTCCTTCTGGCGATCTGAATCAACCTCTCCTTCCTTGCCTGCCCGGTCTGGATCCTCCACACCTTTCAGGTTCGTTCCGCCTGTAACATATCAATCCATGAATAGGTGTAACACTGCACAACTACATTCCAGCTTACCTTTGGGTTCGACAAGTGCCTTGAAATGATCTACCTGAGAGATGTCTACGTCTCTCCCAGTGTCATCATTATCCTCACTCTCGACTTCCGTCTCTTTATCCTTAAGCTTTTTTCTCTCCTCCGGTCCCAGTATCGTAGGAAATGGCCCAGTCTTTTCCATCAAGAATGCCTCAATGCTTTCAGTGTCCTTGTCTATGTTCGAATCTTTCGGGGGTTGGCCTTTCCACCTCATATTCTCTGTTCCGATTATCGTCTTCCCTTTCTTCCCTTTCTTCCTTTTCTTCCCTTTCTTCCCTTCCGAGTCTTCCGATGATTGTACGTCATCCGACTCGTTTTCGTTCTCTGGCACAACATAAGCATCGCGTTGCTGCCTGCGTTTCGGTCTCGCCGTTTCAGCTTCTAATGCGACAAATCTAATCAGTATGTACGCCACTAGTACGGATATACGACGACTTACTAAGGTAACTCTCCACAGGACCGTATTTTTCTAGACAATCCTTCGCATATATATGCTCACATCTTTTTCCCGTCTGTGTGAATCTCGCGCAGGGGCATACGTGCTTTTCATGTTCAAGCTTCAGCCTGAGTGCCTGGCGTCTTTCCTCTTCATCTAAAGACATGTTAGGGAAGTCAAAGGTGTTGCACACAGAACAATTTTCTCCAGTGTCCTTAGCACTTAAGTTCTCTAACTTGTTTACTACGAAAAATTTGCTTCCGGCATAATCCGACCACCGTTCGGCTCCCTGTTTCTCGACAACTGGTCACATTTGTTGACTTACGACGTTCATATTAATTCACATAGTTAGTCAAGCAGCATATACATCCGATTTTTTGTTAATTAAGTATAATATATGCATCCAAAACTTCTTCAACCTTTCCTAAGGACTAGCAATCACAATATAATCCCCTGTCTCTTCATCTCGAGTTACAGCTCCAGGAATGCTCCAAATACGATAGCCGAGTGCCCTCACTTCTTCCTGTGCTCTATCCGTTGACTTGCCTTTCGGTTCCCAGTGGGCGTAATAGGGGAACCAATCATTAACAAATATCAGCACCAGACGATATATACTATTCACACAGGATCAGTAACATTTGACGACTTTTTAGTTAACCACTTACGACTTGTTAGCCCTACTGCGTAGGAAGACCTGGTCAAATGTCTTGAAGGCTCGCTCTATATAATTGTTAGTCGAAAGGCCGTCATCGCGATATGTACCTGGTGGTAAGCCCATGTCCGTCCAATAATCTTTTTGATATGTTACTGATCAGCGTTTCGCACTTAGAAATTACTGCTCTACTCACTTAGCCATTCCTTCGTGAACCAGTTTGCTTCAAAATACGCCATAACGTCCGATTGCAGGCTTGTTCCGCCATCCATAATGCGTCTAATTCGGTCTGCGAACTCAGTCTTCTTCGTATTCCAGTCCGACATGTGTGCGCATCGCTGTAGCTCTCTCAGAGCCCAGAACATCATATTTTTGCGATACTTATTCAGAGTTGGCCGCGTTTGTCGATCAGTTCCTTCATCTCTATCCCAGCGTAGAATTGCCTGCGACGATGTCATGATCTACAGACAATTCCGTCATGTACTTGCACTTACCTGAATGACATGGAATTGACAGATGCGAATGGTCATGTCCGGCCATACTAATGAAGCAAAGGTCATTATTTTGCTAATAAGTGACTGAGACTTGTGGCTTACCTCTCAATATACCATCTCTATTTGCTTTCGATTTATCAATCATGATGAACTTCGGCTTGAATTCATTATCCTTCACGATACGTGCAGCCTCTTCCAGCAGCTCCGTCTTCGAGCCAAGGTGTCCTTCGTGTACTGTACTTGTGCCTGAAAACGATGGCAGACTTTGAGAGAAGAGACGACAAGATTGAGGTCATATTACTTACCATTGCACAAAGCCTCGGCTTCTGCTTTCACGACTTCACATGTCTCCCTCAAGAACTTTTCAACGGTATCCGTCCGAATATCACTGGACAAGTATACGGTGCCTCCAATAGTATGTCAGTTATTGTATTATTATGGACTACCCGGATCCCGTACCTGGTACCATGTGTTTTTGCTTGTTTAAAGTCGTCAAGAGTGTCACGGGAGCTCTGTTCTCGTTCTTGTGTCTATAGCTCGAGTCAAGTCCACATCCGCGCTTGCGCGCATTCAATATAAGCGATTGCGTCGAAAATTTGTCCTTCAGACCGGTCCGAAATTGGCCATCCCCGCTTTCAGTTTCATTCTCATATCTAGTTAACGGTAAGGCGTGGCTTAAAACATAATCACATGCTGCACGTACGCAAATACTGAGTCCGGGTTGGCTTCGGCAAATACTCCAATGCTCCTCAAGGGGTCATTATCCATTCGTTCTGCTCTGCGGCATTGTTGAACAATATATTCAACTTCCTTTGCTGTGTGCTGTCGATATCGGGGTGTGAGGGCATGCATGTATAATTTGGGAATCACTATGATAGGAAACAGCTTGAAGTCAGATGTATTCCCAATACCAGTACATCACTAACCTTTCTTAATTTGTGAGGTCGTGTGTCCGTGAAGTGTCACTAATTCTTTTATACCTTGTCGAATGTAATGAGACGGCCTAAGATCGCGTAAGTCTTTCACGTGGCCATGGGTGTGCTGCATGAATATGTGAGCGTGACCAAGATCGTCCGCATTAATCTCCACCTTTTTTTGGTTTTGAGTTAGCGGTCCAGTGGCTGAAGGACTAGGACTTACATGCATCTTGACATTGCACTTTCTCCTCGGCCGCTGTCTTTTGTTCCTTTCCCTAGGTAACAACTGGTCTTCTTCATCCATATGCTCTTCTTCGTCCTCTTCGTCGGTGGAAACCCCTTTACCTATTGTGCATTCATAGTCATCCTCGGCAGGAGTACAATTCTTCGCGCAGCGCAGGACGACTCTGAAGACTACACGATCGTCCTTCGGATCCACCGGATCCTCTCCTCGTCGCTGAACGAAAAAGGATCTCGCACGGATGTCTTTCGGTCTGTCCATAGGATGACCCACGAAAGAAACATCCACTGCATTGTTGTCCACCTGATACGTATGAGGGGTGTAATCGTTCTTCTGTTGAGAGTGGATTAGTCCTGAAGATGGATTCGCGTTATCCATGCGATGAATGAATCCCTACCTGATTATCGAAGAAGCGGAAGAGATAATTAGTTGTATGATGCCCAATGTATCGCCAACCATCATCGGCATAGTAGTGAATCTCAGGTACTCCAGACACCTTCTTTGGAGTGTGACTGAGGTCTACATTCAACAACCCGAAGACACCCATCCCACCCGCCTTAATCTTTACCGAACGTCTGGGAGATAAATAATATTTTGGCACATTTTTGGTGGGGCGGTGTGGATGTGGTGAAGGCTGAGTAGCGGGTCTGAAGCCTGCCATAGGATCTCCTTTAGGCCCTGGTGTCCTCTTCGCATTCCGTATCGCATTTTCCTTTCGCTGTTGAGGCTAACATTCATTTCAGGATGTCAATACGTGATTCAGGACGTCAGTTTGAACATGTCTCCTTACGGTCTCCTTTATCTTAACATACTTCTGAGCTTTTCTTGCACTAGCCTGTACCGTTGGACTGCTTGGCTCCTTCAAAAATGCCATTTAGCTTCCGACACGATTAAACTGCTTGCGTAGAGATGACATACCTCTGTCTCTTTCGATGGATCATGCGCATCTTTATTGTCTATCCTCGGTTTCTTTTACAGATGCATTAGTCTTAAATGCCGAAGGATGGAGATGAGCATTCTATCACCTTCGGCGGCTGACCTTCGTTATCCGACGACTTCTGCGAGGCCTCCGTGTCTGAATATGTGGCGTTTTTGTGCGTGTACTTGATGTCTTGCATTTTCGACTTGTGGGGGTGAATGATGGATTCGACCGACCGGTGGACGGTAAAATTTTACAGCGTGAGATCATTTAACCGTCTGCTTCAACAAATACAAATACAAGGGACTCAGCCATTTTCCAGTGACACTGACAGGAAATGTCTCCTCTATTACATACCGAACCCCCTTCTCCAATGAGCAAAAAGAGGGACTCATTATATGCGTTTGCTATACGCGGCAAGCATCGCATCCTCGGAGACTGCGGACTTGTGTTAAATATAGGCGTCTTCTTATGCGCCGCTCAAACTCACTAAGTGTGGTTCATGAACGCGTTGACTAGCATACGCTGGCAAGTTAAATCCCATATTTACGAATGATAAAAAGGCAAGTTTAGTATTACAAAATAATCCAGGTAATTGTACCATATACTGACTATCTTTTTTTTTTAACCCCATCTTTGCGTCAAAGCTTGAAAGGACGTCCGCCCACGTTCTGATCCGAACGATATAAGGTTCAATGAAATGAAATGACTGGGTACGACTTCCCATGATCTTGAAAGGGAATGGCTGTCCACGTCCTTCACGCCCTCATTGACTTGTCTTCATCTTTCGCCTCTATCCCTTCACTTACGCCCTTCATCTTCACCATGTTCACCTCTACCCGTTTCGCCAGCCTTCTCGGTTACGACGCACGCGTGTGTCCGTTCGAGATTGTCTTCGTTGACAATCTGCTAGGCAATAAGAAGAACAAGGATGTACGGGCGAAGGTGGAGAAGTTAGTGGCCGATGTGGGGATGAACTTGGGGGTGTTGTACGACGTGATGCCCACGTCAATTGCCGTCGTGTAAGTACTTAACACATTAACAACCGTGACATTAACTCACTCATATGGCTAGACAATCGTTTCACAAACGAGACCGTCACTTGACCGGTCGGGTCTACGTAGAGGAGGGGTATCTTGGGACTTTTCATATCCCTGATGCAAACAGCTGGGTGAGCACTCAAACAGTATCGCGAATGATAATGAACTTACCTTGACTATGTTAGCTGGATTCTATGCTGGCCACTACGATGGTGATGCCTGATCAGCCAGGCGTACCTCTGCGTGTCTTTGCCGACGCGGACGAACTAGCCTTCCGCGAAGAAGGCAATCCTATCATCAGGGTAGTGTGAGTCTTTCACCATCGTCATCGTCATCGTCATCGTCGTCGTCGTCGCAGCGTCGTCTCTGATATCTCCCTCATATTTTGCTTCATCTGCTTCATTGTCATTATAATATTCTCCATTTTTACCATTCATGCAAAAATTCATGCTTTGTCCATATGTAATTATATCACATCCAAAAAGAGATCCGATCTTGTCGGTATCTGCTAACGATCTGTATTCTACTGTAAGTAATGTACATGTATATAGACAATCTGTGTATCATATAACTATTGTATAGTAAACGTGCTCGATCGTATAACACGCGTTGACTCACATCCCGTAACGATATTCTACATCCATGTCAGTGCTTCGGCAAGAAAACTACAGAAAGGTGTCCTACTCGAATGAAAGACAGTAATTCAATCAGAAAGTTGAAAGAAAGATTAATTAGCTTCAAGCAGATCAGGGCAGAAATATCTATCTAGATCTATGACACATGTATATGGCGTACACGCGGATCAAATTGCTTTAAAGGGAATAAGACAACTCCATTTGAATTACATGTCGCCTATTACCGTAAAGTCCGAAATCAGCTTTGAATATCACATCTATCCGGAGACCCAGGGTCGAATGAGATCTACTCACCATATTATACACATCGTCTGGTCTTTCCGTTCACCGCAACATCAATCGACCCGTAAAGACTCATATCCGTGTTCACACTCGAACCTGTTAAGTGGTTGCAATGCCATATCCAATTCTAAAAATTGAGATCGACGCTGTCACTGGTCGTGGATCCTCACAGACTACGATTAACTTTTAACGTTTGGACATCAATCCCATACGAATCGGGGACGCGTGATCGAATGGCAATAATGTAACGAACACCGTGATCGCAAAGACGCAATGGGAGCTATTAATGTAATACAGATATGAAAGTCTCAAGCGCAATGATCGGTGATAAATCGAGCAGCCAGACTCCGTGCAGCTTTGTAAACCCTCTTTGTCTCCATCTCACATCTCATCGCATCTCTCCATTTCGAAGAGGATAATGGACCGCATCCCTTCTCCATGATTTCGTTCGTTCTGGAAAGGAACCACTGCTCGCAACGCGGCGTCCAGATGCCAAGGTTTAAACCACTTTCTTCAAACTTATTGAACGTTGGCCACCACGACTGTTCTGTCGGTGCGACGACTTTCGGGACTGCAAACATTTGTCAAGTACTCCATATTTGTGATCGCAAGACGTAGAAGTTCTTACCTTTGAAGCTGTATAATCCAACAAACGTTGCCAATTCCTCAAGACTGACATCGTCGTCGAAGTACTCGCGTTTTTGACCATCGAGCATTATAGATACACGAATGCATTTCCCGTCTGCATTCCACGTAGGACCGCTAATCACATCGTATTCGTCCACCAATCCTTCCGCCAATCTGGATATTATACCGCCCCGTTTCACCACGGCACGAGCGATTCTCTTGTCCTGTAAGAGCTTCATTTTGACAGACTCATAGGCAATGTAGTCTGTCAGGTCAAGGACATGTCCTATTGGCCTAACGCCCAACCCAATCCGATTTCCAGTGAATACCTCAGATTTCCGTAGTGATCGCCCTTTAGAGTCGCAAGTGGAGTCTGGCAGGGGTCGAAGGGTATAGAACGCCGTTTTCGTGTCGATGAGGTCTCGGATGATCTCCATCAATGACAATGGCCTTGAGCGTATGCATTGTGCAGCAGTGCAGGGGTCTTTCACCGCCAGAACCCAATCATTCCCAATGTCTTCATTCCGATGACGTATAATGTATAAAGTTGTCTCCATATGGACGGCCTGGTGGACTACAACCGTTGAAGTTTGGTTACCCAGGAAAGATGGATTTTCCGGATACAAGTCGCATAGGGCACTCGGAACCTGATCGATGTCGATGTTTGGATGACCCACGGCATCTAAGTACATGACGTACTGGATGAAGCTTGCTTCCGCGCCGTCTAACATTGTGTACACAGGGGTATCGAACCCGTCGCCTATAACCCGAAGAGCCTTTTGCAGCTTTATCGGCGGCTTCTCCATTGACTCATACTTTGAACCGTTGACGCACGCGTACCCGAATCGAAGGCTTATAAGGTCGAAGGCTTCTAACACGACCCCTCCGCTGTCTCGCCTTTTTTGACCCGCAAGGTCCTCTGGTTTGAACGAGTTAGTCATCAGGTCCAGCTCAGCAGTCTCTGCGTCAATTGCAGAACCGCTCAGCCAACCTCCTAAAACGTCCTCATCATGCATTTCGTATTCCGAGGTGGTAACGTCGAAATCGTCTTCAACATCGAATGTAATGGCGGACGGGTCAAGTTCGTGACACAATTCCCATACATTCTCGACACAATTATACCATCGCTGTGTGTCTGCGAACATGCTCCAAGCCTGTTCTACGTTCGCTCGATTCACACGAGCGCGAACAGGTCGTTGATTCTCATCTCTGTCCCATTCGTATACGAAGGCACCGCGTGTTCCAGGACACTGAAAAGACTTTGCGGCTTCCTGACGTTGCATCCACTTCGTACGTTTGAGTTGATCCGCATTCGCTAGTGCCTCAGCAATTAGGACTTCTTTCTTCTTTATCCATGCGTGCACGTCTTCGTGAATACATGTAGTCGAGTCCTTTGTCGTCTCCGCGAATCGGACTTGTTTGGAAGTGTTCGCGCAAGACTGATCCGTAGTCACTGCAGGCGGTAGCGTAGTGGCCGGTTTTGGTGGCGTAGCCGGTTTCGGTGTAATCCAGACTTGCGCTTCGCTTGACTCCTTCTGAGAAGGCCCGAAGGTTTTAGCCAAATCGAGGGTCCAGGTGGAAGGGCAGGTATCGTAAGGTCCTTTTCCCCATATGATCCAGACTGGGACATTGGAGACAATGAGGGCAAGTAATTTTGAACTATAGTACCAATCATTCGGCTTTCTCAGCACTAATCCGGCTCTTCGAATTCGAAAATCACATATGGCGGACATGCGAAGCTCCCACAACCATGCAGGATGGATTTTGCACTTGTATTGCAACGTTTCCACCCAGGACTTGTCCAGCATTACGTCGAGATCCACCCCAGGTGTATAGAGTGACCAGAACGTCAGGAGTCTGTGAAGAATTGCAGCCCAGGACGCATGAGCGATCAGAGCCTGGAACGCATCCCTTGAACGTTGGATAGCCGTCCGAGCAGCGTTACTCGAACTGTATGAGTCCAAATACCCTTGAAGGTACGGGGGAGGGGGAAATTTGTACTCCAGAGGAACAAGGGGTTCCCCTGAATGTTCCAACAGGCAAAGAGCTACTCCCTTCAATGCTCGCTCCAGGGACTGCCAACGGGATGCAACAGTCGGGTCCAGAGAGTAACGACTACCAGTCTGAACAAGAGGGTATTGCTCGATGGTTTGAGATAGGCGCCCAAGGATGGCCCCAGAGTAGTCAGGCACTGCTGGGGCAGCACATAGATACGGGAATTCCTTAGATTCGTAAGCGGGAAGATGCAGATGGCGAAGCCTAGGTGTAGAATAAGGATCGACTTGCGATGGAAACGGACGATCTGTGTTGTAGGCTATAACTAGATCGCCGTCGATCCTCATGACGTGTCGTCTTTCAAGTATGTACTTCTCTTTCGCCACCATAACGGATGGCGGTGTCGAAGAACCTGAAGTAATGCTCAAATCAATTAGCAAAACGCCGGTCGCCATCAATAGACAAAGGGACCCACTTTCCATTGAATGCGAGTAAAGCCTAGAAAGGGGTTGGAAGTCAGGATGTGGTTGAGGATAGGAGAAGTGCCCACGTACTGTAGCAGATAAGAAATCGGACCACTTTTACCCCTCTTCGCAACCGAATTTAGTCTATACCCAGCTCGCCTCGTGGGTGATAATCAGTAAATGTTATTTATATAGGACACGTACTTGGTCAATATACGAATGAGGATATTTAGCACTCTAAATAGAGAAAGAAAACGAAGATGGTAGTCATTTTTCATCGGCAGACTCTATGTACATACATAACTATTCAAAACGTAGATGACACTGGGGTAGAGTGGTGTCCTAAATGATGAAGATACCACTTTTTTTAAGGAACGTATTCACACATTTCTTTTGATACAAACACTGTCATACGGAAGTCACCATAACATGAAAGTGCAGAACAGACCGAAACGATGAATAACGGGGAAACGAAACTGACGAGTAAGACGAACGAGAGACCAGAAGCTCCATTGTGCCGCGACATCAAGGAAGGTGATTCACGGTGTGCCAGTCCTGGGTATAACACGATAATACCACTTCTGCGCCGACTTTTCATGTATGGGTTGGAGTCCTGAAGGACATACCACTGTTCCGTACCGATACTTGCATAGCCGGCATCGAAGATTCACTGTGCCTGAAGAGTTCTTTGAACTCTTTCCATAAAATCCTTACGCCATGGCAGAATCAATCCACATTTGATGCAAGAAATGTCCGGAAGGGTGCCATAAGGACGACTGGTTCCAGAACCCCATATGTACGTGCGCCAGCCATCGACACTGAAGAGGTTGATGTGAGCGTGACTCCCAACATCACTACCAGCAAGATGCTTCTCCAACGCATGGACGAAAGATTTACGGGACATAAAAATCTCATAGAGAGTCTCCGTCACAAGATGCGTGGCGAGGCTCGGTTGAAACTTTTCCGCAACAAAAGACATGATATTCTTCACAATACCGCTGGAATTGAAGGAAGGTTAGAGGTAAGAATATAACTCAGATAGTTAGGCCCTCACCGTGCAGTCAGATCGTGTATGTTTGACATCTGGTGGGGACTCTTAACATAAGACCCACAACAGTTTAACACCAACGTGGTCTCACGCTCGAACAGAAAGTTCTCAAGGTCGTGTAAAATCAGCCAATTGAAGAACTGAAAAACGTTAGGAAGGGCCATTCACGAATGGGATCATGCTGCTTACTTCATCAAAGTCAGTGGCACCATGGACGGTGTGGTAAATCAGCCCTTCCGGGTTTGTGTGAGAGTTGATGAAGACGAGAACCCTCTTGAAGCGACGGTAACTGATGTCGGAATCGACTTCCGACAGCACCTTTTCCCGTTTTTCCTCCAGATCGGTGTTTTCATTGTCAAAAGTAATATGCACATAGCGCAGCTATCAATCAAAATAAAGACGAGTCGGTTGCAACACAAACGGAAAAACTCACATCTTCTGATTTCTGTTGATACGAAGACTTCAATATGTGATAGAAGATTCTGCCCATTTCGAGATGCTCCACAGAAGATAGTGAGAGATTAATGATGAGTAAAGGAGAAGTGTTCACTCCTGATCTGTAATCACGAACGGAGCAGGGACGGCGAATTTCCCACTACGGAAATTGATCAACAAGACATCTTTATACTGAATTTGCAGAACCCACTGGATATTTGCATGGCGCGTTACCGGGCGTATACACCGTGTTCACATGTTTGTTCCAGCACGAGGGACAGCTGAAGTTCTGCTTTTTCGTCTCCTCGACCATAACACAGTCGGAACACATGGCGAGTGGGCAACTGTTTTTGGTACAGGGATAGAGTTCACCGCCATCGTGACACCAGCAGCAATGCTACAGACAGGAGGTTAATAAGTGCTTGGAATATGTCAACCAATACTCACATCATCTGTCTTCGTTAATAAAAGAAAAGTAGAATTGACATAAGCCGAAACGTCTTGTACCCTGTGAAACATTCGCTCACCTGTCCGCTATCCATACCGAAGTCAATCTCCATAGCTGCCGGATCCAGCGTGCTTTGCCTCTCCATATTGAGTTCGGGCTTGGGAGGTAGTGGATGGAATGGTGCGGAGTTTTGCGCCACATGGCCGCCATCGCTTCCAGTGGATATTTCTTCAAGAGACAATCAGATGAGAGGACGAAGATAAGAGTTATATGATACACACACCTATGTCATCGGAAGGCGTAATCAGCATTGCAGGCGCCTTTCCTCCAGTAATCACTGTAAGCACAGAAGGTAAATGGGACGAAAATAAGCCGACACAAAATACGGTAGCTCACATGACCTTCGTGGTACATGTCCAGTAATCACTGTAAGCACAGAGGGTAAGTGGGACAAAAATATGCCGACACAAGATACGATAGCTTACATGGCCTTCGTGGTGCATCCCCACCCACTGACGATCGTGTTCCTCCACCCCTCTTAGCCCCATTGCCACCTCCACGACCTCCGCGACCCCGTCCACCACTTCTTGCGGGGGCCATTGGAAGAGAAGCTAAGGGAAAGGGCAAGAACGACATGGACGTCAGTACTGGTCATCCTTGCGCCAAGCTCTTCGAGCTAGGCTCCGGATCCAGGTGTCCATGAAGATGAAGAAGGAAAGGATACAGACTTCTGCTGTATGACAATAATAGTGAGAGATGGCAATAACAAGTAATAGATCGAGATAGCGGAAGCAAATTTGCTGTCCGATGTGAAGACACGGAAGCAAAAGTTAAGTTGAACTGTAGGCGAAAATTGCCACGCCGTTGCATGAATTATGTAAGCACGGCGTTCGAGATTTTTGCCTAAGTTCCGTTTTTCACTCAAGCTTTCCTTCATCACCACCTCGCCACTAGCATGCACTGCGCGAAGCGCAATGTACAGCCTTCAATGTCTCTTCATCATTTGTTCCTCGCGTTGGGCATTTCCTTATCACCTTCTTCTTTTCCTTATGAACTCAACTGACACTGTGCGAAGCGCAATGTCCCGTGTTGAGTCTCATGTTTATCTCGTGCTCTTCCCCTTCCTCTGGCTGCGGCCACCCGAACATGTCTGCGGAACGTGTTCTTCCCCTTCCTCTGGCTGCGGCCACCCGAACATGTCTGCGGAACGTGTTCTTCCCCTTCCTCTGGCTGCGGCCACCCGAACATGTCTGCGGAACGTGTTCTTCCCCTTCCTCTGGCTGCGGCCACCCGAACATGTCTGCGGAACGTGTTCTTCCCCTTCCTCTGGCTGCGGCCACCGAACATGTCTGCGGAACGTGTTCTTCCCCTTCCTCTGGCTGCGGCCTCCCGGACGCCTCTGCGGAATGCGTCTTTCCCCTCAACATGGCTGCGGCCACCCGGACGCCTCTGCGGAAGGCGTCTTTTCCCTCAACATGGCTGCGGCCACCTCGGACACATCTGCGGACAGTGTTCATTCCTTGCCTCAGGACTCATCCCCTTTTCTTAAGGTTGAGGCCTCGCAAGTGCGTATGTGGAATGCCCTGTCCACTTCAAGGGTCTGCTACCACCTTAATGGAACAAGCAGACTACACCCACATCTCCGTCCCCACTGGCCGCGACCACCTTATGGGCCTCTATGGTAAGTGCCATCTTCACTCCGACGAACGTACCAGGCTCAGTTCTTATACCAGGACACCATGGGAGTTCGTGACGGGTGAAGGGAGGGACCTTGTGACTGTTTGGATGAAGGAAGTCTATTCGTGAGTGAATACACGGCTTACAAGTGCGCGGCGAACTCATTAGAAGCTATCACCCCTATCAGCTTTCATTAGATACGCTGCTGTGATTCAGTTACTCGGACCATCTAATGCTCCGATGCAAGATAGGCAGCTATTCCAACACACGTTGTGATGCAATATCAAGGGTGGCTCTAATTCAAGTGCTCCGTTTCCAAAAGGGTAAGTGATCCAACACACATCATGATGTATGTCCGTCAATGATAACCCGTTATAAAGCCGCAATCATGCTACATCTTTGAGTGTGGCAACTATAGGTCAGATGAAGCTAAGTAGCTCATGTTTATAATTCTTATCATGATACGACGTTGATGTTACTATTTCATAACAGTTCAGTGATTGTAAAATGATGTTTTATAAGAGGAATGTAGGACAGACCTGTCGCCTTTATGACCATGTGTAATATTATGCTATTTAATGCACTTAGTTCCAACTGTGATGTGTCGACCTCCTCTTTTCATCGCCATAGGAACAGTGATATTTAGCAGAGCGAACCAATGATCCTTTTATGGCCCTTGTGGAACATGAGTATAAATATTGCAGTGGTTACCTATGCCCTAGCATGATTTTCGGCAGAGTTTTAACAAACAAACACAAAACCCGTCGTCCATCTTCTCGCTTTGGGCAAATTTTGTGCATGCGCAACAAATGCCTTCAACTTTCTTTCCATTCCAGTGGCACAAATGTCTGCGTAGGATTGCCTGACAATGCTGTTCCGTGTAACTACTCTTACCCTCAATGCTCTCGCCATTCGGGAAAAGCGGGTTAGAAGGGCTCAGAAAGTCCACTTTTCGCCGCCTCGTTTGAAATCACCACCCTGGAGCTTGATCGCGGACCCAAGCTTTCCGGGGCAATGGTCATGAATGACTGCTGTGTTTTTGGATCTTGGCCTGGAACTATTTAAGCTGTCGCAAGATCTGTTACACCTCTTCGTCAAGGACCAGTGCCTCCCTCAGCTTCTTCCCGCACTATCGTCTGACAGCATGTCTTCTTTCGAGACCTTTAAACAGCAGTTTCATGGGGATATCATCACCTCTGAGCACCCTGAATACGAGCAAGCCATATCACAGTGGTCAGCCTGCTCGGTCAAGAGGGCAAGGATCGTTGCCTTCCAGAATGACGAAGACATTGCGACCGCTATCAAGTAAGCCTCTTCCGAAAATATCCCTCTTGCCGTTCGTGGTAGTGGTCATAGTGCTTCTGGTGCATCATCAGTCGAAGCTGGTGTTGTCATTGACCTATCGCGATACCTAAATGGCGTACGCATTGATGCTGACAAGAAGCTTGCATACGCCGGCGGAGGAGCATTATGGGCGACTGTCGAAAAGGTTGTTCTCTGAGATACCATACATAGTATGTATTAATGCGTTGGAGTAGATTTGTGTTAATTCCTTGTGCAAGCAGAAGACTCAATGTCACTTCTTACAGAAATGCTCAGTGCCAAAGTACTCGACTTAGGATGTGTCCCTATAAACGTTGCAGTCGATCATATGAGTAAGTGATTGTACATGTCTTGGTTGAATGCAGATACCATTGTTTGTATCATTTCAGACAGAGAGAATAAGGCTGCATGAAGTCGCAGCAAGTCTGCCTCGCAATAATTACAGTATACGTGGTCAACAACTCTTCATCCACGCGCAATTGAAATTTTCTCCAAACGCCGTTTTGCGTATCCGTTACAATATTCTACTTTCAGAGAGCTTTCGAATCGTGGTAGTTTCGTAGAAAACGGATCAGTGGTTGAGGAGATATAGCATATTCTGTCCTAGTTGTTCTGTCAAGGTTGACTTCGAATTCTTGCAGGTTGACTTGCATTACTTGCCTCGGTTGGTTCCGAATACTTTCAGGGTGACTTCGAATTCTTGCAGGTTGACTTGCATTACTTGCCTCGGTTGGTTCCGAATACTTTCAGGGTGACTTCGCATACTTGCAGGTTGACTTGCATTACTTGCCTGGGCTGGTTCCGAATACTTTCTGGGTGACTTGCAATTCTTGCAGGCTGACTTGGTTTACTTTACAAGGCTGACTTCGAATACTTTTGGGTTGACTTATATTTCTTGTAGGCGGACTACTATTACTTAGACAGGTTGATAACAAATACTTTCTGGGTGTGTTGAAATACTCAAAGGTTGACTTACATTACTTTTGGGCTGACCAGTATTTCTGAAGGGGTAGTTTGCATTACTCGTCAAGGTTGACTTCAAATACTTTCAGGCTGACTTACATATCTTGAATGCTGACTTGCAATATATGTTTCGGCTGGTTTCAAATTCTTTTAGGCTGTTTTAGAATTCTTTCAGGCTGACTTATATTTATTGCAGGTGGCCTTGCAATACTCAGACGGGTTGATATTGAATACTTTCTGGGTGACTTGTATTTTTGACAGGCTGATTTGTGATACTCTGTTGGGCTGGCTCCCATTACTTACAGGATGAGTTACATTACTACTTGGATCGGTTGGATTCAAATACTTTTAGTTTGATTTGCTTTACTTTGGCGGGTTGATATGGAAAACTTCGAAATGTTGACTTCCATTTTGAAAACGGCTGACCTCTATTTTTAAACTGGCTGATATCTAATTCGAAAATGGTTGACTTCTATTTTGAAAAAGGTTGACGCATATTTAAAAAGAGGTTGACTTGGAATACTATTTTGGGTTGATATCAATTACTTCCTACTAAACAAGAAGGTTGACTTCGATTACTTCCTTGGGTTGACTTCGATTACTTTAAAAGGTTGACCTCAATCCCGAACGGGTGACCTCAATATGTTCAGGGCAGACTCCTATTTTCGAGAAAAGTTAGTGTTGTATTGTTGCCGTCGCAAGAAAATGAGGATTTACGAGGTCAGTGGTCGATGCATCGAAGCCATCCGTGTTGTGCCCCGCGGCAATGGAGCCACTGGCTGAATTGGTTTGGTCACCCTGAGCTAACAACAGGAAAGAAAATGGTCAGATTGACTGATCCCGCTCTTTTTCTTCACACTTACAATTATCGATGTTAACGTTCGAGATGACAAGAGCAGCGGGGTTCGAGACGCTAAATGTCTGTGCTGGGGAGTTTACAACTTTCACATTGTCGAATGTGCCCGAGATTTTAATCCTGATAGGCATTGGGGTTAGTGGTAAGTAACTCAAAAAAGAGGGGATGATGTTAACAAACTTCATCATTGGATGAGGCTTAGTGACGCCGCCGTTGGTACCTAAACCGTCCTGCAAGAGAGCTTCTATTAAATTCGGATGAGAGTTCCGAATAATAAAGAACTAGTACCCAGTAGAACGGTCCTCCACCGTCAAACTTGTGACCATTTCCTTTGACTGTAGGAGGGAGTCCATCAAATCAATAAGGTCATACAGTCAGGAGCTCTGAGATCGACGAACAGGTAATGTCAGTGCCACCTAGAGATAAATCGAATGTTAAGATGATGGCTTTATTGATTAAAGCTGAAATAAACTGACTGATGGTGAAGAGAGGCCCGGCCCAGCTTTCGTTTCCAAAGTAGATATCACCGTCTTCGTCCTTTTAGCACTATTCACTGCAGTTAAGAATGCATGGAACTCACTAAGGTTCACGGTCGTTCCCGAGGCAAGAGAAAGGGTGAAACCTTCGCCAGCCGGCACCGTGAATCCGTTAATGTTGACAGTCGTGCAGGACGATGCAGCAGAAACATCGCTAAGGGAGTTAATGGTCGCAGTGCAAGCAGCCTTTGCGCCACTTGCAAGAAGGGCAGAAAGTAGAAGAGATAACATCCTGAGTTAAGGAACGTAGATCCACAGCTTGAGATTGAGGTAGCAGATGGAAGCCAAGCATTTTATATGGCTTCGAGCTTCGTGGCTATACGTTCGTAGTGGATACAACAAATTAGCTTCCGGGCCGCCTCAGTAGTTGTTTGTCTCTTTGACGAAGAGCACGAGATGCAAAATCGAGTAGAATAGATGTCGAGTATTTTTCCGCTGGTTGGTATTGTGTATTGCATATGATTCCAGAAAAGTCGAAGATCGTCGCCAAGACAAAGTCGGCAACCGCCGTCACGGTCTTCTTCACTTAAGTGAGAGTCAGTGGGGAATAGACGGTTCGTTTAATCGTCTGTAAATACAGTATGAGTGTTTAGATCAAGACAGCGACCTCAATTACAGTGCTCACAACTTCGGTGGTCTCTGCTATCCCCATTCCATACCATCGCTGAAGTTGTTCATGCATTACTAGTAGCGGGACCTGATTTTTTGCAAATAGGCGAAAACTGAAGAGACCCTTCTAGTCTGTGATGAGAGTACCGGCGGTCCGCATAATGATTGCCAGCGCAACCTGATTTGAACCGAATCTTTGCAGAGGGTACATAAGCATTGATGACTCTTCAAGTTGGAATTTACATATTGTATGCCACGGCGGTATTCACGCACTCGCGGGCCGCTTGCTCGAGTGCGATTCCGAGCCTGTTTCGATAGCCAATACATGCTTTCCTTAGTACATAGCACCTACATACACAGTGCTCCTTTCAGAGAGAATCTGCCACACTGGGGTCAATACTTGATGTACGGCGGGAGTGGCGGTCCGTGACAGATTTGAAGAGGGTGCACTAATCTCCATAGATTAGCCTTTTTCATGGGATTTCAAGCTAACCTTTGCGTTCAATGATGGGAATGTACCACATGGGACGTTGTTTTAATTATCCAGTAAGAGTTGATGATCGAGGGAAGGAATGCCATTCAAATATCGAGAAACAACCACGTATTTAGATCCATCGTCGTCAAACAAAGATCATTGCGAAGACAGGAGAGCCCAGGCGTAGCAAGTGCATTACTGGCTGAACCCGGTAATACCGGCGAAATTGGTGATCGGGCCAGCCTTGCCACCCGACACCTTCAGGGCGCTCCAATCCCATGTACCCGTGCAAGCGCCCGACCCACAGTTAACAGCGACACGGTCAGCACCACTGTTGACGGTTAAAGAGGTAGTCGAACCGGTGAAACTGACACCAGAGAGCTTCACACCCGTGCCGGGAGTACCGAGAGTGTCAGGGTAGCTCTGGTCAATCAAGATACCGAACTGGCGGAGACCAGTACCAGTGTTCCCCTATGAGATTCGTTAGAAATATGTTACAGGGTCACAGAGGAAAAGACATACGGAGTAAGTAATGTTCGAGACCGATGAGCCGGTCGCGTCGGAATCCATCTTGATACGAAGCGCTTGGTCACTGAATGAAGGGCGTTGGTATGTGACCGGCATAATTTTCAATCGTGGCTACTCACTTGTTGATAATATTGTTGTTCGATATGACAATTCCTGAAACAGTGACGTCCGAGGAGATAGAGCCGATGGAGATACCATGTCCGCCGTTGCATGTGTTTCCGGTAAAGACAATGTTGGATCCCTTGTTGATAGCGAGACAGTCATCCTGGTTCCTGATCGAACTGTTTTGAATTGTCTATGGGGTAAATGGGCTTTAGAATTATGAATTATTTGTGTTTGTAATCCGCTTACAAGGTCAGTGGTAGAAGCATCGAAGCCGTCAGTGTTGTGTCCAGCAGCAATTCCATTGCTCTTGGAGTTAGGGAGATCACCCTGAGCTGTTAATCATAGTTGAGTTGGAGCAAAGTACGAAATTCTTTTAGACTTCTATATGCGTACAGTTGTCGATAGTCATTCCGGATATGACAAGGGGACCGGGGTTGGAGACACTGAAAGTCTGAGCAGGAGAGTTGACAACTTTAACATTCTCGAATGTGCCAGAAATTTTTATCCTAGATTATCGGTTTTAGCAACTCTCCAAGGCATTTATGTAACGCGCCATATGTACGTACTTCATCATGGGGCGTGGCTTTGTTGTACCTCCGTTTGACCCCAGGCCGTCCTACAGAACGATAGTGATAAAGATATGGACAATACGTGAATGCCAAACTTCCTTACCCAGTAGAAGGGACCTCCACCATCGAATTTGTGGCCATTTCCATTGACTAAACACGATGAGCAAGCAAATAAAAGAATGGGATTGTCAGGCTACCCACAGACAATGTTGTCGCCACCTGATATAGTTGATTAATCCGCACATGTAAGAAATAATAAAGGGTACTCGCTGATAGTGAAGAGCGGTCCTGCCCAACTCTTGTTACCGAAGAGAATATCGCCGTCTACGTGCACCGTGTTAGCAAATTCCCATCGAGTTCAGCGGGAGTACGCACTCAAGTTCACGGTTGTTCCAGTGGCTAGCGACAAGGTAAACCCTTCGCCTGCTGGGACGGTGAAGCCGTTGATGTTGACCGTTGTACAGGAGGCAGCAGCAGAAACATCACTGAGGGAGTTGATTGTCGCGGTGCAGGCTGTGGCGGCAGATAATGCACCAGGAAGGAGAGAAAGAGCAGCGAGGAGGACGAACATTCTGACGAGAGCTTAGACCTGGTGTATGTCTTGGGAGACATCAGTACGTGGAGATTGACGAGCATTATATATCATTGGCGGAAGCACTGAGCACTCGTGACGGACTTGGAGGAGATGAAGAGAACATGTTGCTGCCGGGCCGCCTCTTGTTTCGCTTTAAAAATAACCAAGGACGTCGTCGTTTCTCCGACTGCTGGCTGGTATCCACGCCAGAGTTCATGGGATGGGATAGCTAAGTGAGACCAAGTGTAGATCAGCTAAATTTAACGCGATGCACGAGTGCTAAAAATAGATTAATTCGTCACCCTGGTATATTAGTAGTGACAAAAGTCTAACAGACTCATAGACTTCCAATAAATGCGAAGGAAAGAAACACGTAGCTCATCTTGTCTCTTAATCTTTTCCCTGCCTATATGACATTGATCTGTGGTCATGGCTTTTGTGAATTGCTGTGGTGTAGAGTTTGCACGGGAGCTGTACAAAATTAGCCCCGAGTAATCGAAGCAGATTCAATAATACACTTGACTGTCTGATCTTCGCATACGCGTTTCTTTCCATCTATAGCTGCTTCGATCATGCTCCCTTCTGTACTCTTGCGTTAGCGCCATTCGTGCTCTGCGGACATTGGATGAGCCCCTTAGATCGCTGTCGCATCGCTACATTGTCGTGAGTGCTGTTCATAGCATGTCTCCCGAAGGTCCGGGCGGACCGGTCGTTGTGGTCGCAATACGAGTAAGTTCAGTAGTGTAATACAGTGAAAAGCATTTCCTCCGAATATTAAGAGTCGATGGCATCCGAAGCACTTGCGATGAATAGCGCTCAGTTGTAGCCTGGTAATCCCATGATGATCTTGCAGAGGGGCTCGGAGAGCTGTCATAGACCCGAGTTCAGTCGCCCATTGTATGCATAGTGCGCGCACTCAGGATTCTGGATGTTCTCACCTTCATCTATTAGGCCCCACTTAAGCCTTTTTTGCAATGTGGGTGAGTCCTTCTTCCCCATTCGAGTGAAGTCTACGGAACATGAATACTTTCGGTCGATAAGATATATCTCGTGAACACTCACTATTCATCCCGAACAAATCTAGCGGACCGCTGGCCAGTAGTGCACGCCATCACTTCCCTTGAAGAGTCTAGAGTATGGGTTTGACGGCCATGAAGTTCCAGTTCGCATGCTACTAGAAAGATCCTAATCACATTGCACAGTCAGATGAGCACCTTTTCTACCTTTTCTTCCTGCATAGTGTTTAGAGGTCATAATAAATTGTGAGCAAATACTTCTTCCGCATATACGTATGAATGATGCAGGAAGACCTCAAAACAGCCGGAGAAGCACAACCACGACAGAGTGCCAGCACATGCCTACACACACAGGAGAAGGCGTCGTTGCTAAGGCAGTATTGATTGAATAAAAACAGACAATCTGGGGAAACAGTGTATAAGTTTGCAATCATATCTATAACTAGATAATTCTCACCATCTACAAGTGCTATTGTGACTATCAAAAGATAGAGTGACTAGGCTTTAGACCGCAGACAGAGATTTACAATTGGAAAAGTATAGCGCCTCATACTTGAGAGTATCCTATCATAGAGGCCGCAAACCCCCTCGGAGTCACAGACAGACAGCAGATTAGGTGCCACATTTGTAGTAGATGTACGAGAGCAGAAGTCAATAACTAATAGGTGTCCATGAGTCCAGATCTAGAGTCGACGAGCAGGATTGTAGCGAATTAGGATTAGAACTGAGCTGAGTTGGCGTGAGTAATGGAGGATATTCAGCAGAAGTCTTCAAATTCCTCGCCAATCCCGAGATATTCCCGAATTTCTCTTGAGTCTAAATTATTCTGGCGAGTGAAATAAGACAAGAGCAGAGCCACATTATCTGTTGGTTGTTCGCGGGTCCATGTTCGAAGGCACATATGTAGAGGAAGGAATCGCAAGATAGTGAGACATTAATCCGGTTTTAAGATACGTCAGATATAGGAATACAAAACTCAGTAAATGCGTACCTGTCCAACGTATCGCCGCTTCGTGCGCCAGAGTCGACGCACGCCGTTTTGCCTCGATCTTTGCTGGATCACACGAACCGTATTTTGACAGCTCCTTCTCGAGCTCCGAAAGCTTTACGCGAGCGGTCGACAATCGTGACAATGCAACTGACCGCTCTTCCTATTTGAGCCAAGTACAGAGCAGAAATTTAGAATGCAAAAGTAGACATTGTGAGATAAACAATAACGTTCGGAGGAATATGAGACCCCACTTACCGTTTCCTCTCGCATGTCTTTTTCTAATTCAAGATTATCGTTTATCTCTTGCAACTGGTTTTGTAAGCTTTGTCGAGTTTCTTTTCCCGCGTTCAATCGATTGCTCATCTATATAATTACATTAGTTGCGACTAGAACATCACTTGAAAATAGGTTTTGAACCGCACCATTGCGCCACGCTCGGACGGAAAGCTCCAGAAAACTAAACAATAGATCACAACAGGACGAAGCCGTTAAAAATGGGTGGGACCTACAGTTAGAGGAGCCGATTTTGTCTCCTTGAACGAGGCCATCATCCACAAGTCCTTGCAGCACTTCCTTCACAGATTGAGAGACTATGATGAAGATCTGTTATAATAGAGCACTGTAGTTAGATTAGACTCATCTCACCAATTCCCTTAAGTTTGGGCCCCAGTTTCTCCAACTCCTTCAACTACACCGCAGAAAGCATGAGTCGAATTCCAGAGTGACTAAGGAAGTGCATATACCTGGAAGAAATCCTTCTACATACCGCAGTTATTAGCTCCAGCTCAGGATTAAGTCCACAATAGTATAGTACGTACACTTTCGTGGAATATTTCCAGAAGCTTGACACGCTTCTCGTTCGCGGAGAGTCCTCTTGGTGCCTAAGGTTTGACAAAGTTGAACATGAGATCCAGGTCATCGAGAAAGAGAGTACTAACCATCACGAAAATTTAGAGATGGCAGACACGATGACGATATAGCTAAGTAATCGGGTTAGAAACAACTAGAGTGATGAATTGGCTGAGAGTTGTTGTGGTAAGAGACAACTTGCAGTCTACTCAACGTGAAGAATTGGACGCGACCAGTCACACAGATGTCACACAAGTGTCCGTGACAGACACCGATAGTATGCGCATACTTGAATAAATAACTTTATTGCATTATTCAGGCAGATAAGTCACATCTTGAAAACTGAAGAACTACCCTCAGTATGTTCCGAATGGTCGAGAATAAAGAATGAGCAACTTCATTGTGTGAGTCACGTCCCCAATGATAACGCAGCCTGAAATTTCCTATTTGGGCTGTTGAAGGAAGATGGCGCCAAGTTCCGTTCGTTTCGTTCTTTCCTCCATCGACCAGCAACCTTCGTTTTATTCCTCAACTAGTCGCGCATCAGAAAGGTCCAGGCGACTTAGTGCATGTCTCAGCAATCCTCAGCGCAAAAGCCTTCGCTGACGGGGGTCAAAATCAAAGCCAGGAAAGGTGCGGTAAAGGCCCAAGCAAAGCACGAACCGACCGGTACTATCTCGTTGTAATGCTATATTAGCCAGGCTCTGCTGACAATGTTCGTGTGGTAGTCTTCAGAGATTCACTTTACAAGCATCTTGAAACTGTACCAGAAGGAGATTTTGACGGCTATTACAATAAACTCGTTCAAGCTGGATCTACTCTCGAGTTTCTCAAATATGTCGATGCCTTCTACGACCTCTTCTTCACGGGAAATTTGCTCCAGCCCGGTGGAACCAATATTCAGGACGGAGCACCCACTTCGCCATTCTCGGTCGCCAATGCCAAGTCGCCGGCGCAGGCGGATGACTTGAAGAAATACGTTGATGTTTTAAACAAGCTCATTAGGAGGCACGTGGCACATATGTCGCATCTGATATTATGCTGATTTTCTTGTTCAGATATAAGTATCTTCAGAAACCTCTTGAGGAAAACTGTCTCCCAAATCTCATCCAATACGTCAACCGATGGCCAGCTGAGCAAAGGGACAGGTTCTCTTTGACGACTGGTTTACTCATGTCACAAGGCATCGTGACGGCTGCCGTCTTACAGAATCTATCGAAGGACCACCTTACTAAGGATGGTTCGTGTTTCTACGGATCTGACTGTATCGGTAGACTAACGAACAACTAGGCCTTGCTTTGAGTGTCGCCACGACCGTCTTTCGTGCTTATCTCATTGATCAGTCGATGGATCATTTAGGCGCTGCACTCCGTCGCGGGGGTATAAAAGACCTTCTTGTATTCCTCCCAGCCAATAAGCGAGACCCCAAGGCACTTGAAGAACACCTGAAGAAAGAAGGGTTACCCCAGGTTGCTGACTGGTTTGCAAAGAGACAATATGCAGTTGCGAAGGATTCCATTGTCAAGACGCTGAAGGAACTGTGTGAAGATGAGTCCAGGTCAAATGATGAGGTACGTCAATACTCCATTGCATGTTTATATCCTTTGACATGCTACTCATTGTCATCCTTATCACAATTTCGTAACTTTTGCTCTCCTTCCAGATCATCGACGCGCTGAAGACAAGCCAGGAAGAACAGCCAATCCCGCCTTCTGACTTTGTCGGCTGCATTTGGCTGGGCCTTACGTCTGTCATTGACTTCAGCGCCAATACGAATCAAGTTGAGCAAGTTATAGTTCGTGAAGTAGATGTGAGAAATATGCAATCTTTTGAGGCGACTTCCGTATTGACTGGTGATGAATCGCTAGAAATATGCGCCTGTGCTCGAGCCGTTCTGTGACAGCGGAAAGACGCAGGTGGCGCTGATCAATGCTGTTCAAGTGTATTGTTATGAGGAACAGAGGGCTACGAAGTCATTCCCTCAACTGTTAAAGGTAACAAACCTCTGGCCTCCATCTTAGCCCATCTTATCCTCGGACCTCTACAGATATTGTACAACAAGGATTGTGTTACAGCCCAGGCTATTATCTATTGGCACCAAAAGGGTGCGAAGCCTCAGGGCAAGCAGAGCTTCCTTAAAGCCACCGAGGCCCTTGTGAAGGCAAGCAAATACAATTACGTCAATTGAACTATACTTACACTCCCATCGCTCCAGTTCCTCGAGGCTCAGGAAGAAGAGGAAAGCGAGGAAGACGGGGAGTAAATGATCGATGTACTACTATATATGCATTTCCCGCGTTATCTCGAAGACTACGGACATCCTTATGCCCATCCGATGTTATCATCAGCTCTGTTTCTAAACCATACTTGTACAACCTGGGTTATAGATGAATCAGACAATCCAAGCAAAATCTGATATGATACACAAAGCAAGGCTAAACGTGATTGTTACAAAATATTATGCTAAGAATATTTCCTAATAAAATATCCTTCGTTCTTTCTTCGATCACCTTCTCTGCCCCTACCCCTAACACAACCTGCTTTCCCGAACTAATTTTCACATTCACTGTGAAACTTTTCTTACACGCTAATTTTTGCCTTCCTATCGCCTCACCAGGCTTCTGGCATGGGCGCGAAGTCGCCCATCCAGCCGGTTGGTCCGGAGAGCTGGAGGAATATTCCATCGGAGCCGTTTATCGGTATCCCCAGATCGGTTAAGCTCTGCACAGAGGAAAAGTGGGCACGAATTTGCGGATTGCACAAAAACGTAAGGAAGGTGAGGAAAAAGCATTTAGGATTGTATTGTACTATTAGGAATAGCGAAGGTAACTTACGCCCTCTTGCAGCCACGCTGGAATGGCAGAGGGACTGAATATGCCCCTTTCGCTTGGCCAAGCAAATCCGAGCTCCTCCATCGTCATTGGCGCTGGTACAACGGTAGGGTCGACATAGGATGGTGGCACGAGCATATTTTCGGCCCCTGCTGGCAAGGGCATCGTCGGAGGCGGGGGCGGGGGCGCAAGACTTAAGCCGACCTTCCGCCGAAGGTTGGCAAGCATAATTCGCAAAGTCAACGCGTACCTGGTAGGCAGAAGACACGATACAAACCGTCAGAGAAATGCGTCAGTAACAGCGAGAGACCGCGGATCAACCAGTCGTCCAGGAAAGGAACGGGGGCGAAAAGGTGTGTACTCACCGCTCTGCCGCGACATCTGATAGCAGCTGTGCGAGCTGTTCGACTTGCGCCGTGATAGCCGACAAATCAAGCTCCGAGGGGAAGAGATTCGCCATCTTGAGTAGGAATAAGCCTGAAAATGCGGCGGTGACAAGGCAGTCATGTACGGCGTAGCGTAGTGCCGCACGATACGATGGTGAGCTGAGGAAGATAGACAAACAAGCCGATGCAGCGTCCTTTGCTTGGAAGGCAAGCTCACGCTGCTCAAAAGGCATCTTATCCCAAGATACGCCACGAAGCGCAACACATACAAGCCAGAGCTTCGCGTAGTGAAGATCGCCAGCAAGTATCTTCCGGAGAAGAGAATCATCCTCTAGCGATCGTGCTGCAGAAACAGATGCTGAGTATCTAGCATCGCCTGAGACATCGGTAGGAATACCATGCAGCTCATCACAGTCCTGCCACCATTTATCAAGGGCAACATTTGCCCGCCGTATAAATGCCAGAGTATTGTGGTTCACCTGCCCGTTGAGTGGTGATAATGTTTCGTATATTTGTGCTGATGAAATTCTCAGTCTAGGCTCCAATAACCAAAGAAAATGATGGATTTCTCACTCTTTTGAGCGATAAGCTCAATCAGAGAGATGAGCCGGACGTCCGTCGGCGAAGCCATTGGATGCGATAGCAGCAGTCTACAATGCCGGATAGAGCTTTCATCGCGCAGGACAATAGGTCGCCCAGTCCCCAAACTCATCCTAGAAAAACAATATCGTTAGATGCTGTCCCATAAAATAGGCGGGTTTCCCGATATGAAGCTCAAGGATACACGAACGTGCGAGGAGCACATTGGTCTGAATCTTATCGTATCCTTCGGAGCAACGGAGATGAATAGACGTCGACGCAACACTCACTGATGATCGAACCAATATAGACATAGCCAGATGCGCGCAGAGACGACTGTACCCGTCCATGAAGAAGATAATCAGTATTTGTCAAGCGGCGTTAAGTGTGGCAAGGATAGATGAACGAAGATGACGTCGTCGAGAATGGGGTAAGAATGTACCCACCAAGATCACGCTCTTCTTCGTCAGAGCGCCGCTTGACACCTCCGTCTGCCAGCTTCTCCAGCGCACGGTGCAAGCCAAGGTCAAGGGCCATGCGCATCGCGTGCCCAGATGGAAGCCATCCATTCGTACTCCAAGCTGCCAGCAGGAGCATCCCTGGAACAAATTCGAGCTCAGCATGCATAGAATGGTTTCACGTCTCACAAACTTATCACGAGAACTGACCTTGCACGGCTTCCTTCCGCACAACCGGACCAAAAAGTGATGACCGTGCAATACCCTGAGCTTCCTCCAGGCACTTGTAGAATGTCGGGGAAAGTGCACCATTGCCAGAGCGGATTTTGCTCGCGATTGCGAGGATTGCGTCAAAAGTCCATGGTGTTCGTTCCTTGAGTCCTTCGTATGTATCATATGCTGGATCAAAGAGCGGGATGAAGAGATGGCAGCCCGAAAAGAAACTGGTAGCAGACAGTTAGAGTTTCGCGCCGGCAGTACGAATGTAAATGTTTACATATGATACAACTCCCTAGCCTCTTGATCAGAGACTAAGCCCTTTAAAAAAATAACAATTACTGATGTGTGAAACGTGAGTGAGAGTCTTCGAACCTTTTCTACGACATGGGGGAAAGCGTTCCTCGGAATTGGTTCCGCTTTCTTTCTCTTTTTTACCCTGTGTCACAACAAATATTTCATCACTATTCCTGTTACGAAGGATCATGGGTCGTAACGAACCTCGGGTGCGATGTTGACGGGGCTGCTGCTGCCTCAGCCGCTGCATTGGCAAGGCCTTGAAGTGCCTCAATTGGCGCATTCATTGTGGAACGGGGTAAGGTGTCTTCCGATTCATCATCGGACGAAGGGGCGGTACTAGGTACAATGCCATACGTTGCGTATTTATGTGGCTATTTTACGGGTCAATAGGAGAAGACTAGTTTAGAACATGCGAAGTACAGCTCACCGGAGGGGCAAAGCCAGGAAGCGGCGGGAAGGACTTCCCTGAGCTCGACCGAGGAGAACCAGACGTCGGATTGAATATGTCAACGTTAGTGCGAGGCGGGCCGTTCGCAGATAGATAGACGCCCTGCATGTCGCGGTTCTGCTGTGGAGGTGGCATATTCTGGTCGTACGGTGGAGAGGGGAACGAGCCGTTTCCCGGAGCGCTCTGACCGCCTTGAATGACATTCAGAATCCGGTCAAGAGAGTTCTGCAAGCCTATCATTTGGCTTTGCATAACCTGTTTGCATGAGGGTAATCAAGATAAGATGGAGATGGAGACCATATCATCGGTAACAACACACCAAGTACTGGCCCTCGAGTCGGGACACACGTCTAATAGAGTGAGAAGGGTTGCGTTAATTACGATGATCTTCGCCATGTCAGAAAGCAAATGACGCACTCGAGCGAGCCATTCAGCATCTGTTGACTGTTTTTCTTCTCCGGCTTTTCGAAGATACATGGTGTGCCCGCAAGAGTGCAGCGACGGCAGGGAGCCTGGAGAGAGGTAGGTGAGTCCGGGCCGGGCGGATTGGCGGACCTCAACCATGGCGGGATGGCGGGGCGGCACACGCGATATATATTGTCGACTGCACTCACCTCGCCCTCACATCTGTTCTTGCCCTTTCGACACGCGGTGCAAGCACGCGCGCCGCGCTTTGGAATATGTCCTGGCGGCAGCTGGTGCTGTGCCTGAGCTGGACTTGTCGGGGAGTGGGCCATGTTGTTCCCCAGCGTGCCGTTCGTACTTCCAGACAGCGAGCGCGGTCGTTTCGCAGGGAGCTCAGAGGAGTTGGACAGTGACGACGGGGAAAGGGACATCGAGGGCGCCGCTGCCGGGGGAGGGGGTAAGCGGGGAGTCGAGCTTCTTCACCGAGCTCAGCGAAAGAATATGCGGGGTCAATTTGCATCTATTTGTCCGCCTCAGCTGTGCTTACGCAATCAGCAGTGCAGAAAGAAGCAGAAGAGCCAGGCACCGGTCATTTGACTGCAACTTGAACACACCCGCACTCGTCTCATCCTCAGCACTCCCTCCAACACATCCTCTTGTACCGATTTTCCTCCTGCTATTTCATCTCTAAAACATCGCATCTTTCTGGCTCAGATATTAGATTGCAATCCGGGTGCATAGGACATACACGACGGCATTTGCGACGAAAGGCCACCGCCGTTGAACCTTAAGGATCGTGTCTCTGGCTTCGATGAAGGTCGATAGCTTGTTCTTGCACATGCAAACCTAGCGGCACGCCAATTTGCAGTGGACACGCGCCTGGATATGACATACATATTGAACTTCTTGTATTCAATGCCTCGGGTCTACCGGCTTCAACGGGCGCCCGAAAGATCTTCACATCTCCAGCGAATGTACGTCTGAGGAAACTCCGTTCATCGCACCGCATATTCCGTCACTTGTATCCAAACCCAATCGACCCCGCACGTCCCTGTCTCGCCTGACTGTTGCAGTCGCATCCAATGGCCTTAAAATAGGTCTATTCAAATGCAGCTCCCGCACAGATATCTGCAGCATGTTCTATCAAGAATATTGCCTCTTTTGGACTCACTTTCCGTAAAGTCTACTTACCGAACAAATATCAACGTTTCTCGACAACTCTTTGCAGGGCTTTGCTGGCGGGAGAAGCACTGGGAGCCCTATGTACTCAACCGAAGCATGGCCGAGTGGCTTTTGGAGGAACTGCATATCTTGAAAATCTTCATCAAAAAAGTCCACTACCTACCTATTCACCGTTGCAACCTCTCGTGAACGGTCTCTCAATGCCCGTCATTTTTCTTTATCTACGGCTAAGAGGGGGTGTTTTAACAGGCTTCCACGGTGCGGGGGTTGTCCGAAAATCTGCTCTGGTATTCGTTACGCCTACTACATGCCTTCTTCTGGAGTTGAATGAGGACTACGAGACAAATACCCGTTACGAAGAAAGCCAAACCTTTGCGGAGTAGCTAAGCGCTGATCATCAGTCATCATTCAGACTAACTTCTGTGTATTGTCATACCGTTTCGTCAACACGATTATGGCCACTCTATGATTTCCGTACCCACCCGAGCTTAACTTCACCATAGTGATATCTAGTCCTATAAAGTTGACACTCACCGGCGGCAAAATATTACAATAGACAGGGTCCGAGGTTACACCAGTCGTATCCGATGTATAAACATTATTCACACATCAGCGGTGGCGACGCCCCTCAAAATTATGTACGTCCTCATACCTGCTTCGATGTATGTCCCTCTTATTGGTTTTTAATTAGCTAGGGATTACCTACGCTTGCAACGTTCCACATATTCCAAAGGATTGCAAGCAAAGACTGTATGCTACGGAAGAGCTGACCATAACGCTTTTCTCACAATTCTCCTAAGCGCTCTTTCGCATGACTTTCACTACTCGTGGGAGGGTGCATGGATAACTTATCTCATAAGATTGGAGCCATTCTCTTCACATCCGTCTCCGCTTTGCTCAGTTACTTTGTTGGGCTACGCGCCTTACACGAACCATGGTAAGTAAATTGATCAATGCGAGCCTCACCTCATATATATCTACATACAGCATCATACCCGCTCGTTTCGTAAACATTCCTGTTTCCTCCATGTACGTGAACGGAGAGCGATCGAACCCTACTTGGTTCATTCAGACTACTACCGGAAATGAACACGGGAGGAAAGAGACCCCAGCCCCTCCTACCTCATACAATCTGGCCTTTGAGTTGCTATCTCAATCATCTTGACGAGCTCCAGCTCACCACACATCATGATCTGTTCTATCATCTCCCCCTTCTATTCTTGACCTTCTTTTTCCCTCCCCTTCTTTCATATCTTGTGTTTTCACGCTCGTTGGTCGTTTCCCGCACTCTCGGCACTCTACCTTAGCTTCTGACTCGCAACTTTTAGTCGTCTCGGTTGCCGGCTGGATCTTTGGAATTACCTCGAGGGTCGACTCCTTCCATCTCCCCTTGAAACCGATCTTCCCCTCTCTGAAGGTTGTTCTTACATGCTGTCACCTGGAACTTGAATGCGGAACTCCCATGATCCAGTATACGTTTGCACCCATTCAACCCTATGATGTGTCTGCATCACGAAGTTCATATAGACATCCTGAGATCCGACATCCTCCCGTTTTGGTGACAACCGATGCACTTTATTCCCAGTGACCTACAGCTCAGAGCATGAGAGCTTCCATTCGTCCCTGATGGAAAGCTGGGCGTCGCCGTTGGCCGCCGGTCGACAGCGTCCGAGGGTATAGGTACTTCAAGAATTATGGTTTCCTCCCGGCTAGGACAATGAGCGTCTGGTAAACTCCGTGCCACTGAGCTCTTGACTCACGTATACCTTCCCTTTTCAGCAACTGAATGAGTCGTGTACGCTGGCTGTAGATAGGAGAGAAAGTCTAAGGTTGGAATCTGGTACCTGCCAGTGGACGCTCACGGAGTCGTTTGGGCACATCCCGCATCAAACTCCATTGGGGCATGCGAGCATATATGTAAGTTCTATTATCTACTTCTCTCATACATCAGGGAGATAGTCGCGCAGTTTCGTTATCCCCCCTTCTCTCCCCCAGTTATCTGGTAGCTCTACGTCCATCCGTCCTTCTTGCCATCCTCGTATGTACTTCCATCTCCTCCCCTCATTGCTTAGGTCTTCGGCCATGGTAACGTTTTCTATTTCCCTATCTGCATTGTGACTGCCGCCTCCTCCACAGTCGCATACCTCTCATCTCTGCCGACTCCGATCTATGCGCAAGGTTAACGTCCTGCTCTACGACGCCAATCCTTTCCCCTTCGAATTCGGGCCCTTTGCTCGTCGGATGCACTTTTAAAACCCACAATTGGACTTATCCCCGTAGGGATATCCAGTTTTCTATTTCTTGCTATCGCTGTAGCGTGGCTCCATTGCAGGCCCGGAGCCCCCTATAAACCGCGCCTGGTTGGTTCTCCGTTTTCTCCTCATCCCATTGCATTCGTGAGCCCAATATGTGGTTAGATTCTGACCTGACTTCTCACTGGCCCCTCAAGCGTAAAAAGTGCGACACCCCGCTTCGAATATCTAATGTTTCCCGACTTTTGCTGTCACTAATGTCGATCCTAGTCCCCGAGGGCATCGTTCCAAGTTATTTGGCTCACATATAACTCCAATGTTCCCGCCCTGTCATAGGTATCGATGCCCACCGGCGTCCGTTACTTCAAAACATCCGTCCTTTCTTACGAGAAGCTACCCAACTTCGATCCGGAGGCTTTCGATCGAGGATTTACCATGAACCTTCCCCGGATCGGGTATCTCAGCGCGATCGGGTGTTTTATCCAAACAAAGACACATCCCCATTGGTAACCATCATAACGCTGTTGCTATTTCCGATGACTTATGTAGCTGCGCTACTTTGCCGACTTTACTGTCCTGTTGCGGAGAGCCGAATGTATTGAGTTGTTCTGTTCAATGAATTAGCTATGACACTAAAATTTAACACCCAAATGAATAGTACGGACTTCCCAGCTTGAAAATCTCGCCTTCACACATTCTGAGAATTCTGTGGACCCGCTCATGTTGTGCCTGCCGGATTGTCAGAACTGCATACAAATGAACCTCCTACAGCAATCTGTGTAGTTATGTATAGTACAGTAAATATATGCAGATCATTGCCAGTGGTCATGCCGCGGCGTGCGATAATGACATCATTTTTAGCTTCAAGTTTACGTTAAACGACTTGAAGGCGTTCGTGTCCGACATCACCACGGTCCACCAGCGCACTCGTCTCTTGCCCTCGTCCTTCTTGCACACTCCCTCTGCTAGTGGATATTTCTTGTATTTATACACCATGTTGTTCCGAGCTATTTCTCGCCAGCTTCCTCGAGCATCACAGACTTTATCGCAGCAGGTTGTAAACCGCATCCAAAGTCGTTCGATCATTTTGTTGACAGAGAAGAAGGTACTCAACGACCCACCCTGCCTTTGCGAAAATGTTACTGGATAAGCATCACGATAGCTAACGCGGTCCGTATGATTGCAGTACACCGCTCATGCGATCGCTGAGGGCGCTGGGCGCAACGGGGGCGTGAAATCCATCGGCGATGGAGAGGCAGCTCTAGAGCTGAAGCTTTCTACGCCGAAGACGCTCGGCGGAAGCGGCGATGGACAGAATCCGGAGCAGCTCTTTGCCATGGGATATGCATGTACGTGTACCAATTGTTGACTATCAAGTATAGTCATATTTGCGTTGGCTCAACCTCGCTTTCATGTGATTCTTGTCGTACTCGCCTCCGATACAGCGTGCTTCCTCGGTGCGCTGCAGTTCGTCGCAGGGAAAGCCGGCAAGAAAGATGCGGTCGCAAATGCGAAGATCCACACGCATGTGTCTCTCGGTGTACCAGAGGGTTTCGAGGGTTTCGGAATCGGTGTAGATATTAAGGTGGAAGGCGTCGAAGATGAGGCTCTCATCAAAGCCGCTCATGAAGTAGGTTGTCGCTACTTCAAACGAAATTTGACATACTAACAGAGCAATTCAGTTCTGCCCATACAGCAGAGCTCTTACACAGGGAGTTCTTGTAAATGTATCGAAGGCTTGAATTTTTATCATCTATTGGACTTCATTAAATTACAGGGTCATGAATTATGAAAAAAAAATTATCAAACACAATGGTATTATACAACTCAGTCCCGAATTACCACAAAAAGTCCTATCCTCGCGCGCGTTATCTCGAGAATACTCATAATGAGGCGCGCTGATAAGCAGGCTCAACACCGTCCGCCGACTCAAGGTAGTACATCAAGTCGCTTGTCAAGAATTCGCTCGGCCAGACCTTGCGCACTTGCTTCTTCAGGTATTCGCTCGTGATCTTGACCTGTTCCGCCGTCGATCCGGGCACGAGCTTCGTGATAGTGGGGGAGACCTCTGTAATGATAGAGTCAATGAGCTCAGGGGTGATGGGCTCTCCGGTGTCGAGACGAGAGTTGTAGTGTGCCCATTGCCAGAGCTGCACACGTGCGATTTCCGCGGTGGCAGCGTCCTCCATGAGGAAGTTGAGGGGAATGCAACCGTTTCCGCCGATCCATCCAGAGCAGTATGCGAGCGCAGCTGATACGTTGGACTTGACACCCTCCTTCGTAATCGTACCCTTCACTTTTGCGTTCAGGAGATCAGCGGCGGCGACCTGGAATTCTTCGCGGCGAATGTGGTACTAATTCAAGAAAAAGTGTTAACACTAACGTGATATAAACATGGATCAAGTGCATACCTGATTGGGTCCTGGCATGTTCTCATTAAACACCTTCATCGCGATCTGGTTGATAAGCGGGTGCGCAATCCAGGTACCATCATGCCCGTAGGTGACTTCGCGAAGCTTGTCGGCCTTCACCTTGTTCATCGCAACTTCATTCGCCTTGTCATCACCCTTGATTGGGATTTGAGCCGACATGCCACCCATAGCGGCAACTTTCCGCCTTGAAAGAAGATGAATAATTAGCAAGACGTTGAAAAATTTCGCAAGCGAGACTCACTTGTGGCACGTCTTGATGAGCAAACGCACATAGGCATCCATAAATCCAACCTCCATAGTCACATCCTTCCTGTCAGGTAGGACAGCACCTGGGTCTGCCCTTCTCTTCTTAATGAAGGAGAAAATGTAGTCCTGAGCAGAATGTCAGACTTCAGCTTCTTCCGTGTTTCAAGACATGTGTACTCACCCAGCGTCCACAATTGAGACCGGACGAATGATTCCTGAGTTCGAACAAAATCTCCTCCATCTGGAAAGCAGCTGGGAGGGTCTCAATGAGGACAGTCGCACGGATGGTGTTGTGCGGAATGCCGATGTAGGACTGCGAGAAGAGGAAGACATCATTCCATAGGCGCGCTTCAAGGTAGTGCTCCATTTTTGGAAGATAGAAGTAGGGACCGGAACCCCGCGCAATCAGTTCCTTGGCATTGTGGTAGAAATAGAGTGCGAAATCAAAGAGTGAGGCAGATATAGGCTTGTTATCCACAGTCACGCGTGCTTCGTTCAGATGCCAGCCCCGTGGACTAGAAGAACACAATTAAGGATCATTCGTTCGCGGGAGCATCGAGGACTAAATAGTAACGTACCGTACAATCAGTACCGCAGGCTTTTCCGATAGTGTATACTTCTTTCCGTTTGTCTCGAAGTCAATTTGCCTACGGATAGCATCGCGCAGATTAACTTGGCCATTGATGAGGTTTGCGAACGTAGGAGCACAGGAATCTACCGAAGATGAGGAGAGGGTGTGCGTCAGATATGGTTTCCCAAATAGGAAATAAGTAGCAGCTAAGCTTACCTTCGAAGTCGGCCATGAACGTCTTCGCGCCACTGTTGAGCGCGTTGATAACCATCTTCCTGTCTGGCGGTCCAGTGATCTCAACACGCCTATCCTCAAGGCCAGGACCCGGTGGCACGCAATGCCAGGACGGTTCAGCACGAATGTTGGCAGTCTCAGCGGGGAAGTCAAGAGGAATGCCGGAGTCGAGACGTTGTTGGGCTGTCTCGCGAGCGTTCAGTAGCTCCTGGCGGGTGGACTCAAATGTCCGGTGCAATGCTGCAAGAAACTGGAGCGCGCCGTCGGTCAAGATCTCGGAGACAGCCTTGCCCTGGCTCTTTGCACATATCTTCACTCCTGCCACCATCTTGTTGAGAGTTCTCTTCGGGATTGAGGAAAGTTTGAGAATATAGGTGAGGAGAAGGAAGTAAGAAGCAGAGGGTGATAGTGGGTTGAAATTGAACGTGCGTTGGGCTTTTAAAGGCTGGAGGAAGGTGCAGCGGCACCCCGTAGTATTCCGGGGTGGCGTGCAAGGCGCATCGTCACCGGAAACCGAAGTCAGTATTCACGTGTCACGTCGCGTCACAACTCTGTATCGTCATTATAGACGGAACTCAACGCCTCAGCGGGTCCCTCCTCCGCTCCGTCTCTAATAAAGTCAGCTATCTCACAGAACAGCCACCAGAGGATCTAAGGAATAAAGGAGTTCCTGGAGCCCCTTCTCCGTGTCCAACGACGCTGCTCTAGACGCACTTCATTATCCGGACAATTTACAAGCCATTTGTCTCTTCACATTCCGTGATGCCCCTTATGGTACAGCAGTTGGAAAAGCTCACCGGTTCTTCGCTGCCAGCCCCGACATGCCCCGTTTGCTCGTATTCAAGATTTAACACGTTTACAAGATCCGGTTAGAGTACGTAGAGACATTGCTATCGTACATTCTATTGAACCTTCGCCTTAGCGGGCTTGCCCTTCTCTTCCGAAACAGAGGAACCTACGAGACAAAAATCATGAGCAACCCTCTAGGCCTCGGCAAAATCTGAGATTGCAGTCGCATGACGTACTAGCTAAGTCCTTCACAACGCGCTCGCCAACCTTGATTACCCTCCGACACGCCATCTGCCATGCCCCACAGCTTACCGAGCCTGGTCCAGACAACGAGTGAGTCAGCGGAAAATGTAGTGAGCCGCATCTGTCAACTCTACGTACCAGCGGGAGCGAAGGGGAACGACAAAAGCCATGTCGCGGGACCAAGCCATCCCGGCGGGAGGTAGAACACAGCAGACTTCCGATAGTACCATCCAAGCACGAACTGGACACCTGTTGTAATGATCCAAATGAAGGAATTGAACTGCACGGAAAACGAGGTTCGCGTCGAGCCGAGCTCGCCATCTGTTATGCAGCATACTACTTAGTACATGAGTTAGATACGCTGGGACAGTGCGTACTGAGCTTCTCCAACTCTGCGAGACCTTTATCGACCTTTCTCCTCAATTTTGCCCACTTGGCGAACTGGTCTTGTGAACTTGTTTGTAAAAGCTCGGCTTTCGTTGCCAGAATATCTGACTTCAGACTACGCTGCTTTGAAACTTTTGAGGTGTGAAATATGCGCAAATAGAGTGAGTAGGCCTGGAAGAATGGGGAACGTACGCAGGTGTTAGCACCACACAGACATGGAAATTGATGCACAAACTCACAAGTTCGAGAATGACGGATTGCCCTATCCATTGAATGAGCTCTGTGACGAAGACGAGTATGAAAATCGACAATGCTAAAGACATGATGGGCAGCACAAAGCCGCTGCGCCCCAAAGTGCAAAGGCGAGGGAAAGGAAGACGTGTCAAGCACGAGGTAGTAGTAGTATTACCTAAAATGGAAGGTCATATACCGGATTAGGATGCTACTCAGGCTCGCAATCAGCCTGCTTCCCTCCATCCGAGTCATGCTCGAGACAGTTCGACTATTTTCTAGTGGCATTGTAGCTTTGCGTGTCATTACTCATCTTCCTGCGCGGCTCAAGACCATCCTACAGTCCTCTACAAAAACACGTAAATTACATTTATTTCGAAGTCGTGCTGTTAAAATTACAATGAACAAAAAGGATGGCAAACAAATTCTACACTAGTGCGTACATAAAATCCATGACACAAATACAACAGTTTTCATAACTTATGGCAGCGATAATCTATGCGAATGAATAAATTTGCGTTATACTTCATCAATGAGTCGATACCTCCGCACGAAGCTAGGCTCTACGTGTAACCTATGGGCTTCCGCACGTTGACTTATGAATTCGGCTAGTTATACGGACGCCCGGCGGGGCTAGAGATAACAGGAACGAAGGTGAGCTGAGGCCGGAATTCGGGTGCCCGAACGGATCCTTCATGGTCAGATACCACACGATATGGTGCGGAAGTCCTGTGCGAAATACTCCAAATCTTCGAGAGGAATCTTCGAGAGAATCTCTCTAACACCCTGGATGCCGCTTGCTATATCCCATCCAACTTGCTCGATCTCGTAAGTCGTCAGATTCTCGCGCCGTTCTGCCAGACGCTTGAGAGCTGGATAATACCATGGCTTATAGTCGTATCTGAGAGAGAACTCTACTTTCGATGCATCATCCAGCATGCTGTCTAGCGCCTGAAAGGCGAGAGCCATGACTCGATTGAAGCACCACATGTGTGCAAGTCTGAGCACGGACTTCCATTCTTCAACACGGAGCCAGATTGTGGCTTTATCTCTTACCGGAATGAGATAATATTTGGGTGAGCATAAGAAATAGAGAAACTATCCACGACGTTGGCTCACGGTGAAGTCAGAGCGTCTATAAAAGCGCAGAAGTCACAGACTGGAATCCCCCCGAGATATATAGGTTTCGTTAAACTTGTCCCCTCCTCTCCAACGGTCGGTAAAGAGAACATTTCTTGGAAAATCTCAGACTCTTCGAAAGGCCCCCGGTCCACCACGAACGGTACACCGTCGACCTTTCAATCTGGATCAGCGAGTTGAACTTTGTATAGTGAGCTTAGGCTTTACTTACCTCGAAGGCAATCTGTGTTCGGAACTTTTCTAATGCATCGCTTGCCATCTTTTGGCTCTAGGACCCCGCGCCCCGAGAGAACGTCAGTCAAAGGAAGCTAGCTCAGATTTATGGTTTGTGGGCGTGTACTGACCCCTGCAAGCTGGCCATGCTATAAGTAGGCCTTGGGCACGCTGCGAAGGCCAGGCCACAACTGCAGTCAGGCTTTCAAAAACCTGTGTCGCCGACTGATTAATCATCCGGAGTTCATGATGGGAATCACAACCCATCCGCACCTGTTCGATCTCGCAACAGCAAAGGATCAAGAGGTACCCGTGATTGACGCCTGAAGCTCCCTAACTGTGTGTCCTTCATTCCGGTCGGAGCCTGCTTGAAAAAGTGTTTGGCATGCGTGCATCAAAGGTTCGTCGTGTAAGCGAAGAACAGTGTTTGGCATGCAGGTTGTAATCTTGGATGGATAGAGTCATTCGACATCCTTGGACGTCAAACGAAAGTGATTATATGACTTTAGTGGTATTTCCCGACGTGAAGTTCGATATGGGAGAGTATCTTCGTTGAGTTTGGACAATCATTTGTCGGCTATGCCAGTGGCTGTCCTCGATGAGCCTCATTATGATTCATCACAGAATCCGGCTCAAAACTATATATGTATAATCACCTATTTTTATATACCTTGGTTACTTAAGCTCTACAATAGCAGATAATGTTCTGTTAGTCTATGTTAAATTCTTGTAGGCAGCCCGTGGGCCAATGGTAGTAGATTTACATATGACAAACTTATGATAAGTAGAACTGAGTTACACAATTAGACGGCAGGAATTTGGCAATATCTAATCTTTTTCACAGTGAATATGCAGTGATTCCGGAAACTCCACATTTAGTGATAGAGCTTGCATTGATATTGTAATAATTTGATAGGAGCTTTAGCTATGTTATAAAACTGGTATAATACATTAGATGAGTATTGTAAAGATTCATAATGTCTATGAACATTATAATGTTATGGTAATCAATGATAATGCCAACGGTGCCGTTGGCCGGAAAAAGGACTTGTGCAAAAAAAAGCAAACTACTTACATAATGATTTCAATTTAGGAAACTGTCACTGCAGCGTTGACTTCATCACCTTTCTTCACCCCACTAGTCGTTCTCCCTCCTCTCACGTCTTCGCTACTTACCCTCTGTCCAAACTTGCGGACGGGTTTTCCATATTGTGAAGTGGTGAGCCTTTATGCATTTTTACCATGCTCGAAATACAGTGGCTTAATGCTACTATCTTAGCTGACGACGATGTCGTCTTTGAAGATCCTCGACTTTGAGGTCTCCGACTAGATTTGCCCGCAGCACGCAAATTACTTGGTGCTGCAATGGGTATGTGTTCTAAGGAAAAGCTCTTCAAAGGCTATTCAACTTGGGCCTGACGTAACTACCATTGGTCTTGTTCTTTGCATTGTTAGCTGACTTTATCTCTGGTTCCGAACATGTACGAAAAGTACATCGAATACGACCCAACAAACTCCTCAACCTGGATCCAATTCTCCCCGTTCAAGGCGGCGCGCGTGGACTATTCTCGAGCACGAGCTATGTTCGAACTCGCCACACCTCAGTAGCCACTCTTGTACCCAGAGAACCTCTGGAAGGCGTACATTGACTTTGCGTTTGAGCAAGGCAAATGACATCATACGAGAGCTTGTATAGCCCGTCGCCTTCTGCAAGGCGATCGAGCAATACAAAATCACCAATGGCTCATCGTTCCTCCCATACTCGTCGTCCTTGTTCGGCGCCCCGTTGCAGCGCAATTCGACCTCACCTCACTCAAAGTCCTCGTCTCCGGCGCGGCGCCACTTGGTGCGCCCCTCGTGAAGGCGGTCATGGGCCCCTTGCGCTCTCAGGGCGATTCCGGGCTTGCTATCACGCAGGGCTATGGCTTGTCGGAGACATCGCCGACGTGTCATCTTGTGCCCACGGCAGATGCAGAGAAGAAGGTCGGGTTCATTGGTATCTCACTTCCCAAACCTGGAGGCAAGACCTATGGTCAGGAGGGTGAAGCAGGCGAACTATGGTTTAGAGGCCCGTCGGTCATGAAGAGTTACCTGGCACGGTGTTTTCGTCAACTTACACAAACAAAGGTATTCACCTGCTTTTGATAGAACAACCCCTCTGCAACGAAGAACTCGATCACGGAAGACAGGTGGTTTAAGACGGGTGATGTCGCTATCATCGACAGAGGCGGGAAGTGTATGGAGGGCAAAGTCGAGCGTGTTGTTGGCACGATCATCGGCAGCGAGAGTCTACAGGCGAGAGGTCTTGCTAAGGAACAGTGAGTGTACAACATCCTTTTTGCTTAGCGCTATTCTGACTATCCGTTTAATGCACCTACAGGGAAGCCGCTGAACTCAGTGAAGCCGAACGCCTTGAGCAGGGCGCGCTAGCACGTCGCGAGCACGCAGTGGCCTCGGAGCACAGCCAGACAACCTTCACTTAGGCGATCGCAACCCCGGGGCCGGTGCATCAAGCGCGAATGATATGGGCAATGGGGCGGGAATTGGCATAATGGGTGGGTTTTACAAATGGAACACCTACGGATGTCTTGAAGGGGTTCAGGCAATGATGCCCATTGTCAGTTGCACGCGGATGACGTTTGCTGAAGCGGGCGACATGGTCGAAGAGTGTACATTCTACATGATTGTTGACTGTCCCACTTGTGCTAACTTCCATCAGATTGGGACATGGTGTTCCACGACGATGACTGGCACCCTATTGTTCCTCCTCAACGACACTCGATGCCTTCGCAACCGGAGGCTAAGAACATGTCCGTCAACGTGGAGTCATACTCCTCTGCACTTCAAGTACTTGCGACAATTCTACGGCATAGCCAGAAGATGTCCGAAGCATCGTCGAGCTCTGCTGACGACGCGGACGCATCAATGAACTAAGCCAAAGAGTAGTCTCTCAAGTGAGCAAGCTTTCTTACTCGGATGTCCATCTGGCCACGTAGTATACAGTTCAATATGTATTTAGCTTCGAGTGCTTTTAAAATGAGAATAAATCATAAACTTTCCAAGCCTTTTAAACTATTATTGTGTGCATGCAATACACCGTAATCTAAGAGAATGACTTAAGGTCCTTGTGGTAGATTATAATACATATAAAGCTTGTAATTACACACCATAAAAGCAAATATCAAAATCCTTCATAGTTCCGGAGGGAATGATAATGAGTCGTAAGGAAGAATAATACTGTAATGCTCCATAATGTCCGCAAACATTCATAATAAGTCGTGAGACCACAATGCCATTTTAAATAAAGCTTAATTCACACGAAACTGTTGTGGCCAGTTAGACAATTATCACAAACCCGGTCGTCAACCGATAATTCACGGTATGCTATATGCCTCATTTTCATTAATTATTTGAGATTTACATTAATTAGGCCACATGGTGGCCGAGAATAGCCTAGGGATAATATGTGGCCGGATTCTGTGATGTTGTTCCGATAGATTTCGGCCAACTAAATTCTGCTACCCGGGTTCGCCTTCGATCCACTCGCACTCCTAGGACTGTGACCGCGGAGCATCTGTTGATTTTGGCCAGAATTCAGGTAAAAAACTCAAGCCACGAATGATAATGATACAACAATGATGGTGAGTACAAGCGCTCGATAGAACACAAACGAACAGAGTATCACATAGTACCAATCAATAAACACAAGCTCTTCCTAGTTTCTTGGGTATCTTTGGCTCAAGTTGGGTATTGGTGTGGTGAACCATGGAGAAAAAAAACAGAAGTCGAACTGAAAAGTAGAATAAATCAGGTAAAAAAAAGGAAGAAAGGAAGAGAAGGGCTTGTACGATACAGAGTGCACCAATCAAAAATCAAAATGATTCCGGCGAATTATTGCCCTTCAGCATTGAAGTCAAGATGGCTATAAATATAAAACATCTTGTTTCCTCACTTCTGATCGGGCCACCAGGTAGCAGGGCCACAATGCACATGCCATAAGCCTTCCTCGTCCTCCGAGCTGGTCAGACCCAAAAACGTGGTGTGCCCTCGAAGGCAATCGACGCGTCTCAGGCCACTCTGCGTTTCGCGTTCTGCTCTTTCTCTGACAGTACGATGAATAGGAGGGTTTTGCCGCAGATGCCTCTCACACCGAGCATAAAATGCTCTGGAGACAGCATCTTGTTCGCCAGGAATGGCACCGAAGCGAGCATATTCAGCTCCAGTCACCCGACGGTTTAAGTACTTGTACATCTCCTTGATGACCATCAATATAGTAATGTATTGTGGCGATTGCGGAGAGGTACCGGTCGGTGAAGTAGAAACACGGATCGTAAGTGGCTGCCATCCCGCGTGCCAGATACACTGTATGCGCATTTCTTGCGTCGGAGGATCGGTTGCTGCCGCCTCGAGAAGGGCATCCGGCACAGGAGTATCACCGGCGAGACGAACGGTGGACTCTGAGGGTTCTTCGCAAATATCCCATATTAAAGAAGGCGCTTCCGCACTGTGGTCAAGATAAAGATTGAGAGCGAGTTGCGCTCTCTGTGGCGAGAGGCGACTTAGCGATTGAGATGGAAGAAGAGAATGAATGTTATTAAAGGTAGAGTGAGACTGATGATAATGAGTCCCCGCGCCAAAAATCGGTGTCACTGGAGCTGGAGCTTCATGACTGGGAATGAACTGTGCGCTGGGAGCAGAGGCGGTGGCGCACGCCCCAGATGTGTCGCCACATTCCGTGAGGAGGTCTTGTTGCTGAAGCCCTCCAGAAGCGGATCGGGGAGTGGGAGGAGGGGGGGATTCAGTGAGTGAGTCGTCAGTGTTCGTTAACATGAAGGGTGGCGTCCATGGTGTCGGGGGCGGGACGAAGGCTGGGCCTTCTTCCTCATCAGCCCAGTGAACGCGTTTCGCAGGCATATTGCGCCTATACCATGGGAGTCGGACGAAAAGGAATGAGGTAGAGCCTGAGTGTTTTATGCATGAGCGAAGAAAATAAAGCATTGTTAAAAGGAAAAAGAGTGCTGTGGTGGCCTGGGAATGAACCACTTCTGCATGTGCTCCACTCACCTAAGGAATGCTTTGCTAGCAGAGAATTGCTAACAGGGAAGGACGACTAGCGAGCGGGTCCGGCGGGGAAAATGACTAGATCTTTACCCCCACAAGGAAAGACAAGACACAGGTCCGGATTGAGTTCGAATCATCCCCAAGCGGAAGAAGCTCCGTTCTCTTGAGCGTCCCGCCCCGCAGTTTTCTTCGAGTGCACCAGCTTGCAAAGGGACCTGCCAGTGGTCGGCGTCTATCTCTTGATCGACAGTCGTCACCGGAGTAGATGTCAACGGTTACCGAAGCTCACTGAAGGAAGACATTAATCAACGTAAAACTTCTGTAGAGTGTCGGAACCCTCACCAACAGGTAATTATCCTGAAGCACCGTGCCAATGGAGCGATGTTCTAGATAGCCGAGAGAAGCAGACGGCGGCTGATTTCACTGATACGCTGTATCTAGTCCTCACCTTAGGGACTTAGCATGGATCATCGCAGTACATTCTAGTTGAGCAGAACTCTGGTCTAGTGCAGTGAAGATATAAATATTGCATGGACAGAGGAACTCACCTCAGTACATGCCTAATAACGTCATGACAGCGGCTTCGGAGTGGATGATCTCGAGTGCCGGAGCAGACGACCCCGACTGTATCCATTCGGCAGTATGTATATCCAATTTCTAGACAAAAGCATAAGTCTTCTCTGATCCTATGCGACAGTGCTGTAGGGCTATGCTGCCAAGGTCAAATAAAAGCGCAGGAATGTTTTGAGTCCCTAACCGCTGTAGCTAAAGTTGATGATCACTACCAGCGATAGACAATCCAGTTCTATTGATCAGATCAAGGGCATCGCAACGAGTGAAGATTGCCCTATGAAGAAGACGGCGGGCTGCATCTCGTGAGTCTCCGATACAACTAGCGACCGACAGCTACAGCGATCTAGAGCACAAGTAGCGAAATTTAAGCAACAGCCTCGAAGTACGCGGTCATCCTAAGCCCTGAGATGCGGTGCCAACTCGAAAGGCGCGGGTATACCGAACATAGCCTTCGGATCGCAGTTGTACCCAAGTCCCTGACAGTTTCTGAGAGTGAAGCACTGCAGTTGCTGTAGGGCATCAAATGGCAGGACCGAAATGCTGGCAATAACAGATACGGGCTGAACAAAACTGCCAAGGAAGACATTCCAGGATGAACGGGAGGTGTCCAAACGCAAGTAAACAGATTCCTTGAGATCGGTTCTTCCAATAGGTTGGCTCGCTACAATCATGACAGAGCTTGAATCTGTTTTGTGTTAGGCGATCAGAGGTGGTATGCGTAGTCAAGAGAGAAATAAGGCCTTAATGCATGTGTCATAGGTGGTGCGAGCAGTGCAGAGCGAAATACATGCATGTCATGCGATTAAAAAAACACAAAGAAACCCGTCGAACATCTCTCCCTCTCGTGCCGGTGTCATTCTCTGTGACGAGGAAATGGAGTATGGTTTGCTTAGAGGTTGAGCTTCGTGCGCCTCCAGTGACGGCGCTTGGCGTTGTACTATTCACGAATGCATGTCAATTGTAATCATAACGCTGCAGAACTTAAACTCCTGCGCACCTGGATTTTAGTATCGCTCTTTAGGCGGAACCATTGAGGGATGGGGCTGGAAAGACATGTCGTTCAGACAGTGTTGCTCGGAGACACAGACCGTTGATGTTGACTCACCGGTTCTGGCGCGCGGCCTTGGCGAGGATACGCTTTGTGCGGAACGTCTTTTGGGAGGGCTGCAGAGTCAAGATAAAGACTGTCAGTATGTCATGTAGAATAGCAAAGGACAGCCGGCAGGCGCTACTCACCATAGCGTACAGTGTCGACGACGTTGAAGGAGGAGGAAAAATAAGGTTTGTGTATGTGCCCACAGTATAGTTTTGAATAAGGTTCAGATGACAAATCTGCAATTCGTGGGAGTCTCGTTTGATTACACAGCTGGTCTTCTTTTGGCACTTTCAGGTTCGCGACATTCCTTGGATCGACACGTCGTGAATGGTTCATCTGCTGTCGCCTCTCTCTCTCACTCATCCCCTTTCCTTTACCTGCTGCTTGCACGTTAAAATCAAAGATCTCGCATAAAAATGAAGTGGTTCTCCTGGCTTTCATTCTTCCTCGTGCTTCCCGTGCTTTTTGTTGCTGCTGAAGTAGAGGAACTCCAAATCGAAACTGTGGAGAAGCCTAGCGACTGTCCCGAGGTCGCGCAAAGCGGTGACTTTATTGACGTGCACTATGTGCGTATTTTTTGCTACTGTCCTGATCGACGTCTGTGCTGACACGCCTGTGTAGACTGGCTTCTTGTTGGACGGCAAGAAGTTCGACTCAAGGTGAGAGTGCGAGACTACAAGCGCTTCAAATCGTGCTCGAGAGCTCACCATGTTGTCAATAAAGTCTCGACCGTAATGCACCGTTCTCTATAAAGCGTATGTCACCGTTCTCGTATACTGTCTGTGCCATTGTGCTGATTGGCATACAACAGTCGGCGCCGGTCAAGTCATCAAGGGCTGGGACGAGGGACTTCAAGGCATGTGTGTTGGAGAAAAGCGCAAGCTGACCATCCCACCGAACAAGGCGTACGGTACGTATCTATAGTTGTGAACATTTATGCGCAAGCGTGTCTGAATAATATATCACTTCTCTTTATGGAATGCAGGTAGCCGTGCCGTTGGTGGTGTTATTCCGGCCAACTCAGTCTTGGTTTTTGATGTTGAACTTCTGAGCCTGAAGAAGGGCGCTAAGAAGGATGAATTGTAATTTTATGCTGCAGATGAAATTCACGTACTTTTGCAAAACACCGCGTTCAGCGAAGTTCAAGTAGCACTTTGGGTCCAAAGACCCTCTGGCATGGCTGCTGTATCTAAACTATTCTGTAAATTCAGTTTGAAATGCTTGAAGTCCATTCGGACTAGCGTCATGGTATGCGGAGGTATATTTGGTGCCTAATTCCCACGAGCATCCCACGAGGGACATCCCGCCTCGTTAGACTTCAACTTTGCAGATTCTGTTATTCAATCCACCATGGCTACCATTCACCCTAGTCGTCTTGGGCTAGTCCCACAAGGAAATACCTCTTCATACAACAGAAATGACAGAGAACGTGAAGAAAACAGTTACTCTCGTCGGAGGGATGACCGAGACAGAGACGAGGATAGATATCGAGGAAGAGAAAGGAATGGGAATAGGGATGAGAATGACCGGCAACGAAGAGACCGCTCACGATCCCAGAGCGCCACCAGAAACAGGGAACGGGATCGTCCATCCAACAGGAGACAAAGTCCAGACTATAGCGCGTACAGGAGAGAGGAGCCGCCTCATTTGAACGGCAACGGAAATGGAGAGTCGGCAGCTCCCCCTTGGAAAGCACAAGAGAATATGTATCATTCGAGAGACGGAAGAAGGCGCGGTGGAGAGGTATACAATGCTGGAGGAGCAGATTTTATTGAAAGGTGTGCTACATCTTGAACGTATTTATTCTATATCGTTACTGATTTGGTTCAGTCGACGAATTGAGAGGGCAGAAAAGCAAATAACTATATGGCCTCCTTCGCCTAAGGAGCCTACTCGCGACCTGTAAGTATTCTGACATCTTCTGCATGGCTAAGAGTCTAATTCATATAACACAGAGAGGATGGGCGTAGCTCGAAGCGTAAGAGCAAACGCAGACGTTCTCCTTCAGTGTCCTCTGATTCTGAGGATGACCGAGAAAGGCGACGACGAAAGGAAAAGAAGAGCAAGAAACACAAAGAAAAAGAAAAAGACCGTGATGGTCGAAAGAAGCACAGGCGCGAGAAGTCATACGATGACAGTGAAGATGATAGTGACCATGACAGGAGGCGGCGGCGAAGAGAGAAATCCTATGACGAAAGCGAGGAAGACCGGGATCGCAGGCACCGCCGGAGAAGATCACACAGGAGCGGTGATAGCCATGATGATGACGAACGGAGTCGTAGCCTCCGACGGACCAGAAGCCCGCATTCAAGTCGCGCACACTCGCCACCCCGCTCGCAGAACGGCGACGAGGATGAGTGGGTGGAGAAGCAGACCGAGTCATTCGTGGCGAAAGCGGAACACACAGGAGCTACACCACAGCCTCCTCATCAACCGTCGCGGACCTCATCCGACGCAGTGAAGGGCCGTCAACAAGATGATGACGATGACGGCGAGGAAGTAGGACCGCAGCCGCCAGAGAAAGAGAGTACCTCAAACAAGAAGGTCGACGAACGCGCTTATGGTGGTGCTTTGCTTCGCGGCGAAGGCAGCGCTATGGCGGCCTTCTTGCAGGACGGCACACAGTCTCGAATTCCTCGACGTGGTGAAATTGGTCTGACATCGGATGAGATCGCGCAGTATGAGCAAGTGGGGTATGTCATGAGCGGCAGTCGGCACCGCCGGATGAATGCAGTGCGCATGCGGAAAGAAAACCAAGTCATTAGTGCCGAGGAGAAGCGTGGTATTCTCAAGCTCCAGAAGGAGGAACGTGAGCGGCGTGAAGCTATCTTGCGCGAGGAGTTCAAAGAGCTTGTGGAGGATAAGTTGAAGGGCGCTGCTGGGCCCAGCAAAACATAACTGTACTACATGTATTAAGACTTGGGACTTAGCCACAGGAGATACTATGTAACTTTACATAATCATACTACTATTTGTCATCTGCTGGGTAGTTGGAGCTCTGGATCCCCACTCAGGCTGGCACAGCAAAGCTCGTCTGTTGTCTTTGTTCGATGTACACTTTCGCCGTGTTTTCCAATGCATCCCTCTAGTCCGCAACATATTTCCCGTTCTCTAATGTCTGAAGCTGCTGGTGAGTGTGTCTTTCGTGTTTCATATATTGCATGTCCTTTTTTGCGCGAGAAAATTGGCTGCCGTGACGAAAATTGGTTTCCCCGCACGGCTGCGCGGCACGACCGCCGGCTTCGTCTTGCAACATTCGGGTCGTACACAACCAGCAACCCACGTCGTCCTTATCACTTTTCTCCCCCATCATCGCGCAACATATCCTCTGCTCGCTGTCTGCGTCGCCCTGCTCATCGCCGGCGCCATCGCAGAGATATCTGGCGACGACCACGGCTCCATTGCGAAGCATAGGTGTGCACTCCACTTCAAATCTATTGTGGTACGGCCGTCCACTGCCACAGCGCGTCTACTGCAGCGCCTTTGGTCGCGACGAGCAAGCCATTGTCCCACTTCGCTCTCTGTCCTCAAGGGAATATTTGTCGCCGCACAGGATGACGAGTGCGTGGACACGGGTGCTTGTGGTTGTGATTCATTCTTGTTGTCGTCCTATTTGGTTGTCTCTGTATCAAGAGGCGATCTCCGTTATTCCTTCACCTTGCCTACCTCCTTTGATTCGCTTTGATGCCATATACTGACCTTGTTCCTTCCGTGCCTTCAGATCGCCCATCACATTCTGAGCAAGAGGCAGGCTCGCGGACGGGCCGTCCGTCTCATCCTCCTCGGCAGTCTAGTTATAGCAAGCGTCACGCCTCATTTGATACACCCCGCGAAGTACCTTTCTCCTCTCAACCATCGTCGTTGCGTTTGCAACCATCCCTCAGTCCTTCGAATTCCCGACGCACTTCGTTTTCACGGAGTTCTTCTTGCTCAACAGTCACTCCCTTCTCAGGACTGCAGTTGAGTCCAACGAACACGCAGGCCACCCTGCCCTTCGGATCCAACCCGTTGCAGCAGGATCATGGTAAACTAGCCGCAACATTAGGTCAGAACAGTGCAGACGTAGGCGGGTTTCCTTCACCAACGAGTACGGCAGACGGCCCATTCCCTTCCACGGGCGGGATGACGTACAACCATAGCCCAGAAGCCAACGCTTCGTCAGGTGGTAGGAATACATCCGGTGCTGGGCCAAATTACTCTCAACAGAACTCGGGTGGTTGGGATACTGAACAACTTCGACCCCAGCTACTCTCGCTGTCGAGACGGAAGAGTCGGGATCTGGTCCCTCAGTCGGATAGGAATGAGGCAGCGAAGGCTCACAACTCACCCTACATGACTGATAACCGCGGGGCGGGTGAAGACCATAGCTTGAACGCATCTTCATCGAGTCTCCCATTGCCATCACAGACGCCGGTTACCCTTCTTTCCAGCCCAGCATCCTCTCATCAAGGAACTCGTCTAGCGCGGGTCGTAGAGCAAGTGCAACTGGATTTCAGTGCCGCAGCAAATGGCTCCCGTTCGGGCTCAGACTCTGATTCGCCTTTCTCAAATCCACCTGTTTCGCCTGATGAAATGGCAAATAGCAGACGATATTCTTCGCCGCGCCTAAACGACCCAGTGTCTCTGTTCGAATCCACGGACAAGAACAGTCGTAGCTACACACGACTATCAACGTCCACGACCGGATCTACGTCCACATCTGTCTCTACCTCCTCGCGAAGTAGCACCGCAAGTTCGTGTATATCACCACCAACTCCCCCGCAAGTGCACACCCCTCCAGCCCAGTTTGATGGAGCTGGCTACTTCCAAAAAGAGGGGCCGTCAGACTCAAAGGAGGAGAATCGGAAAAGCGCCCCTTACGAGCCGTTCTTGAGTCATGCGCCCCCACCAGCGGATGCACATATTCATGTAGAGTCTACGGATCAAGAATATAGACTCATAGTGAAGTTACCGGGATATAAGAGGGATGCCATGTACGTGTTCCCCTCACTATTTCATGTGTTTGAAATTGATTTGTGTTCATTCCAGCATGCTCACAACACGTCGCCGTCGTGTTTTACATATTGCGGCTGACAAGTGGGAGGCAGGCGGAGGTACGAAGTCTGGACCTTGTGTTTTCTTGGGTGATTATTGACGTATAATTTGATTTAGGACATTTTGAACGCCGTATATCTTTTGGATACGATGCGGATCTATCGCATGTTCGAGCTGAGTTCGACGGCGATCATCTCCGGGTTATCGTTCCCAGGAAACACTTTCCGGCCAGCTGGTTTGGATACTCAACATCCGATTGATGATTGATTTGTCTGCATGGATTCTCCAGATAAACCGTAATTATTGTCGACACTTACTTTGCATATTCCTCTTAATCGCCCCGTCGTTCATCTTCCTCGCATCTGGCTGCATTGGACTAAATGACGCAAAACCCACTTTACATCATCCAACATTTTAACCCAATTCTCCCCTCTCAGAGATTGACTTCCGTAGTCTGTCCCTCACATCCGTAAACTCGCTCCTCGTCCACCCGGGAATCATCACGATTACGACTCAACACTGTATTATCATCAGTTTATTTGACTCGCTCGCTCATCCTTGCATCGCTTATGCTTTTGCTGCCATCAAGTCCTTCGCTCCCTCGTCCCTTTCACTTACTTACTTACTATCCTCTTCCCCTATCTGTAGCGGACTTTCCTTCTTTCCTTTCTCTTTGCCCTGTCCTCTTTCCTCATTTATACTTCAAATGCAATTGTAAGTAGACAACTAATGATCTTAACTTCAAGTCCTCTCTTTCGTCTTTCTTATCAAAACATCCCTCCACATATGTGATGAATATACTGCCTGCATATAGTTACTATTCATGTCGTTATTCGTTACTTTTCGTGGATCCCACTTAGTCGCTCTGCCTCCGGATTGCAGTTCCATTTATCGTCTCTGGCTGTGTAAGCTCCGTCCTGCATCTTGAATGACTGTTATATACCTACCTTTGTATCCTTGAATATAAATTATCCCGTCGCCTGGAAGAGTACTATGAATACAGTTGTGAGCGACAACTAAAAGCGTAACAGAAGCTATGCGCAGCATTTCACATTTCGGGAAATCAGATCCAGCGTTGTTAGCCATTGCAATTTGCCATTGCCTCTTCTTTACTTTTTACCACCATCAACTCGCAACAATTGCACCTTGCAATATGAGTCTACTACACGTTCTGCGATTTCGGTAGCTTTACAGCTTCAACTTGAATGCGTGCTGCTGCTGCGAAGTGGGCGTGTTGCCTGCTTCGCCAATTCCCTTCCACACGCAGCACCTTGCCATCTCTGATACCTGCCTCAATATGCATGCACCAATATCCCTACTCCACCAAATCTTCCGAGGAAAATGTACTCTCAACTCAACAACAAAATGAACAATCGAGATCACGACATCGGCTACCTCAGCAAACAGATCTCTTGGACATTTACCGGGGTCTGGTCATTACCGGACGGATTCAATACGATGAAGACCAGATTCGCGTCATAATGGAGGTCCGTCCATACAGTCGTTCGTCGTTTGACTGATTGTTAAGTAAAGTTTTGCAGCTCCGAAGACTCCAAAAGACATTTCAAGCCTACTCTCCACCTGCTTTTGCGTCACAGTACTATTTGTCTCAAGAAAAAGGACGACCTTCACGGGACACTTCAGAAAGTAAGAAAGAGAATAAACCTTGGTATAGCGCCTCATCCACGGAAGGAAGCGTCAAGAACATACATGCGATCATGAAGACACGCAGTCTCTCCGAGGAATTGGCTATCCTACGTACCCCGAAGGTGCTTCAATCGTCCTATACAGTCCTTGAGAGATCCCAATCGATAGATCTTATTTCTGCAGGGTCTCTTGCTCATTGGGCCGCCTGGCTGCGGGAAGAGCTTCCTCATTGACCTATGGTTGTCAACTATACCTACACCCTACAAAGTCAGGAAACACTACAACGAGCTTGTGCTTGAGATCTATCGCGGTGTATGGGAAGAATCAAAGATACGAACTGCTCGTTTACATGCTTTTCCTATTGCAAGAGATGAAGACAGTACGGAGATACCCTGGACAAGGTCTCTCCGAGATAGATGGCGGAATCTGCTCAAGTCTACCTCGTTCTCTTCTTCAGAGAGTCTTAAAGTTTCGAGGACATATTTTTCCCATCCAACCGATCCGCCAATCTCGTTCGTCATTGCTCACCGTCTCATTCTTCAGCACTGGCTCTTAGTATTCGATGAACTGCAGCTTCTTGATGTCTCCAGTGCCGGTCTCCTGTCTGACGTTCTCTCTTGGTTCTGGAGAATGGGGGGCGTCGTGATTGCGACATCGAACAAGGTGCCGGACGATCTGTATAGGAACGGCGTGCAGAGGGAGCGGCTTGAGCCATTCGTAGAAGCGCTCAAAGCTCGGTGCCCGGTTCTCGTCATGCGTGGAGAGAAAGATTGGCGAAGAAAGAGGCAAGACGTCGATAAAGCTTCTACTTGGTTTACTTTCAGCCATGAAGATGAATTCGAGCAGGCTGTCGCGAAAGTGACTGTCGACAGAACCAGTATGCCATTCATTATTCATATGCCGACCTTGTGTTTCTATCCTGACTTCGACTTAGCATCTACCAAAAGCTTTAATGTCTTTGGTCGTCAACTCATAGTGCCTTGGTCTTCTGGTGAGGCATGCAAATTTACATTTGCGCAACTTTGTGAAGAGGTCAGAATGCATATGAAGTCAGACAATGCATGGAGCTCATAAGATTCGATTAGTCCCTCGGCCCTGCTGACTATTTGACAATTGCATCTAATTACAAGACTGTCATAATCACAGACATACCCGTTCTCTTGGTCTCAGCTAAGAACCAAAGCCGGCGCTTCATCTCACTCATCGATGCATTGTATGAGGCGAGATGTCGAGTAATTGCTCTAGCCGAGAGTGAGCCAGACGGTCTATTTTTCCCGGACGCGGTTCAGTTAGGCTCAGCGCAGGATGCCAACACCATGCACCAGGATCAATTCATGGCCGAGGCGATCTCGGAGGCACATGAAACCTTCAGACCGAATGTTCTGTCGTACGAAAATGCACCAGAACTACCGGCTGCTTCACCTCTGTCCCTTGATTCGCTCTCAATCTTCTCTGGTAAGTATCCATTCATCCGGTGAGACTAATGATGTTTATATTGGCTTAGGCGAGGAAGAGCGGTTTGCATATCGACGAGCGCTTTCGCGCCTCATCGAAATGACAAGCATGGAATACGCCGAGATAGAGAGATGGAACCCTCTCGCACCTAAGATACGAAAGTGGGAAAGCGATCTCCCAGTGACCAAATCTACTCCTACGTCCGTAGCGGGTCAGGCGAGGCAAAGGCAAGAAGGACTTCAGGAGGGCGATTTCGCAAGCGAGGCTGCCTTTGAGTCTGACGCACTCGCTCACAGAATTGCGAAGGCACGGCCCAGTGCCCCTCGCCTCAAAGAGGACCACATCTGGGGTGTGCGAGAGGATTGGGGACCTAAAGCCGGTACGTGGGGAAGGGGGGCGAAGGTACATCGGAATGATAGGAGACCGGAGGGCGACGATCATGACGCAGATGCGGACGCTAAGAAGTGAACTTAACTGACCTCAAACGTATACTATCATTATGCACCATTCGTCTTGTAGGTTACAGATAGCAGCGTAGCGTGCAGGTTGTAAGGTCGCGACTACTAAATATTTTATATCTATCAACTTGTCCAGTAAGTTACGAGTAATCAATATATGAATAAGATTGAAAAGCTTTAGACTAAGAAGAGTGATGCGAATTCAATTCAAGGGTCTATGCTTAGAGTGCATAGAAGCTAGTTGTTGAGGTTCTTTAAGTTGGCGTTACTCTTTTCCTAACTTGTCCTCTCGTCTTCAAGTTGTCTCGTGGCTTCGTGCGCGGGCCAGTGGCAGTCTTCTTATACCACCAGCTGCTCTGTTTCCCACTCTTTCTTAATATCGGCTTGTCGACTTCACCACCGTTCTTTTACTGTTTAGCGTCGAATTTTGGACATGCCACCAGCGCGCAACGCAGATTATTACAGGACTCAAAATGCACGGGCACTTGCACACAAAACTGCATCCGACCGATTGGATAAGATGGGGGACCAAACATCAGCGCTCGCTGAGATTGAGAAAGCAGTCAAGATATTCAGAGAGACGTCTGCGGTAGAGCCCATGTCCATCAAAGGACTCGCGGTGACATTGAGGAATATGGCTCGTTTACTTCGTGCGGAAGGGAGAGGGAAAGAGGCGGTCGATGCGATACAGGAATCTGTGGATATATACAAAGTGGAGGCAGAGAAAGATCCAGAGAAGATCAACCCGCCCTACTCAATCGCTCTGTGCGACTTGGCACTTCACGTTGCTGAAACATTCCCAGAGCAAAAGGAGCGCGCTCTCGCCGCTGGACAGGAAGCGGTGTCCGTTATCAGACAAATGGCTGCAGCGGATCCGAAGGAGTACAATCAAGACCTTGCTCTGGCTCTGAACAACTTGGCTAATCGCTACAATGCGGTGGCGGACCATGAAAATGCAATCACCAGTATCACTGAATCACTGGCGCTGTACGAAAAACTCGCAAGTGCCAATCCAGCTGAATTCAGGTTCAAGGTCGCAGATGGCTATTTCAATCTGTCTGCGCATCTTCACTGCGCAGGGAGGAACGAGGAATCCCTCACTGCGATCCAGAAGGCGACGGATATGCATCGAAGATTGGCTGCTGTGAATCCAGCCTTTAGGAAAGACCTCTCGCTGTCGTTGAACATGCTCTCTCGCAGCCTGGAGGAGGTGGGAAGGACGGCCGACTCGCGCACTGCGCTCAAGGAGGCACGGAAAATCGACGAAGAGCTAGCTGCTGAGAACCCATTTATGTCTGATCCCAGGCATGGTGAGTCTTTGCGAGATATCGCACTTACACTCAACGGAGAAGGCACGGGGAACCAGAAGGAGGACGCGCTCCGTGCGATCAAGGAGATGGTGCAGTTATACACGCAACTGTTTAAACAGGACCCAGATACATTCCGGCCACACCTCGATAGGTCACTCAAGGCTCTCAAACAAGTGATGCTCTAGACATTTTGACGACTGTGTTTGGAGACGTCTCGGTATTGACTTCTAATTACACAACCTCTAAGTGGCTCTCACCCCGCCTTTCCAGCTGCTTCATGTATTTGTACTTTCATTTTCCCTTCACGCATGTATTTTGAGCTGCTATATTGACTGTACATATATTTTCTGGATGAGAAAAGTATATTTATGAAATGAATTCACATAGAGCTGCTATTCAGAAATCTCGTTCGCACGTTACTCCCGCGAGCGAACTGCAAGCCACTAAACCGTCAAAGCTGGTCCCGACTGAATTCTATTGCAGACCAGAGGTCCAAGCGCAAATCCGTGCTCCACTTGCCAGCCGCCTCTATCGCAATCCTTAGTGCATAAAAGGCGCTGCTCGACCGTTGTCTCTCCTCAGTAGCTACCACCACCATCTCTCCCTCGATTTCAAGGGGGCGTCCTCCATCCCAGGTAACGCCCACCCGCGACCTCGTCATCGAGCGGTGAGTTAGAGGTGGGACTCTCCTGCAGCAATGACGCGCGCACACTCGTGCCGCCGGCCCTCCACCCCAGAGCCTCGGGGCGGGGGGCTGCCACCGGGTGTGCTGAGACGCTGAGCTACAGCCCGAGTACCTGTCAGCTCGAACACAGCGGGTGGGATACACACGTCGGAGTCTCCAGTGCTCCCCCGGTTCAGCGTCGGACGGTAAGTGGGCACGGGTGGCTGAGAGGTACCGCTCGGTCTCTCGTTCCTGCTTGCTCTCCGGCGCAGACCCCGACGATCGTGGACCCGCTGTTCTGTTTGAGCTGACTAGGCTAGTCGACGGGGGAGCGGCTAGCCCTTTCTGTTTATACCAAGTTCTCCCGGCCTGAGCAGCTCCTGTGTTTGCGGTGTCTGGTGAGTGCCCTCAGTCGTCCCTGAGTAGTCTCCTCTGTCGTTGGTGAGTACCTTGCGATGACTCTCACATATTCGACCGTGCTGACTATCGTCCTTAACTGCTTTAATGCCCACCAGCTGGATGGTCCTGAAAGGGTTTCTCATTCCGTGGAGTGAAGGTACGAGCTTTTTATCGTCACTCAGGTCGTTAAGATGCTGAGAAGGGTCTGCGTTCTATGTTTTGTGTATGGCGTCGAGGGCGAAGAAAGTAAGTCAATGTATACTTGGTTTGATGGACGTCGTGCTGAAATCCTTCCACATAGCCACTTTCCAGGCAAATTCCACTTGGTATTCAGGGAACAAAGGTGCGCGCTTTCCAACGTCACTCGGGTCGTCCAGAAGCTGAAGAGGACCTCGCTTTTTCTTTTTGTGTTTGTGTCGGAGGACGAACTGATTGGTACTGTACTGATCAGGATGGCTCCCGAAGGAAACAAAGGTGCGCGCTTTCCAACGTCACTCGGGTCGTCCAGAAACTGAAGAGGACCTCGCATTGTCTTTTTGTGTTTGTGACGGAGGTCAATCAGCAGGGAACTGCATCTTTAAGCTCTGCCAGACTGTTGTGAACATAAGTGAGTTCAAATTCTGCTCGCAACTCGTCTAGAGGCTGAGAATACGTACCGACTTTGCTTTTGCGGTGTTGTTCGGTCGGGTGGAATACGAGGAGCGCACTTTCCCTTCCTGTCCGTTGCTTCTTTCGGCGGAAGAGGACTTCGTTAGACAAAGGTTTATTACGACGTCCGACGCGAATAGAAGAGGATGCTAGCTGCTGATGTTTTTGACGTAACTGGAGAGTTCCTATGAGGTGGCTCTTTGACATATAGTCGTTCGTGCACGGCTAAGTGATTCAGAGTGATATCGTTGAGCGTCGAGCTCGTCCTCTCGTACGGCCATTATGTTAGTATAGAAGAAAGCCCCATTTATATCATGGCTCCATGACGTGTCCGTGTACCGTGTATGTCCCTTGTGTGTATACCACAGAAAGTACTATGATGATGGAATCGACTTGAATAATAGATAGTTAAGTGTTATCTTCGCCTATATACACATAGATAACATACGCACGAAAGAAAGTCCTCCTTAGACCCTTCTAAGACAAGATACTGAACCTCGTATTAGAGCACCGTATTCGAAGGCACAGAGAAAAAGCTCCAACCATCCGGAAGGTGTACCATCGGATGCATTTAGATTCCAGATGATAGTTATAGCTGAATGCTCCCTCTCCTCCCGTATCTTCATGTCTCCCGACCCTTTCCGCTTCTCCTCTGCATTTGAGACAAATAAGTGGACATTTCCGTCCATGACACACGAGCAAGAAGAGCGACTTCTATCATCGCTAATGTTGAAGAGGATTGCGTACAGTCACCGAAAGCCAATCCACGCGGTAGTATCGACTGAGTCCAGGGACTCCAGACTTCTCTAAGATCTTTAACCCTCCTCACCCTCTTGAAAGGTAATATGAATTATGAAGAACGTCAAGAAAGATTTGGAGTCCGCAATAATAAAGAAAGACTGACCGGGCTCCTGAGCATTAAGTTGAATGGATATCTATTCCTCCCTGACGACAACGGCTGATGATGACCAGGAGTACAGTGCGTTTTCATTACATTCCGACGCAGACATTCTGCTGGTGCCTTTTTTCGTCGGAATGAATGGATCCGAAACCACTCTCCAGAGTCCAATGTATTCGCCAAAGTCTTCACTGGACAACCTATGCTTCGCAAGCCAGCGCATTCGAGATAACACCCTTCCTTGAATATAGTACATATTTGCGCCGCCTGTTTTGCGATCGATGGTTCAGGAGGTCATGAGTGAGAGGATTCATGAATGTGAGGGGGAACAAGTCTAACGTTGGCTCTGGCTCTGGCAGTGACTGTAACTCACAAAGTTGAACTTGAATTTGAAATGTTATTGCTAGCTTTATTCCGTTCGTCCACTATCTCTGTTGTCTGCTGGTAAAAATCGCATGATAAGCCCGTCGCAACCTCTGCGTTTGTTATCCTTACTAGAACTTTCATGTTGAAGCGCACCAACTTGAACTCGAGTTCTTTTCGGCTGTCATCCTGACACTGGCACAGCGAACGACTCCGTGACTTCCTCTGGCTTTTGCTACTCTCTCGCCTCGACTTTCCTCCTCTCAATTCTCATCATGCTGCCGCCTCGTTCCTATAAAGCTCTCATAGACCGTGCAGCTCACTTCAATGATGTTTCCAACCAATTAATCGACTCCGGTGATCGACAGGGCGCTCTCGCTGCGATCAAGAAATCCTCAGATCTCTTCAGGGAAGCGGTTGCGTTGATACCAGACGTTGCCGAACGAGGTCTTGGTATGACTCTGAGTAAAATGGCTCGCTATCTGCGTGATGAAGGGAGGGCGAAAGAGGCTGTCGATGCAATGCAAGAAGTGGTGGACGTATACAGGATACAAGCTGAGAAAGAGCCCGAGGAACTCATCCCCGAGCTTGCAGATGCTCTGTGTAACTTGTCTAATCATATCTCTGGGGCATATCCAGGTCAGAAGGAGCGTTCCTTTGCAACTTGCCAGGAATCGGTCTCACTCTTTAGAGGACTGGTAGCGAAGGAGCCAAAGAAATACAACCAAGACCTTGCTCTGGTTCTGCAGAACTTCTCGGGCTGTTATCTTGTGAAAGGAGACGGGGAGAACGCGATAGCTGCAGCTACAGAATCCCTGGATATATACAAAGAGCTCGCCAAGACCAGTCCAACTGCTTTCAATCACAAGGTTGCGGATGGCCTATTTAATCTGTCGACTTATTTAGCGTGGGTAGGAAGGAAGGAGGAAGGTTTGGCTGCGATAGAGGAAGCGACGGACATGCACGGAGCCATGGCTATTGTGAACCCAGACATCTTCAACGAAGATCTTGCACTGTCGCTGCGCATGCTCTCCGCTCGTCTGTCAGATCTGGGAAGAACCGACGACGTGCTCGTTGCACAACAGGAACGGGTAGAGATCGAGCGAAAGCTGGCTTCTATAAACCCAACCAAGTTCGATTCAAAACTTGCGGAGGCTTTACAAGCTCTTGCCATCTCGCTCGGCAACAAAAGCGGAGGGGAGGAAGGCGCACGGATTGCGATCAATGAAGTAGTGGAGATCTATAAGCGGTTGCACAAGCAAGAGCCAGTGAAGCAGGCACCTCAGCTCATAAGTTGTATCGTAATCTGTCATTACAGTGTATCCGATTCATTTCCTTATTTGGACTTGTATCCGATTCACACATACGATGCATTTCCATATAAAGAGATTTATTATGTCAGGTTATGACATAGTTTAGTATTTACAGAACGAATTGGATTGCGTTATACATCAGTAGTCGTGAGAATTATAAGACAAAAGAGACAGAGTCGTGTCGTAAGGTAGATCATAAAAGTAAAAGGTAAAAAGGATTACTATTAGCTTAAGTTAACAACAATGTCATTAGAGGCACGAACGTTATATGTCCAAATAGAGAGTTATTGCATGAAGATAACTATAAGTCGTACTTGATTCAGTAATAGTACAGTAAGATACAGACCAGGGACTCACGAAAATATGAGACAGAGGACAGGCTCGACTTGCAGCGGGTATCTAACTTGTATCGGACACTTGTAAGGAAACAAGCATATGGACTTGGAAAAGAATAAGACTAGATACTTACAAGTGATGTCGAAGCTCATCATTGACCATGAGATGAGTTCGATACCAAGTGCATCGTATACCAAGTGAATCGGATACCAAGTGCATCGTATACCAAGTGAATCCAGGTGCATCGTATACCACGTGAATCGGATACCAGGTGCAACAGATACCAAGTGAATCGGATACCAGGTGCAACGGATACCAACGGAATCGTATGCTAGATGCAACGGATACCAACGGAATCGTATGCTAGATGCATCGGATACCAGGTGCATCGGACACTCAAGCCGCGGTAGATGTATCTGCAGCAGCTTGAGTGTTCGATGCAAGTATACGATACATATTCTGCAAAGAAGCGGATTAAATATTGAAGTTTAGACACGAAAAAAAAACTTACCTGCGGTTCTTTAACCTCTGGTGTCTCATTGGCGTTCCACGTCAGTCCAAGACCTTCATGGATGGCCCACGCATCATAGCATGCAATCCTGTACGAGATTTCCTTGCTGGCCGCAAAAGATGCTCTGCCGGGATTCCCGTCCAGGGCTGCCGTTTCTGACAACGAATTCCAAGCCCTGGCGAAGGCACAGAACCCTCGCACAAGTCTCTTAAGTTCCTCTTCCAACAGGTCAACCTCCTCTCTCCATCGATCGCGTGCAGCCCATTGTCGATACCATTGCACACGATCGTCTACAGGGGTTATTAGAAAGGCTTGTAATCTATACGACTAATAAAACCTTCTCACCTTCTTTCTCCCATTGAAGAATCGAGGAATTCGAAGAAGTCCCCCCGCTTCCAGACACGGTCCAAATCCACCCAATTTCCTTCGCACAAAATTCTGCAGGCTCCAAATTATCTGGTCGGTACATATCTTCCTCGGTGAGTTGTCGAAACGTGTCAGCCGAAGACTGCAGACCCAGACATAGCAAGGCACTATAGACTGTGTCGTACTCGCTCTTCCAGAACAGCTTCATTTTCCGCGCCTCCGAGTAAGCCTTCCCAGTACGAGTCTTCGTAGATCGAATGCCACCATGCTTCTTCGCCTTATGGTTATGCTGCGCCATAAGCCTAAGGGCCGTGCGCAAGTTCCCTATGACATCGAAGGCCTCGCCCTGTCTGAGCTTCAGTTCTGTCGCGGCGTGATGTTCAAGCGCGTACTTGAGGCGGTCCTCTGTCTTGAAGTCCGAAGGCAGGCGTAATCGGATGTCTTCGACAGCATCTGCTACTTCCTCTTCGTCGAGATAAGATTGAAGACCAGGACAGATATCATATAAGTGCGCTCGCCATTTCAAGATGTCGTGGCGTAATGAAGAGGCTGATACCGGAATGTCGTCAGACAAAAAGGTCACATTTCCTTTCATAATGCGTCTACGCAATCAAGATTGAGTATGAAGCACAAATGAGAATACAAGAAACTTACTGTCTTTGTTGTAGCTTTATGCCTGCCGCAATTATAAGTGGCATACGACTGGCCTCTTCATCAAAACCATCCGGACTTTGATCTACCAAAGAGATCGTCATTGCGTTTAACTGGTCTTCGAGAGAGAGGGCTTCATGTTTATTAGTTAATGGCCATATAATAGTCAGTAGTACGCGTACCTGCGTTCTGCGATTTGAAGGGGCTGTCTACTTCACCAGACGCAGTCCGATTCCATTCGGTACCCCGTTTCACCCATTCATCGACCACCTTATCCGTGTAACGAGTCCTAAGTGTTGCATCCGTTGCATCGAACTTCAATCCAAGGTTTTCTGCTCGCTTTCGAGTGCGAGGGTACTTCTTCTCTACCATCATAGCTTTGTGTAGAACAGTTAGTAAAGTGTACTTGAAATAGTAACCGATAACATACCGTGTTGTAGAAGCTTCGTCTTATTCCAGTCATTAATGACATCGTCCAACGTGTCGCATCGATGCCCCGGATTCATTTGCTTTGTGCTCCCCGCAACTTGATTGGCCTCCGCCCAAAATCTCTCCGCCTCTTCGCCATCCGTTCTTCCGACCCCGCGAGTGTAATATAAACTGTGGCAATACTGGCACGTGTCGACATGGGTCTGTCCATGCATTTTGCCAATGACGTCCATCAAGGAAAGTAGAGGTCGCTCCGGGAATTGGATAGCCCACCTCTGACGGAGATTCACGATGTACATGCACATAATGTCATATGCAAGACATCTTTCCTCAATGTCATCCGTATTTTGAAGAGCGCCGCATAAGCTATAGTCACCGCACACAAATCTTCGAAGCAATTAGTCTACAATGAACGTGACGGGTATTGGACCACTCACTTTTCCCCTCGAACGAGGTTCGTTGCGCTATCAGGACGCACGAGTCCGTGTCGACAAAATACCATCATGACCCCCGTCACTACCTGGCCCTTATATTTCAGAGAATTCCAATTCTCGATGGCAGCAAACTTTCGACATTTCCCTTTCTGTGTACGAAAAGACATCAGTATATGTAGAGTTAGAATTAGTGGACGACGCACTTCAATTTTAATATTGTAATGCTTCTTCATATGTTCTTCCATGGGTTGACGCGCTCTAAAATACCCTCGACCGTTCCACAGTGAAGGGTCGTTCAAGTTGTTCTTTTTCTCCAAATTGATTAGCTTGAAGTTTCCGTCCATTGCGAGGAAAATTGTTCTCAGATGTCTGTCGCATAAGTTAGTACATAGTATATATCAGAATCTAATTACTTACTTTTGAGAATCCGGACCTCGCAGCCTCGCATAAAGGCGATCTGACACATTGGATATTGGCCATTTCGACGACTGCGCGTCAGCCATGTTCACGTTAGGCACTGGACATGCTAAACAAACGTCTGCGAACGATCCGCGGGGTCGGCAAGTCATCAGATCGTCCAGGCCCATAAACTGCCCGCTTTCCCTTTCCGCCGCCAGGAATCGCCATAGGCGCATAAGCCGAATGAAATGCTGCGAAAGGTGCTACATGCAGTGAAGTCAGAATCAACTTGCGCACAAATACAAATACAAATGAAATTCTCACCGAATACTTGATTCTCGTGTCCTCCGATGTCATGCGCAATACCGCCTTCATGAAGTCGTGAGCGGACTTGCGCGATGCGTTCGTATGGACATGAAAATCCTTCAAGCACCGGAAAGTGACCACGGTCTCGGGATTCACAGTCGTGTACGGGAACAACCGACCTCGGATGAGCTGCAGGACATGAGAGTTGACTCCCATATTGTCCGAGCATTCGCAAAACATGACCACAATTTCATGCACCCCATTCGTATCTATCGCAGTCAACTTCTTGCCCGCAGCATTGCCCGCAGCGACCGGACAAGGAAGACCGCCATGCCCGAGGAAAATACGCTTCCCTATGGTACTCAGGTCCACCTTGCGGAAGCATTGACCTGTCCACACCTCGCCCCAGTGAAGCGGCTCATAAGGATGAGTCTCCAATAGGCAGGGCGCGCATACAGGCGGGTGCTGAGGACAGTCATGGCATCGGAATAGCCGACGCCCGCCTCTATTGCACGAACACGCGATACCAATGTCAGGAGGACGTTCATAATGCAGGATAGCATCTTGAATGTCCCGCTGCATGGCCAGAAACTGCAGCAGATGATATTGTGCTGTCTAAGAATTGTCAGTTTTGTAGATTGCAGTACGTTCGCAGAGTGGCTTACCTGGTCACGTCGCTCCTCCTCTGCCTCAGCAGTGTCCACATTGTCCAACTCCTCATCTTCCTCCTCCTCCTCTTCACTATCGAGTCGTTGTCTCTTGGCTGCATCGGTTTGTAAGAACTCGTGGGTCGTCGTCGTCGTCGTCGTGTCCGCGTTCGCGTCGATTACTGTGGATGTATTTTGTTGTCGCAGTAGAGTTGGGACGATATGTTGCTGTTGCGACACGAAAAATGGGCTGCCTGGAGTTTTGGCGTCCTGAAGGATTCGCAGACGCGTTCTGGAAGGCCTGTCGTTGCTGCCGTTGCTCGCAGAGTCTCGAAACCGGTCTCTGAGGCTCGACCTCTTTTTTTTGTCGTCCATCACTGTTTCCCAATACCAAACTGCTCTTCTTGTCGTCTCGGTCACTGAGATTTCCGACTCTTTTTCCTTTCGTTTCAGAACAAATTGCACAGAATACTCTACGAAATTTCAAGTCTGCCAAAGAACGGAACAAGTTTATTAGACTGGCAATTATTGTACATTAATTTCTATCTAATTCTAAGTCACTTCAAACCCAGACAAAAGGAACAACGCCGTCAAGGCGATCAAGCCATAGGAGTCGGGGAGGGGAGGGGAGTCGTAGGGCTCGTAGAGGAACGAGAGCAAGAAGGAAATTCGGCCCTTTGGCTTCCGCCAGTCTTGAAGTGTTACTTTTTTGGGGGTATTTCGGGTAGGCTTTTTGGCGTCGAGGCTCGGTAACTCGGTAAGGACGTTGTGCTACCGATCTACCGAGGGCGTATTCCGCCCTCGACGCCAATAAGCCTACCCGAAATACCCCCAAAAAAGTAACACTTCAAGACCCTTTGCAGCGTATTGTGGGAAATTTTCTTTCTACCCGTCCCATTATCTTCCCTTTGCGTACGACGTCGTCTCGGTCGTCCCCACTTTCATTATTTAGATAGTACTCTGTCCCCACTTTCATTAATTAGATAGCAAATTGATCTTGGACTTAATTGTAAATTATAACTAATTATTTGAAAGAAAAAAAAGCGAGTGACGTTCGCATTCTTTTAACGATTAAAAGTTATTAAAGTGAGACGAAATGAGAAGAGAGTAATGATGAAGAAGTAACTAATAATGGTCATGAAACAGATGAGGTCGCGCGATGTAAGGGACGCGGCTCGTGTCTTCATTGACGACGCAGCCATCGAAGATGGGAGGGACGACGAGGAAGACGAAGAGGATGGTGAAGATGGTGAGTAAAGGCAACAGAAATGTTAGAACATACACTCATTGTATGCGCATAGATTTCCTAGTGGACGAGCCGGAGCAGCGTACCTCTGCCTCCTCTTTCGACATAGCGCAGTTCCTGCGCGACCAGGCCGCCGATCTGGAGCAGGACGAGGCTGCGGACGCTATCGCACGCCGTTTCCGGGAGCGGGCTCGAGGTGATTCCTTGGCGTCTGTCCAAGCGAACGAGAGGGCTGGACGCCAAGTGCCCGGTGTTCAGTCCGTCTCCTACGAATTTCTGGGCAATACGAGGGTCGTCGACGAGCGCATGAGGGAAGAATACGATGGGTTAAAGCCCATGTGGATATTACCGACCTTCGTAAGTGAGTCTACTTTATCGGAGTGAAATAAACTAATACATTGACAGTATCATCAAGAGAAGGCGTATGTAGAGAGGGTCAACACCTGCCTTCCATCTGGCGCGCGTGCCTTCTCTATTCCCGGTCTGAGCGGACGCATATATGCGTACGCGCACATACACGCATCGACGTCGAGAAGGCATGCGCTAGTGCTGGCATCGTAGGGATTATGACCGGCAAAATGAAGTTGGTACCGGAAGAAGATAGGCGAGCGGTCTGGGACCTAATGCGTCGTAGACAGGCCATTCCTGTCGTGGAGCGCGACTCCTTCGTGCGCATGCGATCAGGCCAGTATAAGGGTGACATCGCATACGTGCCCTTGGCTGCCAACTCTACACTCCCTCCGATGACACATGAGGATCTCCGCCCGTTGGCGGACCACGACATCGTGAAGGACGACTTACTCGTGTTGTGGCTGGTGCCTCGTCTGGACTTGGACTTCACTACGAAGCCGAAGCCCTTGCTCTCCGATTACCAAGTTCGTGCAGCTAAGCGGCGGCGCATTGAAGGGAAAGGGAAGGCGGATGTAGTGAAACGGCCAGAGGCCACGCCATTCGACCCTAAAAACGTACAGGATTGTCTTCGCCGTCAGCAGTTAGTCGACGATCCGGAATACGCGCTGGTGGAGGAAAGCGAGGGGAAGTGGACGTTTTTGGGCAGAACGTTTGAACACGGGTTCGAGAGACTGCACGTATTCGGCATACATGCAGTGAAGCCTATTCTTCGACCTTCGCCGGAGGAGGTGGCTCCATATATCGGCGTCAGCCAAACCGCGATCCGTGTCACGAATGGCGCATATACTCGAGTAGGAGATCGTGTCCGTACCAAAAAAAATAGTACCGGCACAATCATATCGTCGTCTACGTCGACGTTCACCGTTCGGCTCGATTGGGATACCGATGGCAAGGCTCTTGAGGAGGTGGAGGCCGGTGACTTCGAACGGTTGTTCGAGATGGGTGAGTGGGTGACAATCAGGCTGGGTCCGGAGGCTGGGCGATCAGGGGCAGTTGGGGCTATCGACGGGCCGTATTGACGGTGGCTAACCGTGATGTCAGGCAAATGGTACGTATTGTATATCCAATGCAATAGATTACAGTTCTAATATTCAATGTAGATCTATGACATCCATCACGGACTCGTCGAGAGATCGGCAGCACCCATTCAGTACCCGTCGAGTCGTCGACTCCGCACCGAGGCCGAGTTAACGGCAGAAAGTCGAAAGTACGCGCGCACGTGGGGACTGGCGGATGACGACGAATTGATGAGATCCTTCGTCGACAAAGACGTGTATGTTCTGGAGGGCTCGGGAAAGGGTCGCATTGGACGTGCGATTGGCGTTGGGTCGAAGTCGGCGACTGTGGTATTCGACGGGAGTCAGGTGAAGCATAAGGTGCAGTTAAGGGATGCCGTGAATCTGTGAGTTTCAATAGAGCGTCTCATATATGCGCTATGATTTGTGCTGACGACGTTTGTGTAGGGAGTCCATGCTGTACCTCGACGCCTCCGAGCCCAGTCCGGCCTGTCTGCAAGCGACTGAGGTTGCCAGTGTCTTCCTGGCGAATCGCGATACGGAGACGGAAGCACCGGTCACTTTGAAGGAGGCGTTTGAGAACGTTGTCGTCCCTGCACCACCTAGACAAGAAGTCCCAGGTGAGTTCCTGCTATGTAAGACGTACGAAATGAAGTACTAACAAAAGATTATTAGACCCAGATACGTCGGCGGTATGGCTTTGGGCGCACACCTTGCTGCCCATTCTACGGCAATACAAGGTCTTTGCCACTGTCGTATCCCCCAAGAACGGTGCAGTTGCGGGTCAAGCATGTTGGACGCTTCCCGAGCTAGCGCCGCATATGAGGACAACCGCCGAAGGACCGGACCACGTCGCGTTTAGCGCGCCTATGAAGTTCAATTGCAAGAACGGCAGGAAGGATGCGGACTTCGACGCCAGTCCGACTTCGATTGACGTCCATCGACCGGGCATCAAAAGCATGGCGTATGTAGTGCGTGGTGAGCACAGGAAGCAGCTAGTCAAGATCACGGAGATCGTCCGCAATAAGGGCGTCATCACTGGATTCAAGGCAAAGCGGGATCCTTTCGTAGGGAGAGCACCGACAATCTTCGTCAAGGTTAACGAAGTGACGAAGGTCGAGGAGGTACCCGAGGAGCAGCACGCGGAGAGATCTATCGCGAGACTCCCCGAGAACGAGCTCAACCCTGATCCCAAGCTCCTGAGGTTCATCGACTATTACCCGAACTACTGACTTCATGCCGGATTTCGATCGACGCAGCTCGACGTCCGTTCCTATTCGTTTTGGATGCACGTTTCGACACTTCAAACAAGGACGAGGACCTTGATCCACTCGAATTCCTCGGCGTCTGAAGCCGCACACGCGGTTCGGTCTATATGCGCCGCCGTAGTCACTCGTTTACCCGTGACGTCTCAGTCCCACCCTCGTTACACTTTGCCCTCTTCCTTCCTTCATTCCATTCATTTCTACTATTCGAACATTGTGGATCACATAGTATCTTGGACTTCATGCATGTAAATTATTGTAATATTTAGTAGAATTTCTTGTATGTGTTGTAGATACGCTCAATGCACTCTTGTTATCTGGAATTTCATTTGTGACCTGAAGACATTGAACTCATCAACTTAATGACAGAGCGCCAACTCTACTTACAAATTAGCAAACACCCAAGCCCCTGAAATCAGATTTTTGCCAGTAATGCTGGAGGATTTAATCACATAATGATTCAATCATCAATCAAATCTGATTTAATCCAAAAATGAATTATATGTATCATTAGTTTAACAAGCAGTTAGAGACTGTGAGTTAACTCACAGCAGAGCCCGCTACCCGGGGATGGGTATAAAGTCTTACAGAAAGAAAAAGAAAAAGAACTTAATATTTTTGACATTCATACAGAACTATATTACTATCACTACATGCTTCTCTGTGGGTGAAAGTGCATTCAAGTGCGTCATAACACTGTGCAAGTCTCGCGGAACGTCCAAAGGACATGCGCCTGACGACACGCGATGAAAATGCAGGCTGTGATGCCTCTGTTGAGCTTCTTTCCCCCCAGCAGCGTCTCTTCATCCGGACGCTTTGACCATTCGTTTTTCCATGTCGCTGATAGTCAGTCACCGCGCTTCCGGCCTCCGTATGATTGTCGCCTATGCGCCGGATGTGCCGGGATGGGCGGACTTGCCTTGCAGCAGCCTTCATCGCTTCGATCTGAGCAAGTTCAAGAGCTACAGTTCGGTCGGGAACCATGGGCGAGTTGGGAAAGCGTGCATACGGGTTGCCGGCAGGGTTCATAATGGTTTTGTCGACACACTGCATGCACGTCGATAGTCTAAAAGCAGAAGCAGTACAAAGCGTGAGCACTCAATAGCAAACAAGAGCTTCGCAATGCTTCCTTGACATGGAAGACGTACCTATCAATACTCTTCTCGTGACTCAGTGAGTGCCTTTGAGAAAGTCCATGCTCGACTGCCGGTAGAGGGGTTTCTTGAGAACGTTGTTCATTGACTGGAGGACTCCATCGTTCTGCAGTTGGTCAGAGATGCGAAGGCGGTCGTCTTGACTGCGACTCCGTGCGAGATTGAGGAGCTTGGCGCGCGTCGAGCGAACGGAGTGTGGCCATTCAAGAGGGTCCTTTGCGTGCATGAAGCTGAGGAAGACCCTATTGTGCACATTTGGAGGGGGTATGGCCTCGTTGAAGGGGGAGAGGAGAAGGGAGGGTAGGGCGTCAGGTGTCTATCGTTTGATAGTAGCGTAAGCTCATCACGTCCAAGCCCAGAGCCTGCGTGACGGGACACGTCTCACAGGCAGAAAGACGAAGGCTCACCTTGTTCGACAATGCCAGCTGGTCTGACGTCCATTCCCATTCCATCTTGTCGTCCGCAGCGTCATAGTGAGAGCTGTTCGAGCTGTCCGTACTTTTACGCGGTGCATCCGAGTCAGGCTCAAAGAAAAAGGTTCATGCGAATGGTGGGGGAGAACGAGCGGCAGAGATGAAAGGGAGGGTATCTGTGGTCGACTCGGAAGTGGCACCGGCACGTGACCACAGTGCCACTGTCGTGGTCGCGCGGGCTACCGCGTCCAAGTCGCTCTCCCTTTCACTCTACGATTCGCGCCTGTCTGCTGCGCTTGTCTATAGAATGAAAAAACATCGACAACGAAGAATGGCAGTCTCTTTCTCCTTACCTTGCTCTTGTTGCCTCATTTCCGGAACCTGCGACGTTCACCGCTGTCGACACGATTCACTGTATCGAGGGTGGTGAGGACAAGGACGTTGCTGAGGATGAAGAAGAGGGCGAGGACCTTTGCAACTGTACGTTCTCTCTTTAATATTGTACTATTATCCTTCTCAAGACCGCTACCCTTCGTTACAAGCGTGGCCGCCGCTCTGGTCTTTGCGATTAGAACGGTACCGGCAAGTCCACCTTATGCGTGCGATTACCATCGACCGGCTTGAGTACCTCCCATCCTCCGTTGAAGCCCGTACGTTCTACGTCGATCACTTCAACATTGGCAGTGACGCCTGTACCTTGGTGGGCCAGTACATCCTTTCCGACAAGCGGCTCTCGCATCCATCGGTTTTAGCGATGAGACGCTATTGAAAGCCCTTCTGGTGTATGGAAGATGAAACTCGCGCTTGCACGCGCTATGCTCTTGATGCGTGCAATCCTCCTTCTCTATCAGCTTACTAACTTTGTGGATGACGTCAATGTTGCCAGGCTCGAGAACTACCTTACTAGCCTCAGACCTGCACCTCAATCATTGTCTCTCTTTATATTCAACACTAGCACTGCCGTTCTCCACCTCAACTGCTTCAAGCTCCTTTGGTACAAGGACATCCTTGTGGTGCTTGTCAACACTGTTCCTGAGGCCAAGTCCTTTTACACTCTTAATGTAGCTGAGGACTATAATTGCTTGATTTTGATAGACTTGTGATATTGTAGATTAATCATAACATATAATTCAGTCAACTGTATATTGATTTTATATCCCTACTTCATAACAATATACTAATTTTAAGTATTGAATAAATCTGAATAGATCATTGATTAAATCATTTTATGATTAAATCACCCTGCATTACTGGCAAAAATCTGATTCCCAGGGCTTGGGTGCCTGAAATTAGTAAGTCAATCTACCTTTTGTGTGGATCGACTCAAAGACTGATGCATACCTTTCACAAACTAGGTGTATTCCGCCTGTTACATTTGCGGCAAAGTAAGAAATGCAAACTCTCTCAGTGATGTCCGAGTTGTTGTAAGACATAGGCAGATGCTCGTAAAGTGGATGGATTCATGTGTGAGTTCACGAGTCGACATAAGGTACAAGAAAGAGATGTATGAGAGTATATGCACTGGAAAGGAGAGTGATCTCGACTATGCGATCTTTTGCAATTCATATTGACGAACTATTCCATTCAGCAAACCCTTCCTGCGGCTGAGGCCACCCGGATGCAGTCTAAGGACAGTGTCCATCCCCTTCCTGCGGCTGAGGCCACCCGGACGCAGTCTAAGGACAGTGTCCATCCCCTTCCTGCGGCTGAGGCCACCCGGACGCAGTCTAAGGACAGTGTCCATCCCCTTCCTGCGGCTGAGGCCACCCGGATGCAGTCTAAGGACAGTGTCCATCCCCTTCCTGCGGCTGAGGCCACCCGGACGCAGTCTAAGGACAGTGTCCATCCCCTTCCTGCGGCTGAGGCCACCCGGACGCAGTCTGAGGACAGCGTCCATCCCCTTCCTGCGGCTGAGGCCACCCGGACGCAGTCTGAGGACAGCGTCCATCCCCTTCCTGCGGCTGAGGCCACCCGGACGCAGTCTGAGGACACGTCTGATCCCCTCCTTGACCCTCTGGTTTCGACTTTGCGTAACAGTGCAGTGTAATGCGGTGGAGGTCTGAACGCCGAGGCTGTTTAGGACAACGTAAGTTACGAAATTAGAGGCCGTTCAATACATTCACTGACATTTGAATAGGTGACTGTCTTGGTAAACAAGGGTCCACCATAAGCGAGATACGACGCGGGACTCATAAATGTGTATAGGGCGCGACCTTTCTCCGTAAGCCTTTAGTCTCTACACTTCCTCACCTCACCATTAACATGGAATCCATTACAGTAACGCGCAGTGTCTTGCAAGTTATGCCTGCCATTCGGATCCTACCCGGCGCGAATGATTACATTGCATACGCGTGTTTCGACGCGCTCATGGACGAGATCACGTTTTATCGATTTCGAAGGGCGTTCTACACGCAATCGGCCCATTGTCCGTGCAACGGACGCCATATCGTTATCATGTCGAGCGGAGAAGTCACTTTCCGTCAAATGGGATTACTTTACATGATAGTAAGTACATTATAGGAGTATATTGTATGCGACATTAACGCGTGATATACAGTGCATGGTCGACTCGCCATTGACATCAAACGAAACACTCTTTTCTCGCCAGCTTGCGCAGGTCAGACGCCAGCGTCTTGTGGCCGGTCTTGTTCGATTGTACCAATTGAACCCCACAGCGATACCCGGGGAATTACCGAACGCAGAAATGTTAGGGCGTCTCAACCATTTGCTTGCGTCGTTGGGGGGTCCTCCTGAACCTCGACGGTACGCGCCCGAGTTGATGCCGCCGAATCCCCCTAACATTCTTATGGCGGAGAATACCGGAAGGGTCGGAGCTGAGACAAGTGCTTACGACGGCGACGTGAGCGACAATGAAAGTTGGACCTCACTTGACTATAATGAAGCCGAATCAGAATTCGATGATGATATGGCGCAGTAGATGTTCGTAGACTAGCTTACTATTTTTTCACTTCAATTCTAATTGAATTTACTCGGATTTCTACTCTAGCTTGATACTTAATGTCCCGGGAAAATTTTCGCGATGGGTACGCTGCTACGGATCTCTACTCAAATATTTTCTGAAATTCCCAAAACAACTCTTTAGTCACCTAGCAAGTGCCCGACCCTGGACAAGGCAAATGAATAGAGGTAAGCCATAATACAAATGGCACGACAGATCGCTTTGCTCACCCTCCCCTCTATCCTTTCCTTTGCTGCCGTCTCGTCTGAATCTCTGGACTATGCGTGTGGGTGCTATACGACTTCAGCGCCGCGGGCTACAGCTTTTGCCTGAGGTGAGCTTCACGGGCGAAGGACGCAGTATAGAGATCGCAATGGCTGCATTCGACGCGGTCGAGCCCATACTTGACCTACTCCGTCGTTCGTTCGAACGTGAGGTCGCCGAATGTACTTGTGACAACGGTTCACACAGCCTCATTGTGTCAGTCGGCGCCATCCGCTTCGCCAACTTGGGTATCATATACTTTGTAGTAAGTTCTGATTGACTATGTGACGGAAGCGAAAGATCTGACTTCGTCGACGTATAGTGTGATTCCAAGCCTGCGACAGAGGCAAAACCCTTTCAATTCCAGCTTCTCCAACAAGAGCGTCGCGAACTTATTTCGAAGCTCGTATTGATTTACGCAGGCAATCCGAAACAGGTGGACGGGGAGGTGTCCAGCGCCGAAATGCTGCGAAGTCTCAATGACTTGATGGATTCGTTGCATAGCGCAGCGACGACATCACCACTGCCTTTCCCTCCTTGCCGCCAGCCTCCGACTTTGACCCCATTGTCTTCTCCGCCCCATTCTGATGATGAAGATAGCTCAGACGATGGCTTTGATGATGGTGTCTCCGATTTCATTGTCAGCGACGTCAGCATCACGACAAGCGACGACGACTACTATCCAGCACTCGATGTGTACGAGTCAGGCAGCGAAAGTCTATCCACCAGCGATACAGACGACGATGGCGAGTCTGATTCAGATATGGAGGGTGACTCGATGTCAGAGATCAACGAAGCGGCTATGTCAGCTGAAGAGATGGACAAGGTGGAGGGAGCTTTAGGGACGAAGAAGGCAGAGACATCATCCATTGCTGTCTCCGTTGACGATGGTACGAAGGTCGAGTCGGATGAGGACAGTATGATATCTTTGACGGACTCGGACGTCGAAGCTAATCCGTATGTCGGACTTGGTGATTGCGCTGAGCACCCAATAACCCTTGATTGACATTCATGTCATGCAATGCACTTCAGTTTCTCTCGATGAATTACACTCTTCCGTTACTGTACTTCCCTCGTGTAATACGCCGTCTTCGATCCTTTCCCAAAAATTTCTTCCACTTTTCTCGATTTTCGGCACCATTTCCTGTAATTAGTAACTACCCTTAATGCAGTGTTGTCAACCCTTTCAATTAGTTGTGATGAATGATCGCCAAAGAGTAATTCGAAACTCGCAATAGAGTTAAAAAATCCGGGGCAAGAAGTCACCGGGATCTATCCAGTACCTTATTGAGTAAAGTCGTCTACGTCTGTCTCTTTGACCGCACACTAAAAATATTTATCCTGTCAGGTACACAATGTACATGAATGTTTTCTGAAACCATTGGGTGAGTGAATTTGAATTTCGGGTACTTTTGTGACACTAATTCGCTCCGTAAAAAAGAATAAATGATTCTTTCTTCACTATCAAACAATGGGACCTAAGTCTTGCCACCTTGCCACATGTCTTCGTCTATGTCAGACGAAGTAGAAGGCGAAAATGTAAGCTGTTCATGACAATGGTCTAACATTGCGCAACTAACTCCAATTCTATTCTTTATGCTTCCGATGCAATGCTGTGTACGCCAAGTTAGTTCCTGAATGCTAAAGCAATCACATGCAAGCTAAATTAGTGGAAAAAAAGAGAATCCGATGAGCTAGGGAAGCTAGTCGAGAGACGACTGGCAGCGCTTACTGGAAGATTAGGTGACGAAGGCAAGGTGTCCGATGAGCTTGATACTATAGGGTAATTCATTCGTATTTTTCCCTCTCAACCACAATTTATCTAGAATATAGTGATAGCGCTTACTGGCATGTTGTGTGACGAAGGCGAGGGGTCCGATGAGCTTGAATCCTTGGCTAAGTCATTTGGTTTTTTTCTTCTTAACTACAATTCAATATTTGGGTAATTACAGATGACTGGCGCGTCTGAAGCCATCGCGGGCGCGTATGCCTGTGTACGAGGTTCTACCGGGACTGGGGCGGATAGACGGAAGGTTGGGGGATTCGAGATATTTTAAAGTCGTAAGTAGAGCAGCCTGTCCTCCATCTCCGCCCCCCACCCCACCCCCTTTTTTGTTTCTTCTTGTCTTCGCGCGATTCACCTGTCTAACATGCTTTTGCGCGCTAGATCCCCTCTGCATGGCTCGCCGAAGGCGCGTCCGGCCCCTCTCCGACCTCTCCAGACTGGGCGCCCAGTGATGTGCTTTACTGGCCCGCAGGTTGATTTCCTGCAGTCGATGGTGCCTACGTTCCTAGCGCTCCCAACGCGCAGGAAAAATACCCTTCGCCGCACGTTCTTTGCCACGGCGCTGACCGAATTTGTGATTCGATTTGCAGACGATTTGGGCCCATCGTACAACGTGAGCGAGCTGACGCAGGTGAGTTGTCTTTGTCAATTCATCTCCTTTAACTGACATGACTTTTTTGCCAGCGTCTCAACCGCTACTTCTGGAACCAGGCAATGTCGGATGCGCGACGGAAGACGAAGCTTGCGCGCCGCGGCATATTCACGACATCGACCGATTCCCTGGGCATCGATGTGAACAGCGCGGACGCAGCAGTCCTGGCCGAGCTATTCGGTAGAGCACCGAAAACCCACGAAGGCGACACCGTTCGCCGTTTTCTGTGTCGATTATCAAGACGAAATTGCCGAGGTACTCGCAGTCCGCATGGAGGACATCGGCGACCCCTCGAAGACTGCTAGCGAGCGCCAACGTATTCGATCTGATATGTTTAATAGATTGTCCGACGAAAAGCGCAAGGAGTACGAAGTGGAGGCTGCAGCGATGAATGCTGAGAACAAGGCATTTTTCGACGACCATGTTCCTGATCAAGTGATCTTCGAGTACGTACTCTCATATTCGTTGAGACTGTATGCTAACAATACTTAATAGAAACCAGACTCACCTGACGGATGTCTTGCAAAAGATTGCCGTCGCCTTGTTGGGCCGAGGTAGATCAAAAGTCGGTGAGGGGATGATTCACTTGCAATATGCACTGAAGGGCCCTACTGGACCTATTGTCCACAGGTAAGCTGTCTGTTTCGTTGTCGCTTCAGCTACTGACACAAGCATATAGTTTGGCAGTCAGTACTGTTGAGGCCGAGTATACCACCTCAAGTGTATTCAAGCTGCACAATATAGGTGATACTTGGGCAAACTACGCAACTGCAAAACTATACCAAGGTTTGTAACATATTCATTTGTTCGCATCACCTCTAATATGTGTTAGTAGATGAGCTTGCAGCAGCAGTTGCAGTCCCTGTTGCCGACGCAGCTGCATCTGACGCAGTCCCTGTTGCCGACGCAGCCGCAGCCCCTGCATCTGACGCAGTCGCAGTCCCCGTCGCAGTCACAGCCCCTGCTTCCGACGCAGCTCCCGTTCCCATAGAACTCGACAAGGCACCTGTTCCCGCAACCGAAGACCATGATGTCCGTGTGCTGTCTACGGGCGCAAGTGTGGCCCCGCCAGCCCTAAGTGTAGCCAACTATGCTGTCGTCGAGTCGCACACAAGCATTGGTGGGATTCAAGTCATCACGGGGGTTGCTTCTGCTTCTGCAATGGATGTGGATCACAATGTGGATCAGATGAACATTGATTCTTCGGGTTTCATTGAGGGTATGTTATTAATTACTCTATCTTGTATCACTTGCTTACATTCTCTTATACAGGCTCGACGACATCGCAAGCCACGCCTGGGCTTTCGTCTCGAGTGGCCACACTTGACCTTGGCCCTCCCATGACTCAACCCGACTTTACATCGACAACGAACGACGTATCATCGAAGAAAAAGAGGTATGATTTAATTTATTGCATTCTATTTGAATTTAATACATTTAGTAATAGAGGCCGCCCTGCAAAGAATGCAGCTACGAAAGTCAAGCCGCCCGCGGCGACGAAGACGAAGACGAAGACCAAACCGCCTGCAAAGTCCCTGAAAAAGACCGTGCCTAAACCGACACCGCCCGCTACTAGACGAAGCACGCGGGTTGTGACGGAATCAACTTGGCGTGAAGCCGCAAACAACATCGGTGAGTTTATTACGGGCAACTCTAATGTCATGCTAATATATGATTATTGCGTAGGCTAAACTGTCGTCGCAGTGCGTCGGCGCTTAATCCCTGTGGCGGCGCTTATTGATCACATGTCTCCATTCATTTGTTGTCCCGCTCATTGTCTTTGTCTGTCTACCTCTAATCTACAGTTAATTCATTAATTTAATTTAAACATTGTGCATGATCTTCTGAGCTGAATTTTACTGAGTCTAAACATTATATGAGAGAGATTTCCAATAAAACATCAAATTTATTTGAGTGTGCATGCGTGCGGCGCATGCTTGCAACGGACGCGCAAATCGATTCAGTGCTGATGGCACGTGACTTTACTCTCCGTGTCGCGCGCAAAGTGCACGTGCTTAATAGTATGTGTGAACAACGCATGTGTGCACGTTAAGGCAACACGTGATGATAGCGTGTGAGCTAAGCGCCATGCATAAGGACATGTCACACATTCTTAAAGGAGGTTGTAACGGATACAACTGCCATATAGGGAAACGAAATTATTCTCGCCACAACTGCCAAATACGGGAAGAATCGGATACAAGGAATTGGCTTCAAGTTCAAATATAGAAATGAATCGGATACAGGAAGAAACGGATGCACGGAATCGGATACAAGTCCAAATAAGGAAATGAATCGGATACACTGTAATGACAGATTACGATACAACTTATGAGCTGTGGAGATCGAGTGAAGTATCGACCACCACTTCAGGAGGCACTCAACATCCTGAAAGAGATGAGCCCTAACAAGTCGGAGGACATCGCCATGGAAGATGCTTCGTAGATGTTGAGAGTTTGTGATGGACCTTTATCGCAAAACCTTGTATTTGTACCCACCGCTCCGCACCTTGCATTTTGTGCCATATGTATTTTTGACGACAATGAACTCTGTAATAGTCAGCCACCCATGAATGTGAAATCAACCTTTATTACTGTAATAAAAATATTTTATCTCAATTAACTCTACAAGAGACCTTCACCTCCGCACAGTCAGACGAATTGCAGTCGACAGAACTTCACAGAACCAAGAGCTGGCTGAGCATACTGTCGCAGACTGGAGGTCCAGGCGCAGGTACATGCTCCACTTGCCAGCCGCCTGCATTGCAATCCGCCTACAATGCAATCCTCAGTGCATAAAAGGCGCTGCTCAAGCGTTGTCTCTCCTTAGTAGCTACCACCACCATCTCTCCCTCGATTTCGAGGGGGCGTCCTCCATCCCAGGTAACGCCCACCCGCGACCTCGACATCGAGCGGTGAGTTGGAGGAGGCACGCTCCTGCAGCGATGACGCGCGCACACTCGTGCCGCCGGCCCTCCACCCCAGAGCCTCGGGGCGGGGGGCTGCCGACGGGTGTGCTTGAGACGCGGAGCTGCAGCCCAGGTACCTGTCAGCTCGAACTCAGTGGGTGGGATACACGCGTCGGAGTCCCCGGTGCTTCTCCCGGTCCAGCGTCGGAAGGTGAGTAGCGGCACGGGTGGCTGTGAGGTACCGCTCAGTCTTTCGTTCCTGCTTGCTCTCCGGCGCAGACTCCGACGATCGTGGACCCGCTGTTCTGTTTGAGCTGGCAAGGCTAGTCATCGGTGGAGCGGTTAGCCATGTGTGTTTATATCGAGCTTCGGCCTCTACCGGTCTGAGCAACGCCTGTGTTTGCGATGTCTGGTACCGTCTCTTCTGTCATTGGTGAGTACCTTATTTTGACTCTCGCATACTCTGCCTTGCTGACTATCGTCCTGATCCACTAGTACGTACCACTGTGTGCCTAGCTGTCTTGTGACATATGGCTTTCATTTCCGTAAGGTACGAGCTTTCTATCGTCACTCGGGATCGTATAGGTGCTGAGAAGGGTCTGCGTTCTATGTTTTGTGTTTGTCGTCGAGGGTAAAGAGTAAGTCCAAGTCTTAATTGATTTGATAGGCGATGTGCTGAAGCCCATCCAGGTATCCTCTTGGTATTCAGACGTACAGGAGTTCAGCAGGGTGCAAAGGTGCGCGCTTTCCAACGTCACTCGGGTCGAAGAGGACCACGTCTTTTCTTTTTGTGTTTGTGTCGGAGGGCGAATAGATTGGTACTGCACTATTCAATAAGGATACCGCAGGGATAAAAGGTGCGCGCTTTCCAACGTCACTCGGATCGTCCAGAAGCTGAAGAGGACCACACTTTGTCTTTTTGTGTTTGGACGAACATCGTACAACTGCACTTTTCTCCGCCAGGCAGATGTGATCAGAGGTGAGCACGCTTTATTTTGTTCGCAACTCGTATAGAGGCTGAGATTGAGTACGGAATTTGCTTTTGCGTATGGTTCGGGGGGGGGGGGGGGGGGGGGGGGGGGGATATGTGGAACTCTCATTTACTTCCTCACCGATGTTTCTCTAGTCTGAAGAGAACTTCGTCAGACAAGAGGTTGCTACGACGTCCGACGAGGCTAATATGGGGTGCCACTGACTGGTGCTCCTGAGGTAAGATCAAGCCTCGTACTGGATCTGCTAACCTTCATCAATTTAGTCTCTTATTAGTGAGCACAACTGACTGACCCAACTTGATATCGTCGAGCTCGCCATGGGCAACTGTGTAATGAAAACTCACCCGCATTTAAATAGGGCTTCATGCTGCGCGTAGTCTGTCTGTTCTGTGGCCATGACACAGTATGAGCTATTATAATATGAAGACCGAAAAGGGCAGACAATTGAGTATCGTCTTTAACCTCATAAAGAAGAGACGCACGATAGAAAGTCCTTGTTCGACCCTTTCACGTCAAAATCCCAAATCTTGTAATGGTCGTTCCTCTTGAGTAAACATGCGAGTTTATAGGTATGAAGCTCTAGTCAACAGTGCCCTCGGATGCGTTCAGATTCCAAATGTTTCAGCTAGATCTTCGCGGCCAAATTTTCATCCCCTTGCATCTTCATTTCTTCTGTTCCCTATCCAACCTATCTCTGCGCGTATTGGGATAGTCACTTGGTCACTTTCCGTCCACGAGTAACAATCCCCGATCCGTGTAGTCCACAACACGGATACAGATTTTCATCTTTGTTGTCGTTGAAGGCGATTCTGAGCCCCTAATAAACAGTCACCGAGATAGCCAGCCTTCGCGTTGTTACGAAGAAGTAGACGTACGTTGACAGATATGAATACAGTAGAGTTGTGAAGAAGTGTAGGCCTGAAAAGCATTGCGAATCGAGCGCAACTCTCTAAAGTACAGACGGATACCATAGTTGGAATTCCAACCCGGTGTAGGAACAGATCCTGAAGGAGACAAAGCATTTCAGTAAGTTTGGCACCAGAAAGCTTCAGTATGGGATGTCTTCATCGTAGGTTGAAGACAAGAGATGGTACATACAAAGAACTGCGGCACATGCAAAGACGCGGCACGGCTCTTCCTTCACTTCCCTTTCTACCACTATCAGCACAGCAAATGCTCCTGTAGTTTTTCTCCCAACGCAATAAAACGAGAAACCTAAGGTCACTACACGTCTGTTTCGGCCGATAGATCGCTTAGACATTTATGGGACCGGACGGCTTGAATATGAAGTAGACCAGATCCTCATTGTGTCCGTCGTTCGCCGTTTGACTAGAATTTTCTCAGCGCAGGAAGCTCCAGAAGACACGTCAAGACCAAACACTCTCCTCTTTATCATGCATCACATTTACGGTCCTTGTCGCATGGAAAAGGGCAGCCATTCGCAAGGTGCTTCAGATTAATGTCATTAAGAAAGACAAGAAACCCACCTCATTCATAAGCGGGAAAGCATGAAGAAACTGCACGCAATCATAAAGATACACGGTAAATTCGAGGAATCAGTCGAGCTTTGTCCTCCGAAGGTGTGTCAATTGTTCTATGCAATTTTGTGAAGAGCTCAATTAATTCTTCTCCTTGCGTGATCTGCAGGGCTACGGGAAGAGTTTCAACGATAATATGTGGCTGTCGACTATGCCTACACCCTACAAACACTACACCTGACTCATAACTGGGATCTATCGCGGTGTATGGGAAGGATTAACCAAGCGGTCGGCACATCTACATGCTCCATCTAGGGCGAGCAGACTGTCGTGGCAGGCTCGGATGAAGGTACTTGCTCAACACTCTCTCACGTATTTCACCATGAAGTTCCACTGTTCCAAGGGCGCTTGCTTCTCACCCAGCTGAGCCGCCAGTCCTGTTGACATAGCTCTTCGGGCTCTTAGTATTGGACGACCTGCTACTTCTTGATGTCTTCAATGCCGGTCTACTGTCCGACGCTCTCTCTTAGTTCTGGATGACGGGAGAAATTGTAATTGTATCATTGAGTAAGTTACTGGACAATCTGTGTAGGAATGGCATACAGCTCAGGAAACAACTGCAACCATTTCTGAAGGCTTGAGTTAGAAGGCGAACGGCGGTACTTACTACCTGGAGAGAAGTATTGGCGATGAAATTCCTTCTTCCACTTCGTTTACTTTTAGGCTTTGAGTCATTCGATCAAACAAGCGGTTGAGTATGTATAGCATGTAACAAACATTTCAAAAGGGAAAAATCTAACATGTACTGTGCAACAATGTATAGTCTTGCTTGTACTACTTGATTCGGTAGATGCAAATCGTATACTGGGTTTGCAACTTTGCAAGTTTCCACATTGTAACCGTTGCTTATGACTTGTTGCTCGATCTCGCCTTCAACTCATTACTAGTCGGGCTCAGACTCTGACTTATTACAACTTGAACGCCTGTCAGCTGCTCTGTTCTGCATCTCACGACCTGCCAACACCACAGTTCGTTCGTTCCTCGTTAAACACTGATCATGCTACCAGAGCCAAATCGCCATTCAGACCATTACAAGTCTCAAATTGATGTCGCAAGGTATCTCCATGTCTTATCCGATCAAATGGATGACAAGGGAGATCAAGCATCCGCGCTCACTGCGATCGAGAAAGTGGTCAAGATATACAGAGAATTGTCTATGGAGGACCCAGACGCCATCAATGGAACTCTTGGGATGGCTTTGAAGAAAAAGGCTCGTCTTCTTCGTGACGTGGGGAGAAGGGAAGAGGCGGTCGTTGTGGTGCAAGAATCCGTGGACGTGTACAGGGTGGAGGCAGAGAAAGAACCCGGGACAATCAGCCCTGATCTTGCTTCAGCTCTGTGCGACTTGACTCTTCATCTCTTGGAAGCACGCCCAGGTCAGCAGGAGCGCGCTTTCGCCTCTGGTCAGGAAACGGTATCACTCTATAGGCAACTGACTGAGGTGGATCCAAAGATATACAAGAAAGAACTTGCTCTGACTCTGAACAACCTGGCTCTTGCCTTCTCCGCGATGGGAGACATTGGAAGTGCAATCGCCACCACCAAAGAATCTGTGGGCCTGTACAGAGAGCTCACAAAGGCCGACCCTCGTGCTTTCATTCACAAGATCGCAGATGGCCTTTTCTATCTATCTACGTTTCTTCAGGAAATGGGAAGGACGCAGGAATCGCTCGATGCGATCCAGGAAGCGACGACGATACATCGGGCATTGGCTAATGTTTATCCAGTTACCTTTACTGAAGACTTCGTATTATCGCTGACTATGCTCGCTAATCGCTTACGGGAAGTAGGAAGGATGGCCGATTCGCTCATTGTAGCCCAGGAATCGTCGAAAATTTATCGAGAGCTAGCTGCTAAGATCTCAGACGGTCTTGAATTGGATTTCGCGGAGTCTTTTCACGACATTGTACTTTCACTCAACGGAGAAGGTACAGGACCTCGCAGGGAGGATGTGGTTCGTGCGCTCAAGGACATGGTGCAGCTATATACGCGACTATTCAAACAGGACCCAGATAAAATCCGACCACACCTTGATAGTACACTCAAGCTTCTCAAACAAACGATGCTCTAGACCGCACCACGTGTAACGAGTTCGGTGCTGAAGCTTTCTAATACAGATTATGAGTGACTTTTGCCCACCTTTCCAGCCCTTTCCTGTATTTGTACTTTCATTGCCGTTATCCCTCCACGTGTGTATTCTGAGCTGCTGTATCAACTGTGTATTTTCTTGACGAAAAAAGTATAATGTCTTGAATTCACACCAAAATGCCATTCAGTAATCTCGTTGTCTTCTTATACAAAGCGAGCCTACTACAAACAACTCAGTCATCGAAGGCTAGTTAAGGCACTGACTGAATTCTGTAGCAGCCTGGGGGTCCCGGCGCGGGCCCATACTCCACTGCGTAAGTGAATTGTCAGCCGCCTGCATCGCAATCCTTAGCGCATAAAGGGCGCAGCTCAACCGTTGTCTCTCCTCAGTAGCTACCACCACCATCTCTCCCTCGATTTCAAGGGGGCGTCCTCCATCCCAGGTAACGCCCGCTCGCGACCTCGTCATCGAGCGGTGAGTTAGAGGTGGCACTCTCCTGCAGCGATGACGCGCGCACACTCGGGCTACCAGTCCTCCACCCCAGAGCCTCGGGGCGGGGGGCTGCCGCCGGGTGTGCTTGAGACGCGGAGCTGCAGCCCAGGTACCTGTCAGCTCGAACACAGCGGGTGGGATACACACGTCGGAGTCTCCAGTGCTCCCCCGGTCCAGCGTCGGATGGTGAGTAGGCACGGGTGGCTGAGAGGTACCGCTCGGTCTCTCGTTCCTGCTTGCTCTCCGGCGCAGACTCCGACGACCGTAGACCCGCTGTTTTGTTTGAGCTGGCAAGGCTAGTCGACGGGGGAGCGGCTAGCCCTTTCTGTTTATACCAAGCTTGGGCACCGGTCTGAGCAGCTCCTGTGTTTGCGGTATCTCGAGAATGCTCTCAGTCGTCCCCGAGTACAGTCTCCTTTGGGTTTTGGCTTTGGTGAACACCTTCTTTCGACTCTCACAGTCCCTGCCTAGCTGACGAACATCCTGCCATAGTATGTATTAGCTGTGAGCTGGATGGTCCTGATAGGGTTTCCCATTCCGTGGGGTGAAGGTACGAGCTTTCTATCGTCACTATGCTGAGAAGGGTCTGCTTTCCATGTTTTATGTCTGACGTCGAGGGCGAAGAAAGTAAGTCTAAGCATTACTTGGTTTGATGGGCTTTGAGCTGAAACCCTTCCAGTTAGCCGCTTCCAGGAGAATCCACTTGGTACTCAGACGGGCGGGAGTTCAGGATGGCTCCCGCAGGGAACAAAGGTGCGCGCTTTCCAACGTCACTCGGGTCGTTCAGAGGCTGAAGAGGACCACGCTTTGTCTTTTTGTGTTTGTATTTGTGAGCAATCGAACCGTAGGCGTATACCTTTGAAATCGCCTGGCCATTGTGAAGAAAGGTGGGTATTTTATGCTGTCCACAACCCGTCCCGGGGCTGAGAAGAGATACGATTTTTTTTTGTGTTTGGACCGAGTGGCGGACGCGAACCCTACTTTTCCTTAGTTCCCAGCGGTCATGCTCGAGCCTTTCTATTCCTATGATCTTTTGTCTGCCAGGAATTGATTCAACGCCCGACGAGAATAATCGGGGACCATTCCTTTCTAGACAAGAACGATTTCCAAACAGGATATACTGGATTATTTCTTTCATCGACGATTTCCCTTGCGAGTGGATGGCCAAGAGTTCTATTGTCGGACACGACTCTCCCATCGATAAGGTCAGTAAATCTTTTAGTATAAACATAAGCTCACATCTACTTCGCATCTTTGGATGCCTCCTACGGCGGGCAGTGAATATGCCGCAGAAAGTACTGTGATGTGGTAAAAAGTAACAATATATATTGTCTCAGATCCTGTAAAAAAGACGTACCAGGATAAATTATAACAAAGTTTTCTCTTGAACAGATGTTCATATGCCTCTACAAGCGTCAGCGATCCGTTGTCTTTCACATATTTATTTGGCACAACCGCCCTCAAATGCATCCAGCTTATTGACTTCAGCATAAGTTTCTAAGGTTTGTTCTTCTGGTGTCCACTGGCGTGCATTTTCTGTGTCTTCTTGTTTAGCCCTCCCAACCCTTGTGCGTCCCTAATGTTCCCCGCGTATTCGGAGACAGTCGACAGAGGGTATCTGCAAGTCAATCTTGTCCATTCGTCTGTGCCAATGTAGAAAGAAATATTGTTCATGCCATTGTAGAGAGTTACCGATTTGTTAGCCTGAAGCAAATGTCGCTTCGCGCGTTGAGAAGTGGTCGCACATTTGAATTTGTTCGAGCTCGGAATTATGTTATTTTTTCAATTTTTTTGCCGCCAACTTGTCCCTCCTCGACAGGGAATGTCAGTGTGATGAAAAGCATACAGTAGATTTGAAAGGACTTGCTACCCGAACGCTCAAGCCCATGCCCACTGGCTGTTCAGTTCCGCAACTTCCGCTCAAGCTCCGCCTTCAAGAAGAGTTCTTGGAGACGCAAAACAAGGCGAATTGGTATGTTTCGCACCAAAAGGCTTCAGCATGGGGCGTCATTAGGTATGAGGACAAGCATAGCAGTATCAGTGTGTTCGTAGGTAAAGGTAAAAGGCAAGGTATAACACGTGCGTGCCAAACCTGCACTGACAGTGTATGCGGCTTAAATATAGCGCAGCGCCAATACATTCATCTGAACCGAAGCTGGGCACACATGCCCGACTCTTGGTCCTGTACAAATACTACCCGTCGCTCAAATGTTTCCTCAGAGACTATCGCGCTCGACGACGACGAGCTCGTCAGCAGCAGTGTCCGGGTACGCGACGCCCATCGCACACTCGCAGGCGAACGACATGGCGTCCGTGCCGTCTATGCAAGTCAAAAAGGTCACCTTGACCTCAAAGAAGAATTGGTGGCTAGGTGTGTGATGTGATCTGCATTTATCCGACACCTTTTTGCTCATGTAGAACACTAGTGGAACTGAATGAGGAGGAGGAGGAGAAGCCGAGCGCGACGGCGAACTCGTTCTCGTCGTCTGAGGAGACGGCTGTCGTGCACCATGAATCGCATGCTGTGATCTCGCAGCCCTACGCAGACATTGATCCTGGTAGTCGGTCGCCGTCGCCGTCACCGAACACGTCGCCACACATATTTCAAGGTAGGTTGGCATTGCGCTCACTGCTATCTTCATATTGGCCTCACTTAGCTTTGCGCAGTGCCCGATCGACATCCATCTGCCATCTTCTCTTTCCCCACACCGACGACCTACGCCGCACCCCCAAACGCCACCGCACACCTCGCACCATTCGCAACCGGGTCGACGTCTGAACTCTTCAAGTGCATCGTCAAGAAGCCCGAGGTTGTTTCACTCGAGATCAACGGCGAGATGCAAACCAACGCGTCGGACGTGACGACGCAGTTCCTCGCCGAGCTGCGTGTATACACCACCGTCTCGCGGCATCGCAACATCGTCGGCTTCCTCGGTTGCCTCGAGGGAGTCGGCATGGTCCTCGAATTCGTCGACGGACACACCCTCCTCGACGTCGTCCGAACCCGCCCTCCCATAGACAACAAAAGAAAGATCGACATCCACAACCAACTTCTCGACGCGCTCGCGCACCTGCACAGCTTCGGGCTGAGCCACGGCGACCTGAGCCTGCTGAACGTGTATGTCACCCGGAACGACACGGTGAAGCTGCTTGACTTCGGGCGGTCTGTCGCAGCGGACTCGAACATCCGCGCGCCGCACGCAGAGCCCGAGGACCCCTTCGCCGCATTCGTGCGCTCGAAGAGCGGCGCATACATGCACGCTATGAAGAAGCGGCGTGTCGAGCAGATCCACGTCGGCACGCGCCCGTTCACCGCACCAGAAATCCTGCGCGGGGAGTGCACAGACGCGCGTCTCGCGGATGCCTACAGCTTCGGCGTCATCCTCGCGTGCATCGACCAGGACGCGCTCGTCGACTGCGACCCGGAGATCCAACGGCGGGACATCATCCCGAAGCACTTTGTGGATGGAAGCTCGTTCTTTCGCGAACGCATCGGGTGGTATCTGCAAAGATGCGATAGACGACGGCGCATTGCTAGAGAGGATAGGATTGCAGTGAAGATGTGGTGGGACGACTAACGCAAAAACGCCATTATAAGTGCTAATGATCGAGAGCACTCGCACCCGGGTCTGCGTCACCCGGCTCGGTCATATCGTGGGCTCGACGACGACGACAGTTGCTGATATCTGTCCCGGTTAGCCTCGGACCGCTGGCGGAGCGCCTCGCTGTCCCGCTATCGTTTCGAGGACATCTCTTATTTGGTATACCCATACCTACTCGCATGTTTTCTTTCACTCGCTCTTTTCTACTGCAAGTTTCATTTCTGTGCAAGAACCATCTCGTCCCATAGGACCATCCCTGTTCTCACTGCTTTGTATAACAAGACCTTGATTTCCCCACCCAGCACTCGCCATTTCTCCAACTGTATTTAATCCTGCAATAGTTTCTAATCCATGTCGCAGTAGTAGTTCATGATGCATTGCATGAATATATTTTTAGTTGTCCAACATTCAACTCAAAGGCAACTTGAACTTCAAGCACTCTACCATTCGAGTTTCTAGACACTGGACTTCCACTGTCTTCCAGCAAGCTCAATGCCGAGTCGCCTGATCTCCTGGCCTAGAAGATGGACAAGGAACGAGGGACCAAACGAGAGCGCAACGATTGGCTCTCCACTGTCACGCCAAACTCTGATGAAGAGAATCGAAGATGTAATATTGAATGGCGTATACTTACTCCTGTCGATCCCCCTCACTTACAAAAATAACAATTGAGTCTATCGAGACACCATTTTACCGAGTGCTTCGAGATCGGCGCAATATTCTCACCACGTCTCCCAGGTTCACAGTACATACTGCGTGTACCGGCATAGCTCACGAAGGTCAACTTGGTAAAAGGCTCTGAAGCATATGATTACCGCGTCAAAGCGAAGCGGAGTCTTGTTGCAACATGGACATTAATCTAGCGGACTAGCAGGTAGAATATACATATCCATGAAGTGAGGCGAGGGTACGGGAGGGAAGGAGGGGAGAAAGTCCGAAGAAGGGTTCTCAATTTACTGCACGTAGCAATCAAATCATACGGTACCAAGAAGATATATGCTCGGAGGATCGCGGTGCCTGCATAGGATGGGATTGTATCGGAAGCGGTGTGAGTTAGGATATGTAAAGTGTCTGGAAATGTTCAAGAAACTTGAGTCCGTGCAATGGGAGAGATGAATTAATATATGTGTCAAAGGGAGAAAAAGGGAGGAGTCGAAAAGAGAAACAATGTCTGTCCGGGAAAGCCCCAGAGATCACATCAGACGCATGTCCTTTCGTATCGTTATAGACAGAACAGACAGGAGACTCCGGGCCAGTGTCAATAATTCCTCTGGGAAACAGTCCGCGGAACACATAAGACGACGAGAAACAGAGAGAGAAACAACAACAGTTAGTGTGAAGATGGGTGGCAATAAAATATAGTGGGGAGGAGAAAAAAACGTTAGTTGAGTCCATGAGAGGGTTAGTCCCAAATTCATTAGAGCAAGAAAATCCGAGGGATCGGTGAGGAGATGGTTTTGTTCTTTGTCTAGTCATTGGTCACCGCACCAGCAAGAGGCCCGCAAGGAGCACAGGTGCGAATAGGGCGTAAATTCCGTGTAATCCGATGGAGGCAGGCAAGGCCCCAGAGCTCTTTGTGCTGCTGTTATCTTGTCCCGAGGTGGTGGTGCTATTCGACACGATCGTCGCCGCTGGAAGGTCTGCGACTGCGCTCATCGTCTGGGTTCCGATTTTGCCGGAGCCAACCATGACCATCACACCTACGGAGGGGACGCCGTTCACGACAACGAACAACACTTGAGAAAAGAAAGAAGGAAAGAAAAAATGTTAGAGGACAGACAGGAGAGGAAAGGGGGAAGAGAATGCTTACAAGCTGGCCCAGGAGCAAGGATGGCCGCGTTCGGGGGCAGCTGGCTGACATGCAACACCGCGCTGCCATCCGCGTTCCCGGTATACGTGCTGTTCAGCTGGACGAAGCGCTGGCCCATGCTGATCGCATGCGTTGAGAAGCCTGTGCGGATCAACACAACCGTCGCGCTCGCCGCATTCTGCACGTTCCCGAACAGGTCGTCGCTGCTCAGGCTCACATTGAAGTACGCGCCGCCGTAGCTCAGCTGGCTCGGGAGCCCCTGCGGCTCCGGGCGCCGCTCGTTGTAGTAGTCCGGGTAGAAGCGCTCGACGCGGTACTCCGTGGGGTAGGTCACGCCCGAGCCGACGGTGTAGTCCGCGTTCGGGTTCGAGCCCGAGACGATGACCGCGCCGTCGGCCAGGAGGATCGCAGACGAGTGGTACATGCGGGGGACGGTGCTCTTGCTGATGCCGTCGCGAGTCCAGCGCTTGCCCGCCGCGGCCGAGGGGTCGTAGATGGCGGGGGTCATGACGGGGTTGTCCGCATACGACTGCCCGATGGACCACGATGTGTTGCCGTAGCCAGATACACCCGTGTTTGCGCCATTGAGGCAGAGGACCTTGCCGTTTGGAAGCGCAACAAGCGAGGTCATCGAGCGGCCCTCGAACAATGGATCTTCCTGCTCGTACGACCCAGATTTGTCAGGGGTGATCTTGACGCAAGACGAAGACGCGGGATACGCGGCGACATTCCAATTCTCTACCCACCTAAGAGAGTAACACACGAAGGGTAAAGATCGCCGTCAGCAAAGCACATTCAGAAGAAATGGTTACGCCTCCCAAACATGACGGCGGCGCAACCGATTACTAAGAATATTGGAAGAGTTACTCACTGATCAGGCTGCAAGTTGGTGCCACCGCAGAACAGAACGGTCGCTGTCCAGTTGTTTGCCGGTGTGAGGGGAAGCATCAGGTTGCCCGCACTCGCAGGGTACGTGCGCACAGCATCCGGAATGTCATCAAGCTGGTACTCCTTGTTATTCTTGTAATCCAAAATGGCCGTAGCCCAATTGAGCTGAATAAGTAGGTTTCCAGAGGGGAGAAGGAAGGTGAGGGGGAAGAGATTGGCGGGGAGCGTCGTCTCAAGCAAATTCAGACCGATCGGGTCTCCGCGTGTCGGGAAGAATTCGTACGTGGGGTTGTTGTTCCCCGCGCTGTTGACGTAGCCTCCCCATTGATCGCCGCCAATCTGTCAAAAAATAACGAATTCGCAGGTGAGCGGGAGAAAGGGAAGAACGAAGCTTAAAGTTACTCACGATAAAAACGCTGCCGTCTTCTAATGTTTCACTGCCCGACGTCAATGTCCCCAATTAGCATAGAGCGGGAACAGAAGGTTAATTATGGCGAGATGTTCACTTACACGGACGGGTACCATCGCCGCGTTGACATGGCGTTGTCGCTGTGCACTTGCCAGTCGCACGTACTATCGTCACAAGGATCGAGCAACCTAATGGCCCGACATGTCTTAGTTGGACTCCTCCAGATTAACAAGCGCACAGGGCGTTAACGTACCGAAGACTGCAGCGAACGGGGGGGAAAGTGTCAGAAAGGCATGGAAATGACAGGACGATGCAAGAAGCCGAGTAGGGAAGAGAAAAGAGGAGACTCACGATTGACCGCCGTCGGGATCATCGTAGGGTGCTCCGCCATTTTGACTCGCTGCCTGATTACCACCATATGTGACAGCCTGGTTCCCCCCAACGTTAACCCATGTACCATTCCCTAGCACACCTCCACCCTAGAAACTCTATTAGCACAGAGACTGTAGGATAGAAATGCGCATACGTACGGCACAGAACGAATTCGTGACCACGTCCATTGGACGGGCAGTATCTGAATCTGTCGAGTATTCTGAGGACACGCATACACACAGTCAATATTCACTCTCGCTCTGACATAAAAAAAGTAAAGAAACGCACCGGCTGCCCACGCAGGGTGGCCCTTGATCTGCGTCGGGTTGTTTTCCGTCTTGTCCACGATGTAAACACGATTCGGTCTACCCAAAAACATCTACGCATGATGGAGGATGAATATACGAGTGTGAATGTGGCGTCGGTCGATGAACACACCTGCTGAGCGCTGGCAACGCTGTCGCCAACGATCTGGAAAGCATTCGGTGTTCCGGAGTGCTCTGGCTGACCCGGGGCGGCTACCGTTGTCTGCGCAAAGGCGCCGCCGGCGGCCAGGAGACAGCACGCCACGGCCGACCTGCTGCTGCTCTTCACCGCTGCCCTCCGCCTTCGACTCGAGCTCGAGCTCGCTGTAGCATTCGTGGCACCCATTGCGCCTCTAGTTGTCTAAACACAAGAAAGAAAAAATCTGCACCAGCGCTGGCGCCGCGGTTGGATAGTTTTGCTTAGTAGTAGTTGACTCAAGGAGCGCGGACGCGGGTGCAGGTGAATGCGAGTCAAATAATCTGCTCGGGGCGTGGGTGGTAGGAGGGAATGAGTGGACTGTCGAGCGATGTCGACGAGGGACGGGAGGGAGGGGATGAAATGAAGGAGGGCGGCCGAGATATATTCATGACAGGTATTTGAAGGGGACGCTTGGCTGGAACGAGCGGTGAGGCTAAGGTCGGCAAACCCACCACAGCCCAAAGGGTCCTCGGCGCTCCCTCGTAGTATTCGGCTCGCACCCTGCCGAATCTCATCCGGCTGCTCATGTAATCCCCTCTCTCCTCGCTTTAAATAATAATAAAACTACGGCAGGAAATCACATCAGGCGCACTCGCATCTTTGCTTTCTCCATTCGTTTCTGCCTCAAGGAAGTCGGTAAAGCAGAAGGAAGTTAAGAAGCTCAAAGCTAAAATCCGTCACGAGGACGTGACACGGCGTCACGAGGACGTGACACGGCGTCACAGCCCGTCGGATCATTTCAGCGCTGCTTGGCATGCCATTGCCCTCCCTCGATACAACTCAAAGCAATAAAGAGCACATTTGATGGATCATTTCCTTGCTTGCCCACAGCACACACAGGTCTGCGGGATCAACGGGATCAACGTCTATTCCGCCCCCATCGATATCTCATCATGCAGTGCTTGCGGTGCCTCGGACCTGACATCGGATGTGACATATGTCATGATGGATACTTATCTATGTTGTTTTCTTTTTCCTTCCGGAAAAAATACAAGAAGAAAAAAACATTTTACTTCTCGCGTCTGCAGCGACGACGGCGATCCTTGGCCGATCTTCATTCGCTTCAGTACAAGCACATCTCTGAACAAATCTCAAGCGCCGAGCCGAGTCGGGGTTGTACACCGTGACTGGGATGAGGATGGTTCATCAGAGACTCGGGTGCTCGTTGCAGGCTGCAGGCTTGAGCGCTGTTTTGTTCTGTTCAGTTGAGTAGTTCACGATGCGACCGATCAGATCTGCGACCAAACATATCTCCACTTGCCCCTTCGCTAAAACGGATTGCACTGTCCCTCTGTCCAAGGTCCCCGCAGTCACGATATGTGCCATCACCACGAACGAGCTCTTGACGCCCATTTCCATGTACACTCCTTGCAGTTTACGTCGAACAAGGTTCTTAATGCTGAAGTCTGGACCCATACTTACTACATGAAAGCAGATGCTATATCTGCACTTTAACTAGGGACAGGGACGACTGCCAACCGCTAGCACAAACGCTATTCAGCGCCGCAACACGAGCACGAGATTGATATGAACACTACTAAGCGCACTATAGGACCTAAACCTCGTATGGCACCCCTATCATCACAACTTATCATCATACACTTCTTAGCGGTTCTTTTGAGGTGTCTTAGCGCGGCGCACTATTCGATATCGTACGCGATGTTCTCCACTGGCAGTCCGGCGCCTGGCTTGGGTCGCGGGTCGTAACACTTGCAGTGTACCGTGTTTGGGTTCTGCATCTTCCGTTCAATATCAGCCTTCAGGATTCATAAGACAGTCATACGGTAAACCGAGTTTTACGCCTATCGTGTCCCTCCCTCCTCGTCTCCTCGCTTCGTGATCACTTTCCCGTCTTTACGGTTCACATGTATATCCGTCCATCTGAGGCTCTGTGCATTCCACTACAAGATCGGTCACTGCGACCGCGAAACGAATAGCATAGCAGGCCTCGGGCGGCCGAGGTTGCTGGTGCTGCGCAGAAGCCTGACCCCGAGGAGGGGATCCGACCAGGCTTGTCGCGTCGCAGAACCCCTTCGCTCCCCGGCCGGACATACATCGCCGCGCTCGATGTGGGCTTCTCGCGCCTGCCCGAGTTACAGCACGGACGGCCTTAGTTATCAGTTTGGTCTGTAGTGCGTCTCTTGGTGCCGCCGCTCAACAACTTGAAATTGGTCCGCATCCAACAGAACCGCGGAGACTGCATGCTACGAGCATGGTATCCGACCAGAAGTTAAGCTGTAAGCACGATCAGCGGCGGCCCGGGGATCTGCATACATAGACACTAGCGCTGCTTGTCCTGAGTATTTCATGGAAGCCCACGTCCTTCAAGCTCAAGCGCAAGCCCGAACTCGTCCCAGAGCCGAAAACTGAGAGTCTGAGTCTGAGTGTGCGGCATGTCACGGTCATGTGTAGCTCAGACCAGCAAGTTGACGAAAGGATCACGTACGTAGGGCCTCTATATCATAGTATTGTTTGTGCATCGCTGTGCAGAAGCCGCTGCGGCCAGACCCCGTCAGAGTCCTGAGCTACATTCGCGACGCTCGCTGTGCTTCGCGCCTCTTCTGGCACCATGATCTCTTCTGGTGCGAGCACTGTCGACATTCGGCACTGACACAGACTCGCAGTGTCGCTGTTTCGAGTCGCCAGCCTTTTGTGGAAAGTGAAAGACGCCTTGCAAACTCGTCGCCGATTGTGGTCGCCTCACTGGCAGACTCGCCGTTGCCGACCGTTGCTCGGGTGTTTGAGGATAAGTTCCCTTGTTTAAACTGATCATCGTTATGCGAGGAGGATGTGCGACCGACGCTATCGTTCAAATCGTTCTGCCTGGAATAGAGCCTTAGTATTATCTCGTCTGGTTTGCCTTCTCTACTCGATATGAGGCCAATTGATCAAACTTTTTGTGGTGGCGAGCAGATTCGCCCGATGATGCAGGACAGGATGTATTGTGGATTAGTCACCCATCCTGCTGACTGTATGCGCTTCCTTTGTGCCGCCCGCCCCGTGCAGCACCATTAGTACGAGCTGGCTCGCGTCTATCACCGCCTTGGATCACCGCTCATCTTGATGGTCGGCCAACTCAATCTGCTTGTGTGGCTGAAGTTTCAAGTGGCCCTAAACTGGAACGTCGTATCTGGTGCGTATATATAACATATGTAGACAGTGGCTGATCGGGTTCCACATCCATGCACCTGCCTCGACTGTCTTTTTTACACACTTGGGAGGGTACCCGTTTTACCTTGCAGCCGGTTTGCGCTGAGAAAGATGGGTCGACGATACACGGCTATCATACACATTTCTCTGTCTGGTTATGTTGAAAAAAGCCCTGGATGTGAGCTAACCAGCTGTGGTTTAATGGCCTCATATCAATTCTGCTGCCCCTCGTCTCAGAGCGCCGCCTAAACGACCTTGGTGTATTCAAATGTAGCTATGCCAGAGCCAACACAAAAGAAAGCGTCCTAATCTACTCGGCCGTCTAGAGCTTCGATACCTTTCGTAGCTGGCTATTCTGCATGCCGGCCACTCTGAGTCGGGTCCTGAAAGCAAACGAGCATCGTGATATACATGTACATAGATACACCTGCTGCAAGTGGCAAGTCTATCGGCAGTTGATGTCCGGAATAACAGCTCCTCGTCGATTCTGGTCTGCATCTGTCGTCTGCAATCTTGGGCTTGTGGAGCTACCCGCCTTAAGCCCTGGATGCTCTTTCCGACCTTTTCGTGTATGGAAGGAGATGCTGAACCGAGGTCGGTGCGGCTTTGCAGCAAAACGTACTGTATTATTCAAAAGTATGTATCCATTAAATACATGTAGAAAGAGATCAACAGACACCATACACTGGCAGGCTGCTACTGGTCGTATGGGGACGAAAGTTTGTTGAAGAACGGGCTGACTGTCGTAGTCTGCAGGTCCAGGCGTAGATCCATGCTCCACTTGCCAGCCGCCAACATTGTAATCCTCAGAGCATAAGAGGCGCTGCTCAACCGTTCGCTCTCCTCAGCAGCTACCACCACCATCTCTCCCTCGATTTCAAGGGGGCGTCCTCCATCCCAGGTAACGCCCGCCCGTGACCTCGTTATCGAGCGGCGAGCTGGAGGTGGCACTCTCCTGCAGCAATGACGCGCGTACACTCATGCCACCGGCCCTCCGCCCCAGAGCCTCGGGGCGGGGGGCTGCCGCCGGGTGTGCTTGAGACGCTGAGCTGCAGCCCAGGTACCTGTCAGCTCGAACACAGCGGATGGGATACACACGTCGGAGTCTCCAGTGCTCCCCCGGTCCAGCGTCGGATGGTGAGTAGGCACGGGTGGCTGAGAGGTACCGCTCGGTCTCTCGTTCCTGCTTGCTCTCCGGCGCAGACTCCGACGATCGTGGACCCGCTGTTCTGTTTGAGCTGGCAAGGCTAGTCGTCGGGGGAGCGGCTAGCCATGTGTGTTTATATCGAGCTTCGGCCTCTAGCGGTCTGAGCAACTCCTGTGTTTGCGATGTCTGGTACCGTCTCTTCTGTCAATGGTGAGTACCTTATTTTGACTCTCACACTCTACTACCTTGCTGACTATGCACCGATCCACTGTAGTCACGCGTACTAGCTGTGAGCTTGGTGGTCTGGAGGCATATGATTTCGATTTCCATGAAGGTATGAGCTTTCTACCGTCACTTAGGATCGTATAGGTGCTGAGAAGGGTCTGCGTTTTATGTTTTGTGTTTGGCGTCGAGGGCGAAGAAAGTAAGTCCAAGTCTTAATTGATTTGATAGGCGATGTGCTGAAGCCCGCTTTCTAGGATATTCCGCTTAGACTTCAGACTGGCGGATTTTTGAACGGCTCCCGCAAGGGACAAAGGTGCGCGCTTTCAAACATCATTCGGATCGTCCAGAAGCTGAAGAGGACCTCGCATTGTTTTTTTTTTGTGCTTGGGCCTGGACTTCGGGGACGAGCATATTCTAGCTTCGCTAGGCGGGAGCTGTCGGCATGAGCCAAGGTGAGCAGTTTATGTTAGCACTCGCCAGTTGATCTAGAAACTGAGAAGAGCTGTGATTTGCTTTTTTATGTCTGATCGGAGGGCGAACGAAGACCATTGATTACTGTAGACTCCTGATTGTAGACATCCATGTACGTAGGACATTCCGAGTCAGTCGGGGACATGGACTTGATCATCTGCGTATATACTCAGGCTCGAGTTCTAGTCTTGTCTTCGGGTATCATCATGAAAAGTATCGGAAACAGGCCAGTAGAATCTGCAAAGAGCTTGCACGAACGATGCCAGTGAAAGTTGACCGACATGTACTAGGTATTCTGTTCGCCCAACTCTGAAGCTGCTGAGTCTCTTTTCTTGCCCAGCGATGGAACTGGCCTCTTGCGCTGTAGGATCGTGACATCCTGCTGCACTAAGGTTTTATACTTGATAGTTCTACCCAAGGATATCCGCCATACGTACACGTACGACCAAGTTACACATCCGGCTCGAACAAAAAGATACCGAGTGTCAACACGCCGACGCATAGCATCAATGGGTGTATTCGAGAAGGATATCGCTGAAGCCTCGAGGTGAAGGGCGTTGATCGATGGTTGATCTGGTGACCTCTGCCGTTTGAAGCTTTCATCCCCCTACGCCGTTCGTAGCTGATCAGTTTGCGGCTTTAAATTGTGCCATTGGGTTCGGGGTTCTTGATCACGACTAACATCGGAATTACGTTGAGTGGACTGCATGCGCATCCATCACTGACGACGACGACCACAGCCTTAGACACCCATGCTGCTCGGGTTCAGACTGCGGGGCGTCAGGCTGGAAACGATGCTTTCGTACTCAGTCAAGGCGATTCGAACCAGATTTATGTGCGTTTAATGTTGTGGGCAAAACTCACGGGTTTTGCCACCCCCCTATTTTGCCATGGCAGTTGCCAGTTTTGCCACCGAGAGGGTAAAAGTGTTGGTGGCAGAACCCCCCCTGTGATATGACTAAGTATCCATCTTTGGAAGGTAGATGTACCAGACAAGCCCAATTGAGAGATGAGTTTTGCCCGAAATAACAGCTTGATTTACTCATTTAAACTAAATGCTTTTAATGACAAGTTTAGAATGGATATTTAACCCAAAGTAAGGCCATGGCTACTATATTGGGGTTGACTTGCATATATTATGAATAAAATATACTATATATGGTAATGTAAAGACTTGTAAGCCCCGTGGGAATATCTGGTTTTGCCACCCTGGCAAAACACCTGGTTTTGCCACTTTTGCCGGGCACAATGGCAAAACTGACCATTTTTAGTTTTGCCCACAGCACTATGTGCGTTGTGTTTCTCCGCATAAGACGAGATAAAGCCGCCGCCACTGTCATCAAGCGCGCTAAAAGGATACACAAATGCCTCGTGAATGAGCCGGTACCTCCGTATGGTCTAAAACATGAGGCGTGTCTTTCCTGAAATTGCTTTCGTCACTTCTATGACCCTTGACTTTGAGGACGTACGTGTGGTATGTAGACTAAATAAACGTACGAGCAAACATTTCCGTTCGACATCCAATTTCACTTCATTGCTCGTCGCTGGGCATAGTGATGCTGGTGATACGGGCGGGCGCCAATCAGGGTACGGCTCATTGTAGAGGAAAGGTTGGCGTTTCAGAGGATGCTGCGATCCCGACACAGATATATATGCACGTCGACGTACCTTATAGGTGTGCGATATCAATCAGTGCATATATACGCATTCGTCGTAGTCGGAAACCTTGGGAGCAGGTATTTCGAAATAGGGACCCTCAGGGCGCTCAGGGAGTCAGGCAACTTGGCCACGCCGGGTAAGGAGGTCCAGGCAGGCATTAAGAGTCGTCGTCATACGTGAAATCAGACTCAATGAGTGCGGGCAGCAAGAACGACTAAAACTGAGGACTTCAGGAACAGCTTCAAGATAGCAGTTGGAAGGGAGCAGAGAGAGACAAATTTGCGTTGCGATTGCCCGGATTCCTACGACCGGCCGATAAGGGAAACAGAGATTCTTGTCTTTCCCGCGGTCGCAGTTCATTCCCGAGCTTCTCGGGGGCAAGAGCATTGCACGCCGTTATACGTGTAAGAAGAATGCAAGTAGATATATGGAAGTAAGGAGGAAAGAGTAAGAAAGAGTAAGAAAGAGTAAGAAAAAGAGTAAGAGGAGTAAGAGGAGCGGGATGCTTTGTCATTTATTCGCACGGTGGATGTAATGGAGATGTCCCTGAAGGGATTGAATGCACAGCACATGCAGACCCGGTGTGGCAGCTCTTTGCAAAAACTGCCATCTGCCAAATCGTCGAGCGCAACACACTTTCGCTCAAATGGCCCTTATCGCCCATGGCCAGCTCCTAACAATCTCCCCCCCTCTTTCCACCCAACCTCGATCTTCTAACTCCTCACCAGCGAACACGCATATAACATCCTCAGCCTCGCGAGGCGGGCAGCGTTCTGCTAGCACTCGTCGTTAGACGTTAGACATGGCCGACCAGGGCTGCGTACCCGGTGACACTCAGTACAGGGTCGTCGCCGGAGGCAGAAACGTGACTGTCGAGTATTGCCTCACCCGTGGCGACAGCATCGGTTTGGCGGTCAGCTCCTTTCCTTCACATAGCGTTTCAGAAACTGACTTGCTGTGTTGCAGCTGACTGCAGAGTCGGGTCTCGTTTCGTTAGGGGCGATCGTCGTGCTTTTCTTGCTCATAATTGTGAGTCGTGTCTGCCGATCTCGAAGCTCTTAATATAAATCGGACTTTACAGCGAAATGTATGGCGAGAACGAAGGCAGCCGGCAGATGAGCGACGGAAATTGCTCCAGGAGCCAGCGGATGTGCTCATGGTGAGTCCTTCTGGTTTCGCTATGAGTCCCTCAATTAGTGGTCGTGTGACGCTAATTCCGACTTATCTCTAGCTGTCTCTCTTCGCGGCAGATCTCATCCAGGCGCTCGGAGCAGTGATGGATATTCGCTGGGCGAACAAGGGATTCGTGGAGATCGGCGCGTTCTGCACGGCGCAAGGTGCGTTTAGCCCAAACATTGACCAGTTCAACCTTTTCTTACACATGACATAGGCGCCCTTCAGCAGCTTGGCGAGACGACCGTCGCGCTCAGCACGCTGCTGGTCGCCCTCCAGACATTCATCGCGATCTGGTTCCGTCGCTTCGTGCACAACATGCGCGCTGCCTATGCCTGCGTGTTCACCGTTTGGCTGTTTGTCATCCTCTACGTCGGCATCGGCTCCGGACTCAATCAGAAATCGAGTCTTTACTATGACCCAACGCCATACTGGTGCTGGATCGGCCAGGGCTACCTCGCGGAGCGGATCACGGGTGAATACGTTTGGATGTGGCTTGCGCTCTTCGTCTCTGTGTTTGTGTACGTTCCTCTCTTTATGTGGGGTCGCGGCTACCTCACTGTCGACCGCACGCACTGGTGGCGTATCGGTGTCCGCACCCGTCCTCTCCCTCGCGGCGCAGAGGAAGGGCAGAACGCACGTGTCCGGCCGCCAAGGCTGAGTCTTGCGATCCTAGGGTACCCCGTGATCTACTCAATCATCATCCTCCCCTTGAGCATCGTGCGCTGGATCACGTTCGCGGCCGGCGACAAGGCGGTGAAGAGTGCGGGCACGTTCGCGGTCATCTTTCTATTCGGCCTTTCCGGCGCCGCCAACGTACTTCTCCTTCTCACCACGCGCCCGAACCTCCTCCTCTTCGACTCGCGCAATTACGACGAGGATGAGGACGAGGACGACCGGTATACGGAGGAAAACCTGAAGGGCACGAGGAGCAGCGCGGAAGCGGGGGGCGCGATGGTCCACATCGACCGCCCAGGGCTAAGCACTGCTGCCATGGCCTCGGGTGCAGGCAGCGGCGGGCGCGGGAGGCAGAACGCGCGCTGGAGACTTCACGAACAGGGTCGCATCGCCACGCCATCGCGCTCGTCCTCTCGTGTCCCGTCCGTGCACTCCCTCGACGACGTCGACTACACCTACGGATACGGGCCCAATTTTAACGTTGGCGCGGGGTCCGGTCCTGGGCTGACAGACTACAACTCTCATTTCTCGCGAAGCGCGCCCTCGGACTCCGGGGCACCACCGGTGACGGCGCTTGACGAAGATAGCAGGCATAGCAGCCGGCCACACCGGGTCTCAGAGGGCACAACCGCCACATTTACTTCACAACCCGACGGCGAATATGATCTTGGGTCGGGAACTATTCAAATACGACTAGGAAGACTGGAGCGAGACGAACAGCTTCATGACGATTAACTGCTTTGTTGTATGTGTTTTTTTTTTTTTTGCTTATTGTCTGTCTCTTTATGTGCTCTGCACTCCCCACCTCCCTCCCTCATTTCTGTTTCCTCTACGCACTAGCAACTGTTGTTTGGATTACTACTTAAAAGCTTTCTTCTTCGGCGCGATCTCAATCAAAACTTCGATCTTCTTTGTAGATAGGTACCATATGTAATGCCTTTTTGTTTACAACCCTTATTGTAGCTTTATGACTGTCAGTTGTCCATAGCAATAACGCATACTAATCTTATTCAAGTTGTCGACGAATACTGCTACAGTACAGAGAGAAACTGCGCAGTAAACATATATATATATGTATGCGTCATGGTTTGACCCAACCGTCACGGCCACATAGTAGCTTAAGAAAATACGGAAGGTACAGGAATATGACACCTCACACTCCTCCATGCCCCGCTGCCCTCTCCTCCACACGAGGAACACAAAGGCGAATCACACCCCATTACGAAGCAGACTCAGCCTCCGCATCCACCAATGCAAAGTACAGACGAAAGCAACAAGACCAGAGATCAGTGCGATTGTTCTGGTGAGCATCAACCTCGAGAGGGACGCCTCGCTCTGCCACCCAGAAATTTACGCCATGCAGCCAATGAAGACTGTGCAAAAGGAGCTGGGGCTTCAAGTTCGGAAGGATGGTCAGACACCGTGAAGGAAAGAGGAAGAATGGATGGGCGCAAAATTTATAGGCGTGTCAGTTATTTGGTGATGTTTGACTCCGAGGCATTCAGCTCCCACTGGCACGTTAGCACTTCTGAAAGCTTCCTCCTCCGCACATTCGCAACAAGAAAACATGTCTCTTCTCAGTTTCAAGTTGAACTGGCGAGACGCGCTCCTATCTAACGAAGCTAAATGTATGCTCCGGTCCAAAACACAAAAAGACAAAGCGAGGTCCTCTTCAGCTTCTGGACGACCCGAGTGACGTTGGAAAGCGCGCACCTTTGTTCCTTGAATACCAAGTGGAATTTTCCTGGAAAGTGGCTATGTGGAAGGATTTCAGCACGACGTCCATCAAACCAAGTATACATAAACTTACTTTGTTACGTCCCCGACGCCATACACAAAACATAGAATGCAGACCCTCCTCAGCACCTATACGATCCCGAGTGACGATAGAAAGCTCATACCTTCATTCCACGCAATGGAAAAACCTTTCAGGACCATCCAGCTGGTGCGCACTACAGCAGTTAAGGACGATCGTCAGCAAGGTCGAGTAAGTGAGAGGCGAAAGAAGGTACTCACCAAAGACAGAAGAGACGGTATTCGATTGCACTCACCAGGTACCGGAAACACAGGAGCTGCTCAGGCCGGGAGAGGCTCAAGCTTGGTATAAACAGAAAGGGCTAGCCGCTCCCCCGACGACTAGCCTTGCCAGCTCAAACAAAACAGCGGGTCCACGGTCGTCGGAGTCTGCGCCGGAGAGCAAGCAGGAACGAGAGACCGAGCGGTACCTCTAAGCCACCCGTGCCTACTCACCTTCCGGCGCTGGACCGGGGGGAGCCTGGAGACTCCGACGTACGGTGTATCCCACCCGCTGTGTTCGAGCTGACAGGTACCTGGGCTGCAGCTCAGTGTCAAGCACCCCCGGCACTGGTAGCCCCTCGCCCCGCGAGGGCGGAGGACCGGTGGCACGAGTGTGCGCGCGTCATTGCTGCAGGAGACTCTCACCTCCAACTCACCGCTCGATGACGAGGTCGCGGGTGGGCGTTACCTGGGATGGAGGACGCCCCCTTGAAATCGAGGGAGAGATGGTGGTGGTCGCTACTGAGGAGAGACAACGTACGAGCAGCGCCTTTTATGCACTGAGAATTCTAATGTAGGCGGCTGGCAAGTGGAGCACGGATTTGCGCTTGGACCTCTAGTCTGCAATAGAATTCAGTCGGGACCAGCTTTGACGGTTTAGTGGCTTGCAGTTCGCTCGCGGGAGTAACATGCGAACGAGATTGTGTTAATTCAAGTCATTATACTGTTTTCGTCAAGAAAGTACACAATTGTTACAGCAGCTCAGAATACAGACACGGAGGATAGAGACAACTGAAGTACAAATACAGGAAAGAGCTGGAAAGGCGGACAAGAGTCACTCAGGAATAGTATAGTCATACATCAATACCGAGACGCCTCCAAACGTGGTCGCCAAGTTGCCTAGATCATCGTTTGTTTGAGAAGCTTGAGTGTACTATCAAGGTGTGGTCGGATTCTATCTGGGTCCTGTTTGAATAGCCGCGTATATAGCTGCACCATCTCCCTCAGCGCACGGAGCAAATCCTCCCTGCGAGGTCCTGTGCCTTCTCCGTCGAGTGAAAGTACAATGTCATGAAAAGACTCCGCGAAATCCAATTCAAGGCCGTCTGAGTGCTTAGCAGCTAGCTCTCGATAAATTTTCGACGCTTCCTGGCCAGCAATGAGCGAATCGGCCATCCTTCCTGCTTCCCGCAGGCGATTAGCGAGCGTAGTCAGTGATAATCCGAAGTCTTCAGTGAAGGCGGGATAAACATTAGCCAACGCCCGATGTATGGTCGTCGCTTCCTGGATCGCAGCGAGCGACTCCTGCGTCCTTCCCGCACCCTGAAGAAACGCAGATAGATTGAAAAGGCCATCTGCGACCTTGTGAATGAACGCACGAGGGTCGACCTTTGTGAGCTCTCTGTACAGGTCCACCGATTCTTTGGTGGTGGCAATTGCACTTCCAATGTCTCCCATCGCGGAGAAGGCAAGAGCCAGGTTGTTCAGAGTCAGAGCAAGTTCTTTCTTGTATGTCTTCGGGTCCACCACAGTCAGTTGCCTGTAGAGTGATACCGTTTCCTGACCAGAGGCGAAAGCGCGCATTTTCTGGTCAGGGCATGATTCCAAGATATGAAGAGTCAAGTCGCACAGAGCAGAAGCAAGATCAGGGCTAATCGTCCCGGGTTTCTTCTCTGCCTGCACCCTGTATACGTCCACGGACTCTTGTACCACATCGACCGCCTCTTTCCTTCTCCCCACATCACGAAGAAGACGAGCCTTTTTCTTCAACGCCATCCCGAGAGATCCATTGATGGCGTCTGGATCCTCTGTAGCCAATTCACTGTATATCGCGACCACTTTCTGGATCGCAGTGAGCGCGGATGCTTGATCTCCCTTGTCATCCATTTGATCGGATAAGACATGGAGATACCTTGCGACATCAATTTGGGACTTGTAATAGTCTGAATGTTGATTTGACGCTGGAACCATGATCAGTGTTTGACGAGGAAGGAACAAATTGTGGTGTTAGCAACAGGTCGAGAGATGCAGAGCACAGCGGTTACGTTGATAGAAGTTGGAGTCTGAGCCCGCCGTAGTGATCCGAAGACGAGAAACCTGTTGAGATGCAAATACAGACTATGTAGGCTCTACAAGACTACATCTACTACATGAAGCGAGCACCACTGGCAGCGGCTATACAGTAATGTACAGTACATGTCAGATTTTCCCTCTTGAAATGTTTTCTACATACCACTCATTCTCAACCACTTGCTTGTTCATAATTATCGTACAACTAAGAGCAAAGGAAGAGCAATGAGAAATTTCATCGCCAATACTTCTCCCCATGCGTGACGAGGAGTCAGAACCGGTCATCCTGTAATTCTGAGAGTCTTCGGAAATGGAACCCTTGAGTCCTCTGTCCTCCATTTCTGTACAAATCGTCCAGCATCTTCCTCGGTGATGCAAGTACAACTTATTCCATAATCCAGAACAAAGAGAGAAAGTCGAATAGTAGACCGGCACTGAAGACATCAAGAAATAGTAGATCGTCGAATACTTGGAGTCAGAAGGAGGAAGCAGTGTACATTGACAAGAGGGATTGGTGGCTTAGCTGGGGCGAAAAATGTCCTCGGAACAGAGGGGCTTCACAATTAAATCCTCGAGACAAGCTGGAGGAAGCTCTTCCATCTGTCTCGACAGTCTTTGTCCAGCCTGTCTCCTCCTAACTTCGTCGTCTGTGCTAAGAGGAGCACTCAGACATGCCGACTGCTTCTTCGACCGTTCCCATACACCCCGATAGAACCAGGCTCAAGTTAGTGATGACCTGGTCTTCATCGTATTGAACCCGTCCGGTGCTAACCAAGCTCCGGCAAACGTTCATGAAGGTTATCGGCTGGCCAGCAAGTGTTATGACCTTGACTGCTCGTTTTGTTGTATTGAGAAACCTTCAGCTGCATTTGTTGGGAGATGATGGTGGTGAGAAGCGGGTCCATCCGTCGCGTGACTTTGAGTTGATCTCGCGGGTCGCGTTATTTACTTCTATTTGGTTTTGCGCGTCAAGTTGAACTATTCCAGTACTCCGAGTCTGCGCCTCGCCCTCCAGACTTCAGATGAAGACGTCAGAACACGGTGATAGAGACTATCAACTTATCAATATGGAGAAAGTTGAAGACTACGTACTCAAGCAGGACAAACACGCACAACTCGTCTACTTGAAACGCCGATTAGAAGACCTAGAACAAGTACATAAAGAGGGCAAGAAACAGGTCACTCTTACTCTTTCCAATATCTACTTGTCAGCTAACAAACCATCTAGCATGCCTCCGATCTTCAACTGCTCAAGGATGAGCTGGACCGCGCACGAAAGGGCAACAAAGAACAAACGGAGTACATAGCGAAACTAAAGCGACAGCGAGAGGCAAGTGACGTCCAGGCGGTGGAGTTGAAGAAGGCCGCGCAGACGGCACAGCTCGAGGCCAAGGGGCTTCGACAGAAATTACGGACAGCAGATCATGAAAGGAACAAGCTCGTAGGGAAACAAAGTGATGCGGCAGACCTACGCAAAGCGTTAAATGCGGCTGAATCGAAAAGGAAGAGCGATCTGCAGGAGAAGGAGAGGAAAATCTTGGAGCTTGAGAAACTCCTGGCGAACGAGCAACAAAGGAAGCTGGCGGCTGAAGAGAAATCGGTTCGGCTGCAGGCCGCTTTGGATGAACAGGCGCAAGAGCTTCATCGGGGCAAGGATGAAGTCGAAGATGCTGTCACTGCTAAGGCGGCCCTTCAGAACCAGATCGTCCAGCTACAGGCATATCTCCAGGCTGCATTCGACCAATATGCCTATCTGAAGTCTACAACCGTATCAAAGGAGAGACACGAGAACCTAGAAATCGAGTCAGCCCAACTTCGAATGCGTCTTGCGCGTATGGAGCGAAAACTTGCAAATTCAGACGACCAAGTTCTCGGACTTGCACATTTGATCCGACAGGCTCAGAACACGAACAGACTGCTATCTTATGAGCTCGCCGAAGCTAGGTCTGAGATCGAGTGGCGCACCATGGAATCACTCTCCTCGTCACAAGCATGCTCGCTCCAAGATACGGGTGACCAGTCAACCATTGACGAAATTAATGACTTCTTATTGGAGGAACAGGAGTTCAAGATCAAGAGCCAAAGCCAGTATGCCAACGCTCTGCAAAACCAACTAGAGCTTTCAGGCAACTTAATCGACGAACACCGTACGCGGTTATACGCTGTCGAAGATAGCTTGGCTGACAAAGTATTGGAGGCCGGTCAACTCCGACATACCCTCACGAGGACAGAAGGAGCTGTTGTGAAGCTGTCTGAAGAGAACAAGGCCCAGGCGGAAAAGATTGAACAGCTCACATATCTCAACGAAGGCCACGTTAGAGGAATGACTGAACTACGAGCGAAGCTGGAAGATGCTTCCGTCTCACTCGTAACGACGGAAGCAAGGGCGAAGTCTGATATAGTCAAGCTCAGGGAAGATCTGAGGAAAGAGAAGGAAATAACTACCCGCCTTCATTCCACCCTTCAACAAAACAAGATGGCTGAGGAAGCGTTAAAAGCAGAAATTGATCAGTAGGTCATGTTTCCCTAACAGATATTGAACGTTATTCTAAGTCGTCTATGCAGACTATCAGAAGAGCTCGCCACAGTCGAATGCTACCGAGAGGCTTATCAGGGCATTGCAGATGAAATGCGTGGACTCGTAGCTCGGAATGTTCTCGCTGAAGAGGAAGCAATGCGTTTAAGTCAGTTCAATGCAGAAATCCTGAGTCATCGCAATCCCACACAGAAGATATACTACGTCGACAGGATTAGGCGTGAACTTGCAGAAACGAAACAGGTACGCATTCGCAGTGTTGTATCCAAACTTGACAGAACCTGATGAATGTGCTTGTGCTTCATTCTTACAGAAACTAGCAATCAGCACCCGTGATCACGAAGCCTCCGCACGGGAGACCGACGCACTTCGTGGGGAGTTGGCACTATTCAAATCTGTTGCAGTACCCTTTGCAGGGAAGCCGCGTACAAACATGACAAGAGTCAAACGCATGCCTTTTGCACCCGTGAACAAACAAATTGCGACTATCAACAAGAAGCAAATTGTAGAGGAAGAAGACAACGAGAATTACGACGATCTAGCACGATATTTACCGGATCCTGATGCTGGCGATATGACACTAGACGAGCTATCCTGATCATTTTTTGACTTTATCATTATGTGCTATACTCCTATATAGTCACTCGTACACACCTTGTATATAACGCTTTGTCAATGTAACACTTTTGTTGTATCATTATCTTTATAACATTAATTCATGCTGTCGTCAATTATGTGTAGTGTTTCGAGCACATTGGAAGAATTCACGGTGTATATATAAGATGGATAAAATATGCGATATGCAAAACAACATAGTCCCATGAAGAAGAAATTAGTCCAGGGTGAAACGAAGGTAAAGCTAGGGTCGGATAACGTATCAGACTCTCAAGTTCTCAAGCTTTGACTGGCACTTGCTCGCGTGCAGGTAATTCAAAGGATCCAAGACGGTCGCTATAGGCTTTCCAAGGCGCATCGGATTCCTCCGCTTGCATGGTGAGTCTCTTGTACTTGCGGTCCCTTCTGACTTTCCACCAACGGCTACACAAAGTAAATATATGAGTATCTGATGGCAAATCAAAGACGCCGAATACGCACAGCCCAAAGACAGCAGCCACAATAACCAACACGAGCAACACCAAGCCCACGATGAGCGGGACCTTGTGTTCACCCAGGAATCCCTCCACCTTACTTACACCCTGAGGGTCTGGGTCGACAAATGCGTACTTGCGTCCAACGATCTCGCTCGAACTCGGTGGGTTGTTTGGGTCAAAGCAGTATTGCTTGAAACATGTCGAGCAAAAGTCCGAGCGTGATATGACGGGAGACACTTTGAACCGCGCGCGATCGATCGCCGCACATTGGAGACACTTGCCGAAGTTAGAGTCCGGCGACGTGGAATTGGGTGTAAAACCAGAGATGGTGTTAGCGTGCACTTGGTTGAGGAAGAGAGACGTGTGCTTGGCGGTATAAGAGATCTTGAAAGTCCCGGTACTGTAAATATGGTCAGCTAATGGTCGTTATGGGAGAAAAAGACAACGAACTTCGAGACGGGATCATCACCATTGATAGGCGGTGAATTCGGAAAGTAGACAACCAAAGGAAATTCGGGTGGATTCTGGGTCGGATCGCAGCCAAAGAACGTCGGTCTCTGGTTCACTCCTGTCGAGATGAATTCCGCCGTCGAAGAAGGGATAGGTGGGAAGGCCTGGTGTGACGAGGTCAGCAGATTCTTTAATCGCTGAGAGCTGAAGACGGGCGAAGAGCCACTAAGTAGAAATAACATCAATAATCATCCCCTTTGGACCTTGAAATTCATCTCGCGACGTACTTTGGCCATTGGAAATTTGGATCGTCTGCGCTGGCATCGACACCGACGATTACATCCAATGCGCGCTCTCTCACGAATAAATTGCCAAATGGAACATTCTCCAGGTTAGATGAACCATCAATCAAGTCCAGCCATGTTGAATTGGAGTCTTCAAACGTGTCGGGCTTTATGGACTGGAAAGGCTATACAATACAGGGAGACAGTAAGTGGGATGTCAGACTGTAGACGACCATCGTAAAACGTACGTTTGGCCAATTGGCGACATCATCTGCTCGAGTACGGACTTGAGACAACTGGCGGCTGAGAACATACAGCAATGAATTCGAATCTCCTGAGCTGAATCCTTGCAGAGTGTTATGTGCAAAGTCCAAAATTTGCTGCATAATAATTAGATGAGCTGTGTGAAGGAGAAGATTATCTGCCGTACGTTGAATAAGCTTGCACTGGTGCCCATCATGAAACCAGCTTGGTCGAAGCCTGTAACACAGCCCGTGCTGTTGGGCGGTGTGCCGTTATTGAAGTGAGTGCCAGCGTATGTAATATTGACCATGGCCGAAAGGTTAGGATCCCAAGATCCAAATTCTGCCGGAGTAATCTGCAGCAGGGATTGTAAGATTGGTGGTAGATACTTGAGCATAGAAAACGTACCTCGTATACAATGGGATCTGGAGGAAGCGCCGAAGTCAAATTTGAGCCCACAGGTCTAGAGTTCGCCACAACAAGCGGGAAGGGCATTAGATGCTGCTGGAAGGAGGGAATGAATGGAATCTTGGACCACAGTTGGCCTGCTCCGTGCGCTGAGTCGTTCGTGAAGAAATTGCTTCTGGAAGTGCCGTTCAGGAAATGATACGAAATCATTCGTGCCCAAGGGTCCGTTAAGCTCGTGTCCCTATACGACAAGATCAGCAAGGACTCGTACACTTGGGGAAGGTTGCGCTTACAGTCCCTTGTCTGCTTTGGCGTACACACTCCATAAGATACTCCCAAAGAAATACTGGTTGTCATTATCAAATAAATCGAGCCCGTCAGGCGACGCCAAGTTGAGGTCTAATATCCATCCGGACAAGTTACCACCATTGCCATACACCAAGTCAGGAATGGTCGGAAAGTCGTTCAAATACAAGGAGCCCGTAAGCCAGCTGCCGCCTGATATGGAGAAGCAGATTCATTCTTAGAGTCGGTGCTGATCAGGGTAATGATGCGCCACTCACCGGACAATGCTGAGAGGTACGACGCGACTTGCAGCAACCCGCCTGTCCCAGCGTCCTTCGCAGACCCATTGCGAGCGTCAAGCCCAGACAACACGCCTGCACCGTACTGCGCAGCACGATATCCTCCGCCACTGAGCCCTATGCCAACTTTCGAGAAATTCCCGTTGAAAGCCGATAAGTTGTAGCCTAGCGCAGACCCATCTCCCAACCAGTCCTTCCAGGCGTCAGCGATGACCGTTGCTTGTCGAGTACTAACGTAGTCTGCTTCGAGTGGATTAAGCGACTGTGTGTTGGGTGTGAATACTCGCACGAGCTCGGTTTCTGGACATGCCACGTTCGTTTGCGGCGCGTAGTCGAGGGGTGAACCCAAGTCGAGTGCGTTTGTCGAGGCCGCAATTAATGATATCGCAAGAAATTGTAACGGAAGCGGTAGTCGTCGACACATCGTTATCGTGAACATGGTGGTTCGTAAGAAAGGAACTAGAGAGAGAAGGAGATCGCAACGCAAGCGCTCTAATCTAAATATTGCCGCATGGGCTCAGAGAGGCTGGCTATCCGAGTTCTTGGAAGCAATGATTTGATCCCCGGTTGGCAGGCTTGAGTGTGATGACTGCGCCCTCTCGGTCGACGCGGGCAATGCGGCTGTGGGCTTAAAGTTAGGTTTCGAGGCAGAAAGATCGCTGTGCATGATGTCTTTGCCATTGACTTTGTCTGTTTCGAAAACAATAGACGTGTAATGTACAGCCTGCGTTGAATATGAACGTGGAATGGTGTCTATCCCGACTGGGCAATTTATACGCTGCGGTTCAGGATACGGAACCAATTCTCACGGGTACTCGTAGTATATCATGTATACTAATAATAACAATAAAGTCTAGGACACAGAATAGATACGGTATGAAATGTCGAATGCAAGGCTAGCTCACCATCGGATTTGAGAACGGGTTCGTATCAGAAGGGGGACTTGCAAAGGAGACTCATGGTGTATACACGCGAAGCCCGTTGACCTCCCAGTACGCGTCCTTGAATGCTTCGGGATTATTATTCACAACTGAAAATAGCTCTAGGTCAGACGGATGAATCAGAACATCAAGCCGTCCTTAAAGCGATGCTCACAATCGGTACAGCTTCCACTACATCCTGTGGCAGACCCAAAGGCACCGCCCGCCCAATCTCCCTGTTGAATAGTTCAGTTGGTTCACAGGGAATCAATCCTTCGCACTCACACAAAAAGTAAGGTCGAAGACGATGGAATGGGCATCAAAATGCTGTCCCCAATTGCATGTATCCGTAGGAAACCTCGCATCGGGCGTACCCCATGAACTATCAGGTTCGATGCACGATTCACCGTTCTTCACCGCCGCAGGGACACTCGGATCGTTTCTCGACCAAAAGTACACATATGCGCCATCCGTGCTGGACCTCTTGAGTACGTACCACCCACCGGCGGCGCTGTTGAACCCAGGTCCGAATGAATTGGGCTTCGTGAAGCTGTTTCCGCAGCCCTGGTTACCATTAGTCGCTGCATTACAGTCCAAAGAAGTCGGTGTTCTACATCTCAAATCAGTCGTAAGCGTGCAGAGGATGTGATGTTTCAAGAACTTGCTTACGCGGTCTGGTTGCGGGTTTGGGGCATTGTACAACCTGCGTTTGTATGCAGTGACGCCAAGTTACTTGTTCCCGTATTCACACCTGCTAATTTATCAACAAAACATTATGTCCCAGCTATCTGCCGGAGAAAACAACCTTCGATTATATCAATCTCCCCGCCGATTGGCCATTGCCCAGAAGTAACAGTCCAGAACGCTGGCCAGGTCGCGCAGCCTGTCGGCATATGCGAAACATCCAGGACAATCACAGCATCTGTATAAATACTGTGGGATGTTATGCGGATGGAATCGCGTCCTCGAGCACTTGACGCGACAGTCGAAGTTGAATCTGCGCGCATGATAAATTGAGTACCTTGTGCTGATGGCAATGGCACAGGGCAACGAGACCCGGAGAGGTCAGAAGAAACATCCCATGCAGAGAAAGTTCGTTCCGACTTACCGACGGTCAAGTTCTTCTGCAGAGCTGTTGGTTGATCGACATAATTTACACGACCATGAGTGGGGTCATCAAATGTTTCCCATTTGAATCCGGTTAAGAAGTCCTTCCCGACGAATTGGTCCTTCAATTGGAAAGTCTGAGAGAAAACGGGAGCATATAGGAGACTAAAGACAGCAGAAATACTCGTAACTGATAGATGCATTGTTCCCAGTAGTGAACAGACAATGGAGAGAATGACTTTACCAAGAACGACCCGCATTTAAGCACTCCAGATACCTGTGCGCGGTTTCTCTTCAAGTGCAAAGACCGCTCACTTTCGACCTCGACGTGGAAGCAGACTCGGTGACATTCCTATTCGCAGAGTGAAGTATTGAATTCCAGCGAGAGATTATCCCCAAAGAGCAAATATCAGAGCAAAGGTAAACAGTCAAAGTGATAGAGATTATGTCGCTAGAGTAAAGTAGCCCAGATATAGACTTGACGTGTAGTTGCACCGTTTGCAACATTCGCAAAAGAGCAAAGTGACCAGTTTGGAAGAAGGATATTGTTATTCCTGCTCGAGTATGGAGTACCGTACTCTAAGAAGCGGAAGGACGGTTGAATAGTTGGTGAAAAATAGGCATCGTATGAATTATGGAAAAGACGTACGAAGATGTCCATAGCTAACCAAGTTTATTTATAAATATTTGTCTGGTCTACTTGAAAGCCTGTGTTTTAGTTCGAGGAATGAGACCTACAAGTATGACAATCTCGGTCCGATCGAAGTTTTTCGCAGCCATCCGACCGAACGAACTGAGAGGCGGAAGTTTGAGTGATTCACGTAAGATAGCTAATTAAAAAAAGAGCAAGACAAGCCACACAGATGATACACATGCAAGTCGGGACTGATAATACAATCGAAATCCTCACTAGTCCTCAAAGCCATTCTCGAATAGATAGTTCGCAGCCATCTCTTCGTTTTTGTCACAAGCAAAGTAGGCTTCCAAGACAATTTGTCGAGGGAAACCTAGAGCTTCCAGCTGTCATAAAACGTCGAGACCACATCAGAATAAATGCAACATAACCAAAATGTATACGCACTCGCTCGATCGCAGCACGCTCTTCGGGGGTAACCTGCACTACATGTGAGCCAGGTGGTGCACCACCCTCGCCTTCACCATCGTCAAAGCCACCCTCACCACCTAGAGTACCTAGAAGTTGCAGTAATGCCTCCGGATTCTGGCCGAGGTATTCCGCAAGACCTGGATTTGCTTGAGCAATCTGTTGGATCATTGGCTGCAAAAGTGCAGGGTTCTGCATCACTAGATTTCGTAGCTCTCCAAGTGAAGGGTCGTTGCGCAAACCCTCCAGAGCAGCAGCGTGAGGTAAACCACCCGCCGCCGGAGGAACGCCCGCACCCCCTCCTTGATGTTGCTGTTGCTGCGCCAGCTACACAAAGGCTAAGTATACTAGCTATACTTCACTCTGTTATTACATACCTGGAAAAGATTCTGTGTGCCAGCCGCTGCGGGTTGGGCTGCGGGTGTAGCGGCAGGTTGAGCAGGCGCAGCAGCACCTGGCTGAGCAGCAGCCTGAGCCGCTTGCGAAAGTCGCTGAAGCTGAGGTGGTATGTTGGCAGGAGGAGCGCGGGGTGCTGCCGGCGTTGCTGCAGGTGCAGGTGCCGGTGCCGGTGCGGCGTCTGCTACACTCTCCAAATGTTCCGGAATGCCCTATATCAGAGTTCAGCATCACAAGGAAACTACAATAACAGTTTGATAACGCACACTCATGAGGTACTCCACAGCTCGATCTGGGTTGTTATAGCTGGCTCTCAGCGCCCGCATAATCTGCTCACGCTCGAAACCCATCTCCATCATATTTTGAATTGTCTTCTGGAGTTCCTGCCCGGATAAGAAGGAGCTCGTTTCACCAAACGGACGCTCTGCTCCAGTAGCAGCGGATTCTGGTTGCGGTTCAGAAGGAGCGGCGACGGGAGCTGATGGCTCTACTGCAGCTACAGGTGCTGCGGGTACCGGAGCCGGGGTTGGCTCAGGCGCTTTTGCAGCTACTGTCGGTGCTGCTTTGGGCTGGTGTATACTGATCGAGTCATTCCTTCGACATTATTTAGGGTATTACGAACCTTTGAGACCATCAAAACGATGAAATCCTTCTCTTTGATGTCGTAGGTTCCGATAGTTTTCGTGTCATCCAAAATCTTGCCTTCAGAGGAAGTTAGGGACAATGTGGCGCACGGGAGAGCAGGATAGCTTACCTGAATGTATAAGCTTTTGAAGCTCGGATGGATGACCATGCTCATTCGTTATCTTATTCTTCAAATCCGCAACGGTCTCCGTAGGCTCGACATCGATCTACATAGGGCAACATACTGGTCAGATGATATATATGCGTGCTGATCTATGACATACGCACCTGAAAGACCTTCTGTTGCAACGTCTTTATTGTTAACTTCATCTCGTGACAATCGTGACTTGAAGGAAAGAACAGAAAAGAAAGCAAGTAAGGAACAGTGGTGGGCGGAGGAGTAAGGGCAATGCCAGTGCGGTGGTGACTTACGCGTTGCGATCCCACTTTGGTGGATTAGTCAGCGCACGTTACTATTGCTCCAGCTTGAAGAGTGTGACCAGAGGCGGCGTGAACGCACACACACATCCTGCTCCTTCGTCGTGCTCGACATGCAGCACGAAGCTGGCGACGACTACATTCGCCGCATCGCAACATTCATCAGAGACAATGAGCGCGGACTTGCGGAAGCGGGCGTCGGTCGTCGTCGCAGAGCGCACACAACCCCAAACTATTCGTTGTTTAATCCTTTGGGCTGGGTAGGCCTCTCAGACACGTCTGCGTCACCAACACCAGTGGTACTCTCGCTCGACACCCATCATCTGTTCTACATCTTAATGAGACTGGAGGCGCTCGGAATCGACATTGGAACACTCGACGTAAAGATCGACAACCCAACACGTCCTCTAAGCTACGTTCATATCGAGCTCAATGACAAGTCAGACACCTTGTCCATAGCGGAATCATTTCGTTCCTCGCTGTCTGTGGTCTCGCGCTTATCGCTTGGCGGTGGCTGGTGGGGAAGAACAGAGACGAAATCGGTCGACACTGAGCTCAAGTTCATCTTTAGCGTATTCACAAGGTTGCCTGCTATATCGTTGCATGGCCCTGGCCCAAAGATGGTAGCCGAACTGGCCCAGGACCCTCCGGGAAATAATGCTATTCCAATGGATTCTTTCAAGAATCTCAGCGTACTAGAATGCTCGGACGTTGACCCTCGGGCTCTTTTGGGTTGGGACAGACTCTCAGTTTCGCTCAGGAGTCTCACCATAAAGAGAAGCGGCTTAGATGACCCGACGAGTATCTTTGTGGATGCGGTGCTGGACGATCAATTGCGACGGGAGGGGGATTTCTCAAGATCGCGAGCTAGGAAACTCGCCCATCGGAGCTCCATAGGATTTCACAGCTCAAACTTGCCGGAGACTGTGAAAGAAGAGGCAGAAGAGGAATCGGAACAGGAGTCGTCGATTGAAGCCCTTACGGTCGGGAAACTCTCGCCGTTGTACTGGGCAAGGTTAAAACATTTGTCATTAGCAGACAATGCTCTCACAGCCTTGCCAGTTTCCATGTTCAATGCCCTAACCTCTCTATCTCACCTCGACCTATCCTCCAACCTCTTTGTCTCAGTGCCTTCTTTGAGCATGCTCTTCAACCTCGTGTCTCTCAATCTATCCGACAACATGATTGACTCGGTCCTCGGCATTTACAAGAAACTTGGCCAGGTGCTCACTCTTAATCTGTCACGTAATCGATTAGATTCATTATGTGGACTGGAGCGCTTGATGGCATTGGAACGGGTGGATCTTCGGAACAATTCTGTGGAAGAAAGTGCAGAGGTTGGAAGACTTGCGGTCTTACCGAACATCTCGGAGGTCTGGGTTGAAGGAAATCCTTTCACAGAGGTAGAGGAGAACTACCGTGTGCGGTGTTTCGATCACTTCTGGAAGGAAGGGAAACACATTTTACTCGATGGCGCTCCGGCAGGCTTCTACGAGCGACGAAACCTTACGACTTTGCCTCCCGAGCAGATGTATTCGTCACGATCACCTTCGGTCGCGTCACCCCCCTTCGCCCCTGTCAGCAGTGCACAACCGTCTGCGACGCTCATTGGCAGACAAAGTCCTATGCTCTCACCAGCACAATCTGCATCTTCGTCGGCTGCACCATCACCCAGTCTAGCAGCTGTCGTTGCAAAGCCCAAGAAACGGCGGAATAAGCGCATAGTCGCTTTAGATGGCGGAGATAGCGACTACAGGAGTAGTGAAGACAACGGCCATGTTGGATTGCATTCGAGGGCACCAACCGAACTCCGGCAGGCACGCTCGAAGTCGCCCCTTGAACGATCAGGCGTGAAGAGTGAAACGGTAGCTCAGGCGTCCGATTCACTGACGACTGTCGTTGAACCCCTACCTACACCTCCAATCGATGAACCCGTTCGTCGTTCGAGGCACAATAGGTACCACACCGAATACGCACCTCCTTCGCCGTCTGCTGAGATTTCAGCCTCTTCGCTTGGAACGTCGCGTAATCTCGGGCGCAAATCAGGGACAGTATCGTCTTCAAGCAAACGACGCCACCGCGTCTCAGCCTCGCTGTATGAGCCACCATCTGGCGCTGGTGATAATGATGACGAAGAGAGCCCGATTGCGAAGCAGATGAACGATGCGGACGCGTTTCGTGCGAGGATAGAGGCTTTGCGTGCAGAAATGGGTGATAATTGGTTGCAGGTACTGAGCCAGAGCCAATTCCGGACTGATCAGCCAAAGAGATAGGAATATACCCAGCGTTGCAGTAACGAACTCATTCTTGACTTTTCATACATTCTATGTATAATGTTTTCCTTCGTTTTTTAGGGTTGCTTGCTATCGCATTTCACGCATCTTATGTATAACAGCATATACTTGAAAGTCTAATGATAATTGTGGATCTGTATAACAGGGCAACGTTTTGCCGTGCCTCTGATCAAGGAACCACTGTACAATCGAGGACTCTCCATTAACGATATATGTAGGACATGACGTAGAGAAATGGATAGAGGAAAGACAAACGTGACAAACGTCATCTGCAACACGACACCAGAAGTTCAAAGTATGTGATAGTTATAGAGGAAGCAATGAACGACAGAAAGACGAGGAGATAACGGCATGTATTGGGTATGGCAAATAAGAAAGCAAGGGAATAGAGGAATAGAAAATATTACGAACATGGAAAGAAGCGCTCCGAGCTAGTGCACATATACAAGACCAGAAATAGGGGGAAATGGAAGTAAAGAAGGATTAATCCATCCGCGTAACGTTCATTGAGATTAAGGTTGACGTTGCTTCTTCACATTTTGAGAGAGCCATTGTAGCCCTTCGAATAGACCTTCTCCAGTCGTCGCACAACTGGAAATTATTCGCTATGAGGCGACGCCGCAAGAAGTCTTCATGTTCCACGTACCTTGGATGAACATACCAAGACCGATCCCTCATTCGGTGCAGACCTAACTTCTCTGTGACCTCGGCCGGAGACATCGCTGTGTGAGTAGTATGTTTCAGAACTAATATGAATAAAGCTTGACGACAAGGAGACATACCACCAGGCAGATCCTGCTTATTCGCAAAGACGAGCAACAAGCAATCCTTCATCTCCCTGTCGCTCAGAATACGATGTAGTTCCTGTCGCGCTTCATCGATACGCTCCCGGTCTTGACTATCGACAACGAATACGAGACCCTGCGTGCCAGTGTAGTAGTGTCGCCAAAGTGGCCGAATCTTGTCCTGTCCTCCGACATCCCAAACATTAAATTTGACATTCTTGTACGTGACCGTCTCAACGTTGAACCCAACTGGTGGAACACATATATAAGAAAGCTAGAGTTGACAGAAGGGCAAAAGTAAATACCTGTCGGTATGGTCGTGACGGATTGGTTCAGTTTTAGCTTGTATAAGATCGCTATCGAAAGTAATTAGCAACCTAATCGGACAATACTTGGCATTCAAAGCGCACTAGTCTTTCCCGCCGCATCCAGCCCCAGCATCAACAACCGCATCTCCTTGTTCGAAAAAAGTTTGGCTAAGGAAAACATGTTAAATCTGCGTGTTAAGCAAACGAACAAGGAGCGAACATACAAAGAGCCTTTGAAAGATTAGCACCCATGATAGATTCGTTCGGAAGAAAGTAAGGAGCGGCGAGGGTCGAGAGTTTGCGCTGACTGGCAGGCAGGAGCACAAAGGAAGAAGGGAAGAGAGCTGGAGAGGATGAAGGTGGAACGTTCGGGCGGCGAAAGTAGACAGAAGCGCCTGAGTTCACGCCAATGGTCACGTTGAGTCTGAGTCACAAAACGTCACGCCACCTGATGTCACGTGGGGAATTCGGAGCGGTATTTCGTTCCGAGTCGCAACATCCACGCCATCTCTGAGCTACTGTCGGTTGTTTCGGTGAGCACCCAGTGCAGTCTGTAGCTCTTTCTTTATCCACTTACATCTATGCTCCCTTTTCTGAGGCAGCGGGCCTTGTCCAGGGCATTCACGACAAAGGCAGTTAACGGCTTCACAGGTGCTGTCGGAAACACACCTCTGGCAAGTCTGAGTGCAAGCATTATACGGCTATGCTAGTTCTCACTTTCCGCGGTGTCTAGATTTATCTTCAAAAGCTTTCGGAAAAGACGGGATGTCGAATCCTTGGAAAGGCTGAATTCCAAAATCCAGGCGGTAGCGTAAAGGATAGAGCTGCTCTTGGGGTTGTCCGGGATGCTGAGGAGCAAGGTCGGTACGTGCTCAAATATTGCCAACGCTACCTCTGGCATGCTTATACTTTCTAAAGCATTTTGCCTGGAGGCACTGTAGTTGAGGGAACGGCCGGAAACACTGGCATTGGTCTCGCACATGTCTGCAGATCAAAAGGCTATAAATGTGTAATCTTCATGCCAAATACTCAGGTAAGCATTTCATCAACTTTATAGCACTGAATAGCTGTTCACCTACTCTTTGAAGAGTCAAGAAAAGATCGATCTCCTCCGCATGCTGGGTGCTGAAGTATACCCTGTACCCGCAGTGGCATATGAGAATCCGGCGAACTACAACCATCAAGCACGAGACTTCGCCAAGAAGCTCGGTAACGCTATCTGGACAGACCAATTCGACAACACGGCGAACGCGAAGGCGCATTATCTGAGCACGGGCCCCGAAATATGGGAACAAACAGAGGGGAAAGTCGATGGATTCATCTGTGCTACAGGAACAGGCGGCACACTTGCTGGTACTGGAAAATATCTGAAGGAGGCAAGTAATGGCAAGACCCAGGTCTGGCTGGCGGACCCTCCTGGCAGTGTCTTGTACAGTTATATCAACAGTGGAGGAAAACTGACAGAGAGATCTGGCGGCTCAATCACAGAAGGTTTTCATTTTTTGTTGCAGTTGTGGTGGATGCTGATTTCCGATTTAAAAAGGCATCGGCCAAGGACGTATAACAAACAACCTGGGTACATTCGTCAAAGACATTGATGGTGCACTGAATATACCAGATGAAAAGTCGATCTCGATGGTATATGAAATGCTTGACACAGAAGGCATTTATATTGGTGCCAGCTCTGCGTTAAATGTTGTTGCAGCTTATGAACTTGCTCAGAAGCTTGGTCCTGGTACGCTTATCCTTACTTCTTATATCAATTGTCTAAGATCCTCCACTACAGGGCATACAATTGTTACTATTCTTTGCGATGGTGCTTACCGGTATCAGAGTAGGCTGTTTTCTAAGAACTGGCTGAAGACCAAGGGCCTCGAGAATGCGATCCCAAAACACTTAAAGAAGTATGCCGTTTTAGACTAGCATTTGTAACAAGCACACGCGCAATTCATATTTCGGTCTCATATCATCAAGGTGCATGATGGTCTGGTTTATTAAAGTCTATTATCGGGATGCATATGGAACAAAATTAGAATGACTCATTCTGACTCATATAGATATCTGAAGCTCAATATAAGAGCGCATCAACAGTCTACTTTGTCAAACCATCAGACCTTCTCATGTCTTCAGACACTGCATCCCCAATTGTCCGCCAGCTGCATCCTCTTCAGATAAACCCCGTCACTAAAGAGGTTTTTCTTCGTCTTCCAGCGCCTCATGAAAATATCATCATCACACCACCGCGTCTGGACGATGCGCCATTGGTTGTTGGGTACTTGAACGATCCTCGAGTTTATAAAAAGCTTGAATCCACGCCCTATCCGTACCTTCCGGAACATGCAGAAATGTGGCAGAGCTCGGTGAAGAAAGAGAGTGATTCACTGCTCAAAGATCTATACGACGCCGCAGACAACAATCGAGCACCTATTGTTAGCAGGGGGTGTCCCGTACGCTCACTCAGAGAAATTAAGGAAGACGGGAGCGATCTCTTTATAGGAGACATCGGCATCGACAGAGCTGGGCGATTTACCTACCTTCGTGATGCAGAGAGCGAAGCACAAAAGAAAGAACACAACAAATCACTACCAACTGGCGATCCAGAGATAATTTGGGACATCGGAGGTGAGTTATAAAGTATAATCCTAAGAAGTGATTGGAAGTTCAAGGGCTTGTATGTATACAGACTATTTAGCCCCTAGCCATCACGGGAAGGGGATTATGTCCGCGGCATTGGGCACGCTCATACGAGAATGGGCTATTCCGAGAATGCACGTAAAGACAATATATGGCCTGGCGTTTAAAGACAACATTGCGAGTGTACGGGTATTCGAGAAGAACGGGTTCAAGATGTTTGACACTGTTGAGGATTGCGTGGAAATCTCGCCGAGCAAGGGCGGCGGGAAAGTCGGGTTGCATTTTCTTGCATGGAAATTAGAGCATTAGATGATTAAAACGTGTACATGTATTTTTGTTTGTGATAACATACTAATCTGCGATGTCCAAACCACAGTAGAAGGCATTCGGGTGAAGGCCCAAACGATTATTTTGTTCGACCTCCCAAGAGATACTCCCCGGACCATCTTCGGGCGGTTCGTCACTCATTGCATAATCTTCTTCACTGAGAATAGTAAACTCTGATTCTATGTGAGAGCTAGCTTCATCTTCAGTTATAGTCGGAAAAAGTTCGACCGGAGAACTCACTGTCTTAAAGTCAGTCGATGATAGCCATCTGTAGAAACGAGCTGGGCATCGCGCAATTCTTTTTCTTCGGGTTCAGAGAAGCTAAGGCCGCCTTTGGGCCATTCGCACACGGTTACAGTCTGATAAGACTGACATTGACTTTCAGACAAATCCGAGCCTGGCAAGTCCGATTTGATTGTATACACATGACAGAGTATGTTACCGGACACTGTACCAACAAAAGAGATGATTTGTGCAGTTGTACCATGTGATAATTATGAAATTACACTTACAAATAGCAATTTGTTGAGGCGATAGGCCATGCCTAACGGCAACATTCGGACCCTCTTGTAATAAATAGGAAGCATGCATCCGGTAGAGTGATCCTGGACACAGAAGACGTGTATGGTTGTAAAGTTGCAAATGGGTAACTCCGCCTATGGGGACTTCAATTTTCCATCTACAAACAAAGAACATAAGCCAACCGATCAATTTGCAATCAGAGGCTAAAACAAACCTGCCAAATTCTATACCCGAGGAGGAACCAAGATTTAAGCTTTTCTTAAACCTGCTTCCGACAATTTGGCTGTTATCAAACATAAGAGTCGGAGGTAAACTTTCATATCGAGTCATGAAAGGTCCGTGTACATTTTCCAGTCCAATAAATCCTAGACCCAGACCATGTTTCCGCTTGAAGAATCCCACGTCCCCAAGAGTCCCGCTGCTGTTTTCGAACCAACAATTAGCGGTGAGCAAAGAGGAGAGTGGGGAATGCAAGTCTAAATTACTGGACGGCAAAGCTCGCAGAGAATGCAAAGACGGTTGTAGTTGGGCTGGCATTGTCGATGGAAGTACTTTGGCTTGCGAAGTAGGTAGTGTATCAAGGAAATGATGAAGACGCGCATTTCCGATGAGCGGCATAAAAGTCCTCAGAATTGTCCGCACATGATGCATTCTCCATTCGAGTCTCTCCGCATCAGCAATCTCTACGCTCGAAAATATGCTTTCTTTCGTGAGAGTTTCCAAAAATCCCGCTGCCGAAATATGAACTCGATTAAAGAACAGAGCGCCCTATATTTAATCAGTTTCTTCTACGTGGAGAAACCTCCGACTACTCACAGGTGTAACTCGGATCAAGATGATTGTTGAGAGATCAATAATTCGGTCAAAGTTTGAAGCGCAAAGACCTGTTGCATGTTCACCGTTCGCTGATAAGATGATGTTGTTTTCACCATTCACCGAAAGAGAGAAAGTCTACAAATTATGCTTTAGTATTTAATAAAGAAACAATCTGTCATTATATGTAGGTGATACATACACAGGCAAGATTGTTCATTTGATTCTCGTTGAGCATTAATTGCTGTTGAACATGAATAGCTGCAGACTAAGTCGAGTTTCAGCACTTCTCCATGCACGTGCTATTCTGGAACCTACATAAACGGTGCTGTACTGGAATAAATAGACCTTAATAATTCGATATAAGAGAAAAAGTAGCTGACACTCACAATATGCAACAGGTCAGTCACGCAGTTGGCTATGCTCCCATTCTTCAGAAGCAATAGCATATGTGATGATAGACTACGCAGATCGGCTGGACAAGAAAAATTGTTACGACAAAGGGGTGCAAACTGTTTAAGAAAGTGCGCACAGTTTGCGAAAACGAGAAACGGAAGGGCGCTTTTCTTGTCAGAAATCCCAATGAGTTGCAGTAGATGCGGATGGCTGTGGTTTTTCTTAGTTTCAGTTTCACAGAGAGGATAAGTCCATATATTTCTCACTGGAGTTTTCTCCACAATTGCAAGTCCTGGAGCCATGCCTAAGTTCTGCTTGTTAAAATACAACGAGTTTTCAGATCCAGAATCCTCACCCGACAGGCAGCCTCTTTAGGCCCTTCATATCTCCTGACCAGCCCGGTCCTGTTACCAGCAATTTCTGCGCTAGCAAAATACTGCCATTCCGTTCCCAAGGGGAGATACATGTCATTTATATAGACTATCTCAGACTGGTGGTAAGATCGAAACTGTGTATAGGAGGATGAGCAATAACATAAGCTACAGTGTTTGAGAAAGAGACTGACGCCATAATCTCTGGTACACTCCAGGCTAGCACGCACGCTCAAAGCTGATGAACAACTGACTTCGGAATGCGAACATGGTGTGCCTTCCCCAGGGGATGAAGTAATAGTTAACGAAGGCCTCCACGCTACCATCATTCGCTCATGCGACGCATGAATACTGATGAGAATCCAGGCCTGAATTATAGCTGTTCAACATTTGTCTGATGGCAAAACTGAGTGGCCGACCTGAAAGGCTGCGAATGCTGCGTCTAAATCTGTGTTCAACTTTCTAAGATTTTCATCGATTCTTGACTTCTTCAGAAAGCGAGAGAGCCACTTTTCATCCGAGAGTATCTGAACATAGTCGTTTATTGACGCTAGGACGCTGTATGCAGAAGAAGCTAAGTCCTTCTTCGTCGATGAGAAACTTTCATTGAATTACCTTTCGAATGATTGAATACATGTCATAAGCTGTTCTGGGATGTAGTGCTTATTACTTTCAACGGCCTGGCGAATAGCCGATAGTAAGCTGGCAGCGCGGTGTGCGAGACGGACTCGACCATCTTCGATATTGTCCACATTCTGATTGTCCTTTCAGAGAAGGGTAGCAATCAGCAACTGAAGGGAGACATACCTCGATTGCTTTGAGAATAGACAGGAGAATCTGAGCTGCGCCTTTGATAGGAGGTAGTCCCGCGATATCGCCAACCTGCACAGTGAGCTCAAGGATAGCGGAAGTCGCGCTTAAAGCAACTGTACGATCCAAGCGAACTTTCTTCATGGTGATGGGCATTCTCAAGTTCTACTACTAATGCTACTTGGTATCTCTTGTGCCAGGTTGCAGAGCGGGAGAGGTTGCTCAGGCTTTGGAGAAAGAAATCACAACACGTGCGGGGATTCGACGATGGATCCTGTGTAGTTGACTTGTATGTGAAGGCAGTACACGCAAATTTGAATGCTGTGTCCAACTGAATGCACCCAATACTTGGGACTCTTCGAATCTTTCCTCAAAGGCACTCGTCGAGTTGAGAAGCGACCGGGAAAGTTGCAAAAGTATCATGAGTAGTTGCATAGTAAATGTTGTATGGCAAGTCAGTGGCAGAAAAGAAAGAAAGAAAGAAGAGAGGTTGTCCACGGCTCCACGCCACGACCTCCGGTTGCTAGATTAGGTCAAAGGTCGAAGTTTGGTTGAGTCGACTGTACTCATTACTGCGACATTCGGGACCGACAAATCGTTCACTACAGCTTTCTCAGATATATACACATTCAACTGCACGACACTATCACATTCATCGCGCTTGCTACGTATTCTTAAGGATGGCCTCGCGGGGAAATAATAATAGAGGAAGAGGCCGTGGCTCACCATTTAGAGGGCAATCATGGGCAGGCCAGAACTCGCCCAGAGGCCGTGGATCGTCAACACCTAGAGGAGGAAGGGGAAGGGGACGTCCTGGTTACAACAACTTATCTCTGATTGATATCGATATCCAGCGATATGCGGATGGTACGTCGGCCTACGAGAACCGCATATGCCCGTCATTGGGTTGTTATGATTGAACTAGTTAATAGAGAACTCCGGAAACTCTGGATACAGCTCACCCTCGTATGGCTCGTTTGGAAGAGGGAGAGGTGGTTGGCGTGGCCGCGGTCGCGGAAGAGGTGCTGCGCCTTCTGTGCAGAACTACAAGGTCTTCGCACCGAATGCTAAACATGGTACGCTTCCGCCAAGACGAGAGGATGACCAGAATGCAAACAATAGTGGGCGGCCCAGAATACCTTCCAGAGGGTTGGGATCGTCGCGGTACACTGGAAATACCAACGTCCCACTGTCGAATCTGCTAAATATCGATCGGCCCTATCTGAGGCCAATAATATTTGTTCCGGCCCAGTTGACCCCAGTACTATTCCGACGCGAGGAAGAAATAATAGAAGTTCCCGAAGTCATAGGTATGTGATTCAACACATACGTACTCCTCTTACTCTTGCTCACAACAGACCAGAAGAACCAGAGGACCATGTTCCTACAGCAGACCGTGTTGCTCGGGTATTCAGCCATTCAAAGCCTCCCGATCCGTCGTTTTTCTATTCCCCAGAAGATGACGTCTTCGGAAGTGACTCTGAACCCGTTGTCACCATTGACTTCAACTCAATGGGAAAGTTCATGGACGTCGTTTCACAACAGAAGGACGAACGGACTGATGCAGTGGAGCCACAGCCTGAAGTTCAGAATGAACTCGTTCCAGGAGCTATTGGGACGAGTATTTTTTCTGCCATTCAAGATGCACTATCAGTAAACAAGAAGTCAAGCACCGATTTGAAGGATGACAATTTTACGGTGGATACAACACTAAGAACCTCTACATCCCTTACGAAAAACAATTCTGGGCAGGTAGACGCAGAAGTTACTTCGACAGGACAAGTTGAAGTCGCAGGGGCTTCATCGCCACAACCGGACACTATTCGATCCACTGTGTCATCATCCCCTCCTCTCTTCGTTGTCGACCCGAACCCTTCCACTGCAGCTGATAGTGGCGATATCACTTTCACAGCCATATCAAATTCATCTCAGCCTCTTGGTACCGAAGGCCCTGGGTCCCCTGGGGACGACGAAATCATCGTGTACGAAGCCCCGAATCCTCGATCTGGCCGCGTCAGCCCTTTCGTAGCTTCTTCGTCCAGTACAGTTGAGAAACCGTCTGGTTCATCAAACACAGCAGGATCGGTCAACTCGTCATTTATACTACCTGCGACAGCACCTCCTTCCTTCGACGAGTTCTCTTTCTCATTTGGTGCAATCGCCAAGGCTGCCGAGTCTAATCGACAGTGTATTCAAAATGTCACCCCTCGTGCACGGAGGATTACGAAGAAACAGCGGCAGCTCATTCGCAAGCCTGGGAAGAGTAAAGCGAGGGGAGGATTCGGTGCATATGGCGCGATGCTTCAGGAAATACATTTACATGACGAAGAGAGCGATCTGACCAGTGAACGTCGGCAGGGATCGGATATTGACTGGGGAGATGCTGATTCCGATGTAGACAAGGTGTCGAGCAGCTTGGGTGCGATGAGCATCGATTCTAACATCGATCAGGAAGCATATAAGACCTTCGTGACCGGGATGAGTGGGGATGGGATGGCGCACACGCGAATTGACGACCTTGAGGATGCAGAAAAGTTGAGAATAGAGGACGAAGAGGATGAAGAAGAAGGAAGCGAACAAAGCGGAGATGACAGTGGATTCGATGAAGCAGTAGAAGTTGAGGAAGCTCTGTTATTCGCTGAAGAGAAGGATTCGGAAGGGTTGGATGACTCCGATGAGGACATTTCTTCCGACGAAGACGAAACACCGCAACGGAGCTTCCAAGCCCGTCTGGCGAGAGTACGCTCCCGGGATGCGAAAGGCAAGGCTAGAGAGGCGGCACAAGAAACTTTACGCGCTGACTTGCTTACTGTCGGTTTGCAAAATCGCCTACAAAATTTGCGCACCACCGATTCCGACGACGACGATATTGACGGTGACGAGGCCGTGGAAGATTCTGATGACGACGATTACGAGGCATATGGAAAACAACTCACTTGGGCAGATCGTGATGAAGAATTCATTGCTGGCATACATGTATGTGGTATTTATGTTCAGACGTCCGATGATTCTGATCTCTCGATTTAGGACATTTTGGATGAAAACCAGCATTTATTATCTAGCCGAGATCGTAAACAGAAACGGGCTGTGTTTCAGGCTGTGCGCAACGGAAGCTTCAGTACCTCCCCAGCACCCAAAAGTACGAGTGCCATACATTCAAAGCATTCTCTATTAACACATGTATCATCTACACAGAACGCGATTATGTGGCTCAACTTCCCCCTGAGCTACGAGAGCAATGGGAAAAGGACCGCGCCCGGAAAGCCGAGAACAAGGCAAAACGCGCTCTTGCTCGCCTTGCAGTTGCGGCAGACCCCTTCGCTCCCCACAAAGGCGGGAAGAAAGGCCTCAAGGCCATGGTACGCGCCTCCCGACTTGAACCCCCGACTCCGAACACAGACTCGGACGGTCCTTCTTCCTCACGGATTTTCGACCCCGACTCGCTCGTGCGGCAGATCCGCGCGTTTGTAACCAATTTGGGTGGGCCAACGTCGATGGCGCTGCCGCCGATGGACAAGGCGGCGCGCGCGAAGGTGCACGAGATCGCGCTCGCGTTCAAGCTGAAGAGCGTAAGCAAGGGCAAGGGTGCCGCGCGTTATACGACGCTGCAAAAGACATCGCGCACGCTGTCGGTGGGTGGTGTGGACGAACGGAGGGTCACGCGTGTTGTCCGGGGAATGGGCGACTGGAGTGGGTCTGGCCGAGGTGGCGGAGGTGGAGGAGGGGCGCCTCGACATAGAGAAGGCGATGAGATAGGGAAGGAGGCGCCTAAGATTGGCGAAGGTAATATCGGATTCAAGATGTTGTCGACGATGGGATGGACAGAAGGCGATAGTATTGGCGTCTCTGGTGGTATCGACGCTCCTATCACTGCGATCATTAAGAACTCCAAGCTCGGCCTCGGGGCATCGCGTAGTCAAGCAAGCAGCAAAGCGGACCGCAAAAGCAGATATTGAGCCCATTCGTACACACCGCATACGATCTTCCATAGGAATAGACATAGTGAAAAACGTTTTGCCTTGTATTTGCTACATGTTCGAAAGTTGGAATAATAAGATAAAGTCAACACGAAAGTGAAACGTTGACAAGAAACTGCGAAGATATACATGCGTGTGAAAGCCGAAGTGTAGTCCGGACGAAGAGTTATAGAAGGCAGTAGGAACATATTATTGCTACGACTATTAGAAGAAAAGAAGAAGGCTGAAGACTGAATAGTCGATTCAATAACTTATTGGACAGATACCCAAATTTTCAAGGAGCGAGGAAAGCGGTCAGATATCGTCCTCCGGGTCCCACCTGGTGATCTTGCTGACCGGCCGGTAATAATACTGTTTGTGCTTTTTCGTCTCATTTCGCTTCTTCGGCATCATCTCCCTCAGGAGAGTCGCCCGTTCGACGTCCCAATCTTTCTCCGGAATGTAATACCATTGTGGCTCGAGCGGTTTGTCCGCTGCATCGAGACCTTGTCGATCTATTCGACCAAAAACCACATGCGACCGGAGCACGGTATTGATAAGGTCAAGCCAAACGTCGTGACTACGCCGACCATTGAGGTGGGGATTCTCTCGCAGGAGCTCGCGGATAAGTGACGAGGCCGGCATTGAAGAGGCACGGGCGAGTGCCATTGCCTGGATGAGGAGCCCGCAGACTTCATCCTTAGCGTCTTTGTCCGGGTCTTTATTAGCGTCCCGTCCGGAAGAGGCGTGGAGAGTGTCTACTGCTTCGTCCAGATCTGAGGGACAAGTTGACGAAGCTCGACTCGACATAGCTGAAGCGGAGGCTCGGGAGGCTGTGACACGCACATTTCCGCTCATAGTACCTGACGTCGAATCTTCTGCTTTCCGGGTCCTTCTCTTTTTAGGTTTTGGAGGTGCGGCGTCCGAGGAACACGAAGGAGAGGATAATCTTGAACGGTTAGCAACCTCGACTTCTTCGCGGAGACGTTTCTTCCGCCCTTTCCGCTCGCCCATAGACTTCGACTTCCCTACACTAACGCTCTCGCCATCTCTGGGTCCCGAATTCTCTTCAGGCACTTTGGGATTAGCTTTCACACCCGACCCCTTCATTTGTTCCTTATCCTTCCTCCTCGTGTCCAACATCTTCGGCGTACTCCGCCTCGGCTTCACACCCCTAGTGGCCTCCAATGACTCTAGCGCTCGCGTATCATCACTAACACCATTCCCGTACTCCTGACGATAGTCCTTCGCAGGTCTATTACCTCGGCTTCGTGTATAGGAATCTTCTCCGATGGGAGATGGGGACGTGCGAGACTTTACGTTCGAAGATGAAGTAGAAGGGCCGGGAACGGGACTTCGACTTTGCCGAGACGTAGGCACACGAGACTTTTCTGTCACTCTTGAGACACTTTGCGTCTGGATAGTTGTGTCATTTTTGTCTTCATCTGGTGGACTTGACGAGCACCGTGATCGCGCTATCACCGCTACCGAATCCCCCGGACTATCTAGTTTCTCGAAGTGAAAGTCCGGATCAAAGGCCGAGTCAACCGGCGATGTGAGCGGAGACGATATGGGCGTTAATGTGCTGGAGAATGTCGAAAATGCAGCTAACGAGCGCGTGTCCGAATCATCATCCCTTTCGTCAGTGACATCCTCCGCATTATCACGATCCAGGGTCGCGGTGGACACCGCTACTGACGCCGGGTTATTATCGACATCTCCGCATTTGAGAGTTTCTGGTAGAAGATCCTTCCGTATGCATATAGTCTCGAGCGAAGTGATTTCTGCCTGTACCACCGCGGGGGGCATAGCCGCCTCACAAATAGTGATATGAGTTGCAGGCTCGACCCTTTCTTCTGAGTGGTCACAGATATCAACAGCCAAGATCTCGTTCTCGTCCGGCAGCACAGATAATGTTATCGTGGTCTCGGGACGAGGCTTATCGCAGATGTTTATTTCTTCCGAGCTCGATAGTTGCTTGTCAGCGCAAGCTATCGCAGGTGATTCAATAATTTCCCGGCTTGGCGATTCTTCCACGAGGTTAGAGATCTTCTGGAGTTGGATCGCCACATCACGAACGAAAGTGCATACGAACAAGGTAAAAATCAGAATAAGATAGGAGGAGTGAAAAGCAAACGCACAATGACATCAGCATCAGCAATGCAGTTTCCTCCTTTGGTTTCGGCGGAAAACAAAAATCGAATATCTTCACGACGCATATATGCATCTTCCTCATCTCGTCTTGACCCTTTCCACTCTTGCTCAGGTAATGCCGAAGTAGAAGTCGGCGAAATAACTAAGGGCTGAGGCAAGATCGATACATCGATCATTTCTGCCACCAGTTCTGCTTGAGTATGGCTTTCCCTGTCATCCGGGGTTAAGTCGACAATGGGAGTCTTGAACTTGTTTGCGACAGGAACGGAATTTCGGTCAGCCTGTACGGAGGCAATGCGCACTTGGCGACTAAGATCAAGGAGTGCCGCTGCGATGTCGATGTCCACATCCATGTCAGTGTCTCTATCACAATCCTTAGAGTCGACCAGGACATCCATATGCTCTAACGCTTGAATGCCGCCTCCCAACTCCAGACCGGCTTCCCCTGGTGACCCCTCTCGTATCTTGATTTTGTTCGGAACCAAGTTGTACAAAGTAGGAGAGTCGCCCCCGAGGCTGAAAGTATCGAGATCCTCTGAGTATTCTGAAGTATCCATATCAGACATGAGAGTCGGTGCAGATTCACTCGAGCCCCTTCGGTGTGAAGTTAGGGAGAGTTCGCGGGTAAACTCGGAGTCGGTCGGCGATGATTGACTGGAACAGACTTTGGCGATCGTAGGAGCGGTGCGCGGTTTGTAGGGAAATCCAGGGCCGTAATTGAATGCAACATCCCAGAAGTGTTTAGAGCGCGGGCTAGACACTCTGGAAGAGGTCATGATGATTGGGTCGGACAAGGGAGAGGAAGGCGGTTCGGGGGTGTATAGAGAGCGCGGCGGGCTGCTGCTAGAAGGACCAGCTGAGGACGAGAGGCAAGGCGAGTGGGGAATGGACATGGGATTAAAATGTGTATTGAAATTGGACACGGGAACAGAACGACAAGAGTAGGGCGCTGCACGATGCGCCATCTCGAGCTCGCTGCCCTTGATGTCTACGATGGAGGACGTGTAGTGTACGTCGTCGGCGCCCTTGCGTCTGAGCTTGAGTGGCAGCTGGGGCGTGCCAACCATGTAATGCGCGATGGGCGGGGATGGTGGAGGATGGGAGTCAAGAACGAAAGGGAACGCATCCGGGCGAAGAGCGAAGAGGGAAAGAGCCAGCGAGTCCACGTGAACCAACACAACAATCCAGCGTCGCGTATCTCCGGTCCGCACACGCGTCATATCGCGCCCCCACGTGACTTTGCGCTCAGTCCTTCTAGTCGTCATTCAGTCCTCCAGCAGAGCTGCCCAGGTTGTAGATGTTTGGCGACAACCGGAGATCTACCGCAAGCTGCCTCAGATGACATCGCCAGCGATAAGGTTGGGTGCTGAGGCGATGTTCTCATCACAGCGAAGAGCGGAGCACTGAGGTCAGCAGAGATGATGTCGGAAGTCTTGTTAGCCAACATGCCTCAATTGATGGCGAGAATTGCTCACTCAGAACAGCTCGTTGAGCTTTCCAAACCGCAAGAATCTCTCGTGACGACGTCGAGGAAGACACGGCGCAGACAGAACACCATCAACTGGTATTACGTAGGTGTATGTAACCTTTACCATGGGCATATTGTGCCGCGCACTGAAGGACATGGCCTTCCGACAGAACTGCAGTATAGCTTGTATTATTCGATGGCCAGGGTTGACGAGATGGAAGGTATGCATCATGCAGAGTTGAAGACCATGACTAGGGCTGGACCATCGTGCGGCATAGCGCTCACCATCACTCGTTGAGTGAGGAGCAAGGATGCGAAAGCGAGTTGAGTACACCTTTTCGGCGACAAGAAAGGTTTGTAAAGAGAAGAGCAGTAGATGGTGCTGGTGGGCGTGCAGAGGTCGACAACGAGGACAAGAATGAGCAGCGGCGCTGTGAACAGAGAGGATGACGATAAAGAGGTAGTTCGGCAAGACGGACCGTAACAAGGCACAGATTACAAAAAATAGATGATATTCCCACGGCTATAGTGCCGCCATTCTGAGCTTATCTGAGTGTCCTAAATAGGCAGGAAGGGGTAGATGAGCAGCCAGAGTGTACTCTTGCGTCCACGCTGCCTCTCCTCATACAACGAGCCCCCATCTTCCAGTCCTCTCCGCCGTCAGCGTCAACGACGACGACGCCTTTCCCATCGTCACTACCGTCGATGCCGATGAGCGAACATCTGTCTCCCCCGCCCCTTCCTCAGTCGCACTCGCAGCCACCTGCGCCCTCTGGTTTAGGAGCAGGATTAGCCTCGGGTTCGGCCTCGCCAATCTATCCGAATTCAAGTGCTGCGAAACGCAAGCGTGTTACCAAGGCCTGCCTTGTCTGCGCAAAGTCTCGCCGGAAAGTACGTTTATCAAAGCATATCTCATGCGATCATTAATGCTGACCGGAAACGGTTCAATCACTGCGGACATCTTCTCTTGTGTCCTGCGCATTGATGATACAGTGCGATGGCATTCAGCCTTTCTGTGGCACATGTCGCACACAAGGCGCGCAGTGCGCATGGTCGGACATCCCCACGCGTCGCGGGCCGCCTAAGGGATACCGACGGGGTGCAGCAGACCCGAACTCCCTCATCCCCAAGATCGGAAAGATTCGCGAACACGTCCAAGCATTGCAGCTTGCTTATGGCGACCGAGTCGTCCTTGACGAGCTTCACCGCGCCATCTTCGGGGCCGGATGCATCTGTCCCAACTTTGGCTCGGGTTCCGCTGGAAGCTCAGGGTTGGGGGGCCGTAGTGGGAGTGTTGGACATGGTCATTCGTCGGTCCCAGCGACCCCGAGTACGATGGCGGACATGCGGCATGATCCGGGCGGGTCAGTAACGTCCGATGGCAGTGTAAGGGATGGAAAGACCAAAAGCGAATGGAGCCAGGACGAGCATGATGGTGCGACATTGGCATCATATCTATGTATCGTGTCAGTTAGCTGATAGTATTTCTCCGTATTGCAGAAGACCGCACGAACTCCGATCTCGATGAGGGCTCTTCTTCCGGACTTGCTTTCCTCGCTACTTCGATCCGATACATGCACACCGACGCCCGAGGTGGAAGTGGGCCCCTCACGCCCGTGTCCGATGGCGAACGGCTACCCCTGGAGAAGTACTCACCATGGGCCGTTCACAACAACAGACTGGAGCAGCATCCTTTGCAGCGCCGCAGGTCGAGTGCGACAGCTGTGAACGCGCACATCCACCCAAGCCCGGCTGAAGTTGAAATTCTCCTGAAAACGTATTGGACATCGATCCATCCGGTAAGCCATCAAATTTTGCGAAGGTATCGGCAACTTACTCACAAGAATTTCAAATTCTAGCATTGGCCAATCCTCTACAAACCCTTCTTCGATGCGATTTCGATATTCCACATCTATGATTCAGTCCCGCTCGCACTTCTCTATGCTATATACTGCCTATCCTCGCGGCTCACGCCTACGCCCGAGCTCAATGCACAAGTGGCTGAAACCTACCGCCGTCAGGCTGAAGAGGAGCTCACTGCAGAAGGCGCTTTCCGGTCTGACATCAACTCATGCACGACGCTCTTCCTCCTCAGTCTCTACTACCAGGGCGAGGGAAATCAAAGACAGGCATGGGTCACTTGTGGTACGTACTCTTCATTTACAGTTTGTTATGAATCGCATCGCTTCCCTAAACGGTTCTCGGGGAAATTAGAAGGCGTCACTGATTCATCGTTTCATAGGCTTTGCCGCAATGATGTCGCTGGACCTTGGGCTGCACAAGTCAACTGGAAATTACTCTTTAGTCGACCATGAGCGTCGCGTCCGAGTGTTTTGGAACATCTACGTTTACGAGAAGTCAGTAGCGCTACCATTTATCGAATCTTGTTTTCTAAATATCACATTTATAATTACGGTAGAATTCTTGCGGCCGAAATGGGTCGGCCGGTGATGATACGAATGGTGCATTGCGACCCGGTACGGCTTTCGGAAGAGCAGTCAGACGAATACGAGACAGTGGTACATCCTGCAACTGGCACAGCAGTGCGGCCGTACGTAAGTAGCTCCATTCATTCTGTAGCTTGGCTTCGAAGAACGGTGTCGCACGTTCAACGAAACCACATTGCATCAATTCTCCTGCAAATTTGACTGATGCATATTATACTTTTAGACCATTTCGATATTCAATGCTTCGGTCGACCTCTTCAGGATTTTTGAGAGAATACTCAGCTCGGTGCACACAGTACCTTCTCCGACGACAACACGTGCTCAGCGAGAACGGCAGGTAGCTGAACTCGATCGTGAGCTTGAGGAGTGGCAGCAGTCTCTCGGGCAGAGATGCAAGTATCCGAAGAAAGACGACCGGCAGCCAACACGGTCGCTTTATCTTACACACGCGGTATGTCACAGGTTTTATGCGTTTATATATCCTATCATTCTTCAGCACTGGCAGGGTTAGACATCGGCTCACTGTCTAAATTGATGATTACTATATCTACTTCTGGTTCTCCCGTCTGAGAAGTATTATGGTAGCTGACGATTACCCCTTCTCTTCCTTCCCGGGTGTTCTCTCTGGATGCCATCGCATTGGGCAATGTAGTGGTACCACAATGCAATGATTCTATTGCATCGGCCTTTGATTTCGCGCTTCCGTGCTGGCCATCCTTTCGTCAGCAATCTTCATCACCGCAAGGCAACCGAGCATGCGAATCGTCTTGTAGATCTTATGGCACAATTCGCTGCAGGTCTCAACATCGAAACGGTGAGCACATTTACATTTAGTTTTTGTATGTAGGTCCCACCCTCCCATTTCGCTTTCGCTTATTCCTCTATATTATCCGTATGGGTCGGTCAATGCGTCGATCCTTCGGTTAATCTCCCGTCTCGGGATTATAAAGTAGAATGTAGCACACATATTATCATCTTAGGAAATGATCAGCAAGATTATAGAGTCGCTTACTGTGTTTACTGTCATGCTTTTGGTTTCGATTTATCCATTCAGCTCCCGCCGAATGACGCATACCTTATATTCTCGGCCGCGATTCTTCACGTCTTCAACCTCACGCTCAGCGACAAATCGTTCCGGGAGCAGGCGCGTCCACGTTTAGAGCAGTGCATAGAATGGTTGCGGGTAAATACCTCCTTGTTCCTGATCCAATCACAGGATAATTTTCAACTGATGTTCCAATGTCTGCCAACGCATTACAGGACCTAGCGGGAACCTGGTCGGCAGCTTCCCAGCACAAGTCATTACTCGATGCCTGTGTGTACTTCCCCCTTTTGTCGACACGCTGATCATACTAACTAAGCGATTGTTTTAGTCTCCCAGGTCGCCGCAAATACGATAAGCCATACCCTCTCGCCGACGTCGTCGAATTCGATGAGTGCGTCACCACCACAGCAAGTGCAACAGCAGCCTCTTCCGCACAACCAGCCGTACACTACCGGCCCACCGGTGGCTGCGACTGGCGTTCACTATGTCTCGCAGCCGGAATACTCGACGGACCACGTCGCCGCTGGGCCCTCAACGGCGGATATGTCTGGTGCACACGTGCATCACCATCACCAGCAGCCGCAGCACTATGCTCCGGAAATGGAGCAGAACACCGCTGCGCCGCAATTATTCTCGATTGAAACTTACTATTGGAATGACTTTCAGGCTGCCGCGACGTACGGTCAGCATGTCGGGGGCTATTATCAACAGCCTCAACAAAACCCGAACTCATATCCTGCAGAGGCATCGGGCGGCGTTTACAATAGCATCGTCCAACATCTTCAGCAAGAGGATCCTAGTCGGATGCAATAGACACTTGTACCTATTTTCGCACTCCATTCAGCCCTTTCTTATTTTTACTTTTTCTGTTCTGGGGTTTTGTTCATGTGAGTTGGTTTGCACATAGACTGGTCTTTCTCCCCCTTCGTATGCTTGATTATTCTGCTTAGCGCCTGCTTTGTTTCTATCGCCTCTTATATGCATCCTATAGACGTAGTGAATACGTTTATACACAAAACATAATTCCCAACGTGTGTATGATTAGAGTCATTTCCTCCCTTCGAAATCCTTAACTGATAATGTACGATCGCCACGCGCCCATACCTCCTGTAGTTTGTATACCTCGAGTTTCGATGTTGGGCTCCTCGGAAGAGCTTCGACAAATTCAATATATCTGGGTACGTGGAAACGTGACATTGTTGTTTGAGCGAAGAGGTGAACATCATCCTCCTTCAGGGAAGAGTCGGGACGTTTCACAATCGAGACCATCAGGTCTTCTTCTGTAAGGTCAGATGGAACTCCGTAAGCGGCACATTCAAGAACGTCCGGGTGCAAGAGCAAACCCTCTTCGACCTCAAACGCTGCAATCATAGTTTTTTGATTAAATTCACAACACAATCCTATGCGAGGGCGTAACTTACGAGAGATGTTCTCTCCTCGTCGTCTGATGACGTGCTTCCTTCGACCGACGAAGAACAGATTTCCTTCAACGTCGAGACGACAGAGGTCACCGGTGTAGAACCAGCCGTCTCGAAGAGACTCCTCGGTAGCAACGGTATTTTTGTAGTATCCTGCGAAATAAAGTTAGAGTAAGAAATGCAGTCACGATAGCAAACCTACCCGAAAAGCGGCTATCGGGAGTACGGTAGACCAGGAGTTCACCCACAACACCCGATGGTACATCTTCGCCTTTCTCATCAATAACGCGAAGTTTAACCCCTTCTAATGCTACGCCGCAAGATCCTTTGACTCTAGGACGGTTGATGGGTTGTACAACGGGCAATCCCGTCTCCGTTGATCCATATACTTCGAAGACCTTCAGATCGAATCGACGTTCAAAATCCTCAACCCAAGCGGGGACAGGAACGCCCCACATGATGCGTAACGTGTTGTTAGCATCTGTTGGCTTCGGTTCTGCCTTGTTCAAGATGCTCAAGGTAGCACCCATGAAATCTGCCACAGTCGCTCGGGACTGGCAGATTTCGTCCCACCAACGGCTTGCTGAGAACTTCTGACTGATAGCTGCAGTTGCTCCCAGTACCAAAGACGGGACAACAGTGAGCGACGATGCGTCAGCGTGACACAGAGGGAACGGACAGAACAAAACATCCTCGGCAGTTAGTTCGAGTGATTTGATCAATGCTCGACCCACAGAAATGAAGTATGAGTGAGACAATTCGCATGCCTTTGAAGGACCAGTTGTCCCAGACGTGAAAAGCAAGGCGCATGAGGTAGAAGATGGCACAATAACTGCAGCGGGGAGGTCAGCAAGTTCCGAGGTTTGGGATAAAGAAGCTAATGAGTTTATGCCCGGTTGCGGTTCGCCTCTCATGTAAAGGCGAAGGTGAAGGTCAGACGGCATATAACCCAAGAAATCATCGTCGATAATCATCACCTTGGGTGAGACTAGCTCGATGGCTCGGCGTAATACTATGCCTCTTATTTCTGTCTAAGTGTACCGGCGAGTGAGATTAGGGTATATTGCTGAGAGCATGCACTCACATGTAGTGGCGCCCAGATAGCACCAATCCACATCGTAGCAAACCAACACCGTACCATGTGCTCACTATTAAGCATCATCGCTCCTACGACATCACCTTGTTGGATGCCTGCCGAGCTAAGTCCTCCTGCCAGACATGCAACATCTCTAGCAAACTGCCTATAAGACACATCGATTCCCCCAAAGCGGAGAAACGGTTTCTCAGAGTATGCAGACGATGCCCTGATCAACAATGAGACCAAGGTCTCGTCTTGTGTTAAAACTTGATCAGGAGTTCTGCGCTTTCGAAATTTCGAAAATGCGTCCATAGCGCCTTCGAAGGAAAAGCACCAGTTGGCTGCGTCGACTTCGGCGCATAGATTAATCTCCGCATTCGGGAATGCGCCAGTCTCGATGCATCTCTTTATTGATGACAGACTACGGCCCGAGCGCTGAACGAGCAGAAGAGCCAATTCATTGCAACGTTGAAGTGGGTCTTCTGCCACTTCAGTGACTAGATTAAGGGACAGAGCTTGAGTAGCATTAAGGTCTTCACCCGATAGCAGGAGCTTCTTAGCCTGCTGAAGTCCGACTAGAAGCGGAAGCCGACCTGCTATATTTATAGATGTTCGTTAGAGCAAGCCGACACAAACGGTGATAGCATCTCACTGATGCCGCCAGTGGGGGCGTGACCATGTATAATCTCCGGAAATCTAAATTTCGCATCTAAACCAGCTACGACAATGTCTGCAGCAAGAGCGATCTATTTTCTGTTGTTCAACGGTCTTATGAATCAGGATGTAATGGAAGTGCTTACCTCTGCACCTCCCCCGATAGCCCAGCCCCGGACAGCAGCTAGGAAAATAGCGCGACTGCTGGTCATCAACCGCGTGATTTCCTGCAGCTGTTCAAAGGCTTCCCGCAGTTCTTCAGCATCTGTCCCGTGAGATAAAGGAGCAAGCGTTTCCTTCAGATCTTGTCAAGGCATCGTCAGATTGAGAAGCGTCATTAATAATGTCGTGGGGCACCCACCTTCTCCAGAACAAAATGATGACCCAGCACCAGTAACGATACAGACTTTCGCCTTAGAGGCCTAAGCATATAAGTCAGAAACACACTAAAGATTGAGCATGGAATAAAAGAGAAGAGTGTGTCTTTCGCCGACAACTTTCGCGAGCGAAGAGTGATGGCACAGCTCTTGATATAACATTCTTGACGGTAAGTACGTACCTTCACCTGTCTAAGAGACGATACGAGACCATTAAGTAGCGGAACGTTGATTGCATTGAGGCTACGAGGCCGATTGAGCGTGATTGTCGCAAAGTTTGTCTGCTCGAAGCACAGCAAGACAGGACTGTCAGCAGGGTTAGTGGACATGAATGCAATCGAGAAAACGGCGGCAGGTGCAATATGTCATTCCCTCTGTGCTTGAGGCATGCATTTATCGTAACTGTTAAAAGGATATAAACTGTAAGTCTGAAGGAGAATGTTTGCCCGTCGAGGATAATTTACCGGGTAAACCCGCTAGTTATGTATGTATGTTCTTACTTACTGATAGCTCTTGATCATCCGCGAGTCTAAGGTGGATTATGCTATCTATGCGCAATTTGACCTAGAAAGAAACGATGCAGTCGCTCTCGGACAAGGAACTAGCAAGATAATGATCAGATTTTTCTCCTTTCATGTAAAGTTCGCAACTGAGACTAAACCTAAGGAGTCCAGATGTCCGAGCTTCTTATCCAAGATAAATCAGAAATGGAAAAGACCCGATCAGTCGGATCGTTTGCGTCGCGAAAAGGATCGCTCGTACGAAAGGAATGCGGCAATGTTGCAGCTTTGAAAATGAGAAAAATAGACTGGCCAAGGGTGTAACGAGGGTTTAATGAATTGCATGCGATGTACTCGGAATTATATTTCGAGTTTTCATTCGGCATGCAATGTCCCAACTCACGCAGAGTGCTTTACATTGAAACGAGATTTGACCTACTGAGGACGTGGTCACATGTCACTTGTACCATCATGATGGAGCTTTTGATCTCTTGTTTATCGATCGAGTTATATGCATGAACACCTACAGAGTTTGCTTCGACCGTGATTAGCTTTATAACCGAAGAAAATCATGTTTACTTACACGCTCAGAGAATTCATAGTATCTTGCTCAATAGCAGCCACCGAAAGGGGCGATTAAGGTTAAGCTTACATACCCTATCATATTGCGTACCAGTACTGGACGTCGGAACCCCTATCTTGGAGAGTCATAATTCAACGGATCTCATAGCGTTTCCTGGCAAAATCCTGATAACAGATCCAAACGGTCGGGTCGGAGAGTTCAGTCGTAAGATCTCGCCGATTCTTGTCAAATAAAGAACTAGATTTGTTCTCCAGAAGAACTGCCAGATGCCAGACCACGGATAATTCCTACTCGTATTCACGATGTAATTCCGGTAGCAGATTAGAAGCAGCCTAGATGCAAGTTGGTATATTAGGTTCCTGTAGAATATTTAAACGTGTGCATGCTGTGAAGGTGTACGAGTAGAAAAAATGATGCCAATACAATCACTATAACGGCTCTGCTCTGCGCTGCCGCAGCCCTCGCGCGTCCTCCTCTCCATATTCGTTGCGTGATGTTGAGTCGAGAGGTCTCATTTCTATCGGTCGATTCATCTCAGGATTGGAGAACTGTTGTCTTAGCTTCTCTGTAGCCTGTCGTTGCACCTTTAGATTTGCGGCGTGAACAACTCAGATATTGCATAAAAAGACAACAATGCTGACGAACCTCGCTCCCGACAGTCCGGGTGACCTGCATTAAAGGACCAACTAAACCGAGTTTTATGATCGCCCAGCTGAAATGGTGTAAGTAAAACCCAGGAAAGAAAGAACTCAAACCATTCCGACAGAGGAAAGAGTACTCACGCAGAAGCCAAAGCACACAATAACATAGCGAAGTAAAGCGGGTTGAAAAGAACAGCCATGGCCTCGTTCCAGCCGAGAACTACAAGCACTCCGTACATCCATGTTGGTATCTGCGCGACACTAGAAACCATTGAACGCTTTGCCTCCACGTAATATGCGTCTGCGTCTTTTCGGAATCGAGTGGATATGTCCAAGACCTTTGTTTCCGAGAGGACCGTCAAGGATGAATCGAAGTCGAAGTCCTCGGAAGATTGGGACTCGTCGAGCGTGTTATCCGATGCATCGGCAGGTAGTGTGTACTCCAAAGACGAATCTTGTGGTTTGATCTTGGCATACAATGGAATAAGCTCCAAGGTTTGGTCTTTTGCTTTCTTGAATGCACTATCAATATCATCGTCAGGCTTCCATACTCGCGGGACGCCGGCTTCGTCGTATCTAAAGCGCTCTTCGAAGTGCGACCTGAGCTTGCCCAGAATGACGGGATCTGCGGTCTGCTCGTCAATTTTAGCACGGAAAGACAACCATGCACGTTTGCGTAGTGTAGCAAGGGATAAGCGGTTCTCCTCATCTGTGCAATTAAGACCTTATACAAATATTTATTAGAGAGAGTCACGAAGTAACAATGGGTTCAAAGGCTCACCAGTAGCTTTGCTCAAATAAGCGCTCTCTGCTTTTTCTAACGTTTGACGGAATGCCGTAAGAACCTTGTCCCACATGTCTGAGGATGCAACGTTAAGTTGTAGTTCAATAGGCTCTGAAATTTGCTTCTTAAAGTTGCGCTTCAAATTAAAAATCAGTCAACCTCTCGTTTCGTTTCTTCAATGTTTGACACTGACCTCGATTAAGTTCACCATTTTCTTCGTTTCATCGGCACGACATTGGTCGGCGATACTCCTGATCTCTTCACGAAGGAGTTCAAGCTCTTCTTCCCATACCCAGTCTGTATCTTCCAGCTTTGCCTCGGTTGCACCTTCAGTGAAGCGATTTTCAGCATTATCTCGTGCCGATGCAACCACTTCAGCGAAATTGTAACCCTCAACGCGCATGCCTTCGGTGATACTCCTCTTGAACGAGACTAGGCACGACTTGTGCAGGTTTTTGAGCTGCCCCAGATATAGTGGAGATAGAACCGAATCAATAGTGGCCAAGAGATCTGTTCGCTTCCGCTTGTATACAGCCTGATGATAACGCGACGCGTCCCTGTCATATCGAGCTACTATGAGATTAGGGATGTGTTAGAGGACAACAACCAATTTATACACTTACTGACTGCTACAGTTTTCCACGCCCGCATCATTTCACCCAAACCATCCACGACTTGACCAAGTTCAATCGGCCTACGCTGCGACTTCGATTGTTCGTTGAACTCTGCAAGAGCTACACTCGATATCTCGTCACATCGGAATTGGGCAAGGAGCTCCTGTTGCGTTGGAAGGTCAAGATCTTTGTTGGATTGGACTTGATCCTAATTTAATATAATTCAACCACAAATTTTCCATGCAACGCAACGCATTCACGTACCCAGATGCCCTCCATATACATTGCGACACCATCTGCTGGAATTCTCTTATGGTAGGCTGGTTTGAAAAGGTAGTCCTTGTTGTCTTTCTCTGCGAAACGCTTCCGTAGCTCTTTGACTGCATCCTCGAATTTGTCCGGCACTAAGACTTTGTGCGGAAGTGCCGTAAAGCTTAGGTCAAAGTAGTCTGAAAGTTTGCGATCCCGAAGTTCTTCAGGCTTCGACAGGCTCTCCCAGATGCGGTTGAGGTCAGTCGTAAGGGTGTCTGCAAGATTGGCTAAAGGTGTTGTCCCAATGTGGTCCCGAATAACAAAGAGAAGAAGAGTCTTCTGACTTGAGCTTTCTTGTGCCTTTCCAAAGAGTCCCAAGTTAACCTCGAAAACCGTCTTCAGTAGGCCCATATTTGCGCCTTGGTATAAGCCAACTTGGTGCTCCCATAGGTTAATAATGAGAACTTCGGAGGATGCTAGCGAGAACAAGGCGGATTTCCGTTCGAAGTCCTGGTCTTCTCCACGCTCTCGTCCATCGGTTCCTTCAACATCCATTACCAGCACGTTCATGTCCTTGCCTCTGCACATCCATATTCCTAATGGGTTGTTAATTGCTTTCCGTAAGTGGCTGCCGACTTAAAAGAAACTGACCTTTAGTCGTTTGTTGACGTTTTGTCTCGTCCATAACATCGAAGTTTGAACCAAAAAGACGATTGAGAAGAGTACCTGGTACAAGTAATGTAAGCATTTGCTTCCGTAGAGCTACTACGAACACGTACTTTTTCCCGTTGACTGTGAACCAAAAACAGCCACAATATTATAGTCAAATCCTGAGTCTCGTAGACCCCATCGTTCGATTTGTGCCGTTAGTTCCTGCCTAGAAGTCGCTCAATGATACGAACAAAAGTTGCATCCAAAGTCACGTACGTGAAGCTCTTTTGGTCGTCGATAACTTGCAGTCTGTCTGCCGTGCCTTCTGAGGGATTCGCGTGTCCATTTCCGTTGGGAATATGAGACATAATTTTGTCGCTAACGTTGTCGACGACTTGTGCCATGGTGGTAAGGACGCAACGTCCGTGCTGTTACGCTCCTGTTGGACTTGTGGTTTGTGGCCCGGAGACCGTCATCGACGTGTTGGGGTCACCCTGATGATCCAAATTTAGCATAAACGTCTCAGGCTCGCAATGATTAACACTGGCACTGCCAGCCTGAGTGGCAACGCCTTGAAATGCGGGCGTGCTCTTGCTCTTGACAACTGTTTTCTTCTGAAACTGAGGCAAGACGTTGGGCGCAGCGCTGGTAAACAGCTTCTTTCATGGTATCTAAAATAAACGCTGCGACTCCGAAGGGCTCAACTTCAGCTGGCAACCTTTATGATCTAAATTACTCGGACAAGACGTCAACGGTTGACGGCGTGCGGACAGTGCACATTTTTATTCAGAACAACTACGGCTCCTCCTTCTGTTCTCGGGCCATGCTGCAGCTTTAATTATGGGTCCGGCATCGTCGAAAATCACTTCTTGATGGAGGAGGGTCTACCCACCCAATCATGCAGAACATTCCTGAGAACCTCAAACAGATCTGGGCGTCAACCTGTCCTCCATCATTTACTCCTGGGATGCTCAACGCCATTTGCAGAAATTGAGCTCAAGATACGTGCATATGGGCCAGGGCCGAATACCGCGAATGTTGTTCTCCGACGGCATACTGGCATGAGAAGGGGATGGACAGATCAGCGCGCCTTGATCACTCTCCACGCTATTAAATAGCCCGACGCTGAGGCGGCTCTCCCCTTTTGCTCCTACTCGCCCTTCTCCTTGTCTCCTGGCCTGAATGCTATGAGGGCTTCAGTCATTTTCGCCGTACTAGGCCTTGTGCCTTCAGTACTGAGTCAAGCAACTCACACGGTATGTGCTTATCCCATTACAAGAATTTCGTGTACTAACTCTCGCTACAGGTCATGGTTGGCGTCAAGGGAAGCTTTTACGATCCACCAACGAACGCTGCGGGCAAGGGTGATATAATCCAGTTTATTTTTGGCGGAGTGTGCGTTACTAGATAGCCTCCAAATCCGCAAGACTAACTTCGTTGTACAGTTTTCATGGAGTTACGCAGTCATCATTCGAAAATCCCTGCATGCCTTTGCCAGGAGGCTTCAGCTCCGGGCTTCAGGGAACTGGAGGAAACTTAACGTCTAATTTTCCTGTGTGGGATTTGATTGTCACCAATGCTTCTGCTCGTCAGTGACTAGTTTTTCACCCTATGATAACAAATTGATCGCAAGTTACACAGCCATTTGGTTCTATTGTCAAGCAACTCAACCTGAAAATCATTGTGCTCAGGGCATGGTTGGGTATGTGCTTTCTATCCACTCGAAGAAACTAAAATCAATGTACACAATCTGCAGTGCAATTAATGCTCCCGAAGACATGTTCGCCAACTTTACTAGTGTTGCGAAAGCCTTTGTACCTGGGCCGACATTGGTGAATAGCATCTTCTACCGCTTAACTCAAGGAATCTCATAACTTCGCAGCCGCCGATCGTAACGGCGCTCACAGGTATTGGTGCAAGTGCAACAGCTCCTCCGGCTCAGACAGGTGTCACGTCAGTGCCAGCTTCTTCAATTACTTCCCCTCCAAGTAGTGCATCGTTCACACCAGCTCCGACGGAAACTGTAACTTCAACTATACCAACAACTAGCCCCAAAAGCGGCGTGAGCCCTGCTGTGATAGGAGGCGCGGTTGGGGGTGGAGGAGCTGCAGTGATTGCTGTTGGCATACTTGTTATCCTTTTGCTACGGAAGAAGTCGACACCGTCTGTGACCTATGTGGAGACCTCAGAGCGCGTCCATTTCCCTGGTCCAAAGCCCGGTTGGTCGTCACCAGAAACCGACATTCCGTCCTTGCGCAACAGACCAAGCGATATGGCCTATGATTCAAGTGGAAGGACCATAAATCGGCAGGGTAGTAGGAATGTCTTAGAAGGTTCAGCAATTCGAAGAAACGAGTCCTACGCAGCGTCCGATGGTTCGTCGACCGTGCCGCTAGTAATCAACGAGCGCGATAGGCCAAACAACCAACTGCATTACGAGAACTCGCGCGGGGACATGCGCTCTCTGACGATGGCTGATGCTTTGTCCTCGCACCCTTATGCGCACACGTTCTCGCCAGCTCCCGTGGCATCTGTGCTTGAGCAGCAAGAGCCGCCTCGTGAGCGGGACCCCGTCCTCGATCGCGGACCCGATGTGGACGTTCACGAGCTTGCAAAGGAAGTTGCTGCGCTATTAGGCCCACAAAACCCGCTGCCAGCACCTCCTAACCAGCCGTTGGCGACGATGCCGAGCCTGCGTGTACCACATGCTCGTCCACCGCGCAATCTACCGAATCCGCGGAATTTCAACTTCGGCCAGGGCGTGCGTTCCCCAGAGCCGGACTCATCTTTGCCGCAGTACGAGCGGTAAAAGAGAATAAGATTGATTGTGCGACGACATCTCAACACGACCTGATGAACTTCCCAGCTTGCACTCCTGTCACTCCATTCACTCCCACACATCGCCGTCTTTGACCGCTCTTTCATTATATTCCACTCCACTATTTTGATTCATCTGTAAGGTTATCTGTCCTACATGTCTGGTATACATCGCCTATTTTCGGCGGTTCCAACTACTTTGTCACTCGTTAGTGTTCATCTAAATTAATCGATTGTTTATGCTAATAATTTATTCAAGTGTGTTACGTTAAAAATAGAAGCTGGTTGGGATTACATCGTAGTGACTATACTACCGGTGTCCACAGATCCGTCAAAGCGAAGCATTTGCGTCACCCAATGAACTCGAGCTATTTTCTGTGCCATCTCGGTCAATGAAGACGCACTGATGCGTTGATGATGTGTACCCGATAGTTGCAACATTCGCACCTGTTCTGTGGGACCTTATTGATGTCCAAATAATCTTGCCCATCTTCAGGCACAATTGCACCCGTAGAAAAGGCTTCCGAAGTTCTTGATTTAAGCAGATCTGGTCTATCTACAGCTAACTCAACCCACGCCAAAAGCACATTGAACATTATTTGAAAGTACGCTATAAACATTTGAGAGAGGAAAGGAGAGTCATAGTGTTTTGGTGAGAGCGAAAAGATGGTGGGACAGTACTCTTCGTGGAGTACGGAAACGGAAATCACTGGTTGAAGCGCTCGTATTGTGGCGGACCAGGGGAACGGGCTTGGGGTATCTCGCTTTCATAAGCCATAGGGAAAGGATTTGGCAGGGGACGTTTCTGACTGGCCGGTGAAGGGATGTTATCCTGTACTGGTAGACCTGCTCCCTTTCCTGCAGCGCCTTGCAGATGCGGGGCAAGTAGTGAAGCGACTTCCTTCGCTATCTCCTTCACGTCCATGTTAGGCGCAGGTGACTTTTCGCTGACAAGTATTGGCGGGGGACTTTGCGGCGGGGCAGGGGAGACATATTGACCTGGGGAAACGTTCGCTCCCACGAGAAAAGGGGCGTCTGTTGCGTAATGCGACGAGCGATTTATGTCTGAGACTGAAGGTGGCATTCCTGTCGAAAGCAATGGAGCAAAGCTCTGCCCGCTCAAGGGCGGCTCGGCATACGTTGGGTCAGAGCTCAGAGCTGAGGATGCTGTATACGCCGTGTTGCGGTTCATCTCGTTCGGGATGTTGCCCGAGCTATACGCCTGGCTGTTGTACTGCATACCAGGGGGTCCCATGCCTGGTACGCTGCTCTGGTTTCTCAGGTGTCCCATGCCCGACTGATCAAAAGGCATCGCTGGTATGGTATCGGCTGCGAACGGATTACCCTCACTACCGCCTGTGCCTTGCGGGGCAATAAACGGCTTTGTGTTCATAGTGTCGTATCCACCACGTTGACTTGTCTCAGGGCCGAATGTAGATGGAGTGGCTTGCCTTTGGTTGTTGCCCCGTCGAAGTACCAAGAGTGCCACAATCACGACGATGCCCACAGCAACTATACCGCCGACAACTCCACCAACGATCGCACCGGTATTCGAACTACTTTTAGTGACGGGTGCGGCGGAGGTCTGAGACGGAAGCACAGAAGTGCTACTGGAGGATGTAAGAGTAGAGCTTGAAGTAGCTGAAGTGCTTGTTGATGTTAGTGCCGCTGAGTTGATTACTGTAGTCGGGAGCGCGCTTGCAGAAGCACCGATTCCGTTCAATACTACTGTCATTGCTTGCTATGTGAGATCATTATCCATCAGGTACAGAGTACAGAGGAAGTTAAGTTCACGAAGTTCGACGTACGGTAGGAGTTGATGTCATAGCTTTTGCTGCCGCCGAGAATGAGCTAAACTGGTCGGCTGGTGCGTTGATCGCTCTTCACAATTTCCAAGATAAACATCCTTAGGTTCGTGTTAAGTAATGTCAGGTTGCTTACCCGACCATACCACTCGAGCAATGAAAAGCTGGAACCATAGCTTGACAGTAAAAATAGATAGCTGAATAGAGCCAGTTAGCAAAACATAATGAGAGAATAAAGCAATTAACAAACGCTCTGATTCATTGGTGACAGTCAAGCTCCAGGTCGGGGACGAGAACGTATCATTTGCAGAAAACCCAGCGATGAGCCCGCTGTTGAAACCGCCGGTTGTTTGAGAGCATGGGTTATCAAATGTTGACTGCGTAACGCCGTGTCGCCTAGTAATATGTACATTCGAGTCAAATATCAAGATTGAATAGCGGCAAAATTACCCAAATGTGAATATGAATTGCACAACATCTCCGTTGCGAGCAGCAAGGAAGTTTGGCGAATAGAAGGACCCTACTTGAACCTGTGGTGTCGGAAGGATTATTGAAAGTCAGGTACTTGATTTCTATCGCATACTCACTGATAATGTATTCTGCGCTAGCACCAAAGAGAGAGCAGATGCCAAGACAAAGAGTACTTTAGTGCCAAAAGACATCCTCGCAGGAGAGAGCCAGAAAGGGGGGCTCAACTTGGTGGGAGTCACTGGATACTATTATAATAGAGCGCTCCTATGTAGGCTCGCAGTCCAGTTCGGCTTATTAGTTTCGTACTTTGTATTGTGGATCAGTTCAAGGATCTTGATCAAGGAACGAAGGGGAGACCGCATGTTCACGCCGATTGATGAGCGCTGGTCGGGTATGTATTATGTATGCCTATCCGACCTAGGGCTACGAAGGGAACAGAAAGTAAGTCGAGATAAGGCGTGTTCCTATGTCCTCAAAGTACTAAACTCCCAGTCGTAGACGCTGAACTGAGAAACTGAGTTGCAGTAAGCCAATTTTTGATCTGAATGTCCATGACATGAAGGTAAGAAGAGAGAAGTTACTGTCCTATTTGGGACAACAGTGTCTGCATTTGGCATATGCCGATCTCTTCTCAAGCGTGAGAAAATGATTGACAGGATCGGCGCCTCGCTCAGGCAAAGCGCGGCCCCGTTCTCTTGATCCCTCGCCGCGACGTGGTTCATAAAGCTTGAAATTTTTGTTTCAGAAACTTTGACTCGCGTTCATGTCGCGAACATCTCTCTCCTAGTATTGTCAAATTATGCAAAGATTTGAGGTTTGTAAGGATGCCTGCAGATCAACCATGGGCTCCGCATATATATTAGATGGAAGCGCTGAACGCTGCCAGTGAGCATTAGGACATCTATCAATCAGGCAACTTGAAGATTGCTTCTCGATGAATGGGCTAACTCCGCTACTACTAGTAGTAATAGCTGATGTTTTGAATTCAATTCATCGGCCCTATAGACCGCGTGTCTTGTATGAAGACATAGTGCTTCAAATGATGGCCTTTGGCGTCTGTTAGTCGAAGGACATTGTCGACCTTCATCGGCTTCACAATCTACAGGTCGTCCGCGCTCGAACATGCCATTCACCATCGCCATCTTGCCCTTCATTATTTCCATATTCTCTTTGATTCTGACGTCAAGAAGTCAGTCGGTCGTGACGGTGAGTGTCAATGGATTCCATTACTTACAACAAGATTCTAACTCTGGCATGTGTGCTGCAAGGTGGAAGTCGGAAACCAAGGGCTTTTCTTTACGCCTCTGACAGTGACGGCTGGACAAGTTGATATTGTCAGCTTTGTGTTCGTTGGACGGTGAGCATGATATTTTGTCTGGCACTCGCACAAATTCGGAACGATGTGACCGGTGTTTCATTGATATACATCAACAGAAACCATAGTGTAACACAGTCAACGCTCGATGACCCGTGTACACCGCTCGACGGTGGATTCAGCAGCGGCCTGGCAGGCGTTGGCAATGATAGCGCAAGCCCGCCTCCTGTGTGGAACTTGACCATCACGGACGACTCCGAACGTGAGTCCGACTTCTCTCCCGTTGCTATAAGGCGTATTTGAAGACGCTGATACCTGTTCAGCTATCTGGTATTTCTGTGAAGTCGAAGAGCCCGCATCCCATTGCATAAACGGAATGGTGGGGTACGCACATCTACAATACTCCACTATGCGGTATTAGTGTTCTGATCCTTTCTTCGTGCTGTTCTGGCAGAGCAATCAACCCGGCTTCGCAGGATGATTTCGCGGATTTTCTTTCAGCCGCGAAAGCCGTTGATATAACACCTTCGGTGCGTTGCTCACACTCTTCTCGACCATGTGCATTCCAAGCCTTACTGTTCCTTGTAGTTAACAGACACGATTGCACTGACTGGTATTGGCGCAGAAGCGACGGAAGCGCCTACTACAACGGATACGTCTTCAGTGCCTTCCAGGCCAAGTGGAGGCAATACCTCTGCGCCACCAACATCGTCGAATTCAACGTCCGCATTTTTCTCGAAGCCGACCACGACAAGCACCAGGACAAACGACTCGATACGAAGCAGTGCGACACCGTGCTTACCGGGTTTGATGTCGTTATGCGTTGTGATCATCGCCCTTATGTTATAAACTTATGGCATGCTTGTGGACTAATGGCTTGTCCAATCACTTATGGAGCCCTAACATCCTGAAATGCTTCGGTGTATCTACCTTAAACTAGTATGCCGGTACCCTTCAATATGCGGGTGGATAGCCGCTTGAAGGACGCTAATGTACAGTGTTTATTCCTGCGATTTTCCAATTCCTGGGTGTAATTACTGTAAGTTGGTCCGCATACTATTATTTGTTGTGTTTTCTTATCTCGAGTGTGGACTTGACAATATTCAATATTGTCAATATTTTGTCTTATGGTGGGGCTTCAAATCACCCGTAAGTTCGTCAAACCGCAATAATTACAGTTCAACTGAGATGCGTCGATGACCTGACGTTTGACAGGCCGCTGAAATGTTCTACAAGACCTTGCTGATCATAGACGACAATCTCAGCTCGCCATCAGGCATAATTGCATCCGTAAGAAACGAACTTCGTAACACCGTGATGCATGCATACTGGCATGAGATCCACGTTAGATATACCCCATTGATCAGTGTTCGATACTAGCTGAGAAGTCATATCGAAGGAAAGGAGGTTGAGAGCTCGGAATAGCAGTGCTGTGAAACGATGCTGATATCTCAAGAGTGAAATCCCACAGGATCAATATCACTGGTCGTAGCGTTGATATTGGGGCGGACCGGGGGAACGCGGTTGGGATATCTCGCTTTCATAACTCTTGGTGGGGAAAGGCTTTGGTAGAGGTCGATTCTGGCTGACCGGTGTCGTATTTTCCTGAGCAGACCCCGAAGCTCCTTGTAACTGAGGTGCAAGGAGAGAGGCAACTTCTTTGGCTATTTCCTTCGCGTCTACGTTAGACGCTGGGGATCTATCACCCACGAATGGAAGCGGGCTCGGTGATGGAGCGGGAGCAGGATATTGACTGGGTACATTGCTCGATCCTGCCGCGAAGAAGACATCCGTTGTGAGGTGTGACGCGCGGTAGATGTCAGACACTGAAGAAGGAGTGCCGGGCGAAATGAGCGGCGCGAAGCTTTGTCCGCTTAATTGTGGTTCGGCGTACGCTGGGTCAGAGCTCAAAGCTGAGGATGTGGTGTACGACGTGTTGCGGTTCAACTCGTCCTGAAAGTTGCTTGTGTTAGGAGTCTGACCGGAGTACTGCATGCCCGGAATGCTAGGAGGGGCCATTCCCGGGATACTCCCCTGATGTCGTAATTGTCCCATGTCCGACTGATCAGTTGGCATCGATGTTATCCGACCACTCACGATAGCATAGCCCTCCGTGCCGCCCGTCCCTTGTGGGTTGATGAAGGGCTTCGCGTTCACAGTTTCGTATCCACCATGTTGGCTTGTCTCTGGACCGAGAGCGGAAGAAGGGGCTCGCTTCTGGGTTTTTCCCCTTCGAAGTACTAAGAGTATCACGATCGCGAAGATGCCCACAGCAACTATGCCGCCAACAACACCGCCAACAATCGCCCCTGTATTTGAGCTACCTTTCGGCACAGAAGCAACAGACGTTTGAGAAGGAAGAGTAGATGAGCTGCTGGAAAGGCCGGAAGTGGAAAAGGGAGTTGTGGTTGTTAACAATGCCGATGAATCGATCACGGTGGTTGGGCGTGCACTAGCAGAAGCACCAATTCCATTCAATACTACTGTCGATGCTTGCTGTGATGGTACATTAGCTATGCCAATGATGCTGATGGATTATGAGCATACGGCAGGAGTAGAAGTCATAGCCTTCGCTGCAGCTGAGAACGAGCTGAACAGATCAGCAGGGGCATTGATTGCTCTTTATTGCACACAAATGTAAGCGTCCATTAAGTGCAATGAAATAGATATCTTGATTGAAACGTACCCAACCATGCCACTTGAGCAATGAAAAGCCGGGATCATTGCTTGGCAATAGAAATAGATGGCTGCATTTCCTCGGGTCAGGAAGGAATAGTTATAAAGTCAAGTGATGAACGGACGTTCGGATTCATTGGTGATAGTTAAGGACCATGTCGGGGATGAGAATGTATCATTCGCAGCAAATCCTGAAATAAGTCCACTACTAAATCCGCCTGAAGCTTGTGTGCATGGGTCATCAAACGTTGACTGTGTGACGCTGTGTGTTCTAGACAGCATTCTCAAAGCCTGGAACTGAGAGGGGAAGTAGTGTATACTGTACCCAAACGTGAACACGAACTCAACGACATCTCCAATGCGAGCAGCGATGAAATTTGGCGTATAGAAGGACCCGACTTGAACCTTAGGTGGTGAGTCGTAAAAGGATTGAGATCCAAACAACGACGTTGGTTCCATAGGCACTCACAGAGATCGTATTCTGACCAAGAACCAGAGAGAAAGCGGATGCCAAGGCCAGCAACGCTTTAGCCCTAAGCAACATCCTACACAGGCGCAGAGGAGAAAGCGCGAACAGGGGTTCTCTTTGGTGGGAGTCACCGAACATTATACAGGGCGATGCCAGTAAGTATGCTGGCTTTACCAAACTTCCGATGGCCCAGAGCAACTCTGAAATTAGCAGGTACCATATCGAAATTCCAGGTTTGGATTGAAGTTATATTTGTAGCTTTATTCGAAGAACAAACCGGAGTCCGCATGTCCGCACCCACTGATGAGCGTTGACCGGGTATGCACGTTAGATGCCTATGTGAACGGAGTTATGAGAAGGTCTGAAAAATAGTCAAGATGAGGCAAGTATATCTTTACGAGTGCTTAAATTACTTTAAGTGTACCTTAGCGCTAGAGAGAAGGTCGTCGGAATATATCTGGTTGATCGTACCATGAGAGGAGGAAGTAAGAGTAAATTGTCCTGCGACCTGTGGCAGTGAGCCGCAGGGAGCGCGGGAAAATTTGAACTTCATGATTCCGAGTCATCATCCCACGATTCAGTCTCCTACTACCCAAACCCTCCCACGGTTCGGATTGGCTAAAGCCTCAGGGTCTCTGCAAAGTTTGCAGACCCTTAATCCAACGGGAGGATTAAGGGTCCAGCAAACTGAGGCTTTAGCCAATCCGCCCGTGGGAGGGTCTGTGTGGGAGATTGCCCACCCACTGTAACTGGTTACTGTATCTTTTCCGCTCACCTTGCCTTTATCCACCATTACTCTCTGAAATATGACCTCGGTCGGAAGCTTCTGCATAATGACCTCAATGCGATTTCAGCATCTGCTTCGCCTAGTACTTCAGTGTTGTCACGTACACACTTAAAGTGAGTAAATCTGGATTTCAGGACTTTTTGTGTCAAAGAGATTCGTGGTTTTGGCCCACCCCGAGCCACTGACCACTAAGCGTACCACACTGAAAGTGACTTATAAAAAGCGCCGTATATTGTAGCCTTTCTTCATTATTCAGTACTTTCTCTCTCTTCGACACTTCATCATGATACTCAATCTCTACTACATGACTCAACTTGAACGTGCAAGTCACTTCAATGACATTTCCAACCTATTGATTGATTCGGGAGATTGTCGAGGTGCTCTCGTTGCGATCAAGAAATCGTCCAATCTCTATAGGGAAGTGGCTGCGGCATTCCCTGACCTTGTCAACCGGGCTCTTGGGATGACCTTGTGTAAAATGGCTCGCTATCTCCGGGATGAAGGGAGGGGGAAAGAGGCAGTCGATGCAGCCCAGGAAGCAGTGGATGTAATCAGGGCGCAGGCGGAAATAGAACCCGAGGAACTCATTCCCGACCTTGCAGCTGCTCTCTGCGATTTGACTCTCCATGTCGCTCACACGTATCCAAAACAGAAGGAGCGCGCCGTCGCTGCTTGCCAAGAAACGGTCTCGCTCTACAGAGAACTAGCTGCGAAGAATCCAGAGGAATACAAGAAAGACCTTGCTCTGGCTCTGCACAACATGTCAGGCCGTTTCTACGTGATGGGAGAAGGGAAGAAGGCGGTCTCTGCAGAGACTGAATCCCTGGCTATATACAAAGAGCTCGCCGAGACCAGACCAGCTGCTTTCAATCACATGGTTGCGGATTGCCTCTTCAACATGTCTACTTTTCTGGCTGGTATAGGAAGGCAAGAGGAATCTCTTGCTCCTATCCAGGAAGCGACGGAGATGCATCGCGCAATGGCTATTGTGGATCCAGATTTCGATGAAGATCTTGCGTTGTCGCTGTACATGCTCTCCATTTGTCTGTCAGAAGGGGGAAAAGGCAATGAAGCGCTCGTTGCACTCCAAGAACGGGTGGAAATAGGACGAAAGCTGGCTTCCAAGAACCCAACCGAGTTCACTCCAAAGCTTGCGGGTTATTTACAAGATTTTGCTGTTTTTCTCTGCAATACTAAGGGAGGGGAGGAGGGCGCGCGGACTGCAATCAATGAAGCAGTGGAGATCTATCAGCGGTTATTCAAACAAGACCCAGTGAAGTATCGACCAGCCCTTCAGAAGGCGCTCAATTTTCTCAAAGAAATGGGACCTAAGAATCCGACGGACATCGCTATGGAATATGCGTCGTAGATGTTGGAGTCTGTAACGGTCTTTGACCCCTACTCAAAACTTGTATTTGTATATCCCTCCACGCCTTGAATTTCATGCCAATCTGTCGTCGTGCTTTTCGCTCCACTGTTTTTACCATGTGTATTTTTACGACAAAGAATTTTGTACTAGTCAGTCACTCATGAATGCAAGATTAGCCTTCATCACTAGGAGATATTGATCAATTAAATCTTCAAGAGACCTTTGCCTCTGCACAATCAGACAAGTTGCTATCGATAGAATAGAGTTCGCCTGATAGCCTGCTGAGCATACTGTCGCAGACTGGAAGTCCGGGCGCAGATCCATGCTCCACTTGCCAGCCGCCTACATTCGAATCCATAACGCTTAAAAGGCGCCGCTCAACCGCTCGCTCTCCTCAGTACCTACCACCACCATCTCTCGCTCGATTTCAAGGGGGCGTCCTCCATCCCAGGTAACGCCCACCCGCGACCTCGTTATCGAGCGGTGAGTTGGAGGTGGGACTCTCCTGCAGCAATGACGCGCGCACACTCGTGCCACCGGTCCTCCGCCCTCGAGGCTCGGGGCGGGGGGCTGCCACCGGGTGTGCTTGAGACGCTGAGCTGCAGCCCAGATACCCGTCAGCTCGAACACAGCGGGTGGGATACACACGTCGGAGTCCCTGGTGCTCCCCCGGTCCAGCGTCGGAAGGTGAGTAGGCACGGGTGGCTGAGAGGTACCACTCGGTCTCTCGTTCCTGCTTGCTCTCCGGCGCAGACTCCGACGATCGTGGACCCGCTGTTCTGTTTGAGCTGACTGGGCTAGTCGACGGGGGAGCGGCTAGCCCTTTCTGTTTATACCAAGCTTGGGCCTCTACCGGTCTGAGCAGCTCCTGTGTTTGCGATGTCTGGTACCGTCTCTTCTGTCATTGGTGAGTACCTTATTTTGACTCTCGCATACTCTGCCTTGCTGACTATCGTCCTGATCCACTGTAGAACGTGGACCTGGCTGTCTTGTGACATATGTTTAATTTCCGTGAAGGTACGAGCTTTCTATCGTCACTCGGGATCGTATAGGTGCTGAGAAGGGTCTGCGTTTTATGTTTTGTGTTTGGCGTCGCGGGCGAAGAAAGTAAGTCCAAATCTTGATTGATCTGATAGGCGATGTGCTGAAGCCCTTCCATGTAGCCGCTTTCCAGTAGAATCCTCTTGGTATTCAGACGTGCGGGAGTTCAGCAAGGAGCAAAGGTGCGCGCTTTCCAACGTCACTCAGGTCGTCCAGAAGCTGAAGAGGACCGCGCCTTTTCTTTTTGTGTTTGTGTCGGAGGACGAACAGATTGGTTCTGCACTGATCAGGATGGCTCCCGAAGGAAACAAAGGTGCGCGCTTTCCAACGTCTCTCGGGTCGTCCAGAAGCTGAAGAGGACCTGTCTTTTTGTGTTTTGGACCGGAGCATACATTTAGCTTCGTTAAACAGGAGCGATTGACATGAGACAAAGGTGAGCCCTTTTCGTCTCGCCAGTTCATCTTGAAACTGAGAAGAGATATGTTTTCTTGCTGCGATTGAGCGGAATACGAACGAAGTCTAGTATAGACTACTTTAGCTCATGTTTGTAGACATCCAAGTACGTACTGTAGGTAGGACATCCCGAGTCCGTTAATGAATTAGACTTGATATTGTCTGTGTATTTTGACAACTAGACTCAAGCTCATGTCCTAGTCGTCATCATGTAAAGTCTCGGGAACAGTCCTGATCCGCTGGAGCTGTGGAGGCATAGCGTTTCGATTTCCGTAAAGGTCCGAGCTTTCTATTGTCACTTGGATCGAAGAGATGCTGAGAAGGGTCTGTTCTGTATGTTCTGTGTTTGGCTTCGAGGGCGAAGAAAGTAGCCCACACACTTTCCATTGCGATGAGCAATAAAGCTGAAGCCCTACCAGGTAGCCACATTGTTTCATCACTTCAGATATGGAAACAGCCGGGAGTCTCCCGCCAGAAGACAATGGTGCGCACTTTTCAACGTCACTCGGATTGTCCAGAAAAGAGGACCTTGCTATGTCGTTTTTGTGTGATATCCGGATAAACTGGAGTTGCACTCAACATTTTCGCCAGGCATTTGAGACCACGTTTCATTTAGCTCGCGACTCTTCTACAAGCTGAGAATTTGTTAGATTTCCTCTCGTGTTTTGACCGTGTGACATACGAGGAACCCTCTGTTTCTGCCAATTTGGCTCTAAGAAATATCGATTAAATTATACACTGAAGCATGCTCTACTGTGTCGATTCGATCCCAGCATTTTGATATGCAGCGTGCAGGCGTTTTCTCGTCGCAATTGGCAGCATTTCATCATCATTGAGAGTCTCTTTCCACTCCTTGCCTCCAGAGCTGATGAAGGACTGCAAACCCGATGAAACGCGGTATCCCACTTGCTCCAGCTCCTCCACGGCAAGCTTGTAGCGAACATCGCCGACAGAGACACATTTCTTGACAATAGCTTCGTATACCGAGTATGGCGGTTTAAAGCCCTGCGCCTTCATCTCTTCCAGATAGAAGAAAGAGTTTTCATAGTCCGCTTGCGTGAGGATTAGGTTGATGTATGTTGAGTAGGTGCTCGCATTCGCTTTCAGGCCTTCAGCCTGCAGCTCGGCGAACAGGCGCTCGCCGAGTTCGAGGTGCTTTGCTTGCTGGCAAGCAGCCAGAAGGGAATTGAAAGTGTCAATATTCGGCTTGACACCCAGATTTGGCAGTGCTTTATATGTCCCAACCGCTCTCTGAAGATCGTTCAAACCGCGTGAAGCTTCGATGATGACATTCGCAGCCACCACATCCACCGGTTGTTCCTCCTTATGCAATTCCTCCAGTGCTTCATAAGCAGTATCGATTGCCTCTGGATCTCGTCGAAGCACCTGGATCATCGAGTTCGCAGTACCCATGGAGGGCTCTATCCCGCTCGTACGCATTAGATCCAGCACACGAACCGCTTCTTTGAATTGCAGATTGTAGATGAATGCGTCGAGGAGGGGTGTGAGATGGTGCTCGCGTAATTTGACCCCAAGCAGTTCGAGCTGCTGAATAGCGCTAGCCGCAAGGGTAGGCATACCATGCCGCGCGGCCGTATGAAGAACAGCAAGGTAAAGACCCTCATCTAGAAGGACTCTCATCTCCGTAACCACCTTGTCCCAACAACGTTGCACACCATCCGCATAAAGATGTTCAGCGCACCCTACTAGCAATTTGACCCAGGAATCGGTGTCCAGTCTTCGAACTGTCGATTGCTCGTAAGCCTCGGCAAGATCTAGCGCCAAACGGACATGACCCGACTCAATCGCAGAGTCAATGAGCATGTTTGCTATCTTCAGGCTTGGTGCGAATCCCAAGTCGTTCATCTCTGCTAAGCGACAGAGTGCGACTTCATAGTTCCCCCCTTCAAGATAGTATGAGATCACGAGATCATACGTTCTTGAGTTAGGACTAACGCGGTACAACTCCATTTTCTCAAGGACGTTGTAGAGTTCACTAGTCGGGCAATGTCGCACCGCCTAAATACCATTAGCCAGATAAATATATTCACGCTCGCATTACTCACGGCAATCAGGTTATTGAATATTTGAACGTCAGGACGCAATCCAAGTGCGACCATATCATGGAATGCTGCCCAGGTCTCTTGGTGTAATAGTCTTGAGGAAAGCGCCATCGTTAAGTAGTAATAGGTCATGAGGTCTGGCGGAACGCCCTTCTCCTTCATTTCAGCTATGATTTGCATCACAGTAATAACGTCTGATGCGGCAGAGCGTTCTTGCAAGCGCATGTTGAATCTTGCTGTTGGCGGGCTGCCCCGTTGAAATTGGACAGCTCTGTCGTTCGCGGACACGAAATTCTGTGATCGAGACCGATTCTGATTGTAAGGCCGACGGTCGTCGCCCCTCGCATCCCGCCTATTTGCATGCGCTTGACTTGTAGCATGCCGGGCAGATGCTACTTCTGCGTACTGTGTCAGGGATGAGCACGAAAAAAGGAGCAAAACTATACGCACTGTTATCACATATAACGCATGAAAGCGAGGGCAGGCGAGCACTGCTCGTGCGCAGAGAGCTTCGCAATGGCGCCCTCAGCGCATATTTTGACGAAGACGCGAACATAAATTGTAACAGTGTTATTTCGACAAAAGACTCTGCAATTCAAGAGAAAATAACTTCAGGGCCGGCTTTTGTGTACTTCAAGTTTTGGTTGGTCTCGGCGGAAGCACGGTCACTCTCTCCTCCTTCCGTCACACCGTGTCTCGGCCACACTCGCGAGGCGCGTCAGGCATTCTCGCGTTTCTTCTTCTTGTATATCCAACACTCACTCTCGACTGCGATACATGGTACGTGCTACTGCTATATGTTGTTCAAGTTGTCTAACCTTCCTCCAGTTCTTCTCTGAAGCTATCTTGTCCCGCCGCGGGCCTCTAGCCAAAGTATGGCTCGCGGCCCACATGGAGCGCAAGCTCTCCAAGACGCAGACCCTCCAAACCGACATAGAAGAGTCCGTTGGTATGTATTTTGGCTTCTTATGTACTTCCATCGAAGCAAAGACGCTCTCTAGGTGCTATCATGGGCCAAGAGGTTGAAATTATGGCTCTCCGGTTGAGCGGTCAACTGCTGCTCGGTGTGGTTCGAATCTACAGTCGGAAAGCCAAGTACCTACTGGATGACTGCAATGAGGCCTTACTCAAGATTAAGATGGTAGACATCAAAATGCTGGTTCTGGATGGGCTTCTAACACTATCTATTGCAGGCTTTCCGCCCTGGTGTTGTGGATATGACTGAGGATCAACTTACGGTTACCAGGAATGCCATCACTCTCCAGGAGAACAACATTGACTTTGAGCTCATGCTTCCGAACATCAATTTGTATGTCATCACCCAAGGAACGAATTGTTCACAACTAACGCATTGACCTCAGTGACCTCGATTTCGACGAACGAACTCTTCAGCCCGGAGGTCTGCATGTGGCTAGGGCTGCCGACATCACTCTTGCAACCGCTGATGATATGCAACTTGACCTTGATGGTCTGGACTTTGGTCTGGAGGGCATAGAAGGCATTGGATCACAGGACTATGAAATGATGGATCTGGGTCTCACATTCGACGCACCTGCGGAGGATGCGGACGTCTCGAAGCCTGAGGATGAGTCGATGAGCGTTGAGGTTGGGCGTGATGCAGCTGATGCCAGATCTGCCAGAGAATCCCTAGGGTCTCATCTATTGGGTAAAGACGGACAAGAGCTTGATATCTTATCTGTAAGAAGCCGAGATGCATCTGAGCACCCCTTCAGAGATGATATGGACCTTGACTTTGGTGGCGATCTTGGGGGTGTAGACCTTGATTTGGGCATCACCTTTGACGAAACTGCTTTTGACACCACAATAGACGCATCTCGACCAGAGGAGTTTGCGAGATCGCCCTCCCGAGTTTGTATGTGACTTATTCTCTTCTTTATTCAATGGAAACGCTTATGCTAAACCGCCATTCTGCTTAGCATCGCGTCTCTCCACTCCTCCCCCTTCTCCCCCCCCAGAGGATCCGAATGTGACCCCCAAGGCAGCAGGAGAAGAAGCCGGGGACGAAGGCACTGCCAAGAAAAGAAAATTTCTAAACAAGAGACAAATCATCGACGCAGTCACTGAGCTTGAAGATGGGCCGGGAACCAATCTCGGCCGCGGTCGCAATGGAATCATTGGCAGCCAACAACCAGATGTCAGTGGCATTGTTGCCAAGCAAAACTTCTTACCTCGCTCAAGAAGTGTGATGCGCTTGCTTGAGATTCGTCAAGACCCCCTGGCTCATTTCCTCCCTACGAAGGTGACGGCCAACGGCACGTACTTTTTTGCAGGCCCACCTGGCCTGGCTCCGGAGCTTGCAGATATGTTTATGAGGCCTGTTCTTAACATGCTTTCCTCGAAGCGTAAAGAAACGTCGCCTGACAGGCCTAACAAGAAAGCGCGGCTCGACAAGGATGGGCAGACTGAAGAAGATGACGTCGAACAAGCGAGACGTGCTGCAAGTCTCGCCCCCAGCATCGCTATGGGCAGCGACGTTTTGCGCCGCGGAAGCGTTGGTCCTGATTTCGATCAAAGTGGGGGCTTGGACTTCACTGGAGACACTGGCGCACCTCTAGACGACTATCAATTTGAAGTCGATCTGAACGATGGTGGTCTTACAAATGGTTTGGATCGCGAGCGGTCGAAGAGCCGAATGTCAACACCTGCCGCAGATGGTTCCGGAGAACTCTTCGACGAAACGCATGAGACATACGCCGACGCTAGTTGCCCGATCGCAATGTTCGACGACAGGCCCAGTCAGAGCCAAAGTCAACAGGAAGCAGCCGAACAGGATGGGAAAGGCTATAGCCGCAATACCGTCAAGGCCCTCAGTGTCATTCGTCGTGAGCTCGCCCCCGTTGCAGCGGGCGAGTCCGCTGCAGAGAAAGTGATAAGCTTCCGGCAGATGAGCCATAAAGCCTCTCGTCGCGCTGCTTCTTCTTTCTTCTTCGAGCTGCTAGTCCTCAGTACTCGAGATTGTGTCCATGTCAAGCAGGGTGGTCCATTCGAGAACATTGAGATCCGAGCGAAGGAGAAACTATGGGAGCGCCAAAGACACACTTCGGTGGCACCTTCGGTAGCTGCCGATGCGTAATTTCCTTTCTTTCTTATTTTATTGTCTTTATTCCCTCATTCTTGATGCTTTGATATGCGATACACATTCTACCCTCTTCTTGTTTATTCTTAAGTCTCGTTAATGCATGACGAACATAATTTCTACGACTCATGATGTGCTTTCCATAGTGTTGTATTTTCATATTCTTGTTCTGAACACATTCGCTATGTTTGTATCTAGAAGATTGCCCACAGGAGTAAAAGGATATGTTATTGACATAAAATACAGGTTCGCTGGTTAGAATCAACAAGTCTAAGGCGTGTATACACGAAGTGCGTTGATCTCCCAATACGCCTGCTGGAAAGCTTGGGGATTGTTGTTGACATCTGGTCGTATCGTCAGGCGCACACCAGTTACAAACTAGATTAAACACTTACAATCTTCACAAGTACCTGAGCCACAACCAGCAGAACTGAATCGTGGACCAGCCCATGCTCCCTGTTGACAGTCAGCCATCATTATTAAAACAGAACCTTAATTTAGAGATGCAACTTACACAGAACGTTAAGTTGATAATGATATTGTGCGGCGTGAAGTGGGAGCTGAAGTCGCACTGCGTTGAGGGGAAGCTGGCCTCGGGCTTTCCCCACGACGGGCTGGGCGTGAGGTTCGGAGCGCCGTTGCGCACTTCGGCGGGCACGCTGTTGTCGCTGCGACTCCAGAAATACATCGCCATACCGTCGGCGTTCGTGCGCGTGATGACATACCAGCCTCCACCGGCGCTGTTAAAGCCGGACCCGTAGTTGTTTGCTTTGTTGAAGCTAGACCCACAGCCAGAGTTGTGGTTTACCGCCGTGTTGCAGTCGTCTGTGTGGGCCGTCCTATTGGAAGTGTTAGTGGATACGTACGTGTAAAGGCGATAGGTTTGAAATCAGGTGGAGTGGACGAGACGTACCCTGACTGTTGTCTGTTGTGTGGCATTGTACAACCTGCTGATGTGTGCAGCGAAGCAAGGTTCTGGCCTTGCAAATTGATACCTTGCGGGAAAGTTCTTGTTATAAGAAGTATTGCCGGGATGAAAGGCTCGCACATACCTTCGATAATATCGACTTCTCCGCCATCCGGCCAATTTTGGTTCGTAAGAGTCCAGAACGCGGGCCACTATACATGTATGTCGCAGCATCGAAGAAAAAGTTAATGTGATGCGCGAGGGAAAAGCTGTTGTACACCAACCTGAGCACATCCCCAGGGCATGTGTTGGACGTCGAACACAATCACGGAATCCGTATATGCATTATTGGACACAATGCGGACGCTGTCGCGTCCTCGCGCACCCGGGGGGACAACGTTCTGATCGTCCCCACGAATGACAAACTTCCCAGGTGCGGCTGTGTCGGAAAGCAGTCAGCCTTACTGCAGTGTATAGAAGATGGCAATATAGAAGTTGGATGAACTCTGCTTACTGTATGTAAGATTGTTCGCTTGCGCGGTGGGTAGGTCGACGTAATTAACACGTCCTCCCGTCGGGTCGTTGAAGGTCTCCCATGTAAAGCCCTGCTTGAAGCTGTCGCCGACGAAGTTGTCCTGCAGGTGGAACGTTGTTGCGCTGACGGTGGCTGGAAGCGAAAGAAGGGTTGTGATTGAGACCAAGATGAGTTGGGTGAGGCTCGAGCGTCGGCTAAGCATATTTGTAGATTGTACCAGGTACGAAGACTCAGAGCGAGTTGTTGTTATTCTAGGAGTAGAAGCACGAAGATAGAGTGACCATGGGTATGTTCTGGTATTTTATCTGGGCAGCACTGTCAGCTCGCTTCCACCGGACCCGTCAGCCTTGCCAGCCACTCATAGAGAAGCCCAGAATCTCAAATATCCAATAGGAGAGGAACGAGTATTGCAAATCAGGATGTTGTATTGTTTCTTTGAGAAGTCAGGCTTTCTTTGAGGGATTTATCGTTGGAATAAAGATCATGGCCTATCACGTTGACCAACGAGACTGGAAGCAGAGTTGTAGGATCGACTAAGCCATCGTAATTATTGGTGTCCTTGTCCACTTACACGACGCGTCTGAGATGCAGCAGAGCGTGCTGTAGACTTGATGAAGTTCGGTGACCAGCCCGAGAGAGCGAACGACTTTGTTGAACTGTACATTCAGGTTTACTCAACCCCGCCGGGCCTTCGATTCGTGAAGATGTTAAGTGAAGCAAGTTCGGTCTCAGACAGTCTGACAGTCATTCCAAGAGGTACTGATAGCAAGCAGAAGAACTTGATATCCTGAGCAGTAGAGTTGTGGGTGCTTACCCCTCGCCGTTCGTCTCAGAGACTTGACAACGACTGTGCGTGTCAGCCTTCGCAGACTCGGATATGGGCGTACTAGTACTACTAGTAGTAAGTCCGAGAACCGCCGCGGCGCTTAAAAGTTGAAGTCGCCGGCGTGACCGAGACGCGTGAAACGAACGCGTCGAACCTTAGCACACTACCACCACCATCAATCACTCAAATTCTTAGAAATTGTGCTCTATAGTCCGATGGCTCTTGAAAAACAATACGAACTCTTCGATGAGGGGCTAGAAATCTGGTTTGCTCTAAGTATCGAATGAAAATTAGCCCTCGACTATCAAATATGCAGGCTGGACTGGAATGCCCGCCCACAAGAAGTTCCAGAGTCGAAACAAAAACTAGAAACTTTTTCAGTCAATATTAGGCCCCTTCTTATCTCCTCCCTGGAACTGCTCCAACAAGATGTCATCGTCCTCTTTCAAGACGTCCTCTTTGGTTCTCCTTGCTCTGCCGTCTCTCTCCCATCTGGTAGCTGCGGAACTATTCTATGATGTCGGGATACATCGATTTGCTGTTCGAGACCATGGTTTACTAAAAGACACAAAGACTCCGAGTGTGAATCTTACAGAGATTCCTGTTTTCAACCCACGACTTGTGGTGAGTTCTTCACTTGACTCTTCATGGAAGCATTTTGTCTGAAGCTTTGAATCTAGCAGAAAGAACTCAGACGGGTCTTTGCTAAATACGAGTTCGCGGACGAGACTCTTCAAGGACTGCACTTGGCACCCGAACTGAACATCTCGCTGGTAAACGAATTCCCCGTGTTCGATGATCCCAATGCAGTTTTCATGTTTCCAGCAAATCCCAACCTCACTGTGCCCAGACCGCCTCACCTTGCCCCGCTTTCCTTTCCGCAATCCACTCTTTCTCTCACTGACTGGATGCTCAACGGAATCGACATGCTGTACTATGGAAATCTGCAGATGGGAACGCCGTGGCAGACACTGTCTGTTGACATTGATACAGGCTCAGCTGACCTTTGGGTCGTGTCGAATTGCCCCGAATGTGGCCAGAAACAGTACAATCCACAGTTTAGCTCGTCTTATGCAGATACCGAAGAGGAATTTTCGATTGTTTATGTACGTTCGCATAGTCTGGTTTTGAGCACCACGAGACTCACTACACTATTTCTGAACTAGGGTGCTGGAAGTGTGCTTGGTACGATCGGGCATGAAACCGTGTCGATGGCGGGGTTGACTGTCACAAACCAGACAATCGGTCTCGTCGACACGGAGTCGCACGACTTCGACGGATATCCGAACAGCGGAATTCTGGGCCTAGCTTTCAGCACCATTGCGACCTTTGGACAGCCAACGTTATTTGAGAATCTCATGATGAACCAACAAGTCCTCATGCCGTTCTTCTCCGTCCATCTGTCGAGGAGACAGAAGGCCGGCTCAGAAGTGAGTTGTTATTCTCGCTTCCCTCGATAGCATCTGTGATGAGAGGGTACCGCTCTTGATATGGCGGACAACATTCAGCTTGATCTGTCAGTGCGAGGGCGGCGTTCTTTATGACGTGCGCTGATCATGCCCTATTCCCTTTATTAAGGTCTGTTTAGGGTGTTATGACGTTAGCAAGACGACAGGACCAGTTTCGTGGGTACCCGTAGTATCGAAGACCTACTGGACTGTTCATATGGATGGCATGAGAATGAACTCGACCAGTGTGAAAACAGATGTGAAAGCAGTGAGCATTAATTTGAGCCGGTAGTCTCCTACGTTCTCCTCACCGATGTCACCAGATCATTGATACGGGCACAACCTTCCTATATGTGCCAGACCTGGTCGCACAGGAGTTCTACCAGACGGTAGGTGATTTACCCCGCGAGAGATTCTCGATCGACCGGCAGTGACTAAACCGAACACTTCAACAGATTCCCGGGGCGAAAACGGTTAATCAATTTGGTCCTGGTACGTCCTGCATCATTGTGATGCTGTGCTTCAGCGCCCAGTAAAGCGTATCAAATATTAATCTTAGACTGATTGATAGGCCTTTACTCGTTCCCGTGCGCATCAAAGCTCGACATTGCGTTCCAATTTGGAGCGAATGAGTTCCCCATCAACCAGCGCGACTTCAATATGGGCAAGACTGCTGCGAATTCCACGTACGGCATTCCTGTCTATGAGACAGTACCTTGCGCTCACCGTATGCTTGATTTCCCCTAGAGACTGTGTTGGTAGCATTATCTCACTTGGCGCGTCGTTCCCAGACGACATTGCAATCATAGGTCAGTCTCGAGCATTTTCTCCCGCAGTGGGGCCTTGTGGATGCATGCGGCCCCGAATTGTTGCTGTGGCAAGGTCGCTAATGTTTGCATTTGTCTCACGATCTCTCAGGCGACGAGTTTCTCAAGTCCTGTAAGTACAAGTGATGCGGCGCGTCGCGCATGCCAACCATGTGACAGCGGTTGACTGACTAACGTGTGTGTTCGTTGTTTGTTTGAAAACTCTTGCAGGGTACACGGTGTACGATTACTCGAATGGCGCACGCGTGGGGTTCGCGCCGAGCATCAATAATATCAACACCTAGAACACTGATGGAACGCAAGCCGGAACAAGATATAGGCCGGCCATAAGCACTCTGTTGGTTATAGTTTCATAGATGCGTTCTAGCCGTCACCGGGCTGTTAAGAGTCGGAGACGAATGCGAGGCGAGTGACGATCACAATTTGTAATGTCCACCGTCAATCTTTAATCTTTATCCGGCCGTGCTTCTGCTGCATCGCGATCCAATTCAATACGGGGACTCAGGAACGCATGGTGTTCAGCACCAGAAGCTGATAAGGCGGGCGGGCTTGAGCCTTCGTAACTGCGCAATAACGCGTCCGCCGGCTAAGGTCACGGCCTGATGTCGTGATTGAGGGTGTCCGCTGCGCGCTACGCATTTGCATGCTGGCGACCCGTCCATTGCTCCGAATGGGTGAGATCAATTAGCCATCCCGGGATGGGTGTTGCCAACCCCACAACGTTTTTCTCGTCTATGATATGATATTTGTGAGGGAGATCATATCAGACGTGTCCCGGAGATGGTCGAGTGACGTTCAGAGCTCATAGTAATAACCGGTGCCGCTTCCTCACACACCCAAAGCAAGAAGCTGGATGTCTTGAGAATATAGCAGGAACTTGATGAAAACAGGAGATAGATCTGAGATAGAGGAGGACGTAAGAAACCCAAAACGAAGGTGTGCTGCGAATTTGAGTGTCTCGGCCAGCGAAGGAGGTAACCCGTCAAGTTCCCACGACAGATACAGATGTCCTCCCAATTCCAGAGAATACCTGTTCTCTTCAACCTACACGTCGCGCTCGCCGCTCTCCCCCACGCCTTCCCCCCTCTCCCTTCACACTAAAAGTTACAGTCGCCACGCATCTGTACTACAAGCCTATATAACTGGTCTAATACCCGGTTTACGACTTTATTCTTACGACTACTCTCCGAGCGCGAACTTGACTGTTTGTGGAAAACAGCCGAGCCGTCATATGCGACCGTGACTACCGCTACTACACACCTAATATCTCGAAGAGCCCCACTGTCTATTATTGCAAGCATTCGTTACCACTGAACTCGCTGGCTGGGAGTGGCGAGCGGACGGGCTTACACCAAGGACGACCAGTTTACGCGCTATTGTCCACTCTGCTTCCGACCAGAGCTGTTGACTTCACCAGGATCTTCAGGTGCTCGAGGGGGACAAATACATAATGCTCGCGACAATGCCGAGTGGCACGACCCACAACGTCGCGCAAGGGGTGCCCGCGAATGCCGAAGAAGACCGACTCTGCGCAGGTTGCAATCGGTCGGTGAGCAGCGAGACGGGTGGGGTCGTAGTGGCGTTTGGTAATTCGTTGTGGCACGTCGACTGGTGCGTGCTTTCGTGTTCTAGACTAATCTAACGCGCATCCATGCTGATCTTAGAGCGCGTCTTACCCATTAGCTTCAAGTGTGCAAAGTGTGGAAATCAGGTCAATGTGAGTACCGCGTCCGGAATGGTCTGATTAGAATGAAACGCTAATCTCATTATCTGCCCCCGATTTCAAGGCGGACACAAACCTACTCCTTCTTTCAGATGGTTCGCCTGTTTGCGCGAACTGCTACAACTGCAAAGTATGCAACCTTCCCATTCTCGACGAGGCCGTCATGACTGGCGACGACTCGTACCACGCTGCTTGTTTTACGTGTCGAAGTTGCAAGAACCGCATCGACGAGCTTGTCTTCGCGAAGACAAGTCAAGGTTTCTATTGTATGAAATGTCACAATGAACGCGTAGCGCGCAGTAGACGGCACATGGCGAAACATAAGCAGCGCGAACGAGAAAGGGCGGCAATGGGAAGTTCAAGTGGGCGAAGCACTGGAAGCAACAACAGAGCAGAGGATGATCATAACGGGGTACGTCACCGATAGATCGAAGCAATGGAATTGAGCTCACTTCTCATTCAAAGGTGTATCAACAAGATAGCCTTTCATCAAATAAGGGCCGACGAGGTTATGCATCTGGAGGCTCGTCTAACGATGACCACTCGCGCGGGACTCGCCCGCTGAACACCTCACAAGCACGTCCGCGTACTTCTGATTCATCCAATCCCGGGGAACAAAGCGTAGTGGATGCGTCTTTCGTCTCGACAAATAGTGTAGCAAACGCAACTGTGATGCCACTTCTTCAAGCGAGCTCCGACCATCGGCCTGCGTCGCCTGCTCCTCCGTCCGTGTCGATTAGTGTCGCTGGTCCGACTTCTACCTCACCGGCAGCGGGCGGTTCGAGTAAGGTGAATTCTCAGCGTTCACGGTCTGATTCGCAGGCACAAGCCGTGGCGTCAGAAGGTGCCCCGAGTAGATCGCGTCCGTCACTGGATGGGCCGCCACCTCCGCCCTACTCTGTAACTCCGCCTCCAAAGTCTGCGAACTCTGGCGGCGATTCCGCCCGTAGTTCGTTGTCTTACGGCTATAACAACAGCACTAGTGCACCTGTATCACCATCGTTGACAGCTCCGACCTCGCATGAGGGATCAGTGTCAGCGCCTAGTGGCGTTAGTCTCGAACAATCCCCGTCAACGTCGTTGCCGTACCTCAATGGAGGCGCCAAGGAACACCCTCACTCTCCGTCTGAAGGGGAGCAAAGTAAGCGCGCAAAACGCTATGATGATGGCACCAGGCCGCTTTCAATCCTACTGCAGCCTTCTGGAAGTAGCACCACCGGGCTTACAGTCGCGAAGGACAAGCGGTCGAAGCGTGGCTCGATCAATCCTGGCCTTCAGTTAGAAGCGTCGAAAATGTTCAATTTTTATTCCAACCGAACGTCTTCTGCACCTTCGAGCCCTCATGCACCGGGTAGTGCATCACCTCCGCCTGGCTCACACGCCCGAACGCAGTCGCCTACTCAACACATGAATGGTAGAGACTCGCCCAGAGTAGCCTCCCCTCTCCGTGACTACTTTGTCGGGGTAGAGGCAGACAGCTCGGGTTCGACGTCCGCCTCGTTTTACTCGCCTGCAACCTCTCCTCGTCTAGCCAAGTCAAATTCTCCTTCTTCACCACGTAGTGCGAGTGGGCCAGCTTCTGCACAGACATCAGCAAGGGCGCCACCGAAAGAATTCTTGTCGAAACTTCCGCCACGAGGGGATAGCCTAAATAGCACGTTGGATTCGGCTGGGGTCAAGAATACAGTTTTCCAGGCGCCTGAACATTATCTTCCTACGGGTCGGTCTTCTACTTCTCCGAATGGCTTAGCTGCTCCGAAGTCAACACTTAGGACACAACGCTCGTTCGACGAGCGAGGTGGCCGTCTCTCGCCACGGAAAGCAGAATTTGGTGCCGACAGTGGGAGGAGAAGCCGGTCTGTGAGCCCTAAACCACCCGACGTACCAAGGAGCATAGAAAGTGGGACAGATACTGAGACGGATCTGGGCAACGATTCGGACGATATCACCCAGATTTATATGGAGAGGATCAATGAAGAACCACCTCGCGAAAGAGCGTCTTCGCGACCCCCTGCTCTCCCTCCTAAAGATATGGCGTCTTCCCGTGCAGACGAGCAGCGAAACCGAAGCTTGTCGTTTTCCGAGGCGTCTGGTAATGAGGACGCAGATCTTGTGCATTTGGATAAAGAAGCGCCCGATAGCCCTAACCCAGTGTCTTCCATGGAGTCTAGGACATCTGGCTTTTTCATAGCCCCGGCGCTTCCTCCAATGCGCTTCTCGATGAATGGTGCCGACTTCCGAGACATCCTGAACAACCTTGGAGGTGCTTCGACGCAAACATTGCAGGCTGAAAAGAGAGAGTCGCAGACCATCACTGTTGTCGTTGAAGAGAAGGCGGAAGATTTGTCTGCTGCGAGGACACCGACAAGCATTGCTTCCACTGTCACGCCTAAAACCCAGCAACAAGGCGCTAAAAATAATAGTGCTGAGGCGAACGACTCGCTGAAAGTGACAAGGTCTACATCTCCTGATACAATCATTGGTCCTCTTGAGAATGGAAGATCTGGTCTCTCCCGTTCCGCTTCCATCAGTCCTTCGTCGCCCATAGCTCCAGAGACACCGAGGAAGATGTCGCACCGAGCCTCGCGGTCGGAGACGGCTGTCAAGATTCTCGATGAGCCCGGCTCTCCACGATCAAATGCCGAATTCAGCCAGCCAACGTCCCCGAAACTGACGGTGGACGGCTTCGAAGGTCGTAACAGACTTGATTCTTATGTATCCCTTCAGGTTAATGGCGTACCGACGAGTGAGCAGGCGACTCCTAGATCATCAGAAAATTCGGATCGTCGCCCTTCGTTATCCAGACATGATTCTTCTGAGCTTGTCTCCCGTCGACTCAAGGAAGCGCTGACTGACGCAAGTGAAAGGGGATCCGACTACGTCAAACTTGATCGAGCGTTCATTGAAGCCATTTTAACTTCTCTCGAACAGAAGAATAGGCAAGTGAACGAGATATCGAGCAAGCTTGACGGCATGAAGGTACAGTGCTTGCCTTGTATTATTTCTACTGTCTCTTGCTAACATATAGTCACCAGAGAACGAGCCAGATGATGTTCGACGGTCTTTCAGTAGCGCAAGAAGAGTACGACCAGGAATGCCAGGCTAGACGGAATGCGGAGTCTGAAGTTTCTCGCCTCAAGATTGAGCTGTCAGGTCAGGCTGCGAGGCTTACTGCATTGCAAGGGGATGATCGTCGGCGGGAGGTTCAAAAACAGCTCACCCAGGAACTATCGAAGAATCTTACCGGGTTAGAAAAGGACTTATCCAAGCTGAAGGTAGAAAGGGACATGACACTCGCTGAAGTGGAGGAGCTCTCTGCGTCCAAGAGGTTTGTATTCTACCTCTCTTACCCATGTATGCGCTCATTGACATGTCTATTCTAGTTCACCGATTTCGGGAGATCTACCTGTTGCCTCGGTTAGCCGTTCATTGACTATGCGTCTGGATAATATCAAGAAGCAGTATCAGCATGAGCTTGTACCCCTCACGCAGCAAAGGGAGGCTCTTTTCAGAGAGATCGCCGAACTGAAGGAGGCGAGAGACATTTTCCTCGAGGAGACTGCGGTGCTTAACGCGCGGAACGAGGAGCTAGCTCAGTTAAACTCTCAGTATGAGCGCCGCACAGAATCAAACGCTCAAAACTCCTCCGGTCATTCGAAAGAGAAGTCTCTTCCTACTATTCAGGCCGCTAATCCGTCGAAGAACTCGTTTGATACCTGGAAGGCTCGTCAGGCACCGCCTATTGTCAACACGACGTCAACGACCTCTACATCTAGTTCAACGACTCTCTACGAGGAGCCTGCCGACATCCGGACTACTATTCAGAAGCCTACGATTGCCAAGGTGGATGAGACTCCAACCACTCAGCGGACACGGATCGGTCTGCGGTGGCCTGGGAACAAGCTTAAAGAGATAGTTTCACCGGCTGCTGGTGACAACGCGAAGAGCAGGAAGAATCTAGATCATGCCTTCCAACAGCTCAGCATTCTTCGTTTCGCACGTTGTGACCACTGTGGCGATAAGATGTGGGGTTCACAAGTTCGATGCTCTGGTAAGTTCTTCCGGAGCGTTCATTACTCCATTAACATTGACGTAATTTTAATTTCTGTGATTTAGCTTGCAATCTTGCCGTTCACGTGCGCTGCGTGAACCTTGTTCAGACGACCTGTATGCACGATGCATCGACTAATGGGCACGATGACCATATGCATGATGGACCACCACGTAAGCTAGTTTCGATTATGTTCATTGTTTTTTTTCCAGCTAATTCATGGGTACAGCGCCGTCTATGTTTGGGAGGGATCTCATTGAACAAGTTAGGGCTGACGCAAGAGGCTCTGATCGGTTCATTCCTGTCATAGTAGAAAAGTGCATAAAGGCGGTGGAAGACTCAGGTGCGTACCCCACGCTGCGGTTTAACTTCTGATGTTTAACTCACTCTTTTTTCGAAGGGATGGATTATGAGGGTATATATCGTAAGACTGGAGGGTCTGGGCAGTCGAAGGCCATTACCTCCTTATTCGAACGTGGCAACTACGAGGCGTTTGACTTATGTGATTCTGATGCTTTCAATGATATTTCGAGTGTCACGTCAGTGATGAAGAACTACTTCCGTTCCCTGCCAAACCCTCTGTTGACGTACACATTACATGAGGCGTTTGTCTCTGCTGCTGGTGAGCATTTACTTTTTTTTTGTGATATGCACCAAGCGCTGATTATGTTTGTACAGTTATACGTGACCCAGAGAGCAAGGCTAAGTCTTTGAAAGATTTGGTGACACAATTGCCTTCTGAGCATTACCACACCCTGAGCTATCTCATGCTTCACCTTCACCGGTAAGCACCTCGTTTAGACATAAGATACATGTTGTCTAACGTGTGTGGCTTTTCAGGGTACAACAGAAGGCTGATGTCAATCTGATGACCGCACGCAACCTTGGTGTTATATTTGGACGTAAGCACAGGCCAAATAATACCTTAATTCATAGACTAATGTGCTCATTGTACAGCGACTCTCATGCGCTCCCGTGATGCAAGCCGGGAGTTTGCAGACATGGCCGGAAAGTCGCTTGCGATCGAATGGCTGATTGAAAACGCGCTAACCGTCTTCAGCGCCTCACGTTCTTAACATGCCTATTTTATTCTTTAAACTCGTCCTATCCGACATCTCACACTCTTCTTCAGTCGCATATGTTCCTATGGATGTATTATCTTGGATGTCATTCGTTTTGTTTTCGGGGAGTTTAACGAGGGACGTTCGCTTCGCATGGAAGTACATATCGTTTACCTGCTTTCCATATTTCTTGCTTTTCCCTGCTTCATCTCTTTGCATATTCACCCATTGTTCTTCGGCCACTCTCATTGTTATGGTGTTATTTTTCTTGCATTGGTTCCCCTTTCTGTTTTTCCTTCTGATTGGTTCCTCTACGTAGCCGCATTCGTTCATTAGGATACCCTCGTCGACCATGTAAATTATATGGTGCTATAAGTCTGGCAATACAGTAAATTGGTTAATATTGTACAAAGTTACAAAAGATATACGAAGACAGATTGCTGAAGAAATATATGTTACAGTGGATTGGAAATGAAAACAGAGCAGGATAGAATAAACGCGTCGAAACCAAAAAGACAGAGCGAATGGTTAAAAAAAATTGAAAAGTAGCTCGTTCTGTAGTCATAACTAAGGCTTAAGACTGCAATATAAAAAGTGCCTCTTAGGCCCCGGTACAGGACCTTGCACTCCTGGGACTCTACCTCCGAGGGGAACCGGATCGGCGCCGCTTCCACTTCCGCGCACCCCGAGAGAGAACATCCTATCAAATACTTCAAAAAAGAGAATCCCTGAATCAGATTCCATAATATACATTTCCACGACGAAGTTGTAGCGCAAGAACTCACGGGTAGTCGTAAACGCCTTTGCGTGGTTTTGGCAGCTGAGATGGAGCAGCGCGAGTGGCGGTGTGACGCCCTCGAGACCACGCAGATAACGGTAGACCATCGACGGCTGGGCGGGCCCAAATCGGAAGCAGGCGTTGTACGCCTGTCGCCACTTTTCGTCGAGCAGACGCGCGCATGTGGAAGGATCAGGGCAGGTTTGGCACTGAAGATGAATAGGAGCAAATAGTTTTAGATCGTTGTGGGCTTTAGGTGGAGAAGAAAAGGCAAGGAGAAAGGATACGTACGCATTGATATTCTTTTCCAATGTGGACGAGCCCGAGCTTGAGTACGCGCTCGAGGAACCAGTTTCGTCTGTTGAAGCATGCGAATTAAGGAGATGAGCGCACTTATCGACCATAACGCATATATGGATTTCGAAGGCGACGGGGCTCACCTTTTTTCCAGCTTGAGGAGTGTTTCTTGGCTAAGGGTACTCATCTCGCCGTCACTCCATCCACCGGGATTGTCGAGAACGAATCGACTTGCTTCGCGGTAGAGGTGCTCTTCCTCGAATAGCTCCGCGATGCGCATGGCTTTGATGGGCTTTCCGGCGGCATGAGTGAGGAGGAAGGTGAGGCATTGTTGGGTAAGTGCTGGTACACATAGCTTAGATGAAATATTCATCAGGCCCTCAACGTTATTCCACGTTATCGAGCATTCAAGACTGCGCAAGCAATTGTTAGTATATCAGAGAGAGGTAAGTTAAACGCAGAAGCGTACTGAGGGTAGACAAATTTGAGGAAATCGTGGAATGTGCTCGCTTTCTCCTCCTTGAGGACAATGACTGCATCAGCACCCACCGACGATTTTCTGCTTTTCGACTTTTTTAACGTGCTCCTCCCTCCCGCAGTGCCCTCCTCCGCACCCTCCAAGATCTTCAAGCTCTCCTTCCTGTTCTCCTCCTTGCTCTCCACGTCGCTCATGGTGTCGGTCTCGCTCGACGATTCGTCCAAGTCCAGCGTCAGCTCCTCGATGTCCAGGTCGTCCGGGCAGATATCCGGGTCCGTGGGCGTGAACGTCATCTCCGTCGGGTTGTCGCGTGAGGACTTGTCCGCCGGGTTGGAGGGCGGCTGCGAGATGGTGATGACGGAGGAGATGGACTGCCGCCGCGCAGCCGCTGCGTCCGGGCGCGTTTCTGACCAGTCGCCGCTCAGCGCAGCCTCGAAGAACGGCGACGCGAACACAAGTATCTCTCTATGGACCCTATAAGAAGGACACAGTCCTTCTATCAGCATGTGTTGAGTAATATTAGCTCATAGATAGGTGCACTTACCAGAACGTAGTTGCCTCAACCACAATCTTGACGGTACCAGGGAACCTGCCCTGGCGCGTGAATGTCGGGTCGAGCTCGACGACGCCAAACGGCTCGTCACCATCGATGATCGAGCCCGTCTCGTCCACATTCGTCTCCTCGAGTGCCCACTGCGCCTGCACGATTCCGCCCGTCGCGCTGCTCAGCGACACCGCGCCCGAGCCCGACACCGATACGGAGCCCGACATCCCCATCCCCACCCCGGAGACGGGTCCAGAGCGGAAGATGCCTGACGCTGCGGCGTGTGTCTCCGTGGGCGAGCTGAGCGCTGCGCTCGGGTTGTTAGACCCGCGCGAGTTGCGCGCAATGAGGATGTGCGAAGGGTTGGTCGTCATTTCTTGATGCTGTAGCTGTGAGTCCCAATCTGTGGTCCGGAAATTGTGCACGAGAATGCTTTCGATAGTTCGGCACTTTATAGAGCTCAGACGTGGCGGTGGTATAGGACAGAGAGGTGTGGGCGCAAGACTAGATGTGGTTCGTTGCCCACTATCATCGTGATGGTAGGTCTGCTGCACTGACCACCTCAGCCAATTTGGTAAACCTGAGCAAACGCCGATCATTCAAGTTCTAGCTATCCCACGCTCGAATACTATTTCATCTTGAGTCAAATTTCTACGAAAGAAATGCTTCCACATTATCCAAAACATTACAAGTCGTCAATAATAAAATAAAATAGGGCAATGTATTCTACCCATAGAAACCATCATCACATACGTCAGCAACGGAAAGTCATAGTCAACAGTAGTTGCGCGGAAAGACCTTTAGAGAAGATATTAGGTTTGATCACAGCGACTTTGGTTTGTTGCCCAGTTTGTGACCAGAACTCTTTCCAAGTACTTTTCGACGTTGACCAATCATGTACGTGTACATAACATAGAGCCCTATAAACCCAAAAGCACAGGCATTACTTAGCATGAACCCTTCAAAGCAGTGGTCGAACACTCACCAGGCCACCATATCAAGAACAGCACGCCGCGCGCATAGTCGAGGGGAGTCCAAACCGAGCCAAGGGCCCATGATCCAAGGCTGGGGATAGGCGAGGACCGCGGAAGGGTCGCGTAGTTCACGAACGCCTCCGAGCCTGCGCCAACGGGGTAGAGGATGAAGAACGTGGTGTAGCGCAGCCAGAGCAGCGGGTAGGGCTCCTTCCCGAGGAGTGAGGCGGCGTAGAATGTATACCGGATGACCTCGGTGAGCGACCACGCGAAGACCATGGACGCGTATAGCGGTGTTGTGCGCGCCTGTTAGCGTTTACGTTATTTATTTTATTTCATTATTTGGGATCGGAACGTGATAGGGAGGCGGAACGTACCACCTCGAACTGCTCCGTCACGCCCCACACCAGGAAGAGCCGACTGGACACCTGCATGAGCGTCGTCTGCACCGGGCTGCGCACCCACCCCAACCACGCATGGAGCACCTCCAAGACCGCCGCGGTCTGCACGAACGCTGTCGCCGGGCCCACGGCCGCATACGCCGTTGTCGCCCTCCTCAGCACGGGCACCAGGGCTTTCGGGAGGTAGGACGCGAGTGCAGGGGTGCGCGGTTTGAGGTAGGGTATGTACTCAATGTTAAGGTTGAGCTGCGAGAAAAAGGAGGAGAGCTTGGAGGATGCTGTGTGTCCTGACGCGTTTGCTGATGCTGCGGAGGAGGAAAGGCTGAAGGGGAGAGGGAGACCCAGGAGGTGCGCGCTGAGCGTGATGAGGACGTAGGACCAGCCCAGCGCGGAGAGCGCGTTGTACGCGACGAGGTAATATTTTACATATTTTGGTGTGCCTTCAGTTCTGTTAGTAAAGATGTCTTCAAGGTAAAAGTTTACTGACTTTTTGTAGTTGCCTTCGCTTTTGAAGCACCAGCTTTCTCCAGCCTTTGGTCTTTCATGATGTTTCGTCAAGAGGTGATCGACCAAAAAGTCTTGTCCGGAAAGGGGAACTTCAAGTTGAAGCATGTGTGCCAGTGGACCCTGAACTTGAACAAAATTACGCAAGTTGTGCAAACTCAAGCAAACAACCGCCGACTCAGAAAGTATTCCCTCCGTTCATATCGGCTCTTCCTTCAAGTTTCACGCGTGCTCATCAATAGAAGGACAGGCCATGCGCAGCGTCGAGTCACTTTTCAATTGTGAATGGAAGATAATCGCGATCGATTAGACATTTAAATGAGGGAAAGCTATAAGGATATTAGCTACAATTATACACCGTGTGTATTCGACAACATACGAAACCATTCGACTAAAGCTATATAAGTAAACGATACTGGTGAAAGCGAAGAGAAGAGACGACTGAGAAAAATCTACAGAACAGGTGCACATAAAGCATATCAGTGTATCCTGTTTCAAGTACCGTTCGAACTTTGATGAGAGAAGAGTAGACGAAAGACCTTTGGATGTTTTAGCCGAAATAAACCGGTCCAGAAGAGGCGCCAAGAAAAGGGAGCAAGGGAGGGAAAAGGCGAAAATTTTAGGAGCATACACCGCGCAAGGAGTCCGAAAGCAGGTGACCTCCAGCGTCTCATGACGCAGCAGTCGACTCCGTCGGAGCCTCGGTCTCTTGCTGCTGTTGCTGCTGGGAAGCATTGGCATCGGGGTTCGCACCGGGCACAGCAGCAAGATGCTGTTGGGCTTGTTGCAGCGCGGACCGGAGTGCGGTGTTCTCGATGCGCAGCTGGTCAACGAGCGCGCGGCACTCTTCCCACCGCCTATTGGCCTCGTCTGCGGAGGCAAGCGCGGCGTCGAGCAGCTGAGAGCGCGATTCAAGGGCTTTCACATGTCTGAGTATGTCGTTAGCAAGAATGAAGTAGTAAGAGGGGAAAGGGTGACTTACTGATCCCGACGCTCGCGAAATGCGCGTTGGGCTTTCCGATTCTGTTCTGCACGTTTGCTCGTGCTCAGTTGGCGACTTTGGCGCTCCGACTCGGGTGTCAATGGCTGCTGAGTCTGTTGCTGTTGCTGTTGCTGCTGTTGTTGCTGCTGCTGCTGCTGCTGTTGTTGTTGCATGAGCTGCGCAGCGGCAGCGACTGCAGCATACTCCTGACCCGGCGGCGGCGGGTGCGCATAGTATTGTATTGGCGGAGGATATACGTTGCCCGCTGGTGGGGGCAGACCGGGATGGATCTGCGGCGCAGGCGGTGGAGGCGCTCCAGGTTGCTGCTGCTGTTGTTGGTCCTGCTGCGCGGGCAGAGGCTGAGGTGGCGGGGGAGGCCCTGGTTGCTGTTGCTGATCGTCAGTCGTCGCAGGAGATTTGCGCTTGCGGGTCTGGCGCATTGGAGGGGCGGGTGGGATGTTGGCGCGATGCTGCAAAAGAGAAGCTATTGCTTTGGCACCGGTTGCAACTTGCTCGGCGGTAGGCTGCTGAGCAGCATTCTGGCCTTGGTTGGTTGTTGGCTGGGATGAGAAGAGGTTTGCGCTCGCTGGGGCCGTCTGAGGCTCTACGAACGTAAACCAGGATTCGCGGGGCAAGACGGTGGATGACGAAGAGGCATGTACCGCGCAAGCGTGAATGCAAAAAGCGACGCAGAGATTAGTCATACGCGATGGTTACATGAGATGGGCTGCTTACGCTGCTGGGATAATTGTTGTTGTTGTTGTTGTTGTTGTTGACTTTGGTCCATGGCCGACGGAGCACTCGGGAAGGGCTGCTGTTGGGGAGCGTTCTGAGTGGCAGCGGCGGACATGGATACTCTCCAGCGGTGGTAATACGTTCTGGTGGACGAGGGAGGCGAGTCCGGTGAGGGGGCCGCCTGAATGCAGAGTAAGTATAGGGAGCCTTGCTTATGAGATCGAGGTGGGTGTTGCTGACAACGACGCCCTCCACCCAACCTGGCAACTTTATAAGGCCCCCTCTTTGTTGTGAGCTGATTACTCATCCCTGCTCTCCTAATCCGGCCTCCCTTTCGTCCTCCGCCAACACCCATTCCGGCCGTCATTTCCCGACATGTCCGTCCCTCGAGTGCCCTCCACTCACGTCCCGCACATTCTAAAACATAGCTTTGTTTCAGCACTGCTCTCCCCTTCGTCCGCTGCGCACTCGCCGCCATCTATCTTATGTTGTCAAACATACCGTCAGAAAACCACGGTCCAGTCGCCACCGGCACGCCTCAGACCCTGATTACGCGTACGGCATTAGATAATCTCCATTATGTCTTTTCCGAAACCAGCTGTCCTTTCTGCCGCAGACAACCCGCTCGACGCCGGATCCGAGTCGGTGACCTCTGCGAGCATCTGATGACATTTCATGCGCAAGAAAGGCCGACATAAGATGACAGAGAGTTTCCAAATGGAGGCTTGTTGTGCTACTATGTAGAGCTTGGCCGGCAAATCCCTTGGTACTGATGATGTTGAAGTTATTTCTCAATCTCCGCTACAACAAAAATGTTTTGTAGTTCAGATGGATCACCACGGTTGCAAGAAACCTTGGTTCCTTTGTTCCCAAGTGGACTCAATGCCAGTGGCGGAAAGGTGTGACAAACATCGTCAGATCTTGGATCCCCGAGCGCACTGTAGCTCGTCCGAATCACAACATTAAGCCTGTTCGTTCGGCGCAAACTCAGAGGGTATATAGGAGTGGAACTCTTAACCTCCTACATCCAAAAGCGCCAGTCGGCAATGCTTGAACGCCCCCTCGAGTGCTCACCGGTGGACCACCGGGAGTGTTCGTACTTTCTCAGCCATTAAATAAGAAATTTAAGCAAAAAGAAAATTGGTAAGAGAGCCGTATATGGTTGTATTTATCCCTGATGCAATTCCGGAACAGTGCGACTCCCGTTGATGCTCAACAGTGAGGCTCTGGAACATCCTTTTTGAGTTACACACGCGTCCCAATTTCTGAGGACAAAAAGGGCAAACGAGCCCGTTACCGGAGGTTTACTCGCCATACCTCGTAACTGTAGTCTGTACCTAAGCAACTTCGTCTAATTTCAAGTTTCTCGAGCTTGCTATTACTGCTTGATGGCCAATTCGACTGCACCTGAGCCCGGTCCCAGCAGCAGCAGCGATTCGTCAACGCCGTCGTCGCCAATAACCACCACGACCTCGCTCACACCCAACTCTTCCACCCCGCCCTCACCTTCGTTCGCCGAGTTGTCAATCAAGGATGTCTCCGATGCAGATCGCGCAGAGGCTGCTAAGTTTAAAGCTGAGGCCAATGCGGCTTTTTTGAGTGAGCTGGGTTTGTGCGCCTTGTTCGGCGACGAATACTAACGCCTGTCGGGTCGTTCTCTAGAAAACGAGTTCGCAAAGGCAGCAGACTTGTATACAGATGCCATTGCACATAATCCGCTCGATGCTACGCTTTTCTGCAATCGTGCGTATGCGCGCATGAAACTAGAGGAGCACGGCTACGCGATTAACGACTGCAGTGCGTATATTCAAGTACTCTCTATTTCTTCCCGCCACAGCTCACAAACTGTTTACTTGCTACGTTCGTCTCGAACTATATACATACACGCTTGTTTATGATGCCTATACCCGCGCTTTCTCAACGCATGTAGCCAAAGCACTCGAGCTCGACCCCAAGTATGTCAAAGCATACTACCGTCGTGCACTCTGCAACCTACAGACGCTGAAGCCGCAAGTCGCGGTCAAGGACTTCAAGAAAGTCCTTGAACTTGATCCTAAAAACAATACTGCTCGCCAGCAGCTGACCGAGACTCAAAAGATGATCCGGAAGGCTGAGTTCGAGAAGGTGAGTGTTGACTGTTCGTGCCGCTGTGATCTAGCTGTGTATGCATCATAGATTGTCTTTCTGTATCATTTGTGTGGAGGAAAGGATTGATTTGCTAACTTGAATGCATGATATAGGCAATTGAATTAGAAGAAGAGAAAGATGCGGCAGAGCGGTGTAAAGAAATTATCGCTGAAGGTGCGTCCTCATCCTCACCTCACTCACTTAAACTCACGACTTGCGCATCTCTCTTTGTCCACACAGACGGCTGCCCGCTTGACCCGGGGTATGCGGGACCCCAGCTTCCAAAAAGCGAAGACGGTAAATCCTACACGATCTCTGCGTCCTTCCTGACCGAGATGATCGAGTGGTTCAAGGCGGGGAAGACGCTCCCGCGGCGGATTGTGTGGGAGATCGTCCTCGGCGCGTACGACTGCTTCTGTAAGGAGGAGAGTCTCGTAAATGTGGACCTCGTTGAAGGCGAAACGTGCGACGTTATTGGCGATGTGCATGGTGAGCTTCAGTGCTTTTCTTCCTCTCAGTAATTCTTTTTCGAAGTTTGTGTTGTGGGCGGAAAGAGGTGCTTGTGTGACCGAAACGGTTTTGCGGTGTTACCGCTATTCCCCACATACACCCTTCCCCGCATTACTTAAGCGCGTGTCTAATGAGAGTCCAGGCGATTGCTTACAAGCTGGGAAGCTCTTTAACCGATCGCCGGCACTTTTGTTTGATTTCTTACTGAGCAGCTTCGTTTCGGTGCTCTGTCGTCGGTTGGTTCTGTCTTAGGCCGAGATTTTCGGGAAGACGTGTTTACATTATTCACCTTCATAGCATCCATTTTTGCGGTAATTGACAATCACTTTTTCTTGCGCAGGGCAATTCTACGACTACCTACACCTGCTCTCCCTCACTGGCCACCCCTCAGACAAGCACTGTCTGCTGATGAACGGCGACCTCGTCGATCGCGGCTCGTGGTCCATGGAGGTCATCCTCACCGCGTTTGCCTTCAAATGTACGTCCTTACCTCTCGAGTTGTTGATTGTGGTCAGGTGCTGATCATGGCGGTCTTCGTCATCCCTCCCTTCGATTCTTCGCCATCCCGGACGCGGTCAAAACGAACCTGTCGTCCTTGCGACTCGGACTGTTGTCGACGTCGATTTGTCATATTGTTTGACGCAAATTACCTTGCCTCTAATCTTATCCTGCCGGCTTGACGCGTCTGCGCGTTCGACGATACTCGGCGTTCTATCTTACTCATGACGCGATGTATGACATCTATCACTCTGGTCGTGCTTCCTCCCGATCCATCATTCGCTCGCCCCGTTGGAACGTCTGCCTAATAATTGCGCTTGCTTTACCCTGTGCTGATTTACGCGCATGTAATCTCGCTGACAATTTCGGTCGCGACACAAATGAACATCGACTTCATCTCTATGTGAACAGGGCTGTATCCAACGCGGATGTACATCAACCGCGGGAACCATGAGACTAAGGACATGAACCGCGCGTATGGCTTCGAGGGAGAGGCGAAACATAAGCATGGCGAGCAGACTTACAAGGTGCGATCATATTTTCCGTAATCTTAACCTCAAAACTGATCCTTTTAATCTTTTTCTGTCCAGTTGTTCGCGCATGTCTTCACAGCCCGTGGGTCCATTTTTGTTTCACCAAAGCGTAAACTGACTTGAAAATGTAGTCCCACTCGCGACGATGATAAATGCCTCACTCCCGCCTAAGACACCCTCTTCAACATCCAATTCGCCTCCGATCCTCGGGCCGAATGGCTTCAAGCGATACTTCGTCGTGCACGGCGGGCTATTCAGCAAGGATGAAGTCACGCTCGACGACATTCGGAAACTGCCTCGTCTAGGCCGACAGCCGGGCCAGGAGGGCATCATGTGCGAGCTGCTGTGGACAGACCCGCAGGAAATGCCTGGAAGGGGACCCAGTAAGCGGGTGAGTCTTCCCTCGAATTTTCCTACCCTTGGCGTCTCTCAACGTGGCTTCGCGCTCTTTTGTTTGGATTAGGGAGTGGGCATCTCCTTTGGCCCTGATGTTACTCGCCGATGGTGTACGTTAAACCAGGTCACTGGAATGTTCCGTAGCCATGAAGTGCGGCAAGGTGCGTTCCCCTTTTCATCCTCTTCGTTTCTGTCAACCAATCATTGAATTTAGATGGGTATGCTATCGAACACGACGGATTGTGTACCACGGTATGCTCTTGTGCATTGTGGAATCGTGCAATTGACTCATCTTGTTCTCAAAGGTATTCTCAGCGCCGAACTATGTTGACCAAAGTGGGAACAAAGGCGCATTTGTATGTCCTATATTCCCCCAAACAACTTATGTACTGCCTATACTTATTTATTACTTAAGGTACGGGTCGATGCTGCAGGTAGTTGCGACTATCGACAATTTGAGGCAGTACCCCACCCGCCACTCAAACCTATGGCGTATGCCCAGAGTGGTATGGCGAGTATGTTCATGTAGGGATATAGATCATATCTGTCACTCTCGTGCTTTGTCATTGCTTTCGGTGTTATAGCACTTTACTTGTTTACTTGTGAGTCTCACACACATTCGACGTCAATTACGCATCATCAGGCGAGTGCCAGACCTTTGATTCACGACGGAAATTACCAGCCGGACAAATGACTCCAAAATTTCATGTATATTGAAGGGATTACTGACCTGGCGAGGAAAGCCTGGACGGCTGACATCTTTGGCTACTTGTCTCGTCGATCGACTTTCTTGTTTTGGCGGTAACTGGACTATAGACGTACGGAACGCTGCGCAGCGAGGAAGGTAAGGACCTCGTTCGCCACCCAGCCCATCCACAAAACAAGTTTCGTGCACCTTCTCAGCCTCTGGACGAGTTGCGAGCAAATGCATAGTACTCACCGCTGTTTGGAAGTGGTCTGGCATCGTCGGTTCGACGTCCGAATCAAACACAAAAACGACGTCGCGCCGTCCTCTTCAGCTTCTGGACGATCCGAGTGACGTTTGAAAGCGCGCACCTTTGTGTTATGGCGGGGGATACCCGCCTGTTTAAATGTCTGGGGGAATAACGGTGAACCAAGCAATAGAAGGGCTTCAACCTGCTTGCTCAACGCGACGACGAGGTGCGGACTCACGATCTTCGCCCTCGAAGCCAAACACAAAACATACAAAAGCAGACCCTTCTCAGCATCTTATCGGTCCGAATGACGTTACAAAGCTCATACCTTTCTTCACGCGGTGGGCCACCCCGCTCAGAGCCTCGAGGGTGGAGGACAGGTGGCCCAGGTGGCATCATCGCTGCAGGAGAGTGCCACCTCTAGCTCAACGCTCGATGACGAGGTCGCGGGCAGGCGATACCTGGGATGGAGGACGCCACCTTGAAACTGAGAGAGGGATGATGGTGGTAAGGTACTGAGGAAATCAGACGGTTGAGCGGCGCCTTTAATGCACTTTGGATTCGAATGTAGGCGGCTGACAAGTGGCTGGGACTCTGGAGTACGGACAAGCGCCTGGACCTTCAGACCGCTACTTGATGTCATCAAAGCAATGCGCAACACTTGCTTATAATAACATCCAGAATACCTTGTCGTTCGTGAATTATATATAGCGGACAACATTTGAACTGCCGCTTTGATTAGCAAAAGAGGAATTCATGATAATGATAGGCTATTCTCAAGTTCAAGTTGCTGCGAGAGAAAAATAACACACGTCCGTAATTTATAAGTTTATGTCTGCTCTAAAAGCTTCGTTGTGGCATATAGCGGCTTGTCGAAATATTTAGGTTGACATTACACTGCCGTCGGCCAATTCAAGTTCTAAGATGTTGCCAGTGTTCTCACGCCGGAGTAGGATGAGGTGCATGTTTCCGACTGCCCTCTGCTTTGTATACTATAATACTTCATTCTTTCTCGCAACCACCTCCCCCTTAGTAGTCTTGCTCAACAGGCGGTATGGATAAGACAAAGTCCAAGCTAGCCGCTTTCTTCAATAATGACGACGATGAAGAGTCGTTCTCTGTACGATGGACCGGACATTTCGTAACCTCTGGTCGATGTTAACTCACAAAACTCTTACATCAGAAACCGGTGGACAGTCAGAAGTTGTCCCAGTATACACAGGGGACTCTACGGAAATCAAAGAGGGAGAAGGAGAAGGAGAGAGAAGAGGCAAAGAAACGAGAAGAGGAAGAATTAGCAGCGAAGACATACGCGGAATACTTGGATGCGTTCGAAGGCGGGAGTTCTCAGAGAAAGGGCTCTAGCTTTGTTAGAGCGTCATCCTCTGCGAGAGGAGAAGATATTTCATACGATCCTCTTGCTCGTGAGGGTAGAAGCTCTGTTGCGAAAGCTTTTATTGCGGAGGAATCTACTGTACGTTCGTTGTATCTGCGAAACCTGACGATTATACCCATGCGTTCTGTGATCATCTCAGCGTGCCCCCTCTCCACCTTCTAATGCTCCTAAACCCAAGGGCAAGCGCGCCATGGATGCGTTCTTGGAAGAGATAAAGAGGTACGCTATTGCGAACCATATGCTTGGCTATTCGTGAAATGTCTTTGTCACAGGGAACAGGCAGAAAGAGAAGAAAGGTTGTTTAGGAGTAGCCGAGGTAAAGATTAAACCGCATGCTATGTAGTCTTGGCTAATCCAATTTTTTCCCTTAGCTCAAGGCCGTTCTGTTACAGCTTTAGCTGGTAGGTCACTATTGGTCACGCCTGTTTCCATGTCTAACTTTCAGAATAGCTTATGAAGGACAGAGTGGAAGCAAAGATCGTGGTGACCCATTGGTGCGGACGTATGAATCACAGGTTCGCGCGCTCAGTATTGATCTCTACCATGTCCAGACAACGAATGTGTTTGTCGCAAATTTGCCTGCGAACGTCAATGAGGCAGCTCTAGGAAACTTCTTCGCATTACGCTGCGGTCCAGTTGGATCTGTGCGTCAAGTCTATGTTCGCCCCTATCTAACTTGTTTATGCCTTCCATCATTTTAAGGTGAAAGTTATGTGGCCACGTGGGGATGCATCGGCTGGCCCTGGTGCAGATATGACTGCATCTCGTACGAGGAAAAGCGCTGGGTTGAGCGGGTTTGTGTCCTTTATGAAACGCAAAGATGCTGAGACCGCAGTGAGGGAGATCGATGGTTTCGATTGGGGCGGTTCTGTTTTAAGAGTGGGATGGAGCAAGGCTGTCCCAGTTGCTTCTAAAGCGGCCTACGTTGGTTAGTCTTACACATACAGTATCCAACGTATTGGTGACTAACTTGATGCATCTAACAGCACATCATCATGATGCGAACTCAAGGTCACGTTCCCGTTCGAGAGAGAGAAGCGGTAGGTCACAGCATCGCAGTCCGAGTCCCCCTGCTGGAAGACGCCACGGGCGATATGAATCTCGTTCTCGGTCACCGAAGGGTTTACGATCTTACAGCTACTCTCGAAGTCGTTCAAGGAGTCCCAGCCGGAGATACGATCGATACTCCAGATCCCCTTCCGATGGTAGACGAAGCCGTAGTCGCAGCTACTCTCCTCGTAGACATCGCGGTGATAGTCCCCGCAGAAGCGGATGGACTGGAGTTGATCCTGATACCGAAAAGTTCATACAGACTGTGGCTCTAAAAGTCAAGGACAATGGCGAGAAATTTGAGGACTTATTGCGGGAAAGGGAAAGACAGAACCCGAAGTTCGCCTTCCTCTTCGATACATCTGTACGCATTCAACGGTATTGTCTCTGAGAGTGTCGACTAACAACTACAATAAAGACGCCTGAATACCGACTATATCGGTCGTTTAGATCTGGCGAGTCTCTTGTAGAGGGCTTTGAGGACGAGGTAGAGTACATACTCCTTCGTTCCTCTATATAACTCATTACTTTCTCTATAGGGATATAATTCGGTCTACTCCACCGACTCTGCTGAAGAGTCCGAGCGGGAGCGGGTTCGCAAGCAGAAGCTTGGTAAACTAGCTCGAAGACGCTTCGAGGCAATGCTGCGAGCGGTGTCCGGCAAGAGGGGCGAATTAGCACGTTGTATGGCATTCAGCCTCGAGCACGCTGAGGCTGCGTCAGAAGTGACTGATATCATCGTTGGCTCTCTGCTTGTTGACTCTACCCCGGTCCCGCGGAAGGTTGCCAGACTACATCTCATATGTGATATCCTCCATAACTCAGCGGCGTCTGTTCCAAATGCGTGGAAGTACCGACAGGAGTTTCAATCAAGACTGGGCATTGTTTTCGACCACTTGTCGAGTATATATCACTCTTTCCCAGGTCGGATTACAGCGGAGACTTTTAAAAACCAGATTGTAGCCGTTCTGGACATATGGGAGGACTGGATTGTCTTTACACCGGACTATATTGCGACTCTTAAATCACGGCTTGAAGGCACTACTCAAGCGGAACAGACGGCAGAGGAAACGATAGCCGAGGAAAAGAGCAGGGAGCAAACTTCAGGATTTCCTTCCAAATTCAAGGCCAGCTCTTTCAGACCCGCCGAAGCAGTTAATGAGCCCTCACCTATCGATGATGATGGGGAAGCGGATATGGTGTGTCGGCTTGTACATATAATTTTTCTTGTCCTGTAACGTACTTACATTTATCAACAGGAAACTGACAGCGATGAAGATGAGAAACCGAGTAAAGCAGATGAAGATTTGGACGGGGAACCAATTGATGACATTGACGGGGAGCCAGTGGATGATGTCGACGGGGAGCCAGCTGACGATATAGATGGCTTGCCTGTCGAAGACCTTGATGGCGAGCCCATTGATGATGTGGATGGTGTACCTCTGGACGATGTGGATGGAGAGCCTATGGATGACATGGATGGCATGCCCGTGGCTCACTGATGTCGGCTTAACTATTGTTTACCTGCTTCTACTTGTTGCTAGCTACAATTGACTACGAATGAAACTCGCCACCTTTAATCTGTGAGTTGAGTGATTATAGCATATGCATGCGATGGCAATTCTCCGCTTTATATACATAGTGGTTTACTTTTGAGTTGCAGACACGAAAGCGAGTGAATGAGAGCGAAAAACAATGCAAGGATTTGCGGCATGGCTACGGGTATTTTTCCTCCATTTTCCAAACTCTACCACGAAGTACGGGTGGAGAGACGTGTATCCAGACTATGCAAAATTTAATCTCTACGATTGCCACGGTTGTTAACGATGCGGAGGATAGCCTCCTTAGCGTCTTCGATTGAATGTTCAGAGCCTAATCTGTGGTCTTAGCGGAAGTAAGATTAATAAAAGGGGTAGTCACTCACCAACGATGGTGATTGTATTATCCTCACGGCTGACCGTGATGTCAGCCCCAGTCTCGGCACGAAGCCTGGAGACATTAGCACCCTTGGAACCAACGATACGAGGGAAGGCCGTGCGGTCGGGAAGAGTGAGGAAGCCAACGAAAGAGGAAGCCTCTGCCTGCTTGATGGCCTCGGCAATGACGTCCTTTGCCTTTGCTAAACCCGCCTCGTCGCGCGCCTTCAAAGTCCAGACAGAGTCGCCGTCTTCCGTGTCGTGGTAGTTAGACACGACCTGCCACTCAACACCTTTAACCTCAGCTTCGTCTGTGTCGATACGGGCAGATGCGGCTGCATCACTCGGAGGACGAGTTGGAACGGTCCACTTGGCCGGTGTACCAGACTGTTCTACGTTTACCCCGAAGCTGCGGAGGTTGCGGAAGAAATTACCCTGTTGTCCAATGAAATGATGATACTTGAGCGGCACTGTTACGGTGTCTGAGATAGTCTCTGCTGCAGGAGGCGCAGACTTTATACTTGCCTACAAAACCTTGGGATTAAAGAGTCACCCATAAGAAACACACCTAACTTACGGTCAGTTCCTTGATAGCCTTCTCGCAGGCAGCGCGAGGGCCTGAAACCTTTACAAGATCCTTGGGGTCAGAATTCTGGAAGTCAGACGCGTTCTCCGCCTCGCCAATTTGATTGTACGAGCGAGAGCCAGGGAATTGAATCTGAGCATTGGTGCGGCTCTGCAGTTCGTTAAGGTGCTGTCCGTTACGTCCGATCAAAGCCTTGTGTTGCACATTTGGGACCTCAACCATCAAAACCACGCGGTCACGATACTCCGCGGCAATCTTCTCAAGCTCTGCTTGAAGCTTCTTGACTAACGAAGGCTCGCCGCGAAGACGGACCTCATCGGATGGCTCGGACTGGTGAGGGCTGAAACCAAACCATGAGTGAACGTTATGCATGGAACTCGAAGGAAAACTAACAATCGGATAAGGCTAGCCTGTTGCTTTGGATCAGACGGACCACCACATCGAATGACGAGTTCCCGAAGGCCCTGTCCACCGGCACCAATAATGGACCGATGGAACCTTCTCTCGATATTGATCGTAACAGTCGTCTCTTGCCCAACCTGATCTACTATAGCCATGATCGCCGTCTTAGCAGCAGCGATGGACTTTTTCGATCCACGGCAGGTGATATCAGTATTCAACGGGTCCTCACTGGACTTGTCGACATCAATCTGAGCACCCGTTTCGTCCTTTATCTCATTGATGCTTGCTCCACCCCTGCCTAGAATACGAGCAACAGATTTGGTTGGAACCTTGAACTTAATGACATTGTTGGACTCTTTCTCAAATTCAACAGCCTGGATTAGTTAGTGATAAGTCAGCGGAAGCTCAAATAAGAAATGAACAGGAATTCATACATCAAGGATCTCCGATTTCGCACCCGCGACACCCTTTTTGCCACCTTTGATCAAGACTTCATCGTTCTTCAGAGCCTCCCTAGTTTTTCCCTCACCGTTTTCCGCAGTCTCGCGAGGGAATGTAATCTTGACACCATATTTTTCCTCGAGACGAATAACATATTTACCGCTTTGACCGATGAGAGACGAGTGATACTGGGTAGGAATTTTGAGGACTTCAGAGGTCTCATCCGCCTGAAGCAAGCGATCAGATATTTTCCGTTACCACGCAAGCAAGTTTACTCACAAGCCTATCTACTTGTGTTAAAACACGCTTCTTGGCTTCTTCGACGTTTTCTTTACGGCCAGTGATCTGGAGATAGTAAATAAGTCAGGTAAAGAAAATACCGAAAAGGATTTCAAATGTTAACCTACCTTAACCTTTGCCTTCTGAGTAGTAGCTTTCTTCTTCTTGACCACTTCTTTCTCCCGTTCCTCATGCTCATCAGAGAAGTCGATCTTGACACCCAAGGAGTCCCTGAGTCTGTTGACGGCGGCACCATGGCTACCAACAATGCGCCCAACGAAGTCCTTGTTGATCTCGAACTCGACAGACTGGAGGTCAGGTCAGAACATGAACACTCTGTAAGTTTGATACACGCACATAGCTATTGTCAATAATGTCATTCTTGGCGTTCTCGACGATCTCATATATTTCCTTAACAGCACGATCAACGTCTGCACTGGCCCCGCGAACAAGAATGAAGTCAGCCGTCTCCGCACCAGCCTCCTCGCCAATTTTGATCGAGAGAGCCTTGTCTTCGCCAATAATCCTAGAGGATATGGATATGATTAGCTTTGAAAGTCTTGGCCAAGGAGATAAAGGCATACGCATTGAGAGTAGTACCATCCTTTCCAGCAACGTAACTGTGCCACTTAGCTTCGACGGGAATGAGTTCGCTCTTAACGTCAGCAGCATCGCGAGCCAGCTTCAAAAGGTCCTTCTCAACTTCTTCCAAATGCTTGCTCTTATCAGCCGGATTACGTGAAGCAGAGGAGGTCGTCGGATCGTAGACGAGTAGAATAGATGATTCTTCGCTCGTCTCATCCGGGAAGAACAAACGAACGTTGTGGTTTTCATGGAATTGCTTGATCCTGATAGCTAATCAGTAAACATAGAAATGTGCGCGTAAGAACGCACTTTTTAGCGTATTTTCCAATTAGGACACGGTGGACTAGCCAATCGACCTCAACCTCCTTCGTGCCACCAAGCAAGTTTGCGACAAAGGTGGATAGTTCTGCAACTGCGGCGTCAACTGCGGCCTTTTCACCAGCAATATCAATGTTCAATGACTGAGTAGGCTTCGAGGCAGCAATTGGGGGAGTGAAGACCGAAATGCCTTGGTGTGCAGAAGACAACGTCTTAGGATACCCGATCTTTGTCATATAAACAACGATCTGCTTCGAAACTGCGATCGGACCAGGAAGCGGGAACTCGTGGATATACTGAGAGTTAGCCTTCTGCATAATAGCCGCCATACCATTTGGCAGGTCATTCGGGCTGCCGTAGACGATAATCTGGTCACTCGATTCCTCGGGGCGAGGAACAACGACACTGCATTTACTCTTTGCCATGATCTCATCACTAGCAGCGCGTCCAGCAAGGAGTCTGTGCTGACGCTTTGGGAGGCTCATAGTAAATGTCGTGAGATCGTTTTCCAATGACTTGACTGTAGTCTTAATCTTCTCGACGACCCTAACGACAGCCTCCCGGTCACCAGAAGCAGTGATTTCTCGTTCAGGTGCATTGAGCTTGAGTTCGATCTGAGCCCCTTCTGCCTCAGCTAAAAACTCTGCACGGCGAGCAAGGATGAAAGGAAGTATGTGATCAGGAATACCACGAACGCGCTGTGTCGTCTTCGAGGTCTTAGTCGCTATTATAGCTTTGAGCATAGCCTGCGCTTCGAGGACAAGAGGCTGGGAACCACTGATCGTTATCGGTACCGATATTTCTTCTTCCTCTTCGTCCTGTCCGGGGTGCGAGTGCTCAACAATAGTCTCCTTACGAGGAATATCGACCTTGACATTTGTCTTGTCGCGTATTTCCTTCAAGGTGGCACCTTTTGGTCCGATGATAGTAGCGATTGTCGATGCCGGTGCATTTAAAATGACGGTAACCTATATTATAACAATTTGATGATTAAATGAAACCATCTAGTGAACGAAAAAAATGGCTAACCTGAGGGCTGATCAAAGCAACAAGCATCCTCTTCGCCTTATCCAGTTCCTTCGCCGACTCTGACTTGAGGTGGAACGTCGTCTGGCGAGTCTTCTGGTTCGAGCTTGCCTCAACCTTAACCTTGCTGTGCTTCACCATGACCTGTTTCATGATCTCGCCGAGCGTCGTGGGCTTGCCATCCTTGCCCGCGGTCGAGAGATCGACGACCGTTTCCGTAAAGCTGTCCGTCACAAAGCTCGGCAGAGCAACTGCTGGCTGCGTACGCTGGACTGCTGGTCGCCATGCCGCCGCTGTCTGGCGCGCCTGTGCAGACGCAGTTGGAGCGAGCGCAGGGAAGGCTTCAGGATCGGAGTCCAAAGATGTCTGGTGAGCAGTGCCGTTGCGCCTTGGCTTCGCAGGCGAGTCCTCGACCAGCGACGGGAAGGGATCCGGCGCACCTTCGAGGTGCTTCCTCTAATAGATCCACCAAAGTGCAAGAATGTACATTCAGTCTCTTGAAAACACCTCGGCTAGCACATTGAAGTTGCGCGCAAGTCGAAAGTTAGAAATCCATTTACCTGAAGGTCGGCCGCAGAAAACGAGGCCATGTTGCAAAATGTATTTATATGTGTCCGATTAGCGAATTGCCTTGACGGGTGGGACCTAGTGGGCCGTTCTACTGCAGACGAGTGCGTAGAGCGAGCCGCAAGTTTGGGGGAGGAGGGAAAGATGTTTGTGACCGCTCAGAGACGCGGATTGATTTGAATACACTCTGCCTTGCCGCGACTGGATTTTCGTGCGACCACGTCAATCACTCGCTTACCAGAAATAGGCACGAACACGCTCGCAACTGGCCACCGTTTTGACGACATACAGAACGTTTTCTTGCGGATAATAATGCATTATGTAGGTTGTGACAAGAATATGCTAATAATGTTACAGTGAGTCGTGCTTTAGTCAAAACAGCAAACAAGATTTTAGCCCCCGGTGCATGACAACAAGAAAATGTCCGACTACAAATCAGTGTGCAATCCGTGTCTCTTATCTGCTCCAAAACCAGCCACGGAGGAACGGAGAATATCGATAACAGTATCGAGAATTTGCCTACAGGTTTGTACACAATCTGTTGTGCATCGACGACAAACGGAGATGAGGCTCCAAAGTCTTTGTTTGAGTACCCGATAGATCTGCCTCTGACCAAGCGCTTGAGTCTCCTCTTCGCCATAGCTCGCTAACGGTGGACTTGTCTGTCGCTGAGAGTGGGAAATTGTGAGTGTTCTTATCCCTGCATGGGTTGGAAATCCTACTCACACTCCGGGTCACAGCTTCCTCTGCCTCACGAATTAGGCTATGAGACTCGGCTTCAGGCGCTGCAGCCCACATGCGTCTAAAGTTGTTCACAAAGTAAAGACTTTCTGTGAGTCTATGGAGTGTGTTGACTAAAGCCACAACTTCGGAGCGAGTGAGGAGGTTAGGATTTGCTTGGGGACTTAAGAATATTTAATCAATGAGTATAGCACAAATAATGACAGAGACTCACTCCAATGCTTTTTCATCCATTTCGAAAAGGACCTTGAGTGCGGTGGCAATCCCTGTTGTCTGGATTTTGCCCCATAATCTACATTTATCGCATCCGACACAGTCCATGATGCGAGTTACATTTCTGAAGTGCGACTTGAATTCTTCTTTGAGTACCTGGTCGATGAAGATGAGTTAAACCAGCGTGCTTTTCCTATGATAAGGTATAGCAACACACATTTGCGTTTTCCCCCCTGAAAAGGACCGACTCATCGAATTGACCGACTCTTTTTGCGATGTCAATAACCGAATTTAGTTTCTCCAGCGTATAAACATCTTCCTCATGTGTTCCAGTCGAGCAGTAGTCGTATGCGGAAAGATAAGGGCCGAGACGAGCCATAGCACGAAGAACAAGTACCGTGTCGAAGTAAATATACTGCAGCCGTTCAGGATGAGAAGCCACGCGAGAAACGAAACATTGTAGATTCGGCCCCTGTATCTAAGTGATGAGCAAAAAGATTCAAGTGAACATGTTTCAAAGCATACCCATTCGCCCGTAGACTGGTTGAAGAATTCATGGCAAAGATGAGTTGAGATCGAGGCGTGAAGCCCAGAGATGATTTTGTAGTAAACCCGCTTCTCCAAACACTCTTCGCTCGGTGCGGGAATTGCACCTTCTTCCCGCAACACGCCCATCATTGTATCAGGAAGGCTTACTTTCTCAGTGTTCTGAGGAGATAAAAGACTGAGTTCTGAGATTCCGAAGCAGTTTTCGTTGTAGATTGTGCTCCAGACGCGGTGCGCTGATGTCCCAGCGTAACCCGTGAACTTCTCTGGATTGTCTATGAGGTCGACGAATTCACCCTCTGATCCAACACGATATCAGTCCGATCATTATAGCGCTTAGCAATCTACATACCGCTGGGGTCATCCAAGAAACAGTAATCCGAGTCCCGGTAGTAACAACCAGGCAGTGCATTTTTCTGCGAATCGTTCAGATGCAAATAAAGCGAAGAGATGCGCCACAGCTTACTTCGTCATCGGAAGAAGAACGAAGTTTACCCAGACTGGCGGCTCGCCACCTTTCGGGTATTTCGCTCTATGAGAAAACAAGTCGTAAGGATTCAAGTTGACGCTGCAAAAATACTGCAACCTACTTCATCTATAGACGGAACGCCACAATCCCTATTACTACACACACCATTCTCGTCCCAGAAAGGGCATTCGCGGGTCAAGTCGACCTGTTTGACCATGGTGGTGTTAGTTTGAGAGTAAGCGTCACGGCGTCGAAAGGTACTCACCCTGAAATACTTGAAGAACGGTGTGCTAACAAGATCATGTAGGTTGTTGAAGAGCTCGTCTGTCACGCTTTCGATTGTCTCGTAGTCGCACTGCGTCGTCTCTATCGGACCGGTAGGCTTATTATATGCAGAAAAAGTACGTTAATCTTTCGTCTACTCAACCAGCATGAAGTGACATACGACATGCGAGCAGCCTGGGACCTTTGCCGGTTCGTGTTCAAGCACATTCTTCACTTGGTTTTGTCGAACGAGTGTGTCTCCGAGGAAGGACTCTTCTGTAGTCTTTGCCCATGAGAGTTCGTAGATGAGAGAAAGTACGACTGATGGTAGCAGAAAAAGGTTCCTCGAGAGCATCAAGTTACTATCTAGTTGACGGTGATGAAAGACTTTTAATTGAAAGCCTTCTCCAGAATACAGTGATGGGGAAAAGATAGTGAAGGAGCGAGTGTAAGGAGTGTTGTCTGTTTGTAAAGTGTAGCTGAGTGAGAGTTCCACGTCGATGCCCGAAGCTTACGCCGGTCTCGGATTAACCGTGTGCAGCACGTGGCGCGATGATGACAACTTCAACGACTCGGACTGTGCTTTAGCGCCCTTTAAGCGCCGTAAGTTTTATGTCTTTCACCTTCATCATCCATCGTACAGTTACTTTCTGGCTCAGGATTCTAAATTTCTCTGAATTTTCAACTTATGCACTCAATGGTTCGGCATATGTTGGGATTGAGATCATAATTAGACAGTGATGTGGCGCTGTTCAAATGGTCCCCAACACCTTTTATGCCGAAGATTTTGCAAGAGAAGTATCGAGTCCAGCTTCACATACTTTAATGTTGAAAACGCTCATTAATAGTATACAATACTCAGCTCTCGTGACCAATTGAAATTCAGCAGTCTATCCCGCTTGTCAACTGTTCGTACTTCTGTCAATCAGAATCGTTTAGACTCTGAATGCTACGGTGACCTGCTATAATCAAACGACGAGGGATTCTGGATGCGAGAAAGCGTTACTAATGCAGCGGTCTGAAGGTTCAGGCGCTTGTCCGTACTCCACAGTCCCAGCCACTTGCCAGCCGCCTACATTCGAATCCAAAGTGCATAAAAGGCGCCGCTCAACCGTCTGCTCTCCTCAGTAGCTACCACCATCATCCCTCTCTCGGTTTCAAGGTGGCGTCCTCCATGCCAGGTATCGCCTGCCAGCGACCTCGTCATCGAGCGTTGAGCTAGAGGTGGCACTCTCCTGCAGCGATAATGCCACCTGGGCCTGTCCTCCACCCTCGAGGCTCTGAGCGGGGTGGCCCACTGCGTGAAGAAAGGTATGAGCTTTGTAACGTCATTCGGACCGATAAGATGCTGAGAAGGGTCTGCTTTGTATGTTTTGTGTTTGGCTTCGAGGGCGAAGAAAGTAAGTCCGCACCTCGTCGTCGCGTTGAGCAAGCAGGTTGAAGCCCTTCTAAGCAGCCACGTTCCTTGGTTCACCGTTATTCCCCCAGACATTGAAACAGGCGGGCTTCCCCCGCCATAATACAAAGGTGCGCGCTTTCAAACGTCACTCGGATCGTCCAGAAGCTGAAGAGGACGCCGCGACGTCGTTTTGTGTTTGATTCGGAGGTCGAACCGGCGACGCCAGAGCACTTCTAAACAGCGGTGAGTACTTTGCATTTGCTCGCAACTCGTCTAGAGGCTGAGAAGGTGCACGAAACTTGTTTTGCGGATGGGCTGGGTGGCGAACGAGGTCCTTACCTTTCCTCGCTGCCCAGCGCTCCGTATGTCTATAGTCCATTTACCACAGACAAGGACTCGACATGACAATCAACGTTAACGTATAGCCATAGATGTCAGCCGTTCAAGCTTTTCGCGCCAGGGTAGAGTAGTGGTCTGGTTAAGAGTCTAGTTGAGGTTTGATTGACGGCGAGCACATTCAGATTCCAAGTTTGGCAGATAGTACTGCCACTGGAAGTTTGAATGGTCTCGCGCGTACTGTAAGTTATATATATACGCAGTAGACTATCGTCCTTTGCTCTTGACTGCCATCATCTGTGGCACGCTTGGAAAACTCCCAATATACATTTTAAAGAGAAACAACCTTGATTGTCGTATCGACGTCGTCACCGCAGCTATAAACGCAGACTTAAGCCGTAACGCCGTCAAGCTAAACTACTGTAACCTTGAAGACCTCTTAGCATGTCTTACTCTACTAGATGTTTGATTATCTGGACACTTCTCTTGTGTTCTTCAAGTCTCATTGACTGTTCTCTCAGTACCGCCGAGTCGGTTGCCATCTGCCGAGCGGCAGAGCATACGGATCGACTGTCAATCATTATTGGTTGTCGAGCCGAAAACGGGCGAATTTGAGATAATTCGCAAGGCGGGTAGGATGCGCCGGAGCGCGGAAGTGTTCTGTTTGGCTCGCTTGGAAACTGCGACGTGCGGGGGCGAAGTGATCCAATCCCTGACGTGCCAAGGCATGTGATCGCATATCAACGCTATGGGAGCGCTCTACGTTCTGTCTTTCACCTTGGACTCGGACTACGACAACGACAACGGCCACCCACCAGCGCATTTTCGATACCCCCGCATTGGTGGCGGTTAATTCCTCACTCTCTCTTCCTACATTTCAGGCCAGACCAGACATTCTTTTGACTTCACCTTTCGTGTCAGACCGCCCCTCCCCCCACTTTCTTTTTTCTTGCTTTCTACAGCTCCCAGAACGACCATGGTTCGCCTTCTCACTGTCGCCCTGCTCAGTCTTGCCTGCTGCTCAGACTTGTTCGTCACCGCATCGCTGCAACATGATGCGCGCTCGGGCAATCTAGACGCCCATAAGCGCCTCCTGCATAAACGGGCACCTGTACCCGTCCAGCCAGAATCTGTCGCGAAAGTTAGACGTGCGACGACGAAGGGAGGTAAACGATGCCGAGCTGTGGAAACCACTAGCACTTCTGCTGCCTCGTCAACGAAGGCGTCTCCGACGAGCACGAGCAAATCGGCACCAAAGCCAACATCTTCACAGTCGTCGGGTGGTTCGTCCAGCGGAAACGCCAAGACCAATAGTCTCATAGACGTAAAATCTTCATGCGGAAGCACTGGCGCTACCAGTACGTATTTCTCCCCCTCTACTCCAATCACAGAAGCTGACGGAGATATTTTCGTCAATTTTTAAATCAATTTTTTCATGTTACGCCATCATCAGAGAGCATCACGGCGATCAGTGGACCGAATGGCAATATCGATTGGCTTAACTGTGGCATTACCGACGGCGGATGGAATCCTCCTTTCGTCAAGATTTCCGACATCGTCACTGTCGACCTTCCGACGGCCGTGAAGGAGCCCAATAGCCCGTTCAAAGCTTGTTCTGCTTACATCTCCATTTTCGAGAAATATGGAGACATTTACAACAGTGAGTTATCCGAGATCCTTAATTCTGAGGGACAATCTAATACAATTGTCCTTCCGTAATAGTCCCTTCCATTCTGCTCGCCTCGTTTGCCATGCAGGAAAGCTCGTGCAACCCAGAAACTGTTGGTGGCGGCGGAGAACAAGGCCTCATGCAGATCACTAAGGAGAAATGCGGTGGGGCGCCCGGTGGAAACTGCAAAGAGCCGGTAGGAAATCTACATACAACTTAAATCTCAACCTTCATGTGTACTGACCTCGCCGTTCGGGCTTTGCGGGTAGGACTTCAACATTGGAACAGGCGCGAAGTTCTTCGCCCAGACCCTGGATAACAACGGCGGCGATTTGCTCCTAACGATTGGTACCTACAATGGATGGTTCAGGGGGATGACATATGTATGTATATCCCTAGTCTGCACTCAAAGCTCGAGCGCGTGTACTAACGTAGTTCAATTAATCAAGGGCCAAGCCACTGCAGCCAGAAACTCTGCATGCTGTCTCTGCCAGAACAATCTCGATTAGTACGTCTTCGCATGAACTTAAGTTTATCCGAACGACTTTATCTGACCATCTGATTATCTCTCGTCACCATTCATGCTGTATCTCGCTCGCCTCCTAACCGTCTTCTGCCACCCCACTGCACGGAACGTTCAGTCTCCACCAATTCCTTAACGGCTGGGCTCTCAACGTCGACTCGTACACAAATAACCCCTTGCTCGGGAAATACTTCAACCTGAACGTATGCCATTGACGACCCGGTTAAGCGCCTCCTCACATATACCCTGGACGTTCGACACGCCCTCCGCTTCCTTTTTGTCGATTTTATGAGCCGAACCGCAGCTGTCATCAACCTGACCCGTACGATCTTGCTCTGCTGCACTGCAGACATAACGCCTTTTTTCTTACGGCTTTTTGGACGGAATTAGTGTGATTTCAGGGTAATATTCGTAGTCTACAAGCAGGAGTTTTCATCGACCCCATATAATGCCTATGCATTGTATATTCGATATATACCTTACGCTACCGCAATGGAAGTCAATGGATTTTGAATATGATTGAGGGATGAAGGTCGGCGTAATCAGGTCGTTTCGCGTTCGCTCGATAAAAGTAAGGCCAGAGGAGCTTGAATGATATGCAGCCAATAATAAGATTATAGAAGTAGTATTCTACTGCGCATTATATGAGCATAGCTTGCTTCTAACTAATAGCATTTGTCAATGTTCGGGGCGTAACACAGCCTAGAGATCCTGATTCCACTAGTAGCGGCTGGCCTTACGTTTCGCACTTCTGGAACTAGTGTACTAGATGGTTGTAGTACTGATGGACCCTCAGGCTCTCCAGCATGAGAAAGCTAAGCCTGGAAGATGAATCTGATTGAGGGCTGATTGATAAGGAGTCGACGAATCAGTGTCGATCATGCAATGCTTCCGAGTCTTACTGAACCTAATACAGGCCATGCGTCTTCCACGATTCGCCTTGAATCATGATCAGTGGTAGTGTGAAGCCAGCATCTTTACAAAAACACAGCACAGACTACGCACAGCCAATGGCAGTTATGCATCGCCCCTCACAGATAAGGGGCTATTGATTGAGCCGCCTTGAGATGATGGCTGCGGATTCTCGACTGTAGACCGACGGCAAGCCGACTGCTGTATTTGGGATAAACACACCATGATGAAGGCGAGTGAGACGCTTCTTTGAGATAAATAGCTTGAGTTACCGGATCCTTACAATCTGTGCTTTGGGAATTTGCTGTGAGTAGGAATTGTGAGTGAAGTATACGATTACGATCTTAACGCACCTCAGAGACTCATCTGTTACAGCACAATTTTGCGAAAAAGCGCCTATTTAACGAGCGGCTGTCGTATTCCAGAGATGATACTTCAACAGAACACGAAACTTCCTTGCCGACCCGAAGAATTAATCATCGAAGTTGAAGGAGCAACGATGACTGCCATGATTTGCCTTTGTAGGTTTGGAGTCGACTGCAGTCATTATGACGAGCGAAAAAAGAGTCATTGACATGAGAAGAAATGGCGATCGTCGCATAACATGGGTGCAGATTTGTGGAAGGATGCTCTAGGCCGTGGTTCAGGTCTCAGACGTTGTCAAAGGGGGCCATTGGTCGTCAGAGTAATGCCATTTCCAGCCTGAGACCAAGCTACATCATGAAGTCGTTGGTCAGTCAGAATAATTAGTAGTGAGCCAATGTCTGAGAGGTACTTAGTCAATAAATGCTCTGCAAGATGATACAAGTACCGGATAGCACCGTGACTGTCCTTCATTTGTCGGCTACATGTTCATGATCATCAACCTCAATGACTGAATCAGAGTATGGACTGCAGTACTCGCGCAGCAAGTCCACACGGAATCAGCCATCGGAAAGACATGTTGACAGACTCGGAACCGTCGTGAAAGCGAAGCTATCGGACTGAGCTTGAAATAAATCTGTGAGAAGGCTGGGGAACGATACACGCGGCTCGCACCAGGCACTTCCCAAAACGGGCGAAAAGGAGGACGGAGCTCGGTGGCGTCGGGGCTTGGCATTGTGACCGTGACGCGCTCACGACAAGCTGACTCACTGCCAGTGCCGTGCCACCTCCCGCGTCGGCAGCGACTGCCAGTGGCGACTGCGGAAGCGCGAACGTATGTCCAATAAACCCGATCTCTCTCGGAGCGTGGCTCAGCGTGCATGTGACCTCCGCGAGGAAAATACACGTCAGCCTGAGGCGCGTCCGCTTGTGTGAGAGCGGTATGTGTGCTGAATGCAAGCAGGAGGAGGCGAGACAGGAGGACCTGCAAACAATTGTGAGTCCGTAAGGATCGGTTCCTCAATCACTCACGTCCCCGAGCGCGTTCCTGTATTGTACCAGCTTCCTCCTCCAGATGACACCAAACAGGAGCCGTTAAATGGGAGGCGACCTTCTCGGACGGTCCTTTGCCTTTTGAACGAGCATGCCCGGTCACTCGTGGTCATGATGATCATTCATTCATTCCGCTTCAGACCCAGTCCGGTGAGCCACGGCGTCTTACAAACAAAACGTCAAGGCACACAGTAAGACATGACTGTATAATGGAATCATCATTCGCAACTACGAGGATCACAATAATGAGGCTCAGACTCACTGATATGTATGAGCGGAAGCTGTGGCTCTGAGTTCAATGGATGTTTTGCTGCGGAATGATGCCTAAGCCGAAGGGCAGTGATGCTAACGTTCTTGTGTTGAGCCGCATTCATTTCGCGAAAGCAACAGAGTATTGCTAAAGCGGAGACCGCCGTCGAACACGATAGCGCACGCGGATGTTACTTCTTCTCGACGAAGTTGAGAATACAGTACGTCTGGGCACTACATAGCAGATGCGCGCGACAGCTTCCCGCAGCGAGAAACGAGCACAAACAATCGTTGTACTTCGAGTTATCCGCGTCAGGGAAAGTACGTGTATGACGCATGTACGGTGATACCGGTACAATGTCAGAGAAACCGCTGTCCGCTATAAGTTCACATCGTATGGAATGAAAGCTAGCCATCAACTGTAATAGTGCTGCCGATGAAGAGCTTTGTCCAGCCTCGAGGAGACTAGACGGGAGAGCTCGAAAGCCCTTGATTCGAGCATAGCACCTGCCCCTTCTCATGTGCAGGGCTCTAGCGTCGAATTGCATGAGGAGAAAACGTGTTGAAGACCCTCCCCCAATAACACTCTGGACGACATCTACATGTACGAGTCGGCACGGTGAAACCGACGGAAGCACTGTGTGAAGTTGTGGGCACAGTTCTCATACATGTAAACGAGCTAGAGCCAAGCATCAACTCACACACATATTACGAATGCTGTTGTCGGGATTCGAAATCGAAGTAAGCTGATCGTGCTATTCGATTCTATGTAGAATGGGTGACGTGGCCGGCCGCAGAGCGCAGTTGAGTCAGTGGAAGGTGGGAAGCAGCTCGCCATCACAACAGAACCCATGCGGATCATTAAAATTGCCCGTTCTCCCGAATGCGAAAACGTGCTCGATATAGCTTGACCCCAACGCAGAGCACAAGCGTTACGCATTCTGCAGCACTGGCTTGCTAAGGCCTCATGAGAGACTCAAGCTGGACACGTTTGCACTGCATACAGAGGTCGAAGAGCACGATCATCAGCGACCAGGAGTGAAGCACAAAGTTATCGTGAATTCACATAAACAGATAGAGGTATATCCATTCTGACAAAGGGCGATAGGATCGGAAATGATATCGATGCGCGCGATATAGGTGATGCAATCGTGAGCACAAAACCTTGACTGTTTTTTCGAGGTCTCATGCTCGAAGAGTCATTGTTCATTGCCTTCTGAGAAGATAAGGATGCCATAGTGATGTCAGAGCAACGCCTTCCGAGCCTCTCTATGGCGCGACGTCGAAGAGTGAGTCTTTCCCTCGCGTCCAAGAGACAAATAGAGGAAGTCAAGTCAGAATTCTCCCGCCTTTGCCCTGTTTGAAGGGGCTGGCCCTTGCGTAACAAGACAATTACAGATATCCGACGCGGGGACAGCATCAGAGTAGTGTCCTTTTGATTCGGCGTTGTTCTCTCTTTTGTTTTCCCAAACTTTTCGTTGGTAGGTTCATTCGCCGAAAAGCAATAATCACGCTTTGTTACGCCACAAAGGCAGCTCAACGTGAAATTCGAGGGAGGACATTAAGGAGGAAGCCGGCTTGGCTGTAGGGGGGTAGGGGGAGTCGAGTCATAGCATCGTAGACTCCAGACCTGGGTTCATACACGGAAATAAATTGATCGTGCAAAACTGACTCGCAGCCTCCGGTAGCCGACTCCGATCACAATCGGAGTGATGACACGTCACACTGTGACAGATTCCTTCCCGATATGGATGGTTCGAGATAGGAAGAACAAGAGACGACTGGATACGATCCCCGATGCATGGATACGTTCACCTTTCTTATCCTGCCAGAAAAAGAGCCACTCTGAAGCTGTTTGACTCTACTCAGACGCGAATTGGGCAGGGCGAGACAAGGAAGCTAGGAGAAATAATGGCCATGGCCTTTCTCCAATTGAAATGGGGATGCGTGTGAGATCCGGGATCATAATGAGGAGCTGTCTGGAAATAGCCAAGCTGATAGGTTTGCTGGACAGTTCCGAAGAAGAGGCTGGTAGTATTAGCCACTGCAACGCAGGTGGGGTCTCTTCCCAGACAGAACAGTAGCTTGATGTACAGGCGCCTAGCCCATGGAATCCGAGCTAGCTTTGCCCGAGCGACAAGAGTGCTTTGCAGAGCGAGATAGCAGTGCTGGAAGACACGCCGGGCGGGAGAGCGTCGGCCGGACGGACAGCATCGCGGTGAGGGGAAGTGAATAGTGTGCATCGCCCATGGAAGGATGGGCCAACAGCCACAGGCTCAGGTAAGGGGCGTGCCGAGTGCTGCCGAGACGCAAAATGCAAAGGAGTCACAGACTCACACGGCCGACCAATCGCAGCGAGTCACACTGGTGTCTTGTTTACGCGTGTTTGTAGCCCCCTCTGGCCTCCTGTATAACTCACACCAATCTCAACAGACTCACCTCGACACAGACAGACCCTTCGCCGCCGCCGTGCTCATCGTTGCCCACACCGCCCTCGCTGTTGCATACACCCAGTCACAACACCCACGCTCGTAGGATCCCGGATCTTACTCTAGGGCTTATTCGCGAAAGCGGCCGAGCTCTCCAGACAGGACTCCCGAGGTCGTAGACTTCGGAGCGTCCGTCTCGACTCTTTACGAGTCAAAATGTTTGTGCTACGAATGAATCGTTTGCCTCGCCTTGCCCTCCATAAAACCGCCAGCATCGACACCATCTCGCCTATTTCTGGATTTTCCAACCTCATTTCTACCTCACCCAATACATACATTACTGTCGATGCTTGCGGCGAGCGCAAGGCCTCTTACTGATTGACTATTTCTATCTCGTCTATCCCTACTCTCCGGAAAACTGGAAATCAATTATACGCCATCACCACTCAACGTATGCTATAAGCGTGTTCACTAGCTTTTATTCCGATTCGCTCTTATCTACTCGTGCAAACGGTTTTGATCCCTCGAAATATGCAAACCTTCCAACATACCGTCGCCCACCGGGGCGCTGGTGCGCCCCGGCCCCGGACGAACGCTCGATGGCACCCATACACGCCGCCTCGGTCGTCGGGCGGTCATACACCCAATTATGCTTCCCTTCGCTGTTCATCATCCCAGCAAATCCCCGCTTCCTCAGACTGCAACCAATATTTAATCACTCCTGCTTCGTCTGTGTACAGTATTTCTCCTGCATCAACCTCCTTTGCAATCTCCCCCTCCCGACCGTCGCCTTCGGGCTCTCAACTCCCTCCCAAGTCAATCAGCACTCAACCGCCACATGTTGCAAAGCCTCCTCAACCGGCAAAAGCGAACTACGTTGCGTCCTTAGTCGGTACGTGACATTTCAATCAAATTCTTTTGGAGCATCCGCGGGTCGGTTCTCAGCCTCTCAGGATGTCTTTCTGTTCCTCTTTTTATCGACCAAGTATTTATTGGACTCCTCTAATCTATTTATTATATTTATCTATTTATTATAGATCAAGCTGTGAAGTCTCTGTCCGACATATGGCGCCCCGAGTCCATACCGGTTGTCTTTTCGACGTCCACAAGAATTTCTGTGGCGAAACAACCTATTACACAACCCACACCTCAATGCCAAAGGCAATCCATCAGTCGACGCCACTCACTTCAGCTTCCATCACCCTGTTCTCCCACGACACAAATGTCACCCCTTCCGCCACCTTCGGAAGCGCCGAAATCATCATCAGCCTCTTTCATCGCATCGCAATACCTGGGCGAACAGTTCAGCAACGCAACCGTCGTCAGCGAGAAGGATCTTGTACCGATTCGGACGTTCGTCCAAGAAGTACTTCGTCGATCGCGCACGACTTGCAGTGTTCTGCAATCTGCATTATGCTATATCGAGGCGATAAGAAACAAGGTACCGGAGCTTGTCGAGGCAGAGAGGCAGGGGAGAGGAGTCAAAGGCGAGCCGGAGTTGGGTGAGAGGATCACAAAGTTGGAGGACGAATTGCAAGATTCGTTGGATTTTTTGACTTCTTCGGATACGATCATCAACGATGGCCTCCAAACAGAATGCATGCCAACGTCTGACAATTTCGATATGAACACTGTTCCGACAGTTCTCCAAACTGACGCTACTCTCGTGGACGTACCGCAGCAGATGGCAGATGGGTCTGTTGACCCACTCAAGCGCCGCAAAACACCCGCAAAACCGCTTCCTACTCTCCCCGCTCTCCCGTCCCCTCTTCTTTGCCCACGTCGTGCATTTTTAGCTGCTCTAATTTTGGCTTCGAAGTTCCTTCAGGACAGATGCTATTCTAACCGGGCATGGGCTAAATTATCGGGCCTTCCGCCACGGGAAGTTGGCCGTTGCGAACGTGCGCTCGGTGATGCGCTTGAATGGCGTCTTTGGGTTGGTAAAGGTGCAAACAACAACTCTGAGGAAAGCTCTCGTTCTGTTATGCGCTCGAAGAGTGAAAGTGTCATTATGTTAGGCGGAGCGGTTCCGTCCAGAAGCATGTCACAGCTCCCGAGCCCGCCCATGGCAGATGCAGGAGCGAGTCCCGAGTTTGGTAGACATTTGGCAGTCTCGTGCCCCATGCCTATCCCAGCGCAAAAGCTGCAGTCTCTCAGACGTGCCGCAACGCTTCCAGATGATGCAGCGTTTCGAGGCGTTCCTCCAAGGTATAGGGCACCAGGCGCTCTCCCGTTTGCGTTCAATGTTGGCCAAACTACCACAGCTTCTTCGTACATGCCTTCTACATCAGGCGAGCATGGGTTGCCCTCATTCAGTGCCTTGCTCTCTCGGGTAGGCAGCAATTCTTTCTTCGGAACAGATGAGCCTACTCCTCGTATGTTCTACTCGCCCGAGAACGCCCTTGATACCCCCAGTACTCAGACCGGAAGCGTATGGTCTCCTGCACCAAGCTCGAGCTCTACCGATTCGTCCGATTCTGGCTCCAGCGCTGGCTCTGTCGCTACTCCCCCGAACAATATGCTCACGCCGTGTATCACCAGTCGCGTCGGCTGTGGACCTCCATACGTCGATATCAGCGCTTGCGACTTCAGCAAGAACATGTATGGTGGAGTTGCGAACGTGTCTACGACCGCGGCTCCGATCAAGTCGTGGTACGCGCAAGTCTTGTCGGCAGGTTTTCCCGCGCAGGAATTTGGTCAGCTGTCCATGCTGGACGGCTCGGCCAGCGAAATTTGTGCCCAGGTCTAGGCTGTGTGTGCCGCAGCGAAGCTCGAGTGTCTTTCTGCTGATTTCTCATCGCATTGTCGCTCGCTTTGCCCGCGGCGCCCCTTACCAAACTCGGTTATAATATCGCATCATAGAGTAACGCTTCTTGTTATCATTAGTCTCATTACTGTTCTTCTACCAATATCTCATATTCTTCTTTTTCTCTCTCTCCTATGAATGCGAATACTTTGCGAAACATTACTTTGCGTCCCTTTAACGTCGGTTCGCCTTTAAGCCTGTTTTGCGTGTGTTCTCTTTTATTCTTTTATTTCTTTCTCTCCCCTGCATTTACTTATTCCACGCTTTAGTTGTTTACGGACACTTGTACACCAGAGAACCCGTCTATGCCATATGAGTTTATTTTTCTCTTCTTTTCTTTCCAAACTGTGTAGGTTGTTGTGAAGTCCAGTACGTTCACGAGTAGATAAATTCCGAAATTAAACAGAAAACTGCCCCTTGAACTAAAGTCTAAGTATGATCACTGTTCATATCATATGATGACTACTTTACGAGCGCTTCTTCTGTGAAGGGGTTATTTATTTTCTAATTATAAACAAATTATGTAGCAAAAGCCTTTTTCTGTTCTCAGGTTTCGCATTGTACATTTACTATTCAATTATCATGTAGATTACACATTGTCAACTGCAGCTAGTTATCCCCACTCGTATTCTGTCCCGTTATATGTCCGCAATGCTCATGCTCATGTATACCAAATGGTATTGTTGATCACCTCATTCAGAAAAGAACTCAAGTGGTTTGTCCAGAGTTTGAACCGCTCTCCAGCTCCTCGGATGCCCATCTGCATCCTTAGTCCCTTCATCGGTAAGGATCGAGTGAAAAACAACGTCCGCCTCGCCCTATATTAGACAAGTCAGTCGCTACATTTATATCGTAGTGCAGAGAAGTATGTGCATACCCTATTAGGGGGATCGTGAATCCTGAATATAACATTGATGGTGCCGGTCAATCAGACCCCCAAATCAAAGAGGAAACACCGCAACGCACCTAACATGCACAAAACCTTCTCCTTCGTCGTCGTTGATCTTCGGAATCCTGATCTTGCCAAAGATGATCGTGCCGTATGAGGTGGGCCCGCTCCTGACCTGCACAAGATCCTTCTCGATGCTGAAGTCGACTAGCTCGCTGTCGGACAGGGCCGAGGCGCGCGACCACATCTTGGGCTCGTGCAGATCCCAGTGGTGCCGCGACTTGACTATCGCGGTCTTGATGTGGTTCTCGACGACCTTGAACGCCTCAACCGCGTTTTCCTTTGGGGCGTGTGGCTCGTTGAGTTCAACGACATCGCGGGTTGCTATCGAAGTGGTGTTAGGGATGCATGTGAGGTGGGTGCATTCACGTTGCTCACCCATGTCTATCCCTGAATATATGCGCTTCGAAACGTCCTGTAAACACGTCTCGGGGTGATAGGTATCTCAAATAGAGGACTGCTTTCCGTACGGATGCAATGTGGTTGAGCGAAGAGTCTCTGACAGATGCCGGACGACTCCTTTGACGATGACGGCGGTGCTTGACCAATGTCTAAACATAGACTCCTACAGGTCTCCCACGGCTGCTATCGGCCCGGATTTGGCCGAAGAGTTTGACCCCAGCTCTCGTCAACAACGATGTCGAACACAACTCTAAAAAACTTCAGCGTTTACTCCTGTATTTCAACTTTGCTCCTTGAAAACTGCACCTTTGCTTCTGTCAAATCCCAGTATCATCGGCCTCAGCGCCATCCAAGATGTGATCCAGCCGGATCTAACACCAGAGCCTCATGTTCGACTCAGGAGGTCCGTGCAAGTGTGTAGCATCTTGGCCCTTTTGAAGTCTAAGAAAACCAAGGTGCCTTGGATTGATCTATAGTGGGCTCTGTTTCAGCCTTGAGAAGTTCCTGCGAAGGTCGGAAAACTCCACCCCAGAATGGCCGGCCCACCGGACACTTGAATTCTAATCCTTACTCCAATGGACGGATTCAAGTTTAGGCATTAGAAAGAGATAGCTAATACGCCGGTGCTAAGTAGTAGATAACGGGATAGTGAGCGCTACTCCGAGTCCCTGCTTCGAGTACTGCTTCTTTGCTAATTAATTTCTGTACTAGATAACAGTGTTCGAGGTATGCATTGTCCATCTCGTTTGAGGCACTTTTCATCGGCGCCGGTGCCCTCATCGTTGATCAACTTGAGTACACGCAGCTCCGACCCTGTCCCGTGATACGCAATTTCGAGCTGAGCAAGAAGGGAATCTTTCCATTCCGCATCTAATAAAGGAGCGGTTACTTTGGTTTGCGAATCGCCTCTATCAAACGATCATATCCAGCAGTTGTGGAACGAGGGCAGGCGCGTGTTTGAGATTCCATAGCACAGAGAATTTTCATGCAATAGGTTTTACCGCTGTGAAACTTCTGCCGCCTCACTGGCATGTGTTGCGTTGAGGAAGCTTTTGCTCGCAAAGTGACAAAGGCTGGCGCCTTCCGTAATGTCGCTCGAAGACGGAGTACGGTCGTCAGGCTCCTTCGCAACAAGAAAACGCCTCCGAGTCGTAAGTAATTTCCCATCAGCACATTCCTCTACGCCGCTCCTCTTCCGGCCAGATAGTTTTGGTTGAACGATCGGAGGAGTTTCTGTTTTTTTTTCTCTCCCCTTAATCAGACGCCAGAGCGCGCGAAGAACATCAAGGGAAGTGTCGTGCTCATTCTCATGTCGCCCTTTATGATTGATGGCTCCCTCTGGTATTAGGAACGGCGGAGAAACTTGAACGGCCAGCGCTCTTTATCACAATTTACTAGAGCTTAAAACTCCGCGGGCAGATCGAAAAATGTCGCTCTCACCGTTTTCGGCGTCCCGATTCTTCAAGGCTTGTCGGACCTTCCGGAAAATCTGCTTGTGATTTAGATCCTACAGGAGCTGTTGCTGATGGAAGAAATCTGATCAGTAACATCTCAAACCTTCAAACTACAGACAGACATCGCACTTCGTGAGCAACTGCATCCTTGCGAGAGGTCTGTTTCAGCTCCAGATGGCCAAACATTTCAAACGGAGCAGTTTCTATTGCATCTGGCAATGTGCTTCACCCAGAAATTCACTGAGAGTCTGACAAGCTTTGGTTTACCCTTTCTATCCATCGCCCCCGCCTGATAGCGTCTTTTGTACTTTTGTGTGTCTCATTTCTTCTCAGGTTATGTTTCGGCCGGACGTCTTGAGGACCTTGCTTGCCAAAAGCGCGAGTGGTACGCATGCAATCGAGCGTTGCGACTATTTCGGGCGCTATCGACTGGGTATCTGCGAGAGCGCGAGCCTCCGAACGATCCGGAACTTTGCATCAATACGAAGGACTTACTTTCGGTCTACAGCGATGGTCAGTACCATGTGGCCAGTACTCCGAATTGGATTAGCACTATATTCGTTCTTGGAGGCTCCGGTGGGCACTATCCGTCAGGTTGATCATCTCGATGTACATCTATCGTCCATCTCTCTCTGCATGATTACTTTTTGTTGCCGGGGTGATAAACGCAGCACAAACAATGAAGATCTTGTCGGCTATATAAATTAAATTAGCGAAATTGCCCAGGGAAATTACGCAGTGCACTGTTTATGGCGTGTAGTCTGATCTTGCGGAAAGGCTTAGATCAAACGCAGGTCACTGCTAGTATGATACATTAAGCAACATCTACGCCGATTCTTGAGTTTCCCCCCGCTAGGTATGCCTGCGATCAAGTGCCTGGAGCTGCGAAACTGCAGCGCTTTCGCTTAGGACGTACTAAGTGAATGTTGGTGGCGCTTCTGCCACTAAGTCTCCGTCCTCAAGATTTTAGCGACGCCAATCAGCTCATGAGTAGGACGGCAAAGCTGAAGATACGGAGGCTCCTTAGAGCCTAATAGACATCGTTTAGAACGGCATCAGAGGCTGCTCCGACAGCACTTCAGCTCACAGAAGTGCTAAACTTATCCCTACTTAAGTAAGCAACATATCAGCGCTTGCAGGGACGCCCTCTCGCCAAGGCTGCCATGGGACCGCGTCCAAGAAAAATCTCATATTTTCACAGAATAGATACATAAAATGATTTTTTCTTCGACGAGAGACGGACGGAGAAGTCCATGTGCGCAAACTGTGATCCTGAAACCGTTAACCTCTTACCGAGAAGACTCGTCTATTCGAACACTGACAAGAGGATCGACATTACGTCAATGCCTATATTAGGGTACTACTAGCCGACGGGAGAACTTTACTTCAAGTTGAACAGGTCGGACACTCGGCCACGCTCTTGTTCTCACCTTCACTTGCTCAAGACGAAGGGCGATCTCTCGGCTGGTTTCTCCGTGAGCAAATTTTGAAGAAGACACACAGCCGGGGGCTTTTGCAAGCTTCCGCCCCCAACGCAATGAATCTGTCAGCCACCTGAAAGTGAGAGCATTCAGACGGAGGATAGCTGGATAATACAATCTGTTTATTGAGCCCTTCCTTCATCTATTGGAAATCTCGGCAAGTTTCGAGAAAAAATCTTTGTTCCTGCGTCCAGAGCTTGTAGTTGAGACGGAATTTAGGTGCGGGAATTGGGGGCGGCCGATCGATCAGAAGGAATATATGTATGTTTCTAGGGTTCTATGGTGTCAACGTCCCCTTTCTCCGAACTTCTTGCATTTGCGCAAGAAGCTAGCGGCCCTGCCCCATGTATACATACACATACTTACAGAGGGAATGTATTGCACGATGAATGAAATTCGTCGAAAGGCACAAGCGTGCAAGTGAGATAGTCGGTGGGGAATGGGATTTACACGAAGAAAACACATGTGAGGACACGGCCTTCGCAGTGCGTGATCTCCCCCCTATAGAACTTCTAGTCAATTGTATCGGCGTCCGGTTCGATCACAAATCAAAAATGCGAGATCACCCATACGCCATACGCCTGAGCGAAGTAGTAACAAGCTACTTGCATGTCTATACAGGTGCATATTTTCACGGACGGCTAGATCGGTCGATAGGTACAATGAATCTGAGATCCGGAGATTGAGATGGGGTGATGCGGTAGTCTTGGACGGGTGACCGCACGATCGCCTAGTAGTGGGACTCGTCAGAGGCCTCAGAACTCACGGACATGCCTGTCAATCTTTGAACTCATTATGCCACGAGAGTTGCTGGAAACCGCGATGCAGATGATTGCTTTGCTGCAACAAGTTCCTGTACCACGAAATTCACGGTGATCAAGCAGTGTTTGAGTAAATTAAAGGCAATGGGACGCACAGGCATGAGGGGAACTTGCAGTAGCTCCTATATGAAATTTAAATTCAAACGAACCCATTGTGTTGCATAGAAATTACGTCTTCATCAAGATGGACGGAATAGACACAGCGCCGTGAACACTATACATGCGCAAGTGACGACAAAGGCCCTCATAGAAGCTTGTCGCCCGCATATTCTTACATTACCGCAAAGTTTGATTCTATTTACAGGCAGGTCATCACTGTGATGGAGTTCTACAGAGTGCCCTGGGCATGACCGGGGGACCCGGTCGTGCGGTATAGTGCGATGGGTATACATGAACGATAGCAAAGAAGCGTGATCTGGAATGGTTGGACATCTCACTTGAAGAAGCCGCTGGAGCGAAAGCACACCGAACAGCGTATGGTCGGCGCTTTTGTCAATGCCGGCAGGGGAAAAAGAGGTAGATGGAAGCGGTGGCATGCCGGAATGTATTATGATTGAGAAATGCATTAGATCCTTCCGCTATGGTCATGCGCGTAGTCCCTCGACATCAATGAGTTGTCTTGCGCAGATGGATGGTAGCCGTATGGACTAGTTTCCTGCCGGTGTATCTGGGGTAGAGTTTCCCAGCGGGTGATGTAGGGCTCCCTGGACTCTACGCTTGGTAGGAGGGACGTTTGCGGACTGTACTGAGCATCTAATCCCGGGAAACGCGAAGGAGGCAGTGAGTTTGCGGTAGATGGTCTTGAGTTGCTTCTTGAGGACGTGGAACCGGTGGAAGAGTACGCGTTTCCGTACGAGCTCATCATTGCCGGTGAATGCGCTGGGTGTGGGGCTCCATAGTCACCTGCTGAGTTCAATGCCGACGATGAAAGAGGGTTGTTCAGGAGCTGACTGTGGCTGATTTGCGGGAGCCTGTGGGGGAATGAAGCTGACGCGACAAATCATTAAACTGACTTGCACTCACGTCTGTCGGCGACCCATGGGCGCGCTTGACACGGAGTATGGGTGTGTTTGTGGCTCACTGCAAATAGACCAGAAGTCAGGACCAGCTTCTGAACAAAGGGGGCCTCCATCTGACCTGTACCGGCGGTCGCTGCCGGACGGCGGTGCACTGGCGTATTGGGCTTCGTAGTCGCGCGCGTTGGAGTGGCTATTAGGGGTCACATCACGGGATGTCGACGAGGAGTCAGAAATCCGGGAGGCGGAGTCGGCAGTCGATGGGCGTTCTTGGAGGGCCGAGTTTCTGCGCACGGCGGGCTTCTTCTTGGGCGGTACCGCCTCCGGCCAGGTGCACTGTGTGGAATGGAGAGTGAGCCTGCAGGCTCGGGTGGCCAGTCTGTTTCATACCTCTCGCTGCCCGTGCGCGCACCTCTGGCACTTGGGTTTCGTCTCGTCGCACTGCGCCAGACGCGTTAGACTCCCCACATGATCACCGAGTGGTCGGCGGTGGCACAAACCTTTATTTTCTTTCCTCTGCACGTCAGGCAGCCGGTCTTGCTCCGGGTGTATTTTGGACGCTTGCGCTGCGGCGCCTCGGGCCTCATCTGCGTCGCGATCAGGTGTACATGGCCGGGGAGGTTGGGCGAGTGTTGCGGATGCGGCGCCAGTAGATATTGCTGGTGGGCCTGGTGCTGCGACGAGACATAGGAGCTGCGCAAAAAAAGAGATGAAATCAGCTCAGAAAGGAGACCAAGGGACGAGATGACCGACTAAGGCATTTGGCTAGCCATGTTGGCGACGAAGAAGACGGGGGGCAGAGATGGATGGACGGCGGCGATGAAGGTGGTACTTAAAGGCAAGCATAAGTGTGAGGATAAGATCTGTGAATCAGAGGGAAATCGGGGTTGTTGTAACCACAAAGAGCGGTGTGTGTCAGGGTTGGGCTTCTGCAGTTCTTTTACAATATTCCAATAATGTTATGTGGATACGGGCACGCTTCAGGTGGTGGACAAGAAAACGACACTGAATATAAAAATATGGAAATTTTATCTATTTGGATTTAAACTCTGAACTTGAAACGCAGCCCGGCCGCTCGGATCACCCCTCTCTACTCGTTTTCGGCTTAGATCTGGGCAACAACATCTTTCCCGCCCACACGCAGCTCCTTATTGTATCTATATTTCTTCCAGCACAACTCCCCTGACAATCCCTCCTCTTCACTCTCTCTCCTAAGAGCAGAAGAACGACCGCAGAACTCTGCTACGTATATCCGGCCTTTTACCCCAATGTGTGCACCTTGGAGACACGCTGGAGCCTGGAGGCAGACAAAAGTGAGGTCGCCCTGTTTTATCTTATAAATTTCTTTGTCGTATTGTCGTATTGTCGTAAACAATGCCGTTGCGTCTCTTTGGCATTGCTGCGGCTGCCAGGGTGGCTCGGTCCGCCCACAACCGACTGTATAACAGCAATTAAATTCTATTTTTCAAATTCTCCCGTATTTCCGTTAACATACGGCTTGCTCGAAGTAGGGAATGCAATTGCTATGCTCCTGTGCACGGCGGGCTGAATTTCAGAGAAAAGCAATATATAACTGATGTCTGTTATGCAGGCAGTGTTGGGTGTATAAGCTGCAGTCACTAATGCGATGTCCCTGTCCTTCTCCCTTTGACTCCGAGTCTGTGCTTCTTCCCCCATCATGGGAATGTAATCAGTGTACAGCTACTAATGAGACGGAGGCTCCGCAAATCTTACTGCGTCACTTTGCTGTCGGCGGATATAAGCTAACTGAGTGCATCCACGATATTATTGACGTGCGTATGATGCAGCTCATCAGATCCATGTAGGACCCAACCAACATAGGTCAGAGGGATCACCGTCTATGTCCGGAAGTGTCGAGAGACCAGCTTGAACTCTGTCTATTACCAGGTCTCGATCGCAAATGCATGCAGACAAGCGGCTGCAGAATAACGTATAAAGCTACCACCCTGTAAGTCATGGTCAGAAGAAGCAGGCAGAATCAGGCCTCGTGGCTAGATAGACAATACTTGAGAATTGAGCCCAAAGAAGACGATGGTAACATATTGAAGGGAAACAGGTTACATATTAGAAGCACGGAGTTACGAATGTTTAACATCCAGGAAGACCACATATAATTTAGACAGAATTCCTTCCACAATCATGTGCATCGATCAGCGCTCACAGTTGCTCCTCCTTGTGCAGAACAAGGCAGGCCAGCCGCCTGTACGGCTTTAATCGATGTCGACTTTATAATAAAGTTTGATTCAAGAATTGAACTCAGTCCTATTTGTATGTTGAGAATCTTCTTCCTCTCCTGCAAAAGTAGACTAGCTCCGTGGAGATTGGGTCTGGTGAGAAGAAATAGTTGATCTACTATTGCCAATGAGGAGTGCAACGTCTTTGAAGCTCAGCCCTCAGACCAGTCGTTCGTGTTGCACCAAATATATACCCAACGTGGTAAACAAGAATATTTCTAATCTAGCCGTCCTCCATGTCGAAGTCTATGTCATCCAGTTCGCCGTCAGCTAGGTTTCGTAACGCTTTGATTGTTAAGGACAAGTCTGCATGATAAGAGACGCCATGTGGGGAAAAGGTGCTATAGTCGGGGTCGGATTCATGGAAGCTAAAATCGCCGCGAGTCTGCAAGATGCGTCTGATGCGATGTGGCATGTCTTCTTGCGAAACATGCAGTCCTGACGATGCCGTACTCGTACTTGGCGCATCTGATACTGGGCTGAGCTCTCGTGCAGGGCCCAACGGTTGTATGACAATTGAATACACAGAGGCTGAAGACACACGACGACTCATGGCCAGGGCTGGAGGTCGTGACTGGGGTGATGAATCTCTCGATTTACGTCTACCGCGGTCGATTGGAGCGTCATCGTCTCGTAGACTCGTTGGGTCATCATCCACATGAAGACCCCTTCGGAATGTGGGTTTGGACCAGCCCGGCGTAGCTACAATTCCTTCCTTTTCTTCAAGTCGCCACAGTTCAAGTCGCGCATGCCTGATTTCGTCATTGTCCGTCGCAGTCTTAAGCTTTTCAAATACGTTCCGCGTTCGTTCCCTGTTCTCTGGCGGGGTAGGTGCGCTAACATTTTCCCCACACCCACCAGGGAGATCCGGCGGCTCAAGAATCGGAGAACCGATGCCACGTATAACTTTATGTCTATGAGCTTGGAAGAGATCCTTCTGCGGAGGCCGAGGAATTGTGGCCTGGGACGCAGGTGATTTGGGAATAGTTTCGTCGTCCTGAGGTAGCGCCGGTAAGATCTTCGAACGACGTGGCACAGAGCCGGTAGCTAAACCGCGATTGACACTCTGTGGTGGCCGCGTAAAGGTGTGATCGGTCGATCCGGAACTGAGACCATCGCTCTGTGGAGGTAGGCTAACAGGTGTGTTCCTAGCCGGCGTAGGGGGGCCGCGTGCTCGCTGTCGCTTCCTGTCATTATAATTGAGGCGACCGGCTAAGTTGGGCGCACTGCCACTCGTGTTAAACTGGCCAAGATGAGCGCTCCTGGGAAGCTTTGAAGAGTCAGCATGTGCAGCTTCGACGGGTTTGGCTGGTTGGTCGGAATCCTCGAGAAAAAGAAAAGCTTCCGCCTTGCTCTCTGGACGGAATGATCGAGCAGACGTGTCAACGCCTTGCCGTCGAACTGCCTCTGAACCTTGATCTCTGGTGTCCCCGCGTTCAGCGATTCGGGGAAAGGGCCTCGGGATGCCAGAGTCAGCCTTGTTACGTGGGCGTTTCTGATCTTTCGCAGGTATTGGCTTATTTGAGCGCTGGAGGATAAAAAAAGTCCGTTATCTGTTATACTAGCTGCGATACAAAGAAAACCCACTTACTGGAACACTCATCCTGCCAGCTGAACCCAATCACTAGGTGGTTCTGTCGTTTTTGTCAAGACGGTATGATGCTAGGGTAGAAGTAAGTGTAAATGCCGGTTGCTGGAAGAGTTTTCAAGGACCAGGAAACGTGAACTTCGATGTTCGACACGACCACACAGCGCAACCAGCTGCAGGTTTATGTCAGGCCAGAAGCGCGAGTCAGCGGCGCGCCCGACGCATTGTGTGCATTCCGTCTCCAACTGTGGTCTTGGAAATGAAACACCACATTTCAGACACAACTAAACCACGCCTGAGCAGCTTTCCAAATGTGAGACTGAGTGGCATTCACAGCTTTCACAGTGAAACGGGCGCGCCCCAGCACTCGAAGAAACAGCTTCGTTTCTCAAAGGGTCCGCGAAAGGAGAACGTGGAAAGAGCATGGTGGAAGGAAAGGAACAAGCACGTTTGATTGACAGGCCGCCGATCAGAAGATTCCATAAGAGGTTTCCAGCGGAGTTCGAAAATGGAAGTCCAGGACCGAGAGAAGGGAGAAGGTATACAAGCTCCGCCTCATTCACTTCTCGATGTTTGTCGCACGGTCTGCTCGTTTCTCCGAGGATAAGAGATGTAGTCAAGAATTTATTAGCTGCTGAAACAGTACTTCAAGCCCACTACAGATCTTTTGCACCTTGATGATCTGCTGGGAGAGCACCCACCTACGTCCGCGACGTATTCCCCAAGTGCATGGGAAGACATCGAATGTTTTGGACAACCAAACCATGGACTCCTCGGTAGGAAGTCTTCATGAATTCCTTTCTCTCATCATCGTTACATCGGCAACAGCGACGCTGATGGCTCCGAGAGACAGGATCCATTATATTTTCCCTAGATAGTGCAAATTGGTGCTGTGGCTTCTTGATGGCGAACAAGCAATCCCATACCTTCTTGAATCGATCCCTGGCACATACAGTGCCCCACAACCTGCGTAGGCCGCGCCCTGCGAAGCCTGACAAGAAGTTTTGGAACGCAAACGCCACAAGGATGTGGGTGATCGGGTGTGCGGCTCGGGTAGATAGAACCGCTGACGTATCGCTTAGATGCTGCCCCGGCCGGTACGAACGTCCTTGAAATTCCTGCCGCTAGGATTAGCCTTCATTCGGGTAAATTAAGCATCCTAAGACCGCGTAAGACCGTGAACCAGGAACCGCACTACGCCCATGCGAGGTTGTTCATCGTCCTTACGACGAAAAAGGTCGATGCACTCAGAAGGTAGACCTTCGCACGAACAGGGGCAGAAAGAAGTATTGTGTACATAATGTAGATGGAAGGGGAATCCTCACTCACTAAATTGGCATCGTAGAATGCGCAGCGCCCGACCGTATACGGAGTAATGCTGTTGGTCTGCTAGAACAACAAGCTAAGGAGATGGAAGAAGAGAACGAGGTTAATGAGAGAAACGAGGACAATTGAATAGATTAGCGGCGACCTACCTCTCGATCATCCGATAAACCCCTCTTCCTAACTCGGGATTAGATGCACCATATCACCACATGATTCTTTCCCTCGTGGCCACTAATAAGTGAACTTGGAGGTCTCATCTTCTGAAGTTTCTACTAAGAAATGTATATAGCAGGTAAGTAGAATATCTCGTTTTCTGACGAACGTAAGGCGTAGCGCGTGCATGGGCGCGTGTACAGTACATCTGTGAACAACCCAGGATGAGGGTTTGCTGCCGATAAAGATACCTTGGGCTATAAATGATATAACATACCAGATATAAAGTTAGACACACCAACAGCCATGCTGTACAATGTTGATAACCGATTGGCCGCTCCCCTCCCATTGAAGTCTAACATCCGACATCGTGCCGGTCGACGAATGATTTCATTTTAGCGTTCCGAGTGCACAGCACATAATTTTTCTCATTGATTCACAGCTCAGCAAAGTGCAAGTATGGCTAACAGCTGCGCATCACGTAGAAGCATCCCTTCAAGTTCGTGTTGACACAGATAGAAGGAGCGAAGCTGATAGAACGAAATCAAACAATGATTGTAATAAAAGCTCTATTTGGAGTCCGTAAAGCACAGAGCGGGCCTTTTATTACGGGCAACATCATTATAGAGTTGAAAAGGAGTGAAAGTGAAAGAAGGCAACAATGATGACCGTGAACTTGAAACGGAAAGAAGGAGATGTTGGCTCATGTCGCGTTGAACGCGTGACAACTTGAACGCGGCGTGACAATTGCACTGCCTCTGAGCCTGAGGGAGATCGCCGTCACGCCGCCCCTGGCACGGCGGAGACGCGACGCGTTCAAGTTTCGAGCAGTCTTCCCGCCCTATTGTTATCAATCTCAACCTGTGCCATGCCAGACTACTCTTTGCACTTCGCAGACCATGGCGGATGTCAGACGGGAGTATTCCGATTAATAGAGCTCCCCAAGGAACTCATAGCCATTGCTGAAGGAACAATTGAACAAAGGTACTCTTCTTATGCCCTCTCGCTACATTCGATCCTCTGAACGTTACAAAGTCTAACAATCCACGGTGGAGTAGATGAAGACGCTGTCCTATGTACGACAGATCGGACTTTCTCTGTTCGCGCCGTCACGCTTTCAAACACATACTTCGTCCTCGCACCATCACAAGATGAAGCAGACTGTGCTGTGATTCGTGGCAGTGCTCAGCAGATACTGGAGTTAGCGCCCTCCGTAGCAAAGCTGCATAAGCTCAATGGTCTCCTAAGAGGTCGAGAATATGATGGCTTTGAGTATGAAAAAGAGGGCAGAGGAAACAATAAGTCATATGTGAGTTCTTTACAGACATTCAACAACAACACCTACATTGTAGTGAAATCTCTCACAGAGTCTGGAAACCATCAGAGCATCTGTACAAGCAAGTGACAAGGAGTTTGAGGACGGTCTGCGGGAAAGACGTATCCTCATCTTGAATGGAGAACTCCGACCTATCACAATGTCATACCTCAGCTCGGTCCTAGAACTGATCTTAAACACTATGGTTGCTTCTTCGCTACCCCTAGATGCTGCCCCCGTGGCAGATATCACAGAGACCCTCGAAAGCGATCACGATATTTCTTCTGAGGTTACTCAGCAAGTGATGTCCTGGTTCGGCAAAATTACCAGATCGTCGTCAACTGAAACTGTATGGGATGCAAATGTCGAAAACATCGTCCGCCAGCTTGGTATAGGGCTTCTGAGTGGTTACCGAGTACGTTTTGCTAGATTCATTGTCTCGTCTTTATCTTCCTTCCTCTCGAAATGAGCCTTGTTGCTAAAAGCTAAACTGTGCACAGAATGTTCCAACAGCGGAAGAAAATTTTATGGAAAAATGGAGACAAACTGCTGGAGACGCGTTTGAGGCCCGAGCGCAACTATCGCTTCTTTCGGTGCGTTCTTTGTCTGAATTCTTCACGGGCAAAGGAAACGATCACCGATTTTTATCGTACGTTGGCAGGGAAACTACATTTGTCGCTCTTCACAAGAAGGTCGCACGCTGGCATATTTTCCGTCATCCGAGTTGCCAGTTTTACCTTCCGATCGATTTTCAGATTTATTCCTTACTCAGTCAAGATGGAGGGCGGATGAGATAGCTCCTTTCCTTAAAGAAATTGCCGTCGATAGCAAAGAAAGGGATAAATTATTGATGAAGTATGCACGGACTATGACGGACAGCGAAGGTCAAATATGGTATACATCCCGAAGTAATGCTATATAACTTTAACAATCCATAAAGCTGCAAAACATGCAAGCGCAAAGCATAAGAACATGTAACAAGATTACTCTGATGTACGACAAAGATATGAAAGGGCTCATTTTCCGTTCCTAGCTCTCATAATAGGAGCGACTCCAATTACTTTGATAGGAGTAGGGCGATATTCGGCCTCGTCGTGTTCTTCTTTTCTTCGCCTTTTTCTCGAGGGAGTCGATGTACCTATTGTTGCACCCTCCCGCCCAGCTCTGCGCATCGCGCGATCGATGAAGTCCCAGAGGGTTGAAATGACTTGTCCATTGGCACGGATATCCTTATGGTGCTGTCGAACATCCTTTCGCAAGTTATCAATCTCCTTTGATATAGTCTTTTCTGTCGCATCATGCAAGACGGCGATCAGAACACCTATCGTCTTTGGAGTAAGTTGCTAGCAGAAACAATCGATAATGCGTAGCTCACCGATGAAGACAAATTCGATGGGCGAAACAAACTTTGCGTAGTCGTCTAATGGAGCTTTGAGTTCTTGATCCGCCGCTATCGCAAAATAGGTGTTTAACACCTTTTCAACCTGCTCTCTGAGAGTCTGAGTTGGGGCATCAGCGCGACGCAACCATGACGCAAGCTTCTGAGATGTCGGTTGTGTGCGCTCCGGCAGATTCTCGATACACAGGATCATCTGTGCGAGGTTCTGGAAATGCTTACCCCGCCGGCTATCCCACCTAAAGTACTCCGCAAGGCCGTGCCGTTCGTTCCGAATGTAGTCTGCGTCAAGGGATGTTATCCAGTCAGCGTAGGGAGTTGATATAGCAGCGAGCTTCTCTGTAAAGAGATATTCAGATACAGAATAGCTTATGAAAAAAGGCTCCTGTAGCTACCAGCGGCAGTGAGTGTCACTCCCATCTGCACTCTTTGAAAGATATCTCTTTCAATAATTCCATTGATACCTCGGTATTCAACTTGAAGACATTATCCACGATTCCACCAAGGCGCTTAGCAACAAAGGCGACATACCACAGGTGATTTGTTTTGCTGCGAAGACGTTCTTAAAGTGTTCCGGAATAACTAATTTCTTTCCTGCACTAGGGGCCGTATAGTAGTATTTTCTTTTTGACAAGGAATCTTGGTCTATTGGTTTCATTCAGATTGCGCAACGCAGTACTTCATATTTTCTTAACGCACATGGTATCTAGCATAAGATGTTTGGTAAGCCTGCAAAGATATTTGTTCATATGCTTACCTGACCGTCGAAAAATGCCTGAATGGAAGTAAGTCGTTGCTTACCATCCATACAGATTCGCATTGGTTGTTCTGAGTCTGGCTCATCTGTGACAAGGAATAGCACAGGTGGAATATAGAAATTTCTGAAAATTGATTCTATGAGTGCGATCTTTTTCTCAAGCGGCCAAACGACGTCTTCTTGGTTATTAGGCTAATTAACATTCATTCAGGTCAGCCACAGCGCACCTCTCTGATATGGTGGGTTGAGATCAATATAACCTTCATGTATCATTGAGTGCAACTCGTATGTCGAATAAACAGTTGCGGAGGGGAGGGGAAGGGGATCGCTATAAATAATAACATATCAAAAGGCTGCGAGTCAACGTATCTTCTCAATGACTCGGAAACGATCCTACCGAATCCTAAATCGCCCGTCGTCCTCATATTCTTCGAAATCGAAATCCGATTCTAGCTCATCGGCTTCTTGCTTCTCCGAGTCGGGCATTATCTTCAACGGTACGCAGATAAAGAACGTATCAATGAAGTTGCCAATAGAGTTGAAATGAACAACTTGAAGGCCAGTAACTTCTTCATTCTCAACAACTGAGCCAGCTCAGGCATCAGGGAAACTACTTTCTGCTTCATCAGGGAAACTACTTTCTGCTGAAAGTGACTTAAGTGTTACTTAAACGTCCTGAGAGACTGAAGTCTTAAATAAGGCAAGCTTCACTTATTCATGCATGTCCTCCCATTATTCAGGACAAGTTGGCTGAAATAAGTGCGGGCTGGCTTAAATAAGGAAAGATGGCTGAATCAGTGCTCTAAGTGTTTCAGGCATTCAGCACCCCAGTGCTCCAGTGTATCATCCTTTAATTACAGCAGTACATAAGTGTTGTAAGACGAATTGCAGTGCTCAAGAGTCTAAGTGCATAAGAACGATCCAAGTATTTCATTGCATCAGAAATATATAAGACAACATTATGTAGCTATCAGTGCCTCAGCGTTCAAGTACATCAGTCATTTACGCAAGACTAAGCATAGCAGTCGCAATCATGGGATCCGCCACGACATTATCCCGAACCTCTGCCGTGACGGGCAGTGGCAGGCCACATTTCGCTGCCGTGCCTTCAATTCTGCATGTTCTTTGGCGTACCAGTAGAAACGAAGGCTGCTCTGCAAGTCGATGCTAATATAATATTGAGCGCACGGACAGAAACGAAAAGAAGAGGCTCACCAGTGATCGATTTGCCCTTAGAAGTCTACGCAGTCCGTAGCCGAATCCCATTTTGAAGCGTCGTCCTCCTCATGATCACCATCTCCACCTAAATCCTCGTCCTCGTCCTCGTCCTCGCCCTCGCCCTCGCCCTCGCCCTCGCCCTCGCCCTCGCCCTCGCCCTCGCCCTCGCCCTCGCCCCTCAATCTTGTCAACACCCTCGTCCCCGCTCTCGCTCAGGTTGTCGTCACCCTCAGCATTAGCATGCTCGTCCTCTGCATCACCTTCCACCTCGCCTCTATACTCAGCCCCCTCACGCTCTTCGCCCTTATCGTCGGTTCCGTCGGTTCCGTCTTCCCAATTATCAGCGCCTTCGTCATACGCTTTCTCGCAGGTCGAATCTGCATCTACAACGTCAAAATACAAGGAAAAGTCCCTGCCAGTGATACCCGATCCAACAAGTTCGGTGTTCTTTCTCGTATCGATATCTGTACTGGCATCGTAAGCTAGGAGGCGGGATCGAACCTTTTCCCAGTTTGATTCAGTGAAGAAAGAGGGATTCGACAACAAGTTAACATAGTCGTCCGTATGAGGCTGCCACAGAGCGCTAGTGAAATACCACTCAGCGCCGCCAAGTTCTTCTTTGATATTTTGCAACCGAGCCACCTGTTTATCAATGGCAACCTTGACCTATCCATGAGAAGATCAGCGAATAAGGACAATATAAGTACTGAAAAAAATAGATACCGCTGTTGCCGCAAGGGCGAGGGCACCGATAGGCTTTCCTATGGTGTTTCTGTCCAGTATTTTATGCCGACCCATGGCCAAGACAATGTGTACGGACAACACTGAGACCACAAGGTCAGAGCAGAACAGTCCTTGCTTCTGTACATTTAGGGTCAATGCATGGACACAAAATGTGACAATAAATACTCTTTTACTTACCCTCTCCATACTATACCAGCTTTCCCATAGAAACGGTTCGGCTTTCTTCTTGTCAACTAGCTTCTGCAACATCTTCACAATTGCTTCGTTTTGCATTGACTTTGATTGTTCGCCGCTGATAAAACTAGCAACTGATTGCTCAGCTTTCTCAAACAGCTTCTTGCGCCAGCTATCAGAGCATCTCTGGGCCGCCTGAAATACGAGGATTGCATCTCAATTTGGTAAAGGTGATTTGAGAATAAGTAAAAATGACTCAACTAGAGAACAGATATCGGCGAACTGAGTTTCGTAAATGAGTTCCACAGAATCAAACACTTTCCCCCACAATGAGCTGATGAGCTTATTGTCCGGGGTTTGCCATGGTGTGACGGACTTTCCAACTGCGCGAAATAGTGAAGGTAATAGAATATGAGTCCATCCTGCCTGAGTACCGGGAGGGAGACACTGGTTCGTCGCCCTTTTCCTGCCTGGCACGCGAGATCCTTCCCTTCCTTCATTTCGATCCTTGTCCTCAAGTCCCACTGATGTCTGCATATACGTACATCAGCAAAATATGTCATAGAAATGAATTTGATTCAACAAACTGAGCTAGTAGTCCGAGAGACTTTGCGATGACCTTGATAAGCCCCAGTCACTATCACTTCGGGTCCGGGGGTGCGGGACGCTCTCGTCATTGCAAGCGACGGTGCTCGAGGTGCTAACGACATCTTTCGACCACCAGACTATTAAGAAAAGAAGGTGAATGCTCACGTTTAGAGTGTATCAATCGACTCTCACTTACTTCATTATCAGCCACCAGCAACTGCCTCTTGCGATTAAAGGTAGCGGATCCAATCTCCGGCTGCAACACGTCAGAAAGCTGTTATCCATGGCAAAGTGAGCAGATCGAAAAGAAGCACTTACCGTCGTGTCGGCCTCAGGCCGATAAGGAATATCAGAGGGGTTCCTCTTCTTACTCAAGTCCTTTCCGCCTGATCAGATACAAACTTGAATGCCAATTACCATAGAATTGACACTTACTGTGGCACCGGCCTGTGTGTCCATGTCAATCAACAATGACTTATTGATCTTGACAGTCTTATTAGCCTATTGAGATGGTTTAAATTAAGTAAACATGAAATGAAGGAATTCATTGCACGTGAAGGTAGAAGAATTACCACATTAACCTGAGAGTCGGTGTCTGGTGGCGACTTCCTCTTTCCGTTCTTTGTGACTGTGATGTCCTATTCATATGCACACATTAGCGATCGACTCGAAGTGAAGAAGGAAACGAATAGTTGCTACAGGAGAGCACCGGAAGTGAGCCTACGGTGCATCGACGCTCACACATACCTGTACACGGGGTTCCAAAGCTAGTGATCGCACCTTACAACCATAAATAAGGGGGGGAACGAGAGAAGTTGAAATAAGATAGACTTACCGGTGCGCTAAGCTGCGAGTTAGCAGTCCTTTGTTTGCATCCTATGCAAATACCAATTCAGCAATGAAGGATATAGAATGAAGATCACTGTGCTTCGCTGTCTGGCACTCACCTGTCCACCTGGTTTTATCTCGTTGTTCTTATCCTCGAGTACGGGAAGGGATTGCTTAGTAGAATGAAAAATGAAAAATGATATGACATCGCTTACCGTTGAAACCTGCGACCCGGAAAGAGTGTCATGCAATAACTTCCTTTTCTTCGAGTTGAGGTTGCTGCTACCTCCATCCTGTTCATGACACGGCAGTTGGCAGATAAATAATAACGAAGGGATATGAACAAACGGTCATGGAGTAACTGACGTGAATCGAACAGAAATAAGTCGTACTCACACAAGCTTGAGCCGGCCTTGTTAGCCTCTTCGGATTGCTTCCGCCCTATAAACAAGTTATTCAGACTGCATTTGCCATTCTAATTCTCCGTCAACTCACAACATTTGATTCCGAATCGACAAGATGTGCCTTCTGTTGCACACTGATTGTGCTATTTTTTACACCATGATAGCTTGTAAGGGTGATTGTTTCTCCTTCATCCTCCCAGGGACTTAAGTTTTCATCATCTGGCAATGAGATGGTGTGTCTGGTGTAGCTTTGCGTCAGCAAGGCTCATAATACAGTGGTAACAAGGACAAGAGCGTCAATATTGCAGGTGAAGGACTTCCAAGTCGGGTCTTGGCCCGGGAGCGTCACGGTCAACTTGAACCGCTGGCACCGTGACCGCAGTGACACTGGCAGCCTGAGTGGCAGGCTCATTAGTAATCTAGTACTACTACTAGTAGTAGTCGGGATGATGTTTAATCGCACTCACCATTACATTGACTTGACAGTACAAGATACTGATTCAGACGCAATGCAAGATTCAAACTTCAAACTCACAAATTGATCCTTTCTGAGTCTATCCCCTGCCACTGGCACCTCAAGACCTCCACCCTCTTCACCGATGAAAGTGGAATCATCTGTGTTGCGAAGCGCCCTGACAGGGCGTTTTGTCTTGTCGTTCCGCCTTGACGTAGCGGGCGAGTCTATTATGTCCGTTTCTTCACCAGAAAGACTCTCGTTCGGTCCTGCAGGAGCGTGAAAGAATGCGTCGCTGGGAGTGGCGGCAGACCTGGACATCTTTGCGGTCTGCACACGTGTGCGAAATGGAAGTTCACCTTTGGAATCTTCTTTCCTAGCTTTTTTTGCAGGCTTCCTGTTTGGCTCATCCATACTCGCTGCTTCGCATTAACGTGAGTCACAGGGTTCAACCTCCAAGCTTTGAGATCGTCTGAAAATGTATAGGCAATGTTACTCACGAATATCCAAGTCTTCGTTGTGTCCCATCTTCACAATCCGATATGTCTTTAACATCGTTCTTCGAGTCTGTTTATGCCAGTTCAAATCTGTGTCATCACTGATCTAAAGTTGAAGACTTACAACTAGCTTCGCCTTTTGGCTTTCTACGTCCACGTTTGCCAGTGAGTTTGGGCACTGTTGAGCCCATCTGGGTGCGTGTCTCAAGAGCCTTCGACAAGTTGTTTTCAAGCTCTACGGTCTCTAGCATCGCTGCTTCTTGGTTCTCTGCTGCAGTCACCTTCTTGCGAACCTTGTCAGCTGCCTCTTGTTCTTTTGCTGCCCGTTTTTGCTCCGCAGCGTGTTTTTCTCCTCTCTTTCGCAACCGCGACTTGCTGGGCCGCAGCTCTGCGGAAAGCTGCCCGCTCTTCCTTCTGCTTTTCCTTCTCTTCCTTCTCCTTCAATGCCTCATCCCGCCTTTCTGCCTGCCGTACTTTCCTTTTCTCTTTTTCTTCCTTCTCCCGCAATATCTCCTCCTGTGTTCGTCTTGTTCTGAGTTGGTCAACGACTGCTCCGGGGTGCTTTTCCTTGTTCTTAGCCCTTGTCTGTCTTTGAGTTGACATTTTGTGCAGTGTTTTGAGACTTGTATGATGATAAGATGTGTCGAAGGTGCAAGTTCAAGATCAGGGAGGCGGGGGCGTCTATCTTAGACAAGTTGAAAATTTACGCCCACTACTACCGTGACTACTCTATGACTAATTTTAACTCAGGTTCAAGTTCACTGGCACTCCGAGTCCGAGTCACTGCCAGTGCTAGCAGCCTGCCAGTGCCAGTGAGGCTCAGCTGTGAGTCCCAATTGTCGACGTGTACTACTACTGAGGTTACATTCAAGTTGATGCCAGCGACACGGAAAAAGCACGATCCCTTTCATTTTCCACCAACTATTCGATGCACCTTGCCTGGCTGTAGTAGGACGTTCAAGAGTCAATCTGGAAGAGCAAGACATGAATATTCAGCTCATCCGACGTCATTCTTGGCAAGTTCTTCTGCTTGTGGTCATGAATATGAATCGTCACCTATTCGACCCATACGAGCTCCAAGTCCTCAACTTGAAGCTCTCCTGAGGTCGTCCGAACTTCCATCAGAGGGTCATCTTGAGAGCGGCTCTGACTCCTACGATTACGATATTTCCATGCTTACACAGGATATCTCGATGCTCAGTATAGGCCGAGACGAGCTGCTTCAAGATTTGGACAGACCTGATTCTCTGTCCCATTCTGTCACCGGAAGTGACAGTGGCCGTTCTGAAGACTTGGATTCCGACATTGGAGATTATGAGGAGAGCGAGGATAACTTGAAGGTGTATCACAGATACTTGAATGGTGCGCGCCAAATCAATTGTTCCCGGTTTACTGTAGCATTTTGACACCAAACATTGTGCAGCCACTCCATGCGATGCAGAAGGGAACATCTTAGAATACGAAGACTCACCCGCTCCGCGAAACGAATCTGCGTCAAATGACTGGTTTCCATATTCGTGCCGAGCAGATTTTGAGCTCGCAGATTTTCTCTATCGGGAAGAGCAAATGTCTGCTGGGAACATAACAAAGCTTCTGGGAATCATGAAGGCTTATCAGCTGATTCAGGAGGCGGAGAATGTAAAATCTTGCGGATGTTCCGAATTGGATGCGACATTGCCTGACGATGACTTGGATCTGGGTTCAACTAGTACGCTACTCGATGGAGATGCGCAAAAAATGTATAACGCCATTGATGCTACGAAAGTCGGTGATGTGTCTTGGAAATCCTTTAGTAACTTCTACACGGACGATCATAGCCAAAAGGCAACAAACGAGAACACCGAGTCATGGAAGAGGAAAGAATATGATGTATGGTATCGGGATCCTTTGGAAGTGATCCGGAATTTGGTGGACAATCCGGCGTTGGAAGGCGAATTCGACTATGTCCCGTTTCGTGAGTATCAGCCGAAAGAGGACTCTGATGACAACAAAGAACGAGTCTTCAGAAACTACATGTCCGGAAATTTTGCTTGGGAACAGGCTGTAAGTCATGAATCATGCAGCATTCGAAGTTGGAGGAAGTGTACTGATTATCCTTGACTTAGAACAAAATCTACGCCGAAGATAAAGCAGTTCATGGGTCCATGTTCGTTCCGGTAATTTTAGGGAGTGACAAGACAACAGTTTCCGTTGGAACTGGCAACAACGAATATTATCCGTTATATCTCTCAATAGGAAATGTATCTAACAAGGCCCGGCGGTCCCAAAAGTTGAATACAGTCCAGCTTGTAGCATTTCTAGCAATACCAAAGAGTGTGTGTCAAAAACTGAGCTATCCATTTGTGTTCTGATGCTTTGCAGCTGAACGGCAGTACGAAAAGTCGGATGAATTCCGCCGCTTTCGACATCAAGTCTTTCATTCATCTATATCGAGAATCTTGAGACCACTGAAGAGCGCAATGTCCATAAACAACGAACAAACCATTTTCCGGTGCCCTGATGGTCACTTGCGTAGGTCAATTCTCGGACTCGGCTCGTATATAGCCGATTATCCGGAACAGGTGAGTCTATGCGCAATATGCACTGGATGGTGCTGCAAGTAAGTATTGTCCTTTCCACAAATCACATCCGACTTGAGTTCGAGGAAATGGCTTAATGCGGCTACTATATAGATGTACAGCACCTCACAAGAACCTAGATAATCCGGAATTTGTTACAAATCCTCGAACAAAAGAGCTGCACGAACGATTGATAGAACAGGTGGATGACAATAGCATAAGTAGAGCCACAATTCGTAAGGAGTATGGGTTCCACCAAGATATCGTCGTATGTGTTCCAACTTCAAGTTGTCCATTAGATGCACTTACCGCAACTTGAACTATGTCCCGTAGCCCTTCACCAATGATTTTCCGCGTGCAGATATATGCGATCTCATTTCTCCAGACTTACTGCACCAAATCATCAAAGGCGTGTTCAAGGATCATCTTGTCGAGTGGATTTGCCAGAGCATGACCACGACAGAGCTGGATATTGTGGATAAAAGGTACTATTCCCTTACAAGTCGTGTGAATACCACTGCTAACTTTCACGTAGAATCAGAGTTGCTGCTCCTTTTCCTGGACTTCGCAGATTTCCCGAAGGTCGAGGCTTCAAGCAATGGACAGGTAATGATTCAAAGGCACTTATGAAAGTATGTGGTATTTTCATCATGATCTTGTTTGAGGTGGTGGTTTGCTGATATCTGATGCAATCCGCTTACTAGGTGTATCTTCCGGCTATTGTGGGCATTGTACATGATGATATAGTTCACGCATTGAGTGCATTTCTGGACTTCTGTTACCTTGTGCGTCGGTACACGATTACAGCCTCAACTCTTGATCAGGTTAAAGCCTCCCTGGATCACTATCATCAATATCGCAAAATATTCATAGCTAAGGGCATCCGGGATAACTTCTCACTTCCACGACAGCATGCCATGATTCACTATCCTACAATGATCCCTCTCTTCGCTGCACCAAGCGGGCTGTGCTCATCAATCACAGAGAATAAACACATTTACGCGGTCAAGGAAACGTGGCGACGCTCAAACAGAAATGATCCTTTAGGTCAGATGATCACAGCAAACCAACGTCTCAGTAAACTTATTGCATCGAGGGCAGACTTCAAGAGGCGTGGAATGCTGGAAAGTCCTCTGGCTGAGGCTTCATGGAGAGCTTTGCTAGATGTTCTGCGCAGGAATATGTCAGAGTCGGAGTCAGATGACGCTGAGAGGACCCAAATTCGGAAGGAGCAGATGCAGCATCAAGATACACCCGAAGCTGGTGCAGCTGATGATACAGAGGACTTCTTCGATGACATTGTGGGCAATAATGAACTCAACGAAATTGCAGACCTGGAAGATCCCGAACTTGAAAGCTTACTAGTAGTGCATGGGCCACAGCATCTTGCGGTTCAAGACATACAACATGCTGAACGCCAGATCCGCTTGGGTGGCAGAAATGACCCTTTGAGCTTGATGTTAATGGCTTCGAAGCAACGTGGGTATTACTTGGTAACCCATGCTTTTGGTGTTACACATCTGACTTCTTTGTTGTCATCCTTGCAGAGTCCAGTAAGGTGTATCCTAAACAGCTCAACACGCTTGCGGCGATAAAAGGTCATCCAGAGCTCCGACAGCTCCGACAGCTCATTAAAGAATACTTATTCAACAAGTACGAGAATCACACCTCCAACTCAAGGGGCTCCTCTGGTAGAGCCCAACCAGCAGTTGAATTGGACACGAGCAATGACTTTTCAATATTCCATTCAGCCACCACTTTCTTTGCCTACCATGGCGAATCGATCCCTATAGAACAAGCAATGAGGGAGGTGATCAGGTCCAATCCCTCTTGGCGCGGAAAAGCAAGACGTGATGCAGTCCTTGTTCGAGTTAGCTCCTGCACAAAGGGGTTTGCGGGAATGAGAGTTGCCCGAGTTATGCTTCTTTTTTCCTTCACCGCTAAAGGGGAACGTCAGGACTGCGCTCTCGTCCAGATTTTCAAGCGTGTTGGAGATTCACCCGACCTGAAAACAAGAATGTGGATAGTCGAACCGGAGTATGAGTTAGAGAGCTCTACCACCTGTGTCGGATGCTGTACTGGAGTGAATGCCAGTGGCAGATGTCACTATCAGCGCAACTGCAAGGCTCCGAAGCTATCTGTGATAGATGTAGGGGACATCCTCCGTTTAGCCCACCTCCTGGGGGTTCCGAAGGGTGATGAATGTCCTCCAAAGTCATTGACACCTGAGGAGACCCTGGATTTTTATGATAGATTCTATGTTAACCGATTTGCTGACATGCACATGCACCAAACACTGTACGAAGCTAGACAATAATTACTAAGTTAAACTCTTCCGTTAGCACATTGCCACATAGTACTACAAAGTGTATTGAGACTTGTTGTACAGTTTACATTGCCAGAGCCAGCGGCGACGACATCATGGTATTCATTGTTCGAGGTAATATAATTATCAACAAATCTCAAAGCAACAAAAGGAGAAACTGGAGATGCAAGCATACTGTGTCCATTGTCAACCCACCACCTACGAGAGGGCTAATTCGGCTAGTAGTTGAGGCGACCTCGAGGACTTGAAGGCTTGGAGTCATCCTTTGACTCTATCGCCAATTCTAAATAATTGCGATACCCTAGAATTTGTTTAATATCAATATTCACCGCGATGCCTTTCGGGGGTTGTCTGTCGAATGACGCGCACACCGCCTCCGTCAGATACGTTATGTATCTCTGCATGTCCGCATGCTCCAAGAAAGATTTTCCAGTCGTCTGGGTAGTCAAGGACGCTGCTGACGTCGATGCTGCCGTGTCCTGTCTTTCCTTCCCCTTGCCCTTCAAGTTCGTATGATAGGCATCCATTTCGTCCTTGTTATAGGCTGCTAACATATCAATAGAATCAAGGACATCATCAGTTGACTCCTGCCTTCGATGTACTATCTTGTTTAAGAGCTCTGATACGACATCGCCTTTCCCCTTCCGCATGACGACATCGAAAAGACCCTTTGTGGAGGCAATTTGCAACCATCTCTTGACAATCCTAAGCGCGCTTATCAATCTCCTCTGAAGATGACCCAATTCGCGGAAGTAATTATTAATCTCAACAGAAGGAATATCTGCCGGTGGTCCGACAGGCCCCTGCTTCGACTTTGCTTCCCTGGTAAACCTTCCTATGATGTCATGCAAACGCGCCTGAATAGATTCTGCCGTTGAGATAATCGCATAGTCATTGGAGGTGACCTCTAACACCTTCGTCCGATGGAAGAATGCATCGTGAATATTGCACAGCTTAATCGCCATTTCCCAAGATTTCTGCTCCGTGGCAAACTGCAGTAGCATTTCGTTGACCTCCTCTTTCTGGGGCTGAAAATGAAGCCGTTCAACCGCAGGCGTCATGTATTTCGATTGCAAACTCCCTGGTTCCGATATCGGATGATAGGGTAGATGCACTTTCAGGGGGGGGGGCCGAATACCGGAAGGATGACTGGAAGCCTGAGAATGAGCCTGGAAAAGTCTAGAGACCGTAACTGACATGCTTTGGAGACCGGCATCGATGATTGCGATGAGTTTGTAAGTTACGTCGTAGTAGGCCTGGAAGAACGGTATGAAGAATTGGAAAGCCTTAAGATCTTTGGCATCCGTATCGTATGAGTTCAATACTGCCATAAAATCTTCTGCCTTCTCTTCTCTATAAAGTCCATATTCAGATAACAGTTGTCTAAGACCTTCCGAGCCGTCGCGAGAATGTCTTCGGTAGTATTGATTCATGATTTTCTGAAACTCGAACCTGGACAACTCGAAGTAGAGGGAACCAAAGGGATCATCAGTGCCTCGATTGTCAAGGCAATTCCGTATCTCCCCTCTTGAGAACCCAAGGACAATTGCGGAGGATTCCATGAAGAAGAACCTTAGACTATCCAAGGTCTTCCTTACTCTAACAGCGTCGCCTGCTGCCCGTGACTAACAAGCGTAGGTTATTAGACGTTCTTTTTCGAAACATGATCATAATACTTACCCCAGCAATATTATCAGTCAAGAGAGCGACATCAGAATATATCTTGCGAAGAGTATCGTTCAACGTAGCAACCTGACCCTCCAAACTCGCAATCCTATCATCTGATGAAAGGCCTGGATGGCCTGAAGTCGAGCGAACCGACGCGCTGCCTTCTATGCCAGTGTGCGACATGGCACCTGGATGGCCTGAAGTCGAGTGAACCGACTCGTTGCCTTCTATGCCAGTGGACTGTGCATTTTGTGCCACAGCGTCAAGCAGTTCACCCATAGTACGTCCGGGAGATTTATTAGGTGGTTCGAGAACACCGCCAGGTCCCGGGACGCGATAATCGGCCAGTGATGGTGACCTTGATGGTGGTGGAACGGATGTCGGGAATGATTCCCCCCCTTTAAGTTCAAGTTTGGGCCTTTTCTGATTGGGCTCACTAGGACTCGGAGATTGACTTGCGCCTACTATCTGCGTGTACGCAGCAATCCAGTTTGGGTGTTGTGAGCTGCCGCCACCAGCGGGTGAGTTGCTGATCTGCCTGTGTGAGCTGCCGCCCCTGCGTGAGCTGCCGCTACCACCTCTAGAATTTGATCCCGACATGTTAATTGTGTGAGACCCAAGCGTCACTGGCGTGGTGGGATAATATTCAAGTTCATCATTCCGATTCCTTTTACGATCTACAATTTAGTTATTGTCAGAACCAACAAGGGCGTTCGACTCAAACTCAGGCTCACTGGACATTTTGGATATTTTGAACAAAACTGTGACTTGAAGCCTGATAGGAGGTTGTTTCGCTTTCTCCAACAGCTTCAAAATGGAGTTAAAACTGGTGCAATAGTATAGTAGCTGTGAGCCTACCAACTCCGAGTCCGACTCCGAGTCGTCGGAACCGAATAGTAGTATCTTGAACTTCGGTTCAAATTTAGAGATCAAGTTGCCAATATACTAGTAGTAGTAGATAGTACTACTCAGGCTACAACTTGAAGTTTGAAGATCTCAGTCAGCGGATGAAGTTAAACTAGGAGACTGGTTGACTCACCGCCAGCCTGAGTACCGCCAGTGGCAGCCTCTGAACTAAAATTTAGGTGGCAGGGACTTCGACTTTAAGGTGAGAGGGCTTCAAGCTGTTGAAAAGAACAACCTTGAGTACTACTAGAGTACAGTACTACAGAGTATAGTAGACAAAGACACGATACGTCGATGCCACTGGCAGTGGGCATGGGGTAGTCAGGCTACTAAATGCGGAACTTGAATCTGAACTTGAAGCCAGACTTCTCAGGCTCACGCCACTCACTGCCAGTGGCAGCCACTGCAGAACCGTGCCACTGGCAGTGACGTCTTTCCCACTGCATTCTTTCCCATTTCGTCCCAATAGTACTACCTATTCATCTTGAACTCGAAAGCACAACAGCAACGACTTCAACTTGAATCAGCATCATGCTGGCATCATCCAAGCCATCACGTAGAAATCCGATTCCGCGTGAGTCCTACAGCTTTCTACTACGTTCTCCTATACCGGCAGCAATGATTAATGAGGTGATATCCAGCTTCGCCAAGGGAAGGCTTTGATTTGATAGAATTGTCTCGGCAGATCACGGGCTTTCGCCCATCCAACGAGGAAAATAGTATTCGATCTGCAAGGCAGAGACTAGAAGGTGTCATCGATGGCATATGGCCAGGTGAGTCCTACTTTCTCCTTCGCCGGTAGTCCTGCTTTGTTGACTACTTCTACTCGTGGCAGAGAATCAGAGTCTGAGCGGATCAATAGTGCCTCGTAGAACCCCTCGGATGCCAACAAACACTCACACGGACTAACAAGCACCCCTATGCATCGGACTGGGCGTTGATCAGGATTTGTGACGACCGTCTCCCATCTGACATGACTACTCTCTGCAAGCAGCATGGGAAGGGGCAATTTTGGAATTATGCAGACTTGAGAAGGTATGAACCAAAGAGCATGTGTGGTTCAGCTGCTTTCGACGACATTCTGGAGTTCATGGGATGGAAGGAAGGCACTCAAGTACATGATGGTCTGGTGCATATCAAAGATTTCACGAAACCGCGCGACATCTACAGCCGTCTTTATCAAGAAGAAACGGACAAACAAGCGATTACAGATAAGCAGCTCCATAGAGCACTAGCGAATGATGGCACAAAGGTCGTATCCTCGAAGCTTGAAACAAGACGGGTATATAAGTTTGGTTGGACAACTGGCCACACAGTGGGCGTTTATAACAATCTCACTTCCTACTGGGTCGATCTTACACTAGAATATGATGTCACAGTCTCCGGTGAAGGCAAACGTCGCAAAACCTGTGGAATCAAAGAAGGTGTAAAGGGCGTCGAGAGTTGCTGGCAGGCGGTCCTGCAATTTCCACCCGGCAAGCACTTCGGTGGTCCTAGCCGTATATTTGGAGACCAAGGTGATTCCGGAAGCTTGGTCATCGACCAGGATGCCAACGCACTTGGTACAATCACCTTTGTTACGACTTCGACCGAATGGCAACACGATGGGTTCACTTACGGAGTCCCTATTTGGCAACAATTGTCGGAGATGCGCACCTCAGGCTTCGGTTACGGTGATATTCATTTCGGATTCGAATCACAAGAGGATGATGCAGTGATGTCGGAACTTGCGGAATATCATCCACAGATTAAGGTAACTAGGGCTAACAAGGGCTCGAGTACATGGAAAGCGTGGTTTAATGAGGAGCACCACAAGGTTGAGCGGGAACGAGCAGCATTGGGACCTTTTAATTCACTTAGACCGCAGACTCGGAGTCAGACGAAGTAGCCTGAGGACTCAGGCTTGTACTCAAACTATTTCTAACTGTTTTCTTTTCGTAGCATTACCTCATACCAGTGCATACCACTAGTATTCAAGTTGTGTCTTTGTATGTTTGTCTCCTGTTCTGTGTTCGTCGACCTTATACTTGTGTTTTCTGTGCATCGGTATATTCAAGTTGTTGTATTCTGTATGTAAATAAAAAACGATATGAATTGTTTACTAACTATTCCGAGTCGGACTTGGACTCACTGGCACCAGTGATGCTCTAATTACTGCCCGATAAATTCACGACTGGCTCGAATCCGGGTCTACCAACCTGAAGACCGAACATCGTTACGGGTCATTGTTCGGCAACTTGAACTTTTGAGCTGAACTTGAAGTCCCACGACTCGGACTCGGTCTCAGGCTCTGACTCGGAAGTTCTTCCGACTCGGAGGTCAGCTTGAAGTCGGAAACTACTAGTACTAGTAAACTAAGCCTGAGGGGCGAAGGTCGGTCCGGCTACTACTACAACTGCTCTGCTCGACAACTATTAGGTATAATAATTTTAATGGAATGACCGGTTGTTATTCTCGGGACGTTCTAGGTCAGAGGGAACTGGACGGCTTGACTTATGCTATTGCCTTCTGGCAGACGACGGAGGAGCTGGATCAAATGGGCTTTGCGACCAACCTTGATTCAAAGACAGACACGCAACTTGGTAGTATTGTTTTCCCGACTCCGAGTCAGCAAGAGCCCGACGTGGACATCGCCGCTCGCCTTTTCCCAGACTGAGCCCCTTCCTCAACTCCCCCACCATGCGCACAAACTCTCTCATCTCATCCTCTTGCACTACCTTGAGGCTTGTCATTTTCTTCAACCTTGGCGCTGTCTCCTTCACATATGACATCTTCCATGCGCTGCTCTCCTGCACTTTGTACTAAATTATGTCGTAACAGATCTGGGCGGAATGGGAGACAGAGGTCTGCACGAGCATGGCACAGGAGTTCAAGGCTGGTGAGTTTATTCTCCTTCTCAATCCTTTTACTTCACGTTATTTACATACCATTTGATACAGAATCCTAGCTCACACCGTTTACAGCGCACGCAAGATGGTGCAATTCTGGAACACCGCCAGACAGCACCACCACCATTGCCATCGCACTCCTGCTACTAGTAGTACCCAGCATCGACATGATGACTTCCCACGTGGGGTCTGACACTGGCATCACAGGCCCTCCGTCGTCCGCTACCACCACTGACAGCCATGGTCAGGTTGGAAACTAGAGACTTCCGGAGACACTTTCATTGTTGTGGGGACTGGTAAGTAGCCCTAGTAGTTATCCGCTATTGCAACAATAGCTCATGACCCGATGAACACAACTACATGACTGGCTGATGCTATGGTTGTTGAAGCGCTTAGAATGCCAGCACGCTTACGAGTTCGAGACGACAGCGCGCACCATCTTGCCGGGCAAGTCTTCTTTCAGAGACAAGTCATTCGGAGATGAGGAGCTCAAAGGCTTCCAGTTTGCCTCACCAGACGACCATCAAATTCATATCTATTTCGCTGATTCCATGGCTCATGGCGGGGATTTAAGAGATGCTCCTTGCCGACACAAGGGACTTCTTGCAATCAGAGAAGGTATGTACATAAAGTGCCACACATCGACTGAAAGTTTAACCTCTCTTTCTGAATCAGTGGTGCGCTGACCGTGGTAACCGCTCTCGTCGCGACAATTTCCTCTATCGTGTCCCTGGCTTGGGCAGATCATCGTTGATCCATGCCCTTGCTGGCGCGCTCATGCTCGACATTCTCGCCATCTCATGTTCCGCCTTTTGGATGAACGATGTGGCGTTGTCGTCGCTTATGGGCCGTGTGCCTGCCCCGTGTATTGTCCTTCTCGAGGACCTTGATGCTGCATTCACTCGCTCAACTTCGCGCGACGGGTCCTCAACCTGTGTTCCTGGTGGTAAGAAGAAGAGCTCTTTGTTGTCCGACAACAAGGATAAGATGACGATGATGACGACAATGAAGAAATTGGCAAGAAGAAGAAAAGCAAGAAATATGACACTCTATCCGACATGAACACGCTCTCTCTTTCTGGCCTTCTTAATGCACTTGATGGTGTCGCCGCTGCTGTTGGCCGCTTCCTCTTCTCGTCGCAGCGACGAACCATCTTGAGCGTTTCGACCCCGCGCTCTCGCGCCCCGGTGGCATGGATGTTTGGATCGAGTTCAAAAGCGCAAGCCCTAGGCAGGCTCAAGCGCTCTTCTGCGACTTCTTCCTGTACGCGGACGTCAAGAAGCCCGAGATCACCAAACGCGAAGGCGAGCTCGATGGGATCAGCCTCCCCACCACACCCCATCCTCTGGATCGATTTCGGAAATTCCGGTGTCGGTATTTGCGTCCGATGCCTCGAGTACCGCAACCTTGAGCTCGAGCTCATTGATGAGAGGTGCGTCAAACAGTCTACCTGACGTTGGCAAAGCAGCTCACGACGCAAATTGCGAATGCATCAAACGGGAAAAAGTATTACTTCATCTTAGATATCGTTCAAGTAGTCATGTCCTATTCCTCGACAAACACCTCTGTGCCACCACCATTGCCGCCGAAACGGAGATCGCTCGGTTTCAATATGCAGAATAAGTCGATTATCGGCCGACAGCGCAATCCCCCCAGCTCTAAGGTCAAGAAACGTGCCTTCATTCAATCTACTTCTTTTCAAAGCGGATTGGGGTGCATTGATCCCATTTCCCATATCGGCATGGTTCCGGTTTCGAGTTGTGTCCAGGGATGACTGATTGTATGACGGCTTACTCGTGGCTTTGCCTTCTAGAGCTGATGGAACAGCTTCTTGTGCAGTGGGCTATGTCTTCCTGACTTCTTCGGAGTTAACCTGACTCACTTTCTTGTTTGTTTGTGCATAAAATGAAAAGAAGCCTCATAATCGAGTCATCTAGAAGAAATCCTTCTTATCTCCTGTCAGTTCAGCTTGAGGTTTATCCGAGCCATAGTACAATGCACTGATAGATTCCTCTCTTCTTTTCCCAGAAGAATAAGGCATCAGAAAAATGCGTGCAAGAGCTTTGTATAAATGTGAACTCGGAGTGGGTGTCGCCCCTCCCCGCCACCCACCCACCCACTCAACCCTTCGCCATGAACTTTTATCACATTCTGTTGGGGCTACACATGCTCCTATTGATTGACCATGCTGTGCTTCGAGTACGCATCGCGCGAAGACTTCCTTGGACACAAAGGAGGATATCTAGGATGCAAAAATTCGTGCTTACTTTCTATTTCCTCTCAAAATCACTGCACTGACTTTTTGCCAGCTTCACAAACAGATGCAACATCTCCTCGACTACCTGGGGGTTCCGCCAACGCCTCTTCTTCAACTTCGCAGTTATACACTCGGACCTCTTGTTCCTGAAGTATGTCTGACCACCGCGACGATGGAGAATGCCGTAGACGTCATCTATGCTTCCTTGCCGGATGCCCCGGAACGACGCTTCGTTGCCCTTGACATTGAATGGGCGAGTAACTCACCAGAGCTATATCGCGTGGACCTCATCCAACTCGCGGTTCAGCAACATGTGTTCCTCCTCCGGACTCATCTACTTAATGAACTTCCCGCGAGATTGACACAATTATTAGGTGATGAAGCTGTATGGAAAGTGTCAGCAGGAATCGCTGGTATGAGAGTCCCATTTCTTCTCTCATTATTTGGCATAACTGAACTAATTGGCAGGTGATGCAACTCGCATCAGGAATAAATTTGGCGTTCCCGTAACCTCCTGTGTCGATTTGACAGATTGGGCGCGCTTCGTTTACCCCGATTTCTGGCCAAGAACGCTAACTTGGCTCCAGCTGCTTCTGAACCCCCGTCTCTGGTTCAAGTTTCCGCAACCGTTTATAAAGCTGGAGGAGATGGCAGGCAGATGTCGAGATCCCGGGCTCCTTTTCTCATTTCCCGCACTTTCCCGCCAAGGATCCCGACATGAGCAGACAATCCCGCGGGGAGAATCCCGCCATTGGATTCCCCGCGCGAAACCCCTTTCCCGACTCGCACGATCCCCCGCAAGATCCCCCGCTCACGTGACCTATCCCGCACCACCGTCCCGACCACCATGCACGCATACACACATTCATTTACGACGACCCGCCACGGCACACGTACATTCACTTATCAACATACGCTCATTAATCCGTTAGTACCTCAAGGTGACGACCTGCAACAGTCTGGCATACCTAGTCTGGCTAGTCGCGGCCCCGGACCGGACGCTGACGTCCACGGACAGGCCGTAGCCATCTGGAGAGACGGGATAGACATGCCTAGCAGTGCGGTCGTAGCATGTATCGTTTGTAGTAGATAGGTGCGCATTGCGCAAGGACACTTAGCGTAGATTAACTATACAGTCTTTACGAAGTAGATAAATAGCTGTAGGCATCGTAAGGAGCACCTCACTTTTGACCTCTTGTGGAGTGCTTCCTTAGGTGCGATCTCTCTCTTTTCTCCTGTGTAGTTAGTTGCGCAATACTTACTTGTGGAGTGCTTCCTTAGGGATCCGCTTACTTGACGTTCAAAGCAGTGAAGAGTCCTAGCTGGCCTTGAGAATCCCGCGACGCGCCTGGATAGAATCCCGCGCGTTTCCCGCCTGAATTCCCACGCTCGTTCCCAGTCGCGAATCCAGATTCCCGAACGCGGGTTCTTGTCGCGAATTCCAGTTTCCCGAAACTGTTTCCCGCTACAATTCCCGACGGTCGTAACATTAGGTCAAAAGTCCTGGCTCACCGCCGCTCGGACTCGACACCCTCACGCTCTTTACTTCTACCCCCGCACCCGTACCGCCGACCAGCGATGTCATCCCACCAGGAATGGGGAGGACTCGCAGATACCTTCGCTTTCCCGTCCCCGAGCTCCTCGATGGAGGAAGACAAACTCCAGCCCATCCTTGATCGCCTCGACACCCTCGAAAAACGCTACTCCAAGTTAGTCAACGAACACAATCAGGTTCAGAACACTGTCGCCCAGCTCAAGCACGCCAACCAGGCGTTAGAAGCCCAAATCGCGAGCCAGCCCGCCTCCCCGTCTGGGGGTGGAGCAGGGCTCAAGATGAAGCTTCCCGACACCTTCGAAGGCGAACGAGCCAAGCTGGAAAACTGGATTCACCAGATTAAGCTCTACCTGTTCGGACAACATCCGGGGCTGGACGAAACCCGCAAGGTCGCATTCGCCCTGATGCTCCTGCGGGGACCGGCGCAAGACTGGGCACGACCCATTCTAGATCGACTCCAGGACATCCCGACACCGCCAGAAGCCGCCAGCCTGGAGGCCCTGTTCGCCGCCCTTCGCGCCTCTTACGGAGAAATCGATGCAGACAAAGCCGCAGCCGACAAGCTGATGCGCCTACGCCAGACAGGAACGGTCGCCGAGTTTGCGTCGCAGTTCCGTGCCCTCCAAGCCCTCACCGGGTGGCCCAAGGACGCGACGACGGATGTCATCTACCTCGACATGTTCCGGAAGGGACTCAAAGACCAGGTTCGCCAGCACATCGCCAGCACAGAGGCGAAGGATATGAAATTCGATGCCTACGTCAACTGGGTTTCCGAGACGGACGAGAAGCTAAGGCTCGCACACGCCTATGGACCAGTATCAAAGCCAGCGGCTACACCCCGAAGCAATCCCGGCACCACTAGTTCAGCTCCGCGTACGATCCCGACTGCGGGCGCAAGCTCGACGAAGGATCCCAACGCGATGGAGATTGACAGGGTGCGCCGGGAGCGCAGGAGTAAGGGACTATGCTACTACTGCGGAGAGAAAGACCATTTAGTGAGCGATTGCCCAACGCGACCGCCAACCCGAAACCTAAAGACTACGAAATCCACGTCCCCGTCGAGCCCCTCGCCCCCCGCGCTCCAGTCGTTCGAAGAAACGCTCAAACGTATGGCGGAACAGTACGTCCAGAATGTGCAGCAGTCCGTGCTACAGAACGCATTCGCCGCCATGACGCCCGCCGCCAAGAACGTTCACAATCCCGAAGCCCCGCCCCCAGCGGATTTTCAGTAGGGTCGTATTGCTCAGTCGCGCCCTATACGACCCAACCGCCCTTGTGGCCGAAGAACTCTCTTAATAATGGTCCCTTGTATTTAACCATCTCTACAATAGACCGTCGTCTTAGACGACATTTGAAGTTCCCGGTACAGGTTAGCGACGGAAAAACGGATGCCTTAGCCACAGTAATGTTAGACAGCGGTGCGTCGGGAACTTTCATAAATTCCCGCTACGTTTCGCGACACGGACTCCAGACTCGGGAATTGGTAATCCCGATACTTTTGCGCAACGCGGACAATTCCCCGAACGCGATTGGACGCATCACCAAGGAAGTAGTCCTCAACGTCGAGATGAAGGGACACTTAGAACAGTTGACCATGGCCGTCGCGGATATTGGCGACGACGATATTATCATGGGGATCGACTGGTTGCGGCACCATAACCCAACCATTGACTGGACCAACGATGTGGTCGATCTCAACCGCTGCCCACCTCAGTGTGACAACCAGCAACGCCTGGTCCCGCTTCCCCGCCTCGCCATAGCAGAAGAAGTCGAGACCCCTTGGGGGCCCGACAGGACCCAGGCCGAATGGGAAGCTGTCCCACCAGGATTTCGGTACTCAGAAAAATATTGGGACCAGTACCACGACGCTGAATCCTACTTCGTCACGACGGACGACCACTTCGCGTACAAAATTGCCGCCTCGTACACCCACTCCCAGGCCATCGCTGAGAAGTCAGCAGTGAAGGAAGGCGAGAAAACCTTCGAGGAACTAGTTCCCCCCGAATTTCGTGAGTTTGCCGACGTTTTCTCGAAAGTTGAATCCGAAAGGCTTCCACTACGCAAGCCGTATGATCACGCCATAGATTTAGAACCCGGGAAGGTTCCCCCGTACAGCAAAATCTATCCGTTGGCCCCGGCCGAACGCGACGCCCTTTCGCGAATTCGTTGACGAAAACCTGCGCAAAGGGTACATACGACCTTCGAAATCCCCTGCAGCGGCTCCCGTCTTCTTTATCAAGAAAAAGGACGGAACCTTGCGCATGGTAGTCGATTACCGACGACTGAACGATATCACGGTCAAGAATCGGATACCCGCTTCCCCTCACGATGGAACTCGTAGACGCGCTGCAAAAGGCGAAGGTTTTCACGACGTTAGATTTGCGATGGGGCTACCACAACGTGCGACTGAAGCAAGGCGACGAGTGGAAGGCCGCCTTTCGGACTCAGGCGGGACATTTCGAACCAACGGTGATGACATTCGGGCTCACGAATGCCCCGGCGACCTTCCAGCATATGATGAACGATATCTTCAAAGATCTCATTGGAGTATACGTGATCATCTATCTTGACGACTTGCTAATCTTTTCCGAAGATGAATCGCAGCACGAGGAACACGTACGGGAAGTCCTTAAGCGGCTGCGCGAAAACGACTTGTTCTGTAAACCCGAAAAGTGCAAATTCAAACAGACTTCCGTCGAGTATCTCGGGATGATTATTTCGCAGGGAAAGGTGGCGATGGATCCCGCCAAGGTACAGGCGGTCCTCGACTGGCCTACCCCGAAAAAGGTGAAAGACATTCAAGCCTTCCTCGGGTTCGCGAATTTCTATCGACGCTTCATTCGGGATTTCTCGCACATCGTCAAACCGCTCACGACGCTGCTGAAGAAGGATGTTCGCTGGGTCTGGACAGAAAACCAGCAGTTCGCTTTCGACTATCTCAAGCGCATGTTCACGACCGCCCCCGTCCTAATGATGCCAGACATGTCGCGACAATTCATCGTGGAATGCGACGCCTCTGATTTCGCGACCGGCGCGGTCTTGTCCCAGGAAGGCGACGACGGGCTGATACATCCGGTCGCCTTTTTCTCGAAATCCCTCAACGATGCGGAACGCAACTACGAGATTTATGACAAGGAGCTACTCGCGATTATTAGAGCTCTTGACGAGTGGCGACATTATCTCGAAGGTGCGAGTCATAAACTCGATATCGTGTCTGACCACAAGAATCTGCTATATATTTCTCTGAATCCCGAACGCTGACGCGACGCCAAGCCCGGTGGAGTCTGTTCCTCACCCGCTTCGATTTTACGATTCGCCATCGCCCAGGGCGACTCGGGGGCAAACCCGACGCCATGTCACGACGCGTCGATCTTCAACCAGAAGGCGAAGACAACACGGGACGGACCCTCTTGACCCCCGAAATGTTTCGACTAAAGGCAATTCGTCGGGGAATGACGCAGGTACACGGGGATCAGGCCCTCCTACGACGCATTCGTAAGTCAGATCAATATGAAGACGAACTGGTGGACGCGATCGAGCTGGTCAAGTCCAAGGCGCCTCGAGTCCTGACCAAGGAACTTGAGGACTGGAGCACCGAGGAAGGCCTCATCCTGTACCAGGGTAAGGTTTACGTCCCGAAAGACGAGACCATTCGCCGGGATGTGGTGAAGACTTACCACGACAGTCTCCCCGCCGGACATCCTGGACGTTGGAAAACGTTTGAGATGGTAAGCCGCAACTACTGGTGGCCCGGGATGTCTAACTTCGTAGAACGATACGTTTCGGGATGCGATACCTGCGCACGCACGAAGAACCGATCCCAACGCCCGGTAGGACTCCTGCAACCGAACGAAATCCCGCAGGGCCCCTGGCAGGCGATTTCGTGCGACTTCATCACCCAGCTCCCCCGATCTGAGGATTACGACGCAATTTTCGTGGTGGTCGACCGTCTCACCAAGCAAGCGCATTTTATCCCGACCACGTCTGACATCGATGCACCGGAAACTGCGGAACTATTCCTGCAGCACGTCTGGAAGCTGCACGGAACCCCCCGCCAGATCATATCCGACCGCGGACCACAGTTTGTCGCGCAGTTCATGAAGGCCCTCTTTTCCCGACTCGGTATCAAGGGTACCACGTCGACTGCGTATCACCCGCAGACGGATGGGCAAACCGAAAGGGTAAACCAAGAGCTGGAACAGTATTTACGGGCTTTCATAGATACACGAAAGAAAACTGGGCAGGATTACTCCCAATGGCAGAGTTCGCGCACAACACGAAAGCGCACGCGGCAACACGACAATCTCCGTTCGCGCTTGTCTACGGCTACAATCCCGAATTCACGATTGCCCCGAGCGACGGCCTATCCACGGTCCCCGCCGCGGACGCACGACTACAGGAGCTTCAGCAGGCACAGGAAGAGGCAAGAGCGGCTTTGGAGGTTGCGGCAGAGCGCATGAAGCAGCACTACGATCAGGCCCGGAACGAGGCCCCGCAGTACGCAGTCGGGGATAAAGTCTGGCTCGAAGCGACGAACGTTCGGCGACCGGGAGCGCGCAAATTATTACCGAAACGACTAGGGCCGTATAAAGTGAAGGCAAAGCTAAGTGACCTCACCTACGAACTCGAACTCCCCGCGTCGCTGAAGATTCATCCCGTATTTCACGTATCGCTGCTCTCGCCATACCACGAAGACGATATTCCCGGTCGAACGCAACCCCCGCCGCCCCCAGTCGAAGTAGAAGGAGATCTGGAATACGAGGTGGAAGAGGTACTGGACGCTAGACGGTTTAGACGGAGGTTTGAATATTTGGTACGATGGAAGGGATATTCGAGCGCGGAAGATACATGGATTCCCGCAAAGGATATGGGTAATGCAAAGGCTAAAATTCGCAGTTTCTATCGAAAACACCCGGACGCCCCTCGAGAAGTCAACGCTATCGAGCTCTGTGACCTGAGCAAGATTCAAGCTTGGCGCCCCGGAGTTGCGCCTTTGGAGGGGGGTAATGTCGAGATCCCGGGCTCCTTTTCTCATTTCCCGCACTTTCCCGCCAAGGATCCCGACATGAGCAGACAATCCCGCGGGGAGAATCCCGCCATTGGATTCCCCGCGCGAAACCCCTTTCCCGACTCGCACGATCCCCCGCAAGATCCCCCGCTCACGTGACCTATCCCGCACCACCGTCCCGACCACCATGCACGCATACACACATTCATTTACGACGACCCGCCACGGCACACGTACATTCACTTATCAACATACGCTCATTAATCCGTTAGTACCTCAAGGTGACGACCTGCAACAGTCTGGCATACCTAGTCTGGCTAGTCGCGGCCCCGGACCGGACGCTGACGTCCACGGACAGGCCGTAGCCATCTGGAGAGACGGGATAGACATGCCTAGCAGTGCGGTCGTAGCATGTATCGTTTGTAGTAGATAGGTGCGCATTGCGCAAGGACACTTAGCGTAGATTAACTATACAGTCTTTACGAAGTAGATAAATAGCTGTAGGCATCGTAAGGAGCACCTCACTTTTGACCTCTTGTGGAGTGCTTCCTTAGGTGCGATCTCTCTCTTTTCTCCTGTGTAGTTAGTTGCGCAATACTTACTTGTGGAGTGCTTCCTTAGGGATCCGCTTACTTGACGTTCAAAGCAGTGAAGAGTCCTAGCTGGCCTTGAGAATCCCGCGACGCGCCTGGATAGAATCCCGCGCGTTTCCCGCCTGAATTCCCACGCTCGTTCCCAGTCGCGAATCCAGATTCCCGAACGCGGGTTCTTGTCGCGAATTCCAGTTTCCCGAAACTGTTTCCCGCTACAATTCCCGACGGTCGTAACAGCAGACTCCTGCAGGCAAACATTGAGAAGGATGCCACGGTCACGAGGAGCAATTGGGCCGAAGTTGAGCTGTCGGCTGCTCAAGTCCATTGTAAGTTATCCTTTTCAAGTTGTCACTCAGGCTGATCATCTTCTCACTTGCATCTGCTCTATTAGATGCGGCAATCGACGCGCACAGCACGTTTGCTGTTGCTTCCGTCTTGAATCAAGATGCCTTGGCCTTACCGGATGCAGAAATCCATCACTTCCCAATGCTCGATATTGAGTAGGCTGAGGCCCGTTTGAATAGTGCTAACGGTGTTATCTTGTTGAGTAAATTGTTGAGTGCATGCTCTTGTCTTCAAAAGTTGCCAGGAGCATCGTGATTGTATCTATTATTGAATTGCTTCTCGTTGAATGATCATTGTAGACTGAGGTTGTCAATGGTGTTTGCTGTCGCTTTCAAGATGTCATGAAGATGAAGGTAGCTTGAAATCTCAAAACAGAGGTTCAAGTTCACTTGAGTACAGTAGTGGTAGTAGTAGTAAATCTCACTTGAGTCTGACTTGCCACCTGATGTACAGCTTCCCTCCTTACGCACTGATTTTGTCCTGAAACGCCGTTTTAAGGCCATCAGGCAGCCAGGCAACACTTCAGGCAGGCATGACAACGCTTCAACCCATTTAAGGAAGCTCCAGGACGCGCCAGCCGCCGTTAGCAATCTCTGATGTATTACACTTGAGCACTGAAATCCTGACTTGCATTCTGATGCACTGAGAGACGGCTTGCATCCTGAAACACTCCTTATTTCAGTGAGATAAGGCAATCAGTGTATTTTCAGACGAAGTAGCGACCCTTCAGACAGGTGCCAGCCAAATCAGGACGCGTCAGGACGCGTCAGTCACCGTAAGCAAAAGGAAGTTTCCCTGATGTTATGGCAACTGACGCGTCCTGATTTGGCTGGCACCTGTCTGAAGGGTTGCTACTTCGTCTGAAAATACACTGATTGCCTTAACTCACTGAAATAAGGAGTGTTTCAGGATGCAAGCCGTCTCTCAGTACATCAGAAAGCAAGTCAGGATTTCAGTGCTCTGCCAGTCACGGTGGTGAGTTCAACTTTAATGACTAATACTTGCCATTTTGGTGGAGCCATCATGATTTCAAGTTGCCGTATCAGATTCGATAGTCTCGTTACCAGACCAGGCTACTTTCCGGTTTGTCTGCCTGTGGCAGACACGGCGTAGCCGGTCTGGTTTCCAAGCGTTAAATTTAGCTGAAGATGCAGGGAGTTTGAATTAAATACAAATGTAGTAGTGGTTTCGTAGATACAATCATGTAATCAGGGACTAAAAGTTTAGTTTTATTTACGGAACATTGCCGTCACGGTGTGACATAGACGCGTGCCAACTGATGTGTGAATACAACGTCGAAAGCACAATTTCGGGGCGATTTTTTTGATCAAAACTCACACATATCCACAATGTCAAGCAAGAGAAGACCATGGCAATGTTGATCAAGTTACAAGACGCATGTCGTAAAACGAGAGAAAGGAAAAAGACTCACCAGAGGCGACCCTGGCACTATGGGCATGACAAAAATATGAATTAATGAGAAAGTCTAGAATTAAGCTACTATTACATGAGCGAGACCTATGATATCACTACCTTACGTGGGTTTATTTCAAACTCCCTGCATCATCAGCTAATTTAAGAGGCTCGGATACCAGGCCGGCTACGCCGAGTCTGCCACAGCAGACATATACAAAAAAGTAGCCTGGCCTGGTCACGAGGCTACAGATTCGATTCGGTTAGGTACTATGTAAGTAACTTAAATGCAGTCAAGATGCAATAACTTACTCATAGCCCCAGAACTTGAAATAGTAGTAAGTATACTAGTAGTAAAAACAAAACTCCCTGGCGGGGAGTCGAACCCCGCTCTCGCGCGGTTCTATTGACGATAATGACAGGCGCGTGTACTGAACCGATATACTACCAGGGATGATATCAAATTAGCAAGCATGTGCATTATAGTTTACAAGTTCTGTACTTGTACTGTTAGCTGCAGGTGACTATGCCATCATGATAGAGATAAGCTCCAAGCAAGATCTGCAATACCGATACGAAGCTAGCTCGATTGATCTCATTTGGAGTGTCGTAATATGCTCTGCCCTAGAACATCGAGTCCTTTGTGCACATCCTCTGTAGGGTGGCTTTGCCATACCCAATCCCATTGTCGCTCAATTGCAGGACCTAGATTTGCATAGTCCTCGCCCAACAGAGGATGGTTTAACTCGTACATCAATCCAGACTCCGCCGAACCCCGAAGGACATGATTTGCGAGTGGGAGTCGTACAGCTTCATAAGCTTTCAGCACCTCGCGTAATGAGTCTTTCGTAGCGAGGGAGCTTCCCAGAAGCTGCGCGAGCACGTAAGCGTCCTAAAGGGAAACGTTAGATTCCCGTCTCAGGTTGGAGGTATGCTCGGTTAACAAACCTCAATTGCTTGGCCCGCTCCAGCACCTTGGTGAGGAAGCATAGCGTGTGCCTTCAGAGCATAGTGAGTACAGCTGTCGATCTGAGAGAATGGGCGACGTACTGAATCTCCGATGAGAGCTATATTGTTCTTCACGTAGAAGGGTAGTGGATTTAAGGCATGCAAAGCCCACTTGGTTGGTTTGTCGATAAGCTGTGAAGAAGAAGATGTATAGGACTACTGCGATGAGAAAGGAGGATTCACTTACCTCAAGAAGCGTTCGAACTTCTGGCTCCCAACCATCGTAACACTCAAGGAGTTCGTCCTTTTGGCAATCAGTCACCCATGGTCCTTCGTACGTAGTTCCGGCCTTGTCGTTGTGGGAATCGAACGTAATAACGTTCACGATGTCACCTTGCGCTATGGAGTAGCTAACAACGTGCTGGAAAGTGTAAGCGAGGAGGAACAACCAGATGAAGCTCAGATGTCTTACCTTGCCTTTTCCGCAATACTAATCCTGATCAATAAATGTTCCTTGTAGCAAATTCTGTACTCACCATCATTGGCCTCTGTACAGCACTATGAAGAGTTCCGTCTTCGTGAGTAGGAAGCTGACTAGAATTGATTAGTCCCCGATAAGCGATTGTTCCAGTCCAAGACGGTTCTACGAAAGTGCGTAATTCCGGATGATCTCTGCTCAGTGACTCATAGAGCTGCTTGCGAACAACAGATTTCACTCCGTCGCAGCCAATCAATACGTCACAAGCAGCATTCGAACCGTCCTCAAAGATCAGATTAATTTTGCCGTGATCAGCGTGTTCATAAGAGGACAATCTCTTTCCGAAGTGTGCGATTTGGTCTGGAAGATGATTAACGAAAACGTCAAGGAATTGAGCCCTATGAAAGCGTATACAGCCGTCTATACGCAACGTTAGGAACAATCGAAAGCTGTTTCACTATAAGCTTACGAGGCATTTCTACTAAACGAAATCGAAAGCCTTCACTAGGTTGATCCGATCGCCGGTAATCAAAACCGACACCTGTAGTTAAAATTCATATGAGCGCTGCAATTTAGTTCGACTGGAACAAGGCTCTACCAATGGAACCGTCCGGAGGCGCATGTGCAATCTTCGAGAATTCATCAGCTAGACCCATGAGCTCCAATATAATCCACGTCTTTGTCCATATCATCACACCAGCGCCGATTTCTCTGAAACGTTGCGCAGCCTCGTATACATGAACATCGATGTCTTCATATCGTGAAAGTGCGACAGCTAAGCACAGGCCACTAATTCCACCACCGCTTCCGATGTTCAAGTCAGAAATATAAATATCTATGGATCTCGAAGAACTCACCAGATTGCCACACTGAATTTCTTGTCCGTCATGCTATAGAAAAGCACCAACTCAGGTCAAGGAGCTCCCAGTGGAATATCGATAGAGGGCACGATAGCTTAATTCCTCCTCCATATCTGAATTCGTGCGAAGCATTCTTGCAGCCGGCGTGAGTCTGATTTACTCATTAATGGTACTCATGGGAGAAGTACAAGAGAAGTACAACCAACGATGCCGGTGCTCAGGCTAACTTTGTTAGCTACTAAAAATAGGTGCCGGCAGTGATCGACCAACACTTATCTAGACTTCAACCTCAACGACACAACTGCCTCGGGCTGGAGCACCAACTCAACTCACTTTCTTTGATCCTGGACATGGTCAAAGCGAAGAAAATGGAATATCGAGAATCTCAAGCGCTGGTTTGTTGAATGTTGAATGAGTGTTGCAATCGGAGTGCTCGGATTTGATGTCCCATGATCATCCATGGCCCTTGGCTAGCCTTCTCTACCTCGGACCGGGTTCACGAAAAGAAGCATGTAACGGGCTCCCGTCTTGCTTGACCCGAGGGCTACATATCAACCTTCAAGGGTGAATTGACAGCGATCATAGCTGCAACAGACTACATTCACAATGTCTTCAGACGGTGTTCAGATGTATGTTGTAAATTCAATACGTACATTGGCGTCAGTACGGCTCCTCATACTTTCTCTTCAAGCCATTCCATTGGGAAACCATCTTCAGATGCCCCATCTCTCAATAAGATCTCGAGTCAATTGACTCAGAACAAGGTAAGGAGCAGACAATTGATGTATGGTAGCAGGAGGCTAATGGTGGCCGCAATGTTGTACCAGGCTCGGGGTGGTGCTCAGGCCATGCGTGAGTCCTATGAAAATGCGCAGGAGTAACTGCTAACTTATCCAATAACAGTCTATGCTGTTGGATTAACCGAAACAGATATGAACAGACCTCAGGCACAGTGACAATATCCTTTGACCTCAGAAACCAGTTTACAAATACTTCAAGTTAGATTGGGATCTCACCGATTTGGTGGGAAGGTCAGTGCCATTTGCGCTCCCATACAACGACTTGACTTCATAAATTTTCAGGTAACCCATGCAATATGCATCTTCTTGATCTGGCAAAGGAGGTGAAGAAAGGCTGTGCAGACGAAGACCTCGTTGGTCTGATCTTCAATACCATCGGTGTCAGGTAATGTGTTAATACTATACTTAACGTTTATGCAATTGAAAAGGAACACAGTGATGCCATTACCATGGGCACCGATGGTCTGTTAATCAATGCATCCGTTTTGTTTTGACTTATCTGATAAAAATAAACTTCCTAGGAATGCGCTACTCGTGAGCCAGTATTCTGATAGTCAAACGCCCCTCTTCTGACATGGTCTCACAGGCTTCCAAGTCGTGACTTAATAGCAGACTCAATCGAATCGGTAGGAGTCCTGCTTGATGTATATGTTTCTCTGAATATATAGCACTTTATTGGATAGGTCATTATGGTATATTGCACTCTCTGGAACTTAACAGCAGATTCTGATCCCAAATCCATGAAGGCGCAACATTATGACGCAAACATAGCAATTCCAGGATGTGATAAGAACATGCCTGGATGCCTGATCGCGGCTCTGCGACACAACAGGCCCACGATCATTGTTTATGGTGGTACGATTCAAGCAGGTGTTCGGCATGTTGATTGCCCCGCCATGGGTTACGCGAAGGGCGATACAGTCAACATCTCGGATGCCTTTGAATCTTTCGGTGAACTGATCATCTTTGTTCACGGTTTTGAATTATTATCTGAATGACTGTATCAGGGGCATTTACCGTCGGCAAAATCAATGATGAAGAAAGATTCGACGTTGTTCGCCATGCCTGCCCTGGACCGGGAGGCTGTGGCGGCATGTATACGTGCGTAGACGCTTAGACCTATGGAATAAGCTCTGCGATGGGGTACGAACCAACGATGATCATTAAACAGGGCAAATACGATGAGCTCGGCTTTGGAAGTCCTTGGGATGTCTCTGCCATACTCCTCCGGTCTTCCGGCGCTTTATCCTGGTTCATACATTTACTTAAAGCCGCTTTTTATATTCATTAATTTCTGGAATAGCAAAGATACAGGAATGCCACCGGGCTGCGAAATTCCTCAAGAATTTACTCGAGAAAGACATAAAGCCGAGGTAACATATATATATGTGTGCACGGATCGGGAATTCCCAAAACTTATCTTGCTTCAGGGACATCCTGACGCGCAACTCCCTGCTGAATGCAATTGCTGTGATCCAAGTTATCGGTGGATCGACTAATGCTGTATGTTCTTTTATTTCATTGTGCTCTGGCGTCTGTGAACGAACTTTCCACAGGTCCTCCATCTTTTGGCCATCGCTCGCGCCGCGGATATACCTCTAACCATAGATGATTTCCAACTAGTCGCAGAAAAGACTCCGTATCTTGCGGACCTTAAGTAAGGCTGCTAGAATATCGAACGATGTTGGGGCCATCTTGCACTAATCTTCTGTTTTCACAGACCATCAGGAAAATACTATATGGAAGATCTCCACAAAGTCGGCGGCATTCCTGCCGTGCTAAAGTATCTGCTGGAGCATACGGACCTTATTGATGGCACCCAATTGACAGTCACCGGCAAGACGCTTGCGGAGAATGTTGCTGATGCAGTGGTCTTGCAATTCGATAACCAGGATGTCGTTAGGCCGCTCAGCAATCCTATCAAAGCTACAGGACATATCACTATTATGAGGGGAAGCCTCTGTCCTGGGAGTGCGGTGGCTAAACTTACGGGCAAAGAAGGTCTCCGATTCGAAGTAGGAGAAGTTCCTTTGTGTTTTGTCTTAACTCCGATATTGAAACCAATTTGAAAGGGGACGGCGAAGTGTTTCGACACGTACGTTGGATGCTGATAGCGCTATACACGGTATGTTGTTAACAAGGATTCGGGTTGCAGATTGGACGGCTTCTATCCGGCTCTCGCCGCTGGTGAAATTAAACCTGGAACTGTCTGCATCTTTAGATATCAAGGTCCAAAAGGCGCGCCCGGAATGCCAGAGGCAAGTTAAACAAAATCAATTTATTTACAACTGTTAAATCCAGGCGGTTGATCGGACATATTCTAGATGCTGGGTATGTTTCCTGATATCCTAAATCCAACGTAGTCTAAAATGATGGACATTGTGTAGGTCCAACTGGAGCTCTGATGGGAGCTGGGTTAGGCTCGTCCACATGCCTAATTACGGATGGTCGGTTTTCCGGCGCTTCACGCGGGTTCATCATTGGTGAGCAGCGCTGCCTTTAGGCGAATATCCTGAACGCGGTGTCGAGATTTCACCACCGATTGAATCTGACTGAAATTAAAATAAATTAATCGCGTTCATCAGGACACGTTGTACCTGAGGCCCAAGTCGGCGGTCCTATCGCGCTTGTTGAGGATGGCGACAAGATCATCGTTGACGCACAATCTCGAACGATCGAATGGCTTGTAGATGAGGACACAAAAGCACAGCGTCAAGCCGAATGGGAAAGTAACAGACCGTCACTGAGAGTGAAGCGTGGCGTGCTCTTCCGATATGCTCGGGATGTTGCAGTGAGTCTCTTTCAAGCGATCCTCATTGTGTTCTGTGTTTCATAGACAAATATGTTCTTCCAGCCGGCGAGCGAAGGGGCGTACTGCGACTAACTTGAGTGCTGTGAGAATATATGTTTTCGACGGGGAGGAATGGAATGAAAGGCAAGAGATCCTATCCAGATATGTTTGCTCCTAAAACATCATTGTTACAACAGAGTATATGGAAATACAATGATTGCTCATCATGGTCGACTTTAAGAAGATCGATAGTCGTGTTAAGTTATATTAAGCAGCATGAGCTATGTCCGTCCAAATAAAAATATCGCCAGAGCCTGTCGTAGGCGTAAACATGGTTGTAGACGTATCTGCATAGAGAGGAATACTCGTCAGTCATACACAGAGCAAGTACATCAACGGGGTTGAACACGTACGAGGTTCATGAAGGAGGATATAGATGCTTAGGAATGGAAGAATCGGTATTCCGATAAGCGTAATCATCAACTGCGATAGCTTGTCCCTCTAAGGTGTTCAGTTCCGAAGCTGTAGTATTTGCTAGATTGGTCGTATTGTCGCTTGTACTCCCAATGTTGTTTGAGTGTGACCTCTGTATTCGACCTTTGGAGTCTCTACGATTCACATTCTCTGCGGAGGCCTGACGTGAGCCGTTCGTAGACCAGATTGTCGACATTCGAGTGAAGGCTTCTGGACGTCGCGGTGGTCGTCCTTTCCAATGGCTCTTCAGATTTGGACCCGATCCCTCCTCTACCGTATTAGCGTTGCCACTAACATACTCGTCGTCCTTCCCGAGTTCCCCACCGTCTCTCTCAATCCCTCCATTTGCTTTCTCTTTTCCTTTTCCAGTCCCTTCTTTTCGTCTCTCCTTCCTCTTTTCCTTTCCAACAATCACCCGCTCGCCCGGTTTATACTGACCTTGAACGACGGCGGGGTCCGGAGGAACAATGAATACCTCCGGCTTAGGATGCTCGTCCACCAAGTCAAGTCGCCCAACTTTCTTATACTTCTTCTTTCGCTTGTGGCGCTTCCAAAGCGCTGCGACGAGAGCGACGATCCAAGCAAGTACGACACATGTTCCGGAGATTGTTCCCGCAATGATAGGTGTCAAAGCCTTCTGTCTGAGGTATAAGAAACCCTGGTTATAATTCCTGCCCACTATACGAGAAGATAGGTAGCTCACCCATTCGGAAGTGCAGCAGCCTCACTCGAGGATTCTGCAAAGACATCCACGGTCGGTGTGGCCTGGTGATGCCCCTCTAAATAATAAGTGTCAGGAGCCAAGCTATTGTATGTCTGCCAGCTTCAACTGCCACTGAGACATACCTATCCGTGCAATAATCGGCATGTCGCCTGATGTATGGCTTCTCGTCGACTACTACGAGAAGTACATGTGAAGCGAAGATGATGTCTGTGTGGAGTGCAGACAACTTTGCTTGCGGGTGCCTGCCACAGCGCTGAAAGCGGCTCCCGCTGACGTCTGTTTACTGAGTTCAGTGCACTTTGCTATGATTACTCATTCGAATATAGTAAGTGCATCATTGCATACATTTAATGTGAGCACTACATTTCATTCGTTGTAAAAGATCTGACTTGCGTGTACATATTTCAACGAAATTTATTCACAGGTGGCTGATATATCGAACTATCGAACACGATTTAGACGGAGGGATAATGCTCAACGTCGCCCCAAATCTCAGCGAATTCATCATCATATTGGTCGTGATTGCGCAATTCGACAATGTTTCGAATGCCAGTGGTAAAGTCATCGCCTACAAGATGGCTGAGGAATCTGCAGCCATGTCTAACCCTTAAGTGCGAATGAGTTATAATGTAAGCTATTCTAGCGAGAGCAAGAACAAAGGCCCACCTGCAGTAATCCCGGAACTACTCCAAATATTTCCGTCTTGAACCCATCGCGCCGGTGCATACCAGGTGATTGCAGGATGCTCTTCTGCCGTCTGACGCTGCATGTCTCGTGCATAAGGAGATAAGGAATTGACATTGTAAGAAATAGCACAGACCTTGCAGTCCTTAAAGGCCTTCTTGTTCGTTGTTGCCTTTTTGCCATCCAAGATCCCGCTCATCGCGAGAACCCAAGCTCCCGTACACACAGATAAGACATACTTCGCATTCGGTGTCTGGAGTTTGATGAATTCTAACAAGTCCTTTGGGCAGTGATCCGGCCGAGCTCCTGGACCTAAAATCATGCCACGGGACGACATCAATAATGCTTCTTCTCGGGAAGCGAGTAAGAGTGCCATACCTCCGGGAACAAGGAGAATGTCGAATTGCTGCCAATTGTCCGCTAAAATCAAGTCCTTGTAGGCGGCGTCTGGTACGATACGAGGCCCAAACGCTGGCTGCACGTATTCCAACTCGCTCGAGAGATATGTGATTTTGAGACTCAAACGCGGGGGAGGATCAATGCCACCAGGGTTCTTAGCATTAACAAAACCAAAGAGTTCGACAGGCCCTTGATAGTCTTGAGCATCGACCGCATTGAAGAGGCAGACCGCGACAGTCAGTTCCGCAGACATACTTGACGATATGAGGTTTCTGGCTGGTGCTGGTCGAAAGACAAGAACGACACAAGCTTAGGGGGACGAGACTTAATGACCTCGAAGCAACGCCACACACACGCGACCAGTGATACTCTAGATTCCCATTTTTGACAGCATGAATATAAACGCTTTGCTTGACAGGATTGGAAGGACTATACGAGTCCGTAAAACTCAGCGAACTCATCATCACCTTCTTCTTTGGCGTTCAGCTCAATTATTCCGCGTATGACCTTCGCAACATCGTCTCCGACAAGATGAACAAGAAATGCATTTGCCATATCCATACCTCAGAATTCAAGATTAGATATTTTTGCTATGCTGTTCTGGCGGAAACTCACCTGCCGTCACCCCGGAGCTTGTCCATATATTTCCGTCAGTCGTCCACCTCGCTTTCGCAACCCAATCGATGTTCTTACTTGTTGCATCCTAGTATATCGTTGATTAATATAAATTTCTTAACGACAATGACCAAGTCCAACCTTACATATCTTAAAAGCTGCTTTATTCGTCGTAGCCTTCTTCCCTTCAAGAATTCCAGCTCCAGCGAGGACCCATGACCCAGTGCATACGCTCAGAATGTATTTCGCTCCAGGAGCTTGGTGTTTGATGAACTCAAGCAAATCGTCAGGAACTAAGCCAGGTCGTGCACCAGCACCTAATCACTTCTAAATCAGCAAGAGAAATGGTTAACAATATTAAACCTGGCTCGTCATACCTCCAGGAACAAGAAATATATCAAACTGTTGATTTTTATTGATCACGTCTCTGTACGTTCCTTGCGGAATGACATCTGGGCCAGAGTCGGGGGATACAGGATCCAAAGTGTGCGAAAGGAAAGTGAAACGTAGAGAATACTTTGGAGAGGGGGTGAAGTATCTCTTCTCCAATGCTTCTGTCTTCAAAAAGCCGAGCAGTTGGACAGGCCCCTGATAGTCAAGAGCCGTGACATTTGGGAACAGACAGACTGCGATGCTAAGCTCTTTTATATCCGACATCACTCGTTGATGGTCGCTCGTAAAGGATACTGGAGACGCTGTGAACTTCAACTTCGGTCTTCATAACGAGGGTGAGAGTAAAGGCAACTTGAAGCGAGGACACGGCATCGGATTCAAGACTTTCAAGTATTGATTACTAATTATGTAATATAATAACATGTGAATTCCAGTTTCGCTCAAAGTCCGCTCCAGCGTTTCCCGTTTTACCGCGACGATCCGCAGGACTCTTTCTTCATAACCTTCATAATGTCTCTCCAAGGTCTTATGTCTGGCAGCGAATGCGCTTTACCGAACAATCCTCTCGCACAGGTTCTCAAACATACCGAGAGCGACCATAGTCTTCAGAGGGTATGCGAGAAATGCGATCCGGCTTCATGTATGCTGAACCACGTTTGTAGGACCGAGTTGCGGGCCCGTCATCGTCGAGGGTGAGCAAAGTCTCTGACCGAGATTGTCCAAGTCACTGACATCGAGCAGTTACAACATTTGCCGTCGACGTCGACAAGCCATGCAAGCGCGAGTGACATCTCGATGGCACGTCAATTCTTTGACCCCAACGTACCGGCAAATGCGCAACCAGGTATCGCCGCACAGATGCGTGTCGGACCGCTCGCACCAGCCGATATGGCACAAAGGCTGAACATGTCTGCCCCAGCCCCGCAAGCTAATCTCAATGATCTTTGGATGAGCATGGAGATGCAGAAACATGTTCAAGCCATGTCCGTTCAACAGATGCGCGGTAATGAGTCTGCATGGGCTACGGAGTTTGGCAGCTCGATGTCGAACATCGGGGGTTCATCTTCACAGGCAGAAGTTGGCCATACGCAAAGCTGTATGTAATCCGCTAGCTCTTCCATGTGTTCCTCTCTAATTTAGTGTGAAGATATGCAAGGTCCATACTCTCAACCCTTATTTCAACCGTCGTTCGGGATGAGCTCCGGAATGTACGGGACAGGTTTCCCTCAAACCTACAACCCGATACAAGTAGAGGGAAAGGGAAAAGGGAAAAGTCGCGAAGAGGCCTTCGAGGCAGCGTTTGAGCAGTTCGCGGAATTCCAGCCACAGACCTCTGCAAAAATTGAAGAGGTGAATGATGTATCGGATATCGAAAATGCTATGAACAACGCTACCCTGGACGAAGGGAAAGCTGACGAGCCTCTGACGAATGAAGACTTCAAAAAGTATGAGTTTCAATTTCTGCATATCCGAGTAGATCTTGACTATAGTTCTGCTTTCAGGGCTTGGGAGCAATTACGCAACTCGGAATTGCCCCCTCCTGAGGGAGATCTTAAAAAGTGGGAGGCGGAATTTCATCAACTCATGCAGTCACAGAGAGACGAGTCTGAGTATGATTACGGAGAAGCAATGAAGGAAATGTGGGAGAATGGCATGGGCTCTTATGATGGAGAAAACATACCAAGCCCTCCGGCCTTGAGATTTAATGACGAAGGCATACCGGAACTAGGTCGCTATGAGTTCGGTATGTAACAGAATCAAAGTGATTTCCAGATTACTGACCATACATTTGAATCACGATAGATGCGAATAACAAATATTTGAATACTCCTCCTTCGGGTTCTTCACTCGAAGAAGCCAAGAAACTCCTAGAAAACAATGGCTCTCTAACTGAAGCGGCTCTATTATTAGAAGCTGCTATTCAGAAGGGCGATTTGGGAGAAGGTGGCTACGAGGCCTGGATATTGCTGGGCGAGACGAGAAGTATGGATGAACGAGAGGAAGCCGGAATGCGCGCACTCACAGAGGGAGTTCGAAGAGCCGAGGAAGCTGGTGGACAAGGTGCAGGGATGTTAGTAAGTGTTAATGGTCTGTATAGCTCTATTGTTATGCTTAATTATTGTATCCAGTCCCTAGCCATTTCCTTCACGAATGAAGGCTACGAACGTGGCTCACATAGCATGCTCATGCGTTGGCTTCGCGCTCGTTTCCCAGATTTTACGCCAACTCCAGAAGCTACCGCCTCATTGAGAGAGACGCACTGGGCCTCACGCGAGGCAGTGACAGATGCATTCATTACCATCGCCAGACAACAGCACGCAGCGGGCGTTGTGGACCCAGATGTTCAGACTGGGCTGGGCGTGCTGTTCTATACGAACGGTGATTTCGATCGCGCACGAGACTGTTTCGAAAGCGCCCTCGCTGTCAAGCCCCGTGATTATCTCCTATGGAACCGCCTTGGCTCTTGTTTAAGCAACGGCAGCAAACCCGAGGAAGCGTTGGGCGCATACAGAGAAGCGCTACAAATGCGTCCCACATACACACGAGCTATCTATAATGTTGGCGTTGCTTGTGCGTAATGGATTTTCCTACCGAATGATGCGGAATGCTAAAGATAAGTGTGTAGGCTTGAACATTGGCGCTGATAAGGAAGCCGCAGAGCACTTCTTGAGCGCTCTTGCTTTGCAAGAATCGAGTTCCGGTGAAAAGAGTGAGCAGCTATGGTTTACACTCCGTAGGGCGCTGCTTTCATTGGTACGTACTATGTTCAGTTGTTGCGTATATTAAACATCTGCTGATGTATTCGCGTCGTTTTAGGGACGAAATGACCTCGCCGAAAAGGCCAGGATGGGTGGTGATCTGAATGCGTTCCGGACAGAGGGCTTTGATTTCTGAATGGAAACAATGTTGTAGAAGAATGTACACTATAAATATCTGTTAAATAATTGCTGCAATATCTGCATGATATTCTTAATCGACGAAGGTGTAAGTTGCTGTCTATTTGCATGTGAAATGGCCGCACGTGCTAGCGGCGATCGTCAGTAAGACTCGGGATGTTTACATCCGTTCACCTATACCTTCCTCCACCATGCTGCGACAAAGTCAACGACTGCTCCTACGGCCTACGCTTTCACTTTCACGAAGCTACGCAACAGCCACCTCGCCTCACGCATTAGTTTTCATCGAGCAGCGTGGTGGAGTCATTGATTCTGGGTCGCTCTCGGCGTTGACTGCCGCAACTCAACTTGGAGGCGAGGTGACTGGATTAATTGTGGGCGAATCCGGAGAAGTCGAGAAGGCAGTTGAGTCTGCGAAAAAGTGAGATGAAGTGAATCGTATGTTGGAAATGACGCTGAATATGATCCGGAGTTAGACTACAGGGCTTGACGAAGGTTCTACATGCGAGTTCAAAAAGTTATTCTCCTCCCTTGCCAGAGACCGTCTCTCCGTTGTTACAAAAAGTACTCGGCGAAGGGTCGCCGTTTACACATGTAGTCTCGTCCCACTCGTCTCTTGCGAAGTCAATATTACCCCGGGTTGCTGGAAAGCTCGATGCCCCAGCCGTCTCGGACGTCACTTCGGTACAACATGATGCAGCAGAAAACAGCACGACGTTCACCCGTCCCATTTATGCCGGAAATGCTATCGCTACCGTCAAAGCGCCATCATCCATCCCATTGAAATTCTTCACTATCCGCACAACTGCATTCGACACCGCAAAGGAGGGTGGCTCCGCGACCGTTGAGGCCATCGAGCCCGTTGAGGTAGCGAACTCTCCAACGGAGCACGTCAGCACGGAGCTCACGAAATCCGACCGACCAGAACTTGCGGTTGCGAGCCGTGTTGTTTCAGGTGGCCGCGCGCTGAAGAACGCGGAGACGTTCAAAGCGACATTGGAGCCACTCGCAGACGTACTTGGCGCAGCCATCGGTGCGTCGCGTGCGGCGGTAGACTCGGGGTATGCGGACAACTCTCTGCAGGTCGGCCAGACCGGCAAGGTAGTCGCACCAGAGCTGTACATGGCGCTCGGTATTTCTGGTGCTATTCAACACTTGGCAGGTATGAAGGACTCGAAGCTCATCGTTGCTGTAAACAAGGTTTGTACCTTTTCGATTCTGTGTGTGCTGTATTTCAACGTTTAATATTTCCTACCCTTATTATAGGATCCCGATGCTCCCATTTTCCAGGTGGCCGATGTTGGCCTCGTCGCAGATCTTTTCGAGGTGGTACCTCAGCTGGTAGAAAAGCTAAAGACTCTGGAGAAGTAAATAATCCGAGTGAAATAATTCTCAGACTCGCTGTATGTAACACATATATGCAACGTTTTCTTTAAATCTGTTATTATTGAAGGCACTGTTCGTACCTTTTGGTGAGAACTGAAACACAAACTGTATATACGTTGTGACTACACTTCAAGTTGTAATAGTAATTATATTAGTATACGTGTCACAGATACTACTATAGTAGGTAATAGTATATCTGGTCTTGTGATGTAGACAGTCTTCGAGTCGTGAAAGTTGACTTCATACCACACCTCACCTTCAACACGGGGCTTGAAAGTGATTAACAGAAGCTACAGGAGTTCTGCGGCGCTTTCTCTTCTCCCGTGCTTTCTCTTCTTTGCACTGGCATAGATACACGCTTGAGCTCGGGGTAAACTCTCAAGGACAGCCTTCTACAGCCTTGAACCTCCAAAATGCCTTCACGAGGACATAACCCATCATGGTGGACCTCTTCTATGATCCCGAAGGATCCTTGGGCATGTTTCACTCTGGTGCACAGCTATGAATGACCTCTTCTCATTGGACAAATACCTACCAGCGCCTGGATCCTGGGATGTGAAGTACTCAAGTGGTTGAGCTGTTCCTTCATGAGACGACTGCCGCTGCGGTATGATGCAAGAAATATATCTATGACATCCGGGCTCTTTCCCTGTTCCTTTCATACCACAGCATGCGTACCTTACGGAGTTCCTGTGTGGATGTCGAAGGCCTCCCCTGGGCTTATCGATAGACGCTCATCTTTCAGGTCATTGCATACTTTTGGGGTGCTTCACTCGGTGCAACCTCGTCAAAAGAGAGCTTGTCCTAATACCATCTCAACTCATAAACTCAAACCTGCTTGACCGTCCATACACTATTTTCTGCGTTGCTAACAACTACCATGTCTAACAAAAAACCCTGCCGTTGGTTCTCTAACCCTGGAGGTTGTCGATATGGGAGCAGCTGTCGCTTCTCTCATGACTTACCATCGGGAACTAGGAGCTCGTCCCCGCAGTCTATGGCCTCGAACGCGCACGCCTCGTCGGGACGAGGTGGTTCTCCGGTAGCAATGTCGATGGCGCCTGCGCCGATAGAAGTTATCGCGCCATTCCTCACTGATGCTGGTCTAGCGAAGATATCTGGTCCGGGAGCCGATGCCTTTTCCTCCTCTAACAGACAGCTCGACCCTCAAGTGACCCAAGCGCAACTACGTCGTTTCCTTACCGATGACTTCCGGTTTCACAGCACAAATCAGATATATCCCTTTGTTTCACTTCTGAACAACGCGTCGTCTGAGAACCGAAGCTGGGTAAGTATCGCTTGTCCTTACGTTACAACGTCTACTGATTCTTGACCTCGTTATTTAGACTGATGAAGATGGTCAGGTAAGATTCTAGATAATACATACTACCAGACTGTTTCTTATGACAATATACAATACAGCTTCTACTAACAGCAGTCGCTTCTGTGAGTGTGTTACTACTGTATGAGATGGCTGACTAACGATGCGGCGATAAGGGAAACGGGCTACTGCGTCTTGGAGATGCTATTCGATGGAACCCTGTCTCGACTTCAGCGGGGCTGGCAGCGAATACTATGTCATTTCAACGCGGCTTCATTCCAATTTTACAGGTATCTCCGTCTTCCATAAGTAAGAATTCAACGACTAATCATTGCATGCCTATGTAGTACTATGCCTCAAACTTTGTTGTCAAAAGCACACTGAACCATCTTGTCAAGTAGGTGTGCTGAGTAACATTAAGATCGGATTGCACTGAATATGTACACAGTACGCTGTACGGTGTTCTGGACAACGAAATGGAACATGTCACGACTGTTCTGGAAGATAGTATAGGTGATTTCATGCAGTCGAAGTCGTTCAAAGATAGGAACGATATGCGCGCCCAACACATGATATCGACGTTGTCGGGTACCGAAGTTTTCGTGGCTATATTGACTGTCCTATTTGAGTAATATTAGATCTCCCTTCAAGTTATTCCTATACAAGACTCTAACGACGATTTAGGTACCTAACCCGCTTCAAGCATGCCTTGGCAGCGCACAGCAGGTTGGGTTCTTTTGTAGATCGACTTGTCGCTTGGATCGAGGAATGGGCAGAGGATCTTTCTTCTTCAGCTCCTTCCTTCGATGACCCACTGACGACTAGTGAGCACCGGCCTTTTGTCATCCGACTCCTGAAGGAACGGGCCCAGAAGGTTTCGAACATCATTGAACGCGAACGAGCAGTCTTAAACCGCTCTTCCGAAGTGAGACGTGTGCGTGATGCACGAAATGCTGCGTCTCGCGCGAGGGCAGATAATGTCGTGGGTGCCCTTTTTCAAGGATATGAAGGACCCGGAGAAGAACGTCAGGGCGGACCGCGCCATGACAATGACTTCATCGAGATAGCACAAATCAAGATCGCACCTACGAACGAAGAGCTTATCAGCAGAATCCTCCCGTACTTACCTGCCAATATACCGAATGCTCCTCATACATATCCAGCAGATAGTATCCATCGCCTTCTCGATATTCAGTTTCGGCTGCTTAGGGAGGAATTGACGTGAGCTCCATTGTTATAAAGATTATTGAATGCTTGCTTACCAGCGTATGCATCATGCAGTGCTCCTCTTCGTACATCAGTTCAACTCATAATCGGAGATGTAAACTCAACGCAGCCCTCCACGACGCGCTTGCACGACATCCGCAACAAACGCGGCGGCCGCTATCAGCACCAGGATCGCGTTGAGTCTGTTATGTTCAACGTCTACACAGGTGTTCGTTTCGAAGATGTACGATGCGATCGTTACCGCGGTATCGTTGTTGAGGTCTCCTTTGATACGCCTCCGGGGAGCGCGCGCTCTGATACTGCTTCGAAGAGAGCTTCTTACTGGGAAGGCCGTAGCGGTAAACGTCTTATGCAAGGGGGACTAGTTGCACTTGTGTGGTGTCAGCCGTCGAGTACCACAGTTCATCTGGGGAGCATCACAAGTCCGAACAGAGACATCGTGCAGAGTGCAAGACAACATCGCGATCGGATTGCAACGAGAATACATTTCTTCGAGTCCTATGTCAACGTTAAAATCCTTGAAGCACTTCGCGCCAAATCTGACGTTCGGGAAAGTCTCCTCATAGAGTCACCGGTAATGTTTGAAGCTATACGTCCATTCTTAGAGGCTCTGAAGAGGGAGCCGGAGACACTTCCATTCAAGAAGTACCTGGCACACCCGATCTCAGATCATCTGAATGATATTGCTATCGATCCGCCACGATATTCTCTGACGCCCAACTATCGCTTTGAACTGAGGCACCTCTTGCCCGATATACATGAAGTGGTCGGCTTGACTTTGAAGACAGACGATCCGGCTTCTATTTCTACCGTCCGTGAGGAATTGAAGGAAAGAAGCCGACTAGATCCCAGCCAAGTCGACGCCGTCATCGATACTCTTACAAGAGAAGTATCTCTTATACAAGGGTATGTAGGTCACGCCTCTGCAACACAGTTTCACTCGCTAATGTTGTTTCGGTCAGGCCTCCTGGGACAGGAAAGGTATCATGTTTTCTTCCGTATTTGACGCTATTGTACTAATAAAATCTCTAGACCTTTGTTGGAATAGAGTTGATCCGCGTGTTGGTACAGAACCGTGTCAGGCCCATCCTATTGATCTCGTTCACTAACCATGCATTGGATCATATGTTGGGGTCGGTCCTGGAAGCAAACATCACGAGGTCGGTGGTACGGTTAGGCTCAAGGTGCACTGATGAGCGAGTTGCACCCTACTCTATCGAAGAGCTTGAGAAGGTATCCAACCGCTCCAGGCTTTCACATTATCTACGTGAAACATTCCAGAGGCTGAAGGACATAGAAAAGGAGATGAAAGACCTTTTAGAGGAGTTTATTGGGTCAAAATTGCAGCCAGATTCGCTGAACATGCATCTCGAGTATCAATATGAAGAGCATTGGGATAGCTTACACAACCCCCCTCCGTGGATCGAGATTCTTTTCAGCCTTCACACTTCCAACGACGAGGAGAAGTGGCGTACGGTCAGCCAAAACGGGAAGGCTGAAGAAGTCGACTCTTCGAAGTTTGGATTCTGGCTGAGGGGCGTGGATATCGCATTCTTGCAGCAGTCAAGCATCCAAGGCTCGAACCGCCTTCCATCCAATCACTCACAAGTTTCTGAGTCTAGTGTAATCTCAACCCCATCTTCTCCAGTCCCAGAGGGCGGACAGCTTAGCAACGAAGAGGACGGTGCGGACTCCGACAGCGACTCTTATGATGGTATTTTGGAGTACGAGTTTCGATGGCAAGAACGCCTTGCTACGGCAAGCAAGGATGATGGTGACGTTGATGTAGCAGCAATTCAGCAGATCAATTCTGTTTTTCCTGCGCCCGCCCAGCATATGAAATCTGACCTGGGGACCGTTGAAAAAGGTCGGCCTCTGTCGCTATCGGATTTGAGCGACGCTGAGGGTTTCTTCATACGAGTGGGAGAGCCGACCATCCCACTAATCCCGACAACGGACAGAAGCGTGGCTTTGCTACTCTATAGTCCCGACATATGGAGCATGTCTCTACAAGAAAGACAGGGGCTCGCAGAGCACTGGGGTAAAGAAATTCGTGAAATTTTATACGAAGCACACAAGACGCGCTTCGATCGGTTGTCTGAAGAACACACTCGACTCCGGGAGAGGCAGCGGTCTGGTGATGAGGAAGTAAGTAATACTTTTGCCTGTTCCGCACAACCCGTTGACGTTCCTTGGTCCAGGCCAAACTTCAGATCTTGCGAGATGCTGATATAGTTGGATGTACTACCACTGGTACGTTCTATCTTTTAAACTTAACCTACATCCTGTCTAACCGGAGTACAAGGTGCTGCAAGGCTGACGTCAATGCTCAAGGTGAATTTAGCGTGTCCCATTGCCTAGCGTATTATCCTTGATGCTATATACTCTCTCCTAGGGCTTGAGTCCCAAAGTCATGCTCGTTGAGGAGGCGGGTCAAGTTTTGGAATCTCATGTTTTAGGCAGCTTGGTCGAGTCAATCGAGCACTTGATACTGATAGGTGATCCACAGCAATTGCGACCAACACTGAACAACTTCTGTGCGTTTGAACTTTTATTCTTTCTATGACGATTCGGCTGATATTATCTGAAGCTTTGTCAATGGACAACATTCGTGGTAGGGCGCTATATCGGTTCGATATGTCGCTGATGGAACGTTTGTCATCATGTGGACTTGCAATGACTCGTTTGAACGTTCAGAGACGTATGCGCCCCGAAATATCTTCTCTAGTCAGGTAAAGCGTATGGTTTACTAATGTCTGTAGCCTAGCGCTGACATTCATTAGAAATACGCTCTATCCTGGATTGATTGACCACGAAAATGTTAAGCAATATCCACACGTCCGAGGTATGCAGAAAGACGTGTTTTTCCTTTCGCATGGAAACAGGGAACAGGGAGGAGGTGAAGATTCGGTATCAAAGCACAATGTCTATGAGGCAAGTCTTCCTTGTCACTGTGGTAAACCATTATACTCATCGTCTTGGGCGGCTAGGTCAATATGATCAAGGATCTAGTCCTATACCTCCTTCGGTACTTTCTACCTGATTTGTTGCCGCAATGAGGTCCATACTGAGCGTTGATTGTGATAGGCAAGGACCGTACTCCAAAGAAGGGAGCATAGTAGTGCTTTGTGCTTATCTGGGTCAACTATCGAAAGTGCGGCTGGCGCTGTCCTCGGAAATCACCGTTGTTATAGATGAGAGAGATGAAGTGGCGCTGGCCGAGCAAGGGCAAGAGCAAGAGCTGGATGAAACCATGGTCGAGCAAGTAAAAGTTTCAAAGAGGGTGTGTCTCCAACTATATTCATTTTATATTTCAATGGGTAGTCTGACCGTTTGTGGTTCGCTTTAGGTGAAGGTACGCTCCGTTGATAACTATCAAGGAGAAGAAGCCGATGTTCGTATACAGTGCTAGGCAATTCCTAGAGCTTTCTTTCTAACTTATGGACAGATCATCATTTTATCGTTGGTTCGCAACTCCGGGGCCGGAGGTGATTTACGTGACCAAGCCACTCTCGAAACGCGTCGTCGCCAAAACATTGGATTTCTTAAGGTCATTTACCAAAGCTCTTCTTGCTGGACTTATACTGACCCCTTTATCCTGTTGTAGTCCGAAAATCGTACAAATGGTATAATATTATTTTCACTGAATGTTAATATACTCATTGAATCCTTTTGTAGTTGCCTTATCGAGGGCTCGCCACGGTCTCTACATACTTGGAAACGCTTCTGATCTATCTGGACAGAGTTTCATGTGGTCGTCTGTGGTCGATGAGCTCACGGAACACGGTGCCCTCGGTGGCCAATTACCTATAGTTTGCCACAGACATCCTGAAGAAGTGCGACATATATCTAGACCTGGCGATTTGCCCCGCCAGTCACCGGATGGTGGGCCCCCCACCTACCGTCTCTCAAGTCCTTTCTAACTCATTTCCCTTAATAGGTGGCTGCCTGAAAGCATGCGACTTTCGACTCCCATGTGGACATATCTGTCCCTTCAAGGTGAGAGCACAATCAACTATCTTCGAATAATAATAACGCCATCCCTTTCTAAAGTGCCACTCCGACGACGAACAACACCGCAGTGTCAAATGTGACCAAGCGTGTCATCGCCTATGTACTCGAGGGCATCCCTGCAACAAAGCATGTGCGGTCGATTGCAGTGAATGTTCATATCCTATTCAAAACGTGGAATTACCGTGTGGACACATAGCTGAAAGCGTACAGTGGTGAGTAACTAATATTGTACTTGTGTCGCATATCGACATTACTAAATACCTGCTGCTGTCGAAGTTGGCGACTAAAAAATCTATCGGACGTTTTCTGCCGCGTCACTGTCATACGCCAGCTTCCCAACTGCGAACATATAGCCGAGGCGGAATGCAGCGTCGACATTGATTCTATTGCTTGCCAAGCTTTGTGCGACGGAACTTTGACATGCTGCGGGCGACCATGCAAGTCAAGGTGTTCTGAATGCCAGGAAATGAGTCGCAAAGAGACTTCAGTCGATGTCGATTCGCAACCTCAGCGGCGTCTGCACCGGACGCAACACAAATCTCATCCGTGTGGCAAGCCCATGCATTGTCAACATCCATGTCCAGGTATCTGTGGTCCGGAGCACACTGTTTGTAATGATCCATGCAGATCAGCTTGCCGTCAAGTCTGTTCGCACTCTCGCTGTCCGAAGCCGTGTTCTAAAGCTTGCTCGCCCTGTCAAGAGCCATGTACATGGTAAGCATTTCTCATATCTGTTTTATTCGTTATTAGTGACGTGTACTTGATGCATATAGGTCGTGTAGTCATCAGACTTGCCCAGTGCCGTGCGGTTCTGTACGTATCGTATATATTCATATCTGGACTGATACTTATCGAAGCACAGGTCTGCGCCCGACTTCCGTGTGATGTGCCCTGCTCGAATACGCTATCTTGTGGACATCCATGTCCTTCAGGTACTTGACTTCTTATTTGAGGCTTTCGGTCCATTGCTGACGACTGGATCAGTCTGTGGTGAACCCTGTCATTTGCAGACTTGTTTACTATGCAGCCCTCAAGATAGTCTTCAAAATATCGCCGACTTCATAATGCAGCGCCCTCTGCACGAGCTTAGGCCTGAGCTTGGTGTCCTTGACGAGCTCATCATTACTCTGCCGGACTGTCGCCATGCCTTCACGGTCGAGACGCTCGACGGACACTGTGAACTCACCGATTACTACGAGCAGGACGCTGAAGGTCATTGGCGTGGGCTCAAAATGCCGCCACTGGGTTACAAGAAACCACCGACTTGTCCTACCTGCCGGACAGCAATCACATCACCTCGATATGGTCGCGTCTTCAAACGCGCCGATCTTGACATACTCGAGATCAATGTTGCCAGTGAAATGACTCGGATACTTCACGGCGCAAATGCTTTAGTCAGCACTTTCGACAGGACTGGTACTCAGGGACGCCTTAGGGAGGCTGCAAACTCACTGAAACCTGACTCAGTGGACGTATCTAATAAGGCGATGAGCAAACGGCTTACGCAGAGGAATAAGCTGCTGAATGCGAACGTTAAAGTTGATCAACCAACCGAGTTGGGTGCACTTGATCCCGGTAGTCCCAAGTATTTTGGTCTTTCAAAGCAGGCAGCTTCAGCGTGGCGGGAAGCCACCAGACCCCTGCAACGATCGTATGAACAAGCCTTAAAGGTGGCTTCAGCGAGATCAGCACACACTAGAGCTTGGGAAGCAGCTTTCACAAGTCTGCACGTTCAGGAAATCCAAGCGACCTTGCAGAACCTCAGTCGAGCGCCTCGGAGACCGGAAGAGCACGCTATGCGTGTCGCACGAATGAAGGTTGGACAATCAAAACCGCTTGCTGATAAACGCTTCTTAGTAGAAGCTACCTGGCTGACCATAGATATACGACATCTGCTCGCCGAACTGGCAACAGTGTGGCTGGACCCATCGCCTATGAGGGAGAACTATCAGTCGACTCACGGCCGGATATGGGCGGATTATATCTTGTTCATTCTGAAGTCATCAGCACAGGATGCACAGATAGCTCTACGTATCGCTGAGCAATCCGGAAGTCAGAGGCAGATGATCCGCTCGAGGATTCTCATTTTTAATTGCAAACTCGAGACTTTCAAGTTCACGTATCGGATGGCGAAGGTTACGGGCATGTCTCTTGGTGAGCGACAGAAACTTGCAGACCAGGCGAAGGAGAAACGGGCGGAAGTCCAAAATGCAATACAAGCAGAGACTAGACGACATCGTTTGGCAGGCGACCGTGCGCTACCAGGGAACGAACACTCTGAGCTGTTCGAAAATCCTGCTAGGATGATTGTTGGCGAATGGGACGAACTAGAGACAGCACTTCGCTCTGGGGTTTTCTACAACCCCGTTTCATACGAAGAGAAGAGGCAGATCATTGGCGCATTCATGGCTAACTATCAGCTAAGTAAGATCTTCCTTCCTTCCCTGTTTCACGGTGATTAATTTGCCTTTTGCTCCTTCAGCCCATTCAGGCCATTTCTACACGTGCCCTAATGGGCATCCTTTCGTCATAACCGAGGTAATATATACATTAACTAGCCTGCGAAGAGTAGGTTACTGACCTGAACATTTTTAAAACTCTGCAATAGTGTGGAGGAGCAACGGAAACTGCCCGTTGTCCTGAGTGTCGTGAACTCATCGGTGGTAGCGGTCATAACTTGCTTTCTTCAAACCGGCGTGATGTTGAGATGGAGCGCATTCTCAGAGATCAGGGCGCTCCAGAAAGTCCCTTTGCTTGGGGACGGTTAAATTAGCTTACTGTAGTATTCTGACATACATTAGCACGTAAGAGTGCCAGGCCCGCAAGTCAGAATGTAACGGCGGTCGTGTTGACTGGTGCTATGATTTCTTTCATATATTGTGGATAATTAGCTTTTTTGTATTGAAGTCTTTCTAGTGTTTGAGTCCCTATTGAGTGAGTAAGACTGTTTTGTTCGGATCCATAAGTAAGGTTGAACCAATGAATCTGAGGAATAGAAGGAGATATGGGGAAACATTGGCACGATAATATCATGTATTCAAGTCCGAGCTTGAACGCCGGCGGCAACTCGGCTGTCCGGTTACTTTTAGTGAGACCGTGACACCTGAGGCGTGATAGTACCCGTGACCATCACGTGAGTACTACTAGTAGAGCTTGATTAGCCTTCAAATACGTTAAACAAGCAGTTAGAGGCTGTGAGTTAACTCACAGCAGAGCCCGCTACCCAGAGATGGGTATGAAGAAAGTATTACGGAAAGAAGAAAAAAAGGAACAGATATTTTTCACATATATACAAAAGTCTACTATCATCAAGTTTGTTCTGTAGTCTGCGACAACTTCTTACTTTCGGGATACTGTCTTCTTTGAGATGTGAGTCAGGTTACAGATCTCATGGTACGTCCGAGGGACAAGCGCCTGACGACACGCGATGAAAAGCCAAGCCGCAATAACTGCGTCGAGGTCCTATCCCTCCGTGGCTTTTCTTCATCCGAACGCTTGAACAGCTTATCTGTGATGTCGCTGATCGTCTTCGGGAGCAAGAACTAACACACCAGCTCAAGTTAGGCGGGGACGGAGTGGCCGCGACTTGCGCAAAGCTGCTGCAGCCTTCATCGCGTTCAAGAGCTACAGTTGAGTCGGGCGCTAAGCGCAGGCGATCAACTTTTGAGGGCACCCGCGAGCATGCGGTGGGTTGCGCTCTGCATGCCCGTAGGATGAAGCGTCATGTGCCCCGTAGTTGCCACTTCTGCTTGCATAATACCTGACAGGTTACGCTGTGCGACAAGATGAGAGGCCGTTCATTCGTGAATTTGGCGCTTGCGTACCCTGTATTTCATTTGGGCTTCGGTTTTGGGAATGCGCCTGCGATCGGCCGTCTGATTGCGATAGCGAGGACATGCCTTGCTGTTGAAGAAATGTTTGCTGCGCAGCGCCTACTTATTGACAACGGCTTCTGAGCTTCCCATGATCCAGTCGTTTAGACAGGTGTTCCTCTGCGTCATGGCGGACAAGCAATCGTAAGGTGGAGTTTGAGCCATTCTTGCAGGAAGCCGCTTGAGGTGTCAGCGAGCAAGATGATGGTGAGCGGGGTACAATAAAAGAGTTTTAGAGAGTTTAAAATGTGAGGTGTCGGAGTTCTGTGAACGCAGACAAAAATGCGTGAGAACGAACTGCTTTGAAAGGCAGTTTCGGTACCGAAAGTGCAAGTCACGAGTCCGGATGAGTTTTGGCAGAGAATCCGGACAGTTGCGTTTTCCTAAGGTACCCCAGCTACTAGCCCTTCTCAATTCTATGTCAACGAGCGATGTCAGCCCGGCATGTCAGAGTTGAAGAAAAATGACCCTGTGGAACCGTTGTGTTGGTTGACCAGAAAATGACCCGGGAACTTGGTGGATTGCCTTTTTAAGACCGTGTGACTCAAAAAATGCTGCCATCGCTGACACTGCTCAAAAGTCATGTCAACGGATGTCAACACTGCAAATGGACCAAAAAAGGAAGCTCAATCATTCTCCGACTTAACTTTTTTACAGCCACCACCCAAACAAGGCATTCGTCCAAGAACATCACATTTCCATCTCATTTTCTCGTCGGTTGTCAGTGCTGTGTCAGCACATGCTAATATCCTCCGGCATGTGTGTCCCTGACCTCTGTTCCCTGCCGGACAGAGTTGACATCCGCGACTTGACATAGAATTGAGAAGGGCTAGTGTTGGTAGCGGGAACAAGCAGTTAGAGGCTGTGAGTTAACTCACAGCAAAGCCCGCTACCCGGGAATGCATTTTACAAGCGCTGGGCAAAGAAAAACATTATATTTTTATGCACATTCACCATTTGTGCCTATGCCTTCGTCATCCTTGCCTGTCCTCAATGCAAACCCATATCGCACCAGCGTCAAACCAAGACCAGCACGAGCACCAAGCATTGCCGCATGTGTAGTAACAGGAGGTAAGTAAGGGAAAGCCCACAAATTGGAAGGAAATAGAAACGAGCATGTTCCAAGCAAATGAGAAGTGCGTGTCCGTTGCGAGCGAGACCATCAATCGAGAGCTTGCCTGGAAGCATCATTCCCGGCGATAAGGACGAAGGCGCGTGGCCTGTTGTCTCCCACTGCGGCGGAACAGCATCCGCCTGAGCAGCGGTGTACAATGGTGGTGTATCCTTCTGTGTCTCCTCCGGCATAACATGGACACTGTCTTCTATTGAATATGGAATGCAAAGTAGCCAAAACAAATCTGTTAAACTGCAAAGTAAAGAAGCAATCTGTTAAGGCAGAAAAATAGGCGCACCTTCCACTATGGGCCTGGGGAGGCTTGGATTTGCAGTGACATTTGCAAAGACACCATCATTCCCAGTCCCACCCAGCTTCGTTCCGAGCACCAACTTCCAATTAAACGATCTGCAATACAACGCGGTGTGCCCACTCAAAGCCCGTGACAAGTACCCATGCGCTGCAATTCGACCTTGGACATGCAGCAAGACTAGTCGGGATCGACTGTGCTTGAGCAGTTCGTTTCCGGCAGCTACAATGCTCACTGCACCTCATACAGTCGCACTTGGTGTCCAGTGTTGGATGTCCTCGCAGACAAAGTTGTTTTGGCACTGCCGCGGGGTGTAGACACGGAGATGCTGGGGCTACTGGCGGTGGATCGTCATGGGGAGCGCCTTGCGCCCGACTCGCTTGCGGGCTATGCGCAACCCACCATTGCAGAAGCTGATGACTGTGTTGAGCTGCTATACACGTTATGCATTCAAGTTGGTGACAAAGGCGTAGCCAAGAATGCGTGGAAACAACCTTCTGTTTAAAGTAAATTATCACATGACTGGATCTCCTACCATAAAGGGTTAATTACCCATAAAGGCAATTTCACGTGACCGGATCAGTTTTCGCAGAGAATCCGGACAGTTGCGTTTTTCTAAGGTACCCAAGCGACCTCTACACTGGCAGGTCGCGGGAATATTCTCACGACTTGGATTTAGCACTGGAAACTTGAAGCGTAAACGGAAGCTCTGCTGAACCCCAAATTGTTAGCCTCAGCTACACAACGCTCTCCTGCAACTTGTGCTGTCATCAATTCATCTCCGCGCTCCTGGTCCTCTTTTCGCAGTACTTCGCAATGTACACGAGGACGTAACCCATGATGGAGCTCTTCTGTGACTTGGAAAGACTTCGAGCTCCTAATGTGCAGTTACCTCTCAGCATTAGGCGTATCTCTACACCCAGTTCTTCTATCTAGACCCCGGCGTATCTGGACCTTGTGATGTCTGAGCGTATCCCATGGTTTGCAATCAAGCTGCTCTTCTCCTAGTACTTCAACTGCGGTATGTTGTCAGAACTTTGTTTGCAGCTCCTTCTCAAGCTCAGCAATGCAGCATGTTTACCTTGCGGAACTCATTTGCAGCTGGGTTAAGCTCCTGGACTTATCGATTGACGCTCACAAATACGGTTGATATAGTTTTACAGCACCTTTATCTCTGTGTCTTCATGCGCGTTCTAGGAGGCTTGCAGCTTCATTCTTGCTTGACCGGACTCACACACGCAGCTATCAGTCTTCACAATGCTCAACAGAAAACGTTGTCGATATTTTTTTGGCCGTGGAGGCTGTCGCTCCGGAAGCCACTGTACCTTTGCTCATGATTCGTTGTCCGGAACGAGAAGCTCTTCCCCACAGTCTCAGACCAACAACGAGTTTGAAACTAACTCTCAAGCACCGCCAGGAGTTTGTCGATTTTACTGGAGGACTGGAGCTTGCCGGTTCGGGGTTGACTGTCACTTTCGTCATGTGTGCACCGAAAGTGCAAACGGCGAGTCTGAGGGGACTATGTCGGGATCGGGGTCGACAAATCTACTTCCCCCTACAGCTGGCATTGAGCCACGACCCGACTCTCAAGCACCACCAGGCATATGTCGATTTTACTGGAGAACTGGAAGCTGTCGCTTTGAATTCAATTGTCGCTACCGTCATATGACTTCCGAAGTACAGGCTGAGGTTGACAAGTCGGTACGCGCTTGGTCATCATCTCCAATGTCAATGTCGATAGACTTCCGGGTCATTGCACCGTTTCTCACCGATGCCGGCCTGGCGAAGATGTCTTGCTTGGGGACCGACGTGTTTTGGTCGTCTGTCGACAGAAAACTGAATCCCCAGATGACCCAATATCATTTGAGCCATTTCCTCTCTGATGGTTATCACTTTCGGAGCGTTGATCAGGTATACTCCTTTGTAACACTTTTAAAAAATGCATCATCCGAAAATGATACCTGGGTAAGCATTATATTTCTCTTCTCTCGAAGAAATGGTGACTAACTATCACTCTAGTCTGATGAGGATGGTCAGGTAAGAAGCAATTCGGACTTTCCTACGGAACTATCACTCACGCTATCTCATTCGTGCAGCTTCTACTAACTACTATAGCGACTGTGAGTTTGTCTGTTGGTGCGTGATATAGTATCTCACGCTACATGGGACAGGGCAATGGGCTGCTGCGTCTTGGAGATGCTATTAGCTGGCCAGCTGTTTCGACATCAGCGGGATCAGATCGGATGGTGTTGTCATTTCAGCGTGGCTTTCTTCCTATTATACAGGTATGTCTATTGTCAATCGTTGAAGATCAGTACATCTTATCGGTTGATTACATAGTACTTCTCGTCAAACTTTGTCGTCAAGAGCACGTTGAACCACCTCGTCAAGTGGGTGTACTGAAAGAACTTAAGATTAAATTGAACTGAACTTGTGCGTAGTGCATTGTACGGATTGCTTGACAACAACATCAAACACGTCACGACCGTCCTGGAAGACTGTATGGATGCTTTCATGCAGTCAAAGTCGTTCAAGGACAAAATGGGACCGCGCGCGGGACAGTCGCTGACCATGTCAGGTAGTGAGGTTTTCGCTCCAATACTGGACATGCTCTTTGAGTATGTATGCTTCTCGCTTGTAGATACTAAAGCAGAATGCTAAGTCTTACACAGATATCTAACTCGTTTCAAGCATGCGTTTGCTGTGCACATCGACCTGGGTCTTTTGGTAGATCATCTTGGCGCATGGATTGATGACTGGATGGAGGACATCTGTTCATCATCTCCTTGCTTTGAGGACCCACTGTCGAATGCTCATAAGCATCGGCTTTTTGTTACTCGAAGTCTGAAGCTCCGTGCGCAGAAGGTTGCAAACATCATTGAGCGTGGACGTTCAGTACTAAACCGCTCGTCCGAAAGAAGGCGTATGCGAGAGGCCGAAAACGCTGCATCTCGTGTGGGCTTAGAAAATGCTGTTGGTGCCCTTCTCTACGGATATGAAGGGCCCGGAGAAGAAAGACAGGAAGGGCCGCGTCATGATAATGACTTTGTTGACATTTGGCGGATCCAAATTGCCCCAACAAACGAAGAGCTTGTCTGCAAAATTCCTCCATACCTGCCAGCAAACATTCCAAACGCACCTCACACATTCCCATCGGACAGTATACAGCGTCTTCTTGATGTTCAATTCAGACTCTTAAGAGAGGAGCTAACGTAAGGACGTTCATAACATATTCTCTTTCATTGCAGACTTAATATTATTATGTATTATGCAGTGCACCACTTCGGACCTCGGTCCAACTCATAATCGATGACATTCATTCGTCACAACCGCTCCAGACACGCTTACACGACATTCGGTCTAAACGTGGCGGCCGCTATAAACACCAAAATCGAGATGAGTCTGTAATGTTCAACGTGTACACGGGTATCAGTTTTGAAGGCATTCATTGCGACCACTACCGCGGCATTGTTGCTGAGGTTTCGTTTGATACACCTCCGGGGAGCGCGCGCTCAGAATCCGCTCAGAATAGAGCTTCTTATTGGGAAGGACACAGTGGCAACCGCCTTTTGCAAGGAGGATTGGTTGCTCTCGTGTGGTGCCAACCGGCCAGTACCACAGTCCATATGGGGACCATCACCAGTCCGAATAAAGACATTGTGCAGTGCGGAGAACGGGACTGGCGTCGCATCACACTGAAAGTCCATTTCTTTGAGTCCGTAGTGAACGTCAAGATCCTTGAAGCACTTCGCTCCAAAACAAAAGTCCGCGACAGCCTTCTCATTGAATCGTCGGTGATGTTTGAGGCGATACGTCCGTTCTTGGATTCGCTGAAGCGCGAGCCGGAGACACTCCCGTTCAAGAAGTACTTGGCACACCCGGTATCCGGCTCCCTCAATGACATCCATATTGACCCACCACGATATACTCTGGTGCCCAATCATCGATTCGACCTGAAGCATCTATTGAATAATCCAAATGTCGAGGACAGCATTACATTGAAGACGGATGATCCTCTTTCCGTTTCCACTGTTCGCGTAGAACTGAAAGCAAGAAGTCGACTGGATCCTAGCCAAGTTGACGCCGTCGTCGATGCTCTGACTAGAGAAGTGTCTCTTATACAAGGGTACGTATACTGTGATCAATCAATCCCTTAATTCAACGCTCACTACTTTCTGTAGGCCGCCTGGGACAGGAAAGGTGACGATTTGAGTTATACTATATAAAGCATCACTAATTGCAGTCCTAGACCTTTGTTGGATTAGAATTGATTCGCGTTCTCGTTGAAAACCGCATCAGGCCCATTCTTATGATATCATTCACCAACCATGCCTTGGACCACTTGTTAGGGTCAATCTTGGATGCAGATATAACGAGATCAGTGGTGCGGCTGGGGACGAGGTGTACTGATGAACGTGTAGCGCCCTTCTCTATGGAGGAACTTGAGAAAGGTTCCAATGGTTCTCGACTATCGCACCGTCTGCGTGGCATAACATACCATGCACTAAAAGACTCTGAAGAAGAGATGAAGGAATTCTTGGAGGCTTTTGTTGGGTTGAATGTGAAGACGGAGTCCTTGGGCACGCACCTTCGATGCAAACACAAGGCGCATTGGGATGGTTTAAGCAACCCTCCTTGGTGGATAAAGGTGCTCTTCAAGCTTCAGGCTGCCGATTCGGAATGGTATGCAGTTAAACGACATGGGAAGGCTGAAGTGGTAGATTCCTCCTTGTTAACCTATTGGATGAGAGGCGCGGATCTGGCTTTCTTGGAGCAGGCCGAGACAACAAAGCGTCGTCGTACAAGCGACCTTTCTGCACTACGTACTCAAAAATCACAGTCAAATCCAGCACTACTCGAAGTTGAAGTTGAAGAGGACAGCGACGAGGAAAATAGCGCTAGTGATTTAGATTATGAGTTTTCGTGGCAAGAAAGTCTTGCACTCACTAAACAGGACGGCCCGAAAACATCCTCGCCCTTTGTGAACGCTCGCTCTGTGGACTCTTGGTACAATGCTAATCAAGAATGCAGATATCTCTCGCAGTCAGATTTGAATGACGCAGAGAATTTCTTGACTTTGGTGGGGGAAACATCCATCCCGCGACTTCCGTTATCAGACAGAAGTTTAGAGAAGTTGCTCGTTGTATTTGATATGTGGGACATGTCTCTGCGTGAGAGACAGAAGCTCACGGAACACTGGTCAGCACAAGTACGTGAGTCTTTATACGAGACATACGAGCGACGGTTCGATTCTATGGCGGATAGTCACGACTGCCTCCGGGAGGCACAGCGTGCTGAAGACGAAGAAGTGAGATTGTAATCTGGACTTACCAACCTTGACTAATGATAGAAAACAGGTAAAGCTTCAAATATTACGGAATGCTGATATTGTTGGATGCACCACTACTGGTATGACATGTACACCATACTGTAAGTGCTTGATCATCTGACAATATGAATTTAGGTGCAGCAAGGTTGACGTCAATGCTTAAGGTGATTTAACTTGCATTTGGATAACAACTGTCTATCTGATACCTTGCTTTCAGGGTTTGAGCCCTAGGGTTATGCTCGTCGAGGAAGCCGGTCAAGTTTTGGAATCGCATGTTCTGGGAAGTCTAGTTGAGTCAGTTGAGCATTTGATTTTAATAGGTGATCCACAGCAATTGCGACCAACACTGAACAACTATTGTACGTTGCAAATATATTGGCGTCATGATGATTGTGTTTATGTGTTTGATAGCTTTATCGATGGATAACCCTCGTGGACGGAAGCTGTACCGTTTTGATATGTCTCTGATGGAACGTTTATCTTCCTATGGACTAGCAATGTCACGTCTGAATATTCAGAGGCGTATGCGCCCGGAAATTTCATCTCTAATTAGGTAACTTGAACCTAACAAACTTTTGAATATCCGGTTTGCAGTACTGACACTAGTACTATAGGAACGTCCTCTATCCCGATTTGTCTGACCACGAAAACGTCAAATCGTATCCACATGTTCGAGGTATGAAGAGAGATGTGTTCTTTCTCTCCCATAATAACAGGGAGGAGGGAGGAGGCGAGGATTCGGTATCAAAACATAACGTATATGAGGCTAGTCTTCTCTGTCATTAAAGCACGACCCGGGACTCATCCCTTCGCAATTGGCTAGGTTTGCATGATCAAGGACCTGGTGCTATATCTCCTTCGGTAAGTTCACCCGACAGAGACTGCCCTTGAAGGGGTCGCTGAGCTATAGTTATTGCAGGCAAGGGCCATATACGAAGGATGGGGGTATAGTCGTGCTTTGTGCCTATCTTGGACAATTGTCCAAAGTCAGAATCGCTTTATCTTCCGAAGTTACGGTCGTTATAGATGAGAGAGATGAGGTAGCAATGAGAGAGAACGATCAAAATTACAATGAGACCAAGGTTGAGCGAGTGCGCGTTTCTCAGAAGGTTGGCCTCATTAATTACCTTTCACTCTTCCAGTGACTCATGATTTATCTGTAGGTTAAAATACGCACTGTTGATAATTATCAAGGAGAAGAAGCAGACGTCAGTATGCATAGTTTGTGTATAACTTATTCTAATTCGTGGTTAGATCATTATTCTATCTTTGGTTCGCAACTCTGGATCCGGGGGTTCAACGCTCGACAAAGGTGTTCTCGATTCATCTCGTCCACAAAGTATTGGATTTCTAAAGGTTTGACACAAATGCCTTCTTTCACAGTTCTATACTAATCTCAACCCTTCGTGCCTAGTCCGATAATCGAACAAATGGTATTTTTCTGTACGATACTAAGTGTTAGTTCAGTGCTAATCTACATCGATACAGTCGCCTTATCTCGAGCTCGTCATGGCCTCTACATACTCGGAAATGCCTCTGAACTGTCTGGACAAAGTTCTACTTGGGCGACCGTAGTCGATGAGCTCATAGAGCAAGGTGCACTCGGTAATCAGCTTCCTATCGTATGCCACAGACACCCAGAGGAAGTGGGATTCATATCTAAACCTGGTGATCTGCCTCGTCTGTCTCCAGACGGTATGATATTCTCCTTTCATCACGATGACTGCATTTCGAGTAACTAAGCTACCTACAGGCGGCTGCCTGAGAGCATGCGACTATCGACTTTCATGCGGCCATCTTTGTCCATTCAAGGTGGGAGCCCGCAATGTTTACCTTGCATACATCTAATGACAACCCATCGCAAAGTGCCACTCTGATGATGAACAACACTACAGCGTCCCTTGCGATCAGGCATGTCATCGACTCTGTAGTCGGGGACATCCTTGCAATAAACTGTGTGCGATTAATTGCGGGCCTTGCTCTTATGCTTTACAAGACGTAGAGCTACCGTGTGGACACTTTGGGAATTTAGAGTGGTGCGCAGTTGGAGAATTTATTTTATTGTACAATCTCGTAACTGATGATCAATGGTTATGAAGTTGGCAAATGTCAGATCTCTCCAAATTGAAGTGCCGCGTCATTGTCGTTCGTCAACTTCCAAACTGCGAACATACAGCCGAGGCGGAATGCAATGTCGACATCGATTCAGTTGCTTGCCAAGCTCTGTGCGACGGAACTTTGACATGCTGCGGGCGACCATGCAAGTCAAGGTGTTCTGAATGCCAGGAAATGAGTCGCAGGGAGGCTTCAGTCAATGTCGATTCGCAACCTCAGCGTCTGCACCGGACGCAACACAAATCTCATCCGTGTGGCAAGCCCATGCATTGCCATCATTCATGTCCAGGTATCTGTGGTCCGGAGCACACTGTTTGCAATGATCCATGCAGATCAGCTTGCCGTCAAGTCTGTTCGCACTCTCGCTGTCCGAAGCCTTGTTCTAAAGCTTGCTCGCCCTGTCAAGAGCCATGTACATGGTAAGCATTTCTCATATCTGTTTTATTCAGTATTAGTGACGTGTACTTGATTCATATAGGTCGTGTAGTCATCAGACTTGCCCAGTGCCGTGCGGTTCTGTACGTATCGTATATATTCATATCTGGACTGATACTTATCGAAGCACAGGTCTGCGCCCGACTTCCGTGTGATGTGCCCTGCTCGAATACGCTATCTTGTGGACATCCATGTCCTTCAGGTACTTGACTTCTTATTTAAGGCTTTCCGTCCATTGCTAACGACTGGATCAGTCTGTGGTGAACCCTGCCATTTGCAGACTTGTTTACTATGCAGCCCTACAGATAGTCTTCAGAATATCGCCGACTTTATAACGCAGCGCCCTCTGCACGAGCTTAGGCCTGAGCTTGGTGTCCTTGACGAGCTCATCATTACTCTGCCGGACTGTCGCCATGCCTTCACGGTCGAGACGCTCGACGGACACTGTGAACTCACCGATTACTACGAGCAGGACGCTGAAGGTCATTGGCGTGGGCTCAAAATGCCGCCACTGGGTTACAAGAAACCACCGACTTGTCCTAAATGCCGGACAGCAATCACATCACCTCGATATGGTCGCGTCTTCAAACGCGCCGACCTTGACATACTCGAGATCAACGTTGCCAGTGAAATGACTCGGGCGCTTCACAATGCAGGGAGCGCGATTTCTATCTTCAATAGGATCGGCGTTCGAGGACTACTGATAGAAACTGCAGATACGCTGGATCCAGAAGAAGTGAACGTGACCAACAATTTCATGAAGAAGCGGCATAGGCAGAGAGAAAGGCTGCTGCGTTTAAAAGGCGATGACTACCTACCTGTGGGGTGGAATTCCCTCGATCCAGGCAATCCGATGTTCCATGGCCTATCACAGCGAGCAGCATCGGTATGGCGAGAAGCCGTCGGATCCTTGCAACGCTCGTATGAAGAAGCTCTGAAGGTGGCTTCAGCAAACTCGGCACATACCAGAGCTTGGGATGCAGCATTTGCGATATTGCTTGGCCAGGAAATCATGTTATCTTTTCAAGACCTTGACCGAGCTCCTGAGGATCACGCTATGCGTGTCGCACAAATAAGTGTTGGCCAACCGAGACCACTTGCTGATAGGCACTTTAAGGTGGAGGCGATTTGGATGACGATTGAGATACGACATCTACTCGCCGACCTGGCGACTGCGTGGCTGAACCCAACGCCTAGACTCGTAAACCAGTCGTTACTAACGGCTGGCTTGCGAGCCTACCCAACGCCCACGAAGCCCAACTACCATTTCACCCACGGTAGGATATGGGCAGACTATATCTTGTTCCTCCTTAAGTCGGCGGTTCAAGATGCACAAATGGCTTTACACATCGCAGAAGAGTCCCGAAGCCAGCGGCAGATGCTCCGCTCGAGAATCTTCATCTTCGATACTATGCTAGAGATTTTTAAGCTCTCTTATCTAATGTCAAAGATTACGCGCTTATCTTCCGATGAGCGACAGAAGCTTGCAGACCAGGCGAAGGAGAAGCGGATGGAAGTCCATAATGCAGTACATGATGAGATTGAACTACATCTCAAGGCAGGGGTTTTCGGTTTGCCTCATGATGAACTTACTGAGCTATTTGAAAATCCCGCAAATATGATTATTGGCGAATGGCAAAAACTGGAGGCATCACTTCGCTCGGGGATCTTCTATAGCCCTGTGTCGTACGCAGAAAGAAAGCGGATTGTAAATTTCCAACTCAGTAAGAGTGTCCTGTTAGTATGACTATTTGCGTCGCGTCTCTCTGACTGTTGTGTTTCCCCTCTTCTTCGGCTTCCTGTAGCTCACTCAGGTCAATTCTTTATGTGTCCCAACGGACATCCTTTTGTGATAAACCAGGTCAGAGTCCTTCTATCATCATCATCAGGGCAGATATCTCACATCTTATACTGCATCAGGGTAGCGAAGCGATTCAAGTCTCCCGGTGTCCCGAGTGTCGTGAGCTAATCTACGACAGCGGCTTTGCTCAAGATTAATCAGTGTGACGATCAGATGGAGGCAGAAAGTACGGTGCGAGATGAAGGAGTTCAGCGCCTATGCCATTAGGAGCAAATTGAGGGTTGTTTCTGTTCCGATTCGCGACTTCAACTGCAATCTATAACATTAGATGACACCAGATGTTGTGTGTGAGGTTCGATACGATTGTGGTACGCAGACTGTGGGCAGCAGAGTCAGGTTCGGGCCCGACCCAACAAGTCTCGTTAGGCGTGACGTGACCTCAGTATGATTGTGGAAATGTCACATAAAAGTATTGATGATCTGTCACGGACAGGCACAGCCAAGTTCAAGTTAATGCTTGTATGCGGCGCTTGAAGTTGAGCCTCGCAAACTTAACATACTATAATTGAGAAAACTGTCCAATGGTTGACACCGGATAACCGAACACTGGATAGCAAAGGTATGTACAGTCATTGACCATTCCTTTAAACTCCGATTTTTGTAATGCTATTTTCATCAATTTTTCATCAATTTCATTCATTGTTTTTGCATCATAGTTTGAAAGACTATCTAAAGAACCAAAATACAAGTTCTCGAGCTTTTTGCATAAGCCAATCTGCTTCAATGGCATAAGTAGAGATGTAGCTATTTTCGGGCCCTCCTATTCCTTTAAACACTAATGTTCCCACGGGGTGAGATACATCCCCATTGTCGATTTTGTAGAATTATCATCAAATAAGTTTCAGATAAAACTAATAGAGCTGTCAAACCGTACTATAGCAACAGGTATGCCAAGTATCAATTTAATACAGCTTGAAGAAAGTGCTGCAGAGCACCAACAGTAGCCTGTTTGGATGCAGTTGCCAAATTTGGAAGCATAGAATTTTCGGACGAAAAAGTAGGATGAAAACTTTCTCTGCTTCTACTGCAAGCAGTTCTGCGAAGATCATCATTCTTTTTGCAGATTTACTCAATAGAATACTATCAGATACTTTGGATATGAACTTTAGATGCATATATGCAGCTACAAGTGCGCAAAATTATCTTTTTGATTTTAACAGGCATTTTAGTAATTTAAAAGTCTCATGAATTCAATACCATCTTCCTCATATCTCATTAACTACAGCAGCAATCACTCTGATTTTTGTTCAGGAGCTCAATATGTTCTGTAGGTTTATATTCAATGAACTAATATTGGTGAGCTTGATATGAAGTTGGCAGAAAAAATATGGTGTTTAAAGGACTGGTGGTGTTTAAAGGAATGGTCAATGACTGTAGTACCCCGGATCGCTATCTCTATGCCCTTGAACGTAAAATAAGATATCAAGGAAGACTTTCGGGTCTCGAGGCGTAACTGCAGGGAGAGCCGCCTTGCCCTGCCTCGACAATGTCCCGAGCGCACCGTCGGCAACCCACGCAGGCCACAAAGAGTACGGGCGATCAGAGACCGTGGATTGGCTGTGAATGGCAAGCGACGCAGGTGGCCGGGCTGACCAGTCATCAGTACTCCGATGCACAGGGTCAACAAACTAATCCGTGATGAGCAGTACAACAGCAACGCTCATCGTATGGGTGCCTACAGCCAGCGCGTACAATCAGCTTGATAGCACTGTTCATATGAGTGATACAGTACATTAGAATATATACATGGTGCCTTATGACGAATGGATTTCCATAGTCGCGAGTTAGGGGCTGCTGGACCGCATGAGCAATATGCTTCCTCGATTGGCGATGAGATACCAGCAACAGGTGCGACGTTCGCCAAAACGGTCTCGCTATCGTTTGCCAGGATCCCTCGTTAGTGGCGCTACTTCATACCTGATGCGCGTCTTGAAAGCTATGACCAGGATCGCCTGGCAAAGGCCACCCAGCGCGAGCGCACTGCGCGGCCGCTACTTAATGGCCCGAGCACGCATCAAGTTGATTGTCGACTAGATGTCGGGAGATATTCCATGCGAGCGAATGCAGTGCCGAGTATCAAACAAGCCTTGGACACTCCAGAGACCAGAGTGGATGTTCATCTTCTCCTGACATACCGGAGACAGGAAAGAGATGAAAGTGGTGTCTGCAGAAAGTCATGTGAGAATGTATCGTATGCTACTTTATTTTCGAATCGATGGAATGAGACGTATCAAGGCAGAAATGAGCGTGTTGGATATACGAGCTGAATGACGTCGGATTGACATACAGAGATAGGCCCTTCGTTCATCGAAATTTCCTTGACGACACCTTGAAGCTGACGGAAGGTTCCGAACGAATGATCTGTCCATAAAAAATGAGTTTGAATACTTCAGGTATAGATAACCGTCTAACTGCGCCACGAAAGCAAGTCACTCGAATCCTCGATACACATGAGATTCAGTTGAGAGCGACGCCAGCGCTTGAAGCGGAACCACTGGCAACTTAACCGTTTTCATATTTGAAGGGACCTTACTTGAGCAGCGTAGTAGTTCTAGAAATCACAGATTATGAAAGAACCCGCTTTGCACCGTAGAACTTATGTCGAGGCTGCTATAACATTTTCTTGTCAGTATAATTAGTGATGATAGCACCCAAAATAGGCGTATGCAAAGTTCCGTCGTGGAATGTAGCGTGGTTCCCGGAAAACTCCCTCAAGCTTCTTCAGCCGTTCAACGTACATTAGTAAAGCAGAAGTCGCCGTTGCGGACACAAGTGTCGCTATAGCCGATGGAACGGGGTACCACATTGGCATGATAAGAGTCGTTGAATGTAAATTCTCACCAGAATATGAGGTGATCGCCGGTCAAGGGAGGTAACGAGATACCTGCACCAATAAGAACTCTAAAAACCGACGAAAAGAGCATCAACATCAAGCCACAGTGAATCAGGGTATAAAGGTCCGGCACACCGACCCGGGCGGCAAGACTTCGCAAATAGTAATAGACCAGATAGAGGAAAAGATAGGAGGGGAAACGTGTAAGGTGGATTGAAAGAAACTATGGCGTGAGTCGCAGCGTTTGCGAAGCTGGACAGTCTCCAAGTCGCGCGAAGTTTTGATAAGCATGAGGCGTTGATCTGCGCCGCATTGACCGGGCTTTCTCGGTGTCGCGAACTTCGCAGAGAAATAGGTGTAGCGCGAAAGCTGGGCAGATAATAGGCTGCCGTAGTGCGATAGCGAGGGATAGAGCAGGTAATGTTGTCGGCCCGAGGGATGAGTTAGCTCACCAGCGAGTTGACGAACAGGCAGCATTCCCGTAATAGGTTGCATTTGTTTAGCAAATGCCTTGCCTCATTATTGGGCATTGGCGGAGGTATCGTACGCACCAAATGGGAGCAGAATTCTGAGGCTTGAATCCGCTTCCGGTGGTGTGGCAGCTATTGAGATGAGGTTGTCTAGACTAGCCGAGCTGGCACAGAGTGAGCTTTGGAGTGTTTTGCATTCATCACTATTCCTTGCGAGACCTACGGGTGCGGGGAAGGGTTGGCTATCAGGGAAGTAGACATATTTAAAGGAGAGTGGTAGGGACCAAAGGACAGGAAGGGTGAGCAGGTCGATGTCCCTACAAGTACGTCTCAATTAGGCACTCACCTGCTATAGTCGCGTCCACGGTCCGTGTCTCATATAACTCTCCTCCACCGTTCTTGTTCACTAACATTCCTGCCCCGCTCGCCGTATCCACTATTCCTCCTCCATCTGCGCCCACCGTCGAACATGTCGACGACAGCAGCTAGCAGCACCCGCTCGTCGTCGCCTGCGACGTCCACCTCAGACTCTCTCTCAGACGAACAGTCTGCCTTTCAACCATCCGTGGACTTCTCCGCGTGGTGCCACTCGTTTTCACCAGAAGACGACGCAGCGTCTTGGGACGCCCAGGACCCCTCACTAGCCAAGGCCGACGACGACAACATGCTGATGCTCGACGAGTGTGCACCAGACCACGCCTACGAGTAAGTTTACAAAAAATATCGTGCGCAGCTGGCGCAAAACGTCATATTGAACACGACACGTTTCTGCCTACAGGCCCATATCTCCAGAGTCACCCGTAGCAATCAATCCAGCCGTATTTCAACTTCCTAATACTCAGCGAGAAAAAAAGCCATCGTCTGCGATGAGCCTCTTTTCTAATTTTTCGTCAGACAACTCGTCGTCAGAGAGCTCGCCCATGGCCGACCTCATCCCCAAGACAACATCCACACCAGCTATGGCGACGAAAGTCGAGCCTCCACCTCCCGCCCAGCCTCGAAAGGTGGATACGACGGGCACGCACCGCGTCATTTTCCCTGCGAAGGAGTCGTGCTACAAGTCCGTGCTTCTCGTGTCAACTTTCCTAATTCTGCACTCTGCTAACGGTCTATCTCCTTAAACAGCCTCGCTATTTTGACTCCGAGCATTCCACCGTCGGGCACCAAATCTCGCGTCGAAACACAAGTCAGAGTTGCGCTCGACTTAGCATTGGCAAGCGGCTCGTCTGGTGATCCATTAAATTATGATAGAATAGGCAGCTGGAAGTGGCTGAAGCTTCCGAAAGGAACGGCCACTCGAAAGCGCTCGCGCAAGGAAGGCAAAATTGGTACGTGAATTCTTCCCTGAGTTGATCGGAGTAGTCATCTCAATTGCACTTAAAGACTCATCACCGATGGATACACTTTTTCTCGATGCCGAAGTTGTCTGTTCTTCCAATCCCTCAAAATTGGTGACAAGCTGCACGACTTGTCAAGGACGTGAAGTGAGACTTTTTGTTGCATTTGTTTTTTTTGGAATGTTCTAATGAGCTGTCTTAATCAGGCGAAACGTATAGCTCGAAAGATTGCAGCTCGCGTCCGTCCATCGCGTTCGGATTCCGACTCCAACGACGGTCCGTCTGAGGGCTTCAAAGCAACAAACGTCATTCAGTTTAATTGCCCTGACACTTTGGACTTCTCGTCTGGGTCTGTCGTGTTGCCACTACGCATTACGTGCTACTGCCGACATCACCGGGAAAAAGTCGGGTTCAACGTTCGTTTTGCTATGAAGGACGACAGCGGACGTATCGTAGGCTCTGGTATTAGCCCGCCTATTATGATCACGGACGACCATAAGTCTATAGACAAGGGTGCGCCGAAGGCACAGGCTTTAGTTGCGCCATACGCCGCGGCCGAGCCTGACTGGATTCCTCGTCATCCGACGGGCCCGGCTATTTCCTCTGTCGCAGCTGAGCTCGCGCCTGCGTCCTCGCCTATCGACAACAGCTTATCCTCTCGGAGGCGGCATTCCGGCGCAAAGGAGGGTGCGGTTGCGAAAAAGCGCGCAAAGCCTTACGACGCCGGTCGTCCGTCAGGTAACCGGGCCAAGCGCGCTGAGAGCATTGAAGGCAATCCCTACCCAAACGTCACCTCCGCTCCTTCAGCGTCTTCGGCATGCAACCCATATCCCGACCTATCGGGCTTCGAGCACATCAGCTCTGCAAGTGCGTCTGTGTACAATAGTACAGGTCCACCATCGCCAGCGACAATGGAGAGGGATATTATCTCTGCGTTACCGTCTCCGCCGCCTTCGTTTGGGTCACCGATTTCACCACAATCGAGTTTTTTCGAGCAGGACGCATTCATGCGTGAAGCGCTTGCGCAAACCAGCTTTTCCCTCCCACTCTCACCCCCCAATACCGCTCCGTCTTCACCGCCTGTGAACGAGATTTTGCCATCAGGCCTTGGTGAGCCCCGTGTAGACCTCGCGTCGTTTACGTATGCGCTCTTCCAGCCTCAACAAGAGCCACCAAATCCAATTCTATCTGCGCTGCCGAAAATCCATCGGTTGATACCATCAACGGGACCGACGTACGGCGGCATCGAAGTAACCGTGCTCGGCTCGAACTTCCACTCCTCCGTCATCTTCAACTGCGTATTCGGCGGTGTGATAGCCAGTTCGACCCAGCGCTGGAGCGATAATACTCTGGTCTGTATCTTGCCACCCAGAGTAACCCCTGGTGTTGTTCCCGTAACTCTCGAAAACATCAAATTGGATAATGACCCTGTTACGGAACCAGTCTTGTTTACATATACAGACGAAACAGATAGGACACTGTATGCATTTCTTTTGCTTGGTACCCGATATTTTCTGAACTCTAAACCTTGCGTCTAGGATGGAGTTGGCACTCCAGGTTGTGGGGCTTAAAATGACCGGCAAAATCGAAGATGCGAAGGATATCGCCATGCGTATTGTTGGTAGCTCATCGTCTGATCAGTCATCTCAAGGAACGAGTATGGACGTTAGCCAGATACTCAGTCTTGCAACTTCTGCGCTCCCTGATTCACGGAGTTTGCTCCTTGGCCGGACCAACGACGCTGAATTCGAGAAGATCATCATGGACTCACTCTCAGCTCTTGATCTGGGTGTCGGTGAGACTGCTCACAAAGTCATCTCCCATGCAACGAAGACAGGCCAGACGCTGCTCCATTTGGCTTGTTTCCTAAACTTCCCCTCATTGGTCGAGTTCCTTATTCATCGGGAGATTAACCTTGATGCACGTGATATCAATGGCTGTACAGCGTTGCACTTTGCTGCCCTCAGCAAGTCGCAATGCTGCGCTCGTTTGGTGATCAACGCTGGTGCAGATGTGAATATTGCCGACGAACTTGGCCGAACTCCTATTGAATTGGTGCCAGAAGGCTTTTATGGGCCTTTGCTCACTCACAGCTCTTACTCGAGCGGTGGTAGTCAGAGCTCTGACAGTGATGAGGAGTCGAATTTCGGAGACGTTGAAGAAGACTCCGAGACGGAGAGTCGAATTTCCTCCCGTCCCCATTCACGAGCACATGTGAGGCGTCGTCTACGCCACTCTCGTTCGAGGCGTTCAAGCAAGCCCGCATCTGTCGTCTCGGACGCTTCCGATGTCGAAGTACCTTTTGACTACGATGCGGCGGCGGACGACGATGACAATGCCACCGTTGTGTCCCCGGAGTCTTTGCCTATGCCCGATGGCCCCGGCAAGGAAGCTTCACTCGACGAAAAGCAAGCGGCGTCGTTCGCGGCGTTCCTGCAGCGGGCCTGGACACAGTTCCAGGCGCCACATCTCATGCCTCAGATGCCTCAGATGCCTCAAATGCCTCAGATGCCACAACTTCCGGGCGTGCCGGCGTGGGTGTTCCCGGTCTTTGTGCCCATGCAGGCGTGGCCGCCATTCAGGAGCGAAAAGCGCGAGGAAACGGCAGAAGGCAAAGGCAACGCATTGGACGGCGAAGACGCTGCTAAGACGTATGAATGGAGCGCCATGTGGACCCAGATGGCTGCTGCTATGGCTCAGACTCAGCTTGCGTCCAAAGTGGTCGATAAGACATCTTTACAGGCACAGAGTGCAGACGCGAAGGAGGATGCTAAGCGTGCTTTGGTAACCCCTGTAGAGTTGCCTGCTGCTGAGCTGGCTATTACTACCGCACCGACGTCGTCCCGATCTATTCTTCGTCGCTTCCGCTCTAAGCAGACTCCTGCGCATGTGTCGGAGAAGGAAGTGAAGGCCTACACATACCGACCTGTGAAGACCAAGGCAGCCGCCAAAGCTGCGAAGAAAGGTGAGCTTTTTTTGGCATGAAACATCTACACCATCAGTTGCTCATTTCACTTTTCCACTCTCACAGAAGATCGCATGCTCGTTGTATTTTGGATTCCTATCTTGCTTTGTGAGTCTCTTGCTTTACCCTCAATAAGAACGTGGCACAGTTGCTTACTATCTCACTCCCCACAGTGGCTATTGCTTGGGCTCTATATTCTACCTTTCCTACCGTCCTTTCCTTCATAAAACAATACGTACCCCTTGATTCAATCACATATTAGTCCTCACTTATGCACTTACTTACACGGAAGATTGATTTATTCTCTATCCCTTGCGATTTGTTTTCCTAGATTTTCTATCATTTCGTAGTCCGAGGTATCAACAACTGATTATTGAAAAAGGTGGAGGTATATAGCGAATAATTGGTTTATGGATAACTGTATAAATTAGATTGTAGAATATAAAGCGTTTAACATCGTTATGTTCACTTGATTATGAATATGGATGATATCAAGTATAGACCGAAAACAGACTGCCTCGTCAAGGTCAAAGTTAGATTAATAATCGGCGGCCATCATTAAATTGAAATCAGGCCCTTTAGTCGCCATGAGCTGTCAAGTTTTTCGAGCTAAATTAAGTTATAGCGGTGAGATGGGAAAATAGTTGTAGAAGCGGAACACAGACAAAACGTACCAATTGAGCAAAGCCATCCTCACGAATGACATGGGCAATAAGCTTCTCCAGTTCATCCACAGGGAGGTGGTCCAGATTGCAAGCTTCATAGAGTGACTCGATCAGGGGGTTTGCATCTTCAGAAGTCTTTTCTGGAGTTTCAGGGAAACGCTGACGGGATGCAGCGGATGTTTTCATTGTTTTAGCGGGCGCCGAATGTACAGAGGGTTGAGCCACATTGTTATCGCTAGCAGAGCATGGCACCGGCCATTGTGAGTGCAGGTCTGGTTCAGGTTCAGCAATGAGGTTAGCATCAGCGCAATACTCCTGCAGATCTTCCATGTTAGTCTCAAACACAGGTGCCATAGTGCGGCTGCGCGCAAGAGGGTTAGTGCTAGATTTGGCTTTCTGATCGAAAGTCGCGATCGGAATCTCTGGGTGATTATCAATTTTCGGACCGATTGCCAGAGACGAGTCAAGATTGTGTGTTGTCAGTGGCTGAGTTGCGGAGATATCGTTTGTTGGTAATCTGAAGGTAGTCTGAGAGGTCGACCGCGAGAGAGCAGTAGTAGATGGATGCCGGTAAGGGACAGAGAACTCAGTCGGAAGGTTGAAGACTGTTGAAGTAATCTGAGAGGATTGAAACATGTTATCATCCGAGTGTTGCGGCGTGGCATAGCGTGAGCGGTCTGATTGAAGGTGCGTAGAAGCTTGGTATACTTGCGGTTGTCCTACAAACGGAAACTGCGAAGACTGAGACTCAGTGAAGGGATCACTCGAGGCCGCCTCGTGGGAGCCTTGATTAGCCGTCGGGACCTTGGTATGCGCATAAGGAGGAGCCTGCACCGCTGAACCAGGAGCCGCAGCATTGACAGGGCTAAGCTTGCAAGGGCAGATAGCACTTATTTTCTCAGCAAACTCAGCGGCGGCGACTGTCGATTGAAAGGTCATTTGAAATCTCCGGTATTCCTGATCCAAACATGCCGATTACGATGATATGTGAGTAACGTAGACAAAAGCGATAATCAGAATAAACACTACCGAAGGTGAGTTAGATCGAGCTTGAATTGGGAGATAACGGATGCCGACAAGACTATCCCTGTACACGGCTTTGAGCGGAAGGCCTTGCATTGGAAACGGGTGCACATGCTGCCTGATGAGCATCAAGTCCAAGTCCTCCTAACAAGCTAGAACTTGAGTGCTATGTTCATGATACCAAAAGGAAACTTGACAAACAAGTATCACGTTTTCTTGCGATGTTTTCCCAAGGTTTCCGTGTCTCTCGACAGTCCAAACGATGCGCAATCTCGCCGAACCCGGGGCGCCGAGCGGTGTTTTTTGCCATTCCAAAAGCAGCCTCAACACCGGTTGAGTGTGGTGTTCCCAGTTGAGTTCATTCGATAGATTTGAGCTCTGAGGACCTAGAATTGCTTTAGAGAACTTTGTAAGCAGAAATATGTTTTTCTGTGCCATTTTGTAGGATGATTTAGGCTGTGTAGGGAACAAAGAGCATACAAGGTGGTGGATGAGAGAAGAGAGACGCGACGCGTCGTGGCGTGTTCGGGAGAAGTCTCACGGTCGCTGATATTGATCTATGCTGTATATCGCCTCAATCCGTCTTCTAAGAAACGTGTCCTTTCGTCCTCAACGTCGCTGGTGGCATTCTTAATAATCTTTCTCTCTTACTCTCATGATGGCAAGGCCGCCTCCAGCTCGCCCACACATTGGAATCAATCCTCCATCACGTTTCTCCTCGTACTCGACAACTGCTGAATGGGGCGAAGACGACGCCTGGGATAGTGCCTCAGACTCTGAATCGGCGGTGCAAAAGCCAGAAACATCTACAAAGCCTATTCCTGTAGGAAGATCTGCAGGGGAACCCTCTGTGGCACGGACCAATCACCGACCGAAGCGACAATCATCAAATACCAGCTTGGCGTTCTCCTATACGCATGTATCTGCTCCGAGTCCCAGCTCCTATTCTCCGCGCCCGGAGCAGCTTTCTTCTCCAAAAACTACATGGACTATGGTTAGAAAATCTGCGGAAAGTGTTGCGAGTACATCAAGTCTCAAGGGGGATGAGCTCAATGGAAGTTTGACCCAGAAGATCACTGAGGACCTTGAAGAGGAAGAGATTGTTCTTGGGGATATGGAAAATGAGGCGAGGCTACGTCCAGGGAGCGAACATATCAGAGATGATGCAGGAGAAATTGTCCAAGGTAGACACTGGTGAATTGGATACCGCAACGATGTTCTGATCTGCTATAGATCCTCTACACAGTATTCGCCGCCAGCAGTCACACCGTAAGCGCTCGCGCTCTCCTGGGCACAGAGCAGGCTCCTCTCAGATCATGCGTGAGCTGTCTATTAAGACCAACAGGAAGATTAAGTTCGTCGAATGCTTACTTGCTGAGGATGTTAGCATAGGTATGACCTGACTTCAAAGTGAGCCTTTGACCAAGGCTGATATATGCGGCGGTGTGCGGTGTATGTAGTGGAACTACGGAAACTTGCATGGAACGGCATTCCAGACGAGTTTCGACCGGTGGCTTGGCAGTTACTTCACGTATGCCTTTACTCATTAGCTTTCTGTTTGAAACCGACGTGTACCCCAGGGTTATCTCCCCCTTGCCGCTTACACTCGCAAAGAGGCATTGGCTCGCAAGCGCAAGGAATATACTTCGCTGGTCGATATCACATTTCAGAAAGGTCGAGAAGGATTAGATCAGCAAATATGGCATCAAATAGAGATCGATGTGCCAAGAACTCGACCTGGTATTAAATTATGGATGCATGGTAGCACACAACGAGTGCGTGTTTAGCTAAGGCTTGTCGGACCCTCTCTAATGCAATTCTAGAGCTTGGAGAAAATCCTTTACGTCTGGGCAATTCGACATCCTGCAAGTGGCTACGTGCAAGGGATAAATGATCTTGTCACTCCTTTCTTCCAAGTCTTCCTTTCCGCTTATATTAGTGAGTTAATCTCTCTTGTCCTCTTACAGCAAGTTACTGAGAGGTGGAAAAGCCTCAGATCCTGAAGAATTTGATCCGGATCTATTGCCTCCCGATATTTTGAACGCCATCGAAGCTGATACCTTCTGGTGCCTAACTCGTCTTCTCGATGGGATCCAGGATAACTATATCTTCGCTCAGCCTGGCATCCAGCGCAGCGTAAAACGCATGGCCGATCTTGTAGCTCGAATAGATGGTAGAGTTTCCATTGCATTGATGAACGATTGCGAACCCTAACTTTCCTGTAGCCCCGCTCGCTGCACATTTACAACTGGAGAATGTCGAGTTTATGCAATTCGCGTTTCGATGGATGAATTGCCTCCTTATGCGGGAAATGAGCGTAAGGAATACGATACGCATGTGGGACACATACTTTGTGGGTTAGTTAACTATATGCTGTGTCGGTTATTAACATTGGCTTTCGCTTTCGATAGGCGGAAGGTCCAGAAGCATTTTCTCAATTCCATCTTTACGTCTGTTCTGCATTCCTCATGCAATGGAGCAAGAAGCTACAAGAAATGGACTTTCAGGTGCAGTTATTGATGCAAACCGACTTGCGATATGAATCTGAAACCTTTGTGTTCAGGGTATTATCATGTTTCTACAGTCGCTCCCAACTCAAAATTGGGGGGACCACGAGATAGCTTTACTGGTTGGCCAAGCATTCGTCTTAAGTCAGACATGGCAGAACGCATCCAGTCACTTCCTGGGAACGTAACGTGAACTGTATGAAGCTGCATCTGACTCTCAACCATGCTCTTTATCAGAGCACGCGTTAACGGCGCCAGAGCGAGCCCTCCAAGCGGTAGCATTGCATTCCAGGAGGTTTCAATGTGGAGTCAGCGATGCGGTGTAATTTATTATTGATGCAGAGAAAGCGATGAGGTCAGCAGATGAAGATACAAAATAGGAGGAAAAGGACACAAGGGCAGAAGATACAAGCGTTCGAAAAGCGCTGTAGGATTAGGAGGAAATATTATAATGATGCAACTTCTTTATCAATGGCTTCTTTAAGGGCAAGGGCGTCTGCCTCGTTTTTCAATCGTAATCGGAAAGTGAAGCTTTTACCTTCCTCATGCCCCATGAAGCTAACTGATTGCTTCAAAAGAGAGCAACTGAGACCTTTGTATAGTTTGAAGTTCTAATCAAAGATAATATCTCAGACAAGGAGAGAAGCAAGATAATGTAACTTCTACTTACAATCATGATTTTCCCAGTTGCGCTGTTCCTCGAAAGCAATCTTTTGAAACCGAGATCTTTGTGTTTCTTAAGCCGTAGCATGCCTATTTGACCGTGAATTTGAGAAAAAAAATAATGTGATCGAAATAGCAAGGAGACTCACCAACGCCCATCTCAGCCCAGCTGGGCTTATCGTCTTTCGTCCCTAACTTGTACACTTTCACGCGGCTGGTATGCAAAGTTTCTTCCTCTTCTTCGCCCTCGCCCTCTACATCGTTCGGATTGACCCCTAGCTGTTTTTTAGACTCATCCACGTCCCCTCCATCAGTCGAGGCCGGGGTATCACCCCTTGATTCTGTCGACACAGAAGTTGATTGTTTAGGAGTGGATGGCTCTCCAGCACCCTTACTAGAGCTTGAGGAACCCTCAGGTTCTGGAGTAGGGCTACCGAATGCAAACCCAACAGAAGAGCCTGATACTGGTTTCGCTCCAAACGAGAACCCGCCCGAGCTTGGTTGAGTTAAAGATGAGGTAACGGAACCAAAGGGATTGGAGGGCGCCGAAGAAGCATTTGTGCCACTATCTGTGCTTTCTGTCTTTATGTTCCCCGTCTTTGAACCGAAGATACTGCCAGATCCGAACACAGATGTCGGAGGTTTAATAGCAGAGCTATCGCTAGCCGTGCCAAATGGACTTGACGATGTCCCGGACGTACTACCGAAAGGTGAAGGTTTGGTGGCGCTAGAAGATCCGAAGAGAGATGTGGGCGTAGAGGAAGATGATAGAGAAAAGGGATTAGATGTCGCTTTATCTGAAGACGGTGGTGTGCTGAACGAAAAGCCAGACACACTTCCCGAACTGGTGCCATTAATGCTCGGCTTAAAACCTCCCTGCGCTGTTACTGGAGTACTTGTGGCTGGAGATGAGCCAAAAGCCGAGCCCGGGAAAGAGAAGGATGCTGGCGGAGTAGGCATAGCGGGCATAGGTTTAGGCTGGCTTGTATTTGACGCAGGCCCAAGGAGCAGGGTGGGTGCTCCATTTAAACCTGAGGACTTCTTGGAAGGATTATGCTTTTTCTCTATGTCCTCGCGATAGTGTTTATACCGTTCTAGTACGGTTGATATGTCAATGAATGGATCGTCCGAGATAGCCTTCTCTAGCTCGGCCTTGAAAGACAAGTTTAAGCCGCGTAGGTCGGTGTAGTACTGGACCTGCGGATCAGTACCAGTGGAGGTACTGGTCGATGGTGTTGAGGCCGCTCCATTCATTTGGGTAGATGACGGTCCGAGGAAAGATGCAAACTGTTTCGTCGCTGAAGATGCAGCTGCAGACACGCTTGGAGTGGAGAATTTGAATGGTGAATCAGAGGACGAGGTGGGAGGCATAGCAGAGGAGGAAGTGTTGGTAGGTGTTGAGAAAGTGAAGGGAGAGCTCGAAGATGAGCCAAATCCTTTGAAAGAGCCACCAAACTTAGGTGTTGACTAGATGATTGAGCAGTGGCCGTCGAAAACACAACGAAAATACATACATCTGACATGCCCACAACTCCCACAGTAGAACTAGGTAATGGCGCACTTCTTTTCGGTAAACCTTTCATTCTTCACGTAAAGTGTCATCAGAATCCGCCTTATCGCTTCAACAATGCAGACGTACGGTCGAGAAGCGAGAACGTTGTCATCCGCCTTCTTGAATCCAGAGTTACCTTCAACTTCCTATGTCCCCAAATATTACTCACACATACTTGTAGAACATCATCGTATTGGAATACATACCTCAACGTCTTCGTCGGCACCGTCTCTTGTAAGTTGTCTTTCAGCACCTCGCTTCAGCGACATAGTTATAGTTAGGGGGGAAGGAGGAGAGGCAGGAACGCACAACGCGTGCTTCAAGGCCACACAAAACAAGAGACGCGCCTATGATTTTTGGTGGTTATTTAAAATACAAGCTTTGGCCAAACAAGACACATGCCACGTGGAAATGAAATACAAACTATGTCCACAGTGGAACATTGAAACATATAATACGCATCAGTTATACAATAGTTTCAATGAAGAGATAGGAAGGAATATGGATGAAAGAGAACATCTTCAGTTTTCATCTGAGTCGACACCCATCTTGCCGATGTGATTCACTGCATCGTCAAATTGCTGGAAGGTGAACCCATAGTAGTCTCGTAACTTAGCGCGAATGTCCCTCAGCCTATACTGGTAAAGCGTGGGATCAGGGTGTGCTAGAACAGAAACAGAGTAGCGGTGAGTTTGCATATCTTCAAAGAAAATGCTATAAACTTACGCTTGTGGAACGTCACGGACTAAAATAAGAAAGCATTGAAAAATATGATTAAAGCATTTACGAATAGCAAAACGTGATACATACTCTGTCATTTGGGTTCGGGGGATCGAACCGTACGCTAGAGCCTGCGGTACTAGGATCGTATGAAAAGCCTAGCTCACGCATGACCTACACTCGCATGTAAGATTTTTGGCTACAGAGTATTATGATTAAAGACATCTCACCTGCAAGAACTGCTCCCACTTCACATTGCCCTTCTTGTCTTGGGCTGACGCGCCAAACACCTTTCTCGCAATGGCACTCGTCTTGTTCTTGAGTCTCCCAAAGATCGCATTATAGCTTTCCTTCGAGTCTTTCTCCTCAGCCTCCTTCGGACCACTGCCAAAGCGGTTGAACAACCTCTTCCTGCCCTCCTTTGGCTCAGGGTCATGTTCCGGACGCGTTTTAACTTTCGACTTAATCTGATCGAGCCCTACTTCGGCAAGATATTTGCGAGCTGACTCCGCTTTATGTTCGGCGGGCAGCAAAGAGATGGTAGACCCGAACGCAGTCGTACCCGATAAACCCGAGTGAACTGAGGGTGCTTTAGGCGCAGAAGCTTGTTTCTTGTCGATCTTAGGGCTGGAAGGTGAAGAAGATGTATTAGCCTCAGCGCGGAGCGGAGTTTGAGCAGGGGTGGGTGAAGTCGGCGTCTCGGCGCTTTCATTCGTTTCAGTCGTAGTCTTTTTCTTCTTCTTTGGCTTCTTCTTCTTTTTCTTCTTATCTTTCTGACCTTCATCGCTTTCATCATCCGCATCCTCGACAGTCGCTTTCTTAGACTGTGTATCGGCAGGTTCTAAGTATACGATATTTAAAAGTTAGATATTTCAGGGTAATCGTTAGAGCGGAACCCTGGTGATCACATACTTTCTGTGGCGGGTTTTGGTTTAGCTGCTGATTTCTTCGCCTTCGACGTTGTCGTCTTTCCATCCGTCCGCAATGCCGAACTCGAAGAGAACATTCGACCTGTGCGAAAAAAAATAGACCCTTGAGTTCCGCTTCAAACACAAAAGGATAAACACTGCACCTCTAAGCTTGCCCAGAAGGTTTAAGAACGGATTGTTCTTTCTCTCTTTGGCATACTTATCAGTACTGTCAGGTGGGAGGTCGAAGATCTCTGGCATTTCTGCGAAGATATTCATGGCTTGTCTATATTGCTTCCTCAAATCCTCCTCCTCATCGAAATCACCGCCATCCTCCTCGTCAAAGTCATCATCATCATCACCATCGGAGTCATCATCTTGATCAGTATCTGATAGATAGTCGTCATCGACTTCCTCGTCCTCTGAATCGGAAACCTCCAGAAGCCCGGGCATGGAATCACCCGAATCGTAGTCTTCTTCGCCATTCTGCGTAATTGCAAGAGGCTTCTTCCTTGGCTGCTCAGCAGTACCACGTTCAATCTCATTGCTAAGGACCTCGGGCGGAACATACAGAACAGTGAAATGCGGGATGCGATGGCGCACATCAATCAACTGCCAAAGAGCATCTATTTTCTTTCCAGTCTCCTTCAAATAATTCTTTTTTTTTGCAGACAGTAAGGCGTGAGGCACGAAATATAGGTATCGTTAAAAGATCTGTACTTACAGCTTCAATCTTTTCCCAGATCTTATCGAGAGCCCTCTGAGTTTTCAGGTTCATGATCGGGAAGACATGGTTTACGAAGGGCGAAATTTCTAGCGCGGCCTTGATAGACTTTTCTTGAGCTTCCTCCCACTGAACAAATTCAGCGTATTCTCCAAGATCCTCTGTCATTTGTATCTCTCCATCTGCAGCAAGAAGAGGCATCTCCACCATATCCAACAGCCTGACTGCTTCCTGTAAAAATACTTTAGTTTACAAGCTCCTAAAACAATATCAGGAGAAGCACAAACAGCCAAGTCTCCAACTGTATCCCACATTATCTGTGGACAGCGTTTTAGTTCCCTTGGAGTCTCCTGCTCGACAGTGTTCAGAATATGATACAGCGCCTGAGGGCTATATTCAGATCCCGGGAGACAAAGTTCAACTATCGCAGAGTCCAGGTAAGACTTGTTGAGATCGCGGAGTTCTGCAATATCAAAGCTCATATGCCCCTTTGCATCGGTTGAAGCCTTAAAGTACTTGTGATAATGCTCTGAATCAATTAGTTAGTCTTGCAATATAGAACGCATACAATTCCCAGGTCTACCTGTATTTTGAACAATACTCCGGAGACGTTGCTGAGAAGCGTTAGCGAGCTTCTTGATGAGGTTGAATGCGAGAAGATAGACGGTCCGTAATTGATTGTTACTTTTTAGCTGCTGGAGCACCATCTTGTCCTCAAGACCAAGGTTTTCAAGATATTTGAGACTCTCATAAACGATAGTCCATCCTGATGCCAGCATATATGAATTGTGTACTCTGTGATGTGACATACTGTTAATAAGTCAAGATCATAGATGAACATGTAGTACATACAATATGCCGAACTGATCAGCTACGAATGACGCGCTTTTGAGCAGATCAGCATCCTTCGGATTTATCCTAGGAGGACATTGAGCCTGTAGCTCCATGCTAAAAATGTTATAGCAAAGGTCGCTCTGATGAAGATGATTTATGATATCGATATAGGCTATTTTCAAAGCATGATCTCAGCCGGATTCGACGAGAATATGTAGATCAATTACCGTCCATCTGAGATTGTGCCACTTTCTTCGCTACCTCCATATTGAACGGAGCACGTACCGCGCCTTGGGCACCTGAGTAAACTTTTAGCAAGATGCAGCCACTGATGGACAGGACCAATCATACTATCCGAGAAGGCTTGCTTCCTTGCTTCCTTTGCCTTCATCATTTCGTCCTCTTGAGCGTACGGTTGAGTTGAGCGGCAATTGAGTTATACCGAGAATATACGACATTACCTGCAATTTGTTCCATCTTCTCTCTCCCACTGATCTTCGTCAATTGGCCCCCACCCTTGGCATTCCGAAGCTGCAATGCCCGCAATGTAGACGGCAACAACACTGCCCGCTCCTTCTCACTCTTCGTTTGTGCATGTACTGACTGATTGCCTTTGCGCGCGACGGCGCGCGTATCCGGAATCACTTTCAATGCCATGATGCCACAGGCAAGAGGGGTTGCAGTGTCGAAGAAGCAAGAACAGGGTTGTCTCAAATTTATGCGTGTCGCGTCAACAAATGCAAATAAGCTTCAAGTTTACGCCCACTCCGAGTCCGGGCTAATGTTTCCAGCTTCGAATGCTCTTGTCTTGTCTCTATGAAATTAGAATACAAGCTCACCATCTGGTGTCCAGCATAAGCGAGTCCACTACCTCTGGCTCTATCAAAGCATCCGAATAAAGCTTTCAACAATCCGTTGTGTTTAAGTCTATTGGCGCGTTAATTGATGTGTCGCGTCCACTCGGAGTTCACGTGTTGTAGTATGTTCGTCAATGCCGTCGAATGATGATAATTACCGAGAACGTCTGCGTTGCTCAATTCATATGAGGAGCATCTGCGCATAAAGATAGGCGCATTTTCTTGGCAATGTTGCTACGGACGTCACTGATAGCTACTTGGATAGTTTGGATAGTTTGGATAGACAGATGCCGTACCTTGAATTGCACGGATTTGGTTACCCGACAACGCCGTTTGTAGTATTTCGCTACACTTTTAGTACACTTGCTTACCTTTTGCTACATAATTTTAAACTCCGATTGACTGCCAATAATGATGTTCGTTTCATGGCAACTGTGTTCGTTGCCCACGCCGTTTCTCTTTTCTAGTCCGCACACGAACAGGCCTTCGAGTTGCACTCAGGCCACCACGCTCTCTCTTCTCTCTCGCTTGCTTCATTTTCACCTTCAACCACATCCAACTCGAGTTGAGCTGTGCTCTTCATCGTTCCTTTGTCTCCGGTCGCTCGTCAGACGCATTTAGTTCTTCAAGCTTTCTCGTCGCAAGTCGTCTCTCAAGCCGGGCTTACTCCTCCATATCCTTCTTGTCTCTCCGTCTCCTGAACATCACTATGGGAAATCTCATCTGGCACGATTTAGCTAGATTTATTTCTCTCGCGGCGTCAATTTGTACGTTCAACTGCTACATGGAATTCGAACCACATTGACTTATTTTGGAATCTTTCAGATGGCGTCTGGGCTGGTTACTGGGGCATATTCTATCGCAAGTTCTTCTGGGACTTCGTTGGTGGTACTTTGCGTGACCCAGGAGGAATGCAGTAAGTCGCATTGTTTGGGCCATGCAATCCCACATTCTCACCAGAATCACGTCGCACGCGAATAGGGCACCGAAGAGTGCAGCAATCTTCATCACGCTGATTGTCAAGGCTCCTATCGTCCAGGTCATCGTCATGGTCACTGGTTTGACACTTCTAGCCTTGGAATGGCCGCTTCCAATCGTCAAGAAGATGTCTATACACCGCGCCCTTGTCCTTCGTCCTATTTTACTTCTGATTCAGACGTTCTTTGCGATTCTGTTCTATCAGGTATGTGTGGTTCGCAATCTCTTAGAAATGTAGTTCATTGTCTATTTTCCAAAGGGCACGAACTGTGCATTGTACTCGTTCGTGGCAGCTCTCGCGTATAGTCGAGCTCTTGCGCTGGGTGAAGTGATGGAAGAGGCAAAGGAGAACAAGGGGAGAGGAGGACGAGCTTAGTATCGTGCGTCTAACCTGTCGATCAGGAGATTTCTTAGCAGACCGGTTTCTGCCTTCTTTTCTTTCAATCGACAAGCATAGTGCAGTTGTTCAATTCATTCATTGTTTTTTTAACTTCATTTTACACCATTTTTTTCAGGCAAAACGAATCCCATTGTTATTGTCTTTTCTTGCGAGAGGGAGGAGAGTAATGTACTCCACGTCCCCGTTCCGTTTACGTGACTACTTCGGCCATTGTTTTCTTGTGTCTTACTTAGCGTCTTGCAGTGAAGCCGCATTGTGGCTCGCAGGTTTGTTTTCTCTAGCTGTAGCCCATACACACCCATCCCATCAACGATATTCCATGCATTATCTGTCTCTGTTCTCATCGTTGCTGTTGCCAATAGCGAAGAGGTGTGATGCTTCCACGGTCGATTTTGAGGCGGCGAATCCCTGAGACCAAAATAAAATACGCAATCTACGTGATGTGCATCATGATTTCGTCGTTTCTGGGTCTTCAACCACACGAGCACATCCCGCCTAGTGGGCTGGGCATTCCCAACAGCCATATAACAGCTGGACTTTTACAATTCTGCGCAGAAGTCTGGCAGCTAGCCGTACGTACGTACGGCGTACACAGTCCTCGACGTTGACGACAAAGTTTGCATTGCAAAGGAGGTCGCAAAACACCAATATGGCATCCTCAATTATTTCTCAAGTCGGGGATCGCTTTGATCAAGCCCGAACATCCGGAGACCTGTTCTTCTTTCCCTCGACGATTCACCATCATCAGGAGGCGGGCGTCGAGGTACATACCATCTGTCCATCCAGAACCGTCGACTATCAGCTGATCTACGTTCAATTTGATGTCTGTGGGCGGCGACTGTTTGCGATATGATGATGCTACATGGTTGCCGTGTACTGTATGATTCACAACTCAAATGGCTGTCCTCTTTCCTGGATGATGGGATGAATACACGCATGCGCTTATAATGTCGAAAACGTTGGTGACGGCGATGATGGTGTGCCGACAGTTTGAAATCCGTCTGTGCCCAGCTCTGCAGAAGAAGCCCAAACTACCGACGCCGCATTTCGATGATCAGTCAGGTACTGACACGACGAGGAAGGGCGATCTAACGAATGAACGAAGCAAATCCGATCCATTTGCGCCGCCATACATTCAGAATTTATTGATAGGCGAGTTGAAGGATGAGGATGAGGGTGTGGAATATGTCATTCTTGTAAGTCCTCATTTCAGGTCTAAATGTTGTCGAGCAATACGCCAACGGCAATGAGAGGTATAGCTCAACAAGTTCTCGGTTGTGCCGAGCCATTTCTTGTTGATCCCTAAAGGTGGTTGTTTATGCTACCATTACGAAAGTTGACTATATGCTAATGTGCTACTCATGTTCAAGAGTACAGATCGCAAACAACTCCTCTATATCCATCTGAGCTAGTGCAGATCTTTCTTATCCTCGATGCTGCTCGTAAGGCCGCAAAGCGTTTCTTTGCATTCTACAATTGTACGTGTAGTTTTCAGCTTTGTTTATTTCCACGTACTGACTAGTCGTGTGTTGAAGGTGGTGACCGCAGTGGTGCAAGTCAACATCACAAGCATGTTCAGTTCATGCCAGTAGAAGATGATGGTCCACCGATCGAGAAGGTCGCAAGAACGGTTAAACTTGAATCCGACTGTATGCGCTTCCTACATTTTTCACTCTTTCCGCAGATATTAAAGCGCCTGACCAGTGAAAGCATTCACACTCAATTCCCTTCCCTACGCAACGCATGTCCGCCGGCTTCCATCCTCGCTCTCCTCATCCACCTCACGCGAGGAACTCGAGGATACGCTCGGGCAGGCCTTCATGACGCTGCTCGACCTGACGTTCTCCACTATGCGGCACGACACGTCGCAGCCGGTCGGGCGTCCGTCGTACAACGTGATCCTGACGCTCCAGCACATGTTCCTTGTCCCTCGGGGCGCGGAGGAGCATGTGCTCGCGGAGACGGGAGACTCGCTGAGCGTCAACGCGCTCGGGTTCGCCGGGATGCTGCTCGTGAAGAGCGAGCGCGAGCTGGCGGCAGTGAAGAAGGAAGGTGTGGTGACGATTCTTAGGAGTGTGGGCTTGCCGAACGTGCATGATCAGCAGATCCAGGAGGCACATGAGACGGACCAGCCGGTGTAGACATGGAAGGTCGTGGAGGTGCACTGCGATGCAAAAGCAGGAGATCGTGGCTTTCGGAACACGCCTGTGGGTCGGATTGATAACGATTCGTATGTATTGGATTATCGATTGTATCGTTCACAAATGATGAGTTTTCCATACTACTTTCTCTTGTTATCGCTATCTACTCCTATCCACAAATCCTACTATATTCACCGCGAGTCTATCGTCCAGCTTGCCAAATTGGAGACAAGAAGCAAAGAGATGTCGATCATTAAATACTAGGTTAAGCAACGCCGACGGTCCGAACGATCGATATCCGACGCGTTTGTATATGAAGATTTTCGATTCGTCCGCAAGAAAGAACACATGAGCCTACCCGGAAATCAAAGGCACACAGTAAGAAAAATTCCGAATGCTCATGTTCCGTACCGCACGGCCGTTGCTTTCATCAACAGCAAGCAACATGGTTCCGCGTTCCCGCAGGGGCAGTGGATTCGGTACACCTCCTGACGAGACATATCGCACCGCTGTAGCTGCGCGTTCACATATTGAACGAAATGGACACACGTTTGCGTTGAGATGGGCACTCAATTTAACTGCTGACGTGCTATGACTTGAGATGAGTTGTTTCATGGCACAGTCGAGTCAAAAGTCATTGCTTCTGCGATGCAGCAGGGAATGCACTAAAAAGAATGCTTTAGTCGAAGAAGAGCAACATGTGAGTCAGTCATTACACTTTTTTATGGGATGGGAACCAAGCGGAATCATGATATATGTACCAGATTGTAACCGTGGGAACTGGAAAGTGTAATGGACCGGGTAGGACGGTTTATTGTCGGGTGTGTACATGGTGAGAATAAAATCACGCCTGCCAAAAAATTGCTCCTTTCCCTTCCTTCTTGTACCTCGACGCCTCCGTCCTCCCTTTGCTGCTCTATCTCTTCAACAATCTATGACCTGCATCCACCCAGTGTATGTTCTCTTTACTTTCGCTTGCTCGACGTCGGCGATGCTCACAGTCTTCTAGTATAAGACTACAGGTTAACAGAATTCATTTCGGACCGCTTGCACTCTTCCGTGTCGACGTCGACAGGCCCCCTTAGGATCACCCAGCCTCGTCCAACATTCTCAGCTCTAGCTTCAAGCTACACTGCCAACTCATGGGATAAATCCGCCTCGTACTTAGAGAGGTTGTCTGCATCGGATACCCTATAGACTTCCCGACATCTTAGCAAAAACGAAAGAAAAATACAATTTACTAGACGACAAAGGCTGCCACTGCTATCACTAATCCACATTTTCTTCCCTGTTTCCTACACCCTATCCAGTAGTATCATTCAATATGTACGCTCTGAAGACCCCTGCGTTCTTGCGGCCAGCCAGCAGGCCCTCGTCTCCAGCCCCAGCGCCACCCACAGTCGGCGTCATTGGGGAGAGTGGCGCAGACCGACCGTCTCGCCCTCTCACAAAGCTGTCTCTCGCGCACTTCAGTAGGAAGCCATCTCCAGCACCGACTGCGAAGACGTCGCCAACCCCTCTTGTCCAGGACGGGTCGTATCTCGAGTCCCTTGGCCTAAAGCTTAGCGAGGCGATAGCGAAAGCTCTTGCTCAGCCGCAGAACGGTGTTGGAGCGGGCGATGTGTTGAACGGAAAGCGTCCTATCCCCGCAGGAAGAGGGCGTGCACTGGGAGAGCTCATTGCTGCGTGCGTAGCGAACAAAATTGGCATCGGGTATGTCTGACATGACTCTGTTTTTTAGTGAGTTGCGTGCAAGTCAAGGCAAAGTTCATTTGCAGCGTGCTATTCTCAGGCTACTCCATAGACCGCTCTCGGTTCTGATCACCAATCTTTCCTCGCTTCTTCTCCCCTTGCTATCATCTTCGCAGTTCCTTGTGCCCCCGGCCCCGTCCGCGCAGATACCAAATCCGGGCCCGACACAGGCGCACGCACTGGCGGTTGCCAACTTCGCGGGCGAATTGTTGGATTGCCTTGACGAACTGGATCTGGACTCTATTCATGATCACAGGGGAGATGGCCTTGGTTCTGTTAGGGAGAATCTTGTGTCGCTGATCAACAGAGTTGTAAACCCACTCATTGATGGTCTGAAGGGAGAACTTCTTCCTCTGATTCAGCAGTTAGAAGTCGTGAATCCGGCTTCCCTCACCTCGGTCTCTGCGAAATCATTGGGGAGCAAGCTTGGTGCAAATCAGCACCCATCCATTGCATCGTTACAGACACTGATGCCAATCTACGCGAAGGCGCTCGGACGGTACACGGGTGCAAAGTGCATGCAATCTACACTTGCGGCTTTCCTTATTTCAGCCATCTGGCGCGCGCTTGTTGCTCTCTCGCACAGGCCGTCCAGTCCGCGATCGCGCTCAAATTCTGTGTCAGCGACGTCCGCCGTGTCCACCGTGGCTACTTCGAAGAAACGGCTTGGGTTCTCTTCAACACCACCGTCGACACCGCCACCTAGCCGCTTCACAATGAAGCTACCTGGTTCGCGACCTCCATCTCCGTCGCACGTTTTCATCCCGAACGCGGCCTCAGATGCGCGGGTGCTGTACGACTTGCTTAGTCTTCTGCCGAAACCCGCGCCTACCGATGAGACGAACCGCGTTGCGCGGGAGGCAGTAGACGAGGCGTTCGAAGCCCTTGCTGCCCTGACCGCTCTGCTGGGTGCCATCGACTCTGGTGCAGAGACTCGGGAGGACCTTGATCTCGATCTCCTTACGGAGGGTCTTCCTGTGCTCATCACTCTCCCTGTACTTCTTCGCTGGTCTGGACACGGGGAGCCTCAGGTGATCCCAGCGATGCTCGGCTTGTCCGAGACGGAGTACCGCGAGGGCTGTTTGACAGGATTTGGACGTGCAGATGACTGCACGGTAGCCATCGCAGAGCGCATGCTCACCATCCTTCAAAGTGAAGCGCAAGCTTCGGACGATGACATGAAGACGAGGATGGTGGTCAACTATTTGGAAGTGAGCCTCTTGCATTGACTATCTTCTGTACATTCCATATTGTCCCTTGGTTCACATATGGATCTGGATTCCGAATGTCTTCCTATTAACGGGTTCATTGCTTCTTTTCCCTTGGTGACGATTTTCAGTTGTATTGCAGTCAGTCATTCCATACATCTTCACTGCTATCTTGTTCATGTTGTCGAACGTACAGTATTACATAGTGCACATCGCTGCAGCTTGTTAATTTTATTATTTATTTACCCCAAATTCGTGTGGTCATGGAATCGAGGATAGCTTGCGGGCCTGGCGTCCGTGTGATACACGGAACACCTTGGGGACCGGTATGCTCTGTAGCTTTGACCTCGTTTGCGGATTCTACTTGCGCAGGGACGGAAAGTTCGTGCACTGCGCGCTCGAGTGCTGCCTGTACCTCTGCGCGGTTATCACCAGGCTCGTACGTTGTCGTCTCGTCTCTCCTGTCCACAATAAGCATACCTCGCGTGTGCTCCCCGTATCTCTCGACTTGAAACAACCTCCGTCGTGCACCCCAGCCCTCTGTTAGCTTCGGTATCGCACCCGGCTGCTCATCCTCATGCAATGTAGGGGGGTTTTGCATTGCACACCATACGGCGACGACATCGTGCAGCTCCATAGCATCCTTCCCGAACTCCAACATCACCACCCTTGTACGCTCGAGGAAGGCGCTGGTAAAGTGGGTCAAGGGGCTTTTGCTATGTTTGTCATTGGGTGGACTATGGGGGTCCTGGAAGTGAGGGTCGATGTGAGATGCGTAGTATGGGAAGGGCAGCTCATGTGGTGTCGTTATGTCGAGCGGGAGGATGAGTATTCGGGATAAGGGTATGGGCGTCAGCGGAGAGCTAGCGGATGCGATGAGTAGCTCTTTTACGGCAAATGGGTCGGCGAAATAATTGACTGCATGTAGAAAACGTTCATGTTAATACCAGAGTACTAATGTAGTTCGGAAGAGATGAGAAACGACGCATACACTCAGCGACCGGACTGGTATTCCCCGGTACGTCTAGCGCACCGCCCATCGATACCACCCGGCCGAGACGCTCGCTACACGTCCGCGGGTCCTTGCGCGCCATCAGTGCGAGGTTCGTCAGTGGTCCGAGGGCGATGTAGGTGACTGCGCGAGGCGGGTGCGCCCGAATGAGGTCAAGCGCGAGCTCGTCGCCCGGCTTTTCTGTGACTTGCAGATATTGCGCACCGGATCCGGTCGTTATCTCTGGGTGGCGGGTCGATATGTCCCCAAGTCCGTCCCTACATTATAGGGGACGATATGATTCATCATTAATACAGATTTTGTGGTGTGGTTGAGGTGACGCACCTGCCATGGAAATACTGAGCGCTATGCAGTTCGCCTTCCAAGGGTCTTTGAGGACCACGGGCAAGGAATGGACGCGAGTCGAAGTTCGGAAATCGCTGACGTTCCTCTGGATACTTCTCGAAGTGTCTTGCGAGGGTGTCGTATAGCTTGAGTATATTGGCACTTCATCTCTTAAGCTTGTAGTATCGAGCACCACTGACTCCGGGAAGTGCTCACTATGAAGATTCGATATCAGTGTTCCCTTAAAAACATTGATAACAGTATGAAGTCAGTAAAGCATTTGAGATCGTACTACGTTATCTGTCTCACCGAACGTCACAATAAAGCCTAGAATTTCAATTTCTGGTGACGCTAGAGCGAAAAGACTGCGGCAATGCAAATGCACCGTCACACGGGGGTACTTGGATGATGTTGAGCATTATCCGGGGACGCACATTGCAATGACATCGTCCACTCCCGGGTCTGTATCAACTTCGGATGCATTCAGTTAGTGGACGGATTGTGCATGTTACAACGTCGGATGTACTAACTTATCACCGGGATTGGCATTGCAGGTCTAAAACGCCCAGATACTGATCCTCAACTCTCCTTGACTATAAAGTGCAATTTGAGTACAATAGTTTCGAACTCAAAAGAGATAGGGAAGAAAAGGACGAGATAAGAAGGAACGTAAGCCGACAGACTCGGAGTCCTGGATTACATCACACGCTCAAAATAATAAAGAATAATGGCCTTTTGTTAACACCAGAACTCAAGAACATATTCTATAAGGTTGTTTTGAACATAACAGTATAATACAGAAAGAATGTATATAGTGTATGTAAACTAAAAAAAGTACTCTTTGATGGAGACGAGGTTCGAACTCGCGCGGTTTCCCATTGCGGAATGATATGTTTAGAATACCTAAACGCAACGCCATAGACCACTCGGCCACTCCACCTTGAGTGATGAATAAATATGATGCACTATACCTAGATTCAATCAAGTCAATATTTACAATATTCATTATATTCATTCGAACTCAGGTTCAGTAAAATCCCTCTGTTCTTTCATGGATAAATTGCAGAATCGATGATACTAATTGTCAAGCTTTTCAACTATATATAGTACTTCGAGTATGGGCTCTACTACGAGAAGCTATTGGGAGCGGCAAGCATATTGTTGCATGCTGTGGCTAGCTGTACATGTATGTGGCGTTGCTGAGATTAACCGTGACGGGATCATCTCGTATCAGCTTCACTGGTGGTAACCAATACACTTAATTGACAAATGAATTCCTCGTTCCGCATTTGTGTACTAGTCTGTTTGTGAAAAAGTTCACGAGCAATTCGATTTGGTGCTTCTTTTGATCCAAAATTGGAGTTTCGCCGAGGTGTCCTCGATCCTCCTCGAGGAGTCAGCATACATGGGGATGTTTGTTACCGGCCTTGGGCATAGGAGCTAGGACGCGGTTACTTATTGTCTGGCCGAATCCCTCGACTGCTTCTTAGGCAGGGAAGCCTAGCTCTGAGTCACTAGTCCCGAACCTTTGGCTTAAATGCATAGGTTTTGCGAAGGCGATAATAAGCTCTTGTTGGGTGTGATCTATGCGTCATACTGGTGTTCTCGGCCGCGTCTAATATCCGATATTAGAGAGATTTGCAAGTAGTGTGTGCATTTTTCGTCGTTCATGAACCCTTCATGATAGTCGGACATTCCGCGACAAATTGCCGGGGCGATCATCTTAAGAATGGGATCGTATTCAATTAATGCAACGGTGAGTTGAAAAGGAGATATCTTACCCGCACCACGGCCACAAAGTCGTATGGTGCTGTGAACTTGCGATGCCACTCTTGTTGTTATCACTGTAAGGCAGTGCTTCTCAGAGCATCGCGGAATTACTATAGTCTCGACTTGTTTCACGTTTCATGCATTCCTTTGCGTCTCTCTGATCCAGCGATTTACCCATATTTCCCGTTTTCCGACTGGGGGGAAAGTCATCAAGGTGACAATTAAGCTCTTATGTGTCAACTGGGTTGAACATAACAACGATCCGAGGTGTTATGCACGGCCCGTAGACAAGCCTCGAGATGTAGTGCGCAAGGCATAGATAGTGTACTATAACATCTTGACACCTGAGTTGCTAGCGCGAGGACGGCGCCCGGTCATTATATCCCTTGCTGGGTTTAGCTCCGTACTTCACTGACCTCTTGTGAGGCTAGAAACAGAGAAATGGCATGGCTCAGATAAAGGTCTCGTTTGTCACATTAACGGCGGTAGACGGCGTGTTGACTCACATAAGCCATCGAGTCAATGATCGTACATCGATCATACCTTTATAGCCTTGGAAAGGGCTAGTTTCCATGCCAGGACGACCATATTCGGACCACCAGCCTGGCTCTTCGAGGATGTATGCCTTCCCCATAATTGCAACATTAAGACCCCACGCCCAGAGTTATGAGTGTGAGACTTCGACCAGTGGGTCCGGTGTCGCGCAGCTGTTGAGTCCGAGTACCAGATTAGCTATGTTCTTTCAAGTTGGGACCGCGCGAAGGAGGTGCGGAAATGTCACATGGATGCTATTTCTAACAACTCGTCAAGTCGGGACGCGAACCTGTCCGACGTCCCCTAAGCCGTGTTACTCCAGCACCAGTGCCGGTGGGGGAGGACCTTAAACTTTCGTAATATTGGCGCACTTTAGGATATGGGCGCTCAAGATTAGCTTCCTGTTGGCTCCGCGCATCGGGTGCGGCCTTCGCATACTGCGATGCTCTTCAGGTTGTCGGCTAGTCTTTGTGTGCGCTCGGCAAGAGATAAAGAGAAGAGTGAGAGATTTGACGAGAGAAGCGTGGTTGCCAGACCGCATACACAGGAATGCCGAAGACTTCACCGGATGAGATGAACTTCCGCACTGAAGCGAAATGAGCCTCATATAACAGTATGCCCTATGAGACTGCAAAAAAATTGAGGTCAGTTGGTTGAGCAGTATTGGATGCCAACTTCGAATTCCACATACAAATCTACCCTTTTGCGTCACGAAAGTTCTCAAAGGTGCCTTTCGTGGGACAGGTCCTGGCAGCGAACGATGCGCTCGGTAACTCAACGCATTCAGTCCCGGCATACAAAGCCAAGCTTGGAGGACAAAAGCAGCTAATCGACGCTATCGAGCGCCCGCGGCCGCCCAGGGCGTTCCATCGCCAACTGTAAATGGGGCAAGTCTGCGTTCCTAGAGACGCCAATTACCCAGGATGTGCTGTATTGGCGGCCCCATGTTCGTAATCCGGATACACACATGCATATATGCGTTGCAAAACGACAAATTGCAGAGCAGGACCTGTATGTCAATGTGAAGACTATGATGGGGCTCAGAAAGTCGACATCTGTCCCCAACGCGTGTGCTGTGCCACGGATCGTAGCAGTAAGGCCCTTCAAGTGTTCTCACCGGCGCATGTAGGGTGAATCGAAGGTTTTCGGAGTGCAGTGCAAGAAGAGGAAGAGTAAGGGCACATGCGCAGCAATTGATAGTTTTCTAGAAGGAAGCCTCGCTTGAGGAGCAAGATAGAATTGTTGTATCTGGCTCGATGCCTGCAGTCGTGAAGAGGGAAATGGTGGTCGAGTACAAAGCGGGAACGGCACGCTGTCACAACGTTTCGAGTTTTGAGCGTCCGAGTATAAGTAAGCCTCCGCGTCCTCGGTTACTACCGACCTTAATATTGTCGCGACCGTCACCTCCCCTCCCTCCCGCCCCCTTTGCCGCTGTGTACGACGACGACGACGCTCCTCTCGACGACGATGACGACTCCTGCGCGTCCGAGCGGGCCTCGCATCCTCCCGCGCTCGCCGTCGCCCGCACCCTTTGCCCTCGACCTCCCGGAAACCGCGCCTCTGAACATTCGCAAAACACCTGCCCAATCCTCTGCCTCGCTCACCGTGCCCGACTCGTCACCCTCCCCCGCGCCGTCGTCGGGTCTCTATCCCCAGAACAGGAGTCGTGTCAGACCCGTGACGCCCAAGCTCAACATCGGCGCCGCACTCGGCAACGGCCAGAGCAGCAAACGAAGCAATGACAGCAACGAGTCGCCCACATATACCTATTATGGCGGTCCGCCCCCTTTGTCAAACCCCTTGAGCAGCGATAGCGGCGATCAGCCCACAATTCGTCCCCCGGCGCCAGCAGACTCCCACTCAACCCATGCTGAGCCCTTGGACGACCTTTCCTCGCTACGGCAGACGATTGCTGATGTCGGAAATGAGGAAATTCGTGCCACGCCTACGATTGCGCAGGACGATTGGTCTGATGACATGTTCGAGGTCATTAAACGTCTGGGCGAGGGTGCAGGAGGTGCAGTGCACGAGGTCAAGGACAAGCGCAACGGGCTCATCATGGCGCGCAAGACCATCACTACTCGGGAGACACCTCCAAAACAACTACTCCGAGAACTGTCATACATGAAGAAGACTCAACACCCTAATATATGCAAGTACTATGGGGCCTACATCTCTCCGTCATCGAGTGAGGTGAAAGTCCTCATGGAAGCTTGTGAGGGTGGGAGCCTGGAGGTGATCGGAAAGCGCATTCGAGAGCGCCAGGGGAGAGTCGGCGAAAGGGTAGCAAGTCGAATAGCAGAAGGGGTAAGCTACGTCGTTCCATTAACGACCCGTACTCTTGTAACTTATTCTACCGTGCATCAGATCTTCTCCGGTCTTGACTATCTGCATGGGTTGAAAATCATTCATCGAGACATCAAACCCTCGAACATTCTCCTGACTAGAGAAGGTATAGTCAAACTATGTGATTTCGGAGTCTCCGGCGATCTTGTAGAATCGATGGCGCGGACGTTCACTGGAACCAGCTTTTACATGGCTGTATGTATGGCTTTATTCTGCCAAGCTCTCAATTCCAGCCTGATCTTCGTAATTTATTGCAGCCCGAACGGATTAGTGGACAAAGCTATTCGATAAGATCGGATGTTTGGTCCGCTGGTTTATCACTCCTTGAACTTGTGACAAATAAATTCCCCTTTCCGCACGACATTGGACCGATTGATTTGATCTTCTACATCACTCAAAGCGACGTAAGTGTTGTATCTTTGGCTTCCTTCATTTGTGGTTTACTCATACATCCAAAGCCACCCAGCTTAGAGGATGAAGAAGACGTTCAATACAGCGACTCAATGAAGAATTTTATTAAGCAAACGTTTGTTTCTTCATTATTAATAAATCATTTACTGTTTGTACTAACTGACAGTTTCTAGACTCACTGTCATACCCGCTGATCGACCAACACCTAGAATGATGCTACAGCACCCTTGGCTGACAGAAAATATGAAGAAAGAAGTGCCTATGGCGCGTTGGATGCGGGAAGTGTGGGATTGGAAGAAGAAGGCTCCGAGACGAGACGGGTACAGTCATGTTCGCCTGGCCTCCTGCTTTGTCGCGCTTACCGTAACCACCCCAATACTTCCGCAGACGCCCGAGTTCGAGCCGCCACGAGCCCGCCGACGATGGCTCCCCGGCCACCGAGTCACCGCCTCGAACGGACAGCTGAAGTCGCCCAGCACGCACTCTCCGACGAACATTGACGCATTCCGCGACCCGACCTTCCCGCCACCAGGATACTACTTCGGTATCCGTGGCGCACTCCGGCGCATTGAGCAGCCAGCCATGGGATGATTGACAGATGAAGAGGTTCGTGAACGATAGTTGTGTACTTTTGATGAGGTTGCTGTTCGTTGCAGGGCTAGGGAGAGAAGATTTTTGCACGATGTTCACCACGGACTAGGGCACTGTACCCAGGAGTATCTTTGCTTCTCACATTTCTCACATACTTTGCGTGGTGTTGTTTTCTTAATACCTGCTATCGATACATATATTACATACTCATTCTGCTGGACTCACCGCACATTTAGTTGATTATGGCTTTCTCGTTTTCAAACCGCTCATATTGTTTGCAATGTACATGTTCTACTAAACCGGAATGAAAGGGAATATCATAACGAATTGTTGTGGAATAAAGTGGTTTTTAGTCGTAGGTGTGCGTTTGTTTACCACTGTGGGCGCTTTCCGGTCACTTGTGGAATGTGGCAAAACATCAAAGAGCGTGGCCCTGCTGTGGCTGCAACCTTCACTTCTTCGTCATGGTGTGGTTACATGCCCCCTTTATCTTCATCGCTGGCGCAAATCCGCCCATCTGGTCGTCTCCTGTGAATATTGTGCTTCATATTCTCGTCCATGGCTCCTGTAGTTGACGAAGATGGTTGGGTCACATCGGTCTACGACAGAGACGACGAACGAACAGCGAGCAGCGAGCAGGACCTGATCGAGTATCCAGCCGACGATACCTCGACAACGACAAGCATGAGCTCGTCTCTATCGGCGTCCGACGTAGCAGGCTCACCGTCAAAGGCCAGGAGACGCCCGACGCCGCTTCGTATGCAGTCGGCTGGCGTTGATCCCCGGCTTTTGGTTGGAAAGGTGCTGAAACACGTCCGCCGGTCGCCCAACCACCCTGCGATCACCCTGAGTTTCTCTGACGAGACGTCGTATCAGATACTTGTGGATGGCTACGATCCTCGCCACCCCGGCATCCCGAAGATCCTGGAGATGGATGAACTCCTCCGGCGACTGTTCGACCCCCCAGAGGGACACATCGACGTGGACCTCGTGATCATGGACTGTTGTATTATAAACCTGTCAGATAAGGCGTTTGCAATGGAAGGTTGTGGGCAGCGGTGGGACCAGAGCCATTCCGGAATTGCATTCAAGTTTGAAGAGGAGAGACGGTGGCACTGCGTGTGGGCAACACTGGAGGAAAGAGACACAGAGTTGGACCGATGCGTATTCAGAAGCTACGATGACGTTTATCTCAAGCCCCTGGTCAACCGATCGTCGCATACTCCAAGAAAGAGCAGATTCAACAAGACACGGAGGCAGGAGAATTGGAGGAATTAACTCGATTTAGGAAGGCGGGGCGAAGAATGTACGGGAGCTTTTCTATGTTATCTCTCTGACTTACGCTGACCTCCTCGTTTCTGTAGAGCATGTAGGATTTTCAAATGGAAAACAGAGTTTCCGAGGACTTTTGTAGCGACAAACTAATGTTGTATCGATTCTTGTATCTGTCTCTAACATTGTGCTAGTGTTATCTGGACTTATTATGTTCAGGACGATCTCTTTGCCATACAAAAACGCGGATACAATTCAATATCGCCGATGTGCCTCGTTTAATGGACCACTTACGGAAAGCCCCTCAAGGGCGTCAGCATCATGGCGTTGGATCCGAGGTACCACACGGCCCGCACGGTGAAATGAACCGAGCGATCGACCTCGCCAGGCAGTCAGTCATTATCTTCATATTAGCTTTGCATCCGAAATCCCTGATAATTCGATCAATCGGATACGCCAGTGCGGAGCTGTCAGTTGCAACGTCGGTTTTACACCATTTTGCTCCTCCAGATCGACTGTCAGGGAAGACGAAAGGGCCAAAGAACAGATTCTGTCATCCCTCGCGTGGAACAAACTCAGCGAAATACAAATTCTAGTCCTATTCAGTTCCTCGCCGTGCCCCTCAACCAATTCGCTGTTAAGGAAGAACAATACCGAGGAGTTTAGACTTGCATGATTGTGGAGGTTGCAACCAACTCAGATGTACAATCATAACTGGGTTTGTAATCGCGATACTGCGTTGAAGACCGCTGAATCTGTAGATCGGTGTACTGTGATCCGGTTAGGGCGCAACGATTGGCAATGGAGAGAAGCTCGCAATCAGCGAGACGGACTGCAGTGAGTGTCCTGTGGGGCATCCGTTCTCCCGGACTTGACGTTTGTTCATGCCCTGAAGTCTCGATTAAGCTCCAACGAACGCTGAATTTATCAGAGCTTGGGAAAGGATGCACGATGCGCCCATTCAAGTCCTCTTCTGTGCTGGATGACAATATATGTGTGCAGCCGAGCATGTCATAGATACATTGCAGCGTACAGGCACGATCTTTTTCATCATATGTTTCGCCGGTATATAGTAATTCGAGTTATACTGAGTTGGTCGACCAGGGACCGTTTGACCACCGGCTTTAGACATTTATGTAGAGAAAAAAGGCGATATAATCAGGGCGCTTTGGGTATCTGCTGAATGTGTTGAGGTCGTCAGGGTCGTTATATGATCATGCAAGCCTGAGTCCCCCGGTGACTGCGTTGAGTCTACGGCTTTCCTACATTAGCCTCCCGCTACCATGTCTTCCTCTGAAGCCCGTGCGCGTACCGCTGAACGCGTCTCATTTTCATCTCTAACTCTAAACAATCTGGGGACAGTGAGAAAACTCAATGCTACTCTGTTCCCCATAAAATATAGCGAGAAATTTTACAAAGATATCTTGTCTCCGGAACTAGAAGAATTCTGCAAGCTCAGTTCGTATGGTTCGAAACTTTCTTGCAAACCAATCTGGTCTTAAACTAGTGGTCGTCGCAGTTTATCTGAATGATGTCCCTGTGGGCACGATATGCTGTCGAATAGAGAAGAAAGATGGTCAGGATAAACTCTACCTCATGACCATGGGCGTCTTAGGTGTAAGTGACCTTTCACTTGTCGTCATTAGATATTGTACATTGATTTCGCTACTCAATTAAAGCCTTACCGCTCACGCAGAATTGGGTCAAAGGCCCTCGAACATGTTCTCGAGGCGGCTAGAGCGCATGAAAAGCCGAGGATCTCCACCATCTATCTCCACGTACAGACGTCGAACGACGACGCAAAACGCTTTTACGAACGCCATGGATTCAAAGAGCTCGAGCTTGCGAAAGACTACTACAAAAAGATCGAGCCCCGTGACGCGTGGGTTCTGGAATACAATCTCCATCCTGCAAACGTCCAGGACGATGGCGAACCTAAGGCCCAGGAGGCATAATCGGTGCAAACCATTTTTATAGGATAGGTCGCCTCGTAATCGATGTCTTGTGATATTAGCAAATGAATAACGTTGAGCTAACGAAATTTGCTGATCTCGCAAACAGCTCCGGACCGGTGATAATATAGGCTTTCGAGAAGCCCTTCACGGGGCAGACTCGACCAAGAAGCACCGGCTTTCAAACTCCAAGTTTCAAAAAGGATTGGTCTACTTGCTCAACAGCGTTATGGGGCGAAGTAACCTTCGTCTCGCCACGTGGAGGACGAGATAGCTTGAAAGCCTTTTGGATGAAACGCTATGAAACGTGTATCGTGTATCGTGCAGGGCTAGCACTCTTGATCCAGGCTGAAAGCCTCCGAAAACACCGATTGGAGAGATCACAAACCTACTCGGGTAAACTTTGAGTCAAATGCATCAGAGCGGACTTGCAAGTAGGAAGAATAAGTATAGTATTCATCTACTGTATGCGAGATACTCAATAAATTACGACTATGAGAGTTACAAATATAGAGTAAGTAGTAAGCTATCGCGCGTGCGGAGGAGAATAAGACATATTATACAGTGATGCATTAAACTTTGTTTAGAGGTACAGATAACGTCGGGTCTCCGTGGCGAACCGATGATGAGATGCGATCGAAAGCAATCAAATGTAGAAGTGAATGGCCTCGGGCCCCAAATATATCATGACAGCGAGTGCAAAGGCGGGAAGGTAACAAGTCCTCAATAAACATCGATGCGTACATTCTCCATTCTTGAAATCGACGGAATCAATCTTCGACGCGACCACAATTTTTCACAAGCTGTTGATGTCAGCAATTATTAGCATTGTTCGACGTAGCGTTCAATTGCAGAAGTCTTACTTGATGTCTCTTCAAAGCATCTTTACGAGTGAACGTCTTTCCGCATCCACCATTGCAGAGGAACGGCCGTTCACCGGTGTGAGTTTCCTTATGACGTTTGAGGTCATGTTGGCGATTGAACGACAGTGCGCACATATCGCACGGAAACGGTCGCTGAGGCGAAGCCGGGACTTGTTCCATCATATTCGGTGAGTGACCATAATAATGTCCTGCAGCGCTAGACGGTGCCGGTGTAGTCGAACGTTGAATATAAGCAGAAGGGTGCATGTGAGGAACAGGGGGATAATGTGCAGTCGGTACAGGTACCGGGTGCGTCTGAGAGCTCATGCGGTTATGCGGATTACTGTGTATAGGAGGGAGCTGATTATTTGCAAAAGATCCAGTCGAACTAGGATGCATTGAAATAGACGACGAGCGCTGGCGCGATGATCCTTGGGAATACCCTGCTTGGGGATGTCCGGATAAAGACGGTGTCACGGAGCGCTGTGGGACTGGGTATGCATTTGAGTATGATGACTGCTGACTTGGCTGACCATAGCTATCGCGACGAACGACGCTTGGGTGACCAAAGGATGCAGGATGGCGAGGAGAATGCGGTTGACCACCACCGGTGTTCGACCCGGCATAAGCTTGACTGCTATAGCTGTCCGTGTATTGTGCACGAGTGGGTTGCGAGTGCGGTGAGTAGCGGCTGTCTGACATGTCGAGCAGTGGTGGGGCGATCGTGTTGCACAAACTCTTGCCGGAACGCGGGCCTCATAAAGGATTTCAAACTGGCCAAAGTTGAGCATAACCGTGACGCAGTGCAGTTTTGAGATCGATACTCTACATGGCATAGCGCCCTCCGAGAACTTGGGGAGGTAGAAGGAGCCGAGCGTCAGTCCGTCCAGTACAGTTCGCAGATCTCCGCAACACTCTCTGAGATATATCAAGGACAAGAGATTTTACCAGGGATGGGTTTGCAAGTAAAACGCATCATAGCTTTTGGTCATTGGGCAGACCATCACAAATCCGGGCGGGGGTGCCTGTAAGAGACACCGGCAGAACGATTTTTCGGCACCAAGGTGTCGGCCAATGCGCCGGGAGGCCAGAGATTATGCAGAGCAAATAAATTAGGTTTTAAGGAGATCATGGTGGGTAGGTCTCGTGGCGTTTTCGCGTGGTAGTCAAGGTACCGATAGATGACATTCGCGTACAGAAAGGAGCACTAGCAGTTTGCATTGGCTCGGATGTCGACGGCGATGACTGCGCGAAAAAAAAAAGCTGTATGGAGTCAACTTGAGCACCAGAGACTGAAGACCACAGGTCGTTGGGCAGCCTGCGCCGAAAAACGCGAATCAAAAGCAAGATTGGATCAAGATACGGACGGAAGAGTTTAAGTTGAAGATCAGTAAGTCTAGTTGTGAGTAGCAAGATGGATAGAAGAGGGAAGCTCAAATGGAGAGGTAGGACGAACATAAAATGAGAGGGCTGATGTGTGAGCGAGACTACAATATCAGGTTAGCGTAAGGCTGCGGACGGATTGGACCGGCCTACCAATATGATGCGACCATTTGAATCGACATCGTTCTCCTCCGAAGCCCACGCACATATCCAAGCATATTTTGAGTACAGGATCAAACGGGAGACCCCTACTACCGGTCAGTAACAGCAAGCATGGAGACAAGGTTTCAATCCCCTTTCCTCCTAAGGTTATGCGATCTATAGTAAAGAAGCCCTCAGATGCTTCTTTCCTTCCTACACGATCACCATATTGACGTGCCTTCATATAACTCTCTATCCGTCTGCCGAATCTAAGCGAGGAAATTCAAGATAAACTGCAAGACACTGCACAGTGTTTTCCGTCAAACTTCCAGGCAACATCATAATCTTGTGTGCTCTAAGCGCTCATAGCATAACGCCTTACGCAAACGACTTCAAGTTACCAGTATAGAATGGTGAGGTCACTTTTAATAGCAGGAGATCACATCGGCAGATGCAGAAAGACATCCCCGATGAAATTCAGCATAATGTCCACAGGCAACATGCATAGGAATCGCAGATTTCCACTTTCCAGAGGGCAGTTTACTCACCGTTTGCCATTTAGCTCAAGCAAATCCCGGCGACAATCTTCATTTCAACGATCAATCACGCCCTCTTTGTCAGCTTGACCTCGCCCTGCCCGAAGACACATAATTCTTAGTATGAAACCTTTCCGGCTCGGAGTGCGGAGTTGCAACGCGGGTGTAAGATCTTGTTAACAGCCCTACTAGGTTCGGACTGTAAGCACTAGTTATTATATTCAAGTCTGACTTACGGAGCTATCAATATGAGAAACGCTACCCGATCACGCCGACGAGCGATCCGTATTCCGAGTTTTGTATAAAGAAATCTGCATGGAAAGCCGACGTACGTATTGATGCTAGGGAATTCAAATCAGGCCTTCACACATGGCCACCGTTCCAAGCCATACGTTCGTACCGATCCGCGCGAACGGAACAGAGAGCGAACGTAAACGTCGAACGCAGTCCCCGTTGAGCCAACGTCCTATCATCGCGACGCAGAATGACCAGAGTGCAAGTAGATCCTCCATTACATCCTCGGCTACGAAAAACAATTTGGGGTTGGGACTTCATCGTGGCCAGGCATCCGGCGTGATCGTGAAGCAGACAACTCGCATGGGTATATTTGTTCTGTGATAATTTGGTCGGTGAATAACCAGTTGGAGCATCCGGATATACCGGAAAATATGCCCAGGAGAGCGTCCTATGTGTTCTTGTTCTTTCTCACTAGGAAAGTCGCAAAAGAATTCAGTTCGTTCACACAAATGATCAACGGAGAGGAAAGTGGCAAACGTACGTGTTAGACTGTTCCTCCGATGGGAAGCAGACGTCGATCGAATGCGGATAGGCTGCCCTCATGGTGGCGCTCTATGTCAATCAAGATCATATCAAGTCGGCCTTGTGTCGAAAGCGCTACAGTTCGCCGCAGGATGTTCTGGCTATGCCGCTCGCATTTGCATATTTTCGGTCCAGGCACACGAATGCAAGGTCCAAGGATGATGTAGGAGGGCTAGTCTGGCCGAGTGTAGCATATGGACCGTCAACTCGGCCGTCGTGAAAAGCAAGATCGTTTTTACCAACTGTGCAAGCATCAAGTAGAGTGACAGAGCTTGACAGAAACACCCGAGTTCTCTCCTCGACAGCAAGATATTCTTTGAATGACCTCTCTCATTCAATCAGTGGTCGTTTGTGCTTGGCACTTCCTCCAAGGTCGCCGTGGACTTGCTTTCGTCTGCTAGATATCGAAGACATAAAGTATTAAGTAGTAGGAGATGGTTTGATCCTTTAGTTATAGATCATCTTGAGGTCCGGTGAGCACATGTTTGCAAGCTGGCGCAGTTGAAGTGAAAAAACAAAGTCTAACAAGTCCAACGGAAACAATTCAATAGTTGGGTTTACCAAAACAATTCTCACGGTATCTTTCCTTACTACTACAGTCTGAACCTCAGCTTGACTGCCAGTGTCGGGCACAAGTTCCTCTGTTTCTACTTCTGACATCCAATGCATGCTGCGCAGCCTGCGACACAGACTCTATACTCTCAAAACCCTTACCATGGCCCCTAAACGTGTCCGTAATAGTACGCTTTCTGGTGTTGGAAAGAAACGAAAGGTCCACTCCAGTCTGGACAGTCCGAAGCAAACGCAGGGAACTTTAGACAACTTTATTGGTCGCTCCCCTCAGAAATCCGAAGCTTCCCCGTCGAAAAGAAAGCCATCCGAGAACTTCGCGTCGACGTCCCGACACACTCTCGATGTGATAGATTCCGACGAAGTGGTCGCCCTTCGGTTGGCGGCTTCGGATGGTGTTGATGTTAAAGCTACACAAGAGATGGAACAGGTATGGAAATCTCACACATCCGGATCGTCTTCCAGCCAACAGAAGCATGAAGTCATTGATGTAGACTCCTTCTCGGAGGAAGCTGAAGCGAAAGTGAGTAGGGCCACCAAGTCTATGGGCTCTTCAACCCCGAAGGAAGCCTCTACCCGCGGCCATCCCCGTGCACCGCTATCTGCAGTGGCATCTACCACTAAGGCTACTGCTTCCCAGACATTCTTGCCTAGACCTCGCGCCGATCATATCGACATCTCCTCGTATCCAAATCTGGTTGTCGACCCGCTGGAATTCTCATGTTTGGAACCACCATGGGGAGACGGCAATCCAACTCCCTATTCTTTCCTAACTCACACGTTTTGCTCGCTCTCAGCCACTCGCTCTCGCATAGATATTTCCAATATCCTAACGAATGCTCTGCGGTCAATCATTCGCCATGATCAGCGCTCCCTCCTTCATGCGTTATATCTGCTTTCGAACTCTCTCGCGCCGCCATACGTACCAATTGAACTGGGACTTGGACCATCTATCATTTCAAAGGCGATTCAACGCGTATCTGGGCTCACCCCTGCTGCTATAAAGCGTCTCTATACCAAGTTTGGCGATCCTGGTGATGTAGCTTTTGAAGCAAAGTCGAATGTCCGAACATTAGTGCCACACCCCCCTCTAACCGTGAATGGCGTCTTCGCCTCTCTTCTCTTAATATGTAACACAAAGGGGAATGGTGCTGGAAAGCAAAAGGCTTCCATAGTCGAAAAGTTGCTTGTTGCGGCAAAGGGCGAAGAAGCTCGTTTTCTAGTCAGGACAATGGGACAACACATCAGAGTTGGCGCTGTTCGGACCTCGATCCTCACAGCTCTTGCTCGGGCTTTGGTTCTGACACAACCTCCTACCCTTTCTGATCTTACTTCATCTACTTACTTTGCCGAAGAAGATTTAATTCAACAAATCAAACCTACGACTGGGAGGGGGAAGCAAAAAGTTTCTGATGATTCTGCAAGGGCGGATATTCTGCAAAAGTACGCTGACGCAGAGGCTTTACTCAAGCGAGTCTATGTTCAGCACCCGAATTATGATCACATCATAGAGGCTATCCTCGATGCTGGCTTAAAGGGTCTTGCTGACCGTGTCATCTTATCAATAGGTAACTACATATCTAAGTTTGAAAGGGCCCGTTCGGTCTAACCACTGCAATGCAGGGATTCCATTACATCCTACACTTGGCTCACCGACACGCTCTCTCGAGGAGATATACGACAGACTGGAAGATCTTCCATTCACAGCCGAATTCAAGTATGATGGTCAACGAGCGCAGATCCACGCTGAGAGGCGTGAGGGTAGTTTCCCTGTCGTGAAGATCTTCTCTCGCCATCTCGAAGATATGACCGATAAAGTAAGTGCGCTATCTTACCGTAGTTTCGGCGTCACTGAGAATTCGGATCCAGTATCCTGATGTCGTCGCATTGGTTGGGACAATATTTGAGGCGAATGCTGATCTGACATCCTTTGTTATGGACTCAGAGATTGTCGCTGTCGACCCTGTGGATGGAAGCATAAAGACATTTCAGGAACTCTCGAATCGCGCTCGTAAGGATGTACAATTAGAGGACATTAAGATCACCGTTTGTGTGTACGCCTTCGATTTGATGCTCCATAATGGCAATGTGAGTCTGCTATTCTTTGAATGGGTACCAAATGCTCACGTTACGACATTCAGAGTCTTCTTGAAAGGCCGTTCCGCGTTCGCCGACAGCGTTTGTGGTCAGATTTTCCACCTGTAACCCCGGATGCAGCGTCAGCTGCAAGATTCGCACATGTGGAATGCTGTGAAAGTACGAACGGAAAAGAAGCAGTGGAAGAATTTTGGCAGAAATCGGTCGAGAGTCGTGCCGAAGGCCTCATGATAAAGGTGTGTATATTACACGGTGGATTATTCGGCTGCAATAATCAACTTTACAAGCCGATCGCTGATCTCTTCGAAGCTGTTGGACAGCGGTGAGGTGACAGAGAAAGAGACTACTGTCATGAAAGGTAAAGGTCGTCGAAAACCCCTGTTAGCGACCTACGAACCAGGTAAGCTCGACCCGGACAGTCTTTGTATGGGACCGGCGGGCTGACGAATATATACGTAAGACAAGCGCACTTCTGCTTGGCTCAAATTAAAAAAGGACTACGTAGCTGGCCTGGGGGACAGCCTTGACCTGGTCCCCATTGGTGCATGGCACGGTAGTGGCCGCAAAGCGGCATGGTGGAGCCCCATACTTCTTGCGGTATGGGATGAACATGCAGGACAGCTTGTGGGGGTATGCAAATGCATGTCAGGTAGGCGCTGAATAACGTACCTGGTGCCGTGCTAGCGATACTGATCACCTCATTCGCTGCTGCAGGGTTTACAGATGAGTTCTATAAGGCAGGTCCACAGTTATATCTGTTGGTTGCCCTCGACTAAGATAAAAGCAGGCCCTGAATGAACGCTACCCCGAAGGGTCTGAGAATTGCAGCCGTACGTGCCAGTGGAATGTGAACACTGGAGGTATGTTGGTCGCACGACATACTCTTATAAATCAGACTAATGTCACTCAAATCAGGTTTGAGGCCCGATGTCTATTTCAAACCGAGGGAGGTTTGGGAGATTCGTGGCGCCGAGTAAGTAATTGTACCCCTTGATCAAGCAATCGAATGTAAACCGAATTAAGGCTGATGGCGCTTTCAGCATCACCTTGAGTCCCGTTTACATGGCTGCCATGGGACTTGTAAAGACATCGAGGGGTCTAAGCTTACGATTCCCGCGGTTTATTCGCCTGAGAGAGGATAAAGGCACCGCAGAAGCGAGCACACCTGAGTTCCTGGCTTCGCTTTGGTATAAGCAAGCGGGGAAAGGAACAGCGAACAAGGCCGCCGATGACGACGAGCTCCTCGATGTCTCCCCTGAAGCCAGCGAGGTCGAAGAAGATGCATACGAGTAATATCCGAGCTGAATTAGATAGTACGTTCTTTTTCACAATGTGGCCTGTATTGTTCCCACATTCATCTATGACCAGAGGATATCCGCAATATGTATATTGCCACGTGCACCTCAGTAGTACTACTCTCTTTATATTCTTGCATTTCTATCTTTAACTTGAACATAGGGCTACCCCACAATATCGATTTCGAGCTCCTATTCTGAAGTTGGCTTACGAACGAAATATTCACGAACGCAACTGCTCAAGAGCGGGTTTGTTGATGTGCCATCACCCTGTAAGGAGGCCAAGCTCAGCGGGACTTAGGCCCAATTCGAGAAGTGTGGACACTAATAATCATGCAGTGAGCAAACGCAGGGTGAACGAATTAATTTTCTCGAGAAACTTGATTTTCTCATCGAAAAGAGAGATTTTCCGCTTAGCCATCAAATGCTCGACCTTGCAACCTCCGAGCATCTGAAAAAAGGTAAGACATCTTCTGCATAAAGTATGCGATGGCGATGGCGGGATTCCAAGGCCAGCGTCGAGCTCGACCTTCTTGGTAACATTTTCAAGTGCGTGTTACATCTTCACCCCGTCCTCTGAGCGCACCCAAGGACCGAAGAACGCTCTCCCCCTCCTCCCTATGGGGCGCTTTCATCCTCGATATCCAGTAGCAACCTACCATCGCGAGGACCTGCCATGGCACAAGCACGTCGTTTTACTCAAGTCTCAGTACTTACTGACTGAAATGAGAGAAGAAGACACGAAATTATCTGGCCCTCGAAGAAGCGTTCAGTGACATTCCAGCGCCTTAGAGATAGAAAAAAAGGGGCGACTCTCCATGATCCCTGGCGTACTGGTTGACGACCGAAACACTCGAGCAGGACAGTTGGACGGGCCCTGCGGCGGCATACACATAGCACTCATTAATGAACGCCTTGAAAAAGTTTCTCCGAGAACTACAAACCAGGTACAGGACCGTTCAGCGAACTACGAGGTTGTGAAGGCCGACCATGACCTCCTCAGCCGAAGTGTTGCAGTCTTACCGGTGCACGTAAAGATTGTAGGGTCGGCGTACACAATCTGACTCGTCTCGTCCATCCTTTGCTTTGCTCTATACCTCTTCGGTTTTCAATGCACTTTGCAAGTACTGTATTAGTTGGAGAACGAATAGCGCTAAGCACCTTGAGTTTCACTTGAAACGTAGATATCTGAGCTGCTCTATACTAGATATTTCAAAAGCGGTGTTAGCAAACTTATCGGAATAGATAAAGAGAAATATGAACCGTGAGAAACGTTTGAATAGTATGAGCAATTTCAACTTGAACCCGACGACTCGATTACTACGAACCACTTTCAACTTCTGTTCATCGCCACCGTGACGATATCAACCACTATCTAGGGCTTCTCTACTTCATAGCGTCTCGCATTCGCCTCAATCGCCTGGTACTTCCAATTTGGACTTTGAAGGGTATCAAACCATTAATTGCGATGGTTCATCGGCGCGAGGCAGACCAGGAAGCTTGTGGCAAGCGATATCGTCGAACAAGTAAGAAAATGCGTGGTCGGACTCTCATTTTGGTAGTATGCCCTACCAGTTGCAACAATTAGAATGATATCGGACATCCTTTAATCTTAGCTGTGCTACAATTGTTTGGGATGATGCTAGGTTCGTCGCTAAGAATCTGAATGTGCACCGCAGTGCTCTTATTCCTTTACATAAGATTTTATATCATTGAAGGGCTATCTAAGCGAAAGACAATGACAGCTCTTAGTGGTTTCCAGGCCTGATCGCTGAAGGTTTATGGACGAAATCCTCATGGGCGACACTTGCTAGAATTGGGCTGGGTTTTGAACCGTCGCCCTAAATGAAGAAGTTAGTTGGAAGTATTCTCGACATGTACAGAGTCGGGAGACTCACAATCATCCAGTGCGGGAATCCAGGGTTGAACGGGATGATACCCTCGAGATACTTGATCTGTTCGTCCGAGAGAGAGATCTTAAGAGCCTCTATATTGGCTGTTAAGTGTTCGACCTTACGTCCACCAATGATCGGGAAAACATATGGTGTCTTCTGCATGACATATGCGATGGCAACGGCTGGTATACCAAGATCTACGTCGAGACCGACCTCCTTGGCTACTTTCTCGAGAGCATGCGAGACCTTCTTTTCGTCCTCCGATCTCTCCCAAGGTCCGAAAGTTGTTCGGCCATTCTCTCCCGTCTGTCTACGCCTCTCTTCCTCGGCATCTGATCGAAGCTTACCAGCCGCAAGGACCTGCCAGGGTGCAAGTGCAAGGCCTGTTGAAAAATAATCAACATTCAGCGAAGGTGGTGTCATAAAATGATACGGACCAAGTTGACGAGCCATTGGGATGATTTCGCGCTCGAAGGAGCGATCTAGTATATTCCATGCGCCTTGGTAAATTACGAAGGGTGATTTTCCGTGGTCCCTAGCGTATTGGTTTGCTGCCGAAACTACCCATGCCGGCGTGTCGGACACACCCTAAAATATTATCGCGACACTTTCAGCATCAGATTTCGAGCACCAAATGACAGTGCGCCTACAAGGTAAAGGACCTTGCCTGCCAGCACGAGGTTATGGAGGCCATCCATGACTTCTTCTATCGAGGTGGTCCAGTCCCACCAATGCACATAAAGGATATCAATGTAGTTTGTGCGTAACTTCTTCAAACTATAAATGAATATTGGTGAGCTTTGAGACGAGTACATCAACACTTGACCAAACTTGCCTGGCATCCACGCTGATTCGCATGCTTTTGACGTTGTTTCCAGCGTAGTTTGCCTTGATCTTGAAATCGTCTTGACCCCTTTTAAAGTTGGTCGTATACTATGTAGAACGCCAAGTAAGTCCCTCTTTATACATACATGTGAGGTTAGAATTGAAGAACTAAAGTCTACCTTTGTAGCGATCACTATTTGATCTCGGATGCCTCGTTTATTCATCCATTCGCCTACGAACTCTTCCGAAGTCTCGTCCTGGCTGGATATCGAGCTATAATAATATCCTATCGAACAATGTTTGCACTTACTAGTTGTTCGCTGTGTCGATGAAGTTTCCTCCAGCGTCATAATATGCATCAAGAAGCTTGAACGACGCGTCCTTGTCCATTGCTCCCATACCGAATTTCGACCACTTGTCACCAATACTCATGGCTCCAAGCTGCAGCGGCGAGACTCGTACACCAGCCAGGGGGCTCAAAACACGATAGCGACCAAGAGGAGTCGGCGGCTCGGGAGGGGGCACCCAGAGAGACATTTTCTTTTTCAATTATTAGGAGTGAAAGTTTTGTTCGTTGAAGATGAGCTGTGAAAGAGCGAGATAGGTATTCAGCGAGGACTGCCCTCGTATTTATATACATTTCGTCTCGATTTTCAGCAGGTTTATATGTCTTTATGATCTTGGATTCCGCGTCTTTAGGAGATAGCGCTTAGCACCTACTATTAGCCTTTTTTGGCATTTACACTACTTTCCGGGGGTTTCATGTCTTTGTTTTATTAGTTTATCAATAGAAGAAGAAGATAATAAGACTGTAGACCCTCAGCGAGGCTGAGAGGCATTACTGATCATCGTGCTATCTTCCGTGGTTTTCGGGTGCGAGAGCAGAAGAAATTTCAAGAAACAGAGGCAAGAAGACCACGGGAAGGACAGCCGGGCATACGCGTATGCTTTGCCGAAGGTTGCCGGATTCGCGTCTTGTCTTCGTACCACCATCTGACCCGATCAAGCTATCATGCTGCTGTACTTCTACCTGCCGCTTGTCTTCGAGCTCTTGCGTTGTCTGTTGGGTCTTGCAGCTGCCGAGGAGACTGTGCAAGATGCAGGTTGATAATCAAGTTTTTAGTCTTGTTGCCGCTCTTTACTAACGGGGTTCCGTATTTTCCATCATCTTGACGCACGCTCGTTAACGCAGCTACCATTGCTCGCGAGCTCGTCGACTCATCGTTAGGTATAGGGACTATGGCTACGATATATCCGTCTGATCATCCGACGTTGGCTGGTCAGTGATCTCCAATTCTCGAATTTCGATGTGATCAGGTGTCCATTCCATGTCTGACGCGATCTTCATTGTCTTGACACTATTAGGGGAACCATTTGCACTTCAAGAGTACTACGCAAGGTAATCAACCGAAATTCTGGTATATCTTTATGATTCGGTCGATAACACGATAGCGCTGTGCAGATGCCATAGTAATGGTTCCCTAAGTCTAATCTTAATGCCCATATCGCGGCATAGCCAGAACATCATGCACTCCCCAACGCACTCGACCTCCATGACAGTGTGGAGCTCGCCGCCAGCCGCGAGTCGGGCCAGGGTGTCGCTCACTGGTACGGTGACGATGCTTGACTCCCGTCACGCAAAGGATTCTGGCGTAGTAGATTGCTACGTGAAACGGTAGAGATAGGGGTTACCTAACTTCACCTCTTGAAATCGCTGATTGTAGCTTCCTGCAGTCACCCGGATGCTAAGTGGTGGCTCCCGGAAGATCCTGATGCCCCTCACATGGTACTAAAACAACTTCACTGATTTAGATTATCCCGTATGGCTGATATAACAAACTCTCTTAATAGGCGTACTGGGCACGGTTTGATCCTCATGTAAGCTTCTTTTGTAATACGTTTTCTACAAGGCACTAACCATAACACTCGCTTCAGAGTATCTACTTTGTGGGAGGATTTGGGGAGTAAGTTCTACTTGTGTGGATCTCGTAGATACAGCATTCATTAGATCTTTATAGCAAACACTACATTGGTCCCATCCCAGTGGCACTCTATCAGAATACAACAAGCAAACTGATACCGTCAGTTGCAGGGCGAATCATTGTGCAAGGTACCGATCAATAGAGTCTTTAAACTGCAAATTCTATGCGCGCAAGGCACGAGGGATATTCGTCTACAATATCGCCAACGAGCTAGCAAAGTATCGTGACAGGAACAGTGATTACTCTCATTTCAGTTGTAATATTAGCAATATCTATTTTTCTCAACATCTAGGATACAGTTCAATACATCTTTCAGCACGGAGACTTTATGTCCTTCCACTTCTTCGAGCCCATCGGTGGAGAAAGCGCTCAATACACTTCGCCTGAGATGATCGCCCTGTAGAGCCCTTTTCCATTCTGAGTCACTCTCTCCGGTTTTTTCCCGTTCACTGGCTTTGAACAAAGAAAATGCTGCGATTAGCTCGTATAGCACAAGTAAATGAATGTATGAGGCTCGTGACTCTTTTCTTGACGCAGCTTCAACGGCTTCGAGGACGTGCGTCGTACCAGGTAAAGACCATGGGTAACCAGTCTGACTTAGCCCTGATCCCCCGTACGTCGATCCCGAGAGAGTAAGTGGTGAAGCTGCGTTGTGAGCATGGCCCTGCAGGGGGCGGGCCTTCCTTGCCTGGGGCCTCGCAGTACCTCGAAGGTCAGCACGTACACGTCCATCTAACGCAGAAAGGTAGCGGTCGCACACGGTGGTCTTGAACGCGACGCCACGGTCTGAAGGAGGAAGATCGCGAAGGAAGAGTGTTACTATATCTTCAGGGAGTTGAGTAAGGCGCGTCGTTGTTGAGATGATAAGTTGAATCGGGAGGAAGTTGGGGCTACTTGTCAAGTCAATTAACTTAAATAAAAAGCACTTTGGTGGTAAGTTTTACATCTCGGTATGGATCTAAGAGGCTTACAAGGCCCATAAGACGTCTTCCTAGATCTTGGTGTCGTTCATCGCTTTGTTCATAGCAAAAGAAGATGACATTGAGGACTGTATCGACGTTTGAGCGGAGCTCATGATTTGAGCTTGGAGGCTTGATCTGCGATAGAAGAAACACTGAGAAGCGATCTGAAGAATTGATGTGAGCATCTCAAGCTTTCTGGCAATATTAGCCAGTCCAGTACCTGAGCGAGTAACATCTGCCAGTTCCTGGTCTTTCTCAAACAATGTAATCAGCCATTCGAGAAGGGGCCAGGAGTGCGTTCCGATCAAAGCAGGAACAGATGACTCGTCTTCTTCGTCACTCGAGAGCGGAGGCACAGGTTGTCTCTTTTGCGCTGGTGAACTATCATCTTTAGGTGGTGCAACAACGCCAGGCCGTAGAAGGCCCCAGCAGTCCTTTTGTTCCTTTAAGATGACAGCTACCTTGGAAAGAATGGAGTCCATGTCTTCACCGGTGCTAATCTGCCACGGAACGCCAGCGTCGATCTCACGAGGGACGCTTGCCACTTCAGAGTCCCTCAAATGATAGCAGGGGATAGCCCGCAAGAGGAGTTCCGGAGGGTATGTCAGCGAATACGCATGCAACAAGCGCCAACTTCGTTCGATAGCTTCTGATGATGGCGGAACAAATTCATCCTCAGGACGCCTATCCTTGTTGCTTCGCTTGGTCTTGCTGGGAGATTTTATTACAATGGAGAACGGGTCTACCTCTTTCTCCTTCCCGTTGTCTAGCCCCTTTAGTTTTCCGCTCGAGCTCGATGCAGCCAGTGGCCAGAGTGCTAAGTATATCAGTTGTCTGATGTGCGCACTGGGTGTTCGCGTCGGGATTACGACCGAATAACCAATGTTTTCCAAGAGATCGGGAGGTTTGAGCAGAGCGCGCAAGAGTGTTGGTCGTTTAGCATCGCAGTTCCGAGAAGACATGAAAGATGTTCTTACGGACGGGGCCGCACTCTTGGGTCTCGAAGCTGATCCAGCAATGAGATGCCTTGCTCGTAGTTGGATTCTTCAAAACAGCTCTCGATGTCCCTTTGATGATAAGACATCTCATACGTTTGCGTTTGTCGCGTAGGCCTTGTTGCAGTGTCTGTGTTCATCCTGGTTGTTGGCCGGTTGCCGATGTCAGGAAAGAAGTCAAAGATAAGAAGACAGCCTTGAGCGAAGGATGAGCGAGACGAAGACCAAATATGTGTCCAGAAGTAAGCGATGGCAAGACGCGAATGAAAGTGTTTTGATAGAATCAACTGATGGGAGCGACTTCTTCGATGCTGGGAATGGACAAGGAAGGAGCGACGGGCGCTTCACGCTGGTCGCGTCTACGCGACTCCGACTCGGAGTAGTATGACGCGTTATGTCACGCGTTTAGTGGTCATTATATGACACTGGGCGCATCGGCGAAACACAACCACAAGTTTCGTATTTAGGATTATAGATATCAGAGCTTAAGATTTACAGTAGGATACTTAGAGGAACTTCAAACATAGCAACAACACGGATTCAGAGCACGGTGGCGGGAGCAAAGGAGAAAGAACGACATTGGTTAGGAATATCAGAAGTATCATCAGAATATCACTTCTTGGATCGTGAATAGCTCAAATTCTCTACCCATTCCCCTACTTTTCCACTGACGTTGAGGTTGGTGTAGTCCTTCGCACGGATAGGGCCATCATCTCGAGGCGGCTGTGGTCTTCTCCCGCTAGTCCTCGTCACAAGTTGAAGCGTTCGAGATGTCGCGGGAGGCGACGCGGCACTGTTTCTGAAAAGATCCCCAACACTCTTCTTCAGTTCCGCTGATATGTCTCCTTGTTTGCGGTCTGAACAGTAACGGCAGCCACAATCGGCCTTCCCTGACTTCTTCTTAGGGCACCCAAAGGCAAGCCATTTCGCGTGCAATGCAAACTCTTCTGCCGACCTAAAACACTGACAACGCGGCGTTGCAGACCCTGCGTCCAAGTAGTACTTGTAAGCTCTAATATAGACTTTAATGATGAACGAAAGAAATACCATAAAGATATGTGTCCTTCCTTGGGTTGTGCTTGTTCCCCTTGTAGTGAGTGTAAAGCTTATAATGTTCAGGGAAGCGCGTTAACGAGAACTGTTGCTTGTACGCTAAGGTCGCCCGGCGCTTCATGTGAGATAGTGTATACGAGTGGCAAGTAAATAAGACCCGGACTCACGAGGCTCGTACCAGTCCCCTTCATACACTAAATAGCATCCAGTTTTCAAAAGCCAGGCCTTCGCAACTTCTTCCTCTGCTTCTCCGAGGTAGTCGACATTACCCTTCGAGTCAATCACCTCCTCCTCTACTTCCGGTAGGAGCGAGGGATCTCCATCAGATTTACTGAGGGTTATGTACGTTCCGTTAATCGACACGAATTTCGGTTGGGCATTAGACATGGTCACGGTGGAGGTTGGGGGAAACGTTGGCGTGGTGTTCTTGAGAAGGTGCACGCGTTTTCGGGCCCTTAAATAGGACTCGGTTGTCCACGATGACTCGGTCTGTTGAACGTCGAGTGCGGCGCGATGAGAAAGTAAACGTGGTCACTGGCAGAGGTGGTGGGCGCAATTCAGCCTCCGAACGAGCCCATAAATGGAAAGACTAGTAATACCTGAATACCTGAGTGAGCCTGCCAGTGCGCGCTTTGCATGAATCCTCCAATAAACATGCATTTCATGTAACATCTTTTAGATAGCGAAGGGATGATAAGGCCTATTGTTCAATACCTGCACTGATGCCAGCAAAGTATGACTCATTCTATACTGAAACTTAAACCTTGAACTTGAAGTTTCCGGCAGACTCGGAGCCTCATCGTATTAAATATCATTTATGGACTTCTTTTACCACGACTACGAGACATATCCCATCTGTGTATCTTATTCTCTCTTTGACTTGAATACTGTGCAGCAGCCAAGAGCTTAGCGACTTTTGCGTATGCAACGATTTTTTTTCTCGTCAAGGCCATCACTGTGCTTTAGCCGGTCTGTTCGAGCTATGTCATCTGCAGCAGCGGCCGACATTGGTCCCGTTGAGGCAGCTATCCGACAAAAGGTGATCTTCCCAGGTTTCTAACTCCATCATTCTATACTAACATCAGAAATTTCTGCTCTTATGATAGCTGACAACCCTACTTGAACCCTCTGAACTGATAGTCACGAACGACTCTTGGCAACATCGGCATCATATGGCAATGCGCGAACAGGGCGGGGGCAATGGCGAAACTCGTAGGTTGACTTATCTTCACCTCCTGGATGTCTTGGACTCGGCAAATGCGACGCTCACCTAACCTTTAAAGACTTTTCAGTCAAGATCGTCTCGAACGCCTTTAAGCAGAAGGTACAATTCTGCCTCTTCTAGGTTTAATAGCATGGGCTCACCACGTGCACAACCACCGCGCAGTCTCTGATGCAGCGGCACAGAATGATATATGGAGCTCTGTCAGAAGAGTTGCAAGCAGGCTTGCATGCATTGTCCTTAGTGACAAAGACACCTGAGGAGATCGCGGTCACAGCAACAACAACATGATCAGCTTTAGTAAGCCTTTTGAGCATAGCATTCCGATGATAGGACCATTGCTGACGTTCTGGGATTGATCAGTGCGGGTGTTCTCGCGCCCACATCGATTGCGTCCAAGGTTTTTGATCGGACGTATAACGTTCTAAATTCCGCACGGCATAGTTGCTCAGTAAACACACGAAATGACGCTTTTCTAGTTCACAGCTATTCGGCATAAGGTCGGATTGCCCAAATACGTGTGCCCGAGTGCCGGTGGCGCAGTGCGGCTGTACGATAATTCGAAGTATATATCTGTTTCTCCAGGGCCCATATGGAGGATGCACAAGAGCGCGATTGTTCTGCGGAACGATCTGAATTTTGTGCATTTATTCGTTTTCGAATGAGTGCGCCATACGCAATGCTGTGCCGCCTGGCTATAGTACAGAGATATGTCGCCTCCTGCCCTGCTCTGTCCAGCAAATACACAGTTTTTCTGATGCGAGCAGCATACCCTCACCATCGAGATTCAACTCTTCAAGTTACTGGTAAGCGATCAATTACCTTTTTTATCAAGAAGTTTGGCGTTTTTCCGATTTTCTGAGAAGCATTGCGTGACGGATCCATGGCCATGCACAAGGACGCTCTAGATCAGCTTGAGAGAGCGGATCACAACAAATGGGTATGCAAACGGTGTCGTGTCTGCACACATCCGCACATCCGGCTTGTGAACGCGGATCAAAATCCAACATCAATCTACTGCCAGTAAATAGCGTGTTCTCTAGGAATAACTACCAATCCAAGCTCCCGGTTCATCATTGAATAGGACGGCAAATATGTTGCCTTCGAAAGGTTCCATGAAGTCAATCAATCATCTGTCGGTAGTCCTTACTTCTCAAGGAACAGATTATTTCTTTTTCTTCTTGGCTTCGTAGGCAGTCCGTAGCGGTGCTGAGAGGCTCGTATGGCGATCATTGTGATTGGGATAGTGCAGTATGTCATCCTTGGACTCTTTGCCGCGTTCACCTGCTTACAAAGCTCTTCTACCCTGCGCATCATGATGGATGCAATGCTTTGGCGACCTCGATATCAATGTCTCTGCGTCCCTACGGAAACAAAACCTCAAATTTGCAGTCTCATTCGTATGGGGGAAAGCAATCTTTTCCCCCATACGGGAAATCCGGTCTGCGCTTAACCCCATGGATTATTCAGTGGCGGTTCCAAAACTACTCTGCATAATGATTCTTGACTATCGTATGCTAGTGCGACACTGGGCTTATTCCGGGCATTGTGCTCACATTGCTCACCACCTTGTGCTATCTTTACGCCTACTTGCTGGTCAACTTGAATAATGTCCTACCATCAAGTGTGCCTACCGTTAATAAAGTGGTTGATGGGACCCGCAGTGGTTTATATTGCCAAACCCCACGGTACCTCTCGGAATGCATATTCGGAGGGAATCCGAGACGTGATCTGCTATTCCAAGCTCTTTTGGTAAATGCTACAAGTAGTGGCGGCCGCGCTAAACGATGCGCTGCTCTTGATTGCCGAATCTACAACTTTAAAGCTTTGCCGCATCTCATGGAGCTGTCCACTCTCTGATCAATCTAGTCCCTACTTCCACGAATAACCCGTCAAAATCGCCCATTACTCATTCAAATTCTATCGCACGCAGCAGTTCTGATATATAAAGGTCTCCCGCTGCAAGCGTCGCAAATCAATTGCCCGAGTGGAAACGTTCATCAGCGTACCGCTTCGCTGGCCACTGGAAACCGCTGGCAGATGCTTCCTGGTCGCTCGCTAGACTTATTCAGAGCAAATTGCCAACAACTACAAACTGCCCGCAGCCGTGTAAATCAGACCAAGTAGAATCTTTGATCTTCGGGTCCTGTGTCCCGAGCATCCGTACCGCTCAAGCTCAGAAGCTATATGTAAGGTGCTCCGTTTCATGGAGAAAGAGACTAATCACCTTCCATCTTAGTTGGCTATGTCTTACTCCAACTCATCCCCTGAATCGCAGGCAAAGAAGCAGTTTAGTCTGCCTCCTATCCGTGACATATTAGGAGGTGAGCTTACTTTTTAACAATTCAGTTTACACCATTCTGACGAATGTTTAGAGGAGCTCACATCCTCACCAAGTCCACGGATGCGCCCATTGGATGAAACCTTCTCGCTGGGACGCTTGCGGTCAGCTTTGAGCGATGGGCCAAGCCCCGGAGCCGGCGGCTCACGAGCTCGACTACCGTCAGATAGTCCTGAGCTCGGCTATTCAAGCAAGGTATGCTTAATAGAACACTGCATCTCTTAAGTTTCAACGGCTGACATTCTTTCTTAATCTCATTTTAGAGACAAGTAAGAACCGATAGTTCTGTTCCTTACACTACACAGGCGTCCCCAGCACGTAAACCGTCATCTATGCCCTCAAATTACGTCCCTCCTTACCCACCTCAGTATCCACCACATCGGCAGCCGCCAGACAGTAGCGCCCCGATGAGGAGATCGTCTTCTGCAATGCCGCTATCACAGTCACTATCTCGTCATACAATGGAATCACGGCGTCCAAAAGCGAACTCTCAATCTGGGTACGATCCCGTGCAAAGTGTCCGGAATCCACAAGGGGGTCTGAAGCGCTCGTATGAAGGTGGTGCCCCGACCCTTGTCTCAACTGTAGACTGGGAGGCACACAAGCGTCGTGGCTCCTCCGACTCTGCTCTGTCATCGCATTCCGATTCCAGCGGATCGTCGATTTCTGCACATTCCATGCAAATGCCGAATGCCTTGCAATTCCAGCCCTTGCCCCATGGACACCTTCGACCGACCTCTCAACATGCTTCTCACGCGCAATACGGACCGTACAACCCCGCCCCGCCCCCTCAAGCGGATTACCACTCCCCGTTCGGAGTTCTGGTCGCTGACATGGACATGTCTGGTGTCCCACCAGCTGATCCACAGAGGTTAGCAATTTTAAGGACTTTAAGGAACGCGTCTTCCCATGATGGTTACCCTCGCGGTTATGATGACCACAGGAATCCTCTTCCGACTGCCAGATACGAGTGTCCTTACTGTGCAAAGAGGTTTACGAGGCCAAGTAGTTTGAAGGTCTGCAAAAAAAAGCTCTTCCCCCTCTTTTTTATTTGAGGTCTGACTTCACCGACACAAAATCCAGATTCATATCAATAGCCACACAGGAGACAAACGTAATATTGCTAGTTCCTCCGTTTGAATCATAAAAAAACTAACTTATCTTCACAGCCTTTGTATGTACGTTCCCTAGCTGTGGACGTCGATTCAGCGTGCAGAGTAACATGAGGAGACATGCGCGCGTGCATGACCAGAATCCCCGCAAGACGGACGAAAGCTCAGCGGATGAGCTGGCCGATGATGATAGCTCCAGACCATCGCCTTCTACTAGCCCTGCAGTCCGCCCGAAATTGCCTCCCATTGACGTTGATGTGAACCTGTCGGACACAGATGATTCGTCGCATTCTAGGACCGCATATCCAAAAACGCCCCAAGCATCTCGAGTGGGGACGTCTGCGAGGGGTCAATCAGCCATAGCATCGTCATCATCTGGAAAACTCGGCAGCTCATACCAACAGCGTAGCAAAGACATCTAATTCGTACCTTCTAAGTTCGTCTGCTTCGTTTTTTTTTCGCAGGACTAAATTATTTTCTTTACCGCGACTTTGTCCCTGGTGCACTGGCTCGTGGATAAATTATTACTGGAGTCTTCTTGTTTAAATATGTTGTGTACGGACGAGCACTTTATTATTTAAGTCTTTTATGTTACTTGCGAAACACGATACTAGTATGGCATCATTTTGCAGCTTATAAATGTTTAAATTTAGAGAAAATGGACAAAAAAAGTGAAATGTTTATGTATATTACAATAGCTTACAGATGTAGAAAAGGATTACTTTCATTTGTGACGGCTACATGGGTATTTCTGTTGGTCCATAACACAGAACAAATACAGCCATTACAAGTGTGTCGTGAGCGGATTGGCAATTCAGTATTGATCGCGGGTATGTACTTGGGAAGGGCATCAAGATCGTCGCAAAGCAAAGAGGAGACATCACGGGGGACATAAAACACAAGCGTAACCTATGATGTTACATGGACATTGCGCGCGCACGTCCAACGTCGTAGGAGCCTCGGACAGTTCGTCGGCCTCTCGCATCATCGTCATCAGGGGGATGAACGTCATCGAACGCCCTATCGGCTCTTGCGTAGGTGATCGCACGTGGACTCTTATGCGTGAAGCCAGCAAACGCCAGCGCTTTCCTCATGTTCAAGATCTCGGCTCCATAGACTTTATCCTTTAGTAGAGGATCCTTCGTCGCATCGGCGGGTGCCCCATTGGCCGGAGCCAAGGGCTTATAAAGAGGGGATGTCAACACTGCTATATGAAAGCGGTCAATAATGACGAACCTCGTTCGGAATATCCGAGTCGAAGTGACGTGTATCCTCTGGGCTCTTGAGTTCTGGTTTAAAAGGGGCAGGGTATCGGTGTATGCCTGCCCAATCAATCCCTCGGAACCAAGGATGTGCCTTCATCACGTTGATGAGAAGTAGCTTACACTCAGTATTTTTTCCCATACCTTTATGAATTCCGCTCCGTCTATGCTACGACCAGAGGTTCCATCAGGAAGCAGGAATCCGCTACGTCGTGCTTGTATAATCATAGAATTCGGTCTAGAAACTGAAGAAGAGGCTTGGGATCCGAGTCTATCTTCCGGCTCACAGAGAAGTTGTTGCATTAGATTTATCCCTTCATGGGAGACCTTCGGCCTCGAAGGAAACTTTAACGACTGTTTCCAATTCAGGATCTTTTGTCGAGTGACATGTCTCTGGATAATAACAATTAGCTAACAAAGCACTCTGTAATATGATTATCGCACCGAATTGCTAACGAAAGGAGGATACCTGGAGCGTCATATGCATGTAAATCTATCGCTGAGCGCATCGATCGAGGCCACAAACACGCACCCGTAGAGGCATTCGAACATTATGACACCCAGACTCCACCAGTCGCAAGAGAAGGTATAACCATGACCGCGAATGACTTCAGGGGACACTACAGAAAGAATATTCAATATCCATGTCTGTCGGCGGGTATCAGTGGACATACTGTACGAATTGGTGCCACAGCTGGGATAAGGCGAGGAGGAGTAAGTTCTTGTGTGCTGTAGCGAGTTGTGATGACGGAAAATATCTTACACAGAGTAAGCCAGCTACGCCGAAAAAATATAGATAAGTACTATGCAATGAAGAGTCTGACACATTCCTACCTTCTTCCGGTTCCTTTCACGCCAAGTGAAGACTCCTTCACCATTCTGGCCGCCCATCAACTTGTCGACTTCTTTCCGGTCTAAGCGCTTATGTTTCACTCCTTCACGAATACCGGCACCATCATCAAGATCAATGCCGTACTTGTGGAGAAGGTCACGGCGCTGTTGATCGTAGTCTAAGAAAGGCAGAGCCAATGAGTAGATGTCCGCGGGAAATCACCAGTCACACTGCGCTTCATGATCTAATGGTATAGAACGAGCCCTTTCGCTGGAACACCCGCTACTTTGCAGGTAAAAGTGCACTTACAGGTCGTATCATGTGCCCAATGGAGGTCGGTTCTGTTCATAGAGGGCCCGGTCAGTTCAGGCAAGATGTCAGTCGTCGACTAGGAACGCACGCAAGGCCAAAGTCGCTCAGCCTAAGATGTCCCTGTGGATCGAATAAGAAGTTCTGCGGAGAATGACCACGTTAATTAAATCTGGAACCAAAATAGTATTTCGCACGGACGTCTGGTTTGATGTCTCTGTGGATAAAGCCCAGCTTATGGCAGCTTTCAATCGCAAGAATCATCTTTTCGAAAGCATGAAATGGTAAGTGAGTTGTGAGCCTCGTTTCAATGGTGTTTCAGAGTGCATTGTTTACCTCTGCAACGTAGAAGCGGGCGAAGCTCTCTTCAAACACGTCCTTTTCGATAAGCAAGTTTAGGAGATCGCCACCACCCATGTATTCAAGAACCTAGGGTTCGGTGGGAAAATGAAATCGATATGAAATCAGTACATATTTGAGATATCTGGCATGGAGGGGGGCCGTAAAACGACGCACCAAATACAGATGGTCTCGATCCTGGAAGCTATAGAACAGTCGGACAATCCATTCAGCACCGCCGGGATTGGTAACAAGGGCGGCCGATTTGAGAATGTCCCTCTCCGCTCTAACGTGGCCCTCTTGACCTTTACGCAACATATCTGTCTTCCGGAGCTAGTCCGACATCGAATTAGGATCGCGAGCGCTTTTGACTTCTGATCGTCATGAAGGAAGGTACATGCCTGCTTCATGGCGAAAAGTTGGCCTGTAGCCCTCTCCTTCACCAAAGAGACAACGCCAAAGGCGCCTATCGGAAGCAATGCGCAAATGATCAGTTCGACGTACCACGCGGCCTAAGACCTTATTCATGGGAAGCCACAAACCATGTCCAATCGTTTTCAGCTTCACAAAGGCTGTCACGTCCACCTTCCGCCGTTGTTCACGCAGGTAATCTGTCTCATTGCGTAGCCACCGCGTCCTAAGCTCTGCCTTCCGCGCTTCACCGAGGCCCATTTCTTCCATTTCCCTTTCCATAGCAAGCCGCCGTTGTTCACGACTAGGCGGTTGCCGGAGAAGGGGGAAATAAAGATTCTCGAAGTAAATCTTCGCCGCAACAGCCTTTTCTAGCGTCTGTAGGGATGGAACGATCGGGCGAGGGGTCCGCTGCTGTGGGATCTCCGGCATGACCTTATTCTGAATGGCTGGATCGTCCTCGTCCTCATGCTCCGCGTGAGTTAGCAACCCACCCATAGCACGCAAGGTGGAGTTCCTCGGAAGTCCCTCGACAGGCGAGTAACGAGCGTTTACAGAAGTTCCTGCCGTTGCGGCAGTGACGGTCGAAGCTGTCGGAGTACTCATGCCATTCATCACCCTCAACGGCGGTTTGATGTTGTTCCCCACATCATTAGCTAAAGATGGATTCAGTGCATTCATGACCTCGTTGACAGCCTTCGCCTGTGCATGGTGGCGAACACGTAGTTTGATTGGGTCTGCCCATCGAGGATCTGGGGAATACATTCAATGAGAGCCAGAAAACGGTATTCGGATACAGCGGAGGCTATGGTTGTCCGAAAGAAGATCTACTATACCTCCTAGTTTGCCCATACCGTCAGGTCCCCAACGCGTCAGCAACGCCTCCGCTTGGTCGGCGTCGGATGCATGAACCAAATGGCTGAGACCAGCAAGAAAGCAGTGAGTCAACACCTCCAAATCTACGGTAAAGATGCATGCATCACGGGTTCACAGCTCACATGAAGTTTGTTGGTTTCGAGACCATGTCTTTGCTTATCCGCCTCCCTTTTCGAGGCGACACGTTCGGTGTGGCAGGCCCCGATGGAGCTGATTGCGGTGGAGGCGAACGAGGCGGAATACTTTCATAGCGAGGCCCGGCTAGAGGTTCTCCTTCCTTTGGTGCACCCCATAAGAAACGAGAAGCAGTGTTTGCGGAGAACGCTAACAAATCGTAGAAGCCCTTGTGAAGGAGAGTCCCAGTGGGCAATGCTGATGGTGCTAGACTGCGTTCTGCTTCTTGTCTTGCGGAGTAGCTCGGGTATGGAAATGCAGGGAAAGTAGGAAAGGAGGGAGTGTAGTAGTCTGCCCTTGTATCGTCACCATAGAAGTTATGTGCCCCATAGTTTCCTGCGAGATCTGGAGTCAGAGGCAAGGGTCGACGGTACTGCGCAGCCATTGCAGAGATCCAAGGGGTATTGAGAACAGGTATTCATGCACTTGGGACGGCGAGCAAGTAAGAGAACAAGCCAAGCACGATGCCTGACATGGCTGCACTGGTGGCCATGGTCAAGCCCCTATTGCTTCGACGCGATGATCTCACAATCTAAGGCTGCCATTTTGGGAAACATATTCCCAGTCGATCATCTCTCAGACAAGCATTATATTTAGCCTTCCCGGCCCCTTGCCAACGCAAACAATGTGAGGGAATGCAGCCTATTCCTCGACTGGACGACATATGTTCACGGCCGCTTAGAGCTTCATTTCTAGCTCAAACAATAGTAATAAGCAGATGTCAGCAGATGTCATTAAACGGTGCCAGAGGTTCTGCAAGTGGTTTAGAATGCAACAAGTATTTGTTATCTAAGAATTCAACTAAGAGACAAGGTACGAATCGACAATTGTGGATTGCCTCCGGAGCCGGTAGTATGCTAGAAGTGACGGTGTATGCCCGGGCAAATACAGCGCCGGGGATACCCTGAGCATCCGGGGACGGCCGGACAGCCGCCGCGTGTGAGAACCATGGATGCTAAGTTTTACCATTAGACTTTTCACTGACCTGCTACATCCCAGCGGCTAGTGAGCGATGTGAGGAACACTCGCAGAGATTGTTTCTGATGCTCTACTCTGCTTCACAGAATTGTGCTTGTAGCTCGAAACAGGATTGCCATCTGCAGCTCGACGACGGCCCGTGCGTGAAACTTGAAGCAGTCCAAGTGCGGCGAACATGTGGCTAGTAGCTGCTTGCCGGACTGGGAAGCGTAACTTGAACTCAGAACCTCAACTCTAGATAATCGAGATTTCAGAGGTTTGCTGTGGTGAGAAGACGCCACAGAACCGCTGCAACCCTTTGCCACGATTGCTGCAGTTGCCCTCGAACTGCGTGGACGCTGTGCAGCAACTACGAGGCTGTCTTACGTCGTCACCATGCCTTAAACACCCCTTGGCCCACACACACCCGGCCCACACGAGGCAAGGTGATTGGGTTGACTCACGCCGTAATGTGGAATCTCGGGCGGCTACTATGTGTTCCCTCGCCTACGATTTCTGCTTCTCGCAAAAAAACTCGGGTCAACGTCTGGTTCGGTCTTGCTTTAACGGGTATAGTTATACCACTCCCAGTTCGACCAAAGTGACGTGTTGGGTTTTGTATTGTCTATCTGCTGGGTTGCCCCCGGACTTCTCGCCGCACCTGCCCAGTATTTATGTTCTGCTTTCGATCACTGTTAAGGCCGTTAAAGCGCCAAGTCCCGTGCCTCCAGGCCCAGTGCCGAAACGAAACCTATAATACCAACTGGCTTCAGACGCGTGTGGACATGCTACCCCCTCACCACTACGAGTGTCCTTTCATCTCCTTAGCCGTACTCATCTCATTGCCACATCTACTACCCAAGCACCGGTCCTCCTACCTCAGCCATGGCCACGCAAATCTCGAGCTGCTCAATAGTACTTAATAGTAAGTGTTCTCTATTTCCCTCCAAATTCTCTTTCTTATTTCTTCTCTATAACATGTCTAACGCTCGTTACGAACAAGTCTCAAACCGTCGTCGCAGTCCTCCGGAGCTCAGTTCTCATCATACTCACGGGAGTTCATTCACTTCAAGCCATAGCGGGAGGACCGTCTTGCCCCCACTTTCGTCAGGATTTGCATACCAGGGTATGCCGTTTTCCATCTTCATTTCTCCGGATTAGGACTTAATTTTGCTTCATGACGATCATGCCATAGACTCGAACATAGACCATCCGCCTTCGAGGATGTCGCCCAGTCGGAACGAAGTGTACTCCTCTTCATATGCGAGCAACTGGCCTCCAACTGGCCGTACGTGTCTTTGTCCTTTGTCCATTCACACTCATTAATATCTACATTTAGACCCGATGGCTGGCCATCAATACACGTACCCTCCTCCATTCGAGATGGCAGCGGATACACGATTTAACCCTCAAGCTGCACAGTCGCAGTACCAGATGCGGGCATCACCAGGAATTCCGGGCAACCCAGATACTTTACGCAGAGTCCCACCCATTTCCATCCCCCAACATCATCCTCGAGAATCCGACTTTTGGGCAGGAGATCCGGGGCACGTAAATCCCTACCCAGCAAGTTTTTCGTTGCATGCTATTTCGGACCCGGAACCGATCCATTCCCCGTCGTCTTCGTATCCCATGAACTACGACACTTCTTTTCATTCCATGCACCAGTCTGGAGCATACCAAGCGCCGTACAGCTCGTCAATGGAATCCCGACATTTGCCCCATCCTCATCCGATGCATTACCAGCCTGACCCACACCCCCCGCCTCACCGGACCCCCCATCCCGGTGAGTGGGCCCCGCCACCCAGGGGCGGTGACGGGCACCTCGTTTCGCCCTATGCTCGTAACGCACGAGACATGATGAGTCACTCGCCTCAAGAGTCAACACCTCCCGATTTTCCGGTGGTAAAGAAGAAACGCAAGCGTGCCGATGCTGCGCAACTGAAGATATTGAACGAGGTCTATGCCCGCACTGCATTCCCCACGACCGAAGAGAGGCTGGAGCTATCGAAGAAATTGGATATGTCTGCGAGAAGTGTTCAGATCTGGTGAGAATAGACGGTTCCCTTGCTCGCCTGAATCCCATATTCTAACTCCACCCTCGTTAGGTTCCAAAACAAACGTCAATCCACCCGCCAAAACCGTACTCAAGTTAACGCTTTACCTCCAATTATGCATCACCCGTACCAAGCGTCTTCTGCTTCCACCCATATGCCCGAGGTCGGCCGCGGTGGTGAGATGGCTGTCAGTCCCACCAGTGCGGGCGCTTCGTATGGCTCTCGTTCTCCCGGTCGTAGTTCCCAGGGAGGTGTCCGGGAATCATCTCCCCGCCCATCCCAGATTCCGGATCCCTACCGTCGTGGTAGAAGTCCAGAGGATGCGAGTCGCATGAGGCGTCCTGCGTATTAAGGTGAACGACCCGGAATAAATACCCATGCATTGTGCCTTTCCCATCTACGCTCTTTGCTCAAGTTTTCGATACCCTTCCCTGCATTTTCACAGTCCATTCCCAATCAAGTTGCATTAACTCATCTAGCATTCATTCAATTATTTTTTTATCACTGAATATTTACGATTCTGGAAGTCGATGTATCTATCACCTTTTATTATACCTCATTTTATAACATATGTAACTAAATTCATGTTGTTTCATTACATAAACTCATTTAGTTGTTTTCTGTTCAGTTAACTCTATACTAGACAATGTTTCAATGCAATATGCGACTCAGATTGTTTCCTTAATAGCACTACGTATTACCGACGAGCCTGGGCAACCTTTAACTAACACTAAAGCTCAAAATAGCGAAGAATCCATGATCTGCGCTGCACTGATGCCTCTAGGTTTGAGGATTGCAACCGACATTGCCTCGGGCCTGTCAAAGCACTCAGTGGTGAGTAAGTAGTCTTGGGAATGTCTCCAGCACGACTACTTGTGGTCGTTAATCCGGAAGGCAAAGATGTCGGAGACTCGCCTTGGCCGGGTTGGCCCGGGGACTGAGTGCTCGCTCCGGCAGAGGAGCTCGGTGGACTTGAATTTTCCGACCCGGAACCCGATGCGAATGACACAACCGGTGGGCCTGGGGCAGGCCAGGATGTAAAAGTCTCCGTCCAAACGTCAGGAAACTGTACGTTATCATACAGGCCCGGTATTCCGACCGTTTCGTCTGCCGAGGGCTGCGCGTTCCCGCCTCCGCTCACCCTGACCTGGCTGTATAATCCGATCGTCGTGACGAAAATATGACACAGGAGATGGTGTACTTACGTGCAACTCGGATAGTATTGAGGAGGATTTGAATGAAGCGCGACTCTGTGCTCCATGTCAGGCTGTTAAGCGTGCAGGGAAAGCCGGTACTCACATCTCGTTCCTCATCAGCTGTTAAGCGTGTGTGTGGATTGTCATATATAAGCGATCGTAATCCGATCGATGTTATAATATGTACTTACATATTGCCCCGGTTGGAGGTCCTGTGGGATGACACTTGTCCATGTGTTGTTGTCTGTCGTGTGTGAGCTACTCCAAAGCAAATACGCATTGTCGACTTACTGGCAATTAGTTTGGATGAAGCCCATGACCCATTATCATAACCCTCAGCATCGATCTTAAACCACTTGGCGCCGTTGACATCAAAATTAGTACAGTCATCTCCACAGGACGTCATGTACGTAGACACCGGTCCCAGGTGATCTGAAGTCCTTCAGTCAGTACATACACGTGTATAAGGCTGTCAATGAGACAGACATACCGGAGAGCCACTAAGTCGGCCGATGCAGGCATTGTGGTCAGTCTTCAATACTACCTTCGATCATCGAGAGCAGATTATGCAAGATACTGACATTCGTCCATTCGAATTTGACAGTACTACCTGCTGAGGCATTTGCAACCAGGCCTGCTCCTTGTTCACCGCCCGTGTTGCACGCGAGATTTGGATCTTGATCGTCCGTGACTTCGCATACCATGAGTCCCGGCGCTCTCGCAGAAGCTGAATAAGAGAACATACTCGGCCCATCGCTTGGTATCTTTCTTACTACTCTTTGTGGAATCGGAGATGCATATCTATCGAAAAGTCAAGATCGAAGGGTCGGGGTCAAACGTGCCCGTCAATTGATGGTCGAGACAAATCTCACGGATCGTTGAAAGGATTCCAGCCAGGGAATACTTGACCCCCCACGACGATATCCTGAACAAAGCCATGTGCTGATGTATAAACGACTTGCGTGAGGAGGACCAATGCCAGGGTCGATAATTTCGAAAACAAGTACGCCGCCATGATTGTCGCAATTTGGATGGAAGATTGCTTGGGAGACAGAGAAAGTAAGTGGAATAAATAGGAGCTGAACGCTAGGGAAACGTGTTTAGTAGCCTCGTTTAAAGGCTCGACATCGCGTAGAAGGCGTTGCGGCCATGTTTTGTTGAACGTTGTCTGCTGAACTCATGTAGAACACGCTGCTCCGACTCCGCTTGAATGCCTAAAAAGGAGATATCAGAGTCCAAATCGGTCCTGATGGCATTGTTTGTACATGTGATACCACACCTTAAAGCCAAAATAGGTAAAGTGGAATAAGGTTGGAGAATGTCCAATATATTCTAGTACAGTGCATGCGTCCGAACTTACACAGATCAAAACACACAGATCAAAACACATTTGAACGAAAAGAAAGAAAAAGAAGGGGAGCGCATCCGATTAATCACTGTCAGTATCCTCAGGCTTGGGGCCACCGAAAGCCAACCAATTCACTTTCCGAATTCTACGCCGTTCCTCCTGTGCCTTTATCTGATTTCTCGTCATTTTCTTCTTCTTTTTCGGTACTTGAGCGGATCGTGCATCGCCCTCTGTACCGCTAGCAGCGGGAGTTGCGTTGGTTGACGCCACTGGCGTTTGGTTTCGCGACCTCAGAGGCGTGTTTGCGCCGCTACCCTTCGGCGACTTCGCATCGGCGAATGCGTCTTCAACCACTGCACTCTTGCCTTTATGTACCATCCTGCCATTGTCGACATTCCATATTTCTGGACCTAAGATAGCTCAAGAGGTAAGCTGCGTTCTAGTCCTTACGAATTCAAACCTACATAAAGCTGAAACGAACTCGTGGTTGTGCGAGATTATGACCTGTGAAAGTATGAACCTCTGCATACTATGCACAATAGTTCATGATGCGTACCACAGCACCTGCCCAATCGCGGATAGCGACTGCCAGACCCCCAAGAGCATCCCTATCCAAGAAGTTACTAGGCTCATCAAGAACACAAATCTACATTTCTATCAGTGATGGCCAATTTATAAGATGAACTATTAAATCACCTGAGGGTTGTTCCAAAGGCAAGCCGCAATAACTAGCTTAATTTTCTGACCTGAACCCTCAAGTGTTATTCGTATATAGTGTAAGGAAGCGCAAGGTACATTACCTCCAGACAAGCCACTGATTTCATTGTACTGCGCAATGTCGCCGTCCAGTCCAATATCTTCAAGGTGCTTCCGTACATTCTGGAGCGATGTATCTCGCTGTCCTGCACCTTCACGGGACGACTCTAAGTCGTCGAACTGCTGAACTAGTTTTATAAAGCCCTTTTCAATGAGTTGTTCGCGGGGTATCCAAGAATTGAATTTGTGATCAAGACCCCGCCATTTGATCTCGTATTGAAGGGACTTCTTCAATTTTTGTCTTCCGAGGATATACTATGCGGTGGGCTAAGCTGAGTTTACAGGGGATAGCAAGAGATTACTTACCTCTAGCTTGCGCGTCGTACCGTTTTTGCCCACAAAAGGGACCTCCAGTTGCGCTTTCTCTTCTTCCGTAAGAACTCGGGTTGCTTTTTCGAGCATCTCACCTTCATGCCCGTCAGTAAACTGAGGAAGAAAGAATCGATTCTAGCTTACGATCGTGTCCATCTTGGTACCGCCATTGAATATATTGTATCGGCGTCTTTTCTAGGTGTCGTTCTGAACGTGCATGTTGTCGAGTGAGTCTACAGATACTCATGGATGTCACCCAAGAACATACCGATGTGATGCGTTGCATGCTGCGATACATAACCTACTCGGAGCGCCGGATGCTTGTACACCGATCCCTCTTGTGGAACTGTCTCGCCCTAGGGACAGTAATGAAGCGCCCACTTAATAGTATGAAAAGGCTGTACTCACTGTCAGAAGTTTTACCAAAGTCGACTTGCCAGCTCCGTTCGGCCCCACAATCCCCACACGACTGGAACACCTATCTCAGTAAATTTGCTCTAGGTCGAGCCATTCTTCACCTCACCTAGAGAGGGATAGAGCACAGCTGACGTTGAACAAACTGGGCTTATCGCGACCCGGATAAGTATATGTGCAGTTGGTCATTTTTAGAATGGCCCGAGTATTGCTCCGAACTCCCATTAATGAGCCAGGGGGTGGGAAGGCGAACTTGGTCGACGATGCTGCCAGAGTATAATACGATTTCGCCTCGGGATGGCGTTGTACAAATGTTGATAAGTTACCGCGGTAATACACAAGCTATACGAAGTCGATCTAAGTGAAAAGAAAGGTCGATACCAGGAATCATACCTTCTTGCTCTCGTAATGTATTATATCTGTTGTTACATTGTCCAAAAACCTAAGTATAGCAAAGTCAATCAATCAAACGCAAGATGATGGAGAGGTGGGCTTACCCGGAGTCGTGACTAACAATAAGACAGGTGACATTTTTGTGGTCTATGAGATAGTCCTCGAGCCATTTTACTGAATTTCGGTCCAACTGTAAAGAGGTCAATGGTCAGACGATAAGTCGAGGAATCTGCTTCCATACATGATTTGTCGGCTTTACAGTTAAAATTAGCAATGCATCGTGGATCATTAAACAGGTTTAAATACCTCGTCCAATAAGAGGAGATCCGCGTTATACAGCATCGCTCGAGCCAGCTCCAATCTCATCTTCCAGCCCCCTGAAAGGCCACCTACGAGCTGACTCTGGCGCTCATCATCGAAGCCGACCTCAGCGAGCTGTGAGACAATTTTCTCCCTCGGAATACTTGCCAACGAAGGGTCTGAAGTTCTTTAGCTAGAGTCGGTTTGAGATCTGAAGTCTACATACCGGAAGCGATAAAATCAACGATTGATAAAGACGTATCTTCTCCTTGCAACGAATGCTCAACCATGACACAGCGCAATTCGCTTTGGGGAGGGAAGTTTTCGACCTTCCCGTCCTTCAACTGGCGCATGAGCGTCGTCTTGCCAGATCCGTTTGGTCCCAAGATACCGTATCTTCTCCCACGGATAAGCCGCAGTGTCGTATGAGATAACAAAAGTAAAGTGCCATAAGCCAGCGAAAAGAGTGTATTACAGAGCAGTTCGCCTTCCTCGTCGTCCTTCTGATCGGTTGCATACTTCGCTTGGTCAATAGCATGGTAATGCTCCCGAACGTTCTCAGAATAGTTAGATGCTTCCTCAGGTTTGTCTGATAACCAAGGAATCATGAATGCTCCAATGCACCGATTCCAGGCATTCTTGTCCGTAAAGCGGCGAGAGTGGACGAGCCCTGCAACGATACCTGCTTGGAATTCCAATGATGTGTTGAGTGCGGAATATTTTATTATGGGCTCGTCCCGAGAGCTTGAGCGCACTACGAGCTCTGACGGTAGCAAACTGCTCATCACTGTCATCACTTCAGCAGACTCTTGAGCGATGTCTCGCGAGACAACTGGCGGAGCGGATGACGAGGCGCCAGCCTTTATAAGCGTATTGTACGCTGACTCTGCGAAAGCTCGGACCTGCTGACGTCAGATTTATTCATTTAGAAGTACTATCGAGCGCTTACTTCAGGGAACGATGCACTCTTCATGATCTTCTCCACCCCGTCCACAAGGCCACTAAGGTAGGCTGCAGCAACATTCGGATCCCTGACAAGTTTGACGAGGTTGTCAACGACTACCACAGAACGGCGCTGAACCTCCATACTGCGATCATTGAGAGCACGCATCAGCAACGGGACGAGAAGGGCGAGAGCGGGTGCGGTAACTTCTGCGACAAACGTGGTCGACGCTAGGGCTTTCATACAAGCGGCAACAGACGATGGATCCGACATGCATTCCACTAGAATAGTGATGTGGTGTGTAAGATCTGGGTTGCCCACAGCGGTGCAAAGGGCAGCTGCGCATTTCTTCGCAGCTGTGGATACCTGCAACGAAGTCTGTGAGTAGGGTAAACACAAAAGATATTAGAACCAATTCACTTCAGGTTTCGTGTCGTGCATAGCCTTCTCAACTTTCGGAAGAACATTTCCGAGTTCCTCGGCAACCTCGTCCTTTGCGCGGTCGACAAAACTCCTTATGGCATCCAGAGCTCCGACCTTCGTTCGCCATTTGCCCTTCTCAAGAATGTCTTCCAGATGGCGGTATACCAGCCGCGTAGCCTCGGGTGGGAATACTTTAAGGATGGTTTTCGTTGCCGCTGTGGCAGCGATCCTCACGACATCCCCCTTATCCATGTACAAGTCCATGATTATTGATAGAGAAGGAAGCAGAATCGGGCCGCTTGGTGTTCCCAGAACGGAAGCCAGATATTGAAATCCGATGGCAGCTGATTCCCTCTCATAACCCGATTTTTTGTTCGTCGCAAACGATTGGAGGGTAGCAATAATATTTGCATCACTATTTAGATAAAGTATACATTAGCGTCTCCTGAGTATACCAAGAGCTTGATATTGTACAGACATTAGAGAGTGAAGCCCCTTCTTTCCCACCTCTCTGGCTAAGTTGTCTGCGGCTGCCTTCGCATCTTTAGATCCGTCAAAATCAGCGTAACTCCTATCAAACGAAACCAAGCGCACCTGGCGCAGTCGGGGCCGCCCTTAGAGCTTCTATGAGCGGGGCGAAATGCTGGATTGATGAGGAGCTCATTAGAGGTATTTGACAAGTTTTGTATCAGGTAAAAAGTTTTCGGGAGAGAACGTTGTCGACAGAGGGTGAAGATGGCACAGGTATGAATCTTGATGGCTTTCGATGGTCAAGGGTAAGCCACGCCTTTCTAATGAGGTCGATTATCGTGATCGTAAAGTGTAGGTGTCTTCTATGAAATAGACGTCTAAGAATTGCAGAAATGAAGAGCGAAAGCAGAAGCAGTACTATAGAGAAAGAAGGGAAAAGACAAAGCGGACGATGTAGTCTTATAAGTTATCCCCCGGGTAAGGAGGAGCGAAATTTTGTCGGACAGCGCACGTGTGAATATTTTCTTCCGACGGCACTGGCACTGGCATGATCTCGGCACAGGTATCCTCCGCTCCGCTTGGGGAATGACACTCAAGTCTTTTGAGTTTCCTCAACATGAAGGTCACCGATTGCAATTAGTTATAGTACAATACAAGGCTCTAGTTCAGTAGTAGTAGCCTATGATTCCATCCCTTTCTTCATATTTTCGAACTGGCTTCCCTCGTACCGTAGCCAATTGGGGGTCTGGTCCAGATTGCCCATAGCCTCTTTCACGACTTGAACTAAACTCCTCCCAGGCTGGGGCACTTTGCCCTCACCACCTTCCATCCCCTCACGATTGGTCCCTTTGTCACCGCTCAGCTCCCAAAACATGCTTCCCCCAAGCCCCTCTTTCCGAATCCAATCGCCCTTCCACCTTCCCACTTCTTCGGAATCAAAACTGACCATCTCCTTCTTTTGATAATCATATGCCCAAGATGCCAAAGCTTTGTCGTCGCGGTGGACATACGAACCGGGGAGGGGCAAGGCTCGGTAGTCGTACACACCAGCCTCCCAAGACCCGGGCCCTATCCCAGAGAACGACGATCCTGGTCCTTGCGTGTTCATAAAGCTTCGACCATATAACGGGATTCCTAAGATGAGCTTATGTTTCGCTACACCCTTCGAGTGATACCAAGCGACGGCATCAGCCGAGTTTATGGGCGGGCCATACACATTTGCCTGGTGATTTGCGATTGAGTCCCAGGATCCCGCTGTGTAGAACGGGGCGCAATGTGTCAGCTGTTATATTCTGCGCTACAGACAACTCACAATAGTCATAGGCCATCAGATTCCAGAAGTCAAGATAACTGTCCATTTCGGTAATGTGCAGTTTTTTGTAGTTATCTGGTCCACAAGGTGCTGCAATCTTAAAAAGGAATCGAATGATTTACTATTCACGCGAGAACATACAATGCAAACCAACCGTTAGCAAGAATTTGTAATCAGAACCTTTCTTCGCTGCATGCGCATCGAGACCCGCTCTCAGCTCTTTCAGAAGTTCAACGTAGCCCTTGGCTTGCTCGTTGTTTCCTGGATATTCGTAATCAATATCCAAACCATCTACACCGTAGTCTTCAAGAAGCTTAATGGAGCTTTCAACGAATCGAGCACGATGTGTTGGGGAGACGACAACAGGGTGAAATGACGGAGAATATGTCCATCCGCCGATAGACAAGAGTACTTTTAAATGCCGGTGCTCCTTCTTCAACTTGTAGATTGCTTTGAAGTTGCCGTAAAGATTATTCCCAGAATCATTCCAGGAGTCACCTGGGTAGTGTATGTCTTTGTCTGCCCATACATCTGAGAGATGGACTTCTCCCGAATCAGGACGCAGATTGGCAAATGCGTAGAGTATGTGTCTGAAAATGTCCAAGGCTTGTGAGTTGTAAATTGACAAGATAATCATTCTATCCAATGCTCACGTCAAGTCCTGTACAGGAATGAGCGACGGGGGAAACTTTCTTCCGTATATTCCCCTAGCTTACATGAGGAAAGACAACGTGATATATCCTCGTAGTTCAGCTCACCAGTTCACGAAACTGTTGACATCCACAAGACCCGTAGGTTAGACCTGCTTCATCAATAAGCTATACACGCACTATCCGACACTAAGTTTCTCATGCATTATGTCTCCTTCGCCTTTCTCGGTTCCTTCGGTCGCCGGTTGGGACACTGTTACGGTTTCTATTCCACTGTCGGTGCCGTGGTTGGGAGAACTGGAGGAATGGGCAGTCCACCACGACTTGCAGAGTAGACTGAGAACAATTAACGAGAAGACAGAAACAAGTGTAAGCTTTAGTCTCCTCTGTCGATGAGTGTTCTTGGTATTGTCAGGAGGAAGAGTGTTCGTAGAGACATCCCCTTCGTCCGCAGTGGGGACGAGTTCGTACGCAGCAGACATGATCAAGAAGCCATGACGTAACGCCAAAAAGAGAAGTTATATAACCTTTAGCGCTTACATAAGGATATCATGGAGTACACAAGATAAATGGATGTTTCTACTTGTACAGACACTACTGGACAAATAACAATGAAGAGTAAGAAAGAGAGCTATACACGTAGAGATGTACAAACAATATGAATACAACACAGGAACCGACCGAGATGCCTTACAGCAACTTTGTGATCACACCCAGACCCTGAATTCGGCATGGAAGAAATTAGCACGCCGCAAAGTCAAAATCGCGAAGGATTTACCTTTGTCTTTCCCTCTCGAAAGAGAAGCTTCATGCCTACTTTGACGAATTCAGGGTGGGAAATAAATTCAAACTCGACCAAAGCCCTGTCGCCTGTCCGAAGTACACCTTGCGGATTGTCCATTCCAACAATCCGCACAGTTTGACGAACCGCCTGCAACAAAAGTAATGAGGAGAAGCTTTCATGGGCATATAAATGAGTGTACTCCGCAATGCAACATAGCCTAACGTAACGACGTGAGAAAGATATACACATTAAACCATTGAATCGAGCTTACCTGGTAGCCTTTCTGTAGGGTTGTATTATGACTACACATAATGAGGTTCAAGGAGGTCATTAAATGTTACACTAAGAAACTTACTAGAGTATGAGAACTTGTCCAATAAAATTACTAGTTGCTAAGGAGGATAAATTATTCAGAAAGAGTGAGAGGAACAAACCGAGCATGTTCACGCACCTTTAGGAGGCGTTTCGGTCTTGGCAACAATCACCATGCCCTTTCGAACAGCCGAACGACGGACACGCTTGAGAGCAAGCGATACACATTGTCCGGCATCGGCGGTTGTAACAGACGCCCTGGCGAAAATGCGGTTCAAGTCGTGATGAGAATTAAAATGCTTCGGACAACCAACCTTTTGCGTTGTATGCTCTTTACGGCCGTTGTGTGCCAGTTTCCATTCGAATCGGGGCCCAGATATATTGGGTCTCCGGCTTTGATGTGTCCCGAGTTCAATATACCATTCACTACAGTGCCTACATATGGTACAGACCATACTTCGGTTATAGAATACTAACATAGTGTTCAACAACGTCAGAATAATGAAATTTGAGTTGTCTCACCTCGAGAGGCTGATCAGAAGCGAATTTGTCGCTGTCACCTTCGCTAGAGGGCAACAGGTTAAGGAAAGTGCGGACAAGATCAAGGCCCTGGCCGGTCACGTTGGATACCTGGAAAATCGGGCATAATCTGGATGGTACACGTAAATCTCCTGCAACAATGCGCAATGAGTGTACAGCTAGTGTAGACTTACCGCTCTTTCGCAAACACCTGCGAAAGCTCGACTGCGGTCTCCATCGATTTGACAAATACAGGGTTCTTGCGGCAACCTGGACTCTTCAATATCTTCACCACTTGCCTGACGGTCTCCGCAAGCACGTTAGGAGGAGTCATGTCAATCTAGAAATACGATGAGGGGTTGATGGAGCCTTCAGGAAAGGGTTCAAAACCTTAGTGATGCAGACAACAACCGGAACGTTGAGTGCAAGAGAAATTGCAAGGTGTTCTTTGGACATGCCGATCAGACCAGCATTGGCTCCAACCATCAATATCACACAGGAAGGAGCCCCAGATGTAAGACCATACAGTGTGGTCTTCAAATATTTCTCGTGCCCCGCAAGGTCTTGTTCGGAAAGAATCAGGCGAGGTGTTCGATAACATATGTTCGGCTACAAACATACCGATAAAGGAGACAACCTTTGCGGCCTTCACAGTGATTTCGTCCCAGCTGAGTTTCTCCCTTCGTATTACATCCATATCTTGGGATACATGAGAAGCCGGCAGTATTGGCTCACCCGTAGGGGCAAAGCCTAATATCTATGCGGTTTAGAGAAATTGAACTCCACTTTGAAGCTGATAATGAGATGATTCTCACCTCCATACCGACGCTAGACGTTCTTCCGGTTTCCAGTTCATGCTTGTGTCGAAATAGACCAACTCGTGCTCGACCTCTGCCGTCATCCAAGCCACCTGGCAAGTAGTTTAAGCCTTGGCAATAGCAAAACTGCGTTGTAGCCTCACCCCTCGTCAGGACGCCCAGCGTCGTTGACTTTCCACTGTCCACATTCCCTACAACCGCACATCGTACTTCCGGAGTAGAAGCGACGCTCGGCGGAGGAAGCCGAAGAAGCAAAGCAGTCCGAAGCTGAGAGCTTGTGAATGGATACAGCACAGACACCTAAAATCCGATACTCAATTATACAAGGTTGGAAGACAGCCACGGTATGCACACCTTCCCGCCGACCTCCTCTACTAGTCTCGTCACTTCAGTACACATTTGCGCCAGTTCTTGCTCGGTCCGAGGCGTTCCTATCCATCCATCCGCACTCGTCGAGGCATCTGCAGCGAAGAGCGAGGCATTGGAAGGATGGGAACCTAGACGTAAGATGTATTCGCCTTTGTGACGTGTTAAGAACCCAGCCAGAATATCCCGGGCGTGTTCACCGTCTGCATCTTTCTCCGAAAGTAACAATTCCTGTAATTCCGAATGTGTTGTTTAGACGTACTGATCAGGCGGATTCACGTTGAGTCCTCACCTGTAAGTTGCCTTCATCTTCCGGATCATCCTCCGTAATCACTTTTCCATTGCTGTTCGAGACAGCTACTAGGTCGTCGGCTGGATTCTTGTTTTCTTTCTCCTTCTCGGCCTGAACTGAACTGTGCGCTCGTTGCTTCGCCACCTCTTTGGTGTGTATCTCGTCTATTTCGTTCTGAAAGCTTCGTAATGTCGTCATGATGTTTCTCTTAAGTCATGCGCTCCGGGGATCTGGCAAGCAAGTGAGATGGTATGTAGTTGGTACCAGGTGTTAAGCCATTGCAATGCGGCATTTAAGCAGACACGTTCGAGTCACCCTGCGTCACCAATGAGTCACATCATTGTCAGCCTCAGACCTTGAGAAGTCGCAGGCTCCCACTCTGTTATATGTATACTCTTTTCCTCTGTACTGGAAAGACTGCATCGATCACCTTTCAGAGTCATTACGAGTCATGTCTTAAAAGAGATATCGTTATTACACATAAGCTCTATTGAACGTCGTATCAATTTGAACTTCCCTCGGCTAATACCCTCAATTTCAAGCTCCGATAGATCGACTGTTCCTCCGCTTCGCAGTGCCAGTGCATGGTTCATAATCGTTCTTCTTACACTCTCATCACCTTCTTCAGACTCGCCCCTCTGAGACTACTGTCCTTTCCACTATCTCTCTCAAAATGCTTCTGGAGATGACAAACAAGCTCCGTGTGTATGAAGAAGCTCCCTTCAAGGTGGGCTGCAATAATCCTGAAGCGCAATATAGTCCTGTAATCGAGGGTATCGATGAAAATACGGGGGACGTGGAAGAAGCCACAGAGTCTGACGAAATTGACAGCGACGGAGAGGACGAGACAACAATCCGGAAGTTGGTGCTGGATTTGGTACTATTATTGATCAACTTTGACTTCCTGGATTACATCTAGTGATCTCGCTGTGCAGGGCATGGAAAGCCTAGCGCTTTCTTTTATGACACAACTCGTAAAAGCCATCTCACTGAAAAGTCCGGAGACTCAGGATGATGATAGTCAAAAGACATTGGTCGCCAAGTCGTCTCTAACTAAAAGAAGGATTGTTCTAGAACTAGCGGATCGGAATAAGGCGAAAGGCAGCGATGGGTATGCATCTCAGTCTATATACCTTCCATGGTCTTTGTTCACTGGAGCAACAGAAGAAAACCGGTCAGACATCTTCAATATCCTCGAAACTCAGTTAATCCATCTGCGAAGTCCATGGGTAAGTCTGCCGACTACCCCCTCCTTCACGTTTTAATTGATCCACAGCTCAATTCTTCCGAGTGATTGATATCGCCCATGACGCCTCCCTCAGTCGCTGCGCGATGACAAAACGGTGTGACACTACAATCTCTTCTAACCACGATAGGGTTTTACCATTGCTATCCATCAGGGACCTGTATTACAGAGACGTCTCAGTATTCGGTACGCAGAGTATCGTGAACCACGTGAATTTAACATACTCTGTTTCTCGGGGACCACTAATTAAAGTGTGTTCTGAAGTGGGTCGATGACATAGCGGCTACCTTGTCTTTAAGTAGGGCCGACCTTGGAATAGTGCGTATATGCGCCCTTCTTAGTCCTACTGACTCATCTGCAAGTCAATAACACTAGAGGGCATCTCCGAAAGGACTTTTCTGCGGCGCTGGTCTGACTATCCACTTTCACGATGGATGTTCTGTCGGGGGAAATGATACAGAGGTAATTTGATCTCTATATGACATCTAACATCATAGTTCTGGGAGTTAATCTGTCTTCAGGCTTCTCTCATCCCAGTCACAGAAGATATAGCACGCTTTGAATTGAGTGGAGAAATCTCTTGGATTCTGATTGTTGAGAAAGAAGTCTGGACGCTTAAATCTCGCAGACGCTATTGTAGTCTAATCTATGGAGTCTAGGCAGTCTTCCAAACTCTATGCTCAGCTTCAATAACCTGCCATCCCTCTTTTCCAGGTCCTGGTATTCTGCTTACTGTGAAGAAACTTTGTTTACTTGATTGCACTAGTGATGAATGTGTCTACTTCTAGGGAAAGGGTTATCCTGATGTTGCAACGAGACAAATCGTCAAGACATTTTCAGACAATTTGCCAGAAGAGTACTTATATTATTACCGACGAAGCTTCATCTGACGATATTTGATTCGCTTTTTCGATTGATCTTCCTCCTCCGAACCCAATACAGTGTCCCTATCCTCGTCCTCGTTGACGCAGATGCGTATGGACTTGACATCGCGTCCGTCTATAAGTTTGGAAGCTTAGCAATGGAACACGAGAGTGGTACATTGGCAGCTCATAGGGTGGGATGGATCGGCGTTTCTTGCGCCGAGGTAGTAAGGTCGGTGTTCTCGTTATGTTTTCGTGAGTTTCACGCTAAATGAGATCGGCGTAGAATGGGCCTCGACCGCGATGCTTTATTGCCCATTACAGAGCACGATCAACGTAAAGTAAGAGTCCCAGGTGTCTTTGCTTTAATTGATGATCGATTCAAACATTTGTTACCAGGCTTTAGCGATGCTTCGCTCAGACAGGTACATCCCGGGCAAGTGGAGGTAAGGCTACCTTATACCCGCTTGCAAGTTACTAACCCGATATATCTTCTCCCTGGCAAGGCGAGAACTTATGCATATGTTGCATACGCGTAGGAAGGCTGAAATCGAAGTTCTCTCTTCGTTGCTTTCACCGAGGAACACCGAAGAACTTGAACAATATGAATTCAGAAGCAAAAGGCAAAAAACGTTGTCCTCCACTCCTTTAGTCCATTATATTACAAACTCTATTAATCTTGTCCTGGAAGGATCTGCGTAGAATACGAGAGTCTGTATACATTCCATCGTTGTATCTAGATATCTCAATGTAGAGGGAAAATATGACACAAAGCAAACTGTCCATAATCGTCGACGATATAATTAACAAAAGGTTGCTAGGCGTGCAGTCGATACATTTTAAGGAAGACAAGGAAGGTGCGAAGCTATTCTCTGTATTGTGGCGGAGGCTCAAACGGATGTTCATCGATTACTGCAAGCCTTGATCCTGAAGATTCATGCGGACTTGACTCTTCCCCATTCTCCGCCATCCCGTAGTTCGCCTCCAGATCCTTCTGGTGCACGATCATGTCCTCGTGCAAGCTTGACGAATGAGAGAGTTGGGAGATAGACCGCGAAAGAGACGGATTGCCGTTAGCCAGCGTTGTGGGCGGAGGAACGTAGCTCAGCACTACCGAGTTTCGCTGGGCCATTGAGGGTGTCGCGTCGTCAATACCTAAAGGTGGTAGAGGCGGAAGGTCTCGAGGATGCGGATTCGGCAGGATTATGTGGCTGTCGATGCTTTCTGCTCTCTCGTGTTGCCCGTTTTCCTTGTTCAATCCCACCACTGCACCTGCTCCGATGAGTGCAGTCGCGGCGGAGTCAGACACGGCCCTCAGTTCCTCGGTGCGTCGCATGGATGACTTCGAGTCGAGACTTTTCAGCTTCTTGTACCGTTTTCGAAGGAAGGCGATGATAAAGTACATTATCAACAACAGCAGGACTGATAAATATGAGTCTAAAGTAATTGGGTACAGAGATTAAAGGACATACGGATGCCAAGGACGATGCCCGTGATAGACCCTCCGCTAAGCTTATCTCCGTGTGTGTTGTTCAGAAGTGCCACAGATCTAGTCGCACCCGGACCCGATGTCGTCGTGGACCCAGTTGCTGAAACAGAGACACCTGTTGTTGTGCTACACCGAGAAGAGCTTGGATGGGCTCTGCTACTTGTGCTGCTACTATCGCTGTCACTGTCACTGTCGTTATCACTATCACTATCGCCATGTATTCCTCCATCGCTATTACTGGCTCTAGTGGGTGGTCAGCTTCCTAGCTATAAATCAAGGAGAAGAGGTCACTCACAAATGACACTGCGCCTGAGCTTTCATCGCTAGGAAATTCAGGATGATGTTCCATAGAGGCAATATCCACATCAACCTATCGTCCCTGGCTACGACCATCATCCCTCGATCAGTCTGAAAGGACGGAGAAGGATCGATATCGACAAGACTCTGACTTAGGTTCCGACGTCCAAGTGCTTGAATATATAGTCAATCTAATGTTAGAGCTTGGGAACGCTTGGCCACGGAGGTCGATTTGACTGCACTCTGATACGGCGTCCGCAGTTCTTATATAGCTTCTTTATGATGTTCGTCAGCCTTAAGGCATTGTCAAGCTTCAGGAAACAGATCCCGCGGGAATAATCGAGGAGGGCGATGCAGCAAGTGATATCCGCAGCACGAAACCTTGCTTCCTATGTGTACCAAGTCCTTTAAGTATCCAGAAATGATAGTTCCCAGGCGCTATTGGAGACGAACAGTGTGCGGGAAGAAGAAAAAAACACAGCTTCTAGACAGCGAATGTCCGCACAATGTCCGCTTTGTTGAAAGCTAGTTGGATTAACCAGTGGTGCCGAACATTGTGAACCATCGTAACCTTTCAACGTCAAGCAGAAGTACGCCAGAAGTTTGCTGTATATCCCGGGACTGGAGATAGGATGGAGAAAGGAAAGTCACACGCCAAGATGTCTCCTAAGGCAGCCCACACCACAACCGCGAGAACAGGCAAATACTTTGATCATCATGAGATGATGTGAACTTCTGAAGGTCATGGATTTGTCACTTTCTGGAAGAGCAAGCACTCAAGCACGTGCCGAGTGAAGCCGAAAGTCACCACATCGACGAGATCATCCTGTCATACGCATTGCAAAGAATCAGATAAAACGTTATACAAAGTACAAGATACATATCTAAACAAAGGGAGAAGAAACAAGTATCCTTGTCTCACAGATCATGCTGCAACGGCAATCGGTCGTGGGCTTGCCAGCGTCTCCATACCCACTACGTGTTCCAACTCAGACTCCTCGCCTATCGAACGTCGGAGTAGATCTGCACGACATTCAGCAACAAAATCTGAGAACATCTATGTCATAACCGATTAGCATGTGGACAAATAACATATTAGCTTGAATACTGACCTCAATCGTGTCCAGAGGACCTCCAGCGGACTCAGGATGGAATTGCACACCCCAGATCTTCTTGCCAGAATCTGCCGTCGACTTGATCCCCTCCACAGAAGAATCATTACAGTTGATGAAGAACGGTTCCCATCCGGCAGGGAACGGATCTTGCAATTTGAGAGCGTACTGGTGGTTCTGACTCGTAACGTATACTCGGCCAGCCTTGATAGAGCCCGAGGATGCGAGGGCAAGCACAGGTTGGTTGTGTCCACGATTACCAAACGTCATACGATACGCATCGAGTCCAGCAGCAATGCCAATGACTTGGTGGCCCATACAGATGCCAAAGATAGGTCTGTCCCACTCGTCCATTGTCTTTCGTAGATGGCGAGCGGCTTCCGTGCATTTTTTCGGGTCACCCGGACCGTTTGTGAGGAATAGTCCGTCAAATTCATCGCGAACTTGGTTGAAGTCAAAGTTCCACGGCAGAACTGTGATTGCAGCGTTGCGGCGGACGAGCGAGCGCAAGATATTTGCTTTCACACCGAAGTCCAGGACTGCAATTTTCACATCGCCTGTTGGATTTAGAACGTAGGGAATTTTTGTTGATATTTGATCGACGAGGTTCTCTGCGCTCGGATCCCAATATTCGTTCTCTGCTGGTGGAGGGGCAAGTATGTCATCACCCACAGCAAGCCGGCCTAGAGTGGTTCCTTGATTCCGAAGAATAGTCGTGATAGCTCGAGTGTCAACCCCAGTGATACCGGGTATGTCATGGCGCATACACCAAGAGGAGAGTGACTCGACTGCAGTATAATGAGAGTACTTCTCGGCCAAATCCGCCACCACAACACCAGAGCATTGGATTTTCTTCGACTCCAACACCATTCCAACATCACGAGCGTCCTTGGGGGCGGAGTTGAGAGGTACGCCGTAATTGCCTATCAGTGGAGTAGTGAAAACGAGGATCTGACCTCGATACGACGGGTCTGTCATAGACTCCGTGTCTAATCCAGTCAAAACCAAGAACATTGTATTGAATATAGTGAAAGAGAGACTTACAAGAAGTGATGGAAGTTGAGAAGACAGTCTCTCCCCAGATACTGCGAGGAGCACCGAAAGCACGTCCTGTAAACGACTGACCAGTCTTCAGATGAAGCGCAGCTGGTATCGGCACATTCGCGTGTGTTGCAAAAGAGCGATAAAGGCGAGCGATACGAGGGACATGAGGAATTCGGGTAGCTGAACGTATGAACATTGTTTAACTGTTTAGTGGGCGAGGAGAGAAAAGACGAGGTCGCTGAGATAACTATACGATTTCATATTAGTATGGTGTTAGAAGAAGAGTAAACAAAAACCTACTCGTCGCGTGTGTTCTGAGTAAAAATCATGTACTTGAGCGGATGCTCGAGCTTTTTGTACGAATTTGCCCAGCGGAGGACAGGCAGCGGAGGATAGTTGTGGTTGGGAACAAACAGTGAAAACTGAAAATTTTCTACACATGAGGTCTATTTACGTCATAACTTGAATGAGTCGACCTCAGCCTCAGGGTCCTCATTTTTTCGTTTTCTCGGTTCAAAGACAGAAATGATGAATTGTTATTTTCTAATTTAAAGCGACTATCTACATGTGTATATGCGTGAACTTGAAATAATTTACGATGCAGTTGCGATATGCTATTAAGAATGAATTAGGAGCCACCAAAGAATCCTTTGAAAGAAGCGAGAGCGCCTCGCGGCTTAGTGGACTTGTTTCCTGCCCTCTTTTCCTTAGGAATGACAGACTGGTCAACATCATCCGAGTCCGAATCAGAAGATGAATCCTCTTCATCGTCCTCTTCTCCTTTGAAGTCCGGTATCGCTGTACTTTTGAATGATTTCACTGGTGTGAGCAGAAAAGACGGTTGTGAGGTTGCAGGTGAAAAAAGGTTCTTCTGGTTTAGAATGTTTTGCAGGCTTCGGAAGGAGGAACTGAAAGAAGGTCTTGAAGCGACGTCACGTTCAGTCATGACTGCCAATTTATCCTCGTCAGAATCCGACGCTGGTGATCCAGCCCGTTGCCCGCCTTTCGTATAAGTAGGAGGTGGCATGTCGGAAGGTGAAGCGCTAGTTCTGCCACTGGTAGCATCCAAAACAGCCTCGACTTCGGATAGAGATGTACTGACGCCTTTAGATCGGGGCGGAGGGTTAGACGTGCGTCCACCCACGAGAGCAACATTGAGTGTTGACCCCATGGGCTTAAATGTCTTATTATCCTGCATTTCATGGACTTCATCCGCCTGTGCATTTGTCGCCACAGGAGCAGGAGGTTCAGCGAAGTGAGGCTCTTTCCGAGCGCGAGTCGACCTCCGAGACTTCACAGAAGGTGGCATCACGGGAGCGGAAACTTCAGCTTGTTTAGATTGTCCCCGTTTTCGCAACCTCGTACCGATCGGTAGATCTTCTCCTTTCCCTTCAGGCCGCTGCTCGGGTACCTTCCTAGGCTTTCTTACAGCATTGATCGTAGTTGCCTTCGCTGGAGTATGACTTCTTGGGATCGAACTACTAAGGAGTTGATCAATGCGATCTTCACCTTCCGTTGTATCCCCCAAAACAGAATCCGCTGTATTGCCAGAATCGATTTCGCTACTGGCAGGAACGAGAATTGTGGACTTTGAGGTATCAAGAGGATTGGGTAGCTTCCCATGGCGGTCCTTCATCCTCTTTATAGTGCCAGGGGTGCATGGAGCGAGTGTCGCGATAGGAGGGGGTGTAAAGGATCGCCCACTCACGTTGAGCAGACCATTAACGTAAGTCTGCGGCTCGTTCTCTGTAGCTCCGTCCTCGTTGTGGTCGATGGGCCTTACAAACTCCGAAGCTTCAGGATAAAGGAACACTAGATCCTCACTACCCTGATGGTCCTGTTCAGCAGAGATCACTTCCGCATCATGAACTGGAGACTGGTGCTCGCGTTCCTCAATCCTTTGTCGTTGCGACTGAGATGAATCGCTCCCAGAGTACACATTCTCAATTGGATCATTATCAATAGTGAGGCCAATAGGGTCCGGAGAACTTGAGTGACGCTGTGCTGATCGAGAACCAGTTTCTTCTGTGGATCTCGTAAATACTTGCGGATCATCAGAGTGTATTGAAGCAACATCCTGACTTCGACGACCTACGCAAGAAAGGAACGCGGAATAATCTTCAGCCATGGCTTGACTAAATGCATGACCGCCTATACCTTCAGAGACAACGCTTTCTCCCCTATCGTTTATAGCATTGAAGGAGAGATTTAGTTCAGACTCTGTAGCTGACCGTTGAGAACCACAGAATAATGGACCTGCCTCGATCCCGTCAGGCTTCTTAAGGCTCGTAGAACCATAGCCGCTGTCCGTGTTGCTCTGTACCAAAGAATCCTGATCAAGTGTGCTATCCCGTAATGGTTCAACTATCACCACCTCGTCGATACGTTCCTCTTCGATAGAAGTCACCTTAGCATCCGCTTTTTCAGGTCTTTCCTTCGCCACACCATACGCAACAGCTTCGTCGTCGTCATCATCGTCAACAGAAGGGGTCGAAGATGCTCTCCTGAAAATAGCAGAACTACGGCGTTTCTTCTTCTCCCGCTTCTCCCCTTCCTCTTCCTCTTCATCTGGCACAGACGAAGCTTTCTCCACTTCGCTATCATCGTCAGGGGAGGATATTATTTCTCTCCATGACCGTGGTGCATAAGGCTTCAAGAGACTCTCCAATAGTGACATCTCGGTTACGACTGGGATGGTTTTGTTGGGGGAAGGGCGAAATTTTCCGGCTGTCGGGGGTGGAGGTGGAGGTACTACACCACCGTCCGAGGAATCACTTCCATGTGATTCGTCCTCCTGTTCAGAGCTGCTGCCTTCGTCTCTGCTTTCAACGAGTACTTCCGATAGGCTGGAACCAGAAGGAGCAAAAGGCAGCGTAGTCAACGAGGTTGATCGTTGCTCGTGTCTTGCAACAGACGTAGATAATGCTTTGGTCTTTTCTCTCGAAGATGTTTGAAAGGGACTGTTTCTTGAGGCTAGTTGCTCCTTGTTTGCCGCTGAATCAGATACATGTGGTTGCTCAACAGTATTCTGTACTGATATTTCCGCAGCAGCTGGAGCTGGATCTTGCTGGTCGGTCGTTTCTCTATCTGCTGACACCCTTTTCCCGATCTTTCCAACTTTTGCGACCTTAGGAGGTAATAATTCCGAGACAACCTCCTTTACTGATGAGGAAGAGGCTACGGATTTATCAGTGTCAGTGATATCTTTCTTCCGGTTTTTGCCTGCCTTTGCCTTTGCTTTCGCACCCACATATTTCTCTTTCCCATGAACGTCCTTTTCAGTGTCTCCTTGAGTGCCTGGAGTTGGTTGTTGATCCTTTGCTGGCGCCGCCGAAACAGACGTAGACGTAGACACTTGAGGTACCGGTTGCGATTGCGAAGTAGATGAAGGAGGTTGCGACCGGTTCTTTAGGATATCATTTATGATATCATCTAGCGCGTCAACAGCAGCTGAAGAAATTCGCTTCTTTTTCCGCGGAGGTTCAGAAGATGGAGCTGTTCAATCTTTAAGAATGTCGTTAATCTTTGAGACGTGCGACGCACCATCTTCTTCGGGTACTTTTGGCACTAAGGGGGCACTTGTCGAAATCTTGCGCTTTTTTGTGCTACCAACGGGCTCCTCGACGGCGGACGTTGTATCAACCGAGAGGTCTAGCGGTGCCTTCCCAACCAATTTTTTTCTTTTCTTCGCTGGTTCCTTATACTTCGCTAAATTCTGTGGGGGTACCATTGTTGATGAAGCTGGCTCCTGAGCATCAGAGTTGGGACGTGGTGAAGCGTTGTCTACTGAACTTGGAGTTTGTTCATGGTCAACCTGGGTCTTACTTCTCCTGGGTGCTCGTTTGATTTCTTTCTCAGAATCTCCTCCAGCAGCATCGGCAGTTCGCTTCTTTTCAGTTGGCGACAAAATGGTACTACTCTCCGCGCTCTTGGTCTTCTTCGACGCTTTTCTAGAAGGGGGGGCAACGATAGCTTCTGGTGGTGTACTGCTTGCTTGAATGATAGCTATTGGATCGGCAGCAGAAGTGGCTGAAGAGTCTGTAGGTTTTGCAATATCGCCTAGCTTCTTCTTCTTCTTGGGCTGAGGTTCAGAGGTTTGTAGTTGAGGTGCTGGTCCATTAGATAAGCTCTCTGATGCTTCTAGAGCTATTACCAGTAAAGAAAGGGAGCCAGCCCTTCATTAGTACACATATAAGCAATATGAAGTTTGAGAACAAACATTTATTTGAACCTTCTGCGCCTTTCCGCTTCGACTTTGTCTTCACCTTAACTTGAGACTGATCTGACGGTACCTCGCCATCAGTAGATTTGCTCTTATTAGACATCGGAACAGTATCTTCCGTTGCGCGGGTGGGCGAAGCGACAGAGAAGGCTCTCTTCTTTTTGGTCTTAGGTTCGTCGCTCTCTGCAGGAACCACGGGTTCGGATGACTTAGAAGGCCCAGCCTCATCGACAACAGGAGTATTAACAGTTACTTTCTTCTTCTTTGCCTTAGGCTTCGGATCTTCGCCTGATATCAGAGTTGACGCCGTCGTTGCAACGGAGGTTGAGTTGGATGAGGGGTCAGCTGGAGAAGCATCCGCCGACTTGTGACTAGACTTCTTTTTTTTCTTCCCTTCAGTAGACGGGAAGTCTCTCGAAGAGGGTATAATCTATATTGAGGTATAGCACAAGCACATAGAGAGTAAATGGATTGTTAAAAAGCCGAGAGGTTGAAGGTTCTTACCTCAGGTTCGGAAGTAAATGCTACTGATCTCGACTGACCATTTACTCGTACTCTTACTTCTGCAGAGCCATTCGAGTACGCAAATGACCGAAAGGCGTCGAAGTCATCATCTACAGAGACAAAATCCATCAGAACAGTATTTGAGGTCGCTAGAACACGTCTTACAGACCATCCTCAAGATCTATCGTGCGCCCATTACGGCTCTGCACGAGCTCAAAGGGCGTCTTCTCGTCAAAGCCTAGCTTCTTTGCGACGCAAGATCTTAGAGAGCTCAGAGAGTTCTCTAAATTGTATGTTAGCTATACTCTACATAGTCCGTGAAATAAATGCGCACCCTTAAACAGCCTCTCAAACGTTTTGTGTGGTGCGGACACGGTTATACGCGGTGGGTCGTCCTCTCGTTTCCGTTTCTTTGAAACCTCCTCCATTTCCTAAGAAGCTCACTTAAGGTTGCGCCGTCGCTTCAGAATCGCTCAGAGAAAGAGTAAAGCTGGGGTAAGGCCTGGCAATGTCAGTTGAAAGGCATTAGATGTTTAGCGCTGGAAGATCTGACCTGATGTGACGATCTCACGCCTGCCAGTGGCACCCTCAAGTGCAAATAGAGCCAAATATGGCGGCAACACTGATCTGGACACGACCTTTACTACAGCACAAGCCCTTTGCGAAATAATGGCCGGTCCTGCTGGTACGCAGCATTCTGGATTTACATATCATTAGATACTAACAACTGAGCTCTCTGGAACAGGATCGGGTTTCCACCCACACTTGCCTGGTTTAAGATACCAGATCATTGCGAAGGGATTGGGTGCAACAATGTGGTTCTTCATATTTTACCGTGCAAGGTGCGTTTATCGATCCTTCAATTCCATGTGTCATAACTTATATGATCTTGCTGCTCGCAGGCAAGATGGGGCAAAGCTTCTGGTGCGTGGTTTGGCTGGCGCATGAACTGCTGTGGCTGATAATTTTTATAGGGCTTGAGCCATCCTTGGGAACACCACGGCCATCACGAAGCACACGAAGGAGATCACCACTAGAGCTCTCTCGCATTGTTGTGAACAGATACATAACCTCTTTCTTATCTCAAACGACTTGATGCACAAATTTGAAAGATCCGTTTGCTGAAGAATCAACTACATGGACAACTACTCTAAAACAATAGACAAAAGCGACTATAATAGATGCACAGCACGGTATTCCTCGCAGAATGTCTTTATCAAGAACTGCAAGATCGATGCGCCTATATTTGCGAAAGCTCGTCCAATCTATTTCCACGCGTTTTTTTACTTATCCAAGCCATGTAGCAAGTCGAAACTGTTTATAGTGCCACTATCTGGTGCCCATTCCATACTCATGCTTAGGGCCCGCAGCATATCGTTAGGCAGCGCCGAATTTGGTGCTGATTCGGTGAGTCCAGCAACACTGTTCTCAAAAGGTGTGGACCATATAGACATAGTCGAGGCGCCTGAAGAAGATGCTGGAGGTGGAATATGAAGTGTACTGTACTCCATCTGCCCGAACATATCTATCTGCTGCCGTGAATTTGACGCTGTGTCCAGTGGAACACTGATGAGTGCTTGTGGAGACCTGGATCCCTGTAGAACACGTAACACAAGTATGGCTTGTTGCACAATATCACCAGTATCCCTATCCTTGATCGACTCAAGAAGCTCTACAGCTGATTGTCGCTCCTTCTGCCACTCCTCTGCAAACAAACTCGTTGGCTCACGGCGTAGAGCAATTGAGAGTGTCACAGCTGCCTCGAATACGAGAAACGACTGGATGAAGTATGGCTGTTTGTTCCGCCAATTGTGAGCGTAGCTCGCCATTCTGCGTAGTGTGCGCAACAGGTCAATTGCAAGAGAGGCAAGTTTCCTACAGTCCAGGTCGAATTGGATACCTGTGAGAGACATTTGTGGTAGTTGTTGTAGTGGAGGAGGTTGTGCGTAAGGGAGGGAACGGTGAAACAACATGGTGCAAGCGAAGTAGAGCGCCGCCAGGCTGCACCTTTGCAAAGGCAATTGAGGGTAGGCATCGTCGAACGAAGTGTCTGGACGGCGAAAATCGAAGTAAGAAGGTAACCCACCCCTCCACGATTCGAATTCAATATCAATATTCGCACTTCCGGCGTATAGCTCAGGGTGCATACATAGATACTATATAAATTGATCTTTTCCTTGAGTACACTCCATGCAGTGTGTAGTAGGAGTAAGCGTACCTTGCTCTTCGCCTCGCCGACTATGTCTATGAGTGTACATAAACAAGCTTGGTATATGACAGCCGTATCCGAACTCCCGTCCGGTCGCAATGGATCTTGCGAGATTTTCGGAGGCGGTACATCACGATCGCGGCCGCGAATCATTCCTGGTCTTCCTAATATAAATGATAGAAACCTAGAAAAGAAGTAAACGATTGACCCCGTATCAAGACTTCGAAGAAGAAACTTGCATGTCTTGTTGCGAGAGTAGAAGCCACGCCGACAGTCTGATACTTTTCTCGTCTTCGGTCATATCTTTCCACCTGTGCCATGCCGGATTCTTGTGTAGGCCAGCAGTCTGTGCATTGCGAATTGCCGTACCGACCATTTTCCATGCTTCGCTAACTTGGCCCCTGTCGCACAAGTAGTTCGCGAGCAGTACGGTCGCGATACATCCCAATGCGGTGCCTTCAGTGATGGACACATGCATCCTCGGCACAGAAAACGAGGCACAGAGCAGGTCTTCCGCGAGTCTCCTCCCCGTAAGGGAGCGCAGGAAGTACTTCCTGCTTTGTTCCTCATTCGTACACTCCGGCGAGTGTGCAAATACAGAGAACAGAAGCGTTAGCCAGTTGACCTTTAGCCTATTTAACGAGGTGGAGTCAGCTTGGATGGCGTCCCACATACGGTTGTATACATTCATGATGAGCTGCCGCGGAAGTCCAAATCGCCAGTTCTCGAACTGAAAGAATGCGGTGATGAGCAAGTCGGATTTTTCTTTCCCTGGTAGACTATGGGCGAGTTCGTGCAGTGAGTTTGAGAAGGAATCCGAGATCACTGAGGCATATTCTGTAACGGTAGAGAAAGGAAGACAAGCTGACTTATCGATCGGAATTTGCGTCGTGACAGAGCGATCAATCTGGCATCGAATAAGAAGACAGTAGTCTGAGATTAGAGCGAGCCATACCTTATGCAAAGCGCAGACAATTGAACCCGTTCCCAAGAAATCACCCTGTCTCGCTACAGACAGTTGTGCCAACGCAATCGCTGCCTCTTTCACCTCCTGATCCACGGAACCTATCCCGTTTAAAGAGCCAGGATGCTTCAGGATGTCCTGTTGAAGTGAAAGATCCAAAGGTGTTTCGATGGGCCCAGTAGTCAATGACTGTCTCGGCGCCTCTATAGTTGAGCTTTCGGTACTCGTTGCCCTCTGACCATTTGGAGGTCGAGCAGGTGATGGTCGAGCAAAAGGCTCGTTTTCCCAGCGACACAGGTGAGTGACACCTCGCTTTTCACAGAGACCGCAGGGCTGCTTCCTATCACATTTCTACCGGTTGAAGTGAGCATAACGCCTAACTGCGATCGCCGAAGCCAAACTTGAAATCATACCTGACGACGTCGAGTGCATTCCACACAGCTAACCCTAAGTCTTCTCCGAGTTTTTTTCCTCGAGGAGACAGTAAATTGAGGCATCGACATTGTAGTCCGCCGTGGACGTCGTCTCGCGCAACAGTGTCACGGTCGAAGAGAGAAAGGCACAGTTCGTCGGGTAGTGTTTCCAGGCGTAGATAGCAGATAAGGTTATACTAGTACTGTAAGTACTTAACTTGTAATTTAATACAGTAACACTCTCTCACAGTCCTAAATCGGGACATACGGAGGCAAAGGCACGTGTCAGATATGACGCCAGTGGATCCAAGATGGAAGTCGGAATGCCCGGTCGTCCACAGGCAGACGCGTCCATCTCTGGTCCGTCGCGATTCGGAGGGAGAACATTACAGGCCCTAAACCCTCCACCGCCCAGGTCCTTTCAATACCCCTCTTCGTCGCTCGCGGCATCGGCGACGACGTTCCAACATCGCCGCTCATCGTCTTGCCCGCCACTCAGATTGCTGCACGATGAGTTCTGCAAAGAACATTCAGGCGAAGGTCTTTGGCAGCGGTCAGGATTCCGCCAACGGCAGTCAGTCTCCAGCAGCGAACATGTCGCCACCGTCAGACCCGCCGTCGTTGTCGATACAGATCCCCAAGCCTCCGCCACTTCATTTCAATAATCACAAGTCCAAAGATTCGAAGCCGCAGAGCGATGAACCTGTTCCGCCACGCAAAGCCACCAACGGGTTTGTAAGGCACAGCTCTTCTTATCGAGAAAGACTATTGCGAAAACTAGGTACACGGTACGACGGTGTTGAGCGACACCGCCTAGAACAAGACGAAAGGAAGGAGAGGCACTGGAAGCGATGGGGACCATACCTCAGCGAACGACAATGGGTGGGTTCAATAATTTTATTGAGTGGAGTTGAGTTTCATATAGGATGACTCTAGGCTACTGTACGAGAGGACTACTCTGCCAATGGTGATGCATGGAGTCACTTCCCCCACGCACATGCAAGGTCTCGCGCATATAGGTGGGGTGAGGATGGGTTGGCTGGCCTATCAGACAATCATCAGCGTCTCTGCTTTTCGCTCGCTTTTTGGAATGGCGTGGATCCTATTCTTAAGGAACGTCTCTTTGGTGTCACTGGCCACCAAGGAAATCATGGTGAAGATGTCAAGGAGTTATATTACTACCTTGACTCAACACCTACCCACTCTTACATGAAGTACCTCTACAAATACCCTCAACGCCCATTCCCTTATGAGGAACTTGTAAACCAAAACGTCAGCCGAGGCCGTGATGTACCCGAGTTCGAAATTATGGACACTGGTATTTTCGATGATGATCGCTACTGGGATATTTTCGTTGAGGTAGGGCCGTGCTTTACTTTAACTTTGATTGGTTTTGCTGATTCATATATGGGTTCCAGTACGCTAAAGATGAAGACGAGCCGGACTCTGTGTATATTCGAGTTACTGCATATAATCGTGGACCCGAACCCGCTACTCTTCATATCTTGCCGCATCTTTGGTTCGTCAACACGTGGTCTTGGCCGCTTCCTCGTCCCGAAAAGCCGGTTCTTACTGGTAAGGGTGATACCACCATCACCGCCGTGCACCCGACTCTGGGTAAAACAAATCTTTTCTGTCTCCCGTCACCCCCTCCAATCGGACCGGATGATGAAGTGGAAGTTGAGGCTCCGGATGAGGACGACTCGATTTATCCAACATTGCTATTCACAGAGAATGAAACGAACTTCCAGCGCCTGTATGGCGGTCAGAATGAAAGCAAATATGCGAAGGACGCATTTCATGACTATGTGATTCCTGCCCACCGTCCCAAACCTAACGGAGAGGGATTCTTCGGTAGAATACATACGAACACAGCCCCGAGAGAAACCACCGACGACGCCGAAGAACAAGAATATGGTCCGCGCACTCCGTATGTTTGCGACGTGGAGGATTTTGTGAATCCAGAAAAGAAAGGGACGAAGAGTGCAGCTCACTATGTCTTCGAGGATGTTCCTGGCAAAGGAGGCTGTGCTGTCGTGCGTCTGAAATTAACTCCCAACAAGGCCAGCAAGGATGAGAGTTTGCAAGATGAAGGTCTCTTTGACGACACGATAGAGGAACGCCGTCAAGAAGCCGATGAATTCTACCATAACCTCGGAGGAAGCGGTATCTCTGATGATTTCAAACAAATCATGCGACAGGCGTTGGGCGGCATGCTATGGACAAAGCAGTACTATCAATTTATCCAGAAACAATGGATTGAAGGTGACCCTGCTCAACCTCCACCCCCTCCTGAGAGGAAATGGATTCGTAACAGAGTAAATCATTTCAACCTATTTGATATATGCGGGATATTGATTGCTCAATTTTTAGGATTGGCGCCACCTACATATCGCTGATATCCTTTCCATGCCAGACAAGTGGGAATACCCATTTTTCGCCGCATGGGATACAGCATTCCATTGCATCCCATTGGCGATGGTTGATCCTGCGTTTGCGAAGCAGCAACTAAAGTTGCTAGTACGCGAATGGTATATGAAACCAGATGGCCAGATTCCGGCGTATGAATGGAATTTCAGTGATGTTAACCCCCCAGTACATGCTTGGGCTACATTTCGTGTGTTCAAGATCGAAAGGAAGCTGTTTGGGAAGGAGGATGTACAATTCTTAGAGAGCGTTTTCCAGAAACTCTTGTTGAATTTCACATGGTTAGTGGGCCAAAGTATGCTTGAAGTCATGTTGATCTGATTGTCGCGATGCAGGTGGGTTAATCGTAAAGATTCCGGTGGCAATAACGTATTTGAGGGCGGCTTTTTGGGTCTCGATAACATTGGAGCTTTCAATCGCTCTGAACCTCTCCCTACAGGTGGTGTTCTTCGACAGGCAGATGGAACCGCATGGATGGCCTTCTATTGCCTCAATATGTGCGTTAGGTATCATCTATGATTTGTCCTTGACTAATAGTCTTTAGGCTTAACATGGCTCTCGAATTAGCAAAGCACAACCCAGTTTACGAAGACATCGCATCAAAATTTTTTGAGCATTTCATTTTTATAGCAGATGCGATGACATTCAAGGGCGCTAATGATGAGGACATGTCTCTATGGAACGAAGAAGACGGCTTTTACTACGATGCTATCTCATTTGGACCAGGCAACTCGATGCAGCTCCCTGTTCGAAGTTTGGTTGGGTTGATCCCGCTATATGCCACTCTCACGCTCGAACCATCAGTTATAAACAAGTTCCCAGGTTTCAAGAAGCGGATGGAGTGGTTCATGGAGAATCGCTCTGAAGTATCGAAGCGCAACATCGCAAACATGAAACGTAAAGAACAATGATTGTATTTGGGCATCTTTTAAGAAGCTGATTCGAGTTTTTCTTTGACTTTCAACAACAGTTGGTGGAAAGGGTGACCGTCGCTTGCTTGCTTTAGCCAGCAAAGAGCGTTTGGTGCGAATCTTGGAGAAGATGCTGGACGAGAAGGAGTTCCTCAGTGATTTTGGAATTCGATCGTCAGTTCTCCCTCATTTTGATACCATTGTGTGGCAATAGCTGAGGGTTAAATTAGGCTATCAAAGATGCATAAAGATCATCCATGGGGTATGGACGTTCATGGTCAACGTTATGAAGTGAACTATTGGCCCGGTGATTCCCATTCGGGTATGTTCGGTGGCAACTCGAATTGGCGTGGGCCCATATGGGTATGTGATGCGCTCAATGTTACTCATGGATGGAGGAGGCTCATATGTAACAAACTCATAGCTTGCTACGAATTTCCTTCTCATAGAGTCATTACAAAGGTTCTATCAGTATTACGGTACTGATCTCCAAGTGGAATGTCCAACAGGAAGTGGGGATTACATGCATCTCGGCGAGGTAGCGGAAGAGATTCAGCATCGCATCATTCACATTTTCGGAAGAGACGTGGAAGGCCGCAGGGCGGCTAATGGAAACTCCGATAAAGTTAACCGTGATCCATTCTTCAGGGACTATTTGCAGTTCTATGAGGTAGGTTTGATCAGCCATGCATCTAAGTTGTCCGATATCGATCTCCGTTTCGCTAGTTCTTCCATGGCGATGACGGTCAAGGCCTAGGTGCCTCTCATCAAACTGGGTGGACGGGTTTGGTTGCTTTCCATGTTATGCAGAGTGGCGTAACGTGCCGCCTGCCTAGGACTCCCCGCAGTCAGTGTTGTTTCTTGATGAATTACCGCAATGAATTCTCACAGCGTATTTCGTTGCAGCCCCTCGAAGCACAGCTAAACATTACTTCGATGTGAGTGACGCTGTTTGGCTTGCAACATCATTACTTTCTTTTAACATTGCCGCCACTAGGAACACATCGACTCAAGATCAGAGTATGGCGACGATTCCGTGATGCCTCAGACGCCATTCAGCGCCCTAGGCGATACATCCCCTGATGCTCTTTGATCGAAGTGTCGGAAAGATATGTAGATAATCAATTTGTACTATAATTGATGCACCCTGCTACTAGATGAGTAAGCTTCGACTTCGTTATCCTTAGAAAAACATGTATTCTCCCCTTCGTACATCCTTTCATACAGATTCAAATTCATTTCATGTCGCTACACATAGTCAACATACATAGCTTTCTGTCACACCGCTCTCGCACGTACGATCACCAACACTATTTACATGTTATACATACACACACGATGATAAATAGATGTCATTATTCTGTTACTGCCAACCATGAAGCCCTAAAGCTTTCGTACCGAAAAAAAAGTGTCTGCTTGTGTAAATAACTATTGCTACACTACGAGTCTACATAAAGACAAAACCCAGATGACCCTTACAACTACTAATCGTCAGACAAATTTACGACATGCAATCTTTGGGCACTTTCTGGCCGTGGAGTAATTGATGACCGGATAGACGGAGGGAGAGATGGGGGGACCTACAAGTCATTAGAATTTCGGTCTCAGATACATTCAAAAAATGACTCACCTCAGAGACGGGAGAGAGCGTAGTTGGAGGTCGTTCAGATATTGTAGTTGTGAAAACAGTTGTCGGAGCGAGATTGGAGCCCGATACACTGGAACCGGGAGAAGCGAAGAACAGATTGTAGCCAGCTCGCAGTATACGAGAGTTACGGAGAGTACGCCTCCTTCGAGGCGGCGCATCTCGACTTGCATCGCTCCGCCTACTATTATTAGTGGAAACGTTCGATTGTCGAGGGGTTCGGTGGGAACGTGTGGATTGCTCAGGGCTATTCATATCATGAGCTCCCGTGCGGCTCGTATTGGCTGAATGGAGTCTGCTGGTTTGTAAACTATTGCTTGAACGAGTGTGTGCATGCCGCGATCGCGATCGAACTTCTTTGTCCACGTCGATATAGAACGCCTCGATCTTTCCGAGCGAGTCTTTCTCTGAAGACGACGTATGGTTGACTTTCCGGCGCCGGTATAACATCAACGAAGTTCCGAAAATAAGGAGCGCGATGGCAAGCGCCGCGCACAATCCGCCGATAAGTGCAGGGCTTGGGCTACTGAAGTGTTACAACATGTTCAGCATTTCGTAAGTAGCTGGAATATCTCACCTGGTCGACTTTGGCGACATAGACGCGGGTGCATTCGCTGACTCTGGATCGGCACTACAAGCCATCAACATCAACCTCTAGGGACAAAGAGAGATATGCGAGTAATTGTCACGGACCTGCTAGTTACGATTTGTCCGTTGGACCCAGATGCACCAAGAGACAATTCAATTTGTGCGTGATCGACAATGAAGACCCTCTCATTGTCTGGATCTGTTTTACTGACATTCAACATATGCGGGCCTCGATCGTAATTGCTTCCATAGAATAAAACTTGAGAGGCATGGGCGCTCGGGTTCGACGAGTTGTATGTGTAAGCAGGTCCATCGTCAACCTGAACTCGGTACGAACCACAGGTAGGGCAGACTGCTCCGAATAATATGATTGAGGTACCTGTTCCAATTCAGAATCGAGACAACAAATGGGTGTAAAAGATGATATTTACTCTATGCCTCCCAAGTTAGCGACACCGTACTCGAAAGAATATCTTCAGGCACAAGTAGACTCACATTAAACTGAATACTGAATGAATCCCCTGGATTGGATGTAAATCTGCCTCTCAAGTTAATGTCGACGTCGAAGAATGTCAACATAATATAGGGCTTACAGTCCTGTACCCATTTGGAGCGATGGATTGTTGCCCACTGAGTTCCAACCGGGTCCTGAGAAGTTGTACGGAGATGAGGAAGTGTTCTGAGCTTGGAGTACGTGGCTTGTGAGTTCTTCATTGCTAGTGCTAGACGGCATTTGCACCTGGAACTGCAGCAGAGAGCGTAAGACAAGTATTGAATTGGGTTTAAGTTACTTACATAGTCCAAGTTCAGTACGTTTGCATTTGGGTCTACGGCCTCATTTGTTATGCTGATCGTATGCGTGCTTTGCGACAGGGTGTCGATGCTGTATAGAGGTGCCTGACAGCCTATGATCAAATAGTAAGATAACCATAATAATAATATTACACCCATAAAATCACACCAAACTCACTCGACGAAGGACTAGTTGTATTTTTTAGGTGAACTGGGTCACCACCATCGATCTGAATAGAGAATGGCGCGCTCGAGGGACCAGTTGATCCAAATACCGAGATTCCTGTTCCGTTGAAGGTGAAGCTTGCTTTAGCGCTGGAGGTATTGGAAAAAGTGTATGTGTTCTGGAAGCACCTGCATGGGAAGATTAACCGATTCCTATACTAGTGACCAGTATGGACACCGAATAGCTCACTGTAGGGATGCATCCGTGCCAGGGTACCAGTCTGAAGTACTATATGTTATAAGCGGGCTGGGGTCATCTATTTGATTAGCCATTGTTTCGCGCCCGCTCTGCGGAGATGCGCTGGCAAGAGAGGGGGACGAGAAAGAGCAAGATGTATCGAGAAAGATGCGAGGGCCATTCCTCGCATAATAAGAACGCCATGGTAATTATAAAGTGCGGTAGCAGAGCATGGGGATCGGACGGAGACCAGTCATAGCCACAAGCGCTTTCCTTTCGGGGCAATGCTTCTATTGCGATTTGTTCTAGCAGTGTCTCATCAGATGCGCAACTCCGGCGACGGGATGAGATCCATCAATCTCGTCTCGCACAAAGAACAATGGCATCATCGTTGATGCCGCATGCTGAAGCTCTTGAAGGGGATCTAAGAGGGGTCGGGCTTAGCATTTCGACAGCACTGCAAGATGTTTAAAAGAAAAAGTGATATTAAACATTACTATGGACAACACTTGACAGCAATAGAGCAAGATACATAAGATGAGCCATGACCGTGCATGAGCAACGATATCTGTTTCAGCTCACACGTAAATTTTCTGGTGGAAAGAAACCGTCAACGGGAGAGCGCTTAAGTCGCCGACGGTCATGCTTCATTTGTCCCAGGTTTTGGTGCTCCGCCTCTGACACCTGAGATACCCGGAGCAGGATCAATCATCGATGCAATTTTAGATGTCAAAGGGAAAATCTAAACTGACCAGTTCCACGATCATAACCTCTGCCGCGCCCCCGGCCTCGACCGCGTTGCTCGCCATCAGAGCTGCCTCGATAGCCACCATTCTCCCCGCCATTCAAAGGCTTTCCACGTCCTGATTTTGGGGAATCGGAATGATGATTAGGCTTCGGATTACTGATTAGAGAGCCAGAAATAAAGATCGTCTTACCACCTCGGAAGTTACCACGGAAACTGCCTCGATCTCCACCACGGAAACCTCCTCGCTCATTACCCCGGAAGCCTCCTCTTGCACGACCACGGCCACGAGCGCCCCTAGTCGCCGGGACGAAACCATCCTCATCAGCGCCCGGTGGGCTTTGGTGACCGTTGGGAATGCCGTTAGCCTTTGCCGCTATAGGCTCAGTTGCAATTGACGGAGTAGTCGACCAAGCGTTCACAGGCGCAGACGCCGCCGGTGCAGGCTCACCATGAGCAGGAGTTGCTGTACCCGAGGTACCGAAGGTCGCATGCAATCCATCGATAGATGGAAGACCTCCTTCGTCGTCGTCAGCCCAGTCAATAGCGCTATCCGGTACCTGTGCCTTGAGAGATGCTAATTGAGACCTAACCTGTCAAATACGCAAAAACTGTGTCGCTCACTGCTGCAACCTCAACTGGAACAGGAACTTGGTGCGTGTCGATCACCTCCACTAGCGCTGGGGCGGGAACAGACTCTAGCGACACTTCCTCCTTTTCGACCCATTCTGCACCGTTCTCAAAGGAGACAGGGTCGGTTTCGAGCTCACTTTCCTGCATAAAGCTGAAGTTAATGCCTGTAGTACCTGCCGTGAAGCTCGCCGTTGGAGGCAGACCACCAATCGTAGTCTGGTGAACCTCGACAGCATCTTCTGAGACCGGGACAGCCTCAGCCTCAGCCTCAGCCTCAAAAGAGACTTCGGGTTCGGCAAAGACCTCCTCAGTTTCAGCGGGAACTTCCTCGGGAATAGGAGGGGGATTGACATAGTTCTCCGTGATTTCTAACAGCCTTAAATCTACATCCCCATGAGACAACGCAACAGACTAGGAAAAGAGATGACTCACATGACACGCCCGCTACCTCGCCCTCACCGAGCAAGAAGCCTGAGATAGCATCTTGTTTTGACTCGGCCTCATGCGCAAGAAGAGCGCTGCCAGCGACAAATATTGCGTTGACGTCCTCGTCACCAAGGTTTAGAGCTAGCACAGAGGGGTCATTATTTGATAGAAGCGAGTGTAACCGGATGAAGTTGAGAATTTGTGCAGTTCGAGCAGCGTGCGCTTTCTGTATCCAATGTTAACATTATTCGTATAGTAGGAAAAAGGCAATGCACCTGTGTAGCCGCGAGGGCCTCCGCTACGCGCTGTTTTTCCGCCTCCGCCGCCTCTGCGCGCTGGCGAGCAGCCTCCTTCGCGTTCTCCGCCTCAAGCGCCTAAAATATATGCACATGATAAAGGTTTTGCACACATTGTCCTGCAGCGAATTGTGCCTACCTCGACAGCCTTCTTCGTCTCATCGAGTTCCTTTACGATAGCTTCCAGTGACGGCAGTGTAGCGAGTGTCTTCTTCTGATCATCGTTCAGCTGAGAGGTCGGTTTGTCCGAGTAAGCGTGAATGCGCGTCTTTTTGAGTCAAATTGATCCGTTTTGCCCGACCCATGCCAGCCATTGAAAATGAATCTTCAGCAGACATTCACGCAGTGCAGAGAGTACAGTGGGACATACGATTTTCTTGGTAAGCTGCTTGTATCGCTTGTTCAATAGATCAACCACAGGACTTGGTTTTGCAACCCCTTGCTCAAGCTGCTCCTCTTTTACCGGCTCCGCATGTACTACCAACTCCTCAGCAACCCTACCGCTCGCCACATCCTGCTCAGCGGGTGCCTTCTCCGTCAGCGCAGCCGCGTGCGTGTCTGGGATCGACACCTCAGGCGAGTTTGGGTCCTCCTCCTTCTTCGCTGTTCTCCGCTTTTTCTTCTGCGATTTTGACACGGGTGGGGGTGGGGGAGCGCCGGGGACGAACCTCTTCGCTGCTTCAGTAGACATTGTTCGCAGTCTTTTTTTGTTTTGTAAGTGGGATGTAGTAGAGGATGGTGTAAGGTGATGGTGAAAATACGAGGTGGATAATGGGACGTTGGAACTTTAGGAGTTGACGCAAGCCAGAAAAAAAGGGTTTATTGGGTCGCCGAAAATAGTAAGTGCTAATACTAGTAGTACCGTGCCAGCCTGAGTGTCCTTCGCCGACTCGGCGCCAGTGGATGTTCGACTCAAAACAGCATCGTAGTTTCTACTCTGCTTTGAAGAAAATGGTCTACGGGAACAACACCTCATGGATGTAGGAGGCAAGGCTACGCTATAAATTGCTAACTTGAAGTGCAGTAAGTTGTGTCACCCAGCCAGTTGCAAAACCTACGTAACATAAAGGTCAACAAACCATCATCCTCAACAATAGATCTCATTTCTTCTTTGCTATTTCTCATATAGCCTTCTCGGAGGTATCAGTACCCTATGAAATGTAAGTACGTATTCCCTCAACAAGTGATTGCATTTTTCTCTGAACAATCTGTATGCACGGGATCTATCAGTTCGTCAAAAGTCACTTTGGGAGATCTACAGAAGTGTTACAAGGCTGTGTCGGTTGACCATACATCGTGATATCTAAACTGCTCATATTATTACATGAATATTTGGCTAGGTGTGCACCAACAGCAATCAATGATTGCACAAGAGCTGGTCTTTGATGTCCAAATCTGTGCTTTTAATACGTCGAGGCGAAAAGACCAAGGCGCCCACCATCTGTTACTTGCGCGGTACCAGATACATATGCCCCAGCCTTGCTGCAGAGGAAAATCGCTAAGCCACCCATATCTTCTGTCTGTCCCATTCGTTCCAGAGGAACTTGACTCGAGGGTATGGCCTGAGCATTGTTGATAAGGGATTGTGACATCTCTGTTTGTTCGCATATCAGAGCGATGCTTCAGAAAGATATAATGAGTGGATGTACCTGATGGATAGAGGCCCGGGGCTATTACATTTACACGAATTTTCCAGTCTTTGAAAGTGTTCGCGAGTGTTTTCCCCATATGTGTGGCCGCAGCCTTACTGGAGCCATACGAAATACTGAAAACTCCGCTGTCGCGCCTGAACCCACCTATGCTCGATGTGATGATCACTTGGCTGGTCGGCTCACCAGCCACCGTGGCTCGCTTGTTCCCCTCGTCCAACAATTCCAGGAAGGCTACAGCGGTGTAGTACACAGCTGTGGCGTTCACTTCGAAGGTCTTTGTGAACTCCTCTGGCGTGCCTGCATCCCAAAGCTTGCTTTGGAAGGCCTTGATATCATCCTTCGGGTCGGGCGGCGCCGCTGAGTTATACAGGACACCAGAGTTGGCGAACACAGCGTTGACATAGCCCTGTTGTTCCTTTATCGTCTGCACCACGGACAAGAGATCCTCTCGGGACGTGACATCGCACTTAAGGGGAATGAGCTTGCCGTGCTTCTGAGAAACAGGCGATACAGTGATCAACATTCAAGTTGCATATATGCATGCTGATGACACAAGACTCACTGCATTCGCCTTCGCGGCATTCTGAAGAATTTCGAGACGTCGGCCGAGGATGTACACTGTTGCTCCGTTATTCTCCAGTGTAGTAGCAATCATAAGTCCGATGCCTAATGATGAACGGCATATGTAAAATACTTCATAAATGCCCGAGTACTACGGAATTGGACGAAAAGGATAGAAGTCCTTACCTGTGCCGCCTCCCGTTACGACGACAACCTTGCCTTCAACACTGAACAGGTTTTCTAATTGGAGGGACATGACTTGGAAGCTGTGTGTTGAGGGAGTTCCGATAAACGACTGCACTGGCGGGATGTCCTCTTATACCCGGACCGGGAGCAAATATATTTATACTCGCAGATGTGCTTTCTCAGCATCTGTCAGGACTTATCGAGGAGACCCACCATGACCACCGCTCTCCGAGTTCAAAGACGCACCTACGGAGGCCCAGCCCAATATGATTGCCCGAAAGCCAAGAAAGCGAGAAACAGAAGCGGCGAGATATCAGAGTAGTAGCAGAAATATGTTAATGTGTACTTCACCACAGTACTAGTATAGGTCTGCATTCTGAACATGATATAGCATATACGAGGTTTCCACGGCCTATTGTGATTATCACTGTTGACTGCTGTAGAGTGTTAAGTAAAAGGCGAGTTCGTCGTCGAGGACAAGCCGCTGTGTTCCAGTTGAAGTTAATCTTACCAGCATGACGTAAGATAAACATAGAAGAACTTGAACACGCCCTTTCCTCCTGACTCCTCCATGTTACAGATACACACAGCATAGAGAACAGCCCTCAGCATCTTCCATATTATAATTGCCTCACATACTACGATAAGGCCACAGTCAGGCTATTGCGCAGCCTGCACGGCATCGTCACGGCGCTTAAGTCAGCTTGCTCAGGCTCAGCTTGCGCGTCAGTCTGACGGCCGTCAAGTCACGTAGTACTCTGCTTCCAAGTATCACACCCCATCTCCTCACTGGAAGGCGCAAATATCCATAAAGAGGCTTTGTGCAGCATAAAGACCTCGCGGAGACATGGAGATGGAGTCTGAGCCTGCCTCTCGCTCGTTAGAGGAAGCAGCACAGCGCCGACGCTCGACAGGAGACATGCGTATGCATCGTGCCGCTCGTATTAGACCCCGGACCCGCCTCTCAGTTGACCTCCCTAGAGACTCTGGTATAGCATTAGGCTCGTCCTTCCTGATGGCTTCGCCATCAGGGGCAAATACAGGTACGCATCAGACACAGTGGACTAACCCCATGTTCGTTCATGATGCGGGTTTAGCGCAAGGTCTTCCAGCAGCGCCAGCAGTACCAGGACCACCCCCCGAAGCACCTACAATTGTCCATCTTCCTACGTTGAATGAGCGTCGAGGACAGGCGCCTAGCGGACGACGACCCAGACGAGTTCGGACAGGGAGGTTTTGGAAGGTCCTTGGTTTCTTTGGATATGGAAACGGTGATCGATATAGGAGGGAGCTCGTATCGATGATGACAACGCTTAGCTTCGGTTTCGTGCAAGTCAGTACCAAATCTCATCAAACTTCAGCAAATGTTTAAGTCATTCTCACGCATATTACTTCCAGTTCTGCGTAACACTGGCTTTTATAATATACACGGCTATACATCATAGTCCCACAGACCCGTCCATTTCTGAATGGAAAGCGTGTAACAAGCCTCTAGGAGCTTGGGCAGTAGTTTGGATCGTAAAACTCTTTTATGATTGCGGCATTACTTACTGGGGTTGGACCCGAGATTGGAAAGGCCGAAAGAACGAGAACAGGTGTGTTCCTTTACAACCATACTCTATCACTAGTGAATAACGTCTTGAACCTCAGGAGTCGTACAGAGGATACCGAGAGAGCTGTGACTCGCCCTAACACCACTACACCCAATCAGGATGACAGCACCATTTGGCGAGAACTCGAAGCGCTTGCCACTGCCACCGACGAAGAGGATGAAAATCTGCGACGGATCCGTCGAAGTTTACCCTACTCAAAACTATACTCAAGGTTAGTGTAGACTTCTGTTTACTTTCGACTAACCTGCTGAATGAAATGAATCGACAGACTTTCCCTACTTCTCTCGGTCCTGGTTATTGCTTGGTTTCTGACTTCGAATATCCTCCTATACACATCAGTCCATACATGTCGTTTTGCAGCTCCGCATCTTTGGTGGCTCATATTTGGCATACTATGCATACAGTACTTTATCATCGCGCAGGTTATTTTAATAGCACTAATTGTCTTCATCATTGGGCCTCTGATCTACGTAAGTGATATCTCCTGATTTTCAGCAAGTCGGCATAATACTAAATTTCAGTCTGAACAGTTATTTTGGAACATCGTTCTTATGTGCTTTGGTCGCCATCCTTTACAGAACCCGCACTACATCAATCCAGACATAGGAAAGCTGTCAAAGGGTGTTGTCGATAGCATTCCGCTCGTCATGTATATCCCATCGCCTCCAGAGGGCGAAAAAGGGGCGAAAAGCGATGGTGTTGTCACAAAACCCGAACCGATATATATTCCAGGCTCATCAGAGCATATATATCCTCCCAAACCCCCGCAGCCCAAACGAATGTTCACTTTCATGAGTCGCAAATCATCTGGGCTGGCCGGTAAGCAGTCCGTTAATGGAAAAAAAGATGGTGGAGGCGCGCCGACATGGGAGGATTGTTGGGAAAGCAACGACCTTCCTTTTGTGCGGTTGGACGAGAACCGTGCGTCATGCGCGATCTGCTTGTTGGACTTCGAGGAGCCGAAGCGCCGTGTAGCAAGCGAGGTGATCAAGTCATGGGCACAGCCCAAACAACCGGATGTGCAGACATCTGATGCTCTGAAAGACCCAGTAAAGCCACTTGCCACCGGAAACGATGATGCTAAAGAACCTGTTGGCAACGCAGATACACCGTCCTCAGATATTTCAGGAGAGGGTGGTGCAAGCAACGGAAGCACCGCTGCTGTGGCTACGACTGTAGGGACCGTCCAGGAAGGACCTGCGTCCCAACCTGAAGGCGAAAATGGGCACACTCTGCGCCTTGAAGATGCTGGTGAAGGCGCGCAACCGTTGCGGCTCTTGGAGTGCGGACACGTGTTCCATGTGCGTATTATTCTCGTCATTCAATAGCAAGTTAGTCTGATTGTGTTGTTCAGAAAACGTGCATCGACCCGTGGTTGACTGATGTCTCTGGTCGCTGTCCGACATGTCAGCGCCCTGTAACAGTTCTTCGCGCGCAGCTTAAACGCAACCGTTAACGGCTTCTTCTTACTTACTCCCGACTTGCTTATCCTGCCCCTAACCATTAAACCATATTGGACATTTGTCTCGTTAATGTAGCTATTATTCTCCCTTTGTGTGTTGTATTAGTTCCATTCCATGTACAGCTAAGTAAGACAAAAGAAAACAATAGACAGATAGCAGTAATGAGTGTTTGCTTGATACTTAATGATACATATGTTTAAACAGCTTTGCAAATGAGAGTGTGATGAGTGATATGCAATGTCCCGACAAGAAATATGAAATAATGAATGACGTTGCTGATTATGAACGCCCTGTCAACTCCTGCCACAGGGGAGTGAGCGCCTGCGCAACTGTATTCGCTGCGACCTCCAGGCACTCTTTTTCCTCTTCGTCTTCGATGCACTGCAGAACTCTGCGCGACCTCCAGCGGTCTGGGTGGAAGCGCTTGTGGCTTTTCTCTACCAGAGAGCGGTATTCAGCTGCTGGCATGTAACGTTTTACCTGCCTGAAGAACGCCTCGACTGCGGACCAGTCGATATCCTCGACACCAAATTGGAGAGGTCGGTGGAGCACCGGCCAGGGAATACACTCGAACACGACGACGTCGCCTTTGAAGAAGTTCAGCTTGTCGAAGGCTTCAGAAAGATGCTTGAATCGCTCTAGTGCGATCGCGGCATTCCATCCCCGCGACGTCCAGGTTTGCGCATCGCGTCTCGCAGCGTCCCGCGCGCGCAGGCGCTTCGTTCGCAATTGATCAGCGGCCGCTTCGCGTTCACGCCGAGCATTCTCCTCCGCAAGCTCCTTGGCGCGCTGTTTCTCGCGTTCTTTCGCTGCCTCGTTATTTTCGGCATGCTTTGCTTTACGCTGCTCTGCTTGACGGCGTTCTTCAGCTTCCTGAGCAGCGCGACGACGAGCCTGTTCTTCCCATAGAGGCCTGTCTTTCTCAAGCTCCGCAATTTTGCGCCTGGACTCCTCGAGTTGCGCTAGCCTTGCGGCTTCATCAGAATCACCCATGGCTTGATCTGGCGTTTGCGGTCCTGATGAAGGTGAGGTAGAAGAGCCAGAAGCACCTAATTATGCTGTAAGTCAGAAAGCTTTCCATGCAACTAGTGAATATTATCTGACCGTTGTAGGATCCATCATTAGATCGAGAACCTGGGTGCTCGGCCATGAGTGCTTCCAGAAGTGCGTTTTGTCTCGCTTCTGCCCTCTTTTGAGCACGAGCAGCTTTTTCTTCTTGTCTCTTCTTTCCCCGAACTGCTCGCCTTTGCTTAAGTTCGCGGAGTGCAGCACCTGGCGACATGGTTCGGGTCCGTTTCTGCTTCCCACTAGGTGCATAGCTCTTGAACCTCATGGGTGTCCTCCCGTCATCGGAGCTGTCGTCTGAATCGTCTTCGCTCTCTAAAGTAGCTGCAAAATAGATTAAAGACAATGTTTTAAGATATAAAAGTCTACAAACCTTTGCGTTTGAATACAGGTGTTTCGGTTCCGACGGTCTGAGCACGATGCGGAGGTCGTTTCGGTGAAGGATGCGACTCCGACCAGCTCATCATATCTTCATCTTCGTCTAGCACAGGTAGTAGTCCGTTCCTCTCTCGCCATTTGGCCATCCACTCGCGCCGTTTCCTCCTAGCTTCCTCCTTGTTTTCTCGGGCTTTCTTCAACCTCTCGCTTTGAAGGTGTTGTTTCCCCTTCGGCAGATAGTGGTCGTCGAGTATCATTTCGTTGACTTCTTCTTCGTCTTCCTCGGAAGAAGAAAACACTTCCACCATCTTACGAGCTTTCCTCTTCTGTCCGTCGGAGCTACCCCCGGATGGACGGCGCGAAACAGATGGGCTGTTGTCAGAAAGACGACGTTTTAGCTTTGCATTGACCGTATTTGCAGGGGATTCTATAGAATGGGAGTCATCCTCCGAAGGGGCAACAGATGACTGCCTAGGGGATATCTGCACAGTGCTCAGCGCCGGAAGCTTTCTCACAGAGCAGTCATAACGTTGATCTAGTTTGAACATATCCCAGTCATCTTGACTTAGCACACGCTTTTCCCTAATTGCATATGAGATAGAGCGAATACTCAGTCCAATATTCAAAGCTCACCCGCAGACGTCCACGAGTCGAGGCCAGGTGCCTTCGTTCTCCACACCTTCCTCCCAAGGCGCCTTTGGCACGAATCTCCACGTGCTCTTCCCGTCTGGAGTTGTTTCAATAACGATGCGCTTCGGCCTACATAGTTCCTCGTTCAACGAGAGTTTGCGAAATGCGTGGACATGGTGGTCGCCCGTAGCTGTTCCCGGGTCGAAGGATGCAAAAGCAATAACAGAACCAGGCTGTCTTGCTATCTTCCACGAATGTGTTGTGGAGCCATTGAGAGTGCCAGCACCTGCTCCGTTATTTCTGGAGGTCGTGGGTGTAGAGGGCATCGCCGGCGACGACGAGGATAAAGGTGAGTGTAAGGAGAGTAGTGGAGGTGGTGGTTCTTGGGTGGACGCATATAAACGAACCAAGAACGTTTTGGGACACGAAGAACGCGTTCAGGTTGTGTTTATAACACCTGCCTTTTTCGGCGCTTACGAAGCGTGTTCGACTTCCGCCGCTTCCTCGCCGGCTTGTTCTCAACTACAACATACGACCTCTTTCATGACCTTTTGTTGCTAGGCAATTCTACCTTCTAGCTCAAGTTTACCGCAAAGCATTATACTCTTAGCTAATGAATTATATGTCATTTGCAGGGACAACAATATACAAGAAAAATGCAAAGGCGATGTCTATGCTACATATGATGCAAATGAATAAATATCGCAGCGACTGCAACTAAAGCTCCTGGCTCTTCCGTTGTCGGCCTCTTCATGCAAATGGATCCTCAGCGTCTACAACCTTCGAGGCTGCGACCTTCTGCTTGGTAGCGTCTAGCTGACCCTTGAACAACTGCTGCCACCCCATCCTGGCGATCGAAGAATGTCAGTTACTATCGCTTCGACGCTGTGTGCCAGTGGACTTACGGTTTAATCGATTCTGTCTTCTCTGGGCGGCTGAGCGTGGATAATGGCCGAGGTCGAAGGTTATAGCGATGACCTTTGGCGACGAATGCCAGCGCTGGAGAGCGCGGGCTATGAGCAAGCCTTCCGGCTGCGAGTCCGCGGACTTCACGGAGTATCCTTCTATTTGCTGGTTTGCACTTGGTATTCGACGTTGGCGATGGAGGAGCAGTCACTTTCTCTTGCGTGGCTCTGAAGGAACTAGCGTCAATCTTAGCTCATATTGTCCGGAAGAATACTACTTACCCGACAGACGCCCGCCAGAGCGCAACACGGCCTTTCCGCGACTTCAATGTCGGAGACTCGGAGCCTTCTTTGTCCCAAATCGTCACGGTTTTCGCCATGCTTGGAGGGACCTCCTTCTTGGTTGACCTACACGGAGTCTCCTCCGAGTACACAAACTGTGTTCCCCTCGTCATCTTGGAGGCGGACCGAAGGCTGGCGACTTTACTCTCCTTGGATGTCATCGTGAAGAGCGGATAAGGATCGGTGGACAGAAGATGCGGGAGAGCGAGGCTTAGACGTAAAACTGACACCTCTCAGCGTCTCTGCTTCGCGCTCTAATATACACTTTCGCGCCGTCATAGGCCCAAGTCAGAAGACGGGGAATACGGGCCCTTGACGGTGGGCATTTCTCTCCATACATATACCAAACGGCCCATTCTCATCGCCCTAGGCACCCCTATCCATCACCTCAATACACTCTTTGATGCGACTCACCGACGCATCGGAGTGTGGCGCGGGCCCATGCTCGACGGTTTGCATGGGCCATTTGACTCGTCTACGCTTGGGGCGGCTTTTTCCTTTTATGGAAGGTGTCGGGCCCGTGGGCCTGAGCACATAGCTGGTTTGCCTATTGTTCCAGAAGACCTTGGATAGCGGAATGCGGAGGCCTGTGCACATGGAGCACCATGACAACGGTGGTCGCAATGCTTAGGCCGCCGGTTTGAGAGTGCTTAGGCCTGGTGACCTGAAGCAATGCTGTGGCGCGGAAAGCCCGAATCGGTGGCTTATCAGAGTTTTCTTGTTCGTAGACCTGTGGTGGCTTCTCCTAAGCTCTTATCCTTGAACTCGGAGAAATACGAAGTAGGAAAATAGAGAACTATGTTGTTCTTGTTGAGTTGACTCATCGACTTGGACGCTCGCATGAAACTTGATCAAGCTGCAGTTTATAACTTTACTAGGCATGTAATGGCTGATATTGCCACAACATTCCCGATGGGAGGGTTCATTTGAGGGTAGGTGCAATTTATATGAATAGTGCTGCGTTTTGGAAGATAACAAACTCGGGATCATGATTGATAGCTGTGACAATTCTGCGAGCATGACGAATGCGATTATTGCTTCTTTGCCGAGCTCAACAAAGACGACGTCCAGAAGGCAAACAAACTTATTTCTCGGAGTTCATGACAATCCAAGATACCGATCTTTTATGGCTGGATGTGAAGCCCGGGTCGCGTTTTCAAATCGAGGGGCACATCCCAGTCTTTGCAGGGAGGATGGCATCAGGCGAGGCACAGTACATAGCAGCTGTTCCCGAAGAGCCGGAAAGGCCACTTGCTGGGTGGTCTGGGTATCAACTGTGCACTGTGAGCGTTGGACAATCAGAGGTAGAGTTCATCAGCAATGGAGAGACCTACGAAACGCAGCATTCGTCCAGTAATGTGGTGTTGGTTTTACGATTTGACCCACTTGTATATCCGAAGCTTGACGGTGACTTTGAGGGCTCTGGATCTGCGGAAGGATGTGATACAACAGGACCCTTGAGATGGAAATCAGTCATTGATCAGTGCGCAAATTATGTCTAAGCGAGTATGAATACTATGTGTTATGTTATTGATCTAATCAAAATATGTATGTATAATTAATATGCGAATGATGTTCAAAGATGCCACTGAATGTGTTTGCGTAAAGTTTAATCATAGAAAAGTGAATAAACCTAGTAAAGCACGATGAGCACTATGCTGCCTTCTCGGCCTTCGGAGCGTCATGCTCTTCATGCCACTGACGTTCGGCCTTTCGTCGTATACCGTACTGGAAGATTGGGATCGTGATGAGTGAAATGGCTATCCACGCAAATTGAACACCTGCGAAACATATGCATGCATATGAGTTAGTGATCTAAAATTAGAGTCAATTAGGAGGGCCTACCGAAGTTGAGCCCAATCTGATTCCTAGTGTTGAACACGACGGCGCGCACAGTACGGGAGACGTTATAGAACGGCGCAGCATAGCCGTAACGGAAGACTCCTGGGAGAAGCTCGATGGGAAAGAAGCAAACTGAGACGTTGGAGATAATCCATAGGACGAGGAAGAAAGGCGCGAATGCAGGTGTCAGGAGCGTGATCATCGCTTCCATGGCGAGACCGCTGGGAATACAGAACGTCAGCAAGAGGACGAATAACATGGGAAAGGGCCACCGGGATACGTACAGCGAAGACATGCCCATCCAGTTCATCATCCAGAAGATGACGAAGCCCGAATGACCAAACCTACACGGCAGATATGAATACTTTGATACGGACCAGACACGCATGCTCATAACTTACACTCTAGAGAACGGTGTTTGGAAAGCTAAGCTTAGAAGGGAGTAGAAGAGCTGCATACCATTCGTTGTTTAGTGTGTGTGAGGCGAGAAAATGAGCATATACATACGGAGACAACGAAATACATGATAAGCGGAGATACCATGCGGAGGATTATGAGCGATCTCATTCGCAGGTGGTGGTTAAGACCCGACACGACAACCCGGGCGTTAAAATTCATCATCTTAAAAGTGGAAAAGTTAGCGACCAATAAATACTGGCAATCAACAATGCGACATACAGCTATGATGAACTAGCTTGAAGGTAAGTAAAGCAGCATTTCGGATGTGCCTAGAAACTGCTCACCGAGAGGATAAGTAGATAGATAAGTCCAACAAAATCAACAGCTGTTGCTCTGTAAAGCAGCGTCAACTTGACTTCATCATGAGCAGCGGGGATGGGCTTACACAGGTACATCGAATGGCCGTAGATTTTCTATTTGAAAGGACAACGGCTGGGCAACAACGTTGGGTGCCTGGGAGAGCAGTGTCTGAATATTCGTTGAAGAGTTAGCTGAAAGCTGACGAATGCTTTGTTCTGCGAAGGTCGCCGAAGCCTTAGAGAGCACTCCTTGTACCTGTGAAATGCCATAAGATTTCAGCGAGCCCAGTCTAGCATATATCCCGACTTACAACTGGCATTAAGAATAACGGGCTGAACACAAATAGTCAGCAGTCGTAAGGGATATCATGAATGGATAAACTTGGCGTACTAGGCATTCTCGTTCCGTGCTTCGTTCCCGTATGCTGTCACCGCAAGCGTCCCATTATAAGAGCCGTTGGCGCTTGCTATCGCAGCGTTCAGTGCGTCGGTTGCCCCGGGATTTACTATTCGTGTCTGTCAGCCAACGGAAACAAATCTGCAGAAGGGAACGAACACAAACATACTGGCTATGGCAACCCAGCACCGTTCATTCACGACTGTATCCGCCACGTCCTGTGGGCCATTGGGAAACTGAGACGCGTCAACGACAGTCCAAGATACCTGGTCCTTCGCGCCTGTTGCATTCAACACCGTTTCGCGAACGACCTGCCCGATCGCGCCGCCGTCAAAGTCCTGACAGAGAAGACGAAAGAAGATCAGAGGTTAATCCCCGCTTCTAACAGAGTCTAAAAATAAGGCTTACCACGACAAAGCCGTGAAGGTTATGAATATGGTCGTTCAATTTCCATAGTGCACCCCAGTAAATAGGCAGCACGGAGAAGATGACGATGATGGTGAGGAAATTTCCCATGAAAAGCACTTTGAAATACAGCTGCCTCGCTTTCGTCGTGCTGGCATCTTTGTCCCAAAATCCGGCACCAAATCGAGGCGGCACAGCATGAGACGACTTCTCCGGAGTTGCTGAAGGTGCCCGGGTTGAGTTTCCGGACTCCTCACGTTCAACGTCGCTCATGTCTTCGTATTCCAGTCTGCTATCTTCGGAATGAACAAGCTCTCTGCGGGTGAAGGACATGGCGAGCAAAGGGCGATGGAGGATGGGGCATTACTTAGAAAGAGTCTGAGCAACGGCTCTGTCAGCTTTTGTAGTATTTTCAAGGAAATACACAAGTGAAGTGAGACCGCTGTGGCTGACGCACCGACATCGGGCAGCATTTTATTGGAGTGATTAAAGTTGCACGTAAAGATGCTGATAAATTCCGACCCACGTACTCACGATCGGAAGTATGCGCGAGATCTCGGACAATGATGATTATCGGGACGTGATTGGACAATTTCATTCAATGCGATCCAAACAATTGCGCGGAAGCGGTTACTGATTAAACATGAAGTTCAACGAGCATTATAAACCATGCAGAAAATGATGTTGGTGTTGGTGATTCCATTCGAGATGCGAAGAAGAAAGAAAAGCAGATGAAATAAAGAAGGTGCGGGATTATATACCCAACCAGGGGGTGCGGGGGAGGTGTACAATATGTAGGAGATCATGTTATAACTTGCAAATGCTGATTGAACTGTGAAGAGTAAAATAAACCAATGAGAGCACGCAAAGATAGGATCAAAGCGGACAGAGATGAAACATATGCAGATTTTCGCTGATGCATGAGCGAGTTCCACGAATGGTGTAGAAGGGCCGAAGCGAATAAATGAAAGAAAGTAAGAGAGCAGGAATGGGGCCGATAGCGAAGCGAAGAATATACATATTATCAGATAGGCAACATAAAAAGTAAAGCAATCCAAACCATAAGACGCCAAAGGGGAGGATATATATCCATTGTTTCCTGTGAGAGAATCATCTCCTAGAACTATGTTGGCCAACTTCGGCCGCTTGAAGGACGCTGCTTGCCCAGTCTGCCGTTGCCCCTGCTTTGTCATTGTGAAGGTCAAAGTCAAGCAGGCTGTACGAGTCTGTTGAACTCTGGCGAGACATGGATGGCACCTGAGGCAAAGGACGTGACGCCGTCGGGGGAGTGTAGTAAACAGTCGACGTGACCGCCGATGAGTTCGACGACGAGCGGCTCATTTCATCGCCATCGGAGTCGCGAGAGGGGGCAGGATCAGCTTGTTGTGATACAGGCTGCTCAGGCACCGGTTCTATGGTGAGGCCTAACCCCATGTCGAATTTTATCGGTGAGGTGCTCACAGGGAGCTCCAGTACGGGACACACGGTGCTCACCACACGACTTTGAGGTGCCGTCTCATAGTCCGCTGACGTCGGAGTTGCGGGCTGCCTTTCAGAGCGACCAAGGAGGGAAGACAGAGAGCGCTTCGGAAATAGGCCCTGCAACGATACCTTACTTCGTCTACGCATAAGGGAGGGGGAGGGGGATGACGGGGATCCGAGGTTCGGGCTGGAGGAATAAGTCGAGAGGCGAAGGTGCGACGGAAGCTCAATGGGTGTATTAGGTACGCTTGAAGAATCATTGGGGAATGGGATAGGGCGGCCGATCATCGACTTGCGCACACTACCCTTCGAGGGGGAGGGCAAGTCCGATTGCACACGAATGGTCGCGCTCTCATGGAAGCTCACGCCTTGCTGTGCGAGCTTAATGCTGGCTTTCGCAGGACTAGCAGAAGCAGAGGAAACAGGAGTGTTGAGTGAGTCAGAGGACGCAGTGGGTGCCGTATGCGAATATAATTCGGAGTGCAGCGACTCCGCTTTGGAATGCGCACCTGCTGTTGACGGACCGTCGTTGGGCGAGGATGACTCGCTGATCCCATCACTATCCATGGGTGTACTTGTCCCCTGTCTGCTGGCATCCTCGCTTAAGGTATGTGACGCCCTCTTCGCGCGACGTATAGTCTTTTGCGACTTGAGCGCTTGTTCGCTTTCCCCATCCGCTTGCTCCGCCTCATCATGATCAGGCTCATCCGACATCTTGGTCGCAGGTATAGAAATCTCATCGGAGACATTATGTCCAGACGACTCGACGTCTAGATTCTCCAGAGATGATGGGCTCGGCACACGGATATCGATTAATGGCTTTGCTTCTTCTGTCTTCTCATTTTTAATATCCAGCACCACAGGCTTTTCCGCGCCTTTCGATGGGCCATCCCAAATTCCTTCGCCTTCGCATAGAACGCGAAGCAGGGCACCACTCATTTGCAGCGTTGGACAGAAAATGAGTATTAAGTTCGTCAAAGGCATTTTTGTCTCCTTCATCCGTCGGGCCGTGACTCGCATTAGCTCCGCGAGCGTTCGCAACAGATCGCGATTCTCCGTCGGGAGCTTGGCGATCAGTGAAGACAGTACGTTCAGGAGATTTCCGGACGGTGCACGAGGCGCAGGAGCAGACGATGAAAACGTCGAGAGCGAAGGTGCTTTGCGTACATGCGCTTTGACATTACCCTTAGTCGGGCTGGTGGGAAGACCGGGGCCGCGGGGCCTTTCGGAAGAATAGGAGCTTTCTTCTACAGCTATGTTCATAGAGTGCTCAGCCGATAAGGCAGCCTCAAAGTAGGGTATAAGGCGGCGCGTGAGGATAGGCTCGGGCACTGACGAATGCAAAGAATTTCATTAGAACATCATATACACGGATATGAAGCGACATCCTGGACTCACATTCACGTAGATACGCCTTAAATATCGACGCAACCGCATGTGGGTCTATTTCACCCGGCCCACACTCAGACATATCGAAGTCAGCACCAGAATCAAACTCTACGCGGAGCCTCTGCATATGTGTCGACCGGCCGGATATCCTAAAAAGAGTAAAAGGGCGAGAAAGCAATCAGCACATCAGCAATCGTCGGCAATCGCAATGTTGAAGAGACGAAGACAGTAATATCTCCGGAAGAACCAGAGAGGACTGGATGGAAGTGTACATCTTGAAAAGACGAGGCCCAGTTGCTACTCACCGGAAAAGACCCTCCTCTTGCACACCCCACTTTTCAATGTGTTGCGCACACCGTGTTACCAGCGCAGGAAGCCTCCTGCCCTCTAATGCCTTCGCACCTACAACCTCCATATCCATAGACAATACTGAGGACCTCTCCTTCTTAGCATACGACTCCCATCCAGGTACACCTACACCAACAGCGGTATCGCGAACACACTCCGCTAAATCCCGTCCGAACACTAAGCGCGTGCCAGATCCACCAAGCGGAGGACGCACGAGCCTGCCCAGGTTTGGTCCGTGCGTGCGCGGCGCAGCGTCTGAATCAGAGAACGACGGTCGCGAATGCGTGGAAGCTGATGCATTCGAAGCGTGTTTTCCCTTGGATTTCTTTGGCAACGGAGGCCCCTGTGCGTTTCCAGCCCCATAACGACTCTGTCCCATGCCAAAGAACCCTTGGCTCTGACTCTGGCTATGCACATGCTGCTCTACACTCGACTGCGAACGACCGATGATGGTAGACTGACTGTGGCTATGATTGTATGTCTCTTGATCACTTGTTGGAATGGTGCTAACATTCGTTACACTCCCGCCCAACGCACGTCCGATGCGCTTGCCGAAGCCTTTCGCGAATCCAGCAGCAGGTGCGAGACCACTTGTCAAGCTCACTGCCGTCTGCCGGAAGCCTTTCGAGTTAATGGAGGCGAGGCGGCTGCGTTGCTGAGCCGGGCGCATCGTATTAGGCTGCGATGCATACGATACTTGCGATGGGTGCGACATCGTACTTAAGCTTTGGCTGTTCACGGACTCCGATTCGGACCCAGCTGCTGTATCCTGGCTAGGTCGGCGACCATGCGACGAGTTCGATGTCGATAGGGAAGTCGACGAACCCATCGCGTGATGTTTCGCCCATTCAAACTGCTGTTGTTGCTGCAAATTCTGGGTGATACCGTGCGAGTAATCACTGCCAGTACTTGCGCTAGAGACGATCGCAACAGTCGGAGTCAAGACATGATCCTTGCCTGGAGACGACGAGCCGAACGAAACACTAGTTGTGCTCGAACTCGGCGTTCGAGTGTGTGAGTGCGTCGACGCTGAAAGGGAAGACATAGCCTCTGAATCCGAGCCGCTAAGATGGTCCGTGGGCACTGGGACAGGTATACGGTCCGCAGCTGGGCTTGATGAGAAGCGGCCAAGACCGAAGGTGAACGAACCGCGACGGCTGCTCTTGTTCGATGTTGCGGTAGGAGGAGGAGAGGGCGACCGTGAGCGCGCTGCTGTTTGCCATGCCGACGGCGGGACATTGCCCGAATTTACACTCTCCACACTCGCGGTAGCACCATACGCATGGTATGCCCTGGCATGTTGTTACGCGGAAAGACCACCTCGTCCATATCATCATCACTCTCCTCGCTCTCCACTTCCGGCATTCCAAAGTCGGCGTCAATAAGCAAGCTATTGCGCTTAGCTGCGGTCAGATTCGCATTCACACCAGGAGAACCTGCGCCAGGGAGCACCGTCTGGTTCGAGTTGGTAGACTCTGCCAGCGACAACGGACGTGGCGTACGCTGGCCTGCACCAACGAGGCGAACTGTGCGCAGTGTCGAGTCACTCTTCCTCCAATCTTCCACAATCTCGCGTGCAGTCTGCGCCTCCATGCTTTCACGCTTCTCTCTCCTTCGGGGAGCCTCAGGCCCTTGCCCTTGAGAATTGACGTCATCATAAGACTGCGCAGCAATAGGCGTATCAGAAACGAGCCTACCAGGAGCTTGATGATGGTCACTGCGAACTTCTGAATCAGAAGGATGTGGCTGAAGATGAGCCTGTGTCGTAGGTGTTGCAGGAGGGAGTGGCTTTTGCATGGAGGAGCGTTTCTCGTTCGTCAAAGCGGAGGGGGTTGCGCTTTCAGCGGACGATCGACTCCTGCTGGATAATGAAAACCGAGCGTTCTCCGTTTTGGGCGGCAGCGGTGGCGGCGCAGAGGTATTTGGTGAGAAAGACGGGCATCTAGGACTGGACAATGATGTCGAAGATGCATTGATGATTTTTCCCTTCAATGCATTCGCAAATTGAATTGTGAGCTGCTTTGCCGACGTCTGGCGGGATTGTGTACGTGCAAGCGGAAGATCGTGAGACGTCGAGCTGCCCGGCGATTCGTAGTCCGACATATACGTATCCGACCGTGCAATCTCGCGACCCTTTCCTTTCCCCACTGTTGCAGGTGGCGAGGGAGTGTTGCTGCCCAGCATCCTTCCTATATCCTCAGACTTCTTCCGCCGCCCCGGCCAGGGGAACTTGGACTTGGGGACCTCTGAAGCGGGTGTAGGCGGTAGGGGGGGAGACTGTGGCCGTCCCGATTGAGCGCTCTGGGCGTGCCCCATGGCCGCTTGTTGTTGGACTTGGGATGGTCGAGGAGAAGAGGAGCGAGGGATAGAAAAGAAGCGAGACTTTGATGGACTGGGCGAAGCCGGAGGCACAGAGGCCGGGCTTGCTGCGAACGCATGTCGTGCGGGCGGCGTGGCCTGCATCTTTGTCTGAATGATGGCAAATGCGTATATGTCAAAGAGCAAAAGACAGAAGGTAGCCTGGAATGGAGGTGGGCTCTCCCTTGACCGCGTCACTGTCGCCGACACAGTGCTGATGGAGAGAAGTGTCGCAAGCGAATAATGAGCCTAGAAGTAGGGCTAAAAGGAAGGAAAGATAGACTGATATAAGTACCGTTTCGGTCGCGATGTAGTTAATGATGATGGATGGGTGTGCGAGACCGAGCACGCGAGGCAGGCCGCGAGGTGAGGGGGAGTGACTTACTTGTACAGTACAGTAGCAACACCTTACAATGTATCCGAGACCCGTTCTCCTCGCTGTCGGAATCTTATCGTCAACAACGTCAGCAAGCAGCCGGTGCTCAGATGCCAGTGGGTGGATGGTCGTGGTCGTGAAGGAAGGGGGAGACGAGAAACGAGGCGTGCAATTGATGAGATATAGCCTGGGCTGCCGGTGCTTTACTCCGTTCCAGGGCGTCACTGGCAATTGCAAAAACTGCGCCACGAACACCTTTCTTTCGGCATGTACTATGAGGCGCAACGACCCTCAGGCTTCCAGAGGCCGGTGTCGAGCAATGCGACAAGGACGATATGGTCAGAGAACAACAGAGACTCCGCTTCTGGGTTGCCTTAACTGACTCTAATCAGTCGCAATCGAACACACACGCCTCCCAATGTCGCCCTCACTTCTTGGTCTACAAGTGGCTACTGCTTCCTGAAGCCCTGGAGACGGACGATCTACGATCCAAACGAAAATCCAATCGGAGGCGCATCGACCTCGACCTCTCCTTCGACGACACGCGGACCCCGGACGCACGTTTACTCCGCGTCCGCCGACTTGAATGCGTCCGAGTCGCTCTCCGTTTCCTTTTTTTTTTTGGCACTTCCGCGCCTGCGACTTCAGCTCTCCCCGAGTATGTTAGTGCGAGCTATCAACCAGCTCGACGTAAGGTAAGCTTCTGTCTCATTACCCCATTCTAATGTATGCTCGGACTTGCAATGGCTGGTCCGTGAATCCTAATAGTTTACAGTCCTCGACACCCGGTAACTTCAAGTTCAATATGTTACTATTCAAGTGGACCGAATAGCAAGTGTTTCGAACCTCCTGCACTCGGAAAGGTATCTTCTCCCTACACTAAGATGCCGGAATGCAATCTCTTCAATACTATTACAGTAGTTTACTTCCAATAGTCATTTCAAAGTAGCCCTAACTTTCTAAATGTCGTGTCTGTAATTTGGATAGCAAAATCCGACTGCCAAATTTGAGATTGACTGATTTGGACGCTTCCGCGAGTGTCACCTTTCTTGCGCACCGACCACGACCATGGCTGCACCCAATGCAATCCACACATTTTTTATCATCCATTGCAATCGAGTACAAGAGAGAGCATGATAGGTTTTGGGTTTCTGGTATGTTGTCCATCACCTGTCTTACCGGTCTCGAGACTCATCAAGCAACAGCACTGGGCTTTGACTTTGGCCACCTCAGGCTCAATTATCTGTCTTCCTCGCCATTTCACCCTCTGCACCGCGTACTATGAAGCCCGTAGCTTGCTTTTTTTGTCTGCGCTGCGCACTATGTTACTTCACACAAGAGCGGGAGCAAAGTCGAGCACGAATGCCAATAACATAATTCTAGTTTGCGTCCCGAGTCTTGCCTCGTTTCTCTGAAGTCAGCTGCGCGCACTTTCTGCGACTTGCGTGATCAGGACATGGCTGACAACGGCGAAGACATCACACCGCCATTCTTGCAGGGCTACTTTGTGTGACCGACACCAGAACCTCAGATACAATCGCCCGCTATTCACCTCGTTCTCTGTGCGTCATCCTCTGGCTTTCTCGCTTGCGCACACAAGATCTCGAAAGTAAATCTGTTATTGCCGCCATCCAGCCGTTACTCAGTCCGGGCTTCTCGCAGATGTCAACTGCAAACCGCGGGCCCGAACAAGAGGGCTCTGTAGCAAACCGAATAACCCGGACACCTGTGAAGCGCCAGAGAGTCACCCAGGTTCGCAGCGAAGCTGCTCAGACCGCACAGCCTTGAATACACCTAAAAGCCTAAAGGAGACGGAGGTAAGTGTGTTCTCGCCGGCGCTTAATCAGCGTCTACCTTCAGCTCTCAAGGAGCGCTGCGCGCTCTTTGCCAAGCATCGGAATCAAGACAGCACATGCCCGCCGTCATGTTAACATCAAGATTCTCTCATCCGAGGGACGCAACTCTTGTGCAAAGGTTGAATTCGAATATTCAACCATGAACGCCACATCTCGGACAAAGCGCGTCCGGGCGATTTCGACAGTATTCAACCTCCTCTACGTAAGGTAAGGTCCAATGTAATCACACCATGCTAACAATGCCTTGATTTTGGCTGTGTGTGTTTAAATTGGTGTACGAGCGTGCAATGGCTGGTCCGTGAATGCCAGTTTACAGTGTTTGACACCTGGTAACTCCACCAACTGCATTCCGAAAGTTCCAACTTCATGGAGCTCTAGAACTTGCATTAGAGCGGTGCCGAATAGCATATTCTATGGGTAAGCTGAGCCGAATTCAAATATGTATGCATTTCCATAGCCTTTCCATGAGTGTTTCGAACCTCCTGTGCTTGTAAGGGTATGCCGTTCCCTTTTGTGAATGTTTGAACCTCGTTATTCTTGCACCTTAGGGAACATCCACGGCACTGAGCATTGTTGGAGTGAATTTTTAATTCCGGTATGTTCACAACAACTTACAGTAATTGATCTTCGAGTCCTGTAATGGCTTCACATTTTGGAAATGGCATGCTATACTTCTGTATTTAGGATTAGAACTATGTTGTATGTACAAAGTTGCAATGCAGAATGGTATTTGGTTTACAAAATAGAGGGAAGGACGAATCTGACTTCAAAAGTGAGTTCCGCCGGATTTGGGCATTAGAGCTTTTCAAGTTTGCGTGCCTTGCTCAAACAAGTTTTGCGCGTTGACCATCACCATGGCTGCACCTATGACATTCAATCCATTTGCGCCATCCTTTGAACACTGACAACATGGTGCGAAGATCATCCATTCAGGCATGTTTACGAGGTTTAGAGTCTCTGCCCGACCCGCAAGTGTGTGTCTCAAGATAGCGCTTAGGGTCAGCACCGCAAGACATCAAATGTTAACAATATACAAGGACAATGCACAGCAAGCAAACTACGGAAGTTTGGTTTCCTCATTGTCCTATTCTAGACTCTCCAGGACTTCGATTACCAGCTCACCGTGGGTCCGAACAAGCAGGCCCCGTAGCAAACCAAATAACAAAGCGCTAAATAGACGCCCGTCTGCGCAGTGAAGATATTCACTGGCGGGCGTTGCTGGCAGCTCCGAGCCCTTTGCCGTGCTTAAATACAGCTTAAAGGTTAACGGAGATGGAGACGGACCCAGGTAGGTGTGTTCTCCAAGCTCTTCCATATGCAACTGAAGGGTATCCTATTCCCTTTCTCTACTGACATCTTCGTGATGTTTGTTCTATCTATCTATAGCACCAAGATAAGCTCTTCGCTTGCGCACTCGCATGTAGCAGCAAACATAAGACTTCTGCAACTACAGCCATTTCCGTTTGTCTGTAAGATGAGCTGTTTAAAACATATTCTACTAAGCAATGTATATATGTATGGAAAGCGGGCGAGCGGGACCTTCACGCACAGTGAAAGTGCAACAGATGTAGCATATTCCAAACAGTAGTACTTGGTAGCGAGATTGCGAACATTAAGCTGTTCGGGAGCTTAGCATGTGCAGATATTTGACTTGTCTGTTGTCTTGGGCATTTTGAGCTCAAATGCTCTGGAAATACATGCACTTTTTGTATTCTACTAGGCAATGTATATACATATCGAAAGCTGGCAAGCAGGACCTTTGTGTACTGTGCAAATGCAACAGATACAGGGAGCTCCAACAGTACTCGGGACATCTAGCGAGTAGAATACTGTTGTGAATACTGCACTGTTCGGGAGCACAATGCACTCGACTGTAGTCCTCTCAAAATCTGTGTTAAAACTTGCATATTCTTGCTCTTCAACATGACAATATATATATGTATCGAAAGCTGGCGAGCGGGACATTCGAGTCTACTACTACACTTTCACCATGCATGAATGTCGCACTTGGGTATGTTGTCAGTGACTGACTCTGTTCGGGTCACTATTTTGAGAGCCGAGGATGGAATTCTTTGCTGAGGCGAACTGTGATAAGCAGAACATATATAAGGGGTCAAGATACTCTGTATTCTTCATGTCTATGTACATGATGGACTACCTACATGCCCCCCCACATCGCTATCTCCCTCTCTCTTCCCTCCTCTAGTGTGTCGTCTCCCTTGCTGAACACCTGTAGTTTGTCTAACCTACCTTTGTTCTAGATGCCTCGTTAGCCTTCGCCCGCGCCTGCGTGTCTTGTTTCAGTCGATTCGATAGTTTGACGTGGTGTCCGGCGCGTGAATGCTCAGCCTTGCGTTGCCTACTGTAAGTCGTTTCGCCTGTTATTCACTTGTTAGCGAATCTAATCCTACCTTTACTCTAGCATCGTCTGTGCAGTTTGACGTGGTGTCCGGTGCTAGCGAGCGCAAGTTTCTTGTTGCGCGGCGTCTCTGCTTGCACGAGCTGCACTCCTTGATCTTGCGCGATGTGGTGACCGGCGCCTACGAGCTCTCGTTGCGCCAATCCTTGAACTTGCGCCTTGCAAGTTTGACGTGGTGTCCGGCGCCTACGAGCTCTCATTGCGCCAATCCTTGGTCTTGCGTCTTGCGAGTTTGACGTGGTGTCCGGCGCTTAGTACGTCGTCTTCATGCCTAGAGTCTGTTAGCAATTCTAACCCTACCGCGCGATTGCGAGCGCCTATCTCTTGCGTCTCTGCAGTTTGACGTGGTGTCTGGTCTTTGCGAGTGTCGTCTGCGAGCGCCAGTGTCTTGTCGCGAGCCGGTTTGACGTGATGTCCGGGCTTCGAGTTGATGCAGACCCTCACCCTTTCGTAGATAGCAATACCTGTATATAGAGGGGGAGACTATTGTCAAATTTTTAAAAAAGAGTAGACGGACGAAAAGGAGAAAGCCAAAATTCTGCCATTTTTTACCGCTGTTCTAACCCTAATCCTGGTGCAGGGATTGAGGTGCGGCTGAAGCTTTGGCTCTTCACGGACTCTGGATGTCGATACAAAGATGTTTCACGCGAGTAATCACTGCCAGTACTTGCGCTAGAGACGATCGCAACAGTCGGAGTCAAGACATGATCCTTGCCTGGAGGACGATGAGCCGAACGAAACACTAGTTGTGCTCGAACTCGGCGTTCGAGTGTGTGAGTGCGTCGACGCTGAAAGGGAAGACATAGCCTCTGAATCCGAGCCGCTAAGATGGTCCGTGGGCACTGGGACAGGTATACGGTCCGCAGCTGGGCTTGATGAGAAGCGGCCAAGACCGAAGGTGAACGAACCGCGACGGCTGCTCTTGTTCGATGTTGCGGTAGGAGGAGGAGAGGGCGACCGTGAGCGCGCTGCTGTTTGCCATGCCGACGGCGGGACATTGCCCGAATTTACACTCTCCACACTCGCGGTAGCACCATACGCATGGTATGACCCTGGCATGTTGTTACGCGGAAAGACCACCTCGTCCATATCATCATCACTCTCCTCGCTCTCCACTTCCGGCATTCCAAAGTCGGCGTCAATAAGCAAGCTATTGCGCTTAGCTGCGGTCAGATTCGCATTCACACCAGGAGAACCTGCGCCAGGGAGCACCGTCTGGTTCGAGTTGGTAGACTCTGCCAGCGACAACGGACGTGGCGTACGCTGGCCTGCACCAACGAGGCGAACTGTGCGCAGTGTCGAGTCACTCTTCCTCCAATCTTCCACAATCTCGCGTGCAGTCTGCGCCTCCATGCTTTCACGCTTCTCTCTCCTTCGGGGAGCCTCAGGCCCTTGCCCTTGAGAATTGACGTCATCATAAGACTGCGCAGCAATAGGCGTATCAGAAACGAGCCTACCAGGAGCTTGATGATGGTCACTGCGAACTTCTGAATCAGAAGGATGTGGCTGAAGATGAGCCTGTGTCGTAGGTGTTGCAGGAGGGAGTGGCTTTTGCATGGAGGAGCGTTTCTCGTTCGTCAAAGCGGAGGGGGTTGCGCTTTCAGCGGACGATCGACTCCTGCTGGATAATGAAAACCGAGCGTTCTCCGTTTTGGGCGGCAGCGGTGGCGGCGCAGAGGTATTTGGTGAGAAAGACGGGCATCTAGGACTGGACAATGATGTCGAAGATGCATTGATGATTTTTCCCTTCAATGCATTCGCAAATTGAATTGTGAGCTGCTTTGCCGACGTCTGGCGGGATTGTGTACGTGCAAGCGGAAGATCGTGAGACGTCGAGCTGCCCGGCGATTCGTAGTCCGACATATACGTATCCGACCGTGCAATCTCGCGACCCTTTCCTTTCCCCACTGTTGCAGGTGGCGAGGGAGTGTTGCTGCCCAGCATCCTTCCTATATCCTCAGACTTCTTCCGCCGCCCCGGCCAGGGGAACTTGGACTTGGGGACCTCTGAAGCGGGTGTAGGCGGTAGGGGGGGAGACTGTGGCCGTCCCGATTGAGCGCTCTGGGCGTGCCCCATGGCCGCTTGTTGTTGGACTTGGGATGGTCGAGGAGAAGAGGAGCGAGGGATAGAAAAGAAGCGAGACTTTGATGGACTGGGCGAAGCCGGAGGCACAGAGGCCGGGCTTGCTGCGAACGCATGTCGTGCGGGCGGCGTGGCCTGCATCTTTGTCTGAATGATGGCAAATGCGTACTATGTCAAAGAGCAAAAGACAGAAGGTAGCCTGGAATGGAGGTGGGCTCTCCCTTGACCGCGTCACTGTCGCCGACACAGTGCTGATGGAGAGAAGTGTCGCAAGCGAATAATGAGCCTAGAAGTAGGGCTAAAAGGAAGGAAAGATAGACTGATATAAGTACCGTTTCGGTCGCGATGTAGTTAATGATGATGGATGGGTGTGCGAGACCGAGCACGCGAGGCAGGCCGCGAGGTGAGGGGGAGTGACTTACTTGTACAGTACAGTAGCAACACCTTACAATGTATCCGAGACCCGTTCTCCTCGCTGTCGGAATCTTATCGTCAACAACGTCAGCAAGCAGCCGGTGCTCAGATGCCAGTGGGTGGATGGTCGTGGTCGTGAAGGAAGGGGGAGAGAGAAACGAGGCGTGCAATTGATGAGATATAGCCTGGGCTGCCGGTGCTTTACTCCGTTCCAGGGCGTCACTGGCAATTGCAAAAACTGCGCCACGAACACCTTTCTTTCGGCATGTACTATGAGGCGCAACGACCCTCAGGCTTCCAGAGGCCGGTGTCGAGCAATGCGACAAGGACGATATGGTCAGAGAACAACAGAGACTCCGCTTCTGGGTTGCCTTAACTGACTCTAATCAGTCGCAATCGAACACACACGCCTCCCAATGTCGCCCTCACTTCTTGGTCTACAAGTGGCTACTGCTTCCTGAAGCCCTGGAGACGGACGATCTACGATCCAAACGAAAATCCAATCGGAGGCGCATCGACCTCGACCTCTCCTTCGACGACACGCGGACCCCGGACGCACGTTTACTCCGCGTCCGCCGACTTGAATGCGTCCGAGTCGCTCTCCGTTTCCTTTTTTTTTTTGGCACTTCCGCGCCTGCGACTTCAGCTCTCCCCGAGTATGTTAGTGCGAGCTATCAACCAGCTCGACGTAAGGTAAGCTTCTGTCTCATTACCCCATTCTAATGTATGCTCGGACTTGCAATGGCTGGTCCGTGAATCCTAATAGTTTACAGTCCTCGACACCCGGTAACTTCAAGTTCAATATGTTACTATTCAAGTGGACCGAATAGCAAGTGTTTCGAACCTCCTGCACTCGGAAAGGTATCTTCTCCCTACACTAAGATGCCGGAATGCAATCTCTTCAATACTATTACAGTAGTTTACTTCCAATAGTCATTTCAAAGTAGCCCTAACTTTCTAAATGTCGTGTCTGTAATTTGGATAGCAAAATCCGACTGCCAAATTTGAGATTGACTGATTTGGACGCTTCCGCGAGTGTCACCTTTCTTGCGCACCGACCACGACCATGGCTGCACCCAATGCAATCCACACATTTTTTATCATCCATTGCAATCGAGTACAAGAGAGAGCATGATAGGTTTTGGGTTTCTGGTATGTTGTCCATCACCTGTCTTACCGGTCTCGAGACTCATCAAGCAACAGCACTGGGCTTTGACTTTGGCCACCTCAGGCTCAATTATCTGTCTTCCTCGCCATTTCACCCTCTGCACCGCGTACTATGAAGCCCGTAGCTTGCTTTTTTTGTCTGCGCTGCGCACTATGTTACTTCACACAAGAGCGGGAGCAAAGTCGAGCACGAATGCCAATAACATAATTCTAGTTTGCGTCCCGAGTCTTGCCTCGTTTCTCTGAAGTCAGCTGCGCGCACTTTCTGCGACTTGCGTGATCAGGACATGGCTGACAACGGCGAAGACATCACACCGCCATTCTTGCAGGGCTACTTTGTGTGACCGACACCAGAACCTCAGATACAATCGCCCGCTATTCACCTCGTTCTCTGTGCGTCATCCTCTGGCTTTCTCGCTTGCGCACACAAGATCTCGAAAGTAAATCTGTTATTGCCGCCATCCAGCCGTTACTCAGTCCGGGCTTCTCGCAGATGTCAACTGCAAACCGCGGGCCCGAACAAGAGGGCTCTGTAGCAAACCGAATAACCCGGACACCTGTGAAGCGCCAGAGAGTCACCCAGGTTCGCAGCGAAGCTGCTCAGACCGCACAGCCTTGAATACACCTAAAAGCCTAAAGGAGACGGAGGTAAGTGTGTTCTCGCCGGCGCTTAATCAGCGTCTACCTTCAGCTCTCAAGGAGCGCTGCGCGCTCTTTGCCAAGCATCGGAATCAAGACAGCACATGCCCGCCGTCATGTTAACATCAAGATTCTCTCATCCGAGGGACGCAACTCTTGTGCAAAGGTTGAATTCGAATATTCAACCATGAACGCCACATCTCGGACAAAGCGCGTCCGGGCGATTTCGACAGTATTCAACCTCCTCTACGTAAGGTAAGGTCCAATGTAATCACACCATGCTAACAATGCCTTGATTTTGGCTGTGTGTGTTTAAATTGGTGTACGAGCGTGCAATGGCTGGTCCGTGAATGCCAGTTTACAGTGTTTGACACCTGGTAACTCCACCAACTGCATTCCGAAAGTTCCAACTTCATGGAGCTCTAGAACTTGCATTAGAGCGGTGCCGAATAGCATATTCTATGGGTAAGCTGAGCCGAATTCAAATATGTATGCATTTCCATAGCCTTTCCATGAGTGTTTCGAACCTCCTGTGCTTGTAAGGGTATGCCGTTCCCTTTTGTGAATGTTTGAACCTCGTTATTCTTGCACCTTAGGGAACATCCACGGCACTGAGCATTGTTGGAGTGAATTTTTAATTCCGGTATGTTCACAACAACTTACAGTAATTGATCTTCGAGTCCTGTAATGGCTTCACATTTTGGAAATGGCATGCTATACTTCTGTATTTAGGATTAGAACTATGTTGTATGTACAAAGTTGCAATGCAGAATGGTATTTGGTTTACAAAATAGAGGGAAGGACGAATCTGACTTCAAAAGTGAGTTCCGCCGGATTTGGGCATTAGAGCTTTCAAGTTTGCGTGCCTTGCTCAAACAAGTTTTGCGCGTTGACCATCACCATGGCTGCACCTATGACATTCAATCCATTTGCGCCATCCTTTGAACACTGACAACATGGTGCGAAGATCATCCATTCAGGCATGTTTACGAGGTTTAGAGTCTCTGCCCGACCCGCAAGTGTGTCTCAAGATAGCGCTTAGGGTCAGCACCGCAAGACATCAAATGTTAACAATATACAAGGACAATGCACAGCAAGCAAACTACGGAAGTTTGGTTTCCTCATTGTCCTATTCTAGACTCTCCAGGACTTCGATTACCAGCTCACCGTGGGTCCGAACAAGCAGGCCCCGTAGCAAACCAAATAACAAAGCGCTAAATAGACGCCCGTCTGCGCAGTGAAGATATTCACTGGCGGGCGTTGCTGGCAGCTCCGAGCCCTTTGCCGTGCTTAAATACAGCTTAAAGGTTAACGGAGATGGAGACGGACCCAGGTAGGTGTGTTCTCCAAGCTCTTCCATATGCAACTGAAGGGTATCCTATTCCCTTTCTCTACTGACATCTTCGTGATGTTTGTTCTATCTATCTATAGCACCAAGATAAGCTCTTCGCTTGCGCACTCGCATGTAGCAGCAAACATAAGACTTCTGCAACTACAGCCATTTCCGTTTGTCTGTAAGATGAGCTGTTTAAAACATATTCTACTAAGCAATGTATATATGTATGGAAAGCGGGCGAGCGGGACCTTCACGCACAGTGAAAGTGCAACAGATGTAGCATATTCCAAACAGTAGTACTTGGTAGCGAGATTGCGAACATTAAGCTGTTCGGGAGCTTAGCATGTGCAGATATTTGACTTGTCTGTTGTCTTGGGCATTTTGAGCTCAAATGCTCTGGAAATACATGCACTTTTTGTATTCTACTAGGCAATGTATATACATATCGAAAGCTGGCAAGCAGGACCTTTGTGTACTGTGCAAATGCAACAGATACAGGGAGCTCCAACAGTACTCGGGACATCTAGCGAGTAGAATACTGTTGTGAATACTGCACTGTTCGGGAGCACAATGCACTCGACTGTAGTCCTCTCAAAATCTGTGTTAAAACTTGCATATTCTTGCTCTTCAACATGACAATATATATATGTATCGAAAGCTGGCGAGCGGGACATTCGAGTCTACTACTACACTTTCACCATGCATGAATGTCGCACTTGGGTATGTTGTCAGTGACTGACTCTGTTCGGGTCACTATTTTGAGAGCCGAGGATGGAATTCTTTGCTGAGGCGAACTGTGATAAGCAGAACATATATAAGGGGTCAAGATACTCTGTATTCTTCATGTCTATGTACATGATGGACTACCTACATGCCCCCCCACATCGCTATCTCCCTCTCTCTTCCCTCCTCTAGTGTGTCGTCTCCCTTGCTGAACACCTGTAGTTTGTCTAACCTACCTTTGTTCTAGATGCCTCGTTAGCCTTCGCCCGCGCCTGCGTGTCTTGTTTCAGTCGATTCGATAGTTTGACGTGGTGTCCGGCGCGTGAATGCTCAGCCTTGCGTTGCCTACTGTAAGTCGTTTCGCCTGTTATTCACTTGTTAGCGAATCTAATCCTACCTTTACTCTAGCATCGTCTGTGCAGTTTGACGTGGTGTCCGGTGCTAGCGAGCGCAAGTTTCTTGTTGCGCGGCGTCTCTGCTTGCACGAGCTGCACTCCTTGATCTTGCGCGATGTGGTGACCGGCGCCTACGAGCTCTCGTTGCGCCAATCCTTGAACTTGCGCCTTGCAAGTTTGACGTGGTGTCCGGCGCCTACGAGCTCTCATTGCGCCAATCCTTGGTCTTGCGTCTTGCGAGTTTGACGTGGTGTCCGGCGCTTAGTACGTCGTCTTCATGCCTAGAGTCTGTTAGCAATTCTAACCCTACCGCGCGATTGCGAGCGCCTATCTCTTGCGTCTCTGCAGTTTGACGTGGTGTCTGGTCTTTGCGAGTGTCGTCTGCGAGCGCCAGTGTCTTGTCGCGAGCCGGTTTGACGTGATGTCCGGGCTTCGAGTTGATGCAGACCCTCACCCTTTCGTAGATAGCAATACCTGTATATAGAGGGGGAGACTATTGTCAAATTTTTAAAAAAGAGTAGACGGACGAAAAGGAGAAAGCCAAAATTCTGCCATTTTTTACCGCTGTTCTAACCCTAATCCTGGTGCAGGGATTGAGGTGCGGCTGAAGCTTTGGCTCTTCACGGACTCTGGATGTCGATACAAAGATGTTTCACGCGAGTAATCACTGCCAGTACTTGCGCTAGAGACGATCGCAACAGTCGGAGTCAAGACATGATCCTTGCCTGGAGACGATGAGCCGAACGAAACACTAGTTGTGCTCGAACTCGGCGTTCGAGTGTGTGAGTGCGTCGACGCTGAAAGGGAAGACATAGCCTCTGAATCCGAGCCGCTAAGATGGTCCGTGGGCACTGGGACAGGTATACGGTCCGCAGCTGGGCTTGATGAGAAGCGGCCAAGACCGAAGGTGAACGAACCGCGACGGCTGCTCTTGTTCGATGTTGCGGTAGGAGGAGGAGAGGGCGACCGTGAGCGCGCTGCTGTTTGCCATGCCGACGGCGGGACATTGCCCGAATTTACACTCTCCACACTCGCGGTAGCACCATACGCATGGTATGACCCTGGCATGTTGTTACGCGGAAAGACCACCTCGTCCATATCATCATCACTCTCCTCGCTCTCCACTTCCGGCATTCCAAAGTCGGCGTCAATAAGCAAGCTATTGCGCTTAGCTGCGGTCAGATTCGCATTCACACCAGGAGAACCTGCGCCGGGGAGCACCGTCTGGTTCGAGTTGGTAGACTCTGCCAGCGACAACGGACGTGGCGTACGCTGGCCTGCACCAACGAGGCGAACTGTGCGCAGTGTCGAGTCACTCTTCCTCCAATCTTCCACAATCTCGCGTGCAGTCTGCGCCTCCATGCTTTCACGCTTCTCTCTCCTTCGGGGAGCCTCAGGCCCTTGCCCTTGAGAATTGACGTCATCATAAGACTGCGCAGCAATAGGCGTATCAGAAACGAGCCTACCAGGAGCTTGATGATGGTCACTGCGAACTTCTGAATCAGAAGGATGTGGCTGAAGATGAGCCTGTGTCGTAGGTGTTGCAGGAGGGAGTGGCTTTTGCATGGAGGAGCGTTTCTCGTTCGTCAAAGCGGAGGGGGTTGCGCTTTCAGCGGACGATCGACTCCTGCTGGATAATGAAAACCGAGCGTTCTCCGTTTTGGGCGGCAGCGGTGGCGGCGCAGAGGTATTTGGTGAGAAAGACGGGCTTCTAGGACTGGACAATGATGTCGAAGATGCATTGATGATTTTTCCCTTCAATGCATTCGCAAATTGAATTGTGAGCTGCTTTGCCGACGTCTGGCGGGATTGTGTGCGTGCAAGCGGAAGATCGTGAGACGTCGAGCTGCCCGGCGATTCGTAGTCCGACATATACGTATCCGACCGTGCAATCTCGCGACCCTTTCCTTTCCCCACTGTTGCAGGTGGCGAGGGAGTGTTGCTGCCCAGCATCCTTCCTATATCCTCAGACTTCTTCCGCCGCCCCGGCCAGGGGAACTTGGACTTGGGGACCTCTGAAGCGGGTGTAGGCGGTAGGGGGGGAGACTGTGGCCGTCCCGATTGAGCGCTCTGGGCGTGCCCCATGGCCGCTTGTTGTTGGACTTGGGATGGTCGAGGAGAAGAGGAGCGAGGGATAGAAAAGAAGCGAGACTTTGATGGACTGGGCGAAGCCGGAGGCACAGAGGCCGGGCTTGCTGCGAACGCATGTCGTGCGGGCGGCGTGGCCTGCATCTTTGTCTGAATGATGGCAAATGCGTACTATGTCAAAGAGCAAAAGACAGAAGGTAGCCTGGAATGGAGGTGGGCTCTCCCTTGACCGCGTCACTGTCGCCGACACAGTGCTGATGGAGAGAAGTGTCGCAAGCGAATAATGAGCCTAGAAGTAGGGCTAAAAGGAAGGAAAGATAGACTGATATAAGTACCGTTTCGGTCGCGATGTAGTTAATGATGATGGATGGGTGTGCGAGACCGAGCACGCGAGGCAGGCCGCGAGGTGAGGGGGAGTGACTTACTTGTACAGTACAGTAGCAACACCTTACAATGTATCCGAAACCCGTTCTCCTCGCTGTCGGAATCTTATCGTCAACAACGTCAGCAAGCAGCCGGTGCTCAGATGCCAGTGGGTGGATGGTCGTGGTCGTGAAGGAAGGGGGAGACGAGAAACGAGGCGTGCAATTGATGAGATATAGCCTGGCCTGCCGGTGCTTTACTCCGTTCCAGGGCGTCACTGGCAATTGCAAAAACTGCGCCACAGACACCTTTCTTTCGGCATGTAGGATATCGTAGATCTATGAGGCGCAACGACCCTCAGGCTTCCAGAGGCCGATGTCGAGCAATGCGACAACGACGATATGGTCAGAGAACAACAGAGACTTCGCTTCTGGGTTGCCTTAACTGACTCTAATCAGTCGCAATCGAACACACACGCCTCCCAATGTCGCCCTCACTTCTTGGTCTACAAGTGGCTACTGCTTCCTGAAGCCCTGGAGACGGACGATCTACGATCCCAACGAAAATCCAATCTCTGTATTCATTCGCCCATTTCATTAGCGCCGTTGTGGCTGTCTTGTCTCACTGCCAATCGCAGTTGATCGCATCTATTCCCGTCACGTTTCTCATCAAGCGTCATACTAGGTGAAGGCATTCTCACTGAAATCTTAGTACTGAGCCGTTCAAGTTGCTGTCAGTGTCTATCAATACACTAGTATTACTAGCACACACATGCCAGATGCATGAGGCGGACCTCCAAATTTGCTTCGAACAGATAGAGCACTCTCATAAGTATAGACATCCCACGAGTACACTGGCACCATCAGCTGCAATATCACAGAACGCGCTATGTTCATCTGTTCCCCAACAGTGCTCACTGTTCGTTCAAGTCGATGTGGAGGACATCTTACCGCCATCGCCGGATCATAGTATTCGAGCACGTGACCTGAACGCTTGATTTCCGTTTTGGGCGAGACGGCAGTGACGATGGTCTCCCTCACTGACAGCCATCCACAACCAGCCCGCCAGCGCTTTATCTGCCTTTCCTCTTCCTCTCCTATCCCCCAATACATGAACAGTACATAAGACGCTCGTAAGTCTTCTACTTCTTCCTCATCCTCATCGTCGCGCTCGCAATCGATCTCACCGCTCAGCTCGCAGCAGCAAGCAATGCTCAGCACCGCCCCAAAGCAAGCAGAGCACCATCTAGAAGAAGGCCGCACCTCACAAGCACTCGTTGTCGCTGGACCGCCGCAAGCCGACCCAGAGTCAAAGCAGCCTATAAAATATAATCTCTTTGCGTACGCTAGTCCGGAGGTTCTCTCGTACTTTGTTGCCGGTGGCGTTGCGGGGGCAGCTTCACGAACCGTTGTTAGTCCTCTTGAGAGATTAAAAATCATTCAGTATGTTTGCATTCATAACCATTAATCTTAATGGAGCGACTAATATAACCTCATAGGCAAATACAGCCGCCTTCGACTGATGGTCAATATCGTGGCGTCTGGAGGAGTTTGGTGCGAATGTGGAATGAAGAGGGCGTTAAAGGATTGCTTCGGGGTAATGGAATCAATTGCCTTCGCATTGTTCCGTACAGTGCTGTTCAATTTACTACGTATGAACAACTCAAGAAGGTGTGCTTGCTCATTCCGGAAAAAAAACAAGGCTTCTCATAATTAACTTCAGTGGTTTACAAACGGAGGTTCGAGACCGCTGGACACACCAACTCGATTAGTGAGCGGTGCATTGGCTGGGATTACCTCCGTTTGTGCGTAGTGCTTTCCAATTCATCGCTGTTCCGACTCTCACTGCTACCACAGGCACAACATACCCGCTCGACCTCGTCCGATCGCGGTTATCTATCGCGACAGCGACTATAGCTCTACCTATTTCCCAAGTGCAACCCACAGCCTCCAGAAGCGCCATCTCCCAAGCTTCTCTCGCCGCATACCACACCTCCGCACCTCATCCCTCCGCATCATCTTCTGCGGGACCGACTCTCGCAGCGCTCGAGGCCTCCTCGCGGGAATACCTTACTATGATCGGGATGGCCAAAAAGGTCATGCGCGAAGAGGGCGGCTTCCGTGCTCTCTATCGGGGGCTACCAGCCACCGCCTTCGGCGTTGCGCCGTACGTCGGTATCAATTTTGCTTCGTACGAAGCCCTACGGGGCTTTTTCACTCCCCCTGGTCAAACGAACGTGTTCCGCAAACTCCTGTGCGGTGCCTTAGCAGGAAGCATTTCGCAAACGATCACTTACCCGATGGATGTGCTACGGCGGAAGATGCAGGTGACAGGCATGAGCGCTCTGGGGGCGAGGTATGATGGTGCGTTTGATGCGATGAAAAGCATATTACGGACGGAAGGTGTGAAGGGCTTGTACAAAGGCCTGTGGCCAAACCTACGTAAGTCGCCATGCTATTTCGTTACTTTTTCCGTAAGGGTTATTGACTGACCTGGCTTGGTTTAGTAAAAGTAGCTCCAAGCATTGCTACATCGTGCGTACTTTAGATCATGTTCATTATTCCCTCTTTTACTAACTGTGCTACATCTATAGCTTCTTTACGTATGAACTCGTCAAAGAGTATCTTATTCCACCGACATAGTCACACTCACGAATACACCTGGCATTTCTCTTCCTTCTTCCCTTCTCCCATTTTCACATCCTCTCGGATCAAATTCAGCAAATACCGGACTAGACGCATCTAGAGCAACTTGTTTCATCTCGTAAAGAGGCAGCATCGATATAGTAGTAACGCATGCAGACAGCTGTATGGGGTTTGAATATACATAGTATGTAAATGATTATTATAACTTGCATTCGTTCAAACGCACTATCTTATAGTCTCTCATTTCCTTCCTCTCATTTCCGACTTCAAGTTTACTCGATACGCATCGAGCAAATAATCTTAGTTTCATCACACGCAGAACATCTATATATCCGCCATTTCATGCCTAATAAACTCCAGCTTGATCAAGTTTTATGCGAGTGTCCAAAGTCGATGAGTCAACTCAACACTGAACAACGTAGTGACTCTACTTTCCTACTTCATATTTCTCCGAGTTCAAGGAGTTCAAGGATAAGAGCTTAGTAGCAGCCACCACAGATCTATGAACAAGAAAACTCTGATAGCCCACTACCACAACCGAAGCCACCGATTCGGGCTTCCCGCGTCACAGCATTGCTTCAGGTCACCAGGCCTGAGCACTCTCAAACCGGCGGCCTAAGCATTGCGACCACCGTTGTCATGGTGCTCCATGTGCACAGGCCTCCGCATTCCGCTATCCAAGGTCTTCTGGAACAATAGGCAAACCAGCTATGTGCTCAGGCCCACGGCACCGACACCTTCCATAAAAGGAAAAAGCCGCCCCAAGCGTAGACGAGTCAAATGGCCCATGCAAACCGTCGAGCATGGGCCCGCGCCACACTCCGATGCGTCGGTGAGTCGCATCAAAGAGTGTATTGAGGTGATGGATAGGGGTGCCTAGGGCGATGAGAATGGGCCGTTTGGTATATGTATGGAGAGAAATGCCCACCGTCAAGGGCCCGTATTCCCCGTCTTCTAACTTGGGCCTATGACGGCGCGAAAGTGTATATTAGAGCGCGAAGCAGAGACGCTGAGAGGTGTCAGTTTTACGTCTAAGCCTCGCTCTCCCGCATCTTCTGTCCACCGATCCTTATCCGCTCTTCACGATGACATCCAAGGAGAGTAAAGTCGCCAGCCTTCGGTCCGCCTCCAAGATGACGAGGGGAACACAGTTTGTGTACTCGGAGGAGACTCCGTGTAGGTCAACCAAGAAGGAGGTCCCTCCAAGCATGGCGAAAACCGTGACGATTTGGGACAAAGAAGGCTCCGAGTCTCCGACATTGAAGTCGCGGAAAGGCCGTGTTGCGCTCTGGCGGGCGTCTGTCGGGTAAGTAGTAATCTTCCGGACAATATGAGCCAAGATTAACGTTAGTTCTTTCAGAGCCACGCAAGAGAAAGTGGCTGATCCCCCATCGCCAACGTCGAATACCAAGTGCAAACCAGCAAATAGAAGGATACTCCGTGAAGTCCGCGGACTCGCAGCCGGAAGGCTTGCTCATAGCCCGCGCTCTCCAGCGCTGGCATTCGTCGCCAAAGGTCATCGCTATAACCTTCGACCTCGGCCATTATCCACGCTCAGCCGCCCAGAGAAGACAGAATCGATTAAACCGTAAGTCCACTGGCACACAGCGTCGAAGCGATAGTAACTGACATTCTTCGATCGCCAGGATGGGGTGGCAGCAGTTGTTCAAGGGTCAGCTAGACGCTACCAAGCAGAAGGTCGCAGCCTCGAAGGTTGTAGACGCTGAGGATCCATTTGCATGAAGAGGCCGACAACGGAAGAGCCAGGAGCTTTAGTTGCAGTCGCTGCGATATTTATTCATTTGCATCATATGTAGCATAGACATCGCCTTTGCATTTTTCTTGTATATTGTTGTCCCTGCAAATGACATATAATTCATTAGCTAAGAGTATAATGCTTTGCGGTAAACTTGAGCTAGAAGGTAGAATTGCCTAGCAACAAAAGGTCATGAAGGACGTCGTATGTTGTAGTTGAGCTCGGCATTCATGTTCACCTCGCATACTCGAGTAGACGCTTGCATTTCTTCTCGAGTTTTCTCTTCTTCGACTGTGTTAGTGGCAAATCATTGAGAGTCCTTGTCGGTCCCATGCCTTGCAGATAAATGCTCCATCGACTCTTGATACGTTGAACCGTTGCTCCTGGACCATATCCAAATCGATTAGCAAGAGAGTTCAAGTGCTTCTCCAGACCTCTGCCTGCAGCATCGTATGCGAGGCCGAGAACACGTCCGGGACCCACCAAGTTCGAAGCAGTCTCATTGGAGTCCACTGAGAGATGGGTCGATGAGGGCGACTGGAAAAGAACGACCTTTCCTGCTGTTTCTGCATTTGCGAACCGCTCGTTAACTAGTCGTTCCAGTAAATGGCCTGCGAGGTCGTAAAAAATGCCAATGGTGCGGCCAGCACCAATCAAACCAGGAGCTGTGGCGTTTGTGCTCAGCGAGGCGGATGATATAGAAGCTTCTTGAAAAACATATCCAGAATATGGTGATGAGGCCGATGGTCGTCTAGTATGGGGTGGTGTACTGAACGAAGAGAACGACATATCAAGCCAGCGCAGAATCAAGAAATTTCTTGTTCATAAGATGTTGATGTGAGTCTAAGCTCATAAGACTCTCGTTAACGAAGCAGTGCCAGCATTGCCCTGGCATACTGGACGAAGACAGGCCCGGGAAAGCACTCACCCAGTCATTGACCTTGAAGCCTGTCAAACATGCACAAACAACTTGAACCGAATGTTCAAGTTCAAACGCCGGTGTCACGGCCTCTCACACTTCAACCATTACTTTCTTCTCATACAAAACGCATCTTGTCCTTAAAGACTGAATTGGGTGCAACTTGAACTCACCTGTATCCAGGACAATGTCTGGAGAACGTCGAAAGAATCTACTCAACTGACTCCTTGACGAATGAGAATCGCAAGAATCAAGCTAATTTTACATTGTCTTGTCTCAGTCACTGCTCAGGATACTATTAGTAGCGACACAATCTTGTAGTGTGGTCTATAGTCGTCAAAGCTTCCATGCCTCTACCGCTCCGTCGCTCAACCGTGTCTGGTCAGCTGTCTCATCGAGGTGTTCGTCCCTCCTCCACTGCACTATCATTCTGGTATATAACTGCTGAGCTCTTAACATACGCCTTGTTCTTGTCGATGAATATCCTAGTATGCTTAGCGAACTCTCGGGCACAGTAACGCAGGCTGCTGTACCGATGCCAAGGCAGTCGATAGTGGTCTCAACAACAACATTGAATGAGTTGCTGTACAATCCATCCGCCGACGAACTTGCCTTCCTCCGTGTTACTCTTGGATCTGATACAGATACAATAAGGGCCCACATCCTTGATGTTCAGAGGGAGTAAGTGACCCACATTGCTCCTCTCGCCTATCTGGCTCTAATTGTCCACCGTCTAGGGCATTGTAGGTTCTCCCCTCCTTAAAGGTTCGTTCCGAAGCTGACTTTTCACTTAGTCAGGAGTATCCGTATCCATGTATACACCTGTTCACTTTCATAAAGTTCTATATGGCTTCACGGCCAGTCTATCAGGAAATCCTACGAGCCGGGCGCGACAAGGGTGATGCGGTGTTTTTAGACGTGGGGTGCAACAGTGAGTATTCTTACGTCTGCTTTTCTGGACCATCTCATGACAATTTCCCCTTGGATACAGTGGGTACCGATGTGAGAAAACTTGCGTTTGATGGATACCCAGCACGAAATATATACGCCTGCGATCTACTCGATCGCTTTATCGAGCTCGGACACAAGCTTTACCTCGATAAGGATTCATGTGCAATTACTTTCTTCTCCGCGGACATATTCTCCTTCCCCCCTTCTATCGCTGAGAGGCTGACTAAAGATAGCGATTCGTCACCTATGGAGAACTTCCGAGGTCGTGTAACGCACTTGCACAGTGGCTTGTTCTTCCATCTTTTCGACGAGCAGGCACAGATAGGGGTTGCGAAGAGACTCGCTGCTCTCTTGGATCGCCGACCGGGTTCGATTATATTTGGAGCACATATCGGAAGTGCTATTCCCGGCGAGATCACTACTCCATTCTCTAAGTGAGTCTGAATAAAATAAGAACAATGCACAGCACGGCACTGATGGTCAGCGAGAAGGGTTCCTTGGGCTCATTCTCCCGAAACGTTTACATCACTCTGGATAAAGATTTTCACGGATTTGGAAGGGGAAACGTTCGTGAGAGAACGCTTACGCGTGAACGTTGCATTACGCTCCGAATCGTCCATCTATGAAGCCTCGAGTGGTGTCCTGTACCTTGACTGGGCCGTCAAAGTTATTTGACTGGTGTCGGCATAGGAACTGACACGTCCTTGCCATGCTTATAGTTGTCGCATCTTGGCCAATCAATCGATGCCTTCGTGTCATACGCATAATTCGATAATATTTGACAGATTTATGCAGAAGATTCTCGGGATGCGGTCATAGTCGTAGTTATACTATTATTCCAAGCAAAGAAATGGCAAAGAACTGGAGCTCTCAGTGAGTACTGTACATGAGTACATGTATGAGTATGAAAATTATGAAGACACGACTTCGTTAAACTGCAGCACTTGCATGAAAAGGAGGGACTTGAGTAAAGAAGAGATAGTATTATAAAGAATACAACAGAGCGACTGCGGCGATGATTGTGATAGGAAGATCACAGACAAGTAACAAAATAGATATTCGGTGTGCGCTGAGAAAGTCTTAATATGCCACGGAGAGTGCCTTTTGATCATCTATCATTTGGAGGTCGTTCCTCCTGTCCGAAGTTGTCTCGACAGATATCATAACGGGGAAACTGCGCTGCTAAATGCAAGACCATTAACAGACTGATCGCCGCTAGCATTCTAACCTTTTGATGATCTCGTACCTTGTCAGAGTATAAATCAGACGTAGACTGCCCTGGGCGGCGTTCCAGGTCAGATAGTGGGTAGTTGTAGTTTGGGGTTGACTTTCGAGCCCGGAAGCTGTCTTGGTTGTCAAGGGAAGCGAGTAAAGACCAAAAGTACACTAGAATTGCCGCTCGTGAGTATCGCACCCATAGCATATAGATCACCGATGCCATACATTTTGGGGAGACGATGAAGATCCCGAGAAACACATAGTTGCTCGGCATGGCCGCAAACTAAGTCTCTTGATGAGTATAAGGCGGTAGTATATGACAATGACAGCTTACACAGATAATGCAAGCCATGTCGCTACACACAATGATAGCTCCGGTGTTGACGAAATATAATGTGAGGGTCTTTAAGATGGAATCGGTCCTCGGCACACCAGTCCGGCTCTCCATTAACAAGAACGCGAGCGATCCAGCTATGCTTATGTCGGCCACAATGCTCACGCTGAACACTGTATACACGAGCCACTACACAACGATTAGAACTTTCCTTTCGATGCAAAGGTAGTTTTTGACTTACAGCAACGTCGTGAAGAGCCTGGGCGTTGTTGTTCTCAAAACTGTTCGGGTATGGTAAATACGACCATTCTGAAAGGGAGAGCAAGCTCGTGACACTAGCCTGACAACAGACACAGCTGGTGGGGGAAGATAGGTTCACCAAAGAGATACACAGCACGATGAAATAAATAACTCACCAATGCCAAATCCTTCCGGTCATCGTTGATCGTTTAGTATGCTCTGAAGAACTAGTAGTGTGTTTCAAAGCTCACCAAAACTCGCCAATGTGAGTACAATCTGCAAATTAATTAGATGAGCAGGGGAGGACGAAGCCACATCGATTAAACAACGTACACAAGTGACTTTGAAGACCCAGCGCTGGCCGCACACTGCATAATTGGGGGATGTGAGGTTGATGGACAAGAAATATTGAGTAAATTGATGCATACTTCTGCTGACTACGCCCGTAAGGAATCTAAATCAAAATACTTAACATAGTTGTATAAGTTAACGGAAAAATATAGTTCTTACATTCTGACGAGAAGGTTACAAAGAACCTATTCACCATCTGCCTTCAGTCATGTATGGCAATGAATCAGCTTGTAGACGCACTGTTAGGATCGATACAGTCTGTTCAAGGTTTAGTGCCTATATAGACAGAGATGATGGAGTTTTGACTCACCGATAATGCCCTGAATACAAAACGTCAGTACGTTTCTCGCGGAAGAAAAGCACATGAAACTTACCATTCGGTCGTTAAAAAGGCCAAAATGTCCCCAAAACTTCGCCTTAGATAGTGGTCGACCGCAACGACATCGATGGCTACATGAACTGTGTTCATGAACCTATGCAATACGTTGAGCCACAGTCTCAATGCTTGCAATGTATATGTGCACTCACAGCATTGTACCAATCTACAAGGCAGGTAAAAGTCATTATACGAACTTAGAAACGTAGACGCTCTAAGGTACTCACCATGTACTTGACCCTGCGCGGGGCTTCCTTCTTCCTCAGAAAACGATAGCTAGCCGAACATACAATCCCGAACACACTGCATGGTGAATCAGACAAGCGAATGAGATCCTTAATACAAAAGACCACTGTACAAGATGTTGACTATCCCGCTGTAGAGGAAAATGCCTACAGCTTGAGTGACGGCAGAGGGGATGAACGGAACCGGTATGCTCGCCATGTCGTGAAGGAGAATGCCAGGACAAAGTTTTGCAACTTTCTGGCCTCTGTCCTACTTATTTAACTTTGGCCGGGGGCTTCTGCCACCGATCACTCGGATTAGGATTCGTAGATTCAAATTTGAGAAATTGAGGTCTCCATCAAATGTATTGATGGGAAATTGCCGAAGTCCACCATGCTACAGTCCAAGTAGATCCGGGGGCAGATCCAAGCTAGTTTGTTCCAAAGTCCCTATTAGACATGTAAATCAAATAAAGTGAGGACAGTCGACAGTACCAACTCTCTTGCGTTTGACTTTCAATTCTAAGAGAGGAGAGGTGAAACAAAGCCGTTGTCGACGTTGATAGTACCCGCGGAAGATCCATCAAACTTCTTTTTAACGTATGAGAAAAAGAGAACTGATGGCTGGGATAGCTCTGAGAATGTCCACATGTACGCCACGCCACGCAGGAGATGGGAACATGTATCACTGTCAGGACGGCTTTGCCGTCCCAGGATTGAATTGATGGTAAACAAACAAATGGCATTCGTAGCCTCGTGACCCGACCTTCTAGAAGTATGCCCGTAGATCACTGACAAGCCGGCGGCCACTAAGAATGAGAGGAAGTGACTTGTCCCGGTTACGCGACTATGCTGAGCCTATGCGCAGAACTCGAGAGGAAAGTATCAAATGATAGACGTTGATAGAACCCTGACTGCCCCAGGGTAGCCATTCATTTGAGATTGCGGGGTAGCCTTCTGACTACTGAGTAACAATTCAGTTTCAATAGCTTCTTCCTTAATTCGAGGTAGATTTTTTTGTTGGTACGCGGGTGCACAGCACGGAGCCGCAAACAGGAAAGCACTGATTCAGTCCCTGGTTTTCGAAATGCAACTTCGCATGTATCTATGGGAATTACAATGTTGAGCACAAACTCTGGGAGCAGTCCGATGCAACAATAAATGTATGCAAGGATTAACTTACGACGTCGATGACTCGTCATGTTCCCGTTCGGAGATCCGCTTAATGAGAGTGTCGATATGCCCTTACACCAGATGAACATCCAACAGCTATCAGGGAGTGGAAAGACGCAGTCTTGAATGCCATCTTTATCAGAAAGCGAGGGCGATACGTCGTTCAAGTTCTACGTCCACCTTTCCGCCATTGTAGAGAAAGACGTCCGACTGTAGATGTCAACGTCCAACAGCGAGGAAAGCACATGATTCCTTCCCTAACTTATAGTTTCTTCGCTAATTGGATGCGGAGGGAGGAGGATACCGACACTCCGGGGTTACCTTGAGAGTTTACTTTCGAGGCTGACCAAACGTCTGGCCTAAAGCAGAATAGTTGTGGCCCAGAGCTCCTTGTATAGGCTTGAGCGCCACGGTGCAAGCCACTTGCCAGCCGCCTACATCAGAACCGTAAAGGCATAGAAGGTGGACAACAGCTATCTACCTTTCCTTAGATCACCATCACCCCTCCAAGTCAATGTCGAGGCCGTACTCCCTTTCGCGAGGAGAAGCACGACTACGTCCTCGCCAAGAGCCAGTAAGGTGGTGATGGTGATCTCCTGCGTATGTAACGTGCAAATACCTAGGGAAATGGTCTTGCGCCCAGGCCATTCCCAGGCGAATGGACCGCACCGTGATGTGTGCGACACAAAACTGCAGCCAACGTCCTTCTCGTGTCGGAATTGATGAATGGGATATAGACATTTAACTCTACGTACTGGCCCCATCGTCGATAGAGAAAAAGAGAGAGCGGAGAGGGATCACCCGCCTCGCTTTCTTGACGGGGTTAGACGCCATGGGGAGCGGCTAATCCAACGGGTTCTCTCCTTTTCTGCCTCTTCCTCTTCATTCGCATAGGCCGTCTGTCGAGGTGGAGGCTTCAGATGTGTTAACATTGTATCCGAAGATTATGTCAAGTCGAGTCGCGGTGTCGTCAGCCTTGGGGAGCATATACATTTCCGCCGGTTAGGAGTGCAAACAAATTGCGCTTCGATAAGGAGTCAGTAAGTACCTTCATTCGAAGTTCAGCTTAATCTACTCACTGATGGGCATTCGTACAGAACTACTTATAGTGTTGTAGGGCAAGAGACTCAACCTCTTCCTTCCATGAAATATGCGTTGAGATGCAAATAAAACCTTGCTTCGTATTTCTTGGTGCTTGGCTTCAAGGGCGAAAAAGGTGAATATCTATCCTCAATCCCCTACCGAAGCCCTTTCACATTAGCCCCCAACATTCCACTGGCACGAGGCGATCGATGTTGGTGCTGCCGGTTCTCCAGGATTTGAAACTATGACGAGCATGAAAGCCTAGTATGTAGCTTTCATTTCAAAGCGTCTGACTTACAATGACAAGTCGAAGGAAGAATGAATTTGAATTCGAAACTCAGCGCACACTTGAGTACTACAGCAGGACCCCAGCACATTCAAATCATGATGAGGAACAACATGTCCGAAAGCGGCAAGATGACTTTTAAATGGCCGATCCCCTTACCCCCCTGAAGCGCTCCGCCGTGGATATGCTCCTTTTTGCACTGCAACCTTATTTGTTCGGCCCTTGCCTAAAAAGGAGTAAGGGATTTGTTGGCGAAGCTCGGACCGCTGTCCAGCCAATTGAATCGGACTCTGCCGCAATTCATTTAGCTTTTATTGAATCCGAACCGGTGTCAAACCCAAAGATCATGAAAAAAAAAACATTTTAGCCATTGCAGAGTTTGGGCTGTGACAAGATTTACCTAATATTATTGTCACTCATAACCCTAACTTGAAGTCACACAAATGAGTTAGTTTGTCAGTTCGGATTTGTCGTGACGGTGTCGTCCGTGTCAGGCGTTGGGGAGCTCGCCGTCGACGTACTTTCTCTTTCAACTCTCAGCCGTTTCGATATCTGCAACACTCCCAACTCAATTTTTATTGTCATTTCCACATCCTAAGTCGAAAATGTCGGGAGCTGCAACCACAGCAGGTGTTTCCAAATTTCAAAAGTTTATGAATCACCCTGCAGGTGCGTTACATATGCTGGTGCTGCGTGATTTCCGCCAGCTTGGCTTCTGGTCTTCCAGCTCTTCTTTCATTGTCTTGCTGGAATGTCTTGCTGATTGCTGGTGTGTGCTCGGTATGTAGGTCCGAAGACCGTGTTCTTCTGGGCCCCGCTTATGAAGTGGTGCCTTGTTGCTGCTGGACTGAAGGACCTAAGTCGACCAGCGGAGAAGCTCAGCGTGTCGCAGAACGTTGGTATGTATAGTACTTCGATGAAGTAAGGTGTATGTTATTGAGGTCCGACCCCAACTCTAGCTCTTGCGGCGACGGGCTTTATTTGGGTTCGCTATTCTCTCGTCATCACACCTGTGAACTATAGCTTGGCTGCGGTATGTTGACTTCCCTTCGCCTCGATAATCTTTCACTTATCTCTGTCCACAGGTCAACTTCTTTGTAGGTTCAACAGGGATGAGCCAACTCTACAGGATTTGGGAGTACGTGAACTGATTGTTTGCGCCTATGGAAGCTCATGTTCTGTACAGCTATCGAAGGAAAAATCCGGGAGCGGCAATGGCTTCTTAAAGCACATTCCCTTCATTCTACGCCGATTAGAGATGCTCTTGTAATTCAACCATACTTTCCTGTTATCATTATGAGTGCACGGATGGGATCGCATCTTGAATCCAAGTTATCCATTACCGTCGATTCACCGATGGAACAATATGGTTCGTGAAATATAAATACATGCGGAACAACAACCCCCTGGGTCATGAAGCAAACGCTAGAATACAGTGATATTATCTGGACCTAGTGCCCCCCTGCCGTGCTGCTGCTTTCCCCTTCCGCTTTGGCTGCTCTCTCGATGGCTGCTGTGCACCTGAGCGCTCTTGTCCGCCTTCTTTCCCATTCCCCTCTCCCTGCGCCACGTCGAGGATATGCTTGACCCCATCGATCACTTCGTAAGCTCTACCTCCCATAGCTCGGCCGGCTATTCCTGCTATGTATTGCAGGACGTTCGACACAGCGTTCTGTTCTTGAGCTTGATGTTGGTCTCGTTCGTTGTATTGCCATTGCTGGTGAGCCTCGAAGGATTCCCATGGACGTGGCCGGCCGTTGCGGGACCGTGCTCCTGAACGGCCCGTTCTACGAGCACCTTCTTGGTTCTGCAACGAGCCAAAAATACTGCTTAGACCATTCTGTCCATCTCCGTTTGCGCTGAGCCAGCCGAAGCTTGCCCCAAGGATGCCGGCAATGACTGTCCATTTCACGACCCAGAAGGCAGTCCGAACCATCCAGCCTGTCGTCCGGTAGATGCTGAGGAGTGTATAGTATGCCGCGAGTACGCTTATTAGAGGCGGAAGCACCTTTTGTGCGTCCCATTCCCATGGCTTCCATGACGGCAGAGTTGTTAGGAGAGAGAAAGCGCCCGAGGCCAAAAGGAGGCCATACGAGAAGACAGTGAAGAGCGTGTCATAGATTGGTGCGGGGAGATGGTCTGCAAGGTAGTCAAGCAGCGGGTCGAGAAAAGTAGGTAGGTCTTGAGGATGAACGTTGTCCATCGCCTTTGTTGAAGTCGATGTCTAAGGCGATGTCTTCGACAACGTGTCTGATCCAAGGTCAACCAAGCTGCGCTGGTGAGTGTCGGCGTTTAAGTCTCGATTTGGCAAACTCAGACAGTAAGGGTCGTGGTAGCCGATTACCGCTTTGCTGCAGTCCATTCAGTACACTCCGCTGATGCCGGTCGTCTTGGCGGGGTTGCCGACTTCCGTGCTTTACGACAACACCCTCGAAATGGGGTCACGTGATGGGGCTACACGAGAACAAATAAGGACAATCAAACTAGTTATATAGGATGGAAGGATTTCATAGATGTTCTGTCTCACCCTCCTTGACCTCGATCCTCGACAGTCCTCATATTTGTCCCTCGCTTAATTCCCTTCGTCAGTCCCCCTCCTTTATCATAACTCGACATTGCCATGGCAGTCAAGCGTAAATTCGAAGCTGAGCTCGACGGCGCGAGTGACTACTCTGTATGTCCCTATGTCTACCTATATGCGGTAATGTTCATACCTAACCGAGATCGTCCTCCCCATAGGCGGCGAAGCAAATGAAGCTCGTCCCCTTCCCCTCATCTGAACCTGACATGGATGTGGACGTTGCTATGTCCGAAGAACCCCTCATAAACATCGACCTCCTCGCCTTCCATTCCCGCTTGTCCTCCAGCGTCTCCACAGCATCAAGTGACTACTGCTCCTCGGATTCATATTCGCGTACGTTTATTTGTTTGCCCATCTACATATAAGTTCACCCTCACCGACCCTACAGCTCCCTACCCTACTATTGATCTTTATCCAGCATCCGAGTCTCCTTCTCGTTCCTCACCATCACTTTGTCAACCTCCGTCAACGCTGAACTTCTCGCACGCAAGGTGAGTAACGGAAGCGCCCGAGGGGCGGCTGTGTGATCTTGTCTAACGCTTGCTGATCAAGTTCCTGTCTTCCTTCCCTCGGTCGCCCTTCGAACTATGGTGGATACGGCTTTTTCTCTTGAATCCTCAGACCTGACTGCACCCAGATCCCAAAACTTCGTGTCTCGTGCGAAGCTGGGCCAAACGGTCAACGCTCTATGTGGTCAATGTGCGAGGAGTGCGGCGCCATACAAATGCTCGACTCTTAGACGACAATCCGGACCTTACGGCTGGAAGAATCGGCTTCGACTCGACTTTATCATTTGGCGTTGCACCGTCACTCTTAGTTCCGCCTTGTCTCTGTGACTAACTTTTCTCCCCCTTCTCTGTTTTGTACATTGTAGGTTCTCTGGGTTACCTTACTGACGACATTCGACTTCGACTTCCCAAGCTACCAGTTATCGACACACCAAGACTTCCGTCTACAGCTTATCACTGACGACAAACCCGACAGTTCATCAAGAAGTATCTCCTGGCTCATTTCCAACCGACTCTCCCGACCTTCCAGCAAAACGTCATCGGAATCTTCGACCTCACCTCCGACTTCATCATAGGTGATCAACAACCCTCTCAACCATCTTCGCTTACCTCAATTTACTGTCGACTAACTGCTGCTGGGCTTAACTAAACTAGACTGCCTCCTTATTTCCTCATCTCCTCATCTCTTATATGATCCTCTGCGCACACACACATCACTTCTGCACTTGATGTAATCCACTCTTTTCACGTTACACTCGACTCCCAAAATATCCGATTATCAGCTGACGCTGAATGATCTGAACCCCCTTGCGCTATCCACCTTGCTGTGTTCATGTATTATTTACTTATGTATCCCGTCTGTCATAATAAATCCGAAGGGATATATTTATTCGTTCATTCATTTCGAGGGTCCTTTGTAAAAAGTGAAAAAATTGGTCTGGACTTCTGCGAAATTTTGTCTGTCCGCATAGTAGCCGCCGTGCGACTAATTGCTCCGATTCGCCAGCAAGCCGTCGGAATGTTCAAGTTTCCTCGATCGCATCTAGAACGGACGAACTCTGACTCCTATTTTATGCCGAACTTCTTGATCGTGCTGCCCTTTATAAGAGTATATGCCTCTTGACACATTCGTATCATTTAAATTTGCGAACTACTGGTCGCAGGCTGCCTTACTCACCTTCGTCTTGGTTTTGAAGTACTATGGCCCATAGTTCATGGTTTGGGGCCGACAGCAAGGCTGTGTACATGTAGTGGAAAGTTGAGCAGGCTTGGGGGCCAAAGCTTCGTTAGCACGTACCTAAGAACGGTCGAAGCGCTGACACTCCATCAAGAGCTTGGATTCTAATGAGCTTTGGTTGTCCTAGCATGGGCTGAACGAGTAACCGGAAAACAACAACATCCTAAACGAGATCGAACGCTTGGGTCTGTCTCCATGGCTATGCACCGCAGTGCTCGTTGTAGTGCTTTGCGCCGCTCCGACCTACCTTGGCGAACAATAGCAGTTCAGCTGCGCGCACCTCGAGGCCCTAAGTGCATGCTTTGCGTGGCGACCGTAACAGGTGCACGGCCTGCATCGTGGCCGATGCTGACTATATGCGGTCATGGGTATTGTTTTCCTAAACACGGGGATGGCCAAATCGGTCGATGGCGGGGACTTCAAGTTGCAGCTCCCACGTGGGACTGCCTGATCGGGACATGGTGCATATATACTCATGTTTTTGGCAGAATTATGACTCTGCGAGAGAAAGAAAGTTCACGTATAGCGATATATATGTCCTATTAGATCTATCAGGAAACAATATATCATGAGGTAAGGAGCTTGTGTACACTATAAATCGAGATACATGTAAATTGGGATCCACACAAAGGAATGCATACGGTGCTTTATTATTTATGGCAACTTGAGGGACTTAAGGATATGCTGTATGTCCTACTTAGTTAAGATGGGCAAGTAAAAGTGAGTTAAAATGAGTCTTGCCTTTTGAATTGTGAACGCGATCGAAAGTATTTCCTGATTCGGGACCGACATATTTGTGTTGACGCGCCTCCGCCGCTCCTTTCTTCATTCAGCCACGACCGGCGCACGTCGAGCACGAGTCAGAGCGGTGGGAAGCACAGCGAGCACGACGTACGCGTCGCCGTCAGTGTTTCAGCATCGGCCCGCCCAGGAGCTTTAAGAGCGAGCAAAGCGGCGACGGGGCCCAAGCACAAAGGCGACGCGCGACGCTGCCCCCGCTCAACCTCGACCACCAACATCGCCTATTCCCTCTCTCCTCCTCGACCCTAAATCGACAGTGTCTCAGCGTGGCAGCTTGGTTCATTCGGCGTGACCACCTTTTGGCCCAGGTGCGTGGAAGAATGGTATAAAAGCCCGAAGTAGGCGCTCACCGTTTGACAAACAGTGAACAAACATGCGCTCTCAAACAAACGGCATTGCCGCTCTTCCCACACGTCTCTCAACACAACTTTCTTTTCAACCTTCGCGTGCTCACTCCCTCCCGTCATCATCCATACCCTCCCTCCCCCGTTTTCCGCGTTATTCGCTCAGAAACTCGTCGTATTCGCCTCTCACGACCTCTAGGAACTCGTCAGAGGAGAGCTTCACGATGGCTGGACCGACTCGAACGTCCCACCACGTCGAGGGCCACAATCCCATAGGACAGCACCCTCAAGCACAGGCCTCTGCTTCGAACACTGCTGAAAAGCAGCCAGTGCGCATCTCTCGCCCACCAAACCCATGGATCCTCTATCGCAAAGACAAGCTCGTCCATCTCATGAACTCACATCCTGAACACAAGAAGTTACCTCAGGCCGAACTGTCGAAGTTGATTTCGACGATGTGGAGGAGCGAGTCGGCGCCGGTCCGCCAATACTACGAGCTGCAGGCGGACATTGCGAAGGAGCAGCATCAGAAGGACCACCCTGAATACCAGTATCGTCCACAGAAAAAGGCGGACAAGGAACGTCAGCGCGAGGAGAAGCGATTAGAGAAGGAGCGCGAGAAGGAGGCGAGACAACGCGCCAAACAGCTTCAGCAGCAGGCTCGTCGACAGTCACCTTATGCACGTGTGCCAGCGATGCCAACGACGCTCCCTCCTGGAGCACCTATGCCTCCGAGTGTCTCTGCACCTCCTTCAGCGCACCAACCACAAAACTCCAACCAAGTACATCAGCTGGTGGTGACGCAGTTTGGCATGACTGGCCCCTCCCCTCCCGTCTCAGAATGTCCATCTCCAAATGGCAGTCCTCTCATGCCTTTCATCGACCAACTCGACTCGGGCAGTTCACGAGCATCATCGCTCAGTCTCCCTCAAAACGGGCGGGGGTCTGCTACTCCTACTCCTCCCCCAGGCGCACACGACGCGTCTTTTGCTTCAACATCTCTTGCAGCACCTCAACCAAGCGCGCCTCTACGCCCACCGAGCGCGTCTGCCTTCCACATCCCCGGCACCTCCACGCAAGACGCGTCGAGACCGGCGAGTGCCATCCAGCCTCAGAACGGGGCCACGCCCTGGACGGCGCCGAACCCGTTGGATGAAGAGTCTGGTTCGCTCAACACCGGTCCGTCAGACGACCAAGGGGGCCAGTTCATGGATTGGATGGCACAGCCGTTCCTGCAAGGCCCGTTAGATGGGATGTACGATGTGCGTTTCTCATTCTTTGTTTTATTTATTTTCAATTTATGCGTTTTCGTCTTATTGTCTTTGTCTGTACTATTGTTAACCCACTCTTTCATCCACTCATACAGTTCAACGCGTTATCGGACCCGGCCTTTGAGGTGCCATACACGAATGAGGGCAATGACGACACGGCCACACAAGCTTTCCTGCAGCAGACGATCAATCCTAACATCTTCACTCTATCGATTCCGACTGCATCTCTTGATAACCCTGCAGGCGAAATTCAAGTCTCTACTGTAAATCAGTATGCGGCATCCACAAGTGCAGTTGGCTTGCCCGAGTCTGCGGGCGATTTCAATCTCGAGCTACAAAATATGTTCGCTGAATACGGTATCGCGTCTTCTCTTTCTGGCAATTTGCCGCAGGAGGAAGGTGTGACCGGTGCTCAAGGTGAAGAGCTTGATCAAAGGAATAGCCTTGCCCAGTTTGTCGAGGAACTCGCGCAGATGAATGCCAGAGCACAAGAGCAAGGGATGATGGACGTCGTCGCTGGTTACTCACTGAACATGCCGACCAGCTTCGATGGAATTGACTTTGGAAGCTTCATCGCTCCTGCGTCGCTCATGGGGGCGCTCCCAAGCCCACCCGAGTCATCAGCTGCGGGCTCGCAGAATGCTCCGTCCCCGTTCGACGTGCCCACCGTCCAGCCGACGAACCTTGGTGCTTCTGGCTCGGGCCAAGGCCAAATGAATCAATCGCATCTGCAGATGTTCGCACAGGGTCCGATTTTGGGCCAGGACCAGAACTACGGTGAGGCGTCGCACCCGACACCGCCTGTGTCTGCGGGTTCGGCCGCGCCTTCTCCTTACCCGACTCACGATGATGCGCAGTCCCGCCACCCCGCACACTCGGCGCCCGGTTATGTACCGCCATCCGGTGCCGCGAACGCCACACGACGACGGGCAGCAGGCAGCTGGAGGCCGCCGACTTGATGACGCTTGGCAGATCGATCGCCTTGCACGTCAATGTATTCATATGGCGCGGGCCCGCCTTACTTGTGTTTCGTATCTCTGTTCCTTGCCTCACTCACGACCCTCGGACAATAATTCATGAACCTTATTCGACTCTTCTGCAAATCTGACTCACCTTCTTAGTGAATTTTACGAACAAATTTATATTTTATAGAATCTCAGCGCCATCATGCGTCTCCTTGGAGTTTCCCCTCGCGATCATGTGAATACCCTTCGGTTTATCACTTTCCCATCCTACCTACCTGCACACACATCTCTTCTCATCTGCCGTCTCCTTGTTCTCTGAACATCATTGCTTCCTTCACGCTATGTTATGCTTTCCAAGTTCTTCGCTGTTTAAATCTAAACGTATCTTTCTTTCTTTCTTTCTTTCTTTCTTTCGCCTTGCTTTGATTTGCTGTCGGCTCCCCCAAAACCAAACTGTGCTCTAGCATTCACCGTTGTGTTGTTTTCCTTGTATATCACTGCAGCCTCCCCAAGATGTACATTATCTTCTTCTTCCTCCGGATTCTAAAGAATGAAATATCTGTCAAACAGAAATCTCGATGAATCCGCCGTATCTTGCTTCCGTGTCCAGAGTTGCAGTCGGACCCGACTTGACCCTGAATACATCCATCTATAGGCACTCGGCGCCAGTTGCCTGCGACGTCTCTCAGCAACCACCCGCCTGCTTCACACCACGACATTGACTCGTGTCGACTCACATTTGCGCGTATATCGTTCACCATGAATCACTTCGATCACAGCGGCCATGAAGGTATGGACCACGGTATGCCTGGCATGGGTGGTGGTCACGACGGAATGGACATGGGCGGCAAGTGCTCTATGAACATGCTATGGTACGCGTAACACACCATCCCATTTTATCTTACTGACATATACATTGACTAGGAACACACAAATCATCGACACCTGCATCGTGTTCCCGCAATGGCACATCAAGTCCAACACGTCCTTCGTGATCTCATTCTTCGCCATCGTCGCGCTCGGCGTCTTCTATGAATGGCTGCGCGCTTTCTCGAGGCGCGTTGACCGCAGCATCGCGCGTACGATAGCTGAGGGGAAGGGGAAGGGACGGGTGAGTGGTCGGCTCAGTCCTGCAGCCGCCGAAGAAGACGAGGGTTTATTGACTGGCCGCCGTTTCCCCAAGTCCTCGCTGTGCGTTTGGCATTTTCTCCTAGGTGCTCTCAGGACATTGGGATGCTGAGTCTTCTCCGTCTTCTTTAGATACAAGGTGCCAGTCCCGGCTCGTGTGCTGCGTGCGTCCTTATATGGAGCGACTGTGTTCTTGTCGTTCTTCCTCATGCTTGTCTTTATGACCTACAATGTGCGTGCTCAAAGCATGTAGTCCAAGCTGCACTTACTGATTCACAATGTTTAGGCTTATCTCGTTCTAGCTGTCGTCCTCGGCGCGGGTTTGGGGCACTTCTACCTTAGCGATAAGATGGACGTCGACGGTGTCCTGGCGAGTGGTGGCAATGACGGAAAGGGGATGGCATGTCATTAAATCATAATCGGGACACTTGTATAGGATTTCATTCTCTCTTCAAGGCTTGCTTTTTCTTTGCTGTTGTACTGATACAGTTATCTACTCCAGATTTACTTCATTGAATCAAACGCGTATTGTCTGTCAGTGTGAGATGATATGGAGTCAATGAACTGTGGTATGTTTGGCTCCATGAGACTGGTCTGACAATATGATCAAGTAAACTATTCTGTCCATGAGTCCTTACTCAGTTCTGATGCTCGAGATTTCGGAAGGGGCGAACTCCCCAACTCAAAATTCCATCACTCTCAATTCGAGTCGTCGCCAGTCCACCAGTAGTTCGCAATCTCGGGGCTCGTGTATGTCCTAAGAGAGAAAGGTGAGAACCATGACTTGAAGCACAAGGAGTTGGAACGTACAAATTCAGACCGACCGTGATTGAGCCAATGACACCATCTGCAAGACTGTCGCTGACTTGAGCGATATCCAACAACGCATCGTAGCCCTCAGCCTGTCACTCATCGTAAGCAACTTCTATAAGTTTTGGAGAAGACATTGACTCACATTCTCGTATGCGAACCAGGTATCTTCATCATTAGTGGTGCGGTCGACGGTGTTGGTGTTATACGGGGTGAGGTTACCGATTTTCTCCATGAATTCATCGGCAAAGAAGAATTGACCAGTGCTTCAATCAAAAGTCAGACCGTTAACTATCAGATGAAAGCTGGACGCTACAAACTGGAGAGCGCTTCCTGCAATGAAGGTTCCATTATCGGCAATGGATCCATTGTCGGCGGTGTACACCTTGACGTGGAAGTGAGTCGATCGGCCACTGTACCACCCTGGAACGGTAGAGTATATTGTGATATGGCCGTCATCGTCGGCTTGCCATACACCTCGCAGGAAGCTCTCTTCGTCAGTAGGTGCATTGCCTAACGTACTACCAGCGCTGTCTGCTCCGGCATATGCACCGGTAGCAGTGGACAAATCGCCTCCTTGCGTTGGTGAGCCAGTTCCGTTGCCGGGTGTGCCAGAGCCAGATGGAGCCCCGCTGCCACTGGGAATGGCTCCAGAGCTCACCCCGTTTGGAGCAGTGCCATTCCCTGTGCCGTTTCCTGGGCCGCCTCCACCTCCTCCAATCGCCAAACTCGACCCAGTGTATCCGGAGCTGTTGTGTGTCCGAGTTAACATACGTGCGATGAGCGCAAGGAATCAAACTTACTAGTAACCGGTTGAGTTGCAGTGCCAGGAGTCAACCCACACTTTCTGTTGGTAATCGTCATCAAATGCCAAAATGCATGCTGCTGGGTCAACCATACCGACACAGGTTCGCAAGTGGCGATGTCGATGAAGTCAATGTCAACTTCAAATGGAACTCCAGCTAATGGAGAGAAATATGTTAGGCTAATACGTCTCAACAATGCGGGCGGACGCTTACGCTGGTTCTCCGTGATGTTCTGGCGCACAAGCTCCCCGAGGATATGGTACGGACCCTGGGTCACCTCTGGCGTCAGTATGCAGACGCCGTCCGAATCGTCATCAGTACTGGAGTTTGTACTGAGCGTCGTGTTACTTATGACGCTAGATATGGCGCTGGAGCTGTACGAGGTTATCTCCGAAATAAGACTCGTCGTCGCCGGTGCGTTCGTCAGAGAGGGGTGTCCCGTGTTGCCCCCCTTCTTCCCGGGGCCAGGAGCTCCGTTGAAGTTGCTGCTGGGACCGCTGGGCGCACCCTTTGCGAAAGGCTGATGGCCTTGCTCTTCTCGGCGGCGGAGGCGGTTAGCCCTGCGCTTCGCAAGAACGGCACCACAGCGCTTCTGGATCGAACGCTGGACTAGTTGATTATGCGCCTGGCGTCGGTGAAGAGCAGTACCTGTCGGTGCATGGCCGGAGTGCGCTAATGTTGTCTCCTCGTTAGTAATTTGCCTACGCTGCTGAAGAGAACACCACTAGACTTGCCATAAGCTTCGGATGCAAGTGCAGAAGCAACAAGTAAAAGTGGCAGGAGTTTCATCTTAGGGAATCCTGGTTGTTGTCTGGGTCGAATCCTTGGACTTCTGTCCTCGCTTTTAAACCGTTACAAGACCTGCATAGCCTTACCCGACGTCATTCTGCGGAAACATTTCTGGAAAACGAAGGAAACACCGGCTCTCTTTCAGACTGAAATTTCGACATAGGAATGAGTCTCTGATGCTAGCTCGTAGTTCACCGGGCGCCATAGTCTACACTTCGGATCGCATATTCAATGATTCGGCGAATCAGAGAACTCGCTATTGTCAGCAGACATGAAGGACATGAGGTGTCAACGAGACTCGAACGAAGAGAAACTGCTGGCGGGTCCCGATAATGGGACAGAATGGTCCGCAGCACTATAGGTATGGCCAATCCGCAGCTTCGCTTTGGAACATGTAATGAGGCTGCCAAGAACATGGGCGGGCGCTCTGTGCGGGATACACGGGACCGAAATGGTGATTTCATCACATTGAAATTCGACTTTGTACTAAACTGACGACTCAGTCGGCCGCCGGCATAGTACTCCAAAAGTTCATTTAATATTCGGGTAGTTTCGTTCATAAGAGGCGAGAACTGTTTACAACAGCATCAAGCATTTGAATCTATTGAATGGATATAATTCGGCGAGCAAAAGGACTGACGGCGAACTCTTTCTCGGAGGCTCGGAAATACTGCCAATTGACCAAACAAATCCATAACAATCGGCGGATGGTGGATCAACAATATTATGCCAGAGTCGGAGCCTCGGAGGGCTCGATTCACATTTACGTAGACAACACTATTTATGTACTAAACGAGCTGTGTGGTATATAGGGCTTTACTGAATGAATAAGGAATAGAGCGTAGTAAATGGCTTCATAAAAGCGATTGGTCCTGGTAATTATGATTATTTGTATGTATATATATATACGATGCGGAAATGAGAATGACCGTTAAGTAGACTATCCATTATGTAGCGAGCATGTGGTCAAGAGTGGTTTGAGATTGAACCTGCGTCGCTTCGCGCTGGCGCACGCCGAAGAGTTCGATGAGATCTATCAAACACTGCGGTCAGTTCCTTTTCTAATGACTCCCAAAGATGCCAACCTTGCAAGCGTGCTTCCTTCTTTTGCCTTTGCGTTTCACCTGTACCTTTAATCCCAGAGAAGGCCTGACCGAAAGCGCAAAGTGAGGGCCGATCCCAAGATGGAAGCAAATTCAACCTACCTCGTTTATAAGCTTCTTTTTCTTCTCTTGTATGTCAAGAACTTTTGCCTCCACCGTATTCTCCGCTATGAGCTGATAGACATGGACTTTTCTCTTCTGTCCAATGCTTAACGTGGTACAGACGGTGAGAATCGTAATTCGTGAAGGAATTCCTTGCACATACCGATTGCATCTATCAATAGCTTGGCTTTCGATTCCCTCTTGCCACCAACTACATATCGTTCAGTGTTACACACTTGAGGTCTGGAGCTGATGATACTTACGGATCCATCCTAAAGAACACACCAAGAATATTAGCAATTAGAGTTGTGTGGACATACAGTCACGTACAGATAGACGTTATTAGCCACTGTAAGGTTCAAGCCGAGTGCACCGGCCTTAAGGGAGATGAGCATGACCTTCGGATTTGTACCATTCACAGGCATGCTTGAATATGGACGAGAATTTTCAGCCTCCCGAGAATTCGAGGTTTTGGCCTTTCCCTTCCCTTTCCCCTTCCCTTTCTTCAGTGGCTTGAAAACGGCGTCGTCATCCAGGAATGAATCATCACTATCCTCGGCAGCGATGAAGTCCGCATCGTTAACATCTTCATCACTATCTCCGGCCAGGACCATTTGCATAGGTTGGCTGCGTCGCCGAGTGAGGGGTGCCGGGGTAAGACTGGGGGCAGGAGCGGAAGGCGTAGGGGAAGTACTGTCTTCAAGAGGAACGCAGAAGCGCTCTAAAGTTTCTTGCCTCCTTTTGGCTGAGAGTTTCCCATCGAAACGAACGTATGATATACTGTAGAAGATTATAATCGTGCACATCAATGTCGATCAATGAAACACGAGACTCACCCGACTTTATCGAATGTTTCCGCAATCTTTGTCGCCGCAGATCAGTTCAACGTTACAATCTTACGTGTCTAATTGCATACCTTGTCAAGGAACGAAGTAAATTGGGAAAATACGAGAGACTTTTCGTTTGCAGGCGTTAATTGTAGCAAGTGAACTAGCTGATCAATCTTTGCAGACGATCCATGTCGGAGTTCATCGTCATCGTCATCGTCATCGTCATCGTCGTCGCGCGGCACAGGGGCCTGCGTTAGGTCTGTCGGAGGAGCAGGCTCGACTAAATCTCCGATCGTGATTTGTCTGCGGTCCATTGGGCACTTCGGGTCACGATTAATGACCTCCGTTATGCTGTGAATTTATGGTCAATATTGAACGATATGTAAGTCGCACATGCATTCGCACCAAGGTAAGCAGAAGGTATGGGCGCAAGGTGTGATTCTTGGGTTGTTTAAGATACTGAAGCAAATAGGGCATTCCTCGTTGTCCTCAACCACTTGTGCCAATACAGCTTGAAGACGAATTCTGTCCCGCGGGGTAAGCTTAACGACAGGAGCGGTATTCTCCTCGCCAACACGTTGTAGTTGTTCCAGATAATTCGAAGGGACCAGACCGGGATGCAACGCTATTTGCCTGAGACGAGTAAGCATGCTCAAAACATTTGCAGGTACCTGCAAAACAGGTAAGGGTTGGCTAGAAACTATCTGTCATGATAGCTATCACTCACAGTGAACCCCCCGTGTGCGTCCATGATTTGCTGAATTTTGTTCTGAGATGCCTCCTCGATAGCGTCGTAAAGCTCCTTAACAACACGAAAATTTTGAGCTCTATTGCATTACAAACAAGACTTGATACTCACCCGCGCCTTCGAATCGAGTTTAACCGGAATTGTAATCATTTCTACCTGATAATCCTGTTCAAACCGTGGCATGCAAATCTGCGAAAATTGTACTCACCCCTGGCAGAGGTACGAGAGTGTTTCCATCTTTGTCTTGCATCTACAAGGAGCATTAATTCGATATTAATAAATCGCACTATACAACCAATCACCTCCTTCGTGCGTCGAATGCAAATTTGACTCATCAGGGCCTAATTTGAAACTCAGAGGAAGCTTCATGCAAGATAGTGGTAGTGAGCTCACTCGCAGCAATTCGTATCCACTAGGATCTCCGTCTTTCAATGGTCGCAGCAAAAGCCTTTTGTAGTAATCTTCGTGGTCCAGAGGTTTGCAAATCTGCAAGAAGGAAAGAATGGAGCCCAGATCCTACGGTTGGATGTAAATGAGAAGATAAAGTTCGATCAGTGTGGTTTAAAGAGCTTTACTTTCGGAGAATTAATCTGATGGAACATGGATTATGAATTCTTCATCAAGTGAAATAGGTCACAGAACGTACAATTGGTGTCCCCGACACAACCCAGCGACGCTGTGCACTAAGAGCACAAACAGCCTTCGCCATTTTTGTTCGAGGATTGCGGATAGTGTGTCCTTCGTCGAGAATAATGCGCTGTTTCACGATGCCGACATGATAAGGTTAGATGACATGTTTATAATCATGCTACGAACCTTCCAATGCACGCCGAATAAGCCTTTCGACCCTTTCTTCTGCCTCTTCGAGGGGCCTTGTGTCATCGAGAATTCCTCCCGAGCCAGTCCACCAGAATCTGCGTGCTCTTTTGTCACCACCTGGTATGTTGTCAGAATCACGTCGTATTTCTTCATCTGATCCGGGGTAATGGATCGACCCGCTGTTCCGTAGTAGACATGAATGGTCAAAGCATCACGTTTGCAATGCTCCTTGATTTGACCTTCCCAATTGGAAAGAATGGATAACGGGACAACTGGGAACAAGATCAGTTTAGCATTATTGCGGCAACGATGTGCAAGTTACCTATGAGTGTACAATTAGAAAAGTCGACGGGAATATCAGCTTTCGTGGCGAGAATTAGGGCTATCATTGTCAGCGTTTTGCCCTATAGATCTACTCAGAACGAGAGACAATATATACATTACTACTCAACTCACCAAGCCCATACTATCTGCACAAAGTGCGCCTCGTCCAAGGACAGGAACGGCCTCTTGAGGCGTTCTGGTCGCAACTTTCAACCTATTCAATAAAGACGCTAACTTTCCGACCCCTTCTTACTCACGATTATAGTAATAAGACTATAGTTCTCAGTTAGCCCTTCCGTCATAGCGTTTCGTTAAGAGTGAAATGTACCTTATAGCCATTCTTTTTGAATTGCCAAAATTGTACTGGTTTGTCCGACTCTTTCTCCGGAAGTTTGGGGTATTCGCGATCGATACACCACTGTAAACCTTGGCTCTATGTCCAAAGATGGATTAGAAAAGAGAAATAAGACGAACAGTAACCGACGTAATACCTGATGTTTGAGGAGGTTAACAATTAGCTCACCCGACGCGATGCCAGGAGGGTTCGGGTGTTCAGGCAGTTGAAGCACATCAGCAGTCGAGCACAAATTATCAAGCAACGAGCTTCGGCGGCTTTCGTCATCAACTTTTTCCAGTGTATTCAGCATGGACTTCAGCTCTGCTGCCTTTCTAAGTGCCTCCTGTTGCGCAGCTGCAGCCGCCTGATGCTTTCGCATCTGTTCTGGAGTCATACCTTTCCTCGATACTACTTGAGAAGCCGAAACTTGAGAAGCTGAAAGATTTGACAGTGCTTGAGAGCGAGATGGTCCTGCCATTGCTTGCGAGGCTGCTGGGCCACCCGTATTATACGAACGACGAGGTCCCTGCTCCGCTCCAGGTATTATACGTGAGCCATCAGCCATTGGTGGAGGGAAGCCTCGCTGATTTGGTGTAGCCCATATTAAGCGACGTTCTAGCATATTGCGTTGATTTGAAGCGCCATATATTTTAATTGAGCTAAATATGATAGACAATGAGTTTCACGTCTTAAAATCAGCATTAGAAACCACAAACATTGGGATAGAATAGGGTTTTCCGGTCACTATACAGAGGTCAGCTTCTGTCAATAAGGACTCGGATGGAACGTACGGTTTCCTTCCAATATAACACCTTCTACGGTCACTAAACGTTGATCAAGTAGAGGAGCTAGGTTTGAGGCATTTTCTCGGGGTATATGGCCTACTTGTTGGCCTGCGATATTCTTGACCTGAATAGCGTTCCTGAAGCGCATATAAACAGGGTGAAAAAGTTTTATGATATATTTTATGAATACACCACCTATCATATTTGTTCTGGGGTTCTCGTACGAGATTGACCTCCTCTCCATCACCAACGAGACCTAAGAACTAGTAAGTAGTAGACAAAGCTTCAGTCCGACTATGTGGTCCATACCTCGATAATACTGAAGACCAACAACTTTCGATAGCAAGATGCAGTAGAGCTCATCCGTATCCTCTTGCTGCACGTCCCCTTCCTCCTCGTCATCATCTATTTCAATTATTTCTGCCTGAGTATGGGTGTTTAAGTTCGTTGTTTGTGATGACGAAGAAACACGAGTCTGCGATGAGCTCGGTCCCCCTAGTGAATCGACCTTCCTCTTCGCTTGCGTCGAGGCAGAAGGAGCTGGGTGCGGCAAAGGTACTTGGGGTTCGCGAGCAGTCGCGGGTACGTCCGCAGGATCAACATGTTTTCGAGCAATTGCCTGCCGTATTCTTGCCTGATCTACAGGTCTTCATTGGTGTTCAAACAAGTGTATTGAGCGAGAAAGTCACTAGGGTTTACCTTAGCCTTTTGAATCCCGGAATGCGGTCGAGAACAAGGACTGCTAGCTGCTGCAAAATGGCCGGAGTCACGCATCCCCTTCGGGTGCCAAGAATTAAGTGAAAACCGTGTACACTAAATTGTAGAACAAGACACACCAGTGCCTCCACTGCACCACCTCTCCAAACCTCTCGTTGTACGAGACGTGACCGTATCTCAATTCTCCGAGCCCTATGAGAGAGCCCTGGCAAGGAGGTGGTCCGTGACATTTTGCTTTGGAGCTTTTGCTATACTGCTCTCGGCATTGTTAGCTCATGTGGTCTTCATATGTATGAGGACTAACAGACCTCAAGCATGTGCGAAGTCGACATATCTTACGCGGCGATGAACGACAAGAGGCATCCGCCGGTTCAAGACTGCCTCCGGGACTGCTAAAGATTGAAGTGAAAGTATAAAAAGTAACTCCGCTCAGATGTAGGACGCGTCTTCAAGTTGACGCGTCTTGCCAAACAGGAGCAAACACTGGCAGGCGTATTATGACCCTCCCTGCCAAGTGTCATCGGCGTAAATGCCAGTGAACGAGAAATGTATCTCATCTTGCGTAAAGGTCCAAAGTATCAAACACAGCATATACAAGTACATGGATGTAAAATCTAGCTGTATTGATCTCGAAGAAGAGCCATCACGCACATGTATGGATGATCAATCAAGTTTGCTGTGTATTCGCAAGTCCTAAAGGCACTAACATAATGAACAATGGTATACTCTACAAGTCCACGTAATAATAAACACATTCATTCATGATTCAAACTACAAGAGATACATTAGTAAGCAATGTATCAATGATTTGAGTATAACTCACCGCGGATAAGTAGGATTCTGCAACAGTACGAGCTCGAGCGTTAAGGCTGAGCTTCATTTCGCTGATCTCCTTGTCTACATCCTCCATGAATTGAATTATGAAATCCACAATCTTATGTTTCAGCATCGTCTCGGAATGCGTATTTGTGATGAGGAAAGATATGTCGTAACCCTATAGCGAAATCAGCATATGTGTGTGGAACGAACATGCAATCCGACATGATGGATCCCGTAGTGATATCGGATTGTGAAAGAGTAGAAAAGAATGAGGGCGAAGAGAACATAAACTCACGGGGACGGCTTTCCTTCGCAGTACGATGAAGCTCTCTGCCCGCTGCATCATGAATCGAGTGAATTTGTGACACAGAATACGTTCAATCTCGTCGGCCTGTTTGATTTTGATACTAAGGCGTATGGAGTTGATTGAGGGTTCAATGAGAACGCGCTCATTCTCGTTCCGCGAGATCGTAAGAGGGTTCAGCAACACCTCTTTTGAAGTTCTGTAACACAACACTGAATTATTTGGATTTCAAGAGGGCAAACAGATTTGGCGCACCCAACTTCCACCTCTGGCTTGTTGTGTCGTTCTACAACCTACACATCGATGGTCACTAAATAGATCGATCATTTACTTCCGCACACACTTGCGAAGGGAAATCTTGCAGTGTCAGCGCAGCAGTCAGCGTTGATCGCACCGCCGCTAAGTATGGCCGGAGGACATTTGACTATTGATACAATATGTCAAATCAAAATTCAATCGGATTAGTTGCAACTCACCATGTTTGAAGAATAAGCAGCGTATAGATATGTATGAGGATGTCTTTACACAGGCTCATACTATTCAGGTACTTACTACTAGTATGCTGTGTCGGAGTCTAAATTGGCCCTGACTTTCCTGCCTTCAAATTTTCGAGAACTTTACATCCGTTCAACCATTCCTTCAACTCCTTACAATTCTCCGACGCGTTCACGAATATGACAACTGCAGTTGGTGTTTGGTGAGCTCAATCACTCATGTATTTGTTATGTTTCATGCTGATGACGCGTTTCAGGAGTGTTGTCGTCGAGCCAGGCAAGAAGACCACATTCACTGCTCAGGCCGACATTCGTCTCACCAACGCAACCTTGGATGCCAATCTCGTGGATGAAAAATCACGAACATCTGTAAAGCTTATCTACGAGACTCCTTCTCGAATTGGAGAGGACGGGGAGCTCGAGGACGAAAAGAGTGAAACATCTGAGTCCGCCAAAACCACCACAATTTTATGCTCCTTGACTCCGGGAAAGGTTTGTACTACATATTCTCCATGTCGCAACGATCATCTCATAATGCTCCTCACTAGATTGAGCAAGCTGCTTTGGACGTTATTCTGGCTGAATATGATGAAATCGAATTTGAGGTTATTGGCAAAAAGTTAGTCTAAAGTTTACGCATGATGCACTGTTATCCTAACCTGTTTCCAAGCACTGTTCACCTGAGCGGAAACTTCATCTGTAAGTCTCTACTTTAGCATTATTTTGGCACGCATCTTACTCATCTACTTCAAGATCAACCCCGTGTCTTCTCTGATGGCGAAAGTGACTCAGATCTCGAATATGACGAGGACGCTCACGATCTTCTCGATGTCAGCTCAGATGTTGAGGTTGATGTGGACGAGCTTGAAGTCTCCAGTGACGATGAAGAGTGAGTTATCTCGAAAATCACATTTATCGCACAGACAAAATACTCACCACTCTGTTCCAAGCCGTTTTGAGGAGATTGAAGACGAGAAGCCATCATCAAAGAAAAGGCCCCGGGACAGTGATGCTATGGAAGTAGCCGGGGAGGACGGAGCAGAGGGCCCATCCATGGTCGGCAAGAAGGAGCAAAAGAAGCTTAACAAGAAGCTGAAGAAAGAGAACGGAGAGGCTGTCCCGTCCGATAAGGTTCTGCAGAACGGGGATGCGAAGAAGGAGAAGGGAGAGAAGAAGAAGGAGAAGAAAGAAAAGAAAGAAAAGGAAGGAGAGAGCAAGGACGCAGGTCTGAAGGATCTTCCGACTGGACTGCAGATCAAGGATGTTAAAGTCGGCACTGGCAAGACCGCGAAGAAGGGTGATGTGGTTTCGATGCGATACATCGGAAAGTTCTTGGACGGCAAGATCTTTGATCAAAACACGAAGGGCAAGCCGGTGAGTGTCATGTGTCGACCTGCTTCATTATATTTAGTTGAACAAATGCAACTATAGTTCACATTCAAAGTTGGTTCTGGTGAAGTGATCAAAGGTTAGCTATTTCATGTTCTCCGACAAGTGTGAAGAGCTACGCTTAAAATAACTATTGTCAATGCAGGATGGGACGAGGGTATTCCAGGAATGCAGGCAGGTGGAGAGCGTTTACTGATTGTTCCAGCCAAGCTGGGGTACGGCAACCGTAAAATTGATGGCATACCCGCAGGATCGACACTGAGATTCGGTGAGTTGTCAACAATAATGGAAGCGTCCTCACTCATTAACCAAAACTTGCTACGCAGAGGTCAAACTACTTGAAATCAAGTAAATATGCGGTCGTAGACCCATTTTCCGCCAGATTTGCTTGGTTATCCAAAAGGTCTCCTAAAGACTATTGTACCTTATGACAGTGCTTTTCGAAGCATTGCCTGTTGATCGATGAAGAGCTAGCCGACTGTTTCTGGCTGGTGATATATAGTATACATTTCATACTGTTCGAAGGATTGAGGGTTCGTTTGCTGACTCCTTGAATGCGTATTAGTAGTACCGAAATGCTTGTCTTTTTCAAATATGCTATGCTAATTCATTCATTATGACAACCGAAGTATCGTACTGCGCAAGAAAAATCTACTGCTGACCATCAGGCTTCAACGAGCTACGCCCTGCCCTTAGAATTTCATCTGTCGACAATAGATTCACTGCGATAACAGAACTAAAAGAAGAATGAAGTCAATACTGGAGTCCAATCTTGGTAACAAGGGAATAGAACGTACCATGATTGTAGCATTTGACGCTTGACGCGATAATTGTCCCAAATACCTTCAATAGTCGGGTCGAAAGGCTCTCCAGATTGTAGATCCAGACCGACAATGCCGCCCTCAGCAGCTTCATCCTGCAGTGCAACGACAACATCCTGAACATCAAAGCCACCGTTCTGCGCAAGCGTCTTCGGGATAACGAGAAGCGCATCTGCATAAGACTGGACTCCCATCTTGACGCGACCTTTCGCAGACTTCTTCACAGTCCCACTTAGGTGTTGTGCACACGCGACCTCGAAGGCGCCTGCGCCGGGAACGAGGCTGTTGTCCTCGAGCGCATTCTTGACCGAGCGTAATCCATCTCGAAGAGCGTCGTTGATTTGCGTCATGATGTAGGCGTTCGGTCCCTTAATGAGCAGTGTCACGCTTTTCGGCTCCCGAACCTCCTCCACGAACGTGTACTTCTCCTCACCCAAGGTTTGCTCATACACGAGCCCAGCCCAGCCGAGAATATCAGGACTCAGGTCATCCACAGAGTTCTGCGCTACACCTCCACAGACAAGTTGCAGCCTTCATAGGCAGTGGAGGAAGAAAGATCAGCTGGCACGTTTACAGGTAGTCGATAATCAACACATGACTGACCGTTCCATGTTTCGCCGCTTAGCTCTGCGAAGGGCGAGAATTCCATTCTTTGCTAGAACATCCAGACTGAGTGGATCAATTCCCTTTTGGTTGATAATCACGAAGTTTTTGCTCTTCCCCTTAGCATCCACCGCCTGATCGCAAACAATGTTCTTCAGCTCCACGATCTTTTTGAGCTTAGCGTCAACAAACTTCCGCTCCGACTCAACCAGCTTTTCGCGTTGCTCTGCAGAAGAATAGAAGAAGCCCGAGTTTACTTCTCTGGAAGGGGGGATTAGAACCGTGAGTGAAATTTGCCGACATGAAGGATTACGGTGTGCCTACGTCTTCTCATATTCCAAGCTGACATTTAAGGTGAGGATATATGCGTTCTCGACGCGTTTTGGCATATCAGGGTGGCGAGCACCGTGATCGAGCACAAGTCCGCGGATTAGTTGCGTCTCCTGAGCAGTCCGATGCTGCATTTTCATGATCTCAACCATATGCAGGTCAATAGGTTCTCTCCATGTGTCTGAGTGGTATGTTAACATGAAGATCATACACGTAAGAGTGATACACCTCACCTTTTGAGCCGGGAGGAGGAGGAGGGGGGCGGATAGCAAGAACAGCATCGACTACGTCTGCAGCAAGTTTGGCTGCTAACGAAGCTTGGAGTTTCGTTGACAAAGATGTCTTCGCGACATTAATGAGAGTCGCGCGGTCCAATTTCGACGCCACTTTGAACTTATCGAGGAACTACAGCGAACGTATTAGAACTCGCGCAACCGTGTTTCCAAGTTTAAACAAGCGCACCAGTAATGCCTCTTTCTTAGCAAGATCATAGCCCTCTGCAATCACAGTAGGATGCACACCCTCCGAGATATACCGGTCCGCCTGCTTCAAAAGCTCGCCAACAAGAAGTACAACAGATGTCGTCCCATCGCCGCACTGTTCGTCTTGGGCAACGGCTGTTCGCGCGATCATGGCTGCTGTAGGGTTTTGTATTTGCATCTCAGACAGTAAGACCTTGCCATCTTTTGTCATTTTTATCTGCCCTGAACCGTCGACAAGCATTTTGAGCGTTCCTCTAGGGCCTACAGTACTCTCAGCGCGTTGATCTCCCGTAGTGAGTATTTTTATCAAACATACCTAGGTTACCCTTCACCACGCTCGCGAGACCCATTGCACCATTAGTATTCACCTGTTGCAAACTGCATTAGAAAACTGCTTGATAATAGATCTTAAAGCACACCTGAAGGGCAGCGGCGCGTCGCACACTCTCCGCCTTTGGATTTATGAGCTCTATGCTGCTCGACATTTTCGAGTGTAGAACGTTGCGAGTATGCTGTCTAATAATCCGCGCGTCGTTCACAAGAATCTTTGAAGTTCATCGGCAACACCCGGCACCGACCGTGACGCAGACCTCAGGGTTCGAGTTTACCATAAAATGTTACCGGCTACATTACGCCCGTGCTACCGAAGCTGGCACTTTACAGAATGATTCTTATTTATTAGGGACCATCCGTACCTTGACTGCCGACCCCAACATCCCCCTTCTCTCAGAAAGCCTGAAACATGTCTGCGAACGTGAAGAAAGCTGCTAATGGCGATGCCTATGAAAAGACCCTTGCTCGCCTCGAGAGCATAAAGTCCCACTTCAAGAACAGCCAGGGGAGCGGCAAGTTGAAGGACAAGGTGTGCGTTATTACTGGAGTCGGCTCGTTGAAGGGAATTGGGTGAGTGTTACACAGCAGTAAGCACTGATACTGAATGCTGAAACGTTCCTTTAGACGCGCAAGTGCCCTACTTTATGCTCGTGAAGGTATGAACCTTCGCCCAAAGACACTCCTTGAACGTTCATTCAACTTCACGTTCATGCAGGAGCGAAGCACCTATACCTCTTGGATTATAACGGAGATAACCTTCCTGAATTGAAGGATACTATTGAGACATCGTACCCAGGTGTCAAGGTTACCGTTCTTCAGGCCGACGCAGCTGATGAGAAGGCAATTGCCGGCATATGCAAGCAAGCCCTGGATGAAGAGGGCAGGTTGGACGTCTTCTTCGCTAATGTTCGCACTAACTCTGTCCTCTTTATTGAGTACTAACATCCACGCAATAGGCAGGTGTAGCAACGATTGACCATTTCAAAGATGTTTCAGTGGAAACATTCAATAATACTATGCGAGTTAACGCTCTTTCGTAAGTCCGCTCAGAAACAAACAGGCTATGCTCTGTCTCTGACCTGTGTTCAATTAATTAGTGTATTCTTGGCGATTAAATATGCATCTGCTGCAATGCTCAAAACGAATGCTTCAAGGGGTAAAACTGAAAGCGGCGGAAGTATCATTCTCACAGCATCCGGTGAGTACACTCTCAATGAGATGGCGTATTTGTTCTAACTTTGTACGTTCAAGTTGCCGGTATCAGATCCGGAGCTGGTTCACTTGACTGTGAGTGCATTAAGTACTTGGCTTACTGCAACAAATTTCTCATGGGACCTTCCTTCTCTTGTAGATTCCGCCAGCAAATCAGCGTAAGCCCTCTTACGGCGTCTTCCTTTCATCAAACTCACTGTTCCCCATATAGTGTCAATAGCATGGCGCAAACAGCCGCGTACCAACTGGCGCGAACCAATATCCGCGTGAACTCAATCTGTCCCGGACTCATCGAGACAGGCATGACCACTCTCACGTTCGACTATGCTCGGAAGAGGGGAACAGCCTCGAAGATAGGCCAGCTAAACCCACTGGGCCGCTATGCAATTGCAGAAGGTAGACTACATTATTTGAATATCCGATGTTCGTATTCGCTGAGAAATTTGTTTTAGAAATTGGTGCGGTTGCCCTGTTCCTGGCGTCAGGTGTGTGATTTATAGTATAATTTATCCAAAGGCGGTTGCTGATGAGCATGACAGATGACTCGAGTTATGTCAATGCTCAAAACATAGCTGTTGACGGAGGGCTCTCTGGCTCGCATCCGGTAGTGCCGGGAAAGCTGGCGTAGATTAAACATTGTTACTGATTGCTGGGAACGGAATGTATTATATATTTCGCATTCAATTGATCGTGTGCCTTCTTGGAAATATTTAAAAGTCTGCATTGCATCATGATATTTACCTACACCTGAAGAACACAAGCCTCAGCTTCTGTGCAGAACCACGACAATATACAGCTTAAATATTAAAATAAAGAATGATGAACAGAATTTTGGGCGAAACGGAAGTCTTTCGTTGAGCTCGTCGCAAACAGTAATGTGTTGCCGAGGCGCGGCGACTTGGATATGCGGGTAGAGTTACGACACTGCACTGTTGTTTACGTAGATCGAAGGCTGGTGTCACTGCCATTCTTCACACAAACACGGCGCTTCGCAAGGCCCAATTAGCTGTTCCTGCTCTCCTTTCAACTAATACGACGTCCTACTGTTCTCGAGCCCTCTCCGCGACATTTTCTCTGGCTTCAAGTTGCGCGAAGGAGGTCTTCTGCTGGCGACCCAGCATAAATTGCGCTTCGGAAGGCCCAATATTCAGGGTCCGAGCTCGGAAGCGGAACCAAATAATCAATCAATTATATTCACGGAAGCAAATTGGTATGCCCACCTTGTCTGTAACGTCTCCCCCTTGCAGAGATGTTCGCGAATAGAGTTGATATGCTGAAACTATTTCGTTTACTAGTAAACTATGAATGATGGGAAGGTACGAGGGCGCAAACCATCGTCTTCGAAGCCCACCGCTGCTCGAAAGTCGGTTCTCGTGACTAGAATTCGAGACGTGGTTCAACGCTAGTTGAGCAAGAAGCACATAAGAAAAGAGATACACTCACCATCTTCGTGTCTCCGCCGACATCATCCTTCTTTGTGACCCTGAGACAGACTGCTAGTGAGCAATGAACTCAACAGATATAGAGACCATTGGTGCCACAGTCTTAAGTTCGCCACTCCGTAAAGCTTGTGAATGGACGAAATGGATTTGACGCTCAGGATTGCCTTGAATCGAGCCCAGGGCAGTCGTTGCGTAGCTACACCTAGCTATTGCCTCATGTTCTGCGTCGAGCTTATCCACCACTTCCTTTTGTCGATAACGACGGGCGTATTTCGAAGGCGATTTCTCTCCTTCAGATGTTCTTCACCCTCTAGCTGACCCTTTGCAACTCCTTTGTCGTTTCGTTTCACAGACTTAGGCCTCGGACCATGTGGATACATACATCTTTCGCGAGCAATCAAGGAACCTGAATTCCATCTGCAAGCATCATTCTGAAAGACAACAGTATATCAAAGCAGCCATACATCAGTGGCATTCGATTATGAACTATATCGACGACGAGCAAACGTACTCAAGCCAGACTAAGCAAACAGTGGACGTCTGTCAAACGTCCACTCCCATGGTACGTAATATCCTATCGGATTTGAGCTGGCAAGGCCCCCTCTGACATTACGATTAACATGGCAGGGACGTTGACAGAGTGTCCAGCGTCTCTTCGTCGTGCAAGTCGAGAGCAAAGAAATTCGAGGAGAAAATGGAAGAAGAGCAAGTGAAAGGTAAGAAAGAGCAAAACTGTCTGCTTCTGGCCTTGCTAGTGACTCGGCACGGGAAATCTCAGGAGCCTTCCGACTCCAGGGACCCACAGAGCTCGTTCCCGAAGTCCTCCAACCGACTGTAACCAATAACATCATCCATTGACTTATCATAATGGAAGAATATCATCTATCTCCCTCGGGATGAGATTACGGCTCTCGATAAGTAGAGCCTGCGAGAGGTTTCCGACCGTCGGACCCAATCATTGCGACAAGGGCTAGGCTCGCCTCTTCAAGATCAAGTAGCCCTAGCTTCATATGAAGCACCAGCATCGCTCACCTTGATAATTACCCAAGGCCTAGGAAGAACGAGCTGAAGGCGGGCGTTTTCATACTCGACGAAGCCCTTGGAAAATTCAACTCAGCCTCAACACCCTGGTTTTATACTTGGTGTCAGAAGCCCGACCTTCTGTTCGGAAAGACGCAGCGAAACGTGCATCACTGATCAAGATTCGATGAAAGAAAATTTTGACCTCGCTCTCATTCAATAAACACGCTGGTACTTCGCGATCTTGGATGCAGTGCCTGCCTCTTGTGCTCAAGATGCTCCATTGCAACAGGCATTCTTCCGACATTGGTAGTTGCTTTTACCGATTGACAGGATCGGTCCTCATGGTCGAATTACTGAAGCCACGGATGGGTTACAGGAGAAAGTCAGGAGATCCATGGCGACCCTTGAATCGATAAATTGCGATATTTATCAAACTGCACCGTGGAGGTTTTGAAGGGAGGCCGTCCCGGATTCATCAGCTGAGACCCACCACTTCCTCGCGGCTGCATTTTGGCTATGGACGCGCACACTGGCAGGGTTAATTCCACCAATTAAACATCGCGCAACTCGCCAGCTTGTAGCATTCTGGCAAGGTAAGCACAAGTTCACTTCAATTTTCCCTGCCTCATGCCTTGTATTTCAGTATGATGAACTGACAGTGCTCCATACCGCTCACCTCAAGGCTCAAAGAATGTTCCTGAGTTTCTGACGACCGAACACCTGGACAAAGTCAGATTATCATCGTCGGAAGGGTTTGAGGCACTTACGACCTATTCGCTTCCCAGGATTTCATTGCACTTTCCCTCGTCGTATTCTTCGTTACGATGCGTATGATACAAGCTGCTCAGATACACTCCCGATTAATTGCATGTTCAAGCTTCACTTGAAGGAGTTCAGACGATCTAAGCACATCAAGTCTCGAGATTGGAGATACGCGTGTCATTCGTGAGTTCGCGAGGTCATCCGTCTATGAACGTACTGTCCTTCAGGCGCTCTTGCATGCATGGAACTGGCTAGTTTATCCAGGACACCAGAATGGTCACAGAACCTCCAATCATCCGAAAGTACTTCTCATATAGATTCATTACTCTCCGTGTTCGGTCAGCCTTATTCGCTCACAACACGCCTGACAGGGTATGTTCGGGATTCGCCATTCTATTCATATCACTACTCTGGTCAGGTTCCACATCTCTGCTTTGCAGTGGTGTCCTCGAGGATGCTCATGCTTCGTAGATGAAACAGCAAAAACTTTGTCCCTTTATTATCCACCGACTTTGAACAAAGGATAGCACGCCTTCAAGTTGCACGTTCACGAGTTTCCTTATTATTAAGACTCACCGCTGGCGAAACAGTTGGCCGAGCAGATTGCGGAGTCACCTATATGTTCGGCTACCCGTGTACGTCCTTTCGGTACGCTTTTAATAGTCAAAGTTTCCTTTTATCCGAATCTGTTCAGTTTTTTTCGTAGGTTTCGTGTAGATACAATCGACTATCTAACTGATTTTTCGTTGTTCATTGTTACAATTCAGGAAACTCCAATGCCGGATCCGACTCGGTATCGCAAGCGGCCGCACTTTGCCATGACTTTACTGTTTAACAGTCTATCCCTCTGAGACCAGAGAGAGCTTCGAAAGCGATATTCAACAGGACTTGCAAGCCAAGTCTATGAATAGCTAGTCCGACCTTGAGCAGACCCTCTTACGCCAGCCTCCAGATCAATGACTACATCTGTTTCTACTCAATAGTAGATCATGGAGTTACACAGAAGTTTGTGGCAGGTAAACGAACCTCACGAAGATACCATTCTGATGCTTTCAAGACATGACTCTGACGTGATGTTGTAGTAAACCACACTTGGCTTCAATCGGTAAGAGAGGGGCCATTTGAGCGGTAATACTGGAGATTTGCGAAAGATAGAACAACGAAAGGCATGAACAACATTGTTTATGGGTGTCGAATTACCTGATATGATCTCCAATCACTGCTATACACTCTGAGCCGGGACGACGCAGGCTCCTGTAGGCTAATGATAAAGTTTATTGAAATCGCTTGTGACAAATAGATAGACTTCAGATCTCATGAAACACCTTAAGCTTTTCATCTCAAACTCGTAAGGAAATCCAAAAATGACTTACAACCTTTGGTAGTAGTAAAAGCACAGCTAGCCAAGATCAAGCGCCATAAACATGGATGTCCTTCCTGCAGCAGCTAGGCCATATAGACAAATTTGCCCCGAAAATACAGCGGTGCTGACTCCGTAGAGCTTCGACGGGCAATTGAGCGGGGACCTAGTAGTAAGTTTGAGTTTACCAAGAAGCGGTGATCGCACATAGAAGCTTTACGTGAAGCAACGTCAAGGCTACTACTACTACTAGTAGTAATGGGTAGCCTGCCGACGTCCATTACCCTTGCTCACTGAAAGCTGCTGAAAGATGGGCGATGTTCAACGGAAGCAGGATGCTAGTCTCTGGCGCATGTTTGAGTAAGTCTTCCAGTGACATTGGATGCAGCATAACTTACGTTGTGTTGAAGGACCTCAGGACTAGTCGATAACAAGCGATATTTTTGTTATCAACATCATGCTTGTCCTTCACGCTCAAACTAGTGAGAGAGCGACGATACTAAATCCTCACTTGCTCGTCGTCTCAAGTGGGAAAACACTGAGAGGGTTGACCTCGGGATCTGCACAAAGATTCGGCAGAAATCTAGGATAAGAAACCGCCACATGTCGATATATAACATACAAGAACGTTTCTTGGTGACGAACGAATGTATGACATCCTGTATACATGTCTTCGTGGCGAAGCTCAGCGAACAAGTAACTTTTCAACAGGTGCACCCACTCACTGGCACAGGGTTGTTGGCTACACCTGATGGTCCTCTTAGCACCTGGGCGTCTTTCCCCTTATGTGGATGTCCGACTTTAAAGACAAGCCAGGACCATAGGCGTCCATCGATACATGTTTTGGTCGAAGGAATGAAGTTAGCTGGCTCGTTCCGCGACTATACATCGGTAGTTCGGTGGCACTACCAGCAGTAGCGTTCCTGCCAAAGACTTGAACGTTAGTTGGAGATGAAAGTTGGGTAGATATGCTTCATGGAAGACTCACGGAGGAAGATGTATATTCCGCAGCAGTAGCGGGCTGGCCAACGAGAAGCTACACCCCTCCGTGGTCTGGCTTCTAGCACAGGGACCGTGGCGATTTTTTATCGATGAACCACTGTTAGGGCGGCTCAGTGGAATATAGGCTCGAAATGCCTGCGACGCCGATATGGACAGCAAACAGAGAGCTAGCCACCTGACACCTATCCACCGCCCGATGTCTTGAAATTAGACGGTGCGGGGAAGGGGAACAACAGACTGCAGTCGGGCGCATGCATTCTATCTCTTGAAGAAAAAAAGATTGAATCTGGTACTTGTGTACCGTAGGAGTGAGGGGGCCATAACCCTGGCACCAAGTTTGGCGCGGCGAATCGCCAGTGCATGCGGCTGACTGTCTGTTTACAGAGACTGCCACCATCATAATAGCTTCCGCGAATATGTATCTCTCATTTACCGAAGATTCTAATATGAATCTGTAACTCTGGGTGAGTGTTAATGTCTTACCTTCAGCTTGTGGTAGTTCTCAAATAGACCAGCCGTGTTGTCAGTGCCTTGTGATACCCTGAATCCTTGTCGAACAAGGAACTCAGTCAAGAAGGTTGAATGGCTCCCCCCAGCCTCCCACTAGTCCCCTCTCGACTCATGCAATTTTTCCATGTCGATGAAGATGAAGATTAAATGATGCCCCTGCCTCAGGTGGAAATCTCGTTAGCGGGGAAATGGTCAGGGTCTCAAGAACCTGCAGTGAAGGCGTTTTGGCATCAGATAAACGGTACACGGATTCCCGTGAACGCTATCGATAAGCCTGACGGTCTGTGACTTGGTCATCTTCTTGTTAACTCAGCTATGCAGTCCGACAGATGGTGGCTGACCATGGCAAATTGGCAGCCTCATGTCCGCGCCTAATTCTTGCTGTCGGAGAGGTGGGATCTGCCTCATCTTACCGGCCAGGACGAGCAATGACTGGTGTCGCTTCGAAGGAAGCGCATCTTTACGATATCCTTGGACTCCTGATGTACACGTTGATGCAACATGCGTTGCTGATATTATTGGTGTAGTACGGTCTCTTTGGAAGTAGCACCCGCTCTATCGTGAGTTGGCAGTCCTTACGAAGACTGGGCGAGGTTACTCTATAACGTTTAGGTCTAAGCAATTCAACTACAAAGGCAGTGGGGATAAGGTATCCAAGAACTTAAAACATTCCTGTTACTGAGATCGTGATTTTGCAGACATGTAGATTTAAACAGCGCTGATTTTACATGTATTCGTATCCCCCCCTCCCACTGATGCGAACTCTGTTTGTTAACCTGAGTCATTAATTAGCCTCTGTCACTTGTAACTGACGGCCATGACCCTAGTCATACAAGTTATTTCCTTGAAGAACCTGGTGCGAAATCTTTCTCGGATCGTTCACCGAAGAAAAAGCGGCGTGTTCATTCTCTCTTGGACCTCAGTTCAAGTTTTAACTGAAACGAAGATAACATATTGGTAGTATCGCGATTGGATTACACGTTAGCAAGAACAAATAAGATACAAGTGATCAAAATATATATAATGCAGAGCGGAGTGGACAGATTTACAACCCATAAGATAGCGAAGAAGCAGTGCTGATGATTGAGAAATAAGTTATAAGTATGCGTGCTTTATGCAGAGGAGTCCGATTCCCATCCAGCGTTCACAAATGATGGTGAAGGCCCAGTAGTTGGCGCAGACAGAAGGAATGCAGAATGCAAAGGACCCAAACTAGGTAAAGGTTCTGAAGGGTCATTAAGTAAGTTTCTGACCTTTAGCATTTCCGCCCCTCGACCTGGTGGTCTCGGGGCACCCTGAGGAGAAGAATGAATGCTTCCGATGTGAGGAGTAGATAGACGGCTCAGAGGCGAGCCAAACGGCGAGGCCGCAGGGGAGGGCGTAGAATTGAAGGTAACCTTGCTTTGCAGCAAGTATAACCGCGAATCGGAGGGGCCGGGAAGTATAACGTCCTGCTATACGAGGAGCAACAGAATGAGCAACGCATAAAAATAGATCAAGTAAAAGAGAAGCGCCTAACCTCTTCCCCAGATGACGCGTCGTAATCATCAAAGATTCTCCGAGGCCTCAACACATTCGAATCTAGCACGTGTACGGAACATAAGGATCCAGAAGATTGGCCCTTGGGGGTGATGCTTTGCTGACTGGGTGAAGACTTGGTTGAGCACACGTCCTGATGACGACGGCGCGGTGGGGTCCGGGGTTCGCCTAGCTCTTGCGAAACAGTGACCTCATCCTCAGGATCAGCGATGATGAGCGCTGGCGGTGCCCATGTTCGCTTCGCTAAGGTCGATGGGTTAGGTTTCGTAATGAGCCCCAGGCCCTTCAGTGTCGACGGACCCGTCTTCTTGGGCGGGAGGGTCAACTCTTCCACTTCCTTTGCTTCATCTTCCTCGGAGCTCGGGGGTACTTCCACAGGTTCAGGCGGTACAGTCTGCAGGTTATTGAAATGGCCTTCATCGATATCATTCTCCGGAGTCGATGGATGATCGTCAGAAGTAGCTTCATTATCAGTGTCATCATCAACCAGAGTGGGAGTACTTTCTGTAGATGCGGAAAGCTGCATCGGACTGCTTCGCCATCTAGAGACGAGCGTGGGATTGGGTCGATAGTTCAGCAGACCTGTGCGTCTTATTCCACCACCAAGAGGCAAAATGGGTAGAGCAGGCCAGAAAGTCTTATCTCGTCGATCATCACCATCTTCGTCCATGAAAGGGTTGTGCTCTGGCTCATCGGCGACGACATCTTCGGTGGCTGAACGCCTTCCCCTCCTCTTCTTAGGAGATAGATCAGCTGGAACGTGAATTTCCTCAGGCTCAGCCTCTGCTGCTCTTTTCCTCCCGGAACGTCGTTGACCTACAATCAGTGAAATGCTTTCCCCAGCTTCCACTTTAACCTGAGGTCCGTCTCGTTCTCTGACCTTGAGGCTCGGAAGGCGTGTTCTACCACTGAAATTTGACACATTTCTAGCCTGCGCGGGAGGCTCAGGCTCAACCTTGCGCTTCTTTGTTGTTCGTTCTTGAACATCTTCTGATTCTTTGTCTCTACTTCGCTTAAGTTGAGCGACTCGCCATGCAGCCTTGAGCCTCTGTTCAATAATGGCAGAGTGCGGAAGGGAACTTCTATAATAGTCCGTTGGAGTGTTCTCCCGAGTCGCACCGAGTCCTGACCCTGGCAAGGGTGTGCGTTGTGGCCACGGGGCATTATAAATAATAAAATGCCGCTTACACCTGTAACAAGTAAGTAAATACAATTAACAACGTTTGAAAGTAAGATACCCACCTGGCGCAATCCTCTTTAATTTCTTTTGACTTTCCCTTACGCTGTGGAGAAGGTAATTCAAGGGAAGGAAGAGGATTGGAGCAAGTCATGCAGCACGGTCCGGTAGGGGTTGGCTTTTCGGGGACGAGCGAGGCTTTGTCCTTGCCTCCTCCAGATGCCTTCCCTGTAGCTAAGACAGGGGCAGATCGACGGACACGGAGTGAACGGTCATGCAACTTGTCCGACTCATCCTTCTCTTCGACCTTGACAATCACGGAGTCGACGTTCTTTGGCGGTCTCCCGCGTCGCTTCGGGCCGTTCTGACTAAGAGAGGGAGCAGTCCTTGCAGATCCAGTGGATGTTGCCTTCTCAGTCACGGTCGAACTGGCGTTGCGGGTACGTGATCTAAGATTCGGTGTACTCGAACCACTGGGGGACGGAGTCACAAGCTGGTTGCCCCCTAACGAGAGTGGACCTGCTGGAAAAGGTGATGCACTTTGTTGAGACGGGGTGGAAGCCAAAGACGCCTCCCTCGCCTTCTGACCGCGCGTCGTGATGATTGATTTCGGTACATCAGAATTAGAGCGTTCCGCCGCCTCTCGCTTCATGGTCGCTAATGAAGGGCGCATTCGTGCAATCAAACCTCGGCGAGGAGCCGATATCGACGTGGGTGAAGAAGTTGTCAGATCAATGATAGCATTTGCTGCTTTCGTAGGTGTTTTCGGTACATCGTTTGGAGGAATCTCCGATGTTGCAGAGCTTTCTTGTGTTAAGCTGCTCTGTTCTGCCTCCTCTTCGCTTTCCTCGCTCTCATCCTGTTGCTCTGGTAAGACCAAGTAGACGCCCCGCCTCGTCCTTCGCTCATTCAAATTAACTTCAACCTTTTCTTCAACTGCTTCCTCAGAGGCGCCTGTTGAAGAATCTGAATCACTGTCATCCTCGTGTTCAGAATCCGAATTTGGAGAACTCGGAGTGTCATTAGCCTGTGGCGCGTAACCGCCACGACCTAAGCGTTCACAAGTTTCACAAAGACAATGACGGTTGTTCTTTCCGACTAATTGAAGACAGTGTTAGTCCTTTATTATGCGTTATAACGAAGAGCAAGATCGACGTACAATAACCATTGCCGTAATGAGCGGTTATCTCCTGACCCGGAGCAATAGGCTTGATAGCTCGGAAAGTGATATAACGGCCGCTGCGAAATAGCTCACAATTGTTTTCGCAATCGTGCTATGAAAGGAAATACTAAACATCAGTTTTCGCCCTTTAGCCGGCAGAGTACACCTTCCACTAACATTTACAAAACGAGCAGGTCCCAAGAACAAATGATTTTTCTTGAGTTGTTTAGAATGAATAACACTGAAGTCACGTCGTGTTCCACCATCATTACGAGGTCCAGTCCTTTTCAATTCTCTGTCCTCCTCCTCAGTTAAGTCCGCCATAGAACCTTTCAGCTCGGCGATAAGGAAGCCCGGCTGCATCGCACGCGTCGCAAGGATACAAAGCTCATTTTTTCCAGTCCATTTTGAGTACCGCGATGTCTGGGCAATTTCAATAGAGCCATTCGGATTGTACAATTCGAGATAACGCGACGCATGACTATAGTGGTGGCTCATGAGCTGTGTGAATATATAACAGACGCTGAGAAACGTACGTGGCGAACGCATTGAGCTGCCATTCGCTAAACCACCGCAGGAAATAAAGGACTGCGGGGATCCTAAGGTGCGTAAAAAGTGGGATTAGAGCCTGCACGTTGAGGTCGACGCGTCATGTCTACTCACTCGAGCAATTCGTTCACCGCTTGCTTAATGGCTGCTGGTCCGTAAGGCTTCGCAACGATTAGCTACATTACGACGCGTCGAGTTCCGATGAGTAAGAGGAGTTGAAGGAAACATCGGGTGACATACTCTGTGAATGATAGCAAGAATTGGTTCGGCATCTGTCTTTGGAAGTCTCCGACGCGGGTCCATCCTGTGCACGAGCATCTGGGTTCCGCCCATACTGCCAATTTTCTCGATGAATAGATGACTTAGGTAGTCATCGTCGCGTGCGAGGTCCTGCATGTTCATGGACTTTGTGTACTTCCACTCTATTGCGGGAAGCGCACTTGTGGCCGAGTCGCTCGAGGGCGAGGCGGTCTTCGGTTTGCGCGCCATTGGGTCTGGGAGCGTTGGCGACGCGTGTCGGCGCGACGGACACGTTCGACGAGGAGGGAGAAAGAGACGGCGTGGCGGGAAACGCGGTATGAGGAGAGATGGTGAGGGAAAGCTACTAGGGGCCAGCTGAAGAAAAGAATCGGGAGCGTGACATAAGGCACGAGGGAACAGTGCTTCGCCCGTTTGTGGTGGTGGCTCACAACAGGCCCAAACAATGACGCCACACATCACTGGCACTGGCAATTGATTACATAACCTCATGTTAGTGATAAAACACGTCTCGACCGTTCTGATGGCATCTTCCAAATCTGCTAAGCGATATGCAGGTCTGAAGACTTGTCCTGAGAGCGCCAGCATAGCCAGCAGACCTTAACTCTTGCTCACAAAGGTCATATTGCAGTCGACGATCTGACTAAAAAAACTTCGGCGACTGGCTTCGGTGGAGACCGTTGGCCTGATCTTGTCAAAGCCACTGGCATCAGCGGACAGTGCCTCGGAGGTACATATGAAGCGAACGGCGGGCCCAGGCACAAAAGCAATAAACTCTAAATTCAATCTGTACTCTACGGGGTGCATCATCATCTAATGTCCGACATGCAAGAATTGGATTAGGGTATCCGTGAAGTCCGTAACAACTATACCGTAGGTAGCAGTGGCTCCCAAAGCGTAAAGCGCGCATCAAGGAAAAGTAAGTGTGTGGTTAGGCGTTGCGCGTGAGCCCGTTTCTAACTGAGAAAGATCATCCGTGGGGTATGTGGGTCTATGCATTGTCCATGTGGAGAAGGTATCATAACGGTCTGTTCAAAGCTCCTATACAACATAATTATGTCAGTTCACAAAAAAACTTGAGGAAGAAAACTTCGGACTGACCGTCATAGTAAGGTTACCGGAGAGTAGCCCTGCAAAAAGCCGGTCAGTAAGCTTTGAGACTATCGGAGATATAACTTGACGCACTGTTCTCAAGGATGCACCCATCAGGGATATCGATACGCTGGCCTTCATTTGCCACCACTGAATTACATGTGGGAGGAAGTTAACCGCCGATGACAGCGGAAGAGAAATGAAACTTACCAATAACGGTGCCACGTAGGGTTACGTTCCTACCAAAGTACACATCGCCAGTCACAGTTAAGTGGTCGAGTTCGATAATCGTCGGGATCTTCTTAAACCGCTTCTGGAATTGTTGGATCTGAAGAACAAGAGGACGACAAGAGGACAGGTAAATAAAAGTTAAACATGTCGCAGACTGTGGCAGAGAGGCGGGTCAACCGACCTTCTTGAAGTGATCACCGAGTTTGATGACCGGCGTTGTCCCAAAGAGTCTGTTCTCGTTGATTACGAGTTGCCCGTGTTCAAGGGAGTAGATGTCACTCTTGATGAGCAGCAGATCAGAGCAAGACTTGACCGGCAAGAACCGAGTTCGAGGAACGTTGATGCCGTGCGCGTTCTTGAAATGCTTGATCGCAGCACCGGCTGCAGTTTCAAGCTGTGCACAAATTTCAATGAGTAGGTTGATCGTAACCATCTAAGTTTCGAAACAACAGCTTCCTTACCTGAATGACAGCCTCGCCATCCTCATTGACCTTGGGGTTGACAATGATCTCCAAGTCCATACCCTCATTCTCCATGATACGTTTGAGAGCTAATGATGAAAAGATCAACGGCTAGAAGGGTATGGATACCGTAGCTGAGGGACACCTACCCTTCAGGTTGATCCACAAGTTGTTGGTGTTGAAGATCTTGAACTTGCGAACTGGACGACAACGCTGAATCAAAAATCACTGACGATAGATACACGAAAGACAACGCACTAGCTTTAAAGTCTTCAACGTGCTCAGAGGGAACCTGTGCGATCTCAAGGAGACGGACAGTGCCCTCATAGTCGATCAGCGTACCACCCTGGAAATCAAGACCGTTAACCAATGTATAGCAAAGATGGTTGAAGATTACCTTGACGTCGGCCTTTGTCTTGTCAGTAACTTCCATCAAGAACTCAGCCTCAGAGTCAATCATGTGCTGTAAAATGTTCTGATCGACGCTGTGCCGCTTGTAAGCGCCGAGCAATGTCATACAAAAATTAGGAGTAAATCACATACACGGCACCCAAATTATCTGAGTTCGACACGAACAGATACTCCTTTCCCTCGGATAACAGTTGATCAAGCACACCAGAGTGCATGAGCGACGTGTATAGGTCACCGTGGCCAGGCGGATACCAGTGCTTCTTATCGTCATTGGCATGCTTCGCGCATGGCAAGAGCGTCTCCTTGAAGATACGTGGGTAGCGTGATTGGTTGAACGTTGTAATGCGCAGTTGCTGATTCGCATATTTCTTTATAATCCGCAGCGTGTCTTCATGCGTGTTGAAAGACGTCATAAGAATAAGAGGGACATCGACCTTGTGCGACGTATTGAGGTGCTCGATTTGTCGGACAGTCAAGTCAAGGAATGTCATATCATCCTTCACCTCAAGTGCACTCTTGGCACCAGTCATACCTGACAATGACGTGAAGTAATTAGCGACACCTCCGAAGAAGAGGATGTCAGCACTCACCCATGGAAGTACCTAGGCCACCATTGACTTTCAGAACGGCGAGCTTGTTGAAGATCTTGGGATCGTGCACAGGCTTCAGAGACTCATATGGGATAATCTGATCAGCAGCAGGAGACTTAATGCGATCCCAATCGCTTAACGAGCAAACGTAATTAACGCCACAATTCACTCGAAACGAGGGATTGGGTAACTCACAGTTCGCGACTCTCTGCCTTCTCAGCAAGATAACGAGTGAATAGGAAAAAGAATGACTGCATTTCCATATCGAAGGCCTATACGCAATGATAGTCAGCTCCCATGCAAGTTTCAGGCATAAACCTCATAGAATGCGTACCTTCTTGGAATGATGGTCAGTGACCGTATTGACGAGTCGGTTAAGCTCGTTACGCATCGTCTTCGTAGCAACACCTGTCGTAGCACTCTTGAAATGCTGTCGAAGTATACGTCGACGACGCATGCGTGCGATTAAACGTTGTACCATAGTGAGTGGATGAGACGCGATAAGGAGGATTAGCTCAATCATCTTGGAAGCGAACATAGAACAGCAACACGTACCATTGCAGAAACGCCTCGAGTGCGTGGCGACTTGCCAGGCGTTAGCTGCGATGATATAGGAAGCATTCCGGACATGTCTAAATCACAAGGGCCAGGCGGAAGATGAGACACGGGTGGACTGAGGTGAGGAAAAGGGTGTTGTTTAAGAAGTGCATCCTTGCTATTTCGAATATAAAGCAATGGTAAAGACCCGTGTGAAGAACATCCTAAGCGACGACGAAACGTGGACCCATCTGGACCTTGAAAATCAGGGACTACATCATCTCAGCGTCTATTCGTGATCAGCATGAAGTTTTCGGGCGCAAAGGAACGTCTTGCAAACGGAGAATTATAGAACTCATCAGCAACGCCTATCCCTTTTCTTCTCACAGACTCTCACTGCTTTCCCAGCTCAACGCCCAAGTAGACGCCGCCGAAAGTTAATTCGATTATCCCCTTCATTGGGAACCCTTGCGGAAACACACCAGCTGCTGCGTCGCGATCGTGTATGTAGAAACAAGGAGGCTGTGCACAAGCCGGACGGAAGAATTGGGCTACGATAGAGGCCGGAAGTTAACTGTCGGCATAAGCAACAGAGTTCTTCCCAGCATCAAGAGAATTTCAACTGCTCCCTACAAAGGTTCAAAATAAACGGCGTCCAAAATGCTCAGTCTGGCAGCTGCTAGCGAAGTTGGCATTGAGATTATGAGCGCATCGCGTCCGATAAATGACAATATGAGCGGCATCAAGACGCCGTGATAACAGGCACAAAAACCGAGCGGTGCCTGGATCCCGACAATCTGAACCATATGAGGAGCCTCTTATATTAGTATTGCAAAAGGCGCTCGCAAAAATATGTCTTCAAATGATACAAAACCTATCACTGGCAAAGAGTGAGTATATGCTACTATTAGTATTATGTAGCTGAATATCCTGTCATAATACTGACCATCGTGAACGCTTCATGCGCTCCTTTAGAGACGCTTCAAATATTAGTGCATAGTTGCAAAAAAAAGCTTCAGCACCAGAATTAGAGGCGACCGCGAAGTAAGAATGCAACGGGGAAGGTGAGCGAATGAATATACTATTACTGTACTTCAGACACGGGGGGGCCAATGCCGAGCTGCGTCGGAGCTTCAAACGTGGGCTGGTACTGTACAGTTCTAGGAAGGATTGCTCAGCCACGAGCGTGAGTAATGATTATCTCAGCGACAGTGAGCTGCCTAACGATACACAAACTCTAATTTCCACCGTATCCTCAAGACACCGCCGACATGGGTGAGTGCTCGCCGTCACCGATTATGCTGCAAAACAGATATGCTGACCTTGCTTCGTTGCTACTGTGCTTCGTATACCCTACATGATCAGGTCAGTACCCAAACTCCTTGTTGAAAATGTCATAATCGATGCTAAAACACACAATATTCAGGTATTTCGCGTACGTCAAGGCATAAGCGTTCCGCTACCGGTGCCCAGCGCGCCCACTACCGCAAGAAGCGCAAGTTCGAACTCGGCCGTCAGCCCGCCAACACCAAGCTAGGCGTGAAGCGCGTCCACTCCGTGCGCACTCGCGGTGGTAACACCAAATTCCGTGCCCTTCGTCTGGACACGGGCAACTTTGCATGGGGTTCTGAGAGCATCACCCGGAAGACGAGGATTATCGGAGTGGTGAGCCTGAGCGAGTTTGGAAGGAGAAGGCATTTGTTTTGCTAAGAGAAGCTTGTTCGTTTTGAAAGGTCTACAACGCTTCAAACAACGAACTTGTCCGAACCAACACTCTTGTGAAGGGTGCCATCATCCAGATCGATGCCACTCCTTTCAGGCAGTGGTACGAATCTCACGTACGTAGCATGCTTGATTTTGCTTCAACGTGTGGTCGATATTCATACGAAAATTAGTATGCACTACCTGTGACTACCAAAGGCTCGAAGGCTGCTCAACCCACCGAAGCTACGGAGGAGGTGAAGAAGTCGTATCACGTACAAAACACCCTTAAGCACAGGAAAGAGGGTGAGCTATTCTGTCGAATCAATGATTTTGAGGACTGCTAACGAGCAATGACAGACGCCAAGATTGAGCCGGCGCTTGCCGCTCAGTTCGGTGCTGGTCGCATATACGCTGCCATTTCCAGCCGGCCTGGTCAGTCTGGCCGCGCTGATGGGTACATTCTCGAGGGCAAGGAGCTTGAGTTCTACATCCGTAAGCTCAGGACAGGAAAGCAAAAGCACGCACACGCTGCATAATGCATTTACGATCGATTTCTCTCATTTTCTTTCACATCGGCTTCGACTTCGCTACGCATGGAGAGACGATGTCTTGCTGGACCTGGAACGTGTTAGGCAGTCCAAGTATGCTTCTTATACTGTCGCGATATATTTGCGTTATGTAGTCCAAACATGCCTTTCGATGCCATTTTCTGTCTGCAATGCATTCCCCTTTGTACTGATGACTGGTTCTGGTGTGAGCTGTAATATGTTAGCGAAATTTGTTTTGAGAGGTAAAATTTGTAACGAAAACTGTCTTGGAGAATATCTGCATAGTCCTGCTCATGCAGATATAGACATGTTTGTCCATGCCATCGCGCCAAACAGTTGTGTATGGTCCGTGCGCAGCGCCTCGACTATAAAGACGAGATGGCAGCCACTTGAACAACTCATACTTACCTTGACGGGGCATTCCCCTTCATGTCTTGGGAGTGTCGGCCGTGGGGATCCTTCATAGCACGGCGACCTTGTCCTCAGAGGATGCCTACGGTTTGTATGGGGTTTATGCCTCATGCACTGTCTTAATATTTTCCTGTCCCATTTCGGCCCTCGGGCTGGGTGGGCTCCTCTTTTTTTGCCGGTTTGCCGGTCTAACCCTAACCATATCTACAATAAATACAAATATAGAACTACGCTCCCCTTTAAAGTCAAAGTTTCGAGCTATGTACCAGTGTTTCCGATGTAGTGACGACAGCTGAGTTCACTGTATCCATCTCACTCTTCTTGCAAAGAAAGCTAGCGGATGATCTTTTGGCGAAATCCTACATAATCCTTGTGGAGTTTAGGACCTTCTTTGTTACTCTTCGACCCAAATTGCAAGACATGCTCCTTCGCCGGCTTTTTTACCGTGAGGAAAGCGTGTTCCTCGTTCTCGCAGTAAGAGCCCTTGGCCAATCTGGTCAAGTACAAGATTTTAGTCCTGGATGACTTTAGCCTGAATGTTCTAGGTTGGCATGTGCCTGTGGACTTTCATACCCCGCAAGGGCAGATTCGCCCCGGGCCGTGTTTCGCGACCCGATGGCACAGTAAGTCTCCATCCCCTGTCAACGGCTCAAGTAGGTGGAGAGATTTTCCTGAAGAAAACCCAATGGACCAGTCGTTCCTGTTGACACCTGACTTGCCAGGTCAAGCAGCCAGATTACCGCGCTCTGCTCCTTTACGTGCGAGGATACTAAGCGGTATCACTTGAGTCTTGAATCTGAAGCTTAAGCGTGCGCGGTCCCTCTGTCTATTAGGAGGGGTGTGGGTCATTCGACTGTATTGTGTCCATTGAGCCGACATGGAAGTGGCTGCACCTCCGGTGTCGCCAGTTCACCTTGCCCCATAACCAGTGCATGGGCACCGAACGAGGGATTATCTATGATCTCCATCTTCTCCCGCCCAGAGAAGCTCCCCCCCTCCCCCCCTTGGCAGGCGACGCTTCGGACGGGGGGGGGGGGGGGGTGCCCATTCAACGTTGAGTTGGGGAGATGGTGGTAGCGGTTAATCTTTGGAGAGACAGACGGTCTCAACCCGCCTTATATGTTGTTGGATTCCAAACGAGACGGCTGACGAGTGGCTGGCTCGGTCGGTCGAGATCAGTGCCATGTTTGGAAGGCCTAGATCACAATTTCTCTAGTTTGGTTCGGCTGACCAGTCGGTTCTTCTCTCGATTCCTGTGCAAGCGGCTGGCTTGGAGTTGTCTCTTTATCGTAACGATACTGGTTCTGTCGGTTTTGTAAGAGAGGTTTCCCACTTCTAAACGACGTAACCAGCGAAATTCGAGTCTTCAACGTCTTCTTCCCCCCTCCCTCCCCCCCTTGGAGTTCACACTCGCCCCGCATCTCAACATACCCATTGCCCGTATTGCACATCCAATCACCCAATCCAACCCACCCCCCACAACGAAATCCATCCATGGATTTTATTATCTTTCAAATAACCCGTCTAGTTTGTTCAAGATACCATTGCTTTGGTCTCCATATCTGTGTTTCATCTCATGGCAATCGATTTGATGCACACAGCATAGTAAATGACAAGTACCAACGTACGGATACGTAACTGGTGGCAAGTGCTGAATGACATATCATATCGTGTACATGTAACAACTTATATTTTGATTGTGTAACTCACAAGGGTGTCCAAACTGCACGAGCGCTCCACTTTCTCGATGCGACGAGTTACATATTCTTGTATGAAGCGATGTCTCATTCTTGCTCACCAGCGTTCTTTCTCTAAGATTCACATGACATACAGCAACAAAGCCATCAGCCCGTTCGTCCTGATCTACGCAATCAAATCGAATAAACATATCATGAACTGCATTACCAGCCTCAAATTTTGACATGATATACTTGAGAGCCTTGGCAAAACCATAAAAAATCATGGGGGTTCGCTGGCACGGTGGTCTGTAGACTCTAGTAATTGGTGTCCGCGTGGAAAATACAAGCCTTGTAGAGATGAGGGAACGTGTCGGCGAGTCGAGTAGAAATCAGGGTGATGTAGGCCTTTCAGTGTTGGTAGCTGACCCGTCCTCTTGATTCTTGGTCAATCTTCGGCCTTGTCTTGGGTCTCGGGTCTTCATGTAGCTTTTCGACACGCATGCCATTCAATCCAACCAAGGTCAAGTTGTCCTCCGTATTGGGTTCGTTCTCTGCCGCGGGTCGCCGTTGTGGGACAACACGTATATCGGGTATATCGTCGTAGCCCGAGTTCCTTCGGCTGGAGACCTGTAGGAACGGAGACTTCATAGGACTCGAACGGGATGACTTGATGGGAACGGTAGGCGATCGAGAGTTTGACTTCTTCGGCGAGCGCATAGGGATCGTGGGGCGAGAGCGCGGGGAATAGGTAAGTTGCGCAGGTATTGCTTCTTCGTAATCATAATCATATTGATCGTATGCTGTATCGTCGCTGGAGACTATGGGAGCCGAAGAAATTGTTTCGCGCAGGGAAGCGAATGCCATGTTCTGCTCAAGGGTCGGACCTGAGGTTGGGCGAGGCGATAGCGTTGCGGTAGAAATAAGAACGGTGGAAGGCCCGATGACCTGAGAGGTTGGAGGATGCTGGTCTGAGATAATGTTATCCGTAGAATTACATATAGTATTATGTGTATGAGAGTGGTGTGCAGTGAGAGGAACGGATTCTGTGGTAACGGATGGCGCTGATGATGGGACAGAAACAGAGACAGATGCGGAAGACCTTAATGCAGATGTTGGTACAGAAATTGAAGAATGTAAGCCAGAGGGCGAGAGAGTAGGGTCTTGGGGGGAGTTCGAGCGGACGCCGTCCATGTCGCTGTCTGAGCATAGTGACGTAGGTGAAGCGGGAGATGTAGAGCGCGAGAGAGGTGCTAAAACGTAGATCCCTGCTGAATGCGTTCGTATGAGGTTGACATAGTAAGCATCAAGGACTTCGCGTGTACTCTAGCAGAATAGCTAATCATCAGAACCATGGCTTTAAGCCAATTATAGTACGTAAAGAAGACACATACAGTCAACCGCCAATCGATAGCCGACAAGAGCTCCCGCTCGAGGACGTTGAGTTCGCCAACTCGGATTCCACCAACACGAGCGTAGTGAGCGTTTGTGCAGAAACCATCGCATAAGGCCTTGGATGCCACGACAACCGCAGCGATAACAAAACGATGTGCGGTGAGAGACGAGAGCGTGAAGTGCGGCATCCGAGCACAGAGCTGATCGATGTAATGAAGAGTGATAAGTAGGCATGTACGCTGTCATCAATCGTAAGCTGAGAATGTACGATATTTGTTGAAACAAAACGAGGCACACCTCCACATTAGCATACTTGACGATTCGGCGTAAGTAGTCCAGAACGGAGATTGCGGGTGGTGTGCGTGAATGGAATCGGGTCAAGGCCTCTGGGCTGAGAGGTATCTGGTCGTTGTGCGTGATGAGCCGCTGAAGCATGTCTGCGATGAGCTCGACAAGTGCATCCATCGGCGCCTCATCGTAGCCTCTCGGGAGCTCTATCCTGCCCTCCGGATCCCGAGGAAGCTGGTCGACAGCATTCGCCGTACTTTGCTGCTGCTCGTCGGACGTTGATCTAGTGGTGGCTGCGTCGTCGCTGGTGCGATGGCTGGGGTGTTCCATGCGACATCGCTGTCGCGTCCTACGACGACGAGCAAAAGTGAGAGGAGGAAGGGGTCTAAGTACTCAGACGCTAAGCACGCCAAAGACAACTCCGAATTGCTTGCCATCAACAACGTGCGTCGGCATCCCTAGACACTTTCGGTAAACTCCGACCTTCAATCACGACTTGGAGCTGGTGACTAAGAAGCATGCTTACGTGATAACTACTGTACAGTACCACTCACGGTGGCTTGCTCACATTCTAATCTGTACAGCGCGTACAGCTGAAGGTGTAAAGCTCACCGACCCGATTCCCCGCAATGGCACCAAAATTCGTATGTTGTGCAACTATAAATTTATGTTGGGAAGATAGCTCAAATGCTGCTTAAAAGGACCCCAGTGAAGTGAAGAAGATCCAGCTCCGTGCAACGGGCGGTGAGGTCGGTGCCTCCTCTGCACTGGCTCCCAAAATTGGTCCGCTTGGACTGGTGCGTTAGCCTCAATGTTTGAAGTACTTCATGGTCTGATTGATTTGTTACAGTCACCAAAGAAGGTCGGTGAAGATATCGCGAAGGCCACCTCAGCATGGAAGGGTTTACGGGTGACCGTCGAACTAACCATCCAAAACCGTCAAGCGACAGTTGCCGTCGTTCCCTCCGCATCCTCCCTTGTTATCCGTGCGCTCAAGGAGCCCCCCCGTGACCGTAAAAAGGAAAAGAACATCAAGCATGCTGGCAACATTCCCTTCGATGAGATTGTTGAGATTGCGCGCACTATGCGTTTCAAGTCATTGGCGAAGGACTTGAAGGGTACCGTGAAGGAGATCCTCGGCACAGCACAGAGCGTCGGCTGCACTATTGACGGCCAGCCCGCACACGATGTCATCGATCAGATCAATAACGAGGAGATCGAAGTACCGGACGAGTAGACGGATGTTGGATAGGGTTGCGTGCTGTATCTCTTTTCCTGCATTTTATATCATCCTCGCATTTTTTTTCACGATTAATCTATGAGCTGTATGATATACAGGCATATGTGCATGAGCGAGGCTTATGCGATTGACAGAAATCATGCAATCGACTGCTTCATGGATCAAGTCTGCTTCGACGTTAATAAAAGCACTACTTCGTATATGGATGCAAATCGAAGGTAAATATATGAACGTGACTTAAAAAGATCAGACGTCCACAACGATATCCCCTTCATCAATGTCCCCCTCTTCCTCTTCCTCGTCATCAGCTTCTGGCCTTTCAACAATCCCCCTCCAGGTCCTCTCAAATTGATCCAACGTATTATTATCTCCGTGCCCGGCCAAAGCCGTCCGAGCATTGGCAATAACTCGAGCTGCATCCTTGCCACTCACGTCCTGTGTCTCTTTATCTATCGCATCACCCCTATTCGAGGAGTTTCGCAGTTGCCGTTGCATCGCAAGAAGCCACGCAGCCCACTTCAATGCTGCTTTCCCGTGCTCAATTGGCGAAACGAGTCTCCACCGATCGAATATAGCGCGTAGCGCTGCCGTGCGTTCTTCTAAATGCAGTTCTTCTTCACTGAAGTTCGGAAAATCATATTTGAGGATCGAAAACCATTCGAAGTTGTGAGCTGCATCTTCATTGTAGGGATACACTCCCGTATAGATGTCGGATGCAACTTCCCATACGTATGTGCTTGGCGTGTATAGACGGACTACCCGGTGCACATCGCTTGCCATAATGTTCTCTTTGCTAGTATGAGCGTTGTCGGGGGAACGAAGTGTAACCAGGCTGCGTTTGTAAAGGAGTTGGAAGTAGAGTATGAGGAGAGTGTCGGAAAGTTTATTGGAGCCAGAGGAGGATGGTGATGCACGCATCGATTCCTTCAGTAGGACCTGAGAAAAAGCAAAATGATTATTTCAGTTAAGTGAGTGAGTTGAAGGTCTGCAAACCTCAAGGGTTTTAATCTGCTCTGAAATGGGTTGAGAAGAGGCGTGGTCCAGCCCCCAAGTCCAAACAGCAATTCTTTTTGGTTCGTCATTTCCACCGTAGGCAAGAAGGGCTTTCCGTGCCTCATCCCAAGTATTTTTCCACCCTTCTTCTCCGGCATGCTTTTCTTCAATCTCTAGTCTTGCCAGCCATAGGTCTGAAGAATGGGGTGAATATAAGGTGTATCTGCGTGCAAATTTAAGTATGTTTTGGGATGATGGAGGGGAAGGATGGGAGGTCGAGATGAGGAGTATAAGGTGAGCCTTTAGTAAGGATGGTGGTGCGAGTGCGCCTTTCGACGATCGCATACATAAGGACTGCAATGAGGCGAGAAGATACAATTTCTGTGATGATAATAAAAGCTACGTCAATATGCGTATTCATGAACAAACGGAAATTGAGCAACGTACCAAGTTCTCATCCAACTCGTCCTTCTCGAACCACTCTCGAACGAACTGCGCATAGGCAGTTCCCAATCCATTCAAGTCCGTCTTCGGAGTACTTTTCGCTAACTCCATAGCGGAATGGAATGCCTTGATTAGATCCTCGTTCGCAGCCCGCAACGCATCCACGAGAGCCTCTCCTTCGAGGTCGGGAGTAAGGAAACGCGTTGCGTATAGGAGTGCGGCCTGAGATTCTGCGCTTTCTTTGCCCTTACCATTGTTCAAGGATCGAGTGTTTGAGGACGAGGTAGAGAAGAAGTGTGTATGAAGGTGAGAGTGAAGGTGTGCTATAAGCGATCGTCGCACTGAAGGATGACAATGCGTGTCCGGAGATGATAGTGTAGTATGGAGAGCTTTGAAAAGTTCGATAGAGGGGATTTCTAAGTCAAAACTTAGCATGGAAAAGAAAATAAGACTGCTGTTAAGACCACCAACCTTTGACGGCGTTCGAAATGACAGTCTTAACAATAGCCCCTCCGAGGACAGCTCTCCTAGCTTTTTCGTCATCGTCGGCATCTTCATCGACTACTTCCAGATTTCCATCTTGCATTAGTGCATCATCTTTCACCTTGCCGAAGTCTTCTCCATCGTACTCCATCCCGGTAGTCAGGCCCAGGACCTCCCATCTCTTCCTCACCACATTCACGAATCCTAGCTCAAGTCTGACCATCTCTCGCCACAAATCTATGCTTTCTGGGTTCATCCGCACACCGCGCTGAAGCAAAGTTCGTGACGCGCTGTAACCGCCATAGCGAAGCTCATGGTTTGCTCCTAGAATGTAGAGGAGAGGGCACGTCGGATGAAGTGTAGTTGCACGTGCACATATTCGGCCAACGAGCGCACGGGAACCTGCTGAAGAGGCCAGTCTGATGTAGGACAACCAGAGTGACAAGTCATCCTTAAATTTGCGCAGTGCACGCTCAAAAATTTGGTATTGTCTACGGAGAAGCGCAAAGTCCGATATAGTGGGCGGGCCTTTGGGTACCTCTACAGAGCTCATCAGAGTCATAGAGTATGATTCATGGCCGGAGACACACGCACTTATTCTTTGCAATCGTTTCTTCCTCAACGCCTCAAGACTCATTTCATAGGCAGCATACCGTAGGAAATCAGCCTTTTTGGGTATACGACGAACAAGAACCGTCTCAAACTGGGTACGTTTCCTCATTATTTGCTTTATCTCTGCCTTTGTATAAGCATGTGAGTTTGTGTTATGGAAAAAGAGCATGGTGCGGACGCACCTGCGTGAATATTTTCTTCTCTGCAAGGTCTTTGAGCTCAGCGAGCATCTGTATAGCATATTAGTGCAATTCAGAGATAATCGAGTGTTAACAAACCTGCTCCTGCTGAAATTGCACCCTCTCCATGTTGATGCGCTCTCTTCGTCAGACGCTAGTGCGTTAGGATATACAGAGTTGTATAGAAGCTGCTGCCTGAGCGAGAAAAAATATAGAACTGAGTGTCTCGGGGTCACGCTCACGCGAGCTTGAATGTCACACACTGTGGCAGGCATGCGTGACGCCAGTGGCACTGCAGAGCCATGGACTCGATTGAGTCGGAGCGGAAACCGCAGCGATAGCTGTCTCTCCGTATCCGTCTCGTCACCGTTGTCTTGTTCCGTTTTTTTCTTCACGCGTACGATATTGACGACGACAAAGGCGGAAAAGATACAATGCCAGTACACAAAACCCGCCCGGCTGGCCGATTGCAACACCACCAGCGATCGACCTCAGGGGGTAGCTCTAAAATCGGGCTGAATAACCTGCAACTCACTCAGAAAGAAGCGGTGGGAGGCGCCGCAAACGCAGCGGTAAGACAACAGCAATCACAGCTGAAGAGGACAGGACATAGTGCCGTTGAGGTGAGCAACTTTTCTCTCTGATTTTCATGTTTTCTGCTAATGTCTCTCAATTCCCTGCTCGGCATCTCCGTCTTCGTATGAACCGGACTGATGTTTCCATTTATCTATCTTTACCCCGCTTCTCAGCTACACCCTCCGCGTACTACATCCCCTCTTCCTCGAGGTCAACAATACAATGCGAATTCACGTGTTGCATCAAAGGAACGTATTACACAAAAGCGCGCTGCAACGCCAAATAACAAAAGGCGATCCGCTGTCTCTGCAGCCGCAGTGACCCATGCACTGAACCAACAAACGCAAAATCATAGGCCTGACTTCTCGATAGCGAACTCCGACGAGACGGATGAAGAAGAATGGGTGTCGAGTGAGAGTGGCGCTGCGACACCGCAGAAAGTCGTTGGCTTCGATGAGGATGATGACGACGACTCAGAATCACAGGACACTGAAGTTGAATTAGATTTGCACGCTCACTTGGACCAGAAACTCGGGACGGCTTCCGCTGCTACAAATGGCCCAAAGGGGCCCACCTATGCAGGCAACGGAAATATCATGGGAAATGGCTCTGTGAACCATGTCGCTGACAACTTTGGTGTACCTCGTGCAGAGCCGGACACATCAGTCATGCCTCCTCGCAACGCGTTAATGCAGACCTCTTCTTCAACAGCAACGCTACATCCACAACCTCCCGCAGAGCTGCCCGTCGTGCGTGTGCAGCCTCAATCCACTCCTACGACGCCGCCTACTCAACCACATCCTGACTCCGAGGTTCTCAGACAGTCGCGGTCTGAAGCTCCCTCTCCTACCAGACGATCGATGCATAGCAAGCATCTGAAACGACACTCATTGATGCGCAACCAATCTCATGGAGAGCCGTCGAAATATGATATCCCACCTCACCCACTTATTCGAGGCCAGTCTTATAGTGGCGGAAGCGCTCTAAAACTAAAGCCTGCGCCTCTGACTCCTTTGAAAGTGGATTCGACAATAGCACAAGCTGAGCTGTCTTCGTCTCCTACCAGCGCAAGAATACTGTCCGGCCCTAGCTCCCCTACTTTTATGACGCGGTCATTGACAATTCAGTCCCCAACGGCGGTATCCTTTTCGGGTGAGCCCGAGCGCGATTATCGTCAGCCATCTCGGAGAACATCGATCTCTTCTTTGCACTCTGTTGCAACTCTTCCTGCGCCATCACCCGTTCGCTCCCAAGCGTACTCACGATTAGGGGCGCAAAGCGGTGCGCGGTCTCGACAGGACCGAACTCGGACTCTATCTATGATGTCGTCCAGTTCATCCTCTGCAGCATTAACTTCACTAAGTATGAACATGATGTCGCGCCCGAGTTCGCCTCCTACAACTGTGCGATTCCCCAAGGAGCCCATACGCGATGGCGATAGCATCCACCCGCTTCTCCCGCCACCTTATTGCGCCGCACATCTGACAGTGACGAGTCATTACAACCCCTTATATGATTGTTTTGAACGTGTACTGCGTGCGAGGCAGGGTCGATAGGTTGATTGCTTGTGGTAAGCCTCGTTCTCGCGTCGCGGATTTCATTGCTAAGCATTATTGTGGACAGCTTCTAATCTTTGACTTCTTTCACGTGTGTATGGGTGGATTGGACTATCCAGCTCTAAGACTCTCTGTTTACTTAATTTATACTTGTACACTCGCGGGGTGGATTGTCGCTTGTGTTGTGCATCATTGTACGAATGGAGCGTTGATCACTGTCGTTGTTTCCGGCTGCATTCATTATCGGTAACCCTTCGCGACACCTTTCTCCAATAATCTTTATACTAATTGTTACTTGCAGTAAATTATTTTTTGCTTTTGCATACCGCTAATGATATTCAGTGCATCTCGTATGATTCTCTCACTCCTGAACGGTTTCCATTGACATAGTGGACTCTTTATTTGTAAACTTTGCGGTACGCATGTCCGACTGTATATGTATGTATCTACGCGACCGGCAGACAAATTCATCAAGATCTCAAGAACCACTTTTCGCGAAAGTCACTAATCCTCTGTTATCTCGGGACTCAAATGGCGCGTAATTATACTGTGAGCGAATTCCTTCTTTCATGTCACTATTTTGGATCAATTGATCCCCCCTCTTCCAGAATCTCAGCGGACGTTGTAAATCGCGGTAGAATTGCAGTGTACTCATCGCTCACTGGACATGGCATTTACTGTGTATCGTTACATTCAACTTCTGGTTTCAAGGGCCTTTTCCGATCAAGATGATTTACCTCTTCTTCACAAAATTCGCTATCTTCGTTTGAGTCGCCAGGTCCTCAGTGACTTCCCAATGACGGAAGCGATCTAATGCATGCCCGCATCACCCCTCAGTGAAATTAATGACTTGAATTGATCCCCGACCGAACCCTTCTTAGCCGGTTGACTCTCTCAGACTATGGATCGTCGACAATGGAACAAATTTGAATCTCGGGAGTTCCATAGGCGTCACTTTTCCTACGCGAGGCGTTCATTCACACTAATGTGATTGTGCATAAATATGCTCCCAATCCCACGAGAAGCCTCAGAACCTTCCACTTCATTCAATTCACCACGACGGATATTCTCGATTAGCGACCGAAGAGCGGTGTGGCACTCCAACAAATGCGCACATACTCGCTCTCAAACCCCGTATCGTGTACCAGTCCGCCTTACCGATATTTCGGGCACCGTGCACGTCTCAGGCTACAGCCTCGCGGTGCATATTATTATGGTCGGGTAGTTCAGACCAACCACATTCCCTACTTCCCGCCATCTGATTCTTGATTTTGCTGTGACTTCACGACTCTCTTGACTTGTGCTCATGCCAGGAGCTTCATCGGCACCTCCGCTGCGTCCGGAGGCGCAGCTCGACGAGACCTTTCTTGTCTGGCAGTACCTTAATTTGGTGTTGCTAGGCATGTACATGTGAGTGAGAGTGATTATTTTACAGATGACTTCAACTAATAATCTCTCCCGCCGAAGGTGGGAGGTGTTAATGACGCTTCCGTTCGATGTATCTTTGTTGAGAAAGAGAAGGGAGTTTCGCTGGAGTTTCGTAAGGGTCATTATCCTATGTTTGCCGATGTTAATTAAGTTTGAGACCAGTTCCCTTACCTCGTCGGGAGATACTGCCTTCTAGGGAGTTTACTTACATTGTGGGATACAAATGTGTCTAATGCTGCATATTTCTTACGTGCTCCATGCAGTAACATCTTCATTTTAAGCATCTCTTACGTCGACTGCAATGGTGAGTACTTCGCGAATGTACGCGAATGACGCTGATAGATCTCCGCAAAGTACTGTACATCATCATGGGGGTAAGATCACCTGCGCAGATGAAGTTGATTGCTCACATTATATCATACTCTGTTGACAGGCGTTATCCAACATCTCAATGGGGTGTGCTTCAGTTTGTTTAGCTCTCAGGACGTGAGCTCTTCGACTCAGTCTATTGCGTTTGAAAGTGCTAAATGGTAGTGCTGCAAAACTTAGTGTCGCTATTTGGAAACACAGTCGGAGTGTACTTGTTGTTCTGGTTACGATTGGCCTTGTCCAATGGGCCTTTTTATTACGAGGTTCGTTCTACTTTATTCTTCCGCTAACACTCACAAAACCTGCATTGCGTCAAGATATCTCATTCCGGAGAGCCCAATGGGTCTTGGAGTCGGGCCTTTGCCTAGTGATTCCAATACCCTTGTCCGGTCTTTTGTTCCTCTACGTTCCAAGTATATACACTTGCCTCTTCTGACCCAACTGTATGGCTCATGCAATGTTTAGCAATTGTTTTCGATTTTGTCGTGCTCGTCCTGAGTGCCACAGGGCTAAGATGGGGTGGATCTCCGCGGTCCCCCTTACAGACATTAGTTTTCAAGCAAGGACTTCTATATTTTGTATCAGCATTTACAGCCAATTTATTACCTGTGGTGAGCAGCGTTCATACTTTGCGTCCACGCATATTAACTTAGCGACCTTACTCTATAGATATTTATTCTTGGGAAAAGTCGAAGTCAGTTAGCTGCTCTGACGTTAAATAGGAAACTGATATATGCTTAAAACAATAGCATCTCTGTGTCTAATGTTTACATTCGTTGGTGAGCATGACTTATTACACCAGAATATCTCGTTTTGTTGACAACCTCTCTTCGACAAGCAATGTTCATAAGGCATGCGCATCTATTCTTTTTTCAAGGGTAGTACTGTTTACACGAGGTTTTTTTTATAGCACGGTAGCATCATGCCGTATGGTGAGGGAGCTTGAACAATTCGGGAAACAGGACGAAGCACGGTACGTCGAATGCTCTATGTAAACTCAAAAGACGTTTATTTTTATTTTTATTTGGTTCGCTCGAAAGTCTGGAGATGCAAAAATCGATTCTGCAGCATCCTAGTGCCTTATTCTTGGAGCAGGTGAAGGGCAAACTTTGCACAGGCGCGGATCCCGACGTGCTCTCAACGTTAGCTTTGTTTCAGGTGTTTTCATTGGACCTCGTTAACTTTCACTAACAGGATAATATTCACTTCTATTGCGAGCAAAGAGACTATCTTTGAGATGAGCTTCAAAGACCAGAATTCACTGCAAACCCGGGATTTAGAAGCTCGAATACCATCCGATCGAGAGCCACAACACTGATTGATAATATATCAGACTGTCCGTATACAACCATGCACGAATATAAAGCGATCTGCATATTGTCATCGTGGTCCAAATTAGCTGTCTTCCGTTTATAAAGGGTATGCCAGCATGACCCACGTATGTTCAATATTTGGAGGAGTTGAAGACGAACATGATTTCCACGAATAATGTTCTCCGAGGACTTCATTATCACGGGACCAAGAATATAACCCAGTGGCACTTTGCACCGGGCCCTTTTGCGCAAAATCTGATCTGGTGATCCAGGAGGAAGTTATGCGAACGTAAAATGTTACGCAAATTTGTCCGCATTGGCTAGTCCGGAAAGCCTGTCTGATGTATATTTTGGAGAAACGGATCTCCGTTGGTTACAATTTAGCTGGCGGTGTTCGATAGTTTCATCTGAAGTCCAAAACTCCCCAACATGCTCTTGCTCCAATTGTTGTCTCTTTCGTTGTGTCTTGACTTTGGTCTGGCAGTCGAGCCGCTCGTGGATGTCGGATATACCAAATACCTTGGCACAGCACTTCCTAATGGCATAAGTCAGTGGCTTGGGATGCGCTTTGCCGCACCACCTACTGGAACCCTTCGGTTCCGTAATCCCGCCGATCCGCCATTGAACGACACAATTCAAGTCGCCGACCAAGTACGTAGAGATCTTCATGTGTATTTGAGTTGCCTGGTTAACACCAACTGAAATCATACACAACAAAGCATGGTCCAATCTGCCTGAGCACTAACTCGGCCTTTCCAACGACAGGACAGTCAGAGGATTGTTTATTCATGGATGTGTATGCGCCAACAAATGCTACTTCGTCTTCGCGCCTGCCAGTATTTTTCTTCATACAAGGGGGTGGATTCAATTCCGACTCGGATCCCAACCTGAACGGCACGGGTCTGATCAATGCTGCCAACATGGATCTCGTCGTTGTCACATTCAATTATCGAGTCGGTCCGTATGGGTTCCTTGGCAGCAAGGAGGTCCAAGCAGATGGTGGCATTAACGTAGGAATGTTTGACCAACGCAAGGCGCTTGCGTGGGTTAATCAGCACATATCAAAGGTATGCCAGGAATAGTGTCGACGAGTTGTCTGAAATTAGATCCATCAGTTTGGGGGCGATCCGAAACATGTCGTACTTGGCGGCGACAGTGCCGGAGCAGAGTCCATCACTCTCCATCTGACAGCATTTTCGGGAGAGTCCACCAATTTGTTCCACGCCGTCATCGGCGAATCGCAGTCTTTTCCGACGACCTTGACTGTCATACAAGCGCAGTTCCAATACGATACGCTTGTGTCCAGAACTGGTTGCGCCAATGCGACTGACACTTTGGCCTGCCTTCGTTCCTTGGACATTAGTATACTCCAGAACAACAATAAAGACATCCCATTTCCCGGGAGAACGAATGCGCCTGACTTCACATACAACGCGATAGTCGACGGTGATTTCTTAGCGGATTTCCCATTCAACCTTTTCGCTCAAGGCAAATTCGTAAAAGTGCCATCTGTCTTCGGGTGCGTTAGTATTTTTCTTCCTCGCATCTGTTGAGTTGAGCAATGCATGCCAAATTAGTGACGATACAAATGAAGGGACAATTTTTACACCAACCAACCTCAATACCACAGAGGATATGAACAGTTTCCTCCAAGACAACTTCCCGAACTTGACGTCCAGCATGATCTCCACAATAGACAAGCTTTATCCTGAGTCAAGTCAGTTTGCGAATCACGGTGCATTCTATTTTGCTGCTGCTACCGTTTACGGTGAAATGCGATACATCTGCCCGGGTATCTTCATCAGCGAGAAGATAAACCAGTTCAGGAGTCCACTTCCGAACTGGAACTATCAGTGCGTTGCAATCTTGTGGCCAGTCATAGTGGTCGACTGAAAGTAGTTCAAAGTTACAACGTCACCGATCCCGCTGAGCTTGCTGCCGGTCTTGGTGTTCCACACACGATTGAGCTGAACGCGATATGGGGACCAGATAATACGAATGGAAATGCTCCAGCGAGTTATAGGACGACGAATGCACCAATCATCCCAGTTATGCAGGGTTATTGGACCAGTTTCATCAGGACATTCAATCCCAACACGTTCAGAGCGCCAGGTTCTCCAGAGTGGACGCCATTCGGGACGTCGCAGAGGAGAATCTTGATGGAAACAAATGCGACAAGGATGGAAACCGTTCCAGAAGATCAGGCAGAAAGATGCAATTTTCTACGCAGTATAGCAGTTGACCTCCAGCAGTAGTGGAGTTTACAAATTGTAGTTGAACAGCTTAGAAAGTGAATCGTTCGAAGATCTGTTTGTTTTCGCTGCTCAGTGGATAAGTTGAAGTTGAAGTCGTGAACGTGCCACTGGCAGTCACGGTGTCTACGTGTCGCCGCTCGCGTAACACGTGGTCGGCAACACAGACCTTACCACAGTATCGCTGCTATAACTGTACTATCGCAAGCTGCTCGGCGGTCAACGCAGAGCTTCAGACATCCCTCTCACCATATTTTCGGATAGTTCTGTATAACGATGTGGCTCTCTGATGGTCAAAGTAAGCCGCCCAGCATCTCGTATTGGAGGGGATTTTCGTGCTAAGCAAAGACCTCCAACCTCTGCAGAAATTGGCGTGGCGCTGACGACGTTCGGTGCCCTCTTCATGCTGCTGGGCGTAATGATGTTCTTTGACGGTAGTCTGCTAGCCTTGGGCAACGTACGTGCCCGTCTCATCTCTCTTTGCTGCTACAGAAGCTCAGAACATGACTGCTCAATAGCTTCTGTTCCTGTCTGGTATTACGCTCATCATCGGTCCCCAAAAGACATTCTACTTCTTTGCACGAAAACAAAAACTACGTGGCACGATCTGCTTCTTTGGCGGTATCCTGCTTGTATTCTTCAAGTGGCCGTTCTTTGGGGTGATCGTAGAAACGATTGGTTTCTTGAGCCTCTTCGGGTATGTGCTCCAGTTTTATTGCATTATACCAGTACTTACTATACTACTTACTATACTAGTGATTTCTTCCCTGTGATCCTGACATTCTTACGCCAATTACCTATCATCGGCAATGTACTATCCATGCCTTACATCAGAGAAGTGATAACATTGTTCTTCTTTAGATGAACTTACTGATCTGACGAGACTGCAGGTTGCGGACAGACTGGCAGGCTCACGGCAATCTATTGTTTGACCTCAGGCTTTCTGTCCTATTATCCTGTCTTACTGCAGAGTTGTTTACATATAATCTTTCTATTCGTCATAAATCATGAATCGTTGCTACTGCAAGACGTGAATTCCTAAGCGCGTTATATACAATGTGTTTGACATGAAGATCATCAACATGGGTCAACGGTTTGGGGAGTATAAAGATCAGACGGCTCTTTCTATCATAACTGTCTCGCCGTCTTCCTTCTTGATACTTCCACTGTCCCTCTCTTCCTGTCGCTCCCGTTTCTGGAGGACAGTGTCATACGCGCTCTCGCCCATAACAGCGAGCATTTCGGGTTGGATGGCACCAGCGCTGATGGCTGCGATCTTGACCGTTTCTTCTTCATTGATATTGCGGAAGCGGAAGCCACCTTTCATCGTTTGGTCTATCACAAGACCCCTGTGAAGCGTGTATCTCTAAGCCTTATGGACTTGAGATCCGGAGAATGTGAAGCTTACACCGCATACACGAGCATCGTAAGATATCCGGATGCGGGCACAAGGTAAGAGCGTCTGGTACTCGCTTTGTCTGCCAGGCCACCCTGGGCAGGTGGGTACCAAGCACCTCCGCCGACGCCCTTGAAGCAATGGACGTCAACGACTCACATTGAAATATTCACATGGAAGCTACCAACCATTACAATCAGGCCAGAACCTTTCTTTGTGTGCCGACCCAAGTTCTTAGTTCCTAACGTGAAAATGCACTATGCAAGCCAAAGCAACTTAGCGTAGATTACGATGCCATTGAAAGCCGGGCTTACCGGATAACAGATCGATTCAAAGAAGAACAGGACATAGAGGAAGCCAACGCCAGTCCATCCGTCAAGCGATGCAACACAGAGTGCTGATAAGGAACACATGAAGGCGAAGAAGGAGAGAAGTAGAGCAGGATCCACCCAGTTGAGTATGACCACACCGACGAAGCTATGCGTATAGTAATAAATACGACACTTGAATAGCATAAGGGAAATGGGGCAGGGGGCTACGTACCGACCGACGGTGAATGTAACTTGGCAAAGTGAAAACATCGTGCTCGCTTTTGATTGCGAAATCCCGAGACCCTGTTCCGTCAGGAAATTGACAACGAAAGACGCAACGCCGACTTGTGCACCACTGCAATTTGTTGTTCCTAAGGTGACCCCTCCAGAGAATCGCAAGCAAAGAACGCTTACACGTATGCAGTTTGAGCAACCCAGCCAAATATGCAGCGGTATTGCTTATAGAAAGGACCTATATCCTCCGCAACACCTTTCTCTCTCAATTCTTTCTCAAGGGCATCTTCCGTGATTTCTGGCAGGTCGCAGAAACTGAGGGGGTGTTTAACGTCCATTGCGCATTTGGTGAGATGCAACTTACTAAAACAAAATGTTCAGTACAACACCAAGACCAGCGACAGCAAGGTAAACCCTATAAGATGAGGGATAAGCAAATATTGATAAGCCATTGGAGATCAACTACCATTGGACAGTGTCCAACGTTGTCGCATTCTTCCCGCGGAAAAACCACCGCGAAGCGATGAGAGGACCAGTGAACGACGCAACACCTTGAAAACCCTGGCTGAAGTTCAGCCGCGCAGCGGCATATTTAGGAGTCCCAAGGACAGAGATGTATGAGTTTGCAGCTACTTCAAGAGATGCGAGACCGCATCCTGGATAGACTAATCAGTGGATTGTTCACATGAAAAGGGCAATAAGCAAAGGGAGAATTCGCCTTCCTTAACCCCAGTACCATAATGTGAAAGAGGTCTAAGAATCACTTACCTATGACGAAGGTGCATCCTACGAAGCCTCCATATGCGCGGAATTTAGCTGAGGGCCAGAAGAAAATGGCACCTATCACACGAAGTCAACGAAAATAAGTTGATTTAGGTTGTCCCCGTTTAAGAGATCCATACCTAGCGAGTACAAACACAAGCCCAGATGAATTCCTTTCTAGAGATAGAAAAGTATACCTGAGCTGAACATTTGCAGTATACTTTCGCATACCTTGTACCCATACTTTCTCATCTGTTTAGAACACTTTTCAGATGACTGTAGCTTGCAGCAAGGCAAAGCACTCACAAATACACCCGCCCATGGTGCCCACACAAAATATGCACCCTATATAGTTAACATCGGGGTTCATATTCAACGCACACGAGAGCCACAGAGTACTGTGTGTCTTACGAAATATGCAAGCTGAAGTAGCGTGCTCTGCAGCTTTGTGATTCCGAACACGGTTTGGAAATGAGCATTGAGCACATCAAGAAGCTGTGGATGGTGGTCAGAATGATTGAAGTGAGGCCTTTCATGGGGGAGGGGGATCTTACACCATATGCAAACCCCCCTACATACAGTTTATCAGAAAACGAGTATGGTGCATCTGATGCTATGTGTACGCACAAGTGAAGAAGAGAGTTGTTACAAGGGCGAACGAAAACAGCCATCTCGTCCGAGAAAGCTCTGCGCCTAGAAAACGTTTCAATGTCCGGTCAATCTTTGTGAATCTTCAGCGGATGTAGAGTTGAAAGTCTACACGCCTGTTACTCCTTGAGGAGCCATATCTGAGTGAAATGTGCGAACAAGTACTGCAATGACTTGAGAAGCGCAATCAACACTTCTTCAAGGTTGATGGGCGAAATTCTCAGGGCGTTCTGGCGTTCATGTGCTTCTGTTCTACTTATACCGAAGATTGTAAGAGAATAAGTCTTCGCGGGTCTGCCGGCGCGATTGCGGAGCAAAGAAGCATGTTGTGGCTTGGGCAAGGATTCAGATTTGTTCACGAGGACGATTTGATGAGAGAATCAGGAAGGAAGCCCCAAAGCCGGATAATGAACATATTCAAAGTAGCTCTTCTTTTACAGCCGAAGTAAAGGTGCGACTTGAGCGGGCCGAGAACACAGAGTATGCTGTACTTGGAACGACAGAGTCTCTTTCAAGAGACCGAGGATGAATGTGGATGCTGAAAGAGAGACAAGTCACGGTTACAAACTATCTCAATCTAGATCAGTGCCCGCCTTCAAGATTCGTACGCCGCCGGGTCTTTCCGGCTCGCTCTCCCCGCCTATGTTTCAACTTCAAGCAAGTTCCCTTCTGCACGTACACATTCATTGTAAATATGACAGACCCGAATATATCTTCGTTCTTCTCATTTCTAGCTGTCAGTAAGTCCACCATCTAGCTCTGCCATGTAACCTACAACTTATCATCCTGCATACTTAGGACAGGTATTCTGTCTTAAAGGCTAGCCAGCAGAGTGACGGCCGGCGAAAACTGAAGCTCACTCTTGCTAATGAATTTTGGAGCCTAGATCAGGAAGCCAAAGACCAATATGCGAGGGTCTCGTCTGATGCAGCAAAGGCGGATGCTTTGCTGTCAGTACTGGAGGAAATCCACGATGATGATGACGAACTCGATTGTACACCTGGCATGGGCATTATCGTCCGCACGGACTATTCTGATGACACAGCCTGGGATGGATTCGTTTCAGCCCTGAAAGATGCTGAGAAGGACCTTGTCTCCCCAGAAGACGATGAAACACCATCTGCTGGTGATGCCGCGGAGGGGAGCGCTGCCCGTGCTGGGGAACCGGACAGTGAATCTGACGAAGAAATGGATGCAGATAATGGCAACGGGGAAGGACAACTATTAACAGCTATCTTCACTTCAATAAACCCATCTCTACCTACCCTGCGCAATCGCTTGTCAGGCATCTCTAACCTCACAGCACTTCGTCTCTTCAATGACGTCGATATCGTTCCAGCACCTCGACCACCTCAAGGCACGCATCGCATCAAACCCGGCAATAGAATCATGGACTTGAATGGCTTGTTGGAAGTGTACTCGGGTGACTTAGTCTGGGTCTACGATGCGCAGTCGAATCAAGATCGCTCTGTTCGTTTGATAAATCAGAAATGTGAAATATATGGGGCTGCAACGTATGTAATAACGCATACTTTCCGCTTTCTATAAGCTGATGTCGCCTTTTAGTGCAGACAGCTGGAGACCGCGTGTATCGTTCCTCCCCGAACTTCAAGTCAATCTTGTTAGTGGTGCCATGAAAATTGATTTCGGAGGTTTGGATCGATGGGATTTTAAGGAACGGCAGCGGAATTTGGCTGAAACGGAGCTTATGCCGTGGTAGGAGTTCGGATGACAGAAGGAAATGCTATGTACGTGTATGGAAGCCGCATCAAGCTGGTAAACAATTATGCTGGCAACTGGAGACACTCTTTCAATGTCATATAGGTCGATATTGAAGAACGATGCCAAACTAACAACAAACCAACGCCCTTGTACAAAGAGAACAAATGTCTGTCAGTTTGGCAAGTTGTAATGCGTAGATGGTATCACTTACCGCTACGAAACTGCCATGAACCATAATCTCTCACTGTCATACGCTCTTTACCCGTTGTTCGCGGGGCAGACTTGGATGCTATCCAACCGGTCTATAATGATCATTAGGTTTCATCGGCGGATCGCGTCGGATTCCGATGGCTTGTGCTTCGACAGGCTTCTCAGCTCCAAGCATAAACGGACCATCATGCGCTCTATGTGCGAACCAGTTCATTATCATACCGGAAGGCTACGTGACGTCTGTTACGGGGGTCCCTTCTAGTGATCCTGGTGCACAAGTATTAGCCATCTCCTTTGGACGCGGAGTTGCTTTCCATCGGACTATGGCGGTGAATGTGTTTCCGACATTCCCATCAACGTGTATTATTACTTGATGTTCGATTTAGATTCAAATTGGCCGTTGCTATAAAGGACGCATCTGAGCTTGACTTATTCTTAAGATACTACACTGGATTGTTCGATTGATACGCCTTTGCAGCTACCAGCATGTCCCCTCCTACCAGAGTCGCCGTTATCGGCTGCGGGATTGCTGGCCCTACTTTAGCCATGTTCCTCAAGAAGAAGGGCTACGATCCTGTTATCTATGAACGCTTGGACGACGTCCCTTCAGCTGGACTTAGTCTCATGTACGTCCTCAACACTAATCGAAGAGGATAAAAGTGGAAAGCTGACGAAAATATCCACTGACACAGGCTTCAGCCCAATGGCATGAAAGTTCTGAAGCTCCTTCCTGATGTCTTCGCCAATCTCCCTGGCAAACAAATCCTCAACTTGTCTTTCGTCTCTGAAACTTTGCATGAGGAGCTTGCGTTATCTGACATCCCAACACGTATGGCCGAGCGCTATGGTGACAACCTCGGGCTCAGAGGGGTACAGCGCGAGGCTTTCCTGCGCTACCTTTGCGAGTGTGCCTTGAAGCGTGGCATTCCTATAAAATGGGGTCATATGCTCGTCGACCTCGAAGATAAAGGCACCGAGGTAGAGATACAATTTGCGAATGGCGTCATGGAAAAAGCGAGCTTTGTCGTCGGATGCGATGGTCTGCACAGTAACACGCGCATTTGTTTGTTTGGTAAGGAGCGGCCAAGCTTTACTGGCCTTGTGCAGGTAGGTGACTTCGCGTTTTGTGCTCTCTTACAGATTCAATGATTGTACTGATATAATCATCACAGACTGGTGGCTTCTCGCCTACACCTGAGTTACTGCAGCAGAAATCCGCCATGGCCAACTTCTTTGGGTTGGGATCGCACTTGATCACATATCCCATTTCCGATACTCATTCTTCTTGGGCGTAAGTATTTGTGACTTCTGCTCAAAACATGACAGATAGTGATCGTTTCCATATCGATTTTCTTAGTGTCACTGCAAGTGAGGAGGAACGCAAAGAATCTTGGAATGCCCTCGACAATGAGACAAAAGAGGCATTCAAAAACGGACCCATCTCTAAGTGGGACTTTGGCGCAGGCGAACTTGTGAAAACTACGACGAAGTTGACCAAGGTATGGCATTGCATTCTCTGCATGCTTTAAGGTTTGAATGTTCAGTTTGGGTTCAGTACGGCTTGTATGACCGACCAGAACTCAAAACCTGGTATAAAGGTCGTGTCGTACTCCTCGGGGATGCTGCGCATCCTACGACACCGGTGAGTAGCTACTAAAAGATGCCCAATCCTTCAAAGTGCTAAATCTCTTCAACCCAGCACCTGGGGCAAGGGGCCAATCAAGCATTCGAAGACGTATATCATCTGATCCGTACTTTAACAAAGTACCTTCCTGATCCCAACACCAACCCGAGCACAGAGGAGCTGAAGAAAGTTTACGAAGAATACGAGATCGTTCGATTGGAGCGTACCTCTGAGCTCGTAAAGCTCGCCCACGAGAGGGGAAATATCCGTGCTGAAGCTTCCCTCGACGCTGCCTTGCAAAGGGATAAGCTCCTCAAAGACAAGTGGAATAAATCAGATGGATGGTTGGAGTTCGACAGGGTATCGAAGGAGCCATACGATAAGACGAGCGAAATTTGAGTGCATATAAACGCAATCATGCACCGTTACTATGAAATTTTACACATACGTTGATGTCATACTTTTCTGCAATTTATGAATGTAAACTTCGAAACTTAAACTTTTAACTCAACCACCTAGCATCCTGGATTGTCTTTCATATTTGAAAAATATGGCATACACTAAAAAAAATTGCGTTCAAATTGAGCTCTGTCCAATGACGACTATTTCTGGAGCTATGTGGGCGCTTGTTTACAGAATTGCCGCATAGGTGACGTCAACTGATCGGCGCCGCCCTTCAACGCCTTTTGGTTCCGTATAAAGAGATCCAGAAATCGAGATCTACGTCTCCTTACTCGTTCCCTTACTACTTCCACATACTACCTCTTATTTTACACCCCTCCTCAAATGTTACCAAGAGTTGCACTTGCTCGTGCTAACGGCGCTGCAGCCAAACGTGTGGCAGCAGTGGCCCGAGGCTCGAGGCAGAGGTTCCAATCAACAGTAGGTCGTCGTCGAATCGATGTAGAGTATTATTTATAATTTCACATTGGAGGCATCTGTCTCTTCATCAGGGTTTGGGGCTTCGCATGTTGCTGCCGGTGTCGCAGGAGGAGCCACTGTTGCGCTTGCTGGTGCGTCGGAGTTCTCCGATGGAGAAATCATAAATTAATAAATAATATCCAGGATATGTGTATTACCGCACATCTGGTCTCAGTACAGTCGTCCAGACCTCAAAGGACGTGAAGAACTATCTTAAGAGCACTCGTGATAGCGTTGTTACCAAGACTCGTGAAGTGGCCAAGAACCCAAGCCAATCACTGGAATTTCTTCGCAGTGTTTCCAAATCATACACTTCGTTCATTCCTGGCGCAGGTAGCTACGTCGACTCCACGTTCGACCAGCTCGAAGAGCTGCATGAGACCCATGGTGAAGAACTCGACAAGATCTTGTCTGAAACTACGGAGGAAATCCAGAAGGTTGCCTCACAGGGAGGTGCTGACGCTACCACTGCCACGAAGATATTCGAGGTACTCAGGAGTAGCGTTAGTCGGATGCAAGAAGTCGGAAAGAAGGCAGGAAAGGACCTCCTGGACAAAAATCCAGCGCTCAAGGAAAAACTTGGAGGTGGTTATGACCAACTTCTGAGCCTTGCCGAACGAGGTGGTCCAGAAGCAAAGAAGATTATATCGGACGTAAAAAAACAGGTGAGCTCATATGTCAACTCATTACTTATTGATACCAATGAAATCAATTCCAATTCCGCAGATAACAGATATAGTGTCAAAGGGGTCTGTGAGTGAAGAATCTATTCAAAAGCTTCGACAACTATTGCAAGAGAAATCCGAGGAAGTGCAGAAATTAGCTGGCCAATCGGGGGGTCAAATTCTTGGAAATGGCAGCGAGAAACTCCAAGCGCTACTTAATGCTGTTCCAGGGGGTGACGAGGTGAGTGGAAATTAAAAGTTGCCTTTCTCGAGGCATCTCTTAATCCAAGCGGCATAGATTAAAGAAAAAGTTCCACACCTGAAGGACGTATTGAACTTAGCCAATGAACGCAGTGAGGAGGCCAAGAAACTTGCAAAGGAGACATATCAGGATGTGCTGAAAGTCCTGGAGGAAAAAGGAAAGAAAGCCAAGGAAATCGCTGAACGAGCGAAGGCAGACGCGGAGAAGAAAAGTAAGAATTGAACAGACATAATCGCTTTGAATGAAATTACTATTCCTTCGTAATAATCAATCTCCGCTTTCTTGTTGTCATTGGCATATAGTATGTAGGGCAATCGTATATATTGTAAAATAGTCCTTGCCTGGACGTTCATGGTGTGAATAATAGTGATCTAATAGACCGGTGAAAGTTTCCGGTAAGCTATAAATAGTCAAAGAAATATGCTTCTCATCTACTACTGCGTCCATCAGGCCCTTTATGGCCATCGTCGTCATCTTGACTGTCCTATCGAGAAGTTTTATTACACGTACAGTGGTCAGATTCATGTTGAACGTCGTACCTGTCCTTCCTCTTTCTCGTGCCTCATTCTCCCTTCCTTCTCTCGTTGTTCCACATCCCTCACTATTCGCAGTGCCCTCTTGGCTTTCTGACCGGCCTCTGTTTCCCCCTGGTCCCAAGATAGATCATAGTCCCATGCGATGCGCTTGATAGCCTTCCGAAGGTCTTTGACTTCATCGATGAGCTCATGATATCTCTCAAGACTGAAACCGCGTTCAACATATAGTTGTTGTTGTTTCCGTGAAGTAGACTCTGTCATGACGGTCTGGTAATTTACTTCTCGATTGTGCCATAGAAACCAAATGTAACCACCTATGACAGTGCCATATCCGGTCAGGTATGTGATGGGTTCCATCGTATCCCATCCAAGTGGTGTATCTGGTCACACAATTAGCACTTGTTAATGAAGAAAGTCAACTACCGTGCACTCACGAAAGGTCAATACACCCACGGTAACCCACCAGACACCTAGAACCCCCGCGCCTGCGAAAGCAACCCTCCGTGTCGATTGTTTGCCTAGACGGTCGCATTCATTCTTGACCTTCGCCAATCGCTCAATTTTAGCTGTCTTTACGTGTAAAGATGCCCGAAGAAACCGAGTTCGATCTTCAAAGCTTGGCACTTTGACCGTGACCGGACGCCTTCCCAGACGTATTGTAAAGCTCCCTGCCCGTGCTGCTTCGCGCAGAAAGTCCCCAATACCAGTTGCAGGGCCCCAACGTTTATCTTCATGACCACAAGTATGGAAAGTGATTGGTGGTGCACCTTCCCAACTTTTTGTGGCTATCGGCTACCTCCGATTCCAGCTCAGGATATTCGGCTCGTATGAGATTTGCAATATAGCTAAGGGGCTGGCCAGGATGCAGAAGAAATACAACGCTGTGCACTTGAACGTTAGAGCCTTTGTCTTCTGTGCCTTCCGAATCACTGCGATGATCTCGTGTGACAGGCTGATTGCCACTCTCAACTTGCTGTTCCCAAGATACTCTTCGTTCTCGGACCTCCTCAGCCCCATTGTCAAACACGCCTTGCGGGAAGCTAGCAAGTCCGTCTCCGTCGTGGTCCTTTGAAGCTTCTGGGCCTGCTTTCGAGATAAGAGTGCTCGCTTCTCCTGTGGGCCCTATGAGCGGTAGAGTAAGTTTGTAAAGAGATGCCCTTGTAAAGGATAGATATCCTGCTGTAATGAAGGAATGTCAGTGAGATGAATGTGCGTTATATTGCTCCCTCGGAAGTACGTTGAAGCCCAGACTTCAACGCAATGAAATCGGCCAGTCTATTGTACTATATTCATAAACAATGTAGAGTTCCTACCTTGATCCGCCCTTGATTCTTTTCTTCCGTTTATTCGGGAAGGTTCGGTATAGTTGGGAACAGTATGCTCGCGGTTGAAAGGAGCTGATGGTGAAGCGTAACTCCGCAATGAAGACACGTTTACTCGTCGATATGATGCTGGCCGGGAAACATTTACCCAGTTATTATGACTAGGACGGATATATTGAAGAAAAGCCATAGTTCGTCCTCGTAGGAGACATGAGAGGGCAGGGTGGTGTAATGCATCTTGCAGCAAAACCTGATCGTGGTGGCACAACGGTTGCAGGTTGAGATACAGACGAACTGATGTCATAGTAGCAAGTTTCTCACGCCTTCCTCCACGTGCCATTGGTAGCAGCCTGAGGGTGGTATGAACAGAAGGCGACTGAACTCAGACCGCAACCACCATGTTCTACGTCTCTATCACTGGCGGCTTCACTGCATACGCTCAATCTCACATCGCAATCTCGTTCGTGGATAATCCTGTGGAAGAATATCATGCAACCATCTATGAAACCAACATATCTAGAGAATATCCTTTCTAACTTCAGACCAACGCAGCACATAAAGTTAGCAACGCATAAATGTAAAACTTGGCTTGAACATCCCCGAAACTTAGATCAAATCTAGAACAAAAACGCCACAACAACTCAAATGTCCGTATTTTTGTCGACTTGTGGTTCTGAGGAAGCGGCCTTTTTAGCTGGAAAGAAGACCCCTCTCTTCTTTCACCCTCTGTGTGAGAAATCATCGATCCGAACTGTTGTCACTCATTGGTAAGTATGTCTCAATTCAAAGATTTACAAAAATCTTCGAGGGAGAACTCACACTGGTCGATAGACACACTCCAGGGAACGCTGCATGCAGTTTGAGCAGATCGAACGACCATCGCATTTTAGCTTGCGGCCTGATTCCGGGTACATGGTCAGTGGCCTGCTTTCATGAAGTTTATTTGTTGCAAACCTCTGCAAAATGTACAGGCCATCGGCGTTCTCCGCGGTGTTCTGACGATGTCTTGGTCAGCGTTAGTTGGTCCGTTATTGCCATTGTTCGTGCTGTTGGACTGTCGACAACCATTATTCTGATGCTCATGCTTTTCACAGAACATTAGTTGCTTACCGTAGTCGAAGACATGATCTCAGAAACGTCTAACCTAATGGGTGGGGATGATTGTGGATGTGAGGGTTGAAACCTGTCTTCAATCTCTGTTCTTATGCGAATCGCCATGAGTAAATGAAATCTCTAAACCTTCCTGGAGTGGGGCTCCCTCCCGGCTTGTCAATGTCCTCTCAAGCGCCCCCATGCACTGCTAATGGTCCGCGGGCAGCTTTAGTTTCCCGGTATTCGGAGAAATGATTGACGGTGTGCGGTCTATGGTTCCCCTGGAACGTGTTAGAAGAGCCTTTCGCTCGGGACACGCGGGGTGTGGGTGGCCCTTACCCATATGTTGCATACACAACGCACTGCATGGTAAAATCTAAAAACTCTCAAAAGGTTTCAGTTCAGGTACGCGATACCATTGCGAATTATTCTGCTCCCGGGCTATCAAAGGGACACGTCTATGGTCGAAACTGCGCTGCATCTTCGCATTTCTCTTTGTTGCTTCGTAAGACTTCGTGGCTGAACTTCTTTGTCTATATAGGCTGTGACCCGCGTGCTCGACGGGTCAATCTTCTAGCTCTGCTACACTGACTTCAAATCCACAACTGACTTCCTGCTGGCGATCACTCTAACTTCTCCGCCGAATACTCGGAGCAGTCGAGACCGACTAGAACCAAATAGCCTCATGATGTAGTAGGCTCTGTCGCTCTGGAGGGGCCTCTGTAGCCCCCTTAATTGGTAAATCTGCCTCTATCACGATTACGAACCGAAGGTGAGTATGCCAAGATTCTAGGCCGGGAAGGCTGAAATCGGCTCTCATGATTACTTCGGCCTTTCCATGAATCCATCGCTTAGATATGCTCGTCTACTTCGACGGCATGTTGCTACATAAGAACCGAACAGAATTTTTGATCGAATGTGCACCTTCATAAATCTAGTTTACGTTGCGTACGAACTCGGAACAAGGATAAGCCGAGGCCGTACTTACTTCACTCTGCGTGTGATATATCGACACTCAAACAGCCTCGTCCACGAGATGTGATGGATGTACTCCGTGTAGATCCATCCAGATTTACACGCATGTGCAATCACCTTCGCTGAGTTACAGATTCATATCAAAGCCACCCTCGATTTAACTTTCGTGCACATAAATCTAAGCGCTTAGTATGTGTATAGCATGTGGTGATGCCACCGTGTGTACCTTAATAGGCAACCTTTACATTAGAACGAGTTGAAGAATCTAACCATGGGTACAACATCCAAAATAATGAACACGCTCGAGACGAATCAAAAAGACGCAGGCCTGATGCCGAGAAAGTAAAAATATAAGTTAATACAAAGTGGAGGTTGCAGCAAGCGAAAGAAGTGTGTTCATGTGGGTAACCTTGGTATAGTCCGAGGAGGATCACCCGAGGTCTCCCATAAGATGTCTTGTAGTGCATTAAACGAATCGGATAGATGACGCCAGAGCATGCTGATAGATTGCATCCAACCAAAGTATTTATGAGTGTCATAGGACGAGGTGTGTCTTGATGAGGCTGTGGTAACACGCAAGAGATCAGGATTAGTAATATGAAGGTGTAATTCCGGATAGAAAGGGTCCATGTAGGTCGTGAGGAAAAGACGTCGTGCTCTGAGAGATGACCATCTACAAAAGTCGGTATGAGCATGAGGACAGAGGGTAAGATAGAAATTTGACACATACCGACAGAGTGCCAAAAATATACAAAATTGTGCAATGATGACCAGTGTCCAAAACAAAAGACCATGGGATCGGTATACAGAACGAGACTATACGAATGAGCTGTTAGATCGGGGTACGAAGGCTCGCACGCAAAGGCCTACGTACGGTATTATCGAGCTTATCATTCGCAGTCACTGGGTGCTGAACTTTTGTGGCTAAAGAAATTTCTCGTCGAAGTCGTTCACGTTCATTTCTTGCACGCTGCGAACGAGCAAGTAAATCGGTAGCACGGGTACCCGCGGGATCGGGGCTTTCCGTCTCTCTGTGAGTATCACGCTTAAGTGCTTGGAGTTAGCTAAAATTAGAACGACACACGCACATATCGGTCCGCGTGAAGTCGTTCTTAAGATCGGCGATCGTCTTCTGTAATAATTCCAGTGCTTGTTTTCGTTCCAACTTTTTGCCTTCCAATTCCTCCATGAAGGACGACAGGTTCTCTTGAGCTGGGTTATCTTCGGCCGGATCCAATCTACTGGGTTCTTCTGCCGGTTTACTCATGCTATCAACAATTCGAATTCTGGTTTTAGTCCCCACAGGTACGTCCGGCCTCTCAGGATCGACATCCCGCTGGCTAACTTCTATGTCGGTATTGTTCTGCTGTTCGCTTGGATTGTCCACAATCTGCTTCCCGTATGCATCGACAACGCGGATGTTCGATGTTCGACGAGGAGTGCGCGGAGAAGAAATTTCTACTCGTTCTGGTCCAAACGTGCTTGCATCTTTCTCCAGCATCTGTGAACTAGCATCTATTGATGCCGGCCGGCCACTCTGTTCGGGAGAATTACTTTCATCGACTTGACCGTGTGATGCTTCTTCTTCATCAAAACGTACTTTCTGAAGTCTTTTAGAATTTGCTGGTGTTGGCAACCAAGCGCCTGGCGGAGCCGGAGTTTTTAGCGTCAGAGAGGCCGCCTTTGACAATGAAGCTGGAGGGGTGTTGAGGTCGCTCTGAAAGGTCCCCAATTCTGGCTTCGTAGGCACCAGGTCAGCAGGTTGGGATGGTGCTGGCGTAGCGAATGGTGTAGCCCAGCCCCCTGGTGGACGGGGTGTCTTCGCATCCATGTTTCTAATTCTAGCAGGAGTTCGTAACGGGGCCGTATGATCACTCTCTGTTTCGGATGATGGAGGGTCGGGAAGCTCGGGCAAGCCCTTTGGCGTAGAAGGGCTCTTGAAGTCCAGTCCAGAAGAACTCAAGGATGGGCGCCGCTTTGGTGTCGACATAATCTGGTCTGAAGGTGAGATGGGAGGTGAAGGAGGAGGTGAAAAGTTAGTGGGTAAAAGTTGATCATGACTATCATCCGGTATGTGCAATGTTCCGTTCAAGGGCGGAGAGAATTCATCGTCACTCGTATCTTGTTTTGCTTCTCCTGAACCAGTCGAAAGACGAGGCCTCGAAGATGACGCCAGAATATCTTCCTCTAAGTAGTACAGAGTTAAATTTCCAACAAATCGGGTTTTATGACTGTACTAACCATGAAATGAGAAATCCGAGTCATGCATTTCCATGGGTTCAATAGCGACACTGATCTTCGGTGGAACATCATGTGGTCCATCTTCCCTTTTCACCTCACGTTGTAGTGCTTCAGTCCGTTTTGCGCCATTGAGATGTCTCTCTTTCACCCTTACGGGGATATGCGTTTGGACAGAACCATTAGCACCCTTAGATTGAGTCGCAGGGGTAGGCGAAGAGGGAGCTCGTCTATGGCTCAGGTTAGAATTTACACCATGTGATGATGGCGATATCTTCGATGTCTCTAACCTATGGCTCGGCTGAGAGAGCGCCAATGACGAATGAGGTCGGACACGCGGAATTCCAGAATCCCTCCCTGCTAAACCGGAGGTGGAGGGAGAGCGCTTAAGTGCAGGTCTTGATGAGTTGTTCGCTGATGGTGAATTTCGAGGTATCCTGCCTTCCGTTGGACTGGAAGGTTTTGCTACGCCTTGACGGCCACTTTGACTCGCCGCGGAATCATGTCGGTGACGAGAAGCAGGAGAAGAAACTGGCGAGATGACTTGTGATCGCCGCCGAGCGAGTTTAGCCTGCTCCTCTTCTAAACTCCATTTCGGACGGGGTGCGTTCCAGTTACGTTCGCGGACATGTTGTTCGACATCCCACTTTTTCTCTTGTACGGAATCTTGTGAAGCAACGGACGATGTGGGTGACACCGCTCTGTCAGGCACACGGTGATTGTGCGACGAAAAGGAAGGACGTGAATGCGCAAGGCTGGAAGATGGGCGTTCAGCAACTGTCTTCGAGTCCGTTCGAAGCCGTGCTTGCAAGCCATTCGGAGTGGTGGGTTGGCTGAGAGTTCTACTCCTATCGCTTACTCGTAATTGAATCGGAGATATCGAAGAGGCCCGAGAATGAGCGGAGTCAACACTGCCTTGGGACAAGTGACCGTTTCGGCTTGAATTGCGGTGATAGTGACGGTCTGCATGGACACGTTTAAACATTAAAGACATCACAAAGCACAGAAGTACTTACCACTACCCTGACTTCCAGTGGAATGTGCTAAATCATCAGAGCTCGCCAACGAGGCCGAGCTTCCATGTCTCCTCAACGCGGGTGGACTCCGCCCAGGTGACAAACCATTCGCACTGAGATCCATCTTATTCATGTAAGCACTTAGCGGGCGGTTCCAACCTCGCTCGAGCTCATGGATGTGCTCCTGTTCAGGGTCTACATCAGAGTCTTGTGACAGAAGTCAGAATGAGTCTTCCGTTGTTCAGAAGAGAAACTCAAAGACTAACGAGACGCGTTGCTTAAACTGGAGGATGGCCTAGAGTCTGCACAATTTAGTGAGCCTACGTATTAACGATACGAAGAATAATGCGCACGGATATGCCGAGCTGATTCTGAACTCCCGTGTCTCGATAATGTCCTTTGCCGTACGAACGGCGATTGAGTCCTGGGCAAGTCTTTGCATACCATGTTAGCTTCTCCCAAGATGGTAGACTAGTTATCTTACGATTAGAAGGACCAGCAATTGGAGTTTTGCCATTTCCTCCCATGGCATGTTCGTCGTCAGTTGGGGCATCGCTATCAACACCCTCAATCAGAATCCGCATGTCACTATCGTCGTTCAAAAGATCTGTACATGTAATTTAGTAGTGCACTTCATAAAGCGAAACTTGTACTTACTAGGCCCAGAGATCTGAGAAGGGAACTGAGAGACAGACTGTCGCAAGGACGTGCTTGTTACAACGGGTGTTGGGCCAGAACGGGAATCACTATTGCTAGACCCAAGCTTATGACCAGATAGTCGTTGTCTCAAAGCATCAAACGTTGCCGCTTGGGAAGACATAAATGAACGTTCAGAGGTAACGCCTACATCCGTCGATCCTATTGATGAGAAATACCCGGTTAAAATATCATGTTGAAAAGACGACATTGTGCACATACTGTTGGCCTTCTCCTTTTCGTCATCGCTCAAGCTCAACCTCTTCGATTTACCCCTGCTCTCTATTGGACTTTCCTCGATTCCACTAGAGTCAAGACTACTCCTCCGCCTTCTCTGTGGCTTCGAAGGAGACTCTCCGGGTTCTCGAAGGGCGCGCGAGAAGAGGTCCTTCAAAGTTGTACTTGCATTCGACTGAGGCGTTGACTTGAACGGTGGGGAAAATTGAGGGGTATCTAAATCCATGTCCATGTCCGATGCATGTAAAGATGGCGAACGACGAGCTTGTGCAGATGCCAGAGGGGTATCGTCTCTGGGCACACGCGAGAGAAGAGCACGAAGACGCGACGCTGGGTTATCCTCGACCACCGGGGTGGCACTTGCACTTCGGACCACATCCAAATCATCCGGCGCGACGTTCAAGCTCGCTATGCGCGGCGTGCTTGCGTTGTCCTCGTCGTCGTCAGTATGGTCGTTGGTGTCGTCGGTGTCGCCGTCAAGGGCAGAACGCGTCGCGCTGGCGCTCAGGTAAGTCTGACGCGGTACGCGTAGTCGCGGCGTCACCGGGAACTGCGCCGACAAGCTTGTGCCATCCATGTCCGTACCCGCTCGAAGTCGCTCGAAGTCGTAGAGAACGCTGTACACGGCCACGAGGCACGCGCACGACGATGGCCAAAGCTCAGAAGCTCCGTTCTTGTGCTAGCTCGGATATCAACAAGAACAAACACATTGACCAAACAATACTAATTTTGTTCGTCCCTCAAGGTTTTCCTCTCATTTTTGCCGTCACATATCAGATTACGAGTAGTACAAAACTATTATACAGCGGAAGATCACAAATCACATCATTGAACGGCCAACCTCACGGAAATAGCGAAGAAAGAACAAAGCGTCCTATGCGTATATAATCTTCAACTAAAATCTCGGTGCGTTTATCGCGTTTATCGATCTTCAACGTTGTTAAGGAGGCGAAGTATGTTGATGACTGGATATGATGAGTTAGTTTCCGTGCATAGCGTTCCGTTGACTAATCAACTCACAGAGGTTAAGGAAGCTGCAGATGAAATGTATCAGCATGCAACCTGCACTTAAACGAAGAGTGACTTACTCAAGGTAAAGACTGATGGCACCGAGGATATACTCATCCGGCGACAGCCTGTTTGAAATCATATGCGTGTCGTATACGATGTAACCACTGAAAAGCAGACAGCCGATGATAGCATAGATTAAGTCGGTCGTTTTGTTGAAGGGAATGAACATTCCAACAAGGCCAGTCATGACTTTAAAAATAAGAGATTTGTTAGCAACATTCAGAGTTATCAAAAAGTTAAATCATGCTCACACAGAGCAATTAAGCCTCCGAAGAGCCATGGTCCCATACCAGAAAAGTCATACTTCGACTGGTAGGTGAAGAGGGTCAAACCAACAAAGATACCCAAGGTAATTACACTGTACAGTTCAGATCAGAGACCGCTGATGAGCAATACAGCGCTTAGTATACCACTTACAGTGCTTGTATGACGACAACGCTGTCGTAGAAGGCTACTACGAAGCCCAGAGTGAATGCCTCAAATAGAGTAAATAACGACAGTAAAATGTAGTTCGCTGGGAAACTATGACGCTTCCAGTGGAGAAGACCCAGAACCAAGAGTGTGCCAAATAACGGGACCCAGAAAGCCCATGTGCTGTTTCATTTCAGATATGGATTCTTCAACAAAGTCAGGATATATGCTCACTGAGTTTGAACCCAAAACTTGATTGGGTCGGACTGACGAACCACGCCGCCGACGACGCATGTGGCAAGCTAACATTTTTTTAAGATAAGAAAACGAGACAGTTGAGCAATGTGAGACCCATTTCAGAAGACTCACGATTTGGCAGACTGCGGTATTCAGATCAGCATAAACAGACTTGGTCGGAAGGACAAGACTCACAAAGTATGCTATAAACCTTGCGCACAAACGCATTCCTGATCTCAGGTGAGCTATCCGACACACTCACTCCATACTGCGTAATTCAATCAGCCACGTTACATCCGAAATCCTACACATTCGTGGCTATCTCACCTTGAAGTCATCTGGGAGATCCGTCGGTTGATCAAATATTGCATTCCCGCTCGTTCCAGCGCGGGGGCTACTTAATAACGGCTCAGTAGCCTCGTCTGTCTGAGGGTAGTTCTTGCTTTGGCCTGCATTGTAGGCTGGCGGGGGACGAGTGTAGTTGCTCATGATGGTTTCAGTAGAACCAGTGGTACTACCGTACTGCGCTTGATGGTTCTCGAGCTCGTCCCTTTTAGTACGTCGACTTGAAATGACGTAAGCAGTGTTGAGCGACTACATATAACACGAACGTTCCAGATCTCAGTGCCTCAGGAGTCACGACTTCTCAACTTCTATAAGCTATGCATCAATGCGCAGCCAAAGAGGATAGATGGCTTTCAACGCCAGTGCCACTACATAGTGACACTACAGCCTCCTATCACAGGGTCTTGAAAAGCTGATTCATCATACCGACGACTTGAAGAAATACAGGAAGACATCATATTCAAGATTCAAGATATCTGCGTAAAATGCGTTAGTGTCATTAAAGTCTCGTGGCAGTCATTGTATATCTATCTCGCACAGGACGGTTTGTATAATGACTAGATGGTGCGTGAATGTGAATGCCTGCAAGATTTTCAAACGCTAGGCATTTGTGTCTGCAAATGGTTCTAATTCTCTCAACTCGTGCAAGAACACGGACATTGGCTGCATTGTCGACTGAAGAGCTGCCAAAGCTGCAGCAATTGTCTTCTGTAGGCTCCAATAGCTCACAGTTCGAACACGCTTGTTGAAATTGGCTTGCGTAACGTGATACGCAAGCGCCTCGTACACCTTTTCATTGTATGTTTCAGATTTCATATTATACCAAAGAGCGCTTTCACTATCTCACCTTCAAGGCAATCTCATCCATAAGTCCGGCTGGAAAATAAGTTAGTCCTTGGCAGGTAAAAGTCAACGAGGTCGATAACTTACTTTCCCACATCTATACAGCGAGGCAAAGTATCAGTCTATAGTTCCTTAAAACAAATTGACGCTTGCTTACAGTCCAAGCACCATCAAATTCACTGATATCTTTTATTATCCTACAGTGTATAGGGACTAAGGTCTTGTTGGTACTGCAAAGATGACAATTAAAATATCGGCTAAGCGTACAACGAAAACAAAGGCTTACTTGATGAAGGCAACGATCGGTCTGATGAGTGCATTATTTACGTATGATAGATCACTCGTAAACATGGGCACTATCGCTTTGAGGTCACGGAACCTCAAATCAATGTCAATAACCACGACCCTGGGGCTGACAACTCGGTCCTCCTTGTCTTCTGGAGTAGATATGGCCGGTTTGGCAAGTTCACGTTGCCCCGGTATCCGATCCACCAAACGTGATGCTTGCGATGACGCTGCGTTTGTGATCGCCTCAGCGATGTCACTGAGTATTGCGTTGATATCTGGCTCATCTGATTGAGGGAACTTGATATCAAGCACTGCATCTACTTTTCCTGAAGTAATCCACGAGATAGGACCTTCCATCGTCGTAGCTCGCTGGATATGGTCGATATTTACGCCATCTATGCGGAACCGAGCCTAGAACATGAATACGCTTAGATGATTGTCAATGACTATCTAATTTCCAAGAGGACTTACCATTCTAGACCACTGCGTATCCTTAAGGTCCTGTTCTGTGGTACGTCCTATACTCTGTGGCATATGCAAACTGAACAAACAGTTGTCAAATTGTCCTACAACGTTCTCCGCCGAAAGGAAGTCATAAAACATCCACCCTTTCCGGAATGTCTTGATATCCGCCCGGAATATTGACGCTGTATAGGGCCTAAACGAGCCTGGTTGATATACAGTGATTAGCAGATCCTCAATCTGTAAAGATTCTAGCTCAAAGTCTCCTGGCCTTGATTCGCGTCGGAAATCTGCAGGATTAAGTGGCTTGTCTGGATCATATTGGATGTACCTGCGATCTAGCGTGAGAAATTAGCAACTCTCATTTTGTAGGTCACGGTCAGAAATCCTACCCAAAACACCTCTCACTCCCTTGATTACCGCATTCTCAATCAAGCCCTTTCCATCAAACCATCTCCATAGAGATAAGGTAACGTCGATAGAGTCAACATTTAAGTCAAACACGGTGTAATCCACATCTTCAACTGGCTCTGGAGGAGGTAATCCGTGGTCATCTTCAAGCCCGTGATAAGCCGGATGGTTTCCCACATCATATCGTGCTGCAGCTCTATGGGCAGCGTTCGTATCCGGATAAAGAGTTGTATCTCGCAGGGATGGCGGCCTTCTTGAAACGTATATGTTTTTAAATGCTATCTTGGAGTTCTTCCATTTGGGAACGATGGCAGACTCAAAGATGATCGTAATGCCAGTTTCGGAAGTAAGATAGTCGCTGATAGCGCGGGCGACATATTCTGCAAACGAAAAGTTAGGGAATGAAGATAACATTTTACAAAGAACAATTCAGCTAACCTTGTAGTCTGAGACTATTTAGAGTGGCGAAGATAACGGAGAAGAAAGTGGTTCTAGAGAGTGTCAGTCCAGAAAATGAACATACAATGAAAGCAACTCACGTCCCAACGAATATCCAGACAGTCTGACTCATAAGAAACCACGTAAAGAAAGCAGACATGTCGTCTGCATTGAAAGGGCGGAATGATCTAACTGTAAACCACTTGAACCGTATCCGCAATCTTTGCCAGAAGTTCGTGGCGACCTTAAGGAAATCGTCCCGGGTCGGACGCTGCATAGGCGGAAGCGACATGGCAAGGCGCCGAAAAAAATGGGAATACTCTTCCAAGTTGTAGTGCCTGTTGTGCTCATTGTGCTTCGTCTCTGAGCTTAGCTTTGCACTCTCCTCATTTGCTTTCTTCAGATTTTCGGGCTCATAACCATCCTTCCCTTCGTTTGGATTAGGCGATGCGCCGACGCCCTTCGTTCGAACATGTGATACAAACAGCGAACGTGTCTCAGTTCGAGACCCACGCATAGGTAGTCTGGCTCGTAATCTTGCACACTCTACTCTATTTGAAGTGAGTCGTGCGGGGCCGGGTATCGCTTTTTGAACAGGGTTTAAGGTACTCAGTTGTCGTACAAAAAACGAACGGATTGTCTTGTAACGATCTGGCATTCCAGAGTCTAACGAGCTCGAAAGCTGTCGACGTAGCCCGATATGCGAGCTTGAGGCCATGCAGCGCACCGCGTGCATTGTTCTGCGTCGTAGTGTGGAAGGAGGTTAACTTCATGGAATCTTCGTGTTCCCGTCCGTGTATCCTTTTCGGAGATTTGAGATGACGTCAGCCTACATTCAGAAGCTCGGCCCGGGATAGTAGCTTCACCACCGTGTCCTCGCTCTTCTACTCCTACTGCCATCCAGATACACTTTACGTTCACTGCACTCCGTTCCTATGCCGGATTGCCTTTCGGGATCTGGTATGCAAGCTCTGACATTACTCACAATACTTGTAGAATGTGAAAAATTTAAGTTACCATTCGATTAGGAGCGCTCACAATGGCATTCAAGTCACCGTAGTCCGCGCATGGGTACAGCAGAGCTGGGTGTGCAGCCTGAGTATGGAAACTGCTTGTACACGCAGTCGTTCCTCCGCGAGCACCGTACTTTGCTGTGGCACTATGAAAGCTATGAAAAGTCATACGAACGTACCTCTTATCTCTTGCACGAAGTCCTTGCCATCATGCCAGCTTCCACCCGACTAGCGTTCGATGCAGTAGACAGAGTGCGTATGCCAGTGGAAGGCCGCTCTTTTTTATTCTTGCTGATTGTAGATGGTGGGCTTAGGGAATGATTCCAGACGTCATTCTACGTCCAGCGATACGCATCCTGAGCAGACAGCGACTGCGAGAAATTGGACACGGGACACTCGAAGCACAGCATGTAGCCAAGATGCGTTGGATCGAAGATTCTCGAGCCAGAGAGCACATCGCAGAAAATACGGCTGATGCAAATGAACAACACTACGAGGTACGCATCCTTCATAATGGTCGAGCGCACACATGTATACATTTAGATCTGCAGGTGTCTACGGAGTTTATGAGGTTGTGCCTAGGACCACATGCAAAGTACTCTTCAGGACTTTACCCGACTGGGAGAGAATATCTAGAAGAAGCCGAAGTCCTCATGCTTGAGAAATACTGCGAGGAAGCGCAACTGAAAGACGGTCAAGATATACTGGACTTGGGATGTGGTTCGTCTGTTTTAAAATATAATACTTCACGACGCCTTACTATGCACTCAACTGGCAGGGTGGGGTAGTCTCTCGCTTTATCTTGCAGAGGTGAGCCATTTACAGCATTGTATAAAGGAGAGATCATCTGGTTAACCGATTTTATCTTATCCAAAAGAAATATCCACAATCACGAATTACGGGGTTGTCTAATTCACGGAATCAGAAGGACTACATACTCAATACCGCCAACAGCAAGGGGTTGAAGAACGTGGAAGTGAGTATTGGATTCTCTCCCGCTAAATAACCTACTCATGCGGCGTCAGATTTTAACTGAGGACGTCAACACTTTCGACTTTGATCCCGGTGCAAGGTGAAGAAATCGATATTGGGAAATCTTTAATTTACGTTCCAAATATTATTTTCAGGTTTGATCGAGTTTTGTCCATCGGTGTGCGTTCTCGTGTTATTCTCAGTTTGGGTATTGGTCATAAACGTTCGTCCTTCAGATGTTTGAACATATGAAGAACTACGACGCTCTTTTTCGGAAAGTCTCGACATGGCTACGCCCGCGCAAAGACGGAAACGTGTCTTATCTCTTCGTCCAGATCTTTTGTCACAGGAGCACCCCATACCATTTTGAGGAAAACGATGGTTGGATGGCCAAAATGTTCTTTTCCGGCGGAACTATGCCTTCTCATGACCTTTTTGTATGTCTCACCACCGGCTACTAGATCCAGTCGAAACCGGTGACCAGAACTGAGCAGTCTTTTCGGACAGACTTACTTCCAATCGGACCTCATTCTCGAACGCAGTTGGTTCATCAACGGCCATCACTATGCACATACTCTTGAAGATTGGCTGAAACGATTAGACAAGCACGCGAAGGAGGCACGCAAAATACTGGAGAATGATGCTGAACTAAAGGGGCTACCAAAGACAGAGGGTCGCAAGATGTTTTATCGGTGGGTTTGTCCTACCGTTTGGTTCACTTGCTACCTGCTAATGTAAAACACCTTTTCATAGGTTCCGCCTTTACTTCCTAGCTTGTGCTGAATTCTTCGCGCTCAATGGCGGGGAAGAGTGAGTCATACTCCTACATGCTGATTTATACGTTAACTCAAGGTTATAGGTGGGGTGAGGGGCATTACTTGTTCAAAGCAAGGTGACGAGGTGACGAGGATAAATCAGGAACTTGGGTCCCCGTTTCAGCTTTTCAGCTTATCAGTGTGGGTCTATCATGCGTCGAATTAAGACAGATGTCCAGACCACTGTTGGAATTAGTGTTACCAGGATATGTATATAGGATGACTAACGTGTCTACTTCTACTGAGTAAACTGAATAAATCATACACGTATGTAGCTGAGAGTTGAGGTTAAATTTAAAGTGGGGCCCAGTGTAACTGCTCATCGTATAGATTCTTGTCATAACGCAGGACAAGGATATGAAAGCGATATGCCCTCTTTTTAACACCATTCGTGTCACAGAACGTCACCCAGTCGGCATCCTTCCTCGCTGTGCAAAGACGAATGGCATCCCACCTGGCGTTGTTGTCTGTAAATACCCCCGCTACGTGCAGTTCTTGACCAGTCTCGTCGTACCCAGCCACGACTGGGTGATCCTCGATATTGTTATACGGAAACCTGAGCGTGTTGTCTAACCACAGGACAGCCAGGCAACCAAATTTCATGACCTGCCAATGCTCATTATGTGAGTCACTGCACGCTGGACAGTCTCGGTACTGATTTAATAGACCCAGTATGAGTTGGTAAACGAGTTCAATTAAGAGATGGTCCAACAACTTACAAATGAGAGTTGGAAGGTCGAGTTCTTAAAGAGACAACGGTGCCTATACAGACTCAAAGGAAAGCCATACTTGATGAACGGCTGCGTATCGCGCAGGCTTGAGACACAATCTCCTTCGACACCATCGGTCCCGCGCGAAATAGTTGACAGTAAAGCACAGCAATACCGATCTGATTTCATTATAGCTCTTGAGAACCGAGCTGCACGACCCCTTGTCGAGGGAGCAGAACTAACGTAAGACCTCTCATCATTAGACGTCCACGCTCGATTTCAATAAAGATAACTGAACATACCTACTCCGAAGGCCGATCATTCGATGGTAAATATCAATTACTCGTTCCGGATGAAGAACTCTTTCGATGCTACTACCTTTCGGTAGAGAGATTCTACTACCATCCCATAAGGGATGTCGTTCGAGGAGAAACTGTCGAATCAGAACAACCGCCGGACACAATAAGCAGTCCCAAACGTAGGAGAGGTCAAAGTGGTCATAGTTTAGAGCTTGCACTCGAAGGAGTCCTTCCGGTACGAGGGACAGATCAACAACACCTAGCTCATCCTCGACGACGCTCCAGAGGGAAAACGGCAATTGGACGAAAGCTATGTCCTGATATTTCTCCTCATCAATGATTTCTGCTTGGCCGATGAGATATGATACCGACTGAGGTAGGTTATCCGGGCTCCTGCGATAAATTAATATGAATACCAGGTAGTCGGCTAGCAAGGAAGATTCGGACTCCTACCGGCATATTATTCGAAGAACGCGAGAAGTTTCATGCCGAATCTCCAATCTGTTATCCCAAAGTTGTAGCCACTGTACAAATAGTGAATCCAAGTCTTCCCAGTCAACGAGCTCCGACGGTCTGCAGGCATGCTTTTCCAACGCTTCGCAGATCGACGCTATCCTAAAACTACCAGTGGTCAAGTCATAATGACCAAACAAACACGTATCAAGGAGGTTCTCAAGATGCCGGATAACCAAGAATGACAGTGCGCTATCGCTGGAATGAAACAAGCACAGAAGATGAAGTCAGTCCAGCTTATCTGGTTAAGCAGTCGACGATAAATCACGTTATGCAAGCCAGCATCTTGTTCAGATACATATTCGCGTGTTCATAGCTTGTTTTTTCAGCAAAGAACATATCTTGCAGTGCTTCACTAAGGTTGTTCACGTTCGTATCCGATATCGATATTAGGGCCCTTCGTGATTTATGTAGCAAGACATCGGTGTCCTCGTACTTCGATTGCTGCGCTCGAAGATGTATGGCCCCTATTTTCGACGTGACATTCATCTGCATCAGTAGTGCGCGTATCGCTGGTTCTGTAGTCGCCTGTGATGTGAGAAACTCAAGAGCCAGAAGCTGGTTGTCCAACACATTTGATTTCCTGTCCTCGCAGAGTCAATACCAAAAAACATCGACAGTCATGTTCACTCACTCAGCATACTTCAAGAGACGTCTGCATGCCTTTCTCAGCATTGCAATGTCGGACCTGCTTAGATCCCCGATGCAAAGAGGACCCAAACTTTTCTTCTTTCCGTTATTGTGCTCGATCTGATAGATCCTCTCAAAGATAGCTTTGCTTGCCTCCTCTGGACTATATTCAAGTTTAATTGCCCACTTCGTCAGTAGCTTGACGAGCCTGGATCCCAGGTCGTCGTAGACAAGGCCCAAGACACGACCTGTCCCGGGCAGGTTGGGTGCGGTGGCCATCGTGCTGAACGAAGATTGCGACACAGACGCTTCCGGAGCATCGTCTTCTCCGTTCGGTGAACCTCCTGTGATTCGGGCATGCTCACCAGGAACGGTCACTTGAACGTTTGGTACTGCGCCTTGCCGCCTCAATCTTGCGTTCAGACGATTAATCCGCGAGACAAGGACGTTTCCCAACGCATCGTAGCCAAGCCCAATCACCCGACCTGGCCCAGGTAGGTTTGGCGCCGTAGCAGTTGTACTGAATGTCGATACTGATGCGATCTGCGCTGGGCGTAGATAGAATTGGTAGTCATCAAAATGGGGAGTGTACGATAGAGCCATTACTGGCAGAGGCAGCGACGTCGAGATGATAGTGGTGACTCACGAAGAGACAGCTCGAGTGAACTTACAAGTGGGGTGGCCATCATCTGGCCTGTCACAATGCGAAGGACGAGTGATGGTGATGTCAAGACGGGCTTAATTAGAGCATAGCTCTCACATAACAGCGCTTAAACGTGGAGATTGTCAGATCGGAAGCAAGCGGAAGTTTGTCTACGGATGGCTCGCATTCTACGACCTTGGTCTAAACAGATAATGACCTACACCCCACCTAACAAAACCGAGTTAGCACTAATTTCCATCGTATAGTACATAACACGTACTCTTCGCCGTCGTTCAATCCAAAGAACTCAGCACAGGCTATGTAAAACACCCGGAACCTATAAAATGCCTTGCGGCCTTCCAGCTTCGGCAACCCCTTTAAATTCGCATCATTCTCTAATTCTTTCAAACCTTCTTTCGCGTGCTTGTCCTGCAGTTTCAGCCAGTCCTCTAGCGTCCGGGAATAGTTCTTGCCGTTAATGAACCAGCTACGTTCCAGTGTTAAGTCGTTCTGAAAGTAGAGCTTCATTCAAACGGGTTAAGGCGAGAGCGTGAGTGAAAGCGGAGATGAAGGAGAGAAGAGAAGGACATACGAAAAGGTCATGCGACGGCATCGTTCCGCCCGAGAAGAAGGTCTTCGCCATCCACCCATCACCTTCTTCAAAGTGATATGGCGTTGTTCTGTGACAGAAGATGTGTACGAAAAGGTAGGACTCGCGCTCGTCCGACCAAGGTCGCAGCCAAGTGGATATTTTGCGCAGAAGCACTTCGTAGTTCTTCATGTGCTCGAACATCTGGGATGAATAAGAATATGAATTTGCGATCAGTCACATTAGCAAAACGTGTCAATAATTAATTATGATACTTACTTCTATAGAGAGGATCCGGTCGAACCTACGTCACCATATGTTGAGTAGTGCGAACGCATAATAAGAAATGATCAATACCTCTTCTCATTCCCAAACTCGAACATGTTAACATCGCCCGTAATGACCTAGGTCGATGAACTCTACATTAGTTGGCGCACAATAGCGTTCGAGGACAGGCACGATTCACCTCCACATTATCCAAGCCCCTAGCTTTGGCCACGCTCAGTATATGCGTCCTCTGAGAGTTTGAGTTTGATAGACCCGTGATACGGGAGTGAGGGTATTTCTTGTGTGCCACGCCAACGTATCATATCAGTCTAGTAGTAGATGGGAATGAATATATGGTTCATTTGACTTACTTGAGCCAGATAGATCGTGAGGCTTCCCCAGCCTATGAATAGGACACTTCAGCTCTCATGGACATTTTGCTACACAAGAAACGAAGTGACTCTTATACATACCGCACCCAAGGTCCAGAATATCCAATCCATCCTTCAGGTGCGCCTTTTTGCAATAACTCTCCAACATCAGCACCTCCGCCTCCTCCAGCGTCTCTTTCCCGGTCGGATACAGGCACGACGAGTACTTCGCATAGGGCCCGAGGCACGACAGGATGAACTTCGTCGACACCTCGTAGTGCTGCTCGTTCGCTTTGTCGGTCTTCTCGGCTATGGCTGTCCGCCCGCGCACGTCCTCGATCCACGCCATCTTCGCGTCGTGGTTCGCGGCGAGCTCGCCATGGTCGATCTCGCGCAGCCGCTGCCTGCAGAGGGCGCGGATGGCGGGGCGCAGGATGAAGTCCGGTATGAAGCCCTGTTGTGCGAGTGGCAAGACTTGTCAGTGTCGTCCGATGTCGAAAACGGTGTTGAGCCGAAGTTTAGTCGTACATACCCGGTCTAATGCGTCATAAGCAAGCTGCTCGAGCTTCTGCATCATCATTTTCAGATGTGCGGCGTCCAAGATGTTCTTCCTTTCGCTAGTAGTGGGCAGACGACAGCGCTCGGCGTTGTTGGTGTGCTACTACTCGCTCGCCGCCCACGGTCGTGTCTCCAACGTCATTGATTCGATGGCAACAGAAAAGGTGCGATGGTTGCCTACGCAAAGCAGGCGAATCTTACCGTGTCCAATAGGTTATATGACATGCTTCTGCAGCTGTTGCTGTTGTTTTTGATGTTTAGTATGTTGGTCAATGGTTGAGACATGAGCTCCAAGACCTACGTAGCAGATGAGCGAAGTATATTTTCCAGAGATGTAGCGGACGCTTTAGTCACATTCTAAAAGGTGATTTGAGGATCGACATCAAAGCACTCAGAGATCAAAGCATCCGACTATTGCTGCCTTTTTCGCGAAGCTCATCGCTCAAGGGCGTGTAGTTACTTCGGAGAAACAAACATACGGCAAACTATACATTCTGGTCATATAGAAGCACATTGTTGAATTGATTGCGGTATATATGGTGTGCACAGGAGAATAAGATAACACTGTCTATCAAGTCGAAATGGTGCGGGAATGATAGTCCTGGAGTTCAGCAAGGCCTGACGGGGAGGACGAAGAGGAGATGAGAGGAAATGATACCGAAAGAAGTTGCGGTGAGAGGAGCAAGGTACCGTCAAGGCAGGAACAAGAGCAGTTATGGGACAAGGACGAATTGTACGATTGTCCATTAGGTCAATACTCCGGTGACCAGAGAAGAGTATGGGAAGAATAATACAACAATGCCGAGTGGAGCGAAGTTCGCGCATATGTTGTTGTTAAGAAGGCGGAATGAATGAAAGTGGTGAAAGAAAAAGAACGACGAGCGCGTAGCGGTTTAACCAAAAACGAACGGACAGCCTATAATAATAGATCTGAGAAATAGATGGTGTTCAATAGATGAAGAAAAGATAAAAAGTTATGAGCAGGGGAATTCGAAGATAAGACTGGATCATGGATCAAGTATGCAACAAGAGAAGCAGAGCTGAGAAGGAACCATGGGATGGAGACGAACACGATAGCGACGAGAAACAAGAGCGAAAGCAAAAACCAGAGCCAAACGAAACGTTTTGTGGTAGTACAAGCGAGAAGGGCGAAACAGGACATAGAGCGGGGAAGCGAGAGACTAATGGTGAAGCCTGTTGGGGATGCGCCGTAGCCGTCTGTCGAAGCCTTCGGTCGTCGTGTCTTCTGCTTCCTTCGTCTCCTCTGATAGCGCCGCCTCAGCCTCCGGAGCATTCCCAACCCCAACCTGGTCACGGCCGCCCAACACCCGCTCCGCCTCTTCCACTTCTTCCTGCGCCACCACACCCGCTTCCTCTTCTTTCTGCGCTTCAGGACCGACACCGGCGTCTGCAAGCTCCGCGCGCTTCGCTTCGCGGGTCGCCCGCGCATGGCGAATCGAGTTGAGCGACAGCAGGGGCGCGTGCAGCGCCGTCTCCTCCTTCGCAACGCGTACATTCGTGCCCTTCAGAAGGTGTTCGCGCGCGCGCATCACCTTTCGCAGCGGCTTTAGACACGCAGCCGACGCGCCCCGGGCGGGTATACGTGGTGCTGCTCCTGCTGGTTGCTGAGTGTCCCCTCCGTCCACATCCGCATCGGACGGGCACTCCCACACGGCGTTCGCGATGTCCTCCTTTAGTCGCGCTAAGCGGCTTGCGATCGTGTCGTGATCATTGTTGGACAAAGCCTCAGGTGGCGGAGACACGATTGATAGATTCAGGCTCACGTCTCGAATTGGGTGTAGGGATGATGGAGATGGAAGGGTATCGTCGGAGTAGCCTGCGCCCGACAGCGCGCGCAGAAACATGGTCAGAGCGCTGTAGCCATGGCGCTCGCTGATTAGATGATAACTTGATGTCGAGGAGTGAATCTTCACTCACCTAAAGAACGCAATGAACAGCGGTAAATTCGATCGCTTTAGCCGCACGAAGAACAGGTGGGCTAGTACACGACCTGGTGTATGAACCAGTCGGCGTAAGGAGTGCATGCCCAGTAGACTCATAGCTAGGTAGTTGCGGAGGGATAGCAGGAGCTACTCGCCATAAAAGCTGTAGCGGGGGAAACTGATGACAGGAGATGAGGAGGGGATTATAAAGGTAGGCCGGGTGAGCTACCCCGGGAAAGGGCTGTTTACATATCGGCTAAGAAAAGTTTCTTTGATTTGTTCATAGATTCGTTTAGCCGATCTGTACGACATACTATCATCGCTCCTGCATCTGCCCGAAGTAAACAATGCCGTGCCTGCTCAAGGGCGCCAGGTCCTAATTGTTGTCTGTGCATGAAAATTTTAGCAAGTAGCAACAGCTGGGAAGTCAAAGCTTGAACAGAAATAAGAGAGTTTTGACAGAATCAGTCCCAGTTGTACTGGAAGACAAAAACGGTTCTCATGGGTTTCGATTTCGCCGCAGTGTTTCGACAGTTGATCAGGGTCGCGGGAGAAGTAGATCACCATAAACGGTCCCGCCGTCATGGCATCATGCCGCTGACTCAGCAGCACCGGCTCACCTCAAGTGTCATGCAACGTCTGCGATAACATAGACCAGCAATGTGATGTAGGAAAACATACATGTGCATATACACATGTAGAACGTATTTCTCTAATGACAAACTCCACAGACATGTTGTTCGCTTCATACGTGGTTCTATCCCGCTTTCGACATAGCCAAGCACACCTTTCTCTTCGATCCTGCACCATCCGCCTCCAGACTTTCCAGACTTATTGCCGCATGTCAAGCACGAACGCCCCATAGCACTCATACGACTGGACTGAGGTCGAATCGCCCGTCTTCTGATCGCAGTGCAACCCCCTTTTCGGTGACGATCGCCGTAATCAGCTCAGCTGGTGTGACGTCAAAGCTCGGATTGTATACACTCTCGGCGTCTAAGCCCGGAGGCGTCAGCATCACGACCGCCTGCTGCTTCTGGCCCTCTGCGTTCTCGACAGTGGGGTAAACTGCCCCGCGCACGAGGCAGGCTTCCAGCCAAGGTCGTTGCTCGATCGGGATGCTATTTCAAAGACGAGGGATTTGTTTTGTTAATTGTGTGAACGCGGCGAGGAACCCCGCAACTGCAGACGCTCACTGGTTTCCATCGGCGATGTCCAGGTCGACCGTGCTGATCGGTGCAACAACAATGAAGGGAATTTTGTGACGCGCTGCTAATACAGCGGCGTTGTATGTCCCAATCTAAAGCGATTAAAACAAATCAGCGAGCGCTTTGCTCCTCGGATTCGAAGTATTCCAAGAGCCAAGACACACCTTGTTCGCAGTATCGCCATTCTTCGCAATGCGATCGGCCCCGACGACTACCCGGAAGCAGAATTATTTTCGTCAGAAACAAATTCTTGCGCATCCGGCCCACCATCGGTTCAAGAGGAACGTACCAACACCGTGGATCTGGTGATGCTGGAACAGCGACCCCACCATCGTATCGCAAATCATGACAGATGGTACCTTCAGCGATAGGAGCTCCATGGCGGTTAACCTACATGGTAAGATACGCGCCTGCATTGTGAATAGATTGTATACACAGGTGTAGCAAGGGGGCGCGACATACCGAGAACCTTGGTGATAAGGCGCGGTTTGCGTGAAGTACGCCTTCCCGAGCTGCCCAGTTTCAAATAGGCGTGTAATCAGCCCGAGCGCCGTGCCGTAGCCCTGTCAGTGTTCGGTCGCGCGCGCACGTCAAGGAAATTAGAACAAGCAATCGAGCAAATTTGCAAGCAAAAAGGGAGAAATGGATAACGTACAGACGTGGCTAGGGAGCCGGTATTGCATACAGTCAGTACATTGAGCGCACTCGCATCGCCCCCGGCGGCTTTCGTGTGTTCGACGAGCCATTCGGCCCCATGTTTCGCCATCTCCTTATTTCGCCCCACGTCCTCGTCAGCGACCCGCCGCCCCTCCTCTACGAGCTCCTGCGCAATCGCGCGCGCATCCTTTTCTGCCAACACGCCGCTCTCGAGGGTCCGCGAAAGCCGTCGCGTCGCTGCGCCCAGGTTGACCGCGGTGGGTCGCGCGGTGTATAAGTAGTCGAGCAATGGCTGTACGTAGGATTTGAGAGCGTCGGATGAGGAAAGGAAGTCTGGTGCTGGAGATTTCTTGAGAGCTTGAGAGAGGTGGGAGGAGAGCGAGAGAGCAGCCAGTGAGGCAATTGCAGGCGCTCCTCGAATCTAAGTAGTCCAAACAGACAGCTGGAGCCTAAGCATACTGAACATATGCATATTGACGGAAAGTGACGCACTTTCATAGTCTTAATCGCATCATGCGCCTCTTCGATAGTGTTTATGGGTAAGAACTCGACGACATGGGGCAGTAGGAGCTGATTGACAATCTGGATGTCATCGCCTGATGTCTGAATCGATGTCAGACTGGTGCTCATTTTTTCACTGGCTTTGGCCGCTGTAAGTCGATGTCGCCCAGCGAGTAATGCTTGCTGTACAGCCTTTTTGTTCGGAGAGTGGAGGAAGGGACAGCAAAGTCGCGCTTCCTTTGCATACCAGTGAGTTGGCCATTTGGAAGAGAAATTTCGTGATCAAGGCGCGCGCATGTGCGCAAACTTTGAGCTCGCCCGAGAACATTTTTAGAGTACCGGTACCGCTCTTCCGCGCTCACAATTCATCATTCAAGTTGTAGCTTGTTCTCACCGAAACTATAGATGAGTGCATCCTACTAGTAGCTAGTATTACAGCCCGAGCACAATGTGCAGATAATACACCTCAACGCAGCAAACAAATTACAATATTAGATGAACAATTCACAAAATCTAGCACGCAGCAGTCATCGTACTCAACCTTTCGTTTCGCTCTTTTGAAAGAACGTAGAAAGCTTCGCCATTCCCTTGGTGTTTACCTTCTTCAACTTTTCTACACCTTTAGAAGCCTGCGTAGCCGCTTTCCGCTTTTTCCCGTCGGGCTCGGCGTCCTTCTGACTATCGCTCTTTCCGTTCCCTTGCTGAATGAGAAGCGTGCCATCATTTTGCATGGAAGATACATGGGCATCGAGGGCTGAGAAGCTGACAGTCCCAGTCAGTTAAGATCATGGCGAATTCACTCATGTTTTACTGCACTTACTCGAATCTAGAAAGAAGCTCTTGATGCAGAGCAGGGGAGATGTACTGGGAGACCAAATCACAGGCCAGCTTAATCCTCCCGACTAACGAGTATTTTTCAGCATAAAGAATGCAGCAGTCAAATAGAGGGGGCCTACGTTCTAGTAGCTTTTCCTTGTCATCGCCCATCAGCCCATCCTTCGCTAGCTCCCGAGAGAGAGTACGAGATTTGTCGATTACGCCCCCTTTGCTCAGTCGAGTGACCTTCTTCTCCAAATACAGGAGGGTATTGGGCCGAGAAAATCGGTATACAACGAGGTCGCTATTCACCTCTATAAGTCCCCCTTGATTAAGACAGTAGTACACGGCGAAAGACATTGATTCAATCCACACCTTTCACCTCGCAAACATGCTTCATCGAGTCTTGCACACACTGAAGTCGCCCCAGCTCTGTGACATCACTTTCGTAAATTGACATGGACGAGTCACCTCCGCTGCTTGCATCATCTGTCTTCGAAAGTGCCGCACTGCCTTCCTCGAACAAGTCCTCCACAGTGCGGAAGCTGCCCGCAGTACCGTCTTTCTGGATGCAGCAGTTGGTTCATTAGTATCGCGAGTTGCACTCCAGCAGTGCTGAACACGAACCGGAGACACAGCTTGTAGAATGGGTAGAAGCAAGAAGGTCGGATCGACAGGCGTAAGAACAAGGAGAGATCCGTCTGCGTTCCGCGATGTAGTGTGACTTCATGTTTTAATTTCATTTTGTCTGTGAGCTCACCAGAGATAACCTCTGCTTCATTGAACCATGACCTCTTGGCAGTTGGGTCTATTGATTGCACTTCGAGTATCTTTGACGCCTTGCCATCTGCAGATACACTGGGAAGAAACAGTGATGACAGTCCTAGGGCATCTCATCAGCAAGCAGTGGAGGAGAAACAGCAAGAATGATACAAACCAGTTCTGGGATGAGGTAGACGGAGGAAAACTAGTCCCGCATTAAAAGTTTCTTCTTGTTGCAGCTTTTCATTTAGCTGTACTGTTAGGGCGTCGACAACATCTATATTACTTTTAGTCTTGCAGAATTTGAGCAGTGGTTTAGTCCCTGAATATATACCTATAGGTAGGACAGCAAAACGTGTGTTCATGGTTTACAGACAGAATGAGAGGAGGAAGAGTAGTGATGACACGCGCGTGTTCAATCTGAGCGCACGGCGTGTTGTTTACGCGTTATTTGTACACCCCATCCTGACTACCTAAGAACTCCATGTAGTCTTACCGGACTTTCCAACCGATAAATAATTGTTTGCAGGTCCTAAATTACACATACATATAACGAAGAACGTCTACCAAATATAAACATAAAAAATCCCGCTAACCAACACAAGAAATGCTTTGGATTCATCCCAATCGTCCCCGTCATATCCGATCGTAACCTCAGTCCCATGATCATACGAGGACCTCGCCTTTGCAAGATACAGTATGTATTAGGATGTAGAGGGGAGGAAGCGACTCTGGTCATGCGTGATGCCGACTTTCGAATTGTACCGATCGCGTAACCACATCGTCAGGTCTATGTGATGGTCAAATTGCTTCCCGGAAGCACTTAAGAAATCGCCGGAAACAAGCGATAAACATCGCTTGATAACTAGAGTGTCTGAGTACTAGTTGAGAGTAGGTTTCGCTGAGATGTTGAAAGTAAAAAGAAATATCAAGTCCCATAATTCCACGCTCTTTCCCTGTACGGATCCTTATATGAGTAGTCGTCTGGCTGAGGTACTGTCCTAATTGGTGCCTTTCCTTTCCTACAGATGGAGCTTAGTAGAAGAATAGTGCAAGTATTGTATGATAGAACGCACTCTGCTCGAGTATAATGCCGCTCTTCCGGTGGAGGAGGAGGAGGTTGTGCACCCATGGGATTGTAAGCAGGTTCATGATGCGTGTAGTATTGCTGATGTTGCTCTTCGTAACGTTGTTGTTCTTGAGGATAGCGTTGGTCGGGCTGGTAGCGCTGCTCTTGAGGGTAGTGTTGCTCTTGCGGATAGCGTTGTTCCGGTGGGTAATGTTCGCCGTAACGTTGCTCTCCGTAGCGCTGTACATATTGGTCTGCATTCTGACCCATGTTTGCAGCATTCCCGTTTCCACTGGCACGAGCCACTGATGTTGGTGAACAGTCTGAGCAGCGATAAACGAACATTAGACGAGAAAAATACTAACCCTCAATGATCCGTCGATCGGCTTCACGGGTGTAGCTCTCCGCCATAGCAGCATAACGTTTGATTTGCCAGCTTAGCTGAGTAGCACGAGATTTGTCACCCTGAGCCAACGCCCACTTCTTTTCTTCTTTACACCGTCTCCTATCAGCCTCCGCAATCGCAGCTTTCTTGCGTAAGTTGCCCAGCTGAAGGTCAACAAGACGTCCGAGGCCAGTGTATCCGGTGAGTTCCAACGAGCTCGTTGCCGTTTCGTCCGTGACGAACGACATGTCACGACGAGGGACACTCGGTTCGCGCTTGCGATTTACTTCTTGCAGCCGGGCTCGGGCATGCTCTCGTCGGATTTTCCGTCGATCGCTCGAGCGGAGACGGGGCGGTTCCTCCTCCTCCTCGTCGGTAACGACAGATACGCCAGAGCTCTCTTGGAATCCTTCGGCCAGGGCCGCAGTCAGGGCATAGGATGCAGCAGCTCCTCCGAGTGCGGATATAAAAGTGAAAGACAGCTTGTCGATGTTGTTCTGGGACGAGAAATCGAGCAATGCGCGCGCCACGAACGCCACGGCGAGTGCGGGTGCAAAGGACGGAAATTCGGAGAACACATATTGTAGCAAGGCGCCTTGGAACAACCCTTGTACAATGTAATCTCCGGTACTCGATGACGACGACTGATCAAAGTAGCCGGACGATCCAGGTGTCCGAGAGACTGAGTTGAATAAAATACGTGCACCGAGACCGATAGCTATTGGTACTGCTGCTGTTAAAGACATCCAGCTCCTGGGAACGTCAAAAATGTTGTCCTTCATCCATGAAACAAGAAAAAGAGTCGAGATAAACAAGAAAAAGAGAGCGCCTGCGCAACGTCGCTGAGATATGTGGCGAAGTCGTGTTTGGGAAAGGCGAAGGTTTGGGTCCAACTTGAGGGAACGTTGCCCATTGTCCGAAAATAGTAGCCTAAGTACGTAAAATTAATTCATGTCGATCCCGCTTTCTTTCTTTTCCTTCTGCTCACCATACTTTTCAAGTTATATACATAGTCAGCATGGATCAGTTTGTAGACTGGTTCAAGGAACATCATGGCACAATCGATGCTGAGAGCATGGTCCTCACTGATATTCCTGGTCAAGGAAGAGGCGCCATTGCTCTTCGAGATATACCGGTCTGTGTTTAAATGGTTTCCCCCTGAAGCTGCTAAAATACTAACATGAAGATGTCAGGAAGGCCACACACTATTCACTGTTCCTCGAGATTTGACGCTTTCCATGCGTACCTCGGCCTTGCCGAGTCTCTTGGGCGAACGTAGTTGGCGCAAGTTTCGGTTGCACAAAGGTTGGGCAGGTATCATTTTATGCATGATGTGGGAGGAAGCAAGAGGTGATGATTCAAAGTGGTCTGTGTACCTAAGTGAGAATATCTCCATTATTATTATGAGCTGTCTGCCGACAGCCTATGTCTTCAGGAAGTATGCCAACGCAGTTCAATACGCCCATGTTTTGGACAGCCGAGGAGCTCGAGGAACTTGGTGGAACGACAGTGCGTGGTAAGTCGCATTGCATCCTCGTGCTTGTATGGTACTCAGGTCGATATTATAGAGAAGATAGGCAAAGAGGAGGCCGAGAAGGATTACCGGGAGAAGCTCCTACCAGCCATACAAGTGAGTATCAACTACACGGCGTTGCGTCCATCGTCTATCACTGAGACTCGACATAGAGCAACACGGATATATTCAGGCCTGAACACCTCGATTCTTACTACTCCTTGCAAAACTATCATATCATGGGTAGCAGAATCCTCTCGCGCTGCTTCCATGTGGAGAAATGGGAAGGTGATGAAGAGGATGAGCGAGAAGAGAACGAGAACGAGAACGAGAACGAGAATGACATCAGTCACGATGGCATGGAAGTGGATGAAGAGCCCTCAACACCGAATGATTCCGTAGTCTCGGACAGAATCGAAGGAGTGGAAGTCGTGGAAGAAGATGACGAAGAAGATGACGACCCCTCCGACGTCGCTATGGTTCCTATGGCCGACATGCTAAATGCGCGATATGGATCCGAAAATGTGTGTCATTCCTCTATTCAAGTTATTTGATTGAAGAGCATTGATAACTAAAGCACTTCTTCAGGCCAAGTTGTTTTATGAGCCAACGGAACTGATTATGATCACAACGAAAGCTATCAAATCCGGGGACCAAATAGTGAGCGTCCTCCTCATTATAGTTCGCTTCAGATGTCGATATATTTCCGTGTTTCTCAGTACAATACGTACGGCGATCCTCCGAATGCAGACCTCCTTCGGCGATATGGACATGTCGACGTTATTCCTGTCCCAGAGGGCGGAGATGGAGAGGGTAACCCTATGGACGAGGTTGAGATTCCAGCCAACCTTTCCCTCGCAGTCGTCGCAGACCATCTCCAAAAGGATCCAAATGACACGTGTCTGAAAGAAAGGATCGATTGGTGGCTTGAAGAGGGTGAGGAGGAGTAAGTGTCAATCCCATTTGCTTAGCGTGATAATTTACGCCCGCTACCTCATAGTGTTTTTGCCTTGAAGCGTGACCTAGCCCCTCCCGAAGGATTGATCTCATTCTCAAAGCTCCTTCTACTTCCGGTTCCGGAGTGGGAGAAAGCGAAAGTAAAATCAAAGCCTCCGAAGCCAAAGGTGGATAGAGATGTCTTACCGGTACTTCTTGACGTACTAAGAAGGAGACTAAGCCAATACCCAACCTCCGCAGAGGTCAGTTAAATCTGTATGAATCCTTGATTGTGTTTGCAAGACTAACTCTTTATTCGTCGTGCATAGGATGACGCAAAAGTTCTACAAGATTCCTCTCTCTCTTACAACAAGCGAAATGCGATCACCGTACGTCTCGCGGAAAAGAGGATTTTGAATGCTTATTTGACGAAGCTCGGAAAGCTTCAAATAGAATTGGGGACCGAGAACACAAAGGTGAATAAAGAAAAGAGAAAACGCGCCGACGAGCGTCAACCAGATACCGGAAAGCGCAAAAGGAATTAACATGCTCTGGATCTCATCTGATTGTATCCAATAAACTAGACATACGTTACGACTTCGCGGACGCTACATATAGTGATCCATAAAAATGTTCTCAGCAACAGAGTGTCTCCAAAATCAGGAAAGTAGTAATTCCTGTGTGAGAACCGCACATGAGCGAGTCTGTGGGCTCTGTCTGGGTTTGAGTTTGAGTGTATGAGATGAAACCCTTCGGGTCCATGTACCGCAATCGGGTATTCCTATGGGCTGCTGCATGAATGCGAACAGGCGATCGCCTTCTACAAGAGAATGATGCTTCGCATTCATAGAGCTCAGCTTTCGTCCTTGATTGTCATTTGAGAATCGGAAGGTTCAAGACCACCCCCCTCGCCACCTTCAAGGAAAGGCGCCAGGTCGGGGAAGTGCTGTTTTAGGGAAGAGTTCAGATAACTTCTGTACGTCTGGTACAGAAGTACAGAGAAGAGACAACCTGGGTAAGTATGTGGAAACGAAACAGTGAGTCCTTCTCGTCACGCACCTCGATTGCACGAATCTTGCCATTCATGAATTGATTCTCAGTTGCCGCACGCTCAAATCTTTCCTTTGTAGTGACCATAGGGTTCTTCCCATTGTCGATTTCCCTAACGAATATAAGTTAAACGATTGTATGAAATGTTGTATTCGGTACGTACTGCAGCACTTCCAATGGTACCAACGTCCTCAAACCCTCCGCCATCTCATCAATAGCCGCAAGATGCTTGATTACGTCGTTGACTCTCTGCCCAACAGGCTTGCCGCCGCCTGAATCAAGCGATCCAGGACGTACCATTGCTTTCTCTTTCGTAGAATCGTTTACCACAGTGGTTCCGAGGTTGTAGAGCGAGTTAGCAAGACCGATGAGCTCGAGCTCCAGTTCACCCTGGAGACCGACAGGGAGAGGAGATTGGGCGCCATCTGCTGGAGAGTCGGCAGATACAGGATCTAAGTGCTGTTGCGCCATTTTTGTAGGTGCGATACAATGAAGTCAGGCGTTGAGGTTAGTAGTCTCACTTCAAAGTTGAAACCCAGGCTGCGTGGGACTCGGAGCTTCAACCACAAGGCGTCTCTTCTCTCCATCCCACTCCTTGAAGTGTCACAGACCTCTTACTATTAATCTGTACCTTCCGGCTATTGAATGGCCCAAGCTTACGTCGAGGTAAATACTTTTTATTGTTTTTCTACATCACTTTCAATGAGCGAATATTTGTCATTTTTACAAAAGTAAGCTATGTCTCATGTACGACTAGCTTAACCAGACATTTAACGACCATTTCAATTGTAGACTAGGCGATCTCAAGAATGACAAAGTCAGCTATCTGCTGAAAAAGCTCTGACCCATTTAACCTGTCGTCATATATCTTGGGTTTGCTGGTGAATGGCTCAGTACTTCGCTTTCTCCGGGCCGCAACTGGAAAGACTCGGCCATGAATTATGTGGACAAGCTATCCTTATCTCGACAGCAGAAGAAGTTAAGTGAATGATGTGTAAAACGGAATCTGTTTGTACGCGAAGTACTAAGTGCTACACGGTGCGTACTCGACCCACTGACCGACAATCAGGTGACGCTTCTCGTGCAATAATAGAGAGTGCACTCGCATGTGCACTACGGAGGAAAGTGATGATAGATTTCGTGTCTCGGTACCGTGCTAGTATCATCTATACGGGGGTGCTTCCTCGGATACTACGTAGACGGAAGCGAACGACCTCATGCCGACTCCCAAAAGAACACCTCAAATCCACCATATGACCGTGCTGCTAACGTGCTCTAATAAAACAACGGGCCGTCAATTATCATACTTAAGACGCTGCGATCGTCAGGGTCTTGGATGTACAAGTGCGTCAACGCGATGCTCTGGTTCTCTATCTATTGTTCTCTATCTTTGTTGGCCGTCACTGCGAAATCCCAGAATGATTCTCTGGGTCTTGCCAATGGCATTCAGACTTTCAGCACGCCAAGCTTCTCCTTCAGCATTGTCAATGACTCCCATATTGCTTACTCCTTACGACCCAAAGGGGAGACTAGTACCTTTGACTTCCTCCCCTATGATGTTATGAGCAAACGCGACAACAATGGCCAGCATCACCTAGGCGACGTGACTTTCCGAGCTCGCGTTGTAGGATCTAGCGCATGGCAGACTGTTGACTCTTCTACAATTCGTGCGAAGGTAGACGCCCTTCCGGTGTCCGGCGAGACCCTTGCTTCTGCCAACTTGTCTCCAACCTTACCTTTGGATTCCCTCCTTAACATTACTCGACGCTGGGTCCTCACAAACGGTCATTTGCAGCTCCTATTTGATGTGAAGAATGCCCAATCAAGCCCGGTTGAAATTGGCTCGTTAGGTGCCCCTCTTGAATTTAACAATGTAAGTGACCGGTTGCTCATACATATCCAGATCAGACACCGACTATCCTGTAGATCTTCACGGACCGTACAGCTGCAGATACGAACTATAATTGCAGTCTCTTTGACCCTTACATTGGACAGGACGCGGGCTACGTTCAAGTGACCCCTCTTTTGGGTACGCTTCCGCCGCTGGTTGTTACACCCGTCGGTAAATCGCCCCTCGAAGGTTGGCGATTCCTTCCAGAAGACACATCTGCCGACCCATTCTATCAATCCCAGACATTTGAAGGCCTGTACGAATGGCAGTTCCACACATTGGCATACGCGGAAAATGAATGGAGCGCCACTGTACCATGGAACAACGCGACGTCTGCTATACTAGAACCAGGCGCGACAAGAACATACGGACTTCAGTTCGACATTGCTTCGTCTATCCGGGCTATTGAGGATACGCTTCATAGTCTCGCACGGCCTGTAGCCGTAGGAATCCCTGGCTACATCATACCTCTGGATCAAACCGGAAAGCTTTTCCTCAGCTTTGGGTCGACCGTACGATCTATGTCGGTTAGCCCGGTTGGCGCACTCACCTGGACAAGAAATTCTGACTCGGTGAACGCGAGCTGGGCTGGCTTCGACATTAACCCCAAGACATGGGGGCGCTCGCGACTTACTATTACATACGCAGACGGTACCCTTCAGACTGTCCACTACTATGTGACAAAGGCTGCCACAGAAGTAATCAGCGATCTTGGAAACTTCCTCACTACTAGCCAGTGGTTTGACAATCCATCCGATCCCTTCCAACGTTCGCCATCAGTAATCAGCTACGATAGGGAGGCGGATGCCGTCGTAAGGGATGACCCGAGGGCCTGGATCCCGGGCCTCAGTGATGAAGCGGGTGCTGGGTCGTGGTTGGCCGCCGCAATGAAGCAGTTCGTACAACCCAGTGCAGCAGAGGCTGCGAAGATGGAGCTTTTTATCAATACGACGCTCTGGGGATCTGTGCAAAACAGGGCAGGTGTGTTTGAATCCCTTATGTTGAAGCTTTATCGAGATTGAATGAACTTTGTAGACAATAGCGTGAAAAAGGTTAGATATCTCTCACAGCTTCGGATGTTGCAAAGTCTCTGAAAGTTCTCCGTCACGGTCCAGGCCGTCTACTTCTATCAACCAGCACTCGTTCCAAATTATTCGTACCCCACGTCGATAGACTGGGGGAACTGGTGGTCCTGGGATCAAGCTGACTCGTTCGCGACCGATCGTGCGTACGACTATGTGCATGTCACGGCTGCCTACTGGTCTCTTTACCGAGTTGCTCGCAATTACCCGAATATCACACTGTCCCAATCGTGGAGTTGGTATCTAAACCAGGCGTTCCAGACAGTACTTGCTATGACGAACGGGCAAGTAGGTTATTCGGGTGACGGTCTCATGGACGAGACTGTCTTCTTGTTCCTTTTAAGTGACTTGCGAAGGGAGGGACTTGCAGCCAACGCCACCGCTATGGAAAGCAAGATGAAAGCGAGGTACAGTGTCTGGGCAACGGAGAGGTTTCCGTGAGTTTGCATGACTCCTGGCCGTTGCACAATTATCAATATGATCTTAGATTCGGTTCCGAGATGGCTTGGGATTCGACAGGTCAAGAGGGTGTATATGCGTGGAGCAAGTTCTTCAACGATACGACAACTGCTATCAACGCTCTTAATTCTATCATCGCGTATCAACCGACGGTCCCACATTGGGGCTACAATGGAAATGCACGAAGATACTGGTGAGGCGACGCCATGTCCAAAACTCGGTACTTACTGACCTTTCACACAAGGGACAATATATACGGAGGTAAACTAATGCGCATCGAACGACAAATCCATCATTATGGCAGTGGCCTAAACGCCCTGCCCCTCATCTCCCAGTTCATGTCCGATCCGTCAGACGTCTACCTCCTCAGAGTGGGCTTCGGCGGCCTCTCCGGTCCGCTTAGCAATATCGATCAGGGCGGCTTTGCGGCTGCATCATTCCATTCATTCGAAGATACACTCAAGTGGGATGGCTATTCGGGTGACTACGGTCCAAACTTTGTCGGGCATGCACTCAACTCGGGTGCATTCCTAATTCAACACCCATCCTTCGGGTGGCAGGCATTTGGAGGCAAGGTAACGAGCGCGTCTTCGATGAACGTCGAGGTGCAAGTGCTCGACTCCGTACGTAGGCGCATCTTCATCGCACCACTAGGAACACTTTTCACGCTGGATGCAGGTGCATTCTCTGCCTTCACATTCAACCCCAGGTCGAAGTCGGTTACGTTGACCATTTTGCCTGTGCCGCAAAATGCGCCAAATGCAGCGCCCGCTCCTCGAGCGAGAATCGTTGTCTCCCAAACCGCTAGCACAGCGAGTGGATTGACACCATCTAAGGTCCTTCAAAACGACGCAGGTGCATGGGTCGCACCTTTCTCTTCTGGCAAAGCTACGGTCACATTTGAAACGAAATGATGTAGTTCCTCAAGCTCTTCGCATCGAAAATAGGTGCCTTTTTCAATGAGACACTGCTACCCGGAGTTCTTCTGAATATGTTTACGCCTTCAATAAAACAATCAGCCCTGTTCATCCAGTACGTGCACTTTTTTTCTCTCGCTGAAGGTTCTGTGAATGTGAAATCTGAAATTAAAAGCACATGCTTCCTTTCCTTCGCTCGCTTTCTCGTCAAACCATTTTGAAACGCGGGAAATTAATCCACTGCCTGCTGCGAGACAGCCTGCGACAAGCCCCATCCAAACGACTAGTACACTGCTGGTATCAGAATGGACACAAACCGGATATGTGGTTCGACCTTTACATCATGTTACGGTCTAGATTCTCATCGATAGGAGACTACACTAGTCAGCCACCTGCCAGCCCGCCAACTTTGGAATCCGAAGGCATAAAGGAGCGGGTGAAACGGCACGCTCTCTTTAGTTCCTCCGCCACTGTAGCGCACAACGCCCCGCCTCCCGACCCAGATCGCGCACGTTTGTGAACACCGTTATCGTGCGGGGATCTGGAGAGGGTACTCTGCTGTAGCTATGATGCTCGTATAGTCAAGGAGCCACCCGCCTGGCCAGGGCGGGAGGCCGCGCTCAGAAGTGTTTCTTCGGACACGGAGCTGTCGTCTGCGTCCTTGTTGCCCATACTATCAGCTGGAGTGCGGTGTTTGGCATACGGGGTAACCGTCCTCTGCATTCCAAAACTTCGTGAGTGGGAGGCGGGAGGCTGACAGGTACTGGTCTCTCTTGTATCCCTTTGCTGGCACGGTGCTTTGGCCCCACCGTGTTGTAAGCCGAAGGGGCTGGCAGGTGGCTGGGCAGTCAGCTCAGTTGACTTGCAAATCCGATTGGATTATCCGGATTCAAGCTATAGTCCAAACCAGAAGGATGTCAAAAACCCCGCAAAACATCTGATCTAACCTTGTGCTACACTGGCGTCATCTACAGCGTCGAGGGTAAAGCTTTTTCACAAGTGATGCTATACTCGTCGGGACGGAGTCTGAGGAGATCCATCACGGTGCTAACCTTGCCGTGTTTGAGGTGACTCGGACCTGTCCGACAAACGCACCGCACTAGCTGGCTAGATCATAGCAGCTTCCAGGTAATGGACCACATGTTCGCGTGCTTAGGGCATGAGTGCTTACTGCCTTCTTGTTGACATTTCGAGGAGGAGGAAGGGAGGGGCGCAAGGAAAACCTCCGGAGGAGGGCGTCGAGAAGGTAGTTCGGAGATGGTCTATCCCAACTCCGCCACGTAACTTTCGTGATAATCCCCCCCCCCCCCTTAAGTAGCTTCTGCCGTCTGGCCTTATGAAACTACTATGAAGTAAATGTAATGCAGCACTACGCAAAAGATAAATTAATTGTTGCGGACTTGCGGACAGAACAACGGCTTTGTTGGAGATTGACTTCAAGAAGCACACTTGTCAATGTAAATGACTCTCGGAGCAATTATTCTAACTGCAAGAATCGAGAGTGTGTCGAATAGTTAGTTATCAAAGATATAGCTGCTTCAAAGACGAAGATGTCTGTGCAACAGGAATAGCGTTCGATGGGCGGATAGAAGCAGAATTTCACTGCAACGACGGCAAACATATATGTCCGAATGTAGTGATAGACTTCATGTATTCTCAAAAAATTACACTACGAAAAGTAACGGAGAGCCAACCTTATCATCCGACACACTGTCAGACTCTATCTAAGTAAAAACAAATTAAGGGGAATCGCACACGCAACTGTCCTTGCTGATGGGGGAATGGGTATGCATACGTAGTGATTATGAGGCTGTTTTGTGGATAGCGGATAGCAGTGGATGGTGAAAAATAATCTGAAGCAGGAAGCTTTACAACTCCTGGAGAACGATATCCATGAGCAATGTTTTCTCACTAGGAACAAACTAGACTTACGATCATGTTTAAGTTTCCGGACAGCAATCGGTTCTCGAGGATGCAGCCGTCTGGAATGTCTATCCGCTGACCTTCATTTGCAACAACTGAGGACAGCGGTAGTCAGAGATTGAAGTCAACTAGTTGCCAAAGAGAAATGGTACGTACCGATGACGGTCCCGCGTAGCGTGACATTCCGACCGAAGTACACGTCCCCGGTTACGGTAAGATGATCAAGCTCAATGATTTTCGGAATCTTCTTGAACCGCTTCTGGAATTGTTGGATCTTCAACCATAATAACGGTTTAGAATTGTCTCTAAGTTATCTCATCCTTCCAAATACGTACCTTCTTGAAATGATCGCCGAGTTTGATAACAGGTGTAGTACCGAACAGACGCTGTTCGTTGATTACAAGCTGACCGTGCTCCAGCGAGTAGATGTCACTCTTGATAAGAAGTAGGTCTGAACAAGACTTGACGGGTAAGAATCGTGACCGCGGAACGTTGACTCCGTGGGCATTCTTAAAGTGCTTGATCGCTGCTCCTGCGGCGGTCTCGAGCTGAACAACAGCCTGTCCATCGTCGGTTGTCTTCGGGTTAACAATAATTTCGAGTTCCATGCCCTCTTCTTCCATTACACGCTTGAGAGCTGCAAATCAATTTTTCTCAGTCGTTTTCATTCCGCCAGTTTGTATTTGCATGCTCACCCTTCAAGTTAATCCATAAGTTATTCGTGTTGAAAATCTTGAACTTTCGAACTTTATAAGACAACGTAAGTATACGTCGTCTCTTTCATTGTATTGCCACGTACTGGCTTTGAAATCCTCGACATGTTCTGAAGGAACTTGTGCAATTTCGAGAAGGCGGATGCTTCCCTCGTAATCAATCAGAGTACCACCCTATGACACGAGACTTAAACGACATCACTTGGACGAAGGCAAAACACACGCACCTTAACATCAGCCTTCGTCTTATCTGTAACTTCCATGATGAACTCTGCCTGAGTGTCGATCATATGTTTCAGGATCGACTGATCGACACTATTCTCTCACGTGAGCACGACACGCTATATGCGAGAGAAATCCTTCTTACACAGCACCCAAGTTATCCGAGTTTGAAACAAATAAGTATTCCTTTCCCTCCGAAAGAAGTTGGTCGAGCACGCCAGACTGTAAAAGTGCGTTATACAAGTCACCATGGCCAGGAGGGTACCACTTCGACTTGTCATCATCGGCAGTCTTCGGGCACGGCAAAAGTGTCTCTTTAAAGATGCGCGGATACCGTGATTGGTTAAAGGTCGTGATACGCAATTGTTGATTAGCGTATTTCTTGATGATGCGCAGAGTGTCGTCATGGGTGTTGAAAGAAGTCATGAGGATGAGCGGGACATCGACTTTGTGCGTCGTGTTCAAATGCTCAATTTGTCGCACGGTGAGGTCGAGGAACGTCATATCGTCCTTGACTTCGAGCGCGCTTTTCGCGCCAGTCATGCCTTCACAGCAGTTGTTAATTTATAGCCTTTGCATCGACTCTGGAGATACTCACCCATGGAAGTGCCAAGACCACCATTAACTTTCAAGACTGCAAGCTTGTCGAGGACACTGACATCGGATACTTGGGAGAGCTTGTCGTATGGAACGATTTGCTCAGGCGCAGGGGACTTGATCTTATCCCAATTACTTTCAGGAGATGAGCTAAGAAGGTGACCATACGGGTTTGAATGTAGGCTTACAGTTCTACACTGTGGGCGCGGTCCGCGAGGTACCGAGTGAAGAGGTCGAAGAATGACTGCATCTCTACATCGAAGGCCTGCGAACGGTTGAGTATTGTACAAAGATAGAGATGCATACCCAAGCTACAGTACCTTACGGGTGTTTGGATCCTGAACCGATGTGACGAGACGGCCAAGCTCATTGCGCATGGCCTTCGCTGCCACACCAGTGGTAGCTGTTTTGAAGTCGATATGGCTCGTGCCGCGTACGCGCGAGCTGACCGAGTCGCTGGTGGGCATCAAAGAGCTGCTCATGGTTCTAGCGAAGTGGGCGAAAGAGTTTTGTGAGATGGAGGTTAAAGGAAAAGGAGAAGATGAAATAGAAAAGAGTGGAAGGGGAACGTTGGAATGTCATAGGTTATATGCAGCGCCACCGCTTGTTTGGTTCCGTTATGAAACTCGTCATAGTAGTAGACACGTTGGCAATAAGCGCCGGTGCCAGTGGAAAACAACGAAGACGACACGACGACAAATTTCCCTAAGAGAAAAATCAAACATACCTAGATATTACGGTGAAGCAAGATGAAGGAGATTCTACAGCGGAAGAAGGTGTCTTAGGGAGCTTGACGGTACGGTGACGCTTATAAGCTGGAGGAGGGAGGAGGTCCGATGGAGATGAGGGTGTTGATGTTGATGTATCAGGAAGGCCGGCAGCCTCTTCACGAATGGTATCGCAAGAACGGATCGATGAAGATAAATTTGAAAGCGACTTTGTCCTGAGAGTGAGTGAAAACTTTGCTGCAGGACTGGATGAGGATATTGGATTTAGCGAGACTGCTTTCACGGCGGATTCAGCTTCCGGTTTTCTTTCGTGGGCCAGGAGGATAGTCGGACGGTACGCACGTGTGCCAGCCAGCATCTAATCAGCGACGGCGGATGGGCAGGATGAGCACAAACTTCATGTGGTGCGAGGAAGAGTACGGGGAAAAACAGAGGCTTTGTCGAGCTGATATCCGAGTTTTATAGGTACCTCTCGTTTCTGTTCGCGTACATTCCCTATCACGCCTCGCGATCAGCAAACGCCTTGCGCTGACGGGTGCGAGCGCATAATTGGCCTTGCGTTTCCACGTCGGGCAAACTGCGTTTCATCCCCAATTGGTCTTTCGTTATCACAAGCAGCCTAGAAAATACACTCGACTCGCTTGGAAAGGCATGCTCTGCGCTCTTCTGCCTACTCGCGGGTTCTCTTCGGTCCGGCTTCACCAGCGAACTAGAGTACGCCTTCCGACTTATCTGCTTAGAATCGCGGACGAAATCGCACAAGGCAAGGCATCGCAGTTAGCGCTGCGAACTGATGGTATGCCAGCACGTCATCTTCTGCGTTGCCCACGAACTGTCTGTCTTATATTTGACTTGTGCTTTGTGATGTGCAAGTCTGCGTCTTGATCGAGCCGCCTTTCCAGCACCGGGATGCAAATCTGCCGTGAATCAGGGCAATACAGGGCGGAAGATTTGACTATCGCCTTGTCTAGAACCTCTGTAGGTTTATTTCAAGGTGCAAATGCCTTCCTTACCCCTGGTTATAAATGCCATGCGATCGCCCTCGAACTTCTATCCCATCTGTCTCTCTGAGGGCTCACTCTCCCGCACTCTTTGGTCTCTGATAGGTTCATGCCGTCTTCTGCAAAATTATTTTATAGCATTCGAAAATTTTAATCAAACGTCGAAGCTTCGTGAACTATTACGTTAGAATTACTTCGCTATGTCAACGTCGATCTTTCGCCGCCCTGACTCTGACAGAATGACTTGTTGGTCTACAGCATCAAGATGAGATGGAGGCTGGTTCTCTGCCCGCCTATCTCTCGAGTCTCGACTGCGGTCCTTATTCTTGTCCACAAATAATGTACGATATCTGTTACCTCCAGATTAATACGCTCACATTTATCGCGGAGTCCATGATATAATCCATTAATCGAATGAGTCATTTTATAGTGTACACAAAAGCACAACGAAAGCCATAATCTGAGAGCTACCATCATTTGTTACCAAAACATTGCAATGCAAACTAATGCAAAGAGCATAACAGGAGGCCAAGCCACTGCTATGACGTCCGTAAAGAAACTTCTTACTGGCCTCTGTCGTGAAGTGGCACTACCGTACAACAATGATCGAACATAATCACTGAAAACAAACCTCTGAAGGGCCGGAGGAACGCCGATAGTAAAGCGCCGTCGTCTTCCTCGGAATACAAACGACCACGACCACGTAAGGTTGTGCCTCTGCCTTCCACGATGCCGACCGGACGTTAGCAAGAAATAATCGTCCTCAAGATCGTCAGCGCCGGGAGTCCGCCTCAATGCGTGGCTTGGGTGGGAGAGAGGTAGTTTATTGAAGGCGTAATGCACTTGTTCGTGCTCTTCGTCGCGATCGAATGCGTGGATCATCGCTGGTGTGCTAGCGGAGAGGAGGCCAGGGGAGGGGAGGGGTGAGGCGCGGTAGGCTTTTGGTGGGGCGTACCCGTTGCCGTTCCAGTTTCCATTCCCCTTTGCGCCACCACCGTTCGTGAACGGGGTAGATGAGAGTCGAGGTGTCCGCGCGCCGCTGAGCGGGCTCGGTGAGCGCGAGCGCTGCTTGTTAAACGGGTTCGCTAGTGTCCATACCCCGGATTCTCTCCGCCTGCTCATCCCCGTCCCCTCACCTGAGGCCGAGCCCGAACTGGATCCCTGGAGTGCAGAGAGATGCAGGCTACCCTGCCGACCGGTGCGTTGCGACAGTCGTGACCTCCGGAAGTTCGATATGGCGAGAAGGAGCACCGAGAGGAGGAAAAGCGGAAGGTATCGGTGCGTGTAGATCGCGAGCTGATTGGGGAGGAAACACGGTGCGTCTGCGTATGTGCGCTCAGATTTCATTTGGCCTCCTTCCACCGACTCGGAGGCAAGAGACAGCATATGAAACCCCGGCCGCTCGATGCCCATGGCCATCGAAAAGCTCTTCACCGTCACCTCGCGTGCATACTGTATGCGCGGCACCGGGCCCTCGTCCACCAGCGGTATGCTATGCGTATACTCACAGTAGTCGTGGTCGTCTCCGCTGAAGACTGCTACGGGCCGCAGCCCTTTGAGAATGTACTCGCTGGTCTGCCGGCCGAGCGTGTTCTGGTAGCCGAACCCGACCCCGCGATGGATCGAACCCCGTTCGCGCAGCGGTCCGCATGTTGCAGTGTCTGGCCGGAAAAGCGGGATATGTGTGAAGAGGACGACGGGCTCTTCTGAGCCGGCTGTTGTGAATAGAAAGAGTATGAAGTCGGTGAAACATTTATTGTATCACAGTTATGCGACGTACCTCCTGCAAACTTGCGCAGGTAGTCAATTGCGCCACCGGGATGTGCAGACCAGTCGTCGAAGCTCATCCCAGACGCCGCGCGGCGATAGTCTTCTTCAACCAGTCCCGGGGCGTCGAGGAGGACGATCGTGTGGTTCGCAATAGACACATGGCGGTTGACCGGGCCAAAGTGCGCCTTGTACCTCTTGCGCGACTGTGGCGAGAAGGACTTAGAACTTCCGAGCCTGTAGAAGAGATGTCAACGACATCGAAGACAAATGATTGGTACGATACTCACCCTACATCGTGGTTTCCGGGAATGTAGAGAACCGAGGTAGAGGGATCGACGGTGAAGATAGACCTGAAGCGCTCGTAATATGCTTTGTACCTGGAAGATTGCAAGGAGAATTTTGATATTAGTACCGAGGCGTCACTTGTACTACAAGAAAGATCTGACTAGTCTCCCAGTGAGGGCAAGGAACACGGGCGGTACAACATGAATGATTGGATAGTATACGTACTCATCGTCATCGGAAGCAAATCGACCATTGTCCATCATGTCTCCCAGAAACACAACTACGTCCGGACGAAATCCTCGCGTCGCACTCCAGCTCTTGCGCATGTTCAGGTCCACGACGAACTGCGTCAGCTTAGACAAAAGCCTCGAGCGATCAGGGTAAGATCGCATGTCGAGCACTTGCGGGTCTGCGATGAGCAGGACATGGGTCGCCTTCAACCCGCCTATAAGTTCAGTTTCAGCAGCCAATTGAAGTGAGGGCTCACATTTTGAAGGCCATCGTCTGGCCACCGACAGATTGCCGTACTCCAGTAGAACACGCCGCTCTCGTACCAAAGAACAGCTACAAGCCAAATGACCCTCAGAGTGCCCACCACGCGCGCCGTCCCATTGCCAAACGGCCATCGTCGGAGGGCGCGCTTCGGCCCTGAACGTCTCATTAAGCTAATTGCAAATACCGACGGACTTTAACGTGCACAGGCCGAGCCGTCAAGACTGCTTTTCGAAGGGGACCTTTGAGTGAATGGACGTAGGCGGCGCTGGCGAAGCTGCAGTTGGGAAGATACTTTTACGATATTTTTGGTTTTTTGTCTATTCGTCACCGCGGGGGCAATCATGGACGGCCTACGGTGGCCCACGCCGTCCTCCGTGGAAAGCCTGAGATCGAACGTGCCGCCAAATATTACTATTATTCGTGGAAATGCCACTCGCAGATGCACAATATACCTTTTATATAATGGATTATATCTGTTTATCAGTATGAACGTATTGTCCTATGTATGTATCATACAAGCTGGCTTTTACACCAGTCAACTGTCGATATGGTACAAATACAAAGATCTCGCCTTATCATCCTACCTGATTTCGCGTGGAGATCACCACAGTCAATAGATATTTACTCCCAGTCGCTGTCAGCCTCGTCCTCATCTTCAACTTTCTTCTCGACCGAGGGCTTGACCTCAACCTCGGTCACGGCTTTCGCTTTCTGATGCTGCGAGTCAACTATTGCGCTATTGCTTGAGACGACATCGTAGCCGTCACTGCTCCCTCTCGGGCTTGTGTTGGTGGGAGTCGTTACTAACGAACTCGGATACGATGCTGAGGCTGAGAGCTTCTCTCCTGGCTGCAGAGTTGCACTCGACGCGTGCGCAGGACCTAGGGATCCTGGGGATGCAGACTTCATCCCGTCAGCGTGAGCGGGTGGAGTAGTTGTTTCGTCATCGTCATCTTCTTCCCAAGCGAAGTCCTCTTCCTCCTCTATCGCGCCAGATGCTATATATTGTATCTTGTAAGTTAGATTGTTCATCTGCAAGGCAAGCTGTAAATGTACCGGCAAGGAGATGTTTCCTCTTTTCTTCATCCTTTTCAATCTGATGAACTCGGAAAAAGTATCGAGACCAGAACGTCGCTGCGTCCATTTCAGACGGCACTGATAGACCGAAACCGAAAAGAGCTATTCAGATTTTGCAGTTAGATGACATGTAATTTCCAGACATACCCAGAGTATTCAGCGTTGCTTCGAGGACCTTACCATCGTCCGTGTGAGCCAACACCGTCTTAATTCGATCCGACCATGATGAACTGTCCATCCCGCCATCCTTTGATGAGACTTCAACCCTTAGCCACTCCTCGTACGCCTCCTTCGCACTGTCCTCTGCGGCAGGATCCGACTTCAACAATCCCGGATCCCGCTTAAGTTGAGCAAGCATAGCAGCCGCACGCGTCCCCGCTAACCTGTGTTGCGCCTGAGCAGCCGTCTCCTTGCCCTTTCCTTTCCTGCTGCTGCCAAACAGGTAGTCCCGATTCGAAGGGCCGAAAGACCCGACCGTCGGCGGCATGAACGCGATGTCTGTCCCGTCGAACATGAATTCGGTCGATTGGCCTTCTTGACCTTCTGGAGGCACAACCTTCACCGCATCCTTCAAGAACTCGCCGGCCTCCTTAAGAAGCGCCTCGCTCTTGTGGACATACTCCTCCGCCTGTGCGCGCGTAACGCCCTGAACTCGCTGGAATTCAGACGTAAGTGTAGTCTTGAGCTGCGCGAAGTCGACGTTGAGGTGGCCTGTTGAGTCCTTCAGGGATGCAGGCAGGTTCTGTTCGAGTGTGGCTGAAATATTGGGTGGTAGAGATGACTGAACCCGGGAAAAGAAGCTTTGGAAAGGTGAGGCACTAGCGGTCGATGAAGAGGGTTCAGCAGTGCCTTTATCATTGCTAGATGATGCAGCGGCCTCGGGTTCGGTCTTAATGGATTCAGATGTATCTCTACTGGACTCTGACTCTGCTATCTCTTTGATATCGTCAGCCGTGGCCTTGGACGAGGACGCAACAGGCTCTGTTGAGAGCTTGACTATCTCTTTCTGCGCCTGCGCCACAACCGAGCTCAAGTCCTTGCGAGCAATTTCAAGAACGCTCTGACTCTGAACACATCGTCAGAATAGCGCCCTATTTCGAATGTCGTATAGCAGATATCAGACCTGTTTCCTGAACCCTCCCCACAGCTTGCCTAATTGCCCTACGACTTGTGATACCTCCTCGTTCAAGGTCGGCTCCGCCGTACTCGACTCCGCAGCAGCCGGGGGCGGCGTGCGAGAGCCTGCAGTGAGGTCGTAGTCGAAGAAGTTCATGCTGAGGAAATTTGTGAACCCAGTTATATATTAGATCTAGTAGTCGTTTCTCTGGATGATGTCTTAGGAAAAGAGCCTGTCGCTTCAAGTTGTACTTAGACTACAAGTTCGGAACTGTATGACGCTGCGCTCAGGGGCAAGGTTCGGCCGTCACCGCCGCGACCGCACACCTCACAAGTTGTTCTTCCACCACTACTAGTAGTCTGGAATATACATCACAATCCATTGGTTGCTTGGTTTGCTATGCTGAACAACGACACCACCAAGAGAACTCGCAAAGAAGCAATCAACAAACCCCGATCACTATTATACTGTACTGAACATTCCCACTGGCCACTTTTGAACTTCAGGTTGAGAAAGCTCTGCGATAGCGCAATCAAGGTACGTGTTGTAGAATTCATTAAGAGTGACTCGGATTCTAACCTTTTAATACGATTGCTATGAAGGCGCTGCTTGTATAGGCCTGAATTTATAGCGAGAGACCCATTTCGGCGGTCTGAAGACCCTCAGAAGTTAGAACATCAGACATCATGTTGGCGGCGCATTTGTTTTCAGGTCATTCTAAGCTTGTCGTTACGAAGAATCTCGAGGAAAACCAATGTATTGCTTCAACCTGGAATAGTACAGTAGTATGCTACTTCGAAATGCAAGAGGTAGGTACGGTACACTCACTCGACGCCTCACACTTACTATCGAAAACGGGCTTTCAGACCTACAGTCTATTCATGCAATCGTACGCGTTCTCCAAATACTGACACTTATCAAGCGTCTGTGATTGTAATGGGGCCTGTCAGCAGTAAAGCAACAAACTATAGAACCATCTCGAAGATGAATGGAGTCATGACCCCCGATATCGAGTCAACGAACTCGAAAGCAAGTCAGAAATAGATAAACTGTAAGGACCATCTAGCTGCGCCGCGGTCTGTAGATTGTCTTCGAGAGATGTTTTACGTGTGGATAATAACGTTTAAAGCCAATAACCAGCGTAGATCATAGCTGTGCTGCGGATTTCCGACAATCGGACGCGGTATCGGAATTCGCTATCGGGCCCGCCTCGCGTCGTGACTCCACAAATGCATCACGCAGCTCTGGTTCCGCAGCATAGCTAGGCCTCCGATTCTGCATTATAAAAGGACATCCCGAAGTCGCTCAATCTCACTCAACTCTTAAACTCCAACCACCATGGTCTTCACTCAAATCGACAACCAAGCTCAATACGCCAACATGGCTCAGAACCTTCAGCAGTCTGCGAGTCCGTCCGGAAACGGAGGCGGGGATATGGATGCGTCGGTCGCTCCCACTCAGGTGCGTGACGCTTTCTCTCTCAACGCGGACGGTCATTCACAACCGGTCAACGACACTCCAGACAACCTGAATTCTACTACTCGCGATGTCGAGTTGGAGAATGATAATCAGTTTGTCGAAGAGCTCAACACTGCGAATTCTCCGAACTCTGTGCTGTTCGTGATTCACTCTCGCACAAAGAAACTTGAGGGTGGTTTCCAGCCAATCTCTCCCCCCGATGAAGGCGAACCTCACGTCTTCACGCAACACAACGTACGCGACGAGGACTGGGCTAAGTTCTTATCGGATCTTCAAGACGCTGCAAGGCTCCTCGATTCGCCTCCCACTCGTAAGTCTCTTCTCACATCCCTTTTCACATTGCCATTTGCTGACGGACCTCTCGTAGCACCACCTTCTTCCCTTCCCGGCCTGTTCTCTTCTCTTAATCTTGGCGAAGGTGACATTCCGGCAGTTCCTTCGACACTGGCTTCTTCACCTATCCAACCAGCAATGGTCATGAAATTGTGGAACAAACATTACTTTCATCCTCGTGGTCTTGATATCGTTCTGGCTAAGGGTCCTCGCAGTCTCAGCGGCGACACGACAATGCCCCCGCCAGACTTTTCCGAGCCGTCAGCAACATTTGACCGCGGCACATTTGTGCCTTCCTTCCACCCGCACGGCCTCCCTCACCCACCTACGATGCATTCTCCTCCCTTTCCCTTCATGGGCCATATGCCACCTACACATGCGATGCACGGACCTCCTCCTTTCCCGAGTATGCACCATGGTGCGTTCCCCGGCATTTCATTCCCGCCTATGCACGAACATGATCAACAATTTCCTGGTCCTGGATTCATGAACCCCCGTGGAGGTTCTCGAGGACGCGGTGGTCGTGGAGGTCGTGGAGGCCCCGGGGACCGTGGCCGAGGCTTCGGTCATTTCTCCGGTGGAAGGGGCGGATTTGCTGGTGGATTGCGCGGTATGGACTTTGGAATGAATGGTCCCGACGTCTTCGGTTCGAGGGGCCGTGGAAGTGGTCCTCGCGGACGCGGAGGCTTTGCGCATTTCGGCCAGCACCCTTACGCTGGCTTTTTCGCTGGAGATGATTTCGATTTCGCCGCGTTCGGAAACGATGGCGACATGGAGGACATTATAGACCTTCGTGACGTCGGAGAAGATGTCACCGAGCCTGCTGACGATCGCAAGCGCTCGCATTCGGTCTGCTCTGACTCATCTTCGTCCACTATGTCTTCTAAAGAGAGGACTGAGAAGCAAGTGACAGGAAATGAACGGGTTGACAAGCCTGATCATGAACGAAGACGCGGTTCTCATCATCGACATGGCCATGGCCATAGTCATCACAGACGAGGCGACCTGTTCGCCGGGCACGATCGCGACGCACACGGATGCAGAGGCCATCGCAAAGGTCACATGGATGCGAAGATGGCTCAAAAATTTGCTTGCAGGCGGGGCCACTTCCGCCCTGGCACGAGGGGAGTAGGATTTGGCGACAGCTTCATTCCCCATCATTGCTTTCCTGGCATGTTCTCAGACGATGGCTATTACAGGTTGATCGTTGTAGACCGACAGGTGTAAATTCCTACCGGTTCTTCATCATCTAACCAGCTTAATCATCCCTTGTACTCTCGTTCAATTCCCTTTTTGGATTCTTGATGAATCGTGAAACGAGAAAAAAAAACACCTTTCAATCTCTCTTCTCCTTTAAAGTCGTCAGAAAAGTAGTTAAAAATTGGTAAACATAAAACGCCCAAAAATATTTCTTCCTCTTTGTAAAATATAATTTATTCTCACAAAGATCGCTGAATCCGAAGTCTAACTTTCGGTTTTTCTTTGAGTGGTAAGGGGGGTTGGGGGGAAAAGCGAAGGAAAGAAGGCGTTGAGGACACCAAACTCGCTGGCCGCCACCGTCCTTTGCAAGCGAGAACCTTCACTTCTAAAACCGACAGAACCAGAGAAAAAACTCCAAGCCAGCCACTTGTTAGCCGCCCGACTGACGATCCGAACTAGACTCATAATATTGTGGACTGAACCTTCCAGACATAGCACTGTACTCGACCGACCGAGTCAGCCACTCGTCAGCTGACTCGTTCGGAATCCAAAAACAACATATAAGGCGGGGTGAGAGTGAGTCCGTCTACCTCTCCTCAGACCTAACCACTACCGCCATCACCCCCACTTGACGTCAAGTGCGCGTCCCTCCGTCCGAAGCATTGCATGCCCGGGAGTCATCATTCGGCGGGAGGAGATCATGGATAATCCTTCTTATCTCCTGCCGGTGCTCGTGCACCGTAGGTTATCCGGCAAGGTGAACTTGCGAAAGGACAAACGCGGCAAATAGCATTGATTGCAATTCCAAAATAACATAAGATCAGTCATAAAATAAGTAGCAGTATAGTGGCAACCTGTAACGTATTTCTAGAGTTCAGTCAGCCTCGTCATCTAGAACCGTCTATCCATGATCTCTTTCTTCTTTGCACATCTATACGAACACTAGAGCCCGGCAAAAATATTAGAAACGCTCCCTAATTCTCATCGGAGTTCTTCAAGGTCCAGGGCTCAGAGCTGACGAACTGGCTCTCGGGGACACCGAGCTCAAGGAGGGTACCGAAGGCCTTCGAGAAACTATTGGAACATGGATTCAGACAGGTGCTGAAGAAAAGGTGAGGGTGGGAGATACGTACTCCTTGAAGAAAAGGTCTTGATCGTCTGCGTACGCCTTCGCGTACTTCTTGAAGCTCTTGTCGGTCACCAAAACGTAGTCGGTCGGAAGCATCATAAGCGTGCCAGTCTTCTTATCCTGGAGCTGCTTGGGGCCGTTCCACTTTCTCCAGACCCACCTTTGCAAATGTGATTTATTGATAAGTAAGATGCTGATCATCCAGGAGCGACTTGATACTCACTTTTCGTTGAAGAGTAGTTGGTAAAAGTCATTGGTAAAAGTAATGGGCGAGAACGTCCAGGGACCCTCGAAGCCGGAACTAAATTGATAGAGTGGGGGACCAATTGTGAGCGGCGGAATTCATATGTAATTCACCGGAAAATTTACCGGTCAGGGTGGCAGCGGCCAAGCGCGTGCGCACCTACGAGAGCAACAATCTCCTGGTCGTTGAAGCTGTAGAGCGAAAAAAACTTAGAGCGATGAAAATACGTGCTTCCTTTATTTGCTCACCCCATACGGTAGAATACCTAGTGGATTATATGATATGAGAAGACTGTTCAGACGCCGAATGTGTGAGATAAACATACCTGACGGACGTGATCGGCACCTTGAGTTGCGTCAGGAAGACGACCGTCTGGCGTCGCATCCTTCGCGAAGCCGTCGATGCGACCAGGCCTCCACGGAATCTTCGGGCCTTGCATCTCCTATATATAGATAAATTATTGAGAAAAGTTCCGAGCATATAGAGTTAATGGCTTACCTGGACGGCGCAAACACCGGCGAGTGTCCAGAGGTCCCCGTAACTAATCCAAGGGTACTTGGCCTTGATTTTCTCGAGGAGACTACGAGCGATGTTCAAGCCATTGTTGGCTCCGTGAAGTGCCTCTGGCTCGAAACGCATCGTTGCATAGTTGCTGTGAAGCATATCATTAGACAAAGCATACCATTCACAAGCGTGTTGCTAACCTTCCGCCAGTCTTCGACTCCTTATCGTAAGTCCCAGAAGCATGCCATGCTAGGCGAACGAGGACTGGTCCGTAAGAGCCATCTTCGGATAAGAATATAAGCGGACATCTGACACAGGTGTTAAAGGATAATTACCATCATAATTGTTCTCCTCTAGAATAGCTGCGATGTCATTGTAGACCTAGAAAAAAATCAGAACCGAGGCGGAAATGCGAAAAAAAATCTGATTACCTTTTGGTAGTCCTCCTTCGACGGCACGAAATTTACTGCCGCCTTTGCAGACTGCGCTGCCGACTTCACTGCTGTTCCCGCCTCCTTAGCAGTATCGGACGAGGATGCATATATATAGTAGCCAGTTCCAGCGAGGACAACACCTCCCAGGCCAGCGTAGAGAAGGGTGTTGCTAGACTTTCCTTCCGGTGCGGTTGAGTACTTGCGGAACGCCGTGCGCGTGGAAGTGCGGACAGAGGCCCTAGGTGCTCCAGCAAAGGCAGCACGACGAGCAGGAGCGCGAAGAGCTGCAAGGAAAGACATGATCAAATTTTTTGAAGTGATGGGCAACGACAACGGCGATGGCGGGAAGGTGTTGAAGCAACGTGGACAGCGCCGGGGATTGAGAGAAACTTGGCTGAGCTGAGCTCTATAAAGCTGATGATAAGGTGTGTATGTCAGCACCCGGCGTTCTCACGTGCATCTCACTTATCCGGGCACCAATCACGCCACAGCTATTTCCTCTGGACCCTTCCACGTCGTCAACAGCGCCCAAACCGTCGTGCTCATCGTCCGCGACGTCGACGAGCTCTCTGTATGCTCGCGAAGAACGCAAAATTTAACTTTAAGCACTGCAATGTGACAATTTCGTCCGCAATACAGCGAAGCACGGCAAGTCGCGTTTTCAAGTCTACCTCCTACCCACGCGCTCTATTCACGAGACCTGTGTGAATGATGGCCTCTCGTTTCTCATACAGTAAGCTCGGCTCGTCGTCGTCGACGGTGCGATCGTATCGATGACTCTCTCAGGACACCGCGCCTACGAGGGGCTAACCCGCTGATATCATATAGCGGGACGAATGCCCTCTCGGTTTCTGCGATCACCCCGTCAGGAGTGCGGTTGTGCACTAAATCTCGTACTGCACTGCTGTATTGGACCCTCTTTGCATCATCAAGGCAAAACTTGAATCTGGAACATATGTGCGTTTGATTGGTGTCTGGGATATCCATGTACATCAAGGTTCGTGAAGTTCTAATATATTGATTCATGAAATACTGAAATTCTCGCGGTAACGAAATATAGGTGAGAAAGAGAGATGTTCGAGGTGAATGGGTCAGTATCGTGAAGAATGAAGCGACATGAAGCCTTCTCAAATATGATTAGAGAAATTTGCCACCCATGTGTCTGGACAAGCAGAGGCTGAAGGGAGTAAAAGGCGCTCTTCCGCTTTATCGTCCTTGTACAACCCACAAAACTTCGTACGACTTCCCAACCAATCAATCCGTCGAGGCGTCTTTGTGTTGTCGCCGCGGCGTTGTGCAGCGCGTAGGATACTCTCCCGTTTGTCTGGGCTCACCAGATTCTGCAAGCCCAAGATTGCCCACTCGGAGTCTCCAACGGGCTTTTGCAGCTCGGTGTATAGAGCTTTCCAGACGTCACGGACGCGGACACCGTAGATGTCTTGCGAAGTCACCTTAACGTCGACTGTCCATGGGAAATACTCGGAAATAATACGCATGTGCATCGTTGGCCGGCGCGTTGCCAAGGTATCCTTGTGCCTTTCGTAGATCTCTTCCGGGATGGACTCCTTTGGCCTCTTGCGCACGTCATAGAGCAGATGTGTCGAGTCAACGGCTAAGATGTCGATCATGTCTGGATAATGCCGGGCTGGCTTCTCTACGAAGTACATTAGATGTTGGTATTCCGTCGAACGATAATAACACATACCTGGTCCTCTACGATCAATTTGACGAGCACGGCTATCGTCTGGCGGAGACCTCACTCTATTGGGGTTGGAGTCTGATCTATGGTGTTTCTTTTGGAGTACCTTGCTTTGCTTTCGATTGTCTGTGTCGGAGGAGATACTGGATCGACTAGTATACATGGTCTTCTCGTCGTCACTGAGAACGGATTCTGCCCCGGACGCCTGTATCTCCGGACGCTTTAACACCTTCGACTTCGAGTGAGAGGCTGTAGAAGACTGGTTCAGCCCTTTATAACAGCTGAAAAGAGGAAAGGAGCTCGTACAGCTGATCATCGTAATTGGAGCACCGGTACTGGTGGGGAAAGGCGGGGGTGGTAGTTGTGGCAATGCTAGAATTCAACCCATTGCGCCTTATATCTGAAGCATAGACGCCTTTTTCTAGGTGCGGACCGATGCCTAGGACAGCATGGTCGTACCTGCGTGTAAAACAAAGACCATCAAGTCTATCTACATAGGAGGTGTACTTGGTTTTGCGATGCACACCATGAACAGCCTTGTGTTTGCTTATATCGGACCCGTACCAAATAAGGTCGACATTGTCATTTGCGTTGACGGCCGAAGACCACGCCCATTACTTGTCCGCGTATGGCTGCTTGCTAAGAATATATTGCCTTGGAGTCTCTCCCTTCCTCTGCTTCGTACCCCCTCTGCATCCATTGTGATCGTTTGCAGTGCGGCTTAACCCTTTCACATCCGGCGCGTCTGCAAGGCTAGTAGCCTTGGACGTATCTGGAATGGCTGCCTCGTCAAGTGCAGTGTCTTCTGTCTTCTATCACGTTTTGGCGATACCAAAATAGACAGGAAAGAAGGGGAAGTGGAAAACCGACCTTTCATATGATGTGAAAGGCTTTTCTTGAGCAATTCAAATTTCTGACCACTGGGATTCACCACATCTTGTCGATTCCCCAAGTGCCAATATCTAGCCGCTCATATAGTACAATGACTTTTTCAAAATAACTGCCATGTGCACTCCTGACTGCTCATCGACAAGGCAGTCGCGCCCTCTGACCATCCTCGACTAAACCCTCGAGGGCCTGTTTTCGCAAACCCGAACTTAGCTTTTGTTGCTCCATATTTCGATGGTGCCAAACTAGTATACGCGATGTTCATCAGAGTCCTTCGAAGAGCGAATTCATTCCGATGAGCTCGGGGAAAACAATACTATACTACCTGGTTACTACGTTCCGCTTAGAGCAACATGGACTTGCAGCTTCTTGATACGCCACTTTGTCCTCCACTCTTGGCTCTCTGGGCCGCAAAGAGAAAGGCAGTGCACCAACATTTGCTCAAGGTACAAGGGCAGGGCATATGGGGCGCTGCTAGAGGATCCTCCATTTAGGCGTTAAAACGGGCGTCAAGATACAGGGTTCAAAAGCTCGCAGACCAAACATGAAGTATGGCGGACTCAGAAAGTATAGGCTGTGTTTCCTGTCCGTCCTATCGAACCGCGGCAAACGTAGAGGGTGTGAATGTGCACATATGTCGGGCTCTGATGTGAAAAGATCGGTGAGACGGGCTGAATCGATCACTAATAACCCCTACCAGCCTCCGCCGACTGGCAAGGCTTCAAGTGCGAACGCCATGCAGTGTAGTGGAGAATCCCCAATAGGATTTCATTCTGCTTCCGAGTCGTGCTTGGGCATTGCGAATTCGAGTTCCTCAGCGTAATTGCATGGTGAGAGGTTCTGGTCCGAGAGCGAAGTACGTAATGCTGACATCGGATTTCAGGATGGAACAATAGTGCAACGGGGAGCACTCAGACGTATATGGCTGAACAATTGGGATCAATCTTTGAAAGCTCATTTAGACGATCAACGAAGTCGCTATCTGATGTCCTCGGTGATGTACCTCGTATACAACTCTTTCACCTCTTTTCCCGTTCTATACTGGACTCTGTGGCATGCTATTCGCAGTGACCATCGGGCAAAGAAGACCGCGACGACGCATATGCTCATTGTTCCAGCTTCAAGTGACATTACGGCTGCAATTTATCAAGGCGGCTGTCTGTGCTTGTATTAGGTTCTTCTAATGCCCTCTTACTCGCACTTTCATTTCGGAGCTGTTCAATTATGGATAGTCCATGATCTCTGTTGTCCGTTTCATCGGGATCTTCCTTGCGCTTTGTGCACTTTGCCTAGGTTGCGCAAACATCTGGGAAGTCTAGGCGGAAAGGCGTACGAAGCATCAACGATTGACGAGCGCTTAGTCCCTGGACAAAACCTTTGCAACTTCTCAGTTCTGCGACTCTTGGTTATCGAGGGTGGGACCTGGTTCATCAAGGACGCATCAGGGATGACCGATATGTTCTGCGCATGCTCATATGTTGCTCTCCATGAAGGATGAACCGGCTATGAATCTATTGTAAGACGCTGGCACAAGGCACGATCTTGCACAGCCACGCTCACGTGGTGGACACTGAAAAAGTTTAATTTATGACCGGTGGCGTAGGTTCAACGGACTCTATCTGCGTTTCTCCTCGTGGTTCAGTGCGACACGCAAGGTACAATCGCGATTAGAAAAGTCCTTTGACCCAAGCCTTCCACGCTTCAGCATTTGACTGCCAGTCTACGAGCCGGGCGCAGTGCGCAGTTAAGAATTTTGATGGTATGATATGTTCAAAATACTCTTCCTTGATGCAAGTACGTACACAGGTATTGGGCATACTCTCTGTCATGCTCACTGCTGAATCGATATAGAATCGGAATTTTGATGTCCCTCTCTAAGAGGCACAGAAAGATAGCCGTATCTAAAAGCGGGCCCTGATTGTCTGTCGACTCGAGGCTGAAGATCACAAGCGACTCCAACTTCAACCAGGTGCCACAAGTCTGGATGCAAGTATCCATGCATTCGGTCATGAACCCTGAGTTCAACGATTCAATTCCTCGCTGCCAACCCGGAAAGCGGAACGCACATCGATAATCGCGATTTAGAATTAGAATGATGATCTCAGGTTCACCTCTGGTCGCCTCTGGTTATTGGCGTCGTTTTAGCTTCGCTATGCCAATGGCCTGTTAGCGGTTGTATCTCAATACCTCGCTTACTCACTGAGCGAGGCGCTTTTACCCGATAGAGGGGCTCCGGCTGGCCATCCAAGGGGGTCATCCCAGCAGTGCGTCCACGTGGACTCAGGAGAAAACAAGGTACATAAGAAATGCACTGGAATGCTTTCGAAGCGTCATATCTAGCGAGTTTGATCGGCGCCCAAGCCACCGAGCCGCGGCAAAAAGAGATTTTAGCACGCCAACTCAGGGGCCTAAACCCTTGGTGGACGAAGCCTTCAAGTTGACTTTTACGAATACATACTATTCCAGAGTAAGCGCAAGTCTCTTGAACATTCCTAATACGCCTCATCGATAGTGGCCTCTCATCTCATTCCATCTCACCTGGTTTCTTTAGGTTGCCGGACATGGTATGCAGTGCTTTGACAATCACCGATACACTTCAAGCTACATTGTACTTGGAGCCACTCACTCAACGTGTATACAGCGCACGCTGACGCGGCCATGACAGAACTCTGGGTGAACGCGGTAAAACAACTCTGGAGTTAATGAGAGGACCCGACGCCGCAGAACAATGATCTAAGAATATGTGCGAGTCCGACACGTGTAACGTCCGAACTAGTTTTGCTCAGTTCGACAGGGGGTCTCTTCACCTACGGAATCGCTACTTGCGGGTGGAAAGTTCATTTTACCCTGACTACGCTCTTGGAGGGGGGCGTCGGATGATGACGTTGCCATCGTCTCACTTTCCGGGAAAAAGGTACCGTCGTTCGAGTTATGTGATCGCATACAAACATAGTATAGTACGCTGATGCTACTTGTTGAATTGTCGGAATGATTTACGTGAAGAAGATAGTAATCGCATGTGAAGTCCTTTGCTACACTTGCGGACGAAAGATTAAGCTCTGTAAAGTTGACGATACCATGCTTGGGAAGATAAACCCATGTGCGTATGCTCAGTACAACGAACGCAGTGGCGGGAGCAAATAAATTTATTGCACAGCCTCGACTTCAAGTTGTGGGCAGTGGGTTGTACATAGGGAAAGTGGCAACACATCATACAAGTACATACATCAATGGATAGGGGACAGGTAGAATAGAAAGAACACTCGTAAAGGCGTGATGGATCATGGAAGGAGTCATCAACAAGTTCATATGACATCGTGTAAATACGTGTCGGAAATGGAGAGTGAGTCAGAGCTATCTTACATACAGAGCCGGGAATCAAATGGGAGCCGGAGTTTGGTGAGAATGGTAAGTATGTTTTACAAGCAAAACGAACCCCCTTCGTTCTTTGTTCTGTGCTTAAATAACAAAAGTAAGAAGCATTGAGCAATGGTCAATGGCGCATTGTGGTTGTGTGCATCGCCGGATGCTACACAATTTGTCCGTCGTCGGAGGGACGGAATATTTTGCCGAGTTTGGGATGACGGCACGGGACCGACACAGGGACTCCGTTTATAGGCAAGCCAAAAATAGATGCGAGATGAGTCGAGTGCACAGACCAGACCCCCACTCTCGCGTCCTCAGTGTAACGAGCGCAAATCCATGATCTCCGTGGTCGGTATAATCAGCCAGGTAATTTGGTCAGAGCGTCTTCTGCGCATCAAGTTGTGGGCGAGCTGCCGTACTGCGCAGCGTCGGAGCGCGGCTGAGATTGCCTCCGGCGGGCGTTAGTGTGCGCAATTGCAGGCAGTGGCGGAGACGGCGAGGGCGTTGGCGGGGACGACGACGAGGATTTGCGCCTTTTTGGGTCTTTCTCGGTGCGTGGAGGGGGAGGGGGGAGTGGGACAGGTGTGTGCGTAGGGGACGTAGAGTAGGGCGATGCGAGCACAGCCCCGGTGTGCACGGAAGTTGCTGCAGCGTGTGTCGAGTAAGGCGGTGGCACAGCAGCGGGCGTATACGACGGAGTGACAGTTGACGGTGCTAACGGACGCGCTTGAGGGATTTTTGAAGCGCGTCATAAGAAGGGGGGTAACATACCAGTTGGCGGTGGCATGCCAGTGCCAGTTAGCTGCAACGCATTGTCCCTCTGCCATTGCCCGTCTCTTATCGCTGGTGGGGGAGCAGAGGCAGTTGGGTAGCTCACATGCCCATTCACTTGTGGTAGAGGCACAAGCGGCATACGCGGTGCACGACAGAGCGTGGGGCTCATGGTGGGCGGTGTGCAGGCAGTGGAGGGCTGTGCAGAAGGACGACGAGAGCTGTTGCTGCTGTGCGACGTGAGACGGTTGGGCGGTGCCATTGATGAAGATGAGAAAGATTGAGTGGAGTGTCGTAGTCGTCGAGGAAATGCGATGAGGAGGACGCGGAAGACGGATGATGAGAGTGAGAGGTGGGAGGGAGAGTTAGACGGGACCAAACCTATACAGCGGTGTATATATGCATTCCATTTACTATCTTCTACGTAATATGTAGGCGCCCATATCACTGCCACTGACAGTAACAGTCACGTGCTCTAGCACTAGCGCCCGCCGTGGCGACCCTAGCTGCGGAATAACGACGCGCCAACTTCTTGTTCATCGTTCTTGTCGCTGCGCAGTCTTGACGAAGAACTTTGCCTCTCTCATCTGTTTTGATTTTTCATCTCACTAAGTCCAATGAGATAGATGCTGCTAATCCTGGCCGTACTGCGGACTACGGAGGAATTCAACTTAAGAAACTCGCAGACGTTCTTCTAACAGGCCCACCGTTGTTCTCTCTTGCTTGATCCTTTGATTGATCGTTTTTCGAGAGCTCAAACTCTGAGAATCTTCCTTGTCCGGCAGTCCTGCACGTCACCTTTCAGAAGCAGCTACCCGAAACTGAAAGGTGAGCACCGCCATTTTCCCCACAGCCACAGGCTTGAAAACAATGCACGTTTGTATTGCGTATGACCTGAGGTTGTGGTATGTGCAGGACTGCGTCTTCTGATCATCCATTGACTCGTCTTCAGCCTGTTTAGTGATTCCCGGATAACGTCCTACGAGGCCTTCGCGTTCCGTGGCCGCGTGTGGTAGCCTTGTTGGCCCTCCAAAATAATTGAAATCGCCCTTCTCGGATGCTCATCTCTGTGTTGCGGCTTCGTGGGAGAGCCAACTCTGAGAACTATCATAGACAAGTGGGGAAATATCTGAATACTTGAAATATATTGCTTGATCATCCAGAAGCTGATATCAGATGAGGAAGATGGCGATGTTATTTCTATGCTTTGAGGCGCCTGCTGACTGAAAATTCTTACAGCAAGACAAGCGATCTCCTTGCATCAGGAGACTTGAGAACGAATCAAGCGCCTCTTGTTGCTCCTAAGCCGGCGACATTTGTGCAATCTAATGACCTGCCTGTACTTGCATTTTGACAACGTGCTAGGATCGTACGATTTGTCTCCACCGCCTGAGTGGGTCGACCCAGTCATGGGCGCACCATTTTCTCCCGAATCTTTGTGATGAAGGTCAGCTGCTTCTCTTTGATAGGGCCAACGCCGCACGAATGAGCCATAAATGGATCCTAGGAACGACTCAACGCCGTAACCTCATTCCGCGGCGGTGCTCATTTGCTCTGAGTAATGCCCATAAAGGCGATACCAAAGCCACTCACGTTATGCTATCAGGCCGAAAACAGCCGATTCAGCGAGAGGCTTATTGTAACATACAGTACATTCCCCACCTTTCGACCATTGGCGAAATGCGAGCTCGTGCCTTCTTTCGCCGGAGAGATGGCTTCGTGTACCCCTGCCAGCCTACCTCATCAAGTTGCTTATGCATAACCCGTGCGGAAACTTAGACACGTGAGTAATCTTATTAAGACTCTTCATAGTGAACTTAGGACAACACAAATCTTATTTTAATTCCATTCAGCTGTACGAGTTCAGTTATTTGAAAAGAGGCAAGGGCATTTAGCCATGGGCTAGGACAATATCTGCAGTGTTTGCAGTGCCCCGTGGGGGTTCGAGCTCCGCGAAGGCGCAATATGTCGAACTCGAGAACGGAGAAGAGAGAACGTCGATTATAGGCAAACCTCGAACACGATGCACATGCTAAACACCGACCCGAGTTCCTCGTGTACGTGGCTCAAGGCTCTCTATCTTCCATCCATGCGACGCGGGGCGTACCACGCCGATTGTCTTCCCCACTCTTCTGGAGATCAGGACATAGGGTTAGCAACTATTTTTTGCAACATTTGTGCCTAGCAGCAATTGAATCCTGATCCCCGCACTAAGTGTTTGTTACACGTCGCAGAGATACATCAGGTGCGATCTGGTTGCTACTGAATTATCATGGGCGCGGCAGCATGAGGACTCATGCCCCATACCACTTCCCATCTATGCGTGGTTTGGGACTTAGCTTAGTTGTGCGTTTTTAGCTCTGTTTGCGATGGCTTCCCAAAGAGGAAGATGTGGTTTAATAGATGGATGGTCCTGATATACGAGGCAATGATCGTAGTGAGATCAGCGTGGCTTCGTTCTCCGCGGCGCTTATGGACCTCTAACATCAAACAGGTACAATCTTCCCCCTCCGCGACGCAGACATGATTCCCTGCAAACACAAGAAGTACTCTCTGACTACATCCTCGAATATTGCATGAAAATTCGCACCATCATGGGCTGATGGCCATTGGGAGAAGATAATCGTATGTGGGTGAACATGGTTTGTCCGCCCATGCTTAGCTGAATGCTTGATGATTAGCGCCTACGATGCCTGGACAGCCTTGCCACCGACCATGGTGCCGCCCCATCCTGCAATTGGAACTTGCTAAGCCCGCTAACTGTTGACATCAAAATGGAAGGACCGATTTCGAATTCATGTATTGTCCCCCATCGCCGGATACGATCGATACGAAGAGCCTCGTGTTATGGGCCACCGAGGAATTTGCTGGTAATGTCTTCATAAAATACCAGGAATCGGGAACTCCACATAGGCGTTTCCCATGTATACCACATGTGTGGGCGGATTTAGGTGCCGTATCCGCTGCAAACCTCTGCACCGATTTCGGCCTTGGTAACTTATCTGCGCGCATCGGATAAACCATACATGTGAAATAAAATGGAGATATGGCTGTGAGTAACCCACCGCAGATCTTTCAAGAAAGGGCCGATTGATGACATTGTTTAAGCATTTCAGAAGTACTTCCGGGGAAACGATAGTTCACTAATCAAGATATACCTGCAGGGTTAAGGGTGTAACTTTTCGCCCCGCGGAATGAAACGTCAATCCATAAACCTTCGCGGACGCGGAGTAAATACGTCCTCGCGCTCTCTTGTGGCTTAGCGAACGGACCGAACGGGCATGCGAAGAGCCGGGAGACTGGTATTACGAAGGCGACCGCTACCCCTCCGCTACCACATTACCCATGTGCTCATCTGCGCTCATTCGGTGAAGGTTGCCGAGCTCTCTTCGACAAACGATGCTTGTTACCTGAGATCGAAGGAGGCAGATCTATCACGAAAGTGTCCTCGTATGTAATGCGCAGCCGGTCATCTCGTCAAAATAGAACCGGAACTATCATTTCGTCATTGCCTTCTACCGCAAGCAATTTATTGCAACCTGTTCTAGCTCAGGCTCACCGACGGATATTGGGAAAACCTTCTCACTCGGGGCACGCATATCGCACGACGTCGTTAAGGATGCCAATCTTTACTCGGGATGAGCTCTGATTATGTAAGTCTGTGCCTTCCACTTAAGGCAAGATGCTATGCTTCCTTGTTCTCTGCACAGGGTCAAGATAAACGAATAATTCGCGTATGCGTGCACTGGTTTGAGTCTACGAGTCACGTCTCCTATGCTTGATAAATTAAGGAGAACAACCCGTGGTTTACAGGCAGCCTCTCGTAGTGACGGACATCTACTCAGAGTAACATTACTGACAACCAATCTCAGTTCACACGCACATCAGCGATCGAATCTCCTACTGGCGCCCCGCCTTCCTCCTTCTGTAGCGTCGACTGCCTAACGTCTCGGGGGCAAATCTTTCTCCTGCTCTAGCCGAAGCCACACGCGTCGTGCGCCTTGTTTACATCTGTGTGCCCATCTGTTTGCTTCATTTATTTATGCTGTGCCCGCCTAACGGTCGGAGATACTAGATGCTATAAACCACTCCAGGGATACTAGGGCCCACCGCAGCACCCCATCCTGACTTCACTTATTTGGCAAGCATCTCATGTCCGCGAGAGTCTGGACATCCGTATACCTGCTTTTAGAAATCGCTTAAATCATTGTAAGCACCTGTTATAAACCCAGGGAACGCTTCCTTCGTGTTTTCCCACATCAGACTTCCCTACACTACAGCAAGTCCCGTTGCAATACTATTACTGCACAAAGTCCCCTTCGCATACTCTAGTGCCCCCACGCTCGCGACCCGTCCTTCGCATTCCTAGCATGGCTGGATCGCACTACCCTCCTCAAGAATCTCCTGTGATCGCTGGACCCTCCCGCCGAAGGAGATTCGCACTTCCCCCAATTCAGACTTACGTCCAGTATCCCCCCGGAACCGCGCCTAATGCCGCCGATATGGGCAACCCCCTCACCGATGGGGAAACCCTCTACGATCCACATATGGCGTACATGTACGCCGCGCCTTTGACTACATACTCTACACCAAGTCCTCCTAATAATGCTCGGCGACTTGGAGCCCAAGCTTATACGGAAATGGTGTCCCGATGTCAGTACATTGTCTTCCCCCCTCATATCCGTTAAACTAATTTTATGCATCAGTCAATGTTATGATGTCAACTGTCTACCCGGACATGCACTTCATGATCGCTTACGACTCCATCGATGTGAACAACTTCACATACGATGTGCGTAAGAAGCCAAGGGACGACATTTCGGAGGTCATATACGCTAACTATCGGGACCTCTGGATCACCTGCCGCCGTCCTACCTTTATTCGGATTGTGTCTGAGGACTTCCCCTGGCCTATCGATATCAAGGTCGCTATACCGAGCGAGCCACCGTCCGCCGAAGGACAGGCACAAGCTCAGGCTCAGAGCGTACAGGCACCTTCTGTTTCCGGCTCTGCGTCGGATACTTCCCAGAGTCCACGAAGAGGGCGAACACAGGCGCATACTCCAGCGCAAGTCCAAGCACCCTTAGCTCCTCAGGACGAAGGCGATCCTGCAGACGACCAGGGCGTGACGTGCGGCGACGTGTGGAAGGCGCTGCACTACAACCTGCGCCAGCCGATCATGGACTCTGAGCTCGCCATCCTGCGTGCGAGCGCGCGCGACTCGTACAACGCGAATAATCGCCTGAGGACGATCATGGACAGCGCGGCTCGCCGTGCACATCATGCAGGCGGTGGGGCGGAGAACAGGACACTGCGCCGTGTCGATTGGCTGGGCCGCAAGACGTTATTCGTGGGCCTGAGGAGAGACTCGGATCGCAGTGTCTCTGCAAATGCACTCCTCCCTGACCGCGAGCCGTGCGAGGAGACGTGGGTCGCTCTCTTCAAGGATCGACCATGAGCTTGCTTCTGCCCCTCTTCTGATGACACGCCATCCGCTCTGCAGTTTGTATGTTTGTAGTATTATTACTTATGTACATTGGATATACATCACTGACCATTGTTACCTTGTTTGTATGCCGCCGATTTTTGCTTTCTTTCTTTTTTTATTGTAACTTGCCGTCTGTTGTTCTGTATATGTATGCATTTGATACCCCATCTGTACCTTACCTTTTGTATCCTCCTGTACTAATTTCGCTGGATGTCAGCAATCTGTGGTTGTAAACAGTATTTTGTTAGTGGCCGAACTTGCCTGTGACTCGGTCCTCCCAGATACGAAAGGGAGAGTTCCGAAGACCACCACCATCTTGAAATCAGCGCCCTTAATCGCCTCTCTCGCACAATACTGTGTATTAGTTTCTAGTGGCATCGTGTAGGCTGTCTTCTATTAGAATAACGACGTTTAAAGCTTATGGGTGGCGGCATCGTCGCTCGAAATATATTAATTACTTATCAAAGTACATGTCCAGTACGAGCCTTGTAGGAAAGGAGGTTGGAGTATACATGTGATGTGGTCCAGAGGCTGAGTCAAGAGGGGTCATACATAGTAGTAGAAACTGATGTAGCAGAAGCCTTTGGGGACTGTGCAATGGTATTTATATGCGGGATTCTCGTGTCTTCTGCCCGTGCAAAGCTCCGGGAAGACCGTTGCACAGTGCGAAGTTGATACGCAGCAAGAGATCCCCCCTTTATCTAATTTCCGCCGTCCTCTAAAGAACCGTCGGTTCTCGCTCTCAAGCAAGTTTCAGAGTGCTCCGTGCAGACCCCTGCTCGATACACGAAATCAGAATGAGTTACCTCTACAGCGCGGCTCCGTATTATACGACAATGAACTACGCTCCACATACGTACGGCTATGGTCATGGGTACACTCAGGTCATTGATCAGAACCTGGGATACGGACCCGGGATCCATCCGTACGTGCGCACGGAAGAATATGGGAATAAGTGGCGGGGGGATGGGAAGCGGAGTTTTACTTCGGCGAGAATGGGTTGGCCCGGTTTTGAAGGCACATTCTCAGAGTTTGCTCCTGGAAGAGCGAAGGCGGATTACTGGTCTGATTCAGGTGCGCTTGCATTCCTTCGCTGTTCCGACACGTTCTACGTTGTCGGAACGCATTTCTCGTCCGTTTGGAGCAGTGTTTTGCATGCGGAAGCTCTGACATACCTTTCATCCACTTTATCCAGTATTCTTCAAAGGTGGGAGACACCCTGAGCTCAACCCCGTGCTGGCCTCAGATACGACGAAGGTTTTGTATGATGTCCGGGTAGACCCACACATCGGCATCGAGCCGAGTATCTACGGGCGCTATGCGAGCGCACCGGCGACGACCCAGCAATCGGCACACATCCGGCTGATCTCGTACGACTTTCCTTGGACGCTGGACATCGACGTGAGGGGGCCGGCAGCGACGGCGGCGCGGGGGAGCGTATACGCTTCCGGATACGTGTGCGGGTACGTCACGGTCGGCGACGTCTGGGCGACACTGTTCCGCGCGCTCAGTGAGCCCGTCGGCGATGCGGAGTGGGCGCTGCTTGCCCGCGACGAGCGCGAGAGAGCGAAGAGGGCCAAGATTGAAGCTGCTCTGGCGCGGCGCTGTGCCGCAGGGGGTGTGCCGGCGGATTATGCACGGCGCGTAGACTGGCTTGGCCGGAATGTGATGCTCCGGGGGCTCTTCAGCGACGATGCGTTTGCCCGCGACGTGCTCCTCCCCGGCCGGACGCCCTGTCCGGATACTTACGTCGTAAAGTTCGAAAAGGCTCGCAGTTCCGGGCGGGGACTCTTGAATTTCATTCATGTGTAAGGGACATGTCCGAATGTGGCAATCTGTAAATATGATAATAAATAAACTTTAATCGTCTATTCCGATCTCAGGACTTCTTAAGCGCCCAGCATTACGGAGCCTTCGCCGGCATTCAATTGGAGGCCCGGGAGCTTGGTTCTCAGGATAGTGTACAGCATTTGTAAACAGTCGCAAACAAGGAGCAGGCCTTACGACCACTGGGATCTTGTATGCCTTTCCATTAGACCATCCTGTTTATCTGCCATGGCCCAGCTCAATTCTCCCCTCATACATATACTACCATCCACCTCCGATCTCCCTTCTCGACTCGCTTTTCCTCCTTACTTCCAACCACCACGAACGCAACCTCTCGAACACCGCCCTCACTGCTCTCCCCGCCACCACCTCCCCCACGACGACAATGTCCGTATCCGTTGCCCCTTCAGCCACATACGCCCAGTCCTGGCCGTCGTCGATGCTCAACGCACCGAAGATCCACTCCGTACCGCTCCCCGCTCTGAGCAAGGAGCAGGCTCGCGCCCAAGCATACATGATGGCGACGTACGCCTACACGCTGATGTCTCCCGCCGAGGAGGCTAGGCTCCTGCGTGCCCCCAAGATGGGCACCGTCGAACTCCCCGACGACGACGAGATCTACGACGCTTATTCTTGTCAAACTTCTTCCGTCTCGCCACGTACGCGTCAAAGCTCCGCCGCAGGCTTCTACCCTAACGCCTTGAACGTGCACTTTGGTTATGATTGTGAGTTGTCTGCTATCATCGAATGCGCTGCATCTCCTCCCCTTCCGTGCCCGAAAGGTGCAACGGAAGGAAAAGGGAGCTGCAGCGCCCTTCTGCACGAACACTCTTGCTCAGTATGCTCATCGCACCTCTTCCTTTCCCCCGTGCTATCAGGCCCTCAAATGGCGCAGTCGTCGCCTTTGGTTTCCCATGGCTACCTCTACTGCGAACACCCCGCATATGAGCCTCGTACAGAGTTCGCCCGGGGAATGTACAGCCGGCCCGCGACACCCCAGTCACCTTCGTATCCGTACACGTACGCTCGTTCACCGTCGTTGCCTTCGCCGCAGTACACTGGCGACGCCACGTATGGCTACTCACCCCGGAAGACAGCCTACATGAGCCCGCCCCCTTCTCCGCCGCCCGCAGCAGCGACTCTGCCTTCCTCGCCAAGGGCGAAAGTGACCCGGACTCCGAGGACGAGGAAGTCGTCGCGACTGAGTCCGTAATCACCCCGATTTCACAGTCGTGGATTGACGCGATTTGATCAAATCGCCCTTGCTGTTACGAAAACACCCCCTCACCTCACCTCGGCTGAGACGGGAAGGTACTTTGCAGCCTCTGCTTCCTGCCCCAGGCGCCCTGGCCTGGCAGATGCATCCGCAATCAAGGCCCTTGCCTACCACACATTGGTGGCGGAGCCGCGCTCGCCTGCTAGCACGCGACCGCGCCCATCCTCCGACTGGCTTCCTACCTCCCACCAGAATGGTCTTACTGTATCACCATGATCTGTTCACCAGTCTTCCCTTCCGCAATCTGTAGTACCCCGTCACTGCCAACCTGATTCGGAACAATCCCACCCCCTTCTGTCCCCCTCATTCGGGTCCTTTGATATCTTCTCATCCCGTCCTTCCCAGCGCCTAACCCATCGACCCGGTCCCAGCCTTCATATCTTGGCCTTTTCTGTCGTGTGTCTGTGTATATTACGGGATCTCCGACTATGTTTCGACACGGCCGTGTCCTTGTTCAGTATAGTGATGTTTTGATGTGTGTACGATTTTGCTGGTGTAACGATGATGTCTTTCTGTGACGTCGACGTAATTAACGACTGTAGGCTGTGTATGTACATTCACACCTGTGTCTTCATAAAAAGATATAATGTCAGGCGAACGAGTTCCTTGTTCTTCACGCCTGTCTTGGCAGCAAAAAATCGAACGCATCAAGTTATTCCAGTCTATCACTTCGAGTCCGATCAGTCGCACGAAGCATTGCCAATTGCTGAATGTCTGTCGAAGTTAATGTTAATAAGACCTCCATCATCTCACGCGAGCGATATTGTTATATCATATCAACTTTTCCCCCGCATCCACTCTACTGTAACGCTCGGAATACCAACGAATTTCCAATCCTTCGTCCATAGTAAAGCAATTCACTATTCAGGACACTCTAGGACTGGCATAGAAACTGTTATGGCTTGACGTTTCAAAGTTTTTGACCCGCGCTCCGAGTGGAGGCGCGCACTGGCAGTGCTTGTGTTTGTGCTTGTGTCAGTGATCGCAGAGTAACGTGTCTTTCCGAAATGAATGATCATCATCATGAGCTGTGCGCTCCTCAGTCGACGATCTTCTCCTTTGCTCCCCAAACCATTGATATGATGAAATTCCGACGAAAGTGCATAGACTCGGATATAAATGCGCATTTTTTTTTCGTTCCGAGGGCAGGTCCCGGGTCTGGTCAACGACGGATCACCGCACAGGGAGTTTGATCCTTCTGGCCTTCGGTTTATCGAGCGGGGCTAATGAAAGACGACGGTCAATGTGAAAATGATATGTACATGGACATGTCGAGTCTGGGACTCCCTCTTGTCGAAGGTCCGCTGATCCTTCGGAGTTTTCGGCGAATGCCGAAGCACACATGTTATGTGCTTGTGGATTTCTCCTGACCATCCATCAGGCTATCTCGATCAACTGCATGCAGCTTGTCTAAACTTTTGTTCTCTCTCCTCTATCTGAGCCTGTCAGAACGCCTAACGCCGCTTGCGTAGGTGGCCGACGGCGATGGTTGGTATGGATGGCCTTCATCCTTACTGCTTAAAAGCCTTTTTGTCCGTGTCTTGTTCCTGCGTTCGGTGCAACCATTGTCCATTGTCTATACCGGTTTCTTGTTCTTGCTGTCGACGACAACGGGCAGAATTCCGAACTGACCGAGGCTCCGAAGGGACATGGCTATGGCTTGCCCGTGTGGAGGTGTAGGGAATGCCCGGAGTCGGAGAGCGGAGAGCCTGGCACACGGAAAAGATGCGGAGAAGACTGCATTTGGCTTCAGGTTGCAAGAATGCAATTTAGTGACGGCGCATGGGACTGACGGAACGTCGGATACACGCGTTATGGACAAACAGTGCAGCAGATAGCCTCATGTTGTGTTTACACCGTCATGCAGTACGCAGTACGATCTCATCGATAAGACTGACTGCTGGAAGACGTGAGTGGCACGCACAGCCTTGATATTCATGTCGTCCGGGTGTATTGCTCTTGTTCTCGTCGGCAACATCCCTGCCACAGGTGCCGCCGGCGTCTAAAAAGTACAAAAATAAACGCACCGCCTCCGACAGGGAACTTGAAGTCAAAGACTTCTCCGGCTATTTTTTGACTAACATCCACTCCGAACCTCTTTGCGCGCATCAGCAAACCGCTCGTATATGGGTAGTATTGCAATGCTGCGCTTGACGTTAGCGTCGAGGGTCTAGACCGAATCTACGCTTCAGTCTGCGGTATGTCATGCCGCACCACCTGACAGGCATGGAAGGGCTCTAAAATAACAGTGATAAAGTACACTTTGCCCACTTCTAGCTAGGTGAGGACACGTACTTCTCATAGCGTGTCTAGCAGCCGGGAACACGATAGCGCTCTTGTGTACGTTCATCCCGGACTCCTGGACGTTTCCCCGGCTTTTTGAGTTCGTGCTTCGCGAAGATAGAAGCTCCCTCCCTCGGGCAATGTGTCGTCGGTCGATCAGCTAGCCGACGCGGATATGAGTGTGTGTCCGTCATAAGGAAGCTCGAAGGTGTCTGGCTGTATACAGCGCTAGAAGTGAACGTGAACGATACTTGTGGGTGGTCGAATCTTGCCCACACGTCTGTTTTTCGTTCATCCGATCACTGGCTTCAGTTCTGCAGAGCCTCCGGTCAGATTACTTCCGGGAGAATGTTCGACAAACCTTCGAAGTGCGTCGTGTCAAAAACATTGCTCTGTAACTAGTTGACGCGTTCAATGATATCGCCACGCTAACCTCTACGCAAGGCAGTCGTCGATGCGAAGATCATCAGGCTTCACGCACATGCGCAATCCTCTCCAGAGCAATTTCCGAGTACATCGCTAGCTTCGTACGCAGGCGACGTCAACGTGATGAACGCAGGCTGCGCGCTCGTCGTGATCCGTCTGCCAGCACACAGCCTAAGCGCTTATCCCTGCGAACGCTTCAACTTCATGGCAGTGGCGAAAGAGGCGCGCGCCTATTGTATTTTGGACTGAACGTACTCCATCCACCTCTTGAAATTTCTCCCCAGGGCTGGCTTCCCTGCAACTATGTGTGCATCTGCTGCTTAGGGGTGCCTTTGAGCTCGGAACACTGATCTGACTTTTAGATCCGCAGTCCAGGCCTTCTGAGCTTTTGTTATCTCCATCTACCGGCAACTCATAGAAAAAGAGAAAATAAAACGATGGTATTTTGAACATGCAGTGAGCGGACATTCAATCTAAATTAACGACAACTTACTGCCAGACTTTGATCTCGGTGTTCGGCGAAAGTGTAGGATTCTTGGACTCCGTTCGCGGAAACCCCGCAAACTCGCTCTTCGCCAATTGTTCGGGGGGCTTTGCGAACAGATCCATACAATCATAGCTCAGATGCGCTATTGTTGTATCTCATTTCCCTCGGTGTCGATCGATGCATAGTCGATGTGTACCTTGGTCGCCGTTGACGAGGAGGCAACGCGAAGCTCGAGAGTTCACGCGTAGTAACTATGTTTCGAGGGTGAGGGCCCTTGGTCCTTGAACGGTAACGATAACTCTATTGTCTTGTGTCTTGTGGATGTGAACTCAAATTCGACAGCTAGACAAGGCTAGTATGAATAGCGTATTGTGAAACACCTCGAGGTTTGGCTGAGCCCGGATCCGATAGTGGGCCTGGTGAGCCTGATTGGAGGCAGACCGCGTCACTTCCCTCCCAATGGCCTGGCAGAAGCTTTTGTTCGCCTCCCGGTGAACAGCGACGGCGAGATGGTAACCATCATCAGATCTCCCGTCGTCCGCTGTGCATTAATAGATGTACTCAATTCACGTGAAGGCGATATCGAGGACAACGCTGTTCACCTCGTGCCCTCCAATCTGGTTCTTCGTTTTGCTCGCGGTTGCCCGGGATTGAAAATCTCCGGTGAGAACGGAGGGCCCGGGGCTCAGCTCGCACAGTTTCAAGTTGAGGGGCTCCGAAGGCAATATGGGCGCCTATAGGAGACTGTTAGCGCTATAGGCGCTCGCTGGTCACGAATGTCCCACAAAATGTATTCATAGAGACAGGGGTGATCGGGAAGGAAGGAAGGCAACAGAAGAAGCGTCGCTCGCGAGGATGAGCCGATCCTTCCTGTATTCGATGACCGGTGCACTGAGCATGCTGCACGGCGCCTAACTCTCGCTGTGCCATCACTGCAGTGTGTTTGAATAAATCCAGTCTGCTTATCCTGATTACCGTCGGTGAACCTGAGAGCGGTAGAGAGTATTCTGTAGTTCTAGGCTTGAATCGATACTACTATGCTGTGTTGCGAGCTCACATTCGTCGCTTCGCGTCGGGACGTTGGTGTTCAAGTCAATCGGGCGACATATGGCTTGTATGTTTTTTCTGCATTAGCACCGAAGCTGTCTAATCAGCCTGTGCGTATGCCAAGTCCAATTTGTCCTCTTCTAATCCTACACAGTATCAAATGTTATTGAATTCTAATACCGCAAATCGGAATGTCACTGGAAGATCGGGTGGACATGGGCGCTAAAATCGAGATGATCATTTCGATATTTTAAGGTGAGCTTAGCTCATCGATATGGTTTTAATAGAAAGCACACCATCGCTGTATGTGGTCTGTTGCGCATGTAACTACTAGCAGATGGAATGTTTCTGCTGTTCCTTTATTTGTGGTATCGGAGGGAAAGCCGGGACTTGAACAAAAGCATGGTTCACCTTTTATGGAAAATATATACTGTCACTCTCAGGCTGTCACTCATTCATGTCATGGTCACGGTTCGAGGAACGCCTCAGAAATTTTGAAGCTTCAGGCGTCGCGTCCACGGTTCAACCACTTGTTTTTCGTTTTCTGGTTTTGCTGTCTTACTCTAAGCTCAGAAAAGGCCGCGAAAAAAGGGACAAAGATATGGTTTCATTCCAGTGAGTCTATGTACATATGAACAGCTTTGATTGATGATACTGACTTCGCTCCTCATAGGTGTGATGGTTAGTCTCGGAATTATTCCTATATTCCTGTATGGACTCTGCTAAATGGAATGAATTCTACTTCTTCATGTCTTATCTGTGACGAACAGGGTGCCAAGACGTCGTCAAAAAGCCGAAGCTCGACACTCATTATCAGAGATGCCATGCGTCTGTGACCTGCGTGGACTGCAGCACGACGTTCGGCGGTCCGAAGGAGTGGAAGAGCCATACACAGTGCATCTCGGAAGCGGAGAAATATCAGAAGGGGCTATATAAGGGGAAGAAAACGGTGTGTGATCTGTGTCCTCTTTCTCCCTAGTGTCTACGGACAAGCGAAAGAAAAACGCTGACGAAAGGGTACATTGTTGGATTCAGGCTGCGGGCGGGAAGAATGACAAGAAAGCTAACGGTGCCGATGCTGTGAACGCGGATGCGAAAACGAATTCTAATGGTGAGTATCTTTGGAATGGTGCTATGCTGGTAGCACTTTCATCATCACTCGTGTGACCCCCTATATGCCTCATATTTGGATTGTTTTCAATCGCGATCGCAGTCCCCGGAACTGTGAATTAGGGCGAAGAAGGGTAAACTCTTGATCAATGCGGAGAACTGTGCAGAGATACCCCGGTTTCTTATTTTGTCTCAACTTAGGTTGATGGTTTATGAATCGACGCTGACTAGGTTATATTATAGAAAACGACCAAAAGGCGGACGAGTCGGCAGAAAAAACTGCTGATCCAGAACCAAGTGCAGGAGTGGATGTGGAAATGGAAGATGCTGAGACAGTCGTAAAAAAGACAAAAGAGAAAAAGAAGGACAAGAAGAAAAGCGAGAAGAAGGATAAGAAGTCAGAGTCGGATACGGGAGCTGACGCTGGCGCTGCAACTGAGTCACATTCAGAAGTCAAGGATAAGAAGAAGGATAAGAAGAAGCGGAAGTCAGAGGATATCGAGACTGAGGATACTGCGGATAGCAAACCAAAGAAGGCAGGTCATCATTATCCTAAGAATCGGTTATCTCATTTACTGCGTGCCGAAGATTAACTGTTATTTCTGTTTATGCTGCAGACAAAAACCTCTGACCAAGAAGATACAGCGATGTCTGGATCAGAGGAGAAGAAAAAGAAGAAAAAGGAGAAGAAACAAAAACAGGCAGCGGAGGGCGAAAACAATGCTTCTGAAGCACCCGAGAATATCCCTCTTCCGCCTTCTCCCTCCAAGGAGAATGAACCTGCGAGTGTATTTGTGTTCTTCCGCAGCGTTCTATACTGATTATTGATCAAATCAAATCCATACTACAGGGAGAGAAGAAGAAGAAGGAAAAGAAAGTAAAGGAAAAGAGACCCGAGGATACGGATAAACTTAATGAAGACTCTGCACTGCCCTTGACGGCGGACAACGGCGAAGCTGCTGCTGTGAAGAAGAAGTCGAAGAAGGAAAAGAAGAAATCTAAGGACAAAGTTGAAGAAGCGGCTGATGAGGTGACAGCCACTGATGATGCTGCGGCTGCGGCTACGGCACAGGTGCTAGACCCTGCAAAGCTAGAAAAGGAGGAGGAGAAGAAAGAGAAGAAGGAGAAGAAGAAGAAGGAGAAAAAAGGGGAATCAAAGGAGAATGTGATCAAGGAGACCGCGGGGGAGGACGAACCACCGGCAGATGCACAGATGGAGGTAGATTCAGAACCGGCGGAGGACGTGAAGGCCAAAGACAAGAAGCGGAAACGTTCGGCGCCCAAGGAGAAGGAAGCGGAGAAAGATGTCAAGCTGAAGAAGACGAAAAAGCAGAAGGAAGACGTTTCGTCTTGACCTTAACATTGACCATTGTTTTGTTCGATTTCATCTCAGCGGTACCTCCCAAGCGATCCTTTATCAGTACGGTCTTCTAGTATTCTTTTGGTTTCTTACTTGCTGTCAAAGGGCTTTCTCGTACACAACATTGTCTTAATTTATCTCGTTGCAATACAACTGTTGTTTTCGTTTCTAGTCTGTCAAACGCGTCGGTGGCGCTGAGATTTACGCGTTATTTGTTCTTGTTTTATGTTGTCCCGTCGTTGAACGCATCGCGCCAAGTCCCGACGCCGCTTCCTGCCACCGCCGTTCACCTGCCCCTCCCACAATCTTACCCCATGGCTCCTGCGCAACAGGGAAGTAGGCGCCTGTGGTCGCGCACTCGTAACCTCTCCGTCCCAGAAAGCTCTGGTGTGCGCTATTTGGCAGACTGGCTGGAGCATGCTAAGGAACCGCATCATGAGGACTATGACTTCGAAGTTCCGCGCAAATCTCGACTGCATCGAACTGGTGTGCCGGCGCAAATCTATGTGAGGTCGCCATCTTTGCGGAGTACGACGGCCACAGCTTCTGACAGCCATGGAGACTTTTCATCCAACACGGACGATTATTCCTCCGGTTCATCAGGTGTGCATTTAACCATCGGATGTTGATTACTTACCAATTTCTCCATATGCACATTCGTTGAACCAATTAGACCGCTACTCTGGATTCAACTCCCCCGTATACGCCCAAAGCCACCTCGAGTTTTCTGCCCAAATTCACTCGCTCCTTGATGCTTCTGCCACCCCCATTGTCTGGGACGTTCGTCAGCCACTCACTACTCTGACAACCTCGCACTCAATCAGTCGACTTTATGGCCAAAATGCTCTGTCGTTTCCTCTGATCTCAAATGGCTCAAGTCATGTCCTCATCCTCAGCAAAGATTTCCCATGGTCTATCGAAATTGGACCAAAGTCTAGAGCCATAACCGCAAGTGACGTTCTTTATGCTATTTATGACCTGCTGCATAAGGATCTTGATGATACCGTCTGGGGACTGGCGGATGATGGTAAGAAGGACGACATAGAGAAGACATGGAAGAAACGACCGGAACCTGGGGATAAACCGAAGAACGTCGACTTACTGGGGAAGCGATTTATGTTCAAAGGCTTCTCCCGCGATGATAGATATGCTCGGAAACGCGTCCTGCCCGGCTCTTCTGTAGTTCCGGATACATGGATACTATCACTCGGAAAAAAATGATCCTCATAATCCTGCGTCATTTCACGTCATCTACTGTACTTGGACTTTAGCTTGCGACTTGTATTCTAGTGCCCTCCTTCCGCCCGTTACCTCTGTATGATACGATCCTGGTAGAAATGGAATGTCCTCTTTGATCCTAGCTCCTTGTTGTGACCCGAAGGTGATCGAGAAGACAGATGGCCGGTTGGATTTACGTCTTGATGGTCAACGTAAGGTGTGGCGCTCTGACCAGTTAGCGCATCTCTTGATACTATGTAGCCTTGCGGATGGAGAGAGTGCTGACAGAACTCTAGACCTGTGACCGCCTCGCCGAAGTAGGACATTCATACACCTGATGCATATACTGACACCAACGTCTAGTGGGGCCTCATGCTTAATTTCAACATGTTCCGCGAGCCGGTAAGAGTTTTTTCTTCATCATTTGGCGTCACACGATTTCTCAGGATCGAAGAAAGGTCACTTGTGCCTTACACCATCAATATCGCTCTCTCGATTGAGAAGTGCACACAAGGGTCTATTCTAAATGCATTGAAGGTCAATACGTCCAGTCCTTAAAGAGGTGAGCCTTCAGAGCGATCTTGTTCCTGACAGTTGTATGAATGCTGATTAACTTGCCTTTAGAATGTAGCCTAGTTTGAGCTAGATAAACTTTCGTGTAAGTACATTGTAATGGTGTCTCCTGCAATGACAGTCGGGCTTAACACTTCACTCGTAGTTGGTTGATGAGTGACGTCTTCGACATCATCGAACCTCGATGCACACATTTCGAACTGTATTATTTGTACGTGATTCAGGTACAGCCATGATTGTCTTATTTACCAGGAAGGTTGACTACTATCTCTGATGTGTAAATCAGCTACTAGTCACACGGCCCAGAACATGAAATTAAATTCGAGAACTTGATCGCTCGTACTCCATGGAAAGTTGTGCATCGGTGCCTTCGCTTTCTCATGAAATGTCACCGGAAGAGTACCCTTTGCGAGCGTCGGTAGCATATCTCGCAAGTCGGGTGTCTAACAAAATGTGATGCAGAGTAATTGTCAGGATGCCTTGCCGATATTCAATGTGCGTTAAAATTTCTTGGCCGTGAAGTGAGTCTAATTGCAGTGTTCCTTAGGCCAGCGGCTCTCATTAAAGGCATTACTATTGCTTTGACGAAGTTCATCCCCTCCATTGCCCGTAGTCAAACTCCATCTGATGTGCATTGGTGAATTGCTGCCCCAAAACTGACAGACATGTCGGTCATGCAGCGCGTCATCCGAGATGAACTGGCGAGACTTTTTTTCAGGTCATGCCTACTGATGCAGTGCCAATGGGCTTGAGGCGCCAGCGAATTTATTGTATAAAAACTGGCTTGCAACTGCAAGGGAATGTAGACACAAGCAAGTCAATCCCCCATCCCTACTACAACCCTCTCTCAACTTAAGTCAATCTCGCTCTCAATCTACAAGATGTTCAGCCGTATCCCCGTCACTGTTGCTATCTCTGTTCTCGCTGCGTTCCCGCTTCTTGCGGTTGCCACACCGTGGGGATCTCCCACCACTAGTAAGACATCTACCACTGCTGCCCCGAGTAAGTTTGGCCATACTTCTACACCGCTGTACGCACTACTAACCGTATTCTTTCTTTAGAGCCGACCGCTTCGCCCTCGTGCAGCACTGGTCCAGTTCAGTGCTGCAACTCAGTGCAATCTGTAAGATTGCTTTTTTTATTAATTGGTTGGATACTCACGCAAGGACTTTTTCAGTCTAAGAGCGCAGAGGCTAGCACACTACTTGGTCTCCTGGGAGTTGTGCTCGGCGGTGTTGCTGTTCCCATTGGCATTACTTGCACCCCCATTTCGGTTCGTAAGAAAGTGATTGTCATAACACTGTAGACTCAATCGCTCTTAGGTCATCGGTGCCGGAGGAAACTCTTGCAATGCCCAGACGGTGTGCTGCCAGAACAACAGCTTCGTAAGTCCAACGAAGATTATGCATATAAAACAGACTAACACAGCAACTCTTAGCATGGTCTCATCGCCATCGGTTGCACCCCTATCAATATCAGTCTCTAAATGGCCTACAATCGAACAATATGGTCTTCTGCATGTCTTGGTGTAATCTTTGCTGATACTAAATCTGTCTGTCGCTATGTACTTCAGTGACGAGAAAGTGTTTCGTCTGAAATTCGGTTTCGTAGTAAAATTTGACTTCCTTGAATATTAATAAATGGTCAATATTCCTCGATGCCTATTATGAGCGCGCTTTAAGCATTTTCTAAGCGATTTGGAGATAAAGTGACATTGCAACGATTGAATATTTGAACTGGGAAAAGTAGAGACTGTTTTTGAGTTGGCACATTAAGAAAAGGATATACACGAAAACAGGGAAACAGTCCAGAAGTGCAAGTCAACCAAGTCAAGGCACAGAAGAGACTCCGACCCGCATACTACATAAGAACAACCCGAAGGACTCAAACCCGGGCCCGAAAAGTTATCGTGAGCGGCGAGCTGAAGTACGCGTGTGTCACATCAATGTCACGGTCACGGGTCAACTGAGCAAAGACGCGTGCCACCCGCGTCATCTCTTCCCCAATGACCACGACTATCAAGACTAACCAACGAAAGTGGCTAAGTTTCTGGAACCTCAAAGATCTTCGTCTGGCCAGCTGGACGTCCTGCGGTGTAACTTGGTTCTCAACCCCCGGCGGCTTTGGGGAAGTCATCATCAACGAACATATCTTCTCTATCCCCATTCCGAACACTTTCAGACTCGGATGATACTAGTAGGAAGTGGGGGACACCGGAGAACTTGAAAATGGCGTTAAAGATATGATTTCTTTCGAATGCTGCAGCCACTGGCCCAAAGCCTCGAGCCCCAACTGGACTTGCAGAAAAGCGACGTACTCCGTACCTATACCCGAACGTGTGAGCTACTACCACTGCACACGGATCTTGCTGACACTGTATGGGGCCTGCGGCAAGACGGACAGAAGGACGACTTAGAGAAGACACGTGGAACGGAACTAACTACAAGTGGGGAAGTGGCCGTGTTGGTGGTGCGACTTATGTTCAAAGACGACAGATGTATTCGGAAGCGCATTATACCCGGCGAGCTCCGAATACATGGGGGTGTCACTAAAAACCGATTCTCCGCATCCTACCTCATCCCACGTCTCTCAATATGGCCTGTAACTTGCAACCCGTACTACACTTGTGCCTTCATTTCAATCCATGTCTCTGCAAAACATCAAGTGCCCTCTCTGATGCATCATCTTCGCTTCTTTTTACCCCACAAAAATCAAGAAGACAAGTGACCACATGGGTGCATCAAATCAATGCCCAGTCAATATCACACTGCGGCGTACTTTGGGGGACTACAGTCAGAATCTTCTGCCTATGGGGCCGCATCATCCCGCAACAGGACTTTCAGAGGTCAGTTGTCTGGCATCCAAGGGGCTTACGAGCTTACTACGAAGTCAACATGATGGTAAGGATCGTCAACGTTTGCAGTATTGACTCCTTCGGCGCCGGAGAATTGTCAATACGACAATATGTAAGGCCGATATACGCGCTGGGCCTGGGGGATTGCGGGCTGAAGGCTACGTAGAAAATCAACCAATCCTAAAGTAGTAGGTGGGTGAACTTTCAGCGCAATCATGTTCCTGACTTGCCGCTGACGCTTCAAATCAACTTACCTTTTAGTAGGTGGCCTAACGTGTAGGTCAGTTAAAGTTTCTTACATAGTACAATGTCACCCTTCACAGCGACAGCTGGACCGTGTGGACGATCTCGGAACACTCCAGAAGTCGTAGGAAGAAGGAAATTTCCGACACTTCCAACGGACATAAAGATGTTTCATCGCATGTGAGTCAGGTGCAAAGCCCTGTTAACCAAAACAAAAAGCACTGTCTTCTATCTCTGATTTGTGCATTAGATTCTGCTTAGGACATGAAATCAGACTGGAGAATACGATCGCTCCTACTCCCAGAAAAGATGTGGATCGGTACCTTTGACTACTCACGAAACGTCACCGGTAATCACTCTTTCAGAGTGTCAACCGCACTATCTCCATGTCAGACGTTCGATAGAGTCTGATGCAGAGCGTTTGCCAAGGTATGGTGACGACAGACAATGTGCGTCAATTTCTACCATTGCTGAAGCGGGCGTAATTCATCGTTACTTGGTCGAAAGACTCTTGTTGAAGGCATAGCTATTGCTTCAATGGACTACATTTCCATCATAGACTCGGATTTTCCAACTCGTGTGACAGTTAGCCCCAACGACCGACGGGCAAACCGGTCATGCAACACGTCATTCAAGATCAACCGTTTTTTCTTCGTGTCTAACCTTTTCGTGTCAGATGCCTTTGAGCGCTCACATACGCAAGATATAAAAGCCGGCCTCCAAGCTGCTTGAATTATAGACACAAGCAAGACCAACTTCCAATCCAACAATCCTCCTTCAATTCAAACTTTGTCTTATCCTCTTCAATCTTCAATATGTTCAGCCGTATCCCTGTCACTCTCGCCATCTCTGTCCTCGCGGCTTGCCCGCTTCTTGCGGTTGCCACGCCTTGGGCTTCTCCTACCACCAAAAGTACCTCTTCCCCAGGTAAATTTGCCCATACGTCTGCACCATCGTACATACTAACCGCTGTCTTCCTTAGCACCGACCGCTTCGCCCTCCAGCTCGTGCAACACTGGTGCAGTTCAATGCTGCAACTCTGTGCAACCAGTAAGTTCTCTACTTAAATAATAGGCTCGACGTCTCACACATCACCACCCTTAGTCTAATAGCTCAGAAGCTAGCAAACTACTTGGTCTCCTGGGAATTGTGATTAGTGGTGTTGCTGTTCCCATTGGCATTACTTGCGACCCCATTTCGGTTCGTAACAATGTGATTGTCATGACGATAGAAATTTATTTGTCATTAGATTCTCGGCGGCGGAGGAAGCTCATGCAGTGCCCAGACGGTGTGCTGCCAGAACAACAGCTTCGTAAGTACAATGATTGTGCATGCGAAACTTACTGACATAGTAATTCTCAGCATGGTGTTATTGCAATCGGTTGCACACCAATCACTCTCTAATCATCCATCTTCAATACTGGATACAGAACGTCGTAGTACATTCTTCGTCGATTCTTACGAACATACGTGCTTGATGTAGAACTTCAATGCTTTAGCGTCGACTGATAGTTTCGTACAAATTTGTACGGTTATGCAATGAACTCTATTTTCTACAAACTTCGATAAATGATCCGAAAGTTTCAACGATTCTTCCCAATATATGCCAAGAAAAGAGTAGTTTTTTATATCAGTCGGAGAAATAATGCTAATTTGATACATTTCGGCACATCTGACAGCACGCAATATACTTCACAGATATTGTCGAAGGTACTGCTATCGTTCTTTGATTTGAGGATATGTAAGTGAAGGTACTTAAGGAGTAACACCAATAATTGGGCTTAACCAACTCTCGTAATCCTCCTCCTTTGTCCTATCGCCCGTAACCTTTAATGCACGTAACAATACGCGATAGCTTCCTGGCGCAATAGCAGTACCATTAGCGAATTGCGGTGGGGTCAAAGCTAGAGTACTAAAGCCATTGTCGGCCTCGTCCTATCTCAACAAGATTAGTAAATACAAAAGCAATCGTGCCATATGGCTGAAGCTTACAGCCGCATCCGAATTGCGAGGAATGAAGTCCTGTTCTGCGAGACTGCCTAGGATTGGGACTGACGTGAAGGAGCCTCCTGGCGTAGGAGCCCTCTTGCTGAATGTTGGTGTAAACTTGATGTTCGGGTCGACTAAGTCGAGACGTAGAAGAGGTGTGCCAAATGCAAGGCTGACAGGAGCACGTTGAGCAATCGCTGACACGAAAAAAAAAACGACATACCGAAGAAGGACGGTAGGGAAATCGTCTCCAACGAATGTATAGTTTGTCGTCCCATTCTGGACATTGCCGGTCGAGTCAAGGATGGTGGGAAGCGGGACGCCAAAGAACTCGGAAGTGTTGTCAAGAATCTGTTTGTCCTTGAGTGCTGCAGCGACACCAAGGTACGTGACCTGATATTGTTCGCTGCCGCTCTGCAGCTGGATGAACCCGGAGTAGACCGGGAAAGTGGATGCATCGACACCCTTCGGTGGTGTGATACTGACGGTGACCTTCACAGGGATGAAGGGGATCGCAAGGACGGATGGCTGACTGAACTTCACAGTCGCCGATTGGGAGGTAAGGAGAACTGGACCATCAGCCGCGAAAATGTCGCCCTAAGTCAAATTCATCAGATTTGGTGACTATATTGTATCGAACTATATTGTTCTTCTTACCGGTGTGATAGAGACTGCAGTGCCTGCTGGGATGTGAGAAAGTTTAAAGACTTTTGGAATGGGTGAGTTATTGGTGATAGTGAAAGTTTGCCTGAAATTTTCATCGGCAAAGTTAAAGCCAGAAACAATGTTACCAAGGAGAGATATAGCTTACACTCCATTGAAGTGGGCAGTATCATTCAGAAGAAGCTCTCCAGGCGAGACGATAGTTGTTGCATGGATAGCGTTGAACACGTTTATCAAGCCCGCGCCCTGCTGCGAGACAGTCTGCAGAGGATCGCCATCTGTGTGGCTGCTCGGTACACGCTGGGCAGTTGTCTCAAACAAAGTGCGAGCACCCTTCCCGACCGCCGCGGAATTACCCTTCACGGAAAACAAAAGCGCACTGCTGGCGGCAAGGAAGGGTGTAGCCATCGACGTGCCCGACAGGATCGCAAAGGAACCTAGAGGGACTGGGAACGTAGAAAGAATGTTACCGCCCGGGGCAGCAATGGCCGGCTTGAAGAACATGTCATTCGTCGGACCGAAAGAGGTGAAACTTGAAATCAGACCGCCGGAGGTGTCTGGGAAGTTGAACAGGCCACCCGTTTGTGGGAAGGAAATGGTGACCGGTGCTTTGGCAGCGAATTGTTGCGCGAGCTGGTAAATTTTGATGAGTTAATGGAATAGGATAAAATGGGACAAGAAATATACGTACGAATTCGCCATCTGCAGCTTGGATCAGTGTTGCTTGAGTGAAGTTTCCGGTATCAATTGAAGCGAAACCGCTCCCGTTGCTGAATTAAAGGAAAAAAATGAGCAAATATTTTATCACTAAGGGACACTAGGTCATACTCGTAGATGAAGACAACCTGGGCGCCTTTTGCCGCAGCGTTAGTGAGTTTCTGAACGAATGTGCATGTACCTCGACGAATAACAGTCAGGAATTTGGAGAGGTCTGGGGTACTATCCGGAAGGGGATTGCAAGCATCATCAACGACAGTGATGTCAGTCGAAGTGGCGAAGATGGGTAGTGCCCCGGTGACATTGATTGGGAAGAGATTGAAATATGGCTATAGCAACCTGGTATTAATGTAAGGAGAATGCAAGAAACTGCGACCGCTTACAATCGGATTATGAGCAACACCACCGACAGTAGCATTCTGAATAGGAATCACGGTACTATAATAGACGATATTTAGTAACTCTGATAAGCATATGAAGTTGAGAAGTATTCATACTTGTCCAAACTCGCCACGGAAATCGCGTTGATTCCGTTCCCGGGACTTGATGTATACCATGAACCAAAGCCGCCATCATTGCCCGCGGCAATAGTCACGATCTTACCCGTGGCCGCAATCCTCGAGGACAACACGGCGCTCGTGCTCTCGGTCCATCCGTCGGTGCCACCGAGAGACATTGTCAGGATATCCTGACCCTCGGAAACCCCACGCAAGAGCGCTTCGACGAGAACATCATCCGTGACAGAGCCAGCGCAGCCAAAGACACGGTACGCCGTGATAGAAGCTTCGTACGCTACACCGGATATGTTGAATTCGTTATTTGGGTCTGCGCCTATGATACCCCCGACATGAGTACCATGACCTATATTAGAAGTTTATTCCTCTGTGTCTACGTGTCGAGAAAGTACGAGAATGATTTACCATTGCATTGGTCCAAGGGATCAGAGTCCGGCACTGGGGTGTTGGTACCTGAGCGTGCACTATTCAGTACATAGTCATCTGAATGTTGTTGGAAGTCGAATTCACCATCATATGCGTCTCCTACGAAGTCAAATCCACCGATAACCTTGTGTCCGGGACCAATACCGCCACCAAGAGCTGGGTGTGTGTAATCGATGCCTGTGTCAATGCTAAATTTGATATCATAAGAACAAGCAAAGAATCCGAAATATCGTTCGGAAGCTCACATTCCAATTTTGACCCCCTTTCCGAGGATCCCTTGAGCATGAAGTTTATCAACTCCCTGATAAAAAAAAAGAGCTCAGAATCGATTGCAGGATAATGCGAGGATTCATTCACCGTCAGGATATGGGTTGACTCTGAATCTGGGGGGATCTTGGAGTCATCTTTGCCTGACACGACATGAGTGAAGACAGGACTGAAAGTTAAGTAACGCGGAGGCAATATCGAAGTCAACTTTGGAACGAAGACGAAGAAGACGGAATTGCTACTTCGGGGGTGGGATTTTGATAACCGGCCGGACCGCAACTAAACCCGATGTGCTCTTGACCTGGTTTATGTCCTACGTCGGTAGTGAGATATCAGGGATAGATATAACGTGGTCAAAGGTCTTACAGAAGGATTGTCAAGAGTGATAGCAGCTCCCGTGAATAACCCTTGTGAGTTGAACTCCTTGTCAACCTTAAAGCCCACACCACGCTTTCGTAGTTCTGCGTACACAGTCTCGTGCTAACCAACAGGGTTGAGTCAGAACGAACTCTATCATCAACAATAGTTATAATCTTACCGGTGCTACCGACCTCTTCCCAGGAATTTGAGATGCATCGCTGACCTCGATGATGAATTTGTTTGCGACAACTGGGAAAGATGATGTTTTCTGAACACTGGAAAGAGAGGCTTTCGCAGCGTAGGATGAGCCTACACTGGCGAGGAGAGTAAGGAGCGGGATGAAACCGAGGGATTTCATAGCTGGCAAACGGCAAGAACCAACTAGAGGCGCCTCCGGATCGCTGGACGCCAGACCTTTATAGCTTGGTTGTTGTACGTGAACAGGCTCCGGAGAATGCGAGAATCCACATGGTCGTTATTGCGCAAGGGCCTAGTATCCGAAGCATTATTGTGCTTCTCTGATCCACGGAAAAAGCTTCGAACACAGGCAAAAGTTTGTTCAGTAAGCTGGCCGATCCGCCCGACGAATCATTTTGGTTGCTGGGCGTGATCACACGTTGCAGACGTTCCATCGGAAAGGCAGGTGCACTGATATAATACCCTCGCTCTCAAGATTCTTGCTCGCTATAGGTCCGTATTCGCGTCAACAGCTGAGCATGAGAACTGAGATCCCGAACAGCGGGGCTGGAGACTATTCTTGTCTTCAGCAGATATGAAAGTTGGAGAAGCACATGGTGTACACAGGAAAAGCAGAGAGCGCGTTCCTGCCCAGAAATTGCATGAATGTTGCCATTTGTTCGCTGCCTGTCCGAGAAATAAGTGAAGACAAGGACGAGATATGAGTGCATTGAAGCCGTGAGTTTATCACCGAACGTCCATCTGCCAGCGAGTCCAGGAAAGGAAGCGACAATCACTCCGCGGCCAAATACCTGGGTGTGTCGTACTATGTAAGCAAAGTAAATCACAACCCTTCAAGTTGCCTTCCGAGTCCACTGGTGGCGGAAGCTGTAGAGCAGCAATTCAGGTTGCGCGGAAAGAAACTTGGCCAATGAGAGCTAACAGACATAAAGAAGCAAGTGCGACCGCTTGACCGAGGTACATTTCTTGGAGGTTCTGCATGTCATGGTCGATGTTCAAGAGCCTGAGACGCGACAACTTCAAGTTCAAGTTCAAGTTGAGTCGTGGGACTCTGGGAAATGGATAAGTACCTAATCTGGAAACACACTCCTTTGCGTCGTCACTGGCTGGAACGCGGCATACAGCATTCCTCCTCTCTCTCTCTCTTTACCATCGTCTGGTAGAAATCTATATACGATGAGTAGTGCTGGCTCAAGGACACACCCTTCAGCTTATAATATCAACTACTCAATTGCTGGCTGCTCGGACCACAGCCCACGGTATAACCCAGAGAACATCAAGGTAGACCGACCACACGATTTGTCGAGCCGATGGAGCAGCAACGATAATAGCTTGAACTCAAGGTCTTGGGTACTTCTCGAACTCGAGTCTCCGAGTATACTAGGTAATACCATCATTTCAATGTCCTTTTATACTAACACACCTACTCTTCAGAAAGCATAACTTTCGGAAAGGTTCGTGCAAGACCTTCTTTAGATCGAATTTATCGCTCACGAACTGCGTTACCTCTCATTCCTTAGTACGGGAAGGGTAAGCGAATACTCAAATGCGTTCCAATAAGCGAATTCAATGAATGCTATCAGTGCACCCATGCAATCTAAAGGACTTTGAAGTACATATTGGCATGTCCCGCGGCCACTTGAAGGACGTGCTACGGTCGCAACTGCAAAACGACACAAAACCCGAGACTTTCGCTCTTCCAAACATGAGTAATGATGGTGTACAATACCCGACTCGCTTCGTGAAAATTGTATGCATCTCGTGAGTTCTTTGACGGTCTATTTGTTCGTGGCTAATGTACGTTCACCCATCCAGAGCTCATGGAAGTAAGGACGGCACCAACTTCAATACATCAATCTGGCATATCAAGCTGTTTGGCATCACAGACGAACAGTACATTCGTAGAATGACGAAATTATATGAGAAAGTAAGTTAGTACTCTTTCGTATTCCATCCTTTCTAAAATGGCATTGGCAGCGACGTGAGGATCTTTCTATGCGACATATATTGAAGCATCTACGACAGCGGCGCCATATCTCCGTCTACAGACAATTGGTGTCTCGAACGGATGTGAAACTTGAGCACCCCCTGATCTCATCATTATACGACTCGCTTGTCCTTCAAGGAGATTGGACGAAGACGGAGGCCATACTCCAAGGACAAGCGGCCGAAGATCTCTTCTCGTCTTATATTCAGTCGTGCACTCCATTAGCAAAGTGGAAACGATTGCGTGGAACGGACGCAAACGGAGACGTCCCGAGTAGGCGAGGCGGCCACGCCATGTGCATGGACACCGACAACGGACTTATTTACCTCTTCGGTGGTTACGATGGTCGGAAAAGCTTAGACGACTTCTGGTTGTACGATATTCGAGAGGATCGCTGGCGTCTACTCAGTCACAGCGTCGCACAGGAGAAGAATGGGCCAGGGCCGAGGGCGTGCCACAAAATGGTATTTGATTCTAAGAACGGATGCATCTACATGTTAGGAAGGCTGGCCGACGAGGACTTCCCTCTCCCTCCAATACCAGAGACCCGACCTAGTACATCCGGAACTAGGGATGAACCAACTCCAGTTGCGACTCCTATCAATGTCGATAATGATTCTTCCAACGGGCCGGCTACAACCCAGCCCGCAAGTTCAAGAACTCCCAGGTCCGGATACTTGTCAGAATTCTATCGATATCGTACCCGCGGAATTGATCAAGGGAAATGGGAGCTTCTGTGTGTAGATACAGCGGTAAGAATCGTTAACTTAAGCTGAGTTTTCTCTGCCGAATTAAATAGCTATACTATCTCAGACGGTCGGTGGCCCTAAACTAGTGTACGATCACCAGATTGCTCTCGATCCAGATGCACAAGTACTGTATGTGCATGGAGGGAGAGTGGTCGACGGTGATTGGCAGACTGCCAAGTATTCTGGTCTTTACAGTTATGATCTTCGTTCTGGGAAGTGGTCGATGCTGCAGTACGTATATCAGTTGCCGCTCGTGAATAATGCTAATGCCTTTCTAGAACAAACTTAGCTACTGAACTAATTATCCCTCCTCGCTTTGGTGACTACACTGGTGACCTCGACGTTTGGTGCACACTGATAATTTTTCGCTTTTTTGCGCAGGTCATTCAATGACTTATGACCCTACGAAGAAGAAGCTCTTCATCTTTGCTGGACAGAAGGATGATTACTTGTCTGATATGTGGGAGTACGACATCCCAAGTAGACAAGCCACCCAACTTTTCGATAATATAGCGAACAATGGTGGTCCGGAAGCCTGCTTTGCCCATCGCGCAGTTTTAGATCCCGTTCTCAAGGAAATATATGTGTATGTTAACATACTTCCTTTGTTCGCTTTGTTATTGACAGACTTTGTCATAGGTTTGCTGGTCTAGAAAAGACGAGGAGTGCACGCGCTTCTCCGAGCTCGAATGTTTCATTATACAGATACGAAACTCGTCCAGGGACTTGGATACGAGTTCCGTCTTCTAAAGAAGCTGACTCAGAAGAAATGTCTGTGCAAGATTACCGCGGCATCGAAGACGGAACCGGGGCGAATACTACAGAAGATGCGAACGAGGTACCAGTAGCGCGATGTGCTCACCAGGTCGTCTATGATACTCGTGCACGTGTTTTCTACATGCACGGCGGAAACGGCGGAAGTTCGCGTGATGAGCTGCAGGCGGAGACAAGGCTGGACGACTTCTGGAGTATGTCACTCGAACGGTGAGAGTCATTACAGTAGCTCTGGAGTCAATAGAAGAGCTTCTAATGTGCTGTCTTTTTTTTCAAGGCCATCCCCTGAAGAAGTGATTAGGAAAGCTAAGTTTGAAGTTCGAAAGCAACAGTAAGTCGTCTCCCGTTACTTTACTACAATAACATACTAAGGAACATGTCGAAAAGGTTCCGGGAAATGTGCGAGGAGGCAGCTCCCATAAAGGCGCTCGCGTTTCTACAGGAGGATGTTTCATCTGTCGTAAACCACAACAATTTAACGGAGGCCTCCGATTTTCGATCTCTTCTATCTCATTTACTCGCAGCACCAGCACCGCCAGTAGCGACGCTGGATCGAAGCTCAGCGGAAGAGGAGTCGCGTATACCTACACCTTCCTCGAGTGGATCTTCTACAGGGGGAAGGTGGACAAATGGAAATACAAATGGGGACGAGGATACAATTATGAATGACGCGATTGCCGAAGACAATGGTACAGATGGCTTTATAAGCCCGCACGATTCCTATGAGTTCGCGCTTCGGGGAGACAAGCCATTGTCTGATGAACGTTTCGAACAGCGTACGAAGGTTTTCGAGACTCTGTTGGCGTTTGTAAATTCGGATTGTAAGCAACCGGAGGGTAGCTTATTGGATATTCTTGCAGGGGAACTGTAGGTATATAATTGATTTTAAGAGCGCCTTTCCATTATTCCTTTTCTGTTCTGTTTCCTGTCCTTGGCATTCATTTGTAACATAACACACAGCAGCATTATCGATGAAGTTCCATGGAGTCATGTGTCTCGACGCAATGAGTTTTGATCTCGGGGATACGACACGGCATTCATTCTTCTAGGTTTATTGCAGATCCGAACTTCGCATACAAAACAACTTTTAGCTCCTTCATCCCTTTATCACATTCCTCCATGCTCTCATTGATCTCCGAAACCTCCTTGTCGATATTCACCACATCACGCTCAAGGCGCTTTTGTGCGCGAGAAAGCGGCAATTGTACAAATGCCTCTCCTACTCGGTATCTTAATAACAAGAATGACATGAGTACATATGAAACATAGTGCTTTCACGCAACGCACAGCACGGGCTCATCGTCGTCAGCTAATTCCAGTTCCATAGAGAGATCATCGAGGGCTTCCTTCTCTTGCTGCTCACGAACGTTGAATGTCGACATTGCACAAAAGGAAGTCACTGAACCAACCTTCAGTTCCGAAAGACGTTCCTCAAATCCCCTTTGGCGTGCGTTGAGCTTAGAGAAGGTGCAGATGCGTTGCTGGTCGTCTAAACGGACGTGCTGTTAAAACTGCGTAGAATCAGTTTCATGATTGATCCTGAGCTCACCCCAGGTCACTTCAACGTCCTCATTCTCTTCTTGTTGGCTAAGCTATGTGGTACTATTATGAGCGCAAAATTGTTATCAACTGGCATAAACTCATACCATGCGCATCCTGAGGTGGACCAGCGTGAACGATTGGAGGTGAAACGGTAGATAGAAAGGATCCGGAGTGCTAATCGCTCATATTACATAATATACTACTAGTACTACTAGTAGTAGTAGTATTCAAGTTGCCCGTAGTACCGGTGGCCGGGATAATGACCGGATCGGCAATACAGTTGCTATATGCTCAACGCCGAAGCACTCGAGGTAGCCCCTCGCGGCCCTGCTCGGACTTTTCAACAACGTTCAATCTTTGCTTAGGACCACGACGAGGAACATCACTGGCTCCATGGACGTCAAGTCGAAACTGAAGCAGCATCTTAGTCTGGAGACTGTCAAGACTGTTCTGTTTCTCTATGTCCTCCTTACCCACTCGCTGAAGGCACAACGGCATCTGCGAGCAAGAGGATTCACGCGCACTTTCAAGGACTTTTGGGCATGGATATCTCAGGTTAGCCAAACACCAGGATCTGAACTACTAAGATATCTGAATTTGTGGCCGTAGCGTGTTATTCTGCTCGCACTCCGCCTTCCTGCGGCGAAACAGAAGGTTGATTCTCAGCTGGGAGAAGCGGAACAGAAGATTGAGAGCAAGCTCATCCCCAAGGGCCCTAATGTTGTGCGGCATCTCGCATTACCTATTGAAGGCAAGAAACCGGAATGGATCATGCAAGAAATGGACAATATGGACAATGAGATGGGCATACACGCTAACTGGCAAGGCGGCAGGCTGTCAGGGGCTGTTTATCGTAAGTGATTGGTATTTTGTTATGCCCTTTTGTGTTGATATTCATGGATGGTATACGTATGTACTATAGATGGAGGCGAAGATATGGAGAATGTCATCGTCGAGGCATTCCGCAAGTACGTTATCTCAAACCCACTGCATCCAGACGCATTCCCGGCAGTTCGCAAAATGGAAGCCGAGGTCGTACAGATGTGCCTTCGAATGTACAACAATCCAGATGGCGCTGGTACCATGACAAGCGGTGGCACGGAGTCGATTATTATGTCTGTGAAGACACATCGTGATTGGGCAAGAGCTGTCAAGGGCATCACTGAGCCGGAATTGTCAGTCTCAGTGGTAAGAGCGATGATGTTGTACACTAATATATTCGTTTGCCTAGGGTCATACCGGCGTCAGCGCACGCTGCGTTCGATAAGGCGGCTGAGTATCTGAAGATCAAGATTCATACTATACCTGTGGATTTCCGGACACGCAAAGCCGATATCAAGCGGATGGCGCGCGCGATGTAAGTCTTTCTTTTCTTTTCACGTTCAACAGCACTCATATATATCTTTAGCAATCCAAATACAATCATGGTAGGTCTTTCATCCACCACTATGTAAGGTCTCTTTCTGATATACGTCTTCTCATCAGATTGTCGGATCTGCAATCAACTTCCCGGACGGCTGCATGGATGACATCACGGCTCTGTCAGCTCTGGCGAAGAAGCACAAGATTGGTTTGCATGTTGATTGCTGTCTGGGCAGCTTCATCATGCCATTCCTTGAAAGGGCAGGATTTTTGGTTGATCCCTTCGATTTCAGGCTTGAGGGCGTCACTGCGATCAGCTGTGATACACATAAAGTACGAACTCTACAAATCTGCCTCATATTCACTACTTACGCTCTGGGTGGTTCTTCAGTATGGTTTCGCACCGAAAGGTTCCTCAGTTATCATGTACCGTAACGCCGATCTTCGCAAATACCAGTTTTACATTACCACCGATTGGCCAGGTCGGCACCTTCTCCCATGAATATCACTCCTGGGCTATTTTGACTCTTATTTGTAGGGGGACTTTACGCCAGCCCAAGCTTGTCCGGATCCCGGTGCGTGCTCGTGTCTCTTGGACTTAGTCTATCTTATCCTAATCTCGTTATCTTTCTGTTGCAAATCAATTGCTTCGTATCTACATTTGGTTCCGCAAATGGATGCTGCTTACCTTCTTACCTTATGCCGATCTTCCGAAACTACGCTTGATTCGCGATGGTTGCCTATATCCCTTCGTCGCATTCAGTCCGGGTGCCCTGATTGCCGGGACGTGGGCCGCCATGCAGTATATGGGTCAAGAGTGAGTCATCGTCAAAATTCCTCCATATCGCGATCGTTAACAGTTCCATTATCGTACTGAAAATACGCACACTCCATTACCCTCATGTTTTGATATGCACCCTCATTTCACGCTGTCGCATCGGTGCAATGGAACTGCGGCAACCCAATAGCGGCTACACCGCCTCCTGCAAGTCGATTGTTACCTGCGCCCAGACCATTGCACGGGCCATCAAGAACGAAATCACGGAGCTGTATGTCCTCGGCGAGCCCCCTGCGAGTGTGGTCGCATTCGCGTCGAAGCACCCTCGTGTTGACGTTCTCGCCGTCGGCGACAAGATGAGCGAGCGTGGCTGGCATTTGAATGGCCTTGCGAATCCCGCGGCTGTCCATATTGCATGCACGGTGAGCCTTTGATGTTTTGTTGGTCACGGCTCGGAACGGCGCGGTCGTCGTAAAGTGCAGGGCTGTGTCATTCAACGTGCGAAGAAGGCGATGCGCACGTTCGAGGTCGAGAATAAGGTTGACGAGGATAAGGCCTATGCAGAATTCTTCCGACTATCCCTCTTTTTAGGCCTCTTTCATTGGACAGCTATGACTGATCAAGGGACTTATCTTTACGTTCTTAGCGCCTTACAGTACCGGTGGTAGATAACTTCATTGCCGACTTGAAGGACTGCGTGAAAGAGGTCAAGGCAAACCCGCCTGCGAAGGAGAAGCAGGGAAATATGGTGGCTCTCTACGGTTCGTTTCCATTCCATAATTATCATATTGGACTAGAACTGACTAGACCCTCAATTATTATTTTAACCCTGAATTCTTCTTCTCTCTCGATGGTTCTGATTCTCCTTGGTGGCGCTGTTGAACAACCTCCTTCATCGCCCCTTCGGCATGATATGATGGATGCGCTGTTCGGTCCTGCGGACCCGTTCTGCCACCTCGCCCGTCCATGACCTCTTTCGTCGTGGCAACGTCACTTTCTTACATGGTTTCCCCGATTGGGTGATTAATGTGGACCGCCTCCTCTGAATCATCTGGAATCGGATCGAGGCACGGCGGGCGATTCGTCACTCGCAACTCCAATTCTTCCTGCGCATCTCGCCTTGCCTCCGACGAAAAAACTTCCATATTTACGAAAATAAAACCAATGTCGCGTATTTGTCATCGACCGACATTTCTCCGGCGTAACTTACGCAAAACAGGTTTAGGAAACTCGAGCGCGGTGGGCCCTGCGATGGTGGAAAGGCTTGCTACGGCGTATCTTAACGCGCTGTATAAGGCGTAAAGAAAACATAACCGCATACGTAACTTAATGTGGTTCCGGTGTAGTAGATGGAGTTCCGGTTTGCTCCGAGCCAACTGGAAGCGGGTGTTGGTGATAATCACAGACTCGGGCTGTGTGCGCTAAAATTGCTTACTCTTCGATCTTTTTTGATGTTCGGGCACTGTGATGTAGCAGATGCAGATGGACGTGTAGCAGCTGGTTAAAGTCAACCTCATCTTATTTTTTTCTTGAATTAGTGCTGCTACAAAATGTTTCCGGGAAGAACAGGAATAAATCTAAGCCGAGACAATTGCATGGGCTGCCGGTATCCGCATCCGAAAAAACAGCAGCGACTCGCGATAATCTAGAACATCGACGACCGGCCGGTGACCGTAACCTATAGGCTTTCGCCCCTGTCGATCGCCGAAGGTGGGTTGAGCTCTCGTGAGTTCTGCATGGCCCAGAGATTCCACGGCGCGTAGCCGAAGCCCGAGCTCCCAGCGTGCGGTGAAAAAAGGACAGAGGAGATGAAATTGCACGGGCAGCTCGAAGGCAATCATGCGATATCGATGCATCCTGGCGTTATCTGCTGAGGGTCGAGCACAATCAGCGTGGGCCCAGTCCTCTTTTCGCTTCTTGTTATCTGCGTAGGCGGGAGGCGGAGGAGCACAGAAAACAAAGCCGGGCCCGGACTCCGGAACGCGACGGTCTGACTGCTACCCGTACTTAAACTCCTCCTCTGCGTTCATCGTGCCCCATTTGCTATTCCGCACACCTCTCTCCATCTTCGCCCTGCCTTCCATGTTTCGGATGCTTTGAGGCCTTCGTTTTCAGCATATTTGCAAGCATCTCGGCCATCTGTCTCACTCTGACACCATCTACCCCGAAGCACAGTTTCCCAACTCTGCTAGCGCGCTGGCACGGACTGTACAGCTAGTCTTTGATCAGCCCTCTTTTGGACCCAACAACATCTCCTGTGCTCTGATTCTATCCCCATTATAACAAGTAAGAAAGCACAGGCACAACATGCCTTTTTCATCCCCCCTAGCGCGTGAGGCGAGTGCTGCTGCCACTACGCAGCCCTCTTCAAGCGCCCTTGTAGCCCAGCCAGCTGTTGTCACCCCTACGCAAGGGCATGAAGACCACCTGGTATCCGCCCTGCACGCCGCTTTCCACTCTCTGTCTCTCTCGTCCCAGCAGGCTGCTTCATCCTCTACGCCCTTCGTAGCACCGGAGGACATGTCCTCGCAGTCTTCCTTAGGGAAGGACAAAGAAAAGTCCCACATGAGTTTGGACATCCAAGTTGCCAGCGACCAACTGTACCTGAAAGGCACCGGCGTCGACGTCGAGCCTGCTTTGTTGACGGGAAATGTTGTGCTGACGCTTACGGAGGCGACGTCGATCAAGCAGATTACGCTTTTCTTCAGAGGGAAGGCTCGGGTTCCGCCTAATCCCAACGATCCGTGAGTCATGTCACTTGGCTTTTGAACTGTGCTGACGAATTGTGTCCAGTCATGTACTAAACTACTCCCCGAGTCAATACATTGTCTGCAATCACGAATGGACGTTTCTCGAGGGCGAAAAGAAGCACAGTCATACACTCAAAGCTGGCCGGCATCTCTTTCCCTTTGAATTACGCCTGGGAGGCTCGCTACCCTCGAGTATCACGACCCCTGTCAACGGAGGAGCGTCAGTGTCCTACAAACTACGCGCCGTGGCGGTCCGACCTGGTCTGTCTACAAACCTTTCCGCATCAATACCGGTATCCATCCTTCGGACATTCGCGCCAGAGTCACTCGAGTACCAGCAAACGCTTGAAATCGAGAATACCTGGCCTGACAAGCTCATGTACTCGCTTATGATTCCGCACAAGGCTTGGGCGGCAGGCGACGAGCTCACATCCCTAGTCAAGTTCGTACCCCTCGCCAAAGGCGCGCGTGTCCTCACGGTGACGACGCATCTGTGCGAGACTACGAAGACGCTGACAAAGGGCGGACATCTCGAACGCACGCGGAACGTTTTGACGAGGAAACACGAGATTGTACATGGCCGGGCGGTCAGCTGCGATGACCACAGCCAGCGCAGACGGTTGCAGCACATGCTCCAGAACTCGCTCGCCGGGGAAGGGTACAATGTAGGACGACATCACCTGTTTGCAAGCACGCAGACCGCATCCAGCTCACAAGTGCCCTCCGGATCATCGTCACCCGGCAACTTCATGTCTGGCACCTCCACACCGATAGTTGAGGGATCAGGGCTCGCTTTGACTCGGCCCGGGAGTCACGACTCGAATTCATCTAATGCATCCAGCTCCTCGTCATCCGCAGAGGAGCACCACAACCAGCAAGTACCTGGCGATGTGTTGTTAGCGGAGGCAGATGAGAATGGCGGCGAGAACAGCGAGGTTTCCACGTCTATTTCCATTGTCCTACCCACCACTCTCACGCCCTCGCACTCACTAGACCCCATCCTCGTCTCCTATCGCATCCGGTGGTCCATCCTCATCGGGAACTTCGACGGGCATACATCGGAGTTAAGGTGCTCGTTGCCTATTCACATTCTTGATTACTCGTTATTGGAGGAGGCGCGCCAGGCTACAAGCGCGACACGACGTTTGCTGTTTGGCGGAGAGGACGCGGAGAGGGACGCACAGGAAGAGGACGCACAGCTGCCGAGCTATTCCAGCCATGTCAGGGATCGAGTGGCTATGGTGGATGTCGCGATGCCCCCAGAGGCGCAGGTGTATCGACCGTATGCCCATGATGCCCATGACTCGGGGACGAATACACCCATGGAGTATGGACTGAGCGAGCTCCCGGGTTTCACGCATGGCCTCCCTACGAATCCTCTACCAGTCTTGCATTCGCACACCTCATCCCCTGAAGGCCCGACCCCCCCGTTCTCGATCACGCCGCCTCGCCACACCGGGGATCTTGCGATGACGCCCCCGTCAGAATCGGCGGCGGCGGACACCAGCAGGCCAAACAGCACACACAGCGGCGAGCCGAGTTCTGGCAGCCGACTGTGGAATCGCGCGAGCCGGAGCAGGGCGGCGAGTCGCGTGAACAGTCGCGTACCCTCGCGTGCTGCGAGTCCGGAGCGGATGGACGGCGCTCATGCGCAGCAGGGGTTGGAACCGACTGTCTCTCGACCGGACGAGATACATGTGCACTCAAACAACCCGGCGATGCGCCAGCAGCACGGTGTGTTCAGCGCGATGATGAAGCCGCTCACGGGCTTGGCATCTCACTGGTCAAGCTCATCGCACCCGCATTCGCATTCACATGCTGCTTCGACGCACGCGCACAGCAGGTCCATTGCAAACGGAGAAGTGTCGCATCGGTCAATGACATTCCCATCCGTCGATGGTGCTGTTACAGGAGCGCCTGAGTACGCGCCGTCGGTATCCTCCTCCCACAGCTCCTCAGAAGCCGCCCGCATCTCGCTTTCCTCTTATTCCGCTGTGCCGGATTACTTTACCGCATCGCACAATGCGTCGGGCTTGCCACCTCTCGAGACTCTGCGCGATCTACCGACGTACGATGATTCTGAGGCGCAAGCGATAAACGCATCGCAACGCTCGCTCAGTGACACGGACTTGATGTCTCATTTTGCGAGGAGGCGAGGAGCTCCGTCGACGCTCTCTCCTCTCGCACAAAGGGCGAGGTAACGACGTGTTCAACGACTTCATACTCTTTCCCGGCCTTTTTTTTCACAGTTATAGCACCTCACCAATCATCACAGACCATTCCCCGACTCCGCACTATTATATCTAGCTCGACGACTCTTTTGTTTAGTCTCTCTTTTTTATACTGTACATGGACACACCGTCAGTTTATTTGCATTCAGTTTAACTTCAGTTTTGGTTATCTTCATTCATCCGCTGGCAGTTCATCATAGAAGCATCATAGAAGCATATATTTACTGATGTGTATACTAGTAGTCAGAGTCAGATCAAATGTGAAGAAATATTGTGTTGTTATTTGTTTAGAAAATTCGGTCGAAAAACGATGGACCGGGCGCGTCGCGTCGCGTGACGACAATGATCGTGACGATTTGCAACGAACGTGACATAATGTGACGAGACGCGCCTCATAGCGACCAGCTATCAGTGTTAGTTTCTCAACCTCCTATGCTCCATCTTTTCGATGTGACTTTTCTCTGGACGAAGTACTTACATGTATATCCTGAAATTTTGAAAACCTCATTTACGACAATGGATGGCCTCTACCTCGTATGTGTGGGTTTTCGGTAACGCACTTGTCTCGACTAAGAGCATTGCTGCACGAAGATGATCACTAGACCAGCAGCCTCGCGCGGTGGGTCGACTTTCTTGGGGTCTAGAGCCTACGGAAGTTTTCTTTGGGGGACCGCCGAGGTACGTCATTGTTGGTTCGGAGAATATATTGTTCTGATAGTTTAGGGTCCTTATTGCTGGTATCATTCCTTCAGCTATTTGGATCTTTTGGTGCTCATGTCCTTGCTGGCCCCACCGACTACAAAGAATCGCGTCGGAAAAGTCACTATATGTATATTCAATACGGACCTGTCCAAAGGAGACAATAAATTTAATTTCTTCCTCCTAAAGTCTGCTCTCAATGCTGCTGGAGGTTGCTGCAACATAAGCCTAGGAGCTACTACCGATGTGTAATGAACTCTATCATCTGTCGAATTACAGTTTGTTATATATTCCTAGCATTCCTGGAGTACTGACATAAAATGGTACAGGTCGGATTACAATTCACATCTTTTATTCACGAAAGACATTTACGATAATTTAGCAGCCGCAGCGGCTTCCTTTGCGTGTTGCTCTTTCGCTGCCTTGGATTCTGCCTCCGTGAGCAGCACGAAATCGTGTTTGAGGAGCTTGAAAGTGTCGCCCTGAGCGAAACCTTTAGCGCGTGCCTCCGACTCCGACGTAACCGTCTCGAGTTGCTGTTTTTTTTTCACAGTAAGAACGAGTATAAACAGGGTCAGTACGATTTGCGAGGTGCACATACCACAACCAAGCTCTTCTTCACACCGAACACGGCGTCGCTTGAGATGTACTCGTCACCGTCCGGGTAGAGAGCAGTGGTGAGCTTGTTGTAACCACCCTTCTCGAACATCATGTGCAGGTGGTTCGGGCGCATGTTATGGCGTCCGAGCTTGCCCAGAAGTTCTCCGACAGGACCCTAGGACATCAACATTATCCTTGGTGAACTATTTTGTAGGCGTGAAGGAAGTAAAGAATGCGCACGTCACCGGGGATGGGGTAAGCGACGGGGACGACTGCACGGTACGCGAACCGGCCGTCCTTGTCTGTCCGGAGGCGTCCACGGCAGTCCGGGTGCGATCGGTCCTTGTATTGCGTGTCATAGAATCCGTTTCTGTCCGGGAGGTGGGGCATAAGCTCAGCATTTAGTTAAGATCGGATTGTAGACTGCCACATACTCGTCCGTCTCCCAAGTCTCCACAACCACGTCTGAGAGCGGTGCCCCGTGCGTATCAAGAACACGACCTTCAACCCACATGTATTGCCCCTTTCCTTCCGAGGCGATGGATTCACCGATGTTAACTATCGAAGGGATCCATTGAGTTTCGAATCCGTTGTATTTCACGTATTTTATGATGTCGGCAACTCACTGTCCGCAGCGTCTTCCGTGAAGAAAGGTCCAAGCACACTACTCTCGGTCGCATTGCCGGATGGCGGGTTGTTCAGCGCATCAACAAGCGCGGATACACCGAGGACATCCGACAGGAGGATGAACTCCTGCCGGATGGGTGTGCAGGTCTGCCCGACGCGCGTAAGGAACAAGATCGTCGTCATCCATTCCTCGGTTGTGAGACTAAATGGATCATGAGCATGACACTGAGGTGAACCGGAAAGCTAGAACGCACCTCGTCTCGTTAACGAAGCCATGCAAGTGCTTGATGAGGCTATCCATGAGGAACTTCAAACGCCTGGAGTAAGACCGGTTAGAGTGGCTGTCTATCTGTATGCTCTACGTCTACACTAACGGTGTTGTTGCGAGACTGTTAAGCAGATGCATGTTTGCTGTGATGATCTCCGGTCTGTCTGGCAGCTGGTAGTGGGCTAACATGAGCAACAGAGAAAACGCATCGCATATATGCTTACCGGTAGCTGGAACGGTGGAGGTGCAATGCCATTGCTCACGGCCTTTGTAACATTGCTATCATCAGCCATGGTCAGCAGAAGCGCAACTAGTCCTTAGCACAATCTGATGTAGGTCGAGGGTGGAGAGAAAGAGTAAAAGCCGGGGATATCCAATGGAATGCGCTTGGTTTTGTAGCTCCGGATAACATCGCTCTCGAGAAGAACGGTTTTCCCGGCAAGTAAACGGAGTGAACACAAACGGAAATCTGCCCACCACCTGACCGTCCTTGACTGCCCTCCATGACATATATTCGACGGTCTCGGTTGCGCGAGATAGACTCGATAACTCATCGTCGAGACCGACATCGGAGTACACAGGAGCTTGAGCACGCGCAACAGGAATAGCTCTTCGCACGCAGACCCACGATTTACTACTCGGTAGTGGCACACTTAGGCCACCTTGAAAAACGTTTAAGCAATACAGTCTGCATAAATAATATGACAATGATGCTTCCTTTGAAGAAGACTGCTCAATGGATTTGAGACTTGTACTACCGAACCTCTTGATCCCTTGCCCGACTTTCCGATGCCTTACTGCATCGCAGGACCAATAAACTTGCCTTTTTGAGCAAAAGCGCGACTGTCGACCCTTCCGAAAGTCGTAGTACCGTATACTACAACTTACATCTCGCTCGCCATGACATATACCTCAACATTCTCAACTCCAGCTTCAACTTCTCTGTTTCGACGCCTAGCATGGGAGGGAACTGTGCCACTAGAAATCCATGTGGACCCGATGGAATTGCCTGCGAATAGTGATCGCGGGCTTGAGTGCTACTACGTGCAAGCACCGCGCGTGACCTACCTTCCCCTGCTCGTACCCGAGATAAAGCGCTTTCTGACGGACATTGTGTTCGATGGTGCAGCGGCGAAGGCGATAAAGGAAGAGGAGTGGTGGTTCGAGACAGAAGACAGGATACTCATGAAATGGTGCGAAGCGTGCTCAACAACTCATGATTTCTTTCGACTAATTCTTGTCAAAGGCATTGGTCAATTGGTCTTCTATATGACTTCCATACAATTACATCCTCAGTGAAGAGGAGGCCGAACCCAGATGCACCAATGACACCTTTGAAGCTAATCCTCCACCTTGCTGCTCCGCCCACAGATAGGCTTCTCCTTTCTCCGAGTATTGAAGCTTGCAAACAGGCATTCATGGGTCAACTAAAGGAAGCTGATTTTCTTCGCTGGGGCAATACGAAGCGTATGACTGCACTACGAGGGGCAGAACAGGACGGAATGTGGGAAGGGATTAAAGAACGTGAGCAATTTCTATCTTGTAGCAGCTGACTCTAATCAAAGTCTTCTGATATCATACATTTCACATTGACTTATCAAGATAACTACGACGAATATTGGCGAATTGCATCGAGAGTAGTCCCAACAACCACCCCCGCTCACCCTAATTCACCTCCACCGACGTCCGTTTCGGTGCACGCGAGACCACCATCGGCAGATCCTGGAGGCGCACCAGATAGGGACGGTGCCTACAACGTCCGCAGTGTTCCAATTCGGATATATCTAGCAGACGGACCGGTGCTGCAAGACCTCGCACCCCCTGTGGCTGAGAACGGTCTGTCGCATCGAATCATAACCTAAACTCGACTGAACTTATTGCAACAGGAACAAATAACACTCTTCAAAAATTCCTCACAGATCACCTTCCTCTTCTATTCCCTGCTCAGAAACGACCATTGGCATTTGCCATTGTACAGGGTGTACTCTGTCCTTTAGAAGCTGAAGTTGCATGGTTGGGAGCTTGCATGCCTGGCGCAGATGGCTGGGTGAATGTCATGGTTGGACTTTTATAGCTACATAATTAACTTCGCACTTTTGCTCTTTCTTTTTCTTGTATGTATTGCACATTGTACTATATAGTTGATTGATCCAGAGAAATTTGTTTCACATTGTTAGAGTTCTTCAATCGGTCGAAATAAATGAACATATTTACCAGAACATGTCAATCAGTACACGCATTTGCTTTCGAAAATGCAGCCTCTTTCTACGTTATGACTGACCTTTTAATCCTTAACTGCATCAATTCCGTTCTGGTAAAAATAAAAGGAAGCAAAAGAAACGACATCAGTAGGACTTGAACCTACGCTCGTAAACGAAACAGATAATTCGATTCTAATCTGTCGCCTTAACCACTCGGCCATGATGTCTTGAAGCAACTTAGCTGCTTGAAGTTAAGTATCTTTCTGAACCAGTCGCATTTAGAATATTCTTTGATCCTTCTGAGTCCTCTTTAAAGGTGCTTTCCAACTTTCCCTGTGGTTTACTACATATATCCACTACGCATTACAATTGAAGCAGAGACACTGCAAACTATACCCTATAAGTTACAAGTACACTAAGAGAAAAGTCTAAAATTACTTCCACCCGGGAAGAGAACGTACGATAACTTGAACATGTGGAAAGAATTAATACATATTGCACCATCGAGATTTTTGAACCTCCTACACATAGTAGCTAAATGGTCGTGCCGTATGCGGTACGTCATCTCTTTCTAATCCATGCGAATGCAAGCCTGGCCAGACTGGTGATGAAGAGACGGGGGTGTATATCGTTAGAGGTGGAGGTGGAGGTAGAGGAACTGGAGGGAGAGGCTTTGGTGAGGAAGCCGCACTACGTAAGGCTGCGTTTTTATAAGGCCATTCGAAATTCACAAGAGATTGCGAAACGTCTTCAACAGAGACAGATGGCGGTGGAATGGTTACGCTTTCGGAAGCATCGAGGGAAACACGCTGAGAGTGAATCGCGAAGGTTGACGTCTCCGAAGGGGTATCAGAGTCTCTCCTCACATATGCAAGTCGTGACGCAATCCGTGTCAGCTTCTCCTCCGTGTTCGAGGTATGGTCATCGAGACTTTTGCAATCCTCGTCCGATATTACAGACCCAACCATCGTGGAGGTTAAGCTAGGTGTTCGCTGTATGCAAGTCTTTTCCTCAGACTTGCGCTTGAAGAATGAAAGGATGTCGAGGCACGGAACTACCCTACGGGTCGTGACAAAGAGTGTTGCATTAACCAAACCTACGCAATTGATATATCAGCCTCATTAGTAAATGGTGATCTCGGGATTCTTACACACCAGATAATAAGAAGACACAGTCACTGGATACGCCAAGGCTTATTCAGAGCTGTCTATCATCAAGTCTGATTTCCTGGCTTACCTGAAGATCACTGGCCCTAAAGTTACGTCGTGACCGGTCCACTCGGCGAATCTGACGGCGCCTATTGGGAGGATTAAAATAGTGTATGCGACCTTCATCGACTCGTTGGTAAGGCAAATTAGCGAACGAAGATCAGGCCAGATAACATACCGGGTACAATAACATATGCTTTGCGACAGATATTACATGGGCTTGGGCTTTGGAGGTACCCTGTCCTGTATGAATTGTCCACGCATCTGATTTGTGCACGGAACGGAATTGGATTCTCCTGCCTGGGAGGAAGACAATATTTCCACGAAGACGGAGGAAAACCAGACTATAGAGGATGAAACTCAGAATGGCGGACATATACATCTGCTAATATTTCAGTATGCGCTGAGACAAGTTGAGAATCTAACACTTACAAGCATGTACTCTAACCTGCATGCTTGTGTCAATTCCGAATTTCCAATTGGAATAGTTTACACTTACACAATTCTTTCTACGCCGTATCCGTCAGAGATCCAGCACCAATACCCCGACAAACCAACTGTAGTAAAACATTAATCTAGTCCATCCACCTCTTACGCCGTGTAATTTTCAGTAAGACGTACAATATGGACCCTTTTCAATCGTCTGAAGAGCAAGCGGACCAGCGCTGACCACGGCGGCAACGAAACACCAACCGCCGACGAGTGCTATGTACATGACGTAGCGTCTTACTTGGAGGCCGACGAACAATACATTGAACGTGTGTATTGCAATGACCTGGAATGATACGATGGTGGTCAAAATACTGTCTTGCTTACGGAGGACACTCCATAACTAACCAGAACCCTGAGTTTCATACATCAGCATTGAATGAACGATGGCTTTTGACACAAGGGCATGACTTACCAAACAGCAGTTCCAACATCCGCAGCTTGCTTTATGGCGCCTATACCAACTGAGCGTTAGCAATGTGATACAACTTCGTCGGCTGCGTCCGAAAGCATACCCTGGGCTGAGCAAAATCCACCCAGATCAACGGACATCTTCCGAACCCACTTCGTGTTCATGATAGATCCTATAGCTATTTGAGAGTAGTTATGAGCAGTTAAGCATGGTTCTCGAAGGCGGAGAGGAAGTGAGCGTACTTACCTTGTAGGAGATCTGCGAATAATAACGAAACAAAATATGCAGCAACATGTGATCGGACGAAAAATCCTGATTTTGTTCGGAGAGCTTTCACAGCAGAATACTAAAGAAAGGCTGAGGATAGGTCCGTCCTGTTGGAATGAGATACTCACTATCATGATAAGCAGTAGAGTGACTACCGCAACCAAAGAAAATACGGAAATAACGATCAAGACCTACATTCCTGGATGAGGCAAGTTGTGAGAGTGTTTTCCTTTTAAACACTCACTTCAACACCATGCACCTGTCGAGCCAAAAGGGACATATTAGATGCAGACGCTGCAGCTTGTTGAGATTGAGAGTCGACCACGGTCCCACTGGAGCCCATTTGACATGAATTTTGAGGAGAGTCGAGTGAGATGCAAAACGCTATTCGTGAGATGGCAGGCCCCGCCTACACCCAGAGAGATATTAAGTCAATATTGATCCACAATAACGGGAGAAGAACGAAGCAATCCAGAGAATAAAGAGCAGAACAGTTATCAGAAGCCAAAGAACAGAGAATGAAGCGGCCGGGAAGTGGAAGAGACTTCTTCAGACTTCTGCCCACGAGCGACTTTATCTCAGACTTGATCGTAATGGCTTTTTGATAGCTGCGAACAGAAGATATCAGCGCCAATCTGGCCATATGAGAAGTACCTAGACACTTCATGATGGAATTGACAGCGGCTGTAAAAAGTGCCTCTCGCAACATGGCAGAAAAGCAACGATCATGATGCCAGTGCCAGTGTCCGAGACTTGGCCGCCGGCTCTTGATTTAGTATATTCCCACGACCATAACACTTCAGCTTCAACTTTTCTTTTCTTTTCCTTCCAATAGCGAGCCTCGAGCAAGAACGAGATTGTATCCGGGCGCTAAACTTGGTCCGATGCTCATCATCCAATTTTGCTCGCAAGAACGCACATAACTACAGATATATTGCAGATGATAAATTACAAAAACATATTTACAGTTAAATATTCTATAATACAACACTCGGTCCTGGAGGAAAATGAAGGCGTTCTTTGCAAAGTTCCTATCTGGACTTTCAGTTTTATGTATGCTATGATCCTGAACAATAAATCAAGAATAAGTAAGGTTTCGCTAATCAGAAACTACGCCTGTGGTACACAGCGGTGAGGGGTTGAGGATATCACTATAAAGTAGTCGGCGAGCGGCTAGTATGAAGCAGATTCGTCGACAAGGTGCGTTCCCCATGAATGGCGATTAAATGGTTGTGGTGCATGAATGGTATGATCGCCCTGGCCCTCATATTGCAGGGGAACCAGACAATCGGCCCCTGCCAATGTGGGAAAGTAATCACCCCCCTGATTTACAGAAGATGGACTATCATCTGCATATGGAGTTAAATAGTTTGTCAGATCGTCATAAGACGAGAATCCTCCAGCAAGAGAGATTGGGGGGAGTACTGTGGTCGGTGTAGGATCGGAAGATGGACGTTGGAAACTGTCTTGATGAACTCGCTGGTCGGTAACGGCGTCCATCATGCCCGGGAAGTCGAAGAGGAGAGGAGATGGCTCCCGTGAGACCTCGCTATCTGAGTAGGTCAGTCCGATCTCTTGATGCTCTTCCGAAGAATCGACATGTAGGTAAGGAACACGATAGTAGCGTTCTACACCACGAAGATCTTGATAGTAAGCAACCATGAGTATCAGCAAGCTTGATAGATGATAAAGTTGATTACCTAGTGCCGAAGGAATCGCTACTGGGCTCTGTTGTATTGGGCAAATATAGGTCCATACGGTACCACACTCCACATTCATGCGCATGTTGCTAACATTTCCCCAGAATCTATTAGACGGTTAGCGTCTGATTGAGCTCCGTAGATCATCTGACTTACTCTCCAAGGCGTCCCAACAGATTGTTGCAAACCCCTAGGTTCACTTCTGAGAGACGGCCTCGATTGGAGAGTGATAGTTGTTCCCGCGACGTCACCGCCTCTCTCTCGTACCTGCTGTCCAACGCAAAGGTACGGGCCGCAATCGCCATAGGGAAATCAAGGAACGGCGTGCTCGTGATCTCCTTGTCTTCAAGCTGATCGAGCATCACAAGAATGTCCAAGATTGATCGAGCCGACTACGCCGGAAATAGTTAGTCTAAGGGCATGGAAAGGTAACCACGGGAATATCATGCTTACGGTTAGGGCGACCTCAGGGATCCGTGAGGAGTTTGAAATAGGGCGGAAAAGGGAAGGACAGTGGCCCATAGCAATGAGGGAATTGAGAATCAGATGAAGGAATACGTAAACAAGCTCCTGGTGGTCTTGGAATGATCGACGAAGATTAACAACAGTGAATTCAAGGTTGGAAGGGAGGCTGTCTCGGATAATAAGTAGGCGCGAACAAACATCCCTTTCGGAATAAAATATGTCAATGTGCGGTCGATCAAGCGTAAGAACGAGTGTACTTACTGTAACTCGACCCCAAAAGTCGGCTGTGCAGCTATGTCAAAAGAAATTGTCGTAGCTTGCAGCAAGTTGTCACGAATGGAAAGTAATTCGTGCAGGATAAGGTACGGCTGTATTGGAGGCGTAGATAATGGCCCGGACATTCCAATGGACGGAAGAGGCAAAAGAGTTGTACAGTGCTGAAGATTCGTGTTGGGGGGATTTCCGGTTACTATTAATTCATTCCAAAACAAAGTTAGTCTTTGGTCTTTCTATATGGTCACTGAGAAACTCTGACTGACCCCATGAAGAGATGATGTCCAAAGTAACAACACTCCACCATGTTTCACGGAGACAAAGCCTCTCATACTCAGTGGGTACTGATTGAATCGTTTCCTCGTATCCTAAGAGCAAGTCGGAAGCCATTTGCACCGCCAACTAGAGAAATCAAATCAGAGTTTTTTTCTTGAGAAGGGAATTTTATTACTCACAGCACTATAGATGTTGAGGCCATTTTCGCGACCTCCGCCATATTCGGCCCACGATAGTAGTATAAGGGAATGTAATGTCTCGAAGGACGGAGTGTGAACAGCAGCGACAATAGAATCCTTCGAAGATTGGTAAGTATCCGTCAGATATTTTGAGAGGCAAAAGGTCGTACTTTGGCCATTCCGAGAAAGGGGAAACCTTGGATTCGGGGGTTTCCAGATACTGTGTTCTCTTGAGTAGAACTGGAATCAAATCTAGAATTTACTTGTTGAGTAATCTGCATCTTCTCAGAAAGATGGGAAAGCAACCTCAGAGCCAAAGCTGCGATGCAACTGCTAAATGTCGCCGACAGCGATTGCTGAACGACGGCATGTCGAAGAGAGTCCCTGTTGAGAAACAGGAACCTACGCTGCATATTGTCGAAAAAGGCATCTAGATTGTCATCCAAATACTTCCGGGAAGGAAAACCGGGTCGAATTGGGTCGAAATACGCAGGCAGATCGGATGTGGGACTATCCAGTGCAAGATCTCGAAACTTAGCAAGGGGAGAAATGCCCAACGAGAGGGCGGGGCTCGAGTAGTTAGAAATTCGGCCGTCAAAAGAAACCGTGCTGCCAGTTACACCGGTGAAACGCCTACACAAAGATTCAGCCTCGGGGGGCTTTCGGAAGGAGAAATAAATGTGGCGAGACGTACCGATGAGTCGGCCTCCTCAAACGAACAGGACCGATTTCGCTATCGGGACTTCCAGTACGATGCGCCACGGAACCACCAGTCAACGAAGATGGCAACCGGGGTAAAGCTGGAGGTAAGGAAGATGATCGTGCTGCGCTCTGCGCGTGGCACTGGGCAAAACTAGGGAGTGTGGCGCGTCGCCCCGCATAGCCTGGCGACTCGGTAAAGGAGCGGGAATCCTCGCTGTCAGAGGGATTGAAACTCGAGCTGGATGCAGAGACGCTTCCGGAACGCTGGGCATGGTAGCGTTCACGGTCGCGAAAGCGGCACGGGCTCTTTGATATCCTGCAAGCTTCACACTTGGCGGAGTCAGATGACTGGTGACACTTGATCTTCTTAGCCCGACTGCATCAACGCACAGAAGAGACCATATTAGCATATGAGAAACTTGGAGGATGGAGGCTGAAAGAAAGATATCGGAGGGGGTAGGAGGTTAAGGACTAACCATGTATCGCATGCAGTGACGAGGCGTGAACGCTTCTTCTGTCTGCTGTTAGCTGCTTGGGGGTCTTCCAAAATAAACCGAATGCCGTCCATAGAGTGTGTTGTAGAGGGGGAAAGGCTTAATGGTGGTATATGACGGCGGACTGCTTATAATGCTAAATCACCGCACAGCGCCAAATATAAAGGCCAGCTTCGTTCATCACCAGTAGCTGATTAGGCTAAGCGTCCGGGGGAGCCAACCGATTGTTATCTCGATCTCTAAGTTTGTCGCTGTTTTTTCAGCTTTTTCCCAAGTACGGGCCCGATTGTTCAGATCTCTGGAAATGAGATGAAACAGGTCTGCCCAGAGGTCGCCACCGATGCCGGCAAGTCAGGCTCTACCGCGAATCCACACCAAAGACCGACACCTCTTGAGTTCACGTACTCCCCAGCAACCGGAGTGCTCAAAGCAGCTAAGCTGCAGGACCTGTTGAGAAGGAATGCAGAGGTTGCCCCCGACATATGGCAGTAGTTTGTCTTTCAGCTGAAGAAAAAGAACATTCGCCGAGTGTTCCGATGTGCCCTCCCGGATCTTTTTAAATCGAACTCAGACCACATCCCAAAGAGCCAATTTCCAACTGAGTATTGTTATTGCCAGAGGACCGTCTGTCGGCCTGTCCATCAGATATTGTAGCGTTTGATCGTAGGGCGAAGGGCGGAAAAACCCAGAGGATGGTGAGTTCGAGAAAGAAGGTAGTCTGAATTCGATGAATCAACTAGGGTTGCGATGATGGGTGGCTATTCCAAACACGTTGGTCTAATTGATCTGAACGCTCGCGGTCGGACTCGGCGCGGCATCATGATTGCTGTCGGGCAGGAGGTCGGTGAAAGAAATACAGTTTGCTTCCGTCGCACACGGTACACCATCGCGGGGTTTCGCACAGTTATGTAATAATTTACCGTAGTCCAGTTCCTCGAAAGATAAGTATGCAAGTGAAGTAAATACGCAAGGAACAGGTCAGAAAGTCAGTCTAGTTCGTGGTAAGGAATGTAAACTAATCTATGAGAAATGTGTCCGTCCCATACCCGCAGCAGGGTCCGCTCCGCTGTATTGCGCATGTGCCGGCACAAACTCGACTTTCCGAGCTGACGAAGAGATCGGAGTGTCCCCCTTGACTACTACACCGTCATCTTCCACATCAAACAAAACTTGGGCCCGGCCGTTCCCGTTAGCAATGGGCGGCCCCTTCTGCTGCGTAAAGTGTCAAAATTAGTATATCAGTTGATTACGGGATGATGTAGAAATAATGACGGCGGAAAATAGAGTCTGCGCAGTCCCTCCGATGAACACATGCAACGATGAGGAAGTTTACTGATAAACGATTGTGTTGTATTCTCAGCGGCGCAACCGAAGTCTCCCAGCGGTCGAGAGGGGATAAATGGAGGGTCGGAACACGTTTAGTGGTGACCGCTCCGGACGTACAGACGCATTGTTTTGATCTCGCGTCACAAACCGCAGACATTCCTCCTTTTGTCCAGCCTAGCTGATGGCATTTACCAACTTTTACAAGTCTCTCGCCACGTTCCACGACGCCCGGCCCTCTTGGATGAGAGAAAAAAATCTTGATAACTTACCCGCTCGTTCGCGTCGCGATCATCTCCGGGCGTTCCAGGTATCGTGAGAGGATCTCGTTCCTCGAGCTCGAGGGACGGCCCCAGTACAGCATAGTCTCTTCGAAGTTGTGATGAGTCGCCGTCAGGCACGAATTGAGAGTCCACCGATTTGCGGTACTTGTGATAAGTAAACAATGCGATGCCTTTGACCATAGTCGATAGCGGACAGCATCAGTCGCATTACATCGAGAACTGACCAAACAAGATGCTTACCACACACAGTTACGCCAACACCAACAATGTTGAGTGGCGTAAGCTCATCCCCGAAGAGCCACGCTGAAACGGAGATTTGAGTGACCTCTTTAGCGATACCAGCAATGGACATAGGAACAACGCCAGCTCGTTGTATGATACTAATTTGAAGTAATTCAACTACACGTACTTTCCCATATAAATTTAGGCCAGGACTCACTAATATTCTGTCAAGACCATGCAGAAGGCCATGGTGCCAGGTATGGCAAGATAGACAGATGTGCTCAAAATGTGTTGGGCGGTATCAAAGAATTTGCTTGCGAAGATAGACGACCAGTCTTCTAAGAACACACTGATTGTGCATAAGGTGACTCCCATTACAGGCGCCAGCCAGAATATCGTAGCAGCAGGGTTATTCATACCCATCTCCTCGTTCTTAAGCAAAAGGTGTGTCAAGCTCCACCGTAAACCACCCAGTGCGCTTGCAGTGGTGACAAGTACAAATCCTGATAGCATGAATTTCGTCTCAGCAGCAACCATCATAAGGACACCAATGAAGATGAGCAGGATGACGCCCACGAGCCTAAGAGAGAATTTCTCCAACTTGAAGAAAAAGGCAAACGTCAAGACGAAAATCAGTGACGAAGATTTGCACATAGCTAATAGGCGTGTTTAGAGGCTGAACGAGACAGTAAATAAGTTGATACGCACTGTAAAAGGATAGGGTGATGAGCTTCAGAGAGAGATTTGATAATCCGATGTCTAGGCTGGTCGCAACTGCCGTAGGAACGGCCTTTCGACTGTAGATGTTATTATCAGTGGAGACGATTGGAGCTGGACTGTGTGTACCAACCAGTAGTCTTTCTTGTTGGGATTGTGTAAGGGTTTAAACTTCGAAGGCCACGCATACCGCACTGCTGCAGCAAACGCAAATTGGGCGAAGAAATGAAAGGTTGTCACGAATAAGGGCCATGAGAACCCGTAACGGTCTGGCGAGAACATCCATTTGTTGTATACAGATAGCACAATGGCAATGATAAACCTTTGTAACCAGAGTTAGCGGCCTGTTACACAGTATTTCGAAACCTCAGCTCACCATAATGTTATGAAAGTCATGTTTATCCCTGCGTTCCACCACCAGATACGCTTGCGTTCTTCCTTGGACATGATTGGCACGACTTCTTCATCTTCGAAGGCTGATTCTTCAACATCATTTTCGTCCCGGTAATGCCTGACTTCTGCTTCTGAAGACAGTCGACCGTAGCCGATAGATGTGGACATCGTTTCTGTATCCTCGGTTCGCTTAAAGCAAGGTTGATGTCGCCAATTACCAGCACATTCCTAGCTCATTGACTGTAGCTTCCTCTCCAATAGTCTGCAAGATTTCTGCTTCAAAAGCCTGAGACGAAGAGGAGTAATGAGAGACGCGGTTGACAAGTCCAGGAGGCAACCGTGCTATAGATTCCAAAATAAGCCATGATATCCCAGGAGCTAAACATAGTAAGCACAACTTGGCAGTGGGCAAGCAGTGACGCCGCGGCTCTTTCACCTATTACTTATTCCTCAGAGATTGTTTATCGAATATGCACTAGCAAAGCCGTCTCCACACCGCGTCCACATTGGCATCAACTACCACCGTGTACACCATACATACATAATGCGATTCGTATAGCTTTGCCAAGCAAAGTTGTTTATTCATTTGAACCCCTCGTGATGGCCGGCCACCTCTCCACAATCATTTCGGCGATACTATATAGCAGCTTGGGATGCTTTCTCAACCGCATACGAAACTAATGAGTATCTCGGAGCCTGAACTTTGAAGAGTCATCGCAGACTAGTCTAAACGAACGAGCTTGGAAGTGGGTAAGGGTGTGATCTGATGCATACTTCAACACGACTTCTGATTTTGTCGTTATTTCGTATTGTAGTGTTTTTTTGCCGTCGTGATGATCAAAATTTGACCTCCGAAAGATGCATATTCCCTTGAGCAGTTGTCTATTGGACTCACAGTACCTTCACACAAGAGCCGCTTTGAAGCAGTCAGAGATTGGCGCAGCTTTGTCCTTCTCAATCAGCCCTGCACCAGCATCAATATTCCTTTCCCTAAACGCTTCAAGGTTGACATTGCGTCCGGTCTGGCTAGGCTCCTCGCGAAATGCTCCATCAAGCCTGGCGTCTAATTCCAAGGATTGGGTATTTCTCTTCTCGATTTCAAGCTGAACGAGTCGCGTCGGCCATGTACGGCGATGAGCAGAAGATTGGCGCAGAACCGAGCGCGATGTATCGTTGCATATTTCGAATCCATTTTGAACATGAATGTGGCGATCTTTCGTCATAACATACAGTCTTTTGCTTAGCAGCTAGTGAGATAGGGTCAATTTGTTTGTGATCGGACACGCAGGTGAGTAATCTTCGGCTGGTATCGCTTAATTCTGAAAATGTATAGCATGCATACTGGTTTATCTCCGTCTTTAGGGAAGTGAACAGGACAGCGATCTTCCAAAAAAAACCCACAGGGTAAGCGCCGGGTTTGATCGGGCTGCGAGCACAGCCAAATTTCTGCGAACAAAAGCGTGCTTGCATAAGGAACGAAGCGTCAATATTCCAGAATCCCGCGGCTTCGCGCTTTTGTACCTGGGAAGGTGTACATTTGGAGTATCGCATCGCAGAAAAGCGGATAGGCGTAATCCGTTGGACTCGAAACCCGCTCGCCGCCTCCCGCGAATGATGAAACCTAACGACACACTATGTTCTTAGACATACGGCTGCCGTGGTAGCCGTTAATGTCGTAGGTACTGTGCGATCGTGTTCCATGTATTTCTGTTACTCATCAGAGTACAGATGTAAATTCGAAGCGACAACGACTCCTTTACTATCATTCGACGGTCATACACATATCTGGGAAACGATCCATGCAGGCTCTGTGCAGCGACCTGAGCTCTACTCCCACATACTGATAGGTCCGGGCCATGTATTAGCCATATCACCATGAGATCAATCTTACTGTCAGTATTTCGGTGAGTGATGCTAATATATCTGTGGTGAGCTGATGTCAGTACTAAGTTGGGGATGCTATCATTACAGTATCTGAGGCCCTCGATAGTGCTCAACACCGCGACACTATTTAAGAGCTCTCATCCACACTTATAAGTGCAGATTCAAAATCAAGCAGTAATGCTGATTAGTTACTACGTTATCCGCCGGTATGTCAGCCTTTTTCCAATGGTCTCCGAATAATTCGGCATGTCATTGCTGTCTACCGTTATGCAAGTTTATCACCCGAATTACCCTCAAGAAAAACTACCATGTGATACAGCCCCAAGCTCAGGTTAGCGAATAAGAAAGATGATCGGGTTCCTCTGAAGACAACGCCGATAAACCGACATCAATTCACCTCCGTACTTTCTCTGTGATGAATATGCAGGCTTGGTTTTGGTACCTAATGATTAATGAGTGATTTTTGTTTATTTTCCTACCCTTATCAGCCCTCACGCAACGCAAATCAATACGATCGACACTATTGGCGCCGAAAAGCAGCGTGGCCGATTATCACGTAATTAGCTTCCGTCGATCCGAGTCTTTAATTCCCGCTTTCATATCCGGTAGCTATTAGAACGCCGACCTCCTTTCAGGAGCACCATATGAGTAGAAATGAGTTCCATCCCTATAACGCTCACAGGTCGGACTTTCTGACCTCACTTTGTTGCTTGAAAGAGAGGCTTTCTGAATCTCCACTCTGAGCCAAACCTATGAAGCGCCATCATTCGATTTCTATAAATGGGGTATATGCATCGAACAGGAGTTTGTCCCTTACAAACCAGGAAAACATACTATCAATCGTGTGGAGTTGAACTTTACAACTGATACTTTCATTTAAAGCAAAAGAAGGAAAAATCCGATCTTTGATTGATGAATTGTTCAAGGGAATAGCAGACTGAATATAGGTGGTGATGCATCAGCCTTCAACATTACCGTCGAAGGATATTCGACATGAAAGGTGCGAGCCTGAGCAAGCAAAGATTACATGGAATCTCTAATGATCCGAAGTGTACACCTGTCTGTAAGTTCCAGTCAAGCTCGCAGAGGAATTTGAGTACAGGTCAAGCGAGGGCATAAGGAAGCCATCAGAAGTCGAAGTACCGCTCTTCTTCGCCAGAAAAAGTCCCACAGCTTTGAATCCACTAATACGACTAAATGATCTCTGTTATCTTCATCAAAAGCCAGTGCCTGGTCAGCAGAAATTAGCACACACGGCCCTCAAAGCCGGACGCAGTTTTATATGATTGAAATAAGAGTCTGCATAAATTTGACCGGGCATAAGACAGATACGGAAGATGGTACGGGACGCCAAACGAGAGTCGCTTCGGTATGACAGACACAGCCTCTAGGACAAGCTGCCCAGATATCTATCTGCACAGCTGACTACCATAGACAGAGCGTAGTACTTACTATTCCGCATCAGTAACAAGGCATAGAATGACAACCCTAGCTGCTGCGCGGGAGGTATCGGGTAGCACTTTAGGTAGACCACAAGCCTGAGAAGCATCAATCTGAATCTATCGGCTAGAAGCCCATATGTTCTACAGACATTCAGTGAAGTAGTTGTCAGTGATAGTCCCCATATTCCTGATCGGAAAGCAACGTTGATCTGAAGTACGAGTCTTTTAGTCCAATGAAACTTTGTGAGAGTTCCAAAGTGAAGTTGATAAGTTTGCATTCCGGCTGAGTTAACAAAAGTAGTGGATTTCAGGAAGAAGAGTCGTCGACTGGTACGGTGGACACTGGAACGTACAAATAAAACGATCGTAAAGCAAATGGATTACGCAACTTTGATACATTCACTGTTAGTCATCAGCTGTACAGTTTTAAAGCGTGGCTGAAGTCGGCCCTTGCCGAATAGAATGCCAAAATCGCGTCCTTAACATTGTTCACGACAACGACGACGAGCAACTAAAACACGATGGCGGACCAGCTACGATATGTCGGTTCTTTGGCAGGTCACAAGGGATGGGTGACCGCCATCGCAACGTCGTCGGAAAACCCAGACATGATCCTCACTGCCTCGCGCGACAAGACCATCATTGTCTGGCATCTTGCTCGCGAAGACTTCTCTTCTTATGGTGTACCCAAGAAAATCCTCCATGGCCACAACCACTTCGTATCTGATATCGTCATCTCCTCCGATGGTCAGTTCGCTCTCTCTTCAAGCTGGGATCACACTCTTCGATTATGGGACCTGAACACCGGCGCAACTACCCGTCGTTTCGTCGGTCACACCAGTGATGTCCTGTCCGTGAGCTTCTCTGCAGACAACAGGCAGATTGTCAGTGGATCTCGCGACCGCACAATCAAATTATGGAACACACTGGGAGAATGTAAATTTGACATTAAGGATGACGGCCATACTGAGTGGTGCGTACATTCATTTATCGTTCAGTTAATTGCTTTATTGACCACAAGATGTAGGGTGTCATGCGTTCGCTTCAGCCCAAATCCTGTCAACCCCGTGATAGTTTCTTGCGGTTGGGATAAGGTGGTTAAGGTCAGTTCTTACTGTAACCGAATTTATCTTCGAAGGCTTTTCTTCTTCTTCCGGAATGATGCTATATCTTAATATATTTGCTACTTCAGAGGGCTAAGCCCAATGAGACTATTTTTCCACCAAGATCTCTGACCATTATTCTCTCTTTTTTCACTATGTTATCCTAATTCGCAACTCTGACTTTTCTTTCTGCAGGTATGGGAGTTAAGCAAATGCAAGCTCCGTACAAACCACTACGGCCACACTGGATATATCAACACTGTCGCCGTTTCTCCTGATGGTTCGCTTGCTGCATCGGGCGGCAAGGATGGTATCACCATGCTTTGGGACCTTAATGACGGCAAGCATCTGTACAGCCTTGAAGCTGGCGACATTGTCAATGCTCTTGTCTTCTCACCTAACCGGTACTGGTTATGTGCTGCGACTTCGAGCTGCGTGAAAATCTTCGACCTCGAGAGCAAGTACGTTTTCTCCCAATATTGTAGTATTGAGATATTTTTACGATGTATATCTTTAGGTCGATTGTTGATGAGCTTAAACCCGAGGTTGACGCTGGCGCGAAGACTACCAACCCTGAATGTATTTCCCTCGCCTGGTCTGCTGATGGCCAGACTCTCTTTGCCGGGTTCACTGACGACCTCGTCCGTGTCTGGACTGTCAGCTCGTGATGACACAAAATATCATATGTATGGAAGGTGTACGGGATTAGTCTTACATTACTTTGCTGTGCAATCATATCTTCCTTTTGATACTCGAAGTTCGTGTGGTTCGGGAGGTCTAAACTCTGTACCGGTTCAGTCAAGCATGCTGTGTACGAGGAATGTTTCCGGCTATCTATGGCCTATCCAGTTCAACGAACATGAACATGTCGCAAATCTCCCGAGCATGTGTATCAAATGAAGATCCACGATCATTCGATCAAACACGGAGGTGGTGATAAAGAAGAAAGCTCGTCATCGTCGGACCGACGATTCTTCAAGATTTTGTAGCAGCTTGTGTCCAAGCCCATACTCGGCCCGGAACACCCAGGGCTCCGCCTCTTCTTACCATTTCTTCCAGCTGCTCGATCTGTTGTGCGCCATACGGAAAGGGTAAAGCCATGGGCATAGCTCCGGCGAGTCCCGCTCCACTCACATCTACGCGCACGGAAACACCCCGCCGTCGCGAGGGGTCGTGAGCGATCGTTATCTGCGCCTGTGGCGGCAGAATGGAAGAGGGTAAAGTCGAATTCATCCCGAAGCCCATTGACGGCATGCCTAGCGCTGTTGTATTTGCTGCTGTGTTACTTCCGCCGGGGATGGGAAGTGCGATGTTCATTACGATGCTCGGGGCCGTCGGTGGTGAAGAATTTGTTGTGAACCCCGGTACTTCGCCCAGTGACCCCATGCTTCCGATACCCGGAATAGCCATATCCAACCCATCCAGCCCATTCACATCTCCGTCAAAATTTGTGAGATTATTTGACACAGGTTGATGGTATGCCAGGTAGACATTTACGGGAATACTTTGAGGCGTGAACGAGCCTGCCGTGGACTGTGAGGAACAACTCTACGGTGTGACTTAAGTCATATTACTTGCCACTCAATAAGGCTTCCAGTTCTTCCTTAGTGGCGCTATCGCCAAAATCCTCGACCACATTTGATGTGTCCTCTCTGGTCCAGCTTACAGTCTTCAGTGCTTCATTGATCCAACATTGATCACGAACAATCTATCGACGAGGGATATTAATATGAAATATTAAACAAAAGGCGAAAATACCTGGCAAGCATAACTCACCTCAAGTACTCCCCATGCTTCCTGGAGGGAGCGTACTGGCACCTTGCCCAAGAGGAACCCAGCCTCATTCGGGGAAGAGAGTCTTAATCTAAGAGGTGGATGCATCGATGAAGGTGATTTCTGAAAATCATTTGGTCATGAATTACTTCTTTGATAGAATGTTGAAGTGCATGCCATACATAAGTTGTGATATAATGTTCAGCAGATGACTGTAATGGATCAAGCTGTCATAATTCGTTGGATCGTCGGGATCGTTTTGCAAATACTATTTGAAGACTTACTAGAAGCCCAGCCCAGTTACCAGGAAAGGGGGGCATCTGTATGTCTCCTCCCAACCCACCAAGGGGATCCAGCACTTGTTGTATCTCCCGCATCCGAGTATGTGTGACCACAACGCCTTGAGATCGACCGCCGTCGGTAAAGTCCAACACCCAATCGTCTTTCCCAGCACCATTCGCGTTTTCCGAAACAATGTGCATTGGGATAGGAAGAGTATGGTCGAATGCAGCAAGCATTCCTGTGTTTTGTAGGCGAAACTTCGGTCGCCCAAGATGGGGTATTTGTTCTGAGACATTATAATTTGCTGACAAAGTTGAACTTGGTTCAAGGATAAGGGAAGCAATGGTAACACCAGTATCTTTCGCCTCAGGACGTGATAAGTAGCTTTGCAGTACACTCGTCGGAATGTCTACTTTCCAAGGAGATTGAGGTGGTTCTCCGGCAGACGTTTTAGCGCTACGTGACAAAAAAAGGTAGGCGGACGGTGAGGCATATACAACGAAGGACATAGTGGGGGCAACAAGGTATGGAACGGCGAGCGCATGCGCACGAGTTAGAAAGATGTCAAAATCCGCAGCTGGTTTCTGAAGAGAGCTGGGAGAAAACGATCATTGATACGTAGTCGATAAGTTTCTGGACTTGAAACCACTTACTTGGCTACAGATTCGGATTCAACCTTTGCGACTTGCTCTGCGATACTTGACATCATGCCAATATCATTAAACCACCGAATTCCTAGATCCCCTTCTTGGACCGCAAGGGAGTCCAATTTCATAAGATATGAAAGTTGTGCTAGGATATCTCTCGCAAAGTATGCAGCACGCATGCTATTTTCAACATCGTTGCCCTGTACTTCTTGCAGGTATCTATTCCACGTCCGCGAGATATGCTCGTCCAACGATGCTGATCTTTCGGCAAGAGTATTACCTGACGAAGTCCCCGAAGGTAGTGCATGGGAGGTCTTCACGCCGACTACAGATATTTGTGAATCAGATAGCGTCGGTGTGTTCTTTTGGACCGCGAGGTCTATTTCAAGAACAAGGACCTTTCCGCCCAGCATGATTGTTATACGTCCCTTCTTCTCCTCGTCTTTATAAATCTCCATGCCCATTGACCTACCCCATTGTTCTATTCGAGAGATGCACCAGTCTGCGATCAGACTTCTATCTAGCGGAATAGGCTCGCCATATGTAGTCCCTTTTCGCTTCTTCAGGATGTCAATTCGTTTGACCGTTTCTTGCTCCGACTGCGACCCGTATTATGTTAGAACGAGGGCTCTCAATATAGAGCAGTCACTGGGCTTACTGACGACGTGAAGGCCGTGTATTAACGCGGAGGTCTGACGGAGGTTCGAAACAAGCTTTAGGTCGGTGACAGAAAGGTTGCTATAGATTTGGATGGCATTGTTCAAGACCGATGAAGTCTCTACGAGATCACGAAGGAGTGCGACAGGTGCATCAGAAGGCACAGGGGTAAAAGGGTGCAAGTGATGGGCCTGTGGTGTTGCTGGGAGCGTACCATGGCCGGTAAATTTCTGGATGCAAGAGAGCCAAGTTTCATCCTCGCTTGTTTTTGTTGATGGCTCGGTCATCGCGCAGGCTCAGAGAGTCAAAAGTTGAATAGACAAAAGTAGTTGATCAGCATTAGACAGATGTGTTCCTTGGGTCCATTTCGTTGGACAATTTATGATGAACACTGTAAAGGAGAATGCAGACACTTCAAGTTATAGCACTTGAGAACGAAGTGAAGGCGATCGATTACGTCATCCCTCACTCAGGCTGGCAGTTCAACTGCAAACTTGAAGTTCTGAGTGGCGGCCCACTGTGACCTTCCTTACTACTATGTAAGCCAGCTCCTCAGCTTCCAGCAAAATTTACTTTACAAGTCTTGTTGTATGGTGTCCATATTGAAAGCAGGCCAAAGGCACGGGGAAACTATCTAGTTGGCACCCTCCTATGCGAATCTACCTTAGCAAAAACACCACCAACTTCCGTCCTGAGAGGAACAGCCATTGACGAGAAAGTGCTGTTTGTGTCCTATGCAAGGCTACCACATAACACATCGAGATGTGAGCTCAACCCATCTACGTATTTCTCGCTGGATAACGAAGCAAGGTGCTCATGAGGTCCTTACGCCCAGTATTTCTATCTTAGGTGTAATTGCTCTCGCACCCACGTAAGACAGACATCTTCACGGACTCCCATGCTTTCGAGCTCTCCGCGAAGGACACAGGGATCTGCTGGGAAGTATACACGTCACCTCTTTCACTCCCGTGACTGATGTTGTATGGATGGTATGTAGGTTGCAAGATCATTGCATTATCCGCATGCTTATAGTAGAACGAGGAGGCATCGCTATTACTACTAATCCAACAATGTACCATATCTTGGCATTGATGGTTATTTGCACATGGTATCGTGGTAGGCAGATCTCGGCACCGGAGTTGCGTTTACGACAACAGTACTTCTTCTGGCTGAGTGCCTTTGAGTGGCCGAACATAAGTTTCATAGCTCATATCCCTCAAGGCACGCGAATCGAGGAACTCGTATAACGCACTTCGAGTATCTATGGCTATCGTGCGGGCCCGTCTCTATTTCGAAACCTGTTTCTCAAGAAAGAACTGCTTCATGTGTACATCTCACTTTCTGGGCGGTTCCGATGGCTCTCCGTCATTTACAGCTACTTGTCTGGCATCAAGATCGAATTGTCTGCTATATCGGCATAACAACTCTTCTGTGTTCTGACAGTTCAGTTCCTATCTTCCCGGATTGTATATGCCGGGAGCAATGCTAGTTAAACAGCGCCTTTTACGCCTTTCTTCTCGTCCTTGGCTTGGGCGTCTCTTATGCACATTGGCTTACGCATTTCACGAGTGGTTGACCTGATTGTTTTCACCATGCCAGTCGCATCGCGTATGACCGGATGCTGATGGCGCCCGAAGAAAGCCACCGGATCGTTGGTGATCAAGCTATATGATTGTCGAGGAACGCCGACAATATTTCGTCTCAGGGATGGTAAGTGGTGGATCATGGCAAATGATATCGAATGCAGGGCTGACATGTCAATGATGCCAGGTCGGTCTACAACGTCACGCAAGCATTGCGATTGTTGACGACTGAAGCGAGAATGTCAAAGAGGCATCCCGCGATGCGCGGTCTTGCTAATGCGACCAGGTCCGGTCGAGGATTGATACAGTATCTTGTGGCTTGCAACAAAGGCCCTCGATTCTCCTTCCGGGGAAGACGATGTACAGAAACCACTCCATTCCTTGTTCCTTACTCTCATGCGAGCGGCTTCAAGTCTCCCGAGGTTCGCTTTCGGTCACATATGCACAATGAACTCCCTTGCTAATGCGCGGCGATCGTACACACATTTGCCGTGCCCGAATGTCGAAACATGCATCGTATGCTAGTATTCTAAACGATCTCGGCTCTAGTATGCCAGTGTGGCAAGGTGATTACGTTCACTCTTGAAAGAACCCTAGGCCGAATAAAAATTGCAGTTGTCACCCTCTCCTTTGCAGTCTTTTGAAGTCCTAAACCAATTGCGATCATGTAAGGTTGCGTTGATATTTATCTGACACCCGATAGAATGGCTCGAGTCAAGCACCCTTCATGTTCAGCATTTCGTGGACTTGCTATTGTAATGAACGTTACTGTCCGTCCTCTTATGTTACTCTCATCTCATTACCGTTCCTTTTGTCGTTACGAACTGCAGGCAGAACTCATAAAAACTGAACATTTTTGAACCATATGCTCGATTGATAAAACGGGGGTGTGGATATGTAAGATATCGATACGATAACGAATACGCCGAGTCAGTCAGTTCTACTATGAAACACAGAAACAAAAACACACTGTGCCTACTCATACACAGGCAGAAAAAAGGCGATGAGAGCGGGATTGGGTCGGGGTAAGAGATTGGAGAGAGAGAGGGAGAGAGGTCGATCGATAATAGAGTATAGAGGAGTTCTTGAGGAAATGCTATACGCGGACGGTTGACTGGCGCGCAATAAAACCACTCGAGCGGAGAGGAATCCGGAGTTCTGCAGCGAGTGGGATGGAGGGTCGGAGAGAGGAGAAGGGGCAAAGAGAGATTAAAGGGGCCGTACTGAAGATGATTGATTGGGTTTAAATGCACAAGAATAGTGAAACATTTGATTGGTGTTGAGTGAAGTTAATATTGAAGTAAAAGAAAAGAAGAAACAATGCACAAAAAGGTGATATAAGGAAAAGAGAAAAGACTAAACCACGAGTCCTAAAGGTTATAGGGAGCGTTGATGCCTCCTGCCTGCGCAGTGAGGGTAGGAGTGAAGAAGAAAACAGAAGAAAATGAAATGAAAAAAAAAATATGGGTTTTGCTTGCAGATCGCCAAGGATTGGCGAAGACGACACAAATTACTTTCTCCTACTTCTTTACCCCGAGCCGGCGGTCCTTCCGATAATTTATTTTGACTGCCGTCCTTCAACACTTCTTTTCACTGCACACTTCACAAATATACACCGTTTCGTTCAACGTACATTCGTACCTCACCGACGGAGCGCGGAAAGCATCTTCGCGAGCGCGTTGATCTGGCCCTTCTGCACCTTCCTCGGCGCGCCGTCACGTTCACCATCGTCGGCATCGTCGCCCGCACCTTCACGGCTGTTCCGTCCTTCGCTGTGTAAGTCAGAGGAACTGCGTCCGGCGTCGAAGCGCTGGGAAAGCGGAGACTTGGCAGCAGCGCTTGGACGCTCGTTAATCGTCGGAAGGTCCTTCGGTTTGCGCACGCGCTGCTTGCGAGGTGCATGATGAACGTCCATCACAGGATCCTGGCGCGGATATTCATCGAGACAGTACGGCACGCCAGTCATGACTGAAAGAGAATAAGGTTAGGTTTATGTGGATGAAATTTGTATTGGATAGAACGTACTCTTCACGTTCGGCGGTGGGATCCGCGCATCCGAGTTCCTAGACGATGCCACGGAGGGCGGCGGGCCAGGTTTGCCGTTGCTCGAGCTATGGTTCCGCCAGCTCCCAGCCGCGCTCCCTGCCGACACACTCGTCGCCACCGTCGACACGCTCCGTATGCTGCCGTTGCTGAACCGCGTGAACGCGCTCGACGCACTGCTCCCAGTGGCCGTCGAGTTGCGCCAGTTGTTCGAGTAGCTCGAGTTAGAGACCGACGACGCGCTCGAAGCGACGGGTGCTCCCCGTACGGCGACGGCTGCACCGCCAGTGCGCGTGCTGTTTGGTGACGTGTTCCGCTCGGGTTGCGGCCAGCGCTCGCGCTCGCCATGGGAGGGACCCCAAGTTGATGGTGCCGGGTTCGCGCCAGGCGGACGACGCCCACGAGCCCAAACGTCGTTCGGTGTTGGTGGCGTCGAGAGTTGAGACGGAAGAGGAGGAATCGAGCCTGTCGGCGGGGGTTGCATCACTAGTGTCTGAGGAGCAAGCGAAGATGGCGCAGTAGTGGGAGAGGATTTCATAGTAGTCGATGAATCTAATCCCATGAGCACGTTGGCCACACTTCTCGCCGTAGCAGACGCCGATCCATCTTGCTGACCAGGTCTCTGCTGTTGTTGAGATTGTTCCTCGACAGCATTCGCCTTGTCACTCTTCGCCACGGATCCCAGGCTCGCCTCACTGTTCTTCCTACTAATGTCCAGCACGTTCTGCATGGCCGGGATAGGCGGCCGACTCGATGAGCTGCTATTGCTATTCACACTTGAACTACTCTTCCCGAAGCTCAACTTCCATTTGGACGTCTTCTTCGCAATCGTCGGCGCCGACGCCGCGGTCGTCGCACTCGACATCGAGGACGCAGACACGATCGAGGACGCATATGCAGCCGCCTCTGACGTCGCGGTTGAGGTCCCAGACGGCGCTGTCGACCTGGATGTCGACGTCGAGACCGCACTGACGCTCGCCGCAGAGGACGACGACGCGGGGAACGCCACGGGGTACAGCGCACCCGGCGTGGGTCCACCCGCTGCAGCGTTGGGCACGCGTGCCGGCGAGGCGTCCCGCACAGCGGCGCCAGCACCCGGAATAGCACGCATGTGAACGGCGCCCGAGCCATGAGAAGAAGGTCCCACGCCGTATCCGTATCCGTGTCCATACGCCGTGTGGGTGTAGTTATGCTGGTGGGGATGGGGATGAGAGTTTTGCTGCGGGTGCGGCCCGAGGGCGTTGACGACCGAGTTCGAGCGCGAACCCCGCGCGGACGACGTCGATGCCGCAAGCGTGAGCGCGTTGCCGGCGCACAGCGCGAGGGGAAGCGGGATCGGCGCAATGGGCGTCCGGCGCTGCTGAGCAGTCTGACTATGACTATTACTGCGACTCGTTCGACTGAGCTCACGCGCAAGCGCCTCGCTCGCACTCGCAAGCGTGTCCAGCGGGTCATACTGCTGCTGCTGCTGGCCGAGCAGAGGTGAAAGCGGCGCTGACGGCGGAAGCAAGTTGGGCGAGAGTGGGGAAACGGGGAGGGGTGACTGCACGGCTTGAGTCTGCTGGGCAGCGACAGCGTTCGCAAGACGCTCGAGCTGCGCCTGCAGGTCAGCCTGTTTCTCTTGTAACCGAGCGATCTCTTCCTGTTGTTGCTGGATGAGTTGACCCTTGCCTTTCCGTGCACCGCGTTTGCGCCGGCGCACCATCGACTGCGAGCGCGAGTTCGAGGGGTCGTCCTGCTCCTGATCCTGGTCGTTCTCGTTCTCAATCTCCGCTTCCGGATCCTGGTCCTGTTCATGAATAGTATATTCGTTGCCCATAATCAAAGTCGACGGAGGCTCCACGACATGCGACAGTCCTAGTGTCCCACTCGACACGTCACCCTCCGCCTCCTCATCGAACACCGTCGGTAGCTCCTGCACCAAAGGCTCCCTACTTCCACTCGGGTTCCGCGAAATCCCACTGACACCAGGGCCCAAAAGACTGAGCGTACGGCCCCGAAGCAAAGGCGTCGTAGCCCTCGAACCTGCAGCGCTAACGTTCCCGGACACAAGACCTGGTATCGAGAACGACGCTTGCCGTGAAGATGGACGGCGACTTTGTGGGACCGAGGACAGCGGGAAACCAATACTCGCGTTTGATAATCCACGCCTGTGCCGCCACGCAGGTGAACTCGGACCAGACGCACCGTTCGCCGCCGCCTGCTCCTGCTGTGCGAACGCCTGCGCCAACGACTGCGTGAGTAACGAATTGGTCGCCGCGGTCGTCGTAGCATTCGAGATAGCTGAGATCGGGGATATCGGAGACGTTGCCGCGTTCTCCTCCTCCTGCTGCGCAAGCACCTTCTCGACCTCCTTCATGACCGGCGGGACGCCCACTGGACCCTCGCGCGCAAGTAACTTCGGGAGGTCACGGACCCAGCGACCGAGCTCGCGCGCAGAAACACGTTTGCCATAGTGATCCAAGGGGTCGTCCTCCGAGAGAATGCAGAAGACGCGCTGAGTGAGGAACTGCGCGACCGCGGGTGTCATGCCTGCAAAGCGTTGAAGGAAGAATGCTTCGGGCTGTTGACGGTAGGCCTTGAAGGAGGGACAAACACCTTCAGCTGCGTCAGACCATGGGTTGATGTGGTAGAGCCTGCGGAATTGATATCTGTCAGGATATCTTGCACACGTAGATAAGAATAATAAAGCGCACATATTGACCAGGACAATGCCCAAACTCCACACATCCGCAACACGCGGGGCGTACGTCGGCGCGCAGTTGTTGCGACACTCGAAGCTCATGTACGGCGCGCTCCCACAATCCATATCGCCAGACTCCGAATCCCGGGTGCTCAGCCCAAAGTCCGTCAACTTCACGATCACCTTACGCTCGCGCGAGAAGTCCTCGTCCAATGGCGAGTTGCCGTTCTCCTCTTCAAGGTCTGAGCGCATGGACGTGACCCAGCCGTCAGTGACGATGAAATTCTCCGGCTTGATATCGCGGTGGAAGACACCGACATCATGACAAACGGCGACGGCCTCGCACATCTGTGGCAGATATTGTCAATGAGGTGAGATGCTCAACCCAGATATAACAACGGAAACCATACCTGCGCAAACATGCTCGCTATCAACTTTAACCGTGTCTTGCTCAGCAGCTGCCGCTCATTCAACGTCGCGAGGAGGCTTGGAGTGGGAGGCGTGCACGTGGTACTCATTGACATGACGCTCGCAACATCCGTCCTCGACTGGTTCGCAGTCTAAGGTGGTTTCCATCGTGATTTAGCAGGTCCCGTGAGAATAGATGGCAAAGAACATACGTTAGGCTCATAGTGATCTCGTGCTTGCTCGAGGAAATAGAAAAGATCTTCGCCGGGAACGTATTCGAGTACGAGGAGAAGGAAGGCACGCGTCTCAAGTGTGCGATGAAGAGTGACAATGTTTGGATGCGCGGGAAGGGACTGGTGGATATTGGCCTGTTGATTAGAGTTGTACATAATGTGGTTAGGACACAACAACGTAGAGCGCAATCGAAAGTCAGACGCTTACCTCCACCATCTGTGCCCTCAACGCCTCCTCGTCCATGCCAGCCTTGCTCAAGCATTTCACCGCGTACTCACGTCCGTACATACGCTTCTCCCGCCGCCGCCTTGGTCGTTCACATATCGAACCTACACCATCCACACCCACTCGCCAGTTCGCAAAACCATCCTCATCGCTGTCGGGATCGCTACCATCCTGATCCTCTTCGTCCAGATCCTCATCCCAATAATCACCCGTATACTCAAAGCATCCTTCATCGCTACCCCTCGACCGCTCCTTCCCACGCACACCTCCCTGCGCCGGCCGACTCAGCACCTCACGTACGAGGTACACCACGGCGTAGCTACCAGAGCCGAGTTTCCGCACGACTTCGAACTCCTTTGAAGGTTCCTCCAGACCAGCGATGTGGATCTCCTCCTTCTTGCTGAGACCCAGCATTTGATCGAGGTCGCGCTGCCAGTCAGCCGTGGGTGATTCATACCCAGACGCTTGCGGTGACGTGTCGACCCGGCGGATGACATCGCCTTGGAGAAAGAGACCCTCGCCGACAAGGTCGCCTGGCGCGAGGACGTCTTCGTGCGCGGTCGATGAGGTGCGTGATCGGACACTCCGTGGTGATGTGGGTGGACTACTGTCCGCTGACGATCCAGTCGAACCTGAAGTCGAACCTGAGAGCGGATTGGAGACAGAAGACGAGTATTGGCGCTGTGTCGGAACAGGTGGGGGCGGTCGCGTGGGAGGCTGAGACGAGCGAACGCGGTAATCAAACTCGTCCTTGTACATGCTTGCGTTTGACGTGGGCGGCGAACCGATGTTGATGACAGCTGACCGATGCGGAACTTGTGCGTTCGCTGATGCAGGAAAGACCAGCCTGGAGGGCGGGAAAGTCGGGGAGGGCAAGCCTGAGGACAAGGGTGATAATAATGGGGAGGGCAGGTAAGAGTCAGGATGGGACGTATGAAGCGGGGAGGACGAGTAGGAGTCGGTATGGGAAGAAGACGGCATCGTCGTCAGATGCAAGGCAGACGGATGGGAGAGAAGAGGAGATGCAGACGGAGAAGAGGAAGAGGAGGAGGAAGAAACCACAGACGCTAGAGCACGGGTGGCCGGTGTGGAAGTCGAGGAGGCAGTGGCAGGTCTACTTCTGGAGGGCGAATAGACGTGCGCATTGCTGGGCGTGGGCGGGGCGCTCTGATTGAGTTGCTGATAACTGTGGGCGATAGGCTGATGTTGAAGCTGCTGGTGACTGCTGGATGATGCGAGCGGAGGAGCGTGGTGGCGACGGGACGTCGTGAACATCTAATGAGCGGCTGCGCAAAGTCGATGTGTTCGGGGCGAGACGATATCCAATACCGAAATCCGTGCACTCTCCGCTGCAATCTCCCTTTGTCGTCGTCAGCTCGAACGTCGAGGCGCAGGCAGGCTGGACAGGAAAGAAAAAGGACGAGAAGGGCGAATGATTGACCACGCCCTGGTGTTATTTATTTCCGACTTGCAGGCAGATTGATGGGCGAGGCAATCTCGGTAAACTCTGCGCTAAGGGCCACGCGCAAATGCAGAAAAACGTTTTGCTGGTGGTAATAAGACGGAGAGGAGGAGTGTGTTGAGGATGTGTGTTCGGATGGAAGAATGCAGTGATGCGTGTCGAAATGAGTCGGATTCGGGTAGGGGGAGGGGAGGGAGGGATGACTGCTGCGAGCGACGGGTCTAAGTAGCTAGACAGGATGTGGCAGTGGACGACGATGAGGGGAGGGTCGTGCTCGCCGTTGCAGACGGTGATGAGAGAGGGAGGAGGGAAAGGAGGAGGGGACGAAGGGGTTGAGAGAGTGAGCTGAAGAGGAAGGCGAGGAAGACGACACGATGTTCCCTTTGGCTATCTCGTCCACATGGTCCCCTCAGCATCCCTTCTCACGCCCCTTCCTCCTCCTCCTCCTTCTTCGCCCTCATCCTCCCTCTCCCCCATACCAACAGCCACACTTGTCTCGCCTCGTCGCTCTCTGCAGCACGCTCGCATTATTTCTAGAATTTATTCTCCATTTTACTCGTCGCTGTCCTTGACGACGGCGGTGGTCTCTCTTCCTCTGTCTCGGCTGCGCGGGTGCATGCGTCCACACGCTCGCCCCCGTCTCCATATGCTCCCTTCTCCCCCTTCCGGTAAATTGGGGGCAGACATGTCCGAACTCGGAAGATCTGCACGCCGTTGAGGACCCCGGGAGCGCTCGTCCATGCGCGTCTGCACTGCCACCGGACTCTAAACTGCGCTGTTTCGCTGCTAAAGATATTACATAATCTAATAGTAGGCCGTCGTTCGTTGTTCCCAGAGTCGTTCACTACGTTCGTCTTCGCCGCTTCGATACACTTGCCATCATCCGGCTCTCGGTTACTGTGTCTTCTAGCAGCTTAGGCTTTAGTGCGAACATCTCACACTACATTTCTCCATTCATCTCAGCAGACCCACCCAACTGAATCGTCCATTCAGTCCGCCAACACCAATCTCAAATACCGAGCACGCATATACTCAGCACGCCTTATGCCACCCGTGCTCTTTATCCGCTAATCCCGTGCGCGGTTACCACCTTAAAATATGCATCTTGAATATACGAATGGCAACCGCAGAGCCCATGACGGAAGCGATTCTTCGGTTGCGCCAGAAGTCGTACGCCCGGAAAGGATAGTAAAGTGCACTCGAAGCCAGCTATGTCGTTAACCTACGGTAAGCTCGGCGTTTCCCCTCCCACTTTCTCCGAGCTTTCATGTCCGAATACCATCGAACCCCGCCGGACCTCGACCGCCAACGCGAGCAGCACCGACATTCCCATGTGCAGCTGTGTGTTCTCGATCACGAACACGCCGGCTTACGACTTCCAGTCGTCTGTGCTGGTATGTACATGCACCTCCTACGTATACGAAAGGCATGTCTCTGCGAACAGCCCGTGTCTCCGTCTTTTTGCCGAACATGCGTCCCGATGCCCATAAACCATACTTGCGCATACTACGTATATGTGTACAAGTGCATACACGATGCAGACGTCCTTCAGCACGTTGCGCGAAAAAGAAGAGAAAAACTTGCGAGTTCCCAGGGCCGGTCACAGCTGACTGAATGACTCGGACAATGGACACACACACATCAACTCTAATAACCATCTCGCGCCTCGTTTCTTTCTGGACCATCCCCAACGGAAACGAAATAAATGTGTACAATAAAATGGCCAAAGCACAACAATAGATGTAGACAAAATGCCAATGGGAGGATCGACACCACAGGCCCGAGTCTAGCACTTGACTCTGATGCTCCAATTATTATGTCAAGCATGGCTAATGCCATTGCAATCAACTTGAAAGAAAAGGCACCATGGTTGCCCCAAGGGAAGACTAACAGGAAGTGCAGTTTCCGAACACGACTTGTACGGCAAGGTATGACCGATGATACATACTGTACATATATCAACACGTTCTCGACTCAGATGAACGCCCTTCTTCTTCTTAACTCTCCGCTATGTATACGTGTCTCGAGTCTCATCCGAACGCGTCCCTCAAAAAGAAACAATCCGAGTCGTTCCATTCTTCCGCTCTCGTGCAAGTACAGCACATACGTCACCAGCATCCATGAGACACGTATTCCCTTCTCATGGTCATTTCGCGTCCGCAGCCTACTATACTAGTAGCCACTATGGTTGCCCTGCATAGCACTCGGAGCCGGGATCGAAACCTTCTTTCTGACACCCGGATATGTCATTTCGGTTTCCTCGGAAAACATATGTAGAAATAGCCTGAGCACACCACCTTATTTGCGCCGACGGCTCAGTGGCCGACGTCATTTTGTGCGTCGGGCGTGCGCAGTCAGTCACCGTGCTGCATCCGAGTCGTTCACGAGTACTGGTAGTGGGCGCAGAGACCCCGATAACGTCTCCCACCTGAATTTTTAATATTATGATGCGGTTGGTCCATCACTGGCATATGGTTCGTTGCCTCATCATATGCGCATCTTTCATCGCAGAGAGGACCTGTCCGATGATTTCGATTGCTGGTTGGCAGAAGATCATCAAAGCAGAAACCGGCCGGCAATTGATAATCCTGTAATCGCAGTACAGTACCTTGACAACACCGCCCATTCCAGATGATCGACACCGACACCGACACCGACACCGAGATGATTACTTCAGCAAACGGCGCACGTTCGTTCGTCTTTTGTCACGGTCTTATACTACCGTCCGCACCATCACTGAAAATTTGCTTGAGCCAACCACACGCTGGGCAGATTCTCACCTTACCTTCACCGAACAGTACTCGGGTACTATATAAATCTCTCAATGATTGATCAACGGTCGCGAACCGCGAAAGCAAAGAAAACGAACACCCTTCTTTTCGACTCCCAGATGTAATGGAATATGGATGGAAGGAAGGATTCGAACTTGTCTCTTGCAGGCATTGAACATTCATAGCGTTCGTCGTCATGCAGTGAGGGAGTGACACGCGCGCTCGGGTGCGTTCCTACAGTATACGGACCTGTGAGTTCTACAAGTCTGCAGATCCAAATCGCACACACCGAAACTAGAACGGACTTGTGTTACAGGAATTTCTCGCGAGAAAGCCCACGCGTCAACTATGTCCGTCCATGTGGCATTTCATGCACGAGGTTGTTTTGCAAGCTTTTCTCTCTTCCCCTCCGCAGCAACTTTCCCCCTCTCCTGGGCCCGTATGCACCTACATACGCCAATGATGGACGGCCGTTCAGTTGAAGCTCAATCTGCAACAGCAGGGAGCCTGAAGTTCAGGGTGAGTTTTTTGAGAGCTACGCACATCCCAGGTGAACAGAAAGAAATTACCGAATCTCATGACTGCTCGGGTCGTCCTCCTCCCATACGCTCACGCATCTTCGTTCTCTCTTTCTCCGTCGCCATCACGTCCTTCCGTACTGCACCCCGGATGCATCTCTAGGCCCTCGCCATACGCTCATCTCGGATCATAGAAAACGACCTCAGGCCCGATGCGAAGTCCAATATTCTGAAAAGCGCAAGCTAGGTTCCGTTCAATACTATGCAGTAACTGTGCTGTACTATACGACAAATGCTCGTCACCGTGCGGCAGGGGCCCGTTCCTGATGTCAAGTCAACTAAGGCACCCCATCGATGGGCGCGCACTGACACTGCTTTTCAGTGCGATTTGGACGTGTTCCGCGTGGGCGCATCGGACGGGGGTTGATCTGGACTGCTGGCTTTGTTCCTGCCGCGCGTCTGTCGATCCCCTTACTGGAATTTCGAGGGTTTCTCGAATTTCCCCAAGTATATACGGGCGTGCAGCGGTTGCATCGTAGACCGCGCATCGACAGATTGTAAAAGGTTCCACTTCTCGCCTGGACGTAAATTTTTCTTGCCATAGCAGCGATATTCCGCGTTTGCTCACTCAGAACTGAGTCCACCGAGCGACGCATCGCATCGCATTAGTTCTTGCACACCGTCGCTGTTGTCGTCAACCCTTCGCCACATGTAGCATCTCCGACGTATCCTTGCCGAACTTCATTGCATACGAGACAGAAACTGGTCTTTTTTAATATGCCGCCGGCAGAGACGCAGATCTCTGAGCCTCCCTCGATCCTAATGGTAATCCAACTCAATTGCATGGGAGACAGAAGAGCGTGTCTGCTGCAAGTCCCCTTGCCAATTGTTGCGCAGGAACACACAATTCGGTGGATTTTCTGTAACAGTATTTGCATCTCAAGACTTCTTGGAAACCTGATGCCAACGGATCCCATCTTCTGACGGAGCCCTTGAACCTTCAACTTGAACGATCTCTAAGAAATCTCGCACTGCGCATTCCTCTCATTTAACAAGTCCGCTGACGTCATACGTACTTGTGCACCGAGACATGACTATGCTACTCGACCAGTGTAAGGACAGCCTGACAGGAGCGATCATGAAAGGGCCATATCCGCACATGTCTATGTTCTCGAGTTCTCTGCCCCCGACTCAGGCTCTCTCGCACCAACGCCTGTATCAGTGCATCTTCTACCACACCGCGGACGCTTTAGAACATGTGCGCGCGCGTCGATCAAATGTACTGCACCGCGCGTCTTCTTAGTCTCAAGGATGATGGCGTTTTTCTCAGGTTCTCTGCTTCTCGCAACGTCCCCTCCTTCCTCTCCACCATCCATCTTCTATCTTTTGTACATCTTCCAACTTACGTTTTCTCTGTTTGGAACGTGAACTTCTATGGATGCCCGACGTATATGACGGTGGACGTGCATAACGACATCGTCCATCGTCGTGTCCGTGTTCGTCTTGTTCTGATTCCAAACCCTCCCGTCGGACCTTGTTCACCCAGAGCCAGAACACTCCCACTCGCAGTCGTATCTCTTGTCTCCCGGGGTCCTCTGCATCTTGGCCAAGCTCAATTCTCCTACTGGCCAGTGCTTACGTGTCTCTTTTCTCTCTCCGTGAAGTGACGCATGGGAGTCGAAGCCGTTAATGTAAAGAAATTAACAAACCTTGCTTGCCGGCGGCTCAGAACGTTCTCAGATCGTCGCTTGTATAGCGGCTTGTGCGCGATTAGGTGTTGCCGCCGGCCGTCTTTAGCGTTGGCGCCACTGGACGACCGAAAAGCGTTCGATGGCCTCATGCACGGCTACTTCGTACATAACTGTACATATGTCGCTCATTGATGCAGTCGACAAGCTTTCTCTCACACAGAGCATTCACCAGCACTTGGACTTACTGATCATAAGTACATCTTTGATGCTCCGATCCCAACACGCTAACATGCTTTTCGAATATGATATGTATCTGGTGGCGAGGCTGGCTTCCTCTCGCGTGCGGCCGCTATTCTCGTTCTCCGTATCTCACGACACGCCCCTCTCCCTTCCATGTACGTGGTATGCGCCCATCCATATCCTGGACGGATCCATCATATATGTCACGAGCAGGCACGCCATCCGAGCTCGTGCATCTTCACCATCGCGCCATCCACTTGCTAAGCATGCCTCCTACAGAAAATCCGGCGCGAACGCAGTACCCGAGCCTGGCCACTGCAGGACACTTCATTAAGCGTTCACTATGCACATCTGTGTCCCCCCCCCTCGAGCTCACACTCGCTCCGCGTCTAAACATAGCCATCGCCCGTATTGCACATCCACCACAGCCCCCACGGCTGATTCCCTCGCATCGCACCCCATCGTATCCCATCGCACACTCCTTTCCCAGCCAACGCACATGGGCAGTCGCTTATGGACGAACTTTCCCCCCTCGCCTGTGAATCGCAGTACGGTACGTGTCCGTCCCGAGCCTTCTCTCTCGATCATAATCAGCCAAATAGGCTTTGAAGGCGCTCTGCGGTCCCAGGCTGCATCTGGCGTATACGTATTATCCTATCTGCCTTTGTGGCGTTCCTTCTGCGGTGCAGGCGAAAGCGGGCTTCTGATCTGAATTCAATATCATCTTGTGCAAGTGCGCTTGTGCCGCCGAGATGATATGAATCGACTGGGAAGAGAAGGCGGACACAGTCACTTTAGTCTGTTTTTGTGCACGATAGGCATGCTGCTTGCTCTAGTATGTTCATTGATCACTATATCTGTGACAATCGACTTCTGGGCACACTACATAGTAATTGACAAGTACTATTGTGCGGATACGTCACTGCTGAATGACCTTTCATATCTTGTCCAAATTGCACGAACGCCCCCCTTTCTCGATGCGATGAGATACATTTTCTTGTATGAAGCGATGTCTCATTCGCTTGCTTCCCAACTTTCTTTCTCTTAGATTCGCCTGCAAGTGAAGCTTCAACCTTGCTGGCGTAGCTTGAATATTCTAAGTTGAGATGTGGCCGTAGACTTGCACTACCCCCAAACCAAGCACATATATCGGCGGGTCCTTCTCAGCATTCGGGCGCGACAGAAGGCATCGAGATCGTACTACGAAAGGCTTGTCAACGCAGATTAAAGACACTCCTACCGCACGGACTCGGTAGATTAGTCTGAGTCTCGCGAGACGCGACATAATGGCACAGCAACTATGGAGGTCACCATCTAAACGGACTCAAGTAGGTAAAAAAAAATTCGAAGAAACCCGTTGTGACTAGCCATTTCCTTACTTAACTTGCTAGGACAAGTAGCCAAATGGTAGAGAGATAGGGAGCCAAGCGCCGGTGGGACATCATCGAGTCGATCATTGTGAACGACCCCATATTAGAACTCAATCTCAAATCAAATTCAACGGTGAGAGCATATACATATATAGATGTAGAAATGACACACATATAAGTGCATTGTCCTGAGAGATGACAAAATGACGAGTATGCTATGGAAACTTGAAGGAGAAGGCATACTAGAGAAAATAGGAATCAAGATGCGTTGAATCTAAGGGGGGAAAGTCCAGGGAAGAAGAGAAAACAATGGAAGCGTAAACAGAAATATCAAATGTGATTCATCGCTTTCCGTGCCTTCGAACTCGACCTTGTGTGGTTGTCTGTTTCCCACCTGCTGACATGAGCGGCTCGTCCTCATATGATGAATACCGTAGGTTCGAACCGGCGGTCGAATTTGATACGCGACTACTACGACCTGTGGTCGACGAGGGCGATGAAGGGCGAGAAGAACGACCAGCGTACGCTATCGGTCGTGTGGTCGGTGAAGCTCTCCCGTCGTCGTTTCTCCTTGGTCTCGCGATATCGACTTGAGGCGACAATCTACCAGGCGTAGATGGTCGAGAGCCGGTGGACTTGGGATGCAGCGCAGGGGAACGCCTCTTCGGGGCCGGTGCGGTTCGAAGAATGAATTTAGGCGCATCCCCATAGTGCTTTGGGGCATTCGTATCCTCGTTGTCGTCTACGTCATTATCACTGTCCAGAGCATCTTCATCCTCTTCTCCACCGTTAGTTTCTTCTTCTGAACAACCATCGCCCTCGTTTTCGTCGTTTTCATCTTCATCGCTGCGGTCATGGCCATCACCAATGGCCTCGTCCTCCGGACGGAAAAGTTGTTTTTTCTCCTTAGCTGAACCAGATAAGGCAGCCTCCACGTCTATAGGCTTCTCAGTTTTCTTCGTCTTTCGGCCGGAGAAGGGTCTCCATGTGCCGAGATGCAAATTCCCAATGATATTGATTTTGAATTTTATTGAGAGAAAGAGGGCCAGAGATAAGGCCCCGGCGCCGCCAATCGTTCCACCCAGTATCGCAGACGTCGATGGTTTGGACGAGGTAGTGCCAACTGATGACGTTGAATTTGTCGAGTCCGCTTTCTCCTCAGTGTATCTGTTTAGTCCCCGCAGTTTGTCAGAGGTGTTTCAAGGCAGAAGATTCGTAGGACGCCTACATTAAAGCATCGAGAATAAAAAGACTTCCATCGTCGGCGTCCATGGTCGTAACTACCAGAAGATGTTGCTGGTCTGCTGTTAAGTTAGACACTCCCCAGTACGGAGTTGACGTGAGCTCCAGCTTGTTATTCGATCCAGTCACATTGACTGCAACCATATTTCCATCAATATTGGCCGCAAATGGTCGAGTGAACATCCAGTCACTGCCAACGACATAGACAGCAGATCCTGATCAAGTTTGTTAAATTAGTATAAGAGTTGCCAACAGTAGGTACATAAATTTACAAACCTGTAAATTGAAAGGAAAAGGCTGCACCCGGAGCTGAGGTCTGCGTCTGTGTGTTATTGTAAGAATGGACCGATGTTTGATCCGTTGTCCAGTTTACTTGTGTCGCAGCCGACGGATGGAACGAGATTTGACCACTTGCATCGTCGACGGTAACATTGACTGCTTCTGCTCGAGCAAGAGCTAGCGATGATAGAAACCAAGCTAGGAGTAAAATGTGGAGGGCAGGCATTGTGGGTTGCTGGTCTGTCTATTCTGATGACCAAACCTTTATTGAGGATCGATCGAATGGCAATGTCCCTCTAGGCCAACAACAGGTCTTCTACGGGCGGTAACCGAACTCGCCGACCTCTCCGTCTTAATCGATGAGACAACGGCGTCCTGGAAATGACAGGATCTATCCGTGAGAGTGGTGATTCTGATCGGGAAGTTACAACAAGGGGGCCTGAAATTCATGCACTTTTACGCCGGAACTCTCAACAGAGCATGACATACTGTAGATATGGATTGATGGACTTTCGCCCTTTCCTTTCCTGCGACCAAGACATAATCGTTTCCATAGCTCACTATCGGATTTTTGCAAGAATCGGGATCTTGTTCTTTACCCCACGGATTGTTGGAATAAGTTTCACTGCCCTTGCCCAAGTGAAGATGTTTGTGCGGACTTTGTGATCTTCGCTACCGATTCCTCGGTTTGATGGACAGGACACAGCAGCCTCGCGTCGGAGTGATCTTAGTAGACCGGAGGTCTACTTGCAACATGAGTGAGTCGAGCGAAAGATGTTCGGTAATTCTTCAATGAAAGCTGTCACGGGATTGTCTGACGCAGCGTCTCCCGAAATATCGAGATCAGCGATTAAATGTCGTATTCTCACCGCCTGGCCTGATTCGAGATTCAAGGTGTCCAGGGCGTCGTTGAAGGTTGTCAAGAGTTCCTCATCCTCCATCTCCCATGTACCTACAAACGATGAGTCATCCTCGCTATCTTCAAGCTCGCTATACTATGGTTTCGAAACTGACCTGCTTTGCAGGCGATCTTCTCGCGAGATAGCAGTTATACGACGCTTCCCTTACAATTTCAGATGAAAAACTCGTGCCCAAATAAGCCGGACGACTCACATCAATCATGTCAAGAAGTACCTTGAAAGCCTCCACGTCGTAAACGGGCTCTAGTTGCTGTTTGAGCTCAGCCAAAACGTTCAAGACTATATCATTTTCTAAAAGTTCTCTTGGAACAGTGTCGGTTACCATGATAAGGTACTCGACGAAGTATCGTGCTTGGAGGTGCACAAGGAGCGATTCAGCAATGAACGCTGCTATTCCAGGATGTGCAAGATGTCGCATTGAAACAAATATATACTCAGGTCGTCTGGATGTAGAAAGTACGTCAAGTCTCATCATCGGTATAACCGTATAGCACATACCTTTTATCGCCACATTGAAAGCACGATCTTCTCATATGCGTGTACCACAATTGAGTATTCTATACCCTCGCCTGTGAGGAGATCACAAGCTTACAGGTGGCATTCCTTTCGTTTTTCTTCCATGAATAGCATCGCTCTCCGCGATTCTGAGAGCAGATGTGCGTTGTCAGAAATCGAGACGAACTGCCGCCTGGCCTTCAAATGGTGGGCCACCGAGTTCAACACCATCGACAGACACCCCGCTCCAAGCATGTTGGATGCAGTCACATTCGTAGAAAAGTCCGAAGACTCGTACTCGACTGGGGCTTTCAGGTCCTCTGCGTATGGGCTATCATAGCCTGCCCGATGAGCGATTTGGCCAATGGCTCTTTCCACTTTCCTCATAGAATACTGATAAAATCGATACAAAGTTCGTCCAGGGCCAGGTAGGTTGGACGTCGTGTCGTTGGTGGATATGGTGTTTAAAGACCTGTCAACTTCATCTTCCGTTGGCAGGAGCTACTTCGGTATTTCATCAAACGAAGTCGCCTGGAGATGTTGGTATTCGACGTGCATCTTCGTGTTTTCAACCACAAGGATAGCTATAGCCTATAACTGAATGAGTCAAGGTTGTGATGCGAGAGAGAGCAGAAGTGCGTTGTCGTAAACCGAGACAAACTGCCGCCTGGCCTTCAAAAGGTGCGCTACCGAGTTCAAAGCCAGCATGCCCTGGTGCATACGGAAGATATCCTGCAGATCCGGGCAGATTGCAGCAAGTGCTATTATACGTCGTAGAGCATCTCGCTGTGTGTTAACATTGTTGGAACTTCACATTAGTGAACAAAGAGTACCGCGATTAAAGGAAAAGTAGGATACGCACTGTGTGTAAGCCAACAACTTCTCACAATCTTTGCTCACTGCACGCCTCTTTTCCGCCAGAAGGACAGGAAGACTCTTCCAATCCCGAAATTCGGACCAGCTGTACTTCCATACGAGATCTTCTCTATCGGATGGTCGAAGCGAAAGCATGTTAACCCCAAGCTGAGAAAGGATGCGTTTTTCAATTGCGTTAGGACCATATCCCATTTCGTGTGCAGTTTTATTCAGCGCATTCTCCAACTTCCGCCCAGCAAGCTGGTAGAACAGATCGATAGTACGCCCCGCTCCAGGCATGTTGGATGTGGTTGCATTCGTAGAAAAGTCCGAAGACTCATACTCGGCTAGGGATTTCAGATCCTCTGCGTATGGACCATCATAGCCCACCCGATGAGCGATTTGGCCAATGGCCCTTTCCAATTTCCTCCCGGCAAACTGATAAAGTCGATCCAAAGTTCGTCCGGGGCCAGGAAGGTCAGACGCCGTGTCGTTTGTGGATATGGTGTCTGAAGACCAGTCAACTTCATCTTCCATTGGTAGAGACTCGTTCGGTATTCGGTTATTAAGCGAGGTCTGGAGATGTTGGTATTCGGCGTGCAACTTTGTGATTGCAAGATTTTTCGACGACAAGTAAAGTTATACCTGAACGAGTCAAGGATGTGCTGCAAGAGAGAGAGGTTTCTTTATTCCTGAACCACGAAGCGCTCGAAAGCGCAATTTGGTTTTAACGAGACATCAGGCCATCAGCAGAAAGGGCAAAGTTATCGGTACTGCTCAAGTTCACTGGCATGCCAGTGAGTCATTTTTGCCACTACTAGTACTTAGTAGACTCGGACTCAGAGTTCCCAGGACCAGGAAACTGTAACTTGAATGCAAAGTAAGGTGTAGACTCGCAAGCCAGTCGTTACAGTTGATTTACTACAACACAACATAAGTAACGACTGGTTTACGAGTCTAAGTAAGGTGCAAAACAGAAGTTTACTACTAGTACACCAGTAGCGACTGTCGCACCTTGCATCAGACGTCACTTAGGATTGTTATAGCCTTTGTCAATGTATGCCAGTGGTGATTGAGCACAAGGCAGTTTTTTCAATAAAATCGATGCCAACAGATGTTTGGATGACGGTACCTTGCTCACTATGCATTCAGTAGAGTGAGCGCAATCCGAATTCCTTCCTATCATATCAACCGACCAAACACGACGTCAATGGAACAGCTTACGCACGAATACATACATAACTATGGGTGAAGGGTAGTCCTAGAGGGCAACTTTAACCGTGCCTACAGCAATCATACATGAACTTGCACATTTCTCTACCAGTGACCGCTTAGACTACGTCCTGGAACTTCTCTGAGACCTTATCCTCTAAAATATCGAAGGCCCAACATTCTCGAGGAGCGTGAATAACTCAGTATCCAAGGTGATACTTCCAGGTTCTATGCGGAGGGCGTCATGATTATTTTTAAAGAAGGCTAGCTTGGTCCAGGATGCGGGAATATCATACAATACGAGGATCTTCAGGTCGGGGAAAATATCAGATAGCTGCCGACGAAGCTGCTCGGACGCCTCCTGACGCTCTGACGAGAGGCGTAAATCAAGAGATTGGCTTCTCGGAATTTGCGCTGGCCGCTCCGGCGATGAAGAAGGAGCGCAAAGTAGTTTCAGGCCAGGGCCTAGCTATCGTAGAGGGCTTGGGTATGGGGCTGTAAAAACATCGTCAGCGCTGGACAACGTTGGAGGATATGGTGGATAGAGTCTATTGCAATATGGGCCACCGTGGTGGCAAGCTCCCTGGCTTTACTTGGGACCCTTGTGATTTGGACTTGTGTTCTGCTGGGGCACGTGCGTAGACATGGCCGAGGGCAAGTGTGGGCTAGGGTTTGATGAAGGCGCGTCTTGGTTGGGAAAATTTATTCCAGATGGGTCACCACAACAGCATATGTCAGAAGTGTTCTATTTTTAGGTTATTTTTAATGCAAGGGAAGGACACATTTGAATCTCTATGTTGTTAGTCTAATTCTTTTTTTGCAAGTGCAGTACTGTATCATGCATTTGGTGGGGACATACATAGATTTCATTTGCTATGCAGCAGGAATAATATACAACAGAGGTGAATGTAGTACTGTTAGATATGTTTATATGTTTTTGTAAGGTAGAATATAAGAATAGAGAAAGTTGAAGGTATTTCAGTATGAATCTAGTGACGACAATATAGAATGCACTTGCTTCAATATTGACAATAAGACTAAGCGCCAAGCAGCACACACAATCTCATGTTGAGCTATGCTGGAATCTGGACAAACATCATTCAGTCACGAAATCCACAGAATCAAGGGAAGGAACTCACAAATACCCACTATTTGAAGTTCAATCACACCTAGTACACAGGATGACAAAAGGCATCTTCGAAACGCGCCTGAAACTTACACCCAGTATGCCAGCCTGAATTAATTGATTTTTTCCTTGTGATTGCGGCTATGAACTCTTTGACCTTCTTTTGAAGCTAGATTGTAGGTGAGTAAAATAACTACATGGAAATGGAATCGACTTACTGATGGCATATACGCCATGTGATGCATAGCATGAGCACCAGGCTTCGCCCAATTGTACTTGGACTGATTTCCGAGGGACAAATAAATTGGCCAGAGCGTTTTGGATCCCAACCGTCGTCGCATTGGCGTCGCCCGACTCTGCCTGTATGCGTGTGTCGTGGCCCGGCCTGAACTTCGTCAATTGCGGGGGGACCGCGACCCACTCCGCCTCAGGCACAAGCAACTTGAAGCTATACGCATCCATTGTGATAGTATTCAAATATCCCTGGAACGGCGTGTTGCCATTGTCGAAGAACGACGACAGCGAGCCTTGCATTGTGTACGCCTCAAACGGCGCAAAGAGATTCTTCAAAACTGTCCCGCTTACATACGGACTCGAAATCCAGGACTCACTCTTGCATTCAAATGTATATGTATGCGTCTGGTTCTCATTTGTGTACAACAACCAGACCTGGTCAGTGTGGTTTCCCGTAAGGGCCTGCGAGTTCGGGATCCCCGCACGCGAGGCAGTCCATAACCCCAGATCGGTTTCCGTCTGGGTTGAACCAGGTAATTGCTCAAAGTGCGTCCAATTTCCACGCTGCACAAGATCGAATCCATCCTGGAGGGCAGCATAGACAGAGCGGAGGTAGTTGAACTGTGTGTACATACGCCGCGCGTCCGACATCGGGTCAAAGTGATCAAGCGAATTCAAATCATTGTAACAGCCTGTAATAGCCTTCTGCAATGGCATGTTGAAATACTGGTCTGAGCCGAGCTTGTAGCATCCATGGCGCTGCCAAGCACAGTTCGCAGGCATAGCTCGACGACTGTTCCAAGATCAGCGCTCAGGTCCTGACAGATATGAAATGAATTATTGAAAAGGTACTAACCCAAAGAGATAATTGCTAGCACCATTTCCATACATGTAGAAGCTCTGCTCCTCGCCGTAGTATACATGTAGAAGGGAAACACCGGGCATGACCAACTTGAAGCTCGTCACAAATGTCACAACTTGAAGTACACTGAGTTGGGAACCATTTACTACCAAGCTCGGCCAGCGGTAGACATCGAAGTTACTCGTGCCGAACATATGACGCCTGTCTTGCCCGACTGAGCAAACATTTCATTCCACTCGTCGACAAAGTTCACGCCAACATCATCAGCGACCTAGAAGTTACCGTCCATACCAAGGAAGCGCGAGAGGGAACGATATGTCGAGTAGTGGAATGTGACGCCATCAAGACCGTTGATGCCCTTTGAACGGAGGAAGTACTGATTATCGTCCGACGTCATGTTGTTGATTGCAGCCAAATCAGGGGGCCGCAACATAGTCGGTGTTTGTTCACGGCCAAGATACAAAACTCCAAATGTGTTGCCACCGGTGACTTCGGCGGTAACGAAGAAGCTGTTCTTACTGACACTTGAAAAGTTGCAGCGCATGAGCGCGCAGCTGTTGTCCATTCTCCAATGCGTCCAATGTAACCTGTGTGCTCTTGTTGATACGAATGGCATCGATGTCGAGCGCCTTGATCACCATGCATAAAAATGTCTTGAGCTTTGCCATCACTTGAGGATTCCACTCACTCAGACAATCTTGCACGAATGCGAATTTGGTCAGTCCGGATGAACACCGAAAGCCTCCAGCTCACCATACAAGTTGAATTCTGATGCCATGCAACCGTTCGAGGTAGTGATATTGAGCTCGATACCCGTCTCATCCGACGCTCTCGACAATGCTGCTGGCTTCATCGGGGGAAAAGGTCGCTGTACTCATGGTTGAGGACACAGTCACAGTTCCACTTCCGCTTCCGCTCCCACTCCCCGAGCTCGAGCTGTTGGAGCCGGTGATGGCAAGGCTGCTGATCGCTTCAGGCTTGTTGTTGATGAAGCCCATGGTCGGGCCCGCAACGATGTTTCCGAGGAACTTGTCGCGCGCGTTGTTGTTCAACGGCTGTGTCGTTCGTGACGTACATCGCAACCTGGGACACGGAGAAGGCCAAGTGCTCGACGCCTGCCGGGCATTGTTTGAAAGCGAGAGTAAGAGGTTTTCGACCTTGAATTCGCATAAGCCATCGCAGGTGTATGTGGAAGAACTCCCACAGCTGTCGAGCACGTCGGGATAGCAAGCGATTCCAAAGACGAGCCATATCGTCGCAAGACATGGTTCAGTAGCTCAGGCGCCGAAACCCGTTCCAACTTCAAGGAGCGCGGTGACTGCGAAGAGTTTTGCAGCAGCCAGTCAATGAAGACCATCTTCGGACGAGCCTGGAAGTTCAGCCTTACCTCGGACAAGATTTGCTTAAACGGAGGCGAAGAAAGATCAGTATGCTCCATATTTGGGGTAAGGCCTTTGAGGACAATGGATGCGAGTGAAGGTCAGATGTCCGAAAGCAACTGCATCGTTGTATGCTCTTTGTCGGTCCAATTGGTGAGCTTTAACGCCCGAATCCGCCAACTTGAAGGTGACGACATCGATCTTGCACATGCCAGTGCGCGCTGCGTCTACGGTGTCCTCTGCATACTGCGCGGGCACACCACGGCCATAGTGCGAGATGTTGAACCGTTGTGACAGACAACGACACTTGGACTTGTTTTCTATGGACAAGTGTTCCTGGTTCACTACGACTTATGGACCAGCGACTCAGCGACCGGGGTCCAGCGTCTAGCGTCTCAGCGACTGGGTCCCAGTGTCTCAGCGACCGGGGACGAGCGTCTGAGCGACCAGCGACCAGGGTCTCAGCGACGAACGATCAGGGTCTCAGCGACTAGCGACCAGCGTCTGAGCGACCCGGGACCAGCGTCTGAGCGACTCGGGACCAGCGTCTGAGCGACCCGGGACCAGCGTCTGAGCGACTTGCGATCGGGGTCCAGGGTCTCAGCGACCAGGGTCCAGCGACTGGTGCGGAGAAACCTCGGACCAAGTAGCAGTTCCCACGGAATTATGATCAGCATGTCCCCAGGACAAGCCAGGGGACTAAAGTTTTCGACTAAGTCCGAGTGTTATATTTGCCTAATGTAGTACATCAGGGAAACTTCCTTTTGCTTACGGCGACTGACGCGTCCTGACGCGTCCTGATTTGGCTGGCACCTGTCTGAAGGGTCGCTACTTCGTCTGAAAATACACTGATTGCCTTATCTCACTGAAATAAGGAGTGTTTCAGGATGCAAGCCGTCTCTCAGTGCATCAGAATGCAAGTCAGGATTTCAGTGCTCAAGTGTAATACATCAGAGATTGCTAACGGCGGCTGGCGCGTCCTGGAGCTTCCTTAAATGGGTTGAAGCGTTGTCATGCCTGCCTGAAGTGTTGCCTGGCTGCCTGATGGCCTTAAAACGGCGTTTCAGGACAAAATCAGTGCGTAAGGAGGGAAGCTGTACATCAGGTGGCAAGTCAGACTCAAGTGAGATTTACTACTACTACCACTACTGTACTCAAGTGAACTTGAACCTCTGTTTTGAGATTTCAAGCTACCTTCATCTTCATGACATCTTGAAAGCGACAGCAAACACCATTGACAACCTCAGTCTACAATGATCATTCAACGAGAAGCAATTCAATAATAGATACAATCACGATGCTCCTGGCAACTTTTGAAGACAAGAGCATGCACTCAACAATTTACTCAACAAGATAACACCGTTAGCACTATTCAAACGGGCCTCAGCCTACTCAATATCGAGCATTGGGAAGTGATGGATTATTGTATCCGGTAAGGCCAAGGCATCTTGATTCAAGACGGAAGCAACAGCAAACGTGCTGTGCGCGTCGATTGCCGCATCTAATAGAGCAGATGCAAGTGAGAAGATGGTCAGCCTGAGTGACAACTTGAAAAGGATAACTTACAATGGACTTGAGCAGCCGACAGCTCAACTTCGGCCCAATTGCTCATCGTGACCAAGACATCTTTTTCGATGTTTGTCTGCAGGAGCCTGCCCGCCATCTCCTCCAGCTTTATAAACGGTTGCGGAAACTTGAACCAGAGACGGGGGTTCAGAAGCAGCTGGAGCCAAGTTGGCGTTCTTGGCCAGAAATCGGGGTAAACGAAGCGCGCCCAATCTGTCAAATCGACACAGGAGGATACGGGAATGTCAAATTTATTCCTGATGCGAGTCGCATCACCTGCCAATTAGTTCAGTTATGCCGCATAATGAGAGAAGAAATGGGATTGTCGTACCAGCGATTCCTGCTGACACTTTCCATACAGTTTCATCACCTAATAATTGTTCCAATCTTGGGGGAAGAGCATTAAGTAGATGAGTCCGGAGGAGGAACACATGTTGCTGAACCGCGAGTTGGATGAGGTCCACGCGATATAGCTCTGGTGAGTTACTCGCCCATTCAATGTCGAGGGCAACGAAGCGTCGTTCCGGGGCATCCGGCAAGGAAGCATAGATGACGTCTACGGCATTCTCCATCGTCGCGGTGGTCAGACATACTTCAGGAACAAGAGGTCCGAGTGTATAACTGCGAAGTTGAAGAAGAGGCGTTGGCGGAACCCCCAGGTATCGAGGAGATGTTGCATCTGTTTGTGAAGCTGGCAAAAAGTCAGTGCAGTGATTTTGAGAGGAAATGGAAAGTAAGCACGATTTTTTGCATCCTAGATATCCTCCTTTGTGTCCAAGGAAGTCTTCGCGCGATGCGTACTCGAAGCACAGCATGGTCAATCAATAGGAGCATGTGGAGCCCCAACAGAATGTGATAAAAGTTCATGGCGAAGGGTTGAATGGGTGGGTGGGTGGCGGGGAGGGGCGACACCCACTCCGAGTTCACATTTATACAAAGCTCTTGCACGCATTTTTCTGATGCCTTATTCTTCTGGGAAAAGAAGAGAGGAATCTATCAGTGCATTATACTATGGCTCGGATAAACCTCAAGCTGAACTGACAGGAGATAAGAAGGATTTCTTCTAGATGACTCGATTATGAGGCTTCTTTTCATTTTATGCACAAACAAACAAGAAAGTGAGTCAGGTTAACTCCGAAGAAGTCAGGAAGACATAGCCCACTGCACAAGAAGCTGTTCCATCAGCTCTAGAAGGCAAAGCCACGAGTAAGCCGTCATACAATCAGTCATCCCTGGATACAACTCGAAACCGGAACCATGCCAATGTGGGAAATGGGATCAATGCATCCCAATCCGCTATGGAAGAAGTAGTTTAAATGAAGGAGCGTTTCTTGTCCTTAGAGCTGGGGGGATTGCGCTGTCGGCCGATAATCGACTTATTCTGCATATTGAAACCGAGCGATCTCCGTTTCGGCGGCAATGGTGGTGGCACAGAGGTGTTTGTCGAGGAATAGGACATGACTACTTGAACGATATCTAAGATGAAGTAATACTTTTTCCCGTTTGATGAATTCGCAATTTGCGTCGTGAGCTGCTTTGCCAACGTCAGGTAGACTGTTTGACGCACCTCTCATCAATGAGCTCGAGCTCAAGGTTGCGGTACTCGAGGCATCGGACGCAAATACCGACACCGGAATTTCCGAAATCGATCCAGAGGATGGGGTGGGGTGGGGAGGCTGATCCCATCGAGCTCGCCTTCGCGTTTGGTGATCTCGGGCTTCTTGACGTCCGCGTACAGGAAGAAGTCGCAGAAGAGCGCTTGAGCCTGCCTAGGGCTTGCGCTTTTGAACTCGATCCAAACATCCATACCACCGGGGTGCGAGAGAGCGCGGGGTCGAAACGCTCAAGATGGTTCGTCGCTGCGACGGGACGAGGAAGCGGCCAACAGCAGCGGCGACACCATCAAGTGCATTAAGAAGGCCAGAAAGAGAGAGCGTGTTCACGTCGGATAGAGTGTCATATTTCTTGCTTTTCTTCTTCTTGCCAATTTCTTCATTGTCGTCATCATTGTCATCATTGTCATCTTATCCTTGTTGTCGGACAACAAAGAGCTCTTCTTCTTACCACCAGGAACACAGGTTGAGGACCCGTCGCGCGAAGTTGAGCGAGTGAATGCAGCGTCAAGGTCCTCGAGAAGGACAATACACGGGGCAGGCACACGGCCCATAAGCGACGACAACGTCACATCGTTCATCCAAAAAGCGGAACGTGAGATGGCGAGAATGTCGAGCATGAGCGCGCCAGCAAGGGCATGGATCAACGATGATCTGCCCAAGCCAGGGACACGATAGAGGAAATTGTCGCGACGAGAGTGGTTACCACGGTCAGCGCACCACTGATTCAGAAAGAGAGGTTAAACTTTCAGTCGATGTGTGGCACTTCATGTACATACCTTCTCTGATTGCAAGAAGTCCCTTGTGTCGGCAAGGAGCATCTCTTAAATCCCCGCCATGAGCCATGGAATCAGCGAAATAGATATGAATTTGATGGTCGTCTGGTGAGGCAAACTGGAAGCCTTTGAGCTCCTCATCTCCGAATGACTTGTCTCTAAAAGAAGACTTGCCCGGCAAGATGGTGCGTGCTGTCGTCTCGAACTCGTAAGCGTGCTGGCATTCTAAGCGCTTCAACAACCATAGCATCAGCCAGTCATGTAGTTGTGTTCATCGGGTCATGAGCTATTGTTGCAATAGCGGATAACTACTAGGGCTACTTACCAGTCCCCACAACAATGAAAGTGTCTCCGGAAGTCTCTGGTTTCCAACCTGACCATGGCTGTCAGTGGTGGTAGCGGACGACGGAGGGCCTGTGATGCCAGTGTCAGACCCCACGTGGGAAGTCATCATGTCGATGCTGGGTACTACTAGTAGCAGGAGTGCGATGGCAATGGTGGTGGTGCTGTCTGGCGGTGTTCCAGAATTGCACCATCTTGCGTGCGTTGTAAACGGTGTGAGCTAGGATTCTGTATCAAATGGTATGTAAATAACGTGAAGTAAAAGGATTGAGAAGGAGAATAAACTCACCAGCCTTGAACTCCTGTGCCATGCTCGTGCAGACCTCTGTCTCCCATTCCGCCCAGATCTGTTACGACATAATTTAGTACAAAGTGCAGGAGAGCAGCGCATGGAAGATGTCATATGTGAAGGAGACAGCGCCAAGGTTGAAGAAAATGACAAGCCTCAAGGTAGTGCAAGAGGATGAGATGAGAGAGTTTGTGCGCATGGTGGGGGAGTTGAGGAAGGGGCTCAGTCTGGGAAAAGGCGAGCGGCGAAGTCCACGTCGGGCTCTTGCTGACTCGGAGTCGGGAAAACAATACTACCAAGTTGCGTGTCTGTCTTTGAATCAAGGTTGGTCGCAAAGCCCATTTGATCCAGCTCCTCCGTCGTCTGCCAGAAGGCAATAGCATAACTTGAAGTCAAGCCGTCCAGTTCCCTCTGACCTAGAACGTCCCGAGAATAACAACCGGTCATTCCATTAAAATTATTATACCTAATAGTTGTCGAGCAGAGCAGTTGTAGTAGTAGCCGGACCGACCTTCGCCCCTCAGGCTTAGTTTACTAGTACTAGTAGTTTCCGACTTCAAGCTGACCTCCGAGTCGGAAGAACTTCCGAGTCTGAGCCTGAGACCGAGTCGTGGGACTTCAAGTTCAGCTCAAAAGTTCAAGTTGCCGAACAGTGACCCGTAACGATGTTCGGTCTTCAGGTTGGTAGACCCGGATTCGAGCCAGTCGTGAATTTATCAAGCAGTAATTAGAGCATCACTGGTGCCAGTGAGTCCAAGTCCGACTCGGAATAGTTAGTAAACAATTCATATCGTTTTTTATTTACATACAGTCATACAACAACTTGAATACCGATGCACAGAAAACACAAGTATAAGGTCGACGAACACAGAACAGGAGACAAACATACAAAGACACAACTTGAATACTAGTGGTATGCACTGGTATGAGGTAATACTACGAAAAGAAAACAGTTAGAAATAGTATGAGTACAAGCCTGAGTCCTCACTGGCAGGCTACTTCGTCTGACTCCGAGTCTGCGGTTTAAGTGAATTAAAAGGTTCCAATGCTGCTTGTTCCCGCTCAACCTTGTGGTGCTCCTCATTAAACCACGCTTTCCATGTACTCGAGCCCTTGTTAGCCCTAGTTACCTTAATCTGTGGATGATATTCCGCAAGTTCCGACATCACTGCATCATCCTTTTGTGATTCGAATCCGAAATGAATATCACCGTAACCGGAGGTGCGCATCTCCGACAATTGTTGCCAAATACAGTGGCTGAGTGGCGTGAGCCTGAGAAGTCTGGCTTCAAGTTCAGATTCAAGTTCCGCATTTAGTAGCCTGACTACCCCATGCCCTGCCAGTGGCATCGACGTATCGTGTCTTTGTCTACTATACTTGTAGTACTGTACTCTAGTAGTACTCAAGGTTGTTCTTTTCAACAGCTTGAAGCCCTCTCACCTTAAAGTCGAAGTCCCTGCCACCTAAATTTTAGTTCAGAGGCTGCCACTGGCGGTACTCAGGCTGGCGGTGAGTCAACCAGTCTCCTAGTTCAACTTCATCCGCTGACTGAGATCTTCAAACTTCAAGTTGTAGCCTGAGTAGTACTATCTACTACTACTAGTATACTGGCAACTTGATCTCTAAATTTGAACCAAAGTTCAAGATACTACTATTCGGTTCCGACGACTCGGAGTCGGACTCGGAGTTGGTAGGCTCACAGCTACTATACTATTGCACCAGTTTTAACTCCATTTTGAAGCTGTTGGAGAAAGCGAAACAACCTCCTATCAGGCTTCAAGTCACAGTTTTGTTCAAAATATCCAAAATGTCCAGTGAGCCTGAGTTTGAGTCGAACCCCCTTGTTGGTTCTGACAATAGCTAAATTGTAGATAAAAGGAAACATGAGACAGTTGAGGAACACACATCTGCCCCGCGGGTGATATCAAATCATGGAGGTCGAGGCAACGGGTGGTACCAATCGCGCGACCGGTCGCAAATTCCAGACTGGAGTACAGCGTACGCACATACATCTTTGAACAACCCTTCAGCTGGGAGTCATGGCTCTCTTCAAGAACGCATTTTCTCCAGCCCTGCAAGTCGGAGTCCTAATAGCCGACCTCTTGAAGATCGCATTTCTGCCGGCCCTCCAAAACGGAGTCGTGGTAGCCAACGTCTTCAAGATCGCATTTCAACTCAGAGTCCTAGTAGCCACCATCACAATGAACCTGAAGGTACTCCTGCCAGTGACAGCAAAAGGCGTAAAGTTGAGGAGGACGAAACGCCGAGTCATCGGGCACCGTTCCCGGTATCTGTTCCACCACCATCAAGGCCACCTGTTGGATGTATGCGATTTCCGTCGCGTTTCTTACTTGTTTCACACGTCGCAGTCACATGGAAGTGACACAAAAGTATTTCATTCACTATAAAATTTACTAGCTAGATCCGAAGCCTATAGTATAAGTAGACTACTAGTTAGCAATAAAAAATTCGTGCGTTGTCCTCTTGAATTCGGACTCCAACACCACCATCATCACTGCCCGATAATGTGAGTGGCGTCACGGGACCTGGCAGTTTTGTCCAAACACCTGTCACTGGCGGAGATCGCGGAGATACTATAGGTGAACTGCTTAAAAATATGGCACAAAGTGCTTCGCACACTGGCATAGAAGGCAACGAATCGGTTCGCTCGACTTCAGGCCATCCAGGCCTTTCATCGGATGATAGGATTGCGAGTTTGGAGGGTCAGGTTGTTACAATGAACAAAACTCTTCGCAAGATATCTTCTTATGTCGATCTCTTGACTAGTAATGTTGCTGGGGTAAGTAATAGGATCATGTTTCAAAAAGAACGTCTAATAACCTACGCTTGTTAGTCACGGGCAGCAGGCGACGCTGTTAGAGTAAGGAAGACCTTGGATAGTCTAAGGTTCTTCTTCATGGAATCCTCCGCAATTGTCCTTGGGTTCAAAGATTCGGACATACAGGAATGCCTTGACAGACGGAGCACTGAAGATCCCTTCGGTTCCTACTACTTCGAGGTGAACGATGGCGCGTTTCAGAATATCATGAATAGATACTACCGACTTCATTCTCGCAACGGCTCGGAAGGTCTTAGAGAACTGCTATCTCAATATGGACATTATAGAGAAGAGAAGGCAGAAGAGTTTTTCGCAGTATTGAACTCATACGATAGGGATGCCGAAAATCTTAAGGCTTTCCAATTCTTCATACCGCTCTTCCAGGCCTACTACGACGTAATCTACGAACTCATCGCAATCATTGACGCCGATCTCCAAAGAATGTCAGTCGACATCTCTAAGATTTTCGTGGCTCAATCTCAGCCTCCCAATCGTCGTCGTCCCGATCTTCGGCCCCTGACATTGAGGCCATTCTATCAACCGATATCGGAAGCAGGGAGTTTGCAATCGAAATACAATACGCCTGCGGTTAGACAGCTTCATTTTCAGCCCCAGCAAACTGAGGTCAATCAAACGCTACTACAGTTTGACAACACGCAGAAATCTTGGGAAATGGCGATTAATCTGTGCAATATTCACGACACATTCTTCCAGAGGAGGGATGCATTTGCTGTTACCTCCAACGACTATGCAATTATTTTCGAGGCAAGAGATATTCTGGAGCTTTTGGAAAACGCCGAAGCAGCAATTTTGGCAGATAATTCTGCTGACAAGATTCAATATTGCTTCCAGGAATTGGATTATCTTCAGAGGAGATTGATAGGAGCGCTTAGGATTGTCAAGAGATGGTTGCAAATTGCCTCCACAAAGGGTCTTTTCGATGTCGTCATGCAGAATGGGAAAGGCGTGGTCATAAAAGGGCTCTTAAACAAGATCATACATCAAGGGCAGGAGTCGACTGATGCTGTCCTTGATTCTATTGATATGTTAGCAGCCTATAACAAGGACGAATTGGAGGCCTATCATACGAACTTGAAGGGCAAGGGGAAGGAAAGACAGGACACGGCAGCATCGACGTCAGCAGGGTCCTTAGATAGCCAGACGACTCGAACAACTTTCTTGCAGGAGGCGGACATGCACAGATACCAAATGTATCTGATGGAGGCGGTGTGCTCGTCATTCGATAGACAAACCCCGAAGGGCATCGCGATGAAAATTGATATTAAAGAAGTTCTAGGGTATCGCAATTATTTAGAATTGGCGATAAAGTCAAAGGATGACTCCAAGCCTTCAAGTCCTCAAGGTCGCCTCAACTACTAGCCGAATTAGCCCTCTCATAGGTGGTGGGTTGACAATGGACACAGTATGCTTGCATCTCCAGTTTCTCCTTTTGTTGCTTTGAGATTTGTTGATAATTATATTACCTCGAACAATGAATACCATGATGTTGTCGCCGCTGGCTCTGGCAATGTAAACTGTACAACAAGTCTCAATACACTTTGTAGTACTATGTGGCAACTTGAATGTGCTAACGGAAGAGTTTAACTTAGTAATTATTGTCTAGCTTCGTACAGTGTTTGGTGCATGTGCATGTCAGCAAATCGGTTAACATAGAATCTATCATAAAAATCCAGGGTCTCCTCAGGTGTCAATGACTTTGGAGGACATTCATCACCCTTCGGAACCCCCAGGAGGTGGGCCAAACGGAGGATGTCCCCTACATCTATCACAGATTGCTTCGGAGCCTTGCAGTCGCGGTGATAGCGACATCTGCCACTGGCATTCACTCCAGTACAGCATCCGACACAGGTGGTAGAGCTCTCTAACTCATACTCCGGTTCGACTATCCACATTCTTGTTTTCAGGTCGGGTGAATCTCCAACACGCTTGAAAAATTGGACGAGAGCGCAGTCCTGACGTTCCCCTTTAGCGGTGAAGGAAAAAAGAAGCATAACCCGGGCAACTCTCATTCCTGCAAACCCCTTTATGCAGGAGCTAACTCGAACAATGACTGCATCACGTCTTGCTTTTCCGCGCCAAGAGGGATTGGACCTGATCGCCTCCCTCATTGCTTGTTCTATAGGGATCGATTTGCCATGGTAGGCAAAGAAAGCAGTGGCTGAATGGAATATTGAAAAGTCATTGCTTGTGTCCAATTCAACTGCTGGTTGGGCTCTGCCAGAGGAGCCCCTTGAGTTGGAGATGTGATTCTCGTACTTGTTGAATAAGTATTTTTTTATGAGCTGTCGGAGCTGTCGGAGCTCTGGATGACCTTTTATCGCCGCAAGCGTGTTGAGCTGTTTAGAATACACCTTACTGGACTCTGCAAGGATGACAACAAAGAAGTCAGATGTGCAACACCAAAGCATGGGTTACCAAGTAATACCCACGTTGCTTGGAAGCCATTAAGATCAAGCTCAAAGGGTCATTTCTGCCACCCAAGCGGATCTGGCGTTCAGCATGTAGTATGCCATGAACCGCAAGATGATGTGGCCCATACACTACGTTTTCGGGATCTTCCAGGTCTGCAATTTCGTTGAGTTCATTATTGCCCACAATGTCATCGAAGAAGTCCTCTGTATCATCAGCTGCGCCAGCTACGGGTGTATCATGATGGTGCATCTGCTCCTTCCGAATTCGGGTCCTCTCAGCGTCATCTGTCTCCGACTCTGACATTTCCTGCGCAGAACATCTTGCAAAGCTCTCCATGAAGCCTCAGCCAGAGGACTTTCCAGCATTCCACGCCTCTTGAAGTCTGCCCTCGATGCAATAAGTTTACTGAGACGTTGGTTTGCTGTGATCATCTGACCCAAAGGATCATTTCTGTTTGAGCGTCGCCACGTTTCCTTGACCGCGTAAATGTGTTTATTCTCTGTGATTGATGAGCACAGCCCGCTTGGTGCAGCGAAGAGAGGGATCATTGTAGGATAGTGAATCATGGCATGCTGTCGTGGAAGTGAGAAGTTATCCCGGATGCCCTTAGCTATGAATATTTTGCGATATTGATGATAGTGATCCAGAGAGGCTTTAATCTGATCAAGAGTTGAGGCTGTAATCGTGTACCGACGCACAAGGTAACAGAAGTCCAGAAATGCACTCAATGCGTGAACTATATCATCATGTACAATGCCCACAATAGCCGGAAGATACACCTAGTAAGCGGATTGCATCAGATATCAGCAAACCACCACCTCAAACAAGATCATGATGAAAATACCACATACTTTCATAAGTGCCTTTGAATCATTACCTGTCCATTGCTTGAAGCCTCGACCTTCGGGAAATCTGCGAAGTCCGGGAAAAGGAGCAGCAACTCTGATTCTACGTGAAAGTTAGCAATGGTATTCACACGACTTGTAAGGGAATAGTACCTTTTATCCACAATATCCAGCTCTGTTGTGGTCATGCTCTGGCAAATCCACTCAACAAGATGATCCTTGAACACGCCTTTGATGATTTGGTGCAGTAAGTCTGGAGAAATGAGATCGCATATATCTGCACGCGGAAAATCATTGGTGAAGGGCTACGGGACATAGTTCAAGTTGCGGTAAGTGCATCTAATGGACAACTTGAAGTTGGAACACATACGACGATATCTTGGTGGAACCCATACTCCTTACGAATTGTGGCTCTACTTATGCTATTGTCATCCACCTGTTCTATCAATCGTTCGTGCAGCTCTTTTGTTCGAGGATTTGTAACAAATTCCGGATTATCTAGGTTCTTGTGAGGTGCTGTACATCTATATAGTAGCCGCATTAAGCCATTTCCTCGAACTCAAGTCGGATGTGATTTTTGGAAAGGACAATACTTACTTGCAGCACCATCCAGTGCATATTGCGCATAGACTCACCTGTTCGGATAATCGGCTATATACGAGCCGAGTCCGAGAACCGACCTACGCAAGTGACCATCAGGGCACCGGAAAATGGTTTGTTCGTTGTTTATGGACATTGCGCTCTTCAGTGGTCTCAAGATTCTCGATATAGATGAATGAAAGACTTGATGTCGAAAGCGGCGGAATTCATCCGACTTTTCGTACTGCCGTTCAGCTGCAAAGCATCAGAACACAAATGGATAGCTCAGTTTTTGACACACACTCTTTGGTATTGCTAGAAATGCTACGAGCTGGACTGTATTCAACTTTTGGGACCGCCGGGCCTTGTTAGATACATTTCCTATTGAGAGATATAACGGATAATATTCGTTGTTGCCAGTTCCAACGGAAACTGTTGTCTTGTCACTCCCTAAAATTACCGGAACGAACATGGACCCATGAACTGCTTTATCTTCGGCGTAGATTTTGTTCTAAGTCAAGGATAATCAGTACACTTCCTCCAACTTCGAATGCTGCATATTCATGACTTACAGCCTGTTCCCAAGCAAAATTTCCGGACATGTAGTTTCTGAAGACTCGTTCTTTGTTGTCATCAGAGTCCTCTTTCGGCTGATACTCACGAAACGGGACATAGTCGAATTCGCCTTCCAACGCCGGATTGTCCACCAAATTCCGGATCACTTCCAAAGGATCCCGATACCATACATCATATTCTTTCCTCTTCCATGACTCGGTGTTCTCGTTTGTTGCCTTTTGGCTATGATCGTCCGTGTAGAAGTTACTAAAGGATTTCCAAGACACATCACCGACTTTCGTAGCATCAATGGCGTTATACATTTTTTGCGCATCTCCATCGAGTAGCGTACTAGTTGAACCCAGATCCAAGTCATCGTCAGGCAATGTCGCATCCAATTCGGAACATCCGCAAGATTTTACATTCTCCGCCTCCTGAATCAGCTGATAAGCCTTCATGATTCCCAGAAGCTTTGTTATGTTCCCAGCAGACATTTGCTTCTTCCGATAGAGAAAATCTGCGAGCTCAAAATCTGCTCGGCACGAATATGGAAACCAGTCATTTGACGCAGATTCGTTTCGCGGAGCGGGTGAGTCTTCGTATTCTAAGAAGTTCCCTTCTGCATCACATGGAGTGGCTGCACAATGTTTGGTGTCAAAATGCTACAGTAAACCGGGAACAATTGATTTGGCGCGCACCATTCAAGTATCTGTGATACACCTTCAAGTTATCCTCGCTCTCCTTATAATCTCCAATGTCGGAATCCAAGTCTTCAGAACGGCCACTGTCACTTCCGGTGACAGAATGGGACAGAGAATCAGGTCTGTCCAAATCTTGAAGCAGCTCGTCTCGGCCTATACTGAGCATCGAGATATCCTGTGTAAGCATGGAAATATCGTAATCGTAGGAGTCAGAGCCGCTCTCAAGATGACCCTCTGATGGAAGTTCGGACGACCTCAGGAGAGCTTCAAGTTGAGGACTTGGAGCTCGTATGGGTCGAATAGGTGACGATTCATATTCATGACCACAGGCAGAAGAATTTGCCAAGAATGACGTCGGATGAGCTGAATATTCATGTCTTGCTCTTCCAGATTGACTCTTGAACATCCTACTACAGCCGGGCAAGGTGCATCGAATAGTTGGTGGAAAATGAAAGGGATCGTGCTTTTTCCGTGTCGCTGGCATCAACTTGAATGTAACCTCAGTAGTAGTACACGTCGACAATTGGGACTCACAGCTGAGCCTCACTGGCACTGGCAGGCTGCTAGCACTGGCAGTGACTCGGACTCGGAGTGCCAGTGAACTTGAACCTGAGTTAAAATTAGTCATAGAGTAGTCACGGTAGTAGTGGGCGTAAATTTTCAACTTGTCTAAGATAGACGCCCCCGCCTCCCTGATCTTGAACTTGCACCTTCGACACATCTTATCATCATACAAGTCTCAAAACACTGCACAAAATGTCAACTCAAAGACAGACAAGGGCTAAGAACAGGGAAAAGCACCCCGGAGCAGTTGTTGACCAACTCAGAACAAGACGAACACAGGAGGAGATATTGCGGGAGAAGGAAGAAAAAGAGAAAAGGAAAGTACGGCAGGCAGAAAGGCGGGATGAGGCATTGAAGGAGAAGGAAGAGAAGGAAAAGCAGAAGGAAGAGCGGACAGCTTTCCGCAGAGCTGCGGCCCAGCAAGTTGCGGTTGCGAAAGAGAGGAAAAAACTCGCTGCGGAGCAAAAACGGGCAGCAAAAGAACAAGAGGCAGCTGACAAGGTTCGCAAGAAGGTGACTGCAGCAGAGAACCAAGAAGCAGCGATGCTAGAGACCGTAGAGCTTGAAAACAACTTGTCGAAGGCTCTTGAGACACGCACCCAGATGGGCTCAACAGTGCCCAAACTCACTGGCAAACGTGGACGTAGAAAGCCAAAAGGCGAATCTAGTTGTAAGTCTTCAACTTTAGATCAGTGATGACACAGATTTGAACTGGCATAAACAGACTCGAAGAACGATGTTAAAGACATATCGGATTGTGAAGATGGACACAACGAAGACTTGGATATTCGTGAGTAACATTACCTATACATTTTCAGACGATCTCAAAGCTTGGAGGTTGAACCCTGTGACTCACGTTAATGCGAAGCAGCAAGTATGGATGAGCCAAATGGGAAGCCTGCAAAAAAAGCTAGGAAAGAAGACTCCAAAGGTGAACTTCCATTTCGCACACGTGTGCAGACCGCAAAGATGTCCAGGTCCGCCGCCACTCCCAGCGACGCATTCTTTCACGCTCCTGCAGGACCGAACGAGAGTCTTTCTGGTGAAGAAACGGACATAATAGACTCGCCCGCTACGTCAAGGCGGAACGACAAGACAAAACGCCCTGTCAGGGCGCTTCGCAACACAGATGATTCCACTTTCATCAGTGAAGAGGGTGGAGGTCTTGAGGTGCCAGTGGCAGGGATAGACTCAGAAAGGATCAATTTGTGAGTTTGAAGTTTGAATCTTGCATTGCGTCTGAATCAGTATCTTGTACTGTCAAGTCAATGTAATGGTGAGTGCGATTAAACATCATCCCGACTACTACTAGTAGTAGTACTAGATTACTAATGAGCCTGCCACTCAGGCTGCCAGTGTCACTGCGGTCACGGTGCCAGCGGTTCAAGTTGACCGTGACGCTCCCGGGCCAAGACCCGACTTGGAAGTCCTTCACCTGCAATATTGACGCTCTTGTCCTTGTTACCACTGTATTATGAGCCTTGCTGACGCAAAGCTACACCAGACAAACCATCTCATTGCCAGATGATGAAAACTTAAGTCCCTGGGAGGATGAAGGAGAAACAATCACCCTTACAAGCTATCATGGTGTAAAAAATAGCACAATCAGTGTGCAACAGAAGGCACATCTTGTCGATTCGGAATCAAATGTTGTGAGTTGACGGAGCATTAGAATGGCAAATGCAGTCTGAATAACTTGTTTATAGGGCGGAAGCAATCCAAAGAGGCTAACAAGGCCGGCTCAAGCTTGTGTGAGTACGACTTATTTCTGTTCGATTCACGTCAGTTACTCCATGACCGTTTGTTCATATCCCTTCGTTATTATTTATCTGCCAACTGCCGTGTCATGAACAGGATGGAGGTAGCAGCAACCTCAACTCGAAGAAAAGGAAGTTATTGCATGACACTCTTTCCGGGTCGCAGGTTTCAACGGTAAGCGATGTCATATCATTTTTCATTTTTCATTCTACTAAGCAATCCCTTCCCGTACTCGAGGATAAGAACAACGAGATAAAACCAGGTGGACAGGTGAGTGCCAGACAGCGAAGCACAGTGATCTTCATTCTATATCCTTCATTGCTGAATTGGTATTTGCATAGGATGCAAACAAGAGGACTGCTAACTCGCAGCTTAGCGCACCGGTAAGTCTATCTTATTTCAACTTCTCTCGTTCCCCCCTTTATTTATGGTTGTAAGGTGCGATCACTAGCTTTGGAACCCCGTGTACAGGTATGTGTGAGCGTCGATGCACCGTAGGCTCACTTCCGGTGCTCTCCTGTAGCAACTATTCGTTTCCTTCTTCACTTCAAGTCGATCGCTAATGTGTGCATATGAATAGGACATCACAGTCACAAAGAACGGAAAGAGGAAGTCGCCACCAGACACCGACTCTCAGGTTAATGTGGTAATTCTTCTACCTTCACGTGCAATGAATTCCTTCATTTCATGTTTACTTAATTTGAACCATCTCAATAGGCTAATAAGACTGTCAAGATCAATAAGTCATTGTTGATTGACATGGACACACAGGCCGGTGCCACAGTAAGTGTCAATTCTATGGTAATTGGCATTTCAAGTTCGTATCTGATCAGGCGGAAAGGACTTGAGTAAGAAGAGGAACCCCTCTGATATTCCTTATCGGCCTGAGGCCGACACAACGGTAAGTGCTTCTTTTCGATCTGCTCACTTGCCATGGATAACAGCTTTCTGACGTGTTGCAGCCGGAGATTGGATCCGCTACCTTTAATCGCAAGAGGCAGTTGCTGGTGGCTGATAATGAAGTAAGTGAGAGTCTGATACACTCTAAACGTGAGCATTCACCTTCTTTTCTTAATAGTCTGGTGGTCGAAAGATGTCGTTAGCACCTCGAGCACCGTCGCTTGCAATGACGAGAGCGTCCCGCACCCCCGGACCCGAAGTGATAGTGACTGGGGCTTATCAAGGTCATCGCAAAGTCTCTCGGACTACTAGCTCAGTTTGTCGAATCAAATTCATTTCTATGACATATTTTGCTGATGTACGTATATGCAGACATCAGTGGGACTTGAGGACAAGGATCGAAATGAAGGAAGGGAAGGATCTCGCGTGCCAGGCAGGAAAAGGGCGACGAACCAGTGTCTCCCTCCCGGTACTCAGGCAGGATGGACTCATATTCTATTACCTTCACTATTTCGCGCAGTTGGAAAGTCCGTCACACCATGGCAAACCCCGGACAATAAGCTCATCAGCTCATTGTGGGGGAAAGTGTTTGATTCTGTGGAACTCATTTACGAAACTCAGTTCGCCGATATCTGTTCTCTAGTTGAGTCATTTTTACATATTCTCAAATCACTTTACCAAATTGAGATGCAATCCTCGTATTTCAGGCGGCCCAGAGATGCTCTGATAGCTGGTGCAAGAAGCTGTTTGAGAAAGCTGAGCAATCAGTTGCTAGTTTTATCAGCGGCGAACAATCAAAGTCAATGCAAAACGAAGCAATTGTGAAGATGTTGCAGACGCTAGTTGACAAGAAGAAAGCCGAACCGTTTCTATGGGAAAGCTGGTATAGTATGGAGAGGGTAAGTAAAAGAGTATTTATTGTTGCATTTTGTGTCCATGCATTGACCCTAAATGTACAGAAGCAAGGACTGTTCTGCTCTGACCTTGTGGTCTCAGTGTTGTCCGTACACATTGTCTTGGCCATGGGTCGGCATAAAATACTGGACAGAAACACCATAGGAAAGCCTATCGGTGCCCTCGCCCTTGCGGCAACAGCGGTATCTACTTTTTTCAGCACTTATATTGTCCTTATTCGCTGATCTTCCCATGGATAGGTCAAGGTTGCCATTGATAAACAGGTGGCTCGGTTGCAAAATATCAAAGAAGAACTTGGCGGCGCTGAGTGGTATTTCACTAGCGCTCTGTGGCAGCCTCATACGGACGACTATGTTAACTTGTTGTCGAATCCCTCTTTCTTCACTGAATCAAACTGGGAAAAGGTTCGATCCCGCCTCCTAGCTTACGATGCCAGTACAGATATCGATACAAGAAAGAACACCGAACTTGTTGGATCGGGTATCACTGGCAGGGACTTTTCCTTGTATTTTGACGTTGTAGATGCAGATTCGACCTGCGAGAAAGCGTATGACGAAGGCGCTGATAATTGGGAAGACGGAACCGACGGAACCGACGATAAGGGCGAAGAGCGTGAGGGGGCTGAGTATAGAGGCGAGGTGGAAGGTGATGCAGAGGACGAGCATGCTAATGCTGAGGGTGACGACAACCTGAGCGAGAGCGGGGACGAGGGTGTTGACAAGATTGAGGGCGAGGGCGAGGGCGAGGGCAAGGGCGAGGACAAGGACGAGGATTTAGGTGGAGATGGTGATCATGAGGAGGACGACGCTTCAAAATGGGATTCGGCTACGGACTGCGTAGACTTCTAAGGGCAAATCGATCACTGGTGAGCCTCTTCTTTTCGTTTCTGTCCGTGCGCTCAATATTATATTACCATCGACTTGCAGAGCAGCCTTCGTTTCTACTGGTACGCCAAAGAACATGCAGAATTGAAGGCACGGCAGCGAAATGTGGCCTGCCACTGCCCGTCACGGCAGAGGTTCGGGATAATGTCGTGGCGGATCCCATGATAGCGACTGCTATGCTTAGTCTTGTGTAAATGACTGATGTACTTGAACGCTGAGGCACTGATAGCTACATAATGTTGTCTTATATATTTCTGATGCAATGAAATACTTGGATCGTTCTTATGCACTTAGACTCTTGAGCACTGCAATTCGTCTTACAACACTTGTCTACTGCTGTAATTAAAGGATGATACACTGGAGCACTGGGGTGCTGAATGCCTGAAACACTTAGAGCACTGATTCAGCCATCTTTCCTTATTTAAGCCAGCCCACACTTATTTCAGCCAACTTGGGAGGACATGCATGAATAAGTAAAGCTTGCCTTATTTAAGACTTCAGTCTCTCAGGACGTTTAAGTAACACTTAAGTCACTTTCAGCAGAAAGTAGTTTCCCTGATGTAACCAGCACGGCCATCACTGCCAGTGACACGACGTCGGGCGCCTTCAAGTTGAATTTAAACGTTGTCTTCTACATACGTACGCGCATCGTCGCGTTTACCGACAGATGCAAGCTCATGGACTCTGAACGCGCACCGCTCACTGATGGCCACACGCATCACCGCGATGAGTATGTGGACAGTGACGAATTAGAGCAAATAAGGTCTGTGTGGTCATTTGACTTGCGTGTTATTGCAGTGGTGAGAAGTGATGCTAAAGAAAGCTCAATACAGTCGCTATGAGGACTTCACGACCATTGGTATGTTTTTCTATCGATATGACATTGTACCAGAAGTACTCAGATGACTCAAACTCCGTAGATTGGATACAGGACTCTATTCTAGAGCGAAACCGAAGACTGCGAGCTGCAAGACAGGCAACGTCGACACAGCGGGGGCCAAATGGCGAGATAACTTTCAAGTGGATCACGGCCCAGGTATACAAAGCCTTTGGCGCTGCACAGACTTGGCTTGTTGTCAGTCTAGCTGGTATGTCGCATAATGCATTGCGGTGTTCACTTCAGCTAAAAACCGCTTTTTAGGTGTCTGCATCGGCATTAACGCTGCTTTAATTTCCATCATCACCGAATGGTTGTCAGATATCAAGATGGGCTACTGCTCAGATGGATGGTGGCTGAATCAACAGTTTTGTTGTTGGGAAATCGAAGGTGACGAGGAAGCATGCGATTCATGGCATCCTTGGAGTACAGTCGGTCTTGGAAGATGGTTTATATATGTGCTCTTCGCCGTGAGCATTCAAATGTCTTCGCCTTCTTCAATCCATAGTAACTCATCTATCTTCATATCGAAGGCCATGTTTTCCTTTATCGCAGCACACTTCGTAAAATCCTTTGCGAAGTATGCCGCTGGTTCAGGCATATCTGAAATAAAATGTATCCTTGCGGGGTTCATAATGAAAGGATACCTTGGAGTATGGACTCTCGCGATCAAGAGCTTAACTCTGGTATGGTTGCTGGGCAAATAATGTGTGTCTTAAGCTGACCGAGAATCCAGCCTCTCGTTATCGCCTCGGGTCTGTCAGTAGGAAAGGAAGGTCCTTCTGTACATGTCGCTTGTTGTATAGGCAATATTGTCGCTCGCCTGTTCGGTAGCTTCTCAAAAAGTCAAAGTGAGATAGAAACGTTTTCCTTCGGAGTTTCGCTCACGTCTCTCGTAACGCAGTGAAAATGCGGGAGATGATTACAGCAGCCAGCGCAGCAGGCGTGGCTGTAGCATTCGGCTCGCCGATAGGCGGTGTTCTTTTCTCTATTGAGGTTTGCTTTCTCTTTGTTCTCTGTGCTTTATTCTAAACAATCCCACTTAAATGGTCTTCTGTAGGAGATGAGCCACACGTTCAGTATAAAAACGATGTGGAGGAGCTTCTTTTGTGCCCTCGTTGCGACTGTGACGTTGTCCGTGAGCAGATATTTTATCAGCTCCTTCTCGGTCTTCTCATAGAAGGATTCTAGGCGATGAATCCGTTCAGAACCGGCAAGCTTGTGCTTTTCCAGGTTACATACGATCGCGATTGGCATTTTTTCGAAATCATATTTTTCATAATCATAGGAATATTTGGTGTGAGTTTCACTTGCCTAAGCCTGGTCACTCAACGCTGACAGCCGGAGTAGGGTCTTTATGGTGCCTTAGTCATTAAATTCAATCTTCAAGTTGCTGCATTCCGCAAGAAGCATCTTGCAGGTCATGAAATCATGGAGGCTGTGACGTTAGCTACGTTGACAGCAATGGTTGGGTACTTCAACCGGTTTCTTCGCATTGATATGACCGAAAGTCTAGCCATCCTCTTCCACGAGTGCGACACCGCCGGTGATATCGACAATCTGTGCCAGTAAGTGCCAACATCTAAGAACATCTGTAGTATTGAGGCTTCGAGTCTTACGATATTAAAGGACATCGGTTCAGTGGAGGATGGCCAACTCTCTACTCTTGGCAACTGTGATCCGCATAGGGTTCGTGATTATATCGTACGGATGCAAAGTGCCAGCTGGTATCTTCGTACCATCCATGGCAGTGGGTGCCACGTTCGGAAGAATGATAGGAATCATGGTGAAGGCAATGTATAGGTGTGTACTCGATAATAGCCCAACAAAGGCATGCTCTAACAGTTAGTGACAGGGCGTATCCTCAGTCCGGCATGTTTGCGGTCTGTCAACCAGATGTGCCTTGCATTACACCGGGTACTTATGCATTTCTCGGCGCAGCGGCTGCTCTTGCGTAAGTTCATCAACAATATATGAAAGCATAGGCTGAATTCTCTCCAGCGGAGTAATGCGAATTACAGTAACGGTGGTGGTAATCATGTTTGAACTAACAGGAGCCCTAACGTATATTCTGCCGACCATGGTGAGCCACAACCCAATCGACTGATGTCCTGGTCCGTCTTAGATTGATCGTCTCGTAGATCGTTCTTCTAGTCACCAAGGCTGTCGGCGATTTCTTTGGAATAAATGGCATTGCCGATGAGATGATCCGATTTAATGGATTTCCGTTCCTAGAACAAGAGGACCATTCTTTCCACACTACGGTCTCTAGTGTCATGCGCACTGACTTACACACCTTACCTGCAACTGGAATGAAAGTCAGCGATGTTGGTGAGTACTGATTGAATCTTTTAATGCATTCATTCGCTTATACGAGGGAGCACAGAGGCCAAGCTGCAAGAAACTGATGTCAAGGGTTTCCCGATAGTCTCAGCTGATGGTCGCCAATTGCTCTTGGGACATATTGGGCGTCATGAACTGCGCTACTTATTGGGTTTGTATTCTCGCTGTAAAGCTGATTTAATTCATATTGACGACATGACATAGATAAAACGAGGCGCACTCATGGAATCTCTGGCGAAACGCCCTGTTCGTTTTATTCAGAGGATGTCGATCGTGGACGTGAAGAGATCGCCGATCTAGCATCTGGACCGGCTCTTGAAGTTGAAAGCGAAGTGTCGACTAATATTATGAGGGAAACGGCTTCATCGGATATCTTGCAGCTTTGGCCATGGGTAAATCAGGTGCGGCTCTATGGTGACCAAAGTTTTAAAAGGAAATCCTAAGCAGCATGTTCGATTAGACGCCCATGACTGTATCACCGCACCTACCCTTGGAAATCGTCATGCAACTGTTTAAGAGGATGGGGTAAGAATGCCATTTACTCTTTCTTCGTTCACAATCTGATATATTTACCTTTAGACCACGTGTGATTATAGTGGAACAGCATGGTCGATTAGTTGGACTGATAACTGTAAAAGACGTTCTTCGTTTCATAGCGACTGAACATCCTGAAAGCTCAAATTGGGATAGTCGAGCTAGTCTCGACGATCTCGTAGAGGAAACATGGACGAGGACATCTTCCGCTTTGGATCCCGTTGTGTCTTTGTGGCGACGTTTGTTCCGACGGTAAACTTGTTGTCTTATACTTAGATACTAGACTTGTACGGAGACATAATTTATATATAGTAATTGTCCATTATAAGATAATCCTGAAAGCTCCAGTCCGTCCAAGCGCCAGGCCAAAACGCGATAGTTCTACAGCTCATATCTTAATCGTCTTGTTGATCTTTCACCGGCACTTGTAAGTTCGTTGTAGGGGCAAACACGTTGACCTTCAAGGAAAGGATTGCCCATATCCTCTCTCCAGCCCGGCCTTTGACTTAACAATACTTTCTTCGGCCCAATTGCACATCGGTGGACGAATGAAGACGGATTCGCGAATGTTTGATATTCCTCAGCCAGATCGATACAAGTATTGGTGGACCGGTCGATCTGTTCAGGGATCCAGAACATGTTAGTCAATTCACAGGCTTTGAACGTTTCAACATGTCTACCTTTTTGTAGATCGCAGGGTTAGTGCCACTAAAAACCATCCTATCATACGTGCTCCAACTGATTTCCGAAAGGTTAGGATGTTGTTTGCCTGCCTTAGCGGCCCATTCGTCGAACCACTTCCCACCATTTTCGATTTCATGATCTAGCTTTTTGATCGTAGCCTGATATCCTTCCTCGCCGTCAGTGGCACGAGTCGGGAACACGAAATGTAGTACCCGTAGTTGGAGATATGCCTTCGTCAGCTCGAGCAAACGATTTACTTCGTCATCCATCGGGAAACGCACATAAACATGAAGGAGTTCGAGGTTGGGCGCGAGATTCTGCAGCACCTCCAAGTGAGATACCTCCATTCCTAAATCATCACGCCAGATTAATATGCAATTGAATAGGCTTTGCTGCTGTTGCATTTGAGTGAAGCAGTCGTGCAAGGCAGTGGGAAATCGCCCAGATGGTCCTCTAGATGACCCGTTGATCCACAAGGTCGTCAGTTGGCCGCTGCAGCTACCAATGAATTTAGCTGCAGATTCCCAGAAGGCCGTACACCCAGTAGCCAAACCAAACTTGATTGTGGCTAGCTTTCCTGTGTTTCGGCCATTTTCCGTTAAGAAGTCGAGAAAGGAAGACCATTGCGCAGCAGAAGGTGCTGCAAGCGATTCCATGCTGAGTTCCTTCAGGCTACAATTTCCTAGGAGTTCCATCAATGCTGGTAGACAGAAAGTGTGTGGTCCTTTTGTAGAGAAAGACTTCAAATTTGTCAATTTAACGCCTGTGCAATCCGTGAAGATTGGGAGTTGATTTGATTCCATGATCCATCGTAAGCTAAGACGTTCCAGCGAATGTTGATTCTGAGCCAGGACGGACCATAGTTCGACACTAACTATTTTCGCGTAGCCAATCTCTAAGATGCGTAAAGATGAGAGAAGTGTCAATGGTTTGTTCATCGCAAGTGAGACGTCGCTGAGCTTGATGTCATATATTTTCTGCATGCTCTCCGCAGATATGTTCGATAAAATGGAAGAAAGAATCTCTTCATCTTGATCAAACTTTCCAAGAGTAACCTAAAGTCAATTTACATTGAATTAGCTTCGTATTACATATCCAGTAGACAATCAAGCCCACCGTCACAGTTTCAATGTTTGTTAGAGAAGATATTATGTCTTTGGCCCTCTTTGTTCGTAATGTCTGCACGGCTTCTTTGTTCCACTCCGTCACACCAGACGGTTGTTGCGGCATGAAGTGTTGAAGCATTGCCCCAAACGGACCCTGCATTTGTCTTCGCCAATTCAGCTTAGCGGACTCCTTTATGTCCTCGAGAGAAGTCTGTCCTTTTACTCGACAGACAACCTTCATGTCTATGAGAAGACTTGTTGCAAGCCTAGCCAGCTCCGGAGAGCCTGTCAGAGTACGGGCCAGCCGTTCATAGTACGTTTCCGAGCATTTGCAAAATGATAGCTCGACAGCACTGTACAAGAGTGCATTGGCGTGAGGATAGATGTATCTTGAAGCCAATGCCAAAGCTGCTAGATCCTTCTTATGTATCTGGGAGATTACCATATTCAAAATCTGATGATAATTCAGGTTAAAATTGGATTTCTCAACGTACCGAATGAAATACTTTGTCCTGTAGAGTTGTTCCAATTGGAGTCCTCGCATTTGAGCAATACTCAAGGAAGATGTCCATAAATAGCTCACCCAGATCTCTGGAGGGACTTTGTAGAAGACGACACCACGCTCAGCCATTTGAGACCAGCTGCAAGGCGAAAGGTCGGGACTGTTAGAAAAGAGCTTGCAAGCCTGTGGGAGGTTGAGATGGACCAACGGTGTTGAGCTGATTCACTGGCAGCACAGCCAATTTCAGGGTTTAGGGTAAGGGCTTCAAGAAATCCACTTTCGTAAGGATATTCCCAGAGCCTGCCAGTGCTAACTTAAAGAGCCTGAGGAGCTGTGCGAAGCAGAAGACGTACCTGTGTAGATACCGCAAACGGCTTCATCTCGCCGATGGACACGTACAAAAAACGTCAATAACACAAGAACACGTTTGTCATATAATTATGACTACTCTTGCACTATATCATACCCCTTTTTGTCAGGGAATGCAATTCGCAACCCCGCAAACATGCAATCAATAACTGCTGCACCGTTCGCCATTCCAAACACCAATGTCGAAGCGTAGAAAAAGTTGGCGTTCCCAGTGCCTTGAACGAGCCAGAGATTCTCAAAGAGAGGGAGTAACAAACATGCATGTAAATGCAGCAACGCTGTCACGATCGGATGTCTTAAGTCTAAGAAGAGAGTGTGAACATCGAAGACCTTCGACAAAACTGAACACCTACGTGAGTATATCTCCGGAAATAATGCTACTAGACTGATGAATAGGCCTGAATCCGCCAGAGTTGGATAGGGTTTGAAGATACTCATGATGCCCAGTAATAAGAAAGTCCCATAGAGAGGATCATGGCTGTTTAATCGTTCTCAGTAAAATAAATCATGGTAGATTCACACAACTGCTCACCAGAATTTGATAGAGATCGGTGCAACATAGATAACGATATGCATCTGAGGGTTGTAAGCATATTATAAAACACAACGAAGTTTCGAAATACAAACCGAGAAAACCATCAAGTAATATAGTCGGAAATGATCAAACATCTCAGTAAAGAAATACCACCAGAGTCCCGGATTCGGAGTCAAGTCAGGAAGAAGCAAACTGGACAGAAGAAGGCAGATGAATAAAGGGGAAATTCAGATACATCAACGCACCGGCTTACCCTGCACCCCATGATTTCCAGGCCCACGATGTCCCACCGGTTGCAAGCGTGCATATAAGTCCGAGAACAGTGAGGTATGCCGCGAACTGCAAAAATAATGCCGTATATTTAGTCGGAGAGAAACGCGTAGGCTTAGGAGAAGCCAAAGATGATTCAGGGTTTCCCAATAATAGTAGTATTAGAGGAGGTGCAAAGAGTACGGTCGGAAGGGACAGGTGCGTCAATAACGCAAGGCTGGACAAACAAAGGGATGTCCTCCCTAAGTTGATTGTAAGAAGGGGTGATGATATATAAAAAGCTAGACACCCGTACCTCTGCATGCCGATAACGTCGACAATAAGAACAGCACATTCTCCAACGTCGACGTCGATAATGCAAGCGATGACAGAAATAGATAGGGATTGAGAAGAAATCTGTATGATCGAAGTAGTTCAAGAAACGCGGAATTGTAAGTTAAACGTAGCCACTCACGCGCCGAGTATCATCTTCTCTCTTGCACTCCCAATTGTCTTGCTCCTTGTCCTCCATATCTGCACGAGAAGATATGCTGAGATGGCATCACAAGTAGCCCAAAGAAAACGCGCAGAGACCGCATTCGAAGGCACAACGGTCGAGAATATTGCCAGAAGTAGAGGTGACTTGTAGAGAGTGAGTACATTCTGAAAGGCCCATCTTGCTGTATACCTGAACGTACATGGTAGAAGCTGCCTCCGGAATAGGGATCTACACCTTGCTCATACAGATATACACCCTCTTGCACTACAAATCCAAGAGCCAGTCAGTGACAGCGTCAGAACTGGCGAATATATGGCGCACACCGAGGATACGAAGTCAAAGGCGAAGAAAGCAGGTGGTCGTGCTTCAGAAGTTCATTTGCATTTGTAAGAGATAATAGAAATCGTCCTGCAATCGCAAGCGGTATTGCGTTAGACATTAGAAAAAAAACGAAGTTGGTGTAGCATATGTCGACGGTAAACTCTAATGTGTCCAAGTCGAAGCCTGAAGGTGAGTAAACTCGGAGCGCTCGTGGGAAGACAACAACTTGAAGTCAGAAGAACAGAATAAAAACAACAATTTATTGCATGCATAACACAAAACGTTCCCCAAAGTATAAGTACAGATATACACGAAAGGCTGCTATGCCTCAATGGTTATACAACTCTGCTTGTAAAAGACGAAGTGATAAATCTAAGAATCCTAACTCCTTGAGAATCTCCGAACGACACTGAATCCGCAGTTCCCTTACAAAGACGTGGTAGAGTCCACTTCGATAGTAGGAACAATCGATGCGATAAATTTCAGAAAGACAACCAGGTAGTAATCCACACGTATGCCCTCTACATCATCTTCTTCGCCCGTCGGGGTTGCCTTATCCCCGCCCGTCCGTTTGAAGGACCATTTCTTCTTGCCGTCCTTGTCTTTTGAATTGGCGGGTGATCCAGTTAGTCTGCGCTGCTCTTCTATAGTTGCTGTATTCATCCTCTCTATGATTTTCTTCATGACACTTGCGTGTTTGCACGGGTGAACTAACGCAGCTTGTAATGACGAGGAGTGGGGGAAAGGTTCAATCGTCACAGTCTTGAAAGCATGATCAGCTGGGATGTCCTGGAACACCTGTGAAGGCTTTAATGGAGTTCCGTTCTGGATAAGAAATGTAAATGATAGACGCTCAATGTGGAGTCACTGGGAAACACACCTCGTCGTATCCCAGTAGCCAGATGGCGGGAGTTTGATAATACTTGTCGTAACAAATCATAACGTCGTAAGTCCGGACTTGTAACAAGTTCCCCTTTCCTGATTCTGTGTCTCTGACAGTTGCGTACCCTAGTTCAGCTAATTCTCATCAAATGAGCACAATGGCTTACGTAGACGTAGAAGCTTGTGCAAGCGGAGGCTTCGAGGGAGCAGCTGTCGCTTCATCCTCTTCGCCCTCCAGTTCCTCTTCCATATCCGGAATTTCGTCGAGATCAGGAGTTTCAGGTGCTTGGGCACCCTTCGAGTCAGAGATGTTCATCGTAGATACTGCATGAGTAGCAGCCTCCACAGGACCATCGTCCAGATCCGGAATATCGTCTATCACGCCCGGCGTATTGCGGTCGGCGGTGGATCTTCGACCCGCATGAGTCTCAACCCACTCGTCTCCATCGGCAGGCGTAGTTGAGTCAGAGAAAGATAGGAGTCGCTCTGCGTCTTCATCTGCATCCGTATACTGCAGTGATGCGGCTCGTCGAAGACATGGGACTAAGGTATGTCTTGCTTAATCAACATAAGGGATATATGATATCGGCATGTTGGACGAACCTCCTCGTGTAACAAGATACTGTTTATCTATAGGCAGATAATCTCGGGCCTTCGATACATCCCCCTTTTCCCTAGTTACGAGATGATTTACATTAAGAAAACGCGTTGATGCACTCAAAAGAGCTTGCTTCTTACCAGGTCCAGACGGGGAATTTGTATGTCAGGAAGTCTCCAGCAGCAACGAACTCTTCTGTTTATACTCTCAGCTATACAAGAACTAAGACAAGACTTCATTTATCACATACCTGGAGTTATTCTCCCATGCTCTTTAAACTTGCTCTCCTTCAGAACCTACATACATCACGCTCAGCTGCGCGTCGCGATATAGGGCGGGATCGAGTCTGGTACTTACAGGAGCCAGATAGTCACGGACTGCCCAGTAGTTCCTCTATGAAATATTTAGCATCAGTATCGTTATCGTCACGGAAAGCTGGGCGTATAGCGAACCTGTAGAGTATGCATGGTGGCGGTATGGAAACGAGTTCAATTACGCGCTGTAGTGATCGATCATGCATACTATACACTGTGTGAACATTATACCTGATTCACAGCCTGAGTGGCACTACCACTGCCAGTGGCATCGTCTTCTATTCGCACTCACGTATATTTTCACTTTCCATTCCTTTCACATCATATAACTACAAAATGGACTCTGCGCAACAATGTTCAAGTATTATCTATCCCCAGCTTTCCCTTGTGCATTCTAAAAATCGTTTGTGCACGAGCTGTCCTGTTGTAACCGCTCCCACAAGAGTACACAAAACGGCAGCCCACATCACAACTAGGAAGTTATCTTCACCAAGGGCTGGAAGTCCAAGCTGAGCTATAAGAAGAGCAATCTCCCCTCGAGATATCATAGCAAGGGAAATTAACAGAGCTGGGTATACCGGCATTTGTCTTTCGGCGAACAAGCCTTTCTTGTTGCAATCAGGACTCGTAATTTGGGGTTGCATCTGCGAAGTCGACGAACCTACTACCTCGCCAAGCGGAATTCTTGTTGACCGAGCTGTCTCTGCGTTGAGTTCATGGTTTGTTACGGGTTCTTCAAGACGGACTTGATCTGGCCAAGCAAGAATGCATATACCGGTGGCAGCCTTGCCAACGCACATGAGCAATGCGTAGACCACCCCTTTCCAGATCACGGATCCTTTCCATAGAGGCAAAAATGGAACCGCTGAGCCAATGCTCGAGAAGAAAAGCGGCACGAAAACGTGCTCGTTGAGAGGACCGACGTGAGCATCGAAAGCATCCTTGAAAGACGAAGAGCTATTACGAGTTGTGGATGAATCGAGGAACTGCAAGATACAGCCCGCGATATATGCGCCGAATAGCATACTGGATCCTGTGAAGTTGCTGATAGTGACTAGTCCGCTGAGAAGTACGATCATCGCCAGCAAAAAGTACCTTCGGCTCATCATCAATTTCGTGCGAAGAATAATCTTGCGATATATTGGGAGTAAAAGCCATCTGCCCACGACCAGTGCTCCTCCAACCATGCCAGCTGAAGCAACCAGCGGCTGCAAGATTGTCCACGCCAGGCGTTTTCCGTGCATTTGATTTTCGGGCGCGATCACCTGAGAAACCACGGATGCCATAATCAATCCGACAATGTCGTCAAGAATTGCAGCCGATAGGAGAACGATTCCTATCCTTGTATTCCGCAGATCCGGTGAACTTTTGAATGATGAAAGGATTGCGAATGTGGTACCCAGAGAAGTTGAGCATAATGCTGCGCCTGCAGTGAAGCCCTGCAAAGGAGTGGCTCCAAATGCGAAAACGAAGCAAATGAGCGACAGGCCAATAGGTGCCAAGATCCCAACCAGAGCTACGCTCATAGACAAAACGATATTTGCTTTCAACAGGACCAACCTTGTTGACAACCCACCTGCGAGGACGGTCAGCATCACAGATACAAATAGCACATGCTCAATTTGCTGCACACACCTTGAAAGATAAGGAGAATGAGCCCAAGATTCCCCAATGCCTGCAGTGCATTTAGCCACTTATATGGTATTATATTTGCCAACGGAGGTCCATAGATTATACCAGCCGCGATCTGAGCTAAAAGTCCTGCGTGCAATAGTCGCTCCGTTACCCAACCGAAGGCATTCAAGATATAAAGAAATGAAGAGAGGACCAAAAGCTCAATGAGCGAAGTCTCTTCATAATTGTATACCGAGGACTTCATGCATTTAGACAGTGTCCTTCAATTGCCACAGGTTCCTGGAGAGTCTTGACTCTTTAGGGTTGTGCTGGTGGTTGGTGTTCAAAGACCGAAAGAGCAGACTCCGCAACGGACGAGCGAATTGCACCCGTATTGGTATGTAGAGCCGACCACAACTGTCACTTGTGCCAATGATTGCTCCCGTCCCCCTCAACATGCCCAACATGCATCAGCCCCGCAGGCAATTTCTATTATATTTACTTTTGAATACCGTGACGATGATCTGCATGTGAATCTTCGGTTATCGACCCATACTACTATTCGTTCAAGATATAACGTCGCACGTCCACGGGGCTCGACCTCTTTGAACAATCTTCGTGCAATTGTCACTCCTTACTTTTGTCAAGCATGGCGAGGAACATCCAGGACAGTGAGCTGTACCGATATGCGAATAAGGTCAGGGGACAGACAGTCGTGATTACTGGTATGATCTCTACAGACTGACCATAGTCATGCCGAATTAATGATGGCAACGTCCTGATAATTTAGGTGCTGCCAATGGCCTTGGAAAGGCTGCAGCTCTTGAGTTTGGAAAGAGGGGGTGAACATCAGTAACATATCTTTTTGTATCGGTACAAACTGACAAAAAACTGCGCCGTCTGCAGCGCGAACGTTATAATTGGTGACATCGACGTCATGGGAGCAGAGAAAACTGCTTCGGAGATCAAAGCAGCTGGAGGGTACGCGTCAGTTCAACTCTGACTTCTTCAAAGCTAACCTCCGAATAATACATATTATAATCAGGAGTGCTTCTTTCCAGTCATGCAATGTGCTTGAATATAAGCAAATCGTCTCCCTTTTCGAACATGCCGTCTCCAGGTACGGCACCGTTGACATCGTTGTATGTTACTTTGCTCAACTATGGCGAAAAAACAATTTACTTAATTCGTTGTCTCCTCTCTTAGATTCCCAATGCCGGTGTTACGGAGATTGGCCGGTTCACATCTGTCGACACCGATGAACAGGGATTACCGAAGAAGCCGAATCTCAAGACTCTGGAGATTAATATTATCAGTGTTTTATATAGTACGCTCCTTACATCTCCTTTCAAGACCTCTTATAGCTCACAGTCAACTAGCTACCCACGTCACGATCCATTATTTCAGCAAGAATAAGAAAGCGGACGCACTCAAGGCTCTTGTCCTGGTCGGTTCTATGGGTCAGCGAACGACATCGAAGCTTTTTTGGCAAACATCAGTGCTAACCCTCATTTTCGTGTAGCGTCAATATCTGGCCTTCCAGGAGGCCCGTTATATGGTACTTCTAAGCATGGTGTACTCGGCCTAATGAGATCTTTGGCCCCGGAATTCGAACTCTACGGTTGGAGAATCGCAGCTGTTACGCCATGGTTTGCTGGTACGTCTGCATCGGCAACCAGCTTCGAAAGGCTGTTTGTTGATGATTACGCTGTTTAGACACAAACATCATTCCAACCGCCATGAAACTGGCCCTTGCTGGTGTGCCGATGGTACCCATCTATAAGGTAGCTGGCGCGATGTTCCTTGCTGCGACTGACGAGGAGCCCGGCTCGCTTGGAGCTGCCTACACTCTCCCAGATGAACGCGAGGTGTTCAGAATTCCTCCCACTGAGATAAATGAGGGCGTTTATCAGATAATGAACGATCGAGCGAAGCGTGCCAAGAGGTAGGTTGGTCATTATGCCAATAATCGGTTATTGACTCTTCTCATCTATTGCCAGTGCAATTCAAGGCATCAAGACCTTAGTCGCCATCTCGGGCATATTCCTGAAGTCCTCGGTTTTCAAATTGTTATTGACCGCTACTACAGCGTACTACGCATATCTGTTCACGTCCAGTCATAACAATCCAGCGGATATCCTTTCGCGTATTCAAAACATTACTGGGAGGAACGTCTAAGGTGCCTTTGTGGTTAAATATTATTGTATATATACTCTGGATTAATGTACAAGGTCAACATATTATGAATGTTCTTCCCTATGAAGAATGCTTGATCAGTAAGTGAAGGAGTGGGGCAATGTAGACCATACCTTCGACGGCTGTTCTGGACGCGAATAAATAACCAATCGACTGCAGTGCGTACGCCAGTTCTGTAAGTTATAAATCCATATGTTAGCTTCCGAAGTCAAAACTCAATACATGCAAGGACCAACCCTTCCAAAGCTGATACGCCCATAACATCCAAGCTAGCGAATCGCTCTTGCAGCTGATCAGCGTGCTCGCCATATATTCTGCGCATGCTATCCTTCTTGCCCTGATACCACTGCTCGTAATTCTCACGGATCTCCTCGACGGAGAGGCTCTCAGGTGAGTCTTGTTTGTTTGCCAGTAGTAGCAGAGGGACATTCAGGATCTTCGGTGCAGAGAGGACAGAGTCTAGAATTCTCATATGTCAGGACCGAAAAAGCAATAGGTAAGAGATAAATGACCTCACCAAAGACCTCCCACCCTTCATTCAACCGCTCGCGGTCGGCTGCGTCTATGATATAAACAACTGCATGGCAGTCATCGTAATACCTATGCCAGATGTTTCGAATTCCTGACTGTCCACCGAGGTCAAAGAACTGGAGGATTGTGGAGGGTAGAGTTATCTTCCCAGCTGTATATAGCAAACACGATTCACAATAAGGTGTAAGAACATGAAGCTCAGTCACTAATAAATGAACGGGAACGGTTTGTACGCACTGTTCTGACCAACAGTAGGTCCTATCTTGTCCGGCGGCAACCCAGGCAGGCCTGTATACAGGTTCTTCACCTTCTCCAAGAATGTCTAAGTAAGATGCAGGAAACCAGTTAGTGAACTCTACTCACAAGCTTATGAATGTTGAGCTGCTCACTGTCTTGCCTGCCCCATCTAAACCGAGAATGAGAACTGAGAACTCCTCTTTCCTATGGGGAAAGAATCAGAATTAGAAAGAATACAAACTATGATACATACCGTGTCAAGTACTCGTGAAGACCCTTCAGGAGATGATACATATGCGCATTGAGGTCGACGAAGTTGACCTTGAACTTCAAGTTGGACGCGTAAAGCGCTGAACTTGAAAGTCTTCGAAGCGCGTCACTTCTTCCATCTTTGGAACCAACGTCTGACTTCACGGTGCCACATTCTGCTACCGCAGCACACCGTCTCTTGTCTCCTTCACTTACCATAGAGATACACAATCCAACGGAGGTGCGAAGAAGGAAGTGTTGAGTATGGGCTTTTACACGGCATACTATGCTGTTGGCTTCCCAACCTTCCTCGTCGTGCTTGTCACGCTGTATCTTCTGTTCACTGGTAAGTCACTTTTGTTCTGCTGTGCTCGTCTTTTCGTACTCGTCTCTCGCGTTCGAACTGGCAGAAATCACTGAATAATGCTAATACTATGCAAAAACTACAGGATCGGGAGAGGCTTTCAATGTTGGCCGCTTCCTCGAGGAGACAAGTCCATATACATGGGCTTCAACGGGTATTGGATTGTGCATTGGGTTGAGTGTATTAGGAGCGGGCTGGTGAGTGCCTTTGCATTGTGTGGAAAGCTGATGCAGAGCCAATCACTGAAATATGTGAACTAAGGGGAATATTTATAACCGGCGCGTCCATCCTTGGTGGAGGTGTACGTGCGCCTCGCATCCGGACGAAGAATCTCATAAGGTATTTGGCTTCGTACTTATTCATTCGCAATCTTACTGAATCTCAATCACTACATCTCAGTATTATTTTCTGTGAAGTAGTCGCTATCTATGGCGTAGTACGTGGACTTCTTTCATTCCCTGTACATCTTGTGTTAATACCTAATTCCCCCCTTCCCCTAGATTATGGGCATTGTCTATTCATCGAAAATGCAATTCGTGGAGGAATCTGGGCTATATACGCGCGAGAATTACTTCACAGGTGCGCCCTTCTTAAGCACCACACCTGACGGTCCAGTTCATGTTGTTTAAACCCTGCACTAGGCTTCGCAATCTTCTGGGGCGGCCTCACTGTCGGAATGTGCAATCTGTTGTGTGGCGTGTCCGTCGGCATCACTGGGTCAACTGCCGCTCTCGCTGACGCAGCTGATCCGAGTCTCTTCGTCAAGATCCTGATTGTCGAGGTTTTTGGTAGTATACTGGGATTATTTGGATTGATTGGTAGGTCCTTTCTTCATTTTATCCCAGTCGCTGTTGATCACTTTGCTTGCGGTCATAAATGCTGATAACATTTCCAGTGGGATTATTGGTGGTGAGCCATGCGAATGATTTCCAAGGCGTAAGTTCGGTGACAAGCGCATCACCGGTTGTGAGGATGGTGCATAACGAGTTGTAGATTGCCCTTATTCACTTACTTACACATGTTATGATCCACTATCGGACAATCAAATTACTGAAATGCATTGTATATACCATTCACAACTCTGGATATGTAATGCGGCAAGATCATCATTACCTAGTCCTTGTGGCCTCCATAACCCAATATGCACTCTAAATAATTACGTTCCGTCATGAGTGTCGTTTACTGCGAACAGTTAACCAGACGTTGAACAGCACTAATCGCAGAAGGACAAAAGCGTTGAAATACGGACTGAAAGCCCAATCCAGCCGTTTGTAGCTGTCCAAAGTTTCAGACTGGCCCCGAACTCCACCGTGCCAGCCACTAACCAGCCGCTTGATTTGGAGTTGAAAGCATATAAAAGGATAAGAAGCGGAGTGCCCTGCCCAGTCTTCTAACCCCCACGAGCTTACACTAGCCGTTGTGTAAGGCGTTCTTTCATCCCCCACCCGCGACTTCATCATTGCGAACTTGGTACTCTCCTGCGGTCATGACACACACACCAAGGGTAGTGACCCCTTGCCTGGGACGCGTCCAGGCAGGACTCGCGCTTTGGTGTGCTTGTGACGCGGGCCTACAGCCCTCCTTCTCCCAGCTCAAACTCGGCTCGCATACGAGCGTCGTACAGTATGTGGACGTGTGGCCCGAGAGGTGCCGCTCGGTCTCATTCCTACTCCTTTGAGCAAGCTCGGCGCCTTGGCCCGGCTCGTTGTTTCAGTTGGCAGGGCCAGTCGGTCTGGAGGAGGGGTATCCCACTGGGTTGTTTCATTCACTTGAGCTGGTTGACGAGTATCGCTTCAGCTAATGGGTTACCGTTCCTTAACACATGGTCGAGAAGCAATGGTGTCAGCCCCAGGATGCGGGCTTCCTGCAGCTGGCGTTGCATAAGTATGGAACGAGTCACATCCTATTGGAGTTTACTGCCCGATTGACCGGTTGCTCGTAGCATCTCCGTGTAATTGAGATGCGAGGGCTGTACAGTCGTATGGTTGCTCAGCAAGAGCTGCTTCGTGCTTTTTCTTCACTTCGCTTCAAGGTGAAGAAAAGTCAAATGCCTGATTGTCCTTGATGAGATCCAGTACCATTCCTTCTAGGTAACTGACCTCCTTTGGCTGAGCTGGGCAAAGAACCAAGACAGCTTTCATCGAGACAGGTGCGCAACTTCCTTCGCCACTCAAATCATCTAGAAACTGAAAAGGTCCATCATGATTATGGAGCTTGAACGGACATTCCCTGCCCTCCGCTAATGCTCTTTTCAAGACAGCCACTTTCCCCAAAGCAGAGTATTTCAACAGACAAGAGATCTGTATGGTATAGGTTGCTTATTTTCACCAAGTCAGAACGCCATCAGCACGAAAAATCATACATACTACTCACAACAATAAATCAAAATTGCAGCAAAATCCTAGTATTGTACAGAATACAGTTATAAAGGGAGAAATGAAGTTGTCGGGCCTACTGTTCTTATTCTTCATCTATCCTCCACGCGTTGTCTTTTACAATCTTGGCACGCTCGAGAAGATATTTACCTGAGTAAGAAACATACCATTGACGACGCCAGGGAAGAGGGAAGTTGCACTACGCACCTTCTTTGTATTTCTGCGTCACATCTGACGCCTTCACGTAGTACCATCCTAGGCGGTCGTTGCACCCAACACAAAAAACGTCTGCAACTGTATGCACGCCCGTTCTGTCATGATCGATTCCAAAATTAAATCAAAAACAGTCAGGGTTGGGTGCTCCTTTGCAAAAGGACATACAGGAGAGTTCGATCTTCTTTCTTGCCGTGCTTGACGTTCGTTGCTGAATGCATGAGGCTGTACAAACATACGAGAAGAAGTTATGTTATGTCATCTTTCCTAGAAGAAAGTAGAGAAGGTGAGACTTGCAAGCCACGACCCTCCCGACCTGAGAAGGACTTGCTAATCAATTCGTCTTGTAGTGCCTGCAAGGCGAGGTACAGTAAGTCGTTCATTTCGCCCATAATAAAACCAGTAAAGCAGACACAAGGTGACACAAATGAGAGATTGCTAACCACAACAGCGGAGCACTGCGCACACGCAAAGTGAGGCTTATCCTCCCAGATCGCGACGACATGCGCTTTGGTGTCAGCAGTAGGACTGAGGTCTATTGCACGTGTTGTCATGTCGAAGATGATTGCATGGCACAGAAAGATACGGCCCTACACAGTCCCCATCGGACTCGGAGCACACAGGAAACAAGCTACCTATCGCCAGATGGTCCGTGCGCAAGATAGGAGTCCAGCGGCGAAACGGCTCAGGCGTCTTGAAGCGGTACTTCAAGGTGTGACACCGTGACAGCGCGAGCAAGATGTTCTTCGAGGTTCCTGGGGTCCAGCATGCACCGCGTCCGAATGGTAAAATTTCGTGATGACGAGGACGAAGGCGTGCGGTTTCGACGAGGCGAGGAGCGCGCGCTATCGCTAGCAGTAGGATGGGAGACATGTATCAGGCGTCGTAAAAGTACCGCCAGAGTTGCCTATAGAAAGCCGTGCAGTGCAGCGTGGTGACCATCAATGGGACTCCTGGAGGATGGGTTCCGCGGGCGCGATGAGTAGTTCCGACGGTGGCTGAAGTGTATTAGGGTTCAAGGAATGTTCGCGAATGCCTCGAAGCCCATCTTGCCCACTGTGAGCGCCGGGCACGGCTGCGGATGTGTTGGATAAAAGGCTGAGGCCTGAGGCTCACGGCTACACATGTCGTGTCGGACGTCCGGGACGTGGTGACGATGGCGTGCTTGGCAGTGCGATAAGACGTCGAGGGCGTGTGACCGCGTGCGTGAATGTTGTATATGATGTAGTCACCAGACTGACTCAATGTGCGATGTGGTGTGGAGAACAATGGGGGTGGCCGAGGGGGACGTGGACGTTGTCGGCGGCAGGGGGCTCGGCGAGGAAAGACCATTGTGACGGGAGAAGACGCTGGACCTGGCTTTTGAGGGTTCGCCGCACGTTGTCACCCTGCTCACGAGCGATGATGGGGGCTCAACCCTTTTCGGCGCCATGGAAATAGGAGAATAAATGATAGAATATTGTAGAGTACGAGTACAAGAGGATAATCTACGCGTTGAGCACAAAGGAATATCAGCCGTTGATTGCTGTGGACGATGACGACGTGACAGGCTGCGTTGGGGCCGGCGTTGGCTGCGTTGGAACCGCTAAGCCGGCGTTGTCCGGCCTTGTTTGGTCGCTGCTAACGTGTGAAGCCTGCCAGCATCGCCAGCGGCCACAACTCCGCCCTGACTCTCCTCCCCATCACCCTCCCGCTTTTGTCTCTGCCCACCACCTTCCCCCCTCCATCGTCGTCGACGCTCACATCCCCCACACCTCTCTCGAAGACATTCTCTCAACTATGGCGGCGGCGCAACACAGCACCGCCTACGGCCACCACCTCTCCTCACCCCTGGGTGACCTCTCCGACGACAACATGGCCATCGACTCCGACAGCGAGTCGTCCTCTGCCTCTGCCTCCGCTGCCTCTCCCCCACGTCGCATTCCACAAATCAAGAACCATGCCCCCGTCGACTCCGACGTCGATGTTCGAGTCTCCAACGACCAGGATGCCGATGCCGATGCGGACGCGGACGGTGATGCAGACGCGGAGGCGGATCCCGACTACGCGGACGATGACGATGACAACGCACAGTCGTCGCTCGCCGTACCAGCGCACTACGGTGCTCCTGGTGGTTCAAGACTATCAAGCAAGGTGAGATTTAAACCTGAGCCTGTGACACTAGGTTTTCCTGAGCTAAATTTGGTAATGTCCCAAACTATCAACTCAAGGTTGGAAGTGTGAGTAGTCCAGTTACAGTTCGAGTTTTACAATCTTCTTAATGTCAATCATTGCTTCATTTGCAGGGATACGATGATGAGTCAGATGATGGTTCCTTTGCTGATGAAGAATACGGAAAGAAAAAGGCTGCAAAGAAGAAAAAGGTCACAAAGCCGGCCAAGTGTAAGTAGCTTTGCCTTTTGAAAATAAGCATTTTTGTCTGATACCTCTAAAGCTGTCTCACGCACACCTGCCCCTTTACCACGGCAGCCCGACACAGACACGGATTCGGATTATGGTGCTCGGTCTAAGAAGAAAAAGAAGCCTAGGATCTCTGAAGATAGCATACGCGTATCCAGTCGTGGTGTTCGGGTACCGAATTACGTAGACGACGTTGAGAACTTTGAACAGTTTGACGAAGAGGACAGTGCCTACTACGCTGCGAACCCGAACGCACAGTACGAGGAGGAGCATGAGATTGAAGGTGTGTTCTACCACACTAGAGATGAAGGACGTGAAGACGATCCCGAAGATCTCTGGCACGAGAACGTGGTATGTATTTATTTCGGCTTTACAGCGCATGTATGCCCTAACAGTAATGTTGCAGCGTTATCACATTAAATGGAAAGGATTCTCGCATCTGCATAATACCGACGAAAACTATGAGTTCCTTAAGCGCTACAAGGGCCTGAAACGCGTCGACAACTACATCAAGGCTTACAAACTGTATCAAGCGCGACTCGCAGACCCTAATCTGAGTCGCGAAGATGCTGAGCAGCTATTGCTCGATAAAGAACGCGAGAAGGAAGAACTCGAGACATTCAAGACTGTCGAACGTGTCATTTCTCAACGAGAATCCCCACACGATGGCAACGTTGAGTACTTCTGCAAGTGGCAGGGTCTAACGTACGAGCACTGTACCTGGGAGAGTTACGAGGAGATTAAGCCTATCGCAAAGGAGCATATAGATGTATTCAACAAGCGCGAGAAGGACGGCAAGTTCCCCTATCGAAGTACGCACTACGCTCGCGACAAGAGACCCGATTTCGTGAAAATAACGAAGGACCCGGACTACATCGTATCTACGGGTGGCGAGCTGAAGGATTTCCAGCTCACCGGTCTCAACTGGCTTGCATACCTGTGGAGTAAAGGAGAGAATGGGATCCTCGCCGACGAGATGGGTTTAGGCAAGACCGTGCAAACAGTCTCCTTCCTTTCGTACCTCTTCCATCAGTACAACCAATATGGACCATTTCTGGTTATCGTGCCTTTATCAACCATCACCGCCTGGCAAATGCAATTCCAGGCCTGGGCGCCCGACTTGAACGTTATATGCTACATCGGAAACAGTCGCTCTCGGGAGGTGATTAGGAATTACGAAATCTACGCAGAGCCGGGAAAGAGCAAGAAAGTGAAGATGAATGTACTTCTGACAACGTATGAGCTGATTCTGCGTGATGCCGCAATGCTTGCCGATATCAAATGGCAAGCCCTTGCAGTGGACGAGGCGCATAGATTGAAGAACGCCGAGAGCCAGCTATATGAAGCTCTGAAGACCTTCCACGCGGCGTCGAAACTCTTGATTACGGGTACTCCGCTTCAGAACAATGTGAAAGAATTGCTGGCGTTGATGCATTTCTTGATGCCGGAGAAGTGTGAGTTATCTAATAATGCAAACTTTTGAACTTTTGTGTCGATGCTCATGGGGGTAAACTCTGCTTTAGTTGCGCTTACAAACGAGTTTGACCTGAACGACGCTGACCACGAAGCGAAGATCAAGGAACTCCACAAGCAGCTGGAGGCTCTCATGTTACGTCGTCTAAAGCGAGACGTCGTCAAGAGCTTGCCTACCAAGAGCGAGTGTATCCTCCGTGTGGAAATGTCGGCATTACAGACACATTTCTACAAGAACATTCTCACAAAGAATTTCCAAGGCTTGGTCAAGAGCTCAAACGGGAACAACAACATCAGCTTGCTAAATATTGGTAAATACAGGCGCTTCTCAGAATTTTAACTGTGACTAATGCGTATTTGTAGCCATGGAGTTGAAGAAAGCAGCGAATCATCCATTTTTGTTTGATGGTGCTGAAACGCGCTCGGACAACCGCGAGGAGACACTCAAGGGTCTCGTCATGAGCAGTGGCAAGATGGTGCTGCTCGACAAGCTGCTTGCTCGCCTCAAGCAAGATTCGCACCGCGTCCTTATTTTCAGTCAGATGGTACGCATGCTCGATATTCTGAGTGACTACATGTCGCTCCGGAATTACACGCATCAACGTCTCGATGGGACTGTGTCGTCTGAGGTCCGAAAGAAGTCGATTGCTCACTTCAATGCGCCGAACTCACCAGACTTTGCGTTTCTACTCTCCACGCGAGCTGGCGGTCTGGGTATCAATCTCGAGACTGCAGATACGGTCATCATCTTTGATGTGGGTTACAGTTTTACCAATTTTAAATATAAAGAGTACTAAACATGTCCTTGCATCTGATAGAGTGACTGGAACCCGCAGAATGACCTCCAAGCGATGGCGAGAGCGCATCGAATCGGGCAGAAGTCTCATGTGAACGTCTATCGATTCGTGAGCAAGGATACGATGGAGGAAGATGTCCTAGAGCGTGCAAAACGGAAGATGGTGCTCGAGTATGCCAGTAAGTTTGTCGGACGGAAATGTATTTGCAAATTATCAGAAAGCTCACTCGTCTATGATTTGCATAGTCATCAACCAAATGGACACTTCTCAGGCGCATCTTAGCTCGAAACCAGGGGCTGCAACCAAAGACTCAACGAAGCCGGACAACCTGAGCAAGGACGAACTGACTGCCGTTCTGAAGTACGGTGCACAGAAGATGTAGGTATCTCTCTAGTATCAGTACATTTGTAGGATCAGAGATGTTGACACGATTATCAATTCTAGGTTCGACAAAGACGATAGTCAGCAGAACAAAAAGCTCGATGAGATGGACCTGGATGAGATTTTAAACCGCGCCGAAGACCACGAAACAATGACTGCAGGTGGAGACGGCGGGGCTTCACTCGGTGGGGAGGGCTTCCTTGCACAATTCGCGGCCGTGAGCGACGTGAAGAACGATATGAGCTGGGAAGATATCATTCCTTTGGAAGATCGGATGAAATTTGAGAAAGAAGAGGAGGACCGGAAGATGGTGGAGCTGGCTGAGCAGTCAAGAGAGCGCAAACGCGGCCATGCGCCGGTTTCGTATGAAGGCATGGACGTGGACCAACCTCCTGTGCCTGCACCTAAGAAGCTGAAAGTTTCGGGCGCGGTCCGGAAGACTGCGAGCCAGAAGGCGCTGGAGCTCAAGGAGCGTGATATTCGTGTCCTTGTACGGAGTCTTCAGCGTTGGGGCGACATTCGCCAACGCTACGATGTTATCGTGAGACACTGTTCTTTGCTATATTCTATCTTGTGTAAACTAATTCCATCTTGTTTAGGTAACTGAGTCCAAGCTTCAAGATAAGAACAAGGGTATGATACTCGCAGTGGCCGACGAAATCATCGATCTTTGCGAACAGGAGGTCGAACGAAATAATATGGAGAAGCGTGCTCGCATAGCAGCTGGTGAGACGCTCACTAATGCGCAGAAGAGTAAGGCAGTTCTGGTAACATTCCGCGGAGTCGGCAACATCAATGCTGAGACCGTTCTCTCGCGTCACCATGACCTCCGTATCCTCTACGAGTATCTCGTCAATCACCCTGATCCTTACCAATGGGAACTGCCCATTGAGAACATCCGGCCTACGTTGAACTGGTCTGGTCGGTGGGGCCCCAAGGACGATGCTATGCTACTCGTTGGCGCATACCTGTATGGCTTCGGAAACTGGGAAGTCATTCAGAAGGATCCGAAGCTCGGGCTCGATGGGAAATTCTTCTTAGAGGAAGGCAAGAAGGGGGAAGATGCGTCGACAAAGCCGATTCCGAACGCGATCCATCTTGTGCGCAGGGGTGATTTCTTACTCAACCTCCTTCACGAATACAACGAGAAGATTATGTCTTATGAGACGGGTAATGCACGGGGCAGATCGCAGGTGAAGTCTTCTATGAGCCCGCCACCAGTCCATCAAACAAATGGCGTTAAGCGGAGAGCAGAAAGCGAAGCGGTATCCGCCGTCGATGATAGCTCTGCGGCGAAGAAAAGGAAACGGAGACCAACGCCGACTTTTACGGACTCTGAATCTTCTGACGAATGGTGAGTCTTTGAAGCGACTTCTATGATACCAAATTCGCTTACTGGATGGCTTCACCCAGTCCTTCAATGGATGAGGCTGCGACGAAGGAAGAGCTAAGGCCGGTCAAGAAGCAACTGGTGAGCTTCTGGGAGACTAAATCATACCAAGGCTATCTTCTGATTTCTTTGGCATTGCATTGCAGAAACAACTCAAGTTGTCAGGAGGCGACATGCCCCGTGACGACAAAGTTGCAATCCTTAAGGACTCTTTGGCTGCGATCGGCCGGCGTATTGATTTGGTGCTGGAGAACAAACGATCAGCGGGCGAAGATGTTGAGAGATGGAGACGGCATCTATGGACGTATGTCTTTTTTTATTGTCTGTTTCCATCAGCAACTCACCGCTTTCATCCTAATTAGATTCGTTACTCTCTTCTGGCCCAAACAAGTCAAGGCGGGCAAACTTGAAGAGATCCACGCTAAAATGGTCATGAAGGAAGGCGCACCTCGAGCAGGCTCGAGCTCTATCAAGCAGCCACGACCTAGCGGAAGCATCAAAAGCAATGGAGGCCTACCAACTCCTGCTCCATCGTCATCACATCGGCTGAATGGTGGAAGCAAACCCCATCGGTAATCCCTTCAATAGAGCTACTAATACGTACTTGTTTTCCATGATACCTCTTTTTATTGCTTTCCTCGTTTCGTCGGCTTCTCTCGTATTCACTTCTCATATCTTTGTGACACATACATACAATCTCGACTCTATTTCCCTCGTCCTATGCACTCCCATTTCTCCATTGTTTTCGTTAGCTGTTGCTTTTCATTTTGATTTTTAACTTTACTGGTACTTGACTCGAATTATACTTGTAAACTTGTAGATTAACCTCACTATCAATTACATCGATTAACATTCGTTTCGTAGTCCAAATGCAAACCATATCAAGGAAAAGAGCTGCGAATCGTAAGGAGTGGACGTGAACATTGAATTCCATACAGTTATGTAATAATAATGACAGATGTGTCGTGAGCGTATGCTGAGTGATGATAAATGAACAAAAGCGAAGGACTGTTAGTACAAGGGAGCAGAAAAGAGATACAAGCGCAGAAGGACAACAAGATTAGTGCTATAACTCGGACGAAGCATGTACTTTCCTACGAGTCCTTCTTCGCGAAAGCGCGGCTTTCGATACTTTGTCCGCAACTCGGCTCGCGTCCGGCGCGTCCGTAAGTTGTAACACGGCAGCGCTCAGGCTTGATACAATCTCAATATGTCCCTGCCGCTGACTTTCCTTCGACATCAAGCCAGGTCGAGCACCCCAGCCAACCCAGCCATACGTACGAGCGGCTGCTACATGATCATCGACGTACACTCGTTGCCGGTTTGCACCCGTCGGGTCGCTGACAACTGTCTTGTCGACAATCGCATCTGCCAATGAGGTGTGTACGTCATACGTCCCTTCAAACTTCGAGTCAACGTAGATGTGCGCCGGTTCCAGATTGTTATTCGCTCTGACAAATAGCGCTGACTCTACGGCTGAAGGATCGTGATGGAAGGAACCCATGAGAGAGCCGCCAAACGTCTTCAGGGATGTCATGAAGGTCGGAGGGTTGCAATCAAGAGAATAGGTGTCCGACGCATTCGTAGCATTCGGCGGGGTGTTCAGAGTGACATTCACAGTAATGTCGCTAACAATTCGAAGGAGAGGTGCGTTAGATCGGAAGCATGAAAGAAAAAACGGTGACATTTTGCCGTGCTTACCTATTACCAGTCTCGATATCCATATGCGTGGGAAGGGAGAAGCCTCCGGGATTGTAAAGAGAGATGTTCGCGACGATCGGACTGTAAGCGGGATCAGTAGAGGACCAACAAGGCTAAGTTAGGACCAAATCACGCACGAGAGGACGGTCTCCAGGAATATTTTCGCGGTGGCGTTGAAATTGCCACTGATGGGCGCCGCAGATGTGCTGACGAAGACAGATGTTGCATGGACAGACTACAGCGGGAAGATCAGAGATATAACACGCTAAAGTCAGAGATCACGTACGTCAACTTCGATGTGTCCTAGTGACCCTTGTACTGTGAACGAATCTAGGCCAGGGTACAGATCCAGTGATTGAAAAGATTGGTTGAAGGAAGGGAGATATGTTGCGAGAGCTGTAAGGTTATGTTTTCCTGCAGGACGAGGGAGCTTAAGATCAACATCGAAATAGTAGTCGTATTCTAAGCTTCCGTCCGGAGCCTATGATGTAAAACATGAGATTGTTGGCAGAGCTATAGAGGCAGAAATACGCACATAGATAGCCAAGCCCCATCCGTCTGCCGCTCGCATGAGACAAACACTGGCCATTTTCAGAGGCTCTTTACCAATGTCTTTCATTTTCACAGACACCACCGCATCATTTTCCGTCATATTCGACGACACACTTACTAAAAGACTACCCGTCACAGGCGTCTGAAGCTCGTCATCTGTGTCGGAGAAGTTCGATCGGAGATAGATGGACTCGTTTGCGGGTAATGAGTATTGTAGGCTGTGGGGTGATGATAGCATGAGTGTAAAAGAGGAAACATTCCATAAGATCATTACGCACGAGTAAAAGGAATTGTGAGGGTCGTTAGAAGCAAGATGTGTCCAGTTGTTACACTGGATGGCTTGTCCGTATAAAGGTGGAAGGTCAGAGATGTCGAATGGCGGGTGTGAACCTGGTCTGGGAGGCACTCCTTGCATGTACGCCTCTTGATACTGTTTATTCTGTCTTGCATCTCTTCGCAGCTAGAGCAGCAAGTGATTTTAGTAGATTGTAACGATTGTGAAAGAAATGAAAACGTACTAAAACAATCAAAGGAATGGCAATCGTCACACTTAACACCAAATATACCAATAAAGCATATAGTAAAATCCGTGTACATTTTCTTCGCCTGTCGGTCTTCTTGATAGATGTATCGTTCTGTCTTTCCGCCTGTGCTTGTGATGTAGCATAATCCGGTAGTCTTGGGCTCGGAGGGACAGCGAGCGGCAAAGGCAGTGTAACCTCGATGTGCCGTCGCGACGGGCCTTCCGATATGTCGCCAGCCTTCTTTCGGTCCTGCTGCTGCTGCTCAGCGTCGACGACTTCCAAGAGAATCATGCTGCCGCAGCGCTCCGGAAAGCGAAAGACAAGGAGGCGTAAGAGGACAAAATCGTGGACGTGGGTGAGGAGGGGGAATGAGAATGAGAGACAGTAATGGTGCCTTCCACTGTAGTGACGGATATGGTTTCAATGCAGTTACTAAGCGCCACTGGAAAACTTCCAAATATGCTCGATTCCAGTGTCATTTGTCAGTGAACAAATTTCCCACATTACCATTTGAACTTGAAGTTCAAGTTGAATCGTGCCAAGTAATTGGCCCGAGCTTCTCACTGACATTCATTTTTGATTTCGGATACCGCCTTAGAACTCCCATTCGCATTCTATCATGAGTGTGTCTTCATCATATGCTAGCGAAGCACAATTTGGCCCTCCATCGGAACCTATATCAATAAAAGAATATCTACAAACTATCTTTCAATCGAACCTCATAGAGAATGAATCGCGAAGTCAACTCATTCAATCCACTTCCAGTCATTGGAGCTCTCTCTCGCACGAACGCCAGCAAGTGTTGACTGCAGAGTGTAGGTCTGATCTTTCCTGGCGTCTTCTGGTGAACTCCCTTTCTAATTTTATGGTATAATAGCGTCGATGACCTCATGTCCTCGGTAGAAAACGCTATAGAGGACCCTTTTAAATATGCCTATATTATGAAAATGCATGAAGACAATGCAGATGCAATTTACGCATCTTCAAAACCCGGCGGACAAATAAAGCAGAAGACCCGCAAGAGAAAAAGAGCGGAAGTGTTAGCGCCGGAAGACGTTCGCCTAACTCCAGACGTCCAGGAACTTCGGGACAATTTGGATAGAATCAAACTTAAGAGCTGGTCGTAGGTATCACGATAGAGCTTGGGAACCTGCTTTGATATAATCTGAATAGGTACTCAGTAGAGGCCGCCGCCTTCCTTCGACCTCAAAAAATCTCGGATCTCAACATTCTGACGAAAGTGGTATGACTTACGATGCTGATAGTTTGCTTTCCCCTTAATGCTTATTTTACAGCGAAAGTCGAGAGTGCATGAACCCAATGAATCTCCCCACCTTCCTTCAGCACTGGAAGCAGTATTAACCATATCAGTCTACAATCGTCTTTCTTGGGGGAGTGCTCTGAACCGTTCGTCCCAACATGCTGTCCTTTCGTCTGAAACAATAGGAGACTTCGTAGAGGCAATACCATGCTCTTCAAATGACACTCCTGCTGAAGATACCGATGCTGGAGGCGAGATTGTCAGATACTGTTCCGTAGGCATGCCCCCTCAACGAGGTTCTGTTGTATGTATCGAAGGTACTGCATATGGTGATGGTCTCTCGGAAAGGGATTATGCAGTGTATGTTATCATATTATCCACGACCACTCCTTTTCTCTCTTTTTCCCTCTTCGTCTTTTGGTCGATTTGGCCGATTAACCATATGCTTCTTCTTTGTAGGAAACTGGATGAACAAATGCAAAAGCTACCGCAGAAAAAAAGGCGGCCTGTGCAACGAGGACCAAGTATGCATGACGTCCGCTTCGCCGATTTAACTCTGCGAATCAACCAACCATATTGGCTCATGCATCAAGGATCTTGTGAGCACTTCTTGGTCATTGATGAGATTCGGTAAGGCATGCACTCGAACCAAAAAATAATTCATGTAACTGACACTCTTCTTCAATATTAACACTCTACGGAAACCAATAAGCGTTCGCCATCCCTCTGACCCTCCCTCGGGCTTCCCCATTACATTACACATTACCCCGGCGATCGTTGACCTCTGTCAGGCGTGCGCCCGTGTACCTGCGTCAGTGGCGATCGTAGGTGACATTAGGCTGGGTCAGAGTCCTTGTAAACTCTGCGGACCTTGTTGGCGTATGCTGGGTGAACCTACGAATGGTGAAAATATCACGGTGATACCAATGCCGAAGCATGAATTGGGGTGCTACTAGCTGTAAGGGACGCTTTCCTGTACTATGATGAGGATGGCATCAATGCGACCACTTGCAAATTGCCAGACTTATATCATTAACTTATCATAATAAGCATATCTTGTTTTTTGTTTTGTGAATATCTTGACTCTTCTGAGGAATTAGCACCGTGAACATATTCCAGACTATCGGCCGGTAAATAGAAAATTAACCGGTTGAATGCAGAGCTTGAATTGATCTATTGCACGGAACTTGGCGAAATGACGAACTCCAGTCTTTAGTACCACTATCATCCTTGGCCTTTCACCATGAACAACACATAGATATATTTCAACTTCAGAAGGATGCGGCCGAAAGCTACGTACTACTTTGGAATGAGAAGCCTGACAGCAAAGCAAAGCCGATTCCTTTCCCTCACAAAGAATACTACAAGTTTTCCGAAAGACGTGCGGATTGCGTGATTGATTGAAGACAAGCCTCATAAGCCTCACACTCGCTATGCATTGTCTGGGTCTTTTTGGTTCTTGTTGGAACTTCTGCCGTGGACTATATCGATTTGATCCGCATCTATTCCCTTCATCGACGTAGTCGATCGAACCCACAGCGGCTTGAGAGGTACTATGGCCAATTCTCCTCATGGTGGAGTCCTCAAGGTGAGTCTTGATTGTTCTTACGCCATAATGGGGCGCTGAAATGTATAATCGATAGGACCTTATTGCGAGAGACGAACATCTTCATGATGAGCTCGTAAAGGAGGCGCACGGCTTGTCCGACATTGTTTTAACAGAGGTATGAATGTACAGACAGTGGATGGTATTGGTGCTAAAATATTCTTTCAGAGACAATTATGTGACCTTGAGCTTATACTGAATGGCGGATTCAGCCCTATTGAGGGTTTCATGGATGAACAGGACTACAAATCGTGAGGGATTACCATCCTGTCTCGTACAATTAGCTGACTTTCAACCCATCAAAGAGTTGTAGATACGCTCCGGCTGGCAGACGGATCATTATTCCCTATACCCATTACTCTTGACGTATCCCGAGAGGACATCGAACGTCTAAAGATTACGCCAGGCTCTCGATTGGCTTTGAGAGATCCTAGAGACGACGAAGCATTGGCTATTATCACCGGTAAGTCGATACGCCCCGATTTGACGTACTGTCTCATTGACCCATGTGCTTCAGTTGCGGATATTTACCAGCCGGATCAAGTGAAGGAAGCGATACAAGTCTTTGGTGCCGATGACCCCGCCCATCCCTCTGTCGCGTACTTGCGAAATCGGGTGAAGGAATTTTACATCGGTGGAAAAGTGCAGGCAATACAAGCTCCAACACACTTTGATTATGTCGCCCTTCGCTGTAAGCTTAATTCTGGATGTGCTAAGGCTCATATTAAATTGTCAATCAGTTACACCTGCGGAATTGCGCTCACACTTCAAGAAGCTTGCATGGCGCAAAGTCGTTGCATTCCAGACACGCAATCCGATGCATCGCGCCCACCGTGAGTTGACAGTCCGTGCAGCTCGCCAACGGCAAGCGAACGTTCTCATTCACCCTGTCGTCGGACTTACAAAGCCCGGGGATGTCGATCATTACACTCGAGTCCGGGTCTACGAATCAATCATGCCTAAGTACCCGAATGGCATGGCGCATCTGGCGCTCCTCCCGCTAGCCATGCGTATGGCCGGCCCTCGTGAGGCAGTCTGGCACGCCATTATACGCAAGAACTTTGGTGCAACGCACTTCATCGTTGGACGAGATCATGCTGGACCCGGGAAGAACAGCGAGGGCAAGGATTTCTACGGCCCGTACGATGCGCAGGATCTTGTTACGAAGTACCACGACGAACTGGCTATCGAGATGGTTCCGTTCCAGCAGATGACATACCTCCCCTCGACTGACGAATACCAGCCGGTCGACGAAGTACCCAAAGGTGTTCAAACACTGGATATTTCGGGAACGGAGCTGAGACGACGTTTGAGGACCGGTGCTCCGATTCCTGACTGGTTTAGTTACGAGTAAGTGCAATGCCCGGCCGTATCAAGGTTGTATGAATGAAAGTAATTCATCTCGTCTAGCTCTGTTGTCAAGACACTCAGAGAAAGCTACCCTCCACGCAACAAACAAGGCTTCGTTCTGTTATTGACTGGCTTGTATAATTCTGGCTCTGATCGGATATCACGGGCTCTTCAAGTGACTTTGAACCAGCAAGGGGGACGTAGTGTCTCGCTTCTGCTCGGGGATACCGTAAGGCATGAGTTATCTGCAGGTTCGTCGAATTCCTTACGTGGGAGACAGCGCCTCATTGTTGACATGCCTTACTCTGTGCAGAGCTAGGATTCACTCCAGAAGATCGCCACAAAAATGTTCAACGCATAGCGTTCGTGTCTGCGGAGCTTGCACGAGCAGGAGCTGCTGTTATTGCTGCACCTCTCGCTCCTTACGAGCGTTCAAGAGTCGCAGCTCGCGATCATATTATCCATTCAGCCGGTGCAGGTGGAAACTTCTTCCTTGTACACGTTGCGACTCCACTAGAATACTGTGAAGCAACGGATCGCAAAGGGCGTTATGCCGCAGCTCGACGGGGCGAGATTAAGGGCTTCACTGGCGTCGATGACCCGTATGAGACCCCTTCACGTGCGGATATCACTGTTGACTTAACGAAGCAAAGTGTTCCTGAAATAGTACATAGTAAGTATTCATTACTCGTTATTAAATCCAAGGCAAAAAGTTGACATGATCGTCACTTCCCAGGCATTGTGCTGTTGCTCGAGACAAACTCCTTGCTTTAATGCAAGTTTCTTGCAGGACTCTGCGTGTTTCTGAAGGCCCTTAGAGCTTTTGTAGACACCATGATTTACTTGGTATTTCTAACCATCATAGCGGACGCAGATTTGATACACTCCTTGGGGCACACGTGTGGGCAGCGACTGAACTAGATTTGATATTTGTGTAATTCATCCTCTATTTTTGTTGATAAATGTAAACGTAGCATAGCCCTTGGGTGATCTTGCCGTCAACAGCGTGCAGTAGGTCATAAAGTGCATGCAGCATGCCTTGAACAGACCCCAAACCGGCGTTGTCCTCGAATACGTAAATTGAACCAAATAAGTCATAATAGTAGACAAACACACGCGGCAGCGCTCCCTTTTGTCGTTCTTGTCCTCGCCGACGTCGACCCCGCCGTTCTTCTCTCATCGCTCATCAACTTTGCCCATGGCGGCCTTAAAGTCCTCTTCATCGTCACCGGTGGACACGAAAACAGACGCGTCGCAGTCGAAGTCGTCTCTTCTGGCTCCTAGGGAGTTCAAGCGTAGGTTCTCCAAGAAGGGCAAGGATGCTCATCCGAATGGTTCCCAGCAGGACGCGACAGACGACGCAGCAGCTCCTGGTGGGTCTGTAACCTCTAGCTCGTCAAGTGAAGTTGCGTCTCCAGATTCAGCTGGGAGCAATGGCTCGGCAAAAGATAAACGGGTAGGCGCCGACACATGGCAGGACCCATCTCAGGCCCCAGCGGCTCAAGGCGACGCCTCTTCTGCAGAACATACAACTACTGCGGACAAAGATACCATGCGCGAGAAGGCATCTCTTTCGACCGCTGCGACTGGCACTGCGACTGGCTCGAGGCATCGCAAGGACAAATCTGAAGCTCACTCAGCGACCGTCGTAGAGAAGACATCATCACGCGTCTCCGTGAAGGACCGATCAGGGAGGAGAAAGAAGAAGTCTTTCTGGTCAAAATTGACTTCTGCACTCTTCAAGTGTACGTGGTCACAGGATAATTCTCATCCCATTGATGTCGACGAAGGACCATCAGGCGTGTCTGACCCAAGTCGATATGATCCCGACCAAAAGGATACTGTCGTGGCTGAACGAGAGAAGGAAAGTCCAATCGTAAAAGAAAACGCAGAAACACCTGCAGCCCCTCAAGCACCCAAAGTCGAACCCAGCGTTCCAGCCGCATCAACCCCAATAGACGATCCTCCCCTTACCCCCGCCCCTGACCTTGAATTACCAGAATCCAACGATCCCGCAGTAGTTGTTCCCCCACCCTCAACATCTCACATTGCATCAGAAGAAACAACGGGCGGTGTCACTTCAGGTAGCGTAGTACCACCTGGTGCGACAGGGCATGACCGAGGAGAAGATTCAGAAGAGTCTAGTTTTGGTGAGGATGAAGACCAGAAAATGGACGAAGAGGATGAAGAAGAACGCCTCATCATGAACGGGGGTGCCGGTATTCCAATAGGCCCCGATGGTATTCCCCGCCCACTACTTCCTCCCATTGCTCCGCATCATGCGGGTCGCAAGTGCCTAGTGCTTGATCTAGATGAAACCCTGGTTCACAGTAGCTTCAAGGTTAGTGTTGATCATGCTTGATTGGTGGAGTGTCTAATGTATCTTTATCCTGGCTAGTCGATACAACATGCAGACTATGTCGTACCTGTAGAAATCGAATATCACTGGCATAACGTATATGTCATCAAGCGGCCAGGTGTTGACAACTTCCTCAAGAAGATGGGTGAGATCTATGAAGTGGTTGTCTTTACCGCAAGTTTAAGCAAGGTAAGGCTTCGTTGCCGATGTCTTCTCCATTAGCGATGATTGACTAACGGTCACTGATCGTCCATCAATCCAGTATGCGGATCCTGTGCTCGACAAACTCGATATACACGGTGTCGTTTCACACCGTTTATTCCGTGAAAGCTGCTATAATCACAAGGGCAATTATGTCAAGGTATGAATGTTCTATCTCATTCGACAATTGATTCTCATATCCTGCATTCAGGATTTATCTCAATTAGGGCGACCTATCGCCGACACCATTATTCTTGACAACTCACCCGCATCATACATCTTCCACCCTAATAACGCAGTTCCGGTCTCCTCGTGGTTCAACGATCCCCATGATACAGAGCTGACGGATCTGTGTCCGTTCCTTAGCGATCTCGGGACCGTCCAGGACGTCCGAGGCGTTCTAGACGGAGGATTATAAAAAGAACCTTCATCGAACATCACCTCTTTTTACATAAATAAACCTGCTCTTCGAATTCCCCTGCCTGAATTTACCAGATATACCCACATTTGGTGCATCTCCGTCCCTATCGCTCATCGTATCACAAGTAATTTCTCGTTGTCATTGCCCAATGCCTTTGTTTAGCTCTATACTGTGCAAATGCTGTCAAGTTACCTCGCTATGAGCGTTTAGTCCCCACTTTCAATACTTTACTTCTGTGCCATTGGTCGTTTCTTCATGTACACACGGCCTTTACCCACCTTCGTTGTTATTCTAGACCTTATTCTTTTTTTGCGTCGCCGTTGTTCTACTCTCCGGTTTTTTATATTTCGTCATGCTTCACTCTGTCCTTCTCCGCACTGACATGCACTCTCTATACCTTTAAGTACTCTGCAATTACGAATGGATATGAATGTGACGAATCTGATTTTAATCTATACCTATTGCCTCACATATGTTGCGTGCGATATGCTCTCTGGGCTGCAGGCTCGCTGGAGACAGGCCTTGTCGGAAGCAAAATCAAAGATCTCATTCGTGCAAAAGTCCTAATGACAACTATCGTTCCAAGGTAGGTTTTTTTTACGATAGAATCACTGCAGAAGTCCGTGAGAGGTAGCACACAAAGAATAGGCATGAACATAATATAACCGTCAACAAGTTAAATTTATTTTCACTTCTATTTTGACTAATTTTCGTAACTTAACACCAGAACGTATTCAGTACAAAATCATCTGCACGGAGAAAATAGCACCGCGCCGGAACGGATTGCACGTTCGAGAACAGGAACGCACAACAGCGCGCCGGATATCATATAGATCTCGATCACCAGATACACAATAAGACGAATGCTCCTCGGTGACTGCGGAGGCTGGACAATATTTAAGCAGAAGACACGCATGACTTGCAAAGCGCGTATACAAAAGGAATCGTTAAAGAAAGAAACTCAACCATATTCATGCACTCCCTGCTTTCTCTTCGCCGCCCGTCTTCTTGACACCCACCACGCCTGAGTCACCTTCGTCAGTGAAGGGATTGAAGTTGGACTTCAATCCGCCCGTCATCCAGAAATGAGGACGCTTGCTGAGGTCCGAAAGATGGACAGGAGGCATCGGCTGGGCGAGAGCGGCCTTTGGCTGAGGTGAATTCGGAAGGCTCTTGACGTCGCCCAAGTTCGAGAGGTGGTCAAGGCTGGCGTTGCTCGACCCTCCCAGCACCCGCGCGAGCTGTTCACGTTCCGTAGGCGTTGGCGCAAAGGCACGCGAAGATCCGAACCACGATGAGCCAATGCCGAAGAGCGACGGCACAGGCTTCGCAGGTATGGATGGCGGCGAAACGGAAACGCTACTGTTGCTCGGGAAAGCCGTAAGATTCAGTTCAGGAGTCGTGATAGATGACGCAGTTGAAGGCGCCGATGATGAACCTGAACCAGAGTTGGGCGTAGTAGTACCTCGGCTGTGGCCAAGGGACGCAAAGAACGAGCGTTCCTTATCCTTCGACAAGCTGAATTCCTTTGCGTCAGGGTTAAGTCCCTTCTTTTCCTTCTTGCTGTGACGATTGTCTTTATCCTTATTGTCCTTGTTCTTCTCCTTGTCTTTAGAGAACCAGGCAGAGCGACGCGCATGCTCGGGCGGTGCACTAGGCTCCGAAGTTACCTGCGGGAACGCAAGTTCACTACTGAAAGGCCTATGGGCAAAGGTCGCACGCTGAGTATCCATGCGCATAGAGGCAAAGTGGTCATGGATAGGCGGGCGCGAATCGAAGGGGTCGAATTCGGAAAAGTCGCCGCGAACCGATTCAGACGGAGAAATTGGCGATGCCTCCACTGTTCCTGGCATAGGGATGGGTGCACCAACATCACCAGCAGAGCGATTTCGCCTCGCGAGCCAGTCCCTATCAAGGATGACATCGTCATCCGACTGGAATGAGCGCGACAAATGGCGATCCATGTCGGCGCTTGCGGGTGATAGTCCTCCAGTTGCCATACCTAGAGATTCGTACAAGCTGCTCGGAATCAATGATTCAGACGAGGGCGAAAGAGGGCTTGGAATCGATATCAGTCCCGGCAGGACGGGCGCGTCGTTGAATGGAGAGAACGCGGTGACATTGCGCCCTAACTGGCGCGGCGGGTGCAGCGATGTCGTGAAATCCGGATTGAACACAGAGAATCCGCTCGCACTATTACCCGTCAGTGTGCTATTTGAAGTGTGGTTCTGTGCTGGGATGGGAATTGGTAATACAGAAGGAATGGATGCTCGACGAACTAGGACCTCTGGAGGTGCAATATTAAGCGGAGAATCTGGTGTTGTATGCGTGACAGAAGGCGGGAAATCCGACCGCTCAAATGACATACTGTCAACAGCCGTAGTTTGTAGAGACGGGACTGCGTGCCACACTCCCGCATTCGGCTTGGTCGGGAGGGAAAGTGTGTGCTCCCTCACTGACCCCTGATTCTGAGTGAGTTCCCTCTCCCTCTCCTCTCTCCTTTCTTCTGCCTCCTTATTAGCAACCTCGAGTCGCTTCTGCTCCTCTACTACCTTCTCCTCCACCTCTCTCAATCTCAACGCAAGTGCAGCAACCTCCTCCTCCGACTCTTTCACTTCCCGTTTTCTCGCCTCCACCTGCTGCGAGAGCTCAGCAGTTATTGCACCGGCTTCGACGCCGGACGCAACAATAGCTGCACCTTGCGCCTCCATCCGTGCATGCAAGTTGCGGATTTCGTCTTCAAGGCGTTCGGTTCGTGCTTCGGCACCATCGCATGCGGCTCGAGCTACTTTCAGTCGCTTGTCTGCCTCTCGACGAGTGCTTTCTGCATTCCGTTTCTGATCCTCCAGCGCTTTGGTCCGAGATTTAAGCTCGCCTTTCGCAGTATCTTCAGCGCGTTTGCGAGCCCGTTGCTTTTCGACCTCTTCTCGCAGAAGCGCGCGGCCTGAATCAGATTGCCTCTTGTAATCGTTTAACTGAGAGCGCAGATCATCATTTGCCTTCTTCGAGGCCTCAATCTGGCGCTCGAGCTCAGCGATTGCAGGTAAGCTCTTAAACTGTGCGGATGGCGATCTCGATATTGCAGCAGGCGGTATAGTAACAGGAGAAGAGATCGATGAAGCGTTTCTTGACTCTGGAGCTAACGGCAAAACAGGTTGAGAAACAGTAGGATTTCTCGGAGATGAAAACGCAGATCCGTTGCTGCCATGAAGTGACTTTTCAGGTGTTGCAGGAAGCGTACCTCGTTTCGTGTGTAAAGGTAGCGACACGGACTTCGGAAGCGGTGGCGGAGTTGTACTACGATTGCCATTAGCATGACCATTCTGATTTGAAAAGCGCTCGCGTGAGCGACCCTTGGGCACGGGACGCTGAGAATGTTGTTGAGCATGGTTACCGTGGCCGTTTACGTTGTTATGACTAGCGTTGGGAACATAGGAATTCTCTGTGTAGTCAGATCGATGTCAGTAGGTAATTGGATCTGACGGGATGTGAATTTAATGAAAGACGCACGAGATGCTTCCTTTGATCGATCAAGGCTCTTGATCTCAAGCACGCCTGATACGGTCCCGTCCAGATCGTCCTTCGTAAGTATCCCTGCCTCTCTCCAGAACGACTCAAAGTTCAAGTTGATCATCCAAAACCACATGCCGAACACGCCAAAAAACCAAGACTCCGCAACAAGCGATGTGTCCTCGTTGCCTCCACCCTCACCATCATCCCTCGCGGCTTTGGCATCGCTGCCTCGTTTCAGAGCAGCGCGCTTCGAGGAAGTGACTGGGAGGACAGCTGCGATAGACATTATACCAAAGGATCGGAAGAGATGCTTCGGCGTACGGAGTGAAACAGATGCGCGGTTGGCAAAGGCGATAGATGATGATGCATCGATATAGTGATATTTGGGCGATAGACCCGGACCCCACCTCGAGTTTTGCTCTTTACATGCCGGTAAATTCTGGCCACCAAGAGAGGGCTCGTCCTGTGCATCGAGATCGTCAAGCTTACTCAGATGAAGGCGGAAAGACTGCTCTGTGAGAAATGCCCGAAAAGAGGTCTCCGATGGATTGGTCAAATACGCTGTATGAGAGCATTTAGTGTTTGAAACATAAAGCATTTATAGTATGGATGAGCGTTGCGATGATTTCCTGACATCACACGCAGAATTTAAAGACATATGTAACTCACCGAGGATAAGAATGACGATGAAGACCAAAACGCCGAAAAAGACAGATCTAACCTCGACGACAGCAAAAAGCCTGGCGAAGAGAGAGGCAAGTGGGCGAGAGCCAGACATGACTGCAAGACCACCAAGAGCGAAGCTCATGATGAGTAGCGAGCCCGGGGACGACTTTGTACCAGTGGTAGGAGCGATATGGTTGAGAGGCGGGGTCTGGGGTAAGCGAGCTTGGCGTTGCGAGTTAATGATGTTAGTCGTCGTCGTTTGAGTCGCCGTTGGCGGCGAGGGGGACGACAGTTTGAAGCTGCGTCCCCAATGTTGCGGCAGCGGGGAGGAGGAGGGGGCGCCCGCTGGTGAGGGCGGCGAAGGGCGGGGTTGCGGAAGAGAGAGAAAGGAAGAAAAGAAAGAGGAAAAGGAGTCAGAAAAAGGTAAGAAAAACCGCCGCACGTTTTTGGCATCCAACAAATCAAATCCCGCTCGGCCCCGGGTTTGCACATCCGGTTTATCACCTTATACGGCCGTCTTCCGGAGATGACATGTCGGTGTCCAATAGGAGCCGGGACGGGCGGAGCCGAGACGGACCCTCGTCAAATGGGGTGACATCAGCAGGCTCGGGTAGTGATTAACAAATGAAATTGGCGTAAAATATCATGTTCATCTCAGCGTGTTCACTTCATATCGATTGAAAGTCTGCAAAACAGCATGCATCTCTTACTTCTGGCCAGAGAATTGCCGAGAGCTCTGCTCACAAGTTCATCTCACCGAGCTCATCGGCTGTGCTTCTGAGCATCACTGGAAATCCCACACCCAGCTTGTTCCGCATCAGCTGCCCACCTCGTCTGCCCACGAGCGCATATGTTTCAATACTGGAGACGTTTCGCATGAAACGTGGAAGGAAAGTGTACAACATTGTCCTATGTTGCTCGGCCCTGGGGAGCTCGGGTTAATACCGGCCGCTGTAGCTCCAACCGCTTTTCTCTTCAGACTTGCACAATCCATGCTGCATGCCTTCGAAGCGCAGAAATAGCCCGCAAATCGATGTGGACGCGATATCATCATTCTATCATGGATTCGCGATCCTGATGCCTAGTTCTATCAGTCTACTCAAGCCATCGCAGACGGCCCTGCACCCATTTATGTTTCTTCCGTTCGCTCGGCTGCTACGCCAAAACAGCACGATGAGCTTGGTCTAAATGCCTCGCCAACATCTCGATTGCGACATTTGTCTCGACATGCGACAGTCATCTGCGCCTCACTGATGATGCTTCTCGACCTCTAGTGCGGGAGAAGTGGTGTAATTCTTTATTCACCTGGGATCAAAAGACCATAGCGACAGCCGTGTTAGCCCCCAACGAGGCTTCACAGCTTCCGCTCTACATCATTCCCGGTCGCACGATGCGCTCAGAAGCATTGGCCGCAGACTTCTGAATACGTGCGATGAAGTACTTCAAGTTCACCGAATATGGCCGGGGTCTGACGACATAGATTGGCTCCGATCTCTTACTTCATTAATCCCCATACCTGCGCATGTGACGTGTCCTTTCAACTCTAATGGCTTATCGCTTTTCGCATGCTTGGCAATGATCCGCCCGATATTTATATGTAGGTTGATGCTCAATCTGGTGGGTTAATTACTCCACCTTCAGGCATCTTTTGTGCTGACTATCTGCATTGTGTTACGGTGATAGGTGCTTTACCATGTTTGATCTTCAAATAACCAAGCAGACACGTTAACCCTTACTATTTTCGCCCATCATCAGATATTGGGCTCACTGCCTCAGTCTTTCATATATGAGCATCCTCCGTACCAGTGGACTAATCTCAACCGTTCTGCCGATGGCTGCAAGTCCGTCGTTCTCTTTTCTTGACATGGCATTGGTACGGATATTATGCCGCTATACTCCGCTGTGCTATCTTATGGAACTCTCGCAATCCCTATGGGCGTTGCGTACACGGACCCACCCTTCACAGGAATACCGAACAAACACACACACATGACTTTGACATGTTTTACAGGCCACAACATTGATTTCCGTACCCTAGATAACCTCGTATCCTGTATGTGTCAAGTCAGGGTGGCATCGCAAAATTTTGGCCATTTTAAAGGCTCTAGTCGATGCGCAACTTTGTTGTGGAGGAAGTCAAAATGTTCAACTCTGAGGGGCACATTTTTTCGTTACAAGTCGAGCTGAACCAAGCCAACAATCACGCTACTCTCGCACTTCGAAATCCCCGAGTACGGCGCGAACGAAGCACAAGCTTTTTTCAACACATAATGGGTTTCGCATAGGATGGACTTGCACTCAAAGTCAAAATTGTATCTTAATTGGGAGCGATCAAAGATGTTTTGACTGGTTTCTATCCAGCCATCCATTCTCAGACTCCGTCGTCCTCGCTCTCACATATCCCTTCCTTTTCACTCGCGTCTGATGACTATGTTGACACACAAGCACATCTCATATCAGCAACTGACTGGAGACAATCAATTCTTTTCCGAATCTGACAACCGCGGCCCCTCAAACATATTTCAATGGAATATAAACGAGCATCCTTCAACTGCCTTTTCCTTAGCTTGTCGATACTGGTATCCTTCGTCTTATTTCCCCTTCTCCAAGAGGCAGGACCTGTAAGTTCTCCGATCTCCATCATTATATAGTCACTAACATAATGCATGTACTCAAGCACGGAGCGAAAGTAATATTGGAGAATATTATAACAGTGCCTTCATGCCACCCACGACGCTTAGTTCTAGTGACGACCCACACCCAACTGTATCCACTATCATTACTGAGACATTAGGCGAAGCTAACGCAATTCACCCCACTTCCATGGCGTCTTCTCCTTCGACATTGGATATGTCTGTCACTATTCCCTCGACGTCTGCATACGATTTCTCCACTCTAATTGACCCTCCAGCCACAATCAACCCCTCGAGTGATATGGGCCCTTCAGCCACCATTTTCCCTTTACTTCCAGCGGCCTTGTTGCAGCCACCACCGCCAGCTGTTGAAACCAATGTTTCCCCGATTACTCTGGATCCGAGAATCGCGGGCGGACTCGGTGTTGGCTTTGTTGTCGTTGCCGGCCTCGTTATGTTTGTAATCCGGTGCTGGCTTCAGCAACGCCGTCTAACTCAAGCTTCTTCTACGGCAAGCAGTGGCGAAGGTGGTGAGGGCGAATTTCATGCTTTCATAAAGGGACGGGCTTCTGCCGGCGTGGATGTTGAGAAAGGGACCAGAGACGTTGATCTGAGTTCAGGTAGTACTCACGAATAGGACCACAAGATACTCATGTTGAGCACACCGAAGCCGGAAGCAATTCTGAACCAACTTCCTGTTCTGACGTTCCTGACATAGACCAACTACTTCGTAGACGCGTCGACTATCATGAGCGTCGACTGATCCGTCTTGCTTTTCAATTAGTACAAGCTACGCAACCACGAGGACTCTGTGTATTCGAAGTCCGTGAGGCCGCCGATAAGCGACGTAGTGACAAACCGAACTACCTGACTACTGGCGTACGAAAGTTCAAGGTGATGATATTATGTGCCGTTCACCCAAGAAGAGGGAGTATTCAGATACCATGATCATTCAGAGTCAGTACGACGGTCACTACGAGCATTTTACAAGTATCGAACTCACTTACTCGTATAATCCAAGAAATTTGAGATACTACAGACTCGTGTAAGAAGATCAGATATGTACGACCGTCTGATGCGGTATCAGCGTATTCATAACGTTTGCCGCACACATCCTACAACTTCTCGACACGATCACCATTGCCATCGAATGCGGACTCCGTCATATATACTCTAATCATCAATCACAATGGCCATCAGACTTCGAGTCTGTGTTTGTTTAGGCCCATTATATCGGCAAAGCACCTTTACAAACTAACTTCGTTCCGTTTTCATGTTGAGGATCGGGAGGGACTTCATTTGTCTTTGCTCGGACTGTTTCTCCCGAAACATCTGTGTCTTTCGAGAGCTTACTTCAAGTCACCTCCTCGAGCTAGGTGGACACTTCGACGAGCATCAAATCAATCAGAATCACTTCCTAGTACTACACATCATTCCTCGTCTACTCTGGCTCATTGGCCTCCTTCCCGACGCCGTCAACAATTCACTCTTCCCGTACTAATTGGATACCATCATTGATTTTAAATATCTGCCAGTGAAGATTCTATATTCCTCAACTGTGTTGCATTTTTGATACTTCTCGAACAGTTCGCGATGGCAAAAACGCCCATTCGTATCCTAATGATATATCTATGTCGTTCAATTATCTCACACTCCCCTCTCCTCCCCCTTTGAACTCAAGCGGTATAATGTTGTGTGGTACTGGCAGAGGACTTTCGGACACGGACGATACCGTGGCGACATACACATCCTACCCACCGATATCATTTGCGGTTGACGAGAAACGATCTTTATCTTCCCCATCATTATCTAATTCAGCCTTGTTGACTTCTTCGCGGTCGAAGTCGTTCGCAATTGCCTCCACTATCACCCACGCTGGAACGTCGATCATAAATGATATCGAAGCCTCACCAACACAGCTGCATGGCACAACCGACGTTTTGACCAAGACCGAAAATGTCGTAGGAATCACATTCATCGTCCTCATTATCCTCTTTACAATTGTACTGGTCGGATGCGGGGCCCGGATCTGCTTTCGGCGACGCCTTGGTCTTTCTCCAGTGAAACAGACGAAGCATCACGAAGTTAAAGTACCCTATTCCGTCATCGATGAGCCACCAGTCAGCATGGTTGCGCGAGGACTGCTCAGCGATGTCGAATCGACCTTAGGATCTTCTGATCACGTCGATCAGATACTTCACGAAACACAAGAACGCCACGCCATTGTAGTCGAGAGCATAGCAGGATCGGAGTCCTCATCCATTCAACCGATCGCGAGTCAAATGACTACCGCTCTAAATCTCCTAGATGAAGATCCTTTCGCAGACCCTGTCGCATCCTCATCTAGTCTTCCTGGTCCTCGCCCACCAAGTTCTAGTACAAGCAACGCGAGTTACGCGACTACATTACCTGTGTACTCCGAGTTTGTCGATACGCTAGTATCCGAAGAGACGAGAATTACAGGGAGCATCGACCGACCACCATCTTACGAATCGAGGCTTAAAGGCACCAAGGAAAGTGCATAACGAGACAGAACAGGCGTCCTTGTGTGAAATTCGGGTCAGGACTATTGAAATCGGAGGAACTTGATCTATCCAAGTTGTGTATTTTTGTCATCTTGATCAACCCTCTCATGCTACTAGACATTCTTGCTCCACATCACTGGTATATCCCCAGTCATTTTCCGCTTACTGTTGCACGAGATCAAGCTATAGAGAATGTCCAGTACTATTTATGTTTTTCTTGTGACATGCAAGATGATATTCATTACAGCAAACTGTACTGATTACTTCAAGCTGAAGGGATGACGCCTGCTGGGAATACTGATGAAGTTACTGGTCAAAGCGGTTACCACTAGATACTAGCACGCTTAATTATGTTGGAAACCATCATCATTGTAAGTGCTTCTAGTGTTTCGACTAATTCTCGTGGAATAGAAGTGATAGAGCATGAGGCAACGCTCTCTTAAAGTCTGTTCGATGTCTGTCCTGTTCTATACCCTTCCCCACTGTCACTGTAACTTTCCCCTACTCAACAAGGCAGGTCCTGTAAGTTCCCTTATACATCTCTCTAATCCGTAAGATAACATATGGAATTGAAGGGTCGAGGCAATCATTTAATCATTCAAGGCACAACGTAGTAGTGCCGACAATCCTTCCTGGATAACGTGTCGCCTAGTTCTGACGCTAGATCCAAGCTCACTGGCAATTTCGAAACATCTATAACGATGTCTAGCACCCCTTCAGTTCAGACGGATTCCGAGTCATCGTTCCCATTTCCCAGCAATGAAACTAAGGCTTCGCCCAATCCTGCTGACATTGTGGCCACCTCCGTAGTCATTTTCATCATTGTCGCAGCTGTAGCCCTCGCCTTCTCCGGAATCCGGTACCGCCGTAGACGACGATGCATAGATCAAGAGGAGCAGACGAAGGATCGTGAAACTCGTGAAAATGCTCGACATTTTTCTGTGCTCGGAATGCCCCCTGGAAACACGGACGAAAGAGGGCCTCGTAAATTTGAACGGACATCAGGGCCTACCGGTAAGGGCGACGAGCGTACTGTCGACGCGCAAGGGCTACGTGACGATGATATCGAAAAGAATGTCTTCCAGAGTAGCTTGAGCTCTACGGCTCCGACTGGAAATACCGCATCCCCTCAGCCAATGGCCACTTGGAATGCAGATCCCTTCGCGGTCGCAGACACGGCCAGACTGTCTCTTCCGATGAGTGACACAATCAATGCGTCTGTCTTGCCTTTGTATTCGGAAATCGTACAGCCGCCGCTGGCTCCCCACAGTCGCCAAAGTACCGTGCGCGCTGGCCGCCCACCGTCATATGAAGGTTTCGGAGACGGGAAACGAAGAGATGCATAGACTTGGATTCAGAGAAGTCCGGAAGTTCAGAGTATTGCAGGCAGATGTCATATGTATTATTGGCGTTCAGCATCTCTTACACGTGTTTTCATGCCCTTGTCCTAAGGGTATTTATTGTCCAAAGAAATCAAGATGTCTAGAGTATGTAAGTCTTGCATGAGATGTATATATATATAATGGACGTACTGTTGTGTATGAAGTCGAAGGCAATTATACGTAAGGCATTTTGTTAAGCCAACTGAATGTCCAGTCTAACAGTCTGGAGTTCCAGGCTAAGCTCCGAACTCCACTATGCCAGCCACTTGCCAGCCGCCTATATTGGAATCCATCGTGCATATAAGGTAGGGCGCACGCCCAGCTCTCCTTAGATCCTACCACCGCATGCTCCTCAGCTTCGTCACACGGAGCTGCCCCGTTGTCCCAGCTCGCCAACGACCTTGACATTGAGGGGGACAATGTGGTGGTACGCTCCTGCAGTTTCGACGGGCTGCGCACCTGGGCTAGCAACCTCCCGCCCGGGCGCTTCTCTGGTGGCGGGCGCACCCAGCCGTGTCTGTGACCCATAGCTGCAGCATTCTTTTCTGTCGACTCGAACTCGGCGAGTGAGGTGCAGAGGTCGGATTTCCTCACTCACCCAATTATAGTCGGAGGGTGAGTGGCACAGAAGCTGAGAGGTACCGCTCGGCTCGGTCCTCTCCTCATCTCTACTTCCTCTCCGACGTGACCTTCGTGACCCTCGACCCACTGTCTGAGCTGACAGTACCAGCCGTTGAGGGGAGCGGCTCCATTGAGTTCCTCATATGGCTGGGCTGGAGGGCGGGCGGTGGGAGTGTCTTTCGAGGCGTGGGCGAGTCAGCAGCCGCGGTGGTGGTAGTCCCGGGATCCTGTTTCGTCCCCAACCGGTCATGCTTTATCTACAAAGCTATATGGGTCTGAAATGGTTAATACTTCTGTGTGTCGTATCTACGCTTAACTCACTGGCGTTTATCTAGGTCCACCTCCATATTGCATGATCGCTTTGAGCTAGTCGAGTTCCAGGGAGATAAAGGTACGAGCTTTCTATCGTCACTCGGATTGCTTACTTGTCGAAAAGGGTCTACTTTGCCGATTTCGATTTGTGACTTTGACTCGGAGAACACCCGTTTTCTTGGTTTTGAGAGATAACAGAGGACAAGAATTACGGGACGGACTAAAAGTGCTCATAATGTCGACGAATACTGATTCCTACTGACGATCTTCTAGTTGACTGCATTCACTTCATCCAGAAGGGAGAGCCTCTCCAGATAACAGACTTGTAATCAGGTCACCATATCCAGCACAGCGGCAAGTCCAGGTATCATAGTAAGATACCAAGCGTGTCTGTATGTTGAAGAAGGTGAACTGGTACTTGAATTGGGGTGAAACAGTCAAAAGTCAAGTTTCAGCTGGAAGTTGTAAAAGATAATATTGAGCAAATCCAACTCACTTTGGGGAAAATGTAGCGCAAAGCTCATGGACGTATATACGGAAAGCCTTCACCAGAGTAGGGTGAAAACATAAGCTGAATGCTGTGCCAGGCCGGGTGACCCGACAACGACGATCTGCAAAAGGGTACGCCCGTCGTCACGCTACAGATCATCCAGTACCCGCACGCCGCTTGAAGTCTGTTGATTGCGCAGTAATTCGTGAAGAGGGTATAATCCAACGTAGCACAGACACCCCCGCCTACATAGTAGCAGAAGACACGAGTTGCCTGAGAAAACGCCAACTCGAAATTTCGAGTACTGCCTTTCAAGTTCCGAGTCCTCATGAGCGTGACTTTTACCACTACTAGTACCAGGACCACGGGAGGGCCGACACCGGGGAGCGAAACGTTGACGGAACTTGTGCTCAAAAGTACTGCGTCTGGATCATCGTCATCGATATCCTCGTCGTCGGCAAGCACAACGTCGGGATCTCTTTCTGCTTCTACTCGGCGAGGAAATGCGACCGTATCTGCCACCAATGTATCAACGTCGTCCGTAACCGATGCAACCGGAGTGACATCCACCCGTCGGCCATACCTTATTGGAATCAGCGTAGGGGTAGCACTGGTCGCGCTCATCATCCTTGGATGCTGCATACTGTATATTCGACAACGGAAACGCAGCCGGCGTGCAGAAGAAGCGAGAAAACGGATGGACACAACGATGCTTCGTCAAGCAGTTGGATTGCCTCCGGTCAGCGTCAGTGCTATGGGAAGGACTAGGGAGGACCGCCGAAATTCAGACGCGCATTGGAATAGACTGCAACATGGCCAGGGGGAGCATCATGATGCTGCATCGGATCTGCAGCAGCCACCGGACTATGACCTACTCACTCCGAGCTCTGCGCCTCTAATACAGTCACGGTCTACGATTAACACGGACTATTCAAACCCGTTCGCAGATCCAAATCCTTTTGCCGATGCACGCAGCTTGGCTCGAACAACCAGCAGCGCGAGTAGCCGGACTACATTACCTGGATACACGGAATACGAGCATCTCAATGGGATATTGATGCACGTCGACCTTCCTCCGTTATATGAGGATATCCATGCGCTGAGAAGATCGGATAGCTAGTCGGTTCCGCGAAAAACCAAGGACTTCTGAAAACTAATGTACTCAGATCGGACTGAATGGACATAACTTCACTTCTCCTCTCTCCAACTGCCAGGATTCCTTCTGGTTCGATCGTTATATACCCTCGTTTACACTAACACACAAGATCCTTCTGGTCTACTCTATCGTTTGTACAACCTATGGCTTACACACAAATGTAATGTCAATACTATCATATCAAAGTCGATCGAAAATCTCTTCAACTTCCCAAGCACCTCCCCAGTATTTGATCTGGCATTTTAAGCCTCCCTCCTTGTTGATCCTCTTTTGTAAGCCACGGAAACTTCTGCATAGTACCATATCTTGGCTGTCCACACACACAAAGTCAGTAATTTCATACGATTCACATAGCGAGCACTGGCTTGCTTACTCTCGGAGACGGAGAACTGGACAATAATCGTTCGCACCATCGCCGACGTATATTATACGATCGAATGTAGGGTAAGCCTTCAAGAATGTATCGAGTTCGTCACCTAAAATGCCAGTTTAGCAGAATGAACGTGCGCAGCCGGCGCACATACTAACCCTTGCACATGTTCGGGCTGCAACCGATCTTGCAATCATGCTGTGGACCAGAGGGGTCGATTCGCCGACGCAACTTCAGCAAACCTGATGGATCCCATTCTGCCGGATTGGTAACGACCTGCTCGAATAGGTCTTGAAGCCCTTTCGACTTGTTAACAAGTGGTCAATTAGTGACAGTGGTATGGGACAATGAAAGACATGAAAATCACCTCAAGAATTGTTGAAATGAACACAGAGTTTGCGTTCGAGAGGCAGAAGAAAGTTGTTTGTGGATTATAGCGAGCCTTAAGATTCTTGACACCTCTGGCCATGGCTGGATGCTTGAGATTGCGATCAAAAAATTGTTGATTCCACAGAGAAGGCAGAGACATACGAAAGGCATGATCTTCAGTGCGCCTTCGATATCCTCCCTAGTTTTCCCTTCGGCATGAACTTCTCTGAGTGATTGAGCGCTTCAAGTAGTAGATTCGTCGGTTTCGCGACAACAGTCAGAGTTTTGAAGCAGCATACACAAGATCTGTCCATTGCACGGTTTCCTTGAGTGACTTCATTTTCCGGCGCAAGTGAGGTGCTAAGACCTCAAAAATCCATCTATCTGAATCCTGATCAGCCAAGGACCTTGTCTGAGTGTCAATAAATGCTATGCTAGCAATCGCAGTACCTTACCAATCAAAATCAAAGACGACGAGCTGCCTTTGAACTGTGTTCGCCATGGTGGGGCAAGGTTGGTGACAGCGCGTCTATCGGACTTCGGACGAAATTGAAGGTGTAAATAAAAGAGAGGACAAGGTCGCGACTACGGCAAAAGCCGAATTTTGAAGGCGGACCTGCGCGTCGGTGGAGGATGATGCCTTCCACTACAACCAACCTATGTCAAGCAAAGGCGTCCTACAAAAAGACTCAGGGCCTACTTGAGCTTTCACGAACACAATTACAATGGACAGCTTTGGGTAAACAAGCACCAGAGCTGAAGATTCCTTGCAGTCAGGCGGCGTGTAAGTTCTTTCTCCTCAGTCATCATGACGGAACACAGAGTTAGAAAGCTTGCATTTCCAGCGTTGTTCTGTAGCAAGGAAGGTTCTCCTCAGGTTAAGCTGAAGCTTGCACTTGTAGGAAATGATGCAGGGCACACATTTCAATTTACGAGCCCTCAGGCTGTGGCAGAGCGCGAGGTGTTCAAGAAGGAGCTCACCAACATCATTGGTATCAACAGAGCTAACGGGACGGCCACCCCAGGACCTGTACCCGCGATTCCAAAGGCTAATGGAACTCCTTCAGTACCTCCTGTAGCGCGTTCGGTTCCATTGTCGCGCGCAACGTCGGTGTTGAGCAATGACCGCGCGTCCTCTGTTGCTCCTCCAGGTGCCTCGGACGATTTCCGGTTACGAAAGAAGGTATTAGTGAAGAACGCAGAGCTAGCTGCTTTGCACAAGGAGTTGGTCATGTCTGGGCAAATAACGGAATCTGAGTTTTGGGACGGTCGAGAGGTGTGTGGTGCTTGTTAAGCGCCCGTAGCTCTGCACTTACTCGTGCGATTTTTAGCACTTACTTCTTGCTGAAGCTGCGCAAGAAAGTCAAAAGCGAGGCAGGGCAGGACAAATTGTTGATCCACGTCCTGAAACTACCGCGGCAGGCGACGTGAAAATCATCATCACCCCCCAGCTCATTCATGATATTTTCGAGGAATATCCAGTTGTACAACAAGCTTATAGCGAGACGGTACCGAAACAGGTAGCTAAACTCCGTTTGCACATTTGATGCAGGCTTGATTATCCTGATCTATGTTTAGTTGTCGGAAGCAGAGTTTTGGAAGCGCTACTTCCAATCCAAGCTATTCAACAGTCACCGAGCGTCCATTCGCTCATCTGCTGCTCAACATGTCGTGAAAGATGATCCGATCTTTGACAAATATGTCGAAAAGGAAGATGATGGTGCGTTGAATCTGCTAGTCGTTTGCGACTGTATCTCACTTCACTGTGCGTGTTTAGGAGTAGAGCCTCGGAAACAGCGTGATAATGATGTGGACATATTCGTCAACTTGTTTGCAACGCAAGAAGACCGAGCAGAGGTGAGATACATGCTTTTTGCGTGAAGGCATTGTATCTAGAATTCGTGTGCAGACAGGGAATCAGAAAGATCCTACTATGCGAGCCGGAAGTCAGAAGGGTGCATTGCCGTTGATACGCAAATTCAATGAACATTCCGAGAGGCTATTAAATGCTGCAGAGTAAGGGAAACGTTACTAAATCGATTAGTACCACTAAGTGTTGAGTAGGGGCTCTCCTAACAAGAGGCGCAGGTTAGAAGGAGACTCAGAGGTATGCATTGTTTATTGTGATATGTGTCGAAAAATTGACGCTTCATTCCGTCTGCCTCAGCAACTCTATGCCCAGCTAGACTTGGATGATCTTCATGCCAGTGATTCGAACAACGGCATTGTGTTGGAGATGAAAGATCGTGATAGGTACTTTGACGGTCGTGCATCCGTCGCGGGTCAGCAGAGCGGCGACGAGCCTGTAAGTAAAGTGAATCACCACAGTAAGAATGGTCCTGTAATCCCATCCAGAGGCCGTCATTTAGAGCCATATTACCTGAAGTACGAGCTCAGATGGATGACTGGAGTCAGGCGCTTTCTTCAGTAAGTCGTACATTATCAGGTGAACAAGTCAAGCGGGTTAAACTTATGATTTGCTAGCTGAAGCTTGAGAAAAAAGCTGGCGATAATGGGTTGTTCGCCATGACGCAGAATGTCCAAGCTCGATTGGAGGTCAAAATGCAGATAAGTAGGTGAACTTTTTTCCAACTTCTATATTTTCTCAACTCTAGCACGAACAGATGATATCCCTGAGGGCCTCTACCGCCAAATGCGAACCAGCCAGACTGCCGCGAACGAATTCCTTCGTCAGTTTTGGACCTCTTTATACCCACCTCCCTCAGACCTTCCGGCGGTAGCAACTTTGACACCTGCACAGAAAGCCGCAAAGGCTGGCAAAATGATAGGTTACTTGGCTAAAACTCCTGAAAAGATTGAAGCAATCATTCAAGCGGCTCGTAATCAGGACGTTGATGCCACTAAAATAGAAGCGGTAAGCAATGTGTTGTCTTTTGTTATCGAAAGGATGTTATGAATTCGCCCCCCCCCCCCCCCCCCCCCCTTTGTATATAGGCGATGAAGCCTGTTCTTGCAGCCGTAGAAAAGGCACTGCAATTTTACAAGAACCGCAAACCTCCACGCTAAATAGCATAGAAACCAAGAGGACTCATATGGTACTTTATTTTATCTCCGTAGGTAATAGTAGCATTAGACATGACATCGCATTGCAATTCCTGTATTAATTAGTGCAACTTAACTATTGATATGAACATGAAAGCATACATAACTTAGTCCGATGAGCAATAAGCAAATGTTAAACTGATTGTCCAGATCAAAACAGAGAAAGCAGAAGAGATGTTCATAATCAAGAAATAGGACGAGGTTCCATCCGTACTCCGCCCTTGGCGGGAGATGTGGACTCAAACAGCATGAAAAGCACAAGAAGTACAAAAATGTGCAGGGATAATGCATAGAAAACAAAGAAGTTTCGCGCTCGGCTATTTCCAAGTATGGTTTTTGTAAGGCTGAAAACAGCCTTTTCAATTGGGTTGAGAGTCTTGAACGCCCTTACTGCTTCCTGTTCGCAAGTGTCAGAAGAATTCGGGAATAATTACTAATAGTAGTCTTACCCGCCCACGGAAAGCCTCAAACGGATTCATGGCCTCTTCATATCGCGCGTGATACTTGCTCAAATCGTCCTGCCGCGCAACAGGGAGAGGGTTCAGAGTATCCTCACGATAGCTCTGCATGTACCGTACTTTCTCGTACAGCTTCAAATTGTCAGCTTGCAGCGCTTTGACCTCGGAGCGCAGTTCCGAGATGATATGGAACTGTTTGCGCAGCTCCTCTTCGAGTTCTGCATTGCGTTGTCTGAACCGGTCTCGTTGACTGGTGACAATGGGCAAGATAGATGTGTCTGCGGAGGATGCGAAAGGAATTGGTGTTGACCTTGCTTGGAAATCCTGGAACTTGATCAGACTAATGAAAGCTGGTTAAATAAATGCACTCACCGCTGTTGATTTAATACCTCCTAAATCGAGATCAGACAGACCATCTTTCGGCTTGTCTGCCTCTGAAGACCGAATACCATTTGGCTGATGCATCTCCAGTTGCAAGAGATCAAGTTCGAGCTTCTCATTCAGAGTCCTCTTCTCCTCAAGCTCAGATTTTGTCAAACGAAGTTCTTCAGAGATTTCTCTTAGGTTTGCTTCAATATCAGCATAGGCGTTCTATAACAAACCAACATTCATCATATATCTTAACCCGAAAATGGGAGTTGCTTACCCGAAGTTTTGTTAGCTCATCCGAGATTCTTTTATTCTTAGCAGCAAGAAGAGTCTCAAGGGATGCGTTTTGTTGTTGAGACATGGCTTTCGAAGGATTCGGACTAGGCAACGATAGACCTAGCTGATTACTGCTCACTTCTCCCTCCGCATCATCCTCATCCATACCTCCAAATTCGACGTACTTCATAAAGTATGAGTAAATTTACTAGGAATGTCACTTCCACGGATATTCACCTTCATAATCTCAAGCTCCCGCTTGATCACATCGTAGTCCGAAAGCTTCTCCAGTTTCTGTTTGAGAGCCGTGACTTCAGTGTTCTGGGTTGAAGTTCATATCAACATATATACGTCATTATTGGAAATTCAGACAAACCCGAAGCGCCAGTTCCTTCGTCCTCTCCTCAATTGATTCCCGGAGTGCCTTTTCTGTTTCTGAGCTCGCAGACTTCTGAGCTTCTAAAACATGTGATAGACGTTCGGATTCTTGAGTCAGCTCGCCAATTTGCTGTTCGAGAGGAGCGATTCTATTCAGAGCTGTCCTTCAGCACGAGCCTTGCAAAAAAGTCCTCTTCTTACTTGTTCTGGAGATCCGCACCGCTGCGCACGGTTTCGATTTCTGCACGCAGGAGCTCCTACGAGAAATTTAGCACATGGCCCATAACTGGATAAGGGGACAAACGGACATTCCGACGTTCTGCTGAAGCAGCTCTGTTATTGGCTCGCTCAAGTTCAGCCACAACCATATCTAGTTCAGCCAGCTTCGCTACAGTCTCAAGGTCTATAGAATCTTGTGAATTCTCTAGGGATTATGAGGTTCTGTACATTAAACTGACCTTGCCGCTGTGACTGATCCAACAGTTTGGCTTGACTACTTTCGTTGGATGTGCGTAAATCTCGTAGTTGAGACTGGGAAAGCGATAGTTGTCTAACTAAATCCTTTTCTCTAATCCCAACACAAGAAAATTCAACTTCGAAATATGTTGAGGGGTGTCGGATTTCTCACCTGTCCTCATAGTTTCGTAACTTCTCGTCATAAGTAGCATGCAATTCATTCTCCTTTTGTGACACCTTCCCTGATATCATTTCTTCCATTCGCTCTTCCAGCTGTTGTGCTCGAGCTTCTGCCTTCTTCTTGGCAGTTTCAAAACTTGAAAGCTCTGTGACTTTACGGTTCAAGGAAGCATTCTGCTCGCGAAGTTTCGCTAACTCTGCTTCAAGCTCGTTTGCTTGCGAGGCCTTTATGGTTTGCTCCTAGGTAGATATAAGAAGTTTGCGGGGAACAGAGCATATCACGAAACAGAACTCACCACAGCGGCTTCTAGTAACGGATACGGGTCAGGTGCTTCAGCTAACTTCTTATACAAGCTGAGGAAAGCATTTTCGGATATTTTGGATCGTTTCGTAAGACTGTCTATCTCAGTTTGATATGCTGTTGAAATTTCAGCGCGAATAGAGAACTGGTACATAAGTGTTACTCACACTTTAAAAGTCCTTTCCAAGCACCAAGTTTCTCTTCATCTGGAATCTTCCTGAAGTCTTCCTTGAGAAGTGAGACCGCGATGCTCGTATGTATAGCCTTATAAAAGCATACCTTTTGTCCTATCAGCCAAAGCTTTCCTGCCAACAACACTCTCCTTCTGGTTCTCCACGATTTCTATACCTTGTTCATCTAATGTCTTCTGCAGTTCTGCCAAGTTTATATCTAAAGGAGTATAACTTGAATGTCAGATTATTAAAAGTACGGCTTCTCAAGCGTACCTTTCCATGCTGTAAGAGCTAGAGAGAAGTTGTTTTCTACTGTGGTCATCGCGGTGTGCAGTAACTGCGGTTAGTAGACTGCTTTACGCAGATCCAGCCAATGTTGTGACGGCCGCTTCAAGTTTAGTCACGGACAGGCAGACTTGTCACACTCAGGCTGTCCGTCGATCCTTTTCTAAACTCTCCTCCAACGACCTCAATTATGGCCATGGCATTCTCGTGCCTGAGAGCGTCCTTCAGCGCAAGGACAGTCACTTACCGAGCATTTGCGACGAGCTCGCGCGTGCTTGCGACCGAAACCAATACATATACAGAAGGCAGACGGTACCAACCTCTTCCACCTCCAGTCTCCAAAACATTTTACACTGGTCGGTCAAACTTCTACGATTATGTCGCTTCCCTAGAACTTGCCATCCAACATACTCGCAATGCTCTAAAAACATTGCAACTCGTACCATTGCCTGAATTTGCTCTCCAATCGCTTCCACCCGCAGTTGGCGCATGGAAGAGCAAAGAAGAACTTGCTACTTCACTAGCAGCTTCTCTCTCTGCAGCCCGACATCGCCGACTACTGGAACTCTTAAATCAACTCAGTGACTATAGACGCATAGCTCGTACAGCTGGTCACGAAGACCTCGCGTTAGGTTTGGACAACGTGCTGGCTTCGTTCGAGCGAGCAGATAAAGAGCAGCATCTTCGACGTGGACAACGAAAGCCAGTGACACTAGACGACTTTGGACGTTCTTACACCGTGGGCAAGCGGAAGACGAGCTCTGCGCGAGTATGGATGATCTCATCACAGTACGCGGCTGAAGCTAGGACGAAAGAGGGGAAGGCGGAGACCCCCGTAACAGAAGTCTTGGTCAATAATGTCCCCTTGAACGAATACTTCAAAATACCCATCGACAGGGAACGCATACTAAGGCCTTTCAGACTTACTGGACTCCTAGGAGCGTACAATGTATTTGGGTTAGTGAGAGGAGGTGGAATTAGTGGACAGGCAGGCGCTCTTGCGCACGGAATAGCCAAGGGTCTTGCTGCTCAGGTCCCTGACATCGAAATAATCCTCCGGAGAGGTAACTCTTTCCTGATTTTCTAAGGTAATCAAATACTAATGACCTATCTTATAGCAAAGCTACTGCGTCGCGATCCCCGTATGGTGGAGAGGAAGAAGACAGGCAAGGCGAAGGCGAGGAAAGGAGTAAGTTGTTCATTTTTGTTGAAGACAGCTATACTCATCACAATTTCAGTACACTTGGGTCAAGCGATAATGGTCACTTTTTATTTATATATCCTTGGTCAGACTTTGCATTCCGCTTGCATATACAATCTATTCTCGATAATAACAGAGCTATGATATGCACTACAGTACAAATTGAGTTCAGCCTGGAAAATAATGAAGACAATTATAAAAATAAGACCATTACAAAATCATATGTCAGCGAGACTAAATTCCTTCGCACCATGATAGCAAAAGCGACGAGAAGATCAGAATGAAAAGGGTGACTACACGAATTACTGGAAATACAAAGTCTGAACGTCCGATTGTGAGAAGGCTAAATTACACGCCGGACATTTTCGCTGTCGATGAGATATTCGAGCGTCTACACAGCCTTTACAGAACGCTATACGAGATAGAGATCAGCGATTGTCTCAGAGCGAATCGCGTCACGACTTACAATGCATGCATTTTGTAATCACAGTATTTCGCATCGCACCATTGCAAGTGGAACACTTGAGCACTTTCTGTTGATGGACAGCAAATTAGTTTCCTTTCGGTGAAAAAATCTTGACAACTCTACGGACCATGAACTTGTCGATCTCCGATTGCAGTTCCTTTTCCCGCTCAGAAGCTGTAGGAGGTGGAGCCTTTGCCCGAATAGAAGCCTTTTCAACCTCTTTCTTCCATTTATCCACTTCGTCCTTCAATTTCAACATATTCATGTTGACCTCAGCTATTTCGTTTTCGCGATTCTCCGATTGCAGTTGCAGCTGTGTATAGCATAGTCGGACAGATGGGTAAGTTAATTTCGAGTTGGAACGAGGATTAAATACACACAAGTTCAGCTCGCTTCTCCTCTATCACAAGATTGTTCTTCGTAGTCGTGAGCTTCTTTGTAAGCGCATCGTGCCTTTTCTCGTAATTAGCGAGAGTCGTCTTTTGAGAAGCAACAGATTCCTCGAGCGCCCTCTACAGCCTGGTTGAGAAAGAGATTTGCCACGAGGAAATGATTTTGACATACAAATCTCACAAGCATTGTCCGTTCGACTTCTTTCCCAGCTTCCCACGCTTTCACGTATTTATCCATGGCATTTTGTGCAGCTCTCCTTTCCTTTTCTTTGGCTTCAACATCACCCATGGCTTTGTAGTATCTGTTATCTGCCTTTGCTTTCTGGTGTCATAATATATCGAAGTCAGAACGCCAATATATGTCAATAGACTACGTCAAAGGTAACTCACAGCGACTGACAGTTTTTCCCTCTCTTCTTCCCACCTTTCAAGTGTAATTACTTGATCAGCGAGTTGGCTCTGTAGCTCCTCCCACGATAAGCTTAACTTTTCCACCTCAGAATAAAGAGAATCCATGGCCTAAACGAAACATAAGTCATCGCAAAGGGACTCGCCAAATCTAATTTACCGCTGTGCTTTCTTTATCCTTCAGTTTCAGTGCGCGGATTTCCTCATCCCTTTGATCAAGTTGTTTCATTAGTGCTCCATTATCAGTGGATTCGTACTTTTCCAGGCGTTTACGAGTAGACTCAAGTTCCACTCGAAGTCGGCCGTAGTCTTCCAATCCGGACTTTGAAGCTTTTACAAGGCTACGCAATCCTTCTACTTCCTTCTCTAGTTCTCTGATAGACTTGTTTTCAGAACTAACTTGATATAATCGAAATTCGGACTTACCTGCGTTGGGAATCAAGTAAAGAAGGATAAGTATCCAGGTCTTTTCCGCCCAGTAGGAAATCCAAAAGATGCTCTTGTTTATCATTGGCAGCTAAGCGAGAAGCAAGTCGCTTGACCTCAGACTGCAGCACCTCGATACGTTTCTAGATTTGATTGTGAGCATCGACATAGACGTGGAAAAAATCATGCCGCCTTACACGACGTTCGGACGCTTGCACTTTGAACTTGCCGATTGAAGACCACTTGCTCTTGTGCACTGTTTCAAGTTCTTTGAAGTCTGCCTCAATCTTGTCTCTTTGTTGTCGTACACGAGTGATTTCTTCGTCGCGCTTTTTGACTACTTGCTTCAACTCGTTGGCTTCTTTAGAAGCTACGGCCTAAGAGATATTTCAGAGTCCAAGACCGTTAGACATAAGCGGGACACTTTACCACAACCTCTTCTTCCCATTCTGAGCGACTAGCGTAAAAGGAGGAGATTTCGTTATTTAATCGCGTGATATCGTTTTCTTTCGCCTCCAAATTGGCCTGAAGCTTAGATGCATGATCAAGCAGAACACGATATGTCGGTGTTTTCATCAGCACTTCTTCTCCAAGCAAAACTAACTAAGAAAACTGTAAGTACTCAGATACAACTTAAGGATAATGGGATATAAATACTTCTGTGTCAGCAATAACAATCCTATCACGGAGGGTTGCATTCTCTTTCTCGAGTTCAATTATTCGAGCTTCACGGCTATCAACCATAGCTTTCAGGTCATCATGAGAGGTTGAATTTCCGTTGGGCGATCGCAATGATTGTATCTGATTTGGGAATGAGAAATGAGGGATAGAAACATGAGCCACATGTTCGCACCGTATGACCAAACCAAACCACTCACTACCGGAGGCGAAGCCTCTTTAGCACTTTCACTACTGTCGCCCGTACCCTCCCTACCATCTGTATTCGTTTTTCCGTTCACTTCAGCTCGGGGTTCAGGAGTTCGCTTTAGTGCTGGATTCAATATATTGCTTTGTAGTCTGTCGATTTTGCTCTCCGCAGTCCGCAATTCAGACAGATACCTGTCTCTTTCGCGCTGAGCGTCCTCATAAAGTTCGTATACTCGTGCTGTCTCCCCCCTAAGAAATGTGTTCTGCATACATGTAAATATGATTTCTAATCTTGATGTATCCAAATAATTTACGCACTGATTGTTGCAAGTCTCTTCGATCCCTTATCAAAACTTCCTTGATCGGAGCCTCCAATTTGCCCTCTTTCGCCAGAGCAACGAGAGCCATGATTACTTTCTCGGTAGCCTCAATCTTTTCCGAATTGCTGATGCTACCCGTCTCAAAGTCGCGAGGATGGAAGACGCGGGATGGTTTGAAGACAGCTTTCGGTTCCAACGAAGATGGACAAAGTCTAAGTATTGATACGAGCAAAACGACCAAAAGTGAATGCGCACCGTTGGGATCGCCTTCAACCTTTCCCAATGAAACTCTCGCACACAACTTATCAACATCGGTTAATCTCCGAATGGCGTCTATAACCTTCATGTTGAGAGTTAGTCTCTCAGATATAATGGAACATGGAAAAGAGAGTACATACACTTTGCCAACAAGCTTCCGCCTCTGTTTTCGCAAGAACGCAACCATTATATGAATGCTCGAGTTTCTCATATTGCTTCACCGCTCTGTGGTAGTCTCGCTGATAGTAGCGCATACGCCTGAAGATAGCTGCCTTGCGAAAGCGCTGCAAGGTGCCGGATAAGTCTTCAACTCCAAAAACAAACATAACTCGGAAAGAGAAAGCAGATGCTCCACCAATCCATGCACCACATACCTCTATTTCATCTTCTTCCTGCGGGCCCACTTCTTCATCATTGGGCTTGACATCTTTTCGCGAATCATCCGCGACGCCATTAGCTGCAACAGGTGAATCCGACATTGAGCTCAGAGCGCGTTTCTTGTTCGCTGTCCATTCCTCCGCTGTTGCCCGTCTTTTTCCACCTGGTTCGTCTTCAACCTTAATTCCTCTTGATTGGAATTCCATTGAGTCATGCGTTATGGACTCTTTGGATACAGGATGTAGAAATAACCTTGCGTTGGACTCGGAGAAGAACGAACACGAGTGTGTTGAAGACTCAGGAGAAACGATGGTGAAACGTGAATGACAAATTCGACCTCCGACACAGCCAATTGCTCCATTTGTAGCGCCTCAACCACTTACGCCCAACCACTCCTTCCGTCAAACAAGATCAAACAGCTTTCTTGTCAAAGTTTAGTAGTTGTGAGCCTATAACAGCTTGCGAACTACAGTATAATCATGGCAGTTTTCTCTCCGCGCAGAAAACGATAGATTGTTCAAGATCGGTTAACTACGAAGGTATGCACAAAACGCTGTCATCCATATGGTGCGATGGTACTGGCCCACTCTGAATCAGCTGTGGCCTCTCTGCTCTTTACCCAGACATGTACGTGATATGCTGCTTTAAAAGATGGGAATCTTCACTCTTGGAAGGCCCTTCGAAGCTTCCAACTGGACTATCTCACAATCGGCTTCAGAGCCGTCTCCAATCTGTGTCTCAACACACGTGAAGTCGATCGTCTGTAATGTGGATCTAAGTTAGTAAATTGGGTTTGCGCAAGATTGAATAACACGCATTACAGTTTCGAGTGCTACCATTGGGTGGTCTTTTGAGGGAAAAGGTAAACCCCGACATTAGTTCTTTGCAGATAATATCCATAGTCAAACAAAGCCACTTACGCCAAACTCCAGTCGCATACACAACCGCCTGGCCCGCACCAGCCACGAAAGCCCTAAGCGTACACAAATCTGGTTTATCATCTTCACCATTCTTTGCCACCACGACTAAATAGGCCCTTCCCGGTTTCTCCAACGCATCATCGCCCTTCAGACCATCACCAGAGCCTACACTCATAGGAACGAATGCCTGATTTGTATACCGATGCCGCTCCAGAAGCTTTACAGCCCAACCAGCGCCTTTTTGAGTCACATCTTTTGTAACATCAAAGTCCAGAGGCTTGCATCGATAGACAGAAAGCGCTGGGTTCGCGCGTGAGGCCAGCTCGGGCGGATAGGAAGAGAGAATGGGTGCAAGTTTGTGGAACTTGGTTGCTGAGCCTTGGTTTGCGGACGTGACTTTTGTCCCGCGTGGAACGGCATTGACATCTCCGAATGCCTGGACAACGTGTCCGAAAGGCACAAACGCCTCAGGTGTGAGTGGAAGTGCGGGGATTGTCGCACCCACCGGCTCAACAGGTGACGAAGGGACAGGTGTGTGCACAGACGTTATGGGTGTTACAGTTCCATGCACGCCGTTGATGAGTACTCTTTGAGTCTCGTTGACAAGTGTATCATCAGTCGCAGCCGAGGCCGCTTCGACCGTCTCTGCGGTCTCAGTATCCTCAGAAGTTGTGGTGAGCAATTTTGTATCCGGGGTAGCACGTTTTCCGATAACCCGGACGCGCTTCAGGCCGCCATCGGGATAGATAGTCACGCGTACATGTGAAAATACTCGACCTTGCACGTTCTCTAGCTGGAAGTAATGTTGCCTATGGGGCCCGAGCTTCGTTCTTGGCAGAATGTTTGTCCACTCCTCCTCACTTGCTGTGGGGATGATCTACGGGCTTACTATGAGACTCGACCATCATATGCAGTAAAGCTGGGCGGGCTTGACTCACATCCTCTGAATACAGGGCATGGAGCTCGCAGCTTTCCGGAAAGTTGCCCATAAAATGAGCAGTGTCGAGTTCTGTCTGCTCAAGAAAACCGGGCTCGCCACTGCAGATTGTACTACTTAAAAATTTGTTCATATCATGTAGAAACTCTAAATGACGCACAGTTTGATGATGACCCAGTCTTTATGGCCTTTTACACGACTTCTTCTCGTTTCCCATCCATCACCCATGTTAACGCCTATAAAAAGGCATTACGCCCACCCTTCCAATATTTCACGAGAATGTACATACCCCGGCCAGGCAAGATCAAATTTGACCCTACACCGAAGTGTTGATCAGACACGAAGACGACGCGTCCGCCGGCAAAGACGTGCGCGAGGTCGACGTTCTCGCTGGCATCCTCTGGGAAGACAGCCCGGATGAGCCCGTATGTGCGGAACCTTGCCTAGTGAGCCAAAAGGTGAGCATATCGATGAAAAGGCAGAGATGAACTGAGCGTACGATGCCACCGTCAGGATACATGTTGAGCTTTACGTAGTTGAACGGCTCAGTGGTGTTCGGGACCTTGAAGAGGTGGCGCGAGTTAGGGCCTAATGCCACTTTCGGGAGAATCTCTTCCCACTATACACGCGATCGCGCAATCATCAATATAGATTGAAAGGTGTAGAGACGAGGTAAGTAGACGCAGAAGGCGAAGAGATCGATATTGTTGACCCACCCGCAGGTCGTTTTCCTTCGGAGCTTTGTCTCCGACGTCCAGGAGAGCTTGTACAGACGCTTCGGGTGCTTCATTCCCTATTATCACGAAGATGTGGAGTTAAGCCAAACTAAAACGAACCACATGAGCAAGCACGAGTGATGGAAGAGGCGTACCATTGAAATGCGCAGTGTCTATGTCAAAACCAGATATAACACCCGCGGCGCCAAACTTGATTATACACCTATTAAGTGGAATGAACAGACCCGGATCTCAGCATACAGAACAATACGAACTTCGGTTTAAAGTAAGGTACAAAAGTGCGACAGGTTGTCTTGGAAGGGAGTATATGCGGGGAGAGCGGCTTGTACGGAATAGATCCAGACGGGCGTGAAAAGGAGTGGATGGACGGATACAATCAAAATCCGAAGGCATGCGTCATGGAATCATTTCATTGATCGAATAAAGCACAGCAAACACTGCTCTGAACGTGAAAGGAGATGAAGTGGATCAACGGAGATTGTCTGGGAAGCTTCAGAGATGTATAAAAGATACAATGGTACATATCGGAGGTATACGCACCAGTCATGTTCGCGGTTATGCCGTCTGGTCTCCCAACCGCTGTATAGCGCACCCTTGAGTCCAAATTGACCCTTTAGGCTCGGTGCTGGCTAATAATCCGAACGTACATACGGACATTTACATGAGAACGACATCCACGCCAGCTGCCTATGGTATTGAGCACGTACCTCCACCTTGATGAGGTTGTCCGCCTCCGCAAAGAACTCATCTGACACGGCAACAATCTCACCGCCGAGCGCTACACTGGAAATCTCTGTGCGAATCAAGATGGTCAGTCATGACATTGCTTCCTTCTTCCGTTCATTTGCGCTCTGGTGGCTGAATGGACTCGAACGTGCGAAGCGCTTCTCAGCAGCTCGTGTGCCCCGAGAATTGCGCAATGCACTCGTGTTTGTGTTCCCAAGCATATCCCAAGCGCTTAAGAAGGCTTAAAGAGATGCACTATAGCGCAAATGAACGGCTAATAATGGTCGACGCACCTGTCTGTGTTCCAAATGCATCCGCAAAGCGTTCTGTAGACACAGACTCGTACGACATGCTTCCCCGATAACCGTGATCTCACTGAAATCTCACTCGATTCCTTGCAAGGTGCTCAAGACTTTTCTAGTATATGTTGCTGGCTTTTGCGAGACGATCGTTGCGGGACGTTGGCAGGGAGCTGCGGTGAAAGGGGCGTTGGCAGGATAAACGGGATAAGGTGCAAGTACATACGCATGGCAGGCTACGGACCGATAAAATTTCTATGCAATTGTATTGTTTTGCCACTCGCCACGAAGAAGAGCGAGGAAGGCGTGCCAATGACCACATTCCGACTTGCTTGAGTCTGGATCGTGTGTATCCCGCCGGAAGCCCGTATCTCTTCAACCGAAAGCCGAAGATAAGAGGTATGCGCAGTTTGTGTGTGGGCAATCACATAGGCCGTGTCTCGAGAACAGAGCAAAAGAGCATCCTGAGTTTCATCCATCATTCATATATATGTGACACTCACGAGTCGTTGGCAATGAGCTGGGCAACTGCAACTTGAAGGCCTTTGAGAGAGTGATCTGCCGATACAATGGCACCGATACAACCGGCTTCGGATTCAGTAGTAGCAGCGGGTAAACTCTAACTACCAGTCGGTAACCATTTCATATCTCAGTACAGCGACAATGCGGCGTGCCATGGTCATTGGTCGAGTTGCCTTCTGTTGAATTTTGAGTACATAGAGAAATGGAACAGAGGGGAAATGACGGACCTGAATTCTGTCTCGATTCATTTTGCTACCCAATGGTCCAAACCGAATGCTAGAGCAAAATCATCATATATAATATCTTGGTAGCCTGAGACTCATAATGAAAGAGACAGAATATGAGAGGTATGTATACCGTATACATAGGTTATGTAAAGAGTTGATTCAACTGCTGGCACAAGTTGGATGGCAGTGGCACTGGATGATGACGTCAACTTGAATCAAGCTCAAGTTGCGTTTTTAGTTCAAGCTTTACCGTGACTGTCTCTCTCACTGTGCGCTTTTCTTCTTTTCTTCTCTTCTGACCATCACCACCAGAGGCGTACACGGTGTACCGATATCTATCACAGGACCGCTGCGTGTAGTGGACAGGCCATAGCAATCGGTAGCTCGAGAGCCGAGCTTCCTCGCATCTCAAGATAATAGTAATGCGCCGTCTCGGCTTCAAAACTTTCGAGCAAATGCATCATGAAGATCCAGATGCTTACTGTAATATCGGAGAAACATGCCATCATTTTCATGTGAGTGATGTTCTGTGGCTTGCGCTAAATTACATATTTCTCATAACGTGGTATTTTTTACCATTATTCCTGTCGATACTTTCTTTCCTCAAGAACGAGAGATGAATCTGTTTGCGGGAAAGAGGTTTTAAGCGCCCGATATGCTCAGTTAACCGTTTTCACCGAACGAATCGCTCGGACTGCGCAGCTTCTCTCGAGTGCTCAAGCGTTCAAACTGAGGTAGTTCGTCGAGGTCAGAGTGTTTGCTCTTCTGTCAAGAACTTTGGGGTGTTACCCGTTCCTCTACAATCCGCATTTTTGGACTAAAGATGAAGTAGACCGTCCGCTTCGGGTAGAAGAATAGAGGCCACCGCATGCCAGTGATTGACGATGACACTCATCTCCCAGCTGTCGGAAATCCGATGAGGGCGCAACAGGATCCGATCGAACGTTGCAGTCACTCTGAAGGGCTGTTTCTCCACGTCCACAGTCAACTGACCGCACCCCGCAGGACACAGGTGGCCCGATATGGTCGGTCTCATCTGATATGATGACGAATGGCCTCCTGATTGGCGTCTCGGCAAAATCACATGCAAGTGTGCGGGCGCAGTGGCCCAGGTTTTGGTGGTCAAGGCTGATCTAATGTGCAAACCACTCCTCCTAATGAACTACTACGGCAGATAGCTCATGCCCTATTATACCGCTTGTTCCTTGTCGCCGCACCTCGCCTTGCCGCTGTCTTGTCCTGAACTATATCTTCCCTGCCCCATACGACTGCTTCCCTAACTCCCATCAACCTACCCTCGTCCTAATTTACGATGCTCGACAACATAGTTGGGCGCCCAAGCACTTCCTGGAGGCGGAAAGAGGTTCGTCACCATGTCCCTGAATCGTTTTGCTTTGAACTGACTTCTCAATCCTCTCCTGCATTGTGTATGTGGAAATGCACTGGCTTGCTTCTCACCATCTACCTCTACCCCAGACCTACGCTGTTATCCTCTTCTCCTTCTACTGTCTACTGACGTCCAGCAAGCGTGGCCCGAAGTTTCTTTGGATCCGGTCACTCAACAGAGCCCTCCGTGCGTGTCGTAGAATGAGGCGGACCTTACCCAGCTCCATTCTATTCTGACTTCAATGGCAAAGTTCTAATTATATGTCTTCTTATTATAGAACGATTCTCACCATGGCAGATAATGGCTGCGACGTTAACGGCACTGTATACCCTCCGACATTTCGATAAGATCTTTGGTCTCGATAGTGAGCTTCTTGATTTTAATTGTTTTGACCTGGGCTGACCATTATTGCCGTTTAGCCCCCGACCATCCGCCTGGTTATCTTGTAAGTAGTAGGTTGGACTTGGGACTGATGCGCCACATCTAACTATTTTGCGGCAGTATTCACCAGAGTTCAATAGAGCAACATGGATAGTGACTGGGTTAGACGCTGGGTTCGCCACCGCAATGTCGATACGACCGAAGTGGCTCCGTGACATCTGCTCTTTAGTATTCTCCGTGTATTATTTCGTTAATGGCGACGAGGCCGATAGCAAGATCCACAAATTCCGAGAAGTCTGTACACTTGATATGCTCCGTATCACTTGGGACAAGACAGATAATCCGTACATCCGGGCGATCACTTGGCCTTTCCGCCCTAGAGTTCCGACTGTTCGACAGATCGTGTTCCCTCGTCCAAAGCATTCCGCTTACAGTCGTCCACTCTCTGCCCTATTGTTCTTCGATGGAAGCGAGAGCGAGCTTAGGAAAGCCAAAGAACTTGTTTTGGATTTTCCGGGTGGAGGATTTGTTGCAATGGGTCCCAAACATCACGAGGAACGTTTGAGGCTGTGGGCGAAGAAGCTGAGGCGGCCAGTATTGAGTCTGGATTATGGCAAGGCACCGGAGTGTAAGTACTCGGCAATTCTTACCTTTGTATGCCTGACTGATAGCAGCTGATCAGATCCCTACCCCTATGCTATCGAAGAAGGGTTTGATGCATACGTTGCAATTGTAGAGTCTAACGGTCGCATTCTCGGTATGAGCGCAACACCGTCGATGATTTTATCTGGGGATTCTGCGTGAGCTTCTCACTTGTTAACTTAAGCTCGAACTACTGACTTAACAGTTCACCACAGAGGCGGCAACCTAGCTACCAATGTAATGTTGCAGATTATTGAATCTTCTCTGCCCTCTTCTCCCCTAGCCCACATGAAACTTCCGAAACCTGCGGGTCTTGCACTGACATACCCCGCACTCGACTTTTCATTCTCCTCATGGGCACGGGCGTCTCACTCCGTATCCGGCGACGTGAACGATCTGCCCTCTTCACAATCTGATTCAGCAATCCTATCGTCGACACTCTCCCTCCCACCTTCTCTCCACCCATTCATTGGACCCACAGACCCTGTAGCGCGGGAGAAAGGAATCGGGATGATAGAAGATCTCGTAGAGGCGAACGGGCGGGATTGGGCGGAGGGTGACGAAGACTGGAAATGGACGACACAGAGAAGCATAGTCCACCAGCAGACGAACTTAAGCCTTTTCGAACGGCATCAGGAGGCGCTCCGATACCTCCGCGAACAAGCGGAGGCTCAGCCAGTGATGCGGAATGCGGTGAAGCGCACTCGATCCAGGACGTTGTTGCATCCGGGTCCGTACTCGTCAGTGACGCCGACTGAGCTCAGGTCAGATCCCTTTGGGGTGCCAAAGAGACCGAATGTGATGGTACGCTCGCGATCCAGCTCAGTGAACATTGCCTTGAAGTCTGGAAATCTCGATGCCTATGGCAAGGATTCGGCATTTGGACGGAAGCAACTTGCTGAGATGGAGCCCCGTCTGACGATGTCAAGCAAGACTGGATACCTGCACGATCGGGTCATCACACCGAGCATGGTGAGTTTCCTCTTTCCCTTTTTTTCTGGCTCTTTCCTTCAACACCGTCTGAGGACAAAATCAACTTTGTCCCTATGACTATATTATGTGCAGTCACACCAGGCTTGAGATAGTTGAGGTGTTCATATTACGTTCCCAACTTACTGATCATCTCGTCATCAATGATGGTGCCCAAGCTGAATGCGCAGTCGACTGCGGCCGCATAGCATAGGCGCATAGGTTTGCGTTTTGCCCTTCGTCTGATTGACCTCTGGAAGATCGGACGATCTGCATGCTTGTGCATGGCGCTCCTTTCAGTTCGCCGGGAATACATTCGAGCTCTTTACTCCTTTCTTATTCACCATATTCTACGAACAAGCATTCGAACACTTTACTGACTATCCTTACCCCTTTATTCTCTTCCCTTGATCTCCATCAACCTTTTGATCCGCTGATATGGCGTACTGCTGTTCTTGTGGTATCCGGATCGTTCGACAACGGTCGATTGCACTATATTGCAATCGCCACATTGATCGGATCGACGACTTCGACCTCCGCTCAACGATTATCAAATTCGAAACGCGGTACTACAATCCATTCATCCAAACAATGATTCGACATCTATCATTCTTATTATGAAGATGTGGGCAATGTGCTTACTCTACCTCGGCCCGAATTTCCGCCCGGGTGTCGAGTATGATTACCACCTCTCGCCTATACTCGCGCCGTCCGAACTTCTCGCAGCCTTTCCACCCGTCTTGTTGCAATGTGGGGGTCGCGATCCTCTCATTGACGACACCATGCACTTCGGGGGCCGTTTGAAAGAGGCGAAACGGCAGGCTCGTGCGCAACGGCTTCAGAAGAAGCAGGCGACCGCAGGGCAGCTTCCTACTCCAAGCGAAGAGCCTGACGCTGCATCTGATGCGCAAAATTATATTTGGACTGTGGGGGACGACATTGACGACGCAGAAGACGCGGTAAAGATGCAGATCTTTCCTGGCTGGAGTCACGGATATCTCCAGATGAGCTCAATCATGCGTGAAGCAAAGTTCGCCATCGATGATATTGCGGATTGGATGCAGGGGACGTTCGAGCGCAGAAACCCTCCCCGCCCGTCGCTTGCGCCCAGCATCAGTGTCGCGCAATTCTGAAGAGATTCAAGTATTCCATTAATTGTATGATTGTACTAACAGACACATCAACCTGCATGTACTGAAAGGGCTGCAGAGCAGCGATACTATGTAATTTGCACGGAACTCTTGTTCACTGTATCCTCTTATTCATGTAGAGCTTTCATCAATATAATATGTATTTGCGTTTTATTTAAACTTCAAAATATAGTTGCTCAGACACAGCGTATATAGTGAGTGGCGCTGGCTGTAGACACTGCTTGAAGTGCGGCGCAGGACGAAGTTATGAACGCTATATAGGTTATATGCAATGCAATGGATTGGCTTTCTCGTGGCGCGGCTGTGTGAGGCAGTAGGGTGGGGGGGGGGGGGGTTGTTGCCCTCTACTTCTCCATTTCCTTTACCCTATATCCACATGGACGAGGTTGTTATCCCATCCCATCCTCTTCTGAAGCCAAAATGAAATAACCACTCATATTCCGATCCCCTTTGATTCGCTCAAGTCGCCAAAATCATGGAATGTCCTACAAAGCAAATTAGCGATAAAGGACGAAACGCCGAAGCCGGTCATTCACATTCTCGTGGCGACGTGATGATCTAAGTGCATGAGTAAGTAAGTGTTCAGTCTCGAATTATTCTTTGCCGATCGAAATTGCAAACCAGTCCCAACTTACAAGCTTGATTAAACCGCGGAGCAATCAGATACACCCTCGAGAACTATCAAGTTTACACAACTTGGTCTCGGAAAGCTCCATTTGTCTTCGCGAACATTACTGTTTGTATTAAACTAGCAAAGGACCATCAAGAAAGAGGCTACTAAAACAGTCCGATCACTACAAGCTGAGAGGGTCATCAGAGTAGGTGTTAAGATGCATCAGTAGCACACACGTCGACTCCATCAGGGAAACTTCCTTTTGCTTACGGCGACTGACGCGTCCTGACGCGTCCTGATTTGGCTGGCACCTGTCTGAAGGGTCGCTACTTCGTCTGAAAATACACTGATTGCCTTATCTCACTGAAATAAGGAGTGTTTCAGGATGCAAGCCGTCTCTCAGTGCATCAGAATGCAAGTCAGGATTTCAGTGCTCAAGTGTAATACATCAGAGATTGCTAACGGCGGCTGGCGCGTCCTGGAGCTTCCTTAAATGGGTTGAAGCGTTGTCATGCCTGCCTGAAGTGTTGCCTGGCTGCCTGATGGCCTTAAAACGGCGTTTCAGGACAAAATCAGTGCGTAAGGAGGGAAGCTGTACATCAGGTGGCAAGTCAGACTCAAGTGAGATTTACTACTACTACCACTACTGTACTCAAGTGAACTTGAACCTCTGTTTTGAGATTTCAAGCTACAGTGAGCCAAATTAGTATTGCACCAAGATTGACAATGTAATATCTCCGTCAGTTTTACATATTTTGCATTGATTTAAGTTGGATGGCCTTCATTAGATTCTAGTCTGTCATTATCAAAAGCAAAGTCTAGAAAATGTACAGATCTCCAGAAAATATAGAGCTTCAAGTTGAAAATTCCAAAATCTGAAATTTTCAGAACTTTATTAAAGCCTTCTCTGACTACGCTAAATAAGTTAAATGGTACTCTGGCATACACATATTGACTGTCAAGAAGAATGGAAACAATTGAATTAGCGGGTATGGAGTTATAAGCAACGTAAACCACCTACTTTTGTAACAATATGCACTTTTTTTCAATTGATTGTACTAAAATCAGGCAACGAAGGCATTTTATATTGCTTGTAACTCCAAGACCGCTAATCCAATTGCTTTGATTCTTCTTGCCAGTTGATAAGTGTATGCCAGAGTACAATCTAGCATATGTGGCACATTCAGAAAATGCTTCAATAAACTCTTGAAAAAATCAGATTTTGGAATTTTTGACTCAGAGCTCTATATTTTTTGAGGATCCATATGTTTTTTAAATATCATTTTTGATAATAACAGACTAGAATCCATTGATGGTACTCCAACTTAAATCATTGCAAAATATTCAAAATTGACGGAGATAATGCGTTGTCACAGTCCTGCCAGCTAGTTTATTGAATGAAATACAGCATTTGCTGAATGTATTAGAGACACTCATTGAATGAGATTACAGCATTCGCTGCATGATATAGAGCAGCTGATTGAATGAGGTACAGCATTGCTGTAAAACATTTATTGCATTTGCCTCAGCAAATGCTGGCCCCGCCCTATATAGGGCGAGCCAGCGTTGCTGCACTCTGATGTAGTGGATGCATACCTAGGAAATACTAGGCCTGCAATACCTATTGGGAATATAGCACTGGATAATAGAATAATGCATTGCATACCCACCGCTTTTTTGAGTTAATTATAGCTTTCAGGCACTGCTGATTGACAGCATGCTGTAATACATCAGAAAATCATAATTTCCGCCTGTTTTGGGATATGAGGCACATCAGGGTCCTGGACCCTGAGGTCTGACAGGTTCCAGGTCACTTGGTGCCGCTTTAGAGGAGGCCGTGGGAATAAACTCAAATTAACCTTTGCAGGTGCTACAGGCCTTCTTAAATAGCACGAAAATAACCAAAAAATCAGAAAATATTCCTGGACACTGCCGCTTTGCCCTAGCGTGGGAACTACGCTTCTGAGCGACCATATTAGGGTACCAGTGTGCTCTGGGCCCTCCTGGGCCCTTCCTAAAGCGGTAAAAATCATCATAAAATAGATAATTATATTCATTTGCCCCTGCATATATGCAGGCTTCCCCTGGGTCTACCAGCAGCAAATAAAATGCACTAAAATCATAATATATTAGGAGAAGTATATCTAAGATGAACTAGATGGCTATATATAGAAATACTAGCTGGGAACATGTGTAGAATAGCAGAACATGTTCTATTTTTAATACATAGCAAATGGGGCTCATTGCACCACATTGGGGTACCTCCAGAATGCAAATTTTGATGGGAATCCAATGGAATGTACTAGAAGAGCTGAAACGGGCTTTGACGGCGCCAAAATATGCATTTCACGTATTGTTACAGAATATTCTTTTATTTAAATGTTAGTTTTATCACAGCACTTCTACTGCGTGTAATGACTCGTATAAATAGCCGAATTGGTACGAAATGACGAGGAGAACAATAATATGAGCTTAGAATAGCTGCACGGGCGCTATATGGACCTGTATAACACTAACTCTTTTCGGAGTGCAAGCAATTATTGTTTCTCTCTCATATACATATACACACAGTATTTACGTGTGCTAATAGCTTCAAATAACTCTTTAGATATGTCTTTCACGTTGTACGAAGTTTCACAGTAATCGGAGCTCATTCTGAATTGATATAAGGCATACACATTTGAAAAGTAACAGCTAATATTAATTTATTGGGAGGGTTATGGGTCAGGCACAGAATGCCAAACATTCACTATAAGTATCCTAAACATAATCCAATTGCATGTTTGGGATGTCATTGGAATGTGGAAGTCATATCCAACATTGTAGGGTAATATACTATGTGTGATATCAGAAGATACATGTTATGTCAGAAACACATATGACTTCCAGATTCTATCTGTACCCCAATCATGCTTTTGTATTATGTTAAGGATACCTATAGTGAATGTTTGGCACTCTGTGCCTGACCCATAACCCTCCCAATAAATTAATATTAGCTGTTACTTTTCAAATGTGTATGCCTTATATCAATTCAGAATGAGCTCCGATTACTGTGAAACTTCGTACAACGTGAAAGACATATCTAAAGAGTTATTTGAAGCTATTAGCACACGTAAATACTGTGTGTATATGTATATGAGAGAGAAACAATAATTGCTTGCACTCCGAAAAGAGTTAGTGTTATACAGGTCCATATAGCGCCCGTGCAGCTATTCTAAGCTCATATTATTGTTCTCCTCGTCATTTCGTACCAATTCGGCTATTTATACGAGTCATTACACGCAGTAGAAGTGCTGTGATAAAACTAACATTTAAATAAAAGAATATTCTGTAACAATACGTGAAATGCATATTTTGGCGCCGTCAAAGCCCGTTTCAGCTCTTCTAGTACATTCCATTGGATTCCCATCAAAATTTGCATTCTGGAGGTACCCCAATGTGGTGCAATGAGCCCCATTTGCTATGTATTAAAAATAGAACATGTTCTGCTATTCTACACATGTTCCCAGCTAGTATTTCTATATATAGCCATCTAGTTCATCTTAGATATACTTCTCCTAATATATTATGATTTTAGTGCATTTTATTTGCTGCTGGTAGACCCAGGGGAAGCCTGCATATATGCAGGGGCAAATGAATATAATTATCTATTTTATGATGATTTTTACCGCTTTAGGAAGGGCCCAGGAGGGCCCAGAGCACACTGGTACCCTAATATGGTCGCTCAGAAGCGTAGTTCCCACGCTAGGGCAAAGCGGCAGTGTCCAGGAATATTTTCTGATTTTTTGGTTATTTTCGTGCTATTTAAGAAGGCCTGTAGCACCTGCAAAGGTTAATTTGAGTTTATTCCCACGGCCTCCTCTAAAGCGGCACCAAGTGACCTGGAACCTGTCAGACCTCAGGGTCCAGGACCCTGATGTGCCTTATATCCCAAAACAGGCGGAAATTATGATTTTCTGATGTATTACAGCATGCTGTCAATCAGCAGTGCCTGAAAGCTATAATTAACTCAAAAAAGCGGTGGGTATGCAATGCATTATTCTATTATCCAGTGCTATATTCCCAATAGGTATTGCAGGCCTAGTATTTCCTAGGTATGCATCCACTACATCAGAGTGCAGCAACGCTGGCTCGCCCTATATAGGGCGGGGCCAGCATTTGCTGAGGCAAATGCAATAAATGTTTTACAGCAATGCTGTACCTCATTCAATCAGCTAGCTGGCAGCAGTGGTTGTCAATCTTGGTGCATTACTAATTTGGGGTACTGTACCTTCATCTTCATGACATCTTGAAAGCGACAGCAAACACCATTGACAACCTCAGTCTACAACTAGAAACAGGCCGAGCTCCGCCGGCAGATCCCTTACTCCCTCTTGATGTTGAGAGTCGACAGGGTGATTGAGAATGAAAGCTATAATGACTGTGAAAAGCATGGGATATTGGAATGCATTGAAAGCAATACAAGATATCTGTACTTAATGTTTGCTCATGAGCTTCGTCAACAATCAAGGCAGAGTAACTCGCAAGATCCGGCACCATGAAGGTCAAGAAGAAGAAAGCCATCCTTCATGTATTTGATCATGGTCTTTTCACTTGTACAATCCTCAAAAATGATCGGATATCCAACCTCATAGCCCACATAGGGCCTACTAGTACTTCCTCAGCAACACGAGCTGCAACACTCGTCGCAAGAACGCGACGCGGCAGCGTGCACCCGACATTCATCCTACTCACTGTTTAGCAAGAATCGTGAAGGTACTGAGGGTGTTATGTTGTAAGATTTGCTTCCGTGCTCATTGTGTCCAATAGAGCGAGCTGGATTGTCTGGCTACTGTTATTGTCGACAGGTTTCTCCTTGTTGAAAGTGCTGGTTCGGGATGTGCTGTGTTTTGTCTGTGCTGCTTCCCACTGGTCAATGTCTGAGAAACTGATCATCCTTAGCCTTTGCTTCCGAGCCTGAGTCTATGTATCGCTGATAGAGCACGGTCTCCGAAGGCCCGGGACTTGTTCCTCGTACTCAACCTCTTTGCGTTCTCGCTTCAGTTGGAGACCTTCATACCACGAAACGGCGCTTCATTGTCTACATTTGCCGGGGGAAAAACTGGATCTGCTGGAGCTCTTGCGTTGAGAGGTAGTCCTGACGTGAGCACTCATGGAGGGAAGGAAATACGATGCCCCGCGCGTCGTGTAATTGTCTGGGACTCGGAGCAGTCTGCGCTTAGATGCGTCGATTGCACTCAGGCTCCGAGTCTTCGTTGGTCTCGACCAAATGTTGACTAATACTGTAATCAGGAATTATGTCTCACACAACTTTCGCACAATTGACAGGCAACTTTCGCACAATTGACAGGCAATTTTCGCACAATTGACAGGTGATTTTCTCACAGTTCAAGTAAAAAGAATTGTGCTCGGTGAGGGCCCATACTCCCAGGGGAGTAAGGGAATGATCATTCAACGAGAAGCAATTCAATAATAGATACAATCACGATGCTCCTGGCAACTTTTGAAGACAAGAGCATGCACTCAACAATTTACTCAACAAGATAACACCGTTAGCACTATTCAAACGGGCCTCAGCCTACTCAATATCGAGCATTGGGAAGTGATGGATTACTGTATCCGGTAAGGCCAAGGCATCTTGATTCAAGACGGAAGCAACAGCAAACGTGCTGTGCGCGTCGATTGCCGCATCTAATAGAGCAGATGCAAGTGAGAAGATGGTCAGCCTGAGTGACAACTTGAAAAGGATAACTTACAATGGACTTGAGCAGCCGACAGCTCAACTTCGGCCCAATTGCTCATTGTGACCAAGACATCTTTTTCGATGTTTGTCTGCAGGAGCCTGCCCACCATCTCCTCCAGCTTTATAAACGGTTGCGGAAACTTGAACCAGAGACGGGGGTTCAGAAGCAGCTGGAGCCAAGTTGGCGTTCTTGGCCAGAAATCGGGGTAAACGAAGCGCGCCCAATCTGTCAAATCGACACAGGAGGATACGGGAATGTCAAATTTATTCCTGATGCGAGTCGCATCACCTGCCAATTAGTTCAGTTATGCCGCATAATGAGAGAAGAAATGGGATTGTCGTACCAGCGATTCCTGCTGACACTTTCCATACAGTTTCATCACCTAATAATTGTTCCAATCTTGGGGGAAGAGCATTAAGTAGATGAGTCCGGAGGAGGAACACATGTTGCTGAACCGCGAGTTGGATGAGGTCCACGCGATATAGCTCTGGTGAGTTACTCGCCCATTCAATGTCGAGGGCAACGAAGCGTCGTTCCGGGGCATCCGGCAAGGAAGCATAGATGACGTCTACGGCATTCTCCATCGTCGCGGTGGTCAGACATACTTCAGGAACAAGAGGTCCGAGTGTATAACTGCGAAGTTGAAGAAGAGGCGTTGGCGGAACCCCCAGGTAGTCGAGGAGATGTTGCATCTGTTTGTGAAGCTGGCAAAAAGTCAGTGCAGTGATTTTGAGAGGAAATGGAAAGTAAGCACGATTTTTTGCATCCTAGATATCCTCCTTTGTGTCCAAGGAAGTCTTCGCGCGATGCGTACTCGAAGCACAGCATGGTCAATCAATAGGAGCATGTGGAGCCCCAACAGAATGTGATAAAAGTTCATGGCAAAGGGTTGAATGGGTGGGTGGGTGGCGGGGAGGGGCGACACCCACTCCGAGTTCACATTTATACAAAGCTCTTGCACGCATTTTTCTGATGCCTTATTCTTCTGGGAAAAGAAGAGAGGAATCTATCAGTGCATTATACTATGGCTCGGATAAACCTCAAGCTGAACTGACAGGAGATAAGAAGGATTTCTTCTAGATGACTCGATTATGAGGCTTCTTTTCATTTTATGCACAAACAAACAAGAAAGTGAGTCAGGTTAACTCCGAAGAAGTCAGGAAGACATAGCCCACTGCACAAGAAGCTGTTCCATCAGCTCTAGAAGGCAAAGCCACGAGTAAGCCGTCATACAATCAGTCATCCCTGGATACAACTCGAAACCGGAACCATGCCAATGTGGGAAATGGGATCAATGCATCCCAATCCGCTATGGAAGAAGTAGTTTAAATGAAGGAGCGTTTCTTGTCCTTAGAGCTGGAGGGATTGCGCTGTCGGCCGATAATCGACTTATTCTGCATATTGAAACCGAGCGATCTCTGTTTCGGCGGCAATGGTGGTGGCACAGAGGTGTTTGTCGAGGAATAGGACATGACTACTTGAACAATATCTAAGATGAAGTAATACTTTTTCCCGTTTGATGAATTCGCAATTTGCGTCGTGAGCTGCTTTGCCAACGTCAGGTAGACTGTTTGACGCACCTCTCATCAATGAGCTCGAGCTCAAGGTTGCGGTACTCGAGGCATCGGACGCAAATACCGACACCGGAATTTCCGAAATCGATCCAGAGGATGGGGTGGGGTGGGGAGGCTGATCCCATCGAGCTCGCCTTCGCGTTTGGTGATCTCGGGCTTCTTGACGTCCGCGTACAGGAAGAAGTCGCAGAAGAGCGCTTGAGCCTGCCTAGGGCTTGCGCTTTTGAACTCGATCCAAACATCCATACCACCGGGGTGCGAGAGTGCGGGGTCGAAACGCTCAAGATGGTTTGTCGCTGCGACGAGACGAGGAAGCGGCCAACAGCAGCGGCGACACCATCAAGTGCATTAAGAAGGCCAGAAAGAGAGAGCGTGTTCACGTCGGATAGAGTGTCATATTTCTTGCTTTTCTTCTTCTTGCCAATTTCTTCATTGTCGTCATCATCGTCATCTTATCCTTGTTGTCGGACAACAAAGAGCTCTTCTTCTTACCACCAGGAACACAGGTTGAGGACCCGTCGCGCGAAGTTGAGCGAGTGAATGCAGCGTCAAGGTCCTCGAGAAGGACAATACACGGGGCAGGCACACGGCCCATAAGCAACGACAACGTCACATCGTTCATCCAAAAAGCGGAACGTGAGATGGCGAGAATGTCGAGCATGAGCGCGCCAGCAAGGGCATGGATCAACGATGATCTGCCCAAGCCAGGGACACGATAGAGGAAATTGTCGCGACGAGAGTGGTTACCACGGTCAGCGCACCACTGATTCAGAAAGAGAGGTTAAACTTTCAGTCGATGTGTGGCACTTCATGTACATACCTTCTCTGATTGCAAGAAGTCCCTTGTGTCGGCAAGGAGCATCTCTTAAATCCCCGCCATGAGCCATGGAATCAGCAAAATAGATATGAATTTGATGGTCGTCTGGTGAGGCAAACTGGAAGCCTTTGAGCTCCTCATCTCCAAATGACTTGTCTCTAAAAGAAGACTTGCCCGGCAAGATGGTGCGCGCTGTCGTCTCGAACTCGTAAGCGTGCTGGCATTCTAAGCGCTTCAACAACCATAGCATCAGCCAGTCATGTAGTTGTGTTCATCGGGTCATGAGCTATTGTTGCAATAGCGGATAACTACTAGGGCTACTTACCAGTCCCCACAACAATGAAAGTGTCTCCGGAAGTCTCTGGTTTCCAACCTGACCATGGCTGTCAGTGGTGGTAGCGGACGACGGAGGGCCTGTGATGCCAGTGTCAGACCCCACGTGGGAAGTCATCATGTCGATGCTGGGTACTACTAGTAGCAGGAGTGCGATGGCAATGGTGGTGGTGCTGTCTGGCGGTGTTCCAGAATTGCACCATCTTGCGTGCGCTGTAAACGGTGTGAGCTAGGATTCTGTATCAAATGGTATGTAAATAACGTGAAGTAAAAGGATTGAGAAGGAGAATAAACTCACCAGCCTTGAACTCCTGTGCCATGCTCGTGCAGACCTCTGTCTCCCATTCCGCCCAGATCTGTTACGACATAATTTAGTACAAAGTGCAGGAGAGCAGCGCATGGAAGATGTCGTATGTGAAGGAGACAGCGCCAAGGTTGAAGAAAATGACAAGCCTCAAGGTAGTGCAAGAGGATGAGATGAGAGAGTTTGTGCGCATGGTGGGGGAGTTGAGGAAGGGGCTCAGTCTGGGAAAAGGCAAGCGGCGATGTCCACGTCGGGCTCTTGCTGACTCGGAGTCGGGAAAACAATACTACCAAGTTGCGTGTCTGTCTTTGAATCAAGGTTGGTCGCAAAGCCCATTTGTTCCAGCTCCTCCGTCGTCTGCCAGAAGGCAATAGCATAAGTCAAGCCGTTCAGTTCCCTCTGACCTAGAACGTCCCGAGAATAACAACCGGTCATTCCATTAAAATTATTATACCTAATAGTTGTCGAGCAGAGCAGTTGTAGTAGTAGCCGGACCGACCTTCGCCCCTCAGGCTTAGTTTACTAGTACTAGTAGTTTCCGACTTCAAGCTGACCTCCGAATCGGAAGAACTTCCGAGTCAGAGCCTGAGACCGAGTCGTGACTGGGACTTCAAGTTCAGCTCAAAAGTTCAAGTTGCCGAACAGTGACCCGTAACAATGTTCGGTCTTCAGGTTGGTAGACCCGGATTCGAGCCAGTCGTGAATTTATCGAGCAGTAATTAGAGCATCACTGGTGCCAGTGAGTCCAAGTCCGACTCGGAATAGTTAGTAAACAATTCATATCGTTTTTTATTTACATACAGTCATACAACAACTTGAATACCGATGCACAGAAAACACAAGTATAAGGTCGACGAACACAGAACAGGAGACAAACATACAAAGACACAACTTGAATACTAGTGGTATGCACTGGTATGAGGTAATACTACAAAAAGAAAACAGTTAGAAATAGTATGAGTACAAGCCTGAGTCCTCACTGGCAGGCTACTTCGTCTGACTCCGAGTCTGCGGTTGTTACGTTCACGGCTTCGATGGACTTATCACGGAAATGATAAGTGACCAAAGCGTTGTTGGGTGAAGTAGCAAGTACAGTATAGAGGGTCCGCTTTGTGAGGGTCTCTATACCGGAAGTCGTGGGTGAACAGAGTCTTTGGTACGTGATTGTAAAAGACTATAGGAGGATTGACTTAAGTGTCATCCTGGGGCGCTATGTACATGGCCTTATATACTACAGAGAACAATAGAGTGGAGCAAGGAATGAAACTACATCATCGCGGGTCAGAAGTGGAGTGAGTCCGTCATAGTGGCTCTAATTAATGGAGGATGATGTCGGATCGGAGCATAGGTGGAGTAGAGTGGAGTAGAATGATGTATTGTCGGAGTGGAAGGTCCTGGGGCTCTCGGAGTGAAGGTGGAGCGAGTGGAGCCATCGGAGTGTGGAGTCAATGATGAAAGAATGATGCAATGTGTGTACGCACATGCAGGTAGAAAGGGTGAGAGAAAAAGATGAGGGGGAACATAAACAATGTGTAAACAAGGGTAAGCAGCTTGATGCGTAACAATACCCTGTCACTAAGATTGAAATTCCGTAGTAGCATAAGAATGCGAATGCGAGAATTTCAAAGAAAGGTACAACGCTATAGGATCAAGTTAAGATCAATAAGTAAAAGCGTAAAAGAGAGATAAATATCAGTCGCTATAGGGTCAAGTTAAGACCAATAAGGGTTCAAGCGCTGGGTACATTGGATGAAATCGTCTGCGAAAAATTAAAGTTATTAAGGAAGGTATGATATAAAGAAACAGACTGTGGATTAGTCCAGTCAATGGGGGCATATGTCTCGGGCGAAGTGACGTCCTCGGGTCGGGGAGTGTTGACCACATAAACTGGCGAAGATGGTTGGATAACGACGTTGGGCGGAGTCATGTGAGGTAGTTCAGGAAGGGGAACGTCCTGAGCTTGCTGATTGATCGCCTGAAGTTCTTCCTCTGTCGGTAAGTGGAGCTGTTGACGAGGGCTGGGCAATGGCGGAGCGGATTCGAAGTTGCTGAGTCGATCGAGGTCGAAGATCGGCACATGCGCTTGCTCATGGTATGCATCGGACGCAGCCAGCGGGGGTAGCTCGAGAGGGGAGGGAGTTGTCATAGGCTGTGGTTCCGGGTCGTCTGGTAAGTGTACCTGTCCATCTTTGATTTCCGCTGAGAGGAGGCGCTCGAACTCGTACTCGGTGAACTGGTTCTCGAGTTGAGTAATAAGAACTTGATTCATGCGACGTACTAGCTCCTGATACTCATAAGAATCAATCTTCTGCTTCCTGAGTCGGTTGTTCTCCAAGATATCAAGCATCTTGCACAAGAGGACATACATCTGTTGCGTAGTGTAGATGATGTGCGGGAGCGGGCTGATGCTGGTGTTCTTGGTGAGGTCGCGAAGTTTGCCGTTGTGGAGAAGAGCAGCTGCACACTGTCGACGGGTCTGCGAGGTCTGAATGAAGGGGAGTCCGGGGAGGAGCTGGTCACATAGAGGGGGGAGGAGGAGGCCTTCTCTGTATCTCTGTCGGTTCGGGTGCACTCGTTTCTGTGTCGAAGTGTAATAGAGGCGACCAGAGAGTCCGTGCCGGGTGTTGCGAGTAGCGGGCATGGGGACTAGTTCTAGTGAACCGGGCAGTACCTGCAACACTTGCATATGCAGATCGGGTCTTCGTCATACGCCACGAAGTGTTGCTGCGCTGTTCCTGCGTGGCGGATGCGGCGGCCTATCCAGGGGACGTAAGGGAGCTCGAGGAGGATGTGGAGGGCTTGGAGGATTGGGACGGCGTATTCGGGGGTGAAAAAGGTGCGGCGGAGGACTAGAGTGGTGAGCTGGGGGTGGGGGTTGAGAGTCTTGAGGCGGCGGATGTTGACAAGATCAGTGTGGGCCGGGTCGAAGATATACTCTCGGACAAGGTCGAGAGGACTCAAAGGGGGAAGGGTAGGAGAGGGAGGGGGAGAGGGGTATTCATTCTCGGGGTGGACGGGTGTCAGTTGCGGGTGCCATACGCCATTGTGCCAGTCGTTTGCGTGTGATTTCCCCAGCCTGTTACCCAGAGGGGATCAATATCCTCAACAGGTAGTAAGGGTCCGGGGTCAGTGGCGGCGAGGTGCTCCTCGGCGTCAAAGGGAGGGACTTCGAATGTCGGATTGGGGGTGTCGAAGTTGAATGGCATGTCGAGTGGGGATATTCTCTTTGTCAGAATCGGGGTTGTCTGTGGTGTGACTGGTCAGGGATTCCGTGGAGGTGGTCGGGCTATATGCAGGAGAAAAGGGTTCCAAGGGCGGAGGGGATGTGGAACTGTTGGAGCTAGAAGTTCGAGCGGGTGCCGGTTGCCTGTGAATGAATCTAAATCCGTTTGGAAGTTGTACAGATCCTTCAAGGTCGTTTGACTTGACCATTTGAATTAGTATATAGAGTCCTATCGAAAGGTGTGCCTGGTGTAGTGGAGTCGCATGGGTAAGAAGAGTATCGATGAAATTGATGAGGTGATTGAGCGGTGGAGTGTTGGGTTCTTCTTGTTGATGAATGAAATTGAATAGGTGGAAAATGAGTGTGGGTTGACGGTTGGTCGGAGTTTCTGCTGCTAGTGTGCGAAGGTCGTTAAGAATTTGTTCTTTGCTTATTTCTGTGGGAGGGGGAGAGTCATTACGAAGGGGTCGTGGAGATGGTATCGGAGTAGGGCGGCGGTGGTTGGTATTGCGGTGTTGACGTGATAATGAACTGATTGTGCGGCCCATATCGTACTGAAATTTCCGGGGTGTCTCTTCGATATGCGTGTGAGAACACGAAGCGTTGGTTGAAAGGCTGATAGGGTCCTGGGCCTTGGTCAATGCGTTTGAATGCTTCGATAAGGAGTAGTTCCGCAAGATCCTTGACTTCAGGGCGGATGTCAAGTGAGAGGATGTATGCACAAACGTTAGCGAGATCGGCTGGTTTGATCATGGCCTGGTGGGTAGGGGAGCTTCTGGGTTCGATGAAATACTTCTGGGGTTGTCTAGATTCCGGGTGGTAGTTGAGATTACACTCGGAGTTTCGGAGGATTTTGACAGATGGCGTAGTGTACTTGTTCCGGATGGGGTAATTGGACAGATGACCGGGAGGTTATTTGATCCGGTGTGCCTTCTTGTATTCCGATAGAAGTTCCTGAGTATTCTCCAGTGATTGTTCCGATATCCATTGGTTCTCTGATGTCGGGTATCCTAGCCATTTGACGAGATATTCGCGTTTCCTTGGTGGTCCTCGGTGATTGAGTATCGCTTCGACTTCGAATTCTTCTTCTCCTTCGATAAGGTCAGGTGGCGGTCGTGTGTAAGATGGTCCATGTTCGTCCGTTTCCTTGTGTGGAGTGAGAAGAGAAGCATGAAATACTGGATGTATTTTCCAATGCTCTGGAAGATTAAGTCGATAGACATTGTCCCTGAGCTTCTTGATGATCGTAAAGGGTCCTTCTCGTTTAGATTGGAATTTCGAGGGTATTCCGGTTCGTCTGAGGTTCCTGGCTTCTAACCATACACTTTGTCCTTCTTCCAAGGGCTGGAAGTGTGATTCTTGTGTCTCACGCTGGAATTCTTGTGCGAGAGTTAGAGCTGCTTCGGCTTCGGTTCGGAGTTCCAATATCTTGATCAAGCAAGTTTGGAGTGTGGGGATGTTACTGTCGATCTCGGATTTTTCCGTAGGAAATGATGTTGGGTCGTATCCCATGAGTAATCGGAAAGGGGTCTGCTCTGTGGTGGAATGCTTGCGATTGTTGTGAGTGAATTCCATCATTGGTATGTATCGTGACCAATGTTGGGGGTGGTTTGCTGCATAAATTCGGAAGTATGCTTCGATTTCCTGGTTCGTTCGTTCTGCTTGTCCATCAGTTTGTGGGTGATATGCTGTAGACATAGCCTGCTTGATGTGCAGTAAGCGGCATAGCTGTCTGAATAGTGTCGATGCAAATTGGGGTCCACGATCTGAGATTATTTTCCTGGGTAATCCAAATCGTTTGTAGACATTATCGATGTAGAGTTGAGCTGTATCGAGTGCGGTGATCGTCTTGTTGCATGGGGTGAGTACTATTGCCTTGGTGCAATCATGGTCCACAATAACACATATGCTGTCATAGCCATTTGATTCCGGTAGGTCGGTAATGAAATCAATATTGACTGTAGCAAAGGGGTATGTGTCTTTGTCTGCGATGATCGGGCTGAGCGGAGGTACGAGTGGATGGTGATTTATCTTCATCTGTTGGCAAATTGCGCATCCTTGCACATATTTCGAAATGAACTGCTGCATGCGGGGCCAGTAATAGGTGCGTCGAATTTGTTCCATTGTGTTTGCTATTCCTGGGTGATTTCGCGTGGGGAGGTCATGATGAAGTCGTAAGATGTTTCTCATGATTTCCTTGTTCTTTGGAACATAGATCTTGTTCCTAAAGTGTACAAGGTTATCCTTGATTGAGAAGTCGGTCATCTTCGGTTTCGTGAGGGGTAGTTCTTTCTGAATGAGTGTCATTGCTTTCTGAATGTTGCCTGTTTCGAGTCGAATGTTGTCATGAAGTTCGTCGATGTCAATGGTGTTTCGATCGTCATCGTCCAGTTCTTCTATTTCGGCTTCGAGTATTTCCATCTCATGAATGAAAACCTTTTCTGGTAGAAGTGTAACTTCGTTGTTGAGTTCTCCTTCCGTTTTAAATTGGTCGGGTCTCCGGGAAAGGGCATCGGATTGGATCATGTGTTTTCCGGGGACTGCTTGAATTTGGAGGGGGTAACGTGAAAGTTCGTTCTGCCATCGGGCTTGTCGAGGGGTTAATCGTTGTGGTTGTCTCCAATAGGTTAGGTTCTTGTGATCACAATGTACTGTGATAACGTGTGGGCTGCCTAATAGATAGTGTCGCCATGTTTGTAATGCGCGGATGATAGCAAATAGTTCCCTGTCGTATATTTGCCAGTTTCGTTGTGTTGGATTAAGTGCTTGGGAGATGTATCCAATTGGTCGTAATTGATTATCCTTGTCGAGCTGTCGTAGTACTGCACCAGTAGCTACGGCTGAAGCGTCGGTTTCAAGGTAGAATGGCTTGTTCGGGTCGGGTTGCATAAGGAGTGGTTGTTTCGAGAATAAGTCCTTGAGTGTTTGAAAAGCATGTTGTTGTCGGTCGGTCCAAGTGAATGGTATGTTTTTGCGTTTTAGTTGATCGAGGGGTCGGCATATGGTGGCATAATGGGGAATGAATCACCTGTAGAAGTTCGTAAATCCTGTGAATGATCGTATGTCTCGTAGATTCTTTGGTGTCGGCCAGTCAACTATTCCTTGTATCTTCGTCGGGTCGGTCTTGATCTGTGACTCGGAGATAATGTATCCTAGGAATGGGACTTCGGTCTGGTGGAATCGGCATTTGGCGGGTTTGAGATATAGCTTGTGTTTCTTGAGGACGTCGAAAACTTCAAGGGTATTCGAGATAAGTTGTTGCATAGTAGCGGCATGGATCATAATGTCGTCCATGTAAACAATACACTTGTTTTCGCGGATTTGCTTTGCAAGTATATCATTCATGAAACGTTGAAAGGTGGCGGGTGAATTGCATAGGCCAAAGAACATAACTGTTGGTTGAAAGTGTCCTTCTTCGCAGTTGAATGCGGCTTTCCATTGGTCTTCTTCCTTGATTCGAATGTTGTGGTATCCTTGTCGAATATCGAGGGTGGTGAAGTATTTGGATCCTTGGAGTTGATTCAATAATGTCTGGGTGTTCGGTATTGGAAATCCATCGCGGATTGTATGCTCGTTAAGATATCGATAATCCTGAATCGGTCGGAGGGTTCCATCTTTCTTGCTGATGAAGAATAATGGTGAGGCCATCGGTGATGCGGAGGGTTTAATGAATCCTTTCTTGAGTAGGTCATTAATAAGGTCACGGAGTATGGGTCTTTGGTGGTACGGAGTATTGTAGGTTTTGAAGATTTTCGGTATGAAGGAGGGTTTCGTCTTGATTTCGTGATCATAAGGTCGTGCTGGTGGATATGTTTGGATTTCTTTTTCGGAGAAGATGTTGGCATAGGGCATATATTCCTTTGGGATGTCGAGTTTTTCTGGTGGTGGTAGTTTCTGGTGTTTTTCTTGTTCCATTCGGGTTGAAATCGTAATCTTGTTTATGGTGATTGCATCGTTTCCCCAGTCTATCTTTGGTTTAGCTTGTTTAAACCAAGGTAGACCTAGTATGACGTCGTCCTTTGGGATATGAGTGAGATAGAAATGTGGTGAAAGAGTGTGGGGGTGTGTGATGTGGATTCGAGTTCGTTTGGTGACACTGCCTTCTGTGTTGAGTGTACCATCGGCGTTACTAACTAGTATGGGTTTGTCGATTTTCTGCGTTTTTAGTTTGAGTTTGTTGGCTAGCTTTGAGTTGATGAAATTGAGTTGTGCTCCGGTGTCGAGTAGAGCTGAGAGTGTGTGAGGTTGTCCGTTAATGAGTACCGTGATGGGTATGCGAAAAGAGCGAGTGTTTCCGTTGATAGTGATGGTGTTGAGTTGAATCGGATTAACCAACTCGGAGTTGATCAAAAATTTCCATCATCATCGTCAAAATCGTCGTTGTCATCATTGGGATCGGGCATTTCATCTAGCATGTTGAACAATGCTTCCTGTTCCTGTCCATTGAGGTCTGTCATCATTTCATGGATCTGGATTGCGCGTTCAGCAATCAAATCGTCCGGGTCATCGGGTTCTTCGTCAAGTTCCATCGAGTTGATGTTTCGCTTCTTGAATCGTCCATTGTTTCGTCTGAAGTTGTTCTGGAATTTCCTTGGGGATTTTCCTGAGCTTCGGAACTTCGAGGTGCGTGCGGGACGCGAAGGGCATTTGTTTGCAAAATGTCCTGCCTTCTTGCAGTAGAAACAGAGTCCATCTGCTTGCGCTTTCTTCTTTTCCTCGGGCGTAAGCTTGTTGAAGTACATCGCGTAGAGCTTGAATGATTCTTCCAAATTTTCTGGTTCCTCGGGTTGGTCTGATTCGGGTTCAGAATCTATGTCCATTTCGTTGAGTCGTCGTCTGCGAAATTTGTTGAATCGAGGTCGATTATATGAGGATTGTCCATAACGGTTGCGGAGTCGATTGAACGGGCGGTTGTCCTGATAGATCTCCTCGTATGATTTTCCTATCTTCCTGGCTGCTTCGTAGTATGGTGCCATTATCTTTATTCCATTGTCTGGAACTGGTATGTCCTTCTGAAGTAGTGCGGTTCGCGTATGTCGTAGTAATCCATTCTTGAACATGGAAAAGAGTACTGTGAAGTCGGTGATGTTCGCTTCACGTGCGAGTCGCTGGAAGTTATGAATGTAATCATCAATTTTGTCCGTGGGTGCTTGCTTGAGGCTAGAGAGTTCCTTGAATGCGTCGGCAATGTAATCGGTGGAAATGAAGTGTGACTTGAATTTGTCAACAAATTGTTGCCAAGTCATGACCCATTGTGCATTGTCCTGTTCGTCTTTAACATTCTTTGCAAAGATTGCAGCGGGTCCTTCAGTGCAAAAGGAGAGTGCAAATCGTATTTTGCGTTGATCGGTTGCATAGTCCAAATCGTTAAGTGCCAAGTAGTTTTCAACAAGGCTAAGCCATCGGCTAGCTTCGCTTCGTTTGCCGGTAAAGTTAAAAGGTTTGTTTGCTCCGGTGCCTCGCGGTTGATGGTCTGCTTGTTCGGCCATTTCGACTACCACTGGGGTTCCTGGGGGTGTAGGTGATGGTGGGGGTGGGGGTGGCTGTGGAAGGTTTTCCTGATCGGGGTGTTCGTCGTTTTCCAGAATTGCGGGTACAGGTGAACTTCGGTTACTATTGTTGGCGTTAACCGATGTAGATCCTTCGGCTGAGTGTGCAGATCCTTCGGCGGTGTGTGCCGTGTGCTCGGCTTCGGTGTCTTCTGAATCTTCTGAGTTTTCTTCTGAACTTTCTTCTTCAGATTCTCGTCTGCGCCTTCGTAGTTCTCTTTCCTCTTTCTCTAGTTGCTCGAGAGTGAGGATAGTTTGTGTCTCCTGCGAAGTGTAGTTCTTGGGAGGCGGAGTCCAAGTGGGTATCCAAGTTGCGCCTTCTTCAAATCTGGTGTCGATGCGGAGTCCTTCGAATTGTCCTACAAGTTCTGGTTCTTCGGATTCGAGTTCAGAAACAGGTGCGGGTGTTTCAGCCTTCGGTTGGGTGAATGTGAGGAGTGGGGAGGTTTGTTCAGCTTTAGGTGCTGCTGCTGCTGCGTAAGATAATGAGGGTAGTGCTGTCGATTCAGCGGGTGGTGCTTTGGTTTTAGCTGGTGGTGCTTCTGGTTGAGTAGTGGTTAATGGCGAGTGTTGTGAAGGAGCGGGTGATGCGAGTTGAGAAGAAACAACTCTGGGTGAGTTAAGTCGACTGCCTGTTCTTGATGTTCTTGCAAGTATCTGGTCGATTTCTTCCTGACTGGGTTCGATTCCTGCGTACCAAGTATTAACCTGTTTGTAGTATGTGGGCGGGTTCTTGATGGTATGCGAGATTGCTCTCCAGGTGTCGTGTCCTGAGTGAAAATGAAGGTAGACTTTTCTTCTGGATTTGTCAAGTCTGTACCAGGCTCGGTTTACTGGGTCAAATTCAGCGTTTTCTGGGCGGGTAACTCCAACGGGTACTTGTGCTGCTATGGGTACGTATTTTCCTGGGACTGGTGGTCTGTCTTTCGGCGCCAGTTTAACGAGTTACTGAAATTTAATTCAGTTGGTGTCTTCGTTTGCTGGGGGAGTCGGAGTAACGGTTCGGCTTCCTTCTTCGGGTTCAACAGGAGGTGGAGTAATGGATCGGATGGATGCTTCGAGAGGTGGGCTGGCAACTCGGGTGGGTGGTTCAGAGTGTAGTAGGTAACAAATACACTTCCGTATTTCGGTTGCAACGTCCTGGGGTTGTCCGGGCCAATAAACGATTGATGTGAGGTTCAAGAGGGTTTCTCTTTCGGAGAAATGATCAATGGCGTTGTCAACTTTGGTGTGGCAGATTCCAATAAGGCCTTTGCGAAGGTAACAATCGGGAATGTATGGCTTTCCTTCGAACCAAAAGATGCCGTGTCGGTAGATCCAATTAATGGGGTCGTGTCGTATAGAGTGTAGACGGAGTTGGAGGTATTGTAGGTCGTATTTGGAGTTCTGTTGGATCGGATGAACTAATGCACTATTGACAAGGTGCTGATAGTTGTCTTCAATTAGTTGGTCGAAGTTGGGGGCGGGAGCGGGAGCTTGATTCGCCAGATTGATTAATTGGTTGTTGTAATGTATTCCTGAGTCGTCTTCCTGTCCTTTGGAAAGTTTGTCTGAGGTTTCCTAAAGTTCTGGAAGGTCCTGGAGCGGGTGTGGGAGTTCGTTCAGATGTTCGAAGTTGAGGGAAGGGACGTAGGGCTCGTTCTACGCTTGGGGGTGTAGTGATCGGAGGGTTGGAGTGATTTGGAGTTGCTGGAGGTAGTAATCTGTTGTGCTCAGATACTTCGTTCCAATGGTGGGTTGGGTTCTCGAAATCTGTTCCTTCCTCGGCAGAGTATGCGTAGGTTTCCTGAGTAACGGATGGTTCTAATCGAGGGGGTACAAGTTGATCGTAGAGGTTTTCGTTATCTTCTTGTGTTCGATGTTCGTACTCGGAATAGTCCTGTGGGTCTGTCCTGCTTTCGTCAAGTTCGGAGGGGTTATGAGGGGGTGTGTCGGATTGGTATGAAGTGGGTTGTAAGTTGTAGATGGAGACGGGGTTAAGGATGTTGATCCTTAGTACGCCTGCCAACGGTAGTTCCATGCGATCGGCGAGTAGTATAGTAATCCTCAGGTTGGGCACTTCCTCGGGTTATCAACCCTTTGAGCTACAAGAGTATGCGTGAGTGATATTAACGTCTTCGGATACCTTGTCCTTTCTGTCTTCCTAGGTTCGCTGGATAATCTGTTTCGATGTTCACCATGTATTGCTGTCGTCGACGAGTGAGGTTATGCGTGTCTTCCGGCTGTGGCAGTTTCTGTGGTGGATGAGACCTTTCCCCTGCTTCCTTCTTCTCTTCAAGTTACGTTGGACGTGGCTAAGCTGCTTGAATGGGTCGCGATCCTCTGCTTCACGCTATCACCAACCAAACGCGTAACAAGGACCGTAAATTCTGTCGTGAACCTGCTTAATTTCTGCGATTACTTGTCTGTCGCTTCCTTCCAAGTATAGCACTGTATGCTTGGTGTATTCGATCGTACTGTCGTTCGTATTCCTTTCGTTCCTAGATGATAGTTAGTAGACAAGGGCCAGTTGTAATACTTAACCGTCAGTATTCCAGATTGGAATGCGTAGGGTGTACCGATTTATTCTGCTGTAGAATGTGGTAGAGCGTAGAGGGGGGGATGTTTCGGAGTTGAGATCGATCTCAGATGAGAAAGAAGTCAATCCTAATTGTTACGTTCACGGCTTCGATGGACTTATCACGGAAATGATAAGTGACCAAAGCGTTGTTGGGTGAAGTAGCAAGTACAGTATAGAGGGTCCGCTTTGTGAGGGTCTCTATACCGGAAGTCGTGGGTGAACAGAGTCTTTGGTACGTGATTGTAAAAGACTATAGGAGGATTGACTTAAGTGTCATCCTGGGGCGCTATGTACATGGCCTTATATACTACAGAGAACAATAGAGTGGAGCAAGGAATGAAACTACATCATCGCGGGTCAGAAGTGGAGTGAGTCCGTCATAGTGGCTCTAATTAATGGAGGATGATGTCGGATCGGAGCATAGGTGGAGTAGAGTGGAGTAGAATGATGTATTGTCGGAGTGGAAGGTCCTGGGGCTCTCGGAGTGAAGGTGGAGCGAGTGGAGCCATCGGAGTGTGGAGTCAATGATGAAAGAATGATGCAATGTGTGTACGCACATGCAGGTAGAAAGGGTGAGAGAAAAAGATGAGGGGGAACATAAACAATGTGTAAACAAGGGTAAGCAGCTTGATGCGTAACAGCGGTTTAAGTGAATTAAAAGGTTCCAATGCTGCTTGTTCCCGCTCAACCTTGTGGTGCTCCTCATTAAACCACGCTTTCCATGTACTCGAGCCCTTGTTAGCCCTAGTTACCTTAATCTGTGGATGATATTCCGCAAGTTCCGACATCACTGCATCATCCTTTTGTGATTCGAATCCGAAATGAATATCACCGTAACCAGAGGTGCGCATCTCCGACAATTGTTGCCAAATAGGGACTCCGTAAGTGAACCCATCGTGTTGCCATTCGGTCGAAGTCGTAACAAAGGTGATTGTACCAAGTGCGTTGGCATCCTGGTCGATGACCAAGCTTCCGGAATCACCTTGGTCTCCAAATATACGGCTACGACCACCGAAGTGCTTGCCGGGTGGAAATTGCAGGACCGCCTGCCAGCAACTCTCGACGCTCTTTACACCTTCTTTGATTCCACAGGCTTTGCGACGTTTGCCTTTACCGGAGAATGTGACATCAAATTCTAGTGTAAGATCGACCCAGTAGGAAGTGAGATTGTTATAAACGCCCACTGTGTGGCCAGTTGTCCAACCAAACTTATATACCCGTCTTGTTTCAAGCTTCGAGGATACGACCTTTGTGCCATCATTCGCTAGTGCTCTATGGAGCTGCTTATCTTTAATCGCTTGTTCGTCCGTTTCTTCTTGATAAAGACGGCTGTAGATGTCGCGCGGTTTCGTGAAATCTTTGATATGCACCAGACCATCATGTACTTGAGTGCCTTCCTTCCATCCCATGAACTCCAGAATGTCGTCGAAAGCAGCTGAACCACACATGCTCTTTGGTTCATACCTTCTCAAGTCTGCATAATTCCAAAATTGCCCCTTCCCATGCTGCTTGCAGAGAGTAGTCATGTCAGATGGGGAACGGTCGTCACAAATCCTGATCAACGCCCAGTCCGATGCATAGGGGTGCTTGCTAGTCCTCGGCTTCTTCGCGTCATGTTTCTTATTAAACCGATTGAACCTTCCCGGAGAGAATTCGACATATCCAAACTGCTCCATACACTGGACATTCAATTCGCATCCCTTGACCTTGTTGAAGAAAGCTGCCGCGTCATCGCATTCCTTTTGGACTTCCTTCTTTACAACCTGATCTTTTATGATCTTCTTATCCACGAGAAGATCGAATTCTTTCCTCTGCTTTTCCAACTCGCGTTCCATCATTCGTAAGTGGTCAGCCAGCTTCTCAGGCGTGAACAGCGAAACATAGGCCGTATAATTCGAGTTCTCGTCATGTTTGTAGTCGATGTACTGAGAGGCTTCCGTGATTTTATAGTTCTTGCCAGCGCCTTTCGATGTTTTGTTGCCCTTCTTGTTCCCTTTGACGCCCTTCTTGCCCTTCTTATTGCATTTCTTGCCTTTCTTCAAGCTGGCATCCTCCAAGTCGCTTTCAGAATCCTCAGGCTGCAGATGAAGATAGAACTGTAAATTAAATGGAATGGTGCCATGTCGACAACCGAGGGCATATAAGATGGGCTCCTCGTTTTGTATCTTAATCCCAAACAGTGACCCGGTTGAATAGCTGTCATACTGCGTTTTGCCCCTGGTCTCAGTGATGCCAAGGCATATCCCAACACATGTGGTGAAAGGCACAGCAAGGCGCTGTAAGTACGTGTTGGCGGTATGGCGATCTTTATAGTTGCCCATTATACGTGGCTCAAGAACCATAGGGCTTGCTCGGATCAGGCGGGAGCGGCTGGCGGGAGTGGACGAGATATTTTTCGATCCTGTAGGCCAGCCTTGGCCTTGAACACCGTGAGCGGCGTCAGAGTCACTATGAGGGTCGTTGATGCTCTGACCGGGGGCAGACGGAGTGAAAGATGGTCTAGGGCGCTTTAGGTGGTGATTGCCATCGACAGCCTCAGGAACGTCATTGTCACCAGCCTGAGTACGGTTACGCTTCATATTAGCAGGGCCATCTGTGTTATCGCCGGAAGCCAGTTTGATATGTTGTTCCCTAATCTCGACCTCGACATCATAAATTGCGAGCTCCCATAGTATGTCCTTCACCCTCTCCGCAGCCCAGCATCCCACTTTAGGGTGGAGACTGGGCTCCGTATCAACTCCGATCATAACAACGACGGGCCACTCATTTTCAGCGAGCAACTTGTGTCTAATGCCCACACTGGCAGGGTGTTCGAGGCCAACGCGGTTAACCTCAAATAGGTTCGCCTTTCCGTGCCCCTTGAGATATAGTGCCTTGAATATTGGCAATATTTTTGGGAACAAGTCTGCATCCCAGAACTCAGTAATGCGGTGATCACCCACAACCCCTACGCATTTCCACATGTTAGTCCGTTCCCAGTCGCCGCCGGTGCGCCCGACCAGGCGAGGAGCCCCCTCCAGGCCATAGTAATATTCCTCCTGTTCTAAAGGCGAGATAGTTTCCCTTCGTGTGGCGCGATTTGGTGCCAGTGTACAGTGAGCCAGTACGACGGTAGGCGCCTGAGTTGGGGAAGTACTGCCAGGTCGGACAGTGTCAACTTCGCGAGTCGACATGCCAGTGTGAGTGTTTGTTGGCATCCGAGGGGTTCTACGAGGCACTATTGATCCGCTCAGACTCTGATTCTCTACCACGAGTAGAAGTAGTCAACAAAGCAGGACTACCGGCGAAGGAGCAAGTAGGACTCACCTGGCCATATGCCATCGATGACACCTTCTAGTCTCTGCCTTGCAGATTGAATACTATTTTCCTCGTTGGATGGGTGAAAGCCCGTGATCTGCCGAGACAATTCTATCAAATCAAAGCCTTCCCTTGGCGAAGCTGGATATCTCATTAATCATTGCTGCCGGTATAGGAGAACGTAGTAGAAAGCTGTAGGACTCACGCGGAATCGGATTTCTACGCGATGGCTTGGATGATGCCAGCATGATGCTGATTCAAGTTGAAGTCGTTGCTGTTGTGCTTTCGAGTTCAAGATGAATAGGTAGTACTATCATAGTATTGGGACGAAATGGGAAACTTGAAGAATGCAGTGCCAGGAAAGACGTCACGGTTCAACTGGCTGAGTGGCGTGAGCCTGAGAAGTCTGGCTTCAAGTTCAGATTCAAGTTCCGCATTTAGTAGCCTGACTACCCCATGCCCTGCCAGTGGCATCGACGTATTGTGTCTTTGTCTACTATACTCTGTAGTACTGTACTCTAGTAGTACTCAAGGTTGTTCTTTTCAACAGCTTGAAGCCCTCTCACCTTAAAGTCGAAGTCCCTGCCACCTAAATTTTAGTTCAGAGGCTGCCACTGGCGGTACTCAGGCTGGCAGTGAGTCAACCAGTCTCCTAGTTCAACTTCATCCACCAGTACCAACTAAAATTCTGAGAATATATGATAAATTATCGTAGGCCGTTCTACAAGTTATCGACGATAAGCAAAAACAGTGTTTTTTGGCACTGCGGCAGCTTAATGCCGTGCTTCGGCGCACATGCCAGGCCTGCCGAGCACGGCAGAGCCTCAAGGCCTCCAGGCAGGCACGCAATATTTTAAATTCAATAACAAATTCATTTTAAAAGCCCGGACCATCGCTATGGCCCAGACTATCCTATTTAAATTACTATAAATAAATTTACAATTATAAATTTAAACGCGGCGCGGCCCCCTGCGCGCGCGCGCGGCGGGAAATAGAAACAAAAAAAAACAGCAGGCGGCGGACACGCTCGGGCACCGCAGTCCACCACGTCTGTCTTGGGCGGGGTGTGCGCATGCGGGCGGTGCGCAACCGTGCGTCGCGTGCCGCGGTCTGCCGCGCTCGCGCGGTGGTCTTCGTCGCCGTCGAGTGCGTCCAAGAATATATGCGCGCACTCGAATTGCGCGGAAGGAAGGCGGAGGGGTGGGTGTGTAATAAATGGGCCCGTGAGGAGGTGAGAGCGCGCAAGCGCCTATCACGCACGGCTCAATCGACCATGGTGCACCTGCAGAGAAAAGCGTGCCACTGTCGGTCAAATCTCTGAAAAAAAAAGAAGACCAGAAGTAGTGAAGACGTACTTTGAGTTGCTGCCATCAGCAAGCATCACCGCCCGCACCGGAGTAGAGCTTCTGCATGATGGGGTTCGCAACTCTCTCGAGCTCCTTCTGCTTTCCCTCATACTCCTGCTTCGATGTCTCCTGCGAGGCGTCAAGCCATGAGATCGTCTCGCTGACGGAGGTCTCTGGCGGCTTCGATGTATCTGGTGGCCTCGCCCTCGGAACTGAACTTGTCCTTGAGCTTCTCGTCGTTCAAAGAGTTGCGAAGGTTGTAGGATTCGAGACCTTGAAAGCTGCGCTTGCAAGCGTACAGCTCTGCGCCCGAGAGGCGAAGAGCCGCGGAAGCAGAAGCAAGACGGCGTTTGCGCGAAGCAAACGCCTTCTTGCCCGTCGTCCATAGCTTGAGAGCTTGAAGAAGAATGAAGAAAGAGAGAAGAAAGACGACGTTCGTGATGCGCGCAGATAGCGCGCCACGACCCTGAGAATCGCGTGAAATTACTACATATGGTATGTCTCACACTTTTTTTCTGCTTCAAACATATCAATAACATACTCTTTGAATTTAATGCAGAAACAGTGAGCTCAGGCACAGTACTTAGTTAGATTTATTATATACCAATATATGTATTCAAAAAAAACGAAGCTTAATAATTTGCTACAAAGGATGCCAATTGAAGACTACAACAGAAATGCATGATTCATGCATATTTGTTCGGATTCTTTGATTTCTCTTGTACCTTACATTCCTCCGATTGAAATAGAAAAATACAGCCGGCTTTTATGAGGGACAAAGTAGCTCTGATAAAATTATGGGCTTTAATTGAGTTCTTTATGAAGGTATAGAAATGAAACAATCGCAAAAAGTAGCCATTTTGTGCACTTTCTGGTCAATTCTCATCATTTGCAGCTAATTACTGTATATTAATGACGATTAAAAATACATATATGTTACATAGCAATGCTAGCTACTGTAATGAAACATAATCAGGTGTTAGATTGGAAGTTGTGAGGAAAACAGTTGTGAAGTAAACAAAACCATTGGGAAGTCGAGCATATCAGCACAAGTTTCACTCGAAGTGATGCATTCGAAACATCACTTTCGAGTTCAACCACTTCCACTCTATCTAATAGCGAGATTCTTTTTTAGACTTCTATATAATGTAGAGTAGATCTATTGTACAGAATATGGAAGTCTCATATGTACTCAAAAATATGCAAATGAATAAATACTGCTGGAACAGTACTTTTTATCACTGTTTTGCTTATTACACAACAACAAAGTTCATAAATGCTATTATTATAAACATTATAATTTACATTCAGATCATCTATTTTGCACGGCATAAAGTGCCTGAACGTCTGGCAAAGTGGTGATTTAATGTAGGGAGAAAAGGATGTCCGGCGATGCCTCGGACAAATTCTCCGGGAATCGCCGGACAGGACTTCTAGGACACGGATGGTCGAAGGACAACTTCGACAACATATTTAAATTTATTCATTCGCTCCTTGCACTCAATCTCTGTGTATTTTAGATGTATGTATATTGAATATTGTATTAAAGTAATAATAGGCATAATTTAAATATAAAAAAGCAGTAGCTCGAACCTCTCATTCTCGTCATGTAATATTTGCGTGAAGCTTGCGTCGTCCTCTGACGTGTACTTTGCTTAAAGCACATTAAGGCCAATGCTCGGGCCATAACGTGCGCGCTTCTGGGGCCTCTTGTCGCTAGGTCCAGCGGCGGGGAAGAGGTGTATCTGAAGGACCTGTAGCCGGACTTGAAGGTGTCTGAGATGGTGTCTGTTGTGGCTGGTATCTCGCAGTTGCTGGTATTGCAATCGATTGCAATGGCCCAACAGACACGGGGCATCAAGGTAGTTGTTGGTTGCATCGAGGTGTGCCAGAGAAGGGAAGAAATCTCTTGCAATAATGTGTGACAGAGTCGCTGGCGACTCTCGCAGTCGCACTGCGATTGTTGCGCTTGTCGTCCTCGGATTTGGGAGAGCGGAGGAGCGACGGGAATGGAACGAGTCCCGTGGTATTGTTGTCGCCTGAGCAATGAAGATGAGCGTGAAGGTTCGCGTTGCGCGCTCGCGCTGCACCTGTAGGCTACATCAAAAGTAATGGTTAGTTTGAAACGGCAAGAAGTGCAGGATTCAGTCTGACGCACCTGCCGCATTTACGGCCATCCTGCTCCTCCTACGCAAGTTAGATTGCGTTGACATTCTTCTAGCATAGTTTATAAAAGAGAGAAACAAGACAAAAGAAAGAGAGAGACGACACAATGGTCGTGAAAGTGGGGGAAAAGGACAGGGACGACGCGAAACGCGCACCACCATAGTAAGCGCCGGCGCTTACATTCGCGCATCGTCGCAATCTTTATTGTAAATTGAAAACTACGTCATATATCAAATAAAAAAGATTAACCTACTGTTCTATATAGCAGCTATTTTATATCAAATTGCCAGGGGCAGGGCCCCGGTAATGAAATTATTACAGCGCAAACGCGCCAGGGAGTCAAACCAGGCCGTATTACCGAATTTGGCCTGATCCCTCAGGCTGACGCGGGAAGGATGCCGCTGGATGCCGGGAGGTGGCAACCCGGCATCAAGCTGCCGCAAAGCCAAAAACTGCGGTTTTTGCTTATCGTCGATAACTTGTAGAACGGCCTACGATAAGTTATCGCTATATTCTACTAAGATTATTAGTTGGTACGGCTCCTTCATCCGCTGACTGAGATCTTCAAACTTCAAGTTGTAGCCTGAGTAGTACTATCTAATACTACTAGTATACTGGCAACTTGATCTCTAAATTTGAACCGAAGTTCAAGATACTACTATTCGGTTCCGACGACTCGGAGTCGGACTCGGAGTTGGTAGGCTCGCAGCTACTATACTATTGCACCAGTTTTAACTCCATTTTGAAGCTGTTGGAGAAAGCGAAACAACCTCCTATCAGGCTTCAAGTCACAGTTTTGTTCAAAATGTCCAAAATGTCCAGTGAGCCTGAGTTTGAGTCGAACCCCCTTGTTGGTTCTGACAATAGCTAAATTGTAGATAAAAGGAAACGGTCCGTTCGTGAGACAGTTGGGGAACACACATTTGCCCCGCGGGCGAGATCAAATCATGGAGGTCGAGGCAACAGGCGGCTCCAATCGCGCCCCCCGTCGCAAATTCCAGACCGGGGTAGAACATACGCACATACATCTTCGAACGACCCTTCAGCTGGGAGTCATCATGATAGCTATCTTCGAGATCACATTTTCTCCAGCCCTGCAAGTCCGAGTCCTAATAGCCGACCTCTTGAAGATCGCATTTCTGCCGGCCCTTCAAATCTGAGTCATGGTAGCCAACCTCTTCAAGATCGCATTTCAACTCGGAGTCCTAGTAGCCACCATCACAATGAACCTGAAGGTACTCCTGCCAGTGACAGCAAAAGGCGTAAAGTTGAGAAGTTTGAGGTCGGAACGCTGAGTCATCGGGCACCGTTCCCGGTATCTGTTCCACCACCATCAAGGCCACCATCATCACTGGCCGATGATGTGAGTCGCATCACGGGACCTGGCAGTTTTGTCCAAACACCTACTGGCGGAGATTGCGGAGATACTATAGGTGAACTGCTTAAAAATATGGCACAAAGTGCATCGCACACTGGCATAGAAGGCAACGAGTCGGTTCGCTCAACTTCAGGCCATCCAGGCCTTTCATCGGATGATAGGATTGCGAGTTTGGAGGGTCAGGTTGATACGATGAACAAAACTCTTTGCAAGATATCTTCTTATGTCGATCTCTTGACTAGTAATGTTGCTGGGGTAAGTAATAGGATCATGTTTCGAAAAAGAACGTCTAATAACCTACGCTTGTTAGTCACGGGCAGCAGGCGACGCTGTTAGAGTAAGGAAGACCTTGGATAGTCTAAGGTTCTTCTTCATGGAATCCTCCGCAATTGTCCTTGGGTTCAAAGATCCGGACATACAGGAATGCCTTGACAGACGGAGCACTGAAGATCCCTTCGGTTCCTACTACTTCGAGGTGAACAATGTCGAGTTTCAGAAAATCATGAATAAATACTACCGACTTCATTCTTGCAACGGCCAGGCACCTAATGGTGCATCTTCTGAAAATAGCCCATATTATGGGGTGAATGATTCAGTCAGATGAATGATTCAAGTGATCAGTCAAGAAATGATTGATTTTGCATGAATGATTTATTATATGGTTCTTGCAAGGAATCATTCACTTGTATTAAGTTTTGTAATAATATTATATGTACAGCAAGTCTATGGAATGATTCAGACTTAGTGAATGATTCAAGCAAAAGGGAGGGAATAACCCCCCCTCCCCCCATCAGATTGTGTACAGTTGTGACGAGGTTCCTCACAGGTGTTGATTGTGTTTACAACAATGTAAAGCAAAGTGCGCAAGTTCGCGGTTCCCTGGAGTAATGTAACATGGCGATAAGGATAGGATCACAGTGCAAGTATATCACTCACGACCATTGCACGGAGCCGCTGTACATTGCTTGTGGAATGTTACATCGTTCATAGCACAGGCGATCTTCAGACTTGGAACATAGGACGCTTCTCGCCTTCATCCCAATACTGATCCGTAACCACCAGTTTCTCCATTTCTTTCCCAATGTTGATTGCTACGCGCAGAGAAGCAACCCCGACAGCTGAGATGGCCAGGTGTTCGGCGCCTGTGAGCTTTTTGAAGGCGAAAGATGACGACAAAGGATTTTCGACCTTGAATTCCCGTAAGCGATTGCAAGTGTGTAAGAAAGTTGCCCCAGCGGCTGCCGTGGATGTCAGAATAGAAAGCGATTCCAAAGACGAGCCATATTGAGACAGGAAACGATTGAGTAGCTAAGGCGTTGGTTTCCGTTCCAAGTCCAAAGAACACAGTGACCGGGGAGAGTTTTGCAGCAGCCAGTTAGTGATGTCAATATGTGGACGAGCCTGGAAGTTTAGCCTCACCTTGGACACGCTAGTTTGGAGCGGCGGTAATGAAAGGTCAGCAGGCTCCGTTCTTAGAGGAAGGCCTTCGAGCCTCGAGGAGAATGGGTGTAAGTGAAGGCAAGACATCAGAAAGTACTTGTGTCTTACCCGCTCGTTGTCGGTCCAATTGGCGAGCTTCAGCGACGAGTACGCGGTCCTGAGCGCAATAAGGCTCGCGTGCTTCTTCAACAGCACCCTCGTCTGCCGCCCAGGTGAGCCGCGGCCATAGAGTGAGATGTCGAGCTGAAGAGGTTGGGACATACGACGACTGCGTCTTGCAGACACTTGAAAGGCGGAGTGGTCACCGTGGTACGGTCACGTGATCCCGTGCCACTGCGGCACATCAAAGGCGCGTTCGCCGTCGTCTTTCTTTCCGTCCTTCTTACTATGATGGAGGGCTCTGATGCACCCATCAACATCAAAGTAAGTCTGTCATCCTCACTATCCTAGCCATCTTACTGATTCTCCTCTTAATCCATGTCCTTAATCCTGACAAGGGCCCGGGGCCTCTGCCATGGTGAGCGTTCTGCTCAGTCTCCACGGCTCCTTCCCTGAGCGCCGCGTCTTTCTCGCCATTCCTCCCCTTAGTCCACCCGATGTTTCCTCCCTTTCACTGGCACTCCCTTCCATAGATGAGTACTCTCCGGCTGATGTTCTCCTTGGTTGTTTACTAAAGTCTCAGCCTTGGAACGCCGCATGCTTGTACCACCTGAGCGACCCACAAGCGCAGTCCCAATGGTACAGGTCGGGCGATGATGGGGTAGGGACAAGTAGGACGTTTGAGCGGTTTGTGATTGGTAATCCCTACGAGCATCTGGGAGAAGCAGATTCAGCTTGAGGCAGAGAGTGCGTCATCTTTCACTGCTTTGAACGTCTCACCATTCCCCGCTAACTCGTTATCTTCCCCTTCTACCTATCCTTATGCACACGATTGGCCATCTCTCTCACTTTCAGTGATACGATCGTACTAGCCATATCGGGGAACATGAGCTACGGCAAGTCTCATGCGATCTATGACTAGGCGTCGATGGAAGTGTGGATACCGCCTCCGCCCGAAAACAATACACCGCACGCTCTGCCAGAACTCTCATAGGAGAATGCGACGAACACAAAAGTTGTACGGGTTGCCAGATATATTGGGTATGGCCAGATATCTAAGTTGCTTGTGGAGCTGGAGGCACGGCTAAGAGTTGAATTGTTCACCATTAAGTGAGTCAGACATTGATGCAGAGTTGGATTTGGTGTCTGCTTCCAGCTCAGCTAGAAGCTTGCTGTAGATAGGTTATACTAACTGTACATACTTTCTTACTCATTAAGCTGCAAATACTATCATTCATTTTATCCTATGAATGATTCATGATTTATTCTATTTATAACATAATATTTTCAATCTTATAGTAAAGTAGAAATTGAATCATTTGTTGGTGTAAATCATTCATGTGAATCATTCATGTAAGTGAATCATTCACCCGATAATATGGGCTATTTTCAGAAGATACACCATTGGGTGATTGCAACGGCTCGGAAGGTCTTAGAGAACTGCTATCTCAATATGGACATTATAGAGAAGAGAAGGCAGAAGAGTTTTTCGCAGTATTGAACTCATACGATACGGATTCCAAAGATCTTAAGGCTTTCCAATTCTTCATACTGCTCTTCCAGGCCTACTACGACGTAATCTACGAACTCATCGCAATCATTGACGCCGATCTCCAAAGAATGTCAGTCGACATCTCTAAGATTTTCGTGGCTCATTCTCAGCCTTCCAATCGTCGTCCCCTGACATTGAGGCAATTCTATCAACCGATATCGGAAGCAGGGAGTTTGCAATCGAAATACAATACGCCTGCGGTTAGACAGCTTCATTTTCAGCCCCAGCAAACTGAGGTCAATCAAACGCTACTACAGTTTGACAACACGCAGAAATCTTGGGAAATGGCGATTAATCTGTGCAATATTCACGACGCATTCTTCCAGAGGAGGGATGCATTTGCTGTTACCTCCAACGACTATGCAATTATTTTCAAGGCAAGAAAGATTCTGGAGCTTTTGGAAGACGCCGAAGCAGCAATTTTGGCAGATAATTCTGCTGACGAGATTCAATATTGCTTCCAGGAATTGGATTATCTTCAGAGGAGATTGATAGGAGCGCTTAGGATTGTCAAGAGATGGTTGCAAATTGCCTCCACAAAGGGTCTTTTCGATGTCGTCATGCACAATGGGAAAGGCGTGGTCATAAAAGGGCTCTTAAACAAGATCATACATCAAGGGCAGGAGTCGACTGATGCTGTCCTTGATTCTATTGATATGTTAGCAGTCTATAACAAGGACGAATTGGAGGCCTATCATACGAACTTGAAGGGCAAGGGGAAGGAAAGACAGGACACGGCAGCATCAACGTCAGCAGGGTCCTTAGATAGCCAGACGACTCGAACAACTTTCTTGCAGGAGGCGGACATGCACAGATACCAAATGTATCTGATGGAGGCGGTGTGCTCGTCATTCGATAGACAAACCCCGAAGGGCATCGCGATGAAAATTGATATTAAAGAAGTTCTAGGGTATCGCAATTATTTAGAATTGGCGATAAAGTCAAAGGATGACTCCAAGCCTTCAAGTCCTCAAGGTCGCCTCAACTACTAGCCGAATTAGCCCTCTCGTAGGTGGTGGGTTGACAATGGACACAGTATGCTTGCATCTCCAGTTTCTCCTTTTGTTGCTTTGAGATTTGTTGATAATTATATTACCTCGAACAATGAATACCATGATGTCGTCACCGCTGGCTCTGGCAATGTAAACTGTACAACAAGTCTCAATACACTTTGTAGTACTATGTGGCAACTTGAATGTGCTAACGGAAGAGTTTAACTTAGTAATTATTGTCTAGCTTCGTACAGTGTTTGGTGCATGTGCATGTCAGCAAATCGGTTAACATAGAATCTATCATAAAAATCCAGGGTCTCCTCAGGTGTCAATGACTTTGGAGGACATTCATCACCCTTCGGAACCCCCAGGAGGTGGGCCAAACGGAGGATGTCCCCTACATCTATCACAGATTGCTTCGGAGCCTTGCAGTCGCGGTGATAGCGACATCTGCCACTGGCATTCACTCCAGTACAGCATCCGACACAGGTGGTAGAGCTCTCTAACTCATACTCGTCGGTTCGACTATCCACATTCTTGTTTTCAGGTCGGGTGAATCTCCAACACGCTTGAAAAATTGGACGAGAGCGCAGTCCTGACGTTCCCCTTTAGCGGTGAAGGAAAAAAGAAGCATAACCCGGGCAACTCTCATTCCTGCAAACCCCTTTATGCAGGAGCTAACTCGAACAAGGACTGCATCACGTCTTGCTTTTCCGCGCCAAGAGGGATTGGACCTGATCGCCTCCCTCATTGCTTGTTCTATAGGGATCGATTTGCCATGGTAGGCAAAGAAAGCAGTGGCTGAATGGAATATTGAAAAGTCATTGCTTGTGTCCAATTCAACTGCTGGTTGGGCTCTGCCAGAGGAGCCCCTTGAGTTGGAGATGTGATTCTCGTACTTGTTGAATAAGTATTTTTTTATGAGCTGTCGGAGCTGTCGGAGCTCTGGATGACCTTTTATCGCCGCAAGCGTGTTGAGCTGTTTAGGATACACCTTACTGGACTCTGCAAGGATGACAACAAAGAAGTCAGATGTGCAACACCAAAGCATGGGTTACCAAGTAATACCCACGTTGCTTGGAAGCCATTAAGATCAAGCTCAAAGGGTCATTTCTGCCACCCAAGCGGATCTGGTGTTCAGCATGTAGTATGCCATGAACCGCAAGATGATGTGGCCCATACACTACATTTTCGGGATCTTCCAGGTCTGCAATTTCGTTGAGTTCATTATTGCCCACAATGTCATCGAAGAAGTCCTCTGTATCATCAGCTGCGCCAGCTACGGGTGTATCATGATGGTGCATCTGCTCCTTCCGAATTTGGGTCCTCTCAGCGTCATCTGTCTCCGACTCTGACATATTCCTGCGCAGAACATCTTGCAAAGCTCTCCATGAAGCCTCAGCCAGAGGACTTTCCAGCATTCCACGCCTCTTGAAGTCTGCCCTCGATGCAATAAGTCTACTGAGACGTTGGTTTGCTGTGATCATCTGACCCAAAGGATCATTTCTGTTTGAGCGTCGCCACGTTTCCTTGACCGCGTAAATGTGTTTATTCTCTGTGATTGATGAGCACAGCCCGCTTGGTGCAGCAAAGAGAGGGATCATTGTAGGATAGTGAATCATGGCATGCTGTCGTGGAAGTGAGAAGTTATCCCGGATGCCCTTAGCTATGAATATTTTGCGATATTGATGATAGTGATCCAGAGAGGCTTTAATCTGATCAAGAGTTGAGGCTGTAATCGTGTACCGACGCACAAGGTAACAGAAGTCCAGAAATGCACTCAATGTGTGAACTATATCATCATGTACAATGCCCACAATAGCCGGAAGATACACCTAGTAAGCGGATTGCATCAGATATCAGCAAACCACCACCTCAAACAAGATCATGATGAAAATACCACATACTTTCATAAGTGCCTTTGAATCATTACCTGTCCATTGCTTGAAGCCTCGACCTTCGGGAAATCTGCGAAGTCCGGGAAAAGGAGCAGCAACTCTGATTCTACGTGAAAGTTAGCAATGGTATTCACACGACTTGTAAGGGAATAGTACCTTTTATCCACAATATCCAGCTCTGTTGTGGTCATGCTCTGGCAAATCCACTCGACAAGATGATCCTTGAACACGCCTTTGATGATTTGGTGCAGTAAGTCTGGAGAAATGAGATCGCATATATCTGCACGCGGAAAATCATTGGTGAAGGGCTACGGGACATAGTTCAAGTTGCGGTAAGTGCATCTAATGGACAACTTGAAGTTGGAACACATACGACGATATCTTGGTGGAACCCATACTCCTTACGAATTGTGGCTCTACTTATGCTATTGTCATCCACCTGTTCTATCAATCGTTCGTGCAGCTCTTTTGTTCGAGGATTTGTAACAAATTCCGGATTATCTAGGTTCTTGTGAGGTGCTGTATATCTATATAGTAGCCGCATTAAGCCATTTCCTCGAACTCAAGTCGGATGTGATTTTTGGAAAGGACAATACTTACTTGCAGCACCATCCAGTGCATATTGCGCATAGACTCACCTGTTCCGGATAATCGGCTATATACGAGCCGAGTCCAAGAACCGACCTACGCAAGTGACCATCAGGGCACCGGAAAATGGTTTGTTCGTTGTTTATGGACATTGCGCTCTTCAGTGGTCTCAAGATTCTCGATATAGATGAATGAAAGACTTGATGTCGAAAGCGGCGGAATTCATCCGACTTTTCGTACTGCCGTTCAGCTGCAAAGCATCAGAACACAAATGGATAGCTCAGTTTTTGACACACACTCTTTGGTATTGCTAGAAATGCTACGAGCTGGACTGTATTCAACTTTTGGGACCGCCGGGCCTTGTTAGATACATTTCCTATTGAGAGATATAACGGATAATATTCGTTGTTGCCAGTTCCAACGGAAACTGTTGTCTTGTCACTCCCTAAAATTACCGGAACGAACATGGACCCATGAACTGCTTTATCTTCGGCGTAGATTTTGTTCTAAGTCAAGGATAATCAGTACACTTCCTCCAACTTCGAATGCTGCATGATTCATGACTTACAGCCTGTTCCCAAGCAAAATTTCCGGACATGTAGTTTCTGAAGACTCGTTCTTTGTTGTCATCAGAGTCCTCTTTCAGCTGATACTCACGAAACGGGACATAGTCGAATTCGCCTTCCAACGCCGGATTGTCCACCAAATTCCGGATCACTTCCAAAGGATCCCGATACCATACATCATATTCTTTCCTCTTCCATGACTCGGTGTTCTCGTTTGTTGCCTTTTGGCTATGATCGTCCGTGTAGAAGTTACTAAAGGATTTCCAAGACACATCACCGACTTTCGTAGCATCAATGGCGTTATACATTTTTTGCGCATCTCCATCGAGTAGCGTACTAGTTGAACCCAGATCCAAGTCATTGTCAGGCAATGTCGCATCCAATTCGGAACATCCGCAAGATTTTACATTCTCCGCCTCCTGAATCAGCTGATAAGCCTTCATGATTCCCAGAAGCTTTGTTATGTTCCCAGCAGACATTTGCTCTTCCCAATAGAGAAAATCTGCGAGCTCAAAATCTGCTCGGCACGAATATGGAAACCAGTCATTTGACGCAGATTCGTTTCGCGGAGCGGGTGAGTCTTCGTATTCTAAGAAGTTCCCTTCTGCATCGCATGGAGTGGCTGCACAATGTTTGGTGTCAAAATGCTACAGTAAACCGGGAACAATTGATTTGGCGCGCACCATTCAAGTATCTGTGATACACCTTCAAGTTATCCTCGCTCTCCTTATAATCTCCAATGTCGGAATCCAAGTCTTCAGAACGGCCACTGTCACTTCCGGTGACAGAATGGGACAGAGAATCAGGTCTGTCCAAATCTTGAAGCAGCTCGTCTCGGCCTATACTGAGCATCGAGATATCCTGTGTAAGCATGGAAATATCGTAATCGTAGGAGTCAGAGCCGCTCTCAAGATGACCCTCTGATGGAAGTTCGGACGACCTCAGGAGAGCTTCAAGTTGAGGACTTGGAGCTCGTATGGGTCGAATAGGTGACGATTCATATTCATGACCACAGGCAGAAGAATTTGCCAAGAATGACGTCGGATGAGCTGAATATTCATGTCTTGCTCTTCCAGATTGACTCTTGAACATCCTACTACAGCCGGGCAAGGTGCATCGAATAGTTGGTGGAAAATGAAAGGGATCGTGCTTTTTCCGTGTCGCTGGCATCAACTTGAATGTAACCTCAGTAGTAGTACATGTCGACAATTGGGACTCACAGCTGAGCCTCACTGGCACTGGCAGGCTGCTAGCACTGGCAGTGACTCGGACTCGGAGTGCCAGTGAACTTGAACCTGAGTTAAAATTAGTCATAGAGTAGTCACGGTAGTAGTGGGCGTAAATTTTCAACTTGTCTAAGATAGACGCCCCCGCCTCCCTGATCTTGAACTTGCACCTTCGACACATCTTATCATCATACAAGTCTCAAAACACTGCACAAAATGTCAACTCAAAGACAGACAAGGGCTAAGAACAGGGAAAAGCACCCCGGAGCAGTTGTTGACCAACTCAGAACAAGACGAACACAGGAGGAGATATTGCGGGAGAAGGAAAAAAAGAGAAAAGGAAAGTACGGCAGGCAGAAAGGCGGGATGAGGCATTGAAGGAGAAGGAAGAGAAGGAAAAGCAGAAGGAAGAGCGGACAGCTTTCCGCAGAGCTGCGGCCCAGCAAGTCGCGGTTGCGAAAGAGAGGAAAAAACTCGCTGCGGAGCAAAAACGGGCAGCAAAAGAACAAGAGGCAGCTGACAAGGTTTGCAAGAAGGTGACTGCAGCAGAGAACCAAGAAGCAGCAATGCTAGAGACCGTAGAGCTTGAAAACAACTTGTCGAAGGCTCTTGAGACACGCACCCAGATGGGCTCAACAGTGCCCAAACTCACTGGCAAACGTGGACGTAGAAAGCCAAAAGGCGAATCTAGTTGTAAGTCTTCAACTTTAGATCAGTGATGACACAGATTTGAACTGGCATAAACAGACTCGAAGAACGATGTTAAAGACATATCGGATTGTGAAGATGGACACAACGAAGACTTGGATATTCGTGAGTAACATTACCTATACATTTTCAGACGATCTCAAAGCTTGGAGGTTGAACCCTGTGACTCACGTTAATGCGAAGCAGCGAGTATGGATGAGCCAAACGGGAAGCCTGCAAAAAAAGCTAGGAAAGAAGACTCCAAAGGTGAACTTCCATTTCGCACACGTGTGCAGACCGCAAAGATGTCCAGGTCTGCCGCCACTCCCAGCGACGCATTCTTTCACGCTCCTGCAGGACCAAACAAGAGTCTTTCTGGTGAAGAAACGGACATAATAGACTTGCCCGCTACGTCAAGGCGGAACAACAAGACAAAACGCCCTGTCAGGGCGCTTCGCAACACAGATGATTCCACTTTCATCGGTGAAGAGGGTGGAGGTCTTGAGGTGCCAGTGGCAGGGATAGACTCAGAAAGGATCAATTTGTGAGTTTGAAGTTTGAATCTTGCATTGCGTCTGAATCAGTATCTTGTACTGTCAAGTCAATGTAATGGTGAGTGCGATTAAACATCATCCCGACTAGTACTACTAGTAGTAGTACTAGATTACTAATGAGCCTGCCACTCAGGCTGCCAGTGTCACTGCGGTCACGGTGCCAGCGGTTCAAGTTGACCGTGACGCTCCCGGGCCAAGACCCGACTTGGAAGTCCTTCACCTGCAATATTGACGCTCTTGTCCTTGTTACCACTGTATTATGAGCCTTGCTGACGCAAAGCTACACCAGACACACCATCTCATTGCCAGATGATGAAAACTTAAGTCCCTGGGAGGATGAAGGAGAAACAATCACCCTTACAAGCTATCATGGTGTAAAAAATAGCACAATCAGTGTGCAACAGAAGGCACATCTTGTCGATTCGGAATCAAATGTTGTGAGTTGACGGAGCATTAGAATGGCAAATGCAGTCTGAATAACTTGTTTATAGGGCGGAAGCAATCCGAAGAGGCTAACAAGGCCGGCTCAAGCTTGTGTGAGTACGACTTATTTCTGTTCGATTCACGTCAGTTACTCCATGACCGTTTGTTCATATCCCTTCGTTATTATTTATCTGCCAACTGCCGTGTCATGAACAGGATGGAGGTAGCAGCAACCTCAACTCGAAGAAAAGGAAGTTATTGCATGACACTCTTTCCGGGTTGCAGGTTTCAACGGTAAGCAATGTCATATCATTTTTCATTTTTCATTCTACTAAGCAATCCCTTCCCGTACTCGAGGATAAGAACAACGAGATAAAACCAGGTGGACAGGTGAGTGCCAGACAGCGAAGCACAGTGATCTTCATTCTATATTCTTCATTGCTGAATTGGTATTTGCATAGGATGCAAACAAGAGGACTGCTAACTCGCAGCTTAGCGCACCGGTAAGTCTATCTTATTTCAACTTCTCTCGTTCCCCCCTTTATTTATGGTTGTAAGGTGCGATCACTAGCTTTGGAACCCCGTGTACAGGTATGTGTGAGCGTCGATGCACCGTAGGCTCACTTCCGGTGCTCTCCTGTAGCAACTATTCGTTTCCTTCTTCACTTCGAGTCGATCGCTAATGTGTGCATATGAATAGGACATCACAGTCACAAAGAACGGAAAGAGGAAGTCGCCACCAGACACCGACTCTCAGGTTAATGTGGTAATTCTTCTACCTTCACGTGCAATGAATTCCTTCATTTCATGTTTACTTAATTTGAACCATCTCAATAGGCTAATAAGACTGTCAAGATCAATAAGTCATTGTTGATTGACATGGACACACAGGCCAGTGCCACAGTAAGTGTCAATTCTATGGTAATTGGCATTTCAAGTTCGTATCTGATCAGGCGGAAAGGACTTGAGTAAGAAGAGGAACCCCTCTGATATTCCTTATCGGCCTGAGGCCGACACGACGGTAAGTGCTTCTTTTCGATCTGCTCACTTGCCATGGATAACAGCTTTCTGACGTGTTGCAGCCGGAGATTGGATCCGCTACCTTTAATCGCAAGAGGCAGTTGCTGGTGGCTGATAATGAAGTAAGTGAGTGTTACGACCGTCGGGAATTGTAGCGGGAAACAGTTTCGGGAAACTGGAATTCGCGACAAGAACCCGCGTTCGGGAATCTGGATTCGCGACTGGGAACGAGCGTGGGAATTCAGGCGGGGAAACGCGCGGGATTCTATCCAGGCGCGTCGCGGGATTCTCAAGGCCAGCTAGGACTCTTCACTGCTTTGAACGTCAAGTAAGCGGATCCCTAAGGAAGCACTCCACAAGTAAGTATTGCGCAACTAACTACACAGGAGAAAAGAGAGAGATCGCACCTAAGGAAGCACTCCACAAGAGGTCAAAAGTGGGGTGCTCCTTACGATGCCTACAGCTATTTATCTACTTCGTAAAGACTGTATAGTTAATCTACGCTAAGTGTCCTTGCGCAATGCGCACCTATCTACTACAAACGATACATGCTACGACCGCAATGCTAGGCATGTCCATCCCGTCTCTCCAGATGGCTACGGCCTGTCCGTGGACGTCAGCGTCCGGTCCGGGGCCGCAACTAGCCAGACTAGGTATGCCAGACTGTTGCAGGTCGTCACCTTGAGGTACTAGTGGATTAATGAACATATGTTGATAAGTGAATGTACGTGTGCCGTGGCGGGTCGTCGTAAATGAGTGTGTGTATGCGTGCATGGTTGCCGGGACGGTGGTGCGGGATAAGTCACGTGAGCATGGGGTCGTGCGATTCGGGAATGAGGTTTCGCGCGGGGAATCCAGTGGCGGGATTCTCCCCGCGGGATTGTCTGCTCATGTCGGGATCCTTGGCGGGAAAGTGCGGGAAATGAGAAAAGGGGCCCGGGATCTCGACATTACCCCCCTCCAAAGGCGCAACTCCGGGGCGCCAAGCTTGAATCTTGCTCAGGTCACAGAGCTCGATCGCGTTGACTTCTCGAGGGGCGTCCGGGTGTTTTCGATAGAAACTGCGAATTTTAGCCTTTGCATTACCCATATCCTTTGCGGGAATCCATGTATCTTCCGCGCTCGAATATCCCTTCCATCGTACCAAATATTCAAACCTCCGTCTAAACCGTCTAGCGTCCAGTACCTCTTCCACCTCGTATTCCAGATCTCCTTCTACTTCGACTGGGGGCGGCGGGGGTTGCGTTCGACCGGGAATATCGTCTTCGTGGTATGGCGAGAGCAGCGATACGTGAAATACGGGATGAATCTTCAGCGACGCGGGGAGTTTGAGTTCGTAGGTGAGGTCACTTAGCTTTGCCTTCACTTTATACGGCCCTAGTCGTTTCGGTAATAATTTGCGCGCTCCCGGTCGCCGAACGTTCGTCGCCTCGAGCCAGACTTTATCCCCGACTGCGTACTGCGGGGCCTCGTTCCGGGCCTGATCGTAGTGCTGCTTCATGCGCTCTGCCGCAACCTCCAAAGCCGCTCTTGCCTCTTCCTGTGCCTGCTGAAGCTCCTGTAGTCGTGCGTCCGCGGCGGGGACCGTGGACAGGCCGTCGCTCGGGGCAATCGTGAATTCGGGATTGTAGCCGTAGACGAGCGCGAACGGGGATTGTCGTGTTGCCGCGTGCGCTTTCGTGTTGTGCGCGAACTCTGCCATCGGGAGTAATCCGGCCCAGTTTTCTTGTCGTGTATCTATGAAAGCCCGTAAATATTGTTCCAGCTCTTGGTTTACCCTTTCGGTTTGCCCATCCGTCTGCGGGTGATACGCAGTCGACGTGGTACCCTTGATACCGAGTCGGGAAAAGAGGGCTTTCATGAACTGTGCGACAAACTGTGGTCCTCGGTCGGATATGATCTGGCGGGGGGTTCCGTGCAGCTTCCAGACGTGTTGCAGGAAGAGTTCTGCAGTTTCCGGTGCATCGACGTCAGACGTGGTCGGGATAAAATGCGCTTGCTTGGTGAGACGGTCGACCACCACGAAAATAGCGTCGTAATCCTCGGATTGGGGGAGCTGGGTGATGAAATCGCACGAAATCGCCTGCCAGGGGCCCTGCGGGATTTCGTTCGGTTGTAGGAGTCCTACCGGGCGTTGGGATCGGTTCTTCGTGCGTGCACAGGTATCGCATCCCGAAACGTATCGTTCTACGAAGTTAGACATCCCGGGCCACCAGTAGTTGCGGCTTACCATCTCAAACGTTTTCCAACGTCCAGGATGTCCGGCGGGGAGACTGTCGTGGTAAGTCTTCACCACATCCCGGCGAATGGTCTCGTCTTTTGGGACGTAAACCTTACCCTGGTACAGGATGAGGCCTTCTTCGGTGCTCCAGTCCTCCAGTTCCTTGGTCAGGACTCGAGGCGCCTTGGACTTGACCAGCTCGATCGCGTCCACCAGTTCGTCTTCATACTGATCTGACTTATGAATGCGTCGTAGGAGGGCCTGATCCCCGTGTACCTGCGTCATTCCCCGACAAATCGCCTTTAGTCGAAACATTTCGGGGGTCAAGAGGGTCCGTCCCGTGTTGTCTTCGCCTTCTGGTTGGAGATCGACGCGTCGTGACATGGCGTCGGGTTTGCCCCCGAGTCGTCCTGGGCGATGGCGAATCGTAAAGTCGAAGCGGGTGAGGAACAGACTCCACCGGGCTTGGCGTCGCGTCAGCGTTCGGGATTCAGAGAAATATAGCAGATTCTTGTGGTCAGACACGATATCGAGTTTATGACTCGCACCTTCGAGATAATGTCGCCACTCGTCAAGAGCTCTAATAATCGCGAGTAGCTCCTTGTCATAAATCTCGTAGTTGCGTTCCGCATCGTTGAGGGATTTCGAGAAAAATGCGACCGGATGTATCAGCCCGTCGTCGCCTTCTTGGGACAAGACCGCGCCGGTCGCGAAACAGTCCTGCCAGTTAGTTCATTGAATGAAATACAGTGTTTGCTGAATGTACTGGAGACACTCATTGAATGAGCTTACAGCAATCACTGCATGATATAGAGCATCTGATTGAATGAAGTACAGCGTTGCTGTAAACCATCCACTGCATCATCTACAGCAAATGCTGGCTGAAGCAGTATAGGGTGAATCAGCATATCTAGGGAATACTAGACATGCAATACCTATTGGGATTATAGCACTGGATAATAGAATAATACATTTGTATACCCACCGCTTTTTTAGGTTAATTATAGCATTCAGGCACTGTTGATTGATAGCATGCTGTAATAAATCAGAATTTCATAATTTCCATCTATTTTGAGATATGAGGCACAGCAGGGTCCAGGACCCTGAGTCTGGCAGGTTCCAGGTCACTTGGTGCCGCTTTAGAGGAGGCTGTGGGAATAAACTCAAATTAACCTTTGCAGGTGCTACAGGCCTTCTCAAATAGCATGAAAATAACCAAAAAATCAGAAAATATTCCTGGGCACTGCCGCTTTGCTGTAGCGTGGGAACTACGCTTCTGAGCAACCATATTAGGGTACCAGTGTGTTCTGGGCCCCTCTGGGTCCTTCCTAAAGCGGTAAAAATCATCATAAAATAGATAATTATATTCATTTGCACCTGCATATATGCAGGCTTCCCCTGGGCTTACCAGCAGTAGATAAAATACACTAAAATCATACAATATTAGTAGAAGCATATCAAACATGATCTGGATGGCTAAATATGGTAATACCAGCTGGGAACATGTGTAGAACATCAAAACATGTTCTATTTTTACTGCTGAACATATGGGGCCCATTAAACCACATTGGGGTATCTCCAGAATGCAAATTTTGATGTGAATCCAATGCGACGTGCTAAACGAGCTGAAACGGGCTTTTACGGCGCCAAAATACGCATTTTTCATATTGTTACAGAATATTCTTTATTTAAATGTTATTTTTGTTACAGCACTTCTACTGCACGTAAAGGCATGTATAAATAGTCAAAATGGTACAGCACGACGAGGAGAACAATAATATGAGCTTAGAATAGCTACGCGGGGGCTACATATAGCTCTAGCACACTAACTATTTTCGGAGTGCATGCAATTATTGGTAGTTGTTCATATGCATGTATGTACACTGTATTTATGTTCTGATGGCTTTAAATAGTTCTCTATATATACCTCTCATGCTGTACGAGGTTTTGCGGCAATCGGAGCGCATTTCAAATTGATATAAGGCATACAATTTTCGGAAAGAATGGTTAATTGTAATTTACTGGGAGGGTTATGGGTCAGGCACATAGTGCCAAACATTCACTATAAGTATTCTAAACATAATTCAAGTGCATGTTTGAGGTACAGAGTGAATCTGTAAGTTATATGTGTTTCTGACATAACATGTACATTCTGATATCACATATAGCATGTCATCCTACAATGTTGGATATGACTTCCACATTCCAATGACATCTTAAACATGCACTTGAATTATGTTTAGGATACTTATAGTGAATGTTTGGCACTATGTGCCTGACCCATAACCCTCCCAGTAAATTACAATTAACCATTCTTTCCGAAAATTGTATGCCTTATATCAATTTGAAATGCGCTCCGATTGCCGCAAAACCTCGTACAGCATGAGAGGTATATATAGAGAACTATTTAAAGCCATCAGAACATAAATACAGTGTACATACATGCATATGAACAACTACCAATAATTGCATGCACTCCGAAAATAGTTAGTGTGCTAGAGCTATATGTAGCCCCCGCGTAGCTATTCTAAGCTCATATTATTGTTCTCCTCGTCGTGCTGTACCATTTTGACTATTTATACATGCCTTTACGTGCAGTAGAAGTGCTGTAACAAAAATAACATTTAAATAAAGAATATTCTGTAACAATATGAAAAATGCGTATTTTGGCGCCGTAAAAGCCCGTTTCAGCTCGTTTAGCACGTCGCATTGGATTCACATCAAAATTTGCATTCTGGAGATACCCCAATGTGGTTTAATGGGCCCCATATGTTCAGCAGTAAAAATAGAACATGTTTTGATGTTCTACACATGTTCCCAGCTGGTATTACCATATTTAGCCATCCAGATCATGTTTGATATGCTTCTACTAATATTGTATGATTTTAGTGTATTTTATCTACTGCTGGTAAGCCCAGGGGAAGCCTGCATATATGCAGGTGCAAATGAATATAATTATCTATTTTATGATGATTTTTACCGCTTTAGGAAGGACCCAGAGGGGCCCAGAACACACTGGTACCCTAATATGGTTGCTCAGAAGCGTAGTTCCCACGCTACAGCAAAGCGGCAGTGCCCAGGAATATTTTCTGATTTTTTGGTTATTTTCATGCTATTTGAGAAGGCCTGTAGCACCTGCAAAGGTTAATTTGAGTTTATTCCCACAGCCTCCTCTAAAGCGGCACCAAGTGACCTGGAACCTGCCAGACTCAGGGTCCTGGACCCTGCTGTGCCTCATATCTCAAAATAGATGGAAATTATGAAATTCTGATTTATTACAGCATGCTATCAATCAACAGTGCCTGAATGCTATAATTAACCTAAAAAAGCGGTGGGTATACAAATGTATTATTCTATTATCCAGTGCTATAATCCCAAAAGGTATTGCATGCCTAGTATTCCCTAGGTATGCATCCCCTGAATCAATGTACAGCAAGGCTGATTCACCCTACACTGCTTCAGCCAGCATTTGCTGAGTGTTGATGTAGTGGATGGTTTACAGCAACACTGTACTTCATTCAATCAGCTACCTGGCAGCAGTGCGCGAAATCAGAGGCGTCGCATTCCACGATGAATTGCCGCGACATGTCTGGCATCATCAGGACGGGGGCGGTCGTGAACATGCGCTTGAGATAGTCGAAAGCGAACTGCTGGTTTTCTGTCCAGGCCCAACGAATGTCCTTCTTCAGCAGCGTCGTGAGCGGTTTGACGATGTGCGAGAAATCCCGAATAAAGCGTCGATAGAAATTCGCGAACCTGAGGAAGGCTTGAATGTCTTTCACCTTTTTCGGGTTAGGCCAGTCGAGGACCGCCTGTACTTTGGCGGGATCCATCGCCACCTTTCCCTGCGAAATAATCATCCCGAGATACTCGACGGAAGTCTGTTTGAATTTGCACTTTTCGGGTTTACAGAACAAGTCGTTTTCGCGCAGCCGCTTAAGGACTTCCCGTACGTGTTCCTCGTGCTGCGATTCATCTTCAGAAAAGATTAGCAAGTCGTCAAGATAGATGATCACGTATACTCCAATGAGGTCTTTGAAGATATCGTTCATCATGTGCTGGAAAGTCGCCGGGGCATTCGTGAGCCCGAATGTCATCACCGTCGGTTCGAAATGTCCTGCCTGAGTACGAAATGCGGCCTTCCACTCGTCGCCTTGCTTTAGTCGTACGTTGTGGTAGCCCCATCGCAAATCTAACGTCGTGAAAACCTTCGCCTTTTGCAGTGCGTCTACGAGTTCCATCGTGAGGGGAAGCGGGTATCGATTCTTGACCGTGATATCGTTCAGTCTTCGGTAATCGACTACCATGCGCAAGGTTCCGTCCTTTTTCTTGATAAAGAAGACGGGAGCCGCTGCAGGGGATTTCGAAGGTCGTATGTATCCTTTGCGCAGGTTTTCGTCAACGAATTCGCGAAGGGCGTCGCGTTTGGCCGGGGCCAAAGGATAGATTTTGCTGTACGGGGGAACCTTCCCGGGTTCTAAATCTATGGCGTGATCATACGGCTTGCGCAGTGGAAGCCTTTCGGATTCAACTTTCGAGAAAACGTCGGCAAACTCACGAAATTCGGGGGGAACTAGTTCCTCGAAGGTTTTCTCGCCTTCCTTCACTGCTGACTTCTCAGCGATGGCCTGGGAGTGGGTGTACGAGGCGGCAATTTTGTATGCGAAATGGTCGTCCGTCGTGACGAAGTAGGACTCAGCGTCGTGGTACAGGTCCCAATATTTTTCTGAGTACCGAAATCCCGGTGGGACAGCTTCCCATTCGGCCTGGGTCTTGTCGGGCCCCCAGGGGGTCTCGACTTCTTCTGCTATGGCGAGGCGGGGAAGTGGGACCAGGCGTTGCTGGTTGTCACACTGAGGCGGGCAGCGGTTGAGATCGACCACATCGTTGGTCCAGTCAATGGTTGGGTTATGGTGCCGCAACCAGTCGATCCCCATGATGATATCGTCGTCACCAATATCCGCGACGGCCATGGTCAACTGTTCTAAGTGTCCCTTCATCTTGACGTTGAGGACTACTTCCTTGGTGATGCATCCAATCGCGTTCGGGGAATTGTCCGCGTTGCGCAAAAGTATCGGGATTACCAAGTCCCGGGTCTGGAGTCCGTGTCGCGAAACGTAGCGGGAATTTATGAAAGTTCCCGACGCACCGCTGTCTAACATTACTGTGGCTAAGACATCCGTCTTTCCGTCGCTAACCTGTACCGGGAACTTCAAATGTCGTCGAAGACAACGGTCTATTGTAGAGATGGTTAAATACAAGGGACCATTATTAAGAGAGTTCTTCGGCCACAAGGGCGGTTGGGTCGTATAGGGCGCGACTGAGCAATACGACCCTACTGAAAATCCGCTGGGGGCGGGGCTTCGGGATTGTGAACGTTCTTGGCGGCGGGCGTCATGGCGGCGAATGCGTTCTGTAGCACGGACTGCTGCACATTCTGGACGTACTGTTCCGCCATACGTTTGAGCGTTTCTTCGAACGACTGGAGCGCGGGGGGCGATGGGCTCGACGGGGACGTGGATTTCGTAGCCTTTAGGTTTCGGGATGGCGGTCGCGTTGGGCAATCGCTCACCAAATGGTCTTTTTCTCCGCAGTAGTAGCATAGTCCCTTACTCCTGCGCTCCCGGCGCACCCTGTCAATCTCCATTGCGTTGGGATCCTTCGTCAAGCTTGCGCCCGCAGTCGGGATCGTACGCGGAGCTGAACTAGTGGTGCCGGGATTGCTTCGGGGCGTAGCCGCTGGCTTTGATACTGGTCCATAGGCGTGTGCGAGCCTTAGCTTCTCGTCCGTCTCGGAAACCCAATTGACGTAGGCATCGAATTTCATATCCTTCGCCTCTGTGCTGGCGATGTGCTGGCGAACCTGGTCTTTGAGTCCCTTCCGGAACATGTCGAGGTAGATGACATCCGTCGTTGCGTCCTTAGGCCACCCGGTGAGGGCTTGGAGGGCACGGAATTGCGACGCAAACTCGGCGACCGTTCCTGTCTGGCGTAGGCGCATCAGCTTGTCGGCTGCGGCTTTGTCTGCATCGATTTCTCCGTAAGAGGCGCGAAGGGCGGTGAACAGGGCTTCCAGGCTGGCGGCTTCTGGCGGTGTCGGGATGTCCTGGAGTCGATCTAGAATGGGTCGTGCCCAGTCTTGCGCCGGTCCCCGCAGTAGCATCAGGGCGAATGCGACCTTGCGGGTTTCGTCCAGCCCCGGATGTTGTCCGAACAGGTAGAGCTTAATCTGGTGAATCCAGTTTTCCAGCTTGGCTCGTTCGCCTTCGAAGGTGTCGGGAAGCTTCATCTTGAGCCCTGCTCCACCCCCAGACGGGGAGGCGGGCTGGCTTGCGATTTGGGCTTCTAACGCCCGGTTGGCGTGCTTGAGCTGGGCGACTGTGTTCTGAACCTGATTGTGTTCGTTGACTAGCTTGGAGTAGCGTTTTTCGAGGGTGTCGAGGCGATCAAGGATGGGCTGGAGTTTGTCTTCCTCCATCAAGGAGCTCGGGGACGGGAAAGCGAAGGTATCTGCGAGTCCTCCCCATTCCTGGTGGGACGACATCGCTGGTCGGCGGTACGGGTGCGGGGGTAGAAGTAAAGAGCGTGAGGGTGTCGAGTCCGAGCGGCGGTGAGCCAGGACTTTTGACCTAATGTTACGACCATCGGGAATTGTAGCGGGAAACAGTTTCGGGAAACTGGAATTCGCGACAAGAACCCGCGTTCGGGAATCTGGATTCGCGACTGGGAACGAGCGTGGGAATTCAGGCGGGGAAACGCGCGGGATTCTATCCAGGCGCGTCGCGGGATTCTCAAGGCCAGCTAGGACTCTTCACTGCTTTGAACGTCAAGTAAGCGGATCCCTAAGGAAGCACTCCACAAGTAAGTATTGCGCAACTAACTACACAGGAGAAAAGAGAGAGATCGCACCTAAGGAAGCACTCCACAAGAGGTCAAAAGTGGGGTGCTCCTTACGATGCCTACAGCTATTTATCTACTTCGTAAAGACTGTATAGTTAATCTACGCTAAGTGTCCTTGCGCAATGCGCACCTATCTACTACAAACGATACATGCTACGACCGCAATGCTAGGCATGTCCATCCCGTCTCTCCAGATGGCTACGGCCTGTCCGTGGACGTCAGCGTCCGGTCCGGGGCCGCAACTAGCCAGACTAGGTATGCCAGACTGTTGCAGGTCGTCACCTTGAGGTACTAGTGGATTAATGAACGTATGTTGATAAGTGAATGTACGTGTGCCGTGGCGGGTCGTCGTAAATGAGTGTGTGTATGCGTGCATGGTTGCCGGGACGGTGGTGCGGGATAAGTCACGTGAGCATGGGGTCGTGCGATTCGGGAATGAGGTTTCGCGCGGGGAATCCAGTGGCGGGATTCTCCCCGCGGGATTGTCTGCTCATGTCGGGATCCTTGGCGGGAAAGTGCGGGAAATGAGAAAAGGGGCCCGGGATCTCGACATTACCCCCCTCCAAAGGCGCATTGATACACTCTAAACGTGAGCATTCACCTTCTTTTCTTAATAGTCTGGTGGTCGAAAGATGTCGTTAGCACCTCGAGCACCGTCGCTTGCAATGACGAGAGCGTCCCGCACCCCCGGACCCGAAGTGATAGTGACTGGGGCTTATCAAGGTCATCGCAAAGTCTCTCATACTACTAGCTCAGTTTGTCGAATCAAATTCATTTCTATGACATATTTTGCTGATGTACGTATATGCAGACATCAGTGGGACTTGAGGACAAGGATCGAAATGAAGGAAGGGAAGGATCTCGCGTGCCAGGCAGGAAAAGGGCGACAAACCAGTGTCTCCCTCCCGGTACTCAGGCAGGATGGACTCATATTCTATTACCTTCACTATTTCGCGCAGTTGGAAAGTCCGTCACACCATGGCAAACCCCGGACAATAAGCTCATCAGCTCATTGTGGGGGAAAGTGTTTGATTCTGTGGAACTCATTTACGAAACTCAGTTCGCCGATATCTGTTCTCTAGTTGAGTCATTTTTACTTATTCTCAAATCACTTTACCAAATTGAGATGCAATCCTCGTATTTCAGGCGGCCCAGAGATGCTCTGATAGCTGGCGCAAGAAGCTGTTTGAGAAAGCTGAGCAATCAGTTGCTAGTTTTATCAGCGGCGAACAATCAAAGTCAATGCAAAACAAAGCAATTGTGAAGATGTTGCAGACGCTAGTTGACAAGAAGAAAGCCGAACCGTTTCTATGGGAAAGCTGGTATAGTATGGAGAGGGTAAGTAAAAGAGTGTTTATTGTTGCATTTTGTGTCCATGCATTGACCCTAAATGTACAGAAGCAAGGACTGTTCTGCTCTGACCTTGTGGTCTCAGTGTTGTCCGTACACATTGTCTTGGCCATGGGTCGGCATAAAATACTGGACAGAAACACCATAGGAAAGCCTATCGGTGCCCTCGCCCTTGCGGCAACAGCGGTATCTACTTTTTTCAGCACTTATATTGTCCTTATTTGCTGATCTTCCCATGGATAGGTCAAGGTTGCCATTGATAAACAGGTGGCTCGGTTGCAAAATATCAAAGAAGAACTTGGCGGCGCTGAGTGGTATTTCACTAGCGCTCTGTGGCAGCCTCATACGGACGACTATGTTAACTTGTTGTCGAATCCCTCTTTCTTCACTGAATCAAACTGGGAAAAGGTTCGATCCCGCCTCCTAGCTTACGATGCCAGTACAGATATCGATACGAGAAAGAACACCGAACTTGTTGGATCGGGTATCACTGGCAGGGACTTTTCCTTGTATTTTGACGTTGTAGATGCAGATTCGACCTGCGAGAAAGCGTATGACGAAGGCGCTGATAATTGGGAAGACGGAACCGACGGAACCGACGATAAGGGCGAAGAGTGTGAGGGGGCTGAGTATAGAGGCGAGGTGGAAGGTGATGCAGAGGACGAGCATGCTAATGCTGAGGGTGACGACAACCTGAGCGAGAGCGGGGACGAGGGTGTTGACAAGATTGAGGGCGAGGGCGAGGGCGAGGACGAGGACGAGGATTTAGGTGGAGATGGTGATCATGAGGAGGACGACGCTTCAAAATGGGATTCGGCTACGGACTGCGTAGACTTCTAAGGGCAAATCGATCACTGGTGAGCCTCTTCTTTTCGTTTCTGTCCGTGCGCTCAATATTATATTACCATCGACTTGCAGAGCAGCCTTCGTTTCTACTGGTACGCCAAAGAACATGCAGAATTGAAGGCACGGCAGCGAAATGTGGCCTGCCACTGCCCGTCACGGCAGAGGTTCGGGATAATGTCGTGGCGGATCCCATGATAGCGACTGCTATGCTTAGTCTTGTGTAAATGACTGATGTACTTGAACGCTGAGGCACTGATAGCTACATAATGTTGTCTTATATATTTCTGATGCAATGAAATACTTGGATCGTTCTTATGCACTTAGACTCTTGAGCACTGCAATTCGTCTTACAACACTTGTCTACTGCTGTAATTAAAGGATGATACACTGGAGCACTGGGGTGCTGAATGCCTGAAACACTTAGAGCACTGATTCAGCCATCTTTCCTTATTTAAGCCAGCCCACACTTATTTCAGCCAACTTGTCCTGAATAATGGGAGGACATGCATGAATAAGTAAAGCTTGCCTTATTTAAGACTTCAGTCTCTCAGGACGTTTAAGTAACACTTAAGTCACTTTCAGCAGAAAGTAGTTTCCCTGATGTCGGGAGGATTTTCAGTCCGAAGATTTCTGTAAACCCTCCTTTCCCTTGCTCTCGGTTTCGCGGAAGCTAACCTCTGAGTCGGATACGCCGGTGACTTACACACTGGCACTTCAAGTTGGCACGCCGTGGGATTTGAAGGTTGCCGTGCTCAGGCTCAGTGACTGAGGCTGTGCAACCGGGCTTCGATGTCCGATCATTGCCCAATTTAGAAATGCACCGCTGATCGGCGCGGCTTTGTCCGCGCCACTCGGAGGGTCTCTTTGCCGCAAACGCCTCTCCCAGATTCCAGAATGCAGCCGAGTACCTTTCTTGTGCACTCAAATCTGGAGGATCGCTATCTCTGACTTGCGAGCAGCGGTGATGACAAGAGCCTCGTGAGACAAGTTCAAATGTATGTATTTTCAATAGCATCCTGGAAGTAGAACACATGATGTCATCCAGCGCAGCGCTCGTGATATTATACTGTATATGTAGTACATGTGACAGAGCGCTGAAAATAACCGATACGGTAACGGTACTTAGTATAGTGATAGGGCTCTTTACCGCTGTCGATGTTAGACGCCTAGAAAGACACTGATTACTTACAATCGTTCCGCGGCTATGCAACGCAGTTTTCATGGGGAAGAGAACCACTGTCATACACATATCATGATGAGTGCTGCGGAGTCATTAATAGAAGATAGCCTACACTGCATCAGGGAAACTACTTTTTGCTTAAGGCAACTGACGCGTCCTGACGCTGCCTTAAATGGACTGAAGGGTTGCTATGCCTGTCTGAAATCTACTGATATGTTGCTATGCCTGTCTGAAATCAACTGATGGCCTGAACACACTGAAATAAGCCAATTTTCAGGACACACTCAGTACGTCAGTACATCAGGAGGTCAGTCAAGCATAAGTAAAGACTAAGTACAAGCATGTACAATTCAAATGTCATAGTAAGTACAAATCAGTACACCAGTAATTCAGTACGCCAGTATTGTAGGCTGCGCGCTGCTTTCCTCTCGCCTTCGCTGATAAGGATGTTCATGCTTTTCGTTGTTGGCTGAGCGACTCAAGCACATTTGCCTTGTGCACTTCGAGAATTGTCCGACTTCCGCCCAAGTGGCATATTCTTCCTGACGCCTGAAACAATTGTCAAACATAAATTCCAGAGTTCTTACTACGGGTTTTCGGAGGACTCGGACATACTATTTTCAATCTGTTCCGAAAGCAATTTCTCTCTTGTCCGATTGCGCACGTTCTGATCATTTTCCCTCAAGGTCCATGTTCTTGAATTACCCTCCACCTTGAATGGTCCGCCGTAGCCGCTCATGTCAATTCTCGTCACCGCAACCTATCGATCTAGCTCTGCTTCTACATCCTTGAGAAGCAGATTGCCTCCGGTGGGAAGTGGGGGTAGATCTCGGTCTGGCAGTTGTTTGTTCAATAGGGAGTTTTGGTCTGACGCCAGAACGATCGGTATATATCGCAAGTGTTCATACTCCTGGTTTGTTCCTTCTGGATCATCCGAAAAGTGTTTGAGTAAGGCTTTATACTGTAGCTCGAATGCACTTTAACAAGATGACTTACGGCCGTCAGCGAATCAACAAGTATCCCATCGATATGTAGGCAACACTCATTATCTGCAACTTCGCTCACGTCGTAAGGCTTCAGAATAAGCTCTGTGATACGCATCACTACACCTGTTCGGTCGTCCAGCGTATTGGCAAGCCGGATTTTCTGCTTCGCGAATGCCTGGATCATTGAAAGTACGTTCTCGGTGGACAACTGGCTGATTTAGGAGGTGGTCGTGAACTTCCCTTGCCCAGCTCGCTCTCAACTCACATCGTCTTATTCATCAGCGACACAACTCACTTCGATACTGATTGACCAAGGACAGCACCACCGTAGTCCTAGATTTAAGAAAGTAAGACCACTACAGGCCGGAACAAATGACTATTCGAGAAGAGCTCACTCGAGTGGTTGATCCATCCCCTCGCACGAACGTACCACAGATCAAGTTCACTGTACCTTTCGTAATACCGATACCGTATCCGTGAGACAGAACTCTACCTTCACCATCGAGTCCTTGATGCCAACCAGACGGCACGACAGCGCAGCATGTCCGTTCCACACGACCTTGCTCGAGGTGAACTTGATAGCGTTGCCGACAATGTTCGTAATGACCTGGCGCAGATGCAGCGAGTTAGAGCATGACACGGGTGCACCCGTAGGTACCCGTGATCCGCAAGTGCAGGTACCTGTGCAAAAAAAATCAATACCTGGATCCGACCCGGATCCGTGGGAAACGGATCCAGGTGCACCCGCACCCGTTACCTGCAGGTATTGCAGGTACCTGTTAGCACCCGCAGGTATTTGCAGTAGGCCATGAGGATACTGTGCAATATTGTTCACTCAATAGCCCAGTCGATGGCCTCAGCCTTGACTTGCCCTTACGGGTTACTCCTGTCCTCAGACGTGGAGATGTAGCTCATGAATGAAACAACAAGCTCAACAGCCCGGGTGATGGCCTCAGCCGCACCCGACCCACAGGGACTCCTTGTGCCACAGCATAGAAGTCAGCTGTTGAGCTAACGGTATAACTGCCTGGCTTTGTACTTTCGCGCGAAGTCAAGCAGTCTAAACCACCATACACCCAACCAAGTCCAGTAAAGGATAAGACACAGTGAGAGCCGTCAAACTCAATGAGCCTTCATGTGGATGAAGGCTCACTTACACGGATCCCCTGGGGTGAGTTCGACGTGTGTGAGATATTACAGGTCTTGGGCTTGGGGACCCTCCCTGGACAAGTGCTTCTTTGTGTGAGCAAGCCCCAGGAATAACCAGGGTGAGCAAGCAGCAGATGAAAGTGCAGCCCAAATGGGGTGTGCAGGCGGCGAGCTATCATCTGTTGCTGCTACCCTGGCTGTCCCAAAGATGGTGCTGGCGATTGATGAGTTTTGCGCCGAATCGAATGAAAGCTGGACGATAGGAGAGCCCTCAGGAAGACGAAGACGAAGGTGTTCTTGGTTTTGTGAAGGCTTGAATCAAGCCCGAGTTATGGGCGATGTTTTCGGCCGAAAGGGGAAAGTGTAGTGGTGGTGATGCCGGGATGGGACCGTCTTGCACATGCGCGCTGATAGGAGACTGCATGGAGCGCAGAGAGTCGGACGGCGATGGTAACCGGTCAGTTCTGAAGATATTGTGAGTCGATGTGTAAAATTAGAACGGGCCAGCGAACGTACTTCTTTGGACGAGGGCCACCCCGTGGTCGCTGTTGACCGCCGTCACCCGTCTTCTCCTTTCTCGGAGATTTTCCTCCTGCGTAGTCCAAACCTTCCTCCTGCAAGACTCTCCTTTTTTGTCTGGGCTTCCATCGGAAATGCCAAGCCATCCTCCGGCGCTGGCGTTGTTATATTGTGCACGCCGCCTTCGTCCTGTCTCATAGTTTGTCGGCATCAAGTACGCCTTCGCGCTCACATGTGGGTACGTCGTCTTTTTAACAAGCAGATGGGGCTGGAATTCGGGAAGGGTGGTGACAAGGTCGTTGAGGTATGATGATTGCCCGCGAAGCTCGTCTGCAGCCCGTCATCTCGATACGTATCTTGTCCTCCGCTCCTGGGCGCACCTTATGCGCCTCATCCGCAATCTCTCCAAGCAGCCACAGTCTCTCCTCGGTCGAAGCTGAGCGGGTCTCAATGAGCTCAATCAGTTTGTAGATTTTCGAGGTTAAAGAAGTAACGGTCGACGTGAGCACGGCGTCGAGCTCGCGGAGGTCGGCAAAGCGGGAGAGGTCCAGAGGGAGGGAGTCGAGAGTCTGCGCATAGTCCGCGCGCGCGTCGGAGGTAATCGATGGCCGTCGAGGCCCGTGGTCGTCGTTCCGTCGAAAGAACTAAGTCGACCAGTAGCACGCGCCTATGTGCAGACTCCAGTCAACCGTCCGTAGTATGTCTTCTGCGTGCGCAACGCAATCGTCGCTCGCGAGAAGTCCGAAGACAAGAAACAAACTGGACTCTTGCACGTCCGTAAAAGTCTTGCGCGCCCGTAAGAATGTCGCGCGCCGTCGTAGTCGAAGCCCGAGGACAAGAAACAAACTAGTTCGCCAGAAGAAACGAGTCCTAAAGCACGCGCAACAGCGCAGACGTCAGACTCGTTCCCGTTCACGCTCTCGCACGTCGTGGTTGGGGAAAGGTAAGTTAATTTTCTCACGGTCTACATGACGCGACTAACACAAGTTATTATCGCGTGTGAACCAGCTACTCCGGTCACGCAACTAACCTGACCCGTTGTCTTTGTTCCCGTTCCTCAATGTCTGCGGCCTACGGCCACAGGTACCTGAGTTAAAAAAAAGTCATACCTGGATCCGCAGGTAAGCGTGGGAAACAGGTACCTGCATGCGGGTGCACCCGGAGCCGCAGGTTTTTGCTGCAGGTACCTACAGGTACCTACGGGTGACACGCACCCGTGTCATGCTCTACAGCGAGTCACCGATGAGCTGATCAGGAATGTCTGGGTAAACATCATATGTGAGGTCGAGGTTGTTTTGCGATGGTCGTACAACGAGAGTCTTGAGGTTACCGAAAACCGTGTGTCTCAGTGAATACCAAACTTGCTCTATCGTCATCCTGCCTGCTTCGAACGTAGTAATTAATCGAAATATTAGCAACTGAATTCGGAAGCATCGGCGGCGGATTAGCTTACTCTTCGAGATATCCAAAATATCGACATTAATCAATAGCAGACTCCGAGCCAAACTATGCACCAGCAGAAGACTCTCGCGCTGACTCTTATTCAAATTGCTATCCAGCGTAAACTCTTTCATGCCAATGATACCGTTCATAGGGGTCGAATCTCATGAGACGTGTTCGCCAAGAACTCCAACTTGGAGCGACTGGCAAGTTCGGCAGCTTCACGAGCGGCGGCGTTCTTCTAAATCGACTCGCGCAAGTAGTGCACAATTTAATTGATTTGATGAGTCTCAAAGGATTCCATCTCGCCTGAGCCTTTGACGGTGATGAAACACGTGAAGTCGCCGTTTATACTAGTAGCTGCAGTACTGATCTGCGCGAAACCACGCACTTCGGTCGTCAAGTTTCCGGCCATGGTGTCAACAGCCATTCTATTCGGAGTGCGTTCAGTAAAAACCACACTACACAATTCAGCGGAATGCTAGTGAAATAAACATACGTGATTTTTTGCTGTGACATGAACATTCTCGATTTCAGCTTGAACACCGAGTTTTTTCGTTCTGACTTCCCGCGCGACTTTGGTCACCCCCGCAGTGAAGAGAGCCAACTGGTCAACCATGCCATTGATGGCCAAGTCCAGAATATCACCCTGAACAGACACGCCCACGATCTCCTGCGTCAAGTCGCCACGAGCGACGGTCGTAGTCGCGACAACAATGGTACGCACTTGAAAGTTCACCTGCGTCAAAGAAAAGTGAGACAATTCTCTCCAAGACAAAAGCGCAGCATAGGTTGACCGCCCATTTGCTGTACTAGTAGTCACAGTCTCGAGCTCCATCGCCCCGCGAAGTTGTCCAGATCAATAATTGTCTAACACATTTAGCTTCGGTTAGATCTGTGTTGATATGATATGTTTGAAGAGCAAAGTATCCGAAATAGACGCATGTGGTTTCGCTGATGAATAAACCAGTATAAGCCTAGTAATATAATAGCAAGAAGAGAAGTCCGTACTTATAGTTCCAGAGGCTTCAAAGGTTGCGCTTATTCTCTTCCCTCGCATGCCCTCATAGATGTTCGCCACCGTAGTCCGATGCTTGTGAACTAGATGTAGCGCCTAGGTTCACGCTACCTTCCGGCGACTTGCTAGAGATTGGCTGGGAGATGCTGGCAGCTGTTTCATGGAAAGATGTTCGCCTCGCGTCATCGCGTTTTTCACTATCGGAGGTGTATCACATTCAACTAGAGGTATGAAGGTGTCTCGCAAGACGGTATGAGGTGGTGTTCCGAGGCCGGGGCCGGGGCCGTCAGCCTGCAATTGACGGACGCGAGATTTACTACGTTGCAATGGCGGTTTCGGCGCAGGAAACTGATATGTGAAGCGAGGGGCATCCAAGGACACATGCGCAAGGCTGGCGCGGGATCGGTCGTGTAGTTCATCTGCCCCCTCATCAATAGCGTCCTCTGCCACCTCTTCAATCGTCAGCGGACGGCCCTTGCCCTTCCTTTCCTATAAGGCGGTGTCGACTCTAGTTGAAGACGAAGGATTGTTACTAATTTTTGATGAAGATCACAACAGTTGGTGATGCAACATGTATCGGCCTATCCTCAGCGGGTGTCGTTCGAAAGGTAGAAGATGCTCGCTTCAGCGTGCACGTCGGAGCTCCTCTCACTATAACAAGGCCGCCCACCTTCTCCTCTCCAGGTACTAAAGACAAATGTGAGTGATAAGATCAAGCAAGAAGCACGTTCTCAGACGTACACTATCGTTTTTTGGTTCATTCGGAAATGTTGAAGTCTAGGCGAGTTCAATACAAGCTTGAGGGTAGGATAAAACATAACTTGTTCAGGCCAATAAGTGGTCTTATGGAATGGGTGGGGGATGGCGGAGAAGTGCTCATAACAAGACTGGAGAACGTACACTGTGTCGTTGAGGGGACGCAGTGGTAAAAAGTTCAAGTTCAAGTTCAAGTGCAAGTGCAGTCCGAGTCACGGTGGCAACTTGAACTTGAACTCTTCAAGTTCCAATTTTAGATTTAAAGCTCCACTGGAAGCATCATCATGGCAAGCAATCCGAACAGCAGACAGACACCATTGGCGACATCTTCCAAACCACTTTGATACCTCAGACTACGGTGATCATTCGGGAAAAAAAGGCAATTCAATAATAAATTTTAATCATGAATCTCCTGGCAACTTTGAAAGACAAGAGCATGCGCACAACAATTTACTCGATAACTCAAGCACATTTGGTCAAACCTGCTACTGGTGGGCCTCAGCCTACTAGATCAAGCCTCGAAGTTCTTGATGTACTTATCCGGTAAGGGTGAGTGGCTTTGGCTCAGGGCCAAAGCTACAGCAAACGTGCTGTGAACGTCAATAGCTGCATCTAGTATTCCAGTACAGCAGATCATGCAAGTGAGAACTTGAAGATGGTTGATCTTGAACAACAGAATGATAACTTACACTCTTTTTGTGCCGCTGATAGCTCGTCAGCTGCCCAGTCACTCATTGTGACCTCACTACTCTTCTTGACGTTCAGCCTCAATACTTCTCCCACTATTTTTTCGAGCTTGACAGTCGGAGTCGGATGCTGGAACCAGAGACGAGGGTTTAAGAGCAGTTGGGACCAGGTTGGGTTTTTGGGCCAGACTTCCGGGTAGACAACGCGTGCCCAATCTGTCAGATCGACACAGGAGCGCACAGAGGTGCGAAACTTGCGCTTTATACGCACTGCGTCACCTGCCATTTCTTCTGTTAGGCCACCTCGCAGGAGAAAAGATAAGTTATTCATACCGTTGATTCCTGCGGAAATTTTCATGACTGTACCATCCCCAAGGAGTTGCGCCAACGTAGGGGGAAGGTCAGTAAGAGTATGCGTCCTGACTAGATAAATGTGGTGTTGAACTGCGAGTTGGATGAGGTCCACGCGATGATTGGGCCCTTCTCCGCCACTTGCCCACTCGATGTCGATCGAGACAAATCTACTAGCTGGTACCTGTGGCAATTGTCGAGATCCCAGGCCCCTTTTCTCATTTCCCGCACTTTTCCGCCAAGGATCCCGACATGAGCAGACAATCCCGCGGGGAGAATCCCGCCATTGGATTCCCCGCGCGAAACCCCTTTCCCGACTCGCACGATCCCCCGCAAGATCCCCCGCTCACGTGACCTATCCCGCACCACCGTCCCGACCACCATGCACGCATACACACATTCATTTACGACGACCCGCCACGGCACACGTACATTCACTTATCAACATACGCTCATTAATCCGTTAGTACCTCAAGGTGACGACCTGCAACAGTCTGGCATACCTAGTCTGGCTAGTCGCGGCCCCGGACCGGACGCTACGTCCCACGGACAGGCCGTAGCCATCTGGAGAGACGGGATAGACATGCCTAGCAGTGCGGTCGTAGCATGTATCGTTTGTAGTAGATAGGTGCGCATTGCGCAAGGACACTTAGCGTAGATTAACTATACAGTCTTTACGAAGTAGATAAATAGCTGTAGGCATCGTAAGGAGCACCCCACTTTTGACCTCTTGTGGAGTGCTTCCTTAGGTGCGATCTCTCTCTTTTCTCCTGTGTAGTTAGTTGCGCAATACTTACTTGTGGAGTGCTTCCTTAGGGATCCGCTTACTTGACGTTCAAAGCAGTGAAGAGTCCTAGCTGGCCTTGAGAATCCCGCGACGCGCCTGGATAGAATCCCGCGCGTTTCCCGCCAGAATTCCCACGCTCGTTCCCAGTCGCGAATCCAGATTCCCGAACGCGGGTTCTTGTCGTGAATTCCAGTTTCCCGAAACTGTTTCCCGCTACAATTCCCGACGGTTGTAACATTAGGTCAAAAGTCCTGGCTCACCGCCGCTCGGACTCGACACCCTCACGCTCTTTACTTCTACCCCCGCACCCGTACCGCCGACCCGCGATGTCGTCCCACCAGGAATGGGGAGGACTCGCAGACACCTTCGCTTTCCCGTCCCCTAGCTCCTCGATGGAGGAAGACAAACTCCAGCCCATCCTTGATCGCCTCGACACCCTCGAAAAGCGCTACTCCAAGTTAGTCAACGAACACAATCAGGTTCAGAACACAGTCGCCCAGCTCAAGCACGCCAACCGGGCGTTAGAAGCCCAAATCGCAAGCCAGCCCGCCTCCCCGTCTGGGGGTGGAGCAGGGCTCAAGATGAAGCTTCCCGACACCTTCGAAGGCGAACGAGCCAAGCTGGAAAACTGGATTCACCAGATTAAGCTCTACCTGTTCGGACAACATCCGGGGCTGGACGAAACCCGCAAGGTCGCATTTGCTCTGATGCTACTGCGGGGGCCGGCGCAAGACTGGGCACGACCCATTCTAGATCGACTCCAGGACATCCCGACACCGCCAGAAGCCGCCAGCCTGGAGGCCCTGTTCGCCGCCCTTCGCGCCTCTTACGGGGAAATCGATGCAGACAAAGCCGCAGCCGACAAGCTGATGCGCCTACGCCAGACAGGAACGGTCGCCGAGTTTGCGTCGCAATTCCGTGCCCTCCAAGCCCTCACCGGGTGGCCCAAGGACGCAACGACGGATGTCATCTACCTCGACATGTTCCGGAAGGGACTCAAAGACCAGGTTCGCCAGCACATCGCCAGCAAGAGGCGAAGGATATGAAATTCGATGCCTACGTCAACTGGGTTTCCGAGACGGACGAGAAGCTAAGGCTTGCACACGCCTATGGACCAGTATCAAAGCCAGCGGCTACGCCCCGAAGCAATCCCGGCACCACTAGTTCAGCTCCGCGTACGATCCCGACTGCGGGCGCAAGCTCGACGAAGGATCCCAACGCAATGGAGATTGACAGGGTGCGCCGGGAGCGCAGGAGTAAGGGACTATGCTACTACTGCGGAGAGAAAGACCATTTAGTGAGCGATTGCCCAACGCGACCGCCAACCCGAAACCTAAAGGCTACGAAATCCACGTCCCCGTCGAGCCCCTCGCCCCCCGCGCTCCAGTCGTTCGAAGAAACGCTCAAACGTATGGCGGAACAGTACTTCCAGAATGTGCAGCAGTCCGTGCTACAGAACGCATTCGCCGCCATGACGCCCGCCGCCAAGAACGTTCACAATCCCGAAGCCCCGCCCCCAGCGGATTTTCAGTAGGGTCGTATTGCTCAGTCGCGCCCTATACGACCCAACCGCCCTTGTGGCCGAAGAACTCTCTTAATATAATGGTCCCTTGTATTTAACCATCTCTACAATAGACCGTTGTCTTCGACGACATTTGAAGTTCCCGGTACAGGTTAGCGACGGAAAGACGGATGTCTTAGCCACAGTAATGTTAGACAGCGGTGCGTCGGGAACTTTCATAAATTCCCGCTACGTTTCGCGACACGGACTCCAGACTCGGGAATTGGTAATCCCGATACTTTTGCGCAACGCGGACAATTCCCCGAACGCGATTGGACGCATCACCAAGGAAGTAGTCCTCAACGTCGAGATGAAGGGACACTTAGAACAGTTGACCATGGCCGTCGCGGATATTGGCGACGACGATATTATCATGGGGATCGACTGGTTGCGGCACCATAACCCAACCATTGACTGGACCAACGATGTGGTCGATCTCAACCGCTGCCCACCTCAGTGTGACAACCAGCAACGCCTGGTCCCGCTTCCCCGCCTCGCCATAGCAGAAGAAGTCGAGACCCCCTGGGGGCCCGACAGGACCCAGGCCGAATGGGAAGCTGTCCCACCAGGATTTCGGTACTCAGAAAAATATTGGGACCAGTACCACGACGCTGAATCCTACTTCGTCACGACGGACGACCACTTCGCGTACAAAATTGCCGCCTCGTACACCCACTCCCAGGCCATCGCTGAGAAGTCAGCAGTGAAGGAAGGCGAGAAAACCTTCGAGGAACTAGTTCCCCCCGAATTTCGTGAGTTTGCCGACGTTTTCTCGAAAGTTGAATCCGAAAGGCTTCCACTACGCAAGCCGTATGATCACGCCATAGATTTAGAACCCGGGAAGGTTCCCCCGTACAGCAAAATCTATCCGTTGGCCCCGGCCGAACGCGACGCCCTTCGCGAATTCGTTGACGAAAACCTGCGCAAAGGGTACATACGACCTTCGAAATCCCCTGCAGCGGCTCCCGTCTTCTTTATCAAGAAAAAGGACGGAACCTTGCGCATGGTAGTCGATTACCGACGACTGAACGATATCACGGTCAAGAATCGATACCCGCTTCCCCTCACGATGGAACTCGTAGACGCACTGCAAAAGGCGAAGGTTTTCACGACGTTAGATTTGCGATGGGGCTACCACAACGTGCGACTGAAGCAAGGCGACGAGTGGAAGGCCGCATTTCGGACTCAGGCAGGACATTTCGAACCAACGGTGATGACATTCGGGCTCACGAATGCCCCGGCGACCTTCCAGCATATGATGAACGATATCTTCAAAGATCTCATTGGAGTATACGTGATCATCTATCTTGACGACTTGCTAATCTTTTCCGAAGATGAATCGCAGCACGAGGAACACGTACGGGAAGTCCTTAAGCGGCTGCGCGAAAACGACTTGTTCTGTAAACCCGAAAAGTGCAAATTCAAACAGACTTCCGTCGAGTATCTCGGGATGATTATTTCGCAGGGAAAGGTGGCGATGGATCCCGCCAAGGTACAGGCGGTCCTCGACTGGCCTACCCCGAAAAAGGTGAAAGACATTCAAGCCTTCCTCGGGTTCGCGAATTTCTATCGACGCTTCATTCGGGATTTCTCGCACATCGTCAAACCGCTCACGACGCTGCTGAAGAAGGACGTTCGCTGGGCCTGGACAGAAAACCAGCAGTTCGCCTTCGACTATCTCAAGCGCATGTTCACGACCGCCCCCGTCCTGATGATGCCAGACATGTCGCGACAATTCATCGTGGAATGCGACGCCTCTGATTTCGCGACCGGCGCGGTCTTGTCCCAGGAAGGCGACGACGGGCTGATACATCCGGTCGCCTTTTTCTCGAAATCCCTCAACGATGCGGAACGCAACTACGAGATTTATGACAAGGAGCTACTCGCGATTATTCGAGCTCTTGACGAGTGGCGACATTATCTCGAAGGTGCGAGTCATAAACTCGATATCGTGTCTGACCACAAGAATCTGCTATATTTCTCTGAATCCCGAACGCTGACGCGACGCCAAGCCCGGTGGAGTCTGTTCCTCACCCGCTTCGATTTTACGATTCGCCATCGCCCAGGGCGACTCGGGGGCAAACCCGACGCCATGTCACGACGCGTCGATCTTCAACCCGAAGGCGAAGACAACACGGGACGGACCCTCTTGACCCCCGAAATGTTTCGACTAAAGGCAATTCGTCGGGGAATGACGCAGGTACACGGGGATCAGGCCCTCCTACGACGCATTCGTAAGTCAGATCAATATGAAGACGAACTGGTGGACGCGATCGAGCTGGTCAAGTCCAAGGCGCCTCGAGTCCTGACCAAGGAACTTGAGGACTGGAGCACCGAGGAAGGCCTCATCCTGTACCAGGGTAAGGTTTACGTCCCGAAAGACGAGACCATTCGCCGGGATGTGGTGAAGACTTACCACGACAGTCTCCCCGCCGGACATCCTGGACGTTGGAAAACGTTTGAGATGGTAAGCCGCAACTACTGGTGGCCCGGGATGTCTAACTTCGTAGAACGATACGTTTCGGGATGCGATACCTGTGCACGCACGAAGAACCGATCCCAACGCCCGGTAGGACTCCTGCAACCGAACGAAATCCCGCAGGGCCCCTGGCAGGCGATTTCGTGCGATTTCATCACCCAGCTCCCCCGATCTGAGGATTACGACGCAATTTTCGTGGTGGTCGACCGTCTCACCAAGCAAGCGCATTTTATCCCGACCACGTCTGATGTCGATGCACCGGAAACTGCAGAACTCTTCCTGCAACACGTCTGGAAGCTGCACGGAACCCCCCGCCAGATCATATCCGACCGCGGACCACAGTTTGTCGCGCAGTTCATGAAAGCCCTTTTTTCCCGACTCGGTATCAAGGGTACCACGTCGACTGCGTATCACCCGCAGACGGATGGGCAAACCGAAAGGGTAAACCAAGAGCTGGAACAATATTTACGGGCTTTCATAGATACACGACAAGAAAACTGGGCCGGATTACTCCCGATGGCAGAGTTCGCGCACAACACGAAAGCGCACGCGGCAACACGACAATCCCCGTTCGCGCTCGTCTACGGCTACAATCCCGAATTCACGATTGCCCCGAGCGACGGCCTGTCCACGGTCCCCGCCGCGGACGCACGACTACAGGAGCTTCAGCAGGCACAGGAAGAGGCAAGAGCGGCTTTGGAGGTTGCGGCAGAGCGCATGAAGCAGCACTACGATCAGGCCAGGAACGAGGCCCCGCAGTACGCAGTCGGGGATAAAGTATGGCTCGAGGCGACGAACGTTCGGCGACCGGGAGCGCGCAAATTATTACCGAAACGACTAGGGCCGTATAAAGTGAAGGCAAAGCTAAGTGACCTCACCTACGAACTCGAACTCCCCGCGTCGCTGAAGATTCATCCCGTATTTCACGTATCGCTGCTCTCGCCATACCACGAAGACGACATTCCCGGTCGAACGCAACCCCCGCCGCCCCCAGTCGAAGTAGAAGGAGATCTGGAATACGAGGTGGAAGAGGTACTGGACGCTAGACGGTTTAGACGGAGGTTTGAATATTTGGTACAATGGAAGGGATATTCGAGCGCGGAAGATACATGGATTCCCGCAAAGGAGATGGGTAATGCAAAGGCTAAAATTCGCAGTTTCTATCGAAAACACCCGGACGCCCCTCGAGAAGTCAACGCTATCGAGCTCTGTGACCTGAGCAAGATTCAAGCTTGGCGCCCCGGAGTTGCGCCTTTGGAGGGGGGTAATGTCGAGATCCCAGGCCCCTTTTCTCATTTCCCGCACTTTTCCGCCAAGGATCCCGACATGAGCAGACAATCCCGCGGGGAGAATCCCGCCATTGGATTCCCCGCGCGAAACCCCTTTCCCGACTCGCACGATCCCCCGCAAGATCCCCCGCTCACGTGACCTATCCCGCACCACCGTCCCGACCACCATGCACGCATACACACATTCATTTACGACGACCCGCCACGGCACACGTACATTCACTTATCAACATACGCTCATTAATCCGTTAGTACCTCAAGGTGACGACCTGCAACAGTCTGGCATACCTAGTCTGGCTAGTCGCGGCCCCGGACCGGACGCTGACGTCCACGGACAGGCCGTAGCCATCTGGAGAGACGGGATAGACATGCCTAGCAGTGCGGTCGTAGCATGTATCGTTTGTAGTAGATAGGTGCGCATTGCGCAAGGACTAGTGTTGCTAAAGTTCAGTTCAGTTCAGTTCAGACCCCTTTTGGTCCGAACCCCGAACTGAACTGTTCGGATTTTCCGGCCTCAGCCTGAACCCCGAACTGAACTCGAAGTTCAGTTCAGTTCAGTCCAGCCAGCCCAAATTCTGGCTGAACCCGGTTTGAACCCGGTTCAAGTATCTATTTTAAGAAAGCCTTAGTACATACCATATATGGAAATTTCGTTATATAATCCCACTTGAGCCGGGTTCAAACTGGGTTCAAACTCAGTTCAGCAATGAACCTTAGTACATTTAGTATATTCTAGACATAGATTCTGCTTAATGTTGATAGGTTTCACTTTTAATTGACATTTTAAGTACTTTATAGTTGTCAAACTATAAGGTTTTCCATCTTTAAAGGGTGGGAAACTTACCTGAAGTTCAGGGTTCGAACCCGGTTCGAACCAGGTTCAGTATTTCTCCAGAGGCCTGAAGCCCGAACTGAACTCAGGTTCAAAATCTGAGATTTCTCTGAACCTGAACCTGAACCCGGTTCAGTTCGGAGTTCAAACCCAGTTCGGGCCTATCCTGAACTGAACTTTAGCAACACTAGCAAGGACACTTAGCGTAGATTAACTATACAGTCTTTACGAAGTAGATAAATAGCTGTAGGCATCGTAAGGAGCACCCCACTTTTGACCTCTTGTGGAGTGCTTCCTTAGGTGCGATCTCTCTCTTTTCTCCTGTGTAGTTAGTTGCGCAATACTTACTTGTGGAGTGCTTCCTTAGGGATCCGCTTACTTGATGTTCAAAGCAGTGAAGAGTCCTAGCTGGCCTTGAGAATCCCGCGACGCGCCTGGATAGAATCCCGCGCGTTTCCCGCCAGAATTCCCACGCTCGTTCCCAGTCGCGAATCCAGATTCCCGAACGCGGGTTCTTGTCGTGAATTCCAGTTTCCCGAAACTGTTTCCCGCTACAATTCCCGACGGTCGTAACAGCAATGATGCATATATTGCAGTCACTGCATTGTCCACATCCAAGCCCGTGCGACACTGTATCGGAACTATATTATGGAGCCTATATTGATGTAATTCGGAGAGAGGTGTTGGTGGTACCCCGAGAAGATCAAGAAACGTTTGCAGTTTCTTGTGTATCTAGCAACAAGTCAGTGTACAGATCTTGATATGAATGAAACAAGTACCTTCGTTTGAGCCCTTGCTGTCCACCGTTGAACGAGCTGAAAGCGGAGGACGGTGCGGAGGTGCAGGCGTGCATAATCAAGGGAGAGGAGGATGAGAAGGATAGTACGAAGATTTGAGAACATGATTCACGGTGGAATGGCTTGATGATGATCTTGGGGACAATACCCGCTCCCACTTCACACTTATACAAAGTAGTTGAAGTCAGTTTTCTGATTTCCCATTCTTCTAGAAAGAGAGAGGGAGCTATTAGTGCTTTGTACTATGACTCGGATAAACCGCAAGTTGAACTGATAGTAGGAGATGACAAATGATTTCTTCCGGATGACTTGATTATAAGGCTTCTTTTCATTTTAAGCACAAACGAACAAGAAAATGAGTCATGTTAACTCCAAAGAAGTCGGGAGGATACAACCCACTGCACAAGAAGCTGCTCCATCAGCTCTAGAAGGATTTCGAAGAAAGCCATGAGTAACTCACCATACAACAGTCATCCCTGTACACAACCCGAAACTTGAACTAGAACCGTGCCAAAATGGGAAATGGGCCAACTTGAATGCATCCCAACCCGCTTCGGAAGGAGTAATTTGCATGAAGGCGCGTTTCTCGTCCTCGGAGCTGAGGGAATTGCGCTGTCGGCCGATGATGGACTCATACTGCACATTGAAACCGAGTGTTCTCCGTTTAGGCGGCAATGGTGGCGGGGCAGAGGTGTTTGGCAAGGAATGGGGACACGACAAGTTGACAACAACTTGGATGATGTCGAAAATGCAGTTATATTTTTCCCTTTGCGGCATTTGCAAATTGAGTTGTGAGTCGCTTTGTCGACCTTTGTGCATGCAAGCGGAATATTGGGATGCATCAAACTGCCCGGTGATACATAGCCCCGTATATACGAATCCGACCGCGCAACTTCGCAACCTTCCCTCTCCAGCATCCTTCCCATGTTTTTGGGCTCTTTACGCCGCTCAGGCCAGGCGAACTTAGGATTAGATGTCGATTGAGCAGGGATCCCTGAAGTGAGAGTAGACGGTAGGGATAGAGACTCGTCCCGACTGACTGCTCAGCGCGAGTCTGTGGCCGCTTATTGTTGAGCTTGAGATGGTCGAGGAAAAGAGGAACGATGGAACGAGAAGAAGCTGACGCGGCCATCGTTCCTTCCGGTGACAAGAAAGTCGGAGTCATACTGGAAAGTTGTCACTGATGAGTCGGGGATACAGGAATGTGAAGAAAATCATACCCATTTGCAGATTCCATACGCGAACGGATGTGTCCAATCCCCCTACCCCCACCCCAAGAAAAGAAGACAATATAATTTTCGGCGTAAATCTTATGCAGATGTTCTCGGAGAACGTATAGACATTCCCCGTGCCGATGCTCCAAAGCTGAAGAAGCCCGTGAGTATTATGATTCAAAAATTAAAAGAACAACTTACTCGAGAAGTACAGTAGTAGCTTTCGCTCACTGATTACTGCACGCATACATCCTCTCCTCGTGCCTGTGAGGGCCGGTTCAGTAACTTGCCTCTTTGCACATCCGAAACGTCGGTGATGCGTCTCGCAATTCAAAACCTGAGAGGAGCGGACCTCGGATGCAAGTGCAGCAACCAGTTTTAATGTCCTGCTCTCTGAGCTGGTCATCAGCCACCACTGACGATGAGCTCTCTGGCATAGCCCTGTCCCTCGGAGAAGGTTCACTCATGATATATGGTTACGGATGTAACCACTCTACCATCACAAATCGCTGAAGAAGTTTGTGTTGTCAACTGTGGAGGTGGACGCGTGCGCATGTGTGCTCGCCATTGCTTTAGTCGGTGGGGGGATACGCGTCGGCATAAATCTGCGAGAGAATCCTGGGTCAAGAATTGGGGCGCCTGCTGTGGGCGCAGTAAATTGCGTAGACGGCAGTGGTTTCGTTCCTCTGCAAAAGCGGTCGAACTCCTACCCCCTTGGTTTCCATACGAGCCTAGAGCGGCGCACGAGTAGAAACGCGTCGACCCACAGGGAGCTAACAAAGTAAGGCGCAGACGTTTTACGCGAGCTGCGCGAGGCGTTGAAACCGATAGAACAATTTGAGCGTGCCGAGACAGGCAAAGCGCGAGTCGGCAGATGCGCGGCGGAAGAAAGAGGTCTATCAGAGTTGTACAAGGTCCCGCATGGTGTTGGGAGAGAATCGGGATGTGCAGGAGGAATTCGATGTTGAAAATTGGTAGAAAAGTGAAGAAGAGAATCTGCGGTGACTTGGGCGTTGGGATACAGTGGTAGTTGAGGAGGAGGCCATGACTACGTCAGTTCGCTACTGAAAAGTCACTTGAGGCCATCAACGATATTATAGAGCTTACTCATCTTGGATGATTGGTTAAAGTGTGTCTGTAAGGTGGTTCCTGCCCTAGGCTGCCAGTGCCAGTGTGTAAGATGATCCCGTGTCAACTCAACTGTACATCCTACGGCAGCGGCTGTTCCTTTTTCCGATAATTGCGTAGGATGCGATCAATAGTGGAGGGTGCGGGCCAAGATGTAATCCTGGAGAGCAGAACGTAGTGTTAAACAGAAAATACACCAGGACGTAAGACAACCTGAGGAAGTTCTCTGTTAACGAGCCTGGTTGTATGGCATGGTGACTACGGCCAGTGTTGAGCATCTTCAATGTCCACCAAGTACTATGCCTGTGGTAGCAACAACTTGAAGTTGAAGTCGACAACTGAGTGCCAGCCTGCCAGCCTTAGTAGTGAGTGCCACAACTTCAAGTTGAACTTGAAGTCACCGTGCCAGTGACCGGCGTGCCACTGGCACTGGCAGCCTGAGTGGCAGTGAGCCTGAGTGACTCCGACTCAGACATCACTGGCAGAAGAATTTGCCGTCCATGTCCTCTTCATCTTGCTCCCCGGAACATTGAAGGGATGAAGTAGTGATGTTGAAGGCAACTTGAGCCAGAGGAACTTTAACACGGTGTATGTCCCCGAAATGTTAAAGTAGAAGCACAACACAAACAAGCCTTCGGGTACTACTAGTACGAGTACTAGTAGGCTAGTAGATACTCCTGGCAGCCTGGGGATGCCTGCATCGTATGAGATGTGGTGATCAGTATTTACAAAATATCTTCAAGTTGAAGGTCATATCATCACACAATCAAGCAAGACATAGGCGTTTTATTCAAGAAAAAGACGACACATCATTGTTTACTATTATCGGAAAGACAAAGTCGAAACATCATTGTTTATCAGGAAGACAGATAGACTTGACGAAGTTTATACCGTGACCATATACTACGGGTAGTAGTATACTAGGACAAGGGCGTCAAAGATTTGAGTCGAGATACGCCTTCGCCGGTAATCCGAAACTCAAATGGCTCTTTGTAAAGAGGATTGGAAGGATTCACAAATCCTTCCTTGGAACTAGGAGGCTTCCGTGTTTGCTCACGCACTTCCTTTGCCCAGTCCATGCGCAGAGCCAAATAAGACTGAGGTGCCCGACCATAAGGGCCATGGTTCCCCACTATCTTGCATATCCTTTTAAGCACGTCCTGCTGTTCATAGGTAAAGAGTGGTTCCCCCGCTGTCATGTGCAGTACGGATGGTGCGTTTTCTATGAATTTGGAGAGAGATTCGTCGTCACCATAATAATGTCGGTCGTGGATAAGTTTATTCAAATGTTGCCTGAGTGGAGTCTCGTTCATCACCTCAAAAACGACATGTTCAGAAGACGTAATCATCTGCATCGCGTTGGAAAGGATAACAGCTTTCTCCCTGTGCGTATTTCGCCGCTTCTCCAGATGCAGGATCTTCGATAATTTTTTTCGGTCTTCGTCATTTTCCGGCCACTTTCGCACTGGCACCGGGACTTCCGTGAGATTCGCCTGCTTGACAACTTCCGCTAGTGTGTTCAAGGATAATTGGTCGAAAGAAGCTGAGACTTCCTCAAAACTGCGCTGTATATCAGCTGGGAGAGCTTTTGGAGGAAAACCTTTGGCCGACGCATGGGGTATGTCCTCAGAGCCATAGTATTCGATGTCGCCCTCTTCGGCCATCTTTGCAAAGAATTCCTCGAAATAGAACTTAGGCAGGTCCTTCAGATCGAGGACACCCTCTTCTGATGGATCAAGATTTGGGAACGGTTTGCACGTAAAGTCATCTATGCTGGCATCCCATGTGGACTCCTGCTCGTCGAGTGTGGTGGCTGGCTGTTGTGAATCCAACTTCTTCAGCTTGCGATTGAGGATGACATACAACCCTCAATGGAATTCGAAGATAAGATAGAAGCGCACAAGAAAGAAACGGAACTTTTCGATGGATTTTGCGTCAGGCGACGGCTGCCAGGAGTTTGTGAAGGGGTATTTGGATTTAAGCTCTGCTCTCGCGCCCTCTACCAAGCTGTGCAGCTTCTTTTCGGTTTCCCTCAGCGTCTTCACGGCCCGGCCCCTCTTTTCCTCACTACACTTTGGGTCCTTTGTTGTCACCTCCACCTCCTCTGCTTTCTTTTTCGCCTTAACCGCCTCCTTGTATGTCGTATCCTCCTTGCGGAAGTCTGCTAACTTGTCTTCAATCCCTGCTAACCACTCTTCGTAGCGTGCTTTCTCTGAGGATATGAGGCTTTCAGGTAAAGCGGTGAGCAGGTCATCAAACAGATGCCTTGCAATGGGAACCTTTCCGTCCCGGCGCATGGTTGGTTGGGCAGTGAACTCAGCGTAAAGCTCGTTTACACCTCTGATGAGCCCCGCTGTCTTGACACCGCCATCACCAGTAATGTCAAAAGGGGCAACCGATTCGATCTTGAATTTGTTTGGGAAAACAATGGCAAAAGCCATATAAAGAATGTTCCTGGCGTCCTCGAAGACGTGTCGTAGTTTAATACTACAAGCTGCCGCTTCGCTCTATGTGAGAACTCATGAGTTTAATTTGTTTTGCAATAGCTTTCAAGATGACTTACCGATTCAGCTGCTACGGCAATGATTTGAAGCTCGCGTATCATGACAGCAAACGATGCTATAGTCCGCGTCAAAAGGTCGTCTTTGGAGCGGTCCGCCTTCCGTTCAGCATCCAATGTCTGGTCTGCCTTCCGTTCAGCATCCAATGTCTCCCTACGAGCCAGCTTTTCGTTCATTTGATGCACCTTGTCGGTGGTGCTTCGAATCATATCAAATTGACTGTCAAGCCTTTTGCTAACATTAGCTGCCATGACGGAGTGTAGCGCATGGATGCCCTCCTCAGCTGCAGCCCTCGCAAGCATCGGGTAATTCAGGGTTGCCTGGTCCTTTATATGTTGTATCTCGTTGGAGAGAGATTCGACTTTCTCCTCCAAGGTCTTTATTGTCTCCGAGTAATCTGTGTTCTCCGATTTGGCCGCCTTTTTTTTCGTGGCTTTCAGATCTTCCTTTTTTTTGTCAAGATCTTGAGATCCAACATTCTGCATCGCCCGTTCCAGCCGTTCATCCACTTTCTTTTTTTATCAGTATTCGCCGCCCGAGCTGCCGCTCCATGCTTGAGTTTTGTTATCACCTGGTTGAGAACTTTGGCAGTCTCGACCAGCTTTCCTCCAATGTCCGTCCATTCCTTGCCCGCTTTGTCCAAGTCGCCCCCTATCCCATTGAGCATGGTGACTGACAAGTCGCTGGTTGGGTATAGGAAAGAGATAAGAAGCAATCTACACAGACTGGCAATGTCACTCACAGGTTCGTTTTCAAGTCTTCGACACTGTTTGACGGCTTGGAGTCCACGTCCGACCCAGGTTTTGCCACCCCACTGCCAGTGGCACCGGCACTGGCGGCCTCGCTGACAGTAGAATGGAATGTCATCAAGATGCAATTAAGCTCAGGCTGGCAACACTACTCACAATTCCAAATTGGATGTGTCTGGTTCCGCCTCAGTGGCAGACGTCAAATTGCCACTGCCAACTCCTAGTCCGACCTCAAACTCCGATTGTGACCTCAACCCGGGCCCTGCACTTGCAAGAGACTCCGAGTCGGACATGGAGACGCCGGGCCCATTCACTGGCAGGCTGTCAAGAGAATGTCCTGGTCACATACTTTGAAGGCTGGCAACATGAATGACACTTACTTGATTGCTGATTTGCCACTGTCATCTCGCTGTACCAACTGAATGAGAAATTCAATCCATTTCACCATGTCTGACCGCGTCTTTATAAGCCCGGGCCACGGATGGGCTCCATTTTCGCCGGAAGAAACTAGTCCTGTTTGGACTTTTTGTGAAAGAATTGAAATTACTACTAATACTAGTTTTTGAGACATGTACTACATACCAGCTCGTCTGGCATCATCTGGACCCAGCAGCAGGCTGATTTTGATTGGCTTGGGAGGCTCAGGCTGAGTGATGCCAGTGTTAACAGGTAGCACTGGCATGTTAGCGTGAGGGACAACAGACATTCTGAAGGGATAGTCGTTGAGTTGCTGGCTTCAAGATGATGTGGGGGGCATCATGATGGGGTCCGCTGCCAGTGGCAACTAAAAGCTATTCACCGTCGGAACGTGAACTTGAAGAAGTTGATGGAAGTCGGATACTACCGCTGCCAGCAGGCCACACCGTGACTCAGGCTGACGGAGTGCCGTGAAGAGTAGTACTATATTTAAATTTAAGTACTCAGGCTAGTACTACTATGCCAGTGATACTACTACTACTAGTAGTAGGACTTCCCAGCCTCACTGGCACTGGCAGTGCCACAGCATGAGTGCACCCGCCGCGAGTAGTACTACTACCGTAACTACTAGTACTACTACTACTACTAGTACTTACTAGTCGAATTTGAAGTTGATGATCTCAGCAACTTGACAGCTCGGCCGCCGCAGTTCGCTTCGGAGTCCGAGTCCTCGCCGGATAGTACTATAGTAGTACTATACTTGTTTGTGTTTCACGGCATGATGATGCGGAGGCACCGTGATCATCATTATGATGGTACTGGATGCCTTCCCGTAAGGATTTAGGACGACGATTCTTATCCTAAATCCTCTTCCGAATATTATCCGGGAACGGAGCCAACTTTCCGGTCGACGTCGGTCGTCCTAAATTACTGAGATCAAGGAAGGGCTCTAAACATTACAGCAGCGTTCTCACATACCATATTTAGTAGAAGTGAAGATTATGTGACGCACCCGCTTCCATTTTAAGCAATTTTATCTATGAAAATAATCCGGCAGACCTCACCGTGGCAACCGGAAAGGAATTTAGGACCCGTCCTAGATGTTGCTTACGGTTTAGGATGGCTGTCCTAAACCTGTACCTGACGGAGTTTCAAAGATTTAGGACAGCCTCCGCCGTCCTAAATTCTTACGGGAAGGCATCCACTAGAGTAGTGACGCAGCCTGCGGCTCAGGCTGAGTCGGAAGCCACCATACTCAGGCTATGCTTCCCGTACTAAGGATTTAGAACGGCTTTTTCGTCCTACAAGTAGTATGTAGTACTAGTACTAAACGGCACGGCTCGGAGCCAAACTCTCCGTCTTGCCCGGGCCCTAAATTTCCAGGATCTAGCAGAGGGGAAGGGTCTGCCAGATGGTCCGTGTCTAGGACAGTCGTCCTAAATGCCTGCCTTGCTTACCGTACTAGTAGTAGTATCAGGTAAGATATCATAAGTACACCCTGATACCTTACCTTCAAGTTCAAAGGTAAGTTATACCGCGGGACTCCATGGACCGGCAGAACTTCTGCTCAAGGCCGGCGGTGGACGGGTGGCTTCAACCTCCCTAAATGCTTGCCAGCCTGAGTGCCAAGCGGGGTCTTATGGGTTTCAATTTCGGGTGTCCTAAATCCTTCATCCAGTGGCGCCACTGGCAGTGATACCGTGACTCAGGCTCAGCCTGAGCCTGAGGCTGCCACTGCAGTGCCAGTGGCAGTGAGGCTACTAGTTCTGGGAGGAAGGGCACTGCGTTCCGGAATTGCGTGATAACGCTCAGGGAAATCTGCCTCCCGTGCGAACGTCTTCAAGTTGACAAATGGGGGACTCGGACTCGGAGTAAGGGACTTGCCGGCAAAGCTCGGCCCGTTTTCTACTACTGTAGTATTAGTAATAACTTGAAGTTGCCCCTCAGGCTCACTGGCACTCACTGCCAGTGGCTCACTCAGGCTACTACTAGTACTAGTAATAGCCTACTACTACTAGTACTACTCAGGCTGCCGGTGGCATGCCACGGTGGCGACACTTGACCTTCATTCCAACTTCACTCACCGTTTGAATAACCCTTGCCATTACTTTCCTCTCAGGCATACTACTACTACTACTAGTATTCCTAGTAGTAGTACTCACTGCACTGCCAACTTGATCTTGAAGTAGCTCAGGCTCTTCGTTCAGTCACTATCAAATCTCCAAAATGTCAAGTTCTGATCTCGGGGATACTCCAAGCTCTTGCTTGGACACAGACGAGGACGAGGACGGTTCAGAATCCAGCTTTGGTCTCAACACTCACAGCTCAAAGTCCGCGATCATCGAAGACGAGAGCGAATACGAAGTGTATACAAATCCTGTAGAGGTTAAGTTCGGTAGGACCACATATTATCTATATTTCAGTGTGTGGTTTGGCTTATCTTCAATGACTTGTCAGAGGACCTACCCTTTGGTTATTGCTCGGGAGCATATATCGATAGCACGGTGGTCCAGTCAATCACCAAAAGCTTAGAGTCCAAGCTAGAGCATGCAAATCGCTTCGGGTTTTTGTCGAACGATTTCAAGGAAACACTTGTTCTGGCTGATCGGCTGGGGAGGTACTTTGATACGTCAAATCAGTATATCAGTAACCGGGTTAGGGAAGCACAGGCTCTGCAGAGGAAGACGGCTGTGATGCTAGACCAGTTTCGGATCAGTACATACCAGTACACGGACATGATCTTCAAGCTAGGTGAAGAACTAGCTATCCTGATGCGTTATACGGTAAGCTGCAAATTAAATCAAAAGCTTGAATGCACGTCTCTAACCGCTTGTTCTTATGGTAATGCGCTATAGCCCGAGGAGCCACTTGAGCTGCTTATCCGCAAGCGTGTGGAGGAATCAAGACTTGCTGTCGCCACGGCGTTCATATCTGTTCTTCCCGGCTTTTTCCCGTCAGGGAAACTCATCAATGTTTTCACTGGGGACGTCATCTGGGATAATTTCTTGTCTTGCTTAGTCGCCCGATATAATTCACACCATGCAATCGTGCGTTGGCAACGTAAATTTGAGGATGAGGAGGCCGGCAATCGATTGATACAGACAAAATCTGTCTTTTCTGCCATAAGGATCGACATCAAAGGCACAAAGCTCGAGGAAAATGTTCGTCGTGAACTCTCTGCTCAATTGAAGCACTTTACGCCAGTCGTGGGCGTGAATCTTAAAGGCTCTACAAGCAGGCCCCGAAACCCAAGGCTTGCGCTCAAGTTCTTTCTCCCCCTACTTATTTGGTCATATAACGAGTGCAAGGATTGGATCGTCTTCCTAGACAAATGCCGTGCGGAACAATTGCCAAAGTCGCCCGTTGGTCAACTCTCAGAAGCAGAAGTCAATTGTTCTGCGACTCAGGCGACTCCGACTGTCTTTCAATCCGGAACAGCACGAGAGGCTCGGCGTCGATGGAAACGTGAACTTGAACGTGCCGGTGGAGAAGCTGCTCTAGCTGACTTTCATCGACTCATTCAGAAGTCAATGGATATTCTTGGCGTCGACTCGGCTGATGGTGGAACGTCCTCATTGGAGAATAATCGACAAATCCAGCGCGAATACGGAAATTATTCGGTTGTTCTGCGCAGGTTCAACTGGATCAGGAAATGTTTAATCATCCTCTGTGATGATTCGCTTCTGGATCTGTTGCTCATGAATGATGGTGCAATGCAGCGCTTCTCCAGGGAGATGGACTTTGCTAGGCTGGGCATTATCGAAGTGACTCGAGCCATTAGGCAATTTGACGATGCTGATCGCAAAGATATAGACAAGGAAAGACTCGACAGGGCCGCCAAATTTCTCCACGAAGATATGGAACACATCGATCATGCCCTTATTCCGGCAGAGCAAATTTTTGACTCTTTACTCCTGAAGACAGTCGACGATTTACTTCGTAATTATGGTCCATTTTATTTAACAGATTATGGAATCCTATTTGCTCTTCTCGACAAATTGGATCCCATCACGGACACTGACTCGGATGTCAATATGAGCTCGGCGATGTAACTGGCGGTTGCATATTGGACCATTCCCCGACACGAAGTGTTCTAGGGTTCACCAGCGCGCGATTCAAGTTTAAGTTGTGGCCGTGTTAAATTTTTATTTCGTTTTACTATGTTTATGAAAAGTCAAGGACTCGGATTGTACTAGTACTACTCATTCTATGCCAGTGCTTACTCCCTTTTCAAGTTTAACTTAAAGCTCCTCTCGCACTATGCTGCACTATTGGTAGTTAGTACTAGTAGCAACTATGTGACATCGTTTTCTTGATTACTACTATATACTGCAAAAAAATTATTTATTTATTCATAGCATATGCTTCAAGTTGATAGTACTACCGTGACTAGTACTACTAGTAGTCTGTGTTCAACTTGAACTTCAACTTCAAGATGGTTAAATTAGAACTTGAAGTAGTACTAGTAGTAGTAGTAGCCTGAGGCAGGTTATTGGTTCATTTCCAGTTGTTGGCAAGTTCCATGTTATTGTACACTTTTTACTTGAAGTTTTCTATGTTCATACTAGTAGTACTAGTACCAGTAGTAGTAGTACTCAGCCTGAGGCTGCCAGTGCACTGCAGCAGTGGGAAATTTTGACCACTGCCACTGACAGTGGCATCCGACATGATCCAACTTGAACTTGAAGTCTAAGATGCACCGACTAGTAACACTACAATTCTAGTATAGCTAGTACCATAATCCGTCACTGAACATTTAAATGTTATATCCTTACTTCATAAGTTTCAAGGTACTTTGTGAGCTAAATGAGGGTTTATCTTTATTGTTGCCTACTTTCGTACAATGTTTCATGCATGTGCATGTCAGCAAATCGGTTAACATAGAATCTATTGTAAAAGTCCAGGGACTCCTCAGGTGTCAATGACTTCGGAGGACATTCATCACCCTCTGGAACCCCAAGGAGGTGAGCTAAACGGAAGATACTCCCTAGAGCTATCACGGATAACTTTGGAGTTTTTGAGTCACCGTGACGGGGGTAGCCTGACTCCGAGTCGGAGGTGTCATTCAGGTCACTCCGGCGAGTCCGAGTCAGCGGTTGACGGCAACTTCCAATAGTACTACGCTGGCACGCGGTAGAGGTCTCTGACTCATACTCTGGCTCGACTATCCACATTCTTGTTTTTCTGTCAGGTGAGTCTCCAACGTTCTTGAAAAACTGGACAAGGGCGCATTCCTGACGTTCTCCATTGGCGGTGAAGGAGAAAAGAAGCATAACCCGAGCAATTCGCATCCCTGCAAACCCCTTTTTGCGAGAACTAACTTGGACAAGAACGACATCACGTCGTGGTTTTCCGCGCCAAGAGGGATTGGACCTGATCACCTCCCTCATTGCTTGCTCTATAGGAATTGATTCGCCGCGGTAGGCGAAATACGCGGTAGCTGAATGGAAGATGGCAATGTCATTGCCCATGTCCAGTGCAAACTGTTGTTCGGCTATCAGGCTTTCAGAAGCGCTTCCGAGGTCATAGTATCCTAATTCGTTCAAGTTGCACCTTTCGTACTTGCAGAATAAGTATATTTTGATGAGTCGTCGGAGCTGTCGGAGTTCCGGATGGCCTTTTATCGCCGCAAGAGCGTTGAGCTGTTTGGGGTACAGCTTACTGGACTCTGTAAGGATAGCAACGAATAAGTCAGATATCCAGCGCCACAATTTGAAGCTCGTGTTACTGACGTTGTTTCGAAGCCATTAACATCAAGCTCGAAGGATCACTTCTACCACCTAAGCAAAACCGATGTTCTGTATTTTCCACATCATGAAGAACAACACTACTTTGCAGTCCTTCCACTGATGAAGTGCTGAAATCATCCAGGTCAGCAATTTCGTTGTGCCCTTGATTACCCACAGTGCCATCGAAGAAATCATCTGTATCATTGGCTGCTCCTGCCACACCAATACACTGCAACTGCTCCCTCTGATTCGGGATCCTCTCAGCATCATCCTCCTCCGGCTCTGACATATTCTTCCGCAGAACATCTCGCAAAACTTTCCACGTAGCCTCGGATAGCGTATCGTCTAGCATTCCACGCCGTTTGAAGTCTGACCTCGATGCAATAAGTTTGCTGAGTCGTTGGTTTGCTGTGATCATCTGGCCCAAGGGATCATTTCTGTTCGAGCGTCGCCACGTTTCTTTGACCGCATAAATATGTTTATTCTCTGTAATCGATGAACACAGCCCGCTCGGTGCAGCAAACAGAGGGATCAATGTTGGATAATGGACCATAGCATGCTGTCGTGGTAGTGAAAAGTTATCCCGGATGCCCTTAGCTATGAATATTTGCCGATAACGGTGAAAGTGATCCAAAGAGGCTTTGATTTGATCAAGAGTTGAGGCTGTAATCGTGTACCGACGCACAAGGTAACAGAAGTCTAGAAATGCACTTAATGTGCGAATCATATCATCGTGTGCAATGCCCACGATAGCCGGAAGATACACCTAAGCAAATTGCATCAAATATCAGCAAACCACTGCCTCGAACAAGATAAAAAGGTCACATACTTTCATAAGTGCCTTAGAATCATTGCCTGTCCATTGCTTGAAGCCTCGGCCTTCGGGGAATCTGCGAAGTCCAGGAAAAGGAGCAGCAACTCTGATTCTACGCGGATGTTAGCAATGGTATTTACATTAAACAACTTGCGAAAAAAATCACCTTTTATCCACAATATCCAGCTCTGACGTGGTCAAGCTCTGACATATCCACTCGACAAGATGATCCTTGAACACGCCTTTGATGATTTGGTGCAGCAGGTCCGGAGATATGAGATCGCATATATCTGCGCGTGGAATGTCATTGGTGAAAGGCTACGGAGCAACGTATCAGTTGCAATATACGCATCCAATGAATAATTTGAAGCACGTACCACAATGTCCTGGTGGAATCCGTACTCTTTCCGAATTGTTGCTTTATTCATGTTGTTGGCGTCTACCTGTTCTATCAATCGTTCGTGCAGCTCTTTTGTTCGAGGAATTGATACAAATTCCGGATTATCGAGGTCCTTGTGAGGCGCTGTCATCTATAATGTCGAAAGTAAGTCATCACCACAGAGCTTGATTTCAGGAAAGCCTGAGGGCGGTAGTACTTACTTGCAGCACCATCCAGTACATATGGCGCAAAGGCTGACCTGTTCCGGATAATCGGCTATATATGAGCCGAGTCCGAAAACCGACCTACGCAAGTGACCATCAGGGCACCGGAGAATGGTTTTCTGAGTGTTCATGATCATTGCGGATTTCAGCGAGATTAAGATCCTCGATATAGACGAATGAAAGATCTGATGTCGAAAGTGCCGGAAGTCATCTGACTTTTCGTATTGCCGCTCAGCTGCAAAGCATCAGAAGTCAATTGAATAGATCACTATTAACACATACTCTTTGGTATTGCCAGAAATGCTATGAGCTGGACTGTATTCAGTTTCTGGGACCGCCGGGCCTTGTTTGATACATTCCCAATCGAGAGATACAAAGGATAGTATTCATTATTGCCAGTTCCAACAGAAACCGTTGTCTTATCGCTCCCTAAAATGACCGGGACGAACATAGATCCATGGACTGCTTTATCTTCTGCGTAGATCTTGTTCTAAGTCAAGGATAATAAGTATCTGTGCGAGTTAATGAGTCATGACTTACAGCCTGTTCCCAAGCAAAATTCCCGGACATGTAATTTCTGAAAACTCGTTCTTTGTCATTGATATTATTGGTGTCCTCCTTTGTCTGAAATTCACGAAACGGGACAAAGTCAAATTCGCCTTCTAAAGCCGGGTTATCCACCAAATTTCGGATTACTTCCAAAGGATCCCGATACCATACATCATATTCTTTCCTCTTCCATGACTCGATGTTCTTGTTTGTCGCTTTTTGGCCATTGTCGTTAGTGTAGAAGTTACTGAAGGATTTCCAAGATACATCACCGACTTTTGTAGTGTCAATGATCTTGTACAAATTTTGTGCATCTCCATCGAGCAGTGCACCAGCTGTATCCAGACTTGAGTCATCATTGGGATCTGTCGCGTCCAATTCGGGATATCTAATAGATTTTGCGTTCTCCGTGGACTGAATTAGTTGATAAGCCTTCATAATTCCGAGAAGCTTTGTTATGTTGCCAGCAGACATTTGCTCTTCGCGATAGAGAAAATCTGCGAGCTCGAAATCTGCTCGGCACAAATAGGGAAACCAGTCATTTGACGCAGGTTCGTTCCGTGAAACGGGCGGTTCTTCCTTTTCTAAGAAGTTCCCTTCTTCATCGCATGGAGTGGCTGCACGATATTTGGTGTCAGAATGCTAAAGTAAACTGGGGACATCATACTTAGCGCGCACCATTTAAATATCTGTGATACACCTTTAAGTTATCATTGTTCTCTTCATAATCTCCAATGTCGGAGTCCAGATCAGCAGAAGATAGGTCTTGGTCTTCAAGTTCGTCATCTCCAGTGTCAGCATGGGACAGGCAATCAGGACCGTCTAAATCTTGAAGCAGCTCGTCTCGGCCTATGCTAAGCATCGAGATATCCTGTGTGAGTATAGAAATGTCGTAGTCGTAACTTGAAGAGTTGCAGCCACTTTCATCTTCATGATGGCCCTCCAAGTCTGTTGGAAGTTCAGGAGAGCCGGGAAGAGCTTGAGGTGTCGAAGGTCGTGCGGGTCGCTTGGGTGAGGAATCCAAGTCGTAACCACAAGCAGCAGGTCTTGTTGCAAATGATGACGGGTGAGCTGAATATTCATTCTTGTCCTTGCGGATTGATTCTTGAACCTCCTGCTGCAGAAGGAGAAGGTGCATCGAATAGTCGGGGGGAAGATATCTGTAAGATGAACGGGTTTGGGCCTTCGCCGAGTCACCGGCATTAGTTCCAGTAAATTGAACGCTGAATTTAAAGTTGAATGGCACGCTCAGCGGTGACGCCCGCGTAGTAACAACTTGAAGTTAGTAGTACTACTAGTAGTAGTACCGGTAGCCTGAGTAGCCACAGCCTCAGGCTGTCAGTGACTCAGTGGCACCGCCGCCAGCCTGCCAGTGAGCCTGCAAGTGCCAGTGAGTAGTACTAGTACCAGTAGCACTGTGATAGTACTAGTAATAGAGCTAGCCTGAGTATCCGAGTGTCCAAGTCCGAGTCTGAGTCAGGCTCATTCCGAGTCAGCCTAACTTGAAGGCTGCCAATCACTGGCACTGCCAGTGCCAGCAAGTGCAAGTGGGCGTAAATTTTCCTTGAATAGGCGCCCTCATCTCCAACTTCAACTACAACTTGCACCTTTGCCAACTTGATTCACCATCGAAACTCATAGCACCTGTCAGCGTGCCTCGACTTGAAACACTGCACAAGAATGTCAACTCGAAGACAAACGCGGGCTAAGAATAGCAATCAGCACCCGGGAGCCATAGTCAATAAACTCAGAACACATCGAACGAAAGAGGAGGTATTGAGGGAGAAAGAAGAGAAGGAGAGAAGGAGAGAAGAGCAGGCCTCAAAGCGTGGTGAGGCATTGAGGGAAAAGGAGGAGAAGGAAAAACAGAAGGAAGAACGGGCAGCTCTGCGCGAAGCTGCGGCTCAACAAGCCGCGGATGCGAGAGAGAAGAGAAAACTTGATGCGGAACAGAAACGGGCAGCAAAAGAACAAGAGGCATCTGAGAAGGTACGCAAAAAGAGAGCTGCAGCAGAGCAACAGGAAACAGCAATACTGGAGACGATGGAGCTTGAGAAGAATTTGTCGAAGGCTCTTGACATTCGCACCCAGATGGGCTCAACTGCACCTAAGCTGGCTGGCACTGACAAACGAGGGCTAAAAAAACCGAAAGACACTCCTGAAGCTAGTGAGTCCTTATCTTCAAGACAGCGACAGTCGAGTTACCAGATATTGGCATTGCAGGTTCAACGAACGAGGAAAAAGACAGCTTTTGTGAAGCTGAAGGCAATGCAAACTTTTATGTTCGTAAGTTGCATTACCTTTACGACTTTAGGTTTTGAAAGATGAACATATTGACTCACGTTATGATGCAGCCAATTCCGATGGACCAGATAGAGAGCGCGCAAAAAAGGCGAGGAAAAAGGACACCAGAGGTGCACTTCCTTTCCGTACTTGTGTGCAGGGCGCAAAGGCTTCAAGTCGTATCATAGGAGGCACTGGCTATCATAGTACGCTTGCAGGACAGGACAGCAGTCTTTCTGGTGAGGATACAGACATGATAGACTCGCCCAATACGTCGAAACGGAACGATAAGACAAAGCGACCTGTCAGGGCACTTCGCAACACAGATGGATCCACTTTCTTCGGCGGAGAGGGCAGAAATCCTGAGATCGCAAGGAAGATAGTAGAAGATATTGACTTGTGAGTTTGAAGTCGTACTACTCAACCGTTCGCATCATAGTACGAAAGATGAGTTTCAAATTCAAACAAATTCAAGTTGATAGTAAGTGTGAAGCTTGATTTAAACTCAGCTACTTGAAGCTTATCATTGTAGTACTACTTACTACTACTACTAGTAGTACTAGTACTGATAGCTTGAATGCGCCCGCCACTGCCAGTGGCAGTTTGAGCGTGCCACGCGTGCGCCAGTGACACTGCCAGTGGCAGCGACCGTGGCGGCCCGGCGGGTCACCGCCGTGCCACACTTCTTCAAGATCATCATGAACCCGAACGTTGCAGCTTCTTCACTTATAATGCTCACATCCTTATCTTTGTTTCAAGTTGTGAGCCTGGCTGACACAAGGAAAATTTAGGCTCCCCGCCTCGGTGCAAGAGGATGCAAACTTTAGTCCTTGGGAGGATGAAGGAGAGACAGTAACCCTCACCGAGTTTTCAAGGTGTAAAGAATAGCTTTGCGAGCGAGCGACAGACGGCACATCTTGTTGACTCCGACACTGATAATGTGAGTTGGTTAAAGCATTCATTAGACTGGCAGATGAAATCTTAATATTTTGATTGTGCGTTTAATTAGGACGCGAGGAGACTTACAATACCGCCCCAAGCCAATGTGAGTGCCGCTTAAAGTTCAAAGAAATCGTTCGATTCACAGAGACTATGCATCGGTGGAGTCCCATGCACAACGATGGCTAATTAACAATGTTTCTGTATCGTATCAGGATGGAGCCAGCAATAAATCGAAGAAAAGGAAGCTATCCCGCGACACTCTCTCCGACTTGCAGGCTCCTACAACGTTGGTAAGTGGCATCATAATGTCTTGCTTCGTTCGCGCTACTTATCCTTCCTTCTTTGTGCTCTGGAGAAGAAGAATATCAGGAGACAATCGGCCGTTCAGGTGAGTGTTTCACATCAAAGCATGGATCTGGTGCCGGACTTTCTTGTGTCCTTCGGCGTCGACATATCTTTACTTCATTACTTACCAAACCGTACTCTGAATAGGGCGCGAAAATGCAGAGAATCGCCAACTCCCAGCTTGATGTAACAGTAAGTTTATTCTGCTTTTACCCCCTCACTACTCACCTGTCATCTCGTCAGGAGGGTATTACTGTCGATGGACATAGAGAGCAATCGCCGGCGTTGTATCTGCAGATGCAGGTATGTGTAGGCATCGACACTCAATAGGACAACTTTCTGCACCCCTTTCTTTGGCAAGGATCTGGTCGTCTACTAAGCTTTGCTTATTGTAGGACAGCATGATCGCAACTAATAAGAAGAGGAAGTCACCGCCGGACTCTAACTCGCATGCCGTGGTAATTCTTGCATTTCCACCCAATATTCAGATCACTTCCTTACTATCTAAAACAGACTAGCATGAACGTGTATATGAAGAAGCCGTCATCACAGGCTGCCTCGACAGTTAGTGTTAATCCTTCTAATCTCCATTTCATATCATTTCTGATTAAGCAACAAGGATTTGAACCTCACTACTAGTAACAAGAGTAAACTGCAAGACAGTCATTCTCAGGCTGATATACTGGTATTCAATTCTCTTCGAGCTTTTCTTGGTAACAATTCCTCTAATTGCTACAGATGAAATCTTCTACTTCTATTCGCAATTTGAAGAGGTCTCTGGCGGCTCATGCGCAACATATTGCAAGTGTGAGCTAATTGCTGCAATTGATTCGTGTACTAATTCAAGGCTCCTTTAACAGGCAAGTGGTTGTGAGGTGTCGCTAACACCACGAGCACAATCACCTGCGATGACGACAGTATCCATCAGTCCTGAACCCGAAGTGCTCGCAACCAAGGCTCATCTTGGTCATCGCAAAGTCTCTCGGACTACTAGCTCTGTGCGTTAATCAAATCATGTCTATGATATACATCCACTAACTTGCAGAAATGCAGACATCTGTAGGGCTTGAGGACAAGGATAGAAATAGTATCGGAAGGGAGGGATCCCGCGCTCCCGGCAAAAAAAGGGCAACGAATCAGTGTCTCCCTCCCGGAACTCAGGCAGGCTGGACTCACATTCTTCTGCCTTCGCTGTATCGCGCAGTTGGAAAGTCCACAACTCCATGGCAAAACCCGGACAATAAGTCCATCGGAGCCTTGTGGGGGAAGGTGTTTGATTCTGTCGAACTTAGTTACGACACGCAATTGGCCGACATCTGTTCTTTAGTTGAGTCATCCCTTATTGTCTTTCATCGGCCATTTTGAATCAAGTATGATCTGCCCTGTAGGCAGCCCAGAGATGCTCTGATAGTTGGCGCAAGAAATTGTTCGAGAAAGCCGAACAATCAATTTCGAGTTTCGTCGGCAACGAGCGTTCTAAGTCGGTGGAGACCGAAGAAATTGTGAAGATGTTGCAGACGATGGTCGACAAGAAGAAAGCTGAACCATTCCTCTGGGAAAGCTGGCATAGTATGGATAAGGTATGTAAAAATTTGCCCCATGTCACCCTTCGTATCCCTGCATTGACTCTGAAAGTACAGAAGCAAGGGTTGTTCTGCTCTGATCTTGTAATCTCAGTGTTGTCCGTACACCTAGTCTTGGCCCTGGGTCGGCATAAAGTACTGGATAAAAACACAATAGGAAAGCCTATCGGTGCCCTCGCTCTTGCGGCAACCGCGGTATCTATCTACTTCAGTTCTTATAGTGGCTTTATTCGCTGAATTTCTCATGAACAGGTCAAGGTTGCAATCGACAAGCAAGTGGCCCGGTTGCAAAAGATCAAAGAAGAGTTTGGTGGCGCTGAGTGGTACTTCACCAGTGCTCTGTGGCAGCCTCATACGGACGACTATGTTAACTTATTGTCGAATTCCTCGTTTTTTACTGAATCAAACTGGGAGAAGGTCCGATCCCGCCTAGCAGCTTACAATTCCATTGAAGATTTTAGTGCGGGAAAGAACACCGAACTTGTTGGATCGGGTGTCACTGGCAGGGATTTCTCCCTGTATCTTGACGTTGGAGACGCGGATGCGAGCGGCGAGTATACATATGGCGAGGGCGCTACTAGAAGTAGTAAGTGCAAGGAGGATAAGGATAATGACGGCGAAGAAGTCGAGGATTTCAAGGATAGGGAAGACGATATGGAGGACGAGAGTGTGCTTGGCGAGGGAGACGAGGTCGAGGACAAGGATCAGGAGGAGGACAAGGATCAGGATCAGGATGAGAACAAGGATGCGGACGAGAATTTCAGCGTGGGTTATGGACGCAGTGGAGGTTTTGAGGGCGAGGAGAATGACGCAGGCAGAGAGGACTGGGAAGGTGAGGGCGATCGCGAGGAGGACGAGGGTTCATTATGGGATTCGGCTACGGACGGCGCAGACTTTTAAGAGCAGGTCGATCTCTGGTGAGCTTCGGCTTTGACCCATCACCCCGCCACTGTATTCAAGCTCTTACTACCATCAACTTGCAGTGGCATTCGTTCTCTGAATATGCCGAGGAACAGCCTGCCAGCGAGGCAGAAGTGGCAAAATACAATCTGGTTCAGGATGCCGTGGTGTAGCTACTGAGGGACCGTGACACTGATGCACTGATTTCTACTTATTGTCTTAAATTACTTGTGGAAATGAAGTAATTCTGGAACCTCTTACGCACTTACACGCTTGAGTACTGCAAACCGACAGACAAAAAAGTCTGCTTATATGATTAAATGATGAATTACTTATGGAATGAACTACTTGAACCCCTTACAAACTTATACACTTGAGCACTGCAATTCGAATGCCAGAAAAAAACTTCTGATATGCTTGAATGCTGAAGACTGAATGCCTGAAGTACTGATTTAAGTCGACGGCACTGATTTCAGCAGGCCCCTTCCTGAATAATGAAACCACATGCCTGAAATCAGTAAATCAGTAGAATTTCACTTCCCAGGGCTTCAGTAAATTTCAGACCGTTTAAGTAACCTTAAGTGAAAAAGAAGATTCCCTGATGTGCCCCCGGTTCTTACTCGTTTTTAGCGCCCGCTATATTTCTAATTGCTTTGTTGAAATTGTGCTTCTCTGCTGGTTCCCCATTCTGGTGTTGCGTTGATATCGAGACGCAGATAACCCGATGCTAACGGGTGGCCTCAGGAGCTCTTCTAGAGCCCGAAGACACTGGCATCACTATCGTAGTATCTGCCAGCAACCGTTTTGTTATGTATTGCTTGCACACCACGGACGGAATTGGCGTAAGTTAACCTTGACGGGGCTGTGCATAACCCGTGGATCCTAGCACTTGATGTTCATTGGCTTGTGAATTAAATTCTCAAACAACATAGGAGACAACAATGCCTTGACCTGGTAGCGGGTCAATAGTGTCTAGGAGAAACGCGACACTCACATGCAAGCAATCAATCAGACTCAGAAAACACGCGATTGTAGAAGGGTTTCCTACGAGACGCGTGTATGTGGACAGGACACATGATTACATCGTGTTGAGGAATCTCCGGTAGCTGTGTGCGTTGTGGAAGGAAAGAGGCTACAAGCAAGACGTCAAGGGCGACTTCATATTTCGTAGATATGAACAGCGCTTACTGCAGCACTCCAGTGCGCTTATAGGCTCCAGACAGCCGCAGGGGAGGGTCTTTTTTAGTTCAGAGCCATGGCGAATCACTTTACCTTTAAAGTTGCAATAAACGATCGACCTACACTTAGGCGCAGTCCCAGGGAAAGGGAGGGGGGCGATGATAGCTGTAATTCGAACTGGCTCCTGGAGCCTGATCGGCGAAAACGCAATGAGCTATCGGCGAGCTGAGAAGTTCTTTGTCTTTGAAACGCACATTGAAGAATATAGCGAAGTTCATCACAATGAAGCAAAGAACAAGAGCATAATATACGATGCCGGATCATCGCATAAAACTGCAAGTAGGGCGGGAGTATCCACCACATAGCTGTGTTTAGGGAGAAGAACGCTATACAGTGCTATGCATGCTGGCAGGAGTGGTGAGCCATGCTTTGCTTAAACAGATACATATACTATGCTTTTGGTACGTACCTGTTCTCGACGTCCTCAGCTTTGCGGAGGTTATGAAATACACGGGGGTAACTGCACAGGCAGGATATCGTCCGAGGAGATAGGTGCATTTCTGTTTTACGCTGCTCGCACGCTCATTTCATCACAGAAGTTTTAGTCGGAGAAAGAGCAAAGAAGAGAAGCTGCGAAGAAAATGACAGAGAGAATGACTCAACAAGATGAGAAGAGAGATGCAAACTAACCGTCTCACCTCCGCACCCAACTCCAACCACGAAAAAGTTCCGCATCATGATGGATGATTGAGCGTACCGCTCATCAGAAGCCATAGGTACACCTCCCAATCCATCTTCTGTCCAAATAAGGAGAAACCAACGCAGATCCCTGTTAAGTGCTGACTGTCACACGGTCACGTGACGTTTGCGCGAATTTTTCATGTTGTCGCATCAGTAGCTAGTTCATCAATCAACTACGTGCTTCTGTGCTATTTCTGAGTCTTCTGAGCTTCTCTCTGAGTCTTCTGAGCTATTCTGAGCTTCCATCTGAGTTCTCACCATCATTTCCTAAACTCTATTCTTCACAGGTTATGAGCCTTGGTGCTTAAACCCTCAAAACATTCCTCACCAACATCTTTTCCATTTGGCACAAACTCACATTCCCTACCAACAACAACATCTACCATGGCCTCTACCAACAGTGGCATCCCTAGCTATGCTGTCAACATCATCAGCAATGTTCCTTTACTCTCCAAGGACACCTACCACACATGGAAGGATGGCATGACCGTGTTTTTGCTGGGAGTTGGGGCAGATTATGTGGTGGAGAAGGTTGATTCAGTGCCAGAGGGCAAGGGGGCTTTGGATAAGCAATTGATTCTGATTCTATGGTCCAAGGTGGAGTCCGAGTATCATCATCTATTCTCCGATTCCACATCCGCCCTTGGCATCTGGAAGAAGATTGTCAATCACTTCCAGAAGTCAACCATGGCTAAGCGTATGAAGGCGAGGCAGGAGTTCCATCACGTCACTCATGATCCATCTCAGCCCATTGAGGTCTACATTCATGCAGTTGACAAGGCACGCCAGACCTTGAAGGACATAGGATGCGTCATTGATGACGTAGAGGCCTTAGACGTCCTTCTCATGAATCTGGACCCCAGCTATCACACCATTCGCACCTCCATTCTCACTGCCAAGGACGAGCCAAAGCTTCAGGATGTCAAGGACATTTTATCCGGTTCCTCAGTCTCAGTAATCAACATCAAGTCTGAGCCTGTTGAATTCGGCATGGCAGCTCAACACTCTGGTCGCCGCTTTGGTCAATCTCCTGCTCAGGGCCCTGGAAGGAGTCCTCCATATCCAGTTGATGTAGACGGTTTCCGCTGGTGCGATCCTACTAACAGTGATCACTGTCATCGATGTGGTCGCCCTGGTCACATAGCAGCCAAGTGCTTTGCTGATATGCCACAGCATGTCAGGGATTGGATCATGCAAGGACGTTCTCACTATGGTAATCGGCAGGATAAGGCGGATATGGTTGAAGCTGATCATGTTGCTTCTTTTGTTGGTGTTGATCCCTACTCTGCTTTCAGATCCTACCGCTCTCGCTCTCCTTCATCTATACATTCTTCTTCATCCGTTCATTACCGTTGCTCTTCTCCTTCTTCTGACACCTTTGGTCCTATTGCTCTTTAGTTTTAGATTGTGCCAGTCAAGGGGGAGTGTTAAGTGCTGACTGTCACACGGTCACGTGACGTTTGCGCGAATTTTTCATGTTGTCGCATCAGTAGCTAGTTCATCAATCAACTACGTGCTTCTGTGCTATTTCTGAGTCTTCTGAGCTTCTCTCTGAGTCTTCTGAGCTATTCTGAGCTTCCATCTGAGTTCTCACCATCATTTCCTAAACTCTATTCTTCACAATCCCGTCACTGCTTTCTGATGAATCACACTGATGGTAAAACCGTGGGTATTGGAAGCAAAAGAACCCGGTGATCGTTGTTGTGAATCGTCCCGCATGTATGAGCGAGAATATTGTTGTTATAACAAGACATTAATCCGCAGTGCTTAGTGATGGACTAGATGAATCGAAACTGAACCTGAAGAAGTAGTATGTGAGGGTAGTCTCAGGTTTTGTTTTGTCAATCCAATCAACTGAGAGCAAACTCACTGGACTATGAGAGAAGCTCCAAGCAATGCCTATCATATGCACCTCTTGACATAGCCCCACGGTCACTGCTTCAAGCTTCTAATCCAGAATGGAAGTGCAGCCGATTTCGCAATTGAAACCGCTGCTTGCCATTCCGTATGGCTACGCAATGATCAATTGATAGCGGAGGGCGAATAAGGTGGTCAAGCTGGGTATCAAGGCCAGGTTCGTAGGGCAACGAACTGCGGGAGAGAGCCGGATCTTGGACGGAGCTGAGAACGCCAGTCGTTGGCAATTGTTGAAGAGAAACCGTCATCAAGAAAATCCAGAATTCCGCTGATTCACTGATCCTTTCCTTTGCGAATGGAGCTATATCTTTAGAATCTGATTTCGTCAAGTCGTTATGGGCCCTGGCATGCTCCGGCCCGCGGTAAGATGTTCCTGCACCTTCTGGCACCTCCTAATTCAGCATTCAAACCCAATTCCGAGTCGAGTCAACACCCAAAACCTCATCATGACGTTGGTTATTCCACGTAATCTCTGTTCCATCTCCTAGTCTTGCTTTGATACGAAGTGGCAGACACGACGCATTCATACGGAAAGCGGCTTTAGGGAACTGTTCTGGGAAGCTGTGTATCGTGTTAAGTGAGAGGCTCAACGCCTGCCAGACACGTGCCAGTCCGGTAAAAATAGAAAAGAAGCAGAGCAAAAGCACAGCTTTCTACTTTTCTTCAGTTATTATGGGCATTCGGAAGACTGAGGTAGGGCACGTGTATCAAAGAACTGCCAGAGCACGAGTAAGGGTGATGACCAGAAGTTGACGTCGGGTTGAATCACGAGTTTACAACTTCGACCCAAATACGTTTGCAGCTGGCGCTCTTGCTCCTTTGGTGATGCTATAGTTGATCGATTGATCATACCCCACGTATTCCTGTGTTCCTGCCAGGGTGCCTTCCAAGTCTGGGTACACCGATAGAGTGGTACACGAGTTCGACTGCGAAGTAGCGAAGTAGCGAAGATGTATAACATCCATATTAGTGACTATTTCCTAGGCTCGTGTTGATGCATAGGTTTCCAGTCTCGAGTCAGAGATAGAACTTGGATATGCGCATCCAGAACCCAGTGCAAGTCTAGGCTAGCTGGAGCGTAAGAAACATCTTTGAACAGCATCGAAACACTTGTGATACATGGTTTTGGTCCAAGGTGTCATTTCGGCGAAGGTAGAGCCTTCCCTGTATTCATGAGACATTGTTCTTCTAAAGACGCTCTAACTGAGTAGGCTCGAGTCGCTCCATAATATCCTGGAGCTTAGTTTCCCCTTCGAGGTCCGTACTCGAATAACATGTCCTGAAACATCTCGGAAGAGGGAGAATAGAGTGGATATTGGGATACTGTTCCAGATCGCAATAGGGCTTGGAAAGCGGGCGAGAGCACAAAGTAACATAGCAAAGAAGACAACGAAATGACGAGGCGCAGACTCATTTCGATTTTAATCTCCCGATCAGGCGAATGTGGTGCGTCAGCGAACAGAGCCACGCACGCGAAAGCCGTCCCGTACCGCGGTGATAATCTCGCCTAAGCAACACCTTCGTCGCGCGTCTCTCGCGTGGATCAGTCGTTACCGGAGATGAGTGATGAATCGCTGAGATCATGTGAGAGCATCAGGTGATCAGTGGCGGAGGGATTAACGCTTGTGAATCGCGGTTTTGGACCAAGCAGACAGTGTGTATTTACGGACCGCAATTCGGTCGAGGTATGGCATTGTACTGTCGATGTTATAATCAGTGATCAATGGCTCGGGATATTTGGAACATGGTAGATTAACGCCAGGTTTGAGAGCAATTCATCGATTATCATGCGTTTCGTGGAGTTTGATTAACCTTGCCCTTGATCTCGATTTCGCTCCATGTGCTTGCTCGTTCGGAATTATCCAAACGTAAGTACGAGGATGTAGAACCCGATCAGAAGAAAGATTTTCAAATAGAAGACCTATGTCCCTGTAGGCCATCCAAACTGAATTAGTTGCCACTTATCGCAAGATGTAGATGGATGGAATGCGAATCATGTCTTCATGATCCCAGGCGACGTCCGTTGATCTGTCGAGCATTGAAGCATTTTCGTAGGACCAATGACACTCAGCTATCGTAGCAAAGAAAATAGATACATGACTCTTGTTTTTTGACCGCCATTGATCCCTATCTTTGTTCTGTAGCCTAAGAACCTGGCCCAAGCGGCGCGGACGCGTTAGTCGTAGTAGCCTCGTAGCGGTTGGCAAGAAAGATCGTCGTTGACGCAGACACATAGTAATTAAATCTCCGGTGATGATTTGATTTCGGTTTCTAATAGACGCAGACGGAGGCTTTAAGGATTGACATCAATCATCCTGTCCGCCGATGAGATGGAGTGATCCGAGCACAATATGATTCGAACAGCATATCTTCCTTGGTCCTTCGATGTCCCAGCTGGCCGGAGGTGAGGCTTTGTGGTCCAATGAGTTGCCAGCGTCCGCAGCCCTGAGACGAAAGGGTCTAAAGTTGAAAGGAAGAAGGACGAACATACTCTACATTTCCTGAGAGATGGACTGAGAGAGATGGGTTGGAATGGCACTCTAGCAATGTTACAGTTTCGGCTTCAATTTCGAGATGTTTGCGGCAAGAATATTAATACTTCTGCAGACACAGAATTAAACGCGGAGGAGGCGCGCCGATGCGCGGGTTGTCAATGGACCCACTGACTGAGACTTAGATGCGAGATTGAAGTCTGGAGTCTGTCTTGTTTTTTTTTGTTGGGGATAGAGAAGGGCCTGACGGCAGCTCCTGCGCCCAGCGAAAGAAAAGAAGCACCATGGCGACATTTGGTTCGGGCAATGTGCATAAAACATTGCTCAAGACTAGGACGCTGAGCCTGCTTCTGAATGCTTCGATGTTTCAGGATAGATTTTGGGGATTCAATGTCGGTTGGCTACTTCACGCTTGTAGAAGGCTGTAGGCCATTGAGATTGATGGTCGTTTGGGAGCTGCGAGACAAGGGACGCGATAGACAGAAAGCCTGCCTCGAAGATAGCTTTGTCGAGTTCAGAGAAGAGCATTAAAAGTACGGAGAACACGGTGATACGTGCGCCCCGCCTCCCGTGCCCGCACGCCGCGCAAAGCTGGTCTAGGGAGAGCCTGAGGGCGAGGGAGGGGGCACAGGACACACTGCCGCTCGCGTGAACGTCCGTGACGGTGCTGCGCAGTGCCGGCCGATGCGTGGGGAGCGAATAGTCCATACTTTGCCCCACTGGAACAATGTCGACAGTCAGCGTACACAGGGTACACAGCACGGCACTAGCGTGAGTTGGTTCTGCGAGTGCTTGCTATTCGCTTCAAGTTGCAGCTCGTGATCAGGATGACGAATCAGAGTCGGATACTATTTGTGCTACCTATTGCAGGTATCGGACTAGCATTCAAAGAAGTCGACACTAGTTCGCGATCGGGTCGGGCTATGTTTAGGTGGTACGCGGTAGGGCAGGCGAGTGCCCGCAACGGCGCTCTCCTCCGACCGTGACATATGAATCCATAGCACCAAAACATACGCATCCGTATCTTAAATTGGCGCCTAAGTCCGTTGACTCTTGATCCCGGCGACATCGCGTCGCCCACCTGGAGGTCAAAAGGCGGTATTTCAACTTCTCCTCCACTTGAGCATTATTTCCGGAGCGCCCATGGTTTCCCGGTCCCACAGACCCGCGGGTGGCCGTGTCAACTCCTTTAAATTAGAATGCACTTGAAGTATTCTTGGCGCTCAGATCGTTTCCCAAACTCGGGGGTTCCTTCTTCTTGATGGTGAATACAGCGTGATATCATTGTCTCTGACTTCTGAGGATCTCCTAGCGACCCCGGCTGTATTGAAGTGCGGGTATCCAGAAGTTGCTCTGGCCATGGAGTTGAGGATAAGAAATGGTCGTTGGAAAACTCCTGAAAACGATGATAAATGCTTTTTCGACCTTGGTGTAGTAACTTCGATGTTCTGCATTTCGCCAAGAGATGATCGCCCATCACATAGCTCGCATCGCCGTCGAGCCAGGGAGCACGATATGACACGATCAAAGATGCAAGCCCACCCAACCGAGATCTCGCCCATCCTTAGGCTCAAACCCAACGCAAACATTAGACGCGGATTGGATATGGGATCAGCAACGGAAACTCCATTAGGCTGTCAGGCTCTAGTGTGTCCTCCATCACGGGTTGGATGGCAAGGGTGCTATTGAGGGTGATGCGGGAGACCATCCTGATGGAGCCTGCACGGAGCAACGTGAGGGCGAGCGCGTACGACGAGATACTCGGAGGTGTATCCAGCGTTGGGCAGACGCGTTACGGCCGGGCAGGAGGCGGGCATCACGGGCGTTGTTGAATTTGAGAATTTGATGGAGGAAGAGCTTGAGCAAGGAAATGGCCAGGACGCCGTACCGCCGAGATCTCGATGAGGATAGTTGATATGTCGAGCACGAAATATGAATACAGAGAGCTGGAGGAGGAGGGTCGGAAGCGACAACAGCCACAGCCTGAGTGAGAGTTAGCCTACGGCTGACCACGTTGTTCTCACAGCCACCCAATCGGGATGCAGTGCCTCCTGTTACATAATACTATTTTAATGAAGGTTATAAGAAAGGGAACACAGCCATCAGCGCTTTCTTTGATCAATACTTGAAAAGAGAGCGAAGAGACTCTTTCGTCCTGACTCCTTCTTATTCTTCAATGGAGAATAGCCGCGCAGCTACCTCGACTACCTGGGCTGTGCACTCCCCGAACCAGAACTCCCAATCCAATATAAGCTTCCTCAACAGCACCCGCCAGAGGTTCCTTGCTCCCAACAACTCCCCTCCATCCGCCAACGCTGCCCAACGTCCGACGTCCAGCACCGCATCCTCCTCTTCGGCCAACACCATGATCCACCACTCCCCATATCCCCTGCCCTCCATCCTCCATCCGCCCCAGAACGCCCACCCACACTACGCGCCCCAGGGCCACAACGTCTCCGCCGTCGGTCTCTCCCATCGGCGCGCACCAGGCGGCACATCGTCCTACGACCCCGCCCTGGCGCCCTCGGCGTCTGCCTCGCCCCGTGGCTCGCCCCAGGCCCGGCCTGATGCCTACTTCGCGCCCAACGCCGCGATGCTCTACAACCACGCAACCGCCATGGCCGCCGCTGCCGCTGCAGCAGCCGCCGGCTCAGCAGGGCGTGCAACCGCAAACGATATCCTCGCCGCCTCCGCCATGTACGCCAACGGCTCGACGCCCCGCCTTCCTCCCATCCTACAGGTCGAGAAGCAGCAGGTGACGACGAGCGCGACACAGGCGGCGTCCGCGAGCCGCAGAAGGAACGAAGCCCACTTTGTCTGCCCTGTCCCAGGTTGCGGGAGCACTTTCACCAGACGGTTCAATCTGCGTGGTACGTAGATCATCATCTGTTACTCATCGTGCCGCTCCTGTCCCCGTTCAACGTCAGCGCCAGCTGTGAGCCGCGTTCCGCAGCGCTCGGACACGGGACGCGCGAACGGGGATAGCGACCGGCGCAGTTTCCTCCATCGCTTACCGAGACGAAAGGCATCGCGCGCTGACGTTACCGCTCCCTTTCTTATTTTAGGGCACCTTCGGTCACACACGGAGGAGCGTCCGTACGTCTGCGAATGGCCGGGCTGCAACAAAGGCTTTGCGCGTCAGCACGACTGCAAGTGAGTCTCCCTGGCTTGTTATGTCTTGGCTTGCTACAATGCTTATACTATTCAATGCAGACGACACCAAGCCCTTCACTCGTCGAAATCAGCTTCCAACGTGTGCTCCGGCTGCGGGAAGACATTCAGTAGACTTGATGCGCTCAACGTACGTCGCTTCCTCCTATTTCTCCTATTCTGTCTTGCCGACTCAACGTCGTCATCTCCCTTTTTGTCGGATCCGTGAATCACGCGTGCTGACTCATTCTTTCCCATCTTTTATTTCCTCTCCACGCTCGCCCGCCCTGCCTTCCGCCGTCCATCAAATCGACCGCGCACATCAAACGATCGCCGCCGTTACCTGTGGCTCTGTAACACTCTCTGACACACCCCGGTAACTCAACAACAAATCGCCGGATCATCCGGGATCATCCAACAAAACCGGCCGTCGTCATCAAAAATCAAAAACGTAAAAACATCGCGGTCTGCCTGTTTTGGAATTCCGGAAACTGCAGCGCCACCTCCGCTCCGAGGGCGGCGCGGAGTGCAGGCGAGTCCATCCTAATGGCACTGGCAGTGCGCAACGTTCGACGGCAAATGACTCTACTGCTCCTCATGATGGCTCGCTTAATAATGCCAATGGTAACGGTAATACGAATGGCAGTCGCAATGGCAACGGCTCGGGAGCGAACACGCCAAACACGATGAACGCACCCGGCACACCGAACATGAGCACAAATGGGGCGAACAGCTTGACGGCGTCGCCTGCAGGCAGTCTTGCAGGAAGCCCGATGATGAATGGGAACATGTCTCTCGGCCCCCATGGACACCATCGCAGTAGCCATGGCCAAGGCCATCCTGGACACAGAAGCGCGCAAAGCAGCCCGCTCATCGGCGCGGGCCATGACCTGAGGAACCTCGCGCCCGAGTTGCGTCCGCACCATCAGCTTCAACACCAGCACCATCAGCAGCAGCAGCAGCAACGTCAGGCGCACCAGCAGTACAGCATGAGTCCTGCGACGCACCCACATGCGCTTACTCCTCACCAGTCGCCGCTCCCGCATCAGCAGCAGCTGCATCCCCATCAACAACAAGGCTCGTATCAGGCCCAGCAGCAGCACCAGATGGCATATGTGAATGCGATGCGCCATTCGGACTCGGGCTCGAGCCACTACGATTCGGACGGTGGCCACGCGTCTGGCATGCACAGTGCGCAGGTCACGCCTGGCCCGGGCCCAGCGCCCAGCTTAGCAGCCGCATGAAGGTGAAGGCGGACGAAGGCATCTGGATAGGCATGTTCATAATCCAATCCTATACTTATCCATCGACAACCTCCTCTACGGAAGAGCACGCTGGGCCTCGTAGTAGCTTCCCCTGCTTACGAGTTCCCCCCTTCACCTCATCCTTGGCCCGTACTGTCCTCGCCGGCCTTTCCTCATAATTTATTTGCATCCAGTGTCCCATGCATTTGTCCGCGTCATACCCTATACGCGCTCTTCATAACGCTCTATGGATCCCCGCAACGCAGAGTGCATGCTCTGCCCTGTCTCTACCATTATATCCAGTGTCCTATTTTTTATTATGTTCCTTTTGTCCTCCAACTGTATCGATTGGTCCCAGCCCTCGTCCCCATTTCAATGACCTTGTCGCCCGTGTTCTTCTAGTTCTAATCATGACGCTCTTAATCGAACGAACCGTGATCCGTAACATAGTCCATACCATCATACTCACCCTACAATCCGTATTTTATGACTGGCTTGTCACTTGCTCTGTGTTCTTCATCGACGCTCTCTCTTACGCTAAATTTACCTTAGCATACCGTGTAACGATTTGATACGTACGTACGTAGTCCCGGTAATGGCAACAAAGGTCATGGTCTTCCCATACTTCATATGGATCTCTTGTCTTCGAACTTACATTTTTCTCTGTTCTTGTTCGCTATTCGCTTGTATCGTATAATACTGCATTGCTAGGAAATCCCCTATCGTCCGTTGTCATCTAGCTTATAACCTACTTGCCTCGATGTATACATAGGTGACTTGCAGATGTACAAATGTGTGTAACTTCTTCTCTCTTTCTAATATTATGATCATTTTATTACCTATGGTCTTCTCCAAAAAAAAAAGATTTCTGTGATATATGTTGTAAACGAGGAATGGATATGAAATAACTGTGTGAAATTTGAAATCTCCGAGGCGCAGACGATATTGTAAGATAGATAGAAGACAAAGGAGATCATCTGATGAATCTCTACTTCGGGCGTCTCAGACGTGAGTCGGCACACCATGACCACTGCTGCATGCGCAGTGAGTGAAGTTTTCGAGAGCATCATTGATTTCAAGTTGAAGTGCCAGTGCTTCGATTGTGTACTAACCCCTTTGTCGCCCTCTCTTCTCAGACCGCACTGAGGACCGTCGTGATATCATCTACCAGAGCATGTGCAGCACGTTCTTCTCTTCGTCGCGAGGTTTGATTCACTGATGTATGATGTACTGTGTTGATGCAAGTGTGCAGTCCGGACTCCGAGGCCCGCCGGGGAAACTAGCTTCGGACTCGAGTCTCGGAGAAGATCAATAATGATGATCGTGGACGTGGGCACCCGCAGTGCCCGTTGCGGCTGGCGATCTTGTCCTTTCTTCTCATAAGGTTGGATGCTGATATACATAGCACGCAAGGTTACTTCTGTTGACATGCCAGTGAGATCTCGGATCTTTGCTGTACAGTAGCACGACTGCGGACACATTCTGTCGATGCTCGTTCCCACCTGGCTTAGAGTTCGTTCTCATGCGCATAGAAGGCCGGCGAAGCTGATATTATACTGCAGCTGTAATGCGCATCCAGTACACTGCGATCAGAAAGAATGACGAGTGATGACGACCGCGCACCTGGCATGGTTGTGAGAGCGCATACAGTTGCAATGGCTCGGATACCGTTGTTCCCGCACCCACTGTACGTCTATCCGCATTCAAAGGACGGTACACGTTCTCGCTTTGTTCTTGACGCCACATGAGAGCCGGTACAATCAGCTCGTAGTTGTCGTTCGTAGTTGACGTTTCCAGCGTTTGAATGGTATATAGGGGGTGAGCCTGTCAAAATGATTGCAATTCGTAAGTCCAGACGTCGGAATTTCAAAAAAAAAAACACTCGCCAAGCACATAACCATAGAAAGTTGCGGTAAACTTAAACGGAATATAAAGACACGTATAGTAGCAGATACCATCAACTGTTATTGCATTTGCAATGGAAAGCATGGAAAATCAGCGCGTTACTCGGCTGGAACCTGGCCAAGAAAAAGATATGAACTTTGAATGGAAGACAGATTATATGATTGGCTTGGCAGTACAATCAATGTGGATGTTCTTAACTCCTGCATCTCCTCCTTCATTATGCATGCATGAATGATGACTACTCCACTGACTGGTACTTACAATCTTCCGACTTGTAGTGTGCACAAATGCTTGATATTCTCGGCGGCCGGCATTTCCGGTCGGTCATCAGCGTCATGCGACTGAATATGTGCGCGATGATCGACTCCGGAGTCCTACTCTCGGCATTTACGAGATACCTCCGGAGCGGCAGGAGTGTCATACAGAATTGCGAGGATTCAAGTGTTTTGAAGCGAAGTACACATGATGCACCGTGACCGCGCAAAGCCGGGAGCGAACAAGACGGAGGGACGATGGAGGCACGCTTGCAATCCATTGATTCGAATCGCGTAAAGTAAACAGAAAGTCAAGACTCCATTGGATTGCAAGCGGCGGCTGTACGACCTGCACAGCAGATGATATTTAGAGCGGAAGCTGCACAGCCCTTTGCAAAGGCTACATGTCAAAATCCTGGAGAACTTCCACCGGACTTGCTGGCGGTGCCCGGCTCGTAATGCGGACGGTTGCCGGAGTGCTGCGTATGTCGGCTCGGGCTTTCAACCCGGCGGCAACACAACGTGTAATCCCCTCCGATGCACAGCAGAAACACAGTCACCGTTCCCGGAGCTTTCTCCGAAGAGCCGATGCCGAGATGGAACGCCGGCACAACCCAGAGCGGTGCTGCAGGTACGTGTGCGATCGGCAGGTAGGTCCATGTTTATCTTGCATGACCATTTGAAATCGTTTCTTTAGATTTTGAAGGGACCTAAGTAAAGAGCACGGTGTCAAGCATATCAACTTGAAGGTGCCACACTATAGTCCGAAAATGTGTGTCGTGAATTAAATGTACCCAACATGCACCGCCGCGCCGGGGCTCGCACGTATCCATAAGTAAACGATATCAATGCCAATATCCACGAAGCCGAACAACTAGCCTTCCATTCCGTCTGCAAAGTCACGGTAGCAAATGCACAGGGAGCCCAGCTAACTTGAAGACGGAAGCGAAATGTAGCCGGTGCACGCTAATAACCTCTCAATCACTGGCAGACAATGCAGCGACCTTCCTGCCATTGCGGCGTTGTACTCAGTGTCATTTCAACAAAATGACATCAAGCATGACTCACTGCATAATGAATGCACCTTCCCCCAACCACGCGTAGTTTAGATTTGAAGTTCGTGCCTTATCCCTTGACAAATACAGAGAGCGTTGATGGAGAGACCACGAACGTGCAGGTATGGTTTTCGAGCTTCCAGCACGCTTCATTCGTACAGTAGTTCCGCGTGTCGCTAATCAGCTCTAAAGACTGTCACCCGCACGCATAGGCCAATCATCGCATCATACCACTGTGCTCATTTTTCATCGAGGAGCAATGTATATGCACTGGATACTAGCGAAGCAGATGCGACCTCCTGTCCATGCTTGGGCTACACGACCATTGCATGTTCATTGCGTACGAGGTATAAGGCTCCGCCCGGCAGACACCACGATACCATAGCTTATTTGGAACCGAGTACGCATGTCGGATACCACACATATATGGCATGTGATCATTGCCTATGAAGGGCTGTAGAAGCTTTCGGTTTTAGCGATTCATAGCCACAGATTCAACGAAGTTCCGATGGCTCGAAGGAAGAGAAGCATGCACTCCTTCGGGTCTACAAAGACAAGTCGATGTATGCGGTGAACTCGTGTCGAACACGATGTTCACAGGAATAGCGATATAAATATGCAATGACTCGACTCCCTCACGGGCACGCAGCAGTGATCAGCTTCAGGCAGTAGGCTTCGACTCCTGTTTGAGGTATGTTTAGCATCTACATCAATGCACGTCAGATGCGAGTATCCGAATAAGCTGAATGTTCTCCATATGTTTCCCCGTTCTTCCAATCCGACGAGCCACTGTGAGGAAACCGTGCACTTTATATTCATGGAACGGTGGTGATGCCCGATTCGCATAGACGGGAAGCAAAGAGTATAGATGAAGGTATCTGGAGGTTCGCTTCAAAGTACAGGTCTATGAACCAACTAATGTGGAAGTATAGCCGAGGACAAAGAGCCGAGCAACGCAGTCATGAGTACTGGGCCTAAGTCAAAGATCACTGAAAACGTACAGTTGAAGTTCCGGCGTTCGTCATCAAAGGGATGGGGCTTGAGAGCACCCTTTTAGGACCACCTCGTTTAAAACTTCCAAATCTGTTAGAGTGAAAGGAGACCTCGGCGTATCATCCCTTATTGTTATTATGCGAATGCTCCAGATTATTCGGTCGACATCTCGGGAAAAGGTCACTGAGCTATCCCAAAAGGCGTTCGAGCAAGATAAGAGATTTTAAGATGTCCATTGAGAAACAGTTTGCAGTATTTCATCCGCTATGGTTGTATGACATTGACGAGTTTCCACGATGCGAACGAATCCGAATCTCGCTGATGAGGATTCATCTCGGTGTAAGCAAACGAATGATAAGCATGGTCATTGACATTATTGATCGTCACTGAAATTTGCATCGTCGGCAAGCAGGTTCTTCTGCAAGAAAGATAATCGGGGTGCGGTAGCAATCGTAGTCGGCAAGTTAGCGGGGCTCTTCGTTGTCGGCAAGAGCCTCCAACATCACTGCTAATTCCGCATGGGGAAGATAGATACACGTAAATTGGTAACGCACGCACGTCGCCGAGATGATTACGATAGACGCTCGCCATTGTTGCCAGTGGTGGAGTATATTGCCAGACCAAGGTTTTCCAGATATAATGCCTGTGATCGAAATCCCGTCCGTGTCGCTTTCCAATGCGCAATGTGATCGCATGGAATGGAGAGCTCGAAGTGCCGCCAATAGGTACGCAGTGTGCGAAGGTTTACCATCTTTCTCCGCTGCTACCTAATTCAGGCTTAGGCCTAGCACAGACGTTTAACGCGAAGGTGCACTGTATCGCCTTCAACAAGTTCGGCTGGAGCCGTACGTTTGATTGATTAAGAAAAGACCTGTGCATAGGTGCATGGTTGAGAAGCTTCAAGTTCAAGTTGTCCCTGGAGCGCCAATGTGCTATCAAAAAACTTCCGAGCCCGGGCGCTCCTGCGCGACCGGTATTTCGTACGCAATGCTTCCAAAACATTGCTGTGTGCTACTTGGTAGTTATACTGAGTGTACGAGAGCCCCCGAAGCCTGCGGGTCCTAATGAGTTTCCATGAATAAATCGGTAAACATCCTCAAGAAGATATACAAACAATAGCTCACTTAGCCCATCCTTAATCCCCTCTTCCATCCGCGTGTAGTCGCACTTCCGAGTACCTAGCCAACGTCATACGGCTCTTGAACTTTGAATCGCAGAGAGGAAATGTTGTAAAGGCGATGGTTGGGAAGTCAACGTGAAGGCATCAGAGCTTGAGAAAAGGCACCGGGTACAAATAGCATAGGATGTTTTTTAAGTCAAGAAGCCGATGGCGCCTCCCTGTGAGTGTTTAGAGGTCTTTGAGATAGAGCTTTGTTGCAACAAGAGAATGAGCTGCGTGTTGTGTGCACTCCATTCGGATTCAGAGCACGACAATGATGTACAGACGCAGAATGAGGTTCAAAAAACGTCACCTCCACATACCTCCACGACACCTCAGTCATGTAGGGGTTCGATGATATGGCACAGTTTCCTCAATGAAAACTTTCCTCCAAGTCTCGGTAAACTTCACTGGCAAGGGATTTGAATGCCACCCTCTTTCCACATCCAGGCAAAAGTTACATTACGATCGCTGAAAAGAGTCCCAGTTTGTCTCTTTGTCGAGTAGAGTATGCAATGGTAGAGATAAAAAGTTCCTAGCACAGCAGATGGGAGAAGCGAGCGAGGCAAGGGCTACCATATTATTACTACTCGATGCTTAGTAATTAGTAGTAAGGGACGGGAAACACATGCCAGAGTTAGCCTCCTGAGCCCCAGCGTAGCAGCAAGCCGGACTTAGGGCCTGTCTGGATACTCGGCCTTCGTTCCCATTTCCCAATTAAATTGAGGGTTCTCACGCCTTCTCTCCCATTGCCTGAAGGCGGAGCTGAGTGCACCGTTTGGATGTCCTTGGCCCCGCTCTGACTGTGTGACAAAGCTAGCACTTAATATGGATAGAGAGTCGCCCTAATGTAGTTAAACATTACAAACTAGGTACTCTATATGCGTGACATTATCAGTGACATACTAGAAGCCTCTGCCATGACCCCTGTGGGAATCTGCCTTTGAAAGCCAAAGGGATCGAAGGCAGAGTATCCAGACAGGCCCTTAGATCACTTTAACACTCTTCAGGTCCGCACGACCACATCCGCGATTTTCTGTTGCTTTCTTCCTCCATCGGTATACCAAGAAATCACCACAGGCAGCTAGAAAAACGAACTCTGCATAATGGCATTGCCTATGCTTGTTAATGGTGCTGATTGTGGGCCAGTAAACCCCTTGCAAGGGCTTGCGAAACGATTTGACCAGGATCGCGGGATTCAACAAGTGAGCTGACTTCAGATGAATAATTTGGAACTTCCATCCTAAGGAATCTTCAGGATCAATTTGTTCAAGGACGTGCTGGTCCATCCCGAGAAGTGAGATCCGTCCAGTTTATTGACTTGCTGTTCTCAGCTCATATATCCTTTAGGCTTTCCGTACAGCCCAACCCACAAACGCCGCACTGGGTCAAGAGGCAGCGCGGTTCTTCTCTTCAAATAGCTCTCAAGGTGCCCTTGCAGCTCAAGGATCAGCCCCCAACTCATTCGATCTTTCATTGTTACATAAGTCACTGCCTCAATCTCATTCACCTTCGCCGGCTGTACAGTTTCAAGCAAATCCGCCACCATTGCAGAGATCTAACTCATCGTGGGCAGCGGATTTTCTACAGCATGCTCAAAACGCTGGCCCGGCGAGTGTAATAAAAGGGGATGCTGCTGGACAGATAGATAGAGCAGCAAGTGCACCACTGAATGCATCTGCTAATCCTGGTAAGTTCGGCTATATGTTTTGCATCCACTGCCCGAGTTTTACGACATTTCATTGTAGGAATGTCTCAATGGCTCCCTCCGTCTATGAGCATGATGCATTCTCCGAATTTCATGCCTCACATGGGACAAACATTGTCTTCGCCTGCCCTAGCGCAATCCTCTTCGACCTCTGCAGCTCTTTGGGATAAGGAATTCCAATCATTGGAAGCTTCTATCGTAAATGTTGACCAATTGAACCCTGCACAAGCTCAGGATCCAGCGGCACAAGCTCGTGAAGCAGATGATTTAGCCAGAACCGCGGGTCTTCTCGTTGAAACCGTTAGGAATGAGCAAAATCCCAAATTCAAGAATTCTCAGTTCATGAGATTAATGCGGGATATCCGCGATGGGGACATTGTTGTGGATGGAAGCGAGATGGTGGAGAGAAGCCAAGCGAGCGGGAATGTAGATGTAAAGGGGAAAGGGAAGGAACGCGCCTCAGGTACGATTAACTGGGATAGAGATTACGAAGACAAATATGATTCAATGTACTGGACAGGATTCAGACCAGATGTTGTCTTTCATCCCGACGGCTCGATGGTCGCCGATCCTGGTACATCAATGGGCGGCGCCTTGTCCTCCCGCCGCAAGTCTGTGCACTTCGAGCAGCCACATCTAGATGCAGCCCAGAAGGAGCAAGAGGATCAGATACAGCAAGAGGAGGATCCGAACGAAGCGTACTTCCGTCAAGAGAATGAGGAGTTCATCGAATATTGGAATAAACAACAATCGCGTCCCATGGAATCGGCGTCGGCCCCGACTTCGCAGGAAGCTGAATGGGGAGCAATGCAAGATAGTTGGGACTCGTTCGAGGCGACGACTTGGGGAGTACGAGCCATCCCAACATATGAATTTCAGCCGCACAACCCGTACTTAATGGGAGATAATTCATATCGGACTCGAAATCATTCTTTGCACGATGGTGTAGGCTTCCTTAATGAGGTTAGTTTTAATGCTATCGTTTATCTAACTATTGAAGTATATATCGACTTCTTTCCTTCAGAGTGTTCTTGAGCTCGAGGCTGCAGTGCAGCGCGATCGCACGAATGCGCACGCTTGGTTTGAGCTCGGCGTAAAGCAGCAAGAAAATGAGCGCGAAGCCAAAGCTATACTAGCTCTTAAACGCGCTCTCTCGCTCGACCCCACTCACTTGCCATCTTGGCTCGCTCTGGCTATCTCACATACAAACGAAAATGACCGCAACGCTGCGGATGACGCGATCGAGCAGTGGGTCCGGCGCAACGATAAGTACAAGGAGGTTGTCAGCGATTTCTTTGAGCGGGTGGAGAAGTTGAACGGAGGATCTCTTGATAGCTTGAGTTACTTGAGACGCCATGCTGAGCTAGTAGACTGCTTGATGGGCATGGTGCGGGCAGGTGGTGGTGAGAGTGGTGAAGTGGATGCCGACGTGCAAATAGCATTAGCTGTCTTGCTCAACACTAGTGAAGATTATGAGAAGGCACAGGATTGTTTCAGCGCTGCATTAGCTGTTAGACCGGACGTAAGTTAATTGCAGACTTTGAAGTACGACTGCCACTGATGCATCTTACTTTGTTATATTCCTAGGATTGGCAACTGTACAACAGAGTCGGTGCTACCCTCGCTAATAGTGGTCGGGCAGACGATGCGTTGCAATACTACTATCGTGCTCTTGAGCTCAACCCTGCGTACATCCGTGCTCGCTTCAACCTCGGCATCTCATGTATCAATATGAAGGTTCGTAGTCTCTCCCCACTTCTTGACCCTCAACAATCTACTGACCTTATGGACCTTATGGATTGTAGAAATATCATGAAGCCGCGCAACACATTCTGGATGCGCTTAGCCTTCAAGATAGCGACGGAAGTGTACACGGACCAGATGACAATCGTGGTATAACTTCCTCAACATTGTGGGACAGCTTGAAGACAACATGCCTACATCTCCAGCGCATTGACCTTGCTTCGCTATGCGATAGGAGGGATCTTGATGGGTTCCGTCGGGAGTTTCTTGTATAAAGAATGCGGCCCTTGAAGGTCGACATCGACAGCTCACGGTTGCTATACTGATTAACTATATCCCACAAATGTATATGTCCGTTTAGTGCTATGGAACCCATAGCTTACATTGATATATTCCCATACATCTAGTTGTTCATATTCGTTCGAAATAATATCTTCCGAAACTTAAAAGTATGGACCGGATAACACAATCCGCTTTTTTCTGACAACTTCTCCTAAGACACCTCCCAGAGACCCAGAAGACCAGCCGCTCCTTTAGACTTTTGCCTCATACACCTTCATCAGCACAGGAAGCCGCAAGTGAACCGAAGTCGCCATTTCTCAAAGCATAGCACAACCTTGGTCCTTCAGTAGTGACGTAGTAACCGCGCATTCCGATGCTACCAGTCCTGTATGTATGCAGGATAGAGGTCATGATCAAGGGGTATGCCCTCGAATACTCAAACTTGACTTCAGTATTACATATCACTTTCCCTGTCGTAAAACTGCAAGCAAAATTTGTGTACTTTTATCATGCTGTAAGTCTTCTACGATAAGTGTCTTTGTCCGAAATATGTAGTGTGCTGTAGCGATACTAATTAACTTCCATATTCCTTAATTTCTTCCTGAATAGCGCTGTCGAAGCTGTCTAAGTTATCCGGGACTCGGACGCGTAGCATTTCCAATACTAGTCGAAGAACGAAGATTTCGTATGAGCATATCATAGTATGCCAAGTGGATGCGCACTGCAACACATACTTCTCACTTCGCTTCTGACTGCCATCATCTGTTCACGCTCTCCCTGTACTAAGCTCCTGACATCAAAAGAACCGATATCCTCAATTCCCCGGCGGGTGTTCTGCGACACTGCTGCCCATGGACCCCACCTCACATCTCTCGGTAATACTGGACCTATCACCAACACAATGGCATCTCTCTTCACTTCCTAACAATCCGTATCCCTTGAGCTTCAAGTCGTTTCTCTCACAAACGCTCGCCTTCTTGAACTCGCATCTGGCATGCAAACCCGAGAACACACTTGCTGTCTACGGGGCTTTGCCAGGGAAGAGGTAAGTCATTAGTGGCGACTGGTGACAGAGGATTTAGGAGAGCTTATTTCTACTGCAATGAAGTGCACTGCTTTATTCATCGTTTCAGCCAGTGGAAGAAGTGTTGGAGGAGAACGTGGCTGACGCGAATACGTATCTTCCCTTCAAGCTGGTGGACAATGCTGTGACAAAGAGAATAGTGGAAGAGTTGGATGCCTTGCCTGATGCAGAGGAGGAGGGTGAGATTGGTTCAGCGTTCTCTTTCGCGTCCGTTTATTCACTGTCAACAAGCTCCTTGCCAACTGGTCGGTTCACTCACGAAAGCGTTGTGTCGTACGTTCACAGGCTTACAATGTGTGGAATGTGGACTAACATAACTCTGATAGATATTAATCGGTTTATCAATCCCTCAACTGCTTCTGTATCAACCGACACTTCATCGAACGTTCCTTCCGAGCCCCGAATCGCAATCTTGTCTGTGTCGCCGGACATGTCCACATCGTACATCCCTCTCATGAATTCAATCTTTTCAGCTCAAAAGCTTGTGAGCTATATTCAACGTCTCATATCAGATGGGACTATAACTCAAGATGTCTTTGATATAGAAAGTGACGATCGACGTGTGCAAGATTTACGGACCGGACACCGTTTTTCTACAGCAGGCTGCACATCTGACTGGAGGCTCTTACATCTATCTGGAACGGAGAGATGCGCTGCTACAGTATCTTCTCGTGAGCAGTATCTATACTAGCGACCGAGATCTGGTGATAGCTAAACGTGTTCCTTGCAGATGTCATTTCTCCCACCTCCATCTATGCGCCGTATGCTAGCCGTTCCGACACAGGATAGGATCGATTTCCGAGCTGCGTGTTTTTGTCACAAGAGAATCGTCGACATTGGCTTTGTGTGTTCTGTCTGCTTGTCCAGTACGTCCTTCACATCAGAAGTTCCTTTCGTCAGCATTCTTTGCTACCTTTCCCTAATGCGAACTTTCTGACTGCTTGTCGTAGTCTTTTGTCAACCTGTCCCTGTCTGTTCCACCTGCCGGTACGTACCGTCTCCTATTCTTCCCGACCTCTTTATATGGGTCCGAGCGATTCGTTGGTGCTTTATCCAATGCTAATCATCCAATGGTTTTTCTCTCCGTAAATTTCCGAGCATCTTATTCGTTCCTTTCGTTTCTCCGCCTTTCCGCTGGACACGTCTAAATGTTATAACCTTGTTCCTCGTCCCTTTCCCCACCCCATATATTCATTCCCGCAACCCCATAACTTGATCTCTATCTCGGCGTTCTCGAAAGGATCTGACGATTTGATGATGTAGGACGAAGTTCCCGATCAAGAGCCTCCAACGACTCAATGCCTCGCGTGCTGCGCTACCCTCGACTGCTCCGGGGACACCGCGTCCACAATCGGTTTCGACGCCCGTGGCCAGTCCACGTCCACCTGGGCAATCGACGCCAGCTGCACGCGCAGTGTCTACTTCCCTGGGCATCTCGACCTCCAGTTCTCGTGCGAACGGGTCGGGGATGGGCTCATCGACCAATAACAGTCCAGTCCCGTCAGCGAATGGTTCCGGTTCTCATCCCTAGCCGCCGGTTCTCGTGAGCGGAGAGAATCGGAATCCGAGCCTTCAAAGTGTGGGGAAGGGGAATAGACGATTGCTTGTGCTTCCCCGGATTATTAGTGCACAGCTTGGGATCGGCGCTCATGAAAGAATTTGTATTTTGGGTGGTTATTTCCAGGAAAGTACAGTACGCGCGATACCCCATGGATCCCTCCACACTTCAGTCTTCCGAATCCCCGCCTTCGTCATCATGAGATGCTGCACTTCTTCGCTTTGATTGTGACCAACTTCTAGCGCGATGACACCACCGGGTTTGACAATCCTATCATTGCGGACGAGATTAGCTATGGTGCGATAGAAAGCTAGGCCTTTGCCGTCGTTTGGCAGCTGTTCCAGGTCGCCAAGAAGTGCACGTTTATCTTCATAGTCCTTCACAGATGTAGGTAATTCAACGTATTCTTGGTAGGGAATATATGGAGGGTTTGATGTCAGCACATCGACCGGTTGCCAGAGTAGCTGTTGAACGAAGTCTGGGTGCAGTATATCTGCCTTGTGCACTCTGAATGTATTTAGATCCCGATTTGAATCTTCCCTATCGTTCGCCAGGGGGATGCCGGTGTGTATTGCATTGTCCATTGCAAGCTGGATGGCTTCTTCCGCAATGTCGACGCCTAGAGCGCGTACGCTCCCTGGTGGCCATAGATGGCAAAGCAAAAGAGGTATACACCCCGTGCCTGTGCACAGGTCCAGAAGCTTGATCGGCCGTGCGGGGGTGGGTTGGATCAATTTGGCGAGCCTCATCGTCCAATCTTCCGTCTCCGGACGAGGAATGAGGACCGGTGGCCGTACAAGCAACTCGAGAGGCCCGAATGGCTGTGTTCCTTTTGATTGTATCGGGGTTAGGACGACTTAAAATCAGAATGCGGCTTCGCGAAGCTCCGGACGGATAGGTATGGAACGCACCAAGAATATACTGCAGTGGTTCGCCCTGCAAGCGGCGTTCAAGCATCTTCTCTAACGTCGCATGATGTGAGCTCTTTTGCTGCATCCAGCGAAATTCTTGTTTGGCGGCGTGGTGGCCGAGTAGATCGGACAACTTGGCCAGCAACTTCATTGGGGGTATGACTAGTAGTTATTCCTGCCGCATAAGAATAACTCGAAGCTTTGGAAACGATTCGAATTCCCTTCGTCGCCTCTTTCCCCCGGTTTGTACTTCGCTGGCAGAAGGAGGGACCGCGTCTTATGAAACTTCGTTGCACGTCTCTTTTAGACAAAAGTGAGAGATCCGTGCCTTAGATAGGTATGCGGGTAATGTCTAGTTTATGGAGGGTAACGTACCTATCGTTTCAGAAGTTGACCCAAAAACGTTGAGTTCTCGGGCCTGAAAGATGCTATTCCGGCGATATCGCGCACACCGATGTAACTTAACACTCAGCGCTCAACATGTCCCGCGTATGCCAAAGTTGGAATCGAGCTCGAAAAGTTTTTTTCTTTCTCGATAAAGGTGAAAGTAAAGGAGTGCTCGAGTTGACTTCCGTCGTGTTCAACTTTGAACTTGGAAGCCACATCATAAAACAAATATTAGATACAAATAAACGCAAAACTCACCTTTATTGTCTTTCAATCATTGAGAAAAGAGATGAGAGATCTATGAAGGTTCAGGGTCAATGAAAATAATAGCACGAATTCCGAACGTACGGACAGGGGGCCGAAGTGACGACGATGGGGTGGGTAATGTGATCGCGTGGACTTGTCAATACCAAATAGAAATCCATTGAATCTACTGAGTCCTCTTTCTACTCAACTCGACAGCAGCTCTGCTGTCCTCCCTTTATCTTTCTTGCGTTGGTAGCGTCGCATCATCGCCAACCGCACGTCGTCGTGGCTCAACGAATGCGCCTCGGATGGACATGCAGTACGCTCGAGCTCAGTACCAGACCCACCGACATGCCGACATATCTCGCCCGCCGGCAATCTTGCCTAGTACCCAAACAAGCAGTCAGCATCCTCACGCTGCCCCGGACACCAACTATCGTTTGCATCCCGCACCGATGATCCCCATGGCCAACGCGAACGCCGTCGCCGGCCCCTCCTCCCACTCTGCCAGCTCGAGCGCATCATTGAGTGCAGGCCCGGCGGGTGACGCAGGCAGGAAGAAGAACGGTGCCAGTGCCACCACGAACGGAAAGAAGCGACGCGCGAACGCAGACGAGTCGGATGATTCTGCTACGCCAAACCATACAAAAAGTCGAGAAGGACCAAAGAAAAAGAAGGCAGCGAGGGCTTGTTTCCACTGTCAGAAGGCTCACCTGACTTGTGATGATAGTAAGTCTATTCAGATTATTTTCTTCTCCATGCATATGTTCTGTTTATGTTCGTTGTGTTTCACTCATAATAACTCATGCTGTTTTGTTTTTATACAGCTCGCCCATGCCAACGATGTGTTAAGCGGGGTATGGCTGAGAAGTGTACAGAAGGTCACCGCAAGAAGGCCAAGTATCTTCTTGATGATGCTGAGCTCGGTTAGGATCAGATGCCAATCATCATATAGCCTATCACGTGCTGACCGAGCTTTGTCCTTCCTTCTCCTTTCTCTAGAAGCACTCAAGAAGGGCAAAACTACCACGACGCAGAGTACGCCTGAGATTGTGCAGCCAACACCTCCCCCACCTGGGCCTGTAGGTGAGACTCATCCCGCTTGCTGGGTATACCGCTCGACGCGAATACTGTCCGGCAATGCATGAATGTGAACTTACATGCACTATGTTAGCAGCGGAGCCGTTCCCCTCAAATGACCTTTACTTTGGACTTCCCATAGATCAGGGCTATAGCTTCGGTTCGGAGGCTGCGAACATGGAATACTCCAGTTTGTCGGCGATCTTGGGGTTGACGAATTTCAGCCCGGACCAACCTTTCCTTGGAGATACCCCTCCTTCCGCTTCTACAAGTGCATTCAACCAGCCGTTCACGAACGCCGCTTGGCCAGCGGAACCGCAACAATCTCAACCGAATGTGTCTCCACAAGCACTACTAGGTGGGTATGACAATAGCTACGGAGCAAGCTTGCAGCAGCAACAGCAACAATCTTTGCAACAACAGAATGGTCAGTCGCAATACGCCAATCAGTCACTTTTTGGCGGACCTGCCGTATCGTCTATTTCACCTCAACAAAATGGCTACGGACAAGACCAGCAAATGACAATGTCACAAAGGACACCATCGGAAGCTGCATATCCTACACCCGAGCTTGCATACAATTCGCAACAGATGCAGGCTTCGCCGACGCAGCCTCAGTCCTCTCAGCAAAGTTACATTCAACAATCTCCTTCCCTCATGCAGGAGTCGCCGACCGATCGACAGCAGCAAAGACCATTCCAAGTTCCTCAAACACAGCGACAACAATTGCTAACACCACTGCCTCCGACTGCTATTAACCGAGTTACGAACGCCTCTGTAGCGTCGATTGTATCCCCTCCGTCAACAGATTCACCCATGTCAACAGGCTCGGTGAACGAGAGTGTGGTCAACCAGCAGAACGGTGCAGGTTACCAGGTTGAGAACCAGGTGAAACCAGACGTGTATCATTCGGTTGTCAAGGCCTACGATTATACAGAGAGCTATCACTTTTTAATGAAGTTCTTACCAACTCGGTATTTATATTTTTCTTCGCGATTCAATCTGTCGGCTGATTCTTGAATATGTATACTTTTTTCAGGTTCGATAAGAATGATATACTCCGTGTTATCCGTGCGCTTGCTATATACCGACCCTCTATCATTGCTCTCCAAACGCCCATGTCAGAAGATGACTTCATCTTCATGGAGAAGTGCTTGCTTCGCTCGCTCGTCGTGAGTATCTCAAGTAAAAGATAATAATGACAGTCCTAAGCTTGACGGATGGATGGCAGGAACTGAAAAAGCTCATATCCTTCAGCGGAACGCCTACTGTAGTCTGGCGCCGCACTGGAGAGATATGTGCGGCTGGTACTGAATTCTGTTTGTTGACGGACTGGAAAGAGGAGGAACTCATAAACGGCCGGAAGTACATCTACGAGGTCCGCTTTTTTCCGCCGAATTAGATTTGCTCTGGTGCATCGACTGACTAACTTGCGAAATTGTTGTAGTTGTTTGAAAACCAGTCCGTCATCGAATACTGGGAGAAATTCGCCTCGCACGCGTTCGAAAATACGACGCAGTCCGTCTTCTCGCATTGCGTTCTATTAAAACCCTCCGGCGAGCCTATACCGTGCACGTTCTGCTTTTCGATTCGAAGAGACCTATTTGATCTTCCTAGCTTGGTCATCGGTAAGTCGAACCCCCAGATCTCAAAGACGACCGACTGACTTTTGTTTAGGACAATGGTTGCCCCTCATGTAACAATCAAACAAATACAACCTGAACATTATATTACCTTACCTCCTCTTGGACGTTTGGAAATTAGTAGGAAAATGTATACTAACCTCTTCCCCTTTCCTCATTTTCTTTGGGCATGTAATGTATCTGTCGCCTTGCTGTCGATTTTCCCCCTCCTTCTCTTGTCGCTTTTTACGCACTTCGCTCGCGTTCTACCTTATCTTTATGTTGCTATTTCTCTTAGCACATAATATCCCAAAGTTCAGCGTGGCTGGATCACTTTTCCTGCTGATGTAGAGCTATAGATTGTCATACCGTGTGGAATCGGTTGGAATTGATGGCACAGGAATTCAGAGGAGATGCTTGCGAGTAGAAATGAAAGAGGTAAGTATGAATAAATAGCAACAAGCGAAGACATCAACCGCGAAGAGGAAAAGTCTATGCATAGCACAATTCTGAAAGAAAGGGTCTGGTAAAGTATAACAAGAAAGTCCGCGTTCAGCATGATTTCCAATTCCTCCAATTAATATCATTCTGATATTCCGCTGCCCTTTCCAGGGGATTCCTTTGGTGGAAAGTCGGAAAGCAACGCAGAGTACCTACACGCCGGTACCGGCCTCCACCTCCGAATACTCGCTCTCAATTCCGGGCTCCATGATAGCGGCATGGAAGAGGATAATAAAGCCAGAGGCGCCGACAAGCCAGAAGAAAGTTCCGAACGGAGACGAAAAAAGGAGCAGCGGGATACCAATGACGAAGAGACCGATGAAGAGCTGACGCCGTGTTACGACTTGGCTGCCGACGTTGAACTCCTCAGGAGCTATTGTAGTCAAGTGGTATGGTATGGGATTAAGAGTCAAATAATTAGTTTAGAGCTGCATGGTATCGGAAAGGTAACATGCACGGACCGTATTTATTGATGAGCGTGAAGCCTCCGAAGAGGAAGATAATGGAGATGAGAAGGGTCGAGTTCATGATGCTATTTTTTTTTCTTTCCGTCAGCGGGAGTCACCCGATAAACTTCCATGTTCAACCTACATAGCGTAAATGGCAAGAATAAGGGCAATAATTCCATAGTTTCCTACAGCAGAAATCAATCAATACAAGTTCACAGGCACAAGGTTGTCGAGTACATACCAGAGAAATAGCGAGTATTATATGTGATTCGCTGTTAAGAGGGCAATTGTGGGTGTCAGCGCTAACAGTGCCAAAGCACAACTCGTAGGCTACGCACCGACATCGCGGTATTGAAGTCCGTTGGTCTTGAGACGCGATGATGGTCAAAGAACTCTGTTGGAGGTCTGAGTGCACTGAGGCGAGTTTCCTGCAAGACGGATGCGCATCAGAAAAGGCCCGGGATGCAGACAAGGAGGCCATAAAACGCACTCTGAAGCTCTTGAGAGTCTCCATTGCTCGGAAAGCGACGTCCATCTTCGCGGGTTGGTAAAGGATGGGTTAATCTACAAAGGAATGAAGGACGAGGACGTGCGTGTTGCTGAAGTCGACGAGGGTAAGAGGTAAAGAAATAATTCTGGCGTTGCTGACGTGCCTTCCCCGTTTGGTTTGTGCTGCGGCTGCCTGCGGACCCTGCGCCGCGGTCGACGCGTGCGTGCCTCAGGTTGGCCAAACGCGCGGTTACTTTCACTTTCTACGTCAAAACACGTCTTGCTTTTACGATCTGTTCTCTCCACTGCGAATAAATTGCATTCAAGTCTCTTCTTTGTCACTTAGCTCAGACTTTCGTCTTAGACACCACATGCCACAATGATCCGCCGTCAACCTACACTCATTCCTTTGACGGACAACGATGTCCAAGATGTGAAAGACTATCTGTCTAAACTCGAGGAACAACGACAGCAAGTGGCAAGTGCAAGCGGTGTTCCTCAAAGTCAACCGATGCCTCCGCCTTCGGCACCACCGACGAAGGAACAGAGACTTGGGTTGGTTGGTGGACCATCAGTGAGGTTTAAGAGATAGATGATGTTCAGCAGTGAGTATACATGTAAGACCCTTGTGAGCAAATACATCAATGTTGTTGACAATGGCAATAGATTATGGACGAGTTCCGTGTACCGCAAGATACGTTCCGGTATAACAGGACTCTACGCCGTCGTATCAACACATTCTTCCAAGTTCATGGCTTTTAGGCATGGCCTTCTTCTTCTCCTATACATTTGATTTACACTGCTAAGTTTTCAAATTTATGTATTGTTTCCTGTAAGCAAAAGTTTTATAAATTTACTCCCAACAACCATAATTGCGCACTACTGTACTTCTCCCACAATGCTCGGGAGCGAAGATACTGTGACTCTTTCGAATACCCACCGTCTCCAGGTCAGTTCTCCCTGCTCTTAGAGCGCATCGTCTTGTCAGTCATGGAACTGTACGATGTAAAGGATTGCGCTCCTGTTGTTTGCAATGACCTTGTTGAGACCTCAGATTCTCCTGGATCTCCCGGGCCCGCCCGCGACACACAACCCAGTGAAAAGTGCCCTTCCGAAGTACCAATTTCGAATGAAGATACGGAACGGACGTTCCGACGAAGACGGCTCATTTCCTACGCGACACTCTGCTTTTGCTTCTTCTTTGAAGGGTGGAACGATGCATCTTTCGGGCCTCTTCTCCCTCGAATTCAAAGCGCATATGGGGTAAGTGACTCCTCTTTGTATGTTGGAGTAGCTGTCAGGCTGACAGAAACATAACGATACAGATCAACTATGCTATCGTGTCATTGATCTTCGTCTTCGAAAGTGTCGTAAGTTTCTTTGTGCGCCCACTACTGGTTATATTCACATCATTGCATTATAGGGATTTATTGGCGGCGCCATTCTAAATATCTACTTGAACAAAAGGCTTGGCTTCGGGAAGGTATTCAATCGAATGTCTTGCAACTCATCGGACAATCGTTGAACAGTTCAGACCATTGCTATATGCACAGCAGGACAGCTCATCGCCTTTGCCCTTGTCATTCCCCGGTGTGGGTCGTCGCCTTCGCAATCTACGGCTTTGCGACATCCTGTCAGGTCTTGTGCTTTTTCAATTACGCGCGATAATGTGTTTACTGAAACATAGTCCCGGTCAGAACTCGCAAATAAACGCATTCGTTGCAGGAATGCACGACTCGAAAAAAATGGCTACGCTACATTTCGTTTATGGTAAGCCTCTCGCTGATCATGCGTATGCTACATTAATTGAAACCCGGCAACAGGTATCGGGGCTTTGGCATCTCCATTTGTTGCAACTCAATTTGCGAAGACTACACATTTCTCATATCATTATTTCACGACGCTTGGTCTTGATCTAATAGCCTTTTTCTTGCTCATTGGAGTCTTCAAGTTTCGAGCTCAGAATGGTCTGTCCAAAATATGACTGCTGTCTGTTACTGTTGCTGATATGAAACACCGTCTTCGTCAGAAGTGTTGATTTGGTGTGGGCTACCTCCGCACCCAGCCAACTTGAAGCGGCAGAATGAATTTAGACAAATCTGGAGCCTCAAGGTTGTTCATCTACTGTCCGTCTTCGTCCTGGCGTACTGCGGGTTGGAGGTGACGATAGGAAGTGCGTTCATGAAGTGTTGAATTGATAGAATGCGACCTTACGGCTTTCGTTTGTCAGGCTGGTCCGTCACTTATTTGATCCACCGCACTGGAGGTGGTTCGTCTAGCGGTTATGTATCTTCAGGCTTCTTTGGTGGTATGTGTGCTACATCAACTTCTTGCAAGCAAGACTACAGACTAATTGAGTTTTAGGTCTTGCTATTGGCAGGATCATATTGTTCCCCATCACGAAGAAGGTCGGCCTAAGCTCTTGAGAACAGACTAAAGATCCTGACAAAATATAAGATTGGAGAGCGATCAGCCATCTTCGTATATGCTTTTATAAGCATAGGGTACGTCGCCTGGCAATTACTGGCAAGACAATATCCGCTGATACGCTGGAATCACCAGTTTTCAAATTCTTGTCTGGACGCTGCCTCATTTCATCTCGTCAGCTATCGCAATCTGCATGGTTGGACTCTTCCTCGGGCCTATCTTCCCGTTAATCTTAAATCAGTGTGGAAACCTCGTCCCAGGGTACCTTCTATCCGGAGCCATAGGCTGGATAGTGAGCATCGGCGTTACGGGTATTGCCCTCATCCCCTTTATGGCTGGCGCATTCTCTGATAAATACGGAGTTGTCGCCATACAGCCGTTGTGCGTTCAGACAGATTGACTATCTCGTCTGAGAGGTTGAAGTGCTGATACTACTTACAGGTTGATCGCATTGATGTGCGTGCTGGTCTTGATTTGGACATATATCAACCTCGATCATTGGCGATCAGTGCGTCATGTAATAGAACCTGAAGTTCTCACAGTCGCTTGATTGCAGGAAGGGAGCGGCATGTCTATGTTGCAATGATTTAGATGAAGGGGGTTGAGCAAACGAGATCATCGACACGTCCGTATGAGTAATTTGTATGACATTGTGAGTTAGTTTACTTTGAGGACAGTCACATTTCATATTGTTTTGCTTATCTGTGAATCATAGAGATGAAGCATTTGTTAGTCTGGGCCCTCTATGTTGATAACGCGCGTCATCTAGCATGCTCTTTCGCTATGCGTGCTAACACTGTCGATTGCTTCTCGGCTTCTTCGCTAACGCCTCACGGTTTCCCTCGCCGTTTGAATTCTACGCAAGTTCTGTCGCCTTTACATTCTTCTTGAAGCGATCTAACTCGAAGCTTGCAGGCTTTTCCAGGGCTATACCAAATGACTAAATCTCGTCTCTCCTCCGCTCCGCATGCCGACCACTTCAATTGAATAGGTAAGTAAGAGTCTTGCGATTACGGCGTAAACGTGACTCTGAACTGCTCATCCTTCACACAGTATATACTCGTTATCTGCTGTCTGGAAGCTGTCTCCTTTCTTTTTTCCGAACTTTTCAACGACTGTACGTGTCTTTTATCTTCTCTGACCATCCGGGTCAGGATCTGTGTCAGACTATCGTGAGGGTACGCGGTTATTATGAGGTTTCGCACCTTAAGCCCACCCGGCTCACAGATCGAACTAAATCATTCACATTGGCAATTGTTACGACTCTGGGCAAGAATTTGACTCACATTCCTCAACGTAGATAAGAGAATGCTTCTGCAAGAGCGTGGCGGGAGTGTACGCTAAGTACGTACTGCAACGCGTGTTATCCTTTTTCAGGTGATCAGTTTACCATTAACGCCGACATTTCCCCGTCTGCCCTCAGCGAAACCGTGGAACTCTGTTCTTGATTGCCTCCCCACACTCCGGTAGCGTTCATGAGACTAAAGAGCTAGAGTGCAGGGCATCTCGATTATATGATCCCGCATAATCATATTTAGGCTATGCTTTCCTTTCTTCAGTCTTCCCCCAAGCCCTCCCACCTTTGTGAAAGCTATCATGAGTGAATCGAGCTCATCAATGGTTCGAGCGGCTCCAATCACTGAAGATATTGACACGCATAAGGTTCTCTATGTTCAAGAAGCTCAAACACTAACAGCTGATAGCTCCATGCAGACACCTTTCGATGAAAAGGATGAAGTGCCGCCTTCGTCCGCGGAAATAAAGCCTACGGAGGATGAAACCGAGCGCACTAACCAGCGAAGACGGTTGCTTTACTTTACAACACTATGCTTTTGCTTCTTCTTTGAAGGGTGGAGCGATGGCTCTTTCGGGCCTCTTCTGCCGCGCCTGCAGAGTGCATATGGGGTGAGTGAGATTTTGTTTATTGTGTTCGAAAAATGAAAACCGAGCACACTATGCAGATAAACTACGCGGTTGTTTCCTTAATTTTCGTATTTGAATGCGTTGTATGTGTACTGTTATTTCTCAGCTGAAGGTCGAATTAACTGCTATCTCATGTAGGGTTTCATTGGAGGCGCGGTTCTCAACGTCTATCTGAATGACAAACTCGGCTTTGGAAAGGTACCTCAAATCCTCTGCTCCATGCACATGTCATCCATTTTCTGTACAGACTATTGTTATAGGCACAATCCTCCAGGTCATCGTCTACGTGCTCATCGTGGCTGCTAGAAATTTTCCAATGTGGGTGGTTGGATTTGCAATCTATGGATTCGGGACATCTTTGCAGGTATCGTGATAAACTGCCTCCAATAAACCTTCTATAACCATGCAAGGAGTAGAACGCACAAATAAACGCATTTGTAGCAGGAATGAATGATCCGAATAAAATGGCTATCCTACATTGCTGTTACGGTAAGCGTTATTATGGCGTGGTTCCTTCTTACATACTGACATTTCTTTCGTATTACAAAGGCTCTGGGGCATTAGCATCGCCTTTCGTCGCAACTCAATTCGCGAAGATGACGCATTTCTCTTATCATTACTTTACAACGCTTGGGCTTGTGCTTGTCGCCCTTTCTTTACTCATCAGTGTCTTTCAACTTCGTACCCAGAATGGTCAGTCAATGATTGCTCGAAAGCTCTTATCCACTAAAGAGCCTTCTATCTTCTAGATATACTCGTTTCATGCGGCCTACCTCCTCATGTTGTTAATTCAAAACGACAGAACAGTTACCGTCAAATATGGGGCCTGAAGGTGGTGCATTTTTTGTCGTTCTTTATTCTCGTATACTGCGGAATAGAGGTCACTATCGGAAGTAAGTGTCTACCTTGTCCGCCATAGAATGATTCCACAACCGTCCATCCAGGCTGGTCAGTAACCTACCTCATCCATCGCACGGGAAGTGGATCTTCTACTGGTTATGTTTCATCAGGCTTCTTTGGTGGTAGGCTTTGCATATTCTCACCGCGTAAACTCTTGACTCATCCCTCCAAAGGACTTGCTGTTGGGAGAATTGTGCTTCTACCAGTCACAAAGAAGGTGAACAATATTTCTTCAAAATGGAAGCTTGTCGCATCAGATCGTTGATTGATGTTCAGATTGGAGAACGACCCGCCATCATCTTCTATGCTCTAATATGCATTGGGTATGTTAGGATTCAACTAGCTCACACGATGAAATATTGACGCATTCGTAGGCTTGAGATTTTGATATGGGCCCTACCGCGCCTTATTCCTTCCGCCATCTCCATTTGTTTTGTTGGCCTCTTCCTGGGACCAATGTTCCCTATCGTCTTGAACCAGTGCGGTTACTTCCTCCCGGGATACTTGATGTCTGGCGCCATCGGCTGGATAGCAAGTTTTGGAGTCACAGGCGTCGCGCTCGTCCCATTCCTAACTGGCGCTCTCTCAGATAAGTACGGCGTCGTTTCTTTGCAACCACTGTGAGTGTGACCTATCCTGTAATAGAGTGCGAAGCCACTCACATGCTAATAGCTTGATCGCTCTCATGTGCACGCTGGTTCTCATTTGGGCATACGTTAATTTCGATCACTGGCGCTCTACACGCGTGAATACGGCTCAAACAGAAGTAGCTAGTGTTCCAGCTTAGAATTTTTGTGGAAGAAAAAAAGAAAAAAAAAGTCCCCGTCTTATTCGGATATCACGAGTTAAGCTGGGTACGGCTGTCGAGAAACTGGTACGAGTATCGCTTACGAATTGCCTCATCCCGAAGATCAAGGAAAGTGCAATTCCTGCGTATATTTGGTTTTAGCCGCAAATACGCATCAAGCGCAAGTGACTGTCTTAATTCTCATAATAGGTTCTGACAACCATCTCAATATTAACATTGCAAACGTTACCGTGACTACTACTAGAAAACGTACCCAGAAATCTCGCCGCCCCAGCCTCAGAAACCTATGTTCCCTCGTTCAGCATGACCATCCACAGACCTCCGTAGTTTCCCATACAACAATGGTTTCATTGGCCTGCAGTGCTTCGGCCTAGGCTCACGTGAGAACGAACCCTCGGTTGCTTCTTTGCGAGTAACACGGTTCGTAGACTTCAATGCTTTCTAGAGATACATATGTAGCCTCGTGTCAATTCCGCGTCGCATCAAGCTTGCGCATCTTCTTGCGTCACCTTCTCACCCGGAGGTGTTCCCCTGAGAAAACGGACATTCAACATCTTTTAATCATGAGAAACTTTGCTAGAACAAGTTCTGAGTCCGAAACGCTTGTAAATATATCTCTTGGCTTCATCAGCTCACATTTGTCCGTGTCGGCTCAATAGTCACTACACGCTCTCATGCATGGGTGTGCGGGTTTCGTGCGGAGGCGAAAGCTTAAACGTCTAAGCGCTGCCTAAGGTCGAACGTATATAAATCCTGCCGGGATGGTACATTCTCACCCAGCGAACTCAAAGCATTGACTTGCCACCCATATCTTTAGACTTCAAATCACTATAGCATTCGGTTTTCATAATGACTATCACCAAGACTCCACCGAAGGGACATGTGGTAGCCTTTGCGCTTCACTTCTGGGGTGTGTTCGACTGCATTAGTTTTCAATTACTAACCGAACAATTGCCATAATTCTGTAGGACACACCAAATCATTGTGTGCTTTGGCCGCAAAGCTAGTTCGCGTCCAACCCGTGTATGTCACGCTTTTCGTTGGTATCCCTCTACTCGAAAAGGCAGAAAAGGAAGTAGCAAGGTACTTTCTTCCGGAGGGCGAGGAGTACCTGAAAGAGTCAATCAGGTAAGAAAACTGCCACATATACGATGCATTGAAAAAACTCAACATTACTAGGATTGTTGCCATACCTTCCGGATCACAGTCGTTTAATTTGAAACCAATACAGTTGGAGTTTCTCAAAGGCTATGCTGCATTGTTATCTGGCGAGCCAATCCAACGCACCCCCGATATTGAGAAGTTCTATGAAGCGGTCGGGACACCTCAACTTGTAATCCTAGATGTGAGGCAATTCTTGCGGCTTGTTAGATCCTTGACCTAAACTAAGTTTTATTAACTTGTCAGTTCTTTTGCTATGAAGCGCTACAAGGAATCCGAGCCCTTAGTGGGACTTCCGTGCCAGTGTATGCTTGGCAAAGCGGTTCAGCAGCAGCAGTCCTAGTGCTATTTGCTCCTGAAAGCATGGGCGGTGGAGGAGACTTGGCTGCCAAGCTAGAGAACCTTGTCGTCGAGGAAGGCGAGACTCGTGACGAAGCTGCAGAAAAGGTAGATGGCCTTTGTAGCTACCTCGAGGTAGCCTGTGTGTAACTTTCCGTTGCATTTCAGATCTACAGAAAAGCCAAGGGTGATTTAATCAACATGCCTGGCCTTCCACCGATGTATGACTATGAGCTTGCGCCGCAGAAGGTGCGGCATAATCTGCATCCATGATTTTCAGCACTGATATTTGAGAAATAGCGAGTTTACAGCTTCACTGCAGCATTTATACTCAGCAATAGCCATAGGTCAGCATGATGAAGCTACTCACTGATAATTACTCACTGCCACAAGGTTTTTCGAGAGCTGCGACGGCGTAATTAACTGTACCTCACAATTTTATGAGGGAAAATCGATCGAAGTGTGGAAAAAATGGCTTGGTGATCGTCCAGTTCTGACGATTGGACCAACTGCATTTACGGATGCAGCTTCTCTCGAGCAAGAACGCGATTCAGTTCCAGGTGGGATGGATGTTGAACGTTTTCTCGATAGTGCCCTCAAAAAATACGGGGAACATTCTCTCGTATATGTAAGGCCGGCGATCTGACAAGCATTTCAGTCACTGAGGACAAACTTTATAGATCTCGTTTGGAACTTTGGCATGGATGACAGAGCCAGAAAAAATATGGGCGTTCCTGGACGTGCTCATGGAGCTGTCTATACCATTCGTGAGTCATCCTGCAATCCCTTGCTCTTGCGACTGACGATAATTTGCGATTATGTAGGCGATGAGTCACGCTGCACCAGTAGCAAATGTACCAGACGAGGTCAAACAAAAAGCGTCAGAAACTGGACTTGGTTTTATAGCACCATGGCTTCCTCAACAGCTGATCCTGCATCACAAGGTAAGAATATGCGATGCAATTATCATAAACTGCAGCAGCTCACTTGTGCGAAGGCATGCGGGTGGTTTGTTTCGCATTGCGGCCACAACTCAACAATGGAATCTCTCACGGAAGGCGTACCTTTGTGCGTAAACTTCGATTGCCTTCGTGGCAACTACTGAGAACATTCGCGATGCCCAAAACACAGGATTTGCTGGCCCTTCGATGCCGATCAACCGATGAACGCGGCCAACTTATCCGTGATGCACAATGTTGCATATGAGTTGTTCGAGGTACGAACTGGGTACGGCCTCCGTCCTATCCATCGTCTCGGAAACAAAGCACCAGAGGGAACTCTGGATGCTGTTCGTCGCGAAGCCAGAGATGTTCTCACTAAAGCGAGGGGCGAAGATGGTGGAATTAAGAGAGCAAATGCGTTGAAGATGAGCAAGGCAATTTCCGATAGCTGGAAAGACGGAGGGGTATGTTGGCAGGAGATGCGTAAAATCTTCGATGTTCTTGGCTAATACAAGAGAGGAGATGTGGAGATGTAGTGCGCGTTAGATTTTGGTTTCGCGATAGAGTTTTCCTGATATTCTAGGGAATATAGAGTGTTGTCAAACGAGACAAGTTGCCGAGAAAATTTCTTGTGGGCAAAACGCAACCTGTAGGTATGTTGAATTGCCGAATGAACAAGTTTAGCACAGCCTCAGGGAAATGTGTTCTCATATCTCCGGAAACCTAGGGATTAAAAAAAAGGAGATGTATGCGTATTAGTGAGACACAAGAGATACCGACATGGAAAACAACGAAAGCAATGATGGTATCCGGTATAGACTGATAGCAAAGATCATTCCGGTTTGCCTTTTCGTTTCTTCTTCGGTGGCTTCTCCGCGCTACCGTCGGTGATTCCATTTGCTGTATCATTTTCATCCATTTTATGTTTCTTTTCCTTCTTCTTTCTCTTTTTCTCCTCCCTAAGTTTCGAGCTTTCCTTGTCCTTGCGAACTTGCTTTACTTCGGCAGCTTCCTCCCCTGCCTTCCCCAGAGCAGCGAAAGGGTCTTCGTCATCGCTCAGTTCTTCTTCAACTTGTACTTCTTCCGCCGGTGCTCCTTCCTCTTCCTCCTCAATGCCAGTCTCTACAGTTGCTTTCGCTTTGGCACTGACAGCTGGTTGTGGTATATGTTCAGGAGAAAACGGATCCGGTTGTATCGAGCCGACAAGAGATAACATTTGGTTAGCCACTTTGAGGCTGAGCGAATAGGTCAGCGCAAGCTTAGCGAATATATACACACACAGAAGTTACAAAAAGCTTACCCAATAACAGTGAATTCCAAGAACCCCTCCTTCCCACCCAGTCTATCCCCCGTCGTCTTATGTATCCATATTCCAGCCGCTTCCTCTCCATCTACTGCGGTATCCGCCCCTGCAGTACCGGCGGGCGCATCGATTTCCATAGCAGGTGTTTGTATGTCTGTTTTCTCCTCCGCTTGAATCGCAAGAGGTCCAAATTCAGGGTCGTTCTCGGCAGGTCCGTATTCAAACTCCCAGAAATCTGTAGGGATGTGGTGCCGAGGTATAGAAACATTGAAAGTCTGGTGAATGAGAAGAGATATGTGGTCTGGGGAGCATAGGTTTATTCTTCCCGCTAAAAAGTCAACTTCTGTTAGTCGTGCAAATACGTCTGGACTCATCCCAACTCACTCAGTTTCGTTCCAACCTGGGGACTCCAGACTGTCGCGTCAAAACCGACATCGCAAATTGCAAATGGGCATTCGTTGATAATCTTTGCAGTCTGAGATAGAAATTGCGCATTTGAATGGCTTAGCATGACGCCTCGTAGCGCAGGAACATATCTAGCAAGTAATGTTGAACGAACGCCTATTGTAGATTTCCTAATGAACATACCGCATTATTAACGAGTCCAACATTTCATTCACTCCAGATATAGGCGACATGGCAAATCTTGGAGGTATTGAAAGAGTGACAGATGCACCGATGACTTTGAACTCCCCCTCCTCTACCGTATCACTAGCAGTCTGCCGTGCCTTCCCCTTCTTGTCCCGTTTCTTCGACTTGTCCTTCTCATCCTTCTTTAACTTTTTGGATATAGATTCTGGGACACCTTCCAGCTGTTCAGGATATTTTCGCTTTTTAGACGAGGACGATGAGGAGGCGGCTTGTAGAGGCATAATGTGTGAGGGATGAGAAGGTCGAGGGTCTATATCGGTGACCAGAATTTGGAACGCAAATTTTGGGCGTCTGCTCGTACACTGGCACGGCGCTTGCCGAGTCCTGGCGCCTCTATTCATACTACTCGTTTGTTTCCGAAGTTGTCTTGCCGTTTGTTTTGCACTCAGCGTCTACGACTCGCCATGGTAAGAATGAGGAGCTCTGTGTGCTGGATGTAATCTAACATTGCTCCCATCTCAGTCGGCACCAAAGGCGATCATTCAGGTCATGCTGGTTGGGGCTCAAATTCTAGGGAAGGCGTTCGTAGCAGCAGGTCGGCAGGCTGTGAAAAGTGCGTTCATCATTTCTCTAGTTTGACACGCTCTGACATTGTACAAAGATGCTCAGCACCGACCTCAAGGCGGTGCGTTGGGTGATGCTGCGGGAGTCAGCAATGCGACTTCAGGTTCTTTGACGGACCGATTAACGCGAGAACACAAGATGACCCTTGACGAAGCGCGGTTGATTTTGAACGTGAAGAAGACGGATCCTATGGAAAATGTCTTACGAGTACGTAGACAACTTGATCTCTCTATGATCTCACAGCCTGAGAGCATTACTCTCGCAGAACTATGAACACCAATTCAAAGCTAACTCACCCCCACCACCTCCTGAGAACCCACCTCCGGGTCGCCAAAAACCTCAATTCTGGTCGCATTATCTTCAATCGAAAGTCGTTCGTGCAAAGGAGCGGATAGAAGCAGAGCTCAAACTTGCCTCTGAAGAACCTACTGCATCGAATGCTTCGGAGAACTTGAAACCACCAGAAACAGGAGGACCTTCCCCTCCACCACAAAGCTGAGGGAAGTTTCGTTTTGGATTCATTTTGCATACTTTTGCTATCTTTATATTCATGTCTACAACCTCCATTCATTCTCATCAGCACAGTGTCAATCATTTCATAGAAAAAATAAATCTCTTCGAATGCACGTTTGTCCTTATTTGGTAGGCACGACTAACACTACGAATTGCGAAATTTCCTTGTTTCACGTCTTCACAAACATCTTTCACTACTTATAAGCATCGGATATTGCTTGGACGCATCGCATGGCTCTTATAACGATCTCAGGCTATCCAGCGTCAGGAAAGACACGTAGAGCAGGACAATTGAAATCCTTCTTTGAGAAGAAACTTGAAGATTCTTCCTATGAGGGCCCGAAGCTCAAGGTTGTTCTCATCTCCGACGATACGCTCAACATTAAGCGAAGCGTCTACGATGGTCCGTTGTAATGGAAACCTCGACCTTGCACCTCAGTTTTCTAATTCAGAAGACAAGATGGGCGACAAGAGAAGCCAGCACGCGCGGCGCTGTTCACCGCCATGCAACGAAGCATAGGCCGGGACACCATCGTTATTGTAGACGGAATGAACTACATCAAAGGGTACAGATACCAGATGTACTGTGCGGCTAGGGAGAATCGACTAAGGGTGTGCACTGTAAGTCAGATGTGTCTGTTGCACAACCTCAACTAAGGGCGCCTAGATGTACGTTGTTGCACAGTCCGACCACTGCCGCGCGTGGAATTTATCACGTCAAGGCGAGGACGCCTACAATATAGCCACGTACGTGAACTGCTACGACTTGCCCGTGTGTATTTTCTTAAGTGCTCTCGTTTCTTTTACCAGCCTTGACAATTTGATCATGCGATACGAGGAACCATCGTCTATGGTTCGATGGGATTCACCGCTTTTCACTGTTCCTTGGGCTGATGAAGACGTCCCGGGTGAAGAGATCTGGTTGGCAATCACAGAAGGCGTAGTGAAGCCTCCAAATGCAGGGACATCGGCTGTGTGTCTGAATTTTATCGTCCTGGCAGGAATCCGCATAACGAATACCTATTAGGTTGCAGTAGCGCCAACAGAAGCTCTATATACTCTAGAGCATACCTCGGCAGCGATGGTGTCTGCCATTATGGCAGAGCAAGCCGCACAAGCTGGATTGGGCTCAGGAGGTGCAATGATGTTGCCCCTGTCTTCAACATTGAAGCCCAGCGTCACTCTGCCTGGGCGCACGATAACCCTATCTGAACTACAGCGGCTCAAGAGGCAGTTCGTCACAATCCACAAGAAGGCTATCACTCTGGGGACTACAGAGAAAGGATCGGTGGACTGGACAGAGGGAAGTATTGCCGAAAAATTTGTGACATATCTAGAGGAAAACTTGCGGAGTTGAACAAGGAAGTTTACACGTACGGCTCAGTTCGTTAATTTGATGCTTCGCTCTCGAGCTACAAACTTTGGCGGGAGTAAACAGATGAGATAAAAGGCCGATGAGTGTCTAGTAGGCAATACCTATGTGTCGTAAGCCGAGTAGGATATCTCGACTCATAATATGGGTCTGCCGCCATTCTGTCCGGGTCTTCTGCTTTGAATGACCTGGTCATCATGACCGCCCTAGACTCGTGGCTTTGCGCTTCCGTCTCCTGCATTGAGGGCACCAAACTGTGAACGAGTCCTGCAATGTTTTGCATGTTCATGGCATTGTCCTCCGATTTTGATCATTGACCGTACACCCGTCGTTTCCATTCTCATAATCTTGCTGCGATGACATTACCGTTCCTGGCGCAGTCAGCCAGTCTGCGTCCTGCCTAGCTTTGCGCATGCCCATATCTTGCGTGCCAAAATGATTGTGGCGATTCGAGTTGCGCTCAACTGGTGTTATGAAGTGGGTGTGAGTTACCTTTCTTCCAAGCTTACATTCCTTTTGTTTAATTCGCTGCATTGTTTTAGTGTTCCTCGGTTCACTCTTCCTGCAGTTGAACATCGTCCCTAATACACACTCCGTGCACGCACAATCCTTCGAGGGACCCAACGAGGTCTGTGCTTCTTCGTGCGCATTCACCGGTATCGACAAACAGCTCAACCGACCAATCTACATGATCTCATGTTCTCAGAAACCGGTCAAAATCAGGCATAAAACTTATCTTCGTCTGAATAGACATGTCCTTGAGACAATAACATTTGAGAGTTCTGACAGGTATGTACTACTCGTCCATAATATACTGTCGCCTGGCGCATGGTCAAACTCTGGCTGATGCCACCTTACAACTCACGACATATTCCTCGGTTTTGGAAGGACTGGAGATTTGATGTTCGGTCGCTCTCAGATCACACGGGCACACAAGACAGTTCCGGGTGGGTTTCTCTACCTATCCCGTAAAGAAAAAAGATCGGTGTGGGTATTTTCCCATCTCCCGACCAAAAAAAAAAGATATATGTACCCTCGCTTGAAGGACACCACACTGCATATGGCCGCGCTAGCCTTGGAGGAGTCCGTTTCTCAAGGATTCTGAAGAACGTATTATTCTACGCACACTATCTCAGTAGAAGTCCGAATTCCAATCGAGACAAATACATGGTCTTACAATATCGTCCGCATCTTTTCGCATGACACGATCGAAGAGAATATTACGATCTTCCTCCGTACACTTCCATCTCTTACACGAGAAATCGACGTGAGGATCATAGTCTACAAATCCGCTTGAATAACGACGGTTACTTTGTATGGTACATACATTGTTCTTCGCTTAGATAGATACCCTGTACACATCAAGCTAGAATAAGGTCGCTTGAGAGACAGACCAAATACAGACCTGAACATTCGGTACACTCGAAGGCTGCGAGCAACCGTATCCAAGCTTTTTAATTTGAACACTGGATTGTCTGGATAGCAATAACAGTGATCTTTGGGGGCCGGCTGTGTATGTATGAGAAGTCATCAGTCTGTGGCTGCCGAGGATGTGGGCGTGTGTCGACGTTGTCAGGTCGCGCAGCTTTGAGGCATGTTGGCCGTTGTACGTGAAGAAGTACAGTACCAGAGCAACGAGCAGAGACACAAGCGTGTAGAGCAGTCGCCGAGGACGCTGGCGCACTCTCATAGCGTGTTGAGAGAAAAGATATCGGTACATACCGTCCATCACCGCTGTCCGCAAAGAATACATACTCAAGCGCTTCAAGTTGTTCATGATCTGCTGCTGCCAGTGGAGCTCGGCCGCAAGCGCCGCTTCAAGTTACGACTCAGCACTGGCACAGGACCCTGCATCAGGGAATCTTCTTTTTTGCTTACGGCTACTTAACCGGCCTTAAGTCCTCTGAAGCCCTGGGAAGTAAAATTCTACTGATTTACTGATTTCAGGCATGTGGTTTCATTATTCAGGAAGGGGCTTACTGAATTCAGTGCCGTCAACTGAAATCAGTGCTCTCAGTGCCTCAGTCTCCAGCATTCAAGCATATCAGAAGAATTTATTCTGGCAGTTTAATTGCAGTGCTCAAGAGTAAAAGTGTGTAAGACGTTCAAGTAGTTCATTCCATAAGTAATTCAGCATTTAATCATATAAGTAGACTTTTTCGTCTGTAGGTTTGCAGTACCCAAGCGTGTAAGTGCGTACTAAGAGGTTCCAGTATTGGTTCATTCCACAAGTAATTTAAGACAGATAAGTAGAAATCAGTGCCTCAGTGTCCCTCAGTAACTACACCACGGCATCCTGATCCAGATCGTATTTCGCCACTTCTGCCTGTTCCTCGGCATACTCAGAGAACGAAGGCCACTGCAAGTTGATGATAGTAAGTGTTTGAATACAGTGGCGGGATGGTTAAAGCCAAAGCTCACCAGTGATCGACCTGCTCTTAAAAGTCTGCGCCGTCCGTAGCCGAATCCCATAATGAACCCTCGTCGTCCTCGCGATCGCCTTCGCCTTCCCCGCCCTTTCTGTCTGCGTCATTCGCCTCGCCCTCAGAGCCTCCACTGAATCCATCACCCACGCTAAGAACCTCGTCCGCATCCTTGTTCTTATCCCGATCCTGATCCTTGTCCTCTTCATCGTCATTGTCCTCATCCTGATCCTTGTCCTCGTCTCCCTCGCTAGACACACCCTCGTCCTCCATGTCGTCCTCCCTCTCCTTGAAATCCTCAACTTCTTCGCCGTCATTATCCTTGTCTTCGTTTCTCTCCTTGCACTTACCACTTCTATTAGCGCCCTCACCATGTGTATACTCGCCGCTCGCATCCGCGTCTCCAACGTCGATATATAGGGAGAAATCCCTGCCAGTGACACCCGATCCAACAAGTTCGGCGTTCCTTCCCGCATTGACATCTTCAACGGAGTTGTAAGCTTCTATGCGGGACCGAACCTTCTCCCAGTTTGATTCAGTGAAAAACGAGGAATTTGACAATAAGTTGACATAGTCGTCCGTATGAGGCTGCCACAGAGCACTAGTGAAGTACCACTCAGCACCACCAAGCTCTTCTTTGATATTTTGCAACCGGGCTACCTGCTTATCGATTGCAACTTTGACCTGTCCATGAGAGATTCAGTGAATAAAGCCACTGCAAGTACTGAAGTAGATAGATACCGCTGTTGCCGCAAGGGCGAGGGCACCTATAGGCTTTCCTATTGTGTTCTTGTCCAATACTTTATGCCGACCCAGGGCCAAGACAATGTGCACGGACAACACTGAGACTACGAGGTCAGAGCAGAACAATCCTTGCTTCTGTGTACATTCATAGTCAATGCACGGACTCGAAGGGTGACATTGAGTGAAATCTCACACACCCTTTCCATACTATGCCAGCGTTCCCAGAGGAATGGTTCAGCTTTCTTCTTGTCGACCATCGTCTGCAACATCTTTACAATTTCTTCGGTCTCCACTGACTTAGAACGCTTGTTGCCGACGAAACTCGAAATTGACTGCTCGGCTTTCTCAAACAATTTCTTCCGCCAACTATCAGAGCATCTCTGGGCTGCCTACAGAATAGATCATACCTGATTCAGTATGGCCGATGTAAGACAAATAGGGATGACTCAACTAAAGAACAGATGTCGGCCAATTGTGTGTCGTAACTAAGTTCGACAGAATCAAATACTTTCCCCCACAGTGTTCCGATGGACTTATTGTCTGGGTTTTGCCATGGAGTTGTGGACTTTCCGACTGCGCGATACAGCGAAGGCAGAAGAATATGAGTCCAGCCAGCCTGAGTTCCGGGAGGAAGACACTGATTCGTTGCCCTTTTTTTGCCGAGAGCGCGGGATCCCTCCCTTCCTTTACTATTTCTATCCTTATCCTCAAGTCCTACAGATGTCTGCATGTAAGCAAGTTAGTGGATGCATGTCACAAACATGAATGGATCAACGCACAGAGCTAGTAGTCCGAGAGACTTTGCGATGACCAAGATGAGCCTTGGTTGCGAGCACTTCGGGTTTGGGACTGAAGGATACTGTCGTCATCGCAGGTGATTGTGCTTGTGGTGTTGGCGACGCCTCACGACCACTTGCCTGTCAGAAGAACCGAGAATAAGTACCGAATCAATTGCAGCAATTAGCTCACACTTGCAATATGATGTGCATGAACCGCCAGTGACCTCTTCAGATTGCGAACAGAGGTAGTAGATTTCATCTGTAGCAATTAGAGGAGTTCTTACCAAGGGAAGCTCGAAGAGAATTAAATACCAGTATATCAGCCTGAGAATGACTGTCTTGCGGTTCACTCTCCTTAGCAGTATTTAAGTCCTTGTCGCTTGATCAGAAAACAATATGAAATGGAAATTAGATGTGATTGACACTAACTGTTGAGGCAGCCTGGGATGGAGGCTTCTTCATATACACGTTCATGCTAGCCTGTTTTAGATAGTAAGGAAGTGCTTTTGAAATTGGGTGGAAGAGTACGAATTACCACATCGATATGTGAGTTTGAGTCAGGCGGCGACTTCCTCTTCTTATTATTCACAATCATGCTGTCCTACACATAAACAAGGTTTAGTGGACATCCAGATACTTGCCAAAGAAAGGGGCACCAAAAGTAATCCTAATGAGTGTCGATGCCTACACATACCTGTATCTGTAGATGCGACGCTGGAGACTGCCCCCTATGACCCTCAACAGAAATACCGTCCTGACGGGAAAATAGATGAGTATACGGGTGAGGATTAAAAGCAGAATAAACTTACCAATACATCGAGTTGGGAGTTGACGATGTTCGTCATGCTCGCGCCCTATTCAGAGTACAATTTGGTAAGTAATGAAGGAAGTATATTCGACGCCGGAGGCCACAACAAAGTATGGCACCAAGTCCATGCTTTGTTGTGTAGAACTCACCTGAATGCCCGATTGTCCCTTGATATTCTTCTTCTCCAGTGCATAAAGAAAGAAAAATAAGTGAGCTTGAACGAAACAGGAGATTATGAAGCCGCTTACCAGTGTTATATGAGCCTGCAACTCGGAGAGAGTGTCGCGGGATAGCTTCCTTTTCTTCAATTTGCTGCTAGCTCCATCCTGTTACGATACAGAAAAATTGTTAGATAGCCATCGTTGTGCATGAGACTCCACCGACGTATAGTTATTGTGAATCAAACGATTTCTTTGAAGTATAAGCGGCACTTACATTGGCTTGGGTCGGTATTGTCAGTCTACTCACGTCCTAATTAAACGCACAATCAAAATATTAAGATTTCCTCTGCCAGTCTAATTAATGCTCCATCCAACTCACAATATCAGTGTCGGAGTCAACGAGATGTGCCGTCTGTCGTTCGCTAGCTGAGCTATTCTTTACACCTTGGAAACTCGTGAGGGTTACTGTCACTCCTTCATCCTCCCAAGGACTAAAGTTCGCATCGTCTTGCGCCGAGACGGGGAGCCTAGTTTTTCCTTGTGTCAGCCAGGCTCACAACTTGTAATAAAGATAAGAATGTGAGCATTATAAGTGAAGAAGCTGCAACTTGCCAACCCGGGTGGCATCTCGGGGTCACAGTTAAGTGCCAACCTGAGTGTGGCACCGCCGCGCGCCGGTCAAGCCGGTCACTGGCACGGTGTCGCCAGGCGCACTCAGGCTCAAGTTAGTAGTAGTAATACTAATCTGTAGTACGATGTCGGATAAGCTTCAAGTAGCTGAGTCTAAATCAAGCTTCACACTTACTATCAACTTGAATTTGTTTGAAATTGATCTTTCTTACTATGATGCCAACGGTTGAGTAGTAGTACGACTTAAAACTCACAAGTCGATCTCCTCTGTCCCTGCGACCTCAGGGTTTCTGCCCTCTCCGCCGAAGAATGTGGATCCATCTGTGTTGCGAAGTGCCCTAACAGGTCGCTTTGTCCTATCGTTCTGCTTCGACGTATTGGGCGACTCTATCATGTCTGTATCCTCACCAGAAAGACTGCTGTTTTGTCCTGCAAGCGTACTATGATATCCGGTGCCACTTATGGCACTATTTGAACCCTTTGCACCCTGCACGCGAGTACGGAAAGGAAGTGCACCTCTGGTATCCTTTTTCCTAACTTTCTTTGCGCGCGCTCTGTTGGGCGCATCGGAGTTAGCTGCATCATAATGTGAGTTAAAGTGGTCACCCTTGGAGTCTAAAGTCATAAAGGCAAACAACTTACGAATCTTTAAATGTTCGCCGTCTTCAGCTGCACAAGAGCTGTCTTTTTCATCGTTCGTTGAACCTGTTATGCCCATATCTCATAACTCGACTGTCACTGACTTGAAGATAAGGACTCACTAGTTTCAGGGACGCCTTTCGACTTGTTTCGCCCTCGTTTGCCAGTGCCAGCCAGCTTAGGTGCAGTTGAGCCCATATGGGTGCGAATGTCAAGAGCCTTTGACAAATTGTTCTCAAGCTCCATCGTCTCCAGTATGGCTGTTTCCTGTTGCTCTGCTGCAGTTCTTTTCTTGCGTACCTTCTCAGATGCCTCTTGTTCTTTCGCTGCCCGTTTCTGTTCCGCGATGAGTTTTCTCTTCTCTCTCGCATACGCGGCTTGCTGTGCCGCAGCTTCGCGCAGAGCTGCCCGTTCTTCCTTCTGTTTTTCCTTCTCCTCCTTCTCCCTCAATGCCTCATCACGCTTTGATGCCTGTTCTTCTCTCCTTCTCTCCTTCCCTTCCTTCTCCCTCAATATCTCCTCTTTCGTTCGACGTGTTCGCAGCTTATTGACTACCGCTCCCGGATGCTGATCGCTATTCTTAGCCCGCGTCTGTCTTTGAGTTAACATTCCTGTGCAGTAGTAATAGGGGCACACTGGCAGGTGCTATGAATATCGATGGTGAGTCGACTCAGAGTCAAAGGTGCAAGTTAAAGTTCAAGTTGAAGATGAGGGCGCCTATTCAAGGAAAATTTACGCCCACTGCCAGCCTGCCACTGGCACTCAGGCTGGCAGTGACTCGGAGTGCCAGTGAGCGAGCCTGAGTCACGGCGGTACCTGGCACTGGCGCTGGCACTGGCACTCAGGCTCACTCAGACTGGCACTGGCAGGCTTCAACTTGAAGTTGCCTCCGACTCGGATTCCGGCGACCGAGACGGCAAGCCTGACACTGGAACTGGCAGTCAGTGAGTCAAGGCACTCAGCCGCAGCCTTCTACCGTACTACTAGCAAATCTGCCAGGTAGACTACTACTAGCTCCTACTACGCGAGTCCACCTTGG